>JAQNBH010000017.1:22474343-24951457 GCA_028752905.1 Cladorhizidae sp. MBARI D1340-BT2 | reverse complement strand
TGACAAATTAGTTTACTTTTCAAAATTAGAGAGTGGCTTTGGAGAGTGGCTTTGGACAGTGGCTTTGGACATAGAGTGGCTTTGGACAGTGGCTTTGGACATAGTGTGACTTTCGAGAGTGGCTTTGTAGAGTGGCTTGGGACAGTGGCTTTGGACATAGAGTGGCTTTCCACCGTATGTCCAAATCCACGGTATGTCCAAAGCCACTGTCCAAAGCCACCGTATGTCCAAAGCCACTGTATGTCCAAAGCCACTGTCCAAAGCCACTGTATGTCCAAAGCCACTGTATGTCCAAAGCCACTGTCCAAAGCCACTGTATGTCCAAAGCCACTGTATGTCCAAAGCCACTGTCCAAAGCCACTGTATGTCCAAAGCCACTGTATGTCCAAAGCCACTGTCCAAAGCCACTGTATGTCCAAAGCCACTGTATGTCCAAAGCCACTGTCCAAAGCCACTGTATGTCCAAAGCCACTGTATGTCCAAAGCTACTGTCCAAAGCAACCATATCTTCAAAGCCACTGTATGTCCAAAGCCACTGTCCAAAGCCACCGTATGTCCAAAGCCACTGTATGTCCAAAGCCACTCTCCAAAGCCACTCTCCAAAGCCACTCTATGTCCAAAGCCACTATCCAAAGCCACTCGCCAAAGCCACTCTCCAAAGCCACTCTTTGTCCAAAGCCACTGTCCAAAGCCACTCTCCAAAGCCACTGTATCTCCAAAGCCACTGTCCAAAGCCACTGTATGTCCAAAGCCTCTGTATGTCCAAAGCCACTGTCCAAAGCCACTGTATGTCCAAAGCCACTGTATGTCCAAAGCCACTGTATGTCCAAAGCCACTGTCCAAAGCCACTGTATGTCCAAAGCCACTGTATGTCCAAAGCTACTGTATGTCCAAAGCCACGGTATGTCCAAAGCCACTGTCCAAAGCCACCGTATGTCCAAATTTAGTGGCTTTGTTTGTTGGCCATGTTTATTGGTTTGTTTGGTGGCTTTGTTTAGTGGCCTTGTTTGGTGGCCATGTTTAGTGGCTTTGTTTAGTGGCCAAGTTTAGTGTCTTTGTTTAGTGGCCTTGTTTAGTGGCCTTGTTTAGTGGCCTTGTTTAGTGTCTTTGTTTAGTGGCCTAGTTATTGGCTTTGTTTGGTGGCCTCGTTTAGTGGCCTTGTTTAGTGGCCTTGTTTAGTTGCTTTGTTTAGTGTCCTTGTATATGGCTTTGTTTGGTGGCCTTGTTTAGTGGCTTAGTGGCTTTGTTTAGTGGCTTTGTTCAGTGGCCTTGTTAATGGCTTTGTTTATTTGCTTTGTTCAGTTTCTTTGTTCAGTGGCTTTTTTTAGTGGCTTTGTTTAGTGTCCTTGTTAATGGCTTTGTTTGGTGACCTTGTTTAGTGGCTTAGTGGCTTTGTTTATTGGCTTTGTTTAGTGGCTTTGTTCAGTGGCTTTGTTTAGTGTAGTGGCTTTGTTTAGTGGCTATGTATAGTGGCTCTCACTGGGATCTTTTGCCGGTCATATACTATGAGACGTTCAGCCAGTCTCATATACTCCGAGTCCCAGTCACATTGTGATCTTATTCAGCCAGTCATATACTATGAGACCTTCTTCAGCCAGTTCTTATTCCGCCAGTCATATACTCTGGGTCTCATTCATATACTCTCGCTGGGATCTTCTTCAGCCAGTCATATACTCTACTAATTAAGAGCAAAATATAGCTTCTTTCACAAAGGGGAGAAAGAGTTCTCTAATATTGAAAAGGAAGCGAATGTGCCCATTATTTCCAGATTGAACGATTTCAGAGTTTTTCCTCAAAACGCTCAAAAACGTCCCGGATTGGAGCATAATAGAGTTAAAAAGGAGAGAATTCAGACAAAAAGCCGTTTACTGTTATTTAAAGAGTTGAAAAGGTTCCATAATTTTGAAAAGTAAACTAATTTGTCAATTTTAACAAGAATGACCGAGCGATTTTAGCTTCTTTGGTTAAAAAGGGTAAATTTCCCACCAAAAGCCTTTTTCTGTCATTTAAATAAAGTAAAGAAGCAGTTTCATGTTTAAAAGAAAACTAATGTGCACATTTTGATGAGAATGAGCAATTTCACACTTTTTCCTCAAAACGCTCAAAAACGTCCTAATTGGAACAAAATATTCATAAAGTGGAGAAATAATGTTCAAAACGAAGCTAATGTGCTATTTTGATAAGAATGAGCGATTTCATTCTGTTTTTCATAAAAAGCTCAAAAACGATCCAATAAAAAAGGGAGATTTCTCATTTAAAGTGTAGAAATGGCTTCATAATGTTGTAATGCAACATGTTTTGTTAAGAATGAGCGATTTCATACGGTTTTTCCTCAAAATTCTCAAAAATGTCTCATTTGGAGCAAAATAGTTAAAAAGGGTAGATTTCTCATCAATAGCAGTTTTCTGTCATTTAAAGAGTACAAACAGTTCCATGTTGAAAAGAAAACTAATCTTCCAAAAAATTAGCGGTCACACCGTTTTTTCTCAAAACGCCCCCAAAAAATCCACTCGAACTTAATGATCAAAAACTTCTCAAAAGATCGGTTAAAAAAAGGGAGATTTCTGACCAAAAGCCATTTTTGGCATTTAAAGAGTAGAAACAGTTCCATAATGTAGAAAAGGAAGCTAATATGTCCATTTTGATAGGAATGAGCGATTTCAGACCTTTTTTCACAAAATGCTGTTAAAAAGGGGAGATTTCTTCAAGACAAGAATGACCTCAAAACGCTCAAAAATCTCCCAATTGGAGCAAAATAGTGGGTCTTTGGGTCACCAAAAGTGGTTTTCTGTAATTTAAAGTATAGACAAGTTCAATAATGTTGATACGGAAACTAATGTGCCCATTTTGACAAAATGAGGGATTTCAGATAGTTTCTCTTCAAAATGCTAAAAACGTCCCAATTGGAGCAAAATAGAGCTTCTTACGGTTAATTGGGAAATTTCTGACCAAAAGCCGTTTTCTGTCATTTAAAAAGTAGCCATAATGTTGTAAAGGAAACTAATGGGCATGTTTTCAGTGGTTTTTCCACAAAATGCTCAAAAACATATCAATTTGACCAAAATAGATTAAAAAAAGGGGAGATTTCTTAGCAAAAGTCATTTAAAGAGTAGAAACATTTCCATAATGTTGAAAAGGAAGCTAAAGTGCCCATTTTGCCAAGAATGAGCGATTTCAGACTGTTTTCCCTCAAAACGCTCAAATAAGTCTCAATTGGAGCTAAAAAGGGTAGATATCACACCAAAAGCCTTTTTCTGTCATTTAAAGAATGGAAACAGTTCCATAATATTGAACCGGAAACTAATGTGACCATTTTAACAAGAATGAGCGATTTCGACAAATATTTCCCAATAGAGCAAAATGGAGCTTTTTTGGTTAAAAAGGGGAGATTTCTCTTTAAGTGTAGAAAAGTTCAATAATGTTGAAAATGAAACTAATTGCCCATTTTGACAGGAATGAGTGATTTCCGAATTTTGCAGCAAAATAGAGCTTTCGTTTAAAAGGGGAGATTTCTGACTAAAATCCCTGTTTCTGTCATTTAAAGAGTAGAAATAGCTCCATAATGTTGTAAAGGAAACTAATGCACCTATTTTGTTAAGAATGAGCGTTTTTTAACCGTTTTTCCTCTATTCGAGCAAATTAGAGTTTTTTTCAGTTAAAAAGGTTAGAAAAAGTCATTTAATGAGTAGAAACAGTTCCATAATGTTGAAAAGGAACTAATGTGACCATTTTGACAAGAATGAGCTTAAATACGCTCAAAACTTTCCAATTGGAGCAAACTATAGCTTCGTTTGGTTACAAAGGGGAGAAACAGTTCCATAATATTGAATAAGAAGCCATTTTGACATGAATGAGCGATTTCAGAGTTTTTCCTCAAAACGCTCAAAAACGTCCCGATAGGAGCAAATTAGGGTTAAAACGTGAAGAATTCAGACCAAAATCCGTTTTCTATTATTTAAAGAGTAGAAACAGCTCCACAATGTTGAAAAGTAAACTAATGTGCCCACTTTGACAAGAATGAGCGATTTCAGACTGTTTATCCTAAAAACATTCAAAAACTGTGCAACCTGGTAGAAATGACAGAAAAAGGGATTTTAGTCAGAAATCTCCCCTTTTAAACGAAAGCTCTATTTTGCTAAAAAATTCGGAAATCACTCATTCCTGTCAAAATGGGCAATTAGTTTCATTTTCAACATTATTGAACTTTTCTACACTTAAAGAGAAATCTCCCCTTTTTAACCAAAAAAGCTCCATTTTGCTCTATTGGGAAATATTTGTCGAAATCGCTCATTCTTGTTAAAATGGTCACATTAGTTTCCGGTTCAATATTATGGAACTGTTTCTATTCTTTAATATATATATATATAAACAGAATAACAAACAAACATTAACAAACAACAACAAACAAACATTAAAACAAAAAATCTTAATACACTACTTATAAAAAATAAAAAATAATCGTCATTACAACTAAAGCTGGTGCCCAGCACAGCTGCAGTGTTACCTCGCTGCACGGCTACTGCAATCCGCTGGGAAAGGAAAAAGGAGGAGCGGGGATCATCCGTTTCCTGTTTGAGACGGTTGCCTTAAATGACAGAAAAAGGCTTTTGGTGTGATATCTACTCTTTTTAGCTCCAATTGAGACTTATTTGAGCGTTTTGTGGGAAAACAGTCTGAAATCGCTCATTCTTGGCAAAATGGGCACTTTAGCTTCCTTTTCAACATTATGGAAATGTTTCTACTCCTTAAATAACTTTTGCTAAGAAATCTCCCCTTTTTTTAATCTATTTTGGTCAAATTGATATGTTTTTGAGCATTTTGTGGAAAAACCGCTGAAAACATGCCCATTAGTTTCCTTTACAACATTATGGCTACTTTTTAAATGACAGAAAACGGCTTTTGGTCAGAAATTTCCCTATTAACCGTAAGAAGCTCTATTTTGCTCCAATTGGGACGTTTTTAGCATTTTGAAGAGAAACTATCTGAAATCCCTCATTTTGTCAAAATGGGCACATTAGTTTCCGTATCAACATTATTGAACTTGTCTATACTTTAAATTACAGAAAACCACTTTTGGTGACCCAAAGACCCAATATTTTGCTCCAATTGGGAGATTTTTGAGCGTTTTGAGGTCATTCTTGTCTTGAAGAAATCTCCCCTTTTTAACAGCATTTTGTGAAAAAAGGTCTGAAATCGCTCATTTCTATCAAAATGGACATATTAGCTTCCTTTTCTACATTATGGAACTGTTTCTACTCTTTAAATGCCAAAAATGGCTTTTGGTCAGAAATCTCCCTTTTTTTAACCGATCTTTTGAGAAGTTTTTGATCATTAAGCTCGAGTGGATTTTTTTGGGGCGTTTTGAGAAAAAACGGTGTGACCGCTAATTTTTTGGAAGATTAGTTTTCTTTTCAACATGGAACTGTTTGTACTCTTTAAATGACAGAAAACTGCTATTGATGAGAAATCTACCCTTTTTAACTATTTTGCTCCAAATGAGACATTTTTGAGAATTTTGAGGAAAAACCGTATGAAATCGCTCATTCTTAGAAAAACATTATGAAGCCGTATGAAATCGCTCATTCTTAACAAAACATTATGAAGCCATTTCTACACTTTAAATGAGAAATCTCCAGAAAACGCCACCAAACAAAAGCCACGAAACAAAAGCCACGAAAGAAAAACAAAATAAAAGCCACCAAACAAAAGCCACGAAATAAAAGCCACGAAACAAAAGCCATAAACAAAAGTAACGAAACAAAAGCCACGAAACAAAAGCCATGAAACAAAAGCCACGAAAAAAGCCACCAAACAAAAACCACCAAACAAAAGCCACCAAACAAAAACACCAAACAAAAGCCACCAAACAAAAGCCACCAAACAAAAGCCACCAAACAAAAGCCAACAAACAAAAGCCAACAAACAAAAACACCAAACAAAAGCCACCAAACAAAAGCCACCAAACAAAAGCCACCAAACAAAAGCCACCATATAAAAGCCAACAAACAAAAGCCACCAAACAAAAGCCACCAAACAAAAGCCAGCAAACAAAAGCCACCAAACAAAAGCCACCAAACAAAAGCCACCAAACAAAAGCCACGAAACAAAAACCACCAAACAAAAGACACGAAACCAAAGCCACAAAGAAAAGCCATGAAACAAAATCGACAAAACAAAAGCCACGAAATAAAATCCACGAAACAAAAGCCACGAAACAAAAGTCACCAAACAAAAACCACCAAACAAAAGCCACGAAACAAAAGCCACGAAAGAAAAGCCACGAAACAAAAGCCACTGTCCAAAGCCACTCTATATCCAAAGCCACTCTATGTCCAAAGCCACTGTCCAAAGCCACTGTCCAAAGCCACTGTCCAAAGCCACTCTATGTCCAAAGCCACTGTCCAAAGCCACTGTCCAAAGCCAATGTCCAAAGCCACTCTATGTCCAAAGCCACTGTCCAAAGCCACTGTCCAAAGGCACTGTCCAAAGCCACTCTATGTCCAAAGCCACTATCCAAAGCCACTCTCCAAAGCCACTGTCCAAAGCCACTCTCCAAAGCCACTGTCCAAAGCCACTCTATGTCCAAAACCACTGTCCAAAGCCACTCTCCAAAGCCACTGTCCAAAGCCACTCTATGTCCAAAGCCACTGTCCAAAGCCATTCTCCAAAGCCACTGTCCAAAGCCACTCTATGTCCTAAGCCACTGTCCGAAGCCACTCTCCAAAGCCACTGTCCAAAGCCACTCTATGTCCAAAGCCACTCTATGTCCAAAGCCACTGTCCAAAGCCACTCTACAAAGCCACTGTCGAAAGTCACACTATGTCCAAAGCCACTGTCCAAAGCCACTCTCCAAAGCCACTCTCCAAAGCCACTCTATGTCCAAAGCCACTGTCCAAAGCCACTGTCCAAAGCCACTCTCTAAAGCTACTCTATGTCCAAAGCCACTGTCCAAAGCCACTCTCCTAAAGCCACTGTCCAAAGCCACTCTATGTCCAAAGCCACTGTCCAAAGCCACTCTCCAAAGCCACTCTCCAAAGGCACTCTATGTCCAAAGCCACTGTCCAAAGCCACTGTCCAAAGCCACTATCCAAAGCCACTCTATGTCCAAACCACTGTCCAAAGACTCTCCAAAGCCACTCTCCAAAGCCACTCTATGTCCAAAGCCACTGTCCAAAGCCACTGTCCAAAGCTATTCTCCAAAGCCACTCTATGTCCAAAGCCACTGTCCAAAGCCACTGTCCAAAGCCACTCTCCAAAGCCACTCTATGTCCAAAGCCACTGTCCAAAGCCACTGTCCAAAGCCACTGTCCAAAGCCACTCTATGTCCAAAGCCACTGTCCAAAGCCACTGTCCAAAGGCACTGTCCAAAGCCACTCTATGTCCAAAGCCACTGTCCAAAGCCACTCTCCAAAGCCACTGTCCAAAGCCACTCTATGTCCAAAACCACTGTCCAAAGCCACTCTCCAAAGCCACTGTCCAAAGCCACTCTATGTCCAAAGCCACTGTCCAAAGCCACTCTCCAAAGCCACTCTATGTCCAAAGCCACTGTCCGAAGCCACTCTCCAAAGCCACTGTCCAAAGCCACTCTATGTCCAAAGCCACTGTCCCAAGCCACTCTACAAAGCCACTCTCGAAAGTCACACTATGTCCAAAGCCACTGTCCAAAGCCACTCTATGTCCAAAGCCACTGTCCAAAGCCACTGTCCAAAGCCACTCTCCAAAGCCACTCTATGTCCAAAGCCACTGTCCAAAGCCACTCTCCAAAGCCACTCTCCAAAGCCACTCTATGTCCAAAGCCACTGTCCAAAGCCACTCTTCAAAGCCACTCTCCAAAGCCACTCTATGTCCCAAGCCACTGTCCAAAGCCACTGTCCAAAGCCACTCTACAAAGCCACTCTATCTCCAAAGCCACTGTCCAAAGACACTCTCCAAAGCCACTCTCCAAAGCCACTCTATGTCAAAAGCCACTGTCCAAAGCTACTGTCGAAAGCCACTGTCTAAAGCCACTGTATGTCCAAAGCCACTGTCCAAAGCCACTGTCGAAAGCCACTGTCCAAAGCCACTCTATGTCCAAAGCCACTGTATAAAGCCACTGTCCAAAGCCACTGTCCAAAGCAACTCTATGTCCAAAGCCACTGTCCAAAGCCACTGTCCAAAGCCACTGTCCAAAGCCACTCTATGTCCAAAGCCACTGTCCAAAGCCACTGTCCAAAGCCACTGTCCAAAGCCACTCTATGTCAAAGCCACTGTCCCAAGCCACTCTCCAAAGCCACTGTCCAAAGCCACTCAATGTCCAAAGCCACTGTCCAAAGCCACTCTATGTCCAAAGTCACTGTGCAAAGCCACTCTCCAAAGCCACTGTCCAAAGCCACTCTATGTCCAAAGCCACTGTCCAAAGCCACTGTCCAAAGCCACTCTCCAAAGCCACTCTATGTCCAAAGCCACTGTCCAAAGCCACTCTCTAAAGCCACTCTCCAAAGCCACTCTATGTCCAAAGCCACTGTCCAAACACACTGTCCAAAGCCACTCTCCAAAGCCACTCTATGTCCAAAGCCACTGTCCAAAGCCACTCTCCAAAGCCACTCTCCAAAGCCAATCAATATCCAAAGCCACTGTACAATGCCACTGTCCAAAGCCACTCTCCAAAGCCACTCTATGTCCAAAGCCACTGTCCAAAGCCACTGTCCAAAGCCATTCTCCAAAGCCACTCTATGTCCAAAGCCACTGTACAAAGCCACTCTCCAAAGCCACTGTCCAAAGCCACTGTATGTCCAAAGTCACTGTATGTCCAAAGCCACTGTATGTCCAAATCCACTGTCCAAAGCCACTGTATTTCCAAAGCCACTGTCCAAAGCCACTGTATGTCTAAAGCCACTGTATGTCCAAAGCCACTGTCCAAAGCCACTGTATGTCTAAAGCCACTGTATGTCCAAAGCCACTGTCCAAAGCCACTGTATGTCCAAAGCCACTGTATGTCCAAAGCCACTGTCCAAAGCCACTGTATGTCCAAAGCCACTGTATGTCCAAAGCCACTGTCCAAAGCCACTGTATGTCCAAAGCCACTGTACAAAGCCACTGTCCAAATCCACTGTCCAAAGCCACTCTATGTCCAAATCCACTGTACAAAGCCACTGTCCAAAGCCACTGTCCAAAGCAATACTATGTCCAAAGCCACTGTCTAAAGCCACTATCCAAAGCCACTGTCCAAAGCCACTCTGTTTCCAAAGCCACTGCCCGAAGCCACTGTCCAAAGCCACTGTCCAAAGCCACTCTATGTCCAAAGCCACTGTCCAAAGCCACTCTCCAAAGCCACTGTCCAAAGCCACTGTATGTCCAATGCCACTGTATGTCCAAAGCTACTGTCCAAAGCCACTGTATGTCCAAAGCCACTGTATGTCCAAAGCCACTATCCAAAGCCACTGTATGTCCAAAGCCACTGTATATCCAAAGCCACTGTCCAAAGCCACTGTATGTCCAAAGCCACTTTATGTCCAAAGCCACTGTCTAAAGCCACTGTATGTCCAAAGCCACTGTCCAAAGCCTCTGTATGTCCAAAGCCACTGTATGTCCAAAGCCACTGTCCATAGCCACTGTATGTCCAAAGCCACTGTATGTCCAAAGCCACTGTCCAAAGCCACTGTATGTCCAAAGCCACTGTATGTCCAAAGCCACTGTCCAAAGCCACTCTATGTCCAAAGCCACTCTATGTCCAAAGCTACTGTATGTCCAAAGCCACTGTTCAAAGCCACTGTATGTCCAAAGCCACTGTATGTCCAAAGCCACTGTCCAAATCCACCGTATGTCCAAATCCACGGTATGTCCAAAGCCACTCTCCAAAGCCACCGTATGTCCAAAGCCACTGTATGTCCAAAGCCACTGTCCAAAGCCACTGTATGTCCAAAGCCACTGTATGTCCAAAGCCACTGTCCAAAGCCACTGTATGTCCAAAGCCACTGTATGTCCAAAGCCACTGTCCAAAGCCACTGTATGTCCAAAGCCACTGTATGTCCAAAGCTACTGTCCAAAGCAACCGTATCTTCAAAGCCACTGTATGTCCAAAGCCACTGTCCAAAGCCACCGTATGTCCAAAGCCACTGTATGTCCAAAGCCACTCTCCAAAGCCACTCTCCAAAGCCACTCTATGTCCAAAGCCACTATCCAAAGCCACTCGCCAAAGCCACTCTCCAAAGCCACTCTTTGTCCAAAGCCACTGTCCAAAGCCACTCTCCAAAGCCACTGTATCTCCAAAGCCACTGTCCAAAGCCACTGTATGTCTAAAGCCTCTGTATGTCCAAAGCCACTGTCCAAAGCCACTGTATGTCCAAAGCCACTGTATGTCCAAAGCCACTGTATGTCCAAAGCCACTGTCCAAAGCCACTGTATGTCCAAAGCCACTGTATGTCCAAAGCCACTGTATGTCCAAAGCCACGGTATGTCCAAAGCCACTGTCCAAAGCCACCGTATGTCCAAATTTAGTGGCTTTGTTTGTTGGCCATGTTTATTGGTTTGTTTGGTGGCTTTGTTTAGTGGCCTTGTTTGGTGGCCATGTTTAGTGGCTTTGTTTAGTGGCCAAGTTTAGTGTCTTTGTTTAGTGGCCTTGTTTAGTGGCCTTGTTTAGTGGCCTTGTTTAGTGTCTTTGTTTAGTGGCCTAGTTATTGGCTTTGTTTGGTGGCCTCGTTTAGTGGCCTTGTTTAGTGGCCTTGTTTAGTTGCTTTGTTTAGTGTCCTTGTATATGGCTTTGTTTGGTGGCCTTGTTTAGTGGCTTAGTGGCTTTGTTTAGTGGCTTTGTTCAGTGGCCTTGTTAATGGCTTTGTTTATTTGCTTTGTTCAGTTTCTTTGTTCAGTGGCTTTTTTTAGTGGCTTTGTTTAGTGTCCTTGTTAATGGCTTTGTTTGGTGACCTTGTTTAGTGGCTTAGTGGCTTTGTTTATTGGCTTTGTTTAGTGGCTTTGTTCAGTGGCTTTGTTTAGTGTAGTGGCTTTGTTTAGTGGCTATGTATAGTGGCTCTCACTGGGATCTTTTGCCGGTCATATACTATGAGACGTTCAGCCAGTCTCATATACTCCGAGTCCCAGTCACATTGTGATCTTATTCAGCCAGTCATATACTATGAGACCTTCTTCAGCCAGTTCTTATTCCGCCAGTCATATACTCTGGGTCTCATTCATATACTCTCGCTGGGATCTTCTTCAGCCAGTCATATACTCTACTAATTAAGAGCAAAATATAGCTTCTTTCACAAAGGGGAGAAAGAGTTCTCTAATATTGAAAAGGAAGCGAATGTGCCCATTATTTCCAGATTGAACGATTTCAGAGTTTTTCCTCAAAACGCTCAAAAACGTCCCGGATTGGAGCATAATAGGGTTAAAAAGGAGAGAATTCAGACAAAAAGCCGTTTACTGTTATTTAAAGAGTAGAAAAGGTTCCATAATTTTGAAAAGTAAACTAATTTGTCAATTTTAACAAGAATGACCGAGCGATTTTAGCTTCTTTGGTTAAAAAGGGTAAATTTCCCACCAAAAGCCTTTTTCTGTCATTTAAATAAAGTAAAGAAGCAGTTTCATGTTTAAAAGAAAACTAATGTGCCCATTTTGATGAGAATGAGCAATTTCACACTTTTTCCTCAAAACGCTCAAAAACGTCCTAATTGGAACAAAATATTCATAAAGTGGAGAAATAATGTTCAAAACGAAGCTAATGTGCTATTTTGATAAGAATGAGCGATTTCATTCTGTTTTTCATAAAAAGCTCAAAAACGATCCAATAAAAAAGGGAGATTTCTCATTTAAAGTGTAATGTTCATAATGTTGTAATGCAACATGTTTTGTTAAGAATGAGCGATTTCATACGGTTTTTCCTCAAAATTCTCAAAAATGTCTCATTTGGAGCAAAATAGTTAAAAAGGGTAGATTTCTCATCAATAGCAGTTTTCTGTCATTTAAAGAGTACAAACAGTTCCATAATGTTGAAAAGGAAACTAATATGTCCATTTTGATAGGAATGAGCGATTTCAGACCTTTTTTCACAAAATGCTGTTAAAAAGGGGAGATTTCTTCAAGACAAGAATGACCTCAAAACGCTCAAAAAATCTCCCAATTGGAGCAAAATAGTGGGTCTTTGGGCACCAAAAGTGGTTTTCTGTAATTTAAAGTATAGACAAGTTCAATAATGTTGATACGGAAACTAATGTGCCCATTTTGACAAAATGAGGGATTTCAGATAGTTTCTCTTCAAAATGCTAAAAACGTCCCAATTGGAGCAAAATAGAGCTTCTTACGGTTAATTGGGAAATTTCTGACCAAAAGCCGTTTTCTGTCATTTAAAAAGTAGCCATAATGTTGTAAAGGAAACTAATGGGCATGTTTTCAGCGGTTTTTCCACAAAATGCTCAAAAACATATCAATTTGACCAAAATAGATTAAAAAAAGGGGAGATTTCTTAGCAAAAGTCATTTAAAGAGTAGAAACATTTCCATAATGTTGAAAAGGAAGCTAAAGTGCCCATTTTGCCAAGAATGAGCGATTTCAGACTGTTTTCCCTCAAAACGCTCAAATAAGTCTCAATTGGAGCTAAAAAGGGTAGATATCACACCAAAAGCCTTTTTCTGTCATTTAAAGAATGGAAACAGTTCCATAATATTGAACCGGAAACTAATGTGACCATTTTAACAAGAATGAGCGATTTCGACAAATATTTCCCAATAGAGCAAAATGGAGCTTTTTTGGTTAAAAAGGGGAGATTTCTCTTTAAGTGTAGAAAAGTTCAATAATGTTGAAAATGAAACTAATTGCCCATTTTGACAGGAATGAGTGATTTCCGAATTTTTCAGCAAAATAGAGCTTTCGTTTAAAAGGGGAGATTTCTGACTAAAATCCCTGTTTCTGTCATTTAAAGAGTAGAAATAGCTCCATAATGTTGTAAAGGAAACTAATGCACCTATTTTGTTAAGAATGAGCGTTTTTTAACCGTTTTTCCTCTATTCGAGCAAATTAGAGTTTTTTTCAGTTAAAAAGGTTAGAAAAAGTCATTTAATGAGTAGAAACAGTTCCATAATGTTGAAAAGGAACTAATGTGACCATTTTGACAAGAATGAGCTTAAATACGCTCAAAACTTTCCAATTGGAGCAAACTATAGCTTCGTTTGGTTACAAAGGGGAGAAACAGTTCCATAATATTGAATAAGAAGCCATTTTGACATGAATGAGCGATTTCAGAGTTTTTCCTCAAAACGCTCAAAAACGTCCCGATGGAGCAAATTAGGGTTAAAACGTGAAGAATTCAGACCAAAATCCGTTTTCTATTATTTAAAGAGTAGAAACAGCTCCACAATGTTGAAAAGTAAACTAATGTGCCCACTTTGACAAGAATGAGCGATTTCAGACTGTTTATCCTAAAAACATTCAAAAACTATGCAACCTGGTAGAAATGACAGAAAAAGGGATTTTAGTCAGAAATCTCCCCTTTTAAACGAAAGCTCTATTTTGCTAAAAAATTCGGAAATCACTCATTCCTGTCAAAATGGGCAATTAGTTTCATTTTCAACATTATTGAACTTTTCTACACTTAAAGAGAAATCTCCCCTTTTTAACCAAAAAAGCTCCATTTTGCTCTATTGGGAAATATTTGTCGAAATCGCTCATTCTTGTTAAAATGGTCACATTAGTTTCCGGTTCAATATTATGGAACTGTTTCTATTCTTTAATATATATATATATAAACAGAATAACAAACAAAAATTAACAAACAACAACAAACAAACATTAAAACAAAAAATCTTAATACACTACTTATAAAAAATAAAAAATAATCGTCATTACAACTAAAGCTGGTGCCCAGCACAGCTGCAGTGTTACCTCGCTGCACGGCTACTGCAATCCGCTGGGAAAGGAAAAAGGAGGAGCGGGGATCATCCGTTTCCTGTTTGAGACGGTTGCCTTAAATGACAGAAAAAGGCTTTTGGTGTGATATCTACTCTTTTTAGCTCCAATTGAGACTTATTTGAGCGTTTTGTGGGAAAACAGTCTGAAATCGCTCATTCTTGGCAAAATGGGCACTTTAGCTTCCTTTTCAACATTATGGAAATGTTTCTACTCCTTAAATAACTTTTGCTAAGAAATCTCCCCTTTTTTTAATCTATTTTGGTCAAATTGATATGTTTTTGAGCATTTTGTGGAAAAACCGCTGAAAAATGCCCATTAGTTTCCTTTACAACATTATGGCTACTTTTTAAATGACAGAAAACGGCTTTTGGTCAGAAATCTCCCTTTTTTTAACCGATCTTTTGAGAAGTTTTTGATCATTAAGCTCGAGTGGATTTTTTGTGGGCGTTTTGAGAAAAAACGGTGTGACCGCTAATTTTTTGGAAGATTAGTTTTCTTTTCAACATGGAACTGTTTGTACTCTTTAAATGACAGAAAACTGCTATTGATGAGAAATCTACCCTTTTTAACTATTTTGCTCCAAATGAGACATTTTTGAGAATTTTGAGGAAAAACCGTATGAAATCGCTCATTCTTAAAAAAACATTATGAAGCCGTATGAAATCGCTCATTCTTAACAAAACATTATGAAGCCATTTCTACACTTTAAATGAGAAATCTCCAGAAAACGCCACCAAACAAAAGCCACGAAACAAAAGCCACGAAAGAAAAACAAAATAAAAGCCACCAAACAAAAGCCACGAAATAAAAGCCACGAAACAAAAGCCATAAACAAAAGTAACGAAACAAAAGCCACGAAACAAAAGCCATGAAACAAAAGCCACGAAAAAAGCCACCAAACAAAAACCACCAAACAAAAGCCACCAAACAAAAACACCAAACAAAAGCCACCAAACAAAAGCCACCAAACAAAAGCCACCAAACAAAAGCCAACAAACAAAAGCCAACAAACAAAAACACCAAACAAAAGCCACCAAACAAAAGCCACCAAACAAAAGCCACCAAACAAAAGCCACCATATAAAAGCCAACAAACAAAAGCCACCAAACAAAAGCCACCAAACAAAAGCCAGCAAACAAAAGCCACCAAACAAAAGCCACCAAACAAAAGCCACCAAACAAAAGCCACGAAACAAAAACCACCAAACAAAAGACACGAAACAAAAGCCACAAAGAAAAGCCATGAAACAAAATCGACAAAACAAAAGCCACGAAATAAAATCCACGAAACAAAAGCCACGAAACAAAAGTCACCAAACAAAAACCACCAAACAAAAGCCACGAAACTAAAGCCACGAAAGAAAAGCCACGAAACAAAAGCCACTGTCCAAAGCCACTCTATATCCAAAGCCACTCTATGTCCAAAGCCACTGTCCAAAGCCACTGTCCAAAGCCACTGTCCAAAGCCACTCTATGTCCAAAGCCACTGTCCAAAGCCACTGTCCAAAGCCAATGTCCAAAGCCACTCTATGTCCAAAGCCACTGTCCAAAGCCACTGTCCAAAGGCACTGTCCAAAGCCACTCTATGTCCAAAGCCACTATCCAAAGCCACTCTCCAAAGCCACTGTCCAAAGCCACTCTCCAAAGCCACTGTCCAAAGCCACTCTATGTCCAAAACCACTGTCCAAAGCCACTCACCAAAGCCACTGTCCAAAGCCACTCTACAAAGCCACTCTATCTCCAAAGCCACTGTCCAAAGACACTCTCCAAAGCCACTCTCCAAAGCCACTCTATGTCAAAAGCCACTGTCCAAAGCTACTGTCGAAAGCCACTGTCTAAAGCCACTGTATGTCCAAAGCCACTGTCCAAAGCCACTGTCGAAAGCCACTGTCCAAAGCCACTCTATGTCCAAAGCCACTGTATAAAGCCACTGTCCAAAGCCACTGTCCAAAGCAACTCTATGTCCAAAGCCACTGTCCAAAGCCACTGTCCAAAGCCACTGTCCAAAGCCACTCTATGTCCAAAGCCACTGTCCAAAGCCACTGTCCAAAGCCACTGTCCAAAGCCACTCTATGTCAAAGCCACTGTCCCAAGCCACTCTCCAAAGCCACTGTCCAAAGCCACTCAATGTCCAAAGCCACTGTCCAAAGCCACTCTATGTCCAAAGTCACTGTGCAAAGCCACTCTCCAAAGCCACTGTCCAAAGCCACTCTATGTCCAAAGCCACTGTCCAAAGCCACTGTCCAAAGCCACTCTCCAAAGCCACTCTATGTCCAAAGCCACTGTCCAAAGCCACTCTCTAAAGCCACTCTCCAAAGCCACTCTATGTCCAAAGCCACTGTCCAAACACACTGTCCCAAGCCACTCTCCAAAGCCACTCTATGTCCAAAGCCACTGTCCAAAGCCACTCTCCAAAGCCACTCTCCAAAGCCAATCAATATCCAAAGCCACTGTCCAATGCCACTGTCCAAAGCCACTCTCCAAAGCCACTCTATGTCCAAAGCCACTGTCCAAAGCCACTGTCCAAAGCCATTCTCCAAAGCCACTCTATGTCCAAAGCCACTGTCCAAAGCCACTCTCCAAAGCCACTGTCCAAAGCCACTGTATGTCCAAAGTCACTGTATGTCCAAAGCCACTGTATGTCCAAATCCACTGTCCAAAGCCACTGTATTTCCAAAGCCACTGTCCAAAGCCACTGTATGTCCAAAGCCACTGTATGTCCAAAGCCACTATACAAAGCCACTGTATGTCCAAAGCCACTGTATGTCCAAAGGCACTGTCCAAAGCCACTGTATGTCCAAAGCCACTGTATGTCCAAAGCCACTGTCTAAAGCCACTGTATGTCCAAAGCCACTGTCCAAAGCCACTGTATGTCCAAAGCCACTGTATGTCCAAAGCCACTGTCCAAAGCCACTGTATGTCCAAAGCCACTGTATGTCCAAAGCCACTGTCCAAAGCCACTGTATGTCCAAAGCCACTGTATGTCCAAAGCCACTGTCCAAAGCCACTGTATGTCCAAAGCCACTGTACAAAGCCACTGTCCAAATCCACTGTCCAAAGCCACTCTATGTCCAAATCCACTGTACAAAGCCACTGTCCAAAGCCACTGTCCAAAGCAATACTATGTCCAAAGCCACTGTCCAAAGCCACTGTCCAAAGCCACTGTCCAAAGCCACTCTATTTCCAAAGCCACTGCCCGAAGCCACTGTCCAAAGCCACTGTCCAAAGCCACTCTATGTCCAAAGCCACTGTCCAAAGCCACTCTCCAAAGCCACTGTCCAAAGCCACTGTATGTCCAATGCCACTGTATGTCCAAAGCTACTGTCCAAAGCCACTGTATGTCCAAAGCCACTGTATGTCCAAAGCCACTATCCAAAGCCACTGTATGTCCAAAGCCACTGTATATCCAAAGCCACTGTCCAAAGCCACTGTATGTCCAAAGCCACTGTATGTCCAAAGCTACTGTCCAAAGCAACCGTATCTTCAAAGCCACTGTATGTCCAAAGCCACTGTCCAAAGCCACCGTATGTCCAAAGCCACTGTATGTCCAAAGCCACTCTCCAAAGCCACTCTCCAAAGCCACTCTATGTCCAAAGCCACTATCCAAAGCCACTCGCCAAAGCCACTCTCCAAAGCCACTCTTTGTCCAAAGCCACTGTCCAAAGCCACTCTCCAAAGCCACTGTATCTCCAAAGCCACTGTCCAAAGCCACTGTATGTCTAAAGCCTCTGTATGTCCAAAGCCACTGTCCAAAGCCACTGTATGTCCAAAGCCACTGTATGTCCAAAGCCACTGTATGTCCAAAGCCACTGTCCAAAGCCACTGTATGTCCAAAGCCACTGTATGTCCAAAGCCACTGTATGTCCAAAGCCACGGTATGTCCAAAGCCACTGTCCAAAGCCACCGTATGTCCAAATTTAGTGGCTTTGTTTGTTGGCCATGTTTATTGGTTTGTTTGGTGGCTTTGTTTAGTGGCCTTGTTTGGTGGCCATGTTTAGTGGCTTTGTTTAGTGGCCAAGTTTAGTGTCTTTGTTTAGTGGCCTTGTTTAGTGGCCTTGTTTAGTGGCCCTGTTTAGTGTCTTTGTTTAGTGGCCTAGTTATTGGCTTTGTTTGGTGGCCTCGTTTAGTGGCCTTGTTTAGTGGCCTTGTTTAGTTGCTTTGTTTAGTGTCCTTGTATATGGCTTTGTTTGGTGGCCTTGTTTAGTGGCTTAGTGGCTTTGTTTAGTGGCTTTGTTCAGTGGCCTTGTTAATGGCTTTGTTTATTTGCTTTGTTCAGTTTCTTTGTTCAGTGGCTTTTTTTAGTGGCTTTGTTTAGTGTCCTTGTTAATGGCTTTGTTTGGTGACCTTGTTTAGTGGCTTAGTGGCTTTGTTTATTGGCTTTGTTTAGTGGCTTTGTTCAGTGGCTTTGTTTAGTGTAGTGGCTTTGTTTAGTGGCTATGTATAGTGGCTCTCACTGGGATCTTTTGCCGGTCATATACTATGAGACGTTCAGCCAGTCTCATATACTCCGAGTCCCAGTCACATTGTGATCTTATTCAGCCAGTCATATACTATGAGACCTTCTTCAGCCAGTTCTTATTCCGCCAGTCATATACTCTGGGTCTCATTCATATACTCTCGCTGGGATCTTCTTCAGCCAGTCATATACTCTACTAATTAAGAGCAAAATATAGCTTCTTTCACAAAGGGGAGAAAGAGTTCTCTAATATTGAAAAGGAAGCGAATGTGCCCATTATTTCCAGATTGAACGATTTCAGAGTTTTTCCTAAAAACGCTCAAAAACGTCCCGGATTGGAGCATAATAGGGTTAAAAAGGAGAGAATTCAGACAAAAAGCCGTTTACTGTTATTTAAAGAGTAGAAAAGGTTCCATAATTTTGAAAAGTAAACTAATTTGTCAATTTTAACAAGAATGACCGAGCGATTTTAGCTTCTTTGGTTAAAAAGGGTAAATTTCCCACCAAAAGCCTTTTTCTGTCATTTAAATAAAGTAAAGAAGCAGTTTCATGTTTAAAAGAAAACTAATGTGCCCATTTTGATGAGAATGAGCAATTTCACACTTTTTCCTCAAAACGCTCAAAAACGTCCTAATTGGAACAAAATATTCATAAAGTGGAGAAATAATGTTCAAAACGAAGCTAATGTGCTATTTTGATAAGAATGAGCGATTTCATTCTGTTTTTCATAAAAAGCTCAAAAACGATCCAATAAAAAAGGGAGATTTCTCATTTAAAGTGTAGAAATGGCTTCATAATGTTGTAATGCAACATGTTTTGTTAAGAATGAGCGATTTCATACGGTTTTTCCTCAAAATTCTCAAAAATGTCTCATTTGGAGCAAAATAGTTAAAAAGGGTAGATTTCTCATCAATAGCAGTTTTCTGTCATTTAAAGAGTACAAACAGTTCCATAATGTTGAAAAGGAAACTAATATGTCCATTTTGATAGGAATGAGCGATTTCAGACCTTTTTTCACAAAATGCTGTTAAAAAGGGGAGATTTCTTCAAGACAAGAATGACCTCAAAACGCTCAAAAAATCTCCCAATTGGAGCAAAATAGTGGGTCTTTGGGCACCAAAAGTGGTTTTCTGTAATTTAAAGTATAGACAAGTTCAATAATGTTGATACGGAAACTAATGTGCCCATTTTGACAAAATGAGGGATTTCAGATAGTTTCTCTTAAAAATGCTAAAAACGTCCCAATTGGAGCAAAATAGAGCTTCTTACGGTTAATTGGGAAATTTCTGACCAAAAGCCGTTTTCTGTCATTTAAAAAGTAGCCATAATGTTGTAAAGGAAACTAATGGGCATGTTTTCAGCGGTTTTTCCACAAAATGCTCAAAAACATATCAATTTGACCAAAATAGATTTAAAAAAGGGGAGATTTCTTAGCAAAAGTCATTTAAAGAGTAGAAACATTTCCATAATGTTGAAAAGGAAGCTAAAGTGCCCATTTTGCCAAGAATGAGCGATTTCTGACTGTTTTCCCTCAAAACGCTCAAATAAGTCTCAATTGGAGCTAAAAAGGGTAGATATCACACCAAAAGCCTTTTTCTGTCATTTAAAGAATGGAAACAGTTCCATAATATTGAACCGGAAACTAATGTGACCATTTTAACAAGAATGAGCGATTTCGACAAATATTTCCCAATAGAGCAAAATGGAGCTTTTTTGGTTAAAAAGGGGAGATTTCTCTTTAAGTGTAGAAAAGTTCAATAATGTTGAAAATGAAACTAATTGCCCATTTTGACAGGAATGAGTGATTTCCGAATTTTGCAGCAAAATAGAGCTTTCGTTTAAAAGGGGAGATTTCTGACTAAAATCCCTGTTTCTGTCATTTAAAGAGTAGAAATAGCTCCATAATGTTGTAAAGGAAACTAATGCACCTATTTTGTTAAGAATGAGCGTTTTTTAACCGTTTTTCCTCTATTCGAGCAAATTAGAGTTTTTTTCAGTTAAAAAGGTTAGAAAAAGTCATTTAATGAGTAGAAACAGTTCCATAATGTTGAAAAGGAACTAATGTGACCATTTTGACAAGAATGAGCTTAAATACGCTCAAAACTTTCCAATTGGAGCAAACTATAGCTTCGTTTGGTTACAAAGGGGAGAAACAGTTCCATAATATTGAATAAGAAGCCATTTTGACATGAATGAGCGATTTCAGAGTTTTCCCTCAAAACGCTCAAAAACGTCCCGATAGGAGCAAATTAGGGTTAAAACGTGAAGAATTCAGACCAAAATCCGTTTTCTATTATTTAAAGAGTAGAAACAGCTCCACAATGTTGAAAAGTAAACTAATGTGCCCACTTTGACAAGAATGAGCGATTTCAGACTGTTTATCCTAAAAACATTCAAAAACTATGCAACCTGGTAGAAATGACAGAAAAAGGGATTTTAGTCAGAAATCTCCCCTTTTAAACGAAAGCTCTATTTTGCTAAAAAATTCGGAAATCACTCATTCCTGTCAAAATGGGCAATTAGTTTCATTTTCAACATTATTGAACTTTTCTACACTTAAAGAGAAATCTCCCCTTTTTAACCAAAAAAGCTCCATTTTGCTCTATTGGGAAATATTTGTCGAAATCGCTCATTCTTGTTAAAATGGTCACATTAGTTTCCGGTTCAATATTATGGAACTGTTTCTATTCTTTAATATATATATATATAAACAGAATAACAAACAAACATTAACAAACAACAACAAACAAACATTAAAACAAAAAATCTTAATACACTACTTATAAAAAATCAAAAATAATCGTCATTACAACTAAAGCTGGTGCCCAGCACAGCTGCAGTGTTACCTCGCTGCACGGCTACTGCAATCCGCTGGGAAAGGAAAAAGGAGGAGCGGGGATCATCCGTTTCCTGTTTGAGACGGTTGCCTTAAATGACAGAAAAAGGCTTTTGGTGTGATATCTACTCTTTTTAGCTCCAATTGAGACTTATTTGAGCGTTTTGTGGGAAAACAGTCTGAAATCGCTCATTCTTGGCAAAATGGGCACTTTAGCTTCCTTTTCAACATTATGGAAATGTTTCTACTCCTTAAATAACTTTTGCTAAGAAATCTCCCCTTTTTTTAATCTATTTTGGTCAAATTGATATGTTTTTGAGCATTTTGTGGAAAAACCGCTGAAAAATGCCCATTAGTTTCCTTTACAACATTATGGCTAAATGACAGAAAACGGCTTTTGGTCAGAAATTTCCCTATTAACCGTAAGAAGCTCTATTTTGCTCCAATTGGGACGTTTTTAGCATTTTGAAGAGAAACTATCTGAAATCCCTCATTTTGTCAAAATGTGACAGGATCTGAGAAAAGGGCCCTTATCCCTAAAATTACATTTCCCCCATTATTGGTATGGGGTTAAAGTTCCAAAAAAGCTAAGCAGAATGGAACTTGAACCATACCTTGATCTGGAGCCGTTTTAATGTTATAGACCTTTTCATTCCATTTCCTCCCCCACACCCGAAATGAGAAAAAACGTTTCCAAAGTCATGCGCAATTTTTGGGGGAATTCTCACGTGAAACTCCGTGTCACGCACCAGTGACGTCATAATTTAATTAATTTCTCTCCGCATGGCGATACACAGGCTCTCAGTTCTGTCAGTCACACGTAACTAACTGAGGCAGCCCTTTGGCATTCTGGCTTGACTTACAGCTAAAGAACAAGAGAAGGAACCACTGGAGTGTTTTACAGAAGGTATGTTAGCCTAAAAATTATCTTTTAAAAGGTGTTAAAATGTTTTGCTAGCTAAACTACTAGTTTTCTTGTTTCCTTCTTTACATAGCTTTAGCTATAGTTATTTTCTTTGGCGCTAGGTTGGGACTAAGCCATGAATGTAGAGTATTACTCAGTGTATCTGTTTTGTTGCAAATCTATTGTGCATGTGAGGGTGTGGTCCATTTCTCTGTGCACATAGCTAGCTCTATTATGATAGCACTGGAGCTGAACTCTATCGTGATTATGCTGGAGCTGAATCAGACCTAAAGCTGGTTTTTAGAGCTGCATGCACCTATTGCTAACTATAAAGCTGTTTAAAAAAAAAAAATTTTTTAAGCAGTAGCTATACACTAGCCCCCCCTAACCAGGTATAAGAATGGAGAGTGGATGATAGGTTTTGAAATGTTTTACAAATCATGTGTACTCGACAATCTTATTGGGGTAAACATTGCATGCACTATTATAAGAACAGTATGAAGTGATAAAAAGTAATACCTACACACACTACAAGTTTATTGCTTGGTTCGGCATGACCTGTTGTTATGTCCTGTCTTTTTGCAGTTGCTGCATACCCTGCGTCTTTTGGTATGTGGTACAGATAATGCCTCATCCTCAACGTCAGGTGTAGCACCACGGCTGCTTGGCCTAGGAACCAAAGGTTCTGGACAAGTAATGTCTTTTGACTCATCGGGGCAGAATTGTCTGATCTGGTCAAACAAATACCATTCTCGTTCTGTTGAAAGGCCTTTTGGAACCACAACATTAGGCATGTCATAACCTGGTTGAGGACAAAGAAGGCAATCGATTAAGAGCTCCAGCCCCACAAGGCCATCATGATTGATATCCTCTTCTCTGTCACTCTCCACGATCGAATCCTCTTCAAGCTCATCCTGTTCTATGTTCAATTCTCCTGTATAATGGAAGTGCACACACATACACACACATACATGCACTCTATTGTTTTGCATCTAGTCCTATTATACTGTTATTGTTATACTTATTTGAACCTGTAAATAGGTTACTGTCATTACCTTCTTCATTGTCACTGTCATTTTCTTCATCACTCAAGCTATCTCCTCCAGGAGCACCAAAATAGTCCTCTAAGACCTCCAAGAGAGATTGCTGATCTTCACAACCAAGGTGCAAAAGAGCTTCAAAGGAGCCGTGTTTACTTTGGGGTTTGCATGGTAACCACGGGGGAATTCCCCCTGCGCTAGTATACTATTCCGCGGCGGTATATAGACGCAATAAAGAGCTTTTAGTAAGCTTTTTCTAACTGCGCGCTTGCCTAGAAAGAAGCGCCTCCAGGCCTTGAAAGTTTGTAGGAAGTTAGAAGAAAGACCCAAGATGCCACTGACACTAAAAAGTAAAATTTTATGATTAATTACCTAGTAGCTATTTTTACTCCTAGCACAAAACGAGCTTTTGCCAGATAAGGGCCCTTTTCTCAGATCCTGTCACAAATGGGCACATTAGTTTCCGTATCAACATTATTGAACTTGTCTATACTTTAAATTACAGAAAACCACTTTTGGTGACCCAAAGACCCACTATTTTGCTCCAATTGGGAGATTTTTGAGCGTTTTGAGGTCATTCTTGTCTTGAAGAAATCTCCCCTTTTTAACAGCATTTTGTGAAAAAAGGTCTGAAATCGCTCATTCCTATCAAAATGGACATATTAGCTTCCTTTTCTACATTATGGAACTGTTTCTACTCTTTAAATGCCAAAAATGGCTTTTGGTCAGAAATCTCCCTTTTTTTAACCGATCTTTTGAGAAGTTTTTGATCATTAAGCTCGAGTGGATTTTTTTGGGGCGTTTTGAGAAAAAACGGTGTGACCGCTAATTTTTTGGAAGATTAGTTTTCTTTTCAACATGGAACTGTTTGTACTCTTTAAATGACAGAAAACTGCTATTGATGAGAAATCTACCCTTTTTAACTATTTTGCTCCAAATGAGACATTTTTGAGAATTTTGAGGAAAAACCGTATGAAATCGCTCATTCTTAAAAAAACATTATGAAGCCGTATGAAATCGCTCATTCTTAACAAAACATTATGAAGCCATTTCTACACTTTAAATGAGAAATCTCCAGAAAACGCCACCAAACAAAAGCCATTTCTACACTTTAAATGAGAAATCTCCAGAAAACGCCACCAAACAAAAGCCACGAAACAAAAGCCACGAAAGAAAAACAAAATAAAAGCCACCAAACAAAAGCCACGAAATAAAAGCCACGAAACAAAAGCCATAAACAAAAGTAACGAAACAAAAGCCACGAAACAAAAGCCATGAAACAAAAGCCACGAAAAAAGCCACCAAACAAAAACCACCAAACAAAAGCCACCAAACAAAAACACCAAACAAAAGCCACCAAACAAAAGCCACCAAACAAAAGCCACCAAACAAAAGCCAACAAACAAAAGCCAACAAACAAAAACACCAAACAAAAGCCACCAAACAAAAGCCACCAAACAAAAGCCACCAAACAAAAGCCACCATATAAAAGCCAACAAACAAAAGCCACCAAACAAAAGCCACCAAACAAAAGCCAGCAAACAAAAGCCACCAAACAAAAGCCACCAAACAAAAGCCACCAAACAAAAGCCACGAAACAAAAACCACCAAACAAAAGACACGAAACAAAAGCCACAAAGAAAAGCCATGAAACAAAATAGACAAAACAAAAGCCACGAAATAAAATCCACGAAACAAAAGCCACGAAACAAAAGTCACCAAACAAAAACCACCAAACAAAAGCCACGAAACAAAAGCCACGAAAGAAAAGCCACGAAACAAAAGCCACTGTCCAAAGCCACTCTATATCCAAAGCCACTCTATGTCCAAAGCCACTGTCCAAAGCCACTGTCCAAAGCCACTGTCCAAAGCCACTCTATGTCCAAAGCCACTGTCCAAAGCCACTGTCCAAAGCCAATGTCCAAAGCCACTCTATGTCCAAAGCCACTGTCCAAAGCCACTGTCCAAAGGCACTGTCCAAAGCCACTCTATGTCCAAAGCCACTATCCAAAGCCACTCTCCAAAGCCACTGTCCAAAGCCACTCTCCAAAGCCACTGTCCAAAGCCACTCTATGTCCAAAACCATTGTCCAAAGCCACTCTCCAAAGCCACTGTCCAAAGCCACTCTATGTCCAAAGCCACTGTCCAAAGCCACTCTCCAAAGCCACTGTCCAAAGCCACTCTATGTCCTAAGCCAATGTCCGAAGCCACTCTCCAAAGCCACTGTCCAAAGCCACTCTATGTCCAAAGCCACTCTATGTCCAAAGCCACTGTCCAAAGCCACTCTACAAAGCCACTGTCGAAAGTCACACTATGTCCAAAGCCACTGTCCAAAGCCACTCTCCAAAGCCACTCTCCAAAGCCACTCTATGTCCAAAGCCACTGTCCAAAGCCACTGTCCAAAGCCACTCTCTAAAGCTACTCTATGTCCAAAGCCACTGTCCAAAGCCACTCTCCTAAAGCCACTGTCCAAAGCCACTCTATGTCCAAAGCCACTGTCCAAAGCCACTCTCCAAAGCCACTCTCCAAAGGCACTCTATGTCCAAAGCCACTGTCCAAAGCCACTGTCCAAAGCCACTATCCAAAGCCACTCTATGTCCAAACCACTGTCCAAAGACTCTCCAAAGCCACTCTCCAAAGCCACTCTATGTCCAAAGCCACTGTCCAAAGCCACTGTCCAAAGCTATTCTCCAAAGCCACTCTATGTCCAAAGCCACTGTCCAAAGCCACTGTCCAAAGCCACTCTCCAAAGCCACTCTATGTCCAAAGCCACTGTCCAAAGCCACTGTCCAAAGCCACTGTCCAAAGCCACTGTATGTCCAAAGCCACTGTATGTCCAAAGCCACTGTCCAAAGCCACTGTATGTCCAAAGCCACTGTACAAAGCCACTGTCCAAATCCACTGTCCAAAGCCACTCTATGTCCAAATCCACTGTACAAAGCCACTGTCCAAAGCCACTGTCCAAAGCAATACTATGTCCAAAGCCACTGTCCAAAGCCACTGTCCAAAGCCACTGTCCAAAGCCACTCTATTTCCAAAGCCACTGCCCGAAGCCACTGTCCAAAGCCACTGTCCAAAGCCACTCTATGTCCAAAGCCACTGTCCAAAGCCACTCTCCAAAGCCACTGTCCAAAGCCACTGTATGTCCAATGCCACTGTATGTCCAAAGCTACTGTCCAAAGCCACTGTATGTCCAAAGCCACTGTATGTCCAAAGCCACTATCCAAAGCCACTGTATGTCCAAAGCCACTGTATATCCAAAGCCACTGTCCAAAGCCACTGTATGTCCAAAGCCACTGTATGTCCAAAGCCACTGTCTAAAGCCACTGTATGTCCAAAGCCACTGTCCAAAGCCTCTGTATGTCCAAAGCCACTGTATGTCCAAAGCCACTGTCCATAGCCACTGTATGTCCAAAGCCACTGTATGTCCAAAGCCACTGTCCAAAGCCACTGTATGTCCAAAGCCACTGTATGTCCAAAGCCACTGTCCAAAGCCACTGTATGTCCAAAGCCACTGTATGTCCAAAGCCACTGTCCAAAGCCACTGTATGTCCAAAGCCACTGTATGTCCAAAGCTACTGTCCAAAGCAACCGTATCTTCAAAGCCACTGTATGTCCAAAGCCACTGTCCAAAGCCACCGTATGTCCAAAGCCACTGTATGTCCAAAGCCACTCTCCAAAGCCACTCTCCAAAGCCACTCTATGTCCAAAGCCACTATCCAAAGCCACTCGCCAAAGCCACTCTCCAAAGCCACTCTTTGTCCAAAGCCACTGTCCAAAGCCACTCTCCAAAGCCACTGTATCTCCAAAGCCACTGTCCAAAGCCACTGTATGTCTAAAGCCTCTGTATGTCCAAAGCCACTGTCCAAAGCCACTGTATGTCCAAAGCCACTGTATGTCCAAAGCCACTGTATGTCCAAAGCCACTGTCCAAAGCCACTGTATGTCCAAAGCCACTGTATGTCCAAAGCCACTGTATGTCCAAAGCCACGGTATGTCCAAAGCCACTGTCCAAAGCCACCGTATGTCCAAATTTAGTGGCTTTGTTTGTTGGCCATGTTTATTGGTTTGTTTGGTGGCTTTGTTTAGTGGCCTTGTTTGGTGGCCATGTTTAGTGGCTTTGTTTAGTGGCCAAGTTTAGTGTCTTTGTTTAGTGGCCTTGTTTAGTGGCCTTGTTTAGTGGCCTTGTTTAGTGTCTTTGTTTAGTGGCCTAGTTATTGGCTTTGTTTGGTGGCCTCGTTTAGTGGCCTTGTTTAGTGGCCTTGTTTAGTTGCTTTGTTTAGTGTCCTTGTATATGGCTTTGTTTGGTGGCCTTGTTTAGTGGCTTAGTGGCTTTGTTTAGTGGCTTTGTTCAGTGGCCTTGTTAATGGCTTTGTTTATTTGCTTTGTTCAGTTTCTTTGTTCAGTGGCTTTTTTTAGTGGCTTTGTTTAGTGTCCTTGTTAATGGCTTTGTTTGGTGACCTTGTTTAGTGGCTTAGTGGCTTTGTTTATTGGCTTTGTTTAGTGGCTTTGTTCAGTGGCTTTGTTTAGTGTAGTGGCTTTGTTTAGTGGCTATGTATAGTGGCTCTCACTGGGATCTTTTGCCGGTCATATACTATGAGACGTTCAGCCAGTCTCATATACTCCGAGTCCCAGTCACATTGTGATCTTATTCAGCCAGTCATATACTATGAGACCTTCTTCAGCCAGTTCTTATTCCGCCAGTCATATACTCTGGGTCTCATTCATATACTCTCGCTGGGATCTTCTTCAGCCAGTCATATACTCTACTAATTAAGAGCAAAATATAGCTTCTTTCACAAAGGGGAGAAAGAGTTCTCTAATATTGAAAAGGAAGCGAATGTGCCCATTATTTCCAGATTGAACGATTTCAGAGTTTTTCCTCAAAACGCTCAAAAACGTCCCGGATTGGAGCATAATAGGGTTAAAAAGGAGAGAATTCAGACAAAAAGCCGTTTACTGTTATTTAAAGAGTAGAAAAGGTTTCATAATTTTGAAAAGTAAACTAATTTGTCAATTTTAACAAGAATGACCGAGCGATTTTAGCTTCTTTGGTTAAAAAGGGTAAATTTCCCACCAAAAGCCTTTTTCTGTCATTTAAATAAAGTAAAGAAGCAGTTTCATGTTTAAAAGAAAACTAATGTGCCCATTTTGATGAGAATGAGCAATTTCACACTTTTTCCTCAAAACGCTCAAAAACGTCCTAATTGGAACAAAATATTCATAAAGTGGAGAAATAATGTTCAAAACGAAGCTAATGTGCTATTTTGATAAGAATGAGCGATTTCATTCTGTTTTTCATAAAAAGCTCAAAAACGATCCAATAAAAAAGGGAGATTTCTCATTTAAAGTGTAGAAATGGCTTCATAATGTTGTAATGCAACATGTTTTGTTAAGAATGAGCGATTTCATACGGTTTTTCCTCAAAATTCTCAAAAATGTCTCATTTGGAGCAAAATAGTTAAAAAGGGTAGATTTCTCATCAATAGCAGTTTTCTGTCATTTAAAGAGTACAAACAGTTCCATAATGTTGAAAAGGAAACTAATATGTCCATTTTGATAGGAATGAGCGATTTCAGACCTTTTTTCACAAAATGCTGTTAAAAAGGGGAGATTTCTTCAAGACAAGAATGACCTCAAAACGCTCAAAAAATCTCCCAATTGGAGCAAAATAGTGGGTCTTTGGGCACCAAAAGTGGTTTTCTGTAATTTAAAGTATAGACAAGTTCAATAATGTTGATACGGAAACTAATGTGCCCATTTTGACAAAATGAGGGATTTCAGATAGTTTCTCTTCAAAATGCTAAAAACGTCCCAATTGGAGCAAAATAGAGCTTCTTACGGTTAATTGGGAAATTTCTGACCAAAAGCCGTTTTCTGTCATTTAAAAAGTAGCCATAATGTTGTAAAGGAAACTAATGGGCATGTTTTCAGCGGTTTTTCCACAAAATGCTCAAAAACATATCAATTTGACCAAAATAGATTAAAAAAAGGGGAGATTTCTTAGCAAAAGTCATTTAAAGAGTAGAAACATTTCCATAATGTTGAAAAGGAAGCTAAAGTGCCCATTTTGCCAAGAATGAGCGATTTCAGACTGTTTTCCCTCAAAACGCTCAAATAAGTCTCAATTGGAGCTAAAAAGGGTAGATATCACACCAAAAGCCTTTTTCTGTCATTTAAAGAATGGAAACAGTTCCATAATATTGAACCGGAAACTAATGTGACCATTTTAACAAGAATGAGCGATTTCGACAAATATTTCCCAATAGAGCAAAATGGAGCTTTTTTGGTTAAAAAGGGGAGATTTCTCTTTAAGTGTAGAAAAGTTCAATAATGTTGAAAATGAAACTGCCCATTTTGACAGGAATGAGTGATTTCCGAATTTTTCAGCAAAATAGAGCTTTCGTTTAAAAGGGGAGATTTCTGACTAAAATCCCTGTTTCTGTCATTTAAAGAGTAGAAATAGCTCCATAATGTTGTAAAGGAAACTAATGCACCTATTTTGTTAAGAATGAGCGTTTTTTAACCGTTTTTCCTCTATTCGAGCAAATTAGAGTTTTTTTCAGTTAAAAAGGTTAGAAAAAGTCATTTAATGAGTAGAAACAGTTCCATAATGTTGAAAAGGAACTAATGTGACCATTTTGACAAGAATGAGCTTAAATACGCTCAAAACTTTCCAATTGGAGCAAACTATAGCTTCGTTTGGTTACAAAGGGGAGAAACAGTTCCATAATATTGAATAAGAAGCCATTTTGACATGAATGAGCGATTTCAGAGTTTTTCCTCAAAACGCTCAAAAACGTCCCGATAGGAGCAAATTAGGGTTAAAACGTGAAGAATTCAGACCAAAATCCGTTTTCTATTATTTAAAGAGTAGAAACAGCTCCACAATGTTGAAAAGTAAACTAATGTGCCCACTTTGACAAGAATGAGCGATTTCAGACTGTTTATCCTAAAAACATTCAAAAACTATGCAACCTGGTAGAAATGACAGAAAAAGGGATTTTAGTCAGAAATCTCCCCTTTTAAACGAAAGCTCTATTTTGCTAAAAAATTCGGAAATCACTCATTCCTGTCAAAATGGGCAATTAGTTTCATTTTCAACATTATTGAACTTTTCTACACTTAAAGAGAAATCTCCCCTTTTTAACCAAAAAAGCTCCATTTTGCTCTATTGGGAAATATTTGTCGAAATCGCTCATTCTTGTTAAAATGGTCACATTAGTTTCCGGTTCAATATTATGGAACTGTTTCTATTCTTTAATATATATATATATAAACAGAATAACAAACAAACATTAACAAACAACAACAAACAAACATTAAAACAAAAAATCTTATCATTACAACTAAAGCTGGTGCCCAGCACAGCTGCAGTGTTACCTCGCTGCACGGCTACTGCAATCCGCTGGGAAAGGAAAAAGGAGGAGCGGGGATCATCCGTTTCCTGTTTGAGACGGTTGCCTTAAATGACAGAAAAAGGCTTTTGGTGTGATATCTACTCTTTTTAGCTCCAATTGAGACTTATTTGAGCGTTTTGTGGGAAAACAGTCTGAAATCGCTCATTCTTGGCAAAATGGGCACTTTAGCTTCCTTTTCAACATTATGGAAATGTTTCTACTCCTTAAATAACTTTTGCTAAGAAATCTCCCCTTTTTTTAATCTATTTTGGTCAAATTGATATGTTTTTGAGCATTTTGTGGAAAAACCGCTGAAAAATGCCCATTAGTTTCCTTTACAACATTATGGCTAAATGACAGAAAACGGCTTTTGGTCAGAAATTTCCCTATTAACCGTAAGAAGCTCTATTTTGCTCCAATTGGGACGTTTTTAGCATTTTGAAGAGAAACTATCTGAAATCCCTCATTTTGTCAAAATGTGACAGGATCTGAGAAAAGGGCCCTTATCCCTAAAATTACATTTCCCCCATTATTGGTATGGGGTTAAAGTTCCAAAAAAGCTAAGCAGAATGGAACTTGAACCATACCTTGATCTGGAGCCGTTTTAATGTTATAGACCTTTTCATTCCATTTCCTCCCCCACACCCGAAATGAGAAAAAACGTTTCCAAAGTCATGCGCAATTTTTGGGGGAATTCTCACATGAAACTCCGTGTCACGCACCAGTGACGTCATAATTTAATTAATTTCTCTCCGCATGGCGATACACAGGCTCTCAGTTCTGTCAGTCACACGTAACTAACTGAGGCAGCCCTTTGGCATTCTGGCTTGACTTACAGCTAAAGAACAAGAGAAGGAACCACTGGAGTGTTTTACAGAAGGTATGTTAGCCTAAAAATTATCTTTTAAAAGGTGTTAAAATGTTTTGCTAGCTAAACTACTAGTTTTCTTGTTTCCTTCTTTACATAGCTTTAGCTATAGTTATTTTCTTTGGCGCTAGGTTGGGACTAAGCCATGAATGTAGAGTATTACTCAGTGTATCTGTTTTGTTGCAAATCTATTGTGCATGTGAGGGTGTGGTCCATTTCTCTGTGCACATAGCTAGCTCTATTATGATAGCACTGGAGCTGAACTCTATCGTGATTATGCTGGAGCTGAATCAGACCTAAAGCTGGTTTTTAGAGCTGCATGCACCTATTGCTAACTATAAAGCTGTTTAAAAAAAAAAAAAATTTAAGCAGTAGCTATACACTAGCCCCCCCTAACCAGATATAAGAATGGAGAGTGGATGATAGGTTTTGAAATGTTTTACAAATCATGTGTACTCGACAATCTTATTGGGGTAAACATTGCATGCACTATTATAAGAACAGTATGAAGTGATAAAAAGTAATACCTACACACACTACAAGTTTATTGCTTGGTTCGGCATGACCTGTTGTTATGTCCTGTCTTTTTGCAGTTGCTGCATACCCTGCGTCTTTTGGTATGTGGTACAGATAATGCCTCATCCTCAACGTCAGGTGTAGCACCACGGCTGCTTGGCCTAGGAACCAAAGGTTCTGGACAAGTAATGTCTTTTGACTCATCGGGGCAGAATTGTCTGATCTGGTCAAACAAATACCATTCTCGTTCTGTTGAAAGGCCTTTTGGAACCACAACATTAGGCATGTCATAACCTGGTTGAGGACAAAGAAGGCAATCGATTAAGAGCTCCAGCCCCACAAGGCCATCATGATTGATATCCTCTTCTCTGTCACTCTCCACGATCGAATCCTCTTCAAGCTCATCCTGTTCTATGTTCAATTCTCCTGTATAATGGAAGTGCACACACATACACACACATACATGCACTCTATTGTTTTGCATCTAGTCCTATTATACTGTTATTGTTATACTTATTTGAACCTGTAAATAGGTTACTGTCATTACCTTCTTCATTGTCACTGTCATTTTCTTCATCACTCAAGCTATCTCCTCCAGGAGCACCAAAATAGTCCTCTAAGACCTCCAAGAGAGATTGCTGATCTTCACAACCAAGGTGCAAAAGAGCTTCAAAGGAGCCGTGTTTACTTTGGGGTTTGCATGGTAACCACGGGGGAATTCCCCCTGCGCTAGTATACTATTCCGCGGCGGTATATAGACGCAATAAAGAGCTTTTAGTAAGCTTTTTCTAACTGCGCGCTTGCCTAGAAAGAAGCGCCTCCAGGCCTTGAAAGTTTGTAGGAAGTTAGAAGAAAGACCCAAGATGCCACTGACACTAAAAAGTAAAATTTTATGATTAATTACCTAGTAGCTATTTTTACTCCTAGCACAAAACGAGCTTTTGCCAGATAAGGGCCCTTTTCTCAGATCCTGTCACAAATGGGCACATTAGTTTCCGTATCAACATTATTGAACTTGTCTATACTTTAAATTACAGAAAACCACTTTTGGTGACCCAAAGACCCACTATTTTGCTCCAATTGGGAGATTTTTGAGCGTTTTGAGGTCATTCTTGTCTTGAAGAAATCTCCCCTTTTTAACAGCATTTTGTGAAAAAAGGTCTGAAATCGCTCATTCCTATCAAAATGGACATATTAGCTTCCTTTTCTACATTATGGAACTGTTTCTACTCTTTAAATGCCAAAAATGGCTTTTGGTCAGAAATCTCCCTTTTTTTAACCGATCTTTTGAGAAGTTTTTGATCATTAAGCTCGAGTGGATTTTTTGGGGCGTTTTGAGAAAAAACGGTGTGACCGCTAATTTTTTGGAAGATTAGTTTTCTTTTCAACATGGAACTGTTTGTACTCTTTAAATGACAGAAAACTGCTATTGATGAGAAATCTACCCTTTTTAACTATTTTGCTCCAAATGAGACATTTTTGAGAATTTTGAGGAAAAACCGTATGAAATCGCTCATTCTTAAAAAACATTATGAAGCCGTATGAAATCGCTCATTCTTAACAAAACATTATGAAGCCATTTCTACACTTTAAATGAGAAATCTCCAGAAAACGCCACCAAACAAAAGCCACGAAACAAAAGCCACGAAAGAAAAACAAAATAAAAGCCACCAAACAAAAGCCACGAAATAAAAGCCACGAAACAAAAGCCATAAACAAAAGTAACGAAACAAAAGCCACGAAACAAAAGCCATGAAACAAAAGCCACGAAAAAAGCCACCAAACAAAAACCACCAAACAAAAGCCACCAAACAAAAACACCAAACAAAAGCCACCAAACAAAAGCCACCAAACAAAAGCCACCAAACAAAAGCCAACAAACAAAAGCCAACAAACAAAAACACCAAACAAAAGCCACCAAACAAAAGCCACCAAACAAAAGCCACCAAACAAATGCCACCATATAAAAGCCAACAAACAAAAGCCACCAAACAAAAGCCACCAAACAAAAGCCAGCAAACAAAAGCCACCAAACAAAAGCCACCAAACAAAAGCCACCAAACAAAAGCCACGAAACAAAAACCACCAAACAAAAGACACGAAACAAAAGCCACAAAGAAAAGCCATGAAACAAAATAGACAAAACAAAAGCCACGAAATAAAATCCACGAAACAAAAGCCACGAAACAAAAGTCACCAAACAAAAACCACCAAACAAAAGCCACGAAACAAAAGCCACGAAAGAAAAGCCACGAAACAAAAGCCACTGTCCAAAGCCACTCTATATCCAAAGCCACTCTATGTCCAAAGCCACTGTCCAAAGCCACTGTCCAAAGCCACTGTCCAAAGCCACTCTATGTCCAAAGCCACTGTCCAAAGCCACTGTCCAAAGCCAATGTCCAAAGCCACTCTATGTCCAAAGCCACTGTCCAAAGCCACTGTCCAAAGGCACTGTCCAAAGCCACTCTATGTCCAAAGCCACTATCCAAAGCCACTCTCCAAAGCCACTGTCCAAAGCCACTCTCCAAAGCCACTGTCCAAAGCCACTCTATGTCCAAAACCACTGTCCAAAGCCACTCTCCAAAGCCACTGTCCAAAGCCACTCTATGTCCAAAGCCACTGTCCAAAGCCACTCTCCAAAGCCACTGTCCAAAGCCACTCTATGTCCTAAGCCACTGTCCGAAGCCACTCTCCAAAGCCACTGTCCAAAGCCACTCTATGTCCAAAGCCACTCTATGTCCAAAGCCACTGTCCAAAGCCACTCTACAAAGCCACTGTCGAAAGTCACACTATGTCCAAAGCCACTGTCCAAAGCCACTCTCCAAAGCCACTCTCCAAAGCCACTCTATGTCCAAAGCCACTGTCCAAAGCCACTGTCCAAAGCCACTCTCTAAAGCTACTCTATGTCCAAAGCCACTGTCCAAAGCCACTCTCCTAAAGCCACTGTCCAAAGCCACTCTATGTCCAAAGCCACTGTCCAAAGCCACTCTCCAAAGCCACTCTCCAAAGGCACTCTATGTCCAAAGCCACTGTCCAAAGCCACTGTCCAAAGCCACTATCCAAAGCCACTCTATGTCCAAACCACTGTCCAAAGACTCTCCAAAGCCACTCTCCAAAGCCACTCTATGTCCAAAGCCACTGTCCAAAGCCACTGTCCAAAGCTATTCTCCAAAGCCACTCTATGTCCAAAGCCACTGTCCAAAGCCACTGTCCAAAGCCACTCTCCAAAGCCACTCTATGTCCAAAGCCACTGTCCAAAGCCACTGTCCAAAGCCACTGTCCAAAGCCACTCTATGTCCAAAGCCACTGTCCAAAGCCACTGTCCAAAGGCACTGTCCAAAGCCACTCTATGTCCAAAGCCACTGTCCAAAGCCACTCTCCAAAGCCACTGTCCAAAGCCACTCTATGTCCAAAACCACTGTCCAAAGCCACTCTCCAAAGCCACTGTCCAAAGCCACTCTATGTCCAAAGCCACTGTCCAAAGCCACTCTCCAAAGCCACTCTATGTCCAAAGCCACTGTCCGAAGCCACTCTCCAAAGCCACTGTCCAAAGCCACTCTATGTCCAAAGCCACTGTCCCAAGCCACTCTACAAAGCCACTCTCGAAAGTCACACTATGTCCAAAGCCACTGTCCAAAGCCACTCTATGTCCAAAGCCACTGTCCAAAGCCACTGTCCAAAGCCACTCTCCAAAGCCACTCTATGTCCAAAGCCACTGTCCAAAGCCACTATCCAAAGCCACTCTCCAAAGCCACTGTCCAAAGCCACTCTCCAAAGCCACTGTCCAAAGCCACTCTATGTCCAAAACCACTGTCCAAAGCCACTCTCCAAAGCCACTGTCCAAAGCCACTCTACAAAGCCACTCTATCTCCAAAGCCACTGTCCAAAGACACTCTCCAAAGCCACTCTCCAAAGCCACTCTATGTCAAAAGCCACTGTCCAAAGCTACTGTCGAAAGCCACTGTCTAAAGCCACTGTATGTCCAAAGCCACTGTCCAAAGCCACTGTCGAAAGCCACTGTCCAAAGCCACTCTATGTCCAAAGCCACTGTATAAAGCCACTGTCCAAAGCCACTGTCCAAAGCAACTCTATGTCCAAAGCCACTGTCCAAAGCCACTGTCCAAAGCCACTGTCCAAAGCCACTCTATGTCCAAAGCCACTGTCCAAAGCCACTGTCCAAAGCCACTGTCCAAAGCCACTCTATGTCAAAGCCACTGTCCCAAGCCACTCTCCAAAGCCACTGTCCAAAGCCACTCAATGTCCAAAGCCACTGTCCAAAGCCACTCTATGTCCAAAGTCACTGTGCAAAGCCACTCTCCAAAGCCACTGTCCAAAGCCACTCTATGTCCAAAGCCACTGTCCAAAGCCACTGTCCAAAGCCACTCTCCAAAGCCACTCTATGTCCAAAGCCACTGTCCAAAGCCACTCTCTAAAGCCACTCTCCAAAGCCACTCTATGTCCAAAGCCACTGTCCAAACACACTGTCCAAAGCCACTCTCCAAAGCCACTCTATGTCCAAAGCCACTGTCCAAAGCCACTCTCCAAAGCCACTCTCCAAAGCCAATCAATATCCAAAGCCACTGTCCAATGCCACTGTCCAAAGCCACTCTCCAAAGCCACTCTATGTCCAAAGCCACTGTCCAAAGCCACTGTCCAAAGCCATTCTCCAAAGCCACTCTATGTCCAAAGCCACTGTCCAAAGCCACTCTCCAAAGCCACTGTCCAAAGCCACTGTATGTCCAAAGTCACTGTATGTCCAAAGCCACTGTATGTCCAAATCCACTGTCCAAAGCCACTGTATTTCCAAAGCCACTGTCCAAAGCCACTGTATGTCCAAAGCCACTGTATGTCCAAAGCCACTATACAAAGCCACTGTATGTCCAAAGCCACTGTATGTCCAAAGGCACTGTCCAAAGCCACTGTATGTCCAAAGCCACTGTATGTCCAAAGCCACTGTCTAAAGCCACTGTATGTCCAAAGCCACTGTCCAAAGCCACTGTATGTCTAAAGCCACTGTATGTCCAAAGCCACTGTCCAAAGCCACTGTATGTCCAAAGCCACTGTATGTCCAAAGCCACTGTCCAAAGCCACTGTATGTCCAAAGCCACTGTATGTCCAAAGCCACTGTCCAAAGCCACTGTATGTCCAAAGCCACTGTACAAAGCCACTGTCCAAATCCACTGTCCAAAGCCACTCTATGTCCAAATCCACTGTACAAAGCCACTGTCCAAAGCCACTGTCCAAAGCAATACTATGTCCAAAGCCACTGTCCAAAGCCACTGTCCAAAGCCACTGTCCAAAGCCACTCTATTTCCAAAGCCACTGCCCGAAGCCACTGTCCAAAGCCACTGTCCAAAGCCACTCTATGTCCAAAGCCACTGTCCAAAGCCACTCTCCAAAGCCACTGTCCAAAGCCACTGTATGTCCAATGCCACTGTATGTACAAAGCTACTGTCCAAAGATACTGTATGTCCAAAGCCACTGTATGTCCAAAGCCACTATCCAAAGCCACTGTATGTCCAAAGCCACTGTATATCCAAAGCCACTGTCCAAAGCCACTGTATGTCCAAAGCCACTGTATGTCCAAAGCCACTGTCTAAAGCCACTGTATGTCCAAAGCCACTGTCCAAAGCCTCTGTATGTCCAAAGCCACTGTATGTCCAAAGCCACTGTCCATAGCCACTGTATGTCCAAAGCCACTGTATGTCCAAAGCCACTGTCCAAAGCCACTGTATGTCCAAAGCCACTGTATGTCCAAAGCCACTGTCCAAAGCCACTCTATGTCCAAAGCCACTCTATGTCCAAAGCTACTGTATGTCCAAAGCCACTGTTCAAAGCCACTGTATGTCCAAAGCCACTGTATGTCCAAAGCCACTGTCCAAATCCACCGTATGTCCAAATCCACGGTATGTCCAAAGCCACTGTCCAAAGCCACCGTATGTCCAAAGCCACTGTATGTCCAAAGCCACTGTCCAAAGCCACTGTATGTCCAAAGCCACTGTATGTCCAAAGCCACTGTCCAAAGCCACTGTATGTCCAAAGCCACTGTATGTCCAAAGCCACTGTCCAAAGCCACTGTATGTCCAAAGCCACTGTATGTCCAAAGCCACTGTCCAAAGCCACTGTATGTCCAAAGCCACTGTATGTCCAAAGCCACTGTCCAAAGCCACTGTATGTCCAAAGCCACTGTATGTCCAAAGCTACTGTCCAAAGCAACCATATCTTCAAAGCCACTGTATGTCCAAAGCCACTGTCCAAAGCCACCGTATGTCCAAAGCCACTGTATGTCCAAAGCCACTCTCCAAAGCCACTCTCCAAAGCCACTCTATGTCCAAAGCCACTATCCAAAGCCACTCGCCAAAGCCACTCTCCAAAGCCACTCTTTGTCCAAAGCCACTGTCCAAAACCACTCTCCAAAGCCACTGTATCTCCAAAGCCACTGTCCAAAGCCACTGTATGTCCAAAGCCTCTGTATGTCCAAAGCCACTGTCCAAAGCCACTGTATGTCCAAAGCCACTGTATGTCCAAAGCCACTGTATGTCCAAAGCCACTGTCCAAAGCCACTGTATGTCCAAAGCCACTGTATGTCCAAAGCCACTGTATGTCCAAAGCCACGGTATGTCCAAAGCCACTGTCCAAAGCCACCGTATGTCCAAATTTAGTGGCTTTGTTTGTTGGCCATGTTTATTGGTTTGTTTGGTGGCTTTGTTTAGTGGCCTTGTTTGGTGGCCATGTTTAGTGGCTTTGTTTAGTGGCCAAGTTTAGTGTCTTTGTTTAGTGGCCTTGTTTAGTGGCCTTGTTTAGTGGCCTTGTTTAGTGTCTTTGTTTAGTGGCCTAGTTATTGGCTTTGTTTGGTGGCCTCGTTTAGTGGCCTTGTTTAGTGGCCTTGTTTAGTTGCTTTGTTTAGTGTCCTTGTATATGGCTTTGTTTGGTGGCCTTGTTTAGTGGCTTAGTGGCTTTGTTTAGTGGCTTTGTTCAGTGGCCTTGTTAATGGCTTTGTTTATTTGCTTTGTTCAGTTTCTTTGTTCAGTGGCTTTTTTTAGTGGCTTTGTTTAGTGTCCTTGTTAATGGCTTTGTTTGGTGACCTTGTTTAGTGGCTTAGTGGCTTTGTTTATTGGCTTTGTTTAGTGGCTTTGTTCAGTGGCTTTGTTTAGTGTAGTGGCTTTGTTTAGTGGCTATGTATAGTGGCTCTCACTGGGATCTTTTGCCGGTCATATACTATGAGACGTTCAGCCAGTCTCATATACTCCGAGTCCCAGTCACATTGTGATCTTATTCAGCCAGTCATATACTATGAGACCTTCTTCAGCCAGTTCTTATTCCGCCAGTCATATACTCTGGGTCTCATTCATATACTCTCGCTGGGATCTTCTTCAGCCAGTCATATACTCTACTAATTAAGAGCAAAATATAGCTTCTTTCACAAAGGGGAGAAAGAGTTCTCTAATATTGAAAAGGAAGCGAATGTGCCCATTATTTCCAGATTGAACGATTTCAGAGTTTTTCCTCAAAACGCTCAAAAACGTCCCGGATTGGAGCATAATAGGGTTAAAAAGGAGAGAATTCAGACAAAAAGCCGTTTACTGTTATTTAAAGAGTAGAAAAGGTTCCATAATTTTGAAAAGTAAACTAATTTGTCAATTTTAACAAGAATGACCGAGCGATTTTAGCTTCTTTGGTTAAAAAGGGTAAATTTCCCACCAAAAGCCTTTTTCTGTCATTTAACCCTTTCACCGTTGACTTTATTTTGAAAAATTACAAAAAATTGACTTGCATAGACATATGCAATGCTATTTCAGCAAAGGTTGACTAAAGTCCTTAGCAACCATAGTTCACATGAAAGCCCTTATAATGACCAACATTGTGGTAACCTACAGTTGCCATAGAAACAAACCACGATGTCATGAATCTAATTAGAAGTTTTGAGTTCTGGTTTCACAGATAATTAACAATTGTAGTAATATGATCTATGTACGTGCACACATGTATATGGCCTTATTTCATTTCCCCCTCTAGTATGGTATATAATCAAGGTGTTTTCAGCCACTCAGACAGTGAAGGAGGCTTGATAAGATACTGGCCAGCATACAAGAAGACATCATTGTGCCACACTACCATACACTATACACTACACACACTACCACAATGTAATGTATAGACACCATCTAGGAATATATATTTTCACATTTCATTTACTCTTATAACACTTGGTACACAATGTATGTATCATCAAACATGACTGGTACAAGAAGCCATTGAGGTATCCAAATGAATATACTGGAAGTTACTTGACTACGTCTACACAGACACAGACGTCCAAGTTGACTACTCATAGCTCTACTACTGCCTCTAGTTCTGCGACTACGCTGACCAACAGGCCTTGAATGAGTATGAACCGAAGGAATAAGAACTCCACAAGAAGTGGCTTTGAGGAAGGGTGACAGTGAAGGGGTTGGTTGCACCATACCTAAAAAGAATAATGTCAACATAAACAAAAAGTATTGCCTCCTCGACCTAATGAATTTATATATGACGAAAGAACAGCTAAACAATTCTATCCAGAACATGCTTTACTTGCTAGCTACTTAGCTAGCAAGTAAACAAAACTCACTGGCATAGTCTTCTTCGTCACTGCTAGACTCTCCTCCGCCCAAACAGACTATCGAGCGGCACCGCTCTCGCCAGAAAATTGTCCAAAAAGTATCTCCCACCCATCGATAGCACAATTTTAGGATCAATGCTACTCTTCCCAAGTTAGGAATAGATTACTTCACCTTCCTCGCTGCTACTTTCGTCCTCTGATAGGACGTAGTCGTCGTCTTGAATCCTAGAAAGAACTTGGTCTAAAGTTAGTCTGACCGTCATTTCCAACTTATGAACGGTCAGCGATTTCAATTTTACTTTACCTTAGTTACCGAACCCGTACGGCTCTTATATTCGGCACGTACGTAGAGCAAGAATTGAGCTATTTTTTTATATTCATATCTTAATTTACAACCGAACGATTGATTTTTTAATGATTTTTCACCGATAATTATGTGGTTTGGACGTATATATACGCTTATGACGGTGAGTGGGTTAAATAAAGTAAAGAAGCAGTTTCATGTTTAAAAGAAAACTAATGTGCCCATTTTGATGAGAATGAGCAATTTCACACTTTTCCCTCAAAACGCTCAAAAACGTCCTAATTGGAACAAAATATTCATAAAGTGGAGAAATAATGTTCAAAACGAAGCTAATGTGCTATTTTGATAAGAATGAGCGATTTCATTCTGTTTTTCATAAAAAGCTCAAAAACGATCCAATAAAAAAGGGAGATTTCTCATTTAAAGTGTAGAAATGGCTTCATAATGTTGTAATGCAACATGTTTTGTTAAGAATGAGCGATTTCATACGGTTTTTCCTCAAAATTCTCAAAAATGTCTCATTTGGAGCAAAATAGTTAAAAAGGGTAGATTTCTCATCAATAGCAGTTTTCTGTCATTTAAAGAGTACAAACAGTTCCATGTTGAAAAGAAAACTAATCTTCCAAAAAATTAGCGGTCACACCGTTTTTTCTCAAAACGCCCCAAAAAAATCCACTCGAGCTTAATGATCAAAAACTTCTCAAAAGATCGGTTTAAAAAGGGAGATTTCTGACCAAAAGCCATTTTTGGCATTTAAAGAGTAGAAACACTTCCATAATGTTGAAAAGGAAACTAATATGTCCATTTTGATAGGAATGAGCGATTTCAGACCTTTTTTCACAAAATGCTGTTAAAAAGGGGAGATTTCTTCAAGACAAGAATGACCTCAAAACGCTCAAAAAATCTCCCAATTGGAGCAAAATAGTGGGTCTTTGGGCACCAAAAGTGGTTTTCTGTAATTTAAAGTATAGACAAGTTCAATAATGTTGATACGGAAACTAATGTGCCCATTTTGACAAAATGAGGGATTTCAGATAGTTTCTCTTCAAAATGCTAAAAACGTCCCAATTGGAGCAAAATAGAGCTTCTTACGGTTAATTGGGAAATTTCTGACCAAAAGCCGTTTTCTGTCATTTAAAAAGTAGCCATAATGTTGTAAAGGAAACTAATGGGCATGTTTTCAGCGGTTTTTCCACAAAATGCTCAAAAACATATCAATTTGACCAAAATAGATTAAAAAAAGGGGAGATTTCTTAGCAAAAGTCATTTAAAGAGTAGAAACATTTCCATAATGTTGAAAAGGAAGCTAAAGTGCCCATTTTGCCAAGAATGAGCGATTTCAGACTGTTTTCCCTCAAAACGCTCAAATAAGTCTCAATTGGAGCTAAAAAGGGTAGATATCACACCAAAAGCCTTTTTCTGTCATTTAAAGAATGGAAACAGTTCCATAATATTGAACCGGAAACTAATGTGACCATTTTAACAAGAATGAGCGATTTCGACAAATATTTCCCAATAGAGCAAAATGGAGCTTTTTTGGTTAAAAAGGGGAGATTTCTCTTTAAGTGTAGAAAAGTTCAATAATGTTGAAAATGAAACTAATTGCCCATTTTGACAGGAATGAGTGATTTCCGAATTTTTCAGCAAAATAGAGCTTTCGTTTAAAAGGGGAGATTTCTGACTAAAATCCCTGTTTCTGTCATTTAAAGAGTAGAAATAGCTCCATAATGTTGTAAAGGAAACTAATGCACCTATTTTGTTAAGAATGAGCGTTTTTTAACCGTTTTTCCTCTATTCGAGCAAATTAGAGTTTTTTTCAGTTAAAAAGGTTAGAAAAAGTCATTTAATGAGTAGAAACAGTTCCATAATGTTGAAAAGGAACTAATGTGACCATTTTGACAAGAATGAGCTTAAATACGCTCAAAACTTTCCAATTGGAGCAAACTATAGCTTCGTTTGGTTACAAAGGGGAGAAACAGTTCCATAATATTGAATAAGAAGCCATTTTGACATGAATGAGCGATTTCAGAGTTTTTCCTCAAAACGCTCAAAAACGTCCCGATAGGAGCAAATTAGGGTTAAAACGTGAAGAATTCAGACCAAAATCCGTTTTCTATTATTTAAAGAGTAGAAACAGCTCCACAATGTTGAAAAGTAAACTAATGTGCCCACTTTGACAAGAATGAGCGATTTCAGACTGTTTATCCTAAAAACATTCAAAAACTATGCAACCTGGTAGAAATGACAGAAAAAGGGATTTTAGTCAGAAATCTCCCCTTTTAAACGAAAGCTCTATTTTGCTAAAAAATTCGGAAATCACTCATTCCTGTCAAAATGGGCAATTAGTTTCATTTTCAACATTATTGAACTTTTCTACACTTAAAGAGAAATCTCCCCTTTTTAACCAAAAAAGCTCCATTTTGCTCTATTGGGAAATATTTGTCGAAATCGCTCATTCTTGTTAAAATGGTCACATTAGTTTCCGGTTCAATATTATGGAACTGTTTCTATTCTTTAATATATATATATATAAACAGAATAACAAACAAACATTAACAAACAACAACAAACAAACATTAAAACAAAAAATCTTAATACACTACTTATAAAAAATAAAAAATAATCGTCATTACAACTAAAGCTGGTGCCCAGCACAGCTGCAGTGTTACCTCGCTGCACGGCTACTGCAATCCGCTGGGAAAGGAAAAAGGAGGAGCGGGGATCTGCCTTAAATGACAGAAAAAGGCTTTTGGTGTGATATCTACTCTTTTTAGCTCCAATTGAGACTTATTTGAGCGTTTTGTGGGAAAACAGCCTGAAATCGCTCATTCTTGGCAAAATGGGCACTTTAGCTTCCTTTTCAACATTATGGAAATGTTTCTACTCCTTAAATAACTTTTGCTAAGAAATCTCCCCTTTTTTTAATCTATTTTGGTCAAATTGATATGTTTTTGAGCATTTTGTGGAAAAACCGCTGAAAACATGCCCATTAGTTTCCTTTACAACATTATGGCTACTTTTTAAATGACAGAAAATGGCTTTTGGTCAGAAATTTCCCTATTAACCGTAAGAAGCTCTATTTTGCTCCAATTGGGACGTTTTTAGCAATTTGAAGAGAAACTATCTGAAATCCCTCATTTTGTCAAAATGGGCACATTAGTTTCCGTATCAACATTATTGAACTTGTCTATACTTTAAATTACAGAAAACCACTTTTGGTGACCCAAACACTATTTTGCTCCAATTGGGAGATTTTTGAGCGTTTTGAGGTCATTCTTGTCTTGAAGAAATCTCCCTTTTTAACAGCATTTTGTGAAAAAAGGTCTGAAATCGCTCATTCCTATCAAAATGGACATATTAGTTTCCTTTTCAACATTATGGAACTGTTTCTACTCTTTAAATGCCAAAAATGGCTTTTGGTCAGAAATCTCCCTTTTTTTAACCGATCTTTTGAGAAGTTTTTGATCATTAAGCTCGAGTGGATTTTTTTGGGCGTTTTGAGAAAAAACGGTGTGACCGCAAATTTTTTGGAAGATTAGTTTTCTTTTCAACATGGAACTGTTTGTACTCTTTAAATGACAGAAAACTGCTATTGATGAGAAATCTACCCTTTTTAACTATTTTGCTCCAAATGAGACATTTTTGAGAATTTTGAGGAAAAACCGTATGAAATCGCTCATTCTTAACAAAACATTATGAAGCCGTATGAAATCGCTCATTCTTAACAAAACATTATGAAGCCATTTCTACACTTTAAATGAGAAATCTCCAGAAAACGCCAACAAACAAAAGCCACGAAACAAAAGCCACGAAAGAAAAACAAAATAAAAGCCACCAAACAAAAGCCGCGAAATAAAAGCCACGAAACAAAAGCCATAAACAAAAGTAACGAAACAAAAGCCACGAAACAAAAGCCATGAAACAAAAGCCACGAAAAAAGCCACCAAACAAAAACCACCAAACAAAAGCCACCAAACAAAAACACCAAACAAAAGCCACCAAACAAAAGCCACCAAACAAAAGCCACCAAACAAAAGCCAACAAACAAAAGCCACCAAACAAAAACACCAAACAAAAGCCACCAAACAAAAGCCACCAAACAAAAGCCACCAAACAAAAGCCACCATATAAAAGCCAACAAACAAAAGCCACCAAACAAAAGCCACCAAACAAAAGCCAGCAAACAAAAGCCACCAAACAAAAGCCACCAAACAAAAGCCACCAAACAAAAGCCACCAAACAAAAACCACCAAACAAAAGACACGAAACAAAAGCCACAAAGAAAAGCCATGAAACAAAATCGACAAAACAAAAGCCACGAAATAAAATCCACGAAACAAAAGCCACGAAACAAGTCACCAAACAAAAACCACCAAACAAAAGCCACGAAACAAAAGCCACGAAAGAAAAGCCACGAAACAAAAGCCACTGTCCAAAGCCACTCTATATCCAAAGCCACTCTATGTCCAAAGCCACTGTCCAAAGCCACTGTCCAAAGCCACTGTCCAAAGCCACTCTATGTCCAAAGCCACTGTCCAAAGCCACTGTCCAAAGCCAATGTCCAAAGCCACTCTATGTCCAAAGCCACTGTCCAAAGCCACTGTCCAAAGGCACTGTCCAAAGCCACTCTATGTCCAAAGCCACTGTCCAAAGCCACTCTCCAAAGCCACTGTCCAAAGCCACTCTCCAAAGCCACTCTATGTCCCAAGCCACTGTCCAAAGCCACTGTCCAAAGCCACTCTACAAAGCCACTCTATCTCCAAAGCCACTGTCCAAAGACACTCTCCAAAGCCACTCTCCAAAGCCACTCTATGTCAAAAGCCACTGTCCAAAGCTACTGTCGAAAGCCACTGTCTAAAGCCACTGTATGTCCAAAGCCACTGTCCAAAGCCACTGTCGAAAGCCACTGTCCAAAGCCACTCTATGTCCAAAGCCACTGTATAAAGCCACTGTCCAAAGCCACTGTCCAAAGCAACTCTATGTCCAAAGCCACTGTCCAAAGCCACTGTCCAAAGCCACTGTCCAAAGCCACTCTATGTCCAAAGCCACTGTCCAAAGCCACTGTCCAAAGCCACTGTCCAAAGCCACTCTATGTCAAAGCCACTGTCCCAAGCCACTCTCCAAAGCCACTGTCCAAAGCCACTGAATGTCCAAAGCCACTGTCCAAAGCCACTCTATGTCCAAAGTCACTGTGCAAAGCCACTCTCCAAAGCCACTGTCCAAAGCCACTGTCCAAAGCCACTCTCCAAAGCCACTCTATGTCCAAAGCCACTGTCCAAAGCCACTCTCTAAAGCCACTCTCCATAGCCACTCTATGTCCAAAGCCACTGTCCAAACACACTGTCCAAAGCCACTCTCCAAAGCCACTCTATGTCCAAAGCCACTGTCCAAAGCCACTCTCCAAAGCCACTCTCCAAAGCCACTCAATATCCAAAGCCACTGTACAATGCCACTGTCCAAAGCCACTCTCCAAAGCCACTCTATGTCCAAAGCCACTGTCCAAAGCCACTGTCCAAAGCCACTGTCCAAAGCCATTCTCCAAAGCCACTCTATGTCCAAAGCCACTGTCCAAAGCCACTCTCCAAAGCCACTGTCCAAAGCCACTGTATGTCCAAAGTCACTGTATGTCCAAAGCCACTGTATGTCCAAATCCACTGTCCAAAGCCACTGTATTTCCAAAGCCACTGTCCAAAGCCACTGTATGTCCAAAGCCACTGTATGTCCAAAGCCACTATACAAAGCCACTGTATGTCCAAAGCCACTGTATGTCCAAAGGCACTGTCCAAAGCCACTGTATGTCCAAAGCCACTGTATGTCCAAAGCCACTGTCTAAAGCCACTGTATGTCCAAAGCCACTGTCCAAAGCCACTGTATGTCTAAAGCCACTGTATGTCCAAAGCCACTGTCCAAAGCCACTGTATGTCCAAAGCCACTGTATGTCCAAAGCCACTGTCCAAAGCCACTGTATGTCCAAAGCCACTGTATGTCCAAAGCCACTGTCCAAAGCCACTGTATGTCCAAAGCCACTGTACAAAGCCACTGTCCAAATCCACTGTCCAAAGCCACTCTATGTCCAAATCCACTGTACAAAGCCACTGTCCAAAGCTACTGTCCAAAGCAATACTATGTCCAAAGCCACTGTCCAAAGCCACTGTCCAAAGCCACTCTCCAAAGCCACTCTATTTCCAAAGCCACTGCCCGAAGCCACTGTCCAAAGCCACTGTCCAAAGCCACTCTATGTCCAAAGCCACTGTCCAAAGCCACTCTCCAAAGCCACTGTCCAAAGCCACTGTATGTCCAATGCCACTGTATGTCCAAAGCTACTGTCCAAAGCCACTGTATGTCCAAAGCCACTGTATGTCCAAAGCCACTATCCAAAGCACCTGTATGTCCAAAGCCACTGTATGTCCAAAGCCACTGTCTAAAGCCACTGTATGTCCAAAGCCACTGTCCAAAGCCTCTGTATGTCCAAAGCCACTGTATGTCCAAAGCCACTGTCCATAGCCACTGTATGTCCAAAGCCACTGTATGTCCAAAGCCACTGTCCAAAGCCACTGTATGTCCAAAGCCACTGTATGTCCAAAGCCACTGTCCAAAGCCACTCTATGTCCAAAGCCACTCTATGTCCAAAGCTACTGTATGTCCAAAGCCACTGTTCAAAGCCACTGTATGTCCAAAGCCACTGTATGTCCAAAGCCACTGTCCAAATCCACCGTATGTCCAAATCCACGGTATGTCCAAAGCCACTGTCCAAAGCCACCGTATGTCCAAAGCCACTGTATGTCCAAAGCCACTGTCCAAAGCCACTGTATGTCCAAAGCCACTGTATGTCCAAAGCCACTGTCCAAAGCCACTGTATGTCCAAAGCCACTGTATGTCCAAAGCCACTGTCCAAAGCCACTGTATGTCCAAAGCCACTGTATGTCCAAAGCCACTGTCCAAAGCCACTGTATGTCCAAAGCCACTGTATGTCCAAAGCCACTGTCCAAAGCCACTGTATGTCCAAAGCCACTGTATGTCCAAAGCCACTGTCCAAAGCCACCGTATGTCCAAAGCCACTGTATGTCCAAAGCCACTCTCCAAAGCCACTCTCCAAAGCCACTCTATGTACAAAGCCACTATCCAAAGCCACTCTCCAAAGCCACTCTCCAAAGCCACTCTTTGTCCAAAGCCACTGTCCAAAGCCACTCTCCAAAGCCACTGTATCTCCAAAGCCACTGTCCAAAGCCACTGTATGTCCAAAGCCACTGTCCAAAGCCACTGTATGTCCAAAGCCACTGTATGTCCAAAGCCACTGTATGTCCAAAGCCACTGTCCAAAGCCACTGTATGTCCAAAGCCACTGTATGTCCAAAGCCACTGTATGTCCAAAGCCACGGTATGTCCAAAGCCACTGTCCAAAGCCACCGTATGTCCAAATTTAGTGGCTTTGTTTGTTGGCCATGTTTATTGGTTTGTTTGGTGGCTTTGTTTAGTGGCCTTGTTTGGTGGCCATGTTTAGTGGCTTTGTTTAGTGGCCAAGTTTGGTGTCTTTGTTTAGTGGCCTTGTTTAGTGGCCTTGTTTAGTGGCCTTGTTTAGTGTCTTTGTTTAGTGGCCTAGTTATTGGCTTTGTTTGGTGGCCTCGTTTAGTGGCCTTGTTTAGTGGCCTTGTTTAGTTGCTTTGTTTAGTGTCCTTGTATATGGCTTTGTTTGGTGGCCTTGTTTAGTGGCTTAGTGGCTTTGTTTAGTGGCTTTGTTCAGTGGCCTTGTTAATGGCTTTGTTTATTTGCTTTGTTCAGTTTCTTTGTTCAGTGGCTTTTTTTAGTGGCTTTGTTTAGTGTCCTTGTTAATGGCTTTGTTTGGTGACCTTGTTTAGTGGCTTAGTGGCTTTGTTTATTGGCTTTGTTTAGTGGCTTTGTTCAGTGGCTTTGTTTAGTGTAGTGGCTTTGTTTAGTGGCTATGTATAGTGGCTCTCACTGGGATCTTTTGCCGGTCATATACTATGAGACGTTCAGCCAGTCTCATATACTCCGAGTCCCAGTCACATTGTGATCTTATTCAGCCAGTCATATACTATGAGACCTTCTTCAGCCAGTTCTTATTCCGCCAGTCATATACTCTGGGTCTCATTCATATACTCTCGCTGGGATCTTCTTCAGCCAGTCATATACTCTACTAATTAAGAGCAAAATATAGCTTCTTTCACAAAGGGGAGAAAGAGTTCTCTAATATTGAAAAGGAAGCGAATGTGCCCATTATTTCCAGATTGAACGATTTCAGAGTTTTTCCTCAAAACGCTCAAAAACGTCCCGGATTGGAGCATAATAGGGTTAAAAAGGAGAGAATTCAGACAAAAAGCCGTTTACTGTTATTTAAAGAGTAGAAAAGGTTCCATAATTTTGAAAAGTAAACTAATTTGTCAATTTTAACAAGAATGACCGAGCGATTTTAGCTTCATTGGTTAAAAAGGGTAAATTTCCCACCAAAAGCCTTTTTCTGTCATTTAAATAAAGTAAAGAAGCAGTTTCATGTTTAAAAGAAAACTAATGTGCCCATTTTGATGAGAATGAGCAATTTCACACTTTTTCCTCAAAACGCTCAAAAACGTCCTAATTGGAACAAAATATTCATAAAGTGGAGAAATAATGTTCAAAACGAAGCTAATGTGCTATTTTGATAAGAATGAGCGATTTCATTCTGTTTTTCATAAAAAGCTCAAAAACGATCCAATAAAAAAGGGAGATTTCTCATTTAAAGTGTAGAAATGGTTTCATAATGTTGTAATGCAACATGTTTTGTTAAGAATGAGCGATTTCATACGGTTTTTCCTCAAAATTCTCAAAAATGTCTCATTTGGAGCAAAATAGTTAAAAAGGGTAGATTTCTCATCAATAGCAGTTTTCTGTCATTTAAAGAGTACAAACAGTTCCATGTTGAAAAGAAAACTAATCTTCCAAAAAATTAGCGGTCACACCGTTTTTTCTCAAAACGCCCCAAAAAAATCCACTCGAGCTTAATGATCAAAAACTTCTCAAAAGATCGGTTAAAAAAGGGAGATTTCTGACCAAAAGCCATTTTTGGCATTTAAAGAGTAGAAACAGTTCCATAATGTTGAAAAGGAAACTAATATGTCCATTTTGATAGGAATGAGCGATTTCAGACCTTTTTTCACAAAATGCTGTTAAAAAGGGAAGATTTCTTCAAGACAAGAATGACCTCAAAACGCTCAAAAAATCTCCCAATTGGAGCAAAATAGTGGGTCTTTGGGCACCAAAAGTGGTTTTCTGTAATTTAAAGTATAGACAAGTTCAATAATGTTGATACGGAAACTAATGTGCCCATTTTGACAAAATGAGGGATTTCAGATAGTTTCTCTTCAAAATGCTAAAAACGTCCCAATTGGAGCAAAATAGAGCTTCTTACGGTTAATTGGGAAATTTCTGACCAAAAGCCGTTTTCTGTCATTTAAAAAGTAGCCATAATGTTGTAAAGGAAACTAATGGGCATGTTTTCAGCGGTTTTTCCACAAAATGCTCAAAAACATATCAATTTGACCAAAATAGATTAAAAAAAGGGGAGATTTCTTAGCAAAAGTCATTTAAAGAGTAGAAACATTTCCATAATGTTGAAAAGGAAGCTAAAGTGCCCATTTTGCCAAGAATGAGCGATTTCAGACTGTTTTCCCTCAAAACGCTCAAATAAGTCTCAATTGGAGCTAAAAAGGGTAGATATCACACCAAAAGCCTTTTTCTGTCATTTAAAGAATGGAAACAGTTCCATAATATTGAACCGGAAACTAATGTGACCATTTTAACAAGAATGAGCGATTTCGACAAATATTTCCCAATAGAGCAAAATGGAGCTTTTTTGGTTAAAAAGGGGAGATTTCTCTTTAAGTGTAGAAAAGTTCAATAATGTTGAAAATGAAACTAATTGCCCATTTTGACAGGAATGAGTGATTTCCGAATTTTTCAGCAAAATAGAGCTTTCGTTTAAAAGGGGAGATTTCTGACTAAAATCCCTGTTTCTGTCATTTAAAGAGTAGAAATAGCTCCATAATGTTGTAAAGGAAACTAATGCACCTATTTTGTTAAGAATGAGCGTTTTTTAACCGTTTTTCCTCTATTCGAGCAAATTAGAGTTTTTCAGTTAAAAAGGTTAGAAAAAGTCATTTAATGAGTAGAAACAGTTCCATAATGTTGAAAAGGAACTAATGTGACCATTTTGACAAGAATGAGCTTAAATACGCTCAAAACTTTCCAATTGGAGCAAACTATAGCTTCGTTTGGTTACAAAGGGGAGAAACAGTTCCATAATATTGAATAAGAAGCCATTTTGACATGAATGAGCGATTTCAGAGTTTTTCCTCAAAACGCTCAAAAACGTCCCGATAGGAGCAAATTAGGGTTAAAACGTGAAGAATTCAGACCAAAATCCGTTTTCTATTATTTAAAGAGTAGAAACAGCTCCACAATGTTGAAAAGTAAACTAATGTGCCCACTTTGACAAGAATGAGCGATTTCAGACTGTTTATCCTAAAAACATTCAAAAACTATGCAACCTGGTAGAAATGACAGAAAAAGGGATTTTAGTCAGAAATCTCCCCTTTTAAACGAAAGCTCTATTTTGCTAAAAAATTCGGAAATCACTCATTCCTGTCAAAATGGGCAATTAGTTTCATTTTCAACATTATTGAACTTTTCTACACTTAAAGAGAAATCTCCCCTTTTTAACCAAAAAAGCTCCATTTTGCTCTATTGGGAAATATTTGTCGAAATCGCTCATTCTTGTTAAAATGGTCACATTAGTTTCCGGTTCAATATTATGGAACTGTTTCTATTCTTTAATATATATATATATAAACAGAATAACAAACAAACATTAACAAACAACAACAAACAAACATTAAAACAAAAAATCTTAATACACTACTTATAAAAAATAAAAAATAATCGTCATTACAACTAAAGCTGGTGCCCAGCACAGCTGCAGTGTTACCTCGCTGCACGGCTACTGCAATCCGCTGGGAAAGGAAAAAGGAGGAGCGGGGATCATCCGTTTCCTGTTTGAGACGGTTGCCTTAAATGACAGAAAAAGGCTTTTGGTGTGATATCTACTCTTTTTAGCTCCAATTGAGACTTATTTGAGCGTTTTGTGGGAAAACAGTCTGAAATCGCTCATTCTTGGCAAAATGGGCACTTTAGCTTCCTTTTCAACATTATGGAAATGTTTCTACTCCTTAAATAACTTTTGCTAAGAAATCTCCCCTTTTTTTAATCTATTTTGGTCAAATTGATATGTTTTTGAGCATTTTGTGGAAAAACCGCTGAAAACATGCCCATTAGTTTCCTTTACAACATTATGGCTACTTTTTAAATGACAGAAAACGGCTTTTGGTCAGAAATTTCCCTATTAACCGTAAGAAGCTCTATTTTGCTCCAATTGGGACGTTTTTAGCATTTTGAAGAGAAACTATCTCAAATCCCTCATTTTGTCAAAATGGGCACATTAGTTTCCGTATCAACATTATTGAACTTGTCTATACTTTAAATTACAGAAAACCACTTTTGGTGACCCAAAGACCCACTATTTTGCTCCAATTGGGAGATTTTTGAGCGTTTTGAGGTCATTCTTGTCTTGAAGAAATCTCCCCTTTTTAACAGCATTTTGTGAAAAAAGGTCTGAAATCGCTCATTCCTATCAAAATGGACATATTAGCTTCCTTTTCTACATTATGGAACTGTTTCTACTCTTTAAATGCCAAAAATGGCTTTTGGTCAGAAATCTCCCTTTTTTTAACCGATCTTTTGAGAAGTTTTTGATCATTAAGCTCGAGTGGATTTTTTTGGGGCGTTTTGAGAAAAAACGGTGTGACCGCTAATTTTTTGGAAGATTAGTTTTCTTTTCAACATGGAACTGTTTGTACTCTTTAAATGACAGAAAACTGCTATTGATGAGAAATCTACCCTTTTTAACTATTTTGCTCCAAATGAGACATTTTTGAGAATTTTGAGGAAAAACCGTATGAAATCGCTCATTCTTAAAAAAACATTATGAAGCCGTATGAAATCGCTCATTCTTAACAAAACATTATGAAGCCATTTCTACACTTTAAATGAGAAATCTCCAGAAAACACCACCAAACAAAAGCCACGAAACAAAAGCCACGAAAGAAAAACAAAATAAAAGCCACCAAACAAAAGCCACGAAATAAAAGCCACGAAACAAAAGCCATAAACAAAAGTAACGAAACAAAAGCCACGAAACAAAAGCCATGAAACAAAAGCCACGAAAAAAGCCACCAAACAAAAACCACCAAACAAAAGCCACCAAACAAAAACACCAAACAAAAGCCACCAAACAAAAGCCACCAAACAAAAGCCACCAAACAAAAGCCAACAAACAAAAGCCAACAAACAAAAACACCAAACAAAAGCCACCAAACAAAAGCCACCAAACAAAAGCCACCAAACAAAAGCCACCATATAAAAGCCAACAAACAAAAGCCACCAAACAAAAGCCACCAAACAAAAGCCAGCAAACAAAAGCCACCAAACAAAAGCCACCAAACAAAAGCCACCAAACAAAAGCCACGAAACAAAAACCACCAAACAAAAGACACGAAACAAAAGCCACAAAGAAAAGCCATGAAACAAAATCGACAAAACAAAAGCCACGAAATAAAATCCACGAAACAAAAGCCACGAAACAAATGTCACCAAACAAAAACCACCTTACAAAAGCCACGAAACAAAAGCCACGAAAGAAAAGCCACGAAACAAAAGCCACTGTCCAAAGCCAATCTATATCCAAAGCCACTCTATGTCCAAAGCCACTGTCCAAAGCCACTGTCCAAAGCCACTGTCCAAAGCCACTCTATGTCCAAAGCCACTGTCCAAAGCCACTGTCCAAAGCCAATGTCCAAAGCCACTCTATGTCCAAAGCCACTGTCCAAAGCCACTGTCCAAAGGCACTGTCCAAAGCCACTCTATGTCCAAAGCCACTATCTAAAGCCACTCTCCAAAGCCACTGTCCAAAGCCACTCTCCAAAGCCACTGTCCAAAGCCACTCTATGTCCAAAACCACTGTCCAAAGCCACTCTCCAAAGCCACTGTCCAAAGCCACTCTATGTCCAAAGCCACTGTCCAAAGCCACTCTCCAAAGCTACTGTCCAAAGCCACTCTATGTCCTAAGCCACTGTCCGAAGCCACTCTCCAAAGCCACTGTCCAAAGCCACTCTATGTCCAAAGCCACTCTATGTCCAAAGCCACTGTCCAAAGCCACTCTACAAAGCCACTGTAGAAAGTCACACTATGTCCAAAGCCACTGTCCAAAGCCACTCTCCAAAGCCACTCTCCAAAGCCACTCTATGTCCAAAGCCACTGTCCAAAGCCACTGTCCAAAGCCACTCTCTAAAGCTACTCTATGTCCAAAGCCACTGTCCAAAGCCACTCTCCTAAAGCCACTGTCCAAAGCCACTCTATGTCCAAAGCCACTGTCCAAAGCCACTCTCCAAAGCCACTCTCCAAAGGCACTCTATGTCCAAAGCCACTGTCCAAAGCCACTGTCCAAAGCCACTATCCAAAGCCACTCAATGTCCAAACCACTGTCCAAAGACTCTCCAAAGCCACTCTCCAAAGCCACTCTATGTCCAAAGCCACTGTCCAAAGCCACTGTCCAAAGCTATTCTCCAAAGCCACTCTATGTCCAAAGCCACTGTCCAAAGCCACTGTCCAAAGCCACTCTCCAAAGCCACTCTATGTCCAAAGCCACTGTCCAAAGCCACTCTATGTCCAAAGCCACTGTCCAAAGCCACTGTCCAAAGGCACTGTCCAAAGCCACTCTATGTCCAAAGCCACTGTCCAAAGCCACTCTCCAAAGCCACTGTCCAAAGCCACTCTATGTCCAAAACCACTGTCCAAAGCCACTCTCCAAAGCCACTGTCCAAAGCCACTCTATGTCCAAAGCCACTGTCCAAAGCCACTCTCCAAAGCCACTCTATGTCCAAAGCCACTGTCCGAAGCCACTCTCCAAAGCCACTGTCCAAAGCCACTCTATGTCCAAAGCCACTGTCCCAAGCCACTCTACAAAGCCACTCTCGAAAGTCACACTATGTCCAAAGCCACTGTCCAAAGCCACTCTATGTCCAAAGCCACTGTCCAAAGCCACTGTCCAAAGCCACTCTCCAAAGCCACTCTATGTCCAAAGCCACTGTCCAAAGCCACTCTCCAAAGCCACTCTCCAAAGCCACTCTATGTCCAAAGCCACTGTCCAAAGCCACTCTTCAAAGCCACTCTCCAAAGCCACTCTATGTCCCAAGCCACTGTCCAAAGCCACTGTCCAAAGCCACTCTACAAAGCCACTCTATCTCCAAAGCCACTGTCCAAAGACACTCTCCAAAGCCACTCTCCAAAGCCACTCTATGTCAAAAGCCACTGTCCAAAGCTACTGTCGAAAGCCACTGTCTAAAGCCACTGTATGTCCAAAGCCACTGTCCAAAGCCACTGTCGAAAGCCACTGTCCAAAGCCACTCTATGTCCAAAGCCACTGTATAAAGCCACTGTCCAAAGCCACTGTCCAAAGCAACTCTATGTCCAAAGCCACTGTCCAAAGCCACTGTCCAAAGCCACTGTCCAAAGCCACTCTTTGTCCAAAGCCACTGTCCAAAGCCACTCTCCAAAGCCACTGTATCTCCAAAGCCACTGTCCAAAGCCACTGTATGTCCAAAGCCTCTGTATGTCCAAAGCCACTGTCCAAAGCCACTGTATGTCCAAAGCCACTGTATGTCCAAAGCCACTGTATGTCCAAAGCCACTGTCCAAAGCCACTGTATGTCCAAAGCCACTGTATGTCCAAAGCCACTGTATGTCCAAAGCCACGGTATGTCCAAAGCCACTGTCCAAAGCCACCGTATGTCCAAATTTAGTGGCTTTGTTTGTTGGCCATGTTTATTGGTTTGTTTGGTGGCTTTGTTTAGTGGCCTTGTTTGGTGGCCATGTTTAGTGGCTTTGTTTAGTGGCCAAGTTTAGTGTCTTTGTTTAGTGGCCTTGTTTAGTGGCCTTGTTTAGTGGCCTTGTTTAGTGTCTTTGTTTAGTGGCCTAGTTATTGGCTTTGTTTGGTGGCCTCGTTTAGTGGCCTTGTTTAGTGGCCTTGTTTAGTTGCTTTGTTTAGTGTCCTTGTATATGGCTTTGTTTGGTGGCCTTGTTTAGTGGCTTAGTGGCTTTGTTTAGTGGCTTTGTTCAGTGGCCTTGTTAATGGCTTTGTTTATTTGCTTTGTTCAGTTTCTTTGTTCAGTGGCTTTTTTTAGTGGCTTTGTTTAGTGTCCTTGTTAATGGCTTTGTTTGGTGACCTTGTTTAGTGGCTTAGTGGCTTTGTTTATTGGCTTTGTTTAGTGGCTTTGTTCAGTGGCTTTGTTTAGTGTAGTGGCTTTGTTTAGTGGCTATGTATAGTGGCTCTCACTGGGATCTTTTGCCGGTCATATACTATGAGACGTTCAGCCAGTCTCATATACTCCGAGTCCCAGTCACATTGTGATCTTATTCAGCCAGTCATATACTATGAGACCTTCTTCAGACAGTTCTTATTCCGCCAGTCATATACTCTGGGTCTCATTCATATACTCTCGCTGGGATCTTCTTCAGCCAGTCATATACTCTACTAATTAAGAGCAAAATATAGCTTCTTTCACAAAGGGGAGAAAGAGTTCTCTAATATTGAAAAGGAAGCGAATGTGCCCATTATTTCCAGATTGAACGATTTCAGAGTTTTTCCTCAAAACGCTCAAAAACGTCCCGGATTGGAGCATAATAGGGTTAAAAAGGAGAGAATTCAGACAAAAAGCCGTTTACTGTTATTTAAAGAGTAGAAAAGGTTCCATAATTTTGAAAAGTAAACTAATTTGTCAATTTTAACAAGAATGACCGAGCGATTTTAGCTTCTTTGGTTAAAAAGGGTAAATTTCCCACCAAAAGCCTTTTTCTGTCATTTAAATAAAGTAAAGAAGCAGTTTCATGTTTAAAAGAAAACTAATGTGCCCATTTTGATGAGAATGAGCAATTTCACACTTTTTCCTCAAAACGCTCAAAAACGTCCTAATTGGAACAAAATATTCATAAAGTGGAGAAATAATGTTCAAAACGAAGCTAATGTGCTATTTTGATAAGAATGAGCGATTTCATTCTGTTTTTCATAAAAAGCTCAAAAACGATCCAATAAAAAAGGGAGATTTCTCATTTAAAGTGTAGAAATGGCTTCATAATGTTGTAATGCAACATGTTTTGTTAAGAATGAGCGATTTCATACGGTTTTTCCTCAAAATTCTCAAAAATGTCTCATTTGGAGCAAAATAGTTAAAAAGGGTAGATTTCTCATCAATAGCAGTTTTCTGTCATTTAAAGAGTACAAACAGTTCCATGTTGAAAAGAAAACTAATCTTCCAAAAAATTAGCGGTCACACCGTTTTTTCTCAAAACGCCCAAAAAAAATCCACTCGAGCTTAATGATCAAAAACTTCTCAAAAGATCGGTTAAAAAAAGGGAGATTTCTGACCAAAAGCCATTTTTGGCATTTAAAGAGTAGAAACACTTCCATAATGTTGAAAAGGAAACTAATATGTCCATTTTGATAGGAATGAGCGATTTCAGACCTTTTTTCACAAAATGCTGTTAAAAAGGGGAGATTTCTTCAAGACAAGAATGACCTCAAAACGCTCAAAAAATCTCCCAATTGGAGCAAAATAGTGGGTCTTTGGGCACCAAAAGTGGTTTTCTGTAATTTAAAGTATAGACAAGTTCAATAATGTTGATACGGAAACTAATGTGCCCATTTTGACAAAATGAGGGATTTCAGATAGTTTCTCTTCAAAATGCTAAAAACGTCCCAATTGGAGCAAAATAGAGCTTCTTACGGTTAATTGGGAAATTTCTGACCAAAAGCCGTTTTCTGTCATTTAAAAAGTAGCCATAATGTTGTAAAGGAAACTAATGGGCATGTTTTCAGCGGTTTTTCCACAAAATGCTCAAAAACATATCAATTTGACCAAAATAGATTTTAAAAAGGGGAGATTTCTTAGCAAAAGTCATTTAAAGAGTAGAAACATTTCCATAATGTTGAAAAGGAAGCTAAAGTGCCCATTTTGCCAAGAATGAGCGATTTCAGACTGTTTTCCCTCAAAACGCTCAAATAAGTCTCAATTGGAGCTAAAAAGGGTAGATATCACACCAAAAGCCTTTTTCTGTCATTTAAAGAATGGAAACAGTTCCATAATATTGAACCGGAAACTAATGTGACCATTTTAACAAGAATGAGCGATTTCGACAAATATTTCCCAATAGAGCAAAATGGAGCTTTTTTGGTTAAAAAGGGGAGATTTCTCTTTAAGTGTAGAAAAGTTCAATAATGTTGAAAATGAAACTAATTGCCCATTTTGACAGGAATGAGTGATTTCCGAATTTTTCAGCAAAATAGAGCTTTCGTTTAAAAGGGGAGATTTCTGACTAAAATCCCTGTTTCTGTCATTTAAAGAGTAGAAATAGCTCCATAATGTTGTAAAGGAAACTAATGCACCTATTTTGTTAAGAATGAGCGTTTTTTAACCGTTTTTCCTCTATTCGAGCAAATTAGAGTTTTTTTCAGTTAAAAAGGTTAGAAAAAGTCATTTAATGAGTAGAAACAGTTCCATAATGTTGAAAAGGAACTAATGTGACCATTTTGACAAGAATGAGCTTAAATACGCTCAAAACTTTCCAATTGGAGCAAACTATAGCTTCGTTTGGTTACAAAGGGGAGAAACAGTTCCATAATATTGAATAAGAAGCCATTTTGACATGAATGAGCGATTTCAGAGTTTTTCCTCAAAACGCTCAAAAACGTCCCGATAGGAGCAAATTAGGGTTAAAACGTGAAGAATTCAGACCAAAATCCGTTTTCTATTATTTAAAGAGTAGAAACAGCTCCACAATGTTGAAAAGTAAACTAATGTGCCCACTTTGACAAGAATGAGCGATTTCAGACTGTTTATCCTAAAAACATTCAAAAACTATGCAACCTGGTAGAAATGACAGAAAAAGGGATTTTAGTCAGAAATCTCCCCTTTTAAACGAAAGCTCTATTTTGCTAAAAAATTCGGAAATCACTCATTCCTGACAAAATGGGCAATTAGTTTCATTTTCAACATTATTGAACTTTTCTACACTTAAAGAGAAATCTCCCCTTTTTAACCAAAAAAGCTCCATTTTGCTCTATTGGGAAATATTTGTCGAAATCGCTCATTCTTGTTAAAATGGTCACATTAGTTTCCGGTTCAATATTATGGAACTGTTTCTATTCTTTAATATATATATATATAAACAGAATAACAAACAAACATTAACAAACAACAACAAACAAACATTAAAACAAAAAATCTTAATACACTACTTATAAAAAATAAAAAATAATCGTCATTACAACTAAAGCTGGTGCCCAGCACAGCTGCAGTGTTACCTCGCTGCACGGCTACTGCAATCCGCTGGGAAAGGAAAAAGGAGGAGCGGGGATCATCCGTTTCCTGTTTGAGACGGTTGCCTTAAATGACAGAAAAAGGCTTTTGGTGTGATATCTACTCTTTTTAGCTCCAATTGAGACTTATTTGAGCGTTTTGTGGGAAAACAGCCTGAAATCGCTCATTCTTGGCAAAATGGGCACTTTAGCTTCCTTTTCAACATTATGGAAATGTTTCTACTCCTTAAATAACTTTTGCTAAGAAATCTCCCCTTTTTTTAATCTATTTTGGTCAAATTGATATGTTTTTGAGCATTTTGTGGAAAAACCGCTGAAAACATGCCCATTAGTTTCCTTTACAACATTATGGCTACTTTTTAAATGACAGAAAACGGCTTTTGGTCAGAAATTTCCCTATTAACCGTAAGAAGCTCTATTTTGCTCCAATTGGGACGTTTTTAGCATTTTGAAGAGAAACTATCTGAAATCCCTCATTTTGTCAAAATGGGCACATTAGTTTCCGTATCAACATTATTGAACTTGTCTATACTTTAAATTACAGAAAACCACTTTTGGTAACCCAAACACTATTTTGCTCCAATTGGGAGATTTTTGAGCGTTTTGAGGTCATTCTTGTCTTGAAGAAATCTCCCTTTTTAACAGCATTTTGTGAAAAAAGGTCTGAAATCGCTCATTCCTATCAAAATGGACATATTAGTTTCCTTTTCAACATTATGGAACTGTTTCTACTCTTTAAATGCCAAAAATGGCTTTTGGTCAGAAATCTCCCTTTTTTTAACCGATCTTTTGAGAAGTTTTTGATCATTAAGCTCGAGTGGATTTTTTTGGGCGTTTTGAGAAAAAACGGTGTGACCGCAAATTTTTTGGAAGATTAGTTTTCTTTTCAACATGGAACTGTTTGTACTCTTTAAATGACAGAAAACTGCTATTGATGAGAAATCTACCCTTTTTAACTATTTTGCTCCAAATGAGACATTTTTGAGAATTTTGAGGAAAAACCGTATGAAATCGCTCATTCTTAACAAAACATTATGAAGCCGTATGAAATCGCTCATTCTTAACAAAACATTATGAAGCCATTTCTACACTTTAAATGAGAAATCTCCAGAAAACGCCAACAAACAAAAGCCACGAAACAAAAGCCACGAAAGAAAAACAAAATAAAAGCCACCAAACAAAAGCCGCGAAATAAAAGCCACGAAACAAAAGCCATAAACAAAAGTAACGAAACAAAAGCCACGAAACAAAAGCCATGAAACAAAAGCCACGAAAAAAGCCACCAAACAAAAACCACCAAACAAAAGCCACCAAACAAAAACACCAAACAAAAGCCACCAAACAAAAGCCACCAAACAAAAGCCACCAAACAAAAGCCAACAAACAAAAGCCACCAAACAAAAACACCAAACAAAAGCCACCAAACAAAAGCCACCAAACAAAAGCCACCAAACAAAAGCCACCATATAAAAGCCAACAAACAAAAGCCACCAAACAAAAGCCACCAAACAAAAGCCAGCAAACAAAAGCCACCAAACAAAAGCCACCAAACAAAAGCCACCAAACAAAAGCCACCAAACAAAAACCACCAAACAAAAGACACGAAACAAAAGCCACAAAGAAAAGCCATGAAACAAAATCGACAAAACAAAAGCCACGAAATAAAATCCACGAAACAAAAGCCACGAAACAAGTCACCAAACAAAAACCACCAAACAAAAGCCACGAAACAAAAGCCACGAAAGAAAAGCCACGAAACAAAAGCCACTGTCCAAAGCCACTCTATATCCAAAGCCACTCTATGTTCAAAGCCACTGTCCAAAGCCACTGTCCAAAGCCACTGTCCAAAGCCACTCTATGTCCAAAGCCACTGTCCAAAGCCACTGTCCAAAGCCAATGTCCAAAGCCACTCTATGTCCAAAGCCACTGTCCAAAGCCACTGTCCAAAGGCACTGTCCAAAGCCACTCTATGTCCAAAGCCACTGTCCAAAGCCACTCTCTAAAGCCACTGTCCAAAGCCACTCTCCAAAGCCACTCTACGTCCCAAGCCACTGTCCAAAGCCACTGTCCAAAGCCACTCTACAAAGCCACTCTATCTCCAAAGCCACTGTCCAAAGACACTCTCCAAAGCCACTCTCCAAAGCCACTCTATGTCAAAAGCCACTGTCCAAAGCTACTGTCGAAAGCCACTGTCTAAAGCCACTGTATGTCCAAAGCCACTGTCCAAAGCCACTGTCCAAAGCAACTCTATGTCCAAAGCCACTGTCCAAAGCCACTGTCCAAAGCCACTGTCCAAAGCCACTCTATGTCCAAAGCCACTGTCCAAAGCCACTGTCCAAAGCCACTGTCCAAAGCCACTCTATGTCAAAGCCACTGTCCCAAGCCACTCTCCAAAGCCACTGTCCAAAGCCACTGAATGTCCAAAGCCACTGTCCAAAGCCACTCTATGTCCAAAGTCACTGTGCAAAGCCACTCTCCAAAGCCACTGTCCAAAGCCACTGTCCAAAGCCACTCTCCAAAGCCACTCTATGTCCAAAGCCACTGTCCAAAGCCACTCTCTAAAGCCACTCTCCATAGCCACTCTATGTCCAAAGCCACTGTCCAAACACACTGTCCAAAGCCACTCTCCAAAGCCACTCTATGTCCAAAGCCACTGTCCAAAGCCACTCTCCAAAGCCACTCTCCAAAGCCACTCAATATCCAAAGCCACTGTACAATGCCACTGTCCAAAGCCACTCTCCAAAGCCACTCTATGTCCAAAGCCACTGTCCAAAGCCACTGTCCAAAGCCACTGTCCAAAGCCATTCTCCAAAGCCACTCTATGTCCAAAGCCACTGTCCAAAGCCACTCTCCAAAGCCACTGTCCAAAGCCACTGTATGTCCAAAGTCACTGTATGTCCAAAGCCACTGTATGTCCAAATCCACTGTCCAAAGCCACTGTATTTCCAAAGCCACTGTCCAAAGCCACTGTATGTCCAAAGCCACTGTATGTCCAAAGCCACTATACAAAGCCACTGTATGTCCAAAGCCACTGTATGTCCAAAGGCACTGTCCAAAGCCACTGTATGTCCAAAGCCACTGTATGTCCAAAGCCACTGTCTAAAGCCACTGTATGTCCAAAGCCACTGTCCAAAGCCACTGTATGTCTAAAGCCACTGTATGTCCAAAGCCACTGTCCAAAGCCACTGTATGTCCAAAGCCACTGTATGTCCAAAGCCACTGTCCAAAGCCACTGTATATCCAAAGCCACTGTATGTCCAAAGCCACTGTCCAAAGCCACTGTATGTCCAAAGCCACTGTACAAAGCCACTGTCCAAATCCACTGTCCAAAGCCACTCTATGTCCAAATCCACTGTACAAAGCCACTGTCCAAAGCTACTGTCCAAAGCAATACTATGTCCAAAGCCACTGTCCAAAGCCACTGTCCAAAGCCACTCTCCAAAGCCACTCTATTTCCAAAGCCACTGCCTGAAGCCACTGTCCAAAGCCACTGTCCAAAGCCACTCTATGTCCAAAGCCACTGTCCAAAGCCACTCTCCAAAGCCACTGTCCAAAGCCACTGTATGTCCAATGCCACTGTATGTCCAAAGCTACTGTCCAAAGCCACTGTATGTCCAAAGCCACTGTATGTCCAAAGCCACTATCCAAAGCACCTGTATGTCCAAAGCCACTGTATATCCAAAGCCACTGTCCAAAGCCACTGTATGTCCAAAGCCACTGTATGTCCAAAGCCACTGTCTAAAGCCACTGTATGTCCAAAGCCACTGTCCAAAGCCTCTGTATGTCCAAAGCCACTGTATGTCCAAAGCCACTGTCCATAGCCACTGTATGTCCAAAGCCACTGTATGTCCAAAGCCACTGTCCAAAGCCACTGTATGTCCAAAGCCACTGTATGTCCAAAGCCACTGTCCAAAGCCACTCTATGTCCAAAGCCACTCTATGTCCAAAGCTACTGTATGTCCAAAGCCACTGTTCAAAGCCACTGTATGTCCAAAGCCACTGTATGTCCAAAGCCACTGTCCAAATCCACCGTATGTCCAAATCCACGGTATGTCCAAAGCCACTGTCCAAAGCCACCGTATGTCCAAAGCCACTGTATGTCCAAAGCCACTGTCCAAAGCCACTGTATGTCCAAAGCCACTGTATGTCCAAAGCCACTGTCCAAAGCCACTGTATGTCCAAAGCCACTGTATGTCCAAAGCCACTGTCCAAAGCCACTGTATGTCCAAAGCCACTGTATGTCCAAAGCCACTGTCCAAAGCCACTGTATGTCCAAAGCCACTGTATGTCCAAAGCCACTGTCCAAAGCCACTGTATGTCCAAAGCCACTGTATGTCCAAAGCTACTGTCCAAAGCAACCGTATCTTCAAAGCCACTGTATGTCCAAAGCCACTGTCCAAAGCCACCGTATGTCCAAAGCCACTGTATGTCCAAAGCCACTCTCCAAAGCCACTCTCCAAAGCCACTCTATGTACAAAGCCACTATCCAAAGCCACTCTCCAAAGCCACTCTCCAAAGCCACTCTTTGTCCAAAGCCACTGTCCAAAGCCACTCTCCAAAGCCACTGTATCTCCAAAGCCACTGTCCAAAGCCACTGTATGTCCAAAGCCTCTGTATGTCCAAAGCCACTGTCCAAAGCCACTGTATGTCCAAAGCCACTGTATGTCCAAAGCCACTGTATGTCCAAAGCCACTGTCCAAAGCCACTGTATGTCCAAAGCCACTGTATGTCCAAAGCCACTGTATGTCCAAAGCCACGGTATGTCCAAAGCCACTGTCCAAAGCCACCGTATGTCCAAATTTAGTGGCTTTGTTTGTTGGCCATGTTTATTGGTTTGTTTGGTGGCTTTGTTTAGTGGCCTTGTTTGGTGGCCATGTTTAGTGGCTTTGTTTAGTGGCCAAGTTTGGTGTCTTTGTTTAGTGGCCTTGTTTAGTGGCCTTGTTTAGTGGCCTTGTTTAGTGTCTTTGTTTAGTGGCCTAGTTATTGGCTTTGTTTGGTGGCCTCGTTTAGTGGCCTTGTTTAGTGGCCTTGTTTAGTTGCTTTGTTTAGTGTCCTTGTATATGGCTTTGTTTGGTGGCCTTGTTTGCTTAGTGGCTTTGTTTAGTGGCTTTGTTCAGTGGCCTTGTTAATGGCTTTGTTTATTTGCTTTGTTCAGTTTCTTTGTTCAGTGGCTTTTTTTAGTGGCTTTGTTTAGTGTCCTTGTTAATGGCTTTGTTTGGTGACCTTGTTTAGTGGCTTAGTGGCTTTGTTTATTGGCTTTGTTTAGTGGCTTTGTTCAGTGGCTTTGTTTAGTGTAGTGGCTTTGTTTAGTGGCTATGTATAGTGGCTCTCACTGGGATCTTTTGCCGGTCATATACTATGAGACGTTCAGCCAGTCTCATATACTCCGAGTCCCAGTCACATTGTGATCTTATTCAGCCAGTCATATACTATGAGACCTTCTTCAGCCAGTTCTTATTCCGCCAGTCATATACTCTGGGTCTCATTCATATACTCTCGCTGGGATCTTCTTCAGCCAGTCATATACTCTACTAATTAAGAGCAAAATATAGCTTCTTTCACAAAGGGGAGAAAGAGTTCTCTAATATTGAAAAGGAAGCGAATGTGCCCATTATTTCCAGATTGAACGATTTCAGAGTTTTTCCTCAAAACGCTCAAAAACGTCCCGGATTGGAGCATAATAGGGTTAAAAAGGAGAGAATTCAGACAAAAAGCCGTTTACTGTTATTTAAAGAGTAGAAAAGGTTCCATAATTTTGAAAAGTAAACTAATTTGTCAATTTTAACAAGAATGACCGAGCGATTTTAGCTTCATTGGTTAAAAAGGGTAAATTTCCCACCAAAAGCCTTTTTCTGTCATTTAAATAAAGTAAAGAAGCAGTTTCATGTTTAAAAGAAAACTAATGTGCCCATTTTGATGAGAATGAGCAATTTCACACTTTTTCCTCAAAACGCTCAAAAACGTCCTAATTGGAACAAAATATTCATAAAGTGGAGAAATAATGTTCAAAACGAAGCTAATGTGCTATTTTGATAAGAATGAGCGATTTCATTCTGTTTTTCATAAAAAGCTCAAAAACGATCCAATAAAAAAGGGAGATTTCTCATTTAAAGTGTAGAAATGGTTTCATAATGTTGTAATGCAACATGTTTTGTTAAGAATGAGCGATTTCATACGGTTTTTCCTCAAAATTCTCAAAAATGTCTCATTTGGAGCAAAATAGTTAAAAAGGGTAGATTTCTCATCAATAGCAGTTTTCTGTCATTTAAAGAGTACAAACAGTTCCATGTTGAAAAGAAAACTAATCTTCCAAAAAATTAGCGGTCACACCGTTTTTTCTCAAAACGCCCCAAAAAAATCCACTCGAGCTTAATGATCAAAAACTTCTCAAAAGATCGGTTAAAAAAGGGAGATTTCTGACCAAAAGCCATTTTTGGCATTTAAAGAGTAGAAACAGTTCCATAATGTTGAAAAGGAAACTAATATGTCCATTTTGATAGGAATGAGCGATTTCAGACCTTTTTTCACAAAATGCTGTTAAAAAGGGAAGATTTCTTCAAGACAAGAATGACCTCAAAACGCTCAAAAAATCTCCCAATTGGAGCAAAATAGTGGGTCTTTGGGCACCAAAAGTGGTTTTCTGTAATTTAAAGTATAGACAAGTTCAATAATGTTGATACGGAAACTAATGTGCCCATTTTGACAAAATGAGGGATTTCAGATAGTTTCTCTTCAAAATGCTAAAAACGTCCCAATTGGAGCAAAATAGAGCTTCTTACGGTTAATTGGGAAATTTCTGACCAAAAGCCGTTTTCTGTCATTTAAAAAGTAGCCATAATGTTGTAAAGGAAACTAATGGGCATGTTTTCAGCGGTTTTTCCACAAAATGCTCAAAAACATATCAATTTGACCAAAATAGATTAAAAAAAGGGGAGATTTCTTAGCAAAAGTCATTTAAAGAGTAGAAACATTTCCATAATGTTGAAAAGGAAGCTAAAGTGCCCATTTTGCCAAGAATGAGCGATTTCAGACTGTTTTCCCTCAAAACGCTCAAATAAGTCTCAATTGGAGCTAAAAAGGGTAGATATCACACCAAAAGCCTTTTTCTGTCATTTAAAGAATGGAAACAGTTCCATAATATTGAACCGGAAACTAATGTGACCATTTTAACAAGAATGAGCGATTTCGACAAATATTTCCCAATAGAGCAAAATGGAGCTTTTTTGGTTAAAAAGGGGAGATTTCTCTTTAAGTGTAGAAAAGTTCAATAATGTTGAAAATGAAACTAATTGCCCATTTTGACAGGAATGAGTGATTTCCGAATTTTTCAGCAAAATAGAGCTTTCGTTTAAAAGGGGAGATTTCTGACTAAAATCCCTGTTTCTGTCATTTAAAGAGTAGAAATAGCTCCATAATGTTGTAAAGGAAACTAATGCACCTATTTTGTTAAGAATGAGCGTTTTTTAACCGTTTTTCCTCTATTCGAGCAAATTAGAGTTTTTTTCAGTTAAAAAGGTTAGAAAAAGTCATTTAATGAGTAGAAACAGTTCCATAATGTTGAAAAGGAACTAATGTGACCATTTTGACAAGAATGAGCTTAAATACGCTCAAAACTTTCCAATTGGAGCAAACTATAGCTTCGTTTGGTTACAAAGGGGAGAAACAGTTCCATAATATTGAATAAGAAGCCATTTTGACATGAATGAGCGATTTCAGAGCAAAACGCTCAAAAACGTCCCGATAGGAGCAAATTAGGGTTAAAACGTGAAGAATTCAGACCAAAATCCGTTTTCTATTATTTAAAGAGTAGAAACAGCTCCACAATGTTGAAAAGTAAACTAATGTGCCCACTTTGACAAGAATGAGCGATTTCAGACTGTTTATCCTAAAAACATTCAAAAACTATGCAACCTGGTAGAAATGACAGAAAAAGGGATTTTAGTCAGAAATCTCCCCTTTTAAACGAAAGCTCTATTTTGCTAAAAAATTCGGAAATCACTCATTCCTGTCAAAATGGGCAATTAGTTTCATTTTCAACATTATTGAACTTTTCTACACTTAAAGAGAAATCTCCCCTTTTTAACCAAAAAAGCTCCATTTTGCTCTATTGGGAAATATTTGTCGAAATCGCTCATTCTTGTTAAAATGGTCACATTAGTTTCCGGTTCAATATTATGGAACTGTTTCTATTCTTTAATATATATATATATAAACAGAATAACAAACAAACATTAACAAACAACAACAAACAAACATTAAAACAAAAAATCTTAATACACTACTTATAAAAAATAAAAAATAATCGTCATTACAACTAAAGCTGGTGCCCAGCACAGCTGCAGTGTTACCTCGCTGCACGGCTACTGCAATCCGCTGGGAAAGGAAAAAGGAGGAGCGGGGATCATCCGTTTCCTGTTTGAGACGGTTGCCTTAAATGACAGAAAAAGGCTTTTGGTGTGATATCTACTCTTTTTAGCTCCAATTGAGACTTATTTGAGCGTTTTGTGGGAAAACAGTCTGAAATCGCTCATTCTTGGCAAAATGGGCACTTTAGCTTCCTTTTCAACATTATGGAAATGTTTCTACTCCTTAAATAACTTTTGCTAAGAAATCTCCCCTTTTTTTAATCTATTTTGGTCAAATTGATATGTTTTTGAGCATTTTGTGGAAAAACCGCTGAAAACATGCCCATTAGTTTCCTTTACAACATTATGGCTACTTTTTAAATGACAGAAAACGGCTTTTGGTCAGAAATTTCCCTATTAACCGTAAGAAGCTCTATTTTGCTCCAATTGGGACGTTTTTAGCATTTTGAAGAGAAACTATCTGAAATCCCTCATTTTGTCAAAATGGGCACATTAGTTTCCGTATCAACATTATTGAACTTGTCTATACTTTAAATTACAGAAAACCACTTTTGGTGACCCAAAGACCCACTATTTTGCTCCAATTGGGAGATTTTTGAGCGTTTTGAGGTCATTCTTGTCTTGAAGAAATCTCCCCTTTTTAACAGCATTTTGTGAAAAAAGGTCTGAAATCGCTCATTCCTATCAAAATGGACATATTAGCTTCCTTTTCTACATTATGGAACTGTTTCTACTCTTTAAATGCCAAAAATGGCTTTTGGTCAGAAATCTCCCTTTTTTTAACCGATCTTTTGAGAAGTTTTTGATCATTAAGCTCGAGTGGATTTTTTTGGGGCGTTTTGAGAAAAAACGGTGTGACCGCTAATTTTTTGGAAGATTAGTTTTCTTTTCAACATGGAACTGTTTGTACTCTTTAAATGACAGAAAACTGCTATTGATGAGAAATCTACCCTTTTTAACTATTTTGCTCCAAATGAGACATTTTTGAGAATTTTGAGGAAAAACCGTATGAAATCGCTCATTCTTAAAAAAACATTATGAAGCCGTATGAAATCGCTCATTCTTAACAAAACATTATGAAGCCATTTCTACACTTTAAATGAGAAATCTCCAGAAAACACCACCAAACAAAAGCCACGAAACAAAAGCCACGAAAGAAAAACAAAATAAAAGCCACCAAACAAAAGCCACGAAATAAAACCCACGAAACAAAAGCCATAAACAAAAGTAACGAAACAAAAGCCACGAAACAAAAGCCATGAAACAAAAGCCACGAAAAAAGCCACCAAACAAAAACCACCAAACAAAAGCCACCAAACAAAAACACCAAAGAAAAGCCACCAAACAAAAGCCACCAAACAAAAGCCACCAAACAAAAGCCAACAAACAAAAGCCAACAAACAAAAACACCAAACAAAAGCCACCAAACAAAAGCCACCAAACAAAAGCCACCAAACAAAAGCCACCATATAAAAGCCAACAAACAAAAGCCACCAAACAAAAGCCACCAAACAAAAGCCAGCAAACAAAAGCCACCAAACAAAAGCCACCAAACAAAAGCCACCAAACAAAAACCACCAAACAAAAGACACGAAACAAAAGCCACAAAGAAAAGCCATGAAACAAAATCGACAAAACAAAAGCCACGAAATAAAATCCACGAAACAAAAGCCACGAAACAAATGTCACCAAACAAAAACCACCAAACAAAAGCCACGAAACAAAAGCCACGAAAGAAAAGCCACGAAACAAAAGCCACTGTCCAAAGCCAATCTATATCCAAAGCCACTCTATGTCCAAAGCCACTGTCCAAAGCCACTGTCCAAAGCCACTGTCCAAAGCCACTCTATGTCCAAAGCCACTGTCCAAAGCCACTGTCCAAAGCCAATGTCCAAAGCCACTCTATGTCCAAAGCCACTGTCCAAAGCCACTGTCCAAAGGCACTGTCCAAAGCCACTCTATGTCCAAAGCCACTATCTAAAGCCACTCTCCAAAGCCACTGTCCAAAGCCACTCTCCAAAGCCACTGTCCAAAGCCACTCTATGTCCAAAACCACTGTCCAAAGCCACTCTCCAAAGCCACTGTCCAAAGCCACTCTATGTCCAAAGCCACTGTCCAAAGCCACTCTCCAAAGCCACTGTCCAAAGCCACTCTATGTCCTAAGCCACTGTCCGAAGCCACTCTCCAAAGCCACTGTCCAAAGCCACTCTATGTCCAAAGCCACTCTATGTCCAAAGCCACTGTCCAAAGCCACTCTACAAAGCCACTGTCGAAAGTCACACTATGTCCAAAGCCACTGTCCAAAGCCACTCTCCAAAGCCACTCTCCAAAGCCACTCTATGTCCAAAGCCACTGTCCAAAGCCACTGTCCAAAGCCACTCTCTAAAGCTACTCTATGTCCAAAGCCACTGTCCAAAGCCACTCTCCTAAAGCCACTGTCCAAAGCCACTCTATGTCCAAAGCCACTGTCCAAAGCAACTCTCCAAAGCCACTCTCCAAAGGCACTCTATGTCCAAAGCCACTGTCCAAAGCCACTGTCCAAAGCCACTATCCAAAGCCACTCTATGTCCAAACTACTGTCCAAAGACTCTCCAAAGCCACTCTCCAAAGCCACTCTATGTCCAAAGCCACTGTCCAAAGCCACTGTCCAAAGCTATTCTCCAAAGCCACTCTATGTCCAAAGCCACTGTCCAAAGCCACTGTCCAAAGCCACTCTCCAAAGCCACTCTATGTCCAAAGCCACTGTCCAAAGCCACTGTCCAAAGCCACTGTCCAAAGCCACTCTATGTCCAAAGCCACTGTCCAAAGCCACTGTCCAAAGGCACTGTCCAAAGCCACTCTATGTCCAAAGCCACTGTCCAAAGCCACTCTCCAAAGCCACTGTCCAAAGCCACTCTATGTCCAAAACCACTGTCCAAAGCCACTCTCCAAAGCCACTGTCCAAAGCCACTCTATGTCCAAAGCCACTGTCCAAAGCCACTCTCCAAAGCCACTCTATGTCCAAAGCCACTGTCCGAAGCCACTCTCCAAAGCCACTGTCCAAAGCCACTCTATGTCCAAAGCCACTGTCCCAAGCCACTCTACAAAGCCACTCTCGAAAGTCACACTATGTCCAAAGCCACTGTCCAAAGCCACTCTATGTCCAAGCCACTGTCCAAAGCCACTGTCCAAAGCCACTCTCCAAAGCCACTCTATGTCCAAAGCCACTGTCCAAAGCCACTCTCCAAAGCCACTCTCCAAAGCCACTCTATGTCCAAAGCCACTGTCCAAAGCCACTCTTCAAAGCCACTCTCCAAAGCCACTCTATGTCCCAAGCCACTGTCCAAAGCCACTGTCCAAAGCCACTCTACAAAGCCACTCTATCTCTAAAGCCACTGTCCAAAGATACTCTCCAAAGCCACTCTCCAAAGCCACTCTATGTCAAAAGCCACTGTCCAAAGCTACTGTCGAAAGCCACTGTCTAAAGCCACTGTATGTCCAAAGCCACTGTCCAAAGCCACTGTCGAAAGCCACTGTCCAAAGCCACTCTATGTCCAAAGCCACTGTATAAAGCCACAGTTCAAAGCCACCGTCCAAAGCAACTCTATGTCCAAAGCCACTGTCCAAAGCCACTGTCCAAAGCCACTGTCCAAAGCCACTCTATGTCCAAAGCCACTGTCCAAAGCCACTGTCCAAAGCCACTGTCCAAAGCCACTCTATGTCAAAGCCACTGTCCCAAGCCACTCTCCAAAGCCACTGTCCAAAGCCACTCAATGTCCAAAGCCACTGTCCAAAGCCACTCTATGTCCAAAGTCACTGTGCAAAGCCACTCTCCAAAGCCACTCTCCAAAGCCACTCTATGTCCAAAGCCACTGTCTAAAGCCACTGTCCAAAGCCACTCTCCAAAGCCACTCTATGTCCAAAGCCACTGTCCAAAGCCACTCTCTAAAGCCACTCTCCAAAGCCACTCTATGTCCAAAGCCACTGTCCAAACACACTGTCCAAAGCCACTCTCCAAAGCCACTCTATGTCCAAAGCCACTGTCCAAAGCCACTCTCCAAAGCCACTCTCCAAAGCCACTCAATATCCAAAGCCACTGTACAATGCCACTGTCCAAAGCCACTCTCCAAAGCCACTCTATGTCCAAAGCCACTGTCCAAAGCCACTGTGCAAAGCCATTCTCCAAAGCCACTCTATGTCCAAAGCCACTGTCCAAAGCCACTCTCCAAAGCCACTGTCCAAAGCCACTGTATGTCCAAAGTCACTGTATGTCCAAAGCCACTGTATGTCCAAATCCACTGTCCAAAGCCACTGTATTTCCAAAGCCACTGTCCAAAGCCACTGTATGTCCAAAGCCACTGTATGTCCAAAGCCACTATACAAAGCCACTGTATGTCCAAAGCCACTGTATGTCCAAAGGCACTGTCCAAAGCCACTGTATGTCCAAAGCCACTGTATGTCCAAAGCCACTGTCTAAAGCCACTGTCTGTCCAAAGCCACTGTCCAAAGCCACTGTATGTCTAAAGCCACTGTATGTCCAAAGCCACTGTCCAAATTCACTGTATGTCCAAAGCCACTGTATGTCCAAAGCCACTGTCCAAAGCCACTGTATGTCCAAAGCCACTGTATGTCCAAAGCCACTGTCCAAAGCCACTGTATGTCCAAAGCCACTGTACAAAGCCACTGTCCAAATCCACTGTCCAAAGCCACTCTATGTCCAAATCCATTGTACAAAGCCACTGTCCAAAGCCATTGTCCAAAGCAATACTCTGTCCAAAGCCACTGTCCAAAGCCACTGTCCAAAGCCACTGTCCAAAGCCACTCTATTTCCAAAGCCACTGCCTGAAGCCACTGTCCAAAGTCACTGTCCAAAGCCACTCTATGTCCAAAGCCACTGTCCAAAGCCACTCTCCAAAGCCACTGTCCAAAGCCACTGTATGTCCAATGCCACTGTATGTCCAAAGCTACTGTCCAAAGCCACTGTATGTCCAAAGCCACTGTATGTCCAAAGCCACTATCCAAAGCCACTGTATGTCCAAAGCCACTGTATATCCAAAGCCACTGTCCAAAGCCACTGTATGTCCAAAGCCACTGTATGTCCAAAGCCACTGTCTAAAGCCATTGTATGTCCAAAGCCACTGTCCAAAGCCTCTGTATGTCCAAAGCCACTGTATGTCCAAAGCCACTGTCCAAAGCCACTGTATGTCCAAAGCCACTGTATGTCCAAAGCCACTGTCCAAAGCCACTGTATGTCCAAAGCCACTGTACAAAGCCACTGTCCAAATCCACTGTCCAAAGCCACTCTATGTCCAAATCCATTGTACAAAGCCACTGTCCAAAGCCACTGTCCAAAGCAATACTCTGTCCAAAGCCACTGTCCAAAGCCACTGTCCAAAGCCACTGTCCAAAGCCACTCTATTTCCAAAGCCACTGCCCGAAGCCACTGTCCAAAGCCACTGTCCAAAGCCACTCTATGTCCAAAGCCACTGTCCAAAGCCACTCTCCAAAGCCACTGTCCAAAGCCACTGTATGTCCAATGCCACTGTATGTCCAAAGCTACTGTCCAAAGCCACTGTATGTCCAAAGCCACTGTATGTCCAAAGCCACTATCCAAAGCCACTGTATGTCCAAAGCCACTGTATATCCAAAGCCACTGTCCAAAGCCACTGTATGTCCAAAGCCACTGTATGTCCAAAGCCACTGTCTAAAGCCACTGTATGTCCAAAGCCACTGTCCAAAGCCTCTGTATGTCCAAAGCCACTGTATGTCCAAAGCCACTGTCCATAGCCACTGTATGTCCAAAGCCACTGTATGTCCAAAGCCACTGTCCAAAGCCACTGTATGTCCAAAGCCACTGTAGGTCCAAAGCCACTGTCCAAAGCCACTCTATGTCCAAAGCCACTCTATGTCCAAAGCTACTGTATGTCCAAAGCCACTGTTCAAAGCCACTGTATGTCCAAAGCCACTGTATGTCCAAAGCCACTGTCCAAATCCACCGTATGTCCAAATCCACGGTATGTCCAAAGCCACTGTCCAAAGCCACTGTATGTCCAAAGCCACTGTATGTCCAAAGCCACTGTCCAAAGCCACTGTATGTCCAAAGCCACTGTATGTCCAAAGCCACTGTCCAAAGCCACTGTATGTCCAAAGCCACTGTATGTCCAAAGCCACTGTCCAAAGCCACTGTATGTCCAAAGCCACTGTATGTCCAAAGCCACTGTCCAAAGCCACTGTATGTCCAAAGCCACTGTATGTCCAAAGCCACTGTCCAAAGCCACTGTATGTCCAAAGCCACTGTATGTCCAAAGCTACTGTCCAAAGCAACCGTATCTTCAAAGCCACTGTATGTCCAAAGCCACTGTCCAAAGCCACCGTATGTCCAAAGCCACTGTATGTCCAAAGCCACTCTCCAAAGCCACTCTCCAAAGCCACTCTATGTCCAAAGCCACTATCCAAAGCCACTCGCCAAAGCCACTCTCCAAAGCCACTCTTTGTCCAAAGCTACTGTCCAAAGCCACTCTCCAAAGCCACTGTATCTCCAAAGCCACTGTCCAAAGCCACTGTATGTCCAAAGCCTCTGTATGTCCAAAGCCACTGTCCAAAGCCACTGTATGTCCAAAGCCACTGTATGTCCAAAGCCACTGTATGTCCAAAGCCACTGTCCAAAGCCACTGTATGTCCAAAGCCACTGTATGTCCAAAGCCACGGTATGTCCAAAGCCACTGTCCAAAGCCACCGTATGTCCAAATTTAGTGGCTTTGTTTGTTGGCCATGTTTATTGGTTTGTTTGGTGGCTTTGTTTAGTGGCCTTGTTTGGTGGCCATGTTTAGTGGCTTTGTTTAGTGGCCAAGTTTAGTGTCTTTGTTTAGTGGCCTTGTTTAGTGGCCTTGTTTAGTGGCCTTGTTTAGTGTCTTTGTTTAGTGGCTTAGTTATTGGCTTTGTTTGGTGGCCTCGTTTAGTGGCCTTGTTTAGTGGCCTTGTTTAGTTGCTTTGTTTAGTGTCCTTGTATATGGCTTTGTTTGGTGGCCTTGTTTAGTGGCTTAGTGGCTTTGTTTAGTGGCTTTGTTCAGTGGCCTTGTTAATGGCTTTGTTTATTTGCTTTGTTCAGTTTCTTTGTTCAGTGGCTTTTTTTAGTGGCTTTGTTTAGTGTCCTTGTTAATGGCTTTGTTTGGTGACCTTGTTTAGTGGCTTAGTGGCTTTGTTTATTGGCTTTGTTTAGTGGCTTTGTTCAGTGGCTTTGTTTAGTGTAGTGGCTTTGTTTAGTGGCTATGTATAGTGGCTCTCACTGGGATCTTTTGCCGGTCATATACTATGAGACGTTCAGCCAGTCTCATATACTCCGAGTCCCAGTCACATTGTGATCTTATTCAGCCAGTCATATACTATGAGACCTTCTTCAGCCAGTTCTTATTCCGCCAGTCATATACTCTGGGTCTCATTCATATACTCTCGCTGGGATCTTCTTCAGCCAGTCATATACTCTACTAATTAAGAGCAAAATATAGCTTCTTTCACAAAGGGGAGAAAGAGTTCTCTAATATTGAAAAGGAAGCGAATGTGCCCATTATTTCCAGATTGAACGATTTCAGAGTTTTTCCTCAAAACGCTCAAAAACGTCCCGGATTGGAGCATAATAGGGTTAAAAAGGAGAGAATTCAGACAAAAAGCCGTTTACTGTTATTTAAAGAGTAGAAAAGGTTCCATAATTTTGAAAAGTAAACTAATTTGTCAATTTTAACAAGAATGACCGAGCGATTTTAGCTTCTTTGGTTAAAAAGGGTAAATTTCCCACCAAAAGCCTTTTTCTGTCATTTAAATAAAGTAAAGAAGCAGTTTCATGTTTAAAAGAAAACTAATGTGCCCATTTTGATGAGAATGAGCAATTTCACACTTTTTCCTCAAAACACTCAAAAACGTCCTAATTGGAACAAAATATTCATAAAGTGGAGAAATAATGTTCAAAACGAAGCTAATGTGCTATTTTGATAAGAATGAGCGATTTCATTCTGTTTTTCATAAAAAGCTCAAAAACGATCCAATAAAAAAGGGAGATTTCTCATTTAAAGTGTAGAAATGGCTTCATAATGTTGTAATGCAACATGTTTTGTTAAGAATGAGCGATTTCATACGGTTTTTCCTCAAAATTCTCAAAAATGTCTCATTTGGAGCAAAATAGTTAAAAAGGGTAGATTTCTCATCAATAGCAGTTTTCTGTCATTTAAAGAGTACAAACAGTTCCATGTTGAAAAGAAAACTAATCTTCCAAAAAATTAGCGGTCACACCGTTTTTTCTCAAAACGCCCCAAAAAAATCCACTCGAGCTTAATGATCAAAAACTTCTCAAAAGATCGGTTAAAAAAAGGGAGATTTCTGACCAAAAGCCATTTTTGGCATTTAAAGAGTAGAAACAGTTCCATAATGTTGAAAAGGAAACTAATATGTCCATTTTGATAGGAATGAGCGATTTCAGACCTTTTTTCACAAAATGCTGTTAAAAAGGGGAGATTTCTTCAAGACAAGAATGACCTCAAAACGCTCAAAAAATCTCCCAATTGGAGCAAAATAGTGGGTCTTTGGGCACCAAAAGTGGTTTTCTGTAATTTAAAGTATAGACAAGTTCAATAATGTTGATACGGAAACTAATGTGCCCATTTTGACAAAATGAGGGATTTCAGATAGTTTCTCTTCAAAATGCTAAAAACGTCCCAATTGGAGCAAAATAGAGCTTCTTACGGTTAATTGGGAAATTTCTGACCAAAAGCCGTTTTCTGTCATTTAAAAAGTAGCCATAATGTTGTAAAGGAAACTAATGGGCATGTTTTCAGCGGTTTTTCCACAAAATGCTCAAAAACATATAAATTTGACCAAAATAGATTAAAAAAAGGGGAGATTTCTTAGCAAAAGTCATTTAAAGAGTAGAAACATTTCCATAATGTTGAAAAGGAAGCTAAAGTGCCCATTTTGCCAAGAATGAGCGATTTCAGACTGTTTTCCCTCAAAACGCTCAAATAAGTCTCAATTGGAGCTAAAAAGGGTAGATATCACACCAAAAGCCTTTTTCTGTCATTTAAAGAATGGAAACAGTTCCATAATATTGAACCGGAAACTAATGTGACCATTTTAACAAGAATGAGCGATTTCGACAAATATTTCCCAATAGAGCAAAATGGAGCTTTTTTGGTTAAAAAGGGGAGATTTCTCTTTAAGTGTAGAAAAGTTCAATAATGTTGAAAATGAAACTAATTGCCCATTTTGACAGGAATGAGTGATTTCCGAATTTTTCAGCAAAATAGAGCTTTCGTTTAAAAGGGGAGATTTCTGACTAAAATCCCTGTTTCTGTCATTTAAAGAGTAGAAATAGCTCCATAATGTTGTAAAGGAAACTAATGCACCTATTTTGTTAAGAATGAGCGTTTTTTAACCGTTTTTCCTCTATTCGAGCAAATTAGAGTTTTTTTCAGTTAAAAAGGTTAGAAAAAGTCATTTAATGAGTAGAAACAGTTCCATAATGTTGAAAAGGAACTAATGTGACCATTTTGACAAGAATGAGCTTAAATACGCTCAAAACTTTCCAATTGGAGCAAACTATAGCTTCGTTTGGTTACAAAGGGGAGAAACAGTTCCATAATATTGAATAAGAAGCCATTTTGACATGAATGAGCGATTTCAGAGTTTTTCCTCAAAACGCTCAAAAACGTCCCGATAGGAGCAAATTAGGGTTAAAACGTGTAGAATTCAGACCAAAATCCGTTTTCTATTATTTAAAGAGTAGAAACAGCTCCACAATGTTGAAAAGTAAACTAATGTGCCCACTTTGACAAGAATGAGCGATTTCAGACTGTTTATCCTAAAAACATTCAAAAACTATGCAACCTGGTAGAAATGACAGAAAAAGGGATTTTAGTCAGAAATCTCCCCTTTTAAACGAAAGCTCTATTTTGCCAAAAAATTCGGAAATCACTCATTCCTGTCAAAATGGGCAATTAGTTTCATTTTCAACATTATTGAACTTTTCTACACTTAAAGAGAAATCTCCCCTTTTTAACCAAAAAAGCTCCATTTTGCTCTATTGGGAAATATTTGTCGAAATCGCTCATTCTTGTTAAAATGGTCACTAGTTTCCGGTTCAATATTATGGAACTGTTTCTATTCTTTAATATATATATATATAAACAGAATAACAAACAAACATTAACAAACAACAACAAACAAACATTAAAACAAAAAATCTTAATACACTACTTATAAAAAATAAAAAATAATCGTCATTACAACTAAAGCTGGTGCCCAGCACAGCTGCAGTGTTACCTCGCTGCACGGCTACTGCAATCCGCTGGGAAAGGAAAAAGGAGGAGCGGGGATCATCCGTTTCCTGTTTGAGACGGTTGCCTTAAATGACAGAAAAAGGCTTTTGGTGTGATATCTACTCTTTTTAGCTCCAATTGAGACTTATTTGAGCGTTTTGTGGGAAAACAGTCTGAAATCGCTCATTCTTGGCAAAATGGGCACTCTAGCTTCCTTTTCAACATTATGGAAATGTTTCTACTCCTTAAATAACTTTTGCTAAGAAATCTCCCCTTTTTTTAATCTATTTTGGTCAAATTGATATGTTTTTGAGCATTTTGTGGAAAAACCGCTGAAAACATGCCCATTAGTTTCCTTTACAACATTATGGCTACTTTTTAAATGACAGAAAACGGCTTTTGGTCAGAAATTTCCCTATTAACCGTAAGAAGCTCTATTTTGCTCCAATTGGGACGTTTTTAGCATTTTGAAGAGAAACTATCTGAAATCCCTCATTTTGTCAAAATGGGCACATTAGTTTCCGTATCAACATTATTGAACTTGTCTATACTTTAAATTACAGAAAACCACTTTTGGTGACCCAAAGACCCACTATTTTGCTCCAATTGGGAGATTTTTGAGCGTTTTGAGGTCATTCTTGTCTTGAAGAAATCTCCCCTTTTTAACAGCATTTTGTGAAAAAAGGTCTGAAATCGCTCATTCCTATCAAAATGGACATATTAGCTTCCTTTTCTACATTATGGAACTGTTTCTACTCTTTAAATGCCAAAAATGGCTTTTGGTCAGAAATCTCCCTTTTTTTAACCGATCTTTTGAGAAGTTTTTGATCATTAAGCTCGAGTGGATTTTTTTGGGGCGTTTTGAGAAAAAACGGTGTGACCGCTAATTTTTTGGAAGATTAGTTTTCTTTTCAACATGGAACTGTTTGTACTCTTTAAATAACAGAAAACTGCTATTGATGAGAAATCTACCCTTTTTAACTATTTTGATCCAAATGAGACATTTTTGAGAATTTTGAGGAAAAACCGTATGAAATCGCTCATTCTTAACAAAACATTATGAAGCCGTATGAAATCGCTCATTCTTAACAAAACATTATGAAGCCATTTCTACACTTTAAATGAGAAATCTCCAGAAAACGCCACCAAACAAAAGCCACGAAACAAAAGCCACGAAAGAAAAACAAAATAAAAGCCACCAAACAAAAGCCACGAAATAAAAGCCACGAAACAAAAGCCATAAACAAAAGTAACGAAACAAAAGCCACGAAACAAAAGCCATGAAACAAAAGCCACGAAAAAAGCCACCAAACAAAAACCACCAAACAAAAGCCACCAAACAAAAACACCAAACAAAAGCCACCAAACAAAAGCCACCAAACAAAAGCCACCAAACAAAAGCCAACAAACAAAAGCCACCAAACAAAAACACCAAACAAAAGCCACCAAACAAAAGCCACCAAACAAAAGCCACCAAACAAAAGCCACCATAAAAAAGCCAACAAACAAAAGCCACCAAACAAAAGCCACCAAACAAAAGCCAGCAAACAAAAGCCACCAAACAAAAGCCACCAAACAAAAGCCACCAAACAAAAGCCACCAAACAAAAACCACCAAACAAAAGACACGAAACAAAAGCCACAAAGAAAAGCCATGAAACAAAATCGACAAAACAAAAGCCACGAAATAAAATCCACGAAACAAAAGCCACGAAACAAGTCACCAAACAAAAACCACCAAACAAAAGCCACGAAACAAAAGCCACGAAAGAAAAACCACGAAACAAAAGCCACTGTCCAAAGCCACTCTATATCCAAAGCCACTCTATGTCCAAAGCCACTGTCCAAAGCCACTGTCCAAAGCCACTGTCCAAAGCTACTCTATGTCCAAAGCCACTGTCCAAAGCCACTGTCCAAAGCCAATGTCCAAAGCCACTCTATGTCCAAAGCCACTGTCCAAAGCCACTGTCCAAAGGCACTGTCCAAAGCCACTCTATGTCCAAAGCCACTGTCCAAAGCCACTCTCCAAAGCCACTGTCCAAAGCCACTCTCCAAAGCCACTCTATGTCCCAAGCCACTGTCCAAAGCCACTGTCCAAAGCCACTCTACAAAGCCACTCTATCTCCAAAGCCACTGTCCAAAGACACTCTCCAAAGCCACTCTCCAAAGCCACTCTATGTCAAAAGCCACTGTCCAAAGCTACTGTCGAAAGCCACTGTCTAAAGCCACTGTATGTCCAAAGCCACTGTCCAAAGCCACTGTCGAAAGCCACTGTCCAAAGCTACTCTATGTCCAAAGCCACTGTATAAAGCCACTGTCCAAAGCCACTGTCCAAAGCAACTCTATGTCCAAAGCCACTGTCCAAAGCCACTGTCCAAAGCCACTGTCCAAAGCCACTCTATGTCCAAAGCCACTGTCCAAAGCCACTGTCCAAAGCCACTGTCCAAAGCCACTCTATGTCAAAGCCACTGTCCCAAGCCACTCTCCAAAGCCACTGTCCAAAGCCACTCAATGTCCAAAGCCACTGTCCAAAGCCACTCTATGTCCAAAGTCACTGTGCAAAGCCACTCTCCAAAGCCACTGTCCAAAGCCACTCTATGTCCAAAGCCACTGTCCAAAGCCACTGTCCAAAGCCACTCTCCAAAGCCACTCTATGTCCAAAGCCACTGTCCAAAGCCACTCTCTAAAGCCACTCTCCATAGCCACTCTATGTCCAAAGCCACTGTCCAAACACACTGTCCAAAGCCACTCTCCAAAGCCACTCTATGTCCAAAGCCACTGTCCAAAGCCACTCTCCAAAGCCACTCTCCAAAGCCACTCAATATCCAAAGCCACTGTACAATGCCACTGTCCAAAGCCACTCTCCAAAGCCACTCTATGTCCAAAGCCACTGTCCAAAGCCACTGTCCAAAGCCATTCTCCAAAGCCACTCTATGTCCAAAGCCACTGTCCAAAGCCACTCTCCAAAGCCACTGTCCAAAGCCACTGTATGTCCAAAGTCACTGTATGTCCAAAGCCACTGTATGTCCAAATCCACTGTCCAAAGCCACTGTATTTCCAAAGCCACTGTCCAAAGCCACTGTATGTCCAAAGCCACTGTATGTCCAAAGCCACTATACAAAGCCACTGTATGTCCAAAGCCACTGTATGTCCAAAGGCACTGTCCAAAGCCACTGTATGTCCAAAGCCACTGTATGTTCAAAGCCACTGTCTAAAGCCACTGTATGTCCAAAGCCACTGTGCAAAGCCACTGTATGTCTAAAGCCACTGTATGTCCAAAGCCACTGTCCAAAGCCACTGTATGTCCAAAGCCACTGTATGTCCAAAGCCACTGTCCAAAGCCACTGTATGTCCAAAGCCACTGTATGTCCAAAGCCACTGTCCAAAGCCACTGTATGTCCAAAGCCACTGAACAAAGCCACTGTCCAAATCCACTGTCCAAAGCCACTCTATGTCCAAATCCACTGTACAAAGCCACTGTCCAAAGCCACTGTCCAAAGCAATACTATGTCCAAAGCCACTGTCCAAAGCCACTGTCCAAAGCCACTCTCCAAAGCCACTCTATTTCCAAAGCCACTGCCCGAAGCCACTGTCCAAAGCCACTGTCCAAAGCCACTCTATGTCCAAAGCCACTGTCCAAAGCCACTCTCCAAAGCCACTGTCCAAAGCCACTGTATGTCCAATGCCACTGTATGTCCAAAGCTACTGTCCAAAGCCACTGTATGTCCAAAGCCACTGTATGTCCAAAGCCACTATCCAAAGCACCTGTATGTCCAAAGCCACTGTATATCCAAAGCCACTGTCCAAAGCCACTGTATGTCCAAAGCCACTATATGTACAAAGCCACTGTCTAAAGCCACTGTATGTCCAAAGCCACTGTCCAAAGCCTCTGTATGTCCAAAGCCACTGTATGTCCAAAGCCACTGTCCATAGCCACTGTATGTCCAAAGCCACTGTATGTCCAAAGCCACTGTCCAAAGCCACTGTATGTCCAAAGCCACTGTATGTCCAAAGCCACTGTCCAAAGCCACTCTATGTCCAAAGCCACTCTATGTCCAAAGCTACTGTATGTCCAAAGCCACTGTTCAAAGCCACTGTATGTCCAAAGCCACTGTATGTCCAAAGCCACTGTCCAAATCCACCGTATGTCCAAATCCACGGTATGTCCAAAGCCACTGTCCAAAGCCACCGTATGTCCAAAGCCACTGTATGTCCAAAGCCACTGTCCAAAGCCACTGTATGTCCAAAGCCACTGTATGTCCAAAGCCACTGTCCAAAGCCACTGTATGTCCAAAGCCACTGTATGTCCAAAGCCACTGTCCAAAGCCACTGTATGTCCAAAGCCACTGTATGTCCAAAGCCACTGTCCAAAGCCACTGTATGTCCAAAGCCACTGTATGTCCAAAGCCACTGTCCAAAGCCACTGTATGTCCAAAGCCACTGTATGTCCAAAGCTACTGTCCAAAGCAACCGTATCTTCAAAGCCACTGTATGTCCAAAGCCACTGTCCAAAGCCACCGTATGTCCAAAGCCACTGTATGTCCAAAGCCACTCTCCAAATCCACTCTCCAAAGCCACTCTATGTACAAAGCCACTATCCAAAGCCACTCTCCAAAGCCACTCTCCAAAGCCACTCTTTGTCCAAAGCCACTGTCCAAAGCCACTCTCCAAAGCCACTGTATCTCCAAAGCCACTGTCCAAAGCCACTGTATGTCCAAAGCCTCTGTATGTCCAAAGCCATTGTCCAAAGCCACTGTATGTCCAAAGCCACTGTATGTCCAAAGCCACTGTATGTCCAAAGCCACTGTCCAAAGCCACTGTATGTCCAAAGCCACTGTATGTCCAAAGCCACTGTATGTCCAAAGCCACGGTATGTCCAAAGCCACTGTCCAAAGCCACCGTATGTCCAAATTTAGTGGCTTTGTTTGTTGGCCATGTTTATTGGTTTGTTTGGTGGCTTTGTTTAGTGGCCTTGTTTGGTGGCCATGTTTAGTGGCTTTGTTTAGTGGCCAAGTTTAGTGTCTTTGTTTAGTGGCCTTGTTTAGTGGCCTTGTTTAGTGGCCTTGTTTAGTGTCTTTGTTTAGTGGCCTAGTTATTGGCTTTGTTTGGTGGCCTCGTTTAGTGGCCTTGTTTAGTGGCCTTGTTTAGTTGCTTTGTTTAGTGTCCTTGTATATGGCTTTGTTTGGTGGCCTTGTTTAGTGGCTTAGTGGCTTTGTTTAGTGGCTTTGTTCAGTGGCCTTGTTAATGGCTTTGTTTATTTGCTTTGTTCAGTTTCTTTGTTCAGTGGCTTTTTTTAGTGGCTTTGTTTAGTGTCCTTGTTAATGGCTTTGTTTGGTGACCTTGTTTAGTGGCTTAGTGGCTTTGTTTATTGGCTTTGTTTAGTGGCTTTGTTCAGTGGCTTTGTTTAGTGTAGTGGCTTTGTTTAGTGGCTATGTATAGTGGCTCTCACTGGGATCTTTTGCCGGTCATATACTATGAGACGTTCAGCCAGTCTCATATACTCCGAGTCCCAGTCACATTGTGATCTTATTCAGCCAGTCATATACTATGAGACCTTCTTCAGCCAGTTCTTATTCCGCCTGTCATATACTCTGGGTCTCATTCATATACTCTCGCTGGGATCTTCTTCAGCCAGTCATATACTCTACTAATTAAGAGCAAAATATAGCTTCTTTCACAAAGGGGAGAAAGAGTTCTCTAATATTGAAAAGGAAGCGAATGTGCCCATTATTTCCAGATTGAACGATTTCAGAGTTTTTCCTCAAAACGCTCAAAAATGTCCCGGATTGGAGCATAATAGGGTTAAAAAGGAGAGAATTCAGACAAAAAGCCGTTTACTGTTATTTAAAGAGTAGAAAAGGTTCCATAATTTTGAAAAGTAAACTAATTTGTCAATTTTAACAAGAATAACCGAGCGATTTTAGCTTCTTTGGTTAAAAAGGGTAAATTTCCCACCAAAAGCCTTTTTCTGTCATTTAAATAAAGTAAAGAAGCAGTTTCATGTTTAAAAGAAAACTAATGTGCCCATTTTGATGAGAATGAGCAATTTCACACTTTTTCCTCAAAACACTCAAAAACGTCCTAATTGGAACAAAATATTCATAAAGTGGAGAAATAATGTTCAAAACGAAGCTAATGTGCTATTTTGATAAGAATGAGCGATTTCATTCTGTTTTTCATAAAAAGCTCAAAAACGATCCAATAAAAAAGGGAGATTTCTCATTTAAAGTGTAGAAATGGCTTCATGATGTTGTAATGCAACATGTTTTGTTAAGAATGAGCGATTTCATACGGTTTTTCCTCAAAATTCTCAAAAATGTCTCATTTGGAGCAAAATAGTTAAAAAGGGTAGATTTCTCATCAATAGCAGTTTTCTGTCATTTAAAGAGTACAAACAGTTCCATGTTGAAAAGAAAACTAATCTTCCAAAAAATTAGCGGTCACACCGTTTTTTCTCAAAACGCCCCCAAAAAATCCACTCGAGCTTAATGATCAAAAACTTCTCAAAAGATCGGTTAAAAAAGGGAGATTTCTGACCAAAAGCCATTTTTGGCATTTAAAGAGTAGAAACAGTTCCATAATGTTGAAAAGGAAACTAATATGTCCATTTTGATAGGAATGAGCGATTTCAGACCTTTTTTCACAAAATGCTGTTAAAAAGGGAAGATTTCTTCAAGACAAGAATGACCTCAAAACGCTCAAAAAATCTCCCAATTGGAGCAAAATAGTGGGTCTTTGGGCACCAAAAGTGGTTTTCTGTAATTTAAAGTATAGACAAGTTCAATAATGTTGATACGGAAACTAATGTGCCCATTTTGACAAAATGAGGGATTTCAGATAGTTTCTCTTCAAAATGCTAAAAACGTCCCAATTGGAGCAAAATAGAGCTTCTTACGGTTAATTGGGAAATTTCTGACCAAAAGCCGTTTTCTGTCATTTAAAAAGTAGCCATAATGTTGTAAAGGAAACTAATGGGCATGTTTTCAGCGGTTTTTCCACAAAATGCTCAAAAACATATAAATTTGACCAAAATAGATTAAAAAAAGGGGAGATTTCTTAGCAAAAGTCATTTAAAGAGTAGAAACATTTCCATAATGTTGAAAAGGAAGCTAAAGTGCCCATTTTGCCAAGAATGAGCGATTTCAGACTGTTTTCCCTCAAAACGCTCAAATAAGTCTCAATTGGAGCTAAAAAGGGTAGATATCACACCAAAAGCCTTTTTCTGTCATTTAAAGAATGGAAACAGTTCCATAATATTGAACCGGAAACTAATGTGACCATTTTAACAAGAATGAGCGATTTCGACAAATATTTCCCAATAGAGCAAAATGGAGCTTTTTTGGTTAAAAAGGGGAGATTTCTCTTTAAGTGTAGAAAAGTTCAATAATGTTGAAAATGAAACTAATTGCCCATTTTGACAGGAATGAGTGATTTCCGAATTTTTCAGCAAAATAGAGCTTTCGTTTAAAAGGGGAGATTTCTGACTAAAATCCCTGTTTCTGTCATTTAAAGAGTAGAAATAGCTCCATAATGTTGTAAAGGAATCTAATCACCTATTTTGTTAAGAATGAGCGTTTTTTAACCGTTTTTCCTCTATTCGAGCAAATTAGAGTTTTTTTCAGTTAAAAAGGTTAGAAAAAGTCATTTAATGAGTAGAAACAGTTCCATAATGTTGAAAAGGAACTAATGTGACCATTTTGACAAGAATGAGCTTAAATACGCTCAAAACTTTCCAATTGGAGCAAACTATAGCTTCGTTTGGTTACAAAGGGGAGAAACAGTTCCATAATATTGAATAAGAAGCCATTTTGACATGAATGAGCGATTTCAGAGTTTTTCCTCAAAACGCTCAAAAACGTCCCGATAGGAGCAAATTAGGGTTAAAACGTGAAGAATTCAGACCAAAATCCGTTTTCTATTATTTAAAGAGTAGAAACAGCTCCACAATGTTGAAAAGTAAACTAATGTGCCCACTTTGACAAGAATGAGCGATTTCAGACTTTATCCTAAAAACATTCAAAAATTATGCAACCTGGTAGAATCGCTCATTCTTGTTAAAATGGTCACATTAGTTTCCGGTTCAATATTATGGAACTGTTTCCATTCTTTAAATGACCGAAAAAGGCTTTTGGTGTGATATCTACTCTTTTTAGCTCCAATTGAGACTTATTTGAGCGTTTTGTGGGAAAACAGTCTGAAATCGCTCATTCTTGTCAAAGTGGGCACATTAGTTTACTTTTCAACATTGTGGAGCTGTTTCTACTCTTTAAATAATAGAAAACGGATTTTGGTCTGAATTCTTCACGTTTTAACCCTAATTTGCTCCTATCGGGACGTTTTTGAGCGTTTTGAGGAAAAACTCTGAAATCGCTCATTCATGTCAAAATGGCTTCTTATTCAATATTATGGAATTGTTTCAATATTATGGAACTGTTTCTCCCCTTTGTAACCAAACGAAGCTATAGTTTGCTCCAATTGGAAAGTTTTGAGCGTATTTAAGCTCATTCTTGTCAAAATGGTCACATTAGTTCCTTTTCAACATTATGGAACTGTTTCTACTCATTAAATGACTTTTTCTAACCTTTTTAACTGAAAAAAACTCTAATTTGCTCGAATAGAGGAAAAACGGTTAAAAAACGCTCATTCTTAACAAAATAGGTGCATTAGTTTCCTTTACAACATTATGGAGCTATTTCTACTCTTTAAATGACAGAAACAGGGATTTTAGTCAGAAATCTCCCCTTTTAAACGAAAGCTCTATTTTGCTGAAAAATTCGGAAATCACTCTTTCCTGTCAAAATGGGCAATTAGTTTCATTTTCAACATTATTGAACTTTTCTACACTTAAAGAGAAATCTCCCCTTTTTAACCAAAAAAGCTCCATTTTGCTCTATTGGGAAATATTTGTCGAAATCGCTCATTCTTGTTAAAATGGTCACATTAGTTTCCGGTTCAATATTATGGAACTGTTTCCATTCTTTAAATGACAGAAAAAGGCTTTTGGTGTGATATCTACTCTTTTTAGCTCCAATTGAGACTTATTTGAGCGTTTTGTGGGAAAACAGTCTGAAATCGCTCATTCTTGGCAAAATGGGCACTTTAGCTTCCTTTTCAACATTATGGAAATGTTTCTACTCCTTAAATAACTTTTGCTAAGAAATCTCCCCTTTTTTTAAATCTATTTTGGTCAAATTGATATGTTTTTGAGCATTTTGTGGAAAAACCGCTGAAAACATGCCCATTAGTTTCCTTTACAACATTATGGCTACTTTTTAAATGACAGAAAACGGCTTTTGGTCAGAAATTTCCCTATTAACCGTAAGAAGCTCTATTTTGCTCCAATTGGGACGTTTTTAGCATTTTGAAGAGAAACTATCTGAAATCCCTCATTTTGTCAAAATGGGCACATTAGTTTCCGTATCAACATTATTGAACTTGTCTATACTTTAAATTACAGAAAACCACTTTTGGTGACCCAAAGACCCACTATTTGGCTCCAATTGGGAGATTTTTGAGCGTTTTGAGGTCATTCTTGTCTTGAAGAAATCTCCCCTTTTTAACAGCATTTTGTGAAAAAAGGTCTGAAATCGCTCATTCCTATCAAAATGGACATATTAGCTTCCTTTTCTACATTATGGAACTGTTTCTACTCTTTAAATGCCAAAAATGGATTTTGGTCAGAAATCTCCCTTTTTTTAACCGATCTTTTGAGAAGTTTTTGATCATTAAGCTCGAGTGGATTTTTTTGGGGCGTTTTGAGAAAAAACGGTGTGACCGCTAATTTTTTGGAAGATTAGTTTTCTTTTCAACATGGAACTGTTTGTACTCTTTAAATGACAGAAAACTGCTATTGATGAGAAATCTACCCTTTTTAACTATTTTGCTCCAAATGAGACATTTTTGAGAATTTTGAGGAAAAACCGTATGAAATCGCTCATTCTTAAAAAAACATTATGAAGCCGTATGAAATCGCTCATTCTTAACAAAACATTATGAAGCCATTTCTACACTTTAAATGAGAAATCTCCAGAAAACGCCACCAAACAAAAGCCACGAAACAAAAGCCACGAAAGAAAAACAAAATAAAAGCCACCAAACAAAAGCCACGAAATAAAAGCCACGAAACAAAAGCCATAAACAAAAGTAACGAAACAAAAGCCACGAAACAAAAGCCACGAAACAAAAGCCACGAAAAAAGCCACCAAACAAAAACCACCAAACAAAAGCCACCAAACAAAAGCCAACAAACAAAAGCCAACAAACAAAAACACCAAACAAAAGCCACCAAACAAAAGCCACCAAACAAAAGCCACCAAACAAAAGCCACCATATAAAAGCCAACAAACAAAAGCCACCAAACAAAAGCCACCAAACAAAAGCCAGCAAACAAAAACCACCAAACAAAAGCCACCAAACAAAAGCCACCAAACAAAAGCCACGAAACAAAAACCACCAAACAAAAGACACGAAACAAAAGCCACAAAGAAAAGCCATGAAACAAAATCGACAAAACAAAAGCCACGAAATAAAATCCACGAAACAAAAGCCACGAAACAAAAGTCACCAAACAAAAACCACCAAACAAAAGCCACGAAACAAAAGCCACGAAAGAAAAGCCACGAAACAAAAGCCACTGTCCAAAGCCACTCTATATCCAAAGCCACTCTATGTCCAAAGCCATTGTCCAAAGCCACTGTCCAAAGCCACTGTCCAAAGCCACTCTATGTCCAAAGCCACTGTCCAAAGCCACTGTCCAAAGCCAATGTCCAAAGCCACTCTATGTCCAAAGCCACTGTCCAAAGCCACTGTCCAAAGGCACTGTCCAAAGCCACTCTATGTCCAAAGCCACTATCCAAAGCCACTCTCCAAAGCCACTGTCCAAAGCCACTCTCCAAAGCCACTGTCCAAAGCCACTCTATGTCCAAAACCACTGTCCAAAGCCACTCTCCAAAGCCACTGTCCAAAGCCACTCTATGTCCAAAGCCACTGTCCAAAGCCACTCTCCAAAGCCACTGTCCAAAGCCACTCTATGTCCTAAGCCACTGTCCGAAGCCAATCTCCAAAGCCACTGTCCAAAGCCACTCTATGTCCAAAGCCACTCTATGTCCAAAGCCACTGTCCAAAGCCACTCTACAAAGCCACTGTCGAAAGTCACACTATGTCCAAAGCCACTCTCCAAAGCCACTCTCCAAAGCCACTCTATGTCCAAAGCCACTGTCCAAAGCCACTGTCCAAAGCCACTCTCTAAAGCTACTCTATGTCCAAAGCCACTGTCCAAAGCCACTCTCCTAAAGCCACTGTCCAAAGCCACTCTATGTCCAAAGCCACTGTCCAAAGCCACTCTCCAAAGCCACTCTCCAAAGGCACTCTATGTCCAAAGCCACTGTCCAAAGCCACTGTCCAAAGCCACTATCCAAAGCCACTCTATGTCCAAACCACTGTCCAAAGACTCTCCAAAGCTACTCTCCAAAGCCACTCTATGTCCAAAGCCACTGTCCAAAGCCACTGTCCAAAGCTATTCTCCAAAGCCACTCTATGTCCAAAGCCACTGTCTAAAGCCACTGTCCAAAGCCACTCTCCAAAGCCACTCTATGTCCAAAGCCACTGTCCAAAGCCACTGTCCAAAGCCACTGTCCAAAGCCACTCTATGTCCAAAGCCACTGTCCAAAGCCACTGTCCAAAGGCACTGTCCAAAGCCACTCTATGTCCAAAGCCACTGTCCAAAGCCACTCTCCAAAGCCACTGTCCAAAGCCACTCTATGTCCAAAACCACTGTCCAAAGCCACTCTCCAAAGCCACTGTCCAAAGCCACTCTATGTCCAAAGCCACTGTCCAAAGCCACTCTCCAAAGCCACTCTATGTCCAAAGCCACTGTCCGAAGCCACTCTCCAAAGCCACTGTCCAAAGCCACTCTATGTCCAAAGCCACTGTCCCAAGCCACTCTACAAAGCCACTCTCGAAAGTCACACTATGTCCAAAGCCACTGTCCAAAGCCACTCTATGTCCAAAGCCACTGTCCAAAGCCACTTTCCAAAGCCACTCTCCAAAGCCACTCTATGTCCAAAGCCACTGTCCAAAGCCACTCTCCAAAGCCACTCTCCAAAGCCACTCTATGTCCAAAGCCACTGTCCAAAGCCACTCTTCAAAGCCACTCTCCAAAGCCACTCTATGTCCCAAGCCACTGTCCAAAGCCACTGTCCAAAGCCACTCTACAAAGCCACTCTATCTCCAAAGCCACTGTCCAAAGACACTCTCCAAAGCCACTCTCCAAAGCCACTCTATGTCAAAAGCCACTGTCCAAAGCTACTGTCGAAAGCCACTGTCTAAAGCCACTGTATGTCCAAAGCCACTGTCCAAAGCCACTGTCAAAAGCCACTGTCCAAAGCCACTCTATGTCCAAAGCCACTGTATAAAGCCACTGTCCAAAGCCACTGTCCAAAGCAACTCTATGTCCAAAGCCACTGTCCAAAGCCACTGTCCAAAGCCACTGTCCAAAGCCACTCTATGTCCAAAGCCACTGTCCAAAGCCACTGTCCAAAGCCAATGTCCAAAGCCACTCTATGTCAAAGCCACTGTCCCAAGCCACTCTCCAAAGCCACTGTCCAAAGCCACTCAATGTCCAAAGCCACTGTCCAAAGCCACTCTATGTCCAAAGTCACTGTCCAAAGCCACTGTATTTCCAAAGCCACTGTCCAAAGCCACTGTATGTCCAAAGCCACTGTATGTCCAAAGCCACTATACAAAGCCACTGTATGTCCAAAGCCACTGTATGTCCAAAGGCACTGTCCAAAGCCACTGTATGTCCAAAGCCACTGTATGTCCAAAGCCACTGTCTAAAGCCACTGTATGTCCAAAGCCACTGTCCAAAGCCACTGTATGTCTAAAGCCACTGTATGTCCAAAGCCACTGTCCAAAGCCACTGTATGTCCAAAGCCACTGTATGTCCAAAGCCACTGTCCAAAGCCACTGTATGTCCAAAGCCACTGTATGTCCAAAGCCACTGTCCAAAGCCACTGTATGTCCAAAGCCACTGTACAAAGCCACTGTCCAAATCCACTGTCCAAAGCCACTCTATGTCCAAATCCACTGTACAAAGCCACTGTCCAAAGCCACTGTCCAAAGCAATACTATGTCCAAAGCCACTGTCCAAAGCCACTGTCCAAAGCCACTGTCCAAAGCCACTCTATTTCCAAAGCCACTGCCCAAAGCCACTGTCCAAAGCCACTGTCCAAAGCCACTCTATGTCCAAAGCCACTGTCCAAAGCCACTCTCCAAAGCCACTGTCCAAAGCCACTGTATGTCCAATGCCACTGTATGTACAAAGCTACTGTCCAAAGATACTGTATGTCCAAAGCCACTGTATGTCCAAAGCCACTATCCAAAGCCACTGTATGTCCAAAGCCACTGTATATCCAAAGCCACTGTCCAAAGCCACTGTATGTCCAAAGCCACTGTATGTCCAAAGCCACTGTCTAAAGCCACTGTATGTCCAAAGCCACTGTCCAAAGCCTCTGTATGTCCAAAGCCACTGTATGTCCAAAGCCACTGTCCATAGCCACTGTATGTCCAAAGCCACTGTATGTCCAAAGCCACTGTCCAAAGCCACTGTATGTCCAAAGCCACTGTATGTCCAAAGCCACTGTCCAAAGCCACTCTATGTCCAAAGCCACTCTATGTCCAAAGCTACTGTATGTCCAAAGCCACTGTTCAAAGCCACTGTATGTCCAAAGCCACTGTATGTCCAAAGCCACTGTCCAAATCCACCGTATGTCCAAATCCACGGTATGTCCAAAGCCACTGTCCAAAGCCACCGTATGTCCAAAGCCACTGTATGTCCAAAGCCACTGTCCAAAGCCACTGTATGTCCAAAGCCACTGTATGTCCAAAGCCACTGTCCAAAGCCACTGTATGTCCAAAGCCACTGTATGTCCAAAGCCACTGTCCAAAGCCACTGTATGTCCAAAGCCACTGTATGTCCAAAGCCACTGTCCAAAGCCACTGTATGTCCAAAGCCACTGTATGTCCAAAGCCACTGTCCAAAGCCACTGTATGTCCAAAGCCACTGTATGTCCAAAGCTACTGTCCAAAGCAACCATATCTTCAAAGCCACTGTATGTCCAAAGCCACTGTCCAAAGCCACCGTATGTCCAAAGCCACTGTATGTCCAAAGCCACTCTCCAAAGCCACTCTCCAAAGCCACTCTATGTCCAAAGCCACTATCCAAAGCCACTCGCCAAAGCCACTCTCCAAAGCCACTCTTTGTCCAAAGCCATTGTCCAAAGCCACTCTCCAAAGCCACTGTATGTCCAAAGCCACTGTCCAAAGCCACTGTATGTCCAAAGCCTCTGTATGTCCAAAGCCACTGTCCAAAGCCACTGTATGTCCAAAGCCACTGTATGTCCAAAGCCACTGTATGTCCAAAGCCACTGTCCAAAGCCACTGTATGTCCAAAGCCACTGTATGTCCAAAGCCACTGTATGTCCAAAGCCACGGTATGTCCAAAGCCACTGTCCAAAGCCACCGTATGTCCAAATTTAGTGGCTTTGTTTGTTGGCCATGTTTATTGGTTTGTTTGGTGGCTTTGTTTAATGGCCTTGTTTGGTGGCCATGTTTAGTGGCTTTGTTTAGTGGCCAAGTTTAGTGTCTTTGTTTAGTGGCCTTGTTTAGTGGCCTTGTTTAGTGGCCTTGTTTAGTGTCTTTGTTTAGTGGCCTAGTTATTGGCTTTGTTTGGTGGCCTCGTTTAGTGGCCTTGTTTAGTGGCCTTGTTTAGTTGCTTTGTTTAGTGTCCTTGTATATGGCTTTGTTTGGTGGCCTTGTTTAGTGGCTTAGTGGCTTTGTTTAGTGGCTTTGTTCAGTGGCCTTGTTAATGGCTTTGTTTATTTGCTTTGTTCAGTTTCTTTGTTCAGTGGCTTTTTTTAGTGGCTTTGTTTAGTGTCCTTGTTAATGGCTTTGTTTGGTGACCTTGTTTAGTGGCTTAGTGGCTTTGTTTATTGGCTTTGTTTAGTGGCTTTGTTCAGTGGCTTTGTTTAGTGTAGTGGCTTTGTTTAGTGGCTATGTATAGTGGCTCTCACTGGGATCTTTTGCCGGTCATATACTATGAGACGTTCAGCCAGTCTCATATACTCCGAGTCCCAGTCACATTGTGATCTTATTCAGCCAGTCATATACTATGAGACCTTCTTCAGCCAGTTCTTATTCCGCCAGTCATATACTCTGGGTCTCATTCATATACTCTCGCTGGGATCTTCTTCAGCCAGTCATATACTCTACTAATTAAGAGCAAAATATAGCTTCTTTCACAAAGGGGAGAAAGAGTTCTCTAATATTGAAAAGGAAGCGAATGTGCCCATTATTTCCAGATTGAACGATTTCAGAGTTTTTCCTCAAAACGCTCAAAAACGTCCCGGATTGGAGCATAATAGGGTTAAAAAGGAGAGAATTCAGACAAAAAGCCGTTTACTGTTATTTAAAGAGTAGAAAAGGTTCCATAATTTTGAAAAGTAAACTAATTTGTCAATTTTAACAAGAATGACCGAGCGATTTTAGCTTCTTTGGTTAAAAAGGGTAAATTTCCCACCAAAAGCCTTTTTCTGTCATTTAACCCTTTCACCGTTGACTTTATTTTGAAAAATTACAAAAAATTTACTTGCATAGACATATGCAATGCTATTTCAGCAAAGGTTGACTAAAGTCCTTAGCAACCATAGTTCACATGAAAGCCCTTATAATGACCAACATTGTGGTAACCTACAGTTGCCATAGAAACAAACCACGATGTCATGAATCTAATTAGAAGTTTTGAGTTCTGGTTTCACAGATAATTAACAATTGTAGTAATATGATCTATGTACGTGCACACATGTATATGGCCTTATTTCATTTCCCCCTCTAGTATGGTATATAATCAAGGTGTTTTCAGCCACTCAGACAGTGAAGGAGGCTTGATAAGATACTGGCCAGCATACAAGAAGACATCATTGTGCCACACTACCATACACTATACACTACACACACTACCACAATGTAATGTATAGACACCATCTAGGAATATATATTTTCACATTTCATTTACTCTTATAACACTTGGTACACAATGTATGTATCATCAAACATGACTGGTACAAGAAGCCATTGAGGTATCCAAATGAATATACTGGAAGTTACTTGACTACGTCTACACAGACACAGACGTCCAAGTTGACTACTCATAGCTCTACTACTGCCTCTAGTTCTGCGACTACGCTGACCAACAGGCCTTGAATGAGTATGAACCGAAGGAATAAGAACTCCACAAGAAGTGGCTTTGAGGAAGGGTGACAGTGAAGGGGTTGGTTGCACCATACCTAAAAAGAATAATGTCAACATAAACAAAAAGTATTGCCTCCTCGACCTAATGAATTTATATATGACGAAAGAACAGCTAAACAATTCTATCCAGAACATGCTTTACTTGCTAGCTACTTAGCTAGCAAGTAAACAAAACTCACTGGCATAGTCTTCTTCGTCACTGCTAGACTCTCCTCCGCCCAAACAGACTATCGAGCGGCACCGCTCTCGCCAGAAAATTGTCCAAAAAGTATCTCCCACCCATCGATAGCACAATTTTAGGATCAATGCTACTCTTCCCAAGTTAGGAATAGATTACTTCACCTTCCTCGCTGCTACTTTCGTCCTCTGATAGGACGTAGTCGTCGTCTTGAATCCTAGAAAGAACTTGGTCTAAAGTTAGTCTGACCGTCATTTCCAACTTATGAACGGTCAGCGATTTCAATTTTACTTTACCTTAGTTACCGAACCCGTACGGCTCTTATATTCGGCACGTACGTAGAGCAAGAATTGAGCTATTTTTTTATATTCATATCTTAATTTACAACCGAACGATTGATTTTTTAATGATTTTTCACCGATAATTATGTGGTTTGGACGTATATATACGCTTATGACGGTGAGTGGGTTAAATAAAGTAAAGAAGCAGTTTCATGTTTAAAAGAAAACTAATGTGCCCATTTTGATGAGAATGAGCAATTTCACACTTTTCCCTCAAAACGCTCAAAAACGTCCTAATTGGAACAAAATATTCATAAAGTGGAGAAATAATGTTCAAAACGAAGCTAATGTGCTATTTTGATAAGAATGAGCGATTTCATTCTGTTTTTCATAAAAAGCTCAAAAACGATCCAATAAAAAAGGGAGATTTCTCATTTAAAGTGTAGAAATGGCTTCATAATGTTGTAATGCAACATGTTTTGTTAAGAATGAGCGATTTCATACGGTTTTTCCTCAAAATTCTCAAAAATGTCTCATTTGGAGCAAAATAGTTAAAAAGGGTAGATTTCTCATCAATAGCAGTTTTCTGTCATTTAAAGAGTACAAACAGTTCCATGTTGAAAAGAAAACTAATCTTCCAAAAAATTAGCGGTCACACCGTTTTTTCTCAAAACGCCCCAAAAAAATCCACTCGAGCTTAATGATCAAAAACTTCTCAAAAGATCGGTTAAAAAAAGGGAGATTTCTGACCAAAAGCCATTTTTGGCATTTAAAGAGTAGAAACACTTCCATAATGTTGAAAAGGAAACTAATATGTCCATTTTGATAGGAATGAGCGATTTCAGACCTTTTTTCACAAAATGCTGTTAAAAAGGGGAGATTTCTTCAAGACAAGAATGACCTCAAAACGCTCAAAAAATCTCCCAATTGGAGCAAAATAGTGGGTCTTTGGGCACCAAAAGTGGTTTTCTGTAATTTAAAGTATAGACAAGTTCAATAATGTTGATACGGAAACTAATGTGCCCATTTTGACAAAATGAGGGATTTCAGATAGTTTCTCTTCAAAATGCTAAAAACGTCCCAATTGGAGCAAAATAGAGCTTCTTACGGTTAATTGGGAAATTTCTGACCAAAAGCCGTTTTCTGTCATTTAAAAAGTAGCCATAATGTTGTAAAGGAAACTAATGGGCATGTTTTCAGCGGTTTTTCCACAAAATGCTCAAAAACATATCAATTTGACCAAAATAGATTAAAAAAAGGGGAGATTTCTTAGCAAAAGTCATTTAAAGAGTAGAAACATTTCCATAATGTTGAAAAGGAAGCTAAAGTGCCCATTTTGCCAAGAATGAGCGATTTCAGACTGTTTTCCCTCAAAACGCTCAAATAAGTCTCAATTGGAGCTAAAAAGGGTAGATATCACACCAAAAGCCTTTTTCTGTCATTTAAAGAATGGAAACAGTTCCATAATATTGAACCGGAAACTAATGTGACCATTTTAACAAGAATGAGCGATTTCGACAAATATTTCCCAATAGAGCAAAATGGAGCTTTTTTGGTTAAAAAGGGGAGATTTCTCTTTAAGTGTAGAAAAGTTCAATAATGTTGAAAATGAAACTAATTGCCCATTTTGACAGGAATGAGTGATTTCCGAATTTTTCAGCAAAATAGAGCTTTCGTTTAAAAGGGGAGATTTCTGACTAAAATCCCTGTTTCTGTCATTTAAAGAGTAGAAATAGCTCCATAATGTTGTAAAGGAAACTAATGCACCTATTTTGTTAAGAATGAGCGTTTTTTAACCGTTTTTCCTCTATTCGAGCAAATTAGAGTTTTTTTCAGTTAAAAAGGTTAGAAAAAGTCATTTAATGAGTAGAAACAGTTCCATAATGTTGAAAAGGAACTAATGTGACCATTTTGACAAGAATGAGCTTAAATACGCTCAAAACTTTCCAATTGGAGCAAACTATAGCTTCGTTTGGTTACAAAGGGGAGAAACAGTTCCATAATATTGAATAAGAAGCCATTTTGACATGAATGAGCGATTTCAGAGTTTTTCCTCAAAACGCTCAAAAACGTCCCGATAGGAGCAAATTAGGGTTAAAACGTGAAGAATTCAGACCAAAATCCGTTTTCTATTATTTAAAGAGTAGAAACAGCTCCACAATGTTGAAAAGTAAACTAATGTGCCCACTTTGACAAGAATGAGCGATTTCAGACTTTATCCTAAAAACATTCAAAAATTATGCAACCTGGTAGAAATGACAGAAAAAGGGATTTTAGTCAGAAATCTCCCCTTTTAAACGAAAGCTCTATTTTGCTAAAAAATTCGGCAATCACTCATTCCTGTCAAAATGGGCAATTAGTTTCATTTTCAACATTATTGAACTTTTCTACACTTAAAGAGAAATCTCCCCTTTTTAACCAAAAAAGCTCCATTTTGCTCTATTGGGAAATATTTGTCGAAATCGCTCATTCTTGTTAAAATGGTCACATTAGTTTCCGGTTCAATATTATGGAACTGTTTCTATTCTTTAATATATATATATATAAACAGAATAACAAACAAACATTAACAAACAACAACAAACAAACATTAAAACCAAAAATCTTAATACACTACTTATAAAAAATAAAAAATAATCGTCATTACAACTAAAGCTGGTGCCCAGCACAGCTGCAGTGTTACCTCGCTGCACGGCTACTGCAATCCGCTGGGAAAGGAAAAAGGAGGAGCGGGGATCATCCGTTTCCTGTTTGAGACGGTTGCCTTAAATGACAGAAAAAGGCTTTTGGTGTGATATCTACTCTTTTTAGCTCCAATTGAGACTTATTTGAGTGTTTTGTGGGAAAACAGTCTGAAATCGCTCATTCTTGGCAAAATGGGCACTTTAGCTTCCTTTTCAACATTATGGAAATGTTTCTACTCCTTAAATAACTTTTGCTAAGAAATCTCCCCTTTTTTTAATCTATTTTGGTCAAATTGATATGTTTTTGAGCATTTTGTGGAAAAACCGCTGAAAACATGCCCATTAGTTTCCTTTACAACATTATGGCTACTTTTTAAATGACAGAAAACGGCTTTTGGTCAGAAATTTCCCTATTAACCGTAAGAAGCTCTATTTTGCTCCAATTGGGACGTTTTTAGCATTTTGAAGAGAAACTATCTGAAATCCCTCATTTTGTCAAAATGGGCACATTAGTTTCCGTATCAACATTATTGAACTTGTCTATACTTTAAATTACAGAAAACCACTTTTGGTGACCCAAAGACCCACTATTTTGCTCCAATTGGGAGATTTTTGAGCGTTTTGAGGTCATTCTTGTCTTGAAGAAATCTCCCCTTTTTAACAGCATTTTGTGAAAAAAGGTCTGAAATCGCTCATTCCTATCAAAATGGACATATTAGCTTCCTTTTCTACATTATGGAACTGTTTCTACTCTTTAAATGCCAAAAATGGCTTTTGGTCAGAAATCTCCCTTTTTTAAACCGATCTTTTGAGAAGTTTTTGATCATTAAGCTCGAGTGGATTTTTTTTGGGCGTTTTGAGAAAAAACGGTGTGACCGCTAATTTTTTGGAAGATTAGTTTTCTTTTCAACATGGAACTGTTTGTACTCTTTAAATGACAGAAAACTGCTATTGATGAGAAATCTACCCTTTTTAACTATTTTGCTCCAAATGAGACATTTTTGAGAATTTTGAGGAAAAACCGTATGAAATCGCTCATTCTTAAAAAAAAATTATGAAGCCGTATGAAATCGCTCATTCTTAACAAAACATTATGAAGCCATTTCTACACTTTAAATGAGAAATCTCCAGAAAACGCCACCAAACAAAAGCCACGAAACAAAAGCCACGAAAGAAAAACAAAATAAAAGCCACCAAACAAAAGCCACGAAATAAAAGCCACGAAACAAAAGCCATAAACAAAAGTAACGAAACAAAAGCCACGAAACAAAAGCCATGAAACAAAAGCCACGAAAAAAGCCACCAAACAAAAACCACCAAACAAAAGCCACCAAACAAAAACACCAAACAAAAGCCACCAAACAAAAGCCACCAAACAAAAGCCACCAAACAAAAGCCAACAAACAAAAGCCAACAAACAAAAACACCAAACAAAAGCCACCAAACAAAAGCCACCAAACAAAAGCCACCAAACAAAAGCCACCAAACAAATGCCACCAAACAAAAGCCACGAAACAAAAACCACCAAACAAAAGACACGAAACAAAAGCCACAAAGAAAAGCCATGAAACAAAATCGACAAAACAAAAGCCACGAAATAAAATCCACGAAACAAAAGCCACGAAACAAAAGTCACCAAACAAAAACCACCAAACAAAAGCCACGAAACAAAAGCCACGAAACAAAAGCCACGAAACAAAAGCCACTGTCCAAAGCCACTCTATATCCAAAGCCACTCTATGTCCAAAGCCACTGTCCAAAGCCACTGTCCAAAGCCACTGTCCAAAGCCACTCTATGTCCAAAGCCACTGTCCAAAGCCACTGTCCAAAGCCAATGTCCAAAGCCACTCTATGTCCAAAGCCACTGTCCAAAGCCACTGTCCAAAGGCACTCTCCAAAGCCACTCTATGTCCAAAGCCACTATCCAAAGCCACTCTCCAAAGCCACTGTCCAAAGCCACTCTCCAAAGCCACTGTCCAAAGCCACTCTCCAAAGCCACTGTCCAAAGCCACTCTATGTCCAAAACCACTGTCCATAGCCACTCTCCAAAGCCACTGTCCAAAGCCACTCTATGTCCAAAGCCACTGTCCAAAGCCACTCTCCAAAGCCACTGTCCAAAGCCACTCTATGTCCTAAGCCACTGTCCGAAGCCACTCTCCAAAGCCACTGTCCAAAGCCACTCTATGTCCAAAGCCACTCTATGTCAAAAGTCACTGTCCAAAGCCACTCTACAAAGCCACTGTCGAAAGTCACACTATGTCCAAAGCCACTGTCCAAAGCCACTCTCCAAAGCCACTCTCCAAAGCCACTCTATGTCCAAAGCCACTGTCCAAAGCCACTGTCCAAAGCCACTCTCTAAAGCTACTCTATGTCCAAAGCCACTGTCCAAAGCCACTCTCCTAAAGCCACTGTCCAAAGCCACTCTATGTCCAAAGCCACTGTCCAAAGCCACTCTCCAAAGCCACTCTCCAAAGGCACTCTATGTCCAAAGCCACTGTCCAAAGCCACTGTCCAAAGCCACTATCCAAAGCCACTCTATGTCCAAACCACTGTCCAAAGACTCTCCAAAGCCACTCTCCAAAGCCACTCTATGTCCAAAGCCACTGTCCAAAGCCACTGTCCAAAGCTATTCTCCAAAGCCACTCTATGTCCAAAGCCACTGTCCAAAGCCACTGTCCAAAGCCACTCTCCAAAGCCACTCTATGTCCAAAGCCACTGTCCAAAGCCACTGTCCAAAGCCACTGTCCAAAGCCACTCTATGTCCAAAGCCACTGTCCAAAGCCACTGTCCAAAGGCACTGTCCAAAGCCACTCTATGTCCAAAGCCACTGTCCAAAGCCACTCTCCAAAGCCACTGTCCAAAGCCACTCTATGTCCAAAACCACTGTCCAAAGCCACTCTCCAAAGCCACTGTCCAAAGCCACTCTATGTCCAAAGCCACTGTCCAAAGCCACTCTCCAAAGCCACTCTATGTCCAAAGCCACTGTCCGAAGCCACTCTCCAAAGCCACTGTCCAAAGCCACTCTATGTCCAAAGCCACTGTCCCAAGCCACTCTACAAAGCCACTCTCGAAAGTCACACTATGTCCAAAGCCACTGTCCAAAGCCACTCTATGTCCAAAGCCACTGTCCAAAGCCACTGTCCAAAGCCACTCTCCAAAGCCACTCTATGTCCAAAGCCACTGTGCAAAGCCACTCTCCAAAGCCACTCTCCAAAGCCACTCTATGTCCAAAGCCACTGTCCAAAGCCACTCTTCAAAGCCACTCTCCAAAGCCACTCTATGTCCCAAGCCACTGTCCAAAGCCACTGTCCAAAGCCACTCTACAAAGCCACTCTATCTCCAAAGCCACTGTCCAAAGACACTCTCCAAAGCCACTCTCCAAAGCCACTCTATGTCAAAAGCCACTGTCCAAAGCTACTGTCGAAAGCCACTGTCTAAAGCCACTGTATGTCCAAAGCCACTGTCCAAAGCCACTGTCGAAAGCCACTGTCCAAAGCCACTCTATGTCCAAAGCCACTGTATAAAGCCACTGTCCAAAGCCACTGTCCAAAGCAACTCTATGTCCAAAGCCACTGTCCAAAGCCACTGTCCAAAGCCACTGTCCAAAGCCACTCTATGTCCAAAGCCACTGTCCAAAGCCACTGTCCAAAGCCAATGTCCAAAGCCACTCTATGTCAAAGCCACTGTCCCAAGCCACTCTCCAAAGCCACTGTCCAAAGCCACTCAATGTCCAAAGCCACTGTCCAAAGCCACTCTATGTCCAAAGTCACTGTGCAAAGCCACTCTCCAAAGCCACTGTCCAAAGCCACTCTATGTCCAAAGCCACTGTCCAAAGCCACTGTCCAAAGCCACTCTCCAAAGCCACTCTATGTCCAAAGCCACTGTCCAAAGCCACTCTCTAAAGCCACTCTCCAAAGCCACTCTATGTCCAAAGCCACTGTCCAAACACACTGTCCAAAGCCACTCTCCAAAGCCACTCTATGTCCAAAGCCACTGTCCAAAGCCACTCTCCAAAGCCACTCTCCAAAGCCACTCAATATCCAAAGCCACTGTACAATGCCACTGTCCAAAGCCACTCTCCAAAGCCACTCTATGTCCAAAGCCACTGTCCAAAGCCACTGTCCAAAGCCATTCTCCAAAGCCACTCTATGTCCAAAGCCACTGTCCAAAGCCACTCTCCAAAGCCACTGTCCAAAGCCACTGTATGTCCAAAGTCACTGTATGTCCAAAGCCACTGTATGTCCAAATCCACTGTCCAAAGCCACTGTATTTCCAAAGCCACTGTCCAAAGCCACTGTATGTCCAAAGCCACTGTATGTCCAAAGCCACTATACAAAGCCACTGTATGTCCAAAGCCACTGTATGTCCAAAGGCACTGTCCAAAGCCACTGTATGTCCAAAGCCACTGTATGTCCAAAGCCACTGTCTAAAGCCACTGTATGTCCAAAGCCACTGTCCAAAGCCACTGTATGTCTAAAGCCACTGTATGTCCAAAGCCACTGTCCAAAGCCACTGTATGTCCAAAGCCACTGTATGTCCAAAGCCACTGTCCAAAGCCACTGTATGTCCAAAGCCACTGTATGTCCAAAGCCACTGTCCAAAGCCACTGTATGTCCAAAGCCACTGTACAAAGCCACTGTCCAAATCCACTGTCCAAAGCCACTCTATGTCCAAATCCACTGTACAAAGCCACTGTCCAAAGCCACTGTCCAAAGCAATACTATGTCCAAAGCCACTGTCCAAAGCCACTGTCCAAAGCCACTGTCCAAAGCCACTCTATTTCCAAAGCCACTGCCCGAAGCCACTGTCCAAAGCCACTGTCCAAAGCCACTCTATGTCCAAAGCCACTGTCCAAAGCCACTCTCCAAAGCCACTGTCCAAAGCCACTGTATGTCCAATGCCACTGTATGTCCAAAGCTACTGTCCAAAGCCACTGTATGTCCAAAGCCACTGTATGTCCAAAGCCACTATCCAAAGCCACTGTATGTCCAAAGCCACTGTATATCCAAAGCCACTGTCCAAAGCCACTGTATGTCCAAAGCCACTGTATGTCCAAAGCCACTGTCTAAAGCCACTGTATGTCCAAAGCCACTGTCCAAAGCCTCTGTATGTCCAAAGCCACTGTATGTCCAAAGCCACTGTCCATAGCCACTGTATGTCCAAAGCCACTGTATGTCCAAAGCCACTGTCCAAAGCCACTGTATGTCCAAAGCCACTGTATGTCCAAAGCCACTGTCCAAAGCCACTCTATGTCCAAAGCCACTCTATGTCCAAAGCTACTGTATGTCCAAAGCCACTGTTCAAAGCCACTGTATGTCCAAAGCCACTGTATGTCCAAAGCCACTGTCCAAATCCACCGTATGTCCAAATCCACGGTATGTCCAAAGCCACTGTCCAAAGCCACCGTATGTCCAAAGCCACTGTATGTCCAAAGCCACTGTCCAAAGCCACTGTATGTCCAAAGCCACTGTATGTCCAAAGCCACTGTCCAAAGCCACTGTATGTCCAAAGCCACTGTATGTCCAAAGCCACTGTCCAAAGCCACTGTATGTCCAAAGCCACTGTATGTCCAAAGCCACTGTCCAAAGCCACTGTATGTCCAAAGCCACTGTATGTCCAAAGCTACTGTCCAAAGCAACCGTATCTTCAAAGCCACTGTATGTCCAAAGCCACTGTCCAAAGCCACCGTATGTCCAAAGCCACTGTATGTCCAAAGCCACTCTCCAAAGCCACTCTCCAAAGCCACTCTATGTCCAAAGCCACTATCCAAAGCCACTCGCCAAAGCCACTCTCCAAAGCCACTCTTTGTCCAAAGCCACTGTCCAAAGCCACTCTCCAAAGCCACTGTATCTCCAAAGCCACTGTCCAAAGCCACTGTATGTCCAAAGCCTCTGTATGTCCAAAGCCACTGTCCAAAGCCACTGTATGTCCAAAGCCACTGTATGTCCAAAGCCACTGTATGTCCAAAGCCACTGTCCAAAGCCACTGTATGTCCAAAGCCACTGTATGTCCAAAGCCACTGTATGTCCAAAGCCACGGTATGTCCAAAGCCACTGTCCAAAGCCACCGTATGTCCAAATTTAGTGGCTTTGTTTGTTGGCCATGTTTATTGGTTTGTTTGGTGGCTTTGTTTAGTGGCCTTGTTTGGTGGCCATGTTTAGTGGCTTTGTTTAGTGGCCAAGTTTAGTGTCTTTGTTTAGTGGCCTTGTTTAGTGGCCTTGTTTAGTGGCCTTGTTTAGTGTCTTTGTTTAGTGGCCTAGTTATTGGCTTTGTTTGGTGGCCTCGTTTAGTGGCCTTGTTTAGTGGCCTTGTTTAGTTGCTTTGTTTAGTGTCCTTGTATATGGCTTTGTTTGGTGGCCTTGTTTAGTGGCTTAGTGGCTTTGTTTAGTGGCTTTGTTCAGTGGCCTTGTTAATGGCTTTGTTTATTTGCTTTGTTCAGTTTCTTTGTTCAGTGGCTTTTTTTAGTGGCTTTGTTTAGTGTCCTTGTTAATGGCTTTGTTTGGTGACCTTGTTTAGTGGCTTAGTGGCTTTGTTTATTGGCTTTGTTTAGTGGCTTTGTTCAGTGGCTTTGTTTAGTGTAGTGGCTTTGTTTAGTGGCTATGTATAGTGGCTCTCACTGGGATCTTTTGCCGGTCATATACTATGAGACGTTCAGCCAGTCTAATATACTCCGAGTCCCAGTCACATTGTGATCTTATTCAGCCAGTCATATACTATGAGACCTTCTTCAGCCAGTTCTTATTCCGCCAGTCATATACTCTGGGTCTCATTCATATACTCTCGCTGGGATCTTCTTCAGCCAGTCATATACTCTACTAATTAAGAGCAAAATATAGCTTCTTTCACAAAGGGGAGAAAGAGTTCTCTAATATTGAAAAGGAAGCGAATGTGCCCATTATTTCCAGATTGAACGATTTCAGAGTTTTTCCTCAAAACGCTCAAAAACGTCCCGGATTGGAGCATAATAGGGTTAAAAAGGAGAGAATTCAGACAAAAAGCCGTTTACTGTTATTTAAAGAGTAGAAAAGGTTCCATAATTTTGAAAAGTAAACTAATTTGTCAATTTTAACAAGAATGACCGAGCGATTTTAGCTTCTTTGGTTAAAAAGGGTAAATTTCCCACCAAAAGCCTTTTTCTGTCATTTAAATAAAGTAAAGAAGCAGTTTCATGTTTAAAAGAAAACTAATGTGCCCATTTTGATGAGAATGAGCAATTTCACACTTTTTCCTCAAAACACTCAAAAACGTCCTAATTGGAACAAAATATTCATAAAGTGGAGAAATAATGTTCAAAACGAAGCTAATGTGCTATTTTGATAAGAATGAGCGATTTCATTCTGTTTTTCATAAAAAGCTCAAAAACGATCCAATAAAAAAGGGAGATTTCTCATTTAAAGTGTAGAAATGGCTTCATAATGTTGTAATGCAACATGTTTTGTTAAGAATGAGCGATTTCATACGGTTTTTCCTCAAAATTCTCAAAAATGTCTCATTTGGAGCAAAATAGTTAAAAAGGGTAGATTTCTCATCAATAGCAGTTTTCTGTCATTTAAAGAGTACAAACAGTTCCATGTTGAAAAGAAAACTAATCTTCCAAAAAATTAGCGGTCACACCGTTTTTTCTCAAAACGCCCCAAAAAAATCCACTCGAGCTTAATGATCAAAAACTTCTCAAAAGATCGGTTAAAAAAAGGGAGATTTCTGACCAAAAGCCATTTTTGGCATTTAAAGAGTAGAAACAGTTCCATAATGTTGAAAAGGAAACTAATATGTCCATTTTGATAGGAATGAGCGATTTCAGACCTTTTTTCACAAAATGCTGTTAAAAAGGGGAGATTTCTTCAAGACAAGAATGACCTCAAAACGCTCAAAAAATCTCCCAATTGGAGCAAAATAGTGGGTCTTTGGGCACCAAAAGTGGTTTTCTGTAATTTAAAGTATAGACAAGTTCAATAATGTTGATACGGAAACTAATGTGCCCATTTTGACAAAATGAGGGATTTCAGATAGTTTCTCTTCAAAATGCTAAAAACGTCCCAATTGGAGCAAAATAGAGCTTCTTACGGTTAATTGGGAAATTTCTGATCAAAAGCCGTTTTCTGTCATTTAAAAAGTAGCCATAATGTTGTAAAGGAAACTAATGGGCATATTTTCAGCGGTTTTTCCACAAAATGCTCAAAAACATATCAATTTGACCAAAATAGATTAAAAAAAGGGGAGATTTCCTAGCAAAAGTCATTTAAAGAGTAGAAACATTTCCATAATGTTGAAAAGGAAGCTAAAGTGCCCATTTTGCCAAGAATGAGCGATTTCAGACTGTTTTCCCTCAAAACACTCAAATAAGTCTTAATTGGAGCTAAAAAGGGTAGATATCACACAAAAGCCTTTTTCTGTCATTTAAAGAATGGAAACAGTTCCATAATATTGAACCGGAAACTAATGTGACCATTTTAACAAGAATGAGCGATTTCGACAAATATTTCCCAATAGAGCAAAATGGACCTTTTTTGGTTAAAAAGGGGAGATTTCTCTTTAAGTGTAGAAAAGTTCAATAATGTTGAAAATGAAACTAATTGCCCATTTTGACAGGAATGAGTGATTTCCGAATTTTTCAGCAAAATAGAGCTTTCGTTTAAAAGGGGAGATTTCTGACTAAAATCCCTGTTTCTGTCATTTAAAGAGTAGAAATAGCTCCATAATGTTGTACAGGAAACTAATGCACCTATTTTGTTAAGAATGCGCGTTTTTTAACCGTTTTTCCTCTATTCGAGCAAATTAGTTTTTTTCAGTTAAAAAGGTTAGAAAAAGTCATTTAATGAGTAGAAACAGTTCCATAATGTTGAAAAGGAACTAATGTGACCATTTTGACAAGAATGAGCTTAAATACGCTCAAAACTTTCCAATTGGAGCAAACTATAGCTTCGTTTGGTTACAAAGGGGAGAAACAGTTCCATAATATTGAATAAGAAGCCATTTTGACATGAATGAGCGATTTCAGAGTTTTTCCTCAAAACGCTCAAAAACGTCCCGATAGGAGCAAATTAGGGTTAAAACGTGAAGAATTCAGACCAAAATCCGTTTTCTATTATTTAAAGAGTAGAAACAGCTCCACAATGTTGAAAAGTAAACTAATGTGCCCACTTTGACAAGAATGAGCGATTTCAGACTGTATCCTAAAAACATTCAAAAACTATGCAACCTGGTAGAAATGACAGAAAAAGGGATTTTAGTCAGAAATCTCCCCTTTTAAACGAAAGCTCTATTTTGCTAAAAAATTCGGAAATCACTCATTCCTGTCAAAATGGGCAATTAGTTTCATTTTCAACATTATTGAACTTTTCTACACTTAAAGAGAAATCTCCCCTTTTTAACCAAAAAAGCTCCATTTTGCTCTATTGGGAAATATTTGTCGAAATCGCTCATTCTTGTTAAAATGGTCACTAGTTTCCGGTTCAATATTATGGAACTGTTTCTATTCTTTAATATATATATATATAAACAGAATAACAAACAAACATTAACAAACAACAACAAACAAACATTAAAACAAAAAATCTTAATACACTACTTATAAAAAATAAAAAATAATCGTCATTACAACTAAAGCTGGTGCCCAGCACAGCTGCAGTGTTACCTCGCTGCACGGCTACTGCAATCCGCTGGGAAAGGAAAAAGGAGGAGCGGGGATCATCCGTTTCCTGTTTGAGACGGTTGCCTTAAATGACAGAAAAAGGCTTTTGGTGTGATATCTACTCTTTTTAGCTCCAATTGAGACTTATTTGAGCGTTTTGTGGGAAAACAGCCTGAAATCGCTCATTCTTGGCAAAATGGGCACTTTAGCTTCCTTTTCAACATTATGGAAATGTTTCTACTCCTTAAATAACTTTTGCTAAGAAATCTCCCCTTTTTTTAATCTATTTTGGTCAAATTGATATGTTTTTGAGCATTTTGTGGAAAAACCGCTGAAAACATGCCCATTAGTTTCCTTTACAACATTATGGCTACTTTTTAAATGACAGAAAACGGCTTTTGGTCAGAAATTTCCCTATTAACCGTAAGAAGCTCTATTTTGCTCCAATTGGGACGTTTTTAGCATTTTGAAGAGAAACTATCTGAAATCCCTCATTTTGTCAAAATGGGCACATTAGTTTCCGTATCGACATTATTGAACTTGTCTATACTTTAAATTACAGAAAACCACTTTTGGTGACCCAAAGACCCACTATTTTGCTCCAATTGGGAGATTTTTGAGCGTTTTGAGGTCATTCTTGTCTTGAAGAAATCTCCCTTTTTAACAGCATTTTGTGAAAAAAGGTCTGAAATCGCTCATTCCTATCAAAATGGACATATTAGTTTCCTTTTCAACATTATGGAACTGTTTCTACTCTTTAAATGCCAAAAATGGCTTTTGGTCAGAAATCTCCCTTTTTTTAACCGATCTTTTGAGAAGTTTTTGATCATTAAGCTCGAGTGGATTTTTTTGGGCGTTTTGAGAAAAAACGGTGTGACCGCTAATTTTTTGGAAGATTAGTTTTCTTTTCAACATGGAACTGTTTGTACTCTTTAAATGACAGAAAACTGCTATTGATGAGAAATCTACCCTTTTTAACTATTTTGCTCCAAATGAGACATTTTTGAGAATTTTGAGGAAAAACCGTATGAAATCGCTCATTCTTAACAAAACATTATGAAGCCGTATGAAATCGCTCATTCTTAACAAAACATTATGAAGCCATTTCTACACTTTAAATGAGAAATCTCCAGAAAACGCCACCAAACAAAAGCCACGAAACAAAAGCCACGAAAGAAAAACAAAATAAAAGCCACCAAACAAAAGCCACGAAATAAAAGCCACGAAACAAAAGCCATAAACAAAAGTAACGAAACAAAAGCCACGAAACAAAAGCCATGAAACAAAAGCCACGAAAAAAGCCACCAAACAAAAACCACCAAACAAAAGCCACCAAACAAAAACACCAAACAAAAGCCACCAAACAAAAGCCACCAAACAAAAGCCACCAAACAAAAGCCAACAAACAAAAGCCAACAAACAAAAACACCAAACACAAGCCACCAAACAAAAGCCACCAAACAAAAGCCACCAAACAAAAGCCACCATATAAAAGCCAACAAACAAAAGCCACCAAACAAAAGCCACCAAACAAAAGCCAGCAAACAAAAGCCACCAAACAAAAGCCACCAAACAAATGCCACCAAACAAAAGCCACGAAACAAAAACCACCAAACAAAAGACACGAAACAAAAGCCACAAAGAAAAGCCATGAAACAAAATCGACAAAACAAAAGCCACGAAATAAAATCCACGAAACAAAAGCCACGAAACAAAAGTCACCAAACAAAAACCACCAAACAAAAGCCACGAAACAAAAGCCACGAAACAAAAGCCACGAAACAAAAGCCACTGTCCAAAGCCACTCTATATCCAAAGCCACTCTATGTCCAAAGCCACTGTCCAAAGCCACTGTCCAAAGCCACTGTCCAAAGCCACTCTATGTCCAAAGCCACTGTCCAAAGCCACTGTCCAAAGCCAATGTCCAAAGCCACTCTATGTCCAAAGCCACTGTCCAAAGCCACTGTCCAAAGGCACTCTCCAAAGCCACTCTATGTCCAAAGCCACTATCCAAAGCCACTCTCCAAAGCCACTGTCCAAAGCCACTCTCCAAAGCCACTGTCCAAAGCCACTCTCCAAAGCCACTGTCCAAAGCCACTCTATGTCCAAAACCACTGTCCATAGCCACTCTCCAAAGCCACTGTCCAAAGCCACTCTATGTCCAAAGCCACTGTCCAAAGCCACTCTCCAAAGCCACTGTCCAAAGCCACTCTATGTCCTAAGCCACTGTCCGAAGCCACTCTCCAAAGCCACTGTCCAAAGCCACTCTATGTCCAAAGCCACTCTATGTCCAAAGTCACTGTCCAAAGCCACTCTACAAAGCCACTGTCGAAAGTCACACTATGTCCAAAGCCACTGTCCAAAGCCACTCTCCAAAGCCACTCTCCAAAGCCACTCTATGTCCAAAGCCACTGTCCAAAGCCACTGTCCAAAGCCACTCTCTAAAGCTACTCTATGTCCAAAGCCACTGTCCAAAGCCACTCTCCTAAAGCCACTGTCCAAAGCCACTCTATGTCCAAAGCCACTGTCCAAAGCCACTCTCCAAAGCCACTCTCCAAAGGCACTCTATGTCCAAAGCCACTGTCCAAAGCCACTGTCCAAAGCCACTATCCAAAGCCACTCTATGTCCAAACCACTGTCCAAAGACTCTCCAAAGCCACTCTCCAAAGCCACTCTATGTCCAAAGCCACTGTCCAAAGCCACTGTCCAAAGCTATTCTCCAAAGCCACTCTATGTCCAAAGCCACTGTCCAAAGCCACTGTCCAAAGCCACTCTCCAAAGCCACTCTATGTCCAAAGCCACTGTCCAAAGCCACTGTCCAAAGCCACTGTCCAAAGCCACTCTATGTCCAAAGCCACTGTCCAAAGCCACTGTCCAAAGGCACTGTCCAAAGCCACTCTATGTCCAAAGCCACTGTCCAAAGCCACTCTCCAAAGCCACTGTCCAAAGCCACTCTATGTCCAAAACCACTGTCCAAAGCCACTCTCCAAAGCCACTGTCCAAAGCCACTCTATGTCCAAAGCCACTGTCCAAAGCCACTCTCCAAAGCCACTCTATGTCCAAAGCCACTGTCCGAAGCCACTCTCCAAAGCCACTGTCCAAAGCCACTCTATGTCCAAAGCCACTGTCCCAAGCCACTCTACAAAGCCACTCTCGAAAGTCACACTATGTCCAAAGCCACTGTCCAAAGCCACTCTATGTCCAAAGCCACTGTCCAAAGCCACTGTCCAAAGCCACTCTCCAAAGCCACTCTATGTCCAAAGCCACTGTGCAAAGCCACTCTCCAAAGCCACTCTCCAAAGCCACTCTATGTCCAAAGCCACTGTCCAAAGCCACTCTTCAAAGCCACTCTCCAAAGCCACTCTATGTCCCAAGCCACTGTCCAAAGCCACTGTCCAAAGCCACTCTACAAAGCCACTCTATCTCCAAAGCCACTGTCCAAAGACACTCTCCAAAGCCACTCTCCAAAGCCACTCTATGTCAAAAGCCACTGTCCAAAGCTACTGTCGAAAGCCACTGTCTAAAGCCACTGTATGTCCAAAGCCACTGTCCAAAGCCACTGTCGAAAGCCACTGTCCAAAGCCACTCTATGTCCAAAGCCACTGTATAAAGCCACTGTCCAAAGCCACTGTCCAAAGCAACTCTATGTCCAAAGCCACTGTCCAAAGCCACTGTCCAAAGCCACTGTCCAAAGCCACTCTATGTCCAAAGCCACTGTCCAAAGCCACTGTCCAAAGCCAATGTCCAAAGCCACTCTATGTCAAAGCCACTGTCCCAAGCCACTCTCCAAAGCCACTGTCCAAAGCCACTCAATGTCCAAAGCCACTGTCCAAAGCCACTCTATGTCCAAAGTCACTGTGCAAAGCCACTCTCCAAAGCCACTGTCCAAAGCCACTCTATGTCCAAAGCCACTGTCCAAAGCCACTGTCCAAAGCCACTCTCCAAAGCCACTCTATGTCCAAAGCCACTGTCCAAAGCCACTCTCTAAAGCCACTCTCCAAAGCCACTCTATGTCCAAAGCCACTGTCCAAACACACTGTCCAAAGCCACTCTCCAAAGCCACTCTATGTCCAAAGCCACTGTCCAAAGCCACTCTCCAAAGCCACTCTCCAAAGCCACTCAATATCCAAAGCCACTGTACAATGCCACTGTCCAAAGCCACTCTCCAAAGCCACTCTATGTCCAAAGCCACTGTCCAAAGCCACTGTCCAAAGCCATTCTCCAAAGCCACTCTATGTCCAAAGCCACTGTCCAAAGCCACTCTCCAAAGCCACTGTCCAAAGCCACTGTATGTCCAAAGTCACTGTATGTCCAAAGCCACTGTATGTCCAAATCCACTGTCCAAAGCCACTGTATTTCCAAAGCCACTGTCCAAAGCCACTGTATGTCCAAAGCCACTGTATGTCCAAAGCCACTATACAAAGCCACTGTATGTCCAAAGCCACTGTATGTCCAAAGGCACTGTCCAAAGCCACTGTATGTCCAAAGCCACTGTATGTCCAAAGCCACTGTCTAAAGCCACTGTATGTCCAAAGCCACTGTCCAAAGCCACTGTATGTCTAAAGCCACTGTATGTCCAAAGCCACTGTCCAAAGCCACTGTATGTCCAAAGCCACTGTATGTCCAAAGCCACTGTCCAAAGCCACTGTATGTCCAAAGCCACTGTATGTCCAAAGCCACTGTCCAAAGCCACTGTATGTCCAAAGCCACTGTACAAAGCCACTGTCCAAATCCACTGTCCAAAGCCACTCTATGTCCAAATCCACTGTACAAAGCCACTGTCCAAAGCCACTGTCCAAAGCAATACTATGTCCAAAGCCACTGTCCAAAGCCACTGTCCAAAGCCACTGTCCAAAGCCACTCTATTTCCAAAGCCACTGCCCGAAGCCACTGTCCAAAGCCACTGTCCAAAGCCACTCTATGTCCAAAGCCACTGTCCAAAGCCACTCTCCAAAGCCACTGTCCAAAGCCACTGTATGTCCAATGCCACTGTATGTCCAAAGCTACTGTCCAAAGCCACTGTATGTCCAAAGCCACTGTATGTCCAAAGCCACTATCCAAAGCCACTGTATGTCCAAAGCCACTGTATATCCAAAGCCACTGTCCAAAGCCACTGTATGTCCAAAGCCACTGTATGTCCAAAGCCACTGTCTAAAGCCACTGTATGTCCAAAGCCACTGTCCAAAGCCTCTGTATGTCCAAAGCCACTGTATGTCCAAAGCCACTGTCCATAGCCACTGTATGTCCAAAGCCACTGTATGTCCAAAGCCACTGTCCAAAGCCACTGTATGTCCAAAGCCACTGTATGTCCAAAGCCACTGTCCAAAGCCACTCTATGTCCAAAGCCACTCTATGTCCAAAGCTACTGTATGTCCAAAGCCACTGTTCAAAGCCACTGTATGTCCAAAGCCACTGTATGTCCAAAGCCACTGTCCAAATCCACCGTATGTCCAAATCCACGGTATGTCCAAAGCCACTGTCCAAAGCCACCGTATGTCCAAAGCCACTGTATGTCCAAAGCCACTGTCCAAAGCCACTGTATGTCCAAAGCCACTGTATGTCCAAAGCCACTGTCCAAAGCCACTGTATGTCCAAAGCCACTGTATGTCCAAAGCCACTGTCCAAAGCCACTGTATGTCCAAAGCCACTGTATGTCCAAAGCCACTGTCCAAAGCCACTGTATGTCCAAAGCCACTGTATGTCCAAAGCTACTGTCCAAAGCAACCGTATCTTCAAAGCCACTGTATGTCCAAAGCCACTGTCCAAAGCCACCGTATGTCCAAAGCCACTGTATGTCCAAAGCCACTCTCCAAAGCCACTCTCCAAAGCCACTCTATGTCCAAAGCCACTATCCAAAGCCACTCGCCAAAGCCACTCTCCAAAGCCACTCTTTGTCCAAAGCCACTGTCCAAAGCCACTCTCCAAAGCCACTGTATCTCCAAAGCCACTGTCCAAAGCCACTGTATGTCCAAAGCCTCTGTATGTCCAAAGCCACTGTCCAAAGCCACTGTATGTCCAAAGCCACTGTATGTCCAAAGCCACTGTATGTCCAAAGCCACTGTCCAAAGCCACTGTATGTCCAAAGCCACTGTATGTCCAAAGCCACTGTATGTCCAAAGCCACGGTATGTCCAAAGCCACTGTCCAAAGCCACCGTATGTCCAAATTTAGTGGCTTTGTTTGTTGGCCATGTTTATTGGTTTGTTTGGTGGCTTTGTTTAGTGGCCTTGTTTGGTGGCCATGTTTAGTGGCTTTGTTTAGTGGCCAAGTTTAGTGTCTTTGTTTAGTGGCCTTGTTTAGTGGCCTTGTTTAGTGGCCTTGTTTAGTGTCTTTGTTTAGTGGCCTAGTTATTGGCTTTGTTTGGTGGCCTCGTTTAGTGGCCTTGTTTAGTGGCCTTGTTTAGTTGCTTTGTTTAGTGTCCTTGTATATGGCTTTGTTTGGTGGCCTTGTTTAGTGGCTTAGTGGCTTTGTTTAGTGGCTTTGTTCAGTGGCCTTGTTAATGGCTTTGTTTATTTGCTTTGTTCAGTTTCTTTGTTCAGTGGCTTTTTTTAGTGGCTTTGTTTAGTGTCCTTGTTAATGGCTTTGTTTGGTGACCTTGTTTAGTGGCTTAGTGGCTTTGTTTATTGGCTTTGTTTAGTGGCTTTGTTCAGTGGCTTTGTTTAGTGTAGTGGCTTTGTTTAGTGGCTATGTATAGTGGCTCTCACTGGGATCTTTTGCCGGTCATATACTATGAGACGTTCAGCCAGTCTAATATACTCCGAGTCCCAGTCACATTGTGATCTTATTCAGCCAGTCATATACTATGAGACCTTCTTCAGCCAGTTCTTATTCCGCCAGTCATATACTCTGGGTCTCATTCATATACTCTCGCTGGGATCTTCTTCAGCCAGTCATATACTCTACTAATTAAGAGCAAAATATAGCTTCTTTCACAAAGGGGAGAAAGAGTTCTCTAATATTGAAAAGGAAGCGAATGTGCCCATTATTTCCAGATTGAACGATTTCAGAGTTTTTCCTCAAAACGCTCAAAAACGTCCCGGATTGGAGCATAATAGGGTTAAAAAGGAGAGAATTCAGACAAAAAGCCGTTTACTGTTATTTAAAGAGTAGAAAAGGTTCCATAATTTTGAAAAGTAAACTAATTTGTCAATTTTAACAAGAATGACCGAGCGATTTTAGCTTCTTTGGTTAAAAAGGGTAAATTTCCCACCAAAAGCCTTTTTCTGTCATTTAAATAAAGTAAAGAAGCAGTTTCATGTTTAAAAGAAAACTAATGTGCCCATTTTGATGAGAATGAGCAATTTCACACTTTTTCCTCAAAACACTCAAAAACGTCCTAATTGGAACAAAATATTCATAAAGTGGAGAAATAATGTTCAAAACGAAGCTAATGTGCTATTTTGATAAGAATGAGCGATTTCATTCTGTTTTTCATAAAAAGCTCAAAAACGATCCAATAAAAAAGGGAGATTTCTCATTTAAAGTGTAGAAATGGCTTCATAATGTTGTAATGCAACATGTTTTGTTAAGAATGAGCGATTTCATACGGTTTTTCCTCAAAATTCTCAAAAATGTCTCATTTGGAGCAAAATAGTTAAAAAGGGTAGATTTCTCATCAATAGCAGTTTTCTGTCATTTAAAGAGTACAAACAGTTCCATGTTGAAAAGAAAACTAATCTTCCAAAAAATTAGCGGTCACACCGTTTTTTCTCAAAACGCCCCAAAAAAATCCACTCGAGCTTAATGATCAAAAACTTCTCAAAAGATCGGTTAAAAAAAGGGAGATTTCTGACCAAAAGCCATTTTTGGCATTTAAAGAGTAGAAACAGTTCCATAATGTTGAAAAGGAAACTAATATGTCCATTTTGATAGGAATGAGCGATTTCAGACCTTTTTTCACAAAATGCTGTTAAAAAGGGGAGATTTCTTCAAGACAAGAATGACCTCAAAACGCTCAAAAAATCTCCCAATTGGAGCAAAATAGTGGGTCTTTGGGCACCAAAAGTGGTTTTCTGTAATTTAAAGTATAGACAAGTTCAATAATGTTGATACGGAAACTAATGTGCCCATTTTGACAAAATGAGGGATTTCAGATAGTTTCTCTTCAAAATGCTAAAAACGTCCCAATTGGAGCAAAATAGAGCTTCTTACGGTTAATTGGGAAATTTCTGATCAAAAGCCGTTTTCTGTCATTTAAAAAGTAGCCATAATGTTGTAAAGGAAACTAATGGGCATGTTTTCAGCGGTTTTTCCACAAAATGCTCAAAAACATATCAATTTGACCAAAATAGATTAAAAAAAGGGGAGATTTCCTAGCAAAAGTCATTTAAAGAGTAGAAACATTTCCATAATGTTGAAAAGGAAGCTAAAGTGCCCATTTTGCCAAGAATGAGCGATTTCAGACTGTTTTCCCTCAAAACACTCAAATAAGTCTTAATTGGAGCTAAAAAGGGTAGATATCACACAAAAGCCTTTTTCTGTCATTTAAAGAATGGAAACAGTTCCATAATATTGAACCGGAAACTAATGTGACCATTTTAACAAGAATGAGCGATTTCGACAAATATTTCCCAATAGAGCAAAATGGACCTTTTTTGGTTAAAAAGGGGAGATTTCTCTTTAAGTGTAGAAAAGTTCAATAATGTTGAAAATGAAACTAATTGCCCATTTTGACAGGAATGAGTGATTTCCGAATTTTTCAGCAAAATAGAGCTTTCGTTTAAAAGGGGAGATTTCTGACTAAAATCCCTGTTTCTGTCATTTAAAGAGTAGAAATAGCTCCATAATGTTGTACAGGAAACTAATGCACCTATTTTGTTAAGAATGAGCGTTTTTTAACCGTTTTTCCTCTATTCGAGCAAATTAGTTTTTTTCAGTTAAAAAGGTTAGAAAAAGTCATTTAATGAGTAGAAACAGTTCCATAATGTTGAAAAGGAACTAATGTGACCATTTTGACAAGAATGAGCTTAAATACGCTCAAAACTTTCCAATTGGAGCAAACTATAGCTTCGTTTGGTTACAAAGGGGAGAAACAGTTCCATAATATTGAATAAGAAGCCATTTTGACATGAATGAGCGATTTCAGAGTTTTTCCTCAAAACGCTCAAAAACGTCCCGATAGGAGCAAATTAGGGTTAAAACGTGAAGAATTCAGACCAAAATCCGTTTTCTATTATTTAAAGAGTAGAAACAGCTCCACAATGTTGAAAAGTAAACTAATGTGCCCACTTTGACAAGAATGAGCGATTTCAGACTGTATCCTAAAAACATTCAAAAACTATGCAACCTGGTAGAAATGACAGAAAAAGGGATTTTAGTCAGAAATCTCCCCTTTTAAACGAAAGCTCTATTTTGCTAAAAAATTCGGAAATCACTCATTCCTGTCAAAATGGGCAATTAGTTTCATTTTCAACATTATTGAACTTTTCTACACTTAAAGAGAAATCTCCCCTTTTTAACCAAAAAAGCTCCATTTTGCTCTATTGGGAAATATTTGTCGAAATCGCTCATTCTTGTTAAAATGGTCACTAGTTTCCGGTTCAATATTATGGAACTGTTTCTATTCTTTAATATATATATATATAAACAGAATAACAAACAAACATTAACAAACAACAACAAACAAACATTAAAACAAAAAATCTTAATACACTACTTATAAAAAATAAAAAATAATCGTCATTACAACTAAAGCTGGTGCCCAGCACAGCTGCAGTGTTACCTCGCTGCACGGCTACTGCAATCCGCTGGGAAAGGAAAAAGGAGGAGCGGGGATCATCCGTTTCCTGTTTGAGACGGTTGCCTTAAATGACAGAAAAAGGCTTTTGGTGTGATATCTACTCTTTTTAGCTCCAATTGAGACTTATTTGAGCGTTTTGTGGGAAAACAGCCTGAAATCGCTCATTCTTGGCAAAATGGGCACTTTAGCTTCCTTTTCAACATTATGGAAATGTTTCTACTCCTTAAATAACTTTTGCTAAGAAATCTCCCCTTTTTTTAATCTATTTTGGTCAAATTGATATGTTTTTGAGCATTTTGTGGAAAAACCGCTGAAAACATGCCCATTAGTTTCCTTTACAACATTATGGCTACTTTTTAAATGACAGAAAACGGCTTTTGGTCAGAAATTTCCCTATTAACCGTAAGAAGCTCTATTTTGCTCCAATTGGGACGTTTTTAGCATTTTGAAGAGAAACCATCTGAAATCCCTCATTTTGTCAAAATGGGCACATTAGTTTCCGTATCGACATTATTGAACTTGTCTATACTTTAAATTACAGAAAACCACTTTTGGTGACCCAAAGACCCACTATTTTGCTCCAATTGGGAGATTTTTGAGCGTTTTGAGGTCATTCTTGTCTTGAAGAAATCTCCCTTTTTAACAGCATTTTGTGAAAAAAGGTCTGAAATCGCTCATTCCTATCAAAATGGACATATTAGTTTCCTTTTCAACATTATGGAACTGTTTCTACTCTTTAAATGCCAAAAATGGCTTTTGGTCAGAAATCTCCCTTTTTTTAACCGATCTTTTGAGAAGTTTTTGATCATTAAGCTCGAGTGGATTTTTTTGGGCGTTTTGAGAAAAAACGGTGTGACCGCTAATTTTTTGGAAGATTAGTTTTCTTTTCAACATGGAACTGTTTGTACTCTTTAAATGACAGAAAACTGCTATTGATGAGAAATCTACCCTTTTTAACTATTTTGCTCCAAATGAGACATTTTTGAGAATTTTGAGGAAAAACCGTATGAAATCGCTCATTCTTAACAAAACATTATGAAGCCGTATGAAATCGCTCATTCTTAACAAAACATTATGAAGCCATTTCTACACTTTAAATGAGAAATCTCCAGAAAACGCCACCAAACAAAAGCCACGAAACAAAAGCCACGAAAGAAAAACAAAATAAAAGCCACCAAACAAAAGCCACGAAATAAAAGCCACGAAACAAAAGCCATAAACAAAAGTAACGAAACAAAAGCCACGAAACAAAAGCCATGAAACAAAAGCCACGAAAAAAGCCACCAAACAAAAACCACCAAACAAAAGCCACCAAACAAAAACACCAAACAAAAGCCACCAAACAAAAGCCACCAAACAAAAGCCACCAAACAAAAGCCAACAAACAAAAGCCACCAAACAAAAACACCAAACAAAAGCCACCAAACAAAAGCCACCAAACAAAAGCCACCAAACAAAAGCCACCATATAAAAGCCAACAAACAAAAGCCACCAAACAAAAGCCACCAAACAAAAGCCAGCAAACAAAAGCCACCAAACAAAAGCCACCAAACAAAAGCCACCAAACAAAAGCCACCAAACAAAAACCACCAAACAAAAGACACGAAACAAAAGCCACAAAGAAAAGCCATGAAACAAAATCGACAAAACAAAAGCCACGAAATAAAATCCACGAAACAAAAGCCACGAAACAAGTCACCAAACAAAAACCACCAAACAAAAGCCACGAAACAAAAGCCACGAAAGAAAAGCCACGAAAGAAAAGCCACTGTCCAAAGCCACTCTATATCCAAAGCCACTCTATGTCCAAAGCCACTGTCCAAAGCCACTGTCCAAAGCCACTGTCCAAAGCCACTCTATGTCCAAAGCCACTGTCCAAAGCCACTGTCCAAAGCCAATGTCCAAAGCCACCCTATGTCCAAAGCCACTGTCCAAAGCCACTGTCCAAAGGCACTGTCCAAAGCCACTCTATGTCCAAAGCCACTGTCCAAAGCAACTCTCCAAAGCCACTGTCCAAAGCCACTCTCCAAAGCCACTCTATGTCTCAAGCCACTGTCCAAAGCCACTGTCCAAAGCCACTCTACAAAGCCACTCTATCTCCAAAGCCACTGTCCAAAGACACTCTCCAAAGCGACTCTCCAAAGCCACTCTATGTCAAAAGCCACTGTCCAAAGCTACTGTCGAAAGCCACTGTCTAAAGCCACTGTATGTCCAAAGCCACTGTCCAAAGCCACTGTCGAAAGCCACTGTCCAAAGCCACTCTATGTCCAAAGCTACTGTATAAAGCCACTGTCCAAAGCCACTGTCAAAAGCAACTCTATGTCCAAAGCCACTGTCCAAAGCCACTGTCCAAAGCCACTGTCCAAAGCCACTCTATGTCCAAAGCCACTGTCCAAAGCCACTGTCCAAAGCCACTGTCCAAAGCCACTCTATGTCAAAGCCACTGTCCCAAGCCACTCTCCAAAGCCACTGTCCAAAGCCACTCAATGTCCAAAGCCACTGTCCAAAGCCACTCTATGTCCAAAGTCACTGTGCAAAGCCACTCTCCAAAGCCACTGTCCAAAGCCACTCTATGTCCAAAGCCACTGTCCAAAGCCACTGTCCAAAGCCACTCTCCAAAGCCACTCTATGTCCAAAGCCACTGTCCAAAGCCACTCTCTAAAGCCACTCTCCATAGCCACTCTATGTCCAAAGCCACTGTCCAAACACACTGTCCAAAGCCACTCTCCAAAGCCACTCTATGTCCAAAGCCACTGTCCAAAGCCACTCTCCAAAGCCACTCTCCAAAGCCACTCAATATCCAAAGCCACTGTACAATGCCACTGTCCAAAGCCACTCTCCAAAGCCACTCTATGTCCAAAGCCACTGTCCAAAGCCACTGTCCAAAGCCATTCTCCAAAGCCACTCTATGTCCAAAGCCACTGTCCAAAGCCACTCTCCAAAGCCACTGTCCAAAGCCACTGTATGTCCAAAGTCACTGTATGTCCAAAGCCACTGTATGTCCAAATCCACTGTCCAAAGCCACTGTATTTCCAAAGCCACTGTCCAAAGCCACTGTATGTCCAAAGCCACTGTATGTCCAAAGCCACTATACAAAGCCACTGTATGTCCAAAGCCACTGTATGTCCAAAGGCACTGTCCAAAGCCACTGTATGTCCAAAGCCACTGTATGTCCAAAGCCACTGTCTAAAGCCACTGTATGTCCAAAGCCACTGTCCAAAGCCACTGTATGTCTAAAGCCACTGTATGTCCAAAGCCACTGTCCAAAGTCACTGTATGTCCAAAGCCACTGTATGTCCAAAGCCACTGTCCAAAGCCACTGTATGTCCAAAGCCACTGTATGTCCAAAGCCACTGTCCAAAGCCACTGTATGTCCAAAGCCACTGTACAAAGCCACTGTCCAAATCCACTGTCCAAAGCCACTCTATGTCCAAATCCACTGTACAAAGCCACTGTCCAAAGCCACTGTCCAAAGCAATACTATGTCCAAAGCCACTGTCCAAAGCCACTGTCCAAAGCCACTGTCCAAAGCCACTCTATTTCCAAAGCCACTGCCCGAAGCCACTGTCCAAAGCCACTTTCCAAAGCCACTCTATGTCCAAAGCCACTGTCCAAAGCCACTCTCCAAAGCCACTGTCCAAAGCCACTGTATGTCCAATGCCACTGTATGTCCAAAGCTACTGTCCAAAGCCACTGTATGTCCAAAGCCACTGTATGTCCAAAGCCACTATCCAAAGCCACTGTATGTCCAAAGCCACTGTATATCCAAAGCCACTGTCCAAAGCCACTGTATGTCCAAAGCCACTGTATGTCCAAAGCCACTGTCTAAAGCCACTGTATGTCCAAAGCCACTGTCCAAAGCCTCTGTATGTCCAAAGCCACTGTATGTCCAAAGCCACTGTCCATAGCCACTGTATGTCCAAAGCCACTGTATGTCAAAAGCCACTGTCCAAAGCCACTGTATGTCCAAAGCCACTGTATGTCCAAAGCCACTGTCCAAAGCCACTCTATGTCCAAAGCCACTCTATGTCCAAAGCTACTGTATGTCCAAAGCCACTGTTCAAAGCCACTGTATGTCCAAAGCCACTGTATGTCAAAAGCCACTGTCCAAAGCTACTGTCGAAAGCCACTGTCTAAAGCCACTGTATGTCCAAAGCCACTGTCCAAAGCCACTGTCGAAAGCCACTGTCCAAAGCCACTCTATGTCCAAAGCTACTGTATAAAGCCACTGTCCAAAGCCACTGTCAAAAGCAACTCTATGTCCAAAGCCACTGTCCAAAGCCACTGTCCAAAGCCACTGTCCAAAGCCACTCTATGTCCAAAGCCACTGTCCAAAGCCACTGTCCAAAGCCACTGTCCAAAGCCACTCTATGTCAAAGCCACTGTCCCAAGCCACTCTCCAAAGCCACTGTCCAAAGCCACTCAATGTCCAAAGCCACTGTCCAAAGCCACTCTATGTCCAAAGTCACTGTGCAAAGCCACTCTCCAAAGCCACTGTCCAAAGCCACTCTATGTCCAAAGCCACTGTCCAAAGCCACTGTCCAAAGCCACTCTCCAAAGCCACTCTATGTCCAAAGCCACTGTCCAAAGCCACTCTCTAAAGCCACTCTCCATAGCCACTCTATGTCCAAAGCCACTGTCCAAACACACTGTCCAAAGCCACTCTCCAAAGCCACTCTATGTCCAAAGCCACTGTCCAAAGCCACTCTCCAAAGCCACTCTCCAAAGCCACTCAATATCCAAAGCCACTGTACAATGCCACTGTCCAAAGCCACTCTCCAAAGCCACTCTATGTCCAAAGCCACTGTCCAAAGCCACTGTCCAAAGCCATTCTCCAAAGCCACTCTATGTCCAAAGCCACTGTCCAAAGCCACTCTCCAAAGCCACTGTCCAAAGCCACTGTATGTCCAAAGTCACTGTATGTCCAAAGCCACTGTATGTCCAAATCCACTGTCCAAAGCCACTGTATTTCCAAAGCCACTGTCCAAAGCCACTGTATGTCCAAAGCCACTGTATGTCCAAAGCCACTATACAAAGCCACTGTATGTCCAAAGCCACTGTATGTCCAAAGGCACTGTCCAAAGCCACTGTATGTCCAAAGCCACTGTATGTCCAAAGCCACTGTCTAAAGCCACTGTATGTCCAAAGCCACTGTCCAAAGCCACTGTATGTCTAAAGCCACTGTATGTCCAAAGCCACTGTCCAAAGTCACTGTATGTCCAAAGCCACTGTATGTCCAAAGCCACTGTCCAAAGCCACTGTATGTCCAAAGCCACTGTATGTCCAAAGCCACTGTTCAAAGCCACTGTATGTCCAAAGCCACTGTACAAAGCCACTGTCCAAATCCACTGTCCAAAGCCACTCTATGTCCAAATCCACTGTACAAAGCCACTGTCCAAAGCCACTGTCCAAAGCAATACTATGTCCAAAGCCACTGTCCAAAGCCACTGTCCAAAGCCACTGTCCAAAGCCACTCTATTTCCAAAGCCACTGCCCGAAGCCACTGTCCAAAGCCACTTTCCAAAGCCACTCTATGTCCAAAGCCACTGTCCAAAGCCACTCTCCAAAGCCACTGTCCAAAGCCACTGTATGTCCAATGCCACTGTATGTCCAAAGCTACTGTCCAAAGCCACTGTATGTCCAAAGCCACTGTATGTCCAAAGCCACTATCCAAAGCCACTGTATGTCCAAAGCCACTGTATATCCAAAGCCACTGTCCAAAGCCACTGTATGTCCAAAGCCACTGTATGTCCAAAGCCACTGTCTAAAGCCACTGTATGTCCAAAGCCACTGTCCAAAGCCTCTGTATGTCCAAAGCCACTGTATGTCCAAAGCCACTGTCCATAGCCACTGTATGTCCAAAGCCACTGTATGTCAAAAGCCACTGTCCAAAGCCACTGTATGTCCAAAGCCACTGTATGTCCAAAGCCACTGTCCAAAGCCACTCTATGTCCAAAGCCACTCTATGTCCAAAGCTACTGTATGTCCAAAGCCACTGTTCAAAGCCACTGTATGTCCAAAGCCACTGTATGTCCAAAGCCACTGTCCAAATCCACCGTATGTCCAAATCCACGGTATGTCCAAAGCCACTGTCCAAAGCCACCGTATGTCCAAAGCCACTGTATGTCCAAAGCCACTGTCCAAAGCCACTGTATGTCCAAAGCCACTGTATGTCCAAAGCCACTGTCCAAAGCCACTGTATGTCCAAAGCCACTGTATGTCCAAAGCCACTGTCCAAAGCCACTGTATGTCCAAAGCCACTGTATGTCCAAAGCCACTGTCCAAAGCCACTGTATGTCCAAAGCCACTGTATGTCCAAAGCCACTGTCCAAAGCCACTGTATGTCCAAAGCCACTGTATGTCCAAAGCTACTGTCCAAAGCAACCGTATCTTCAAAGCCACTGTATGTCCAAAGCCACTGTCCAAAGCCACCGTATGTCCAAAGCCACTGTATGTCCAAAGCCACTCTCCAAAGCCACTCTCCAAAGCCAATCTATGTACAAAGCCACTATCCAAAGCCACTCTCCAAAGCCACTCTCCAAAGCCACTCTTTGTCCAAAGCCACTGTCCAAAGCCACTCTCCAAAGCCACTGTATCTCCAAAGCCACTGTCCAAAGCCACTGTATGTCCAAAGCCACTGTCCAAAGCCACTGTATGTCCAAAGCCACTGTATGTCCAAAGCCACTGTATGTCCAAAGCCACTGTCCAAAGCCACTGTATGTCCAAAGCCACTGTATGTCCAAAGCCACTGTATGTCCAAAGCCACGGTATGTCCAAAGCCACTGTCCAAAGCCACCGTATGTCCAAATTTAGTGGCTTTGTTTGTTGGCCATGTTTATTGGTTTGTTTGGTGGCTTTGTTTAGTGGCCTTGTTTGGTGGCCATGTTTAGTGGCTTTGTTTAGTGGCCAAGTTTAGTGTCTTTGTTTAGTGGCCTTGTTTAGTGGCCTTGTTTAGTGGCCTTGTTTAGTGTCTTTGTTTAGTGGCCTAGTTATTGGCTTTGTTTGGTGGCCTCGTTTAGTGGCCTTGTTTAGTGGCCTTGTTTAGTTGCTTTGTTTAGTGTCCTTGTATATGGCTTTGTTTGGTGGCCTTGTTTAGTGGCTTAGTGGCTTTGTTTAGTGGCTTTGTTCAGTGGCCTTGTTAATGGCTTTGTTTATTTGCTTTGTTCAGTTTCTTTGTTCAGTGGCTTTTTTTAGTGGCTTTGTTTAGTGTCCTTGTTAATGGCTTTGTTTGGTGACCTTGTTTAGTGGCTTAGTGGCTTTGTTTATTGGCTTTGTTTAGTGGCTTTGTTCAGTGGCTTTGTTTAGTGTAGTGGCTTTGTTTAGTGGCTATGTATAGTGGCTCTCACTGGGATCTTTTGCCGGTCATATACTATGAGACGTTCAGCCAGTCTCATATACTCCGAGTCCCAGTCACATTGTGATCTTATTCAGCCAGTCATATACTATGAGACCTTCTTCAGCCAGTTCTTATTCCGCCAGTCATATACTCTGGATCTCATTCATATACTCTCGCTGGGATCTTCTTCAGCCAGTCATATACTCTACTAATTAAGAGCAAAATATAGCTTCTTTCACAAAGGGGAGAAAGAGTTCTCTAATATTGAAAAGGAAGCGAATGTGCCCATTATTTCCAGATTGAACGATTTCAGAGTTTTTCCTCAAAACGCTCAAAAACGTCCCGGATTGGAGCATAATAGGGTTAAAAAGGAGAGAATTCAGACAAAAAGCCGTTTACTGTTATTTAAAGAGTAGAAAAGGTTCCATAATTTTGAAAAGTAAACTAATTTGTCAATTTTAACAAGAATGACCGAGCGATTTTAGCTTCTTTGGTTAAAAAGGGTAAATTTCCCACCAAAAGCCTTTTTCTGTCATTTAAATAAAGTAAAGAAACAGTTTCATGTTTAAAAGAAAACTAATGTGCCCATTTTGATGAGAATGAGCAATTTCACACTTTTTCCTCAAAACGCTCAAAAACGTCCTAATTGGAACAAAATATTCATAAAGTGGAGAAATAATGTTCAAAACGAAGCTAATGTGCTATTTTGATAAGAATGAGCGATTTCATTCTGTTTTTCATAAAAAGCTCAAAAACGATCCAATAAAAAAGGGAGATTTCTCATTTAAAGTGTAGAAATGGCTTCATAATGTTGTAATGCAACATGTTTTGTTAAGAATGAGCGATTTCATACGGTTTTTCCTCAAAATTCTCAAAAATGTCTCATTTGGAGCAAAATAGTTAAAAAGGGTAGATTTCTCATCAATAGCAGTTTTCTGTCATTTAAAGAGTACAAACAGTTCCATGTTGAAAAGAAAACTAATCTTCCAAAAAATTAGCGGTCACACCGTTTTTTCTCAAAACGCCCCAAAAAAATCCACTCGAGCTTAATGATCAAAAACTTCTCAAAAGATCGGTTAAAAAAAGGGAGATTTCTGAACAAAAGCCATTTTTGGCATTTAAAGAGTAGAAACACTTCCATAATGTTGAAAAGGAAACTAATATGTCCATTTTGATAGGAATGAGCGATTTCAGACCTTTTTTCACAAAATGCTGTTAAAAAGGGGAGATTTCTTCAAGACAAGAATGACCTCAAAACGCTCAAAAAATCTCCCAATTGGAGCAAAATAGTGGGTCTTTGGGCACCAAAAGTGGTTTTCTGTAATTTAAAGTATAGACAAGTTCAATAATGTTGATACGGAAACTAATGTGCCCATTTTGACAAAATGAGGGATTTCAGATAGTTTCTCTTCAAAATGCTAAAAACGTCCCAATTGGAGCAAAATAGAGCTTCTTACGGTTAATTGGGAAATTTCTGACCAAAAGCCGTTTTCTGTCATTTAAAAAGTAGCCATAATGTTGTAAAGGAAACTAATGGGCATGTTTTCAGCGGTTTTTCCACAAAATGCTCAAAAACATATCAATTTGACCAAAATAGATTAAAAAAAGGGGAGATTTCTTAGCAAAAGTCATTTAAAGAGTAGAAACATTTCCATAATGTTGAAAAGGAAGCTAAAGTGCCCATTTTGCCAAGAATGAGCGATTTCAGACTGTTTTCCCTCAAAACGCTCAAATAAGTCTCAATTGGAGCTAAAAAGGGTAGATATCACACCAAAAGCCTTTTTCTGTCATTTAAAGAATGGAAACAGTTCCATAATATTGAACCGGAAACTAATGTGACCATTTTAACAAGAATGAGCGATTTCGACAAATATTTCCCAATAGAGCAAAATGGAGCTTTTTTGGTTAAAAAGGGGAGATTTCTCTTTAAGTGTAGAAAAGTTCAATAATGTTGAAAATGAAACTAATTGCCCATTTTGACAGGAATGAGTGATTTCCGAATTTTTCAGCAAAATAGAGCTTTCGTTTAAAAGGGGAGATTTCTGACTAAAATCCCTGTTTCTGTCATTTAAAGAGTAGAAATAGCTCCATAATGTTGTAAAGGAAACTAATGCACCTATTTTGTTAAGAATGAGCGTTTTTTAACCGTTTTTCCTCTATTCGAGCAAATTAGAGTTTTTTTCAGTTAAAAAGGTTAGAAAAAGTCATTTAATGAGTAGAAACAGTTCCATAATGTTGAAAAGGAACTAATGTGACCATTTTGACAAGAATGAGCTTAAATACGCTCAAAACTTTCCAATTGGAGCAAACTATAGCTTCGTTTGGTTACAAAGGGGAGAAACAGTTCCATAATATTGAATAAGAAGCCATTTTGACATGAATGAGCGATTTCAGAGTTTTTCCTCAAAACGCTCAAAAACGTCCCGATAGGAGCAAATTAGGGTTAAAACGTGAAGAATTCAGACCAAAATCCGTTTTCTATTATTTAAAGAGTAGAAACAGCTCCACAATGTTGAAAAGTAAACTAATGTGCCCACTTTGACAAGAATGAGCGATTTCAGACTGTTTATCCTAAAAACATTCAAAAACTATGCAACCTGGTAGAAATGACAGAAAAAGGGATTTTAGTCAGAAATCTCCCCTTTTAAACGAAAGCTCTATTTTGCTAAAAAATTCGGAAATCACTCATTCCTGACAAAATGGGCAATTAGTTTCATTTTCAACATTATTGAACTTTTCTACACTTAAAGAGAAATCTCCCCTTTTTAACCAAAAAAGCTCCATTTTGCTCTATTGGGAAATATTTGTCGAAATCGCTCATTCTTGTTAAAATGGTCACATTAGTTTCCGGTTCAATATTATGGAACTGTTTCTATTCTTTAATATATATATATATAAACAGAATAACAAACAAACATTAACAAACAACAACAAACAAACATTAAAACAAAAAATCTTAATACACTACTTATAAAAAATAAAAAATAATCGTCATTACAACTAAAGCTGGTGCCCAGCACAGCTGCAGTGTTACCTCGCTGCACGGCTACTGCAATCCGCTGGGAAAGGAAAAAGGAGGAGCGGGGATCATCCGTTTCCTGTTTGAGACGGTTGCCTTAAATGACAGAAAAAGGCTTTTGGTGTGATATCTACTCTTTTTAGCTCCAATTGAGACTTATTTGAGCGTTTTGTGGGAAAACAGCCTGAAATCGCTCATTCTTGGCAAAATGGGCACTTTAGCTTCCTTTTCAACATTATGGAAATGTTTCTACTCCTTAAATAACTTTTGCTAAGAAATCTCCCCCTTTTTTAATCTATTTTGGTCAAATTGATATGTTTTTGAGCATTTTGTGGAAAAACCGCTGAAAACATGCCCATTAGTTTCCTTTACAACATTATGGCTACTTTTTAAATGACAGAAAACGGCTTTTGGTCAGAAATTTCCCTATTAACCGTAAGAAGCTCTATTTTGCTCCAATTGGGACGTTTTTAGCATTTTGAAGAGAAACTATCTGAAATCCCTCATTTTGTCAAAATGGGCACATTAGTTTCCGTATCAACATTATTGAACTTGTCTATACTTTAAATTACAGAAAACCACTTTTGGTGACCCAAAGACCCACTATTTTGCTCCAATTGGGAGATTTTTGAGCGTTTTGAGGTCATTCTTGTCTTGAAGAAATCTCCCTTTTTAACAGCATTTTGTGAAAAAAGGTCTGAAATCGCTCATTCCTATCAAAATGGACATATTAGTTTCCTTTTCAACATTATGGAACTGTTTCTACTCTTTAAATGCCAAAAATGGCTTTTGGTCAGAAATCTCCCTTTTTTTAACCGATCTTTTGAGAAGTTTTTGATCATTAAGCTCGAGTGGATTTTTTTGGGCGTTTTGAGAAAAAACGGTGTGACCGCTAATTTTTTGGAAGATTAGTTTTCTTTTCAACATGGAACTGTTTGTACTCTTTAAATGACAGAAAACTGCTATTGATGAGAAATCTACCCTTTTTAACTATTTTGCTCCAAATGAGACATTTTTGAGAATTTTGAGGAAAAACCGTATGAAATCGCTCATTCTTAACAAAACATTATGAAGCCGTATGAAATCGCTCATTCTTAACAAAACATTATGAAGCCATTTCTACACTTTAAATGAGAAATCTCCAGAAAACGCCACCAAACAAAAGCCACGAAACAAAAGCCACAAAAGAAAAACAAAATAAAAGCCACCAAACAAAAGCCACGAAATAAAAGCCACGAAACAAAAGCCATAAACAAAAGTAACGAAACAAAAGCCACGAAACAAAAGCCATGAAACAAAAGCCACGAAAAAAGCTACCAAACAAAAACCACCAAACAAAAGCCACCAAACAAAAACACCAAACAAAAGCCACCAAACAAAAGCCACCAAACAAAAGCCACCAAACAAAAGCCAACAAACAAAAGCCACCAAACAAAAACACCAAACAAAAGCCACCAAACAAAAGCCACCAAACAAAAGCCACCAAACAAAAGCCACCATATAAAAGCCAACAAACAAAAGCCACCAAACAAAAGCCACCAAACAAAAGCCAGCAAACAAAAACCACCAAACAAAAGACACGAAACAAAAGCCACAAAGAAAAGTCATGAAACAAAATCGACAAAACAAAAGCCACGAAATAAAATCCACGAAACAAAAGCCACGAAACAAAAGTCACCAAACAAAAACCACCAAACAAAAGCCACGAAACAAAAGCCACGAAAGAAAAGCCACGAAACAAAAGCCACTGTCCAAAGCCACTCTATATCCAAAGCCACTCTATGTCCAAAGCCACTGTCCAAAGCCACTGTCCAAAGCCACTGTCCAAAGCCACTCTATGTCCAAAGCCACTGTCCAAAGCCACTGTCCAAAGCCAATGTCCAAAGCCACTCTATCTCCAAAGCCACTGTCCAAAGCCACTGTCCAAAGGCACTGTCCAAAGCCACTCTATGTCCAAAGCCACTGTCCAAAGCCACTCTCCAAAGCCACTGTCCAAAGCCACTCTCCAAAGCCACTCTATGTCCCAAGCCACTGTCCAAAGCCACTCTCCAAAGCCACTGTCCAAAGCCACTCTATGTCCAAAACCACTGTCCAAAGCCACTCTCCAAAGCCACTGTCCAAAGCCACTCTATGTCCAAAGCCACTGTCCAAAGCCACTCTCCAAAGCCACTCTATGTCCAAAGCCACTGTCCGAAGCCACTCTCCAAAGCCACTGTCCAAAGCCACTCTATGTCCAAAGCCACTGTCCCAAGCCACTCTACAAAGCCACTCTCGAAAGTCACACTATGTCCAAAGCCACTGTCCAAAGCCACTCTATGTCCAAAGCCACTGTCCAAAGCCACTGTCCAAAGCCACTCTCCAAAGCCACTCTATGTCCAAAGCCACTATCCAAAGCCACTCTCCAAAGCCACTCTCCAAAGCCACTCTATGTCCAAAGCTACTGTCCAAAGCCACTCTTCAAAGCCACTCTCCAAAGCCACTCTATGTCCCAAGCCACTGTCCAAAGCCACTGTCCAAAGCCACTCTACAAAGCCACTCTATCTTCAAAGCCACTGTCCAAAGACACTCTCCAAAGCCACTCTCCAAAGCCACTCTATGTCAAAAGCCACTGTCCAAAGCAACTGTCGAAAGCCACTGTCTAAAGCCACTGTATGTCCAAAGCCACTGTCCAAAGCCACTGTCGAAAGCCACTGTCCAAAGCCACTCTATGTCCAAAGCCACTGTCCAAAGCCACTCTATGTCCAAAGCCACTGTCCAAAGCCACTGTCCAAAGCCACTGTCCAAAGCCACTCTATGTCAAAGCCACTGTCCCAAGCCACTCTCCAAAGCCACTGTCCAAAGCCACTCAATGTCCAAAGCCACTGTCCAAAGCCACTCTATGTCCAAAGTCACTGTGCAAAGCCACTCTCCAAAGCCACTGTCCAAAGCCACTCTATGTCCAAAGCCACTGTCCAAAGCCACTGTCCAAAGCCACTCTCCAAAGCCACTCTATGTCCAAAGCCACTGTCCAAAGCCACTCTCTAAAGCCACTCTCCATAGCCACTCTATGTCCAAAGCCACTGTCCAAACACACTGTCCAAAGCCACTCTCCAAAGCCACTCTATGTCCTAAGCCACTGTCCAAAGCCACTCTCCAAAGCCACTCTCCAAAGCCACTCAATATCCAAAGCCACTGTACAATGCCACTGTCCAAAGCCACTCTCCAAAGCCACTCTATGTCCAAAGCCACTGTCCAAAGCCACTGTCCAAAGCCATTCTCCAAAGCCACTCTATGTCCAAAGCCACTGTCCAAAGCCACTCTCCAAAGCCACTGTCCAAAGCCACTGTGTGTCCAAAGTCACTGTATGTCCAAAGCCACTGTATGTCCAAATCCACTGTCCAAAGCCACTGTATTTCCAAAGCCACTGTCCAAAGCCACTGTATGTCCAAAGCCACTGTATGTCCAAAGCCACTATACAAAGCCACTGTATGTCCAAAGCCACTGTATGTCCAAAGGCACTGTCCAAAGCCACTGTATGTCCAAAGCCACTGTATGTCCAAAGCCACTGTCTAAAGCCACTGTATGTCCAAAGCCACTGTCCAAAGCCACTGTATGTCTAAAGCCACTGTATGTCCAAAGCCACTGTCCATAGCCACTGTATGTCCAAAGCCACTGTATGTCCAAAGCCACTGTCCAAAGCCACTGTATGTCCAAAGCCACTGTATGTCCAAAGCTACTGTCCAAAGCCACTGTATGTCCAAAGCCACTGTACAAAGCCACTGTCCAAATCCACCGTCCAAAGCCACTCTATGTCCAAATCCACTGTACAAAGCCACTGTCCAAAGCCACTGTCCAAAGCAATACTATGTCCAAAGCCACTGTCCAAAGCCACTGTCCAAAGCCACTGTCTTAAAGCCACTCTATTTCCAAAGCCACTGCCCGAAGCCACTGTCCAAAGCCACTGTCCAAAGCCACTCTATGTCCAAAGCCACTGTCCAAAGCCACTCTCCAAAGCCACTGTCCAAAGCCACTGTATGTCCAATGCCACTGTATGTCCAAAGCTACTGTCCAAAGCCACTGTATGTCCAAAGCCACTGTATGTCCAAAGCCACTATCCAAAGCCACTGTATGTCCAAAGCCACTGTATATCCAAAGCCACTGTCCAAAGCCACTGTATGTCCAAAGCCACTGTATGTCCAAAGCCACTGTCTAAAGCCACTGTATATCCAAAGCCACTGTCCAAAGCCTCTGTATGTCCAAAGCCACTGTATGTCCAAAGCCACTGTCCATAGCCACTGTATGTCCAAAGCCACTGTATGTCCAAAGCCACTGTCCAAAGCCACTGTATGTCCAAAGCCACTGTATGTCCAAAGCCACTGTCCAAAGCCACTCTATGTCCAAAGCCACTCTATGTCCAAAGCTACTGTATGTCCAAAGCCACTGTTCAAAGCCACTGTATGTCCAAAGCCACTGTATGTCCAAAGCCACTGTCCAAATCCACCGTATGTCCAAATCCACGGTATGTCCAAAGCTACTGTCCAAAGCCACCGTATGTCCAAAGCCACTGTATGTCCAAAGCCACTGTCCAAAGCCACTGTATGTCCAAAGCCACTGTATGTCCAAAGCCACTGTCCAAAGCCACTGTATGTCCAAAGCCACTGTATGTCCAAAGCCACTGTCCAAAGCCACTGTATGTCCAAAGCCACTGTATGTCCAAAGCCACTGTCCAAAGCCACTGTATGTCCAAAGCCACTGTATGTCCAAAGCCACTGTCCAAAGCCACTGTATGTCCAAAGCCACTGTCCAAAGCCACTGTATGTCCAAAGCCACTGTATGTCCAAAGCTACTGTCCAAAGCAACCGTATCTTCAAAGCCACTGTATGTCCAAAGCCACTGTCCAAAGCCACCGTATGTCCAAAGCCACTGTATGTCCAAAGCCACTCTCCAAAGCCACTCTCCAAAGCCACTCTATGTCCAAAGCCACTATCCAAAGCCACTCTCCAAAGCCACTCTCCAAAGCCACTCTTTGTCCAAAGCCACTGTCCAAAGCCACTCTCCAAAGCCACTGTATCTCCAAAGCCACTGTCCAAAGCCACTGTATGTCCAAAGCCTCTGTATGTCCAAAGCCACTGTCCAAAGCCACTGTATGTCCAAAGCCACTGTATGTCCAAAGCCACTGTATGTCCAAAGCCACTGTCCAAAGCCACTGTATGTCCAAAGCAACTGTATGTCCAAAGCCACTGTATGTCCAAAGCCACGGTATGTCCAAAGCCACTGTCCAAAGCCACCGTATGTCCAAATTTAGTGGCTTTGTTTGTTGGCCATGTTTATTGGTTTGTTTGGTGGCTTTGTTTAGTGGCCTTGTTTGGTGGCCATGTTTAGTGGCTTTGTTTAGTGGCCAAGTTTAGTGTCTTTGTTTAGTGGCCTTGTTTAGTGGCCTTGTTTAGTGGCCTTGTTTAGTGTCTTTGTTTAGTGGCCTAGTTATTGGCTTTGTTTGGTGGCCTCGTTTAGTGGCCTTGTTTAGTGGCCTTGTTTAGTTGCTTTGTTTAGTGTCCTTGTATATGGCTTTGTTTGGTGACCTTGTTTAGTGGCTTAGTGGCTTTGTTTAGTGGCTTTGTTCAGTGGCCTTGTTAATGGCTTTGTTTATTTGCTTTGTTCAGTTTCTTTGTTCAGTGGCTTTTTTTAGTGGCTTTGTTTAGTGTCCTTGTTAATGGCTTTGTTTGGTGACCTTGTTTAGTGGCTTAGTGGCTTTGTTTATTGGCTTTGTTTAGTGGCTTTGTTTAGTGTAGTGGCTTTGTTTAGTGGCTATGTATAGTGGCTCTCACTGGGATCTTTTGCCGGTCATATACTATGAGACGTTCAGCCAGTCTCATATACTCTGAGTCCCAGTCACATTGTGATCTTATTCAGCCAGTCATATACTATGAGACCTTCTTCAGCCAGTTCTTATTCCGCCAGTCATATACTCTGGGTCTCATTCATATACTCTCGCTGGGATCTTCTTCAGCCAGTCATATACTCTACTAATTAAGAGCAAAATATAGCTTCTTTCACAAAGGGGAGAAAGAGTTCTCTAATATTGAAAAGGAAGCGAATGTGCCCATTATTTCCAGATTGAACGATTTCAGAGTTTTTCCTCAAAACGCTCAAAAACGTCCCGGATTGGAGCATAATAGGGTTAAAAAGGAGAGAATTCAGACAAAAAGCCGTTTACTGTTATTTAACCCTACGCGTGCGTAACGCAATAATTGAACCGCACCCTCCTTGCGAGACTATTTTTGGGACAATATGGCTGCTCCACGTGTTGGCGAGTGTCCTGTCTTTATGCGCCTCTATTTCGCCTTTCTCTGTTCTTCCGGGTTCGAAAAGTTGCCTTGAAGACTCATCAAAGATTGGGGGAGAATATAAACTCTACCTTGGACTCTGGATTTTTCTTCGTGTAAAGATAAATGGTGAGCTGTAATTAGAATTGTTTAGTTACTTTCTTTTTGCTTGCTTTGTGATCCGTATAGCCAGCCTTCGTTTTTAGTAATCAAGCTTTTAGTTTCTTTGGTAGCCAGCAGTCCATCTAGATAGCGCTAGCGTCATTCATTTGTAGCTAGCAGTAGATCTAGCTAGCTAGTGTCGCTCTATCCAGCAGTAGCTCTAGCTAGCGCTAGCGTTTGTTTTACTGGTAGTAATTGTAGTGATACAACAGTGAACCTAGCGGGTAAATCAACTTCTTAGCTCTCATCGAAGTTCACTTGCTACATTACTTACAAGCTGTGCCTAGGTAGATAACTTGCTCTATATATATATAATGAGAGAAGACACTAGTGGCACGCCATTATAACTTGCTCTCTCTATATATATAATGAGAGAGGACACTAGTGGCACACCATCATAACTTGCTCAATATATATATATAATGAGAGAGGACACGAGTGGCAGCCATCATAACTTGCTCAATATATATATATAATGAGAGAGGACACTAGTGGCAAGCCATCATAACTTGCTCAATATATGTATAATGAGAGAAGACACTAGTGGCACGCCATCATAACTTGCTCTCTATATATATATATATAATGAGAGAGGACACTAGTGGTACGCCATCATAACTTGCTCTATATATATATATATAATGAGAGAGGACACTAGTGGCATGCCATCATAACTTGCTCAATATATATATATATAATGAGAGAGGACACTAGTGGCACGCCATCATAACTTGCTCTATATATATATATATAATGAGAGAGGACACTAGTGGCATGCCATCATAACTTGCTCAATATATATATATAATGAGAGAGGACACTAGTGGCACGCCATCATAACTTGCTCACTATATATATATAATGAGAGAGGACACTAGTGGCACGCCATCATAACTTGCTCACTATATATATATAATGAGAGAGGACACTAGTGGCACGCCATCATAACTTGCTCAATATATATATATAATGAGAGAGGACACTAGTGGCACGCCATCATAACTTGCTCAATATATATATATATATATATAATGAGAGAAAACACTAGTGGCACGCCATCATAACTTGCTCTATATATATATATATAATGAGAGAGGACACTAGTGGCACGCCATCATAACTTGCTCTATATATATATATATAATGAGAGAGGACACTAGTGGCACGCCATCATAACTTGCTCAATAGATATATATAATGAGAGAAGACTAGTGGCACGCCATCATAACTTGCTCTATATATATATATATAATGAGAGAGGACACTAGTGGTATGCCATCATAACTTGCTCTATATATATATAGGTGGCTGATGAAGTCATGCTCTCTTGCTCGTTGGTGTTCGTCAAGGTGCGGCTGGTGACTTGCCAAGTACTGTTTCTCATACCGGTTCGTTTCACACCAGATATCCTTGATGATATTGACGTGAATAATTGCTCGAAAGCATCCAGAGGCTCGACCACACCTTATTAGGCCCACCAACAGAAGAACTGAAGATACCACCATGCCACTTGCATCGCCTTCTTCCTCGTCTACGTCATAACCACCTCCCGCTCCATCCTCACCATGCAAACTAACATCATCCCACCCATCACATTGAACCTCATGCCCCCCACCTTGAACCACGCACTCTTCATCTCGTATCTTAACCTCTTCACCTGGAACCTCGCCCTCTTCACCTGGAACCTCGCCCTCTTCACCTGGAACCTCGCCCTCTTCACCTGGAACCTCGCCCTCTTCACCTGGAACCTCGCCCTCTTCACCTGGAACCTCGCCCTCTTCACCTGGAACCTCGCCCTCTTCACCTGGAACCTCGCCCTCTTCACCTGGAACCTCGTGCCCTCTTCACCTGGAACCTCGCCCTCTTCACCTGGAACCTCGCCGTCTTCACCTGGAACCTCACCTGGAACCTCGCCGTCTTCACCTGGAACCTCGCCCTCTTCACATTCATTATCAGCACCTTCATCTCCAACATCTATAATAAAAAGAATATTTATTGGTTATTTATATTGTTGTATTTTATTGCTCTTGCTGCTCTTGCTGTAGTAAATAACTTTCCTTCAAGGTAACCATTAAAGTCTCCATCACTCATATAATTATATCAAGTTCATCCATGAACTTGATAAGGTCTAGGGTTCAGAGGAAAGTCTAAAATTGCTAATGAAATTCTTCAGGGAGGAGCTTGTGGGTAAATTTGGAGGGTGGAGTTGTGAGATCAAGAAGGTGGAGTTCAGCAACTAGAACTGCGCAGAGCTTGCAAACAGTTGAGAGTTCAGGGTTGGGCGAGGTGATCAAGATTGGAAAAGAGAAAGAATTTGTGAGCTGGAATAGTCGGCGCTGCAAAAGCAAGTAAGAAGCTTAGAATGGCAAGTCAACGTAAGAAACGTCTGCTCTAGAACAAGAAGGTGCCGATCACCGCACCAAAAAACCATGGTGCGCAAAGCTAAGTTAGCGCCAATGCTCGAGATCCAACTAATAATTTAGCAAGGAGCGGGCGACTATAGTCGCCCTCCGCAATTACGTGAAGTTCAATTGAGGCGACTATAGTCGACAAACGCAGTTAAAGGGTTAAAGAGTAGAAAAGGTTCCATAATTTTGAAAAGTAAACTAATTTGTCAATTTTAACAAGAATGACCGAGCGATTTTAGCTTCTTTGGTTAAAAAGGGTAAATTTCCCACCAAAAGCCTTTTTCTGTCATTTAAATAAAGTAAAGAAGCAGTTTCATGTTTAAAAGAAAACTAATGTGCCCATTTTGATGAGAATGAGCAATTTCACACTTTTTCCTCAAAACGCTCAAAAACGTCCTAATTGGAACAAAATATTCATAAAGTGGAGAAATAATGTTCAAAACGAAGCTAATGTGCTATTTTGATAAGAATGAGCGATTTCATTCTGTTTTTCATAAAAAGCTCAAAAACGATCCAATAAAAAAAGGGAGATTTCTCATTTAAAGTGTAGAAATGGCTTCATAATGTTGTAATGCAACATGTTTTGTTAAGAATGAGCGATTTCATACGGTTTTTCCTCAAAATTCTCAAAAATGTCTCATTTGGAGCAAAATAGTTAAAAAGGGTAGATTTCTCATCAATAGCAGTTTTCTGTCATTTAAAGAGTACAAACAGTTCCATGTTGAAAAGAAAACTAATCTTCCAAAAAATTAGCGGTCACACCGTTTTTTCTCAAAACGCCCCAAAAAAATCCACTCGAGCTTAATGATCAAAAACTTCTCAAAAGATCGGTTAAAAAAAGGGAGATTTCTGACCAAAAGCCATTTTTGGCATTTAAAGAGTAGAAACAGTTCCATAATGTTGAAAAGGAAACTAATATGTCCATTTTGATAGGAATGAGCGATTTCAGACCTTTTTTCACAAAATGCTGTTAAAAAGGGGAGATTTCTTCAAGACAAGAATGACCTCAAAACGCTCAAAAATCTCCCAATTGGAGCAAAATAGTGGGTCTTTGGGCACCAAAAGTGGTTTTCTGTAATTTAAAGTATAGACAAGTTCAATAATGTTGATACGGAAACTAATGTGCCCATTTTGACAAAATGAGGGATTTCAGATAGTTTCTCTTCAAAATGCTAAAAACGTCCCAATTGGAGCAAAATAGAGCTTCTTACGGTTAATTGGGAAATTTCTGACCAAAAGCCGTTTTCTGTCATTTAAAAAGTAGCCATAATGTTGTAAAGGAAACTAATGGGCATGTTTTCAGCGGTTTTTCCACAAAATGCTCAAAAACATATCAATTTGACCAAAATAGATTAAAAAAAGGGGAGATTTCTTAGCAAAAGTCATTTAAAGAGTAGAAACATTTCCATAATGTTGAAAAGGAAGCTAAAGTGCCCATTTTGCCAAGAATGAGCGATTCAGACTGTTTTCCCTCAAAACGCTCAAATAAGTCTCAATTGGAGCTAAAAAGGGTAGATATCACACCAAAAGCCTTTTTCTGTCATTTAAAGAATGGAAACAGTTCCATAATATTGAACCGGAAACTAGTGACCATTTTAACAAGAATGAGCGATTTCGACAAATATTTCCCAATAGAGCAAAATGGAGCTTTTTTGGTTAAAAAGGGGAGATTTCTCTTTAAGTAGAAAAGTTCAATAATGTTGAAAATGAAACTAATTGCCCATTTTGACAGGAATGAGTGATTTCCGAATTTTTTAGCAAAATAGAGCTTTCGTTTAAAAGGGGAGATTTCTGACTAAAATCCCTGTTTCTCTCATTTAAAGAGTAGAAATAGCTCCATAATGTTGTAAAGGAAACTAATGCACCTATTTTGTTAAGAATGAGCGTTTTTTAACCGTTTTTCCTCTATTCGAGCAAATTAGTTTTTTTCAGTTAAAAAGGTTAGAAAAAGTCATTTAATGAGTAGATACAGTTCCATAATGTTGAAAAGGAACTAATGTGACCATTTTGACAAGAATGAGCTTAAATACGCTCAAAACTTTCCAATTGGAGCAAACTATAGCTTCGTTTGGTTACAAAGGGGAGAAACAGTTCCATAATATTGAATAAGAAGCCATTTTGACATGAATGAGCAATTTCACACTTTTTCCTCAAAACGCTCAAAAACGTCCTAATTGGAACAAAATATTCATAAAGTGGAGAAATAATGTTCAAAACGAAGCTAATGTGCTATTTTGATAAGAATGAGCGATTTCATTCTGTTTTTCATAAAAAGCTCAAAAACGATCCAATAAAAAAGGGAGATTTCTCATTTAAAGTGTAGAAATGGCTTCATAATGTTGTAATGCAACATGTTTTGTTAAGAATGAGCGATTTCATACGGTTTTTCCTCAAAATTCTCAAAAATGTCTCATTTGGAGCAAAATAGTTAAAAAGGGTAGATTTCTCATCAATAGCAGTTTTCTGTCATTTAAAGAGTACAAACAGTTCCATGTTGAAAAGAAAACTAATCTTCCAAAAAATTAGCGGTCACACCGTTTTTTCTCAAAACGCCCCAAAAAAATCCACTCGAGCTTAATGATCAAAAACTTCTCAAAAGATCGGTTAAAAAAAGGGAGATTTCTGACCAAAAGCCATTTTTGGCATTTAAAGAGTAGAAACAGTTCCATAATGTTGAAAAGGAAACTAATATGTCCATTTTGATAGGAATGAGCGATTTCAGACCTTTTTTCACAAAATGCTGTTAAAAAGGGGAGATTTCTTCAAGACAAGAATGACCTCAAAACGCTCAAAAAATCTCCCAATTGGAGCAAAATAGTGGGTCTTTGGGCACCAAAAGTGGTTTTCTGTAATTTAAAGTATAGACAAGTTCAATAATGTTGATACGGAAACTAATGTGCCCATTTTGACAAAATGAGGGATTTCAGATAGTTTCTCTTCAAAATGCTAAAAACGTCCCAATTGGAGCAAAATAGAGCTTCTTACGGTTAATTGGGAAATTTCTGACCAAAAGCCGTTTTCTGTCATTTAAAAAGTAGCCATAATGTTGTAAAGGAAACTAATGGGCATGTTTTCAGCGGTTTTTCCACAAAATGCTCAAAAACATATCAATTTGACCAAAATAGATTAAAAAAAGGGGAGATTTCTTAGCAAAAGTCATTTAAAGAGTAGAAACATTTCCATAATGTTGAAAAGGAAGCTAAAGTGCCCATTTTGCCAAGAATGAGCGATTTCAGACTGTTTCCCTCAAAACGCTCAAATAAGTCTCAATTGGAGCTAAAAAGGGTAGATATCACACCAAAAGCCTTTTTCTGTCATTTAAAGAATGGAAACAGTTCCATAATATTGAACCGGAAACTAATGTGACCATTTTAACAAGAATGAGCGATTTCGACAAATATTTCCCAATAGAGCAAAATGGAGCTTTTTTGGTTAAAAAGGGGAGATTTCACTTTAAGTGTAGAAAAGTTCAATAATGTTGAAAATGAAACTAATTGCCCATTTTGACAGGAAAGAGTGATTTCCGAATTTTTCAGCAAAATAGAGCTTTCGTTTAAAAGGGGAGATTTCTGACTAAAATCCCTGTTTCTGTCATTTAAAGAGTAGAAATAGCTCCATAATGTTGTAAAGGAAACTAATGCACCTATTTTGTTAAGAATGAGCGTTTTTTAACCGTTTTTCCTCTATTCGAGCAAATTAGAGTTTTTTTCAGTTAAAAAGGTTAGAAAAAGTCATTTAATGAGTAGAAACAGTTCCATAATGTTGAAAAGGAACCAATGTGACCATTTTGACAAGAACGAGCTTAAATACGCTCAAAACTTTCCAATTGGAGCAAACTATAGCTTCGTTTGGTTACAAAGGGGAGAAACAGTTCCATAATATTGAATAAGAAGCCATTTTGACATGAATGAGCGATTTCAGAGTTTTTCCTCAAAACGCTCAAAAACGTCCCGATAGGAGCAAATTAGGGTTAAAACGTGAAGAATTCAGACCAAAATCCGTTTTCTGTTATTTAAAGAGTAGAAACAGCTCCACAATGTTGAAAAGTAAACTAATGTGCCCACTTTGACAAGAATGAGCGATTTCAGACTGTTTATCCTAAAAACATTCAAAAACTATGCAACCTGGTAGAAATGACAGAAAAAGGGATTTTAGTCGGAAATCTCCCCTTTTAAACGAAAGCTCTATTTTGCAAAAAAATTCGGAAATCACTCATTCCTGTCAAAATGGGCAATTAGTTTCATTTTCAACATTATTGAACTTTTCTACACTTAAAGAGAAATCTCCCCTTTTTAACCAAAAAAGCTCCATTTTGCTCTATTGGGAAATATTTGTCGAAATCGCTCATTCTTGTTAAAATGGTCACATTAGTTTCCGGTTCAATATTATGGAACTGTTTCTATTCTTTAATATATATATGTATAAACAGAATAACAAACAAACATTAACAAACAACAACAAACAAACATTAAAACAAAAAATCTTAATACACTACTTATAAAAAATAAAAATAATCGTCATTACAACTAAAGCTGGTGCCCAGCACAGCTGCAGTGTTACCTCGCTGCACGGCTACTGCAATCCGCTGGGAAAGGAAAAAGGAGGAGCGGGGATCATCCGTTTCCTGTTTGAGACGGTTGCCTTAAATGACAGAAAAAGGCTTTTGGTGTTATATCTACTCTTTTTAGCTCCAATTGAGACTTATTTGAGCGTTTTGTGGGAAAACAGTCTGAAATCGCTCATTCTTGGCAAAATGGGCACTTTAGCTTCCTTTTCAACATTATGGAAATGTTTCTACTCCTTAAATAACTTTTGCTAAGAAATCTCCCCTTTTTTTAATCTATTTTGGTCAAATTGATATGTTTTTGAGCATTTTGTGGAAAAACCGCTGAAAAATGCCCATTAGTTTCCTTTACAACATTATGGCTACTTTTTAAATGACAGAAAACGGCTTTTGGTCAGAAATTTCCCTATTAACCGTAAGAAGCTCTATTTTGCTCCAATTGGGACGTTTTTAGCATTTTGAAGAGAAACTATCTGAAATCCCTCATTTTGTCAAAATGGGCACATTAGTTTCCGTATCAACATTATTGAACTTGTCTATACTTTAAATTACTGAAAACCACTTTTGGTGACCCAAAGACCCACTATTTTGCTCCAATTGGGAGATTTTTGAGCGTTTTGAGGTCATTCTTGTCTTGAAGAAATCTCCCTTTTTAACAGCATTTTGTGAAAAAAGGTCTGAAATCGCTCATTCCTATCAAAATGGACATATTAGTTTCCTTTTCAACATTATGGAACTGTTTCTACTCTTTAAATGCCAAAAATGGCTTTTGGTCAGAAATCTCCCTTTTTTTAACCGATCTTTTGAGAAGTTTTTGATCATTAAGCTCGAGTGGATTTTTTTGGGCGTTTTGAGAAAAAACGGTGTGACCGCTAATTTTTTGGAAGATTAGTTTTCTTTTCAACATGGAACTGTTTGCACTCTTTAAATGACAGAAAACTGCTATTGATGAGAAATCTACCCTTTTTAACTATTTTGCTCCAAATGAGACATTTTTGAGAATTTTGAGGAAAAACCGTATGAAATCGCTCATTCTTAACAAAACATTATGAAGCCGTATGAAATCGCTCATTCTTAACAAAACATTATGAAGCCATTTCTACACTTTAAATGAGAAATCTCCAGAAAACGCCACCAAACAAAAGCCACGAAACAAAAGCCACAAAAGAAAAACAAAATAAAAGCCACCAAACAAAAGCCACGAAATAAAAGCCACGAAACAAAAGCCATAAACAAAAGTAACGAAACAAAAGCCACGAAACAAAAGCCATGAAACAAAAGCCACGAAAAAAGCTACCAAACAAAAACCACCAAACAAAAGCCACCAAACAAAAACACCAAACAAAAGCCACCAAACAAAAGCCACCAAACAAAAGCCACCAAACAAAAGCCAACAAACAAAAGCCACCAAACAAAAACACCAAACAAAAGCCACCAAACAAAAGCCACCAAACAAAAGCCACCAAACAAAAGCCACCATATAAAAGCCAACAAACAAAAGCCACCAAACAAAAGCCACCAAACAAAAGCCAGCAAACAAAAACCACCAAACAAAAGACACGAAACAAAAGCCACAAAGAAAAGCCATGAAACAAAATCGACAAAACAAAAGCCACGAAATAAAATCCACGAAACAAAAGCCACGAAACAAAAGTCACCAAACAAAAACCACCAAACAAAAGCCACGAAACAAAAGCCACGAAAGAAAAGCCACGAAACAAAAGCCACTGTCCAAAGCCACTCTATATCCAAAGCCACTCTATGTCCAAAGCCACTGTCCAAAGCCACTGTCCAAAGCCACTGTCCAAAGCCACTCTATGTCCAAAGCCACTGTCCAAAGCCACTGTCCAAAGCCAATGTCCAAAGCCACTCTATCTCCAAAGCCACTGTCCAAAGCCACTGTCCAAAGGCACTGTCCAAAGCCACTCTATGTCCAAAGCCACTGTCCAAAGCCACTCTCCAAAGCCACTGTCCAAAGCCACTCTCCAAAGCCACTCTATGTCCCAAGCCACTGTCCAAAGCCACTGTCCAAAGCCACTCTACAAAGCCACTCTATCTCCAAAGCCACTGTCCAAAGACACTCTCCAAAGCCACTCTCCAAAGCCACTCTATGTCAAAAGCCACTGTCCAAAGCTACTGTCGAAAGCCACTGTCTAAAGCCACTGTATGTCCAAAGCCACTGTCCAAAGCCACTGTCGAAAGCCACTGTCCAAAGCCACTCTATGTCCAAAGCCACTGTATAAAGCCACTGTCCAAAGCCACTGTCCAAAGCAACTCTATGTCCAAAGCCACTGTCCAAAGCCACTGTCCAAAGCCACTGTCCAAAGCCACTCTATGTCCAAAGCCACTGTCCAAAGCCACTGTCCAAAGCCACTGTCCAAAGCCACTCTATGTCAAAGCCACTGTCCCAAGCCACTCTCCAAAGCCACTGTCCAAAGCCACTCTCCAAAGCCACTGTCCAAAGCCACTGTATGTCCAAAGTCACTGTATGTCCAAAGCCACTGTATGTCCAAATCCACTGTCCAAAGCCACTGTATTTCCAAAGCCACTGTCCAAAGCCACTGTATTTCCAAAGCCACTGTCCAAAGCCACTGTATGTCCAAAGCCACTGTATGTCCAAAGCCACTATACAAAGCCACTGTATGTCCAAAGCCACTGTATGTCCAAAGGCACTGTCCAAAGCCACTGTATGTCCAAAGCCACTGTATGTCCAAAGCCACTGTCTAAAGCCACTGTATGTCCAAAGCCACTGTCCAAAGCCACTGTATGTCTAAAGCCACTGTATGTCCAAAGCCACTGTCCAAAGCCACTGTATGTCCAAAGCCACTGTATGTCCAAAGCCACTGTCCAAAGCCACTGTATGTCCAAAGCCACTGTATGTCCAAAGCCACTGTCCAAAGCAACCGTATCTTCAAAGCCACTGTATGTCCAAAGCCACTGTCCAAAGCCACCGTATGTCCAAAGCCACTGTATGTCCAAAGCCACTCTCCAAAGCCACTCTCCAAAGCCACTCTATGTCCAAAGCCACTATCCAAAGCCACTCTCCAAAGCCACTCTCCAAAGCCACTCTTTGTCCAAAGCCACTGTCCAAAGCCACTCTCCAAAGCCACTGTATCTCCAAAGCCACTGTCCAAAGCCACTGTATGTCCAAAGCCTCTGTATGTCCAAAGCCACTGTCCAAAGCCACTGTATGTCCAAAGCCACTGTATGTCCAAAGCCACTGTATGTCCAAAGCCACTGTCCAAAGCCACTGTATGTCCAAAGCCACTGTATGTCCAAAGCCACTGTATGTCCAAAGCCACGGTATGTCCAAAGCCACTGTCCAAAGCCACCGTATGTCCAAATTTAGTGGCTTTGTTTGTTGGCCATGTTTATTGGTTTGTTTGGTGGCTTTGTTTAGTGGCCTTGTTTGGTGGCCATGTTTAGTGGCTTTGTTTAGTGGCCAAGTTTAGTGTCTTTGTTTAGTGGCCTTGTTTAGTGGCCTTGTTTAGTGGTCTTGTTTAGTGTCTTTGTTTAGTGGCCTAGTTATTGGCTTTGTTTGGTGGCCTCGTTTAGTGGCCTTGTTTAGTGGCCTTGTTTAGTTGCTTTGTTTAGTGTCCTTGTATATGGCTTTGTTTGGTGGCCTTGTTTAGTGGCTTAGTGGCTTTGTTTAGTGGCTTTGTTCAGTGGCCTTGTTAATGGCTTTGTTTATTTGCTTTGTTCAGTTTCTTTGTTCAGTGGCTTTTTTTAGTGGCTTTGTTTAGTGTCCTTGTTAATGGCTTTGTTTGGTGACCTTGTTTAGTGGCTTAGTGGCTTTGTTTATTGGCTTTGTTTAGTGGCTTTGTTCAGTGGCTTTGTTTAGTGTAGTGGCTTTGTTTAGTGGCTATGTATAGTGGCTCTCACTGGGATCTTTTGCCGGTCATATACTATGAGACGTTCAGCCAGTCTCATATACTCCGAGTCCCAGTCACATTGTGATCTTATTCAGCCAGTCATATACTATGAGACCTTCTTCAGCCAGTTCTTATTCCGCCAGTCATATACTCTGGGTCTCATTCATATACTCTCGCTGGGATCTTCTTCAGCCAGTCATATACTCTACTAATTAAGAGCAAAATATAGCTTCTTTCACAAAGGGGAGAAAGAGTTCTCTAATATTGAAAAGGAAGCGAATGTGCCCATTATTTCCAGATTGAACGATTTCAGAGTTTTTCCTCAAAACGCTCAAAAACGTCCCGGATTGGAGCATAATAGGGTTAAAAAGGAGAGAATTCAGACAAAAAGCCGTTTACTGTTATTTAAAGAGTAGAAAAGGTTCCATAATTTTGAAAAGTAAACTAATTTGTCAATTTTAACAAGAATGACCGAGCGATTTTAGCTTCTTTGGTTAAAAAGGGTAAATTTCCCACCAAAAGCCTTTTTCTGTCATTTAAATAAAGTAAAGAAGCAGTTTCATGTTTAAAAGAAAACTAATGTGCCCATTTTGATGAGAATGAGCAATTTCACACTTTTTCCTCAAAACGCTCAAAAACGTCCTAATTGGAACAAAATATTCATAAAGTGGAGAAATAATGTTCAAAACGAAGCTAATGTGCTATTTTGATAAGAATGAGCGATTTCATTCTGTTTTTCATAAAAAGCTCAAAAACGATCCAATAAAAAAGGGAGATTTCTCATTTAAAGTGTAGAAATGGCTTCATAATGTTGTAATGCAACATGTTTTGTTAAGAATGAGCGATTTCATACGGTTTTTCCTCAAAATTCTCAAAAATGTCTCATTTGGAGCAAAATAGTTAAAAAGGGTAGATTTCTCATCAATAGCAGTTTTCTGTCATTTAAAGAGTACAAACAGTTCCATGTTGAAAAGAAAAACTAATCTTCCAAAAAATTAGCGGTCACACCGTTTTTTCTCAAAACGCCCCAAAAAAATCCACTCGAGCTTAATGATCAAAAACTTCTCAAAAGATCGGTTAAAAAAAGGGAGATTTCTGACCAAAAGCCATTTTTGGCATTTAAAGAGTAGAAACAGTTCCATAATGTTGAAAAGGAAACTAATATGTCCATTTTGATAGGAATGAGCGATTTCAGACCTTTTTTCACAAAATGCTGTTAAAAAGGGGAGATTTCTTCAAGACAAGAATGACCTCAAAACGCTCAAAAAATCTCCCAATTGGAGCAAAATAGTGGGTCTTTGGGCACCAAAAGTGGTTTTCTGTAATTTAAAGTATAGACAAGTTCAATAATGTTGATACGGAAACTAATGTGCCCATTTTGACAAAATGAGGGATTTCAGATAGTTTCTCTTCAAAATGCTAAAAACGTTCCAATTGGAGCAAAATAGAGCTTCTTACGGTTAATGGGAAATTTCTGACCAAAAGCCGTTTTCTGTCATTTAAAAAGTAGCCATAATGTTGTAAAGGAAACTAATGGGCATGTTTTCAGCGGTTTTTCCACAAAATGCTCAAAAACATATCAATTTGACCAAAATAGATTAAAAAAAGGGGAGATTTCTTAGCAAAAGTCATTTAGAGTAGAAACATTTCCATAATGTTGAAAAGGAAGCTAAAGTGCCCATTTTGCCAAGAATGAGCGATTTCAGACTGTTTTCCCTCAAAACGCTCAAATAAGTCTCAATTGGAGCTAAAAAGGGTAGATATCACACCAAAAGCCTTTTTCTGTCATTTAAAGAATGGAAACAGTTCCATAATATTGAACCGGAAACTAATGTGACCATTTTAACAAGAATGAGCGATTTCGACAAATATTTCCCAATAGAGCAAAATGGAGCTTTTTTGGTTAAAAAGGGGAGATTTCTCTTTAAGTGTAGAAAAGTTCAATAATGTTGAAAATGAAACTAATTGCCCATTTTGACAGGAATGAGTGATTTCCGAATTTTTCAGCAAAATAGAGCTTTCGTTTAAAAGGGGAGATTTCTGACTAAAATCCCTGTTTCTGTCATTTAAAGAGTAGAAATAGCTCCATAATGTTGTAAAGGAAACTAATGCACCTATTTTGTTAAGAATGAGCGTTTTTTAACCGTTTTTCCTCTATTCGAGCAAATTAGTTTTTTTCAGTTAAAAAGGTTAGAAAAAGTCATTTAATGAGTAGAAACAGTTCCATAATGTTGAAAAGGAACTAATGTGACCATTTTGACAAGAATGAGCTTAAATACGCTCAAAACTTTCCAATTGGAGCAAACTATAGCTTCGTTTGGTTACAAAGGGGAGAAACAGTTCCATAATATTGAATAAGAAGCCATTTTGACATGAATGAGCGATTTCAGAGTTTTTCCTCAAAACGCTCAAAAACGTCCCGATAGGAGCAAATTATGGTTAAAACGTGAAGAATTCAGACCAAAATCCGTTTTCTGTTATTTAAAGAGTAGAAACAGCTCCACAATGTTGAAAAGTAAACTAATGTGCCCACTTTGACAAGAATGAGCGATTTCAGACTGTTTATCCTAAAAACATTCAAAAACTATGCAACCTGGTAGAAATGACAGAAAAAGGGATTTTAGTCAGAAATCTCCCCTTTTAAACGAAAGCTCTATTTTGCTAAAAAATTCGGAAATCACTCATTCCTGTCAAAATGGGCAATTAGTTTCATTTTCAACATTATTGAACTTTTCTACACTTAAAGAGAAATCCCCCCTTTTTAACCAAAAAAGCTCCATTTTGCTCTATTGGGAAATATTTGTCGAAATCGCTCATTCTTGTTAAAATGGTCACATTAGTTTCCGGTTCAATATTATGGAACTGTTTCTATTCTTTAATATATATATATATAAACAGAATAACAAACAAACATTAACAAACAACAACAAACAAACATTAAAACAAAAAATCTTAATACACTACTTATAAAAAATAAAGAATAATCGTCATTACAACTAAAGCTGGTGCCCAGCACAGCTGCAGTGTTACCTCGCTGCACGGCTACTGCAATCCGCTGGGAAAGGAAAAAGGAGGAGCGGGGATCATCCGTTTCCTGTTTGAGACGGTTGCCTTAAATGACAGAAAAAGGCTTTTGGTGTGATATCTACTCTTTTTAGCTCCAATTGAGACTTATTTGAGCGTTTTGTGGGAAAACAGTCTGAAATCGCTCATTCTTGGCAAAATGGGCACTTTAGCTTCCTTTTCAACATTATGGAAATGTTTCTACTCCTTAAATAACTTTTGCTAAGAAATCTCCCCTTTTTTTAATCTATTTTGGTCAAATTGATATGTTTTTGAGCATTTTGTGGAAAAACCGCTGAAAACATGCCCATTAGTTTCCTTTACAACATTATGGCTACTTTTTAAATGACAGAAAACGGCTTTTGGTCAGAAATTTCCCTATTAACCGTAAGAAGCTCTATTTTGCTCCAATTGGGACGTTTTCAGCATTTTGAAGAGAAACTATCTGAAATCCCTCATTTTGTCAAAATGCGCACATTAGTTTCCGTATCAACATTATTGAACTTGTCTATACTTTAAATTACAGAAAACCACTTTTGGTGACCCAAAGACCCACTATTTTGCTCCAATTGGGAGATTTTTGAGCGTTTTGAGGTCATTCTTGTCTTGAAGAAATCTCCCTTTTTAACAGCATTTTGTGAAAAAAGGTCTGAAATCGCTCATTCCTATCAAAATGGACATATTAGTTTCCTTTTCAACATTATGGAACTGTTTCTACTCTTTAAATGCCAAAAATGGCTTTTGGTCAGAAATCTCCCTTTTTTTAACCGATCTTTTGAGAAGTTTTTGATCATTAAGCTCGAGTGGATTTTTTGGGGCGTTTTGAGAAAAAACGGTGTGACCGCTAATTTTTTGGAAGATTAGTTTTCTTTTCAACATGGAACTGTTTGTACTCTTTAAATGACAGAAAACTGCTATTGATGAGAAATCTACCCTTTTTAACTATTTTGCTCCAAATGAGACATTTTTGAGAATTTTGAGGAAAAACCGTATGAAATCGCTCATTCTTAACAAAACATTATGAAGCCGTATGAAATCGCTCATTCTTAACAAAACATTATGAAGCCATTTCTACACTTTAAATGAGAAATCTCCAGAAAACGCCACCAAACAAAAGCCACGAAACAAAAGCCACGAAAGAAAAACAAAATAAAAGCCACCAAACAAAAGCCACGAAATAAAAGCCACGAAACAAAAGCCATAAACAAAAGTAACGAAACAAAAGCCACGAAACAAAAGCCATGAAACAAAAGCCACGAAAAAAGCTACCAAACAAAAACCACCAAACAAAAGCCACCAAACAAAAACACCAAACAAAAGCCACCAAACAAAAGCCACCAAACAAAAGCCACCAAACAAAAGCCAACAAACAAAAGCCACCAAACAAAAACACCAAACAAAAGCCACCAAACAAAAGCCACCAAACAAAAGCCACCAAACAAAAGCCACCATATAAAAGCCAACAAACAAAAGCCACCAAACAAAAGCCACCAAACAAAAGCCAGCAAACAAAAACCACCAAACAAAAGACACGAAACAAAAGCCACAAAGAAAAGCCATGAAACAAAATCGACAAAACAAAAGCCACGAAATAAAATCCACGAAACAAAAGCCACGAAACAAAAGTCACCAAACAAAAACCACCAAACAAAAGCCACGAAACAAAAGCCACGAAAGAAAAGCCACGAAACAAAAGCCACTGTCCAAAGCCACTCTATATCCAAAGCCACTCTATGTCCAAAGCCACTGTCCAAAGCCACTGTCCAAAGCCACTGTCCAAAGCCACTCTATGTCCAAAGCCACTGTCCAAAGCCACTGTCCAAAGCCAATGTCCAAAGCCACTCTATGTCCAAAGCCACTGTCCAAAGCCACTGTCCAAAGGCACTGTCCAAAGCCACTCTATGTCCAAAGCCACTGTCCAAAGCCACTCTCCAAAGCCACTGTCCAAAGCCACTCTCCAAAGCCACTCTATGTCCCAAGCCACTGTCCAAAGCCACTGTCCAAAGCCACTCTACAAAGCCACTCTATCTCCAAAGCCACTGTCCAAAGACACTCTCCAAAGCCACTCTCCAAAGCCACTCTATGTCAAAAGCCACTGTCCAAAGCTACTGTCGAAAGCCACTGTCTAAAGCCACTGTATGTCCAAAGCCACTGTCCAAAGCCACTGTCGAAAGCCACTGTCCAAAGCCACTCTATGTCCAAAGCCACTGTATAAAGCCACTGTCCAAAGCCACTGTCCAAAGCAACTCTATGTCCAAAGCCACTGTCCAAAGCCACTGTCCAAAGCCACTGTCCAAAGCCACTCTATGTCCAAAGCCACTGTCCAAAGCCACTGTCCAAAGCCACTGTCCAAAGCCACTCTATGTCAAAGCCACTGTCCCAAGCCACTCTCCAAAGCCACTGTCCAAAGCCACTCAATGTCCAAAGCCACTGTCCAAAGCCACTCTATGTCCAAAGTCACTGTGCAAAGCCACTCTCCAAAGCCACTGTCCAAAGCCACTCTATGTCCAAAGCCACTGTCCAAAGCCACTGTCCAAAGCCACTCTCCAAAGCCACTCTATGTCCAAAGCCACTGTCCAAAGCCACTCTCTAAAGCCACTCTCCAAAGCCACTCTATGTCCAAAGCCACTGTCCAAACACACTGTCCAAAGCCACTCTCCAAAGCCACTCTATGTCCAAAGCCACTGTCCAAAGCCACTCTCCAAAGCCACTCTCCAAAGCCACTCAATATCCAAAGCCACTGTACAATGCCACTGTCCAAAGCCACTCTCCAAAGCCACTCTATGTCCAAAGCCACTGTCCAAAGCCACTGTCCAAAGCCATTCTCCAAAGCCACTCTATGTCCAAAGCCACTGTCCAAAGCCACTCTCCAAAGCCACTGTCCAAAGCCACTGTATGTCCAAAGTCACTGTATGTCCAAAGCCACTGTATGTCCAAATCCACTGTCCAAAGCCACTGTATTTCCAAAGCCACTGTCCAAAGCCACTGTATGTCCAAAGCCACTGTATGTCCAAAGCCACTATACAAAGCCACTGTATGTCCAAAGCCACTGTATGTCCAAAGGCACTGTCCAAAGCCACTGTATGTCCAAAGCCACTGTATGTCCAAAGCCACTGTCTAAAGCCACTGTATGTCCAAAGCCACTGTCCAAAGCCACTGTATGTCTAAAGCCACTGTATGTCCAAAGCCACTGTCCAAAGCCACTGTATGTCCAAAGCCACTGTATGTCCAAAGCCACTGTCCAAAGCCACTGTATGTCCAAAGCCACTGTATGTCCAAAGCCACTGTCCAAAGCAACCGTATCTTCAAAGCCACTGTATGTCCAAAGCCACTGTCCAAAGCCACCGTATGTCCAAAGCCACTGTATGTCCAAAGCCACTCTCCAAAGCCACTCTCCAAAGCCACTCTATGTCCAAAGCCACTATCCAAAGCCACTCTCCAAAGCCACTCTCCAAAGCCACTCTTTGTCCAAAGCCACTGTCCAAAGCCACTCTCCAAAGCCACTGTATCTCCAAAGCCACTGTCCAAAGCCACTGTATGTCCAAAGCCTCTGTATGTCCAAAGCCACTGTCCAAAGCCACTGTATGTCCAAAGCCACTGTATGTCCAAAGCCACTGTATGTCCAAAGCCACTGTATGTCCAAAGCCACTGTCCAAAGCCACTGTATGTCCAAAGCCACTGTATGTCCAAAGCCACTGTATGTCCAAAGCCACGGTATGTCCAAAGCCACTGTCCAAAGCCACCGTATGTCCAAATTTAGTGGCTTTGTTTGTTGGCCATGTTTATTGGTTTGTTTGGTGGCTTTGTTTAGTGGCCTTGTTTGGTGGCCATGTTTAGTGGCTTTGTTTAGTGGCCAAGTTTAGTGTCTTTGTTTAGTGGCCTTGTTTAGTGGCCTTGTTTAGTGGCCTTGTTTAGTGTCTTTGTTTAGTGGCCTAGTTATTGGCTTTGTTTGGTGGCCTCGTTTAGTGGCCTTGTTTAGTGGCCTTGTTTAGTTGCTTTGTTTAGTGTCCTTGTATATGGCTTTGTTTGGTGGCCTTGTTTAGTGGCTTAGTGGCTTTGTTTAGTGGCTTTGTTCAGTGGCCTTGTTAATGGCTTTGTTTATTTGCTTTGTTCAGTTTCTTTGTTCAGTGGCTTTTTTTAGTGGCTTTGTTTAGTGTCCTTGTTAATGGCTTTGTTTGGTGACCTTGTTTAGTGGCTTAGTGGCTTTGTTTATTGGCTTTGTTTAGTGGCTTTGTTCAGTGGCTTTGTTTAGTGTAGTGGCTTTGTTTAGTGGCTATGTATAGTGGCTCTCACTGGGATCTTTTGCCGGTCATATACTATGAGACGTTCAGCCAGTCTCATATACTCCGAGTCCCAGTCACATTGTGATCTTATTCAGCCAGTCATATACTATGAGACCTTCTTCAGCCAGTTCTTATTCCGCCAGTCATATACTCTGGGTCTCATTCATATACTCTCGCTGGGATCTTCTTCAGCCAGTCATATACTCTACTAATTAAGAGCAAAATATAGCTTCTTTCACAAAGGGGAGAAAGAGTTCTCTAATATTGAAAAGGAAGCGAATGTGCCCATTATTTCCAGATTGAACGATTTCAGAGTTTTTCCTCAAAACGCTCAAAAAATCTCCCAATTGGAGCAAAATAGTGGGTCTTTGGGCACCAAAAGTGGTTTTCTGTAATTTAAAGTATAGACAAGTTCAATAATGTTGATACGGAAACTAATGTGCCCATTTTGACAAAATGAGGGATTTCAGATAGTTTCTCTTCAAAATGCTAAAAACGTTCCAATTGGAGCAAAATAGAGCTTCTTACGGTTAATGGGAAATTTCTGACCAAAAGCCGTTTTCTGTCATTTAAAAAGTAGCCATAATGTTGTAAAGGAAACTAATGGGCATGTTTTCAGCGGTTTTTCCACAAAATGCTCAAAAACATATCAATTTGACCAAAATAGATTAAAAAAAGGGGAGATTTCTTAGCAAAAGTCATTTAGAGTAGAAACATTTCCATAATGTTGAAAAGGAAGCTAAAGTGCCCATTTTGCCAAGAATGAGCGATTTCAGACTGTTTTCCCTCAAAACGCTCAAATAAGTCTCAATTGGAGCTAAAAAGGGTAGATATCACACCAAAAGCCTTTTTCTGTCATTTAAAGAATGGAAACAGTTCCATAATATTGAACCGGAAACTAATGTGACCATTTTAACAAGAATGAGCGATTTCGACAAATATTTCCCAATAGAGCAAAATGGAGCTTTTTTGGTTAAAAAGGGGAGATTTCTCTTTAAGTGTAGAAAAGTTCAATAATGTTGAAAATGAAACTAATTGCCCATTTTGACAGGAATGAGTGATTTCCGAATTTTTCAGCAAAATAGAGCTTTCGTTTAAAAGGGGAGATTTCTGACTAAAATCCCTGTTTCTGTCATTTAAAGAGTAGAAATAGCTCCATAATGTTGTAAAGGAAACTAATGCACCTATTTTGTTAAGAATGAGCGTTTTTTAACCGTTTTTCCTCTATTCGAGCAAATTAGTTTTTTTCAGTTAAAAAGGTTAGAAAAAGTCATTTAATGAGTAGAAACAGTTCCATAATGTTGAAAAGGAACTAATGTGACCATTTTGACAAGAATGAGCTTAAATACGCTCAAAACTTTCCAATTGGAGCAAACTATAGCTTCGTTTGGTTACAAAGGGGAGAAACAGTTCCATAATATTGAATAAGAAGCCATTTTGACATGAATGAGCGATTTCAGAGTTTTTCCTCAAAACGCTCAAAAACGTCCCGATAGGAGCAAATTATGGTTAAAACGTGAAGAATTCAGACCAAAATCCGTTTTCTGTTATTTAAAGAGTAGAAACAGCTCCACAATGTTGAAAAGTAAACTAATGTGCCCACTTTGACAAGAATGAGCGATTTCAGACTGTTTATCCTAAAAACATTCAAAAACTATGCAACCTGGTAGAAATGACAGAAAAAGGGATTTTAGTCAGAAATCTCCCCTTTTAAACGAAAGCTCTATTTTGCTAAAAAATTCGGAAATCACTCATTCCTGTCAAAATGGGCAATTAGTTTCATTTTCAACATTATTGAACTTTTCTACACTTAAAGAGAAATCCCCCCTTTTTAACCAAAAAAGCTCCATTTTGCTCTATTGGGAAATATTTGTCGAAATCGCTCATTCTTGTTAAAATGGTCACATTAGTTTCCTGTTCAATATTATGGAACTGTTTCTATTCTTTAATATATATATATATAAACAGAATAACAAACAAACATTAACAAACAACAACAAACAAACATTAAAACAAAAAATCTTAATACACTACTTATAAAAAATAAAAAATAATCGTCATTACAACTAAAGCTGGTGCCCAGCACAGCTGCAGTGTTACCTCGCTGCACGGCTACTGCAATCCGCTGGGAAAGGAAAAAGGAGGAGCGGGGATCATCCGTTTCCTGTTTGAGACGGTTGCCTTAAATGACAGAAAAAGGCTTTTGGTGTGATATCTACTCTTTTTAGCTCCAATTGAGACTTATTTGAGCGTTTTGTGGGAAAACAGTCTGAAATCGCTCATTCTTGGCAAAATGGGCACTTTAGCTTCCTTTTCAACATTATGGAAATGTTTCTACTCCTTAAATAACTTTTGCTAAGAAATCTCCCCTTTTTTTAATCTATTTTGGTCAAATTGATATGTTTTTGAGCATTTTGTGGAAAAACCGCTGAAAACATGCCCATTAGTTTCCTTTACAACATTATGGCTACTTTTTAAATGACAGAAAACGGCTTTTGGTCAGAAATTTCCCTATTAACCGTAAGAAGCTCTATTTTGCTCCAATTGGGACGTTTTTAGCATTTTGAAGAGAAACTATCTGAAATCCCTCATTTTGTCAAAATGGGCACATTAGTTTCCGTATCAACATTATTGAACTTGTCTATACTTTAAATTACAGAAAACCACTTTTGGTGACCCAAAGACCCACTATTTTGCTCCAATTGGGAGATTTTTGAGCGTTTTGAGGTCATTCTTGTCTTGAAGAAATCTCCCTTTTTAACAGCATTTTGTGAAAAAAGGTCTGAAATCGCTCATTCCTATCAAAATGGACATATTAGTTTCCTTTTCAACATTATGGAACTGTTTCTACTCTTTAAATGCCAAAAATGGCTTTTGGTCAGAAATCTCCCTTTTTTTAACCGATCTTTTGAGAAGTTTTTGATCATTAAGCTCGAGTGGATTTTTTGGGGCGTTTTGAGAAAAAACGGTGTGACCGCTAATTTTTTGGAAGATTAGTTTTCTTTTCAACATGGAACTGTTTGTACTCTTTAAATGACAGAAAACTGCTATTGATGAGAAATCTACCCTTTTTAACTATTTTGCTCCAAATGAGACATTTTTGAGAATTTTGAGGAAAAACCGTATGAAATCGCTCATTCTTAACAAAACATTATGAAGCCGTATGAAATCGCTCATTCTTAACAAAACATTATGAAGCCATTTCTACACTTTAAATGAGAAATCTCCAGAAAACGCCACCAAACAAAAGCCACGAAACAAAAGCCACGAAAGAAAAACAAAATAAAAGCCACCAAACAAAAGCCACGAAATAAAAGCCACGAAACAAAAGCCATAAACAAAAGTAACGAAACAAAAGCCACGAAACAAAAGCCATGAAACAAAAGCCACGAAAAAAGCTACCAAACAAAAACCACCAAACAAAAGCCACCAAACAAAAACACCAAACAAAAGCCACCAAACAAAAGCCACCAAACAAAAGCCACCAAACAAAAGCCAACAAACAAAAGCCACCAAACAAAAACACCAAACAAAAGCCACCAAACAAAAGCCACCAAACAAAAGCCACCAAACAAAAGCCACCATATAAAAGCCAACAAACAAAAGCCACCAAACAAAAGCCACCAAACAAAAGCCAGCAAACAAAAACCACCAAACAAAAGACACGAAACAAAAGCCACAAAGAAAAGCCATGAAACAAAATCGACAAAACAAAAGCCACGAAATAAAATCCACGAAACAAAAGCCACGAAACAAAAGTCACCAAACAAAAACCACCAAACAAAAGCCACGAAACAAAAGCCACGAAAGAAAAGCCACGAAACAAAAGCCACTGTCCAAAGCCACTCTATATCCAAAGCCACTCTATGTCCAAAGCCACTGTCCAAAGCCACTGTCCAAAGCCACTGTCCAAAGCCACTCTATGTCCAAAGCCACTGTCCAAAGCCACTGTCCAAAGCCAATGTCCAAAGCCACTCTATGTCCAAAGCCACTGTCCAAAGCCACTGTCCAAAGGCACTGTCCAAAGCCACTCTATGTCCAAAGCCACTGTCCAAAGCCACTCTCCAAAGCCACTGTCCAAAGCCACTCTCCAAAGCCACTCTATGTCCCAAGCCACTGTCCAAAGCCACTGTCCAAAGCCACTCTACAAAGCCACTCTATCTCCAAAGCCACTGTCCAAAGACACTCTCCAAAGCCACTCTCCAAAGCCACTCTATGTCAAAAGCCACTGTCCAAAGCTACTGTCGAAAGCCACTGTCTAAAGCCACTGTATGTCCAAAGCCACTGTCCAAAGCCACTGTCGAAAGCCACTGTCCAAAGCCACTCTATGTCCAAAGCCACTGTATAAAGCCACTGTCCAAAGCCACTGTCCAAAGCAACTCTATGTCCAAAGCCACTGTCCAAAGCCACTGTCCAAAGCCACTGTCCAAAGCCACTCTATGTCCAAAGCCACTGTCCAAAGCCACTGTCCAAAGCCACTGTCCAAAGCCACTCTATGTCAAAGCCACTGTCCCAAGCCACTCTCCAAAGCCACTGTCCAAAGCCACTCAATGTCCAAAGCCACTGTCCAAAGCCACTCTATGTCCAAAGTCACTGTGCAAAGCCACTCTCCAAAGCCACTGTCCAAAGCCACTCTATGTCCAAAGCCACTGTCCAAAGCCACTGTCCAAAGCCACTCTCCAAAGCCACTCTATGTCCAAAGCCACTGTCCAAAGCCACTCTCTAAAGCCACTCTCCAAAGCCACTCTATGTCCAAAGCCACTGTCCAAACACACTGTCCAAAGCCACTCTCCAAAGCCACTCTATGTCCAAAGCCACTGTCCAAAGCCACTCTCCAAAGCCACTCTCCAAAGCCACTCAATATCCAAAGCCACTGTACAATGCCACTGTCCAAAGCCACTCTCCAAAGCCACTCTATGTCCAAAGCCACTGTCCAAAGCCACTGTCCAAAGCCATTCTCCAAAGCCACTCTATGTCCAAAGCCACTGTCCAAAGCCACTCTCCAAAGCCACTGTCCAAAGCCACTGTCCAAAGCCACTGTATGTCCAAAGTCACTGTATGTCCAAAGCCACTGTATGTCCAAATCCACTGTCCAAAGCCACTGTATTTCCAAAGCCACTGTCCAAAGCCACTGTATGTCCAAAGCCACTGTATGTCCAAAGCCACTATACAAAGCCACTGTATGTCCAAAGCCACTGTATGTCCAAAGGCACTGTCCAAAGCCACTGTATGTCCAAAGCCACTGTATGTCCAAAGCCACTGTCTAAAGCCACTGTATGTCCAAAGCCACTGTCCAAAGCCACTGTATGTCTAAAGCCACTGTATGTCCAAAGCCACTGTCCAAAGCCACTGTATGTCCAAAGCCACTGTATGTCCAAAGCCACTGTCCAAAGCCACTGTATGTCCAAAGCCACTGTATGTCCAAAGCCACTGTCCAAAGCAACCGTATCTTCAAAGCCACTGTATGTCCAAAGCCACTGTCCAAAGCCACCGTATGTCCAAAGCCACTGTATGTCCAAAGCCACTCTCCAAAGCCACTCTCCAAAGCCACTCTATGTCCAAAGCCACTATCCAAAGCCACTCTCCAAAGCCACTCTCCAAAGCCACTCTTTGTCCAAAGCCACTGTCCAAAGCCACTCTCCAAAGCCACTGTATCTCCAAAGCCACTGTCCAAAGCCACTGTATGTCCAAAGCCTCTGTATGTCCAAAGCCACTGTCCAAAGCCACTGTATGTCCAAAGCCACTGTATGTCCAAAGCCACTGTATGTCCAAAGCCACTGTCCAAAGCCACTGTATGTCCAAAGCCACTGTATGTCCAAAGCCACTGTATGTCCAAAGCCACGGTATGTCCAAAGCCACTGTCCAAAGCCACCGTATGTCCAAATTTAGTGGCTTTGTTTGTTGGCCATGTTTATTGGTTTGTTTGGTGGCTTTGTTTAGTGGCCTTGTTTGGTGGCCATGTTTAGTGGCTTTGTTTAGTGGCCAAGTTTAGTGTCTTTGTTTAGTGGCCTTGTTTAGTGGCCTTGTTTAGTGGCCTTGTTTAGTGTCTTTGTTTAGTGGCCTAGTTATTGGCTTTGTTTGGTGGCCTCGTTTAGTGGCCTTGTTTAGTGGCCTTGTTTAGTTGCTTTGTTTAGTGTCCTTGTATATGGCTTTGTTTGGTGGCCTTGTTTAGTGGCTTAGTGGCTTTGTTTAGTGGCTTTGTTCAGTGGCCTTGTTAATGGCTTTGTTTATTTGCTTTGTTCAGTTTCTTTGTTCAGTGGCTTTTTTTAGTGGCTTTGTTTAGTGTCCTTGTTAATGGCTTTGTTTGGTGACCTTGTTTAGTGGCTTAGTGGCTTTGTTTATTGGCTTTGTTTAGTGGCTTTGTTCAGTGGCTTTGTTTAGTGTAGTGGCTTTGTTTAGTGGCTATGTATAGTGGCTCTCACTGGGATCTTTTGCCGGTCATATACTATGAGACGTTCAGCCAGTCTCATATACTCCGAGTCCCAGTCACATTGTGATCTTATTCAGCCAGTCATATACTATGAGACCTTCTTCAGCCAGTTCTTATTCCGCCAGTCATATACTCTGGGTCTCATTCATATACTCTCGCTGGGATCTTCTTCAGCCAGTCATATACTCTACTAATTAAGAGCAAAATATAGCTTCTTTCACAAAGGGGAGAAAGAGTTCTCTAATATTGAAAAGGAAGCGAATGTGCCCATTATTTCCAGATTGAACGATTTCAGAGTTTTTCCTCAAAACGCTCAAAAACGTCCCGGATTGGAGCATAATAGGGTTAAAAAGGAGAGAATTCAGACAAAAAGCCGTTTACTGTTATTTAACCCTACGCGTGCGTAACGCAATAATTGAACCGCACCCTCCTTGCGAGACTATTTTTGGGACAATATGGCTGCTCCACGTGTTGGCGAGTGTCCTGTCTTTATGCGCCTCTATTTCGCCTTTCTCTGTTCTTCCGGGTTCGAAAAGTTGCCTTGAAGACTCATCAAAGATTGGGGGAGAATATAAACTCTACCTTGGACTCTGGATTTTTCTTCGTGTAAAGATAAATGGTGAGCTGTAATTAGAATTGTTTAGTTACTTTCTTTTTGCTTGCTTTGTGATCCGTATAGCCAGCCTTCGTTTTTAGTAATCAAGCTTTTAGTTTCTTTGGTAGCCAGCAGTCCATCTAGATAGCGCTAGCGTCATTCATTTGTAGCTAGCAGTAGATCTAGCTAGCTAGTGTCGCTCTATCCAGCAGTAGCTCTAGCTAGCGCTAGCGTTTGTTTTACTGGTAGTAATTGTAGTGATACAACAGTGAACCTAGCGGGTAAATCAACTTCTTAGCTCTCATCGAAGTTCACTTGCTACATTACTTACAAGCTGTGCCTAGGTAGATAACTTGCTCTATATATATATAATGAGAGAAGACACTAGTGGCACGCCATTATAACTTGCTCTCTCTATATATATAATGAGAGAGGACACTAGTGGCACACCATCATAACTTGCTCAATATATATATATAATGAGAGAGGACACGAGTGGCAGCCATCATAACTTGCTCAATATATATATATAATGAGAGAGGACACTAGTGGCAAGCCATCATAACTTGCTCAATATATGTATAATGAGAGAAGACACTAGTGGCACGCCATCATAACTTGCTCTCTATATATATATATATAATGAGAGAGGACACTAGTGGTACGCCATCATAACTTGCTCTATATATATATATATAATGAGAGAGGACACTAGTGGCATGCCATCATAACTTGCTCAATATATATATATATAATGAGAGAGGACACTAGTGGCACGCCATCATAACTTGCTCTATATATATATATATAATGAGAGAGGACACTAGTGGCATGCCATCATAACTTGCTCAATATATATATATAATGAGAGAGGACACTAGTGGCACGCCATCATAACTTGCTCACTATATATATATAATGAGAGAGGACACTAGTGGCACGCCATCATAACTTGCTCACTATATATATATAATGAGAGAGGACACTAGTGGCACGCCATCATAACTTGCTCAATATATATATATAATGAGAGAGGACACTAGTGGCACGCCATCATAACTTGCTCAATATATATATATATATATATAATGAGAGAAAACACTAGTGGCACGCCATCATAACTTGCTCTATATATATATATATAATGAGAGAGGACACTAGTGGCACGCCATCATAACTTGCTCTATATATATATATATAATGAGAGAGGACACTAGTGGCACGCCATCATAACTTGCTCAATATATATATATAATGAGAGAAGACTAGTGGCACGCCATCATAACTTGCTCTATATATATATATATAATGAGAGAGGACACTAGTGGTATGCCATCATAAATTGCTCTATATATATATAGGTGGCTGATGAAGTCATGCTCTCTTGCTCGTTGGTGTTCGTCAAGGTGCGGCTGGTGACTTGCCAAGTACTGTTTCTCATACCGGTTCGTTTCACACCAGATATCCTTGATGATATTGACGTGAATAATTGCTCGAAAGCATCCAGAGGCTCGACCACACCTTATTAGGCCCACCAACAGAAGAACTGAAGATACCACCATGCCACTTGCATCGCCTTCTTCCTCGTCTACGTCATAACCACCTCCCGCTCCATCCTCACCATGCAAACTAACATCATCCCACCCATCACATTGAACCTCATGCCCCCCACCTTGAACCACGCACTCTTCATCTCGTATCTTAACCTCTTCACCTGGAACCTCGCCCTCTTCACCTGGAACCTCGCCCTCTTCACCTGGAACCTCGCCCTCTTCACCTGGAACCTCGCCCTCTTCACCTGGAACCTCGCCCTCTTCACCTGGAACCTCGCCCTCTTCACCTGGAACCTCGCCCTCTTCACCTGGAACCTCGTGCCCTCTTCACCTGGAACCTCGCCCTCTTCACCTGGAACCTCGCCGTCTTCACCTGGAACCTCACCTGGAACCTCGCCGTCTTCACCTGGAACCTCGCCCTCTTCACATTCATTATCAGCACCTTCATCTCCAACATCTATAATAAAAAGAATATTTATTGGTTATTTATATTGTTGTATTTTATTGCTCTTGCTGCTCTTGCTGTAGTAAATAACTTTCCTTCAAGGTAACCATTAAAGTCTCCATCACTCATATAATTATATCAAGTTCATCCATGAACTTGATAAGGTCTAGGGTTCAGAGGAAAGTCTAAAATTGCTAATGAAATTCTTCAGGGAGGAGCTTGTGGGTAAATTTGGAGGGTGGAGTTGTGAGATCAAGAAGGTGGAGTTCAGCAACTAGAACTGCGCAGAGCTTGCAAACAGTTGAGAGTTCAGGGTTGGGCGAGGTGATCAAGATTGGAAAAGAGAAAGAATTTGTGAGCTGGAATAGTCGGCGCTGCAAAAGCAAGTAAGAAGCTTAGAATGGCAAGTCAACGTAAGAAACGTCTGCTCTAGAACAAGAAGGTGCCGATCACCGCACCAAAAAACCATGGTGCGCAAAGCTAAGTTAGCGCCAATGCTCGAGATCCAACTAATAATTTAGCAAGGAGCGGGCGACTATAGTCGCCCTCCGCAATTACGTGAAGTTCAATTGAGGCGACTATAGTCGACAAACGCAGTTAAAGGGTTAAAGAGTAGAAAAGGTTCCATAATTTTGAAAAGTAAACTAATTTGTCAATTTTAACAAGAATGACCGAGCGATTTTAGCTTCTTTGGTTAAAAAGGGTAAATTTCCCACCAAAAGCCTTTTTCTGTCATTTAAATAAAGTAAAGAAGCAGTTTCATGTTTAAAAGAAAACTAATGTGCCCATTTTTATGAGAATGAGCAATTTCACACTTTTTCCTCAAAACGCTCAAAAACGTCCTAATTGGAACAAAATATTCATAAAGTGGAGAAATAATGTTCAAAACGAAGCTAATGTGCTATTTTGATAAGAATGAGCGATTTCATTCTGTTTTTCATAAAAAGCTCAAAAACGATCCAATAAAAAAGGGAGATTTCTCATTTAAAGTGTAGAAATGGCTTCATAATGTTGTAATGCAACATGTTTTGTTAAGAATGAGCGATTTCATACGGTTTTTCCTCAAAATTCTCAAAAATGTCTCATTTGGAGCAAAATAGTTAAAAAGGGTAGATTTCTCATCAATAGCAGTTTTCTGTCATTTAAAGAGTACAAACAGTTCCATGTTGAAAAGAAAACTAATCTTCCAAAAAATTAGCGGTCACACCGTTTTTTCTCAAAACGCCCCCAAAAAATCCACTCGAGCTTAATGATCAAAAACTTCTCAAAAGATCGGTTAAAAAAAGGGAGATTTCTGACCAAAAGCCATTTTTGGCATTTAAAGAGTAGAAACAGTTCCATAATGTTGAAAAGGAAACTAATATGTCCATTTTGATAGGAATGAGCGATTTCAGACCTTTTTTCACAAAATGCTATTAAAAAGGGGAGATTTCTTCAAGACAAGAATGACCTCAAAACGCTCAAAAATCTCCCAATTGGAGCAAAATAGTGGGTCTTTGGGCACCAAAAGTGGTTTTCTGTAATTTAAAGTATAGACAAGTTCAATAATGTTGATACGGAAACTAATGTGCCCATTTTGACAAAATGAGGGATTTCAGATAGTTTCTCTTCAAAATGCTAAAAATGTCCCAATTGGAGCAAAATAGAGCTTCTTACGGTTAATTGGGAAATTTCTGACCAAAAGCCGTTTTCTGTCATTTAAAAAGTAGCCATAATGTTGTAAAGGAAACTAATGGGCATGTTTTCAGCGGTTTTTCCACAAAATGCTCAAAAACATATCAATTTGACCAAAATAGATTAAAAAAAGGGGAGATTTCTTAGCAAAAGTCATTTAAAGAGTAGAAACATTTCCATAATGTTGAAAAGGAAGCTAAAGTGCCCATTTTGCCAAGAATGAGCGATTTCAGACTGTTTTCCCTCAAAACGCTCAAATAAGTCTCAATTGGAGCTAAAAAGGGTAGATATCACACCAAAAGCCTTTTTCTGTCATTTAAAGAATGGAAACAGTTCCATAATATTGAACCGGAAACTAGTGACCATTTTAACAAGAATGAGCGATTTCGACAAATATTTCCCAATAGAGCAAAATGGAGCTTTTTTGGTTAAAAAGGGGAGATTTCTCTTTAAGTGTAGAAAAGTTCAATAATGTTGAAAATGAAACTAATTGCCCATTTTGACAGGAATGAGTGATTTCCGAATTTTTTAGCAAAATAGAGCTTTCGTTTAAAAGGGGAGATTTCTGACTAAAATCCCTGTTTCTGTCATTTAAAGAGTAGAAATAGCTCCATAATGTTGTAAAGGAAACTAATGCACCTATTTTGTTAAGAATGAGCGTTTTTTAACCGTTTTTCCTCTATTCGAGCAAATTAGTTTTTTTCAGTTAAAAAGGTTAGAAAAAGTCATTTAATGAGTAGAAACAGTTCCATAATGTTGAAAAGGAACTAATGTGACCATTTTGACAAGAATGAGCTTAAATACGCTCAAAACTTTCCAATTGGAGCAAACTATAGCTTCGTTTGGTTACAAAGGGGAGAAACAGTTCCATAATATTGAATAAGAAGCCATTTTGACATGAATGAGCGATTTCAGAGTTTTTCCTCAAAACGCTCAAAAACGTCCCGATAGGAGCAAATTAGGGTTAAAACGTGAAGAATTCAGACCAAAATCCGTTTTCTGTTATTTAAAGAGTAGAAACAGCTCCACAATGTTGAAAAGTAAACTAATGTGCCCACTTTGACAAGAATGAGCGATTTCAGACTGTTTATCCTAAAAACATTCAAAAACTATGCAACCTGGTAGAAATGACAGAAAAAGGGATTTTAGTCAGAAATCTCCCCTTTTAAACGAAAGCTCTATTTTGCTAAAAAATTCGGAAATCACTCATTCCTGTCAAAATGGGCAATTAGTTTCATTTTCAACATTATTGAACTTTTCTACACTTAAAGAGAAATCTCCCCTTTTTAACCAAAAAAGCTCCATTTTGCTCTATTGGGAAATATTTGTCGAAATCGCTCATTCTTGTTAAAATGGTCACATTAGTTTCCGGTTCAATATTATGGAACTGTTTCTATTCTTTAATATATATATATATAAACAGAATAACAAACAAACATTAACAAACAACAACAAACAAACATTAAAACAAAAAATCTTAATACACTACTTATAAAAAATAAAGAATAATCGTCATTACAACTAAAGCTGGTGCCCAGCACAGCTGCAGTGTTACCTCGCTGCACGGCTACTGCAATCCGCTGGGAAAGGAAAAAGGAGGAGCGGGGATCATCCGTTTCCTGTTTGAGACGGTTGCCTTAAATGACAGAAAAAGGCTTTTGGTGTGATATCTACTCTTTTTAGCTCCAATTGAGACTTATTTGAGCGTTTTGTGGGAAAACAGCCTGAAATCGCTCATTCTTGGCAAAATGGGCACTTTAGCTTCCTTTTCAACATTATGGAAATGTTTCTACTCCTTAAATAACTTTTGCTAAGAAATCTCCCCTTTTTTTAATCTATTTTGGTCAAATTGATATGTTTTTGAGCATTTTGTGGAAAAACCGCTGAAAACATGCCCATTAGTTTCCTTTACAACATTATGGCTACTTTTTAAATGACAGAAAACGGCTTTTGGTCAGAAATTTCCCTATTAACCGTAAGAAGCTCTATTTTGCTCCAATTGGGACGTTTTTAGCATTTTGAAGAGAAACTATCTGAAATCCCTCATTTTGTCAAAATGGGCACATTAGTTTCCGTATCAACATTATTGAACTTGTCTATACTTTAAATTACAGAAAACCACTTTTGGTGACCCAAAGACCCACTATTTTGCTCCAATTGGGAGATTTTTGAGCGTTTTGAGGTCATTCTTGTCTTGAAGAAATCTCCCTTTTTAACAGCATTTTGTGAAAAAAGGTCTGAAATCGCTCATTCCTATCAAAATGAACATATTAGTTTCCTTTTCAACATTATGGAACTGTTTCTACTCTTTAAATGCCAAAAATGGCTTTTGGTCAGAAATCTCCCTTTTTTAACCGATCTTTTGAGAAGTTTTTGATCATTAAGCTCGAGTGGATTTTTTTGGGCGTTTTGAGAAAAAACGGTGTGACCGCTAATTTTTTGGAAGATTAGTTTTCTTTTCAACATGGAACTGTTTGTACTCTTTAAATGACAGAAAACTGCTATTGATGAGAAATCTACCCTTTTTAACTATTTTGCTCCAAATGAGACATTTTTGAGAATTTTGAGGAAAAACCGTATGAAATCGCTCATTCTTAACAAAACATTATGAAGCCGTATGAAATCGCTCATTCTTAACAAAACATTATGAAGCCATTTCTACACTTTAAATGAGAAATCTCCAGAAAACGCCACCAAACAAAAGCCACGAAACAAAAGCCACGAAAGAAAAACAAAATAAAAGCCACCAAACAAAAGCCACGAAATAAAAGCCACGAAACAAAAGCCATAAACAAAAGTAACGAAACAAAAGCCACGAAACAAAAGCCATGAAACAAAAGCCACGAAAAAAGCCACCAAACAAAAACCACCAAACAAAAGCCACCAAACAAAAACACCAAACAAAAGCCACCAAACAAAAGCCACCAAACAAAAGCCACCAAACAAAAGCCAACAAACAAAAGCCACCAAACAAAAGCCACCAAACAAAAGCCACCAAACAAAAGCCACCATATAAAAGCCAACAAACAAAAGCCACCAAACAAAAGCCACCAAACAAAAGCCAGCAAACAAAAGCCACCAAACAAAAGCCAGCAAACAAAAGCCACCAAACAAAAGCCACCAAACAAAAGCCACCAAACAAAAGCCACCAAACAAAAACCACCAAACAAAAGACACGAAACAAAAGCCACAAAGAAAAGCCATGAAACAAAATCGACAAAACAAAAGCCACGAAATAAAATCCACGAAACAAAAGCCACGAAACAAAAGTCACCAAACAAAAACCACCAAACAAAAGCCACGAAACAAAAGCCACGAAAGAAAAGCCACGAAACAAAAGCCACTGTCCAAAGCCACTCTATATCCAAAGCCACTCTATGTCCAAAGCCACTGTCCAAAGCCACTGTCCAAAGCCACTGTCCAAAGCCACTCTATGTCCAAAGCCACTGTCCAAAGCCACTGTCCAAAGCCAATGTCCAAAGCCACTCTATGTCCAAAGCCACTGTCCAAAGCCACTGTCCAAAGGCACTGTCCAAAGCCACTCTATGTCCAAAGCCACTGTCCAAAGCCACTCTCCAAAGCCACTGTCCAAAGCCACTCTCCAAAGCCACTGTCCAAAGCCATTCTATGTCCAAAACCACTGTCCAAAGCCACTCTCCAAAGCCACTGTCCAAAGCCACTCTATGTCCAAAGCCACTGTCCAAAGCCACTCTCCAAAGCCACTGTCCAAAGCCACTCTATGTCCTAAGCCACTGTCCGAAGCCACTCTCCAAAGCAACTGTCCAAAGCCACTCTATGTCCAAAGCCTCTCTATGTCCAAAGCCACTGTCCAAAGCCACTCTACAAAGCCACTGTCGAAAGTCACACTATGTCCAAAGCCACTGTCCAAAGCCACTCTCCAAAGCCACTCTCCAAAGCCACTCTATGTCCAAAGCCACTGTCCAAAGCCACTGTCCAAATCCACTCTCTAAAGCTACTCTATGTCCAAAGCCACTGTCCAAAGCCACTCTCCTAAAGCCACTGTCCAAAGCCACTCTATGTCCAAAGCCACTGTCCAAAGCCACTCTCCAAAGCCACTCTCCAAAGGCACTCTATGTCCAAAGCCACTGTCCAAAGCCACTGTCCAAAGCCACTATCCAAAGCCACTCTATGTCCAAACCACTGTCCAAAGACTCTCCAAAGCCACTCTCCAAAGCCACTCTATGTCCAAAGCCACTGTCCAAAGCCACTGTCCAAAGCTATTCTCCAAAGCCACTCTATGTCCAAAGCCACTGTCCAAAGCCACTGTCCAAAGCCACTCTCCAAAGCCACTCTATGTCCAAAGCCACTGTCCAAAGCCACTGTCCAAAGCCACTGTCCAAAGCCACTCTATGTCCAAAGCCACTGTCCAAAGCCACTGTCCAAAGGCACTGTCCAAAGCCACTCTATGTCCAAAGCCACTGTCCAAAGCCACTGTCCAAAGCCACTCTATTTCCAAAGCCACTGCCCGAAGCCACTGTCCAAAGCCACTGTCCAAAGCCACTCTATGTCCAAAGCCACTCTCCAAAGCCACTGTCCAAAGCCACTGTATGTCCAATGCCACTGTATGTCCAAAGCTACTGTCCAAAGCCACTGTATGTCCAAAGCCACTGTATGTCCAAAGCCACTATCCAAAGCCACTGTATGTCCAAAGCCACTGTATATCCAAAGCCACTGTCCAAAGCCACTGTATGTCCAAAGCCACTGTATGTCCAAAGCCACTGTCTAAAGCCACTGTATGTCCAAAGCCACTGTCCAAAGCCTCTGTATGTCCAAAGCCACTGTATGTCCAAAGCCACTGTCCATAGCCACTGTATGTCCAAAGCCACTGTATGTCCAAAGCCACTGTCCAAAGCCACTGTATGTCCAAAGCCACTGTATGTCCAAAGCCACTTTCCAAAGCCACTCTATGTCCAAAGCCACTCTATGTCCAAAGCTACTGTATGTCCAAAGCCACTGTTCAAAGCCACTGTATGTCCAAAGCCACTGTATGTCCAAAGCCACTGTCCAAATCCACCGTATGTCCAAATCCACGGTATGTCCAAAGCCACTGTCCAAAGCCACCGTATGTCCAAAGCCACTGTATGTCCAAAGCCACTGTCCAAAGCCACTGTATGTCCAAAGCCACTGTATGTCCAAAGCCACTGTATGTCCAAAGCCACTGTCCAAAGCCACTGTATGTCCAAAGCCACTGTATGTCCAAAGCCACTGTCCAAAGCCACTGTATGTCCAAAGCCACTGTATGTCCAAAGCCACTGTCCAAAGCCACTGTATGTCCAAAGCCACTGTATGTCCAAAGCCACTGTCCAAAGCCACTGTATGTCCAAAGCCACTGTATGTCCAAAGCTACTGTCCAAAGCAACCGTATCTTCAAAGCCACTGTATGTCCAAAGCCACTGTCCAAAGCCACCGTATGTCCAAAGCCACTGTATGTCCAAAGCCACTCTCCAAAGCCACTCTCCAAAGCCACTCTATGTCCAAAGCCACTATCCAAAGCCACTCTCCAAAGCCACTCTCCAAAGCCACTCTTTGTCCAAAGCCACTGTCCAAAGCCACTCTCCAAAGCCACTGTATCTCCAAAGCCACTGTCCAAAGCCACTGTATGTCCAAAGCCTCTGTATGTCCAAAGCCACTGTCCAAAGCCACTGTATGTCCAAAGCCACTGTATGTCCAAAGCCACTGTATGTCCAAAGCCACTGTCCAAAGCCACTGTATGTCCAAAGCCACTGTATGTCCAAAGCCACTGTATGTCCAAAGCCACGGTATGTCCAAAGCCACTGTCCAAAGCCACCGTATGTCCAAATTTAGTGGCTTTGTTTGTTGGCCATGTTTATTGGTTTGTTTGGTGGCTTTGTTTAGTGGCCTTGTTTGGTGGCCATGTTTAGTGGCTTTGTTTAGTGGCCAAGTTTAGTGTCTTTGTTTAGTGGCCTTGTTTAGTGGCCTTGTTTAGTGGCCTTGTTTAGTGTCTTTGTTTAGTGGCCTAGTTATTGGCTTTGTTTGGTGGCCTCGTTTAGTGGCCTTGTTTAGTGGCCTTGTTTAGTTGCTTTGTTTAGTGTCCTTGTATATGGCTTTGTTTGGTGGCCTTGTTTAGTGGCTTAGTGGCTTTGTTTAGTGGCTTTGTTCAGTGGCCTTGTTAATGGCTTTGTTTATTTGCTTTGTTCAGTTTCTTTGTTCAGTGGCTTTTTTTAGTGGCTTTGTTTAGTGTCCTTGTTAATGGCTTTGTTTGGTGACCTTGTTTAGTGGCTTAGTGGCTTTGTTTATTGGCTTTGTTTAGTGGCTTTGTTCAGTGGCTTTGTTTAGTGTAGTGGCTTTGTTTAGTGGCTATGTATAGTGGCTCTCACTGGGATCTTTTGCCGGTCATATACTATGAGACGTTCAGCCAGTCTCATATACTCCGAGTCCCAGTCACATTGTGATCTTATTCAGCCAGTCATATACTATGAGACCTTCTTCAGCCAGTTCTTATTCCGCCAGTCATATACTCTGGGTCTCATTCATATACTCTCGCTGGGATCTTCTTCAGCCAGTCATATACTCTACTAATTAAGAGCAAAATATAGCTTCTTTCACAAAGGGGAGAAAGAGTTCTCTAATATTGAAAAGGAAGCGAATGTGCCCATTATTTCCAGATTGAACGATTTCAGAGTTTTTCCTCAAAACGCTCAAAAACGTCCCGGATTGGAGCATAATAGGGTTAAAAAGGAGAGAATTCAGACAAAAAGCCGTTTACTGTTATTTAAAGAGTAGAAAAGGTTCCATAATTTTGAAAAGTAAACTAATTTGTCAATTTTAACAAGAATGACCGAGCGATTTTAGCTTCTTTGGTTAAAAAGGGTAAATTTCCCACCAAAAGCCTTTTTCTGTCATTTAAATAAAGTAAAGAAGCAGTTTCATGTTTAAAAGAAAACTAATGTGCCCATTTTGATGAGAATGAGCAATTTCACACTTTTTCCTCAAAACACTCAAAAACGTCCTAATTCGAACAAAATATTCATAAAGTGGAGAAATAATGTTCAAAACGAAGCTAATGTGCTATTTTGATAAGAATGAGCGATTTCATTCTGTTTTTCATAAAAAGCTCAAAAACGATCCAATAAAAAAGGGAGATTTCTCATTTAAAGTGTAGAAATGGCTTCATAATGTTGTAATGCAACATGTTTTGTTAAGAATGAGCGATTTCATACGGTTTTTCCTCAAAATTCTCAAAAATGTCTCATTTGGAGCAAAATAGTTAAAAAGGGTAGATTTCTCATCAATAGCAGTTTTCTGTCATTTAAAGAGTACAAACAGTTCCATGTTGAAAAGAAAACTAATCTTCCAAAAAATTAGCGGTCACACCGTTTTTTCTCAAAACGCCCAAAAAAAATCCACTCGAGCTTAATGATCAAAAACTTCTCAAAAGATCGGTTAAAAAAAGGGAGATTTCTGACCAAAAGCCATTTTTGGCATTTAAAGAGGAGAAACAGTTCCATAATGTTGAAAAGGAAACTAATATGTCCATTTTGATAGGAATTAGCGATTTCAGACCTTTTTTCACAAAATGCTGTTAAAAAGGGGAGATTTCTTCAAGACAAGAATGACCTCAAAACGCTCAAAAAATCTCCCAATTGGAGCAAAATAGTGGGTCTTTGGGCACCAAAAGTGGTTTTCTGTAATTTAAAGTATAGACAAGTTCAATAATGTTGATACGGAAACTAATGTGCCCATTTTGACAAAATGAGGGATTTCAGATAGTTTCTCTTCAAAATGCTAAAAACGTCCCAATTGGAGCAAAATAGAGCTTCTTACGGTTAATTGGGAAATTTCTGACCAAAAGCCGTTTTCTGTCATTTAAAAAGTAGCCATAATGTTGTAAAGGAAACTAATGGGCATGTTTTCAGCGGTTTTTCCACAAAATGCTCAAAAACATATCAATTTGACCAAAATAGATTAAAAAAAGGGGAGATTTCTTAGCAAAAGTCATTTAAAGAGTAGAAACATTTCCATAATGTTGAAAAGGAAGCTAAAGTGCCCATTTTGCCAAGAATGAGCGATTTCAGACTGTTTTCCCTCAAAACGCTCAAATAAGTCTCAATTGGAGCTAAAAAGGGTAGATATCACACCAAAAGCCTTTTTCTGTCATTTAAAGAATGGAAACAGTTCCATAATATTGAACCGGAAACTAATGTGACCATTTTAACAAGAATGAGCGATTTCGACAAATATTTCCCAATAGAGCAAAATGGAGCTTTTTTGGTTAAAAAGGGGAGATTTCACTTTAAGTGTAGAAAAGTTCAATAATGTTGAAAATGAAACTAATTGCCCATTTTGACAGGAAAGAGTGATTTCCGAATTTTTCAGCAAAATAGAGCTTTCGTTTAAAAGGGGAGATTTCTGACTAAAATCCCTGTTTCTGTCATTTAAAGAGTAGAAATAGCTCCATAATGTTGTAAAGGAAACTAATGCACCTATTTTGTTAAGAATGAGCGTTTTTTAACCGTTTTTCCTCTATTCGAGCAAATTAGAGTTTTTTTCAGTTAAAAAGGTTAGAAAAAGTCATTTAATGAGTAGAAACAGTTCCATAATGTTGAAAAGGAACCAATGTGACCATTTTGACAAGAATGAGCTTAAATACGCTCAAAACTTTCCAATTGGAGCAAACTATAGCTTCGTTTGGTTACAAAGGGGAGAAACAGTTCCATAATATTGAATAAGAAGCCATTTTGACATGAATGAGCGATTTCAGAGTTTTTCCTCAAAACGCTCAAAAACGTCCCGATAGGAGCAAATTAGGGTTAAAACGTGAAGAATTCAGACCAAAATCCGTTTTCTATTATTTAAAGAGTAGAAACAGCTCCACAATGTTGAAAAGTAAACTAATGTGCCCACTTTGACAAGAATGAGCGATTTCAGACTGTTTATCCTAAAAACATTCAAAAACTATGCAACCTGGTAGAAATGACAGAAAAAGGGATTTTAGTCAGAAATCTCCCCTTTTAAACGAAAGCTCTATTTTGCTAAAAAATTCGGAAATCACTCATTCCTGTCAAAATGGGCAATTAGTTTCATTTTCAACATTATTGAACTTTTCTACACTTAAAGAGAAATCTCCCCTTTTTAACCAAAAAAGCTCCATTTTGCTCTATTGGGAAATATTTGTCGAAATCGCTCATTCTTGTTAAAATGGTCACATTAGTTTCCGGTTCAATATTATGGAACTGTTTCTATTCTTTAATATATATATATATAAACAGAATAACAAACAAACATTAACAAACAACAACAAACAAACATTAAAACAAAAAATCTTAATACACTACTTATAAAAAATAAAAAATAATCGTCATTACAACTAAAGCTGGTGCCCAGCACAGCTGCAGTGTTACCTCGCTGCACAGCTACTGCAATCCGCTGGGAAAGGAAAAAGGAGGAGCGGGGATCATCCGTTTCCTGTTTGAGACGGTTGCCTTAAATGACAGAAAAAGGCTTTTGGTGTGATATCTACTCTTTTTAGCTCCAATTGAGACTTATTTGAGCGTTTTGTGGGAAAACAGCCTGAAATCGCTCATTCTTGGCAAAATGGGCACTTTAGCTTCCTTTTCAACATTATGGAAATGTTTCTACTCCTTAAATAACTTTTGCTAAGAAATCTCCCCTTTTTTTAAATCTATTTTGGTCAAATTGATATGTTTTTGAGCATTTTGTGGAAAAACCGCTGAAAACATGCCCATTAGTTTCCTTTACAACATTATGGCTACTTTTTAAATGACAGAAAACGGCTTTTGGTCAGAAATTTCCCTATTAACCGTAAGAAGCTCTATTTTGCTCCAATTGGGACGTTTTTAGCATTTTGAAGAGAAACTATCTGAAATCCCTCATTTTGTCAAAATGGGCACATTAGTTTCCGTATCAACATTATTGAACTTGTCTCTACTTTAAATTACAGAAAACCACTTTTGGTGACCCAAAGACCCACTATTTTGCTCCAATTGGGAGATTTTTGAGCGTTTTGAGGTCATTCTTGTCTTGAAGAAATCTCCCTTTTTAACAGCATTTTGTGAAAAAAGGTCTGAAATCGCTCATTCCTATCAAAATGAACATATTAGTTTCCTTTTCAACATTATGGAACTGTTTCTACTCTTTAAATGCCAAAAATGGCTTTTGGTCAGAAATCTCCCTTTTTTTAACCGATCTTTTGAGAAGTTTTTGATCATTAAGCTCGAGTGGATTTTTTTGGGCGTTTTGAGAAAAAACGGTGTGACCGCTAATTTTTTGGAAGATTAGTTTTCTTTTCAACATGGAACTGTTTGTACTCTTTAAATGACAGAAAACTGCTATTGATGAGAAATCTACCCTTTTTAACTATTTTGCTCCAAATGAGACATTTTTGGGAATTTTGAGGAAAAACCGCATGAAATCGCTCATTCTTAACAAAACATTATGAAGCCGTATGAAATCGCTCATTCTTAACAAAACATTATGAAGCCATTTCTACACTTTAAATGAGAAATCTCCAGAAAACGCCACCAAACAAAAGCCACGAAACAAAAGCCACGAAAGAAAAACAAAATAAAAGCCACCAAACAAAAGCCACGAAATAAAAGCCACGAAACAAAAACCATAAACAAAAGTAACGAAACAAAAGCCACCAAACAAAAGCCACCAAACAAAAGCCAACAAAGAAAAGCCACCAAACAAAAACACCAAACAAAAGCCACCAAACAAAAGCCACCAAACAAAAGCCACCAAACAAAAGCCAGCAAACAAAAACCACCAAACAAAAGACACGAAACAAAAGCCACAAAGAAAAGCCATGAAACAAAATCGACAAAACAAAAGCCACGAAATAAAATCCACGAAACAAAAGCCACGAAACAAAAGTCACCAAACAAAAACCACCAAACAAAAGCCACGAAACAAAAGCCACGAAAGAAAAGCCACGAAACAAAAGCCACTGTCCAAAGCCACTCTATATCCAAAGCCACTCTATGTCCAAAGCCACTGTCCAAAGCCACTGTCCAAAGCCACTGTCCAAAGCCACTCTATGTCCAAAGCCACTGTCCAAAGCCACTGTCCAAAGCCAATGTCCAAAGCCACTCTATGTCCAAAGCCACTGTCCAAAGCCACTGTCCAAAGGCACTGTCCAAAGCCACTCTATGTCCAAAGCCACTGTCCAAAGCCACTCTCCAAAGCCACTGTCCAAAGCCACTCTCCAAAGCCACTCTATGTCCCAAGCAACTGTCCAAAGCCACTGTCCAAAGCCACTCTACAAAGCCACTCTATCTCCAAAGCCACTGTCCAAAGACACTCTCCAAAGCCACTCTCCAAAGCCACTCTATGTCAAAAGCCACTGTCCAAAGCCACTCTCCAAAGCCACTGTCCAAAGCCACTCTATGTCCAAAGCCACTGTCCAAAGCCACTGTCCAAAGCCACTCTCCAAAGCCACTCTATGTCCAAAGCCACTGTCCAAAGCCACTCTCTAAAGCCACTCTCCAAAGCCACTCTATGTCCAAAGCCACTGTCCAAACACACTGTCCAAAGCCACTCTCCAAAGCCACTCTATGTCCAAAGCCACTGTCCAAAGCCACTCTCCAAAGCCACTCTCCAAAGCCACTCAATATCCAAAGCCACTGTACAATGCCACTGTCCAAAGCCACTCTCCAAAGCCACTCTATGTCCAAAGCCACTGTCCAAAGCCACTGTCCAAAGCCATTCTCCAAAGCCACTCTATGTCCAAAGCCACTGTCCAAAGCCACTCTCCAAAGCCACTGTCCAAAGCCACTGTATGTCCAAAGTCACTGTATGTCCAAAGCCACTGTATGTCCAAATCCACTGTCCAAAGCCACTGTATTTCCAAAGCCACTGTCCAAAGCCACTGTATGTCCAAAGCCACTGTATGTCCAAAGCCACTATACAAAGCCACTGTATGTCCAAAGCCACTGTATGTCCAAAGGCACTGTCCAAATCCACTGTATGTCCAAAGCCACTGTATGTCCAAAGCCACTGTCCAAAGCCACCGTATGTCCAAATTTAGTGGCTTTGTTTGTTGGCCATGTTTATTGGTTTGTTTGGTGGCTTTGTTTAGTGGCCTTGTTTGGTGGCCATGTTTAGTGGCTTTGTTTAGTGGCCAAGTTTAGTGTCTTTGTTTAGTGGCCTTGTTTAGTGGCCTTGTTTAGTGGCCTTGTTTAGTGTCTTTGTTTAGTGGCCTAGTTATTGGCTTTGTTTGGTGGCCTCGTTTAGTGGCCTTGTTTAGTGGCCTTGTTTAGTTGCTTTGTTTAGTGTCCTTGTATATGGCTTTGTTTGGTGGCCTTGTTTAGTGGCTTAGTGGCTTTGTTTAGTGGCTTTGTTCAGTGGCCTTGTTAATGGCTTTGTTTATTTGCTTTGTTCAGTTTCTTTGTTCAGTGGCTTTTTTTAGTGGCTTTGTTTAGTGTCCTTGTTAATGGCTTTGTTTGGTGACCTTGTTTAGTGGCTTAGTGGCTTTGTTTATTGGCTTTGTTTAGTGGCTTTGTTCAGTGGCTTTGTTTAGTGTAGTGGCTTTGTTTAGTGGCTATGTATAGTGGCTCTCACTGGGATCTTTTGCCGGTCATATACTATGAGACGTTCAGCCAGTCTCATATACTCCGAGTCCCAGTCACATTGTGATCTTATTCAGCCAGTCATATACTATGAGACCTTCTTCAGCCAGTTCTTATTCCGCCAGTCATATACTCTGGGTCTCATTCATATACTCTCGCTGGGATCTTCTTCAGCCAGTCATATACTCTACTAATTAAGAGCAAAATATAGCTTCTTTCACAAAGGGGAGAAAGAGTTCTCTAATATTGAAAAGGAAGCGAATGTGCCCATTATTTCCAGATTGAACGATTTCAGAGTTTTTCCTCAAAACGCTCAAAAACGTCCCGGATTGGAGCATAATAGGGTTAAAAAGGAGAGAATTCAGACAAAAAGCCGTTTACTGTTATTTAAAGAGTAGAAAAGGTTCCATAATTTTGAAAAGTAAACTAATTTGTCAATTTTAACAAGAATGACCGAGCGATTTTAGCTTCTTTGGTTAAAAAGGGTAAATTTCCCACCAAAAGCCTTTTTCTGTCATTTAAATAAAGTAAAGAAGCAGTTTCATGTTTAAAAGAAAACTAATGTGCCCATTTTGATGAGAATGAGCAATTTCACACTTTTTCCTCAAAACACTCAAAAACGTCCTAATTCGAACAAAATATTCATAAAGTGGAGAAATAATGTTCAAAACGAAGCTAATGTGCTATTTTGATAAGAATGAGCGATTTCATTCTGTTTTTCATAAAAAGCTCAAAAACGATCCAATAAAAAAGGGAGATTTCTCATTTAAAGTGTAGAAATGGCTTCATAATGTTGTAATGCAACATGTTTTGTTAAGAATGAGCGATTTCATACGGTTTTTCCTCAAAATTCTCAAAAATGTCTCATTTGGAGCAAAATAGTTAAAAAGGGTAGATTTCTCATCAATAGCAGTTTTCTGTCATTTAAAGAGTACAAACAGTTCCATGTTGAAAAGAAAACTAATCTTCCAAAAAATTAGCGGTCACACCGTTTTTTCTCAAAACGCCCAAAAAAAATCCACTCGAGCTTAATGATCAAAAACTTCTCAAAAGATCGGTTAAAAAAAGGGAGATTTCTGACCAAAAGCCATTTTTGGCATTTAAAGAGGAGAAACAGTTCCATAATGTTGAAAAGGAAACTAATATGTCCATTTTGATAGGAATTAGCGATTTCAGACCTTTTTTCACAAAATGCTGTTAAAAAGGGGAGATTTCTTCAAGACAAGAATGACCTCAAAACGCTCAAAAAATCTCCCAATTGGAGCAAAATAGTGGGTCTTTGGGCACCAAAAGTGGTTTTCTGTAATTTAAAGTATAGACAAGTTCAATAATGTTGATACGGAAACTAATGTGCCCATTTTGACAAAATGAGGGATTTCAGATAGTTTCTCTTCAAAATGCTAAAAACGTCCCAATTGGAGCAAAATAGAGCTTCTTACGGTTAATTGGGAAATTTCTGACCAAAAGCCGTTTTCTGTCATTTAAAAAGTAGCCATAATGTTGTAAAGGAAACTAATGGGCATGTTTTCAGCGGTTTTTCCACAAAATGCTCAAAAACATATCAATTTGACCAAAATAGATTAAAAAAAGGGGAGATTTCGTAGCAAAAGTCATTTAAAGAGTAGAAACATTTCCATAATGTTGAAAAGGAAGCTAAAGTGCCCATTTTGCCAAGAATGAGCGATTTCAGACTGTTTTCCCTCAAAACGCTCAAATAAGTCTCAATTGGAGCTAAAAAGGGTAGATATCACACCAAAAGCCTTTTTCTGTCATTTAAAGAATGGAAACAGTTCCATAATATTGAACCGGAAACTAATGTGACCATTTTAACAAGAATGAGCGATTTCGACAAATATTTCCCAATAGAGCAAAATGGAGCTTTTTTGGTTAAAAAGGGGAGATTTCACTTTAAGTGTAGAAAAGTTCAATAATGTTGAAAATGAAACTAATTGCCCATTTTGACAGGAAAGAGTGATTTCCGAATTTTTCAGCAAAATAGAGCTTTCGTTTAAAAGGGGAGATTTCTGACTAAAATCCCTGTTTCTGTCATTTAAAGAGTAGAAATAGCTCCATAATGTTGTAAAGGAAACTAATGCACCTATTTTGTTAAGAATGAGCGTTTTTTAACCGTTTTTCCTCTATTCGAGCAAATTAGAGTTTTTTTCAGTTAAAAAGGTTAGAAAAAGTCATTTAATGAGTAGAAACAGTTCCATAATGTTGAAAAGGAACCAATGTGACCATTTTGACAAGAATGAGCTTAAATACGCTCAAAACTTTCCAATTGGAGCAAACTATAGCTTCGTTTGGTTACAAAGGGGAGAAACAGTTCCATAATATTGAATAAGAAGCCATTTTGACATGAATGAGCGATTTCAGAGTTTTTCCTCAAAACGCTCAAAAACGTCCCGATAGGAGCAAATTAGGGTTAAAACGTGAAGAATTCAGACCAAAATCCGTTTTCTATTATTTAAAGAGTAGAAACAGCTCCACAATGTTGAAAAGTAAACTAATGTGCCCACTTTGACAAGAATGAGCGATTTCAGACTGTTTATCCTAAAAACATTCAAAAACTATGCAACCTGGTAGAAATGACAGAAAAAGGGATTTTAGTCAGAAATCTCCCCTTTTAAACGAAAGCTCTATTTTGCTAAAAAATTCGGAAATCACTCATTCCTGTCAAAATGGGCAATTAGTTTCATTTTCAACATTATTGAACTTTTCTACACTTAAAGAGAAATCTCCCCTTTTTAACCAAAAAAGCTCCATTTTGCTCTATTGGGAAATATTTGTCGAAATCGCTCATTCTTGTTAAAATGGTCACATTAGTTTCCGGTTCAATATTATGGAACTGTTTCTATTCTTTAATATATATATATATAAACAGAATAACAAACAAACATTAACAAACAACAACAAACAAACATTAAAACAAAAAATCTTAATACACTACTTATAAAAAATAAAAAATAATCGTCATTACAACTAAAGCTGGTGCCCAGCACAGCTGCAGTGTTACCTCGCTGCACGGCTACTGCAATCCGCTGGGAAAGGAAAAAGGAGGAGCGGGGATCATCCGTTTCCTGTTTGAGACGGTTGCCTTAAATGACAGAAAAAGGCTTTTGGTGTGATATCTACTCTTTTTAGCTCCAATTGAGACTTATTTGAGCGTTTTGTGGGAAAACAGCCTGAAATCGCTCATTCTTGGCAAAATGGGCACTTTAGCTTCCTTTTCAACATTATGGAAATGTTTCTACTCCTTAAATAACTTTTGCTAAGAAATCTCCCCTTTTTTTAAATCTATTTTGGTCAAATTGATATGTTTTTGAGCATTTTGTGGAAAAACCGCTGAAAACATGCCCATTAGTTTCCTTTACAACATTATGGCTACTTTTTAAATGACAGAAAACGGCTTTTGGTCAGAAATTTCCCTATTAACCGTAAGAAGCTCTATTTTGCTCCAATTGGGACGTTTTTAGCATTTTGAAGAGAAACTATCTGAAATCCCTCATTTTGTCAAAATGGGCACATTAGTTTCCGTATCAACATTATTGAACTTGTCTCTACTTTAAATTACAGAAAACCACTTTTGGTGACCCAAAGACCCACTATTTTGCTCCAATTGGGAGATTTTTGAGCGTTTTGAGGTCATTCTTGTCTTGAAGAAATCTCCCTTTTTAACAGCATTTTGTGAAAAAAGGTCTGAAATCGCTCATTCCTATCAAAATGAACATATTAGTTTCCTTTTCAACATTATGGAACTGTTTCTACTCTTTAAATGCCAAAAATGGCTTTTGGTCAGAAATCTCCCTTTTTTTAACCGATCTTTTGAGAAGTTTTTGATCATTAAGCTCGAGTGGATTTTTTTGGGCGTTTTGAGAAAAAACGGTGTGACCGCTAATTTTTTGGAAGATTAGTTTTCTTTTCAACATGGAACTGTTTGTACTCTTTAAATGACAGAAAACTGCTATTGATGAGAAATCTACCCTTTTTAACTATTTTGCTCCAAATGAGACATTTTTGGGAATTTTGAGGAAAAACCGCATGAAATCGCTCATTCTTAACAAAACATTATGAAGCCGTATGAAATCGCTCATTCTTAACAAAACATTATGAAGCCATTTCTACACTTTAAATGAGAAATCTCCAGAAAACGCCACCAAACAAAAGCCACGAAACAAAAGCCACGAAAGAAAAACAAAATAAAAGCCACCAAACAAAAGCCACGAAATAAAAGCCACGAAACAAAAACCATAAACAAAAGTAACGAAACAAAAGCCACCAAACAAAAGCCACCAAACAAAAGCCAACAAAGAAAAGCCACCAAACAAAAACACCAAACAAAAGCCACCAAACAAAAGCCACCAAACAAAAGCCACCAAACAAAAGCCAGCAAACAAAAACCACCAAACAAAAGACACGAAACAAAAGCCACAAAGAAAAGCCATGAAACAAAATCGACAAAACAAAAGCCACGAAATAAAATCCACGAAACAAAAGCCACGAAACAAAAGTCACCAAACAAAAACCACCAAACAAAAGCCACGAAACAAAAGCCACGAAAGAAAAGCCACGAAACAAAAGCCACTGTCCAAAGCCACTCTATATCCAAAGCCACTCTATGTCCAAAGCCACTGTCCAAAGCCACTGTCCAAAGCCACTGTCCAAAGCCACTCTATGTCCAAAGCCACTGTCCAAAGCCACTGTCCAAAGCCAATGTCCAAAGCCACTCTATGTCCAAAGCCACTGTCCAAAGCCACTGTCCAAAGGCACTGTCCAAAGCCACTCTATGTCCAAAGCCACTGTCCAAAGCCACTCTCCAAAGCCACTGTCCAAAGCCACTCTCCAAAGCCACTCTATGTCCCAAGCAACTGTCCAAAGCCACTGTCCAAAGCCACTCTACAAAGCCACTCTATCTCCAAAGCCACTGTCCAAAGACACTCTCCAAAGCCACTCTCCAAAGCCACTCTATGTCAAAAGCCACTGTCCAAAGCCACTCTCCAAAGCCACTGTCCAAAGCCACTCTATGTCCAAAGCCACTGTCCAAAGCCACTGTCCAAAGCCACTCTCCAAAGCCACTCTATGTCCAAAGCCACTGTCCAAAGCCACTCTCTAAAGCCACTCTCCAAAGCCACTCTATGTCCAAAGCCACTGTCCAAACACACTGTCCAAAGCCACTCTCCAAAGCCACTCTATGTCCAAAGCCACTGTCCAAAGCCACTCTCCAAAGCCACTCTCCAAAGCCACTCAATATCCAAAGCCACTGTACAATGCCACTGTCCAAAGCCACTCTCCAAAGCCACTCTATGTCCAAAGCCACTGTCCAAAGCCACTGTCCAAAGCCATTCTCCAAAGCCACTCTATGTCCAAAGCCACTGTCCAAAGCCACTCTCCAAAGCCACTGTCCAAAGCCACTGTATGTCCAAAGTCACTGTATGTCCAAAGCCACTGTATGTCCAAATCCACTGTCCAAAGCCACTGTATTTCCAAAGCCACTGTCCAAAGCCACTGTATGTCCAAAGCCACTGTATGTCCAAAGCCACTATACAAAGCCACTGTATGTCCAAAGCCACTGTATGTCCAAAGGCACTGTCCAAATCCACTGTATGTCCAAAGCCACTGTATGTCCAAAGCCACTGTCCAAAGCCACCGTATGTCCAAATTTAGTGGCTTTGTTTGTTGGCCATGTTTATTGGTTTGTTTGGTGGCTTTGTTTAGTGGCCTTGTTTGGTGGCCATGTTTAGTGGCTTTGTTTAGTGGCCAAGTTTAGTGTCTTTGTTTAGTGGCCTTGTTTAGTGGCCTTGTTTAGTGGCCTTGTTTAGTGTCTTTGTTTAGTGGCCTAGTTATTGGCTTTGTTTGGTGGCCTCGTTTAGTGGCCTTGTTTAGTGGCCTTGTTTAGTTGCTTTGTTTAGTGTCCTTGTATATGGCTTTGTTTGGTGGCCTTGTTTAGTGGCTTAGTGGCTTTGTTTAGTGGCTTTGTTCAGTGGCCTTGTTAATGGCTTTGTTTATTTGCTTTGTTCAGTTTCTTTGTTCAGTGGCTTTTTTTAGTGGCTTTGTTTAGTGTCCTTGTTAATGGCTTTGTTTGGTGACCTTGTTTAGTGGCTTAGTGGCTTTGTTTATTGGCTTTGTTTAGTGGCTTTGTTCAGTGGCTTTGTTTAGTGTAGTGGCTTTGTTTAGTGGCTATGTATAGTGGCTCTCACTGGGATCTTTTGCCGGTCATATACTATGAGACGTTCAGCCAGTCTCATATACTCCGAGTCCCAGTCACATTGTGATCTTATTCAGCCAGTCATATACTATGAGACCTTCTTCAGCCAGTTCTTATTCCGCCAGTCATATACTCTGGGTCTCATTCATATACTCTCGCTGGGATCTTCTTCAGCCAGTCATATACTCTACTAATTAAGAGCAAAATATAGCTTCTTTCACAAAGGGGAGAAAGAGTTCTCTAATATTGAAAAGGAAGCGAATGTGCCCATTATTTCCAGATTGAACGATTTCAGAGTTTTTCCTCAAAACGCTCAAAAACGTCCCGGATTGGAGCATAATAGGGTTAAAAAGGAGAGAATTCAGACAAAAAGCCGTTTACTGTTATTTAAAGAGTAGAAAAGGTTCCATAATTTTGAAAAGTAAACTAATTTGTCAATTTTAACAAGAATGACCGAGCGATTTTAGCTTCTTTGGTTAAAAAGGGTAAATTTCCCACCAAAAGCCTTTTTCTGTCATTTAAATAAAGTAAAGAAGCAGTTTCATGTTTAAAAGAAAACTAATGTGCCCATTTTGATGAGAATGAGCAATTTCACACTTTTTCCTCAAAACACTCAAAAACGTCCTAATTCGAACAAAATATTCATAAAGTGGAGAAATAATGTTCAAAACGAAGCTAATGTGCTATTTTGATAAGAATGAGCGATTTCATTCTGTTTTTCATAAAAAGCTCAAAAACGATCCAATAAAAAAGGGAGATTTCTCATTTAAAGTGTAGAAATGGCTTCATAATGTTGTAATGCAACATGTTTTGTTAAGAATGAGCGATTTCATACGGTTTTTCCTCAAAATTCTCAAAAATGTCTCATTTGGAGCAAAATAGTTAAAAAGGGTAGATTTCTCATCAATAGCAGTTTTCTGTCATTTAAAGAGTACAAACAGTTCCATGTTGAAAAGAAAACTAATCTTCCAAAAAATTAGCGGTCACACCGTTTTTTCTCAAAACGCCCAAAAAAAATCCACTCGAGCTTAATGATCAAAAACTTCTCAAAAGATCGGTTAAAAAAAGGGAGATTTCTGACCAAAAGCCATTTTTGGCATTTAAAGAGGAGAAACAGTTCCATAATGTTGAAAAGGAAACTAATATGTCCATTTTGATAGGAATTAGCGATTTCAGACCTTTTTTCACAAAATGCTGTTAAAAAGGGGAGATTTCTTCAAGACAAGAATGACCTCAAAACGCTCAAAAAATCTCCCAATTGGAGCAAAATAGTGGGTCTTTGGGCACCAAAAGTGGTTTTCTGTAATTTAAAGTATAGACAAGTTCAATAATGTTGATACGGAAACTAATGTGCCCATTTTGACAAAATGAGGGATTTCAGATAGTTTCTCTTCAAAATGCTAAAAACGTCCCAATTGGAGCAAAATAGAGCTTCTTACGGTTAATTGGGAAATTTCTGACCAAAAGCCGTTTTCTGTCATTTAAAAAGTAGCCATAATGTTGTAAAGGAAACTAATGGGCATGTTTTCAGCGGTTTTTCCACAAAATGCTCAAAAACATATCAATTTGACCAAAATAGATTAAAAAAAGGGGAGATTTCTTAGCAAAAGTCATTTAAAGAGTAGAAACATTTCCATAATGTTGAAAAGGAAGCTAAAGTGCCCATTTTGCCAAGAATGAGCGATTTCAGACTGTTTTCCCTCAAAACGCTCAAATAAGTCTCAATTGGAGCTAAAAAGGGTAGATATCACACCAAAAGCCTTTTTCTGTCATTTAAAGAATGGAAACAGTTCCATAATATTGAACCGGAAACTAATGTGACCATTTTAACAAGAATGAGCGATTTCGACAAATATTTCCCAATAGAGCAAAATGGAGCTTTTTTGGTTAAAAAGGGGAGATTTCACTTTAAGTGTAGAAAAGTTCAATAATGTTGAAAATGAAACTAATTGCCCATTTTGACAGGAAAGAGTGATTTCCGAATTTTTCAGCAAAATAGAGCTTTCGTTTAAAAGGGGAGATTTCTGACTAAAATCCCTGTTTCTGTCATTTAAAGAGTAGAAATAGCTCCATAATGTTGTAAAGGAAACTAATGCACCTATTTTGTTAAGAATGAGCGTTTTTTAACCGTTTTTCCTCTATTCGAGCAAATTAGAGTTTTTTTCAGTTAAAAAGGTTAGAAAAAGTCATTTAATGAGTAGAAACAGTTCCATAATGTTGAAAAGGAACCAATGTGACCATTTTGACAAGAATGAGCTTAAATACGCTCAAAACTTTCCAATTGGAGCAAACTATAGCTTCGTTTGGTTACAAAGGGGAGAAACAGTTCCATAATATTGAATAAGAAGCCATTTTGACATGAATGAGCGATTTCAGAGTTTTTCCTCAAAACGCTCAAAAACGTCCCGATAGGAGCAAATTAGGGTTAAAACGTGAAGAATTCAGACCAAAATCCGTTTTCTATTATTTAAAGAGTAGAAACAGCTCCACAATGTTGAAAAGTAAACTAATGTGCCCACTTTGACAAGAATGAGCGATTTCAGACTGTTTATCCTAAAAACATTCAAAAACTATGCAACCTGGTAGAAATGACAGAAAAAGGGATTTTAGTCAGAAATCTCCCCTTTTAAACGAAAGCTCTATTTTGCTAAAAAATTCGGAAATCACTCATTCCTGTCAAAATGGGCAATTAGTTTCATTTTCAACATTATTGAACTTTTCTACACTTAAAGAGAAATCTCCCCTTTTTAACCAAAAAAGCTCCATTTTGCTCTATTGGGAAATATTTGTCGAAATCGCTCATTCTTGTTAAAATGGTCACATTAGTTTCCGGTTCAATATTATGGAACTGTTTCTATTCTTTAATATATATATATATAAACAGAATAACAAACAAACATTAACAAACAACAACAAACAAACATTAAAACAAAAAATCTTAATACACTACTTATAAAAAATAAAAAATAATCGTCATTACAACTAAAGCTGGTGCCCAGCACAGCTGCAGTGTTACCTCGCTGCACGGCTACTGCAATCCGCTGGGAAAGGAAAAAGGAGGAGCGGGGATCATCCGTTTCCTGTTTGAGACGGTTGCCTTAAATGACAGAAAAAGGCTTTTGGTGTGATATCTACTCTTTTTAGCTCCAATTGAGACTTATTTGAGCGTTTTGTGGGAAAACAGCCTGAAATCGCTCATTCTTGGCAAAATGGGCACTTTAGCTTCCTTTTCAACATTATGGAAATGTTTCTACTCCTTAAATAACTTTTGCTAAGAAATCTCCCCTTTTTTTAAATCTATTTTGGTCAAATTGATATGTTTTTGAGCATTTTGTGGAAAAACCGCTGAAAACATGCCCATTAGTTTCCTTTACAACATTATGGCTACTTTTTAAATGACAGAAAACGGCTTTTGGTCAGAAATTTCCCTATTAACCGTAAGAAGCTCTATTTTGCTCCAATTGGGACGTTTTTAGCATTTTGAAGAGAAACTATCTGAAATCCCTCATTTTGTCAAAATGGGCACATTAGTTTCCGTATCAACATTATTGAACTTGTCTCTACTTTAAATTACAGAAAACCACTTTTGGTGACCCAAAGACCCACTATTTTGCTCCAATTGGGAGATTTTTGAGCGTTTTGAGGTCATTCTTGTCTTGAAGAAATCTCCCTTTTTAACAGCATTTTGTGAAAAAAGGTCTGAAATCGCTCATTCCTATCAAAATGAACATATTAGTTTCCTTTTCAACATTATGGAACTGTTTCTACTCTTTAAATGCCAAAAATGGCTTTTGGTCAGAAATCTCCCTTTTTTTAACCGATCTTTTGAGAAGTTTTTGATCATTAAGCTCGAGTGGATTTTTTTGGGCGTTTTGAGAAAAAACGGTGTGACCGCTAATTTTTTGGAAGATTAGTTTTCTTTTCAACATGGAACTGTTTGTACTCTTTAAATGACAGAAAACTGCTATTGATGAGAAATCTACCCTTTTTAACTATTTTGCTCCAAATGAGACATTTTTGGGAATTTTGAGGAAAAACCGCATGAAATCGCTCATTCTTAACAAAACATTATGAAGCCGTATGAAATCGCTCATTCTTAACAAAACATTATGAAGCCATTTCTACACTTTAAATGAGAAATCTCCAGAAAACGCCACCAAACAAAAGCCACGAAACAAAAGCCACGAAAGAAAAACAAAATAAAAGCCACCAAACAAAAGCCACGAAATAAAAGCCACGAAACAAAAACCATAAACAAAAGTAACGAAACAAAAGCCACCAAACAAAAGCCACCAAACAAAAGCCAACAAAGAAAAGCCACCAAACAAAAACACCAAACAAAAGCCACCAAACAAAAGCCACCAAACAAAAGCCACCAAACAAAAGCCACCATATAAAAGCCAACAAACAAAAGCCACCAAACAAAAGCCACCAAACAAAAGCCAGCAAACAAAAACCACCAAACAAAAGACACGAAACAAAAGCCACAAAGAAAAGCCATGAAACAAAATCGACAAAACAAAAGCCACGAAATAAAATCCACGAAACAAAAGCCACGAAACAAAAGTCACCAAACAAAAACCACCAAACAAAAGCCACGAAACAAAAGCCACGAAAGAAAAGCCACGAAACAAAAGCCACTGTCCAAAGCCACTCTATATCCAAAGCCACTCTATGTCCAAAGCCACTGTCCAAAGCCAATGTCCAAAGCCACTCTATGTCCAAAGCCACTGTCCAAAGCCACTGTCCAAAGGCACTGTCCAAAGCCACTCTATGTCCAAAGCCACTGTCCAAAGCCACTCTCCAAAGCCACTGTCCAAAGCCACTCTCCAAAGCCACTCTATGTCCCAAGCAACTGTCCAAAGCCACTGTCCAAAGCCACTCTACAAAGCCACTCTATCTCCAAAGCCACTGTCCAAAGACACTCTCCAAAGCCACTCTCCAAAGCCACTCTATGTCAAAAGCCACTGTCCAAAGCCACTCTCCAAAGCCACTGTCCAAAGCCACTCTATGTCCAAAGCCACTGTCCAAAGCCACTGTCCAAAGCCACTCTCCAAAGCCACTCTATGTCCAAAGCCACTGTCCAAAGCCACTCTCTAAAGCCACTCTCCAAAGCCACTCTATGTCCAAAGCCACTGTCCAAACACACTGTCCAAAGCCACTCTCCAAAGCCACTCTATGTCCAAAGCCACTGTCCAAAGCCACTCTCCAAAGCCACTCTCCAAAGCCACTCAATATCCAAAGCCACTGTACAATGCCACTGTCCAAAGCCACTCTCCAAAGCCACTCTATGTCCAAAGCCACTGTCCAAAGCCACTGTCCAAAGCCATTCTCCAAAGCCACTCTATGTCCAAAGCCACTGTCCAAAGCCACTCTCCAAAGCCACTGTCCAAAGCCACTGTATGTCCAAAGTCACTGTATGTCCAAAGCCACTGTATGTCCAAATCCACTGTCCAAAGCCACTGTATTTCCAAAGCCACTGTCCAAAGCCACTGTATGTCCAAAGCCACTGTATGTCCAAAGCCACTATACAAAGCCACTGTATGTCCAAAGCCACTGTATGTCCAAAGGCACTGTCCAAATCCACTGTATGTCCAAAGCCACTGTATGTCCAAAGCCACTGTCTAAAGCCACTGTATGTCCAAAGCCACTGTCCAAAGCCACTGTATGTCTAAAGCCACTGTATGTCCAAAGCCATTGTCCAAAGCCACTGTATGTCCAAAGCCACTGTATGTCCAAAGCCACTGTCCAAAGCCACTGTATGTCCAAAGCGACTGTATGTCCAAAGCCACTGTCCAAAGCCACTCTATGTCCAAAGCCACTCTATGTCCAAAGCTACTGTATGTCCAAAGCCACTGTTCAAAGCCACTGTATGTCCAAAGCCACTGTATGTCCAAAGCCACTGTCCAAAGCCACTCTATGTCCAAAGCCACTCTATGTCCAAAGCTACTGTATGTCCAAAGCCACTGTTCAAAGCCACTGTATGTCCAAAGCCACTGTATGTCCAAAGCCACTGTCCAAATCCACCGTATGTCCAAATCCACGGTATGTCCAAAGCCACTGTCCAAAGCCACCGTATGTCCAAAGCCACTGTATGTCCAAAGCCACTGTCCAAAGCCACTGTATGTCCAAAGCCACTGTATGTCCAAAGCCACTGTCCAAAGCCACTGTATGTCCAAAGCCACTGTATGTCCAAAGCCACTGTCCAAAGCCACTGTATGTCCAAAGCCACTGTATGTCCAAAGCCACTGTCCAAAGCCACCGTATGTCCAAAGCCACTGTATGTCCAAAGCCACTCTCCAAAGCCACTCTCCAAAGCCACTCTATGTCCAAAGCCACTATCCAAAGCCACTCTCCAAAGCCACTCTCCAAAGCCACTCTTTGTCCAAAGCCACTGTCCAAAGCCACTCTCCAAAGCCACTGTATCTCCAAAGCCACTGTCCAAAGCCACTGTATGTCCAAAGCCTCTGTATGTCCAAAGCCACTGTCCAAAGCCACTGTATGTCCAAAGCCACTGTATGTCCAAAGCCACTGTATGTCCAAAGCCACTGTCCAAAGCCACTGTATGTCCAAAGCCACTGTATGTCCAAAGCCACTGTATGTCCAAAGCCACGGTATGTCCAAAGCCACTGTCCAAAGCCACCGTATGTCCAAATTTAGTGGCTTTGTTTGTTGGCCATGTTTATTGGTTTGTTTGGTGGCTTTGTTTAGTGGCCTTGTTTGGTGGCCATGTTTAGTGGCTTTGTTTAGTGGCCAAGTTTAGTGTCTTTGTTTAGTGGCCTTGTTTAGTGGCCTTGTTTAGTGGCCTTGTTTAGTGTCTTTGTTTAGTGGCCTAGTTATTGGCTTTGTTTGGTGGCCTCGTTTAGTGGCCTTGTTTAGTGGCCTTGTTTAGTTGCTTTGTTTAGTGTCCTTGTATATGGCTTTGTTTGGTGGCCTTGTTTAGTGGCTTAGTGGCTTTGTTTAGTGGCTTTGTTCAGTGGCCTTGTTAATGGCTTTGTTTATTTGCTTTGTTCAGTTTCTTTGTTCAGTGGCTTTTTTTAGTGGCTTTGTTTAGTGTCCTTGTTAATGGCTTTGTTTGGTGACCTTGTTTAGTGGCTTAGTGGCTTTGTTTATTGGCTTTGTTTAGTGGCTTTGTTCAGTGGCTTTGTTTAGTGTAGTGGCTTTGTTTAGTGGCTATGTATAGTGGCTCTCACTGGGATCTTTTGCCGGTCATATACTATGAGACGTTCAGCCAGTCTCATATACTCCGAGTCCCAGTCACATTGTGATCTTATTCAGCCAGTCATATACTATGAGACCTTCTTCAGCCAGTTCTTATTCCGCCAGTCATATACTCTGGGTCTCATTCATATACTCTCGCTGGGATCTTCTTCAGCCAGTCATATACTCTACTAATTAAGAGCAAAATATAGCTTCTTTCACAAAGGGGAGAAAGAGTTCTCTAATATTGAAAAGGAAGCGAATGTGCCCATTATTTCCAGATTGAACGATTTCAGAGTTTTTCCTCAAAACGCTCAAAAACGTCCCGGATTGGAGCATAATAGGGTTAAAAAGGAGAGAATTCAGACCAAAAGCCGTTTACTGTTATTTAAAGAGTAGAAAAGGTTCCATAATTTTGAAAAGTAAACTAATTTGTCAATTTTAACAAGAATGACCGAGCGATTTTAGCTTCTTTGGTTAAAAAGGGTAAATTTCCCACCAAAAGCCTTTTTCTGTCATTTAAATAAAGTAAAGAAGCAGTTTCATGTTTAAAAGAAAACTAATGTGCCCATTTTGATGAGAATGAGCAATTTCACACTTTTTCCTCAAAACGCTCAAAAACGTCCTAATTGGAACAAAATATTCATAAAGTGGAGAAATAATGTTCAAAACGAAGCTAATGTGCTATTTTGATAAGAATGAGCGATTTCATTCTGTTTTTCATAAAAAGCTCAAAAACGATCCAATAAAAAAGGGAGATTTCTCATTTAAAGTGTAGAAATGGCTTCATAATGTTGTAATGCAACATGTTTTGTTAAGAATGAGCGATTTCATACGGTTTTTCCTCAAAATTCTCAAAAATGTCTCATTTGGAGCAAAATAGTTAAAAAGGGTAGATTTCTCATTAATAGCAGTTTTCTGTCATTTAAAGAGTACAAACAGTTCCATGTTGAAAAGAAAACTAATCTTCCAAAAAATTAGCGGTCACACCGTTTTTTCTCAAAACGCCCCAAAAAAATCCACTCGAGCTTAATGATCAAAAACTTCTCAAAAGATCGGTTAAAAAAAGGGAGATTTCTGACCAAAAGCCATTTTTGGCATTTAAAGAGTAGAAACAGTTCCATAATGTTGAAAAGGAAACTAATATGTCCATTTTGATAGGAATGAGCGATTTCAGACCTTTTTTCACAAAATGCTGTTAAAAAGGGGAGATTTCTTCAAGACAAGAATGACCTCAAAACGCTCAAAAAATCTCCCAATTGGAGCAAAATAGTGGGTCTTTGGGCACCAAAAGTGGTTTTCTGTAATTTAAAGTATAGACAAGTTCAATAATGTTGATACGGAAACTAATGTGCCCATTTTGACAAAATGAGGGATTTCAGATAGTTTCTCTTCAAAATGCTAAAAACGTTCCAATTGGAGCAAAATAGAGCTTCTTACGGTTAATGGGAAATTTCTGACCAAAAGCCGTTTTCTGTCATTTAAAAAGTAGCCATAATGTTGTAAAGGAAACTAATGGGCATGTTTTCAGCGGTTTTTCCACAAAATGCTCAAAAACATATCAATTTGACCAAAATAGATTAAAAAAAGGGGAGATTTCTTAGCAAAAGTCATTTAGAGTAGAAACATTTCCATAATGTTGAAAAGGAAGCTAAAGTGCCCATTTTGCCAAGAATGAGCGATTTCAGACTGTTTTCCCTCAAAACGCTCAAATAAGTCTCAATTGGAGCTAAAAAGGGTAGATATCACACCAAAAGCCTTTTTCTGTCATTTAAAGAATGGAAACAGTTCCATAATATTGAACCGGAAACTAATGTGACCATTTTAACAAGAATGAGCGATTTCGACAAATATTTCCCAATAGAGCAAAATGGAGCTTTTTTGGTTAAAAAGGGGAGATTTCTCTTTAAGTGTAGAAAAGTTCAATAATGTTGAAAATGAAACTAATTGCCCATTTTGACAGGAATGAGTGATTTCCGAATTTTTCAGCAAAATAGAGCTTTCGTTTAAAAGGGGAGATTTCTGACTAAAATCCCTGTTTCTGTCATTTAAAGAGTAGAAATAGCTCCATAATGTTGTAAAGGAAACTAATGCACCTATTTTGTTAAGAATGAGCGTTTTTTAACCGTTTTTCCTCTATTCGAGCAAATTAGTTTTTTTCAGTTAAAAAGGTTAGAAAAAGTCATTTAATGAGTAGAAACAGTTCCATAATGTTGAAAAGGAACTAATGTGACCATTTTGACAAGAATGAGCTTAAATACGCTCAAAACTTTCCAATTGGAGCAAACTATAGCTTCGTTTGGTTACAAAGGGGAGAAACAGTTCCATAATATTGAATAAGAAGCCATTTTGACATGAATGAGCGATTTCAGAGTTTTTCCTCAAAACGCTCAAAAACGTCCCGATAGGAGCAAATTATGGTTAAAACGTGAAGAATTCAGACCAAAATCCGTTTTCTGTTATTTAAAGAGTAGAAACAGCTCCACAATGTTGAAAAGTAAACTAATGTGCCCACTTTGACAAGAATGAGCGATTTCAGACTGTTTATCCTAAAAACATTCAAAAACTATGCAACCTGGTAGAAATGACAGAAAAAGGGATTTTAGTCAGAAATCTCCCCTTTTAAACGAAAGCTCTATTTTGCTAAAAAATTCGGAAATCACTCATTCCTGTCAAAATGGGCAATTAGTTTCATTTTCAACATTATTGAACTTTTCTACACTTAAAGAGAAATCCCCCCTTTTTAACCAAAAAAGCTCCATTTTGCTCTATTGGGAAATATTTGTCGAAATCGCTCATTCTTGTTAAAATGGTCACATTAGTTTCCGGTTCAATATTATGGAACTGTTTCTATTCTTTAATATATATATATATAAACAGAATAACAAACAAACATTAACAAACAACAACAAACAAACATTAAAACAAAAAATCTTAATACACTACTTATAAAAAATAAAGAATAATCGTCATTACAACTAAAGCTGGTGCCCAGCACAGCTGCAGTGTTACCTCGCTGCACGGCTACTGCAATCCGCTGGGAAAGGAAAAAGGAGGAGCGGGGATCATCCGTTTCCTGTTTGAGACGGTTGCCTTAAATGACAGAAAAAGGCTTTTGGTGTGATATCTACTCTTTTTAGCTCCAATTGAGACTTATTTGAGCGTTTTGTGGGAAAACAGTCTGAAATCGCTCATTCTTGGCAAAATGGGCACTTTAGCTTCCTTTTCAACATTATGGAAATGTTTCTACTCCTTAAATAACTTTTGCTAAGAAATCTCCCCTTTTTTTAATCTATTTTGGTCAAATTGATATGTTTTTGAGCATTTTGTGGAAAAACCGCTGAAAACATGCCCATTAGTTTCCTTTACAACATTATGGCTACTTTTTAAATGACAGAAAACGGCTTTTGGTCAGAAATTTCCCTATTAACCGTAAGAAGCTCTATTTTGCTCCAATTGGGACGTTTTTAGCATTTTGAAGAGAAACTATCTGAAATCCCTCATTTTGTCAAAATGGGCACATTAGTTTCCGTATCAACATTATTGAACTTGTCTATACTTTAAATTACAGAAAACCACTTTTGGTGACCCAAAGACCCACTATTTTGCTCCAATTGGGAGATTTTTGAGCGTTTTGAGGTCATTCTTGTCTTGAAGAAATCTCCCTTTTTAACAGCATTTTGTGAAAAAAGGTCTGAAATCGCTCATTCCTATCAAAATGGACATATTAGTTTCCTTTTCAACATTATGGAACTGTTTCTACTCTTTAAATGCCAAAAATGGCTTTTGGTCAGAAATCTCCCTTTTTTTAACCGATCTTTTGAGAAGTTTTTGATCATTAAGCTCGAGTGGATTTTTTGGGGCGTTTTGAGAAAAAACGGTGTGACCGCTAATTTTTTGGAAGATTAGTTTTCTTTTCAACATGGAACTGTTTGTACTCTTTAAATGACAGAAAACTGCTATTGATGAGAAATCTACCCTTTTTAACTATTTTGCTCCAAATGAGACATTTTTGAGAATTTTGAGGAAAAACCGTATGAAATCGCTCATTCTTAACAAAACATTATGAAGCCGTATGAAATCGCTCATTCTTAACAAAACATTATGAAGCCATTTCTACACTTTAAATGAGAAATCTCCAGAAAACGCCACCAAACAAAAGCCACGAAACAAAAGCCACGAAAGAAAAACAAAATAAAAGCCACCAAACAAAAGCCACGAAATAAAAGCCACGAAACAAAAGCCATAAACAAAAGTAACGAAACAAAAGCCACGAAACAAAAGCCATGAAACAAAAGCCACGAAAAAAGCTACCAAACAAAAACCACCAAACAAAAGCCACCAAACAAAAACACCAAACAAAAGCCACCAAACAAAAGCCACCAAACAAAAGCCACCAAACAAAAGCCAACAAACAAAAGCCACCAAACAAAAACACCAAACAAAAGCCACCAAACAAAAGCCACCAAACAAAAGCCACCAAACAAAAGCCACCATATAAAAGCCAACAAACAAAAGCCACCAAACAAAAGCCACCAAACAAAAGCCAGCAAACAAAAACCACCAAACAAAAGACACGAAACAAAAGCCACAAAGAAAAGCCATGAAACAAAATCGACAAAACAAAAGCCACGAAATAAAATCCACGAAACAAAAGCCACGAAACAAAAGTCACCAAACAAAAACCACCAAACAAAAGCCACGAAACAAAAGCCACGAAAGAAAAGCCACGAAACAAAAGCCACTGTCCAAAGCCACTCTATATCCAAAGCCACTCTATGTCCAAAGCCACTGTCCAAAGCCACTGTCCAAAGCCACTGTCCAAAGCCACTCTATGTCCAAAGCCACTGTCCAAAGCCACTGTCCAAAGCCAATGTCCAAAGCCACTCTATGTCCAAAGCCACTGTCCAAAGCCACTGTCCAAAGGCACTGTCCAAAGCCACTCTATGTCCAAAGCCACTGTCCAAAGCCACTCTCCAAAGCCACTGTCCAAAGCCACTCTCCAAAGCCACTCTATGTCCCAAGCCACTGTCCAAAGCCACTGTCCAAAGCCACTCTACAAAGCCACTCTATCTCCAAAGCCACTGTCCAAAGACACTCTCCAAAGCCACTCTCCAAAGCCACTCTATGTCAAAAGCCACTGTCCAAAGCTACTGTCGAAAGCCACTGTCTAAAGCCACTGTATGTCCAAAGCCACTGTCCAAAGCCACTGTCGAAAGCCACTGTCCAAAGCCACTCTATGTCCAAAGCCACTGTATAAAGCCACTGTCCAAAGCCACTGTCCAAAGCAACTCTATGTCCAAAGCCACTGTCCAAAGCCACTGTCCAAAGCCACTGTCCAAAGCCACTCTATGTCCAAAGCCACTGTCCAAAGCCACTGTCCAAAGCCACTGTCCAAAGCCACTCTATGTCAAAGCCACTGTCCCAAGCCACTCTCCAAAGCCACTGTCCAAAGCCACTCAATGTCCAAAGCCACTGTCCAAAGCCACTCTATGTCCAAAGTCACTGTGCAAAGCCACTCTCCAAAGCCACTGTCCAAAGCCACTCTATGTCCAAAGCCACTGTCCAAAGCCACTGTCCAAAGCCACTCTCCAAAGCCACTCTATGTCCAAAGCCACTGTCCAAAGCCACTCTCTAAAGCCACTCTCCAAAGCCACTCTATGTCCAAAGCCACTGTCCAAACACACTGTCCAAAGCCACTCTCCAAAGCCACTCTATGTCCAAAGCCACTGTCCAAAGCCACTCTCCAAAGCCACTCTCCAAAGCCACTCAATATCCAAAGCCACTGTACAATGCCACTGTCCAAAGCCACTCTCCAAAGCCACTCTATGTCCAAAGCCACTGTCCAAAGCCACTGTCCAAAGCCATTCTCCAAAGCCACTCTATGTCCAAAGCCACTGTCCAAAGCCACTCTCCAAAGCCACTGTCCAAAGCCACTGTATGTCCAAAGTCACTGTATGTCCAAAGCCACTGTATGTCCAAATCCACTGTCCAAAGCCACTGTATTTCCAAAGCCACTGTCCAAAGCCACTGTATGTCCAAAGCCACTGTATGTCCAAAGCCACTATACAAAGCCACTGTATGTCCAAAGCCACTGTATGTCCAAAGGCACTGTCCAAAGCCACTGTATGTCCAAAGCCACTGTATGTCCAAAGCCACTGTCTAAAGCCACTGTATGTCCAAAGCCACTGTCCAAAGCCACTGTATGTCTAAAGCCACTGTATGTCCAAAGCCATTGTCCAAAGCCACTGTATGTCCAAAGCCACTGTATGTCCAAAGCCACTGTCCAAAGCCACTGTATGTCCAAAGCCACTGTATGTCCAAAGCCACTGTCCAAAGAAACCGTATCTTCAAAGCCACTGTATGTCCAAAGCCACTGTCCAAAGCCACCGTATGTCCAAAGCCACTGTATGTCCAAAGCCACTCTCCAAAGCCACTCTCCAAAGCCACTCTATGTCCAAAGCCACTATCCAAAGCCACTCTCCAAAGCCACTCTCCAAAGCCACTCTTTGTCCAAAGCCACTGTCCAAAGCCACTCTCCAAAGCCACTGTATCTCCAAAGCCACTGTCCAAAGCCACTGTATGTCCAAAGCCTCTGTATGTCCAAAGCCACTGTCCAAAGCCACTGTATGTCCAAAGCCACTGTATGTCCAAAGCCACTGTATGTCCAAAGCCACTGTCCAAAGCCACTGTATGTCCAAAGCCACTGTATGTCCAAAGCCACTGTATGTCCAAAGCCACGGTATGTCCAAAGCCACTGTCCAAAGCCACCGTATGTCCAAATTTAGTGGCTTTGTTTGTTGGCCATGTTTATTGGTTTGTTTGGTGGCTTTGTTTAGTGGCCTTGTTTGGTGGCCATGTTTAGTGGCTTTGTTTAGTGGCCAAGTTTAGTGTCTTTGTTTAGTGGCCTTGTTTAGTGGCCTTGTTTAGTGGCCTTGTTTAGTGTCTTTGTTTAGTGGCCTAGTTATTGGCTTTGTTTGGTGGCCTCGTTTAGTGGCCTTGTTTAGTGGCCTTGTTTAGTTGCTTTGTTTAGTGTCCTTGTATATGGCTTTGTTTGGTGGCCTTGTTTAGTGGCTTAGTGGCTTTGTTTAGTGGCTTTGTTCAGTGGCCTTGTTAATGGCTTTGTTTATTTGCTTTGTTCAGTTTCTTTGTTCAGTGGCTTTTTTTAGTGGCTTTGTTTAGTGTCCTTGTTAATGGCTTTGTTTGGTGACCTTGTTTAGTGGCTTAGTGGCTTTGTTTATTGGCTTTGTTTAGTGGCTTTGTTCAGTGGCTTTGTTTAGTGTAGTGGCTTTGTTTAGTGGCTATGTATAGTGGCTCTCACTGGGATCTTTTGCCGGTCATATACTATGAGACGTTCAGCCAGTCTCATATACTCCGAGTCCCAGTCACATTGTGATCTTATTCAGCCAGTCATATACTATGAGACCTTCTTCAGCCAGTTCTTATTCCGCCAGTCATATACTCTGGGTCTCATTCATATACTCTCGCTGGGATCTTCTTCAGCCAGTCATATACTCTACTAATTAAGAGCAAAATATAGCTTCTTTCACAAAGGGGAGAAAGAGTTCTCTAATATTGAAAAGGAAGCGAATGTGCCCATTATTTCCAGATTGAACGATTTCAGAGTTTTTCCTCAAAACGCTCAAAAACGTCCCGGATTGGAGCATAATAGGGTTAAAAAGGAGAGAATTCAGACAAAAAGCCGTTTACTGTTATTTAACCCTACGCGTGCGTAACGCAATAATTGAACCGCACCCTCCTTGCGAGACTATTTTTGGGACAATATGGCTGCTCCACGTGTTGGCGAGTGTCCTGTCTTTATGCGCCTCTATTTCGCCTTTCTCTGTTCTTCCGGGTTCGAAAAGTTGCCTTGAAGACTCATCAAAGATTGGGGGAGAATATAAACTCTACCTTGGACTCTGGATTTTTCTTCGTGTAAAGATAAATGGTGAGCTGTAATTAGAATTGTTTAGTTACTTTCTTTTTGCTTGCTTTGTGATCCGTATAGCCAGCCTTCGTTTTTAGTAATCAAGCTTTTAGTTTCTTTGGTAGCCAGCAGTCCATCTAGATAGCGCTAGCGTCATTCATTTGTAGCTAGCAGTAGATCTAGCTAGCTAGTGTCGCTCTATCCAGCAGTAGCTCTAGATAGCGCTAGCGTTTGTTTTACTGGTAGTAATTGTAGTGATACAACAGTGAACCTAGCGGGTAAATCAACTTCTTAGCTCTCATCGAAGTTCACTTGCTACATTACTTACAAGCTGTGCCTAGGTAGATAACTTGCTCTATATATATATAATGAGAGAAGACACTAGTGGCACGCCATTATAACTTGCTCTCTCTATATATATAATGAGAGAGGACACTAGTGGCACACCATCATAACTTGCTCAATATATATATATAATGAGAGAGGACACGAGTGGCAGCCATCATAACTTGCTCAATATATATATATAATGAGAGAGGACACTAGTGGCAAGCCATCATAACTTGCTCAATATATGTATAATGAGAGAAGACACTAGTGGCACGCCATCATAACTTGCTCTCTATATATATATATATAATGAGAGAGGACACTAGTGGTACGCCATCATAACTTGCTCTATATATATATATATAATGAGAGAGGACACTAGTGGCATGCCATCATAACTTGCTCAATATATATATATATAATGAGAGAGGACACTAGTGGCACGCCATCATAACTTGCTCTATATATATATATATAATGAGAGAGGACACTAGTGGCATGCCATCATAACTTGCTCAATATATATATATAATGAGAGAGGACACTAGTGGCACGCCATCATAACTTGCTCACTATATATATATAATGAGAGAGGACACTAGTGGCACGCCATCATAACTTGCTCACTATATATATATAATGAGAGAGGACACTAGTGGCACGCCGTCATAACTTGCTCAATATATATATATAATGAGAGAGGACACTAGTGGCACGCCATCATAACTTGCTCAATATATATATATATATATATAATGAGAGAAAACACTAGTAGCACGCCATCATAACTTGCTCTATATATATATATATAATGAGAGAGGACACTAGTGGCACGCCATCATAACTTGCTCTATATATATATATATAATGAGAGAGGACACTAGTGGCACGCCATCATAACTTGCTCAATATATATATATAATGAGAGAAGACTAGTGGCACGCCATCATAACTTGCTCTATATATATATATATAATGAGAGAGGACACTAGTGGTATGCCATCATAACTTGCTCTATATATATATAGGTGGCTGATGAAGTCATGCTCTCTTGCTCGTTGGTGTTCGTCAAGGTGCGGCTGGTGACTTGCCAAGTACTGTTTCTCATACCGGTTCGTTTCACACCAGATATCCTTGATGATATTGACGTGAATAATTGCTCGAAAGCATCCAGAGGCTCGACCACACCTTATTAGGCCCACCAACAGAAGAACTGAAGATACCACCATGCCACTTGCATCGCCTTCTTCCTCGTCTACGTCATAACCACCTCCCGCTCCATCCTCACCATGCAAACTAACATCATCCCACCCATCACATTGAACCTCATGCCCCCCACCTTGAACCACGCACTCTTCATCTCGTATCTTAACCTCTTCACCTGGAACCTCGCCCTCTTCACCTGGAACCTCGCCCTCTTCACCTGGAACCTCGCCCTCTTCACCTGGAACCTCGCCCTCTTCACCTGGAACCTCGCCCTCTTCACCTGGAACCTCGCCCTCTTCACCTGGAACCTCGCCCTCTTCACCTGGAACCTCGTGCCCTCTTCACCTGGAACCTCGCCCTCTTCACCTGGAACCTCGCCGTCTTCACCTGGAACCTCACCTGGAACCTCGCCGTCTTCACCTGGAACCTCGCCCTCTTCACATTCATTATCAGCACCTTCATCTCCAACATCTATAATAAAAAGAATATTTATTGGTTATTTATATTGTTGTATTTTATTGCTCTTGCTGCTCTTGCTGTAGTAAATAACTTTCCTTCAAGGTAACCATTAAAGTCTCCATCACTCATATAATTATATCAAGTTCATCCATGAACTTGATAAGGTCTAGGGTTCAGAGGAAAGTCTAAAATTGCTAATGAAATTCTTCAGGGAGGAGCTTGTGGGTAAATTTGGAGGGTGGAGTTGTGAGATCAAGAAGGTGGAGTTCAGCAACTAGAACTGCGCAGAGCTTGCAAACAGTTGAGAGTTCAGGGTTGGGCGAGGTGATCAAGATTGGAAAAGAGAAAGAATTTGTGAGCTGGAATAGTCGGCGCTGCAAAAGCAAGTAAGAAGCTTAGAATGGCAAGTCAACGTAAGAAACGTCTGCTCTAGAACAAGAAGGTGCCGATCACCGCACCAAAAAACCATGGTGCGCAAAGCTAAGTTAGCGCCAATGCTCGAGATCCAACTAATAATTTAGCAAGGAGCGGGCGACTATAGTCGCCCTCCGCAATTACGTGAAGTTCAATTGAGGCGACTATAGTCGACAAACGCAGTTAAAGGGTTAAAGAGTAGAAAAGGTTCCATAATTTTGAAAAGTAAACTAATTTGTCAATTTTAACAAGAATGACCGAGCGATTTTAGCTTCTTTGGTTAAAAAGGGTAAATTTCCCACCAAAAGCCTTTTTCTGTCATTTAAATAAAGTAAAGAAGCAGTTTCATGTTTAAAAGAAAACTAATGTGCCCATTTTGATGAGAATGAGCAATTTCACACTTTTTCCTCAAAACGCTCAAAAACGTCCTAATTGGAACAAAATATTCATAAAGTGGAGAAATAATGTTCAAAACGAAGCTAATGTGCTATTTTGATAAGAATGAGCGATTTCATTCTGTTTTTCATAAAAAGCTCAAAAACGATCCAATAAAAAAGGGAGATTTCTCATTTAAAGTGTAGAAATGGCTTCATAATGTTGTAATGCAACATGTTTTGTTAAGAATGAGCGATTTCATACGGTTTTTCCTCAAAATTCTCAAAAATGTCTCATTTGGAGCAAAATAGTTAAAAAGGGTAGATTTCTCATCAATAGCAGTTTTCTGTCATTTAAAGAGTACAAACAGTTCCATGTTGAAAAGAAAACTAATCTTCCAAAAAATTAGCGGTCACACCGTTTTTTCTCAAAACGCCCCCAAAAAATCCACTCGAGCTTAATGATCAAAAACTTCTCAAAAGATCGGTTAAAAAAAGGGAGATTTCTGACCAAAAGCCATTTTTGGCATTTAAAGAGTAGAAACAGTTCCATAATGTTGAAAAGGAAACTAATATGTCCATTTTGATAGGAATGAGCGATTTCAGACCTTTTTTCACAAAATGCTGTTAAAAAGGGGAGATTTCTTCAAGACAAGAATGACCTCAAAACGCTCAAAAATCTCCCAATTGGAGCAAAATAGTGGGTCTTTGGGCACCAAAAGTGGTTTTCTGTATTTTAAAGTATAGACAAGTTCAATAATGTTGATACGGAAACTAATGTGCCCATTTTGACAAAATGAGGGATTTCAGATAGTTTCTCTTCAAAATGCTAAAAACGTCCCAATTGGAGCAAAATAGAGCTTCTTACGGTTAATTGGGAAATTTCTGACCAAAAGCCGTTTTCTGTCATTTAAAAAGTAGCCATAATGTTGTAAAGGAAACTAATGGGCATGTTTTCAGCGGTTTTTCCACAAAATGCTCAAAAACATATCAATTTGACCAAAATAGATTAAAAAAAGGGGAGATTTCTTAGCAAAAGTCATTTAAAGAGTAGAAACATTTCCATAATGTTGAAAAGGAAGCTAAAGTGCCCATTTTGCCAAGAATGAGCGATTTCAGACTGTTTTCCCTCAAAACGCTCAAATAAGTCTCAATTGGAGCTAAAAAGGGTAGATATCACACCAAAAGCCTTTTTCTGTCATTTAAAGAATGGAAACAGTTCCATAATATTGAACCGGAAACTAGTGACCATTTTAACAAGAATGAGCGATTTCGACAAATATTTCCCAATAGAGCAAAATGGAGCTTTTTTGGTTAAAAAGGGGAGATTTCTCTTTAAGTGTAGAAAAGTTCAATAATGTTGAAAATGAAACTAATTGCCCATTTTGACAGGAATGAGTGATTTCCGAATTTTTTAGCAAAATAGAGCTTTCGTTTAAAAGGGGAGATTTCTGACTAAAATCCCTGTTTCTGTCATTTAAAGAGTAGAAATAGCTCCATAATGTTGTAAAGGAAACTAATGCACCTATTTTGTTAAGAATGAGCGTTTTTTAACCGTTTTTCCTCTATTCGAGCAAATTATTTTTTTTCAGTTAAAAAGGTTAGAAAAAGTCATTTAATGAGTAGAAACAGTTCCATAATGTTGAAAAGGAACTAATGTGACCATTTTGACAAGAATGAGCTTAAATACGCTCAAAACTTTCCAATTGGAGCAAACTATAGCTTCGTTTGGTTACAAAGGGGAGAAACAGTTCCATAATATTGAATAAGAAGCCATTTTGACATGAATGAGCGATTTCAGAGTTTTTCCTCAAAACGCTCAAAAACGTCCCGATAGGAGCAAATTAGGGTTAAAACGTGAAGAATTCAGACCAAAATCCGTTTTCTGTTATTTAAAGAGTAGAAACAGCTCCACAATGTTGAAAAGTAAACTAATGTGCCCACTTTGACAAGAATGAGCGATTTCAGACTGTTTATCCTAAAAACATTCAAAAACTATGCAACCTGGTAAAAATGACAGAAAAAGGGATTTTAGTCAGAAATCTCCCCTTTTAAACGAAAGCTCTATTTTGCTAAAAAATTCGGAAATCACTCATTCCTGTCAAAATGGGCAATTAGTTTCATTTTCAACATTATTGAACTTTTCTACACTTAAAGAGAAATCTCCCCTTTTTAACCAAAAAAGCTCCATTTTGCTCTATTGGGAAATATTTGTCGAAATCGCTCATTCTTGTTAAAATGGTCACATTAGTTTCCGGTTCAATATTATGGAACTGTTTCTATTCTTTAATACATATATATATATAAACAGAATAACAAACAAACATTAACAAACAACAACAAACAAACATTAAAACAAAAAATCTTAATACACTACTTATAAAAAATAAAGAATAATCGTCATTACAACTAAAGCTGGTGCCCAGCACAGCTGCAGTGTTACCTCGCTGCACGGCTACTGCAATCCGCTGGGAAAGGAAAAAGGAGGAGCGGGGATCATCCGTTTCCTGTTTGAGACGGTTGCCTTAAATGACAGAAAAAGGCTTTTGGTGTGATATCTACTCTTTTTAGCTCCAATTGAGACTTATTTGAGCGTTTTGTGGGAAAACAGCCTGAAATCGCTCATTCTTGGCAAAATGGGCACTTTAGCTTCCTTTTCAACATTATGGAAATGTTTCTACTCCTTAAATAACTTTTGCTAAGAAATCTCCCCTTTTTTAAATCTATTTTGGTCAAATTGATATGTTTTTGAGCATTTTGTGGAAAAACCGCTGAAAACATGCCCATTAGTTTCCTTTACAACATTATGGCTACTTTTTAAATGACAGAAAACGGCTTTTGGTCAGAAATTTCCCTATTAACCGTAAGAAGCTCTATTTTGCTCCAATTGGGACGTTTTTAGCATTTTGAAGAGAAACTATCTGAAATCCCTCATTTTGTCAAAATGGGCACATTAGTTTCCGTATCAACATTATTGAACTTGTCTATACTTTAAATTACAGAAAACCACTTTTGGTGACCCAAAGACCCACTATTTTGCTCCAATTGGGAGATTTTTGAGCGTTTTGAGGTCATTCTTGTCTTGAAGAAATCTCCCTTTTTAACAGCATTTTGTGAAAAAAGGTCTGAAATCGCTCATTCCTATCAAAATGAACATATTAGTTTCCTTTTCAACATTATGGAACTGTTTCTACTCTTTAAATGCCAAAAATGGCTTTTGGTCAGAAATCTCCCTTTTTTTAACCGATCTTTTGAGAAGTTTTTGATCATTAAGCTCGAGTGGATTTTTTTGGGCGTTTTGAGAAAAAACGGTGTGACCGCTAATTTTTTGGAAGATTAGTTTTCTTTTCAACATGGAACTGTTTGTACTCTTTAAATGACAGAAAACTGCTATTGATGAGAAATCTACCCTTTTTAACTATTTTGCTCCAAATGAGACATTTTTGAGAATTTTGAGGAAAAACCGTATGAAATCGCTCATTCTTAACAAAACATTATGAAGCCGTATGAAATCGCTCATTCTTAACAAAACATTATGAAGCCATTTCTACACTTTAAATGAGAAATCTCCAGAAAACGCCACCAAACAAAAGCCACGAAACAAAAGCCACGAAAGAAAAACAAAATAAAAGCCACCAAACAAAAGCCACGAAATAAAAGCCACGAAACAAAAGCCATAAACAAAAGTAACGAAACAAAAGCCACGAAACAAAAGCCATGAAACAAAAGCCACGAAAAAAGCCACCAAACAAAAACCACCAAACAAAAGCCACCAAACAAAAACACCAAACAAAAGCCACCAAACAAAAGCCACCAAACAAAAGCCACCAAACAAAAGCCAACAAACAAAAGCCACCAAACAAAAGCCACCAAACAAAAGCCACCAAACAAAAGCCACCATATAAAAGCCAACAAACAAAAGCCACCAAACAAAAGCCACCAAACAAAAGCCAGCAAACAAAAGCCACCAAACAAAAGCCAGCAAACAAAAGCCACCAAACAAAAGCCACCAAACAAAAGCCACCAAACAAAAGCCACCAAACAAAAACCACCAAACAAAAGACACGAAACAAAAGCCACAAAGAAAAGCCATGAAACAAAATCGACAAAACAAAAGCCACGAAATAAAATCCACGAAACAAAAGCCACGAAACAAAAGTCACCAAACAAAAACCACCAAACAAAAGCCACGAAACCAAAGCCACTGTCCAAAGCCACTGTCCAAAGCCACTGTCCAAAGCCACTCTATGTCCAAAGCCACTGTCCAAAGCCACTGTCCAAAGCCAATGTCCAAAGCCACTCTATGTCCAAAGCCACTGTCCAAAGCCACTGTCCAAAGGCACTGTCCAAAGCCACTCTATGTCCAAAGCCACTGTCCAAAGCCACTCTCCAAAGCCACTGTCCAAAGCCACTCTCCAAAGCCACTGTCCAAAGCCATTCTATGTCCAAAACCACTGTCCAAAGCCACTCTCCAAAGCCACTGTCCAAAGCCACTCTATGTCCAAAGCCACTGTCCAAAGCCACTCTCCAAAGCCACTGTCCAAAGCCACTCTATGTCCTAAGCCACTGTCCGAAGCCACTCTCCAAAGCCACTGTCCAAAGCCACTCTATGTCCAAAGCCTCTCTATGTCCAAAGCCACTGTCCAAAGCCACTCTACAAAGCCACTGTCGAAAGTCACACTATGTCCAAAGCCACTGTCCAAAGCCACTCTCCAAAGCCACTCTCCAAAGCCACTCTATGTCCAAAGCCACTGTCCAAAGCCACTGTCCAAATCCACTCTCTAAAGCTACTCTATGTCCAAAGCCACTGTCCAAAGCCACTTTCCTAAAGCCACTGTCCAAAGCCACTCTATGTCCAAAGCCACTGTCCAAAGCCACTCTCCAAAGCCACTCTCCAAAGGCACTCTATGTCCAAAGCCACTGTCCAAAGCCACTGTCCAAAGCCACTATCCAAAGCCACTCTATGTCCAAACCACTGTCCAAAGACTCTCCAAAGCCACTCTCCAAAGCCACTCTATGTCCAAAGCCACTGTCCAAAGCCACTGTCCAAAGCTATTCTCCAAAGCCACTCTATGTCCAAAGCCACTGTCCAAAGCCACTGTCCAAAGCCACTCTCCAAAGCCACTCTATGTCCAAAGCCACTGTCCAAAGCCACTGTCCAAAGCCACTGTCCAAAGCCACTCTATGTCCAAAGCCACTGTCCAAAGCCACTGTCCAAAGGCACTGTCCAAAGCCACTCTATGTCCAAAGCCACTGTCCAAAGCCACTGTCCAAAGCCACTCTATTTCCAAAGCCACTGCCCGAAGCCACTGTCCAAAGCCACTGTCCAAAGCCACTCTATGTCCAAAGCCACTCTCCAAAGCCACTGTCCAAAGCCACTGTATGTCCAATGCCACTGTATGTCCAAAGCTACTGTCCAAAGCCACTGTATGTCCAAAGCCACTGTATGTCCAAAGCCACTATCCAAAGCCACTGTATGTCCAAAGCCACTGTATATCCAAAGCCACTGTCCAAAGCCACTGTATGTCCAAAGCCACTGTATGTCCAAAGCCACTGTCTAAAGCCACTGTATGTCCAAAGCCACTGTCCAAAGCCTCTGTATGTCCAAAGCCACTGTATGTCCAAAGCCACTGTCCATAGCCACTGTATGTCCAAAGCCACTGTATGTCCAAAGCCACTGTCCAAAGCCACTGTATGTCCAAAGCCACTGTATGTCCAAAGCCACTGTCCAAAGCCACTCTATGTCCAAAGCCACTCTATGTCCAAAGCTACTGTATGTCCAAAGCCACTGTTCAAAGCCACTGTATGTCCAAAGCCACTGTATGTCCAAAGCCACTGTCCAAATCCACCGTATGTCCAAATCCACGGTATGTCCAAAGCCACTGTCCAAAGCCACCGTATGTCCAAAGCCACTGTATGTCCAAAGCCACTGTCCAAAGCCACTGTATGTCCAAAGCCACTGTATGTCCAAAGCCACTGTATGTCCAAAGCCACTGTCCAAAGCCACTGTATGTCCAAAGCCACTGTATGTCCAAAGCCACTGTCCAAAGCCACTGTATGTCCAAAGCCACTGTATGTCCAAAGCCACTGTCCAAAGCCACTGTATGTCCAAAGCCACTGTATGTCCAAAGCCACTGTCCAAAGCCACTGTATGTCCAAAGCCACTGTATGTCCAAAGCTACTGTCCAAAGCAACCGTATCTTCAAAGCCACTGTATGTCCAAAGCCACTGTCCAAAGCCACCGTATGTCCAAAGCCACTGTATGTCCAAAGCCACTCTCCAAAGCCACTCTCCAAAGCCACTCTATGTACAAAGCCACTATCCAAAGCCACTCTCCAAAGCCACTCTCCAAAGCCACTCTTTGTCCAAAGCCACTGTCCAAAGCCACTCTCCAAAGCCACTGTATCTCCAAAGCCACTGTCCAAAGCCACTGTATGTCCAAAGCCTCTGTATGTCCAAAGCCACTGTATGTCCAAAGCCACTGTATGTCCAAAGCCACTGTCCAAAGCCACTGTATGTCCAAAGCCACTGTATGTCCAAAGCCACTGTATGTCCAAAGCCACGGTATGTCCAAAGCCACTGTCCAAAGCCACCGTATGTCCAAATTTAGTGGCTTTGTTTGTTGACCATGTTTATTGGTTTGTTTGGTGGCTTTGTTTAGTGGCCTTGTTTGGTGGCCATGTTTAGTGGCTTTGTTTAGTGGCCAAGTTTAGTGTCTTTGTTTAGTGGCCTTGTTTAGTGGCCTTGTTTAGTGGCCTTGTTTAGTGTCTTTGTTTAGTGGCCTAGTTATTGGCTTTGTTTGGTGGCCTCGTTTAGTGGCCTTGTTTAGTGGCCTTGTTTAGTTGCTTTGTTTAGTGTCCTTGTATATGGCTTTGTTTGGTGGCCTTGTTTAGTGGCTTAGTGGCTTTGTTTAGTGGCTTTGTTCAGTGGCCTTGTTAATGGCTTTGTTTATTTGCTTTGTTCAGTTTCTTTGTTCAGTGGCTTTTTTTAGTGGCTTTGTTTAGTGTCCTTGTTAATGGCTTTGTTTGGTGACCTTGTTTAGTGGCTTAGTGGCTTTGTTTATTGGCTTTGTTTAGTGGCTTTGTTCAGTGGCTTTGTTTAGTGTAGTGGCTTTGTTTAGTGGCTATGTATAGTGGCTCTCACTGGGATCTTTTGCCGGTCATATACTATGAGACGTTCAGCCAGTCTCATATACTCCGAGTCCCAGTCACATTGTGATCTTATTCAGCCAGTCATATACTATGAGACCTTCTTCAGCCAGTTCTTATTCCGCCAGTCATATACTCTGGGTCTCATTCATATACTCTCGCTGGGATCTTCTTCAGCCAGTCATATACTCTACTAATTAAGAGCAAAATATAGCTTCTTTCACAAAGGGGAGAAAGAGTTCTCTAATATTGAAAAGGAAGCGAATGTGCCCATTATTTCCAGATTGAACGATTTCAGAGTTTTTCCTCAAAACGCTCAAAAACGTCCCGGATTGGAGCATAATAGGGTTAAAAAGGAGAGAATTCAGACAAAAAGCCGTTTACTGTTATTTAAAGAGTAGAAAAGGTTCCATAATTTTGAAAAGTAAACTAATTTGTCAATTTTAACAAGAATGACCGAGCGATTTTAGCTTCTTTGGTTAAAAAGGGTAAATTTCCCACCAAAAGCCTTTTTCTGTCATTTAAATAAAGTAAAGAAGCAGTTTCATGTTTAAAAGAAAACTAATGTGCCCATTTTGATGAGAATGAGCAATTTCACACTTTTTCCTCAAAACACTCAAAAACGTCCTAATTCGAACAAAATATTCATAAAGTGGAGAAATAATGTTCAAAACGAAGCTAATGTGCTATTTTGATAAGAATGAGCGATTTCATTCTGTTTTTCATAAAAAGCTCAAAAACGATCCAATAAAAAAGGGAGATTTCTCATTTAAAGTGTAGAAATGGCTTCATAATGTTGTAATGCAACATGTTTTGTTAAGAATGAGCGATTTCATACGGTTTTTCCTCAAAATTCTCAAAAATGTCTCATTTGGAGCAAAATAGTTAAAAAGGGTAGATTTCTCATCAATAGCAGTTTTCTGTCATTTAAAGAGTACAAACAGTTCCATGTTGAAAAGAAAACTAATCTTCCCAAAAATTAGCGGTCACACCGTTTTTTCTCAAAACGCCCAAAAAAAATCCACTCGAGCTTAATGATCAAAAACTTCTCAAAAGATCGGTTAAAAAAAGGGAGATTTCTGACCAAAAGCCATTTTTGGCATTTAAAGAGTAGAAACAGTTCCATAATGTTGAAAAGGAAACTAATATGTCCATTTTGATAGGAATGAGCGATTTCAGACCTTTTTTCACAAAATGCTGTTAAAAAGGGGAGATTTCTTCAAGACAAGAATGACCTCAAAACGCTCAAAAAATCTCCCAATTGGAGCAAAATAGTGGGTCTTTGGGCACCAAAAGTGGTTTTCTGTAATTTAAAGTATAGACAAGTTCAATAATGTTGATACGGAAACTAATGTGCCCATTTTGACAAAATGAGGGATTTCAGATAGTTTCTCTTCAAAATGCTAAAAACGTCCCAATTGGAGCAAAATAGAGCTTCTTACGGTTAATTGGGAAATTTCTGACCAAAAGCCGTTTTCTGTCATTTAAAAAGTAGCCATAATGTTGTAAAGGAAACTAATGGGCATGTTTTCAGCGGTTTTTCCACAAAATGCTCAAAAACATATCAATTTGACCAAAATAGATTAAAAAAAGGGGAGATTTCTTAGCAAAAGTCATTTAAAGAGTAGAAACATTTCCATAATGTTGAAAAGGAAGCTAAAGTGCCCATTTTGCCAAGAATGAGCGATTTCAGACTGTTTTCCCTCAAAACGCTCAAATAAGTCTCAATTGGAGCTAAAAAGGGTAGATATCACACCAAAAGCCTTTTTCTGTCATTTAAAGAATGGAAACAGTTCCATAATATTGAACCGGAAACTAATGTGACCATTTTAACAAGAATGAGCGATTTCGACAAATATTTCCCAATAGAGCAAAATGGAGCTTTTTTGGTTAAAAAGGGGAGATTTCACTTTAAGTGTAGAAAAGTTCAATAATGTTGAAAATGAAACTAATTGCCCATTTTGACAGGAAAGAGTGATTTCCGAATTTTTCAGCAAAATAGAGCTTTCGTTTAAAAGGGGAGATTTCTGACTAAAATCCCTGTTTCTGTCATTTAAAGAGTAGAAATAGCTCCATAATGTTGTAAAGGAAACTAATGCACCTATTTTGTTAAGAATGAGCGTTTTTTAACCGTTTTTCCTCTATTCGAGCAAATTAGTGTTTTTTTCAGTTAAAAAGGTTAGAAAAAGTCATTTAATGAGTAGAAACAGTTCCATAATGTTGAAAAGGAACCAATGTGACCATTTTGACAAGAATGAGCTTAAATACGCTCAAAACTTTCCAATTGGAGCAAACTATAGCTTCGTTTGGTTACAAAGGGGAGAAACAGTTCCATAATATTGAATAAGAAGCCATTTTGACATGAATGAGCGATTTCAGAGTTTTTCCTCAAAACGCTCAAAAACGTCCCGATAGGAGCAAATTAGGGTTAAAACGTGAAGAATTCAGACCAAAATCCGTTTTCTATTATTTAAAGAGTAGAAACAGCTCCACAATGTTGAAAAGTAAACTAATGTGCCCACTTTGACAAGAATGAGCGATTTCAGACTGTTTATCCTAAAAACATTCAAAAACTATGCAACCTGGTAGAAATGACAGAAAAAGGGATTTTAGTCAGAAATCTCCCCTTTTAAACGAAAGCTCTATTTTGCTAAAAAATTCGGAAATCACTCATTCCTGTCAAAATGGGCAATTAGTTTCATTTTCAACATTATTGAACTTTTCTACACTTAAAGAGAAATCTCCCCTTTTTAACCAAAAAAGCTCCATTTTGCTCTATTGGGAAATATTTGTCGAAATCGCTCATTCTTGTTAAAATGGTCACATTAGTTTCCGGTTCAATATTATGGAACTGTTTCTATTCTTTAATATATATATATATAAACAGAATAACAAACAAACATTAACAAACAACAACAAACAAACATTAAAACAAAAAATCTTAATACACTACTTATAAAAAATAAAAAATAATCGTCATTACAACTAAAGCTGGTGCCCAGCACAGCTGCAGTGTTACCTCGCTGCACGGCTACTGCAATCCGCTGGGAAAGGAAAAAGGAGGAGCGGGGATCATCCGTTTCCTGTTTGAGACGGTTGCCTTAAATGACAGAAAAAGGCTTTTGGTGTGATATCTACTCTTTTTAGCTCCAATTGAGACTTATTTGAGCGTTTTTTGGGAAAACAGCCTGAAATCGCTCATTCTTGGCAAAATGGGCACTTTAGCTTCCTTTTCAACATTATGGAAATGTTTCTACTCCTTAAATAACTTTTGCTAAGAAATCTCCCCTTTTTTTAAATCTATTTTGGTCAAATTGATATGTTTTTGAGCATTTTGTGGAAAAACCGCTGAAAACATGCCCATTAGTTTCCTTTACAACATTATGGCTACTTTTTAAATGACAGAAAACGGCTTTTGGTCAGAAATTTCCCTATTAACCGTAAGAAGCTCTATTTTGCTCCAATTGGGACGTTTTTAGCATTTTGAAGAGAAACTATCTGAAATCCCTCATTTTGTCAAAATGGGCACATTAGTTTCCGTATCAACATTATTGAACTTGTCTCTACTTTAAATTACAGAAAACCACTTTTGGTGACCCAAAGACCCACTATTTTGCTCCAATTGGGAGATTTTTGAGCGTTTTGAGGTCATTCTTGTCTTGAAGAAATCTCCCTTTTTAACAGCATTTTGTGAAAAAAGGTCTGAAATCGCTCATTCCTATCAAAATGAACATATTAGTTTCCTTTTCAACATTATGGAACTGTTTCTACTCTTTAAATGCCAAAAATGGCTTTTGGTCAGAAATCTCCCTTTTTTTAACCGATCTTTTGAGAAGTTTTTGATCATTAAGCTCGAGTGGATTTTTTTGGGCGTTTTGAGAAAAAACGGTGTGACCGCTAATTTTTTGGAAGATTAGTTTTCTTTTCAACATGGAACTGTTTGTATGACAGAAAACTGCTATTGATGAGAAATCTACCCTTTTTAACTATTTTGCTCCAAATGAGACATTTTTGAGAATTTTGAGGAAAAACCGTATGAAATCGCTCATTCTTAACAAAACATTATGAAGCCGTATGAAATCGCTCATTCTTAACAAAACATTATGAAGCCATTTCTACACTTTAAATGAGAAATCTCCAGAAAACGCCACCAAACAAAAGCCACGAAACAAAAGCCACGAAAGAAAAACAAAATAAAAGCCACCAAACAAAAGCCACGAAATAAAAGCCACGAAACAAAAGCCATAAACAAAAGTAACGAAACAAAAGCCACGAAACAAAAGCCATGAAACAAAAGCCACGAAAAAAGCTACCAAACAAAAACCACCAAACAAAAGCCACCAAACAAAAGCCACCAAACAAAAGCCACCAAACAAAAGCCAACAAAGAAAAGCCACCAAACAAAAACACCAAACAAAAGCCACCAAACAAAAGCCACCAAACAAAAGCCACCAAACAAAAGCCACCATATAAAAGCCAACAAACAAAAGCCACCAAACAAAAGCCACCAAACAAAAGCCAGCAAACAAAAACCACCAAACAAAAGACACGAAACAAAAGCCACAAAGAAAAGCCATGAAACAAAATCGACAAAACAAAAGCCACGAAATAAAATCCACGAAACAAAAGCCACGAAACAAAAGTCACCAAACAAAAACCACCAAACAAAAGCCACGAAACAAAAGCCACGAAAGAAAAGCCACGAAACAAAAGCCACTGTCCAAAGCCACTCTATATCCAAAGCCACTCTATGTCCAAAGCCACTGTCCAAAGCCACTGTCCAAAGCCACTGTCCAAAGCCACTCTATGTCCAAAGCCACTGTCCAAAGCCACTGTCCAAAGCCAATGTCCAAAGCCACTCTATGTCCAAAGCCACTGTCCAAAGCCACTGTCCAAAGGCACTGTCCAAAGCCACTCTATGTCCAAAGCCACTGTCCAAAGCCACTCTCCAAAGCCACTGTCCAAAGCCACTCTCCAAAGCCACTCTATGTCCCAAGCCACTGTCCAAAGCCACTGTCCAAAGCCACTCTACAAAGCCACTCTATCTCCAAAGCCACTGTCCAAAGACACTCTCCAAAGCCACTCTCCAAAGCCACTCTATGTCAAAAGCCACTGTCCAAAGCCACTCTCCAAAGCCACTGTCCAAAGCCACTCTATGTCCAAAGCCACTGTCCAAAGCCACTGTCCAAAGCCACTCTCCAAAGCCACTCTATGTCCAAAGCCACTGTCCAAAGCCACTCTCTAAAGCCACTCTCCAAAGCCACTCTATGTCCAAAGCCACTGTCCAAACACACTGTCCAAAGCCACTCTCCAAAGCCACTCTATGTCCAAAGCCACTGTCCAAAGCCACTCTCCAAAGCCACTCTCCAAAGCCACTCAATATCCAAAGCCACTGTACAATGCCACTGTCCAAAGCCACTCTCCAAAGCCACTCTATGTCCAAAGCCACTGTCCAAAGCCACTGTCCAAAGCCATTCTCCAAAGCCACTCTATGTCCAAAGCCACTGTCCAAAGCCACTCTCCAAAGCCACTGTCCAAAGCCACTGTATGTCCAAAGTCACTGTATGTCCAAAGCCACTGTATGTCCAAATCCACTGTCCAAAGCCACTGTATTTCCAAAGCCACTGTCCAAAGCCACTGTATGTCCAAAGCCACTGTATGTCCAAAGCCACTATACAAAGCCACTGTATGTCCAAAGCCACTGTATGTCCAAAGGCACTGTCCAAATCCACTGTATGTCCAAAGCCACTGTATGTCCAAAGCCACTGTCTAAAGCCACTGTATGTCCAAAGCCACTGTCCAAAGCCACTGTATGTCTAAAGCCACTGTATGTCCAAAGCCATTGTCCAAAGCCACTGTATGTCCAAAGCCACTGTATGTCCAAAGCCACTGTCCAAAGCCACTGTATGTCCAAAGCGACTGTATGTCCAAAGCCACTGTCCAAAGCAACCGTATCTTCAAAGCCACTGTATGTCCAAAGCCACTGTCCAAAGCCACCGTATGTCCAAAGCCACTGTATGTCCAAAGCCACTCTCCAAAGCCACTCTCCAAAGCCACTCTATGTCCAAAGCCACTATCCAAAGCCACTCTCCAAAGCCACTCTCCAAAGCCACTCTTTGTCCAAAGCCACTGTCCAAAGCCACTCTCCAAAGCCACTGTATCTCCAAAGCCACTGTCCAAAGCCACTGTATGTCCAAAGCCTCTGTATGTCCAAAGCCACTGTCCAAAGCCACTGTATGTCCAAAGCCACTGTATGTCCAAAGCCACTGTATGTCCAAAGCCACTGTCCAAAGCCACTGTATGTCCAAAGCCACTGTATGTCCAAAGCCACTGTATGTCCAAAGCCACGGTATGTCCAAAGCCACTGTCCAAAGCCACCGTATGTCCAAATTTAGTGGCTTTGTTTGTTGGCCATGTTTATTGGTTTGTTTGGTGGCTTTGTTTAGTGGCCTTGTTTGGTGGCCATGTTTAGTGGCTTTGTTTAGTGGCCAAGTTTAGTGTCTTTGTTTAGTGGCCTTGTTTAGTGGCCTTGTTTAGTGGCCTTGTTTAGTGTCTTTGTTTAGTGGCCTAGTTATTGGCTTTGTTTGGTGGCCTCGTTTAGTGGCCTTGTTTAGTGGCCTTGTTTAGTTGCTTTGTTTAGTGTCCTTGTATATGGCTTTGTTTGGTGGCCTTGTTTAGTGGCTTAGTGGCTTTGTTTAGTGGCTTTGTTCAGTGGCCTTGTTAATGGCTTTGTTTATTTGCTTTGTTCAGTTTCTTTGTTCAGTGGCTTTTTTTAGTGGCTTTGTTTAGTGTCCTTGTTAATGGCTTTGTTTGGTGACCTTGTTTAGTGGCTTAGTGGCTTTGTTTATTGGCTTTGTTTAGTGGCTTTGTTCAGTGGCTTTGTTTAGTGTAGTGGCTTTGTTTAGTGGCTATGTATAGTGGCTCTCACTGGGATCTTTTGCCGGTCATATACTATGAGACGTTCAGCCAGTCTCATATACTCCGAGTCCCAGTCACATTGTGATCTTATTCAGCCAGTCATATACTATGAGACCTTCTTCAGCCAGTTCTTATTCCGCCAGTCATATACTCTGGGTCTCATTCATATACTCTTGCTGGGATCTTCTTCAGCCAGTCATATACTCTACTAATTAAGAGCAAAATATAGCTTCTTTCACAAAGGGGAGAAAGAGTTCTCTAATATTGAAAAGGAAGCGAATGTGCCCATTATTTCCAGATTGAACGATTTCAGAGTTTTTCCTCAAAACGCTCAAAAACGTCCCGGATTGGAGCATAATAGGGTTAAAAAGGAGAGAATTCAGACAAAAAGCCGTTTACTGTTATTTAAAGAGTAGAAAAGGTTCCATAATTTTGAAAAGTAAACTAATTTGTCAATTTTAACAAGAATGACCGAGCGATTTTAGCTTCTTTGGTTAAAAAGGGTAAATTTCCCACCAAAAGCCTTTTTCTGTCATTTAAATAAAGTAAAGAAGCAGTTTCATGTTTAAAAGAAAACTAATGTGCCCATTTTGATGAGAATGAGCAATTTCACACTTTTTCCTCAAAACACTCAAAAACGTCCTAATTGGAACAAAATATTCATAAAGTGGAGAAATAATGTTCAAAACGAAGCTAATGTGCTATTTTGATAAGAATGAGCGATTTCATTCTGTTTTTCATAAAAAGCTCAAAAACGATCCAATAAAAAAGGGAGATTTCTCATTTAAAGTGTAGAAATGGCTTCATAATGTTGTAATGCAACATGTTTTGTTAAGAATGAGCGATTTCATACGGTTTTTCCTCAAAATTCTCAAAAATGTCTCATTTGGAGCAAAATAGTTAAAAAGGGTAGATTTCTCATCAATAGCAGTTTTCTGTCATTTAAAGAGTACAAACAGTTCCATGTTGAAAAGAAAACTAATCTTCCAAAAAATTAGCGGTCACACCGTTTTTTCTCAAAACGCCCCAAAAAAATCCACTCGAGCTTAATGATCAAAAACTTCTCAAAAGATCGGTTAAAAAAAGGGAGATTTCTGACCAAAAGCCATTTTTGGCATTTAAAGAGTAGAAACAGTTCCATAATGTTGAAAAGGAAACTAATATGTCCATTTTGATAGGAATGAGCGATTTCAGACCTTTTTTCACAAAATGCTGTTAAAAAGGGGAGATTTCTTCAAGACAAGAATGACCTCAAAACGCTCAAAAATCTCCCAATTGGAGCAAAATAGTGGGTCTTTGGGCACCAAAAGTGGTTTTCTGTAATTTAAAGTATAGACAAGTTCAATAATGTTGATACGGAAACTAATGTGCCCATTTTGACAAAATGAGGGATTTCAGATAGTTTCTCTTCAAAATGCTAAAAACGTCCCAATTGGAGCAAAATAGAGCTTCTTACGGTTAATTGGGAAATTTCTGACCAAAAGCCGTTTTCTGTCATTTAAAAAGTAGCCATAATGTTGTAAAGGAAACTAATGGGCATGTTTTCAGCGGTTTTTCCACAAAATGCTCAAAAACATATCAATTTGACCAAAATAGATTAAAAAAAGGGGAGATTTCTTAGCAAAAGTCATTTAAAGAGTAGAAACATTTCCATAATGTTGAAAAGGAAGCTAAAGTGCCCATTTTGCCAAGAATGAGCGATTTCAGACTGTTTTCCCTCAAAACGCTCAAATAAGTCTCAATTGGAGCTAAAAAGGGTAGATATCACACCAAAAGCCTTTTTCTGTCATTTAAAGAATGGAAACAGTTCCATAATATTGAACCGGAAACTAATGTGACCATTTTAACAAGAATGAGCGATTTCGACAAATATTTCCCAATAGATCAAAATGGAGCTTTTTTGGTTAAAAAGGGGAGATTTCTCTTTAAGTGTAGAAAAGTTCAATAATGTTGAAAATGAAACTAATTGCCCATTTTGACAGGAATGAGTGATTTCCGAATTTTTCAGCAAAATAGAGCTTTCGTTTAAAAGGGGAGATTTCTGACTAAAATCCCTGTTTCTGTCATTTAAAGAGTAGAAATAGCTCCATAATGTTGTAAAGGAAACTAATGCACCTATTTTGTTAAGAATGAGCGTTTTTTAACCGTTTTTCCTCTATTCGAGCAAATTAGTTTTTTTCAGTTAAAAAGGTTAGAAAAAGTCATTTAATGAGTAGAAACAGTTCCATAATGTTGAAAAGGAACTAATGTGACCATTTTGACAAGAATGAGCTTAAATACGCTCAAAACTTTCCAATTGGAGCAAACTATAGCTTCGTTTGGTTACAAAGGGGAGAAACAGTTCCATAATATTGAATAAGAAGCCATTTTGACATGAATGAGCGATTTCAGAGTTTTTCCTCAAAACGCTCAAAAACGTCCCGATAGGAGCAAATTAGGGTTAAAACGTGAAGAATTCAGACCAAAATCCGTTTTCTGTTATTTAAAGAGTAGAAACAGCTCCACAATGTTGAAAAGTAAACTAATGTGCCCACTTTGACAAGAATGAGCGATTTCAGACTGTTTATCCTAAAAACATTCAAAAACTATGCAACCTGGTAGAAATGACAGAAAAAGGGATTTTAGTCAGAAATCTCCCCTTTTAAACGAAAGCTCTATTTTGCTAAAAAATTCGGAAATCACTCATTCCTGTCAAAATGGGCAATTAGTTTCATTTTCAACATTATTGAACTTTTCTACACTTAAAGAGAAATCTCCCCTTTTTAACCAAAAAAGCTCCATTTTGCTCTATTGGGAAATATTTGTCGAAATCGCTCATTCTTGTTAAAATGGTCACATTAGTTTCCGGTTCAATATTATGGAACTGTTTCTATTCTTTAATATATATATATATAAACAGAATAACAAACAAACATTAACAAACAACAACAAACAAACATTAAAACAAAAAATCTTAATACACTACTTATAAAAAATAAAGAATAATCGTCATTACAACTAAAGCTGGTGCCCAGCACAGCTGCAGTGTTACCTCGCTGCACGGCTACTGCAATCCGCTGGGAAAGGAAAAAGGAGGAGCGGGGATCATCCGTTTCCTGTTTGAGACGGTTGCCTTAAATGACAGAAAAAGGCTTTTGGTGTGATATCTACTCTTTTTAGCTCCAATTGAGACTTATTTGAGCGTTTTGTGGGAAAACAGCCTGAAATCGCTCATTCTTGGCAAAATGGGCACTTTAGCTTCCTTTTCAACATTATGGAAATGTTTCTACTCCTTAAATAACTTTTGCTAAGAAATCTCCCCTTTTTTTAATCTATTTTGGTCAAATTGATATGTTTTTGAGCATTTTGTGGAAAAACCGCTGAAAACATGCCCATTAGTTTCCTTTACAACATTATGGCTACTTTTTAAATTACAGAAAACGGCTTTTGGTCAGAAATTTCCCTATTAACCGTAAGAAGCTCTATTTTGCTCCAATTGGGACGTTTTTAGCATTTTGAAGAGAAACTATCTGAAATCCCTCATTTTGTCAAAATGGGCACATTAGTTTCCGTATCAACATTATTGAACTTGTCTATACTTTAAATTACAGAAAACCACTTTTGGTGACCCAAAGACCCACTATTTTGCTCCAATTGGGAGATTTTTGAGCGTTTTGAGGTCATTCTTGTCTTGAAGAAATCTCCCTTTTTAACAGCATTTTGTGAAAAAAGGTCTGAAATCGCTCATTCCTATCAAAATGAACATATTAGTTTCCTTTTCAACATTATGGAACTGTTTCTACTCTTTAAATGCCAAAAATGGCTTTTGGTCAGAAATCTCCCTTTTTTTAACCGATCTTTTGAGAAGTTTTTGATCATTAAGCTCGAGTGGATTTTTTTGGGCGTTTTGAGAAAAAACGGTGTGACCGCTAATTTTTTGGAAGATTAGTTTTCTTTTCAACATGGAACTGTTTGTACTCTTTAAATGACAGAAAACTGCTATTGATGAGAAATCTACCCTTTTTAACTATTTTGCTCCAAATGAGACATTTTTGAGAATTTTGAGGAAAAACCGTATGAAATCGCTCATTCTTAACAAAACATTATGAAGCCGTATGAAATCGCTCATTCTTAACAAAACATTATGAAGCCATTTCTACACTTTAAATGAGAAATCTCCAGAAAACGCCACCAAACAAAAGCCACGAAACAAAAGCCACGAAAGAAAAACAAAATAAAAGCCACCAAACAAAAGCCACGAAATAAAAGCCACGAAACAAAAGCCATAAACAAAAGTAACGAAACAAAAGCCACGAAACAAAAGCCATGAAACAAAAGCCACGAAAAAAGCTACCAAACAAAAACCACCAAACAAAAGCCACCAAACAAAAGCCACCAAACAAAAGCCACCAAACAAAAGCCAACAAAGAAAAGCCACCAAACAAAAACACCAAACAAAAGCCACCAAACAAAAGCCACCAAACAAAAGCCACCAAACAAAAGCCACCATATAAAAGCCAACAAACAAAAGCCACCAAACAAAAGCCACCAAACAAAAGCCAGCAAACAAAAACCACCAAACAAAAGACACGAAACAAAAGCCACAAAGAAAAGCCATGAAACAAAATCGACAAAACAAAAGCCACGAAATAAAATCCACGAAACAAAAGCCACGAAACAAAAGTCACCAAACAAAAACCACCAAACAAAAGCCACGAAACAAAAGCCACGAAAGAAAAGCCACGAAACAAAAGCCACTGTCCAAAGCCACTCTATATCCAAAGCCACTCTATGTCCAAAGCCACTGTCCAAAGCCACTGTCCAAAGCCACTGTCCAAAGCCACTCTATGTCCAAAGCCACTGTCCAAAGCCACTGTCCAAAGCCAATGTCCAAAGCCACTCTATGTCCAAAGCCACTGTCCAAAGCCACTGTCCAAAGGCACTGTCCAAAGCCACTCTATGTCCAAAGCCACTGTCCAAAGCCACTCTCCAAAGCCACTGTCCAAAGCCACTCTCCAAAGCCACTCTATGTCCCAAGCCACTGTCCAAAGCCACTGTCCAAAGCCACTCTACAAAGCCACTCTATCTCCAAAGCCACTGTCCAAAGACACTCTCCAAAGCCACTCTCCAAAGCCACTCTATGTCAAAAGCCACTGTCCAAAGCCACTCTCCAAAGCAACTGTCCAAAGCCACTCTATGTCCAAAGCCACTGTCCAAAGCCACTGTCCAAAGCCACTCTCCAAAGCCACTCTATGTCCAAAGCCACTGTCCAAAGCCACTCTCTAAAGCCACTCTCCAAAGCCACTCTATGTCCAAAGCCACTGTCCAAACACACTGTCCAAAGCCACTCTCCAAAGCCACTCTATGTCCAAAGCCACTGTCCAAAGCCACTCTCCAAAGCCACTCTCCAAAGCCACTCAATATCCAAAGCCACTGTACAATGCCACTGTCCAAAGCCACTCTCCAAAGCCACTCTATGTCCAAAGCCACTGTCCAAAGCCACTGTCCAAAGCCATTCTCCAAAGCCACTCTATGTCCAAAGCCACTGTCCAAAGCCACTCTCCAAAGCCACTGTCCAAAGCCACTGTATGTCCAAAGTCACTGTATGTCCAAAGCCACTGTATGTCCAAATCCACTGTCCAAAGCCACTGTATTTCCAAAGCCACTGTCCAAAGCCACTGTATGTCCAAAGCCACTGTATGTCCAAAGCCACTATACAAAGCCACTGTATGTCCAAAGCCACTGTATGTCCAAAGGCACTGTCCAAATCCACTGTATGTCCAAAGCCACTGTATGTCCAAAGCCACTGTCTAAAGCCACTGTATGTCCAAAGCCACTGTCCAAAGCCACTGTATGTCTAAAGCCACTGTATGTCCAAAGCCATTGTCCAAAGCCACTGTATGTCCAAAGCCACTGTATGTCCAAAGCCACTGTCCAAAGCCACTGTATGTCCAAAGCGACTGTATGTCCAAAGCCACTGTCCAAAGCAACCGTATCTTCAAAGCCACTGTATGTCCAAAGCCACTGTCCAAAGCCACCGTATGTCCAAAGCCACTGTATGTCCAAAGCCACTCTCCAAAGCCACTCTCCAAAGCCACTCTATGTCCAAAGCCACTATCCAAAGCCACTCTCCAAAGCCACTCTCCAAAGCCACTCTTTGTCCAAAGCCACTGTCCAAAGCCACTCTCCAAAGCCACTGTATCTCCAAAGCCACTGTCCAAAGCCACTGTATGTCCAAAGCCTCTGTATGTCCAAAGCCACTGTCCAAAGCCACTGTATGTCCAAAGCCACTGTATGTCCAAAGCCACTGTATGTCCAAAGCCACTGTCCAAAGCCACTGTATGTCCAAAGCCACTGTATGTCCAAAGCCACTGTATGTCCAAAGCCACGGTATGTCCAAAGCCACTGTCCAAAGCCACCGTATGTCCAAATTTAGTGGCTTTGTTTGTTGGCCATGTTTATTGGTTTGTTTGGTGGCTTTGTTTAGTGGCCTTGTTTGGTGGCCATGTTTAGTGGCTTTGTTTAGTGGCCAAGTTTAGTGTCTTTGTTTAGTGGCCTTGTTTAGTGGCCTTGTTTAGTGGCCTTGTTTAGTGTCTTTGTTTAGTGGCCTAGTTATTGGCTTTGTTTGGTGGCCTCGTTTAGTGGCCTTGTTTAGTGGCCTTGTTTAGTTGCTTTGTTTAGTGTCCTTGTATATGGCTTTGTTTGGTGGCCTTGTTTAGTGGCTTAGTGGCTTTGTTTAGTGGCTTTGTTCAGTGGCCTTGTTAATGGCTTTGTTTATTTGCTTTGTTCAGTTTCTTTGTTCAGTGGCTTTTTTTAGTGGCTTTGTTTAGTGTCCTTGTTAATGGCTTTGTTTGGTGACCTTGTTTAGTGGCTTAGTGGCTTTGTTTATTGGCTTTGTTTAGTGGCTTTGTTCAGTGGCTTTGTTTAGTGTAGTGGCTTTGTTTAGTGGCTATGTATAGTGGCTCTCACTGGGATCTTTTGCCGGTCATATACTATGAGACGTTCAGCCAGTCTCATATACTCCGAGTCCCAGTCACATTGTGATCTTATTCAGCCAGTCATATACTATGAGACCTTCTTCAGCCAGTTCTTATTCCGCCAGTCATATACTCTGGGTCTCATTCATATACTCTTGCTGGGATCTTCTTCAGCCAGTCATATACTCTACTAATTAAGAGCAAAATATAGCTTCTTTCACAAAGGGGAGAAAGAGTTCTCTAATATTGAAAAGGAAGCGAATGTGCCCATTATTTCCAGATTGAACGATTTCAGAGTTTTTCCTCAAAACGCTCAAAAACGTCCCGGATTGGAGCATAATAGGGTTAAAAAGGAGAGAATTCAGACAAAAAGCCGTTTACTGTTATTTAAAGAGTAGAAAAGGTTCCATAATTTTGAAAAGTAAACTAATTTGTCAATTTTAACAAGAATGACCGAGCGATTTTAGCTTCTTTGGTTAAAAAGGGTAAATTTCCCACCAAAAGCCTTTTTCTGTCATTTAAATAAAGTAAAGAAGCAGTTTCATGTTTAAAAGAAAACTAATGTGCCCATTTTGATGAGAATGAGCAATTTCACACTTTTTCCTCAAAACACTCAAAAACGTCCTAATTGGAACAAAATATTCATAAAGTGGAGAAATAATGTTCAAAACGAAGCTAATGTGCTATTTTGATAAGAATGAGCGATTTCATTCTGTTTTTCATAAAAAGCTCAAAAACGATCCAATAAAAAAGGGAGATTTCTCATTTAAAGTGTAGAAATGGCTTCATAATGTTGTAATGCAACATGTTTTGTTAAGAATGAGCGATTTCATACGGTTTTTCCTCAAAATTCTCAAAAATGTCTCATTTGGAGCAAAATAGTTAAAAAGGGTAGATTTCTCATCAATAGCAGTTTTCTGTCATTTAAAGAGTACAAACAGTTCCATGTTGAACAGAAAACTAATCTTCCAAAAAATTAGCGGTCACACCGTTTTTTCTCAAAATGCCCCAAAAAAATCCACTCGAGCTTAATGATCAAAAACTTCTCAAAAGATCGGTTAAAAAAAGGGAGATTTCTGACCAAAAGCCATTTTTGGCATTTAAAGAGTAGAAACAGTTCCATAATGTTGAAAAGGAAACTAATATGTCCATTTTGATAGGAATGAGCGATTTCAGACCTTTTTTCACAAAATGCTGTTAAAAAGGGGAGATTTCTTCAAGACAAGAATGACCTCAAAACGCTCAAAAATCTCCCAATTGGAGCAAAATAGTGGGTCTTTGGGCACCAAAAGTGGTTTTCTGTAATTTAAAGTATAGACAAGTTCAATAATGTTGATACGGAAACTAATGTGCCCATTTTGACAAAATGAGGGATTTCAGATAGTTTCTCTTCAAAATGCTAAAAACGTCCCAATTGGAGCAAAATAGAGCTTCTTACGGTTAATTGGGAAATTTCTGACCAAAAGCCGTTTTCTGTCATTTAAAAAGTAGCCATAATGTTGTAAAGGAAACTAATGGGCATGTTTTCAGCGGTTTTTCCACAAAATGCTCAAAAACATATCAATTTGACCAAAATAGATTAAAAAAAGGGGAGATTTCTTAGCAAAAGTCATTTAAAGAGTAGAAACATTTCCATAATGTTGAAAAGGAAGCTAAAGTGCCCATTTTGCCAAGAATGAGCGATTTCAGACTGTTTTCCCTCAAAACGCTCAAATAAGTCTCAATTGGAGCTAAAAAGGGTAGATATCACACCAAAAGCCTTTTTCTGTCATTTAAAGAATGGAAACAGTTCCATAATATTGAACCGGAAACTAATGTGACCATTTTAACAAGAATGAGCGATTTCGACAAATATTTCCCAATAGATCAAAATGGAGCTTTTTTGGTTAAAAAGGGGAGATTTCTCTTTAAGTGTAGAAAAGTTCAATAATGTTGAAAATGAAACTAATTGCCCATTTTGACAGGAATGAGTGATTTCCGAATTTTTCAGCAAAATAGAGCTTTCGTTTAAAAGGGGAGATTTCTGACTAAAATCCCTGTTTCTGTCATTTAAAGAGTAGAAATAGCTCCATAATGTTGTAAAGGAAACTAATGCACCTATTTTGTTAAGAATGAGCGTTTTTTAACCGTTTTTCCTCTATTCGAGCAAATTAGTTTTTTTCAGTTAAAAAGGTTAGAAAAAGTCATTTAATGAGTAGAAACAGTTCCATAATGTTGAAAAGGAACTAATGTGACCATTTTGACAAGAATGAGCTTAAATACGCTCAAAACTTTCCAATTGGAGCAAACTATAGCTTCGTTTGGTTACAAAGGGGAGAAACAGTTCCATAATATTGAATAAGAAGCCATTTTGACATGAATGAGCGATTTCAGAGTTTTTCCTCAAAACGCTCAAAAACGTCCCGATAGGAGCAAATTAGGGTTAAAACGTGAAGAATTCAGACCAAAATCCGTTTTCTGTTATTTAAAGAGTAGAAACAGCTCCACAATGTTGAAAAGTAAACTAATGTGCCCACTTTGACAAGAATGAGCGATTTCAGACTGTTTATCCTAAAAACATTCAAAAACTATGCAACCTGGTAGAAATGACAGAAAAAGGGATTTTAGTCAGAAATCTCCCCTTTTAAACGAAAGCTCTATTTTGCTAAAAAATTCGGAAATCACTCATTCCTGTCAAAATGGGCAATTAGTTTCATTTTCAACATTATTGAACTTTTCTACACTTAAAGAGAAATCTCCCCTTTTTAACCAAAAAAGCTCCATTTTGCTCTATTGGGAAATATTTGTCGAAATCGCTCATTCTTGTTAAAATGGTCACATTAGTTTCCGGTTCAATATTATGGAACTGTTTCTATTCTTTAATATATATATATATAAACAGAATAACAAACAAACATTAACAAACAACAACAAACAAACATTAAAACAAAAAATCTTAATACACTACTTATAAAAAATAAAGAATAATCGTCATTACAACTAAAGCTGGTGCCCAGCACAGCTGCAGTGTTACCTCGCTGCACGGCTACTGCAATCCGCTGGGAAAGGAAAAAGGAGGAGCGGGGATCATCCGTTTCCTGTTTGAGACGGTTGCCTTAAATGACAGAAAAAGGCTTTTGGTGTGATATCTACTCTTTTTAGCTCCAATTGAGACTTATTTGAGCGTTTTGTGGGAAAACAGCCTGAAATCGCTCATTCTTGGCAAAATGGGCACTTTAGCTTCCTTTTCAACATTATGGAAATGTTTCTACTCCTTAAATAACTTTTGCTAAGAAATCTCCCCTTTTTTTAATCTATTTTGGTCAAATTGATATGTTTTTGAGCATTTTGTGGAAAAACCGCTGAAAACATGCCCATTAGTTTCCTTTACAACATTATGGCTACTTTTTAAATTACAGAAAACGGCTTTTGGTCAGAAATTTCCCTATTAACCGTAAGAAGCTCTATTTTGCTCCAATTGGGACGTTTTTAGCATTTTGAAGAGAAACTATCTGAAATCCCTCATTTTGTCAAAATGGGCACATTAGTTTCCGTATCAACATTATTGAACTTGTCTATACTTTAAATTACAGAAAACCACTTTTGGTGACCCAAAGACCCACTATTTTGCTCCAATTGGGAGATTTTTGAGCGTTTTGAGGTCATTCTTGTCTTGAAGAAATCTCCCTTTTTAACAGCATTTTGTGAAAAAAGGTCTGAAATCGCTCATTCCTATCAAAATGAACATATTAGTTTCCTTTTCAACATTATGGAACTGTTTCTACTCTTTAAATGCCAAAAATGGCTTTTGGTCAGAAATCTCCCTTTTTTTAACCGATCTTTTGAGAAGTTTTTGATCATTAAGCTCGAGTGGATTTTTTTGGGCGTTTTGAGAAAAAACGGTGTGACCGCTAATTTTTTGGAAGATTAGTTTTCTTTTCAACATGGAACTGTTTGTACTCTTTAAATGACAGAAAACTGCTATTGATGAGAAATCTACCCTTTTTAACTATTTTGCTCCAAATGAGACATTTTTGAGAATTTTGAGGAAAAACCGTATGAAATCGCTCATTCTTAACAAAACATTATGAAGCCGTATGAAATCGCTCATTCTTAACAAAACATTATGAAGCCATTTCTAAACTTTAAATGAGAAATCTCCAGAAAACGCCACCAAACAAAAGCCACGAAACAAAAGCCACGAAAGAAAAACAAAATAAAAGCCACCAAACAAAAGCCACGAAATAAAAGCCACGAAACAAAAGCCATAAACAAAAGTAACGAAACAAAAGCCACGAAACAAAAGCCATGAAACAAAAGCCACGAAAAAAGCCACCAAACAAAAACCACCAAACAAAAGCCACCAAACAAAAACACCAAACAAAAGCCACCAAACAAAAGCCACCAAACAAAAGCCACCAAACAAAAGCCAACAAACAAAAGCCACCAAACAAAAACACCAAACAAAAGCCACCAAACAAAAGCCACCAAACAAAAGCCACCAAACAAAAGCCACCATATAAAAGCCAACAAACAAAAGCCACCAAACAAAAGCCACCAAACAAAAGCCAGCAAACAAAAGCCACCAAACAAAAGCCACCAAACAAAAGCCACCAAACAAAAGCCACCAAACAAAAACCACCAAACAAAAGACACGAAACAAAAGCCACAAAGAAAAGCCATGAAACAAAATCGACAAAACAAAAGCCACGAAATAAAATCCACGAAACAAAAGCCACGAAACAAAAGTCACCAAACAAAAACCACCAAACAAAAGCCACGAAACAAAAGCCACGAAAGAAAAGCCACGAAACAAAAGCCACTGTCCAAAGCCACTCTATATCCAAAGCCACTCTATGTCCAAAGCCACTGTCCAAAGCCACTGTCCAAAGCCACTGTCCAAAGCCACTCTATGTCCAAAGCCACTGTCCAAAGCCACTGTCCAAAGCCAATGTCCAAAGCCACTCTATGTCCAAAGCCACTGTCCAAAGCCACTGTCCAAAGGCACTGTCCAAAGCCACTCTATGTCCAAAGCCACTGTCCAAAGCCACTCTCCAAAGCCACTGTCCAAAGCCACTCTCCAAAGCCACTGTCCAAAGCCATTCTATGTCCAAAACCACTGTCCAAAGCCACTCTCCAAAGCCACTGTCCAAAGCCACTCTATGTCCAAAGCCACTGTCCAAAGCCACTCTCCAAAGCCACTGTCCAAAGCCACTCTATGTCCTAAGCCACTGTCCGAAGCCACTCTCCAAAGCCACTGTCCAAAGCCACTCTATGTCCAAAGCCTCTCTATGTCCAAAGCCACTGTCCAAAGCCACTCTACAAAGCCACTGTCGAAAGTCACACTATGTCCAAAGCCACTGTCCAAAGCCACTCTCCAAAGCCACTCTCCAAAGACACTCTATGTCCAAAGCCACTGTCCAAAGCCACTGTCCAAATCCACTCTCTAAAGCTACTCTATGTCCAAAGCCACTGTCCAAAGCCACTCTCCTAAAGCCACTGTCCAAAGCCACTCTATGTCCAAAGCCACTGTCCAAAGCCACTCTCCAAAGCCACTCTCCAAAGGCACTCTATGTCCAAAGCCACTGTCCAAAGCCACTGTCCAAAGCCACTATCCAAAGCCACTCTATGTCCAAACCACTGTCCAAAGACTCTCCAAAGCCACTCTCCAAAGCCACTCTATGTCCAAAGCCACTCTCCAAAGCCACTGTCCAAAGCTATTCTCCAAAGCCACTCTATGTCCAAAGCCACTGTCCAAAGCCACTGTCCAAAGCCACTCTCCAAAGCCACTCTATGTCCAAAGCCACTGTCCAAAGCCACTGTCCAAAGCCACTGTCCAAAGCCACTCTATGTCCAAAGCCACTGTCCAAAGCCACTGTCCAAAGGCACTGTCCAAAGCCACTCTATGTCCAAAGCCACTGTCCAAAGCCACTCTCCAAAGCCACTGTCCAAAGCCACTCTATGTCCAAAACCACTGTCCAAAGCCACTCTCCAAAGCCACTGTCCAAAGCCACTCTATGTCCAAAGCCACTGTCCAAAGCCACTCTCCAAAGCCACTCTATGTCCAAAGCCACTGTCCGAAGCCACTCTCCAAAGCCACTGTCCAAAGCCACTCTATGTCCAAAGCCACTGTCCCAAGCCACTCTACAAAGCCACTCTCGAAAGTCACACTATGTCCAAAGCCACTGTCCAAAGCCACTCTATGTCCAAAGCCACTGTCCAAAGCCACTGTCCAAAGCCACTCTCCAAAGCCACTCTATGTCCAAAGCCACTATCCAAAGCCACTCTCCAAAGCCACTCTCCAAAGCCACTCTATGTCCAAAGCCACTGTCCAAAGCCACTCTTCAAAGCCACTCTCCAAAGCCACTCTATGTCCCAAGCCACTGTCCAAAGCCACTGTCCAAAGCCACTCTACAAAGCCACTCTATCTCCAAAGCCACTGTCCAAAGACACTCTCCAAAGCCACTCTCCAAAGCCACTCTATGTCAAAAGCCACTGTCCAAAGCAACTGTCGAAAGCCACTGTCTAAAGCCACTGTATGTCCAAAGCCACTGTCCAAAGCCACTGTCGAAAGCCACTGTCCAAAGCCACTCTTATGTCCAAAGCCACTGTCCAAAGCCACTCTATGTCCAAAGCCACTGTCCAAAGCCACTGTCCAAAGCCACTGTCCAAAGCCACTCTATGTCAAAGCCACTGTCCCAAGCCACTCTCCAAAGCCACTGTCCAAAGCCACTCAATGTCCAAAGCCACTGTCCAAAGCCACTCTATGTCCAAAGTCACTGTGCAAAGCCACTCTCCAAAGCCACTGTCCAAAGCCACTCTATGTCCAAAGCCACTGTCCAAAGCCACTGTCCAAAGCCACTCTCCAAAGCCACTCTATGTCCAAAGCCACTGTCCAAAGCCACTCTCTAAAGCCACTCTCCATAGCCACTCTATGTCCAAAGCCACTGTCCAAACACACTGTCCAAAGCCACTCTCCAAAGCCACTCTATGTCCAAAGCCACTGTCCAAAGCCACTCTCCAAAGCCACTCTCCAAAGCCACTCAATATCCAAAGCCACTGTACAATGCCACTGTCCAAAGCCACTCTCCAAAGCCACTCTATGTCCAAAGCCACTGTCCAAAGCCACTGTCCAAAGCCATTCTCCAAAGCCACTCTATGTCCAAAGCCACTGTCCAAAGCCACTCTCCAAAGCCACTGTCCAAAGCCACTGTATGTCCAAAGTCACTGTATGTCCAAAGCCACTGTATGTCCAAATCCACTGTCCAAAGCCACTGTATTTCCAAAGCCACTGTCCAAAGCCACTGTATGTCCAAAGCTACTGTATGTCCAAAGCCACTATACAAAGCCACTGTATGTCCAAAGCCACTGTATGTCCAAAGGCACTGTCCAAAGCCACTGTATGTCCAAAGCCACTGTATGTCCAAAGCCACTGTCTAAAGCCACTGTATGTCCAAAGCCACTGTCCAAAGCCACTGTATGTCTAAAGCCACTGTATGTCCAAAGCCACTGTCCAGAGCCACTGTATGTCCAAAGCCACTGTACAAAGCCACTGTCTAAAGCCACTGTATGTCCAAAGCCACTGTCCAAAGCCACTGTATGTCTAAAGCCACTGTATGTCCAAAGCCACTGTCCAGAGCCACTGTATGTCCAAAGCCACTGTATGTCCAAAGCCACTGTCCAAAGCCACTGTATGTCCAAAGCCACTGTATGTCCAAAGCCACTGTCCAAAGCCACTGTATGTCCAAAGCCACTGTACAAAGCCACTGTCCAAATCCACCGTCCAAAGCCACTCTATGTCCAAATCCACTGTACAAAGCCACTGTCCAAAGCCACTGTCCAAAGCAATACTATGTCCAAAGCCACTGTCCAAAGCCACTGTCCAAAGCCACTGTCCAAAGCCACTCTATTTCCAAAGCCACTGCCCGAAGCCACTGTCCAAAGCCACTGTCCAAAGCCACTCTATGTCCAAAGCCACTGTCCAAAGCCACTCTCCAAAGCCACTGTCCAAAGCCACTGTATGTCCAATGCCACTGTATGTCCAAAGCTACTGTCCAAAGCCACTGTATGTCCAAAGCCACTGTATGTCCAAAGCCACTATCCAAAGCCACTGTATGTCCAAAGCCACTGTATATCCAAAGCCACTGTCCAAAGCCACTGTATGTCCAAAGCCACTGTATGTCCAAAGCCACTGTCTAAAGCCACTGTATATCCAAAGCCACTGTCCAAAACCTCTGTATGTCCAAAGCCACTGTATGTCCAAAGCCACTGTCCATAGCCACTGTATGTCCAAAGCCACTGTATGTCCAAAGCCACTGTCCAAAGCCACTGTATGTCCAAAGCCACTGTATGTCCAAAGCCACTGTCCAAAGCCACTCTATGTCCAAAGCCACTCTATGTCCAAAGCTACTGTATGTCCAAAGCCACTGTTCAAAGCCACTGTATGTCCAAAGCCACTGTATGTCCAAAGCCACTGTCCAAATCCACCGTATGTCCAAATCCACGGTATGTCCAAAGCCACTGTCCAAAGCCACCGTATGTCCAAAGCCACTGTATGTCCAAAGCCACTGTCCAAAGCCACTGTATGTCCAAAGCCACTGTATGTCCAAAGCCACTGTCCAAAGCCACTGTATGTCCAAAGCCACTGTATGTCCAAAGCCACTGTCCAAAGCCACTGTATGTCCAAAGCCACTGTATGTCCAAAGCCACTGTCCAAAGCCACTGTATGTCCAAAGCCACTGTATGTCCAAAGCCACTGTCCAAAGCCACTCTATGTCCAAAGCCACTGTCCAAAGCCACTGTATGTCCAAAGCCACTGTATGTCCAAAGCTACTGTCCAAAGCAACCGTATCTTCAAAGCCACTGTATGTCCAAAGCCACTGTCCAAAGCCACCGTATGTCCAAAGCCACTGTATGTCCAAAGCCAATCTCCAAAGCCACTCTCCAAAGCCACTCTATGTCCAAAGCCACTATCCAAAGCCACTCTCCAAAGCCACTCTCCAAAGCCACTCTTTGTCCAAAGCCACTGTCCAAAGCCACTCTCCAAAGCCACTGTATCTCCAAAGCCACTGTCCAAAGCCACTGTATGTCCAAAGCCTCTGTATGTCCAAAGCCACTGTCCAAAGCCACTGTATGTCCAAAGCCACTGTATGTCCAAAGCCACTGTATGTCCAAAGCCACTGTCCAAAGCCACTGTATGTCCAAAGCAACTGTATGTCCAAAGCCACTGTATGTCCAAAGCCACGGTATGTGCAAAGCCACTGTCCAAAGCCACCGTATGTCCAAATTTAGTGGCTTTGTTTGTTGGCCATGTTTATTGGTTTGTTTGGTGGCTTTGTTTAGTGGCCTTGTTTGGTGGCCATGTTTAGTGGCTTTGTTTAGTGGCCAAGTTTAGTGTCTTTGTTTAGTGGCCTTGTTTAGTGGCCTTGTTTAGTGGCCTTGTTTAGTGTCTTTGTTTAGTGGCCTAGTTATTGGCTTTGTTTGGTGGCCTCGTTTAGTGGCCTTGTTTAGTGGCCTTGTTTAGTTGCTTTGTTTAGTGTCCTTGTATATGGCTTTGTTTGGTGGCGTTGTTTAGTGGCTTAGTGGCTTTGTTTAGTGGCTTTGTTCAGTGGCCTTGTTAATGGCTTTGTTTATTTGCTTTGTTCAGTTTCTTTGTTCAGTGGCTTTTTTTAGTGGCTTTGTTTAGTGTCCTTGTTAATGGCTTTGTTTGGTGACCTTGTTTAGTGGCTTAGTGGCTTTGTTTATTGGCTTTGTTTAGTGGCTTTGTTCAGTGGCTTTGTTTAGTGTAGTGGCTTTGTTTAGTGGCTATGTATAGTGGCTCTCACTGGGATCTTTTGCCGGTCATATACTATGAGACGTTCAGCCAGTCTCATATACTCCGAGTCCCAGTCACATTGTGATCTTATTCAGCCAGTCATATACTATGAGACCTTCTTCAGACAGTTCTTATTCCGCCAGTCATATACTCTGGGTCTCATTCATATACTCTCGCTGGGATCTTCTTCAGCCAGTCATATACTCTACTAATTAAGAGCAAAATATAGCTTCTTTCACAAAGGGGAGAAAGAGTTCTCTAATATTGAAAAGGAAGCGAATGTGCCCATTATTTCCAGATTGAACGATTTCAGAGTTTTTCCTCAAAACGCTCAAAAACGTCCCGGATTGGAGCATAATAGGGTTAAAAAGGAGAGAATTCAGACAAAAAGCCGTTTACTGTTATTTAAAGAGTAGAAAAGGTTCCATAATTTTGAAAAGTAAACTAATTTGTCAATTTTAACAAGAATGACCGAGCGATTTTAGCTTCTTTGGTTAAAAAGGGTAAATTTCCCACCAAAAGCCTTTTTCTGTCATTTAAATAAAGTAAAGAAGCAGTTTCATGTTTAAAAGAAAACTAATGTGCCCATTTTGATGAGAATGAGCAATTTCACACTTTTTCCTCAAAACGCTCAAAAACGTCCTAATTGGAACAAAATATTCATAAAGTGGAGAAATAATGTTCAAAACGAAGCTAATGTGCTATTTTGATAAGAATGAGCGATTTCATTCTGTTTTTCATAAAAAGCTCAAAAACGATCCAATAAAAAAGGGAGATTTCTCATTTAAAGTGTAGAAATGGCTTCATAATGTTGTAATGCAACATGTTTTGTTAAGAATGAGCGATTTCATACGGTTTTTCCTCAAAATTCTCAAAAATGTCTCATTTGGAGCAAAATAGATAAAAAGGGTAGATTTCTCATCAATAGCAGTTTTCTGTCATTTAAAGAGTACAAACAGTTCCATGTTGAAAAGAAAACTAATCTTCCAAAAAATTAGCGGTCACACCGTTTTTTCTCAAAACGCCCAAAAAAAATCCACTCGAGCTTAATGATCAAAAACTTCCCAAAAGATCGGTTAAAAAAAGGGAGATTTCTGACCAAAAGCCATTTTTGGCATTTAAAGAGTAGAAACAGTTCCATAATGTTGAAAAGGAAACTAATATGTCCATTTTGATAGGAATGAGCGATTTCAGACCTTTTTTCACAAAATGCTGTTAAAAAGGGGAGATTTCTTCAAGACAAGAATGACCTCAAAACGCTCAAAAAATCTCCCAATTGGAGCAAAATAGTGGGTCTTTGGGCACCAAAAGTGGTTTTCTGTAATTTAAAGTATAGACAAGTTCAATAATGTTGATACGGAAACTAATGTGCCCATTTTGACAAAATGAGGGATTTCAGATAGTTTCTCTTCAAAATGCTAAAAACGTCCCAATTGGAGCAAAATAGAGCTTCTTACGGTTAATTGGGAAATTTCTGACCAAAAGCCGTTTTCTGTCATTTAAAAAGTAGCCATAATGTTGTAAAGGAAACTAATGGGCATGTTTTCAGCGGTTTTTCCACAAAATGCTCAAAAACATATCAATTTGACCAAAATAGATTAAAAAAAGGGGAGATTTCTTAGCAAAAGTCATTTAAAGAGTAGAAACATTTCCATAATGTTGAAAAGGAAGCTAAAGTGCCCATTTTGCCAAGAATGAGCGATTTCAGACTGTTTTCCCTCAAAACGCTCAAATAAGTCTCAATTGGAGCTAAAAAGGGTAGATATCACACCAAAAGCCTTTTTCTGTCATTTAAAGAATGGAAACAGTTCCATAATATTGAACCGGAAACTAATGTGACCATTTTAACAAGAATGAGCGATTTCGACAAATATTTCCCAATAGAGCAAAATGGAGCTTTTTTGGTTAAAAAGGGGAGATTTCTCTTTAAGTGTAGAAAAGTTCAATAATGTTGAAAATGAAACTAATTGCCCATTTTGACAGGAAAGAGTGATTTCCGAATTTTTCAGCAAAATAGAGCTTTCGTTTAAAAGGGGAGATTTCTGACTAAAATCCCTGTTTCTGTCATTTAAAGAGTAGAAATAGCTCCATAATGTTGTAAAGGAAACTAATGCACCTATTTTGTTAAGAATGAGCGTTTTTTAACCGTTTTTCCTCTATTCGAGCAAATTAGAGTTTTTTTCAGTTAAAAAGGTTAGAAAAAGTCATTTAATGAGTAGAAACAGTTCCATAATGTTGAAAAGGAACTAATGTGACCATTTTGACAAGAATGAGCTTAAATACGCTCAAAACTTTCCAATTGGAGCAAACTATAGCTTCGTTTGGTTACAAAGGGGAGAAACAGTTCCATAATATTGAATAAGAAGCCATTTTGACATGAATGAGCGATTTCAGAGTTTTTCCTCAAAACGCTCAAAAACGTCCCGATAGGAGCAAATTAGGGTTAAAACGTGAAGAATTCAGACCAAAATCCGTTTTCTATTATTTAAAGAGTAGAAACAGCTCCACAATGTTGAAAAGTAAACTAATGTGCCCACTTTGACAAGAATGAGCGATTTCAGACTGTTTATCCTAAAAACATTCAAAAACTATGCAACCTGGTAGAAATGACAGAAAAAGGGATTTTAGTCAGAAATCTCCCCTTTTAAACGAAAGCTCTATTTTGCTAAAAAATTCGGCAATCACTCATTCCTGTCAAAATGGGCAATTAGTTTCATTTTCAACATTATTGAACTTTTCTACACTTAAAGAGAAATCTCCCCTTTTTAACCAAAAAAGCTCCATTTTGCTCTATTGGGAAATATTTGTCGAAATCGCTCATTCTTGTTAAAATGGTCACATTAGTTTCCGGTTCAATATTATGGAACTGTTTCTATTCTTTAATATATATATATATAAACAGAATAACAAACAAACATTAACAAACAACAACAAACAAACATTAAAACAAAAAATCTTAATACACCACTTATAAAAAATAAAAAATAATCGTCATTACAACTAAAGCTGGTGCCCAGCACAGCTGCAGTGTTACCTCGCTGCACGGCTACTGCAATCCGCTGGGAAAGGAAAAAGGAGGAGCGGGGATCATCCGTTTCCTGTTTGAGACGGTTGCCTTAAATGACAGAAAAAGGCTTTTGGTGTGATATCTACTCTTTTTAGCTCCAATTGAGACTTATTTGAGCGTTTTGTGGGAAAACAGCCTGAAATCGCTCATTCTTGGCAAAATGGGCACTTTAGCTTCCTTTTCAACATTATGGAAATGTTTCTACTCCTTAAATAACTTTTGCTAAGAAATCTCCCCTTTTTTTAATCTATTTTGGTCAAATTGATATGTTTTTGAGCATTTTGTGGAAAAACCGCTGAAAATATGCCCATTAGTTTCCTTTACAACATTATGGCTACTTTTTAAATGACAGAAAACGGCTTTTGGTCAGAAATTTCCCTATTAACCGTAAGAAGCTCTATTTTGCTCCAATTGGGACGTTTTTAGCATTTTGAAGAGAAACTATCTGAAATCCCTCATTTTGTCAAAATGGGCACATTAGTTTCCGTATCAACATTATTGAACTTGTCTCTACTTTAAATTACAGAAAACCACTTTTGGTGACCCAAAGACCCACTATTTTGCTCCAATTGGGAGATTTTTGAGCGTTTTGAGGTCATTCTTGTCTTGAAGAAATCTCCCTTTTTAACAGCATTTTGTGAAAAAAGGTCTGAAATCGCTCATTCCTATCAAAATGAACATATTAGTTTCCTTTTCAACATTATGGAACTGTTTCTACTCTTTAAATGCCAAAAATGGCTTTTGGTCAGAAATCTCCCTTTTTTTAACCGATCTTTTGAGAAGTTTTTGATCATTAAGCTCGAGTGGATTTTTTTGGGCGTTTTGAGAAAAAACGGTGTGACCGCTAATTTTTTGGAAGATTAGTTTTCTTTTCAACATGGAACTGTTTGTACTCTTTAAATGACAGAAAACTGCTATTGATGAGAAATCTACCCTTTTTAACTATTTTGCTCCAAATGAGACATTTTTGAGAATTTTGAGGAAAAACCGTATGAAATCGCTCATTCTTAACAAAACATTATGAAGCCGTATGAAATCGCTCATTCTTAACAAAACATTATGAAGCCATTTCTACACTTTAAATGAGAAATCTCCAGAAAACGCCACCAAACAAAAGCCACGAAACAAAAGCCACGAAAGAAAAACAAAATAAAAGCCACCAAACAAAAGCCACGAAATAAAAGCCACGAAACAAAAGCCACGAAACAAAAGCCATGAAACAAAAGCCAAGAAAAAAGCCACCAAACAAAAACCACCAAACAAAAGCCACCAAACAAAAACACCAAACAAAAGCCACCAAACAAAAGCCACCAAACAAAAGCCACCAAACAAAAGCCAACAAACAAAAGCCACCAAACAAAAACACCAAACAAAAGCCACCAAACAAAAGCCACCAAACAAAAGCCACCAAACAAAAGCCACCATATAAAAGCCAACAAACAAAAGCCACCAAACAAAAGCCACCAAACAAAAGCCAGCAAACAAAAGCCACCAAACAAAAGCCACCAAACAAAAGCCACCAAACAAAAGCCACCAAACAAAAACCACCAAACAAAAGACACGAAACAAAAGCCACAAAGAAAAGCCATGAAACAAAATCGACAAAACAAAAGCCACGAAATAAAATCCACGAAACAAAAGCCACGAAACAAAAGTCACCAAACAAAAACCACCAAACAAAAGCCACGAAACAAAAGCCACGAAAGAAAAGCCACGAAACAAAAGCCACTGTCCAAAGCCACTCTATATCCAAAGCCACTCTATGTCCAAAGCCACTGTCCAAAGCCACTGTCCAAAGCCACTGTCCAAAGCCACTCTATGTCCAAAGCCACTGTCCAAAGCCACTGTCCAAAGCCAATGTCCAAAGCCACTCTATGTCCAAAGCCACTGTCCAAAGCCACTGTCCAAAGGCACTGTCCAAAGCCACTCTATGTCCAAAGCCACTGTCCAAAGCCACTCTCCAAAGCCACTCTATGTCCAAAGCCACTGTCCAAAGCCACTCTCCAAAGCCACTCTCCAAAGCCACTCAATATCCAAAGCCACTGTACAATGCCACTGTCCAAAGCCACTCTCCAAAGCCACTCTATGTCCAAAGCCACTGTCCAAAGCCACTGTCCAAAGCCATTCTCCAAAGCCACTCTATGTCCAAAGCCACTGTCCAAAGCCACTCTCCAAAGCCACTGTCCAAAGCCACTGTATGTCCAAAGTCACTGTATGTCCAAAGCCACTGTATGTCCAAATCCACTGTCCAAAGCCACTGTATTTCCAAAGCCACTGTCCAAAGCCACTGTATGTCCAAAGCCACTGTATGTCCAAAGCCACTATACAAAGCCACTGTATGTCCAAAGCCACTGTATGTCCAAAGGCACTGTCCAAAGCCACTGTATGTCCAAAGCCACTGTATGTCCAAAGCCACTGTCTAAAGCCACTGTATGTCCAAAGCCACTGTCCAAAGCCACTGTATGTCTAAAGCCACTGTATGTCCAAAGCCACTGTCCAGAGCCACTGTATGTCCAAAGCCACTGTATGTCCAAAGCCACTGTCCAAAGCCACTGTATGTCCAAAGCCACTGTATGCCCAAAGCCACTGTCCAAAGCCACTGTATGTCCAAAGCCACTGTACAAAGCCACTGTCCAAATCCACTGTCCAAAGCCACTCTATGTCCAAATCCACTGTACAAAGCCACTGTCCAAAGCCACTGTCCAAAGCAATACTATGTCCAAAGCCACTGTCCAAAGCCACTGTCCAAAGCCACTGTCCAAAGCCACTCTATTTCCAAAGCCACTGTCCGAAGCCACTGTCCAAAGCCACTGTATGTCCAAAGCCACTGTCCAAAGCCACTGTATGTCCAAAGCCACTGTATGTCCAAAGCTACTGTCCAAAGCAACCGTATCTTCAAAGCCACTGTATGTCCAAAGCCACTGTCCAAAGCCACCGTATGTCCAAAGCCACTGTATGTCCAAAGCCACTCTCCAAAGCCACTCTCCAAAGCCACTCTATGTCCAAAGCCACTATCCAAAGCCACTCTCCAAAGCCACTCTCCAAAGCCACTCTTTGTCCAAAGCCACTGTCCAAAGCCACTCTCCAAAGCCACTGTATCTCCAAAGCCACTGTCCAAAGCCACTGTATGTCCAAAGCCTCTGTATGTCCAAAGCCACTGTCCAAAGCCACTGTATGTCCAAAGCCACTGTATGTCCAAAGCCACTGTATGTCCAAAGCCACTGTCCAAAGCCACTGTATGTCCAAAGCAACTGTATGTCCAAAGCCACTGTATGTCCAAAGCCACGGTATGTCCAAAGCCACTGTCCAAAGCCACCGTATGTCCAAATTTAGTGGCTTTGTTTGTTGGCCATGTTTATTGGTTTGTTTGGTGGCTTTGTTTAGTGGCCTTGTTTGGTGGCCATGTTTAGTGGCTTTGTTTAGTGGCCAAGTTTAGTGTCTTTGTTTAGTGGCCTTGTTTAGTGGCCTTGTTTAGTGGCCTTGTTTAGTGTCTTTGTTTAGTGGCCTAGTTATTGGCTTTGTTTGGTGGCCTCGTTTAGTGGCCTTGTTTAGTGGCCTTGTTTAGTTGCTTTGTTTAGTGTCCTTGTATATGGCTTTGTTTGGTGGCCTTGTTTAGTGGCTTAGTGGCTTTGTTTAGTGGCTTTGTTCAGTGGCCTTGTTAATGGCTTTGTTTATTTGCTTTGTTCAGTTTCTTTGTTCAGTGGCTTTTTTTAGTGGCTTTGTTTAGTGTCCTTGTTAATGGCTTTGTTTGGTGACCTTGTTTAGTGGCTTAGTGGCTTTGTTTATTGGCTTTGTTTAGTGGCTTTGTTCAGTGGCTTTGTTTAGTGTAGTGGCTTTGTTTAGTGGCTATGTATAGTGGCTCTCACTGGGATCTTTTGCCGGTCATATACTATGAGACGTTCAGCCAGTCTCATATACTCCGAGTCCCAGTCACATTGTGATCTTATTCAGCCAGTCATATACTATGAGACCTTCTTCAGACAGTTCTTATTCCGCCAGTCATATACTCTGGGTCTCATTCATATACTCTCGCTGGGATCTTCTTCAGCCAGTCATATACTCTACTAATTAAGAGCAAAATATAGCTTCTTTCACAAAGGGGAGAAAGAGTTCTCTAATATTGAAAAGGAAGCGAATGTGCCCATTATTTCCAGATTGAACGATTTCAGAGTTTTTCCTCAAAACGCTCAAAAACGTCCCGGATTGGAGCATAATAGGGTTAAAAAGGAGAGAATTCAGACAAAAAGCCGTTTACTGTTATTTAAAGAGTAGAAAAGGTTCCATAATTTTGAAAAGTAAACTAATTTGTCAATTTTAACAAGAATGACCGAGCGATTTTAGCTTCTTTGGTTAAAAAGGGTAAATTTCCCACCAAAAGCCTTTTTCTGTCATTTAAATAAAGTAAAGAAGCAGTTTCATGTTTAAAAGAAAACTAATGTGCCCATTTTGATGAGAATGAGCAATTTCACACTTTTTCCTCAAAACGCTCAAAAACGTCCTAATTGGAACAAAATATTCATAAAGTGGAGAAATAATGTTCAAAACGAAGCTAATGTGCTATTTTGATAAGAATGAGCGATTTCATTCTGTTTTTCATAAAAAGCTCAAAAACGATCCAATAAAAAAGGGAGATTTCTCATTTAAAGTGTAGAAATGGCTTCATAATGTTGTAATGCAACATGTTTTGTTAAGAATGAGCGATTTCATACGGTTTTTCCTCAAAATTCTCAAAAATGTCTCATTTGGAGCAAAATAGTTAAAAAGGGTAGATTTCTCATCAATAGCAGTTTTCTGTCATTTAAAGAGTACAAACAGTTCCATGTTGAAAAGAAAACTAATCTTCCAAAAAATTAGCGGTCACACCGTTTTTTCTCAAAACGCCCCAAAAAAATCCACTCGAGCTTAATGATCAAAAACTTCTCAAAAGATCGGTTAAAAAAAGGGAGATTTCTGACCAAAAGCCATTTTTGGCATTTAAAGAGTAGAAACAGTTCCATAATGTTGAAAAGGAAACTAATATGTCCATTTTGATAGGAATGAGCGATTTCAGACCTTTTTTCACAAAATGCTGTTAAAAAGGGGAGATTTCTTCAAGACAAGAATGACCTCAAAACGCTCAAAAAATCTCCCAATTGGAGCAAAATAGTGGGTCTTTGGGCACCAAAAGTGGTTTTCTGTAATTTAAAGTATAGACAAGTTCAATAATGTTGATACGGAAACTAATGTGCCCATTTTGACAAAATGAGGGATTTCAGATAGTTTCTCTTCAAAATGCTAAAAACGTCCCAATTGGAGCAAAATAGAGCTTCTTACGGTTAATTGGGAAATTTCTGACCAAAAGCCGTTTTCTGTCATTTAAAAAGTAGCCATAATGTTGTAAAGGAAACTAATGGGCATGTTTTCAGCGGTTTTTCCACAAAATGCTCAAAAACATATCAATTTGACCAAAATAGATTAAAAAAAGGGGAGATTTCTTAGCAAAAGTCATTTAAAGAGTAGAAACATTTCCATAATGTTGAAAAGGAAGCTAAAGTGCCCATTTTGCCAAGAATGAGCGATTTCAGACTGTTTTCCCTCAAAACGCTCAAATAAGTCTCAATTGGAGCTAAAAAGGGTAGATATCACACCAAAAGCCTTTTTCTGTCATTTAAAGAATGGAAACAGTTCCATAATATTGAACCGGAAACTAATGTGACCATTTTAACAAGAATGAGCGATTTCGACAAATATTTCCCAATAGAGCAAAATGGAGCTTTTTTGGTTAAAAAGGGGAGATTTCACTTTAAGTGTAGAAAAGTTCAATAATGTTGAAAATGAAACTAATTGCCCATTTTGACAGGAAAGTGATTTCCGAATTTTTCAGCAAAATAGAGCTTTCGTTTAAAAGGGGAGATTTCTGACTAAAATCCCTGTTTCTGTCATTTAAAGAGTAGAAATAGCTCCATAATGTTGTAAAGGAAACTAATGCACCTATTTTGTTAAGAATGAGCGTTTTTTAACCGTTTTTCCTCTATTCGAGCAAATTAGAGTTTTTTTCAGTTAAAAAGGTTAGAAAAAGTCATTTAATGAGTAGAAACAGTTCCATAATGTTGAAAAGGAACCAATGTGACCATTTTGACAAGAATGAGCTTAAATACGCTCAAAACTTTCCAATTGGAGCAAACTATAGCTTCGTTTGGTTACAAAGGGGAGAAACAGTTCCATAATATTGAATAAGAAGCCATTTTGACATGAATGAGCGATTTCAGAGTTTTTCCTCAAAACGCTCAAAAACGTCCCGATAGGAGCAAATTAGGGTTAAAACGTGAAGAATTCAGACCAAAATCCGTTTTCTATTATTTAAAGAGTAGAAACAGCTCCACAATGTTGAAAAGTAAACTAATGTGCCCACTTTGACAAGAATGAGCGATTTCAGACTGTTTATCCTAAAAACATTCAAAAACTATGCAACCTGGTAGAAATGACAGAAAAAGGGATTTTAGTCAGAAATCTCCCCTTTTAAACGAAAGCTCTATTTTGCAAAAAAAATCGGAAATCACTCATTCCTGTCAAAATGGGCAATTAGTTTCATTTTCAACATTATTGAACTTTTCTACACTTAAAGAGAAATCTCCCCTTTTTAACCAAAAAAGCTCCATTTTGCTCTATTGGGAAATATTTGTCGAAATCGCTCATTCTTGTTAAAATGGTCACATTAGTTTCCGGTTCAATATTATGGAACTGTTTCTATTCTTTAATATATATATATATAAACAGAATAACAAACAAACATTAACAAACAACAACAAACAAACATTAAAACAAAAAATCTTAATACACTACTTATAAAAAATAAAAAATAATCGTCATTACAACTAAAGCTGGTGCCCAGCACAGCTGCAGTGTTACCTCGCTGCACGGCTACTGCAATCCGCTGGGAAAGGAAAAAGGAGGAGCGGGGATCATCCGTTTCCTGTTTGAGACGGTTGCCTTAAATGACAGAAAAAGGCTTTTGGTGTGATATCTACTCTTTTTAGCTCCAATTGAGACTTATTTGAGCGTTTTGTGGGAAAACAGTCTGAAATCGCTCATTCTTGGCAAAATGGGCACTTTAGCTTCCTTTTCAACATTATGGAAATGTTTCTACTCCTTAAATAACTTTTGCTAAGAAATCTCCCCTTTTTTTAATCTATTTTGGTCAAATTGATATGTTTTTGAGCATTTTGTGGAAAAACCGCTGAAAAATGCCCATTAGTTTCCTTTACAACATTATGGCTACTTTTTAAATGACAGAAAACGGCTTTTGGTCAGAAATCTCCCTTTTTTTAACCGATCTTTTGAGAAGTTTTTGATCATTAAGCTCGAGTGGATTTTTTTGGGCGTTTTGAGAAAAAACGGTGTGACCGCTAATTTTTTGGAAGATTAGTTTTCTTTTCAACATGGAACTGTTTGTACTCTTTAAATGACAGAAAACTGCTATTGATGAGAAATCTACCCTTTTTAACTATTTTGCTCCAAATGAGACATTTTTGGGAATTTTGAGGAAAAACCGTATGAAATCGCTCATTCTTAACAAAACATTATGAAGCCGTATGAAATCGCTCATTCTTAACAAAACATTATGAAGCCATTTCTACACTTTAAATGAGAAATCTCCAGAAAACGCCACCAAACAAAAGCCACGAAACAAAAGCCACGAAAGAAAAACAAAATAAAAGCCACCAAACAAAAGCCACGAAATAAAAGCCACGAAACAAAAGCCATAAACAAAAGTAACGAAACAAAAGCCACGAAACAAAAGCCATGAAACAAAAGCCACGAAAAAAGCTACCAAACAAAAACCACCAAACAAAAGCCACCAAACAAAAGCCACCAAACAAAAGCCACCAAACAAAAGCCAACAAAGAAAAGCCACCAAACAAAAACACCAAACAAAAGCCACCAAACAAAAGCCACCAAACAAAAGCCACCAAACAAAAGCCACCATATAAAAGCCAACAAACAAAAGCCACCAAACAAAAGCCACCAAACAAAAGCCAGCAAACAAAAACCACCAAACAAAAGACACGAAACAAAAGCCACAAAGAAAAGCCATGAAACAAAATCGACAAAACAAAAGCCACGAAATAAAATCCACGAAACAAAAGCCACGAAACAAAAGTCACCAAACAAAAACCACCAAACAAAAGCCACGAAACAAAAGCCACGAAAGAAAAGCCACGAAACAAAAGCCACTGTCCAAAGCCACTCTATATCCAAAGCCACTCTATGTCCAAAGCCACTGTCCAAAGCCACTGTCCAAAGCCACTGTCCAAAGCCACTCTATGTCCAAAGCCACTGTCCAAAGCCACTGTCCAAAGCCAATGTCCAAAGCCACTCTATGTCCAAAGCCACTGTCCAAAGCCACTGTCCAAAGGCACTGTCCAAAGCCACTCTATGTCCAAAGCCACTGTCCAAAGCCACTCTCCAAAGCCACTGTCCAAAGCCACTCTCCAAAGCCACTCTATGTCCCAAGCCACTGTCCAAAGCCACTGTCCAAAGCCACTCTACAAAGCCACTCTATCTCCAAAGCCACTGTCCAAAGACACTCTCCAAAGCCACTCTCCAAAGCCACTCTATGTCAAAAGCCACTGTGCAAAGCCACTCTCCAAAGCCACTGTCCAAAGCCACTCTATGTCCAAAGCCACTGTCCAAAGCCACTGTCCAAAGCCACTCTCCAAAGCCACTCTATGTCCAAAGCCACTGTCCAAAGCCACTCTCTAAAGCCACTCTCCAAAGCCACTCTATGTCCAAAGCCACTGTCCAAACACACTGTCCAAAGCCACTCTCCAAAGCCACTCTATGTCCAAAGCCACTGTCCAAAGCCACTCTCCAAAGCCACTCTCCAAAGCCACTCAATATCCAAAGCCACTGTACAATGCCACTGTCCAAAGCCACTCTCCAAAGCCACTCTATGTCCAAAGCCACTGTCCAAAGCCACTGTCCAAAGCCATTCTCCAAAGCCACTCTATGTCCAAAGCCACTGTCCAAAGCCACTCTCCAAAGCCACTGTCCAAAGCCACTGTATGTCCAAAGTCACTGTATGTCCAAAGCCACTGTATGTCCAAATCCACTGTCCAAAGCCACTGTATTTCCAAAGCCACTGTCCAAAGCCACTGTATGTCCAAAGCCACTGTATGTCCAAAGCCACTATACAAAGCCACTGTATGTCCAAAGCCACTGTATGTCCAAAGGCACTGTCCAAATCCACTGTATGTCCAAAGCCACTGTATGTCCAAAGCCACTGTCTAAAGCCACTGTATGTCCAAAGCCACTGTCCAAAGCCACTGTATGTCTAAAGCCACTGTATGTCCAAAGCCATTGTCCAAAGCCACTGTATGTCCAAAGCCACTGTATGTCCAAAGCCACTGTCCAAAGCCACTGTATGTCCAAAGCCACTGTCCAAAGCCACTGTATGTCCAAAGCCACTGTATGTCCAAAGCTACTGTCCAAAGCAACCGTATCTTCAAAGCCACTGTATGTCCAAAGCCACTGTCCAAAGCCACCGTATGTCCAAAGCCACTGTATGTCCAAAGCCACTCTCCAAAGCCACTCTCCAAAGCCACTCTATGTCCAAAGCCACTATCCAAAGCCACTCTCCAAAGCCACTCTCCAAAGCCACTCTTTGTCCAAAGCCACTGTCCAAAGCCACTCTCCAAAGCCACTGTATCTCCAAAGCCACTGTCCAAAGCCACTGTATGTCCAAAGCCTCTGTATGTCCAAAGCCACTGTCCAAAGCCACTGTATGTCCAAAGCCACTGTATGTCCAAAGCCACTGTATGTCCAAAGCCACTGTCCAAAGCCACTGTATGTCCAAAGCAACTGTATGTCCAAAGCCACTGTATGTCCAAAGCCACGGTATGTCCAAAGCCACTGTCCAAAGCCACCGTATGTCCAAATTTAGTGGCTTTGTTTGTTGGCCATGTTTATTGGTTTGTTTGGTGGCTTTGTTTAGTGGCCTTGTTTGGTGGCCATGTTTAGTGGCTTTGTTTAGTGGCCAAGTTTAGTGTCTTTGTTTAGTGGCCTTGTTTAGTGGCCTTGTTTAGTGGCCTTGTTTAGTGTCTTTGTTTAGTGGCCTAGTTATTGGCTTTGTTTGGTGGCCTCGTTTAGTGGCCTTGTTTAGTGGCCTTGTTTAGTTGCTTTGTTTAGTGTCCTTGTATATGGCTTTGTTTGGTGGCCTTGTTTAGTGGCTTAGTGGCTTTGTTTAGTGGCTTTGTTCAGTGGCCTTGTTAATGGCTTTGTTTATTTGCTTTGTTCAGTTTCTTTGTTCAGTGGCTTTTTTTAGTGGCTTTGTTTAGTGTCCTTGTTAATGGCTTTGTTTGGTGACCTTGTTTAGTGGCTTAGTGGCTTTGTTTATTGGCTTTGTTTAGTGGCTTTGTTCAGTGGCTTTGTTTAGTGTAGTGGCTTTGTTTAGTGGCTATGTATAGTGGCTCTCACTGGGATCTTTTGCCGGTCATATACTATGAGACGTTCAGCCAGTCTCATATACTCCGAGTCCCAGTCACATTGTGATCTTATTCAGCCAGTCATATACTATGAGACCTTCTTCAGCCTGTTCTTATTCCGCCAGTCATATACTCTGGGTCTCATTCATATACTCTCGCTGGGATCTTCTTCAGCCAGTCATATACTCTACTAATTAAGAGCAAAATATAGCTTCTTTCACAAAGGGGAGAAAGAGTTCTCTAATATTGAAAAGGAAGCGAATGTGCCCATTATTTCCAGATTGAACGATTTCAGAGTTTTTCCTCAAAACGCTCAAAAACGTCCCGGATTGGAGCATAATAGGATTAAAAAGGAGAGAATTCAGACAAAAAGCCGTTTACTGTTATTTAAAGAGTAGAAAAGGTTCCATAATTTTGAAAAGTAAACTAATTTGTCAATTTTAACAAGAATGACCGAGCGATTTTAGCTTCTTTGGTTAAAAAGGGTAAATTTCCCACCAAAAGCCTTTTTCTGTCATTTAAATAAAGTAAAGAAGCAGTTTCATGTTTAAAAGAAAACTAATGTGCCCATTTTGATGAGAATGAGCAATTTCACACTTTTTCCTCAAAACGCTCAAAAACGTCCTAATTGGAACAAAATATTCATAAAGTGGAGAAATAATGTTCAAAACGAAGCTAATGTGCTATTTTGATAAGAATGAGCGATTTCATTCTGTTTTTCATAAAAAGCTCAAAAACGATCCAATAAAAAAGGGAGATTTCTCATTTAAAGTGTAGAAATGGCTTCATAATGTTGTAATGCAACATGTTTTGTTAAGAATGAGCGATTTCATACGGTTTTTCCTCAAAATTCTCAAAAATGTCTCATTTGGAGCAAAATAGATAAAAAGGGTAGATTTCTCATCAATAGCAGTTTTCTGTCATTTAAAGAGTACAAACAGTTCCATGTTGAAAAGAAAACTAATCTTCCAAAAAATTAGCGGTCACACCGTTTTTTCTCAAAACGCCCAAAAAAAATCCACTCGAGCTTAATGATCAAAAACTTCCCAAAAGATCGGTTAAAAAAAGGGAGATTTCTGACCAAAAGCCATTTTTGGCATTTAAAGAGTAGAAACAGTTCCATAATGTTGAAAAGGAAACTAATATGTCCATTTTGATAGGAATGAGCGATTTCAGACCTTTTTTCACAAAATGCTGTTAAAAAGGGGAGATTTCTTCAAGACAAGAATGACCTCAAAACGCTCAAAAAATCTCCCAATTGGAGCAAAATAGTGGGTCTTTGGGCACCAAAAGTGGTTTTCTGTAATTTAAAGTATAGACAAGTTCAATAATGTTGATACGGAAACTAATGTGCCCATTTTGACAAAATGAGGGATTTCAGATAGTTTCTCTTCAAAATGCTAAAAACGTCCCAATTGGAGCAAAATAGAGCTTCTTACGGTTAATTGGGAAATTTCTGACCAAAAGCCGTTTTCTGTCATTTAAAAAGTAGCCATAATGTTGTAAAGGAAACTAATGGGCATGTTTTCAGCGGTTTTTCCACAAAATGCTCAAAAACATATCAATTTGACCAAAATAGATTAAAAAAAGGGGAGATTTCTTAGCAAAAGTCATTTAAAGAGTAGAAACATTTCCATAATGTTGAAAAGGAAGCTAAAGTGCCCATTTTGCCAAGAATGAGCGATTTCAGACTGTTTTCCCTCAAAACGCTCAAATAAGTCTCAATTGGAGCTAAAAAGGGTAGATATCACACCAAAAGCCTTTTTCTGTCATTTAAAGAATGGAAACAGTTCCATAATATTGAACCGGAAACTAATGTGACCATTTTAACAAGAATGAGCGATTTCGACAAATATTTCCCAATAGAGCAAAATGGAGCTTTTTTGGTTAAAAAGGGGAGATTTCTCTTTAAGTGTAGAAAAGTTCAATAATGTTGAAAATGAAACTAATTGCCCATTTTGACAGGAAAGAGTGATTTCCGAATTTTTCAGCAAAATAGAGCTTTCGTTTAAAAGGGGAGATTTCTGACTAAAATCCCTGTTTCTGTCATTTAAAGAGTAGAAATAGCTCCATAATGTTGTAAAGGAAACTAATGCACCTATTTTGTTAAGAATGAGCGTTTTTTAACCGTTTTTCCTCTATTCGAGCAAATTAGAGTTTTTTTCAGTTAAAAAGGTTAGAAAAAGTCATTTAATGAGTAGAAACAGTTCCATAATGTTGAAAAGGAACTAATGTGACCATTTTGACAAGAATGAGCTTAAATACGCTCAAAACTTTCCAATTGGAGCAAACTATAGCTTCGTTTGGTTACAAAGGGGAGAAACAGTTCCATAATATTGAATAAGAAGCCATTTTGACATGAATGAGCGATTTCAGAGTTTTTCCTCAAAACGCTCAAAAACGTCCCGATAGGAGCAAATTAGGGTTAAAACGTGAAGAATTCAGACCAAAATCCGTTTTCTATTATTTAAAGAGTAGAAACAGCTCCACAATGTTGAAAAGTAAACTAATGTGCCCACTTTGACAAGAATGAGCGATTTCAGACTGTTTATCCTAAAAACATTCAAAAACTATGCAACCTGGTAGAAATGACAGAAAAAGGGATTTTAGTCAGAAATCTCCCCTTTTAAACGAAAGCTCTATTTTGCTAAAAAATTCGGCAATCACTCATTCCTGTCAAAATGGGCAATTAGTTTCATTTTCAACATTATTGAACTTTTCTACACTTAAAGAGAAATCTCCCCTTTTTAACCAAAAAAGCTCCATTTTGCTCTATTGGGAAATATTTGTCGAAATCGCTCATTCTTGTTAAAATGGTCACATTAGTTTCCGGTTCAATATTATGGAACTGTTTCTATTCTTTAATATATATATATATAAACAGAATAACAAACAAACATTAACAAACAACAACAAACAAACATTAAAACAAAAAATCTTAATACACTACTTATAAAAAATAAAAAATAATCGTCATTACAACTAAAGCTGGTGCCCAGCACAGCTGCAGTGTTACCTCGCTGCACGGCTACTGCAATCCGCTGGGAAAGGAAAAAGGAGGAGCGGGGATCATCCGTTTCCTGTTTGAGACGGTTGCCTTAAATGACAGAAAAAGGCTTTTGGTGTGATATCTACTCTTTTTAGCTCCAATTGAGACTTATTTGAGCGTTTTGTGGGAAAACAGCCTGAAATCGCTCATTCTTGGCAAAATGGGCACTTTAGCTTCCTTTTCAACATTATGGAAATGTTTCTACTCCTTAAATAACTTTTGCTAAGAAATCTCCCCTTTTTTTAATCTATTTTGGTCAAATTGATATGTTTTTGAGCATTTTGTGGAAAAACCGCTGAAAATATGCCCATTAGTTTCCTTTACAACATTATGGCTACTTTTTAAATGACAGAAAACGGCTTTTGGTCAGAAATTTCCCTATTAACCGTAAGAAGCTCTATTTTGCTCCAATTGGGACGTTTTTAGCATTTTGAAGAGAAACTATCTGAAATCCCTCATTTTGTCAAAATGGGCACATTAGTTTCCGTATCAACATTATTGAACTTGTCTCTACTTTAAATTACAGAAAACCACTTTTGGTGACCCAAAGACCCACTATTTTGCTCCAATTGGGAGATTTTTGAGCGTTTTGAGGTCATTCTTGTCTTGAAGAAATCTCCCTTTTTAACAGCATTTTGTGAAAAAAGGTCTGAAATCGCTCATTCCTATCAAAATGAACATATTAGTTTCCTTTTCAACATTATGGAACTGTTTCTACTCTTTAAATGCCAAAAATGGCTTTTGGTCAGAAATCTCCCTTTTTTTAACCGATCTTTTGAGAAGTTTTTGATCATTAAGCTCGAGTGGATTTTTTTGGGCGTTTTGAGAAAAAACGGTGTGACCGCTAATTTTTTGGAAGATTAGTTTTCTTTTCAACATGGAACTGTTTGTACTCTTTAAATGACAGAAAACTGCTATTGATGAGAAATCTACCCTTTTTAACTATTTTGCTCCAAATGAGACATTTTTGAGAATTTTGAGGAAAAACCGTATGAAATCGCTCATTCTTAACAAAACATTATGAAGCCGTATGAAATCGCTCATTCTTAACAAAACATTATGAAGCCATTTCTACACTTTAAATGAGAAATCTCCAGAAAACGCCACCAAACAAAAGCCACGAAACAAAAGCCACGAAAGAAAAACAAAATAAAAGCCCCCAAACAAAAGCCACGAAATAAAAGCCACGAAACAAAAGCCATAAACAAAAGTAACGAAACAAAAGCCACGAAACAAAAGCCATGAAACAAAAGCCACGAAAAAAGCCACCAAACAAAAACCACCAAACAAAAGCCACCAAACAAAAACACCAAACAAAAGCCACCAAACAAAAGCCACCAAACAAAAGCCACCAAACAAAAGCCAACAAACAAAAGCCACCAAACAAAAACACCAAACAAAAGCCACCAAACAAAAGCCACCAAACAAAAGCCACCAAACAAAAGCCACCATATAAAAGCCAACAAACAAAAGCCACCAAACAAAAGCCACCAAACAAAAGCCAGCAAACAAAAGCCACCAAACAAAAGCCACCAAACAAAAGCCACCAAACAAAAGCCACCAAACAAAAACCACCAAACAAAAGACACGAAACAAAAGCCACAAAGAAAAGCCATGAAACAAAATCGACAAAACAAAAGCCACGAAATAAAATCCACGAAACAAAAGCCACGAAACAAAAGTCACCAAACAAAAACCACCAAACAAAAGCCACGAAACAAAAGCCATGAAAGAAAAGCCACGAAACAAAAGCCACTGTCCAAAGCCACTCTATATCCAAAGCCACTCTATGTCCAAAGCCACTGTCCAAAGCCACTGTCCAAAGCCACTGTCCAAAGCCACTCTATGTCCAAAGCCACTGTCCAAAGCCACTGTCCAAAGCCAATGTCCAAAGCCACTCTATGTCCAAAGCCACTGTCCAAAGCCACTGTCCAAAGGCACTGTCCAAAGCCACTCTATGTCCAAAGCCACTGTCCAAAGCCACTCTCCAAAGCCACTGTCCAAAGCCACTCTCCAAAGCCACTGTCCAAACCATTCTATGTCCAAAACCACTGTCCAAAGCCACTCTCCAAAGCCACTGTCCAAAGCCACTCTATGTCCAAAGCCACTGTCCAAAGCCACTCTCCAAAGCCACTGTCCAAAGCCACTCTATGTCCTAAGCCACTGTCCGAAGCCACTCTCCAAAGCCACTGTATGTCCAAAGGCACTGTCCAAAGCCACTGTATGTCCAAAGCCACTGTATGTCCAAAGCCACTGTCTAAAGCCACTGTATGTCCAAAGCCACTGTCCAAAGCCACTGTATGTCCAAAGCCACTGTATGTCCAAAGCCACTGTCCAAAGCCACTGTATGTCCAAAGCCACTGTATGTCCAAAGCCACTGTATGTCCAAAGCCACGGTATGTCCAAAGCCACTGTCCAAAGCCACTGTATGTCCAAAGCCACTGTATGTCCAAAGCCACGGTATGTCCAAAGCCACTGTCCAAAGCCACCGTATGTCCAAATTTAGTGGCTTTGTTTGTTGGCCATGTTTATTGGTTTGTTTGGTGGCTTTGTTTAGTGGCCTTGTTTGGTGGCCATGTTTAGTGGCTTTGTTTAGTGGCCAAGTTTAGTGTCTTTGTTTAGTGGCCTTGTTTAGTGGCCTTGTTTAGTGGCCTTGTTTAGTGTCTTTGTTTAGTGGCCTAGTTATTGGCTTTGTTTGGTGGCCTCGTTTAGTGGCCTTGTTTAGTGGCCTTGTTTAGTTGCTTTGTTTAGTGTCCTTGTATATGGCTTTGTTTGGTGGCCTTGTTTAGTGGCTTAGTGGCTTTGTTTAGTGGCTTTGTTCAGTGGCCTTGTTAATGGCTTTGTTTATTTGCTTTGTTCAGTTTCTTTGTTCAGTGGCTTTTTTTAGTGGCTTTGTTTAGTGTCCTTGTTAATGGCTTTGTTTGGTGACCTTGTTTAGTGGCTTAGTGGCTTTGTTTATTGGCTTTGTTTAGTGGCTTTGTTCAGTGGCTTTGTTTAGTGTAGTGGCTTTGTTTAGTGGCTATGTATAGTGGCTCTCACTGGGATCTTTTGCCGGTCATATACTATGAGACGTTCAGCCAGTCTCATATACTCCGAGTCCCAGTCACATTGTGATCTTATTCAGCCAGTCATATACTATGAGACCTTCTTCAGCCAGTTCTTATTCCGCCAGTCATATACTCTGGGTCTCATTCATATACTCTCGCTGGGATCTTCTTCAGCCAGTCATATACTCTACTAATTAAGAGCAAAATATAGCTTCTTTCACAAAGGGGAGAAAGAGTTCTCTAATATTGAAAAGGAAGCGAATGTGCCCATTATTTCCAGATTGAACGATTTCAGAGTTTTTCCTCAAAACGCTCAAAAACGTCCCGGATTGGAGCATAATAGGGTTAAAAAGGAGAGAATTCAGACCAAAAGCCGTTTACTGTTATTTAAAGAGTAGAAAAGGTTCCATAATTTTGAAAAGTAAACTAATTTGTCAATTTTAACAAGAATGACCGAGCGATTTTAGCTTCTTTGGTTAAAAAGGGTAAATTTCCCACCAAAAGCCTTTTTCTGTCATTTAAATAAAGTAAAGAAGCAGTTTCATGTTTAAAAGAAAACTAATGTGCCCATTTTGATGAGAATGAGCAATTTCACACTTTTTCCTCAAAACGCTCAAAAACGTCCTAATTGGAACAAAATATTCATAAAGTGGAGAAATAATGTTCAAAACGAAGCTAATGTGCTATTTTGATAAGAATGAGCGATTTCATTCTGTTTTTCATAAAAAGCTCAAAAACGATCCAATAAAAAAGGGAGATTTCTCATTTAAAGTGTAGAAATGGCTTCATAATGTTGTAATGCAACATGTTTTGTTAAGAATGAGCGATTTCATACGGTTTTTCCTCAAAATTCTCAAAAATGTCTCATTTGGAGCAAAATAGTTAAAAAGGGTAGATTTCTCATCAATAGCAGTTTTCTGTCATTTAAAGAGTACAAACAGTTCCATGTTGAAAAGAAAACTAATCTTCCAAAAAATTAGCGGTCACACCGTTTTTTCTCAAAACGCCCCAAAAAAATCCACTCGAGCTTAATGATCAAAAACTTCTCAAAAGATCGGTTAAAAAAAGGGAGATTTCTGACCAAAAGCCATTTTTGGCATTTAAAGAGTAGAAACAGTTCCATAATGTTGAAAAGGAAACTAATATGTCCATTTTGATAGGAATGAGCGATTTCAGACCTTTTTTCACAAAATGCTGTTAAAAAGGGGAGATTTCTTCAAGACAAGAATGACCTCAAAACGCTCAAAAAATCTCCCAATTGGAGCAAAATAGTGGGTCTTTGGGCACCAAAAGTGGTTTTCTGTAATTTAAAGTATAAACAAGTTCAATAATGTTGATACGGAAACTAATGTGCCCATTTTGACAAAATGAGGGATTTCAGATAGTTTCTCTTCAAAATGCTAAAAACGTCCCAATTGGAGCAAAATAGAGCTTCTTACGGTTAATTGGGAAATTTCTGACCAAAAGCCGTTTTCTGTCATTTAAAAGTAGCCATAATGTTGTAAAGGAAACTAATGGGCATGTTTTCAGCGGTTTTTCCACAAAATGCTCAAAAACATATCAATTTGACCAAAATAGATTTAAAAAAAGGGGAGATTTCTTAGCAAAAGTCATTTAAAGAGTAGAAACATTTCCATAATGTTGAAAAGGAAGCTAAAGTGCCCATTTTGCCAAGAATGAGCGATTTCAGACTGTTTTCCCTCAAAACGCTCAAATAAGTCTCAATTGGAGCTAAAAAGGGTAGATATCACACCAAAAGCCTTTTTCTGTCATTTAAAGAATGGAAACAGTTCCATAATATTGAACCGGAACAAGAATGAGCGATTTCGACAAATATTTCCCAATAGAGCAAAATGGAGCTTTTTTGGTTAAAAAGGGGAGATTTCTCTTTAAGTGTAGAAAAGTTCAATAATGTTGAAAATGAAACTAATTGCCCATTTTGACAGGAAAGAGTGATTTCCGAATTTTTCAGCAAAATAGAGCTTTCGTTTAAAAGGGGAGATTTCTGACTAAAATCCCTGTTTCTGTCATTTAAAGAGTAGAAATAGCTCCATAATGTTGTAAAGGAAACTAATGCACCTATTTTGTTAAGAATGAGCGTTTTTTAACCGTTTCCCCTCTATTCGAGCAAATTAGAGTTTTTTTCAGTTAAAAAGGTTAGAAAAAGTCATTTAATGAGTAGAAACAGTTCCATAATGTTGAAAAGGAACTAATGTGACCATTTTGACAAGAATGAGCTTAAATACGCTCAAAACTTTCCAATTGGAGCAAACTATAGCTTCGTTTGGTTACAAAGGGGAGAAACAGTTCCATAATATTGAATAAGAAGCCATTTTGACATGAATGAGCGATTTCAGAGTTTTTCCTCAAAACGCTCAAAAACGTCCCGATAGGAGCAAATTAGGGTTAAAACGTGAAGAATTCAGACCAAAATCCGTTTTCTATTATTTAAAGAGTAGAAACAGCTCCACAATGTTGAAAAGTAAACTAATGTGCCCACTTTGACAAGAATGAGCGATTTCAGACTGTATCCTAAAAACATTCAAAAACTATGCAACCTGGTAGAAATGACAGAAAAAGGGATTTTAGTCAGAAATCTCCCCTTTTAAACGAAAGCTCTATTTTGCTAAAAAATTCGGAAATCACTCATTCCTGTCAAAATGGGCAATTAGTTTCATTTTCAACATTATTGAACTTTTCTACACTTAAAGAGAAATCTCCCCTTTTTAACCAAAAAAGCTCCATTTTGCTCTATTGGGAAATATTTGTCGAAATCGCTCATTCTTGTTAAAATGGTCACATTAGTTTCCGGTTCAATATTATGGAACTGTTTCTATTCTTTAATATATATATATATAAACAGAATAACAAACAAACATTAACAAACAACAACAAACAAACATTAAAACAAAAAATCTTAATACACTACTTATAAAAAATAAAAAATAATCGTCATTACAACTAAAGCTGGTGCCCAGCACAGCTGCAGTGTTACCTCGCTGCACGGCTACTGCAATCCGCTGGGAAAGGAAAAAGGAGGAGCGGGGATCATCCGTTTCCTGTTTGAGACGGTTGCCTTAAATGACAGAAAAAGGCTTTTGGTGTGATATCTACTCTTTTTAGCTCCAATTGAGACTTATTTGAGCGTTTTGTGGGAAAACAGCCTGAAATCGCTCATTCTTGGCAAAATGGGCACTTTAGCTTCCTTTTCAACATTATGGAAATGTTTCTACTCCTTAAATAACTTTTGCTAAGAAATCTCCCCTTTTTTTAAATCTATTTTGGTCAAATTGATATGTTTTTGAGCATTTTGTGGAAAAACCGCTGAAAACATGCCCATTAGTTTCCTTTACAACATTATGGCTACTTTTTAAATGACAGAAAACGGCTTTTGGTCAGAAATTTCCCTATTAACCGTAAGAAGCTCTATTTTGCTCCAATTGGGACGTTTTTAGCATTTTGAAGAGAAACTATCTGAAATCCCTCATTTTGTCAAAATGGGCACATTAGTTTCCGTATCAACATTATTGAACTTGTCTCTACTTTAAATTACAGAAAACCACTTTTGGTGACCCAAAGACCCACTATTTTGCTCCAATTGGGAGATTTTTGAGCGTTTTGAGGTCATTCTTGTCTTGAAGAAATCTCCCTTTTTAACAGCATTTTGTGAAAAAAGGTCTGAAATCGCTCATTCCTATCAAAATGAACATATTAGTTTCCTTTTCAACATTATGGAACTGTTTCTACTCTTTAAATGCCAAAAATGGCTTTTGGTCAGAAATCTCCCTTTTTTTAACCGATCTTTTGAGAAGTTTTTGATCATTAAGCTCGAGTGGATTTTTTTGGGCGTTTTGAGAAAAAACGGTGTGACCGCTAATTTTTTGGAAGATTAGTTTTCTTTTCAACATGGAACTGTTTGTACTCTTTAAATGACAGAAAACTGCTATTGATGAGAAATCTACCCTTTTTAACTATTTTGCTCCAAATGAGACATTTTTGAGAATTTTGAGGAAAAACCGTATGAAATCGCTCATTCTTAACAAAACATTATGAAGCCGTATGAAATCGCTCATTCTTAACAAAACATTATGAAGCCATTTCTACACTTTAAATGAGAAATCTCCAGAAAACGCCACCAAACAAAAGCCACGAAACAAAAGCCACGAAAGAAAAACAAAATAAAAGCCACCAAACAAAAGCCACGAAATAAAAGCCACGAAACAAAAGCCATAAACAAAAGTAACGAAACAAAAGCCACGAAACAAAAGCCATGAAACAAAAGCCACGAAAAAAGCCACCAAACAAAAACCACCAAACAAAAGCCACCAAACAAAAACACCAAACAAAAGCCACCAAACAAAAGCCACCAAACAAAAGCCACCAAACAAAAGCCAACAAACAAAAGCCACCAAACAAAAACACCAAACAAAAGCCACCAAACAAAAGCCACCAAACAAAAGCCACCAAACAAAAGCCACCATATAAAAGCCAACAAACAAAAGCCACCAAACAAAAGCCACCAAACAAAAGCCAGCAAACAAAAGCCACCAAACAAAAGCCACCAAACAAAAGCCACCAAACAAAAGCCACCAAACAAAAACCACCAAACAAAAGACACGAAACAAAAGCCACAAAGAAAAGCCATGAAACTAAATCGACAAAACAAAAGCCACGAAATAAAATCCACGAAACAAAAGCCACGAAACAAAAGTCACCAAACAAAAACCACCAAACAAAAGCCACGAAACAAAAGCCACGAAAGAAAAGCCACGAAACAAAAGCCACTGTCCAAAGCCACTCTATATCCAAAGCCACTCTATGTCCAAAGCCACTGTCCAAAGCCACTGTCCAAAGCCACTGTCCAAAGCCACTCTATGTCCAAAGCCACTGTCCAAAGCCACTGTCCAAAGCCAATGTCCAAAGCCACTCTATGTCCAAAGCCACTGTCCAAAGCCACTGTCCAAAGGCACTGTCCAAAGCCACTCTATGTCCAAAGCCACTGTCCAAAGCCACTCTCCAAAGCCACTGTCCAAAGCCACTCTCCAAAGCCACTGTCCAAAGCCATTCTATGTCCAAAACCACTGTCCAAAGCCACTCTCCAAAGCCACTGTCCAAAGCCACTCTATGTCCAAAGCCACTGTCCAAAGCCACTCTCCAAAGCCACTGTCCAAAGCCACTCTATGTCCTAAGCCACTGTCCGAAGCCACTCTCCAAAGCCACTGTATGTCCAAAGGCACTGTCCAAAGCCACTGTATGTCCAAAGCCACTGTATGTCCAAAGCCACTGTCTAAAGCCACTGTATGTCCAAAGCCACTGTCCAAAGCCACTGTATGTCCAAAGCCACTGTATGTCCAAAGCCACTGTCCAAAGCCACTGTATGTCCAAAGCCACTGTATGTCCAAAGCCACTGTATGTCCAAAGCCACGGTATGTCCAAAGCCACTGTCCAAAGCCACCGTATGTCCAAATTTAGTGGCTTTGTTTGTTGGCCATGTTTATTGGTTTGTTTGGTGGCTTTGTTTAGTGGCCTTGTTTGGTGGCCATGTTTAGTGGCTTTGTTTAGTGGCCAAGTTTAGTGTCTTTGTTTAGTGGCCTTGTTTAGTGGCCTTGTTTAGTGGCCTTGTTTAGTGTCTTTGTTTAGTGGCCTAGTTATTGGCTTTGTTTGGTGGCCTCGTTTAGTGGCCTTGTTTAGTGGCCTTGTTTAGTTGCTTTGTTTAGTGTCCTTGTATATGGCTTTGTTTGGTGGCCTTGTTTAGTGGCTTAGTGGCTTTGTTTAGTGGCTTTGTTCAGTGGCCTTGTTAATGGCTTTGTTTATTTGCTTTGTTCAGTTTCTTTGTTCAGTGGCTTTTTTTAGTGGCTTTGTTTAGTGTCCTTGTTAATGGCTTTGTTTGGTGACCTTGTTTAGTGGCTTAGTGGCTTTGTTTATTGGCTTTGTTTAGTGGCTTTGTTCAGTGGCTTTGTTTAGTGTAGTGGCTTTGTTTAGTGGCTATGTATAGTGGCTCTCACTGGGATCTTTTGCCGGTCATATACTATGAGACGTTCAGCCAGTCTCATATACTCCGAGTCCCAGTCACATTGTGATCTTATTCAGCCAGTCATATACTATGAGACCTTCAGCCAGTTCTTATTCCGCCAGTCATATACTCTGGGTCTCATTCATATACTCTCGCTGGGATCTTCTTCAGCCAGTCATATACTCTACTAATTAAGAGCAAAATATAGCTTCTTTCACAAAGGGGAGAAAGAGTTCTCTAATATTGAAAAGGAAGCGAATGTGCCCATTATTTCCAGATTGAACGATTTCAGAGTTTTTCCTCAAAACGCTCAAAAACGTCCCGGATTGGAGCATAATAGGGTTAAAAAGGAGAGAATTCAGACAAAAAGCCATTTACTGTTATTTAAAGAGTAGAAAAGGTTCCATAATTTTGAAAAGTAAACTAATTTGTCAATTTTAACAAGAATGACCGAGCGATTTTAGCTTCTTTGGTTAAAAAGGGTAAATTTCCCTCCAAAAGCCTTTTTCTGTCATTTAAATAAAGTAAAGAAGCAGTTTCATGTTTAAAAGAAAACTAATGTGCCCATTTTGATGAGAATGAGCAATTTCACACTTTTTCCTCAAAACGCTCAAAAACGTCCTAATTGGAACAAAATATTCATAAAGTGGAGAAATAATGTTCAAAACGAAGCTAATGTGCTATTTTGATAAGAATGAGCGATTTCATTCTGTTTTTCATAAAAAGCTCAAAAACGATCCAATAAAAAAGGGAGATTTCTCATTTAAAGTGTAGAAATGGCTTCATAATGTTGTAATGCAACATGTTTTGTTAAGAATGAGCGATTTCATACGGTTTTTCCTCAAAATTCTCAAAAATGTCTCATTTGGAGCAAAATAGTTAAAAAGGGTAGATTTCTCATCAATAGCAGTTTTCTGTCATTTAAAGAGTACAAACAGTTCCATGTTGAAAAGAAAACTAATCTTCCAAAAAATTAGCGGTCACACCGTTTTTTCTCAAAACGCCCCCCAAAAATCCACTCGAGCTTAATGATCAAAAACTTCTCAAAAGATCGGTTAAAAAAAGGGAGATTTCTGACCAAAAGCCATTTTTGGCATTTAAAGAGTAGAAACAGTTCCATAATGTTGAAAAGGAAACTAATATGTCCATTTTGATAGGAATGAGCGATTTCAGACCTTTTTTCACAAAATGCTGTTAAAAAGGGGAGATTTCTTCAAGACAAGAATGACCTCAAAACGCTCAAAAAATCTCCCAATTGGAGCAAAATAGTGGGTCTTTGGGCACCAAAAGTGGTTTTCTGTAATTTAAAGTATAAACAAGTTCAATAATGTTGATACGGAAACTAATGTGCCCATTTTGACAAAATGAGGGATTTCAGATAGTTTCTCTTCAAAATGCTAAAAACGTCCCAATTGGAGCAAAATAGAGCTTCTTACGGTTAATTGGGAAATTTCTGACCAAAAGCCGTTTTCTGTCATTTAAAAGTAGCCATAATGTTGTAAAGGAAACTAATGGGCATGTTTTCAGCGGTTTTTCCACAAAATGCTCAAAAACATATCAATTTGACCAAAATAGATTAAAAAAAGGGGAGATTTCTTAGCAAAAGTCATTTAAAGAGTAGAAACATTTCCATAATGTTGAAAAGGAAGCTAAAGTGCCCATTTTGCCAAGAATGAGCGATTTCAGACTGTTTTCCCTCAAAACGCTCAAATAAGTCTCAATTGGAGCTAAAAAGGGTAGATATCACACCAAAAGCCTTTTTCTGTCATTTAAAGAATGGAAACAGTTCCATAATATTGAACCGGAAACTAATGTGACCATTTTAACAAGAATGAGCGATTTCGACAAATATTTCCCAATAGAGCAAAATGGAGCTTTTTTGGTTAAAAAGGGGAGATTTCTCTTTAAGTGTAGAAAAGTTCAATAATGTTGAAAATGAAACTAATTGCCCATTTTGACAGGAAAGAGTGATTTCCGAATTTTTCAGCAAAATAGAGCTTTCGTTTAAAAGGGGAGATTTCTGACTAAAATCCCTGTTTCTGTCATTTAAAGAGTAGAAATAGCTCCATAATGTTGTAAAGGAAACTAATGCACCTATTTTGTTAAGAATGAGCGTTTTTTAACCGTTTTCCCTCTATTCGAGCAAATTAGAGTTTTTTTCAGTTAAAAAGGTTAGAAAAAGTCATTTAATGAGTAGAAACAGTTCCATAATGTTGAAAAGGAACTAATGTGACCATTTTGACAAGAATGAGCTTAAATACGCTCAAAACTTTCCAATTGGAGCAAACTATAGCTTCGTTTGGTTACAAAGGGGAGAAACAGTTCCATAATATTGAATAAGAAGCCATTTTGACATGAATGAGCGATTTCAGAGTTTTTCCTCAAAACGCTCAAAAACGTCCCGATAGGAGCAAATTAGGGTTAAAACGTGAAGAATTCAGACCAAAATCCGTTTTCTATTATTATTATTTAAAGAGTAGAAACAGCTCCACAATGTTGAAAAGTAAACTAATGTGCCCACTTTGACAAGAATGAGCGATTTCAGACTGTTTATCCTAAAAACATTCAAAAACTATGCAACCTGGTAGAAATGACAGAAAAAGGGATTTTAGTCAGAAATCTCCCCTTTTAAACGAAAGCTCTATTTTGCTAAAAAATTCGGAAATCACTCATTCCTGTCAAAATGGGCAATTAGTTTCATTTTCAACATTATTGAACTTTTCTACACTTAAAGAGAAATCTCCCCTTTTTAACCAAAAAAGCTCCATTTTGCTCTATTGGGAAATATTTGTCGAAATCGCTCATTCTTGTTAAAATGGTCACATTAGTTTCCGGTTCAATATTATGGAACTGTTTCTATTCTTTAATATATATATATATAAACAGAATAACAAACAAACATTAACAAACAACAACAAACAAACATTAAAACAAAAAATCTTAATACACTACTTATAAAAAATAAAAAATAATCGTCATTACAACTAAAGCTGGTGCCCAGCACAGCTGCAGTGTTACCTCGCTGCACGGCTACTGCAATCCGCTGGGAAAGGAAAAAGGAGGAGCGGGGATCATCCGTTTCCTGTTTGAGACGGTTGCCTTAAATGACAGAAAAAGGCTTTTGGTGTGATATCTACTCTTTTTAGCTCCAATTGAGACTTATTTGAGCGTTTTGTGGGAAAACAGCCTGAAATCGCTCATTCTTGGCAAAATGGGCACTTTAGCTTCCTTTTCAACATTATGGAAATGTTTCTACTCCTTAAATAACTTTTGCTAAGAAATCTCCCCTTTTTTAAAATCTATTTTGGTCAAATTGATATGTTTTTGAGCATTTTGTGGAAAAAACGCTGAAAACATGCCCATTAGTTTCCTTTACAACATTATGGCTACTTTTTAAATGACAGAAAACGGCTTTTGGTCAGAAATTTCCCTATTAACCGTAAGAAGCTCTATTTTGCTACAATTGGGACGTTTTTAGCATTTTGAAGAGAAACTATCTGAAATCCCTCATTTTGTCAAAATGGGCACATTAGTTTCCGTATCAACATTATTGAACTTGTCTCTACTTTAAATTACAGAAAACCACTTTTGGTGACCCAAAGACCCACTATTTTGCTCCAATTGGGAGATTTTTGAGCGTTTTGAGGTCATTCTTGTCTTGAAGAAATCTCCCTTTTTAACAGCATTTTGTGAAAAAAGGTCTGAAATCGCTCATTCCTATCAAAATGAACATATTAGTTTCCTTTTCAACATTATGGAACTGTTTCTACTCTTTAAATGCCAAAAATGGCTTTTGGTCAGAAATCTCCCTTTTTTTAACCGATCTTTTGAGAAGTTTTTGATCATTAAGCTCGAGTGGATTTTTTGGGGCGTTTTGAGAAAAAACGGTGTGACCGCTAATTTTTTGGAAGATTAGTTTTCTTTTCAACATGGAACTGTTTGTACTCTTTAAATGACAGAAAACTGCTATTGATGAGAAATCTACCCTTTTTAACTATTTTGCTCCAAATGAGACATTTTTGAGAATTTTGAGGAAAAACCGTATGAAATCGCTCATTCTTAACAAAACATTATGAAGCCGTATGAAATCGCTCATTCTTAACAAAACATTATGAAGCCATTTCTACACTTTAAATGAGAAATCTCCAGAAAACGCCACCAAACAAAAGCCACGAAACAAAAGCCACGAAAGAAAAACAAAATAAAAGCCACCAAACAAAAGCCACGAAATAAAAGCCACGAAACAAAAGCCATAAACAAAAGTAACGAAACAAAAGCCACGAAACAAAAGCCATGAAACAAAAGCCACGAAAAAAGCCACCAAACAAAAACCACCAAACAAAAGCCACCAAACAAAAACACCAAACAAAAGCCACCAAACAAAAGCCACCAAACAAAAGCCACCAAACAAAAGCCAACAAACAAAAGCCACCAAACAAAAACACCAAACAAAAGCCACCAAACAAAAGCCACCAAACAAAAGCCACCAAACAAAAGCCACCATATAAAAGCCAACAAACATAAGCCACCAAACAAAAGCCACCAAACAAAAGCCAGCAAACAAAAGCCACCAAACAAAAGCCACCAAACAAAAGCCACCAAACAAAAGCCACCAAACAAAAACCACCAAACAAAAGACACGAAACAAAAGCCACAAAGAAAAGCCATGAAACAAAATCGACAAAACAAAAGCCACGAAATAAAATCCACGAAACAAAAGCCACGAAACAAAAGTCACCAAACAAAAACCACCAAACAAAAGCCACGAAACAAAAGCCACGAAAGAAAAGCCACGAAACAAAAGCCACTGTCCAAAGCCACTCTATATCCAAAGCCACTCTATGTCCAAAGCCACTGTCCAAAGCCACTGTCCAAAGCCACTGTCCAAAGCCACTCTATGTCCAAAGCCACTGTCCAAAGCCACTGTCCAAAGCCAATGTCCAAAGCCACTCTATGTCCAAAGCAACTGTCCAAAGCCACTGTCCAAAGGCACTGTCCAAAGCCACTCTATGTCCAAAGCCACTGTCCAAAGCCACTCTCCAAAGCCACTGTCCAAAGCCACTCTCCAAAGCCACTGTCCAAAGCCATTCTATGTCCAAAACCACTGTCCAAAGCCACTCTCCAAAGCCACTGTCCAAAGCCACTCTATGTCCAAAGCCACTGTCCAAAGCCACTCTCCAAAGCCACTGTCCAAAGCCACTCTATGTCCTAAGCCACTGTCCGAAGCCACTCTCCAAAGCCACTGTCCAAAGCCACTCTATGTCCAAAGCCTCTCTATGTCCAAAGCCACTGTCCAAAGCCACTCTACAAAGCCACTGTCGAAAGTCACACTATGTCCAAAGCCACTGTCCAAAGCCACTCTCCAAAGCCACTCTCCAAAGCCACTCTATGTCCAAAGCCACTGTCCAAAGCCACTGTCCAAATCCACTCTCTAAAGCTACTCTATGTCCAAAGCCACTGTCCAAAGCCACTCTCCTAAAGCCACTGTCCAAAGCCACTCTATGTCCAAAGCCACTGTCCAAAGCCACTCTCCAAAGCCACTCTCCAAAGGCACTCTATGTCCAAAGCCACTGTCCAAAGCCACTGTCCAAAGCCACTATCCAAAGCCACTCTATGTCCAAACCACTGTCCAAAGACTCTCCAAAGCCACTCTCCAAAGCCACTCTATGTCCAAAGCCACTGTCCAAAGCCACTGTCCAAAGCTATTCTCCAAAGCCACTCTATGTCCAAAGCCACTGTCCAAAGCCACTGTCCAAAGCCACTCTCCAAAGCCACTCTATGTCCAAAGCCACTGTCCAAAGCCACTGTCCAAAGCCACTGTCCAAAGCCACTCTATGTCCAAAGCCACTGTCCAAAGCCACTGTCCAAAGGCACTGTCCAAAGCCACTCTATGTCCAAAGCCACTGTCCAAAGCCACTCTCCAAAGCCACTGTCCAAAGCCACTCTATGTCCAAAACCACTGTCCAAAGCCACTCTCCAAAGCCACTGTCCAAAGCCACTCTATGTCCAAAGCCACTGTCCAAAGCCACTCTCCAAAGCCACTCTATGTCCAAAGCCACTGTCCGAAGCCACTCTCCAAAGCCACTGTCCAAAGCCACTCTATGTCCAAAGCCACTGTCCAAAGCCACTCTCCAAAGCCACTCTATGTCCAAAGCCACTGTCCGAAGCCACTCTCCAAAGCCACTGTCCAAAGCCACTCTATGTCCAAAGCCACTGTCCCAAGCCACTCTACAAAGCCACTCTCGAAAGTCACACTATGTCCAAAGCCACTGTCCAAAGCCACTCTATGTCCAAAGCCACTGTCCAAAGCCACTGTCCAAAGCCACTCTCCAAAGCCACTCTATGTCCAAAGCCACTGTCCAAAGCCACTCTCCAAAGCCACTCTCCAAAGCCACTCTATGTCCAAAGCCACTGTCCAAAGCCACTCTTCAAAGCCACTCTCCAAAGCCACTCTATGTCCCAAGCCACTGTCCAAAGCCACTGTCCAAAGCCACTCTACAAAGCCACTCTATCTCCAAAGCCACTGTCCAAAGACACTCTCCAAAGCCACTCTCCAAAGCCACTCTATGTCAAAAGCCACTGTCCAAAGCAACTGTCGAAAGCCACTGTCTAAAGCCACTGTATGTCCAAAGCCACTGTCCAAAGCCACTGTCGAAAGCCACTGTCCAAAGCCACTCTATGTCCAAAGCCACTGTCCAAAGCCACTCTATGTCCAAAGCCACTGTCCAAAGCCACTCTCCAAAGCCACTGTCCAAAGCCACTCTATGTCAAAGCCACTGTCCCAAGCCACTCTCCAAAGCCACTGTCCAAAGCCACTCAATGTCCAAAGCCACTGTCCAAAGCCACTCTATGTCCAAAGTCACTGTGCAAAGCCACTCTCCAAAGCCACTGTCCAAAGCCACTCTATGTCCAAAGCCACTGTCAAAAGCCACTGTCCAAAGCCACTCTCCAAAGCCACTCTATGTCCAAAGCCACTGTCCAAAGCCACTCTCTAAAGCCACTCTCCATAGCCACTCTATGTCCAAAGCCACTGTCCAAACACACTGTCCAAAGCCACTCTCCAAAGCCACTCTATGTCCAAAGCCACGGTCCAAAGCCACTCTCCAAAGCCACTCTCCAAAGCCACTCAATATCCAAAGCCACTGTACAATGCCACTGTCCAAAGCCACTCTCCAAAGCCACTCTATGTCCAAAGCCACTGTCCAAAGCCACTGTCCAAAGCCATTCTCCAAAGCCACTCTATGTCCAAAGCCACTGTCCAAAGCCACTCTCCAAAGCCACTGTCCAAAGCCACTGTATGTCCAAAGTCACTGTATGTCCAAAGCCACTGTATGTCCAAATCCACTCTCCAAAGCCACTGTATTTCCAAAGCCACTGTCCAAAGCCACTGTATGTCCAAAGCCACTGTATGTCCAAAGCCACTATACAAAGCCACTGTATGTCCAAAGCCACTGTATGTCCAAAGGCACTGTCCAAAGCCACTGTATGTCCAAAGCCACTGTATGTCCAAAGCCACTGTCTAAAGCCACTGTATGTCCAAAGCCACTGTCCAAAGCCACTGTATGTCCAAAGCCACTGTATGTCCAAAGCCACTGTCCAAAGCCACTGTATGTCCAAAGCCACTGTATGTCCAAAGCCACTGTATGTCCAAAGCCACGGTATGTCCAAAGCCACTGTCCAAAGCCACCGTATGTCCAAATTTAGTGGCTTTGTTTGTTGGCCATGTTTATTGGTTTGTTTGGTGGCTTTGTTTAGTGGCCTTGTTTGGTGGCCATGTTTAGTGGCTTTGTTTAGTGGCCAAGTTTAGTGTCTTTGTTTAGTGGCCTTGTTTAGTGGCCTTGTTTAGTGGCCTTGTTTAGTGTCTTTGTTTAGTGGCCTAGTTATTGGCTTTGTTTGGTGGCCTCGTTTAGTGGCCTTGTTTAGTGGCCTTGTTTAGTTGCTTTGTTTAGTGTCCTTGTATATGGCTTTGTTTGGTGGCCTTGTTTAGTGGCTTAGTGGCTTTGTTTAGTGGCTTTGTTCAGTGGCCTTGTTAATGGCTTTGTTTATTTGCTTTGTTCAGTTTCTTTGTTCAGTGGCTTTTTTTAGTGGCTTTGTTTAGTGTCCTTGTTAATGGCTTTGTTTGGTGACCTTGTTTAGTGGCTTAGTGGCTTTGTTTATTGGCTTTGTTTAGTGGCTTTGTTCAGTGGCTTTGTTTAGTGTAGTGGCTTTGTTTAGTGGCTATGTATAGTGGCTCTCACTGGGATCTTTTGCCGGTCATATACTATGAGACGTTCAGCCAGTCTCATATACTCCGAGTCCCAGTCACATTGTGATCTTATTCAGCCAGTCATATACTATGAGACCTTCTTCAGCCAGTTCTTATTCCGCCAGTCATATACTCTGGGTCTCATTCATATACTCTCGCTGGGATCTTCTTCAGCCAGTCATATACTCTACTAATTAAGAGCAAAATATAGCTTCTTTCACAAAGGGGAGAAAGAGTTCTCTAATATTGAAAAGGAAGCGAATGTGCCCATTATTTCCAGATTGAACGATTTCAGAGTTTTTCCTCAAAACGCTCAAAAACGTCCCGGATTGGAGCATAATAGGGTTAAAAAGGAGAGAATTCAGACAAAAAGCCGTTTACTGTTATTTAAAGAGTAGAAAAGGTTCCATAATTTTGAAAAGTAAACTAATTTGTCAATTTTAACAAGAATGACCGAGCGATTTTAGCTTCTTTGGTTAAAAAGGGTAAATTTCCCTCCAAAAGCCTTTTTCTGTCATTTAAATAAAGTAAAGAAGCAGTTTCATGTTTAAAAGAAAACTAATGTGCCCATTTTGATGAGAATGAGCAATTTCACACTTTTCCCTCAAAACACTCAAAAACGTCCTAATTGGAACAAAATATTCATAAAGTGGAGAAATAATGTTCAAAACGAAGCTAATGTGCTATTTTGATAAGAATGAGCGATTTCATTCTGTTTTTCATAAAAAGCTCAAAAACGATCCAATAAAAAAGGGAGATTTCTCATTTAAAGTGTAGAAATGGCTTCATAATGTTGTAATGCAACATGTTTTGTTAAGAATGAGCGATTTCATACGGTTTTTCCTCAAAATTCTCAAAAATGTCTCATTTGGAGCAAAATAGTTAAAAAGGGTAGATTTCTCATCAATAGCAGTTTTCTGTCATTTAAAGAGTACAAACAGTTCCATGTTGAAAAGAAAACTAATCTTCCAAAAAATTAGCGGTCACACCGTTTTTTCTCAAAACGCCCAAAAAAAATCCACTCGAGCTTAATGATCAAAAACTTCTCAAAAGATCGGTTAAAAAAAGGGAGATTTCTGACCAAAAGCCATTTTCTGTCATTTAAAAGTAGCCATAATGTTGTAAAGGAAACTAATGGGCATGTTTTCAGCGGTTTTTCCACAAAATGCTCAAAAACATATCAATTTGACCAAAATAGATTAAAAAAAGGGGAGATTTCTTAGCAAAAGTCATTTAAAGAGTAGAAACATTTCCATAATGTTGAAAAGGAAGCTAAAGTGCCCATTTTGCCAAGAATGAGCGATTTCAGACTGTTTTCCCTCAAAACGCTCAAATAAGTCTCAATTGGAGCTAAAAAGGGTAGATATCACACCAAAAGCCTTTTTCTGTCATTTAAAGAATGGAAACAGTTCCATAATATTGAACCGGAAACTAATGTGACCATTTTAACAAGAATGAGCGATTTCGACAAATATTTCCCAATAGAGCAAAATGGAGCTTTTTTGGTTAAAAAGGGGAGATTTCACTTTAAGTGTAGAAAAGTTCAATAATGTTGAAAATGAAACTAATTGCCCATTTTGACAGGAAAGAGTGATTTCCGAATTTTTCAGCAAAATAGAGCTTTCGTTTAAAAGGGGAGATTTCTGACTAAAATCCCTGTTTCTGTCATTTAAAGAGTAGAAATAGCTCCATAATGTTGTAAAGGAAACTAATGCACCTATTTTGTTAAGAATGAGCGTTTTTTAACCGTTTTTCCTCTATTCGAGCAAATTAGAGTTTTTTTCAGTTAAAAAGGTTAGAAAAAGTCATTTAATGAGTAGAAACAGTTCCATAATGTTGAAAAGGAACTAATGTGACCATTTTGACAAGAATGAGCTTAAATACGCTCAAAACTTTCCAATTGGAGCAAACTATAGCTTCGTTTGGTTACAAAGGGGAGAAACAGTTCCATAATATTGAATAAGAAGCCATTTTGACATGAATGAGCGATTTCAGAGTTTTTCCTCAAAACGCTCAAAAACGTCCCGATAGGAGCAAATTAGGGTTAAAACGTGAAGAATTCAGACCAAAATCCGTTTTCTATTATTTAAAGAGTAGAAACAGCTCCACAATGTTGAGAAGTAAACTAATGTGCCCACTTTGACAAGAATGAGCGATTTCAGACTGTTTATCCTAAAAACATTCAAAAACTATGCAACCTGGTAGAAATGACAGAAAAAGGGATTTTAGTCAGAAATCTCCCCTTTTAAACGAAAGCTCTATTTTGCTAAAAAATTCGGAAATCACTCATTCCTGTCAAAATGGGCAATTAGTTTCATTTTCAACATTATTGAACTTTTCTACACTTAAAGAGAAATCTCCCCTTTTTAACCAAAAAAGCTCCATTTTGCTCTATTGGGAAATATTTGTCGAAATCGCTCATTCTTGTTAAAATGGTCACATTAGTTTCCGGTTCAATATTATGGAACTGTTTCTATTCTTTAATATATATATATATAAACAGAATAACAAACAAACATTAACAAACAACAACAAACAAACATTAAAACAAAAAATCTTAATACACTACTTATAAAAAATAAAAAATAATCGTCATTACAACTAAAGCTGGTGCCCAGCACAGCTGCAGTGTTACCTCGCTGCACGGCTACTGCAATCCGCTGGGAAAGGAAAAAGGAGGAGCGGGGATCATCCGTTTCCTGTTTGAGACGGTTGCCTTAAATGACAGAAAAAGGCTTTTGGTGTGATATCTACTCTTTTTAGCTCCAATTGAGACTTATTTGAGCGTTTTGTGGGAAAACAGCCTGAAATCGCTCATTCTTGGCAAAATGGGCACTTTAGCTTCCTTTTCAACATTATGGAAATGTTTCTACTCCTTAAATAACTTTTGCTAAGAAATCTCCCCTTTTTTAAAATCTATTTTGGTCAAATTGATATGTTTTTGAGCATTTTGTGGAAAAACCGCTGAAAACATGCCCATTAGTTTCCTTTACAACATTATGGCTACTTTTTAAATGACAGAAAACGGCTTTTGGTCAGAAATTTCCCTATTAACCGTAAGAAGCTCTATTTTGCTCCAATTGGGACGTTTTTAGCATTTTGAAGAGAAACTATCTGAAATCCCTCATTTTGTCAAAATGGGCACATTAGTTTCCGTATCAACATTATTGAACTTGTCTCTACTTTAAATTACAGAAAACCACTTTTGGTGACCCAAAGACCCACTATTTTGCTCCAATTGGGAGATTTTTGAGCGTTTTGAGGTCATTCTTGTCTTGAAGAAATCTCCCTTTTTAACAGCATTTTGTGAAAAAAGGTCTGAAATCGCTCATTCCTATCAAAATGAACATATTAGTTTCCTTTTCAACATTATGGAACTGTTTCTACTCTTTAAATGCCAAAAATGGCTTTTGGTCAGAAATCTCCCTTTTTTTAACCGATCTTTTGAGAAGTTTTTGATCATTAAGCTCGAGTGGATTTTTTTGGGCGTTTTGAGAAAAAACGGTGTGACCGCTAATTTTTTGGAAGATTAGTTTTCTTTTCAACATGGAACTGTTTGTACTCTTTAAATGACAGAAAACTGCTATTGATGAGAAATCTACCCTTTTTAACTATTTTGCTCCAAATGAGACATTTTTGAGAATTTTGAGGAAAAACCGTATGAAATCGCTCATTCTTAACAAAACATTATGAAGCCGTATGAAATCGCTCATTCTTAACAAAACATTATGAAGCCATTTCTACACTTTAAATGAGAAATCTCCAGAAAACGCCACCAAACAAAAGCCACGAAACAAAAGCCACGAAAGAAAAACAAAATAAAAGCCACCAAACAAAAGCCACGAAATAAAAGCCACGAAACAAAAGCCATAAACAAAAGTAACGAAACAAAAGCCACGAAACAAAAGCCATGAAACAAAAGCCACGAAAAAAGCCACCAAACAAAAACCACCAAACAAAAGCCACCAAACAAAAACACCAAACAAAAGCCACCAAACAAAAGCCACCAAACAAAAGCCACCAAACAAAAGCCAACAAACAAAAGCCACCAAACAAAAACACCAAACAAAAGCCACCAAACAAAAGCCACCAAACAAAAGCCACCAAACAAAAGCCACCATATAAAAGCCAACAAACATAAGCCACCAAACAAAAGCCACCAAACAAAAGCCAGCAAACAAAAGCCACCAAACAAAAGCCACCAAACAAAAGCCACCAAACAAAAGCCACCAAACAAAAACCACCAAACAAAAGACACGAAACAAAAGCCACAAAGAAAAGCCATGAAACAAAATCGACAAAACAAAAGCCACGAAATAAAATCCACGAAACAAAAGCCACGAAACAAAAGTCACCAAACAAAAACCACCAAACAAAAGCCACGAAACAAAAGCCACGAAAGAAAAGCCACGAAACAAAAGCCACTGTCCAAAGCCACTCTATATCCAAAGCCACTCTATGTCCAAAGCCACTGTCCAAAGCCACTGTCCAAAGCCACTGTCCAAAGCCACTCTATGTCCAAAGCCACTGTCCAAAGCCACTGTCCAAAGCCAATGTCCAAAGCCACTCTATGTCCAAAGCCACTGTCCAAAGCCACTGTCCAAAGGCACTGTCCAAAGCCACTCTATGTCCAAAGCCACTGTCCAAAGCCACTCTCCAAAGCCACTGTCCAAAGCCACTCTCCAAAGCCACTATCCAAAGCCATTCTATGTCCAAAACCACTGTCCAAAGCCACTCTCCAAAGCCACTGTCCAAAGCCACTCTATGTCCAAAGCCACTGTCCAAAGCCACTCTCCAAAGCCACTGTCCAAAGCCACTCTATGTCCTAAGCCACTGTCCGAAGCCACTCTCCAAAGCCACTGTCCAAAGCCACTCTATGTCCAAAGCCTCTCTATGTCCAAAGCCACTGTCCAAAGCCACTCTACAAAGCCACTGTCGAAAGTCACACTATGTCCAAAGCCACTGTCCAAAGCCACTCTCCAAAGCCACTCTCCAAAGCCACTCTATGTCCAAAGCCACTGTCCAAAGCCACTGTCCAAATCCACTCTCTAAAGCTACTCTATGTCCAAAGCCACTGTCCAAAGCCACTCTCCTAAAGCCACTGTCCAAAGCCACTCTATGTCCAAAGCCACTGTCCAAAGCCACTCTCCAAAGCCACTCTCCAAAGGCACTCTATGTCCAAAGCCACTGTCCAAAGCCACTGTCCAAAGCCACTATCCAAAGCCACTCTATGTCCAAACCACTGTCCAAAGACTCTCCAAAGCCACTCTCCAAAGCCACTCTATGTCCAAAGCCACTGTCCAAAGCCACTGTCCAAAGCTATTCTCCAAAGCCACTCTATGTCCAAAGCCACTGTCCAAAGCCACTGTCCAAAGCCACTCTCCAAAGCCACTCTATGTCCAAAGCCACTGTCCAAAGCCACTGTCCAAAGCCACTGTCCAAAGCCACTCTATATCCAAAGCCACTGTCCAAAGCCACTGTCCAAAGGCACTGTCCAAAGCCACTCTATGTCCAAAGCCACTGTCCAAAGCCACTCTCCAAAGCCACTGTCCAAAGCCACTCTATGTCCAAAACCACTGTCCAAAGCCACTCTCCAAAGCCACTGTCCAAAGCCACTCTATGTCCAAAGCCACTGTCCAAAGCCACTCTCCAAAGCCACTCTATGTCCAAAGCCACTGTCCGAAGCCACTCTCCAAAGCCACTGTCCAAAGCCACTCTATGTCCAAAGCCACTGTCCCAAGCCACTCTACAAAGCCACTCTCGAAAGTCACACTATGTCCAAAGCCACTGTCCAAAGCCACTCTATGTCCAAAGCCACTGTCCAAAGCCACTGTCCAAAGCCACTCTCCAAAGCCACTCTATGTCCAAAGCCACTGTCCAAAGCCACTCTCCAAAGCCACTCTCCAAAGCCACTCTATGTCCAAAGCCACTGTCCAAAGCCACTCTTCAAAGCCACTCTCCAAAGCCACTCTATGTCCCAAGCCACTGTCCAAAGCCACTGTCCAAAGCCACTCTACAAAGCCACTCTATCTCCAAAGCCACTGTCCAAAGACACTCTCCAAAGCCACTCTCCAAAGCCACTCTATGTCAAAAGCCACTGTCCAAAGCAACTGTCGAAAGCCACTGTCTAAAGCCACTGTATGTCCAAAGCCACTGTCCAAAGCCACTGTCGAAAGCCACTGTCCAAAGCCACTCTATGTCCAAAGCCACTGTCCAAAGCCACTCTATGTCCAAAGCCACTGTCCAAAGCCACTGTCCAAAGCCACTGTCCAAAGCCACTCTATGTCAAAGCCACTGTCCCAAGCCACTCTCCAAAGCCACTGTCCAAAGCCACTCAATGTCCAAAGCCACTGTCCAAAGCCACTCTATGTCCAAAGTCACTGTGCAAAGCCACTCTCCAAAGCCACTGTCCAAAGCCACTCTATGTCCAAAGCCACTGTCCAAAGCCACTGTCCAAAGCCACTCTCCAAAGCCACTCTATGTCCAAAGCCACTGTCCAAAGCCACTCTCTAAAGCCACTCTCCATAGCCACTCTATGTCCAAAGCCACTGTCCAAACACACTGTCCAAATCCACTCTCCAAAGCCACTCTATGTCCAAAGCCACTGTCCAAAGCCACTCTCCAAAGCCACTCTCCAAAGCCACTCAATATCCAAAGCCACTGTACAATGCCACTGTCCAAAGCCACTCTCCAAAGCCACTCTATGTCCAAAGCCACTGTCCAAAGCCACTGTCCAAAGCCATTCTCCAAAGCCACTCTATGTCCAAAGCCACTGTCCAAAGCCACTCTCCAAAGCCACTGTCCAAAGCCACTGTATCTCCAAAGTCACTGTATGTCCAAAGCCACTGTATGTCCAAATCCACTGTCCAAAGCCACTGTATTTCCAAAGCCACTGTCCAAAGCCACTGTATGTCCAAAGCCACTGTATGTCCAAAGCCACTATACAAAGCCACTGTATGTCCAAAGCCACTGTATGTCCAAAGGCACTGTCCAAAGCCACTGTATGTCCAAAGCCACTGTATGTCCAAAGCCACTGTCTAAAGCCACTGTATGTCCAAAGCCACTGTCCAAAGCCACTGTATGTCTAAAGCCACTGTATGTCCAAAGCCACTGTCCAAAGCCACTGTATGTCCAAAGCCACTGTATGTCCAAAGCCACTGTCCAAAGCCACTGTATGTCCAAAGCCACTGTATGTCCAAAGCCACTGTCCAAAGCCACTGTATGTCCAAAGCCACTGTACAAAGCCACTGTCCAAATCCACTGTCCAAAGCCACTCTATGTCCAAATCCACTGTACAAAGCCACTGTCCAAAGCCACTGTCCAAAGCAATACTATGTCCAAAGCCACTGTCCAAAGCCACTGTCCAAAGCCACTGTCCAAAGCCACTCTATTTCCAAAGCCACTGCCCGAAGCCATTGTCCAAAGCCACTGTCCAAAGCAACTCTATGTCCAAAGCCACTGTCCAAAGCCACTCTCCAAAGCCACTGTCCAAAGCCACTGTATGTCCAATGCCACTGTATGTCCAAAGCTACTGTCCAAAGCCACTGTATGTCCAAAGCCACTGTATGTCCAAAGCCACTATCCAAAGCACCTGTATGTCCAAAGCCACTGTATATCCAAAGCCACTGTCCAAAGCCACTGTATGTCCAAAGCCACTGTATGTCCAAAGCCACTGTATAAAGCCACTGTATGTCCAAAGCCACTGTCCAAAGCCTCTGTATGTCCAAAGCCACTGTATGTCCAAAGCCACTGTCCATAGCCACTGTATGTCCAAAGCCACTGTATGTCCAAAGCCACTGTCCAAAGCCACTGTATGTCCAAAGCCACTGTATGTCCAAAGCCACTGTCCAAAGCCACTCTATGTCCAAAGCCACTCTATGTCCAAAGCTACTGTATGTCCAAAGCCACTGTTCAAAGCCACTGTATGTCCAAAGCCACTGTATGTCCAAAGCCACTGTCCAAATCCACCGTATGTCCAAATCCACGGTATGTCCAAAGCCACTGTCCAAAGCCACCGTATGTCCAAAGCCACTGTATGTCCAAAGCCACTGTCCAAAGCCACTGTATGTCCAAAGCCACTGTATGTCCAAAGCCACTGTCCAAAGCCACTGTATGTCCAAAGCCACTGTATGTCCAAAGCCACTGTCCAAAGCCACTGTATGTCCAAAGCCACTGTATGTCCAAAGCCACTGTCCAAAGCCACTGTATGTCCAAAGCCACTGTATGTCCAAAGCCACTGTCCAAAGCCACTGTATGTCCAAAGCCACTGTATGTCCAAAGCTACTGTCCAAAGCAACCGTATCTTCAAAGCCACTGTATGTCCAAAGCCACTGTCCAAATCCACCGTATGTCCAAAGCCACTGTATGTCCAAAGCTACTCTCCAAAGCCACTCTTCAAAGCCACTCTATGTCCAAAGCCACTATCCAAAGCCACTCTCCAAAGCCACTCTCCAAAGCCACTCTTTGTCCAAAGCCACTGTCCAAAGCCACTCTCCAAAGCCACTGTATCTCCAAAGCCACTGTCCAAAGCCACTGTATGTCCAAAGCCTCTGTATGTCCAAAGCCACTGTCCAAAGCCACTGTATGTCCAAAGCCACTGTATGTCCAAAGCCACTGTATGTCCAAAGCCACTGTCCAAAGCCACTGTATGTCCAAAGCCACTGTATGTCCAAAGCCACTGTATGTCCAAAGCCACGGTATGTCCAAAGCCACTGTCCAAAGCCACCGTATGTCCAAATTTAGTGGCTTTGTTTGTTGGCCATGTTTATTGGTTTGTTTGGTGGCTTTGTTTAGTGGCCTTGTTTGGTGGCCATGTTTAGTGGCTTTGTTTAGTGGCCAAGTTTAGTGTCTTTGTTTAGTGGCCTTGTTTAGTGGCCTTGTTTAGTGGCCTTGTTTAGTGTCTTTGTTTAGTGGCCTAGTTATTGGCTTTGTTTGGTGGCCTCGTTTAGTGGCCTTGTTTAGTGGCCTTGTTTAGTTGCTTTGTTTAGTGTCCTTGTATATGGCTTTGTTTGGTGGCCTTGTTTAGTGGCTTAGTGGCTTTGTTTAGTGGCTTTGTTCAGTGGCCTTGTTAATGGCTTTGTTTATTTGCTTTGTTCAGTTTCTTTGTTCAGTGGCTTTTTTTAGTGGCTTTGTTTAGTGTCCTTGTTAATGGCTTTGTTTGGTGACCTTGTTTAGTGGCTTAGTGGCTTTGTTTATTGGCTTTGTTTAGTGGCTTTGTTCAGTGGCTTTGTTTAGTGTAGTGGCTTTGTTTAGTGGCTATGTATAGTGGCTCTCACTGGGATCTTTTGCCGGTCATATACTATGAGACGTTCAGCCAGTCTCATATACTCCGAGTCCCAGTCACATTGTGATCTTATTCAGCCAGTCATATACTATGAGACCTTCAGCCAGTTCTTATTCCGCCAGTCATATACTCTGGGTCTCATTCATACACTCTCGCTGGGATCTTCTTCAGCCAGTCATATACTCTACTAATTAAGAGCAAAATATAGCTTCTTTCACAAAGGGGAGAAAGAGTTCTCTAATATTGAAAAGGAAGCGAATGTGCCCATTATTTCCAGATTGAACGATTTCAGAGTTTTTCCTCAAAACGCTCAAAAACGTCCCGGATTGGAGCATAATAGGGTTAAAAAGGAGAGAATTCAGACAAAAAGCCGTTTACTGTTATTTAAAGAGTAGAAAAGGTTCCATAATTTTGAAAAGTAAACTAATTTGTCAATTTTAACAAGAATGACCGAGCGATTTTAGCTTCTTTGGTTAAAAAGGGTAAATTTCCCACCAAAAGCCTTTTTCTGTCATTTAAATAAAGTAAAGAAGCAGTTTCATGTTTAAAAGAAAACTAATGTGCCCATTTTGATGAGAATGAGCAATTTCACACTTTTTCCTCAAAACGCTCAAAAACGTCCTAATTGGAACAAAATATTCATAAAGTGGAGAAATAATGTTCAAAACGAAGCTAATGTGCTATTTTGATAAGAATGAGCGATTTCATTCTGTTTTTCATAAAAAGCTCAAAAACGATCCAATAAAAAAGGGAGATTTCTCATTTAAAGTGTAGAAATGGCTTCATAATGTTGTAATGCAACATGTTTTGTTAAGAATGAGCGATTTCATACGGTTTTTCCTCAAAATTCTCAAAAATGTCTCATTTGGAGCAAAATAGTTAAAAAGGGTAGATTTCTCATCAATAGCAGTTTTCTGTCATTTAAAGAGTACAAACAGTTCCATGTTGAAAAGAAAACTAATCTTCCAAAAAATTAGCGGTCACACCGTTTTTTCTCAAAACGCCCCCAAAAAATCCACTCGAGCTTAATGATCAAAAACTTCTCAAAAGATCGGTAAAAAAAAGGGAGATTTCTGACCAAAAGCCATTTTTGGCATTTAAAGAGTAGAAACAGTTCCATAATGTTGAAAAGGAAACTAATATGTCCAATTTGATAGGAATGAGCGATTTCAGACCTTTTTTCACAAAATGCTGTTAAAAAGGGGAGATTTCTTCAAGACAAGAATGACCTCAAAACGCTCAAAAAATCTCCCAATTGGAGCAAAGTAGTGGGTCTTTGGGCACCAAAAGTGGTTTTCTGTAATTTAAAGTATAGACAAGTTCAATAATGTTGATACGGAAACTAATGTGCCCATTTTGACAAAATGAGGGATTTCAGATAGTTTCTCTTCAAAATGCTAAAAACGTCCCAATTGGAGCAAAATAGAGCTTCTTACGGTTAATTGGGAAATTTCTGACCAAAAGCCGTTTTCTGTCATTTAAAAAGTAGCCATAATGTTGTAAAGGAAACTAATGGGCATGTTTTCAGCGGTTTTTCCACAAAATGCTCAAAAACATATCAATTTGACCAAAATAGATTAAAAAAAGGGGAGATTTCTTAGCAAAAGTCATTTAAAGAGTAGAAACATTTCCATAATGTTGAAAAGGAAGCTAAAGTGCCCATTTTGCCAAGAATGAGCGATTTCAGACTGTTTTCCCTCAAAACGCTCAAATAAGTCTCAATTGGAGCTAAAAAGGGTAGATATCACACCAAAAGCCTTTTTCGGTCATTTAAAGAATGGAAACAGTTCCATAATATTGAACCGGAAACTAATGTGACCATTTTAACAAGAATGAGCGATTTCGACAAATATTTCCCAATAGAGCAAAATGGAGCTTTTTTGGTTAAAAAGGGGAGATTTCTCTTTAAGTGTAGAAAAGTTCAATAATGTTGAAAATGAAACTAATTGCCCATTTTGACAGGAAAGAGTGATTTCCGAATTTTTCAGCAAAATAGAGCTTTCGTTTAAAAGGGGAGATTTCTGACTAAAATCCCTGTTTCTGTCATTTAAAGAGTAGAAATAGCTCCATAATGTTGTAAAGGAAACTAATGCACCTATTTTGTTAAGAATGAGCGTTTTTTAACCGTTTTTCCTCTATTCGAGCAAATTAGAGTTTTTTTCAGTTAAAAAGGTTAGAAAAAGTCATTTAATGAGTAGAAACAGTTCCATAATGTTGAAAAGGAACTAATGTGACCATTTTGACAAGAATGAGCTTAAATACGCTCAAAACTTTCCAATTGGAGCAAACTATAGCTTCGTTTGGTTACAAAGGGGAGAAACAGTTCCATAATATTGAATAAGAAGCCATTTTGACATGAATGAGCGATTTCAGAGTTTTTCCTCAAAACGCTCAAAAACGTCCCGATAGGAGCAAATTAGGGTTAAAACGTGAAGAATTCAGACCAAAATCCGTTTTCTATTATTTAAAGAGTAGAAACAGCTCCACAATGTTGAAAAGTAAACTAATGTGCCCACTTTGACAAGAATGAGCGATTTCAGACTGTTTATCCTAAAAACATTCAAAAACTATGCAACCTGGTAGAAATGACAGAAAAAGGGATTTTAGTCAGAAATCTCCCCTTTTAAACGAAAGCTCTATTTTGCTAAAATATTCGGCAATCACTCATTCCTGTCAAAATGGGCAATTAGTTTCATTTTCAACATTATTGAACTTTTCTACACTTAAAGAGAAATCTCCCCTTTTTAACCAAAAAAGCTCCATTTTGCTCTATTGGGAAATATTTGTCGAAATCGCTCATTCTTGTTAAAATGGTCACATTAGTTTCCGGTTCAATATTATGGAACTGTTTCTATTCTTTAATATATATATATATAAACAGAATAACAAACAAACATTAACAAACAACAACAAACAAACATTAAAACAAAAAATCTTAATACACTACTTATAAAAAATTAAAAATAATCGTCATTACAACTAAAGCTGGTGCCCAGCACAGCTGCAGTGTTACCTCGCTGCACGGCTACTGCAATCCGCTGGGAAAGGAAAAAGGAGGAGCGGGGATCATCCGTTTCCTGTTTGAGACGGTTGCCTTAAATGACAAAAAAAGGCTTTTGGTGTGATATCTACTCTTTTTAGCTCCAATTGAGACTTATTTGAGCGTTTTGTGGGAAAACAGCCTGAAATCGCTCATTCTTGGCAAAATGGGCACTTTAGCTTCCTTTTCAACATTATGGAAATGTTTCTACTCCTTAAATAACTTTTGCTAAGAAATCTCCCCTTTTTTTAATCTATTTTGGTCAAATTGATATGTTTTTGAGCATTTTGTGGAAAAACCGCTGAAAACATGCCCATTAGTTTCCTTTACAACATTATGGCTACTTTTTAAATGACAGAAAACGGCTTTTGGTCAGAAATTTCCCTATTAACCGTAAGAAGCTCTATTTTGCTCCAATTGGGACGTTTTTAGCATTTTGAAGAGAAACTATCTGAAATCCCTCATTTTGTCAAAATGGGCACATTAGTTTCCGTATCAACATTATTGAACTTGTCTATACTTTAAATTACAGAAAACCACTTTTGGTGACCCAAAGACCCACTATTTTGCTCCAATTGGGAGATTTTTGAGCGTTTTGAGGTCATTCTTGTCATGAAGAAATCTCCCCTTTTTAACAGCATTTTGTGAAAAAAGGTCTGAAATCGCTCATTCCTATCAAAATGGACATATTAGCTTCCTTTTCTACATTATGGAACTGTTTCTACTCTTTAAATGCCAAAAATGGCTTTTGGTCAGAAATCTCCCTTTTTTTAACCGATCTTTTGAGAAGTTTTTGATCATTAAGCTCGAGTGGATTTTTTTGGGCGTTTTGAGAAAAAACGGTGTGACCGCTAATTTTTTGGAAGATTAGTTTTCTTTTCAACATGGAACTGTTTGTACTCTTTAAATGACAGAAAACTGCTATTGATGGGAAATCTATCCTTTTTAACTATTTTGCTCCAAATGAGACATTTTTGAGAATTTTGAGGAAAAACCGTATGAAATCGCTCATTCTTAACAAAACATTATGAAGCCGTATGAAATCGCTCATTCTTAACAAAACATTATGAAGCCATTTCTACACTTTAAATGAGAAATCTCCAGAAAACGCCACCAAACAAAAGCCACGAAACAAAAGCCACGAAAGAAAAACAAAATAAAAGCCACCAAACAAAAGCCACGAAATAAAAGCCACGAAACAAAAGCCATAAACAAAAGTAACGAAACAAAAGCCACGAAACAAAAGCCATGAAACAAAAGCCACGAAAAAAGCCACCAAACAAAAACCACCAAACAAAAGCCACCAAACAAAAACACCAAACAAAAGCCACCAAACAAAAGCCACCAAACAAAAGCCACCAAACAAAAGCCAACAAACAAAAGCCACCAAACAAAAACACCAAACAAAAGCCACCAAACAAAAGCCACCAAACAAAAGCCACCAAACAAAAGCCACCATATAAAAGCCAACAAACAAAAGCCACCAAACAAAAGCCACCAAACAAAAGCCAGCAAACAAAAGCCACCAAACAAAAGCCACCAAACAAAAGCCACCAAACAAAAGCCACCAAACAAAAACCACCAAACAAAAGACACGAAACAAAAGCCACAAAGAAAAGCCATGAAACAAAATCGACAAAACAAAAGCCACGAAATAAAATCCACGAAACAAAAGCCACGAAACAAAAGTCACCAAACAAAAACCACCAAACAAAAGCCACGAAACAAAAGCCACGAAAGAAAAGCCACGTAACAAAAGCCACTGTCCAAAGCCACTCTATATCCAAAGCCACTCTATGTCCAAAGCCACTTCCAAAGCCACTGTCCAAAGCCACTGTCCAAAGCCACTCTATGTCCAAAGCCACTGTCCAAAGCCACTGTCCAAAGCCAATGTCCAAAGCCACTCTATGTCCAAAGCCACTGTCCAAAGCCACTGTCCAAAGGCACTGTCCAAAGCCACTCTATGTCCAAAGCCACTGTCCAAAGCCACTCTCCAAAGCCACTGTCCAAAGCCACTCTCCAAAGCCACTGTCCAAAGCCATTCTATGTCCAAAACCACTGTCCAAAGCCACTCTCCAAAGCCACTGTCCAAAGCCACTCTATGTCCAAAGCCACTGTCCAAAGCCACTCTCCAAAGCCACTGTCCAAAGCCACTCTAAGTCCTAAGCCACTGTCCGAAGCCACTCTCCAAAGCCACTGTCCAAAGCCACTCTATGTCCAAAGCCACTCTATGTCCAAAGCCAGTGTCCAAAGCCACTCTACAAAGCCACTGTCGAAAGTCACACTATGTCCAAAGCCACTGTCCAAAGCCACTCTCCAAAGCCACTCTCCAAAGCCACTCTATGTCCAAAGCCACTGTCCAAAGCCACTGTCCAAAGCCACTCTCTAAAGCTACTCTATGTCCAAAGCCACTGTCCAAAGCCACTCTCCTAAAGCCACTGTCCAAAGCCACTCTATGTCCAAAGCCACTGTCCAAAGCCACTCTCCAAAGCCACTCTCCAAAGGCACTCTATGTCCAAAGCCACTGTCCAAAGCCACTGTCCAAAGCCACTATCCAAAGCCACTCTATGTCCAAACCACTGTCCAAAGACTCTCCAAAGCCACTCTCCAAAGCCACTCTATGATCAAAGCCACTGTCCAAAGCCACTGTCCAAAGCTATTCTCCAAAGCCACTCTATGTCCAAAGCCACTGTCCAAAGCCACTGTCCAAAGCCACTCTCCAAAGCCACTCTATGTCCAAAGCCACTGTCCAAAACCACTGTCCAAAGCCACTGTCCAAAGCCACTCTATGTCCAAAGCCACTGTCCAAAGCCACTGTCCAAAGGCACTGTCCAAAGCCACTCTATGTCCAAAGCCACTGTCCAAAGCCACTCTCCAAAGCCATTGTCCAAAGCCACTCTATGTCCAAAACCACTGTCCAAAGCCACTCTCCAAAGCCACTGTCCAAAGCCACTCTATGTCCAAAACCACTGTCCAAAGCCACACTCCAAAGCCACTCTATGTCCAAAGCCACTGTCCGAAGCCACTCTCCAAAGCCACTGTCCAAAGCCACTCTATGTCCAAAGCCACTGTCCCAAGCCACTCTACAAAGCCACTCTCGAAAGTCACACTATGTCCAAAGCCACTGTCCAAAGCCACTCTATGTCCAAAGCCACTGTCCAAAGCCACTGTCCAAAGCCACTCTCCAAAGCCACTCTATGTCCAAAGCCACTGTCCAAAGCCACTCTCCAAAGCCACTCTCCAAAGCCACTCTATGTCCAAAGCCACTGTCCAAAGCCACTCTTCAAAGCCACTCTCCAAAGCCACTCTATGTCCCAAGCCACTGTCCAAAGCCACTGTCCAAAGCCACTCTACAAAGCCACTCTATCTCCAAAGCCACTGTCCAAAGACACTCTCCAAAGCCACTCTCCAAAGCCACTCTATGTCAAAAGCCACTGTCCAAAGCTACTGTGGAAAGCCACTGTCTAAAGCCACTGTATGTCCAAAGCCACTGTCCAAAGCCACTGTCGAAAGCCACTGTCCAAAGCCACTCTATGTCCAAAGCCACTGTATAAAGCCACTGTCCAAAGCCACTGTCCAAAGCAACTCTATGTCCAAAGCCACTGTCCAAAGCCACTGTCCAAAGCCACTGTCCAAAGCCACTCTATGTCCAAAGCCACTGTCCAAAGCCACTGTCCAAAGCCACTGTCCAAAGCCACTCTATGTCAAAGCCACTGTCCCAAGCCACTCTCCAAAGCCACTGTCCAAAGCCACTCAATGTCCAAAGCCACTGTCCAAAGCCACTCTATGTCCAAAGTCACTGTGCAAAGCCACTCTCCAAAGCCACTGTCCAAAGCCACTCTATGTCCAAAGCCACTGTCCAAAGCCACTGTCCAAAGCCACTCTCCAAAGCCACTCTATGTCCAAAGCCACTGTCCAAAGCCACTCTCTAAAGCCACTCTCCAAAGCCACTCTATGTCCAAAGCCACTGTCCAAACACACTGTCCAAAGCCACTCTCCAAAGCCACTCTCCAAAGCCACTCTATGTCCAAAGCCACTGTCCAAAGCCACTCTCCAAAGCCACTCTCCAAAGCCACTCAATATCCAAAGCCACTGTACAATGCCACTGTCCAAAGCCACTCTCCAAAGCCACTCTATGTCCAAAGCCACTGTCCAAAGCCACTGTCCAAAGCCATTCTCCAAAGCCACTCTATGTCCAAAGCCACTGTCCAAAGCCACTCTCCAAAGCCACTGTCCAAAGCCACTGTATGTCCAAAGTCACTGTATGTCCAAAGCCACTGTATGTCCAAATCCACTGTCCAAAGCCACTGTATTTCCAAAGCCACTGTCCAAAGCCACTGTATGTTCAAAGCCACTGTATGTCCAAAGCCACTATACAAAGCTACTGTATGTCCAAAGCCACTGTATGTCCAAAGGCACTGTCCAAAGCCACTGTATGTCCAAAGCCACTGTATGTCCAAAGCCACTGTCTAAAGCCACTGTATGTCCAAAGCCACTGTCCAAAGCCACTGTATGTCTAAAGCCACTGTATGTCCAAAGCCACTGTCCAAAGCCACTGTATGTCCAAAGCCACTGTATGTCCAAAGCCACTGTCCAAAGCCACTGTATGTCCAAAGCCACTGTATGTCCAAAGCCACTGTCCAAAGCCACTGTATGTCCAAAGCCACTGTACAAAGCCACTGTCCAAATCCACTGTCCAAAGCCACTCTATGTCCAAATCCACTGTACAAAGCCACTGTCCAAAGCCACTGTCCAAAGCAATACTATGTCCAAAGCCACTGTCCAAAGCCACTGTCCAAAGCCACTGTCCAAAGCCACTCTATTTCCAAAGCCACTGCCCGAAGCCACTGTCCAAAGCCACTGTCCAAAGCCACTCTATGTCCAAAGCCACTGTCCAAAGCCACTCTCCAAAGCCACTGTCCAAAGCCACTGTATGTCCAATGCCACTGTATGTCCAAAGCTACTGTCCAAAGCCACTGTATGTCCAAAGCCACTGTATGTCCAAAGCCACTATCCAAAGCCACTGTATGTCCAAAGCCACTGTATATCCAAAGCCACTGTCCAAAGCCACTGTATGTCCAAAGCCACTGTATGTCCAAAGCCACTGTCTAAAGCCACTGTATGTCCAAAGCCACTGTCCAAAGCCTCTGTATGTCCAAAGCCACTGTATGTCCAAAGCCACTGTCCATAGCCACTGTATGTCCAAAGCCACTGTATGTCCAAAGCCACTGTCCAAAGCCACTGTATGTCCAAAGCCACTGTATGTCCAAAGCCACTGTCCAAATCCACTCTATGTCCAAAGCCACTCTATGTCCAAAGCTACTGTATGTCCAAAGCCACTGTTCAAAGCCACTGTATGTCCAAAGCCACTGTATGTCCAAAGCCACTGTCCAAATCCACCGTATGTCCAAATCCACGGTATGTCCAAAGCCACTGTCCAAAGCCACCGTATGTCCAAAGCCACTGTATGTCCAAAGCCACTGTCCAAAGCCACTGTATGTCCAAAGCCACTGTATGTCCAAAGCCACTGTCCAAAGCCACTGTATGTCCAAAGCCACTGTATGTCCAAAGCCACTGTCCAAAGCCACTGTATGTCCAAAGCCACTGTATGTCCAAAGCCACTGTCCAAAGCCACTGTATGTCCAAAGCCACTGTATGTCCAAAGCCACTGTCCAAAGCCACTGTATGTCCAAAGCCACTGTATGTCCAAAGCTACTGTCCAAAGCAACCGTATCTTCAAAGCCACTGTATGTCCAAAGCCACTGTCCAAAGCCACCGTATGTCCAAAGCCACTGTATGTCCAAAGCCACTCTCCAAAGCCACTCTCCAAAGCCACTCTATGTCCAAAGCCACTATCCAAAGCCACTCTCCAAAGCCACTCTCCAAAGCCACTCTTTGTCCAAAGCCACTGTCCAAAGCCACTCTCCAAAGCCACTGTATCTCCAAAGCCACTGTCCAAAGCCACTGTATGTCCAAAGCCTCTGTATGTCCAAAGCCACTGTCCAAAGCCACTGTATGTCCAAAGCCACTGTATGTCCAAAGCCACTGTATGTCCAAAGCCACTGTCCAAAGCCACTGTATGTCCAAAGCAACTGTATGTCCAAAGCCACTGTATGTCCAAAGCCACGGTATGTCCAAAGCCACTGTCCAAAGCCACCGTATGTCCAAATTTAGTGGCTTTGTTTGTTGGCCATGTTTATTGGTTTGTTTGTTGGCTTTGTTTAGTGGCCTTGTTTGGTGGCCATGTTTAGTGGCTTTGTTTAGTGGCCAAGTTTAGTGTCTTTGTTAAGTGGCCTTGTTTAGTGGCCTTGTTTAGTGGCCTTGTTTAGTGGCCTTGTTTAGTGTCTTTGTTTAGTGGCCTAGTTATTGGCTTTGTTTGGTGGCCTCGTTTAGTGGCCTTGTTTAGTGGCCTTGTTTAGTTGCTTTGTTTAGTGTCCTTGTATATGGCTTTGTTTGGTGGCCTTGTTTAGTGGCTTAGTGGCTTTGTTTAGTGGCTTTGTTCAGTGGCCTTGTTAATGGCTTTGTTTATTTGCTTTGTTCAGTTTCTTTGTTCAGTGGCTTTTTTTAGTGGCTTTGTTTAGTGTCCTTGTTAATGGCTTTGTTTGGTGACCTTGTTTAGTGGCTTAGTGGCTTTGTTTATTGGCTTTGTTTAGTGGCTTTGTTCAGTGGCTTTGTTTAGTGTAGTGGCTTTGTTTAGTGGCTATGTATAGTGGCTCTCACTGGGATCTTTTGCCGGTCATATACTATGAGACGTTCAGCCAGTCTCATATACTCTGAGTCCCAGTCACATTGTGATCTTATTCAGCCAGTCATATACTATGAGACCTTCAGCCAGTTCTTATTCCGCCAGTCATATACTCTGGGTCTCATTCATATACTCTCGCTGGGATCTTCTTCAGCCAGTCATATACTCTACTAATTAAGAGCAAAATATAGCTTCTTTCACAAAGGGGAGAAAGAGTTCTCTAATATTGAAAAGGAAGCGAATGTGCCCATTATTTCCAGATTGAACGATTTCAGAGTTTTTCCTCAAAACGCTCAAAAACGTCCCGGATTGGAGCATAATAGGGTTAAAAAGGAGAGAATTCAGCCAAAAAGCCGTTTACTGTTATTTAAAGAGTAGAAAAGGTTCCATAATTTTGAAAAGTAAACTAATTTGTCAATTTTAACAAGAATGACCGAGCGATTTTAGCTTCTTTGGTTAAAAAGGGTAAATTTCCCTCCAAAAGCCTTTTTCTGTCATTTAAATAAAGTAAAGAAGCAGTTTCATGTTTAAAAGAAAACTAATGTGCCCATTTTGATGAGAATGAGCAATTTCACACTTTTTCCTCAAAACACTCAAAAACGTCCTAATTCGAACAAAATATTCATAAAGTGGAGAAATAATGTTCAAAACGAAGCTAATGTGCTATTTTGATAAGAATGAGCGATTTCATTCTGTTTTTCATAAAAAGCTCAAAAACGATCCAATAAAAAAGGGAGATTTCTCATTTAAAGTGTAGAAATGGCTTCATAATGTTGTAATGCAACATGTTTTGTTAAGAATGAGCGATTTCATACGGTTTTTCCTCAAAATTCTCAAAAATGTCTCATTTGGAGCAAAATAGTTAAAAAGGGTAGATTTCTCATCAATAGCAGTTTTCTGTCATTTAAAGAGTACAAACAGTTCCATGTTGAAAAGAAAACTAATCTTCCAAAAAATTAGCGGTCACACCGTTTTTTCTCAAAATGCCCCAAAAAAATCCACTCGAGCTTAATGATCAAAAACTTCTCAAAAGATCGGTTAAAAAAAGGGAGATTTCTGACCAAAAGCCATTTTTGGCATTTAAAGAGTAGAAACAGTTCCATAATGTTGAAAAGGAAACTAATATGTCCATTTTGATAGGAATGAGCGATTTCAGACCTTTTTTCACAAAATGCTGTTAAAAAGGGGAGATTTCTTCAAGACAAGAATGACCTCAAAACGCTCAAAAATCTCCCAATTGGAGCAAAATAGTGGGTCTTTGGGCACCAAAAGTGGTTTTCTGTATTTTAAAGTATAGACAAGTTCAATAATGTTGATACGGAAACTAATGTGCCCATTTTGACAAAATGAGGGATTTCAGATAGTTTCTCTTCAAAATGCTAAAAACGTCCCAATTGGAGCAAAATAGAGCTTCTTACGGTTAATTGGGAAATTTCTGACCAAAAGCCGTTTTCTGTCATTTAAAAAGTAGCCATAATGTTGTAAAGGAAACTAATGGGCATGTTTTCAGCGGTTTTTCCACAAAATGCTCAAAAACATATCAATTTGACCAAAATAGATTAAAAAAAGGGGAGATTTCTTAGCAAAAGTCATTTAAAGAGTAGAAACATTTCCATAATGTTGAAAAGGAAGCTAAAGTGCCCATTTTGCCAAGAATGAGCGATTTCAGACTGTTTTCCCTCAAAACGCTCAAATAAGTCTCAATTGGAGCTAAAAAGGGTAGATATCACACCAAAAGCCTTTTTCTGTCATTTAAAGAATGGAAACAGTTCCATAATATTGAACCGGAAACTAGTGACCATTTTAACAAGAATGAGCGATTTCGACAAATATTTCCCAATAGAGCAAAATGGAGCTTTTTTGGTTAAAAAGGGGAGATTTCTCTTTAAGTGTAGAAAAGTTCAATAATGTTGAAAATGAAACTAATTGCCCATTTTGACAGGAATGAGTGATTTCCGAATTTTTTAGCAAAATAGAGCTTTCGTTTAAAAGGGGAGATTTCTGACTAAAATCCCTGTTTCTGTCATTTAAAGAGTAGAAATAGCTCCATAATGTTGTAAAGGAAACTAATGCACCTATTTTGTTAAGAATGAGCGTTTTTTAACCGTTTTTCCTCTATTCGAGCAAATTAGTATTTTTCAGTTAAAAAGGTTAGAAAAAGTCATTTAATGAGTAGAAACAGTTCCATAATGTTGAAAAGGAACTAATGTGACCATTTTGACAAGAATGAGTTTAATACGCTCAAAACTTTCCAATTGGAGCAAACTATAGCTTCGTTTGGTTACAAAGGGGAGAAACAGTTCCATAATATTGAATAAGAAGCCATTTTGACAACATGAATGAGCAATTTCACACTTTTTCCTCAAAACGCTCAAAAACGTCCTAATTGGAACAAAATATTCATAAAGTGGAGAAATAATGTTCAAAACGAAGCTAATGTGCTATTTTGATAAGAATGAGCGATTTCATTCTGTTTTTCATAAAAAGCTCAAAAACGATCCAATAAAAAAGGGAGATTTCTCATTTAAAGTGTAGAAATGGCTTCATAATGTTGTAATGCAACATGTTTTGTTAAGAATGAGCGATTTCATACGGTTTTTCCTCAAAATTCTCAAAAATGTCTCATTTGGAGCAAAATAGTTAAAAAGGGTAGATTTCTCATCAATAGCAGTTTTCTGTCATTTAAAGAGTACAAACAGTTCCATGTTGAAAAGAAAACTAATCTTCCAAAAAATTAGCGGTCACACCGTTTTTTCTCAAAACGCCCCAAAAAAATCCACTCGAGCTTAATGATCAAAAACTTCTCAAAAGATCGGTTAAAAAAAGGGAGATTTCTGACCAAAAGCCATTTTTGGCATTTAAAGAGTAGAAACAGTTCCATAATGTTGAAAAGGAAACTAATATGTCCATTTTGATAGGAATGAGCGATTTCAGACCTTTTTCCACAAAATGCTGTTAAAAAGGGGAGATTTCTTCAAGACAAGAATGACCTCAAAACGCTCAAAAAATCTCCCAATTGGAGCAAAATAGTGGGTCTTTGGGCACCAAAAGTGGTTTTCTGTAATTTAAAGTATAGACAAGTTCAATAATGTTGATACGGAAACTAATGTGCCCATTTTGACAAAATGAGGGATTTCAGATAGTTTCTCTTCAAAATGCTAAAAACGTCCCAATTGGAGCAAAATAGAGCTTCTTACGGTTAATTGGGAAATTTCTGACCAAAAGCCGTTTTCTGTCATTTAAAAAGTAGCCATAATGTTGTAAAGGAAACTAATGGGCATGTTTTCAGCGGTTTTTCCACAAAATGCTCAAAAACATATCAATTTGACCAAAATAGATTAAAAAAAGGGGAGATTTCTTAGCAAAAGTCATTTAAAGAGTAGAAACATTTCCATAATGTTGAAAAGGAAGCTAAAGTGCCCATTTTGCCAAGAATGAGCGATTTCAGACTGTTTTCCCTCAAAACGCTCAAATAAGTCTCAATTGGAGCTAAAAAGGGTAGATATCACACCAAAAGCCTTTTTCTGTCATTTAAAGAATGGAAACAGATCCATAATATTGAACCGGAAACTAATGTGACCATTTTAACAAGAATGAGCGATTTCGACAAATATTTCCCAATAGAGCAAAATGGAGCTTTTTTGGTTAAAAAGGGGACATTTCTCTTTAAGTGTAGAAAAGTTCAATAATGTTGAAAATGAAACTAATTGCCCATTTTGACAGGAAAGAGTGATTTCCGAATTTTTCAGCAAAATAGAGCTTTCGTTTAAAAGGGGAGATTTCTGACTAAAATCCCTGTTTCTGTCATTTAAAGAGTAGAAATAGCTCCATAATGTTGTAAAGGAAACTAATGCACCTATTTTGTTAAGAATGAGCGTTTTTTAACCGTTTTTCCTCTATTCGAGCAAATTAGAGTTTTTTTCAGTTAAAAAGGTTAGAAAAAGTCATTTAATGAGTAGAAACAGTTCCATAATGTTGAAAAGGAACTAATGTGACCATTTTGACAAGAATGAGCTTAAATACGCTCAAAACTTTCCAATTGGAGCAAACTATAGCTTCGTTTGGTTACAAAGGGGAGAAACAGTTCCATAATATTGAATAAGAAGCCATTTTGACATGAATGAGCGATTTCAGAGTTTTTCCTCAAAACGCTCAAAAACGTCCCGATAGGAGCAAATTAGGGTTAAAACGTGAAGAATTCAGACCAAAATCCGTTTTCTATTATTTAAAGAGTAGAAACAGCTCCACAATGTTGAAAAGTAAACTAATGTGCCCACTTTGACAAGAATGAGCGATTTCAGACTGTTTATCCTAAAAACATTCAAAAACTATGCAACCTGGTAGAAATGACAGAAAAAGGGATTTTAGTCAGAAATCTCCCCTTTTAAACGAAAGCTCTATTTTGCAAAAAAATTCGGAAATCACTCATTCCTGTCAAAATGGGCAATTAGTTTCATTTTCAACATTATTGAACTTTTCTACACTTAAAGAGAAATCTCCCCTTTTTAACCAAAAAAGCTCCATTTTGCTCTATTGGGAAATATTTGTCGAAATCGCTCATTCTTGTTAAAATGGTCACATTAGTTTCCGGTTCAATATTATGGAACTGTTTCTATTCTTTAATATATATATATATAAACAGAATAACAAACAAACATTAACAAACAACAAACAAACATTAAAACAAAAAATCTTAATACACTACTTATAAAAAATAAAAAATAATCGTCATTACAACTAAAGCTGGTGCCCAGCACAGCTGCAGTGTTACCTCGCTGCACGGCTACTGCAATCCGCTGGGAAAGGAAAAAGGAGGAGCGGGGATCATCCGTTTCCTGTTTGAGACGGTTGCCTTAAATGACAGAAAAAGGCTTTTGGTGTGATATCTACTCTTTTTAGCTCCAATTGAGACTTATTTGAGCGTTTTGTGGGAAAACAGTCTGAAATCGCTCATTCTTGGCAAAATGGGCACTTTAGCTTCCTTTTCAACATTATGGAAATGTTTCTACTCCTTAAATAACTTTTGCTAAGAAATCTCCCCTTTTTTTAATCTATTTTGGTCAAATTGATATGTTTTTGAGCATTTTGTGGAAAAACCGCTGAAAACATGCCCATTAGTTTCCTTTACAACATTATGGCTACTTTTTAAATGACAGAAAACGGCTTTTGGTCAGAAATTTCCCTATTAACCGTAAGAAGCTCTATTTTGCTCCAATTGGGACGTTTTTAGCATTTTGAAGAGAAACTATCTGAAATCCCTCATTTTGTCAAAATGGGCACATTAGTTTCCGTATCAACATTATTGAACTTGTCTATACTTTAAATTACAGAAAACCACTTTTGGTGACCCAAAGACCCACTATTTTGCTCCAATTGGGAGATTTTTGAGCGTTTTGAGGTCATTCTTGTCTTGAAATCTCCCCTTTTTAACAGCATTTTGTGAAAAAAGGTCTGAAATCGCTCATTCCTATCAAAATGGACATATTAGTTTCCTTTTCAACATTATGGAACTGTTTCTACTCTTTAAATGCCAAAAATGGCTTTTGGTCAGAAATCTCCCTTTTTTTAACCGATCTTTTGAGAAGTTTTTGATCATTAACCCTTTGAACGCGAAGGGAGTTGCCCAGGTAATTTCTCCTGACCGTGGAGGCTGTTTATTGGAATCACCCGTTTTTTGAAATCACCTGATTTTTAATTGGATTTTTTTGAATTTTGGAGGCTTGTTTAGGTGAGCATAAGAGTGATATTGAGACTTATCTCCTAACTTTCTACCCAACACAAGGCTAGAAGAACCTTTTGAGATGGCAAGACAAGTGAAGTTAGAATCCAAGTAAGTATTATTATGTGGATAAGCTAACCAGTTTGTTACATAGGTGCTCGAAGTTGATAGTTTTAGCTAGGTCACTAGCTAGTTGTATATAGGTCATCTTTTTAGGTAGCACTCAGGTAAGCTAGCTGTAGGTAGCTAGCTGTAAGTCATCTTATAGCTAGCGCTCGAAGTAGGCAGTTGTAGATCATATTTATATAGCTTATCTAATAATTATTATTAGTAAAGTGAATAATTGTTGGTCATCTTTGGCTAGCAAGGTATCTAGCTCTCCAGGTATAGTAGTTTAGACCATCTTCATACCTAGCCAAGTAGCAAGCGCTTCAAGTGTATAGGCAGTTTTAGCTGATCTTTATAACTAGCCAAATAGCTAGCGCTTGGAGTGTATAGGCAGTTTTAGCTCATCTTTATAACTAGCCAATTAGCTAGCGCTTGAAGTTGGCTCTTTTGGAAGATCAATAGCTAGCGCTTGAAGTGCATAGGCAGTTTTAGCTCATCTTTATAACTAGCCAATTAGCTAGCTCTTGAAGTTGGCTCTTTTGGAAGATCATTATAGCTAGAAAATTAGCTACGCTTGAAGCTGGCAGTTGTAGCTGATATATAGCCAGCTAGCTAGTGCTGGAGGTAGCTAGTAGACCTCCAAGAAAACTAAGGTATTCTATAGCCAGTGCTAGTATATATTTCAGCTCAGCTAGCTGGTTCAGCCACTGGATGATTTTGAAGGATGGACACTTCATCAAGCTGTGCTTCTGTCAGTCCTGCCTCCAGAAGAAATCCAACAGCAACCTTCACTAAGAAGGACTGGTGTGTTATTCTTCGGCCAGTCAAAGGTGTCCCTTTATATATTATGTATGCATTTACCAATGCCAGGTTGAGGAGATGAAAAGCTGCCCGTTTCCACCATTTCTGTGTCCTATGTTGGAAGGTATAGTAACTCATCAGCTGATTGGATTTATCAACCCCACCCATGTGACTGTTGTACTCGACAATGGTTGTTGGCTTTATCCTCCTTGCCAGTTGCTGACAGCCTTGTCCTCCTCCTCTTTGATATAGTGCTATCATCGTGGATGCTTAGAATGGTCACCGCTATCTTGTCCATCCATTTCAAGGCAAGGACACCATTTGTACTTACAGACTTGATCTCACCCTTTTTCATTTTGTCTTTGGCCTCGGGAACCCCCTTCCTGTTCACCCGAAACTGTACCACATGCACCAAAGCCATTACTTTTTAGTGTGAGGAACAAGTCTGGACTGGTGTAATATTTGTCACAGTACAAATGGTGTCCTTTATTCTCCAACCCTTCCACTAGCTTCATAACCACGTCGTGTGTTATTCCTATTCCCATTCCCGCAGCACGGAGGCTCTCATCCTTCCCTGGGACCTAAAAAAAAGAACAAGAAGTGAAAAGGGGGAAAAGCGGGAAGGGAAAAGGGGACAATGAAGAAGAGCGGGAAGGAAGTGAAAAAAGAAAGAAAAAAGTGGAGGGGGGGGGGGGGGGGAGACTAAGAAGTGAATTATATTTATTGTATATAATTATAATTATTATATATAGTACTTTTCTACATAGCTATTTTGTGTGTATATATACAGTTTCCTCACCTGCATATAGCTTCCAACTGTAAGTATATCCACTGGACTGCCAGGACATAGGCTTTCAATCCCCACTTGATAGGTTTCGTTGTCATGTACTGGGTAAACCACAGCCGTCCCTTGAAGCCTATCATTGATTCATCCACTGATATTTCTCTCCCTAGCTGGTAAAAAGTTTTGAATTTGTCGAGTAAATGCTCCATAAGTGGCCATATTTTGAACAGGGCATCATATCCTGGCTGACCCCTAGGCACATACTTTTCCCTGTCGTGTGAAAAAAGCGAAGGATGAGACAAAATCGGTCTCGTGCCATGATCGAGGAGAAGCATGATGTGGTGAAGGGCCATTGCACCAATAGTCCTCAATCCGATGCTTATTGTCCACACTCATGGCAATGATAAGGGCAAGAAATTTCATAATTTCACCGACTGATCAACTTTTCCACTCTGCTTCTTGATCGAGGAGGTAAGTCTTTATTTGCAGCCATGAATTGCTCGGCATACAAATTTGTTTCGTTCACAACTCCTGTCGTCCAGAAAAAGCTGAGCAAACTCCAAAGACTCTTTTCCTTCCATGTTTACAGTGCACCCAGATGCCTGGCTAAAGGAGATGGAAGAACTGAAACAAGAAGTACTGGCACCAGAACTACTTGCAACAGAAGTGCTACCACTGTAGCTACACTCACCACCAACTACACCATCACAGCTACCTCACAAACTCCAAGATCCTCATCATACTCACTATAATTCTCCTCTATGAAGCCATCAAAATCATCATCACTATCATCATCCAACATACACAGCACTTCTTCTGTACCATGATATTTAGCCATAGTTACACACCACAATATTTATCTAAACTTGCTATCTGCTGTATATCTGATAACTAGCGAAATGCCAAACTGTACATAGCTCTTAACTAAATCAATAGCTCCTCTATCTACAGAACTTACGAGCGCAGCTGTAAACCCAAGCAGCTACTCAGTACGCACTTATAAAGCATTGTATCTTTTGGGGACACTATAGTGTCCGCCCGCGTGTCAATGTAATTTTTACGTGGACACTATAGTGTCCGCGCGCGTTCAAAGAGTTAAGCTCGAGTGGATTTTTTTGGGGCGTTTTGAGAAAAAACGGTGTGACCGCTAATTTTTTGGAAGATTAGTTCTTTTCAACATGGAACTGTTTGTACTCTTTAAATGACAGAAAACTGCTATTGATGAGAAATCTAACTATTTTGCTCCAAATGAGACATTTTTGAGAATTTTGAGGAAAAACCGTATGAAATCGCTCATTCTTAACAAAACATGTTGCATTACAACATTATGAAGCCATTTCTACACTTTAAATGAGAAATCTCCCTTTTTTATTGGATCGTTTTTGAGCTTTTTATGAAAAACAGAATGAAATCGCTCATTCTTATCAAAATAGCACATTAGCTTCTTTTTGAACATTATTTCTCCACTTTATGAATATTTTGTTCCAATTGAAAATGAGACATTTTTGAGAATTTTGAGGAAAAACCGTATGAAATCGCTCATTCTTAACAAAACATGTTGCATTACAACATTATGAAGCCATTTCTACACTTTAAATGAGAAATCTCCCTTTTTTATTGGATCGTTTTTGAGCTTTTTATGAAAAACAGAATGAAATCGCTCATTCCTATCAAAATAGCACATTAGCTTCTTTTTGAACATTATTTCTCCACTTTATGAATATTTTGTTCCAATTGAAAATGAGACATTTTTGAGAATTTTGAGGAAAAACCGTATGAAATCGCTCATTCTTAACAAAATATGTTGCATTACAACATTATGAAGCCATTTCTACACTTTAAATAAGAAATCTCCCTTTTGTTTTTGAGCGTTTTGAGGAAAAAGTGTGAAATTGCTCATTCTCATCAAAATGGGCACATTAGTTTTCTTTTAAACATGAAACTGCTTCTTTACTTTATTTAAATGACAGAAAAAGGCTTTTGGTGGGAAATTTACCCTTTTTAACCAAAGAAGCTAAAATCGCTGTCATTCTTGTTAAAATTGACAAATTAGTTTACTTTTCAACATTATGGAACTGTTTGTACTCTTTAAATGACAGAAAACTGCTATTGATGAGAAATCTACCCTTTTTAACTATTTTGCTCCAAATGAGACATTTTTGAGAATTTTGAGGAAAAACCGTATGAAATCGCTCATTCTTAACAAAACATGTTGCATTACAACATTATGACGCCATTTCTACTCTTTCAATGAGAAATCTCCCTTTTTTATTGGATCGTTTTTGAGCTTTTTATGAAAAACAGAATGAAATCGCTCATTCTTATCAAAATAGCACATTAGCTTCTTTTTGAACATTATTTCTCCACTTTATGAATATTTTGTTCCAATTGGGACGTTTTTGAGCGTTTTGAGGAAAAAGTGTGAAATTGCTCATTCTCATCAAATGGGCACATTAGTTTTCTTTTAAACATGAAACTGTTTCTTTACTTTATTTAAATGACAGAAAAAGGCTTTTGGTGGGAAATTTACCCTTTTTAACCAAAGAAGCTAAAATCGCTCAGTCATTCTTGTTAAAATTGACAAATTAGTTTACTTTTCAACATTGTGGAACTGTTTCTACTCTTTAAATAACAGAAAACGGCTTTTGGTCAGAATTATCTCCTATTTAACCCTATTTTGCTCCAATCCGGGACGTTTTTGAGCGTTTTGAGGAAAAACTCTGAAATCGTTCAATCTGGTAATAATGGGCACATTCGCTTCCTTTTCAATATTAGAGAACTCTTTCTCCCCTTTGTAACCGAAAGAAGCTATATTTTGCTCTTAATTAGTAGAGTATATGACTGGCTGAAGAAGATCCCAGCGAGACTCTATGAATGAGACCCAGAGTATATGACTGGCGGAAGATCTGGCTGAAGAAGGTCTCATAGTATATGACTGGCTGAATTAGATCACAATGTGACTGGGACTCGGAGTATATGAGACTGGCTGAACGTCTCATAGTATATGACCGGCAAAAGATCCCAGTGAGAGCCACTATACATAGCCACTAAACAAAGCCACTACACTAAATAAAGACACTGAACAAAGCCACTAAGCCACTAAACAAGGCCACCAAACAAAGCCATTAACAAAGACACTAAACAAAGCCACTAAACAAAGCCACTGAACAAAGAAACTGAACAAAGCAAATAAACAAAGCCATTAACAAGGCCACTAAACAAAGCCACTAAGCCACTAAACAAGGCCACCTAACAAAGCCATTAACAAGAACACTAAACAAAGCCACTAAACAAGGCCACTAAACAAGGCCACTAAACGAGGCCACCAAACAAAGCCATTAACTAGGCCACTAAACAAAGACACTAAACAAGGCCACTAATCAAGGCCACTAAACAAGGCCACTAACCAAGGCCACTAAACAAAGCCACTAAACTTGGCCACTAAACAAAGCCACTAAACATGGCCACCAAACATGGCCACTAAACAAAGCCACCAAACAAACCAATAAAAATGGCCAACAAACAAAGCCACTAAACATGGCCACCTAACAAATCCAAGAAACAAAAGCCACAAATCAAAAGCCACGAAACAAATTCCACCAAACAATAGCCACTAAACAAAAGCCACCACACAAAAGCCACCAAACAAAAGCCACAAAACAAAACCCACCAAACTAAAGCCACCAAACAAAAGCCACCAAAAGAAAAACCACCAAAGGAAAGCCACCAAACAAAAGCCACCAAACTAAAGCCACGAAACAAAAGCCACGAAAGAAAAACAAAATAAAAGCCACCAAACAAAAGCCACGAAATAAAAGCCACGAAACAAAAGCCATAAACAAAAGTAACGAAACAAAAGCCACGAAACAAAAGCCATGAAACAAAAGCCACGAAAAAACCCACCAAACAAAAATCACCAAACAAAAGTCACCAAACAAAAACACCAAACAAAAGCCACCAAACAAAAGCCACCAAACAAAAGCCACCAAACAAAAGCCAACAAACAAAAGCCACCAAACAAAAACACCAAACAAAAGCCACCAAACAAAAGCCACCAAACAAAAGCCACCAAACAAAAGCCACCATATAAAAGCCAACAAACAAAAGCCACCAAACAAAAGCCACCAAACAAAAGCCAGCAAACAAAAGCCACCAAACAAAAGCCACCAAACAAAAGCCACCAAACAAAAGCCACGAAACAAAAACCACCAAACAAAAGACACGAAACAAAAGCCACAAAGAAAAGCCATGAAACAAAATCGACAAAACAAAAGCCACGAAATAAAATCCACGAAACAAAAGCCAAGAAACAAAAGTCACCAAACAAAAACCACCAAACAAAAGCCACAAAACAAAAGCCACGAAAGAAAAGCCACGAAACAAAAGCCACTGTCCAAAGCCACTCTATATCCAAAGCCACTCTATGTCCAAAGCCACTGTCCAAAGCCACTGTCCAAAGCCACTGTCCAAAGCCACTCTATGTCCAAAGCCACTGTCCAAAGCCACTGTCCAAAGCCAATGTCCAAAGCCACTCTATGTCCAAAGCCACTGTCCAAAGCCACTGTCCAAAGGCACTGTCCAAAGCCACTCTATGTCCAAAGCCACTGTCCAAATCCACTCTCCAAAGCTACTGTCCAAAGCCACTCTCCAAAGCCACTGTCCAAAGCCACTCTATGTCCAAAACCACTGTCCAAAGCCACTCTCCAAAGACACTGTCCAAAGCCACTCTATGTCCAAAGCCACTGTCCAAAGCCACTCTCCAAAGCCACTGTCCAAAGCCACTCTATGTCCTAAGCCACTGTCCGAAGCCACTCTCCAAAGCCACTGTCCAAAGCCACTCTATGTCCAAAGCCACTCTATGTCCAAAGCCACTGTCCAAAGCCACTCTACAAAGCCACTGTCGAAAGTCACACTATGTCCAAAGCCACTGTCCAAAGCCACTCTCCAAAGCCACTCTCCAAAGCCACTCTATGTCCAAAGCCACTGTCCAAAGCCACTGTCCAAAGCCACTCTCTAAAGCTACTCTATGTCCAAAGCCACTGTCCAAAGCCACTCTCCTAAAGCCACTGTCCAAAGCCACTCTATGTCCAAAGCCACTGTCCAAAGCCACTCTCCAAAGCCACTCTCCAAAGGCACTCTATGTCCAAAGCCACTGTCCAAAGCCACTGTCCAAAGCCACTATCCAAAGCCACTCTATGTCCAAACCACTGTCCAAAGACTCTCCAAAGCCACTCTCCAAAGCCACTCTATGTCCAAAGCCACTGTCCAAAGCCACTATCCAAAGCTATTCTCCAAAGCCACTCTATGTCCAAAGCCACTGTCCAAAGCCACTGTCCAAAGCCACTCTCCAAAGCAACTCTATGTCCAAAGCCACTGTCCAAAGCCACTGTCCAAAGCCACTGTCCAAAGCCACTCTATGTCCAAAGCAACTGTCCAAAGCTACTGTCCAAAGGCACTGTCCAAAGCCACTCTATGTCCAAAGCCACTGTCCAAAGCCTCTCTCCAAAGCCACTGTCCAAAGCCACTCTATGTCCAAAACCACTGTCCAAAGCCACTCTCCAAAGCCACTGTCCAAAGCCACTCTATGTCCAAAGCCACTGTCCAAAGCCACTCTCCAAAGCCACTCTATGTCCAAAGCCACTGTCCGAAACCACTCTCCAAAGCCACTGTCCAAAGCCACTCTATGTCCAAAGCCACTGTCCCAAGCCACTCTACAAAGCCACTCTCGAAAGTCACACTATGTCCAAAGCCACTGTCCAAATCTACTCTATGTCCAAAGCCACTGTCCAAAGCCACTGTCCAAAGCCACTCTCCAAAGCCACTCTATGTCCAAACCACTGTCCAAAGCCACTCTCCAAAGCCACTCTCCAAAGCCACTCTATGTCCAAAGCCACTGTCCAAAGCCACTCTTCAAAGCCACTCTCCAAAGCCACTCTATGTCCCAAGCCACTGTCCAAAGCCACTGTCCAAAGCCACTCTACAAAGCTACTCTATCTCCAAAGCCACTGTCCAAAGACACTCTCCAAAGCCACTCTCCAAAGCCACTCTATGTCAAAAGCCACTGTCCAAAGCTACTGTCGAAAGCCACTGTCTAAAGCCACTGTATGTCCAAAGCCACTGTCCAAAGCCACTGTCGAAAGCCACTGTCCAAAGCCACTCTATGTCCAAAGCCACTGTATAAAGCCACTGTCCAAAGCCACTGTCCAAAGCAACTCTATGTCCAAAGCCACTGTCCAAAGCCACTGTCCAAAGCCACTGTCCAAAGCCACTCTATGTCCAAAGCCACTGTCCAAAGCCACTCTATGTCCAAAGCCACTGTATGTCCAAAGCCACTGTCCAAAGCCACTGTATGTCCAAAGCCTCTGTATGTCCAAAGCCACTGTCCAAAGCCACTGTATGTCCAAAGCCACGGTATGTCCAAAGCCACTGTCCAAAGCCACCGTATGTCCAAAGCCACTGTATGTCCAAAGTCACTGTCCAAAGCCACCGTATGTCCAAAGCCAATGTATGTCCAAAGCCACTGTCCAAAGCCACTGTATGTCCAAAGCCACTGTATGTCCAAAGCCACTGTCCAAAGCCACTGTATGTCCAAAGCCACTGTATGTCCAAAGCCACTGTCCAAAGCAACTGTATGTCCAAAGCCACTGTATGTCCAAAGCCAATGTCCAAAGCCACTGTATGTCCAAAGCCACTATATGTCCAAAGCCACTGTCCAAAGCAACCGTATGTCCAAAGCCACTGTATGTCCAAAGCCACTGTCCAAATGCACCGTATGTCTTAAGCCACTGTATGTCCAAAGCCACTGGCCAAAGCCACTGTATGTCCAAAGCCACTGTATGTCCAAAGCCACTGTCCAAAGCCACTGTATGTCCAAAGCCACTGTATGTCCAAAGCCACTGTCTAAAGCCACTGTATGTCCAAAGCCACTGTCCAAAGCTACTGTATGTCCAAAGCCACTGTATGTCCAAAGCCACTGTCCAAAGCCACTGTATGTCCAAAGCCACTGTATGTCCAAAGCCACTCTATGTCCAAAGCCACTGTCCAAAGCCACTGTATGTCCAAAGCCACTGTATGTCCAAAGCCACTGTCCAAAGCCACTGTATGTCCAAAGCCACAGTACAAAGCCGCTGTCCAAATCCACTATCCAAAGACACTCTATGTCCAAATCCACTGTACAAAGCCACTGTCCAAAGCCACTGTCCAAAGCAATACTATGTCCAAAGCCACAGTCCAAAGCCACTGTCCAAAGCCACTGTCCAAAGCCACTCTATGTCCAAAGCCACTGTCCGAAGCCACTGTCCAAAGCCACTGTCCAAAGCCACTGTATGTCCAAAGCCACTGTACAAAGCCACTGTCCAAATCCACTGTCCAAAGCCACTCTATGTCCAAATCCACTGTACAAAGCCACTGTCTAAAGCCACTGTATGTCCAAAGCCACTGTCCAAAGCTACTGTATGTCCAAAGCCACTGTATGTCCAAAGCCACTGTCCAATGCCACTGTATGTCCAAAGCCACTGTATGTCCAAAGCCACTGTCCAAAGCCACTATCCAAAGCCACTGTATGTCCAAAGCCACTGTATGTCCAAAGCCACTGTCCAAAGCCACTGTATGTCCAAAGCCACTGTATGTCCTAAGCCACTGCACAAAGCCACTGTATGTCCAAAGCCACTGTACAAAGCCACTGTCCAAAGCCACTCTATGTCCAAAGCCACTGTACAAAGCCACTGTCCAAAGCCACTGTCCAAAGCAATACTATGTCCAAAGCCACTGTCCAAAGCCACTGTCCAACTCCACTGTCCAAAGCCACTCTATGTCCAAAGCCACTGTCCAAAGTCACTGTCCAAAGCCTTTCTATTTCCAAAGCCACTGTCCAAAGCCACAGTCCAAAGCCACTTTCCAAAGCCACTGTCCAAAGCCACTCTATGTCCAAAGCCACTGTCTAAAGCCACTGTCCAAAGCCACTGTCCAAAGCCACTCTATGTCCAAAGCCACTATCCAAAGCCACTCTCCAAAGCCACTCTCCAAAGCCACTCTATGTCCAAAGCCACTGTCCAAAGCCACTCTCCAAACCACTATCCAAAGCCACTCTATGTCCAAAGTCACTGTCCAAAGCCAATCTCCAAAGCCACTCTTCAAAGCCACTCTATGTCCAAAGCCAGTCCAAAGCTACTCTCCAAAGCCACTCTCCAAAGCCACTCTATGTCCAAAGCCACTGTCCAAAGCCACTCTCCAAAGCCACTCTCCTAAGCCACTCTATGTCCAAAGCCACTGTCCAAAGCCACTATCCGAAGCCACTCTCCAAAGCAACTCTTTGTCCAAAGCCACTGTCCAAAGCCACTCTCCAAAGCCACTCTCCAAAGCCACTCTCCAAAGCCACTCTCCAAAGCCACTCTATGTCCAAAGCCACTGTCCAAAGCCACTTTCCAAAGCCACTCTCCAAAGCCACTCTATGTCCAAAGCCACTGTCCAAAGAAATTCTCCAAAGCCACTCTCCAAAGCCACTCTATGTCCAAAGCCTCTGTCCAAAGCCACTCTATGTCCAAAGCTACTGTCCAAAGCCACTGTCCAAAGCCACTGTCCAAAGCCACTCTATGTCCAAAGCCACTGTCCAAAGCCACTGTCCAAAGCCACTGTCCAAAGCCACTCTATGTCCAAAGCCACTGTACAAAGCCACTCTCCAATGCCACTGCCCAAGGCCACTCTATCTAGAAAGCCACTGTCCAAAGACACTGTCTAAAGTCACTGTCCATAGCCACTCTATGTCCAAAGCAACTGTTCAAAGCCACTGTCCAAAGCCACTGTCCAAAGCCACTCTATGCCCAAAGCCACTGTCCAAAGCCACTCTTCAAAGCCACTGTCCAAAGCCACTCTATGTCCAGAGCCACTGTCCAAAGCCACTCTCCAAAGCCACTGTCCAAAGCCACCCCAAGTCCAAAGCCACTGTCCAAAGCCACTGTCCAAAGCCACTGACCAAAGCCACTCTATGTCCAATGCCACTGTCCAAAGCCACTGTCCAAAGCCACTGTCCAAAGCCACTCTATGTCCAAAGCCATTGTCCAAAGCCACTCTCCAAAGCCACTCTCCAAAGCCACTCTATGTCCAAAAGCACTGTCCAAAGCCACTGTCCAAAGCCACCCTCCAAAGCCACTCTATGTCCAAAGCCACTGTCCAAAGCCACTCTCCAAAGCCACTCTCCAAAGCCACTCTCCAAAGCCACTCTATGTCCAAAGCCACTGTCCAAAGCCACTCTCCAAAGCTACTCTCCAAAGCCACTCTATCTCCAAAGCCACTCTCCAAAGCCACTCTCCAAAGCCACTCTCCAAAGCCACTGTATGTCCAAAGCCACACTATGTCCAAAGCCACTGTCCAAAGCCACTGTATGTCCAAAGCCACTGTCCAAAGCCACTGTATGTCCAAAGCCACTGTATGCCCTAAGCCACTGTCCAAAGCCACTGTATGTCCAAAGCCACTGTACAAAGCCACTGTCCAAATCCACTGTCCAAAGCCACTCTATGTCCAAAGCCACTGTACAAAGCCACTGTCCAAAGCCACTGTCCAAAGCAATACTATGTCCAAAGCCACTGTCCAAAGCCACTGTCCAACTCCACTGTCCAAAGCCACTCTATGTCCAAAGCCACTGTCCAAAGTCACTGTCCAAAGCCTTTCTATGTCCAAAGCCACTGTCCAAAGCCACAGTCCAAAGCCACTTTCCAAAGCCACTGTCCAAAGCCACTCTATGTCCAAAGCCACTGTCTAAAGCCACTGTCCAAAGCCACTGTCCAAAGCCACTCTATGTCCAAAGCCACTATCCAAAGCCACTCTCCAAAGCCACTCTCCAAAGCCACTCTATGTCCAAAGCCACTGTCCAAAGCCACTCTCCAAACCACTATCCAAAGCCACTCTATGTCCAAAGTCACTGTCCAAAGCCAATCTCCAAAGCCACTCTTCAAAGCCACTCTATGTCCAAAGCCAGTCCAAAGCTACTCTCCAAAGCCACTCTCCAAAGCCACTCTATGTCCAAAGCCACTGTCCAAAGCCACTGTCCAATGCCACTCTCCTAAGCCACTCTATGTCCAAAGCCACTGTCCAAAGCCACTGTCCAAAGCCACTCTCCAAAGCCACTCTCCAAAGCAACTCTTTGTCCAAAGCCACTGTCCAAAGCCACTCTCCAAAGCCACTCTCCAAAGCCACTCTCCAAAGCCACTCTATGTCCAAAGCCACTGTCCAAAGCCACTTTCCAAAGCCACTCTCCAAAGCCACTCTATGTCCAAAGCCACTGTCCAAAGACATTCTCCAAAGCCACTCTCCAAAGCCACTCTATGTCCAAAGCCTCTGTCCAAAGCCACTCTATGTCCAAAGCCACTGTCCAAAGCCACTGTCCAAAGCCACTGTCCAAAGCCACTCTATGTCCAAAGCCACTGTCCAAAGCCACTGTCCAAAGCCACTGTCCAAAGCCACTCTATGTCCAAAGCCACTGTCCAAAGCCACTCTCTAATGCCACTGCCCAAGGCCACTCTATCTAGAAAGCCACTGTCCAAAGACACTGTCTAAAGTCACTGTCCAAAGCCACTCTATGTCCAAAGCAACTGTTCAAAGCCACTGTCCAAAGCCACTGTCCAAAGCCACTCTATGCCCAAAGCCACTGTCCAAAGCCACTCTTCAAAGCCACTGTCCAAAGCCACTCTATGTCCAGAGCCACTGTCCAAAGCCACTCTCCAAAGCCACTGTCCAAAGCCACCCCAAGTCCAAAGCCACTGTCCAAAGCCACTGTATGTCCAAAGCCACTGTATGTCCAAAGCCACTGTCCAAAGCCACTGTATGTCCAAAGCCACTCTCCAAAGCCACTCTCCAAAGCCACTCTATCTCCAAAGCCACTGTCCAAAGCCACTGTCCAAAGCCACTGTCCAAAGCCACTCTATGTCCAAAGCCACTTTCCAAAGCCACTCTCCAAAGCCACTCTCCAAAGCCACTCTATGTCCAAAGCCACTGTCCAAAGCCATTCTCCAAAGCCACTCTCCAAAGCCACTCTATATCCAAAGCCACTGTCCAAAGCCAATCTATGTCCAAAGCCACTGTCCAAAGCCACTGTCTAAAGCCACTGTCCAAAGCCACTCTATGTCCAAAGCCACTGTCTAAAGTCACTGTCCAAAGCAACTCTATGTCCAAAGCAACTGTCCAAAGCCACTGTCCAAAGCCACTGTCCAAAGCCACTCTATGTCCAAAGCCACTGTCCAAAGCCACTCTCCAAAGCCACTGTCCAAAGCCACTCTATGTCCAGAGCCACTGTCCAAAGCCACTCTCCAAAGCCACTGACCAAAGCCACTCTATGTCCAAAGCCACTGAACAAAGCCACTGTCCAAAGCCACTGATCAAAGCCACTCTATGTCCAATGCCATTGTCCAAAGCCACTGTCTAAAGCCACTCTCCAAAGCCACTCTATGTCCAAAGCCACTGTCCAAAGCCACTCTCCAAATCCACTCTCCAAAGCCACTGTATGTCCAAAGCCACTGTCCAAAGCCACTGTCCAAAGCCACTCTCCAAAGCCACTCTATGTCCAAAGCCACTGTCCAAAGTCACTGTCCAAAGCCACTCTCCAAAGCCACTCTATGTCCAAAGCCACTGTACAAAGCCACTCTCCAAAGCCACTCTATGTCCAAAGCCACTGTCCAAAGCCACTCTCCACAGCCACTCTCCAAAGCCACTCTATGTCCAAAGCCACTGTCCAAAGCCACTGTCCAAAGCCACTCTCCAAAGCCACTCTATCTCCAAAGCCACTGTCCAAAGCCACTCTCCAAAGCCACTCTCCAAAGCCACTCTATGTACAAAGCCACTGTCCATAGCCACTGTCTAAAGTCACTGTCCAAAGCCACTCTATGTCCAAAGCCACTGTACAAAGCCACTGTCCAAAGCCACTGTCCAAAGCAATACTATGGCCAAAGCCACTGTCCAAAGGCACTATCCAAAGACACTCTATGTCCAAAGCCACTGTCCAAAGTCACTGTCCAAAGCCACTGACCAAAGCCACTCTATGTCCAAAGCCACTGTCCAAAGCCACTCTATGTCCAAAGCCACTGTCCAAAGCCACTCTCCAAAGCCACTGTCCTTAACCACTCTATGTCCAAAGCCACTGTCCAAAGCCACTCTATGTCCAAAGCCACTGTCCAAATCCACTCTCCAAAGCCACTGTATGTCCAAAGCCACTGTATGTCCAAAGCCACTGTCCAAAGCCACTGTATGTCCAAAGCCACTGTCCAAAGCCACTGTATGTCCAAAGCCACTGTATGTCCAAAGCCACTGTCCAAAGCCACTGTTTGTCCAAAGCCACTGTATGTCCAAAGCCACTGTCCAAAGCCACTGTATGTCCAAAGCCACTGTATGTCCAAAGCCACTGTCCAAAGCCACTGTATGTCCAAAGCCACTGTATGTCCAAAGCTACTGTCCAAAGCAACCGTCTCCAAAGCCACTGTATGTCCAAAGCCACTGTCCAAAGCCACCGTATGTCCAAAGCCACTGTATGTCCAAAGCCACTCTCCAAAGCCACTCTCCAAAGCCACTCTATGTCCAAAGCCACTATCCAAAGCCACTCTCCAAAGCCACTCTCCAAAGCCACTCTATGTCCAAAGCCACTGTCCAAAGCCACTCTCCAAACCACTATCCAAAGCCACTCTATGTACAAAGTCACTGTCCAAAGCCAATCTCCAAAGCCACTCTCCAAAGCCACTCTATGTCCAAAGTCAGTCCAAAGCCACTCTCCAATGTCACTCTATGTCCAAAGCCAGTCCAAAGCCACTCTCCAAAGCCACTCTCCAAAGCCACTCTATGTCCAAAGCCACTGTCCAAAGCCACTCTATGTCCAAAGCCACTGTCCAAAGCCACTGTCCAAAGCCATGGTCCAAACCCACTCTATGTCCAAAGCCACTTTCCAAAGCCACTTTCCAAAGCCACTGTCCAAAGCCACTATATGTTCAAAGCCACTGTCCAAAGCCACTCTCCAATGCCACTGTCCAAAGCCACTCTATCTACAAAGCCACTGTCCAAAGCCACTGTCTAAAGTCACTGTCCAAAGCAACTCTATGTCAAAAGCAACTGTCCAAAGCCACTGTCCAAAGCCACTGTCCAAAGCTACTCTATGTCCAAAGCCACTGTCCAAAGCCACTCTCCAAAGCCACTGTCCAAAGCCACTCTATGTCCAGAGCCACTGTCCAACCACTCTCCAATGCCACTGACCAAAGCCACTCTATGTCCAAAGCCACTGAACAAAGCCACTGTCCAAAGCCACTGATCAAAGCCACTCTATGTCCAATGCCATTGTCCAAAGCCACTGTCCAAAGCCACTCTCCAAAGCCACTCTATGTCCAAAGCCACTGTCCAAAGCCACTCTCCAAATCCACTCTCCAAAGCCACTGTATGTCCAAAGCCACTGTCCAAAGCCACTGTCCAAAGCCACTCTCCAAAGCCACTCTATGTCCAAAGCCACTGTCCAAAGTCACTGTCCAAAGCTACTCTCCAAAGCCACTCTATGTCCAAAGCCACTGTACAAAGCCACTCTCCAAAGCCACTCTATGTCCAAAGCCACTGTCCAAAGCCACTCTCCACAGCCACTCTCCAAAGCCACTCTATGTCCAAAGCCACTGTCCAAAGCCACTGTCCAAAGCCACTCTCCAAAGCCACTCTATCTCCAAAGCCACTGTCCAAAGCCACTCTCCAAAGCCACTCTCCAAAGCCACTCTATGTCCAAAGCCACTGTCCATAGCCACTGTCCAAAGTCACTGTCCAAAGCCACTCTATGTCCAAAGCCACTGTACAAAGCCACTGTCCAAAGGCACTGTCCAAAGACACTCTATGTCCAAAGCCACTGTCCAAAGTCACTGTCCAAAGCCACTGACCAAAGCCACTCTATGTCCAAAGCCACTGTCCAAAGCCACTCTATGTCGAAAGCCACTGTCCAAAGCCACTCTCCAAAGCCACTGTCCTAAACCACTCTATGTCCAAAGCCACTGTCCAAAGCCACTCTCCAAAGCCACTGTCCAAAGCCACTCTATGTCCAAAGCCACTGTCCAAAGCCACTCTCCAAAGCCACTGTCCAAAGCCACTGTATGTCCAAAGCCACTGTATGTCCAAAGCCACTGTCCAAAGCCACTGTATGTCCAAAGCCACTGTCCAAAGCCACTGTATGTCCAAAGCCACTTTATGTCCAAAGCTACTATCCAAAGCCACTGTATGTCCAAAGCCACTGTATGTCCAAAGGCACTGTCCAAAGCCACTGTATGTCCAAAGCCACTGTATGTCCAAAGCCACTGTCTAAAGCCACTGTATGTCCAAAGCCACTGTCCAAAGCCACTGTATGTCCAAAGCCACTGTATGTCCAAAGCCACTGTCCAAAGCCACTGTATGTCCAAAGCCACTGTATGTCCAAAGCCACTGTCCAAAGCCACTGTATGTCCAAAGCCACTGTATGTCCAAAGCCACTGTCCAAAGCCACTGTATGTCCAAAGCCACTGTACAAAGCCACTGTCCAAATCCACTGTCCAAAGCCACTCTATGTCCAAATCCACTGTACAAAGCCACTGTCCAAAGCCACTGTCCAAAGCAATACTATGTCCAAAGCCACTGTCCAAAGCCACTGTCCAAAGCCACTGTCCAAGGCCACTCTATTTCCAAAGCCACTGTCCGAAGCCACTGTCCAAAGCCACTGTCCAAAGCCACTCTATGTCCAAAGCCACTGTCCAAAGCCACTCTCCAAAGCCACTGTCCAAAGCCACTGTATGTCCAATGCCACTGTATGTCCAAAGCCACTGTCCAAAGCCACTGTATGTCCAAAGCCACTGTATTTCCAAAGCCACTATCCAAAGCCACTGTATGTCCAAAGCCACTGTATATCCAAAGCCACTGTCCAAAGCCACTGTATGTCCAAAGCCACTGTATGTCCAAAGCCACTGTCTAAAGCCACTGTATGTCCAAAGCCACTGTTCAAAGCCTCTGTATGTCCAAAGCCACTGTATGTCCAAAGCCACTGTCCATAGCCACTGTATGTCCAAAGCCACTGTATGTCCAAAGCCACTGTCCAAAGCCACTGTATGTCCAAAGCCACTGTATGTCCAAAGCCACTGTCCAAAGCCACTCTATGTCCAAAACCACTCTATGTCCAAAGCCACTGTATGTCCAAAGCCACTGTTCAAAGCCACTGTATGTCCAAAGCCACTGTATGTCCAAAGCCACTGTCCAAATCCACCGTATGTCCAAAGCCACGGTATGTCCAAAGCCACTGTCCAAAGCCACCGTATGTCCAAAGCCACTGTATGTCCAAAGCCACTGTCCAAAGCCACTGTATGTCGAAAGCCACTGTATGTCCAAAGCCACTGTCCAAAGCCACTGTATGTCCAAAGCCACTGTATGTCCAAAGCCACTGTCCAAAGCCACTGTATGTCCAAAGCCACTGTATGTCCAAAGCCACTGTCCAAAGCCACTGTATGTCCAAAGCCACTGTATGTCCAAAGCCACTGTCCAAAGCCACTGTATGTCCAAAGCCACTTTATGTCCAAAGCTACTGTCCAAAGCAACCGTATCTCCAAAGCCACTGTATGTCCAAAGCCACTGTCCAAAGCCACCGTATGTCCAAAGCCACTGTATGTCCAAAGCCACTGTCCAAAGCCACTCTCCAAAGCCACTCTATGTCCAAAGCCACTATCCAAAGCCACTCTCCAAAGCCACTCTCCAAAGCCACTCTATGTCCAAAGCCACTGTCCAAAGCCACTCTCCAAACCACTATCCAAAGCCACTCTATGTACAAAGTCACTGTCCAAAGCCAATCTCCAAAGCCACTCTCCAAAGCCACTCTATGTCCAAAGTCAGTCCAAAGCCACTCTCCAATGTCACTCTATGTCCAAAGCCAGTCCAAAGCCACTCTCCAAAGCCACTCTCCAAAGCAACTCTATGTCCAAAGCCACTGTCCAAAGCCATTCTCCAAAGCCACTCTCCAAAGCCACTCTATGTCCAAAGCCACTGTCCAAAGCCACTCTATGTCCAAAGCCACTTTCCAAAGCCACTTTCCAAAGCCACTGTCCAAAGCCACTCTATGTTCAAAGCCACTGTCCAAAGCCACTCTCCAATGCCACTGTCCAAAGCCACTCTATCTACAAAGCCACTGTCCAAAGCCACTGTCTAAAGTCACTGTCCAAAGCAACTCTATGTCCAAAGCAACTGTCCAAAGCCACTGTCCAAAGCCACTGTCCAAAGCCACTCTATGTCCAAAGCCACTGTCCAAAGCCACTCTCCAAAGCCACTGTCCAAAGCCACTCTATGTCCAGAGCCACTGTCCAAAGCGACTCTCCAAAGCCACTGACCAAAGCCACTCTATGTCCAAAGCCACTGAACAAAGCCACTCTCCAAAGCCACTGATCAAAGCCACTCTATGTCCAAAGCCACTGTACAAAGCCACTGTCCAAAGGCACTGTCCAAAGACACTCTATGTCCAAAGCCACTGTCCAAAGTCACTGTCCAAAGCCACTGACCAAAGCCACTCTATGTCCAAAGCCACTGTCCAAAGCCACTCTATGTCGAAAGCCACTGTCCAAAGCCACTCTCCAAAGCCACTGTCCTAAACCACTCTATGTCCAAAGCCACTGTCCAAAGCCACTCTCCAAAGCCACTGTCCAAAGCCACTCTATGTCCAAAGCCACTGTCCAAAGCCACTCTCCAAAGCCACTGTCCAAAGCCACTGTATGTCCAAAGCCACTGTATGTCCAAAGCCACTGTCCAAAGCCACTGTATGTCCAAAGCCACTGTCCAAAGCCACTGTATGTCCAAAGCCACTTTATGTCCAAAGCTACTATCCAAAGCCACTGTATGTCCAAAGCCACTGTATGTCCAAAGGCACTGTCCAAAGCCACTGTATGTCCAAAGCCACTGTATGTCCAAAGCCACTGTCTAAAGCCACTGTATGTCCAAAGCCACTGTCCAAAGCCACTGTATGTCCAAAGCCACTGTATGTCCAAAGCCACTGTCCAAAGCCACTGTATGTCCAAAGCCACTGTATGTCCAAAGCCACTGTCCAAAGCCACTGTATGTCCAAAGCCACTGTATGTCCAAAGCCACTGTCCAAAGCCACTGTATGTCCAAAGCCACTGTACAAAGCCACTGTCCAAATCCACTGTCCAAAGCCACTCTATGTCCAAATCCACTGTACAAAGCCACTGTCCAAAGCCACTGTCCAAAGCAATACTATGTCCAAAGCCACTGTCCAAAGCCACTGTCCAAAGCCACTGTCCAAGGCCACTCTATTTCCAAAGCCACTGTCCGAAGCCACTGTCCAAAGCCACTGTCCAAAGCCACTCTATGTCCAAAGCCACTGTCCAAAGCCACTCTCCAAAGCCACTGTCCAAAGCCACTGTATGTCCAATGCCACTGTATGTCCAAAGCCACTGTCCAAAGCCACTGTATGTCCAAAGCCACTGTATTTCCAAAGCCACTATCCAAAGCCACTGTATGTCCAAAGCCACTGTATATCCAAAGCCACTGTCCAAAGCCACTGTATGTCCAAAGCCACTGTATGTCCAAAGCCACTGTCTAAAGCCACTGTATGTCCAAAGCCACTGTTCAAAGCCTCTGTATGTCCAAAGCCACTGTATGTCCAAAGCCACTGTATGTCCAAAGCCACTGTCCAAAGCCACTGTATGTCCAAAGCCACTGTATGTCCAAAGCCACTGTCCAAAGCCACTGTATGTCCAAAGCCACTGTATGTCCAAAGCCACTGTCCAAAGCCACTGTATGTCCAAAGCCACTGTATGTCCAAAGCCACTGTCCAAAGCCACTGTATGTCCAAAGCCACTTTATGTCCAAAGCTACTGTCCAAAGCAACCGTATCTCCAAAGCCACTGTATGTCCAAAGCCACTGTCCAAAGCCACCGTATATCCAAAGCCACTGTATGTCCAAAGCCACTGTCCAAAGCCACTCTCCAAAGCCACTCTATGTCCAAAGCCACTATCCAAAGCCACTCTCCAAAGCCACTCTCCAAAGCCACTCTATGTCCAAAGCCACTGTCCAAAGCCACTCTCCAAAGCCACTCTATGTCCAAAGCCACTGTCCAAAGTCACTGTCCAAAGCTACTCTCCAAAGCCACTCTATGTCCAAAGCCACTGTACAAAGCCACTCTCCAAAGCCACTCTATGTCCAAAGCCACTGTCCAAAGCCACTCTCCACAGCCACTCTCCAAAGCCACTCTATGTCCAAAGCCACTGTCCAAAGCCACTGTCCAAAGCCACTCTCCAAAGCCACTCTATCTCCAAAGCCACTGTCCAAAGCCACTCTCCAAAGCCACTCTCCAAAGCCACTCTATGTCCAAAGCCACTGTCCATAGCCACTGTCCAAAGTCACTGTCCAAAGCCACTCTATGTCCAAAGCCACTGTACAAAGCCACTGTCCAAAGGCACTGTCCAAAGACACTCTATGTCCAAAGCCACTGTCCAAAGTCACTGTCCAAAGCCACTGACCAAAGCCACTCTATGTCCAAAGCCACTGTCCAAAGCCACTCTATGTCGAAAGCCACTGTCCAAAGCCACTCTCCAAAGCCACTGTCCTAAACCACTCTATGTCCAAAGCCACTGTCCAAAGCCACTCTCCAAAGCCACTGTCCAAAGCCACTCTATGTCCAAAGCCACTGTCCAAAGCCACTCTCCAAAGCCACTGTCCAAAGCCACTGTATGTCCAAAGCCACTGTATGTCCAAAGCCACTGTCCAAAGCCACTGTATGTCCAAAGCCACTGTCCAAAGCCACTGTATGTCCAAAGCCACTTTATGTCCAAAGCTACTATCCAAAGCCACTGTATGTCCAAAGCCACTGTATGTCCAAAGGCACTGTCCAAAGCCACTGTATGTCCAAAGCCACTGTATGTCCAAAGCCACTGTCTAAAGCCACTGTATGTCCAAAGCCACTGTCCAAAGCCACTGTATGTCCAAAGCCACTGTATGTCCAAAGCCACTGTCCAAAGCCACTGTATGTCCAAAGCCACTGTATGTCCAAAGCCACTGTCCAAAGCCACTGTATGTCCAAAGCCACTGTATGTCCAAAGCCACTGTCCAAAGCCACTGTATGTCCAAAGCCACTGTACAAAGCCACTGTCCAAATCCACTGTCCAAAGCCACTCTATGTCCAAATCCACTGTACAAAGCCACTGTCCAAAGCCACTGTCCAAAGCAATACTATGTCCAAAGCCACTGTCCAAAGCCACTGTCCAAAGCCACTGTCCAAGGCCACTCTATTTCCAAAGCCACTGTCCGAAGCCACTGTCCAAAGCCACTGTCCAAAGCCACTCTATGTCCAAAGCCACTGTCCAAAGCCACTCTCCAAAGCCACTGTCCAAAGCCACTGTATGTCCAATGCCACTGTATGTCCAAAGCCACTGTCCAAAGCCACTGTATGTCCAAAGCCACTGTATTTCCAAAGCCATTATCCAAAGCCACTGTATGTCCAAAGCCACTGTATATCCAAAGCCACTGTCCAAAGCCACTGTATGTCCAAAGCCACTGTATGTCCAAAGCCACTGTCTAAAGCCACTGTATGTCCAAAGCCACTGTTCAAAGCCTCTGTATGTCCAAAGCCACTGTATGTCCAAAGCCACTGTCCATAGCCACTGTATGTCCAAAGCCACTGTATGTCCAAAGCCACTGTCCAAAGCCACTGTATGTCCAAAGCCACTGTATGTCCAAAGCCACTGTCCAAAGCCACTCTATGTCCAAAACCACTCTATGTCCAAAGCCACTGTATGTCCAAAGCCACTGTTCAAAGCCACTGTATGTCCAAAGCCACTGTATGTCCAAAGCCACTGTCCAAATCCACCGTATGTCCAAAGCCACGGTATGTCCAAAGCCACTGTCCAAAGCCACCGTATGTCCAAAGCCACTGTATGTCCAAAGCCACTGTCCAAAGCCACTGTATGTCGAAAGCCACTGTATGTCCAAAGCCACTGTCCAAAGCCACTGTATGTCCAAAGCCACTGTATGTCCAAAGCCACTGTCCAAAGCCACTGTATGTCCAAAGCCACTGTATGTCCAAAGCCACTGTCCAAAGCCACTGTATGTCCAAAGCCACTGTATGTCCAAAGCCACTGTCCAAAGCCACTGTATGTCCAAAGCCACTTTATGTCCAAAGCTACTGTCCAAAGCAACCGTATCTCCAAAGCCACTGTATGTCCAAAGCCACTGTCCAAAGCCACCGTATGTCCAAAGCCACTGTATGTCCAAAGCCACTGTCCAAAGCCACTCTCCAAAGCCACTCTATGTCCAAAGCCACTATCCAAAGCCACTCTCCAAAGCCACTCTCCAAAGCCACTCTATGTCCAAAGCCACTGTCCAAAGCCACTCTCCAAACCACTATCCAAAGCCACTCTATGTACAAAGTCACTGTCCAAAGCCAATCTCCAAAGCCACTCTCCAAAGCCACTCTATGTCCAAAGTCAGTCCAAAGCCACTCTCCAATGTCACTCTATGTCCAAAGCCAGTCCAAAGCCACTCTCCAAAGCCACTCTCCAAAGCAACTCTATGTCCAAAGCCACTGTCCAAAGCCATTCTCCAAAGCCACTCTCCAAAGCCACTCTATGTCCAAAGCCACTGTCCAAAGCCACTCTATGTCCAAAGCCACTTTCCAAAGCCACTTTCCAAAGCCACTGTCCAAAGCCACTCTATGTTCAAAGCCACTGTCCAAAGCCACTCTCCAATGCCACTGTCCAAAGCCACTCTATCTACAAAGCCACTGTCCAAAGCCACTGTCTAAAGTCACTGTCCAAAGCAACTCTATGTCCAAAGCAACTGTCCAAAGCCACTGTCCAAAGCCACTGTCCAAAGCCACTCTATGTCCAAAGCCACTGTCCAAAGCCACTCTCCAAAGCCACTGTCCAAAGCCACTCTATGTCCAGAGCCACTGTCCAAAGCCACTCTCCAAAGCCACTGACCAAAGCCACTCTATGTCCAAAGCCACTGAACAAAGCCACTCTCCAAAGCCACTGATCAAAGCCACTCTATGTCCAAAGCCACTGTACAAAGCCACTGTCCAAAGGCACTGTCCAAAGACACTCTATGTCCAAAGCCACTGTCCAAAGTCACTGTCCAAAGCCACTGACCAAAGCCACTCTATGTCCAAAGCCACTGTCCAAAGCCACTCTATGTCGAAAGCCACTGTCCAAAGCCACTCTCCAAAGCCACTGTCCTAAACCACTCTATGTCCAAAGCCACTGTCCAAAGCCACTCTCCAAAGCCACTGTCCAAAGCCACTCTATGTCCAAAGCCACTGTCCAAAGCCACTCTCCAAAGCCACTGTCCAAAGCCACTGTATGTCCAAAGCCACTGTATGTCCAAAGCCACTGTCCAAAGCCACTGTATGTCCAAAGCCACTGTCCAAAGCCACTGTATGTCCAAAGCCACTTTATGTCCAAAGCTACTATCCAAAGCCACTGTATGTCCAAAGCCACTGTATGTCCAAAGGCACTGTCCAAAGCCACTGTATGTCCAAAGCCACTGTATGTCCAAAGCCACTGTCTAAAGCCACTGTATGTCCAAAGCCACTGTCCAAAGCCACTGTATGTCCAAAGCCACTGTATGTCCAAAGCCACTGTCCAAAGCCACTGTATGTCCAAAGCCACTGTATGTCCAAAGCCACTGTCCAAAGCCACTGTATGTCCAAAGCCACTGTATGTCCAAAGCCACTGTCCAAAGCCACTGTATGTCCAAAGCCACTGTACAAAGCCACTGTCCAAATCCACTGTCCAAAGCCACTCTATGTCCAAATCCACTGTACAAAGCCACTGTCCAAAGCCACTGTCCAAAGCAATACTATGTCCAAAGCCACTGTCCAAAGCCACTGTCCAAAGCCACTGTCCAAGGCCACTCTATTTCCAAAGCCACTGTCCGAAGCCACTGTCCAAAGCCACTGTCCAAAGCCACTCTATGTCCAAAGCCACTGTCCAAAGCCACTCTCCAAAGCCACTGTCCAAAGCCACTGTATGTCCAATGCCACTGTATGTCCAAAGCCACTGTCCAAAGCCACTGTATGTCCAAAGCCACTGTATTTCCAAAGCCACTATCCAAAGCCACTGTATGTCCAAAGCCACTGTATATCCAAAGCCACTGTCCAAAGCCACTGTATGTCCAAAGCCACTGTATGTCCAAAGCCACTGTCTAAAGCCACTGTATGTCCAAAGCCACTGTTCAAAGCCTCTGTATGTCCAAAGCCACTGTATGTCCAAAGCCACTGTCCATAGCCACTGTATGTCCAAAGCCACTGTATGTCCAAAGCCACTGTCCAAAGCCACTGTATGTCCAAAGCCACTGTATGTCCAAAGCCACTGTCCAAAGCCACTGTATGTCCAAAGCCACTGTATGTCCAAAGCCACTGTCCAAAGCCACTGTATGTCCAAAGCCACTGTATGTCCAAAGCCACTGTCCAAAGCCACTGTATGTCCAAAGCCACTTTATGTCCAAAGCTACTGTCCAAAGCAACCGTATCTCCAAAGCCACTGTATGTCCAAAGCCACTGTCCAAAGCCACCGTATATCCAAAGCCACTGTATGTCCAAAGCCACTGTCCAAAGCCACTCTCCAAAGCCACTCTATGTCCAAAGCCACTATCCAAAGCCACTCTCCAAAGCCACTCTCCAAAGCCACTCTATGTCCAAAGCCACTGTCCAAAGCCACTCTCCAAACCACTATCCAAAGCCACTCTATGTACAAAGTCACTGTCCAAAGCCAATCTCCAAAGCCACTCTCCAAAGCCACTCTATGTCCAAAGTCAGTCCAAAGCCACTCTCCAATGTCACTCTATGTCCAAAGCCAGTCCAAAGCCACTCTCCAAAGCCACTCTCCAAAGCAACTCTATGTCCAAAGCCACTGTCCAAAGCCATTCTCCAAAGCCACTCTCCAAAGCCACTCTATGTCCAAAGCCACTGTCCAAAGCCACTCTATGTCCAAAGCCACTTTCCAAAGCCACTTTCCAAAGCCACTGTCCAAAGCCACTCTATGTTCAAAGCCACTGTCCAAAGCCACTCTCCAATGCCACTGTCCAAAGCCACTCTATCTACAAAGCCACTGTCCAAAGCCACTGTCTAAAGTCACTGTCCAAAGCAACTCTATGTCCAAAGCAACTGTCCAAAGCCACTGTCCAAAGCCACTGTCCAAAGCCACTCTATGTCCAAAGCCACTGTCCAAAGCCACTCTCCAAAGCCACTGTCCAAAGCCACTCTATGTCCAGAGCCACTGTCCAAAGCCACTCTCCAAAGCCACTGACCAAAGCCACTCTATGTCCAAAGCCACTGAACAAAGCCACTCTCCAAAGCCACTGATCAAAGCCACTCTATGTCCAATGCCATTGTCCAAAGCCACTGTCCAAAGCCACTCTCCAAAGCCACTCTATGTCCAAAGCCACTGTCCAAAGCCACTCTCCAAATCCACTCTCCAAAGCCACTGTATGTCCAAAGCCACTGTCCAAAGCCACTGTCCAAAGCCACTCACCAAAGCCACTCTATGTCCAAAGCCACTGTCCAAAGCCACTCTCCAAAGCCACTCTATGTCCAAAGCCACTGTCCAAAGCCACTCTCCACAGCCACTCTCCAAAGCCACTCTATGTCCAAAGCCACTGTCCAAAGCCACTGTCCAAAGCCACTCTCCAAAGCCACTCTATCTCCAAAGCCACTGTCCAAAGCCACTCTCCAAAGCCACTCTCCAAAGCCACTCTATGTCCAAAGCCACTGTCCATAGCCACTGTCCAAAGTCACTGTCCAAAGCCACTCTATGTCCAATGCCACTGTATAAAGCTACTGTCCAAAGCCACTGTCCAAAGCAATACTATGGCCAAAGCCACTGTCCAAAGGCACTATCCAAAGACACTCTATGTCCAAAGCCACTGTCCAAAGTCACTGTCCAAAGCCACTGACCAAAGCCACTCTATGTCCAAAGCCACTGTCTAAAGCCACTCTATGTCCAAAGCCACTGTCCAAAGCCACTCTCCAAAGCCACTGTCCTAAACCACTCTATGTCCAAAGCCACTGTCCAAAGCCACTCTCCAAAGCCACTGTCCAAAGCCACTCTATGTCCAAAGCCACTGTCCAAATCCACTCTCCAAAGCCACTGTCCAAAGCCACTGTATGTCCAAAGCCACTGTATGTCCAAAGCCACTGTCCAAAGCCACTGTATGTCCAAAGCCACTGTCCAAAGCCACTGTATGTCCAAAGCCACTGTATGTCCAAAGCCACTGTCCAAAGCCACTGTATGTCCAAAGCCACTGTATGTCCAAAGCCACTGTCCAAAGCCACTGTATGTCCAAAGCCACTGTATGTCCAAAGCCACTGTCCAAAGCCACTGTATGTCCAAAGCCACTGTATGTCCAAAGCTACTGTCCAAAGCAACCGTATCTCCAAAGCCACTGTATGTCCAAAGCCACTGTCCAAAGCCACCGTATGTCCAAAGCCACTGTATGTCCAAAGCCACTCTCCAAAGCCACTCTCCAAAGCCACTCTATGTCCAAAGCCACTATCCAAAGCCACTCTCCAAAGCCACTCTCCAAAGCCACTCTATGTCCAAAGCCACTGTCCAAAGCCACTCTCCAAACCACTATCCAAAGCCACTCTATGTACAAAGTCACTGTCCAAAGCCAATCTCCAAAGCCACTCTCCAAAGCCACTCTATGTCCAAAGTCAGTCCAAAGCCACTCTCCAATGTCACTCTATGTCCAAAGCCAGTCCAAAGCCACTCTCCAAAGCCACTCTCCAAAGCAACTCTATGTCCAAAGCCACTGTCCAAAGCCATTCTCCAAAGCCACTCTCCAAAGCCACTCTATTTCCAAAGCCACTGTCCAAAGCCACTCTATGTCCAAAGCTACTGTCCAAAGCCACTGTCCAAAGCCATGGTCCAAACCCACTCTATGTCCAAAGCCACTTTCCAAAGCCACTTTCCAAAGCCACTGTCCAAAGCCACTCTATGTTCAAAGCCACTGTCCAAAGCCACTCTCCAATGCCACTGTCCAAAGCCACTCTATCTACAAAGCCACTGTCCAAAGCCACTGTCTAAAGTCACTGTCCAAAGCAACTCTATGTCCAAAGCAACTGTCCAAAGCCACTGTCCAAAGCCACTGTCCAAAGCCACTCTATGTCCAAAGCCACTGTCCAAAGCCACTCTCCAAAGCCACTGTCCAAAGCCACTCTATGTCCAGAGCCACTGTCCAAAGCCACTCTCCAAAGCCACTGACCAAAGCCACTCTATGTCCAAAGCCACTGAACAAAGCCACTGTCCAAAGCCACTGATCAAAGCCACTCTATGTCCAATGCCATTGTCCAAAGCCACTGTCCAAAGCCACTCTCCAAAGCCACTCTATGTCCAAAGCCACTGTCCAAAGCCACTCTCCAAATCCACTCTCCAAAGCCACTGTATGTCCAAAGCCACTGTCCAAAGCCACTGTCCAAAGCCACTCTCCAAAGCCACTCTATGTTCAAAGCCACTGTCCAAAGTCACTGTCCAAAGCTACTCTCCAAAGCCACTCTATGTCCAAAGCCACTGTACAAAGCCACTCTCCAAAGCCACTCTATGTCCAAAGCCACTGTCCAAAGCCACTCTCCACAGCCACTCTCCAAAGCCACTCTATGTCCAAAGCCACTGTCCAAAGCCACTGTCCAAAGCCACTCTCCAAAGCCACTCTATCTCCAAAGCCACTGTCCAAAGCCACTCTCCAAAGCCACTCTCCAAAGCCACTCTATGTCCAAAGCCACTGTCCATAGCCACTGTCCAAAGTCACTGTCCAAAGCCACTCTATGTCCAAAGCCACTGTACAAAGCCACTGTCCAAAGCCACTGTCCAAAGCAATACTATGGCCAAAGCCACTGTCCAAAGGCACTGTCCAAAGACACTCTATGTCCAAAGCCACTGTCCAAAGTCACTGTCCAAAGCCACTGACCAAAGCCACTCTATGTCCAAAGCCACTGTCCAAAGCCACTCTATGTCCAAAGCCACTGTCCAAAGCCACTCTCCAAAGCCACTGTCCTAAACCACTCTATGTCCAAAGCCACTGTCCAAAGCCACTCTCCAAAGCCACTGTCCAAAGCCACTCTATGTCCAAAGCCACTGTCCAAAGCCACTCTCCAAAGCCACTGTCCAAAGCCACTGTATGTCCAAAGCCACTGTATGTCCAAAGCCACTGTCCAAAGCCACTGTATGTCCAAAGCCACTGTCCAAAGCCACTGTATGTCCAAAGCCACTTTATGTCCAAAGCTACTATCCAAAGCCACTGTATGTCCAAAGCCACTGTATGTCCAAAGGCACTGTCCAAAGCCACTGTATGTCCAAAGCCACTGTATGTCCAAAGCCACTGTCTAAAGTCACTGTATGTCCAAAGCCACTGTCCAAAGCCACTGTATGTCCAAAGCCACTGTATGTCCAAAGCCACTGTCCAAAGCCACTGTATGTCCAAAGCCACTGTATCTCCAAAGCCACTGTCCAAAGCCACTGTATGTCCAAAGCTACTGTATGTCCAAAGCCACTGTCCAAAGCCACTGTATGTCCAAAGCCACTGTACAAAGCCACTGTCCAAATCCACTGTCCAAAGCCACTCTATGTCCAAATCCACTGTACAAAGCCACTGTCCAAAGCCACTGTCCAAAGCAATACTATGTCCAAAGCCACTGTCCAAAGCCACTGTCCAAAGCCACTGTCCAAAGCCACTCTATTTCCAAAGCCACTGTCCGAAGCCACTGTCCAAAGCCACTGTCCAAAGCCACTCTATGTCCAAAGCCACTGTCCAAAGCCACTCTCCAAAGCCACTGTCCAAAGCCACTGTATGTCCAATGCCACTGTATGTCCAAAGCCACTGTCCAAAGCCACTGTATGTCCAAAGCCACTGTATTTCCAAAGCCACTATCCAAAGCCACTGTATGTCCAAAGCCACTGTATATCCAAAGCCACTGTCCAAAGCCACTGTATGTCCAAAGCCACTGTATGTCCAAAGCCACTGTCTAAAGCCACTGTATGTCCAAAGCCACTGTCCAAAGCCTCTGTATGTCCAAAGCCACTGTATGTCCAAAGCCACTGTCCATAGCCACTGTATGTCCAAAGCCACTGTATGTCCAAAGCCACTGTCCAAAGCCACTGTATGTCCAAAGCCACTGTATGTCCAAAGCCACTGTCCAAAGCCACTCTATGTCCAAAGCCACTCTATGTCCAAAGCCACTGTATGTCCAAAGCCACTGTTCAAAGCCACTGTATGTCCAAAGCCACTGTATGTCCAAAGCCACTGTCCAAATCCACCGTATGTCCAAAGCCACGGTATGTCCAAAGCCACTGTCCAAAGCCACCGTATGTCCAAAGCCACTGTATGTCCAAAGCCACTGTCCAAAGCCACTCTATGTCGAAAGCCACTGTATGTCCAAAGCCACTGTCCAAAGCCATTGTATGTCCAAAGCCACTGTATGTCCAAAGCCACTGTCCAAAGCCACTGTATGTCCAAAGCCACTGTATGTCCAAAGCCACTGTCCAAAGCCACTGTATGTCCAAAGCCACTGTATGTCCAAAGCCACTGTCCAAAGCCACTGTATGTCCAAAGCCACTTTATGTCCAAAGCTACTGTCCAAAGCAACCGTATCTCCAAAGCCACTGTATGTCCAAAGCCACTGTCCAAAGCCACCGTATGTCCAAAGCCACTGTATGTCCAAAGCCACTGTCCAAAGCCACTCTCCAAAGCCACTCTATGTCCAAAGCCACTATCCAAAGCCACTCTCCAAAGCCACTCTCCAAAGCAACTCTATGTCCAAAGCCACTGTCCAAAGCCACTCTCCAAACCACTATCCAAAGCCACTCTATGTACAAAGTCACTGTCCAAAGCCAATCTCCAAAGCCACTCTCCAAAGCCACTCTATGTCCAAAGTCAGTCCAAAGCCACTCTCCAATGTCACTCTATGACCAAAGCCAGTCCAAAGCCACTCTCCAAAGCCACTCTCCAAAGCAACTCTATGTCCAAAGCCACTGTCCAAAGCCATTCTCCAAAGCCACTCTCCAAAGCCACTCTATGTCCAAAGCCACTGTCCAAAGCCATTCTCCAAAGCCACTCTCCAAAGCCACTCTATGTCCAAAGCCACTGTCCAAAGCCACTCTATGTCCAAAGCCACTGTCCAAAGCCACTCTCCAAAGCCACGGTCCAAACCCACTCTATGTCCAAAGCCACTTTCCAAAGCCACTTTCCAAAGCCACTGTCCAAAGCCACTCTATGTTCAAAGCCACTGTCCAAAGCCACTCTCCAATGCCACTGTCCAAAGCCACTCTATCTACAAAGCTACTGTCCAAAGCCACTGTCTAAAGTCACTGTCCAAAGCAACTCTATGTCCAAAGCAACTGTCCAAAGCCACTGTCCAAAGCTACTGTCCAAAGCCACTCTATGTCCAAAGCCACTGTCCAAAGCCACTCTCCAAAGCCACTGTCCAAAGCCACTCTATGTCCAGAGCCACTGTCCAAAGCCACTCTCCAAAGCCACTGACCAAAGCCACTCTATGTCCAAAGCCACTGAACAAAGCCACTGTCCAAAGCCACTGATCAAAGCCACTCTATGTCCAATGCCATTGTCCAAAGCCACTGTCCAAAGCCACTCTCCAAAGCCACTCTATGTCCAAAGCCACTGTCCAAAGCCACTCTCCAAAGCCACTCTATGTCCAAAGCCACTGTCCAAAGCCACTCTCCAAATCCACTCTATGTCCAAAGCCACTGTCCAAAGCCACTCTCCACAGCCACTCTCCAAAGCCACTCTATGTCCAAAGCCACTGTCCAAAGCCACTGTCCAAAGCCACTCTCCAAAGCCACTCTATCGCCAAAGCCACTGTCCAAAGCCACTCTCCAAAGCCACTCTCCAAAGCCACTCTATGTCCACAGCCACTGTCCATAGCCACTGTCCAAAGTCACTGTCCAAAGCCACTCTATGTCCAAAGCCACTGTATAAAGTTACTGTCCAAAGCCACTGTCCAAAGCAATACTATGGCCAAAGCCACTGTCCAAAGGCACTGTCCAAAGACACTCTATGTCCAAAGCCACTGTCCAAAGCCACTGTCCAAAGCCACTGACCAAAGCCACTCTATGTCCAAAGCCACTGTCCAAAGCCACTCTATGTCCAAAGCCACTGTCCAAAGCCACTCTCCAAATCCACTGTCCTAAACCACTCTATGTCCAAAGCCACTGTCCAAAGCAACTCTCCAAAGCCACTGTCCAAAGCCACTCTATGTCCAAAGCCACTGTCCAAAGCCACTCTCCAAAGCCACTGTCCAAAGCCACTGTATGTCCAAAGCCACTGTATTTCCAAAGCCACTGTCCAAAGCCACTGTATGTCCAAAGCCACTGTCCAAAGCCACTGTATGTCCAAAGCCACTGTATGTCCAAAGCTACTATCCAAAGCCACTGTATGTCCAAAGCCACTGTATGTCCAAAGGCACTGTCCAAAGCCACTGTATGTCCAAAGCCACTGTATGTCCAAAGCCACTGTCTAAAGCCACTGTATGTCCAAAGCCAGTGTCCAAAGCCACTGTATGTCCAAAGCCACTGTATGTCCAAAGCCACTGTCCAAAGCCACTGTATGTCCAAAGCCACTGTATGTCCAAAGCCACTGTCCAAAGCCACTGTATGTCCAAAGCCACTGTATGTCCAAAGCCACTGTCCAAAGCCACTGTATGTCCAAAGCCACTGTACAAAGCCACTGTCCAAATCCACTGTCCAAAGCCACTCTATGTCCAAATCCACTGTACAAAGCCACTGTCCAAAGCCACTGTCCAAAGCAATACTATGTCCAAAGCCACTGTCCAAAGCCACTGTCCAAAGCCGCTGTCCAAAGCCACTCTATGTCCAAAGCCACTGTCCGAAGCCACTGTCCAAAGCCACTGTCTAAAGCCACTCTATGTCCAAAGCCACTGTCCAAAGCCACTCTCCAAAGCCACTGTCCAAAGCCACTGTATGTCGAAAGCCACTGTATGTCCAAAGCCACTGTCCAAAGCCACTGTATGTCCAAAGCCACTGTATGTCCAAAGCCACTATTCAAAGCCAATGTATGTCCAAAGCCACTGTATATCCAAAGCCACTGTCCAAAGTCACTCTCCAAAGCCACTCTATGTCCAAAGCCACTGTCCAAAGCCACTGTCCAAAGCCACTCTCCAAAGCCACTCTATCTCCAAAGCCACTGTCCAAAGCCACTCTCCAAAGCCACTCTCCAAAGCCACTCTATGTCCAAAGCCACTGTCCATAGCCACTGTCCAAAGTCACTGTCCAAAGCCACTCTATGTCCAAAGCCACTGTATAAAGCTACTGTCCAAAGACACTGTCCAAAGCAATACTATGGCCAAAGCCACTGTCCAAAGGCACTGTCCAAAGACACTCTATGTCCAAAGCCACTGTCCAAAGCCACTGTCCAAAGCTACTGACCAAAGCCACTCTATGTCCAAAGCCACTGTCCAAAGCCACTCTATGTCCAAAGCCACTCTCCAAAGCCACTCTCCAAATCCACTGTCCTAAACCACTCTATGTCCAAAGCCACTCTCCAAAGCCACTCTCCAAAGCCACTCTATGTCCAAAGCCACTCTATATCCAAAGCCACTGTATAAAGCTACTGTCCAAAGCCACTGTCCAAAGCAATACTATGGCCAAAGCCACTGTCCAAAGGCACTGTCCAAAGACACTCTATGTCCAAAGCCACTGTCCAAAGCCACTGTCCAAAGCCACTGACCAAAGCCACTCTATGTCCAAAGCCACTGTCCAAAGCCACTCTATGTCCAAAGCCACTCTCCAAAGCCACTCTCCAAATCCACTGTCCTAAACCACTCTATGTCCAAAGCCACTGTCCAAAGCAACTCTCCAAAGCCACTGTCCAAAGCCACTCTATGTCCAAAGCCACTGTCCAAAGCCACTCTCCAAAGCCACTGTCCAAAGCCACTGTATGTCCAAAGCCACTGTATTTCCAAAGCCACTGTCCTAAGCCACTGTATGTCCAAAGCCACTGTCCAAAGCCACTGTATGTCCAAAGCCACTGTATGTCCAAAGCTACTATCCAAAGCCACTGTATGTCCAAAGCCACTGTATGTCCAAAGGCACTGTCCAAAGCCACTGTATGTCCAAAGCCACTGTATGTCCAAAGCCACTGTCTAAAGCCACTGTATGTCCAAAGCCACTGTCCAAAGCCACTGTATGTCCAAAGCCACTGTATGTCCAAAGCCACTGTCCAAAGCCACTGTTTGTCCAAAGCCACTGTATGTCCAAAGCCACTGTCCAAAGCCACTGTATGTCCAAAGCCACTGTATGTCCAAAGCCACTGTCCAAAGCCACTGTATGTCCAAAGCCACTGTACAAAGCCACTGTCCAAATCCACTGTCCAAAGCCACTCTATGTCCAAATCCACTGTACAAAGCCACTGTCCAAAGCCACTGTCCAAAGCAATACTATGTCCAAAGCCACTGTCCAAAGCCACTGTCCAAAGCCGCTGTCCAAAGCCACTCTATGTCCAAAGCCACTGTCCGAAGCCACTGTCCAAAGCCACTGTCTAAAGCCACTCTATGTCCAAAGCCACTGTCAAAAGCCACTCTCCAAAGCCACTGTCCAAAGCCACTGTATGTCCAAAGCCACTGTATGTCCAAAGCCACTGTCCAAAGCCACTGTATGTCCAAAGCCACTGTATGTCCAAAGCCACTATTCAAAGCCAATGTATGTCCAAAGCCACTGTATATCCAAAGCCACTGTCCAAAGCCACTGTATGTCCAAAGCCACTGTATGTCCAAATCCACTGTCTAAAGCCACTGTATGTTCAAAGCCACTGTTCAAAGCCACTGTATGTCCAAAGCCACTGTATGTCCAAAGCCACTGTCCATAGCCACTGTATGTCCAAAGCCACTGTATGTCCAAAGCCACTGTCCAAAGCCACTGTATTTCCAAATCCACTGTATGTCCAAAGCCACTATCCAAAGCCACTCTATGTCTAAAGCCACACTATGTCCAAAGCCACTGTATGTCCAAAGCCACTGTTCAGAGCCACTGTATGTCCAAAGCCACTGTACGTCCAAAGCCACTGTCCAATGCCACCGTATGTCCAAAGCCACGGTATGTCCGTAGCCACTGTCCAAAGCCACCGTATGTCCAAAGCCACGGTATGTCCAAAGCCACTGTCCAAAGCCACCGTATGTCCAAAGCCACTGTATGTCCAAAGCCACTGTCCAAAGCCACTGTATGTCCAAAGCCACTGTATGTCCAAAGCCACTGTCCAAAGCCACTGTATGTCCAATGCCACTGTATGTCCAAAGCCACTGTCCAAAGCCACTGTATGTCCAAAGTCACTGTATGTCCAAAGCCACTGTCCAAAGCCATTATATGTCCAAAGCCACTGTATGTCCAAAGCCACTGTCCAAAGCCACTCTCCAAAGCCACTCTATGTCCAAAGCCACTGTCCAAAGCCACTCTCCAAAGCCACTGTCCAAAGCCACTCTATGTCCAAAGCCACTGTCCAAAGCCACTCTATGTCCAAAGCCACTGTCCAAAGCCACTCTCCAAAGCCACTCTCCAAAGCCACTCTATGTCCAAAGCCACTGTATGTCCAAAGCCACTGTCCAAAGCCACTGTATGGCCAAAGCCACTGTATGTCCAAAGCCACTGTCCAAAGCCACTGTATGTCCAAAGCTACTGTATGTCCAAAGCCACCATCCAAAGCCACTGTATGTCCAAAGCCACTGTATGTCCAAAGCCACTGTATGTCCAAAGCCACTGTCCAAAGCCACTGTATGTCCAAAGCCACTGTCCAAAGCCACTGTCCAAAGTCACTGTCCAAAGCCTTTCTATGTCCAAAGCCACTGTCCAAAGCCACAGTCCAAAGCCACTTTCCAAAGCCACTGTCCAAAGCCACTCTATGTCCAAAGCTACTGTCCAAAGCCACTGTCCAAAGCCACTGTCCAAAGCCACTCTATGTCCAAAGCCACTATCCAAAGCCACTCTCCAAAGCCACTCTCCAAAGCCACTCTATGTCCAAAGCCACTGTCCAAAGCCACTCTCCAAACCACTATCCAAAGCCACTCTATGTCCAAAGCCAGTCCAAAGCCTCTCTCCAAAGCCACTCTCCAAAGCCACTCTATGTCCAAAGCTACTGTCCAAAGCCACTCTCCAAAGCCACTCTCCAAAGCCACTCTATGTATAAAGCCACTGTCCAAAGCCACTCTCCAAAGCCATTCTCCAAAGCCACTCTATGTCCAAAGCCACTGTCCAAAGCCACTCTCCAAAGACAATCTCCAAAGCTACTCTTTGTCCAAAGCCACTGTCCAAAGCCACTCTCCAAAGCCACTCTCCAAAGCCACTCTATGTCCAAAGCCACTTTCCAAAGCCACTCTCCAAAGCCACTCTCCAAAGCCACTCTATGTCCAAAGCCACTGTCCAAAGCCATTCTCCAAAGCCACTCTCCAAAGCCACTCTATGTCCAAAGCCACTGTCCAAAGCCACTCTATGTCCAAACCCACTGTCCAAAGCCACTGTCCAAAGCCACTGTCCAAAGCCACTCTATGTCCAAAGCCACTGTCCAAAGCCACTGTCCAAAGCCACTGTCCAAAGCCACTCTATGTCCAAAGCCACTGTCCAAAGCCACTCTCCAATGCTACTGTCCAAAGCCACTCTATCTACAAAGCCACTGTCCAAAGCCACTGTCTAAAGTCACTGTCCAAAGCCACTCTATGTCCAAAGCAACTCTCCAAAGCCACTGTCCAAAGCCACTGTCCAAAGCCACTCTATGCCCAAAGCCACTGTCCAAAGCCACTCTCCAAAGCGACTGTCCAAAGCCACTCTATGTCCAAAGCCACTGTCCAAGGCCACTGTCCAAAGCAACTGACCAAAGCTACTCTATGTCCAATGCCACTGTCCAAAGCCACTGTCCAAAGCCACTGTCCAAAGCCACTCTATGTCCAAAGCCATTGTCCAAAGCCACTCTCCAAAGCCACTCTCCAAAGCCACTCTATGTCCAAAAGCACTGTCCAAACCACTGTCCAAAGCCACTCTCCAAAGCCACTCAATGTCCAAAGCCACTGTCCAAAGCCACTCTTCAAAGCCACTCTCCAAAGCCACTGTATGTCCAAAGCCACTGTCCAAAGCCACTGTCCAAAGCCACTCTCCAAAGCCACTCTATGTCCAAAGCCACTGTCCAAGGTCACTGTCCAAAGCCACTCTCCAAAGCCACTCTATATCCAAAGCCACTGTTCAAAGCCACTCTCCAAAGCTACTCTCCAAAGCCACTCTATGTCCAAAGCCACTGTCCAAAGCCACTGTCCAAAGCCACTCTCCAAGGCCACTCTATCTCCAAAGCCACTGTCCAAAGCCACTCTCCAAAGCCATCTCCAAAGCCACTCTATGTCCAAAGCCACTGTCCATAGCCATTGTCTAAAGCCACTGTCCAAAGCCACTCTATGTCCAAAGCCACTGTACAAAGCCACTGTCCAAAGCCACTGTCCAAAGCAATACTATGTCCAAAGCCACTGTCCAAAGGCACTGTCCAAAGCCACTCTATGTCCAAAGCCACTGTCCAAAGCCACTGTCCAAAGCCACCGTCCAAAGCCACTCTATGTCCAAAGCAACTGTCCAAAGCCACTCTATGTCTAAAGCCACTGTCCAAAGCCACTCTCCAAAGCCACTGTCCTAAACCACTCTATGTCCAAAGCCACTGTCCAAAGCCACTCTCCAAAGCCACTGTCCAAAGCCACTCTATGTCCAAAGCCACTGTCCAAAGCCACTCTCCAAAGCCACTGTATGTCCAAAGCCACTGTATTTCCAAAGCCACTATCCAAAGCCACTGTATGTCCAAAGCCACTGTACAAAGCCACTGTCCAAATCCACTGTCCAAAGCCACTCTATGTCCAAATCCACTGTACAAAGCCACTGTCCAAAGCCACTGTCCAAAGCAATACTATGTCCAAAGCCACTGTCCAAAGCCACTGTCCAAAGCCACTGTCCAAAGCCACTCTATTTCCAAAGCCACTGTCCGAAGCCACTGTCCAAAGCCACTGTCCAAAGCCACTCTATGTCCAAAGCCACTGTCCAAAGCCACTCTCCAAAGCCACTGTCCAAAGCCACTGTATGTCCAATGCCACTGTATGTCCAAAGCCACTGTCCAAAGCCACTGTATGTCCAAAGCCACTGTATTTCCAAAGCCACTATCCAAAGCCACTGTATGTCCAAAGCCACTGTATATCCAAAGCCACTGTCCAAAGCCACTGTATGTCCAAAGCCACTGTATGTCCAAAGCCACTGTCTAAAGCCACTGTATGTCCAAAGCCACTGTCCAAAGCCTCTGTATGTCCAAAGCCACTGTATGTCCAAAGCCACTGTCCATAGCCACTGTATGTCCAAAGCCACTGTATGTCCAAAGCCACTGTCCAAAGCCACTGTATGTCCAAAGCCACTGTATGTCCAAAGCCACTGTCCAAAGCCACTCTATGTCCAAAGCCACTCTATGTCCAAAGCCACTGTATGTCCAAAGCCACTGTTCAAAGCCACTGTATGTCCAAAGCCACTGTATGTCCAAAGCCACTGTCCAAAGCCACCGTATGTCCAAAGCCACTGTATGTCCAAAGCCACTGTCCAAAGCCACTCTATGTCGAAAGCCACTGTATGTCCAAAGCCACTGTCCAAAGCCATTGTATGTCCAAAGCCACTGTATGTCCAAAGCCACTGTCCAAAGCCACTGTATGTCCAAAGCCACTGTATGTCCAAAGCCACTGTCCAAAGCCACTGTATGTCCAAAGCCACTGTATGTCCAAAGCCACTGTCCAAAGCCACTGTATGTCCAAAGCCACTTTATGTCCAAAGCTACTGTCCAAAGCAACCGTATCTCCAAAGCCACTGTATGTCCAAAGCCACTGTCCAAAGCCACCGTATGTCCAAAGCCACTGTATGTCCAAAGCCACTGTCCAAAGCCACTCTCCAAAGCCACTCTATGTCCAAAGCCACTATCCAAAGCCACTCTCCAAAGCCACTCTCCAAAGCAACTCTATGTCCAAAGCCACTGTCCAAAGCCACTCTCCAAACCACTATCCAAAGCCACTCTATGTACAAAGTCACTGTCCAAAGCCAATCTCCAAAGCCACTCTCCAAAGCCACTCTATGTCCAAAGTCAGTCCAAAGCCACTCTCCAATGTCACTCTATGACCAAAGCCAGTCCAAAGCCACTCTCCAAAGCCACTCTCCAAAGCAACTCTATGTCCAAAGCCACTGTCCAAAGCCATTCTCCAAAGCCACTCTCCAAAGCCACTCTATGTCCAAAGCCACTGTCCAAAGCCATTCTCCAAAGCCACTCTCCAAAGCCACTCTATGTCCAAAGCCACTGTCCAAAGCCACTCTATGTCCAAAGCCACTGTCCAAAGCCACTCTCCAAAGCCACGGTCCAAACCCACTCTATGTCCAAAGCCACTTTCCAAAGCCACTTTCCAAAGCCACTGTCCAAAGCCACTCTATGTTCAAAGCCACTGTCCAAAGCCACTCTCCAATGCCACTGTCCAAAGCCACTCTATCTACAAAGCTACTGTCCAAAGCCACTGTCTAAAGTCACTGTCCAAAGCAACTCTATGTCCAAAGCAACTGTCCAAAGCCACTGTCCAAAGCTACTGTCCAAAGCCACTCTATGTCCAAAGCCACTGTCCAAAGCCACTCTCCAAAGCCACTGTCCAAAGCCACTCTATGTTCAGAGCCACTGTCCAAAGCCACTCTCCAAAGCCACTGACCAAAGCCACTCTATGTCCAAAGCCACTGAACAAAGCCACTGTCCAAAGCCACTGATCAAAGCCACTCTATGTCCAATGCCATTGTCCAAAGCCACTGTCCAAAGCCACTCTCCAAAGCCACTCTATGTCCAAAGCCACTGTCCAAAGCCACTCTCCAAATCCACTCTCCAAAGCCACTGTATGTCCAAAGCCACTGTCCAAAGCCACTGTCCAAAGCCACTCTCCAAAGCCACTCTATGTCCAAAGCCACTGTCCAAAGCCACTCTCCAAATCCACTCTATGTCCAAAGCCACTGTCCAAAGCCACTCTCCACAGCCACTCTCCAAAGCCACTCTATGTCCAAAGCCACTGTCCAAAGCCACTGTCCAAAGCCACTCTCCAAAGCCACTCTATCTCCAAAGCCACTGTCCAAAGCCACTCTCCAAAGCCACTCTCCAAAGCCACTCTATGTCCACAGCCACTGTCCATAGCCACTGTCCAAAGTCACTGTCCAAAGCCACTCTATGTCCAAAGCCACTGTATAAAGCTACTGTCCAAAGCCACTGTCCAAAGCAATACTATGGCCAAAGCCACTGTCCAAAGGCACTGTCCAAAGACACTCTATGTCCAAAGCCACTGTCCAAAGCCACTGTCCAAAGCCACTGACCAAAGCCACTCTATGTCCAAAGCTACTGTCCAAAGCCACTCTATGTCCAAAGCCACTGTCCAAAGCCACTCTCCAAATCCACTGTCCTAAACCACTCTATGTCCAAAGCCACTGTCCAAAGCAACTCTCCAAAGCCACTGTCCAAAGCCACTCTATGTCCAAAGCCACTGTCCAAAGCCACTCTCCAAAGCCACTGTCCAAAGCCACTGTATGTCCAAAGCCACTGTATTTCCAAAGCCACTGTCCAAAGCCACTGTATGTCCAAAGCCACTGTCCAAAGCCACTGTATGTCCAAAGCCACTGTATGTCCAAAGCTACTATCCAAACCACTGTATGTCCAAAGCCACTGTATGTCCAAAGGCACTGTCCAAAGCCACTGTATGTCCAAAGCCACTGTATGTCCAAAGCCACTGTCTAAAGCCACTGTATGTCCAAAGCCACTGTCCAAAGCCACTGTATGTCCAAAGCCACTGTATGTCCAAAGCCACTGTCCAAAGCCACTGTATGTCCAAAGCCACTGTATGTCCAAAGCCACTGTCCAAAGCCACTGTATGTCCAAAGCCACTGTATGTCCAAAGCCACTGTCCAAAGCCACTGTATGTCCAAAGCCACTGTACAAAGCCACTGTCCAAATCCACTGTCCAAAGCCACTCTATGTCCAAATCCACTGTACAAAGCCACTGTCCAAAGCCACTGTCCAAAGCAATACTATGTCCAAAGCCACTGTCCAAAGCCACTGTCCAAAGCCGCTGTCCAAAGCCACTCTATGTCCAAAGCCACTGTCCGAAGCCACTGTCCAAAGCCACTGTCTAAAGCCACTCTATGTCCAAAGCCACTGTCCAAAGCCACTCTCCAAAGCCACTGTCCAAAGCCACTGTATGTCGAAAGCCACTGTATGTCCAAAGCCACTGTCCAAAGCCACTGTATGTCCAAAGCCACTGTATGTCCAAAGCCACTATTCAAAGCCAATGTATGTCCAAAGCTACTGTATATCCAAAGCCACTGTCCAAAGCCACTCTCCAAAGCCACTCTATGTCCAAAGCCACTGTCCAAAGCCACTGTCCAAAGCCACTCTCCAAAGCCACTCTATCTCCAAAGCCACTGTCCAAAGCCACTCTCCAAAGCCACTCTCCAAAGCCACTCTATGTCCAAAGCCACTGTCCATAGCCACTGTCCAAAGTCACTGTCCAAAGCCACTCTATGTCCAAAGCCACTGTATAAAGCTACTGTCCAAAGACACTGTCCAAAGCAATACTATGGCCAAAGCCACTGTCCAAAGGCACTGTCCAAAGACACTCTATGTCCAAAGCCACTGTCCAAAGCCACTGTCCAAAGCCACTGACCAAATCCACTCTATGTCCAAAGCCACTGTCCAAAGCCACTCTATGTCCAAAGCCACTCTCCAAAGCCACTCTCCAAATCCACTGTCCTAAACCACTCTATGTCCAAAGCCACTCTCCAAAGCCACTCTCCAAAGCCACTCTATGTCCAAAGCCACTCTATATCCAAAGCCACTGTATAAAGCTACTGTCCAAAGCCACTGTCCAAAGCAATACTATGGCCAAAGCCACTGTCCAAAGGCACTGTCCAAAGACACTCTATGTCCAAAGCCACTGTCCAAAGCCACTGTCCAAAGCCACTGACCAAAGCCACTCTATGTCCAAAGCCACTGTCCAAAGCCACTCTATGTCCAAAGCCACTCTCCAAAGCCACTCTCCAAATCCACTGTCCTAAACCACTCTATGTCCAAAGCCACTGTCCAAAGCAACTCTCCAAAGCCACTGTCCAAAGCCACTCTATGTCCAAAGCCACTGTCCAAAGCCACTCTCCAAAGCCACTGTCCAAAGCCACTGTATGTCCAAAGCCACTGTATTTCCAAAGCCACTGTCCTAAGCCACTGTATGTCCAAAGCCACTGTCCAAAGCCACTGTATGTCCAAAGCCACTGTATGTCCAAAGCTACTATCCAAAGCCACTGTATGTCCAAAGCCACTGTATGTCCAAAGGCACTGTCCAAAGCCACTGTATGTCCAAAGCCACTGTATGTCCAAAGCCACTGTCTAAAGCCACTGTATGTCCAAAGCCACTGTCCAAAGCCACTGTATGTCCAAAGCCACTGTATGTCCAAAGCCACTGTCCAAAGCCACTGTTTGTCCAAAGCCACTGTATGTCCAAAGCCACTGTCCAAAGCCACTGTATGTCCAAAGCCACTGTATGTCCAAAGCCACTGTCCAAAGCCACTGTATGTCCAAAGCCACTGTACAAAGCCACTGTCCAAATCCACTGTCCAAAGCCACTCTATGTCCAAATCCACTGTACAAAGCCACTGTCCAAAGCCACTGTCCAAAGCAATACTATGTCCAAAGCCACTGTCCAAAGCCACTGTCCAAAGCCGCTGTCCAAAGCCACTCTATGTCCAAAGCCACTGTCCGAAGCCACTGTCCAAAGCCACTGTCTAAAGCCACTCTATGTCCAAAGCCACTGTCCAAAGCCACTCTCCAAAGCCACTGTCCAAAGCCACTGTATGTCCAAAGCCACTGTATGTCCAAAGCCACTGTCCAAAGCCACTGTATGTCCAAAGCCACTGTATGTCCAAAGCCACTATTCAAAGCCAATGTATGTCCAAAGCCACTGTATATCCAAAGCCACTGTCCAAAGCCACTGTATGTCCAAAGCCACTGTATGTCCAAATCCACTGTCTAAAGCCACTGTATGTCCAAAGCCACTGTTCAAAGCCACTGTATGTCCAAAGCCACTGTATGTCCAAAGCCACTGTCCATAGCCACTGTATGTCAAAAGCCACTGTATGTCCAAAGCCACTGTCCAAAGCCACTGTATTTCCAAATCCACTGTATGTCCAAAGCCACTCTCCAAAGCCACTCTATGTCCAAAGCCACTGTCCAAAGCCACTGTCCAAAGCCACTCTCCAAAGCCACTCTATCTCCAAAGCCACTGTCCAAAGCCACTCTCCAAAGCCACTCTCCAAAGCCACTCTCTGTCCAAAGCCACTGTCCATAGCCACTGTCCAAAGTCACTGTCCAAAGCCACTCTATGTCCAAAGCCACTGTATAAAGCTACTGTCCAAAGACACTGTCCAAAGCAATACTATGGCCAAAGCCACTGTCCAAAGGCACTGTCCAAAGACACTCTATGTCCAAAGCCACTGTCCAAAGCCACTGTCCAAAGCCACTGACCAAAGCCACTCTATGTCCAAAGCCACTGTCCAAAGCCACTCTATGTCCAAAGCCACTCTCCAAAGCCACTCTCCAAATCCACTGTCCTAAACCACTCTATGTCCAAAGCCACTCTCCAAAGCCACTCTCCAAAGCCACTCTATGTCCAAAGCCACTCTATATCCAAAGCCACTGTATAAAGCTACTGTCCAAAGCCACTGTCCAAAGCAATACTATGGCCAAAGCCACTGTCCAAAGGCACTGTCCAAAGACACTCTATGTCCAAAGCCACTGTCCAAAGCCACTGTCCAAAGCCACTGACCAAAGCCACTCTATGTCCAAAGCCACTGTCCATAGCCACTCTATGTCCAAAGCCACTCTCCAAAGCCACTCTCCAAATCCACTGTCCTAAACCACTCTATGTCCAAAGCCACTGTCCAAAGCAACTCTCCAAAGCCACTGTCCAAAGCCACTCTATGTCCAAAGCCACTGTCCAAAGCCACTCTCCAAAGCCACTGTCCAAAGCCACTGTATGTCCAAAGCCACTGTATTTCCAAAGCCACTGTCCTAAGCCACTGTATGTCCAAAGCCACTGTCCAAAGCCACTGTATGTCCAAAGCCACTGTATGTCCAAAGCTACTATCCAAAGCCACTGTATGTCCAAAGCCACTGTATGTCCAAAGGCACTGTCCAAAGCCACTGTATGTCCAAAGCCACTGTATGTCCAAAGCCACTGTCTAAAGCCACTGTATGTCCAAAGCCACTGTCCAAATCCACTGTATGTCCAAAGCCACTGTATGTCCAAAGCCACTGTCCAAAGCCACTGTTTGTCCAAAGCCACTGTATGTCCAAAGCCACTGTCCAAAGCCACTGTATGTCCAAAGCCACTGTATGTCCAAAGCCACTGTCCAAAGCCACTGTATGTCCAAAGCCACTGTACAAAGCCACTGTCCAAATCCACTGTCCAAAGCCACTCTATGTCCAAATCCACTGTACAAAGCCACTGTCCAAAGCCACTGTCCAAAGCAATACTATGTCCAAAGCCACTGTCCAAAGCCACTGTCCAAAGCCGCTGTCCAAAGCCACTCTATGTCCAAAGCCACTGTCCGAAGCCACTGTCCAAAGCCACTGTCTAAAGCCACTCTATGTCCAAAGCCACTGTCCAAAGCCACTCTCCAAAGCCACTGTCCAAAGCCACTGTATGTCCAAAGCCACTGTATGTCCAAAGCCACTGTCCAAAGCCACTGTCCAAAGCCACTGTATGTCCAAAGCCACTATTCAAAGCCAATGTATGTCCAAAGCCACTGTATATCCAAAGCCACTGTCCAAAGCCACTGTATGTCCAAAGCCACTGTATGTCCAAATCCACTGTCTAAAGCCACTGTATGTCCAAAGCCACTGTTCAAAGCCACTGTATGTCCAAAGCCACTGTATGTCCAAAGCCACTGTCCATAGCCACTGTATGTCCAAAGCCACTGTATGTCCAAAGCCACTGTCCAAAGCCACTGTATTTCCAAATCCACTGTATGTCCAAAGCCACTATCCAAAGCCACTCTATGTCCAAAGCCACACTATGTCCAAAGCCACTGTATGTCCAAAGCCACTGTTCAGAGCCACTGTATGTCCAAAGCCACTGTACGTCCAAAGCCACTGTCCAATGCCACCGTATGTCCAAAGCCACGGTATGTCCGTAGCCACTGTCCAAAGCCACCGTATGTCCAAAGCCACGGTATGTCCAAAGCCACTGTCCAAAGCCACCGTATGTCCAAAGCCACTGTATGTCCAAAGCCACTGTCCAAAGCCACTGTATGTCCAAAGCCACTGTATGTCCAAAGCCACTGTCCAAAGCCACTGTATGTCCAATGCCACTGTATGTCCAAAGCCACTGTCCAAAGCCACTGTATGTCCAAAGTCACTGTATGTCCAAAGCCACTGTCCAAAGCCATTATATGTCCAAAGCCACTGTATGTCCAAAGCCACTGTCCAAAGCCACTCTCCAAAGCCACTCTATGTCCAAAGCCACTGTCCAAAGCCACTCTCCAAAGCCACTGTCCAAAGCCACTCTATGTCCAAAGCCACTGTCCAAAGCCACTCTATGTCCAAAGCCACTGTCCAAAGCCACTCTCCAAAGCCACTCTCCAAAGCCACTCTATGTCCAAAGCCACTGTATGTCCAAAGCCACTGTCCAAAGCCACTGTATGGCCAAAGCCACTGTATGTCCAAAGCCACTGTCCAAAGCCACTGTATGTCCAAACTACTGTATGTCCAAAGCCACCATCCAAAGCCACTGTATGTCCAAAGCCACTGTATGTCCAAAGCCACTGTATGTCCAAAGCCACTGTCCAAAGCCACTGTATGTCCAAAGCCACTGTCCAAAGCCACTGTCCAAAGTCACTGTCCAAAGCCTTTCTATGTCCAAAGCCACTGTCCAAAGCCACAGTCCAAAGCCACTTTCCAAAGCCACTGTCCAAAGCCACTCTATGTCCAAAGCTACTGTCCAAAGCCACTGTCCAAAGCCACTGTCCAAAGCCACTCTATGTCCAAAGCCACTATCCAAAGCCACTCTCCAAAGCCACTCTCCAAAGCCACTCTATGTCCAAAGCCACTGTCCAAAGCCACTCTCCAAACCACTATCCAAAGCCACTCTATGTCCAAAGCCAGTCCAAAGCCTCTCTCCAAAGCCACTCTCCAAAGCCACTCTATGTCCAAAGCCACTGTCCAAAGCCACTCTCCAAAGCCACTCTCCAAAGCCACTCTATGTATAAAGCCACTGTCCAAAGCCACTCTCCAAAGCCATTCTCCAAAGCCACTCTATGTCCAAAGCCACTGTCCAAAGCCACTCTCCAAAGACAATCTCCAAAGCTACTCTTTGTCCAAAGCCACTGTCCAAAGCCACTCTCCAAAGCCACTCTCCAAAGCCACTCTATGTCCAAAGCCACTTTCCAAAGCCACTCTCCAAAGCCACTCTCCAAAGCCACTCTATGTCCAAAGCCACTGTCCAAAGCCATTCTCCAAAGCCACTCTCCAAAGCCACTCTATGTCCAAAGCCACTGTCCAAAGCCACTCTATGTCCAAACCCACTGTCCAAAGCCACTGTCCAAAGCCACTGTCCAAAGCCACTCTATGTCCAAAGCCACTGTCCAAAGCCACTGTCCAAAGCCACTGTCCAAAGCCACTCTATGTCCAAAGCCACTGTCCAAAGCCACTCTCCAATGCTACTGTCCAAAGCCACTCTATCTACAAAGCCACTGTCCAAAGCCACTGTCTAAAGTCACTTTCCAAAGCCACTCTATGTCCAAAGCAACTCTCCAAAGCCACTGTCCAAAGCCACTGTCCAAAGCCACTCTATGCCCAAAGCCACTGTCCAAAGCCACTCTCCAAAGCGACTGTCCAAAGCCACTCTATGTCCAAAGCCACTGTCCAAGGCCACTGTCCAAAGCAACTGACCAAAGCTACTCTATGTCCAATGCCACTGTCCAAAGCCACTGTCCAAAGCCACTGTCCAAAGCCACTCTATGTCCAAAGCCATTGTCCAAAGCCACTCTCCAAAGCCACTCTCCAAAGCCACTCTATGTCCAAAAGCACTGTCCAAACCACTGTCCAAAGCCACTCTCCAAAGCCACTCAATGTCCAAAGCCACTGTCCAAAGCCACTCTTCAAAGCCACTCTCCAAAGCCACTGTATGTCCAAAGCCACTGTCCAAAGCCACTGTCCAAAGCCACTCTCCAAAGCCACTCTATGTCCAAAGCCACTGTCCAAGGTCACTGTCCAAAGCCACTCTCCAAAGCCACTCTATATCCAAAGCCACTGTTCAAAGCCACTCTCCAAAGCTACTCTCCAAAGCCACTCTATGTCCAAAGCCACTGTCCAAAGCCACTGTCCAAAGCCACTCTCCAAGGCCACTCTATCTCCAAAGCCACTGTCCAAAGCCACTCTCCAAAGCCATCTCCAAAGCCACTCTATGTCCAAAGCCACTGTCCATAGCCATTGTCTAAAGCCACTGTCCAAAGCCACTCTATGTCCAAAGCCACTGTACAAAGCCACTGTCCAAAGCCACTGTCCAAAGCAATACTATGTCCAAAGCCACTGTCCAAAGGCACTGTCCAAAGCCACTCTATGTCCAAAGCCACTGTCCAAAGCCACTGTCCAAAGCCACCGTCCAAAGCCACTCTATGTCCAAAGCAACTGTCCAAAGCCACTCTATGTCTAAAGCCACTGTCCAAAGCCACTCTCCAAAGCCACTGTCCTAAACCACTCTATGTCCAAAGCCACTGTCCAAAGCCACTCTCCAAAGCCACTGTCCAAAGCCACTGTATGTCCAAAGCCACTGTATGTCCAAAGCCACTGTCCAAAGCCACTGTATGTCCAAAGCCACTGTCCAAAGCCACTGTATGTCCAAAGCCACTGTATGTCCAAAGCCACTATCCAAAGCCACTGTATGTCCAAAGCCACTGTATGTCCAAAGGCACTGTCCAAAGCCAGTGTATGTCCAAAGCCACTGTATGTCCAAAGCCACTGTCTAAAGCCACTGTATGTCCAAAGCCACTGTCCAAAGCCACTGTATGTCCAAAGCCACTGTATGTCCAAAGCCACTGTCCAAAGCCATTGTATGTCCATAGCCACTGTATGTCCAAAGCCACTGTCCAAAGCCACTGTATATCCAAAGCCAGTGTATGTCCAAAGCCACTGTCCAAAGCCACTCTCCAAAGCCACTCTATGTCCAAAGCCACTGTCCAAAGCCACTTTCCAAAGCCACTGTCCAAAGCCACTCTATGTCCAAAGCCACTGTCCAAAGCCACTCTATGTCCAAAGCCACTGTCCAAAGCCACTCTCCAAAGCCACTCTCCAAAGCCACTCTATGTCCAAAGCCACTGTATGTCCAAAGCCACTGTCCAAAGCCACTGTATGGCCAAAGCCACTGTATGTCCAAAGCCACTGTCCAAAGCCACTGTATGTCCAAAGCTACTGTATGTCCAAAGCCACTATCCAAAGCCACTGTATGTCCAAAGCCACTGTATGTCCAAAGCCACTGTATGTCCAAAGCCACTGTCCAAAGCCACTGTATGTCCAAAGCCACTGTCCAAAGCCACTGTCCAAAGTCACTGTCCAAAGCCTTTCTATGTCCAAAGCCACTGTCCAAAGCCACAGTCCAAAGCCACTTTCCAAAGCCACTGTCCAAAGCCACTCTATGTCCAAAGCTACTGTCCAAAGCCACTGTCCAAAGCCACTGTCCAAAGCCACTCTATGTCCAAAGCCACTATCCAAAGCCACTCTCCAAAGCCACTCTCCAAAGCCACTCTATGTCCAAAGCCACTGTCCAAAGCCACTCTCCAAACCACTATCCAAAGCCACTCTATGTCCAAAGCCAGTCCAAAGCCTCTCTCCAAAGCCACTCTCCAAAGCCACTCTATGTCCAAAGCCACTGTCCAAAGCCACTCTCCAAAGCGACTCTCCAAAGCCACTCTATGTCCAAAGCCACTGTCCAAAGCCACTCTCCAAAGCCATTCTCCAAAGCCACTCTATGTCCAAAGCCACTGTCCAAAGCCACTCTCCAAAGACAATCTCCAAAGCTACTCTTTGTCCAAAGCCACTGTCCAAAGCCACTCTCCAAAGCCACTCTCCAAAGCCACTCTATGTCCAAAGCCACTTTCCAAAGCCACTCTCCAAAGCCACTCTCCAAAGCCACTCTATGTCCAAAGCCACTGTCCAAAGCCATTCTCCAAAGCCACTCTCCAAAGCCACTCTATGTCCAAAGCCACTGTCCAAAGCCACTCTATGTCCAAACCCACTGTCCAAAGCCACTGTCCAAAGCCACTGTCCAAAGCCACTCTATGTCCAAAGCCACTGTCCAAAGCCACTGTCCAAAGCCACTGTCCAAAGCCACTCTATGTCCAAAGCCACTGTCCAAAGCCACTCTCCAATGCTACTGTCCAAAGCCACTCTATCTACAAAGCCACTGTCCAAAGCCACTGTCTAAAGTCACTGTCCAAAGCCACTCTATGTCCAAAGCAACTCTCCAAAGCCACTGACCAAAGCCACTGTCCAAAGCCACTCTATGCCCAAAGCCACTGTCCAAAGCCACTCTCCAAAGCGACTGTCCAAAGCCACTCTATGTCCAAAGCCTCTGTCCAACGCCACTGTCCAAAGCAACTGACCAAAGCCACTCTATGTCCAATGCCACTGTCCAAAGCCACTGTCCAAAGCCACTGTCCAAAGCCACTCTATGTCCAAAGCCATTGTCCAAAGCCACTCTCCAAAGCCACTTTCCAAAGCCACTCTATGTCCAAAAGCACTTTCCAAACCACTGTCCAAAGCCACTCTCCAAAGCCACTCTATGTCCAAAGCCACTGTCCAAAGCCACTCTTCAAAGCCACTCTCCAAAGCCACTGTATGTCCAAAGCCACTGTCCAAAGCCACTGTCCAAAGCCACTCTCCAAAGCCACTCTATGTCCAAAGCCACTGTCCAAGGTCACTGTCCAAAGCCACTCTCCAAAGCCACTCTATATCCAAAGCCACTGTTCAAAGCCACTCTCCAAAGCTACTCTCCAAAGCCACTCTATGTCCAAAGCCACTGTCCAAAGCCACTGTCCAAAGCCACTCTCCAAGGCCACTCTATCTCCAAAGCCACTGTCCAAAGCCACTCTCCAAAGCCACTCTCCAAAGCCACTCTATGTCCAAAGCCACTGTCCATAGCCATTGTCTAAAGCCACTGTCCAAAGCCACTCTATGTCCAAAGCCACTGTACAAAGCCACTGTCCAAAGCTACTGTCCAAAGCAATACTATGTCCAAAGCCACTGTCCAAAGGCACTGTCCAAAGCCACTCTATGTCCAAAGCCACTGTCCAAAGCCACTGTCCAAAGCCATCGTCCAAAGCCACTCTATGTCCAAAGCAACTGTCCAAAGCCACTCTATGTCCAAAGCCACTGTCCAAAGCCACTCTCCAAAGCCACTGTCCTAAACCACTCTATGTCCAAAGCCACTGTCCAAAGCCACTCTCCAAAGCCACTGTCCAAAGCCACTCTATGTCCAAAGCCACTGTCCAAAGCCACTCTCCAAAGCCACTGTCCAAAGCCACTGTATGTCCAAAGCCACTGTATGTCCAAAGCCACTGTCCAAAGCCACTGTATGTCCAAAGCCACTGTCCAAAGCCACTGTATGTCCAAAGCCACTGTATGTCCAAAGCCACTATCCAAAGCCACTGTATGTCCAAAGCCACTGTATGTCCAAAGGCACTGTCCAAAGCCACTGTATGTCCAAAGCCACTGTATGTCCAAAGCCACTGTCTAAAGCCACTGTATGTCCAAAGCCACTGTCCAAAGCCACTGTATGTCCAAAGCCACTGTATGTCCAAAGCCACTGTCCAAAGCCACTGTATGTCCAAAGCCACTGTATGTCCAAAGCCACTGTCCAAAGCCACTGTATATCCAAAGCCAGTGTATTTCCAAAGCCACTGTCCAAAGCCACTATATGTCCAAAGCCACTGTATGTCCAAAGCCACTGTCCAAAGCCACTGTATGTCCAAAGCCACTGTACAAAGCCACTGTCCAAATCCACTGTCGACAGCCACTCTATGTCCAAATTCACTGTACAAAGCCACTGTCCAAAGCCACTGTCCAAAGCAATACTATGTCCAAAGCCACAGTCCAAAGCCACTGTCCAAAGCCACTGTCCAAAGCCACTCTATGTCCAAAGCCGCTGTCCGAAACCACTGTCCAAAGCCACTGTCCAAAGCCACTCTATGTCCAAAGCCACTGTCCAAAGCCACTGTCCAAAGCCACTGTCCAAAGCCACTCTATGTCCAAAGCCACTGTCGAAAGCCACTCACCAAAGCCACTGTCCTTAACCACTCTATGTCCAAAGCCACTGTCCAAAGCCACTCTCCAAAGCTACTGTCCAAATCCACTCTATGTCCAAAGCCACTGTCCAAAGTCACTCTCCAAAGCCACTGTCCAAAGCCACTGTATGTCCAAAGCCACTATATGTCCAAAGCCACTGTCCAAAACCACTGTATGTGCAAAGCCACTGTATGTCCAAAGCCACTATCCAAAGCCACTGTATGTCCAAAGCCACTGTATATCCAAAGCCACTGTCCAAAGCCACTGTATGTCCAAAGCCACTGTATTTCCAAAGCGACTGTCTAAAGCCACTGTATATCCAAAGCCACTGTCCAAAGCCACTGTATGTCCAAAGCCACTGTATGTCCAAAGCCACTGTCCATAGCCACTGTATGTCCAAAGCCACTGTATGTCCAAAGCCACTGTCCAAAGCCACTGTATGTCCAAAGCCACTGTATGTCCAAAGCCACTGTCCAAAGCCACTCTATGTCCGAAGCCACTGTATGTCCAAAGCCACTGTCCAAAGCCACTGTATGTCCAAAGCCACTGTATGTCCAAAGCCACTGTCCAAAGCCACTGTATGTCCAAAGCCACGGTATGTCCAAAGCCACTGTCCAAAGCCACCGTATGTCCAAAGCCACTGTATGTCCAAAGCCACTGTCCAAAGCCACCGTATGTCCAAAGCCACTGTATGTCCAAAGCCACTGTCCAAAGCCACTGTATGTCCAAAGCCACTGTATGTCCAAAGCCACTGTCCAAAGCCACTGTATGTCCAAAGCCACTGTATGTTCAAAGCCACTGTCCAAAGCCACTGTATGTCCAAAGCCACTGTATGTCCAAAGCCACTGTCCAAAGCCACCGTATGTCCAGAGCCACTGTATGTCCAAAGCCACTGTCCAAAGCAACCATATGTCCAAAGCCACTGTATGTCCAAAGCCACTGTCCAAAGCCACTGTATGTCCAAAGCCACTGTCCAAAGCCACCGTATGTCCAAAGCCACTGTATGTCCAAAGCCACTGTCCAAAGCAACGGTATGTCCAAAGCCACTGTATGTCCAAAGCCACTGTCCAAAGCCACCGTATGTCCAAAGCCACAGAAGTACCAAAGCCACTGTCCAAAGCCACTCTATGTCCAAAGCCATTGTCCAAAGCCACTCTCCAAAGCCACTCTCCAAAGCCACTCTATGTCCAAAAGCACTGTCCAAACCACTGTCCAAAGCCAATCTCCAAAGCCACTCTATGTCCAAAGCCACTGTCCAAAGCCACTCTCCAAAGCCACTCTCCAAAGCCACTGTATGTCCAAAGCCACTGTCCAAAGCCACTGTCCAAAGCCACTCTCCAAAGCCTCTCTATGTCCAAAGCCACTGTCCAAAGTCACTGTCCAAAGCCACTCTCCAAAGCCACTCTATGTCCAAAGCCACTGTTCAAAGCCACTCTCCAAAGCTACTCTCCAAAGCCACTCTATGTCCAAAGCCACTGTCCAAAGCCACTGTCCAAAGCCACTCTCCAAGGCTACTCTATCTCCAAAGCCACTGTCCAAAGCCACTCTCCAAAGCCACTCTCCAAAGCCACTCTATGTCCAAAGCCACTGTCCATAGCCATTGTCTAAAGCCACTGTCCAAAGCCACTCTATGTCCAAAGCCACTGTACAAAGCCACTGTCCAAAGCCACTGTCCAAAGCAATACTATGTCCAAAGCCACTGTCCAAAGGCACTGTCCAAAGCCACTCTATGTCCAAAGCCACTGTCCAAAGCCACTGTCCAAAGCCACTGTCCAAAGCCACTCTATGTCCAAAGCCACTGTCCAAAGCCACTCTATGTCCAAAGCCACTGTCCAAAGCCACTCTCCAAAGCCACTGTCCTAAACCACTCTATGTCCAAAGCCACTGTCCAAAGCCACTCTCCAAAGCCACTGTCCAAAGCCACTCTATGTCCAAAGCCACTGTCCAAAGCCACTCTCCAAAGCCACTGTCCAAAGCCACTGTATGTCCAAAGCCACTGTATGTCCAAAGCCACTTTCCAAAGCCACTGTATGTCCAAAGCCACTGTCCAAAGCCACTGTATGTCCAAAGCCACTGTATGTCCAAAGCCACTATCCAAAGCCACTGTATGTCCAAAGCCACTGTATGTCCAAAGGCACTGTCCAAAGCCACTGTATGTCCAAAGCCACTGTATGTCCAAAGCCACTGTCTAAAGCCACTGTATGTCCAAAGCCACTGTCCAAAGCCACTGTATGTCCAAAGCCACTGTATGTCCAAAGCCACTGTCCAAAGCCACTGTATGTCCAAAGCCACTCTATGTCCAAAGCCACTGTCCAAAGCCACTGTATATCCAAAGCCAGTGTATGTCCAAAGCCACTGTCCAAAGCCACTATATGTCCAAAGCCACTGTATGTCCAAAGCCACTGTCCAAAGCCACTGTATGTCCAAAGCCACTGTACAAAGCCACTGTCCAAATCCACTATCGACAGCCACTCTATGTCCAAATTCACTGTACAAAGCCACTATCCAAAGCCACTGTCCAAAGCAATACTATGTCCAAAGCCACAGTCCAAAGCCACTGTCCAAAGCCACTGTCCAAAGCCACTCTATGTCCAAAGCCACTGTATGTCCAAAGCCACTGTCCAAAGCCACTCTATGTCCAAAGCCACTGTCCAAAGCCACTGTCCAAATCCACTGTCCAAAGCCACTCTATGTCCATAGCCACTGTCCAAAGCCACTCACCAAAGCCACTGTCCTTAACCACTCTATGTCCAAAGCCACTGTCCAAAGCCACTCTCCAAAGCCACTGTCCAAATCCACTCTATGTCCAAAGCCACTGTCCAAAGTCACTCTCCAAAGCCACTGTCCAAAGCCACTGTATGTCCAAAGCCACTGTATGTCCAAAGCCACTTTATGTCCAAAGCCACTGTCCAAAGCCACTGTATGTGCAAAGCCACTGTATGTCTAAAGCCACTATCCAAAGCCACTGTATGTCCAAACCACTGTATATCCAAATCCACTGTCCAAAGCCACTGTATGTCCAAAGCCACTGTATTTCCAAAGCGACTGTCTAAAGCCACTGTATGTCCAAAGCCACTGTCCAAAGCCACTGTATGTCCAAAGCCACTGTATGTCCAAAGCCACTCTCCATAGCCACTGTATGTCCAAAGCCACTGTATGTCCAAAGCCACTGTCCAAAGCCACTGTATGTCCAAAGCCACTGTATGTCCAAAGCCACTGTCCAAAGCCACTCTATGTCCGAAGCCACTGTATGTCCAAAGCCACTGTCCAAAGCCACTGTATGTCCAAAGCCAGTGTATGTCCAAAGCCACTGTCCAAAGCCACTGTATGTCCAAAGCCACGGTATGTCCAAAGCCACTGTCCAAAGCCATCGTATGTCCAAAGCCACTGTATGTCCAAAGCCACTGTCCAAAGCCACCGTATGTCCAAAGCCACTGTATGTCCAAAGCCACTGTCCAAAGCCACTGTATGTCCAAAGCCACTGTATGTCCAAAGCCACTGTCCAAAGCCACTGTATGTCCAAAGCCACTGTATGTTCAAAGCCACTGTCCAAAGCCACTGTATGTCCAAAGCCACTGTATGTCCAAAGCCACTGTCCAAAGCCACCGTATGTCCAGAGCCACTGTATGTCCAAAGCCACTGTCCAAAGCAACCATATGTCCAAAGCCACTGTATGTCCAAAGCCACTGTCCAAAGCCACTGTATGTCCAAAGCCACTGTCCAAAGCCACCGTATGTCCAAAGCCACTGTATGTCCAAAGCCACTGTCCAAAGCAACCGTATGTCCAAAGCCACTGAAGTACCAAAGCCACTGTCCAAAGCCACTGTATGTCCAAAGCCACTGTACAAAGCCACTGTCCAAATCCACTGTCCAAATCCACTCTATTTCCAAATCCACTGTACAAAGCCACTGTCCAAAGCCATTGTCCAAAGCAATACTATGTCCAAAGCCACAGTCCAAAGCCACTGTCCAAAGCCACTCTATGTCCAAAGCCACTGTCCGAAGCCACTGTCCAAAGCCACTGTTCAAAGCCACTCTATGCCCAAAGCCACTGTCCAAAGCCACTCTCCAAAGCCACTGTCCTTAACCACTCTATGTCCAAAGCCACTGTCCAAAGCCACTCTCCAAAGCCACTGTCCAAAGCCACTGTCCAAAGCCACTGTCCAAAGCCACTGTATGTCCAAAGCCACTGTATGTCCAAAGCCACTGTCCAAAGCCACTGTATGTCCAAAGCCACTGTATGTCCAAAGCCACTATCCAAAGCCACTGTATGTCCAAAGCCACTGTATATCCAAAGCCACTGTCCAAAGCCACTGTATGTCCAAAGCCACTGTGTGTCCAAAGCCACTGTCTAAAGCCACTGTATGTCCAAAGCCACTGTCCAAAGCCACTGTATGTCCAAAGCCACTGTCCAAAGCCACTGTATGTCCAAAGCCACTGTATGTCCAAAGCCACTGTCCAAAGCCACTCTATGTCCAAAGCCACTGTATGTCCAAAGCCACTGTCCAAAGCCACTGTATGTCTAAAGCCTCTGTATGTCCAAAGCCACTGTCCAAAGCCACCGTATGTCCAAAGCCACGGTATGTCCAAAGCCACTGTCCAAAGCCACCGTATGTCCAAAGCCACTGTATGTCCAAAGCCACTGTCCAAAGCCACCGTATGTCCAAAGCCAATGTATGTCCAAAGCCACTGTTCAAAGCCACTGTATGTCCAAAGCCACTGTATGTCCAAAGCCACTGTCCAAAGCCATTGTACGTCCAAATCCACTGTATGTCCAAAGCCACTGTCCAAAGCAACTGTATGTCCAAAGCCACTGTATGTCCAAAGCCACTGTCCAAAGCCACTGTATGTCCAAAGCCACTGTATGTCCAAAGCCACTATCCAAAGCCACTGTATGTCCAAAGCCACTGTATATCCAAAGCCACTGTCCAAAGCCACTGTATGTCCAAAGCCATTGTATGTCCAAAGCCACTGTCTAAAGCCACTGTATGTCCAAAGCCACTGTCCAAAGCCACTGTATGTCCAAAGCCACTGTCCAAAGCCACTGTATGTCCAAAGCCACTGTATGTCCAAAGCCACTGTCCAAAGCCACTCTATGTCCAAAGCCACTGTATGTCCAAAGCCACTGTCCAAAGCCACTGTATGTCCAAAGCCTCTGTATGTCCAAAGACACTGTCCAAAGCCACTGTATGTCCAAAGCCACTGTATGTCCAAAGCCACTGTCCAAAGCCACCGTATGTCCAAAGCCAATGTATGTTCAAAGCCACTGTCCAAAGCCACTGTATGTCCAAAGCCACTGTATGTCCAAAGCCACTGTCCAAAGCCACTGTATGTCCAAAGCCACTGTATGTCCAAAGCCACTGTCCAAAGCAACCGTATGTCCAAAGCCACTGTATGTCCAAAGCCAATGTCCAAAGCCACTGTATGTCCAAAGCCACTGTATGTCCAAAGCCACTGTCCAAAGCAACCGTATGTCCAAAGCCACTGTATGTCCAAAGCCACTGTCCAAATGCACCATATGTCTTAAGCCACTGTATGTCCAAAGCCACTGGCCAAAGCCACTGTATGTCCAAAGCCACTGTATGTCCAAAGCCACTGTCCAAAGCCACTGTATGTCCAAAGCCACTGTATGTCCAAAGCCACTGTCTAAAGCCACTGTATGTCCAAAGCCACTGTCCAAAGCCACTGTATGTCCAAAGCCACTGTATGTCCAAAGCCACTGTCCAAAGCCACTGTATGTCCAAAGCCACTGTACAAAGCCGCTGTCCAAATCCACTATCCAAAGACACTCTATGTCCAAATCCACTGTACAAAGCCACTGTCCAAAGCCACTGTCCAAAGCAATACTATGTCCAAAGCCACAGTCCAAAGCCACTGTCCAAAGCCACTGTCCAAAGCCACTCTATGTCCAAAGCCACTGTCCGAAGCCACTGTCCAAAGCCACTGTCCAAAGCCACTGTATGTCCAAAGCCACTGTACAAAGCCACTGTCCAAATCCACTGTCCAAAGCCACTCTATGTCCAAATCCACTGTACAAAGCCACTGTCTAAAGCCACTGTATGTCCAAAGCCACTGTCCAAAGCTACTGTATGTCCAAAGCCACTGTATGTCCAAAGCCACTGTCCAAAGCCACTGTATGTCCAAAGCCACTGTATGTCCAAAGCCACTGTCCAAAGCCACTGTATGTCCAAAGCCACTGTACAAAGCCACTGTCCAAAGCCACTCTATGTCCAAAGCCACTGTACAAAGCCACTGTCCAAAGCCACTGTCCAAAGCAATACTATGTCCAAAGCCACTGTCCAAAGCCACTGTCCAACTCCACTGTCCAAAGCCACTCTATGTCCAAAGCCACTGTCCAAAGTCACTGTCCAAAGCCTTTCTATGTCCAAAGCCACTGTCCAAAGCCACAGTCCAAAGCCACTTTGCAAAGCCACTGTCCAAAGCCACTCTATATCCAAAGCCACTGTCTAAAGCCACTGTCCAAAGCCACTGTCCAAAGCCACTCTATGTCCAAAGCCACTATCCAAAGCCACTCTCCAAAGCCACTCTCCAAAGCCACTCTATGTCCAAAGCCACTGTCCAAAGCCACTCTCCAAACCACTATCCAAAGCCACTCTATGTCCAAAGTCACTGTCCAAAGCCAATCTCCAAAGCCACTCTTCAAAGCCACTCTATTTCCAAAGCCAGTCCAAAGCTACTCTCCAAAGCCACTCTCCAAAGCCACTCTATGTCCAAAGCCACTGTCCAAAGCCACTCTCCAAAGCCACTCTCCTAAGCCACTCTATGTCCAAAGCCACTGTCCAAAGCCACTCTCCAATGCCACTGCCCAAGGCCACACTATCTAGAAAGCCACTGTCCAAAGACACTGTCTAAAGTCACTGTCCAAAGCCACTCTATGTCCAAAGCAACTGTTCAAAGCCACTGTCCAAAGCCACTGTCCAAAGCCACTCTATGCCCAAAGCCACTGTCCAAAGCCACTCTTCAAAGCCACTGTCCAAAGCCACTCTATGTCCAGAGCCACTGTCCAAAGCCACTCTCCAAAGCCACTGTCCAAAGCCACCCCAAGTCCAATGCCACTGTCCAAAGCCACTGTCCAAAGCCACTGTATGTCCAAAGCCACTGTATGTCCAAAGCCACTGTCCAAAGCCACCGTATGTCCAGAGCCACTGTATGTCCAAAGCCACTGTCCAAAGCAACCATATGTCCAAAGCCACTGTATGTCCAAAGCCACTGTCCAAAGCCACTGTATGTCCAAAGCCACTGTCCAAAGCCACTGTATGTCCAAAGCCACTGTCCAAAGCCACTGTATGTCCAAAGCCACTGTCCAAAGCCACCGTATGTCCAAAGCCACTGTATGTCCAAAGCCACTGTCCAAAGCAACGGTATGTCCAAAGCCACTGTATGTCCAAAGCCACTGTCCAAAGCCACCGTATGTCCAAAGCCACAGAAGTACCAAAGCCACTGTCCAAAGCCACTCTATGTCCAAAGCCATTGTCCAAAGCCACTCTCCAAAGCCACTCTCCAAAGCCACTCTATGTCCAAAAGCACTGTCCAAACCACTGTCCAAAGCCAATCTCCAAAGCCACTCTATGTCCAAAGCCACTGTCCAAAGCCACTCTCCAAAGCCACTCTCCAAAGCCACTGTATGTCCAAAGCCACTGTCCAAAGCCACTGTCCAAAGCCACTCTCCAAAGCCTCTCTATGTCCAAAGCCACTGTCCAAAGTCACTGTCCAAAGCCACTCTCCAAAGCCACTCTATGTCCAAAGCCACTGTTCAAAGCCACTCTCCAAAGCTACTCTCCAAAGCCACTCTATGTCCAAAGCCACTGTCCAAAGCCACTGTCCAAAGCCACTCTCCAAGGCTACTCTATCTCCAAAGCCACTGTCCAAAGCCACTCTCCAAAGCCACTCTCCAAAGCCACTCTATGTCCAAAGCCACTGTCCATAGCCATTGTCTAAAGCCACTGTCCAAAGCCACTCTATGTCCAAAGCCACTGTACAAAGCCACTGTCCAAAGCCACTGTCCAAAGCAATACTATGTCCAAAGCCACTGTCCAAAGGCACTGTCCAAAGCCACTCTATGTCCAAAGCCACTGTCCAAAGCCACTGTCCAAAGCCACTGTCCAAAGCCACTCTATGTCCAAAGCCACTGTCCAAAGCCACTCTATGTCCAAAGCCACTGTCCAAAGCCACTCTCCAAAGCCACTGTCCTAAACCACTCTATGTCCAAAGCCACTGTCCAAAGCCACTCTCCAAAGCCACTGTCCAAAGCCACTCTATGTCCAAAGCCACTGTCCAAAGCCACTCTCCAAAGCCACTGTCCAAAGCCACTGTATGTCCAAAGCCACTGTATGTCCAAAGCCACTTTCCAAAGCCACTGTATGTCCAAAGCCACTGTCCAAAGCCACTGTATGTCCAAAGCCACTGTATGTCCAAAGCCACTATCCAAAGCCACTGTATGTCCAAAGCCACTGTATGTCCAAAGGCACTGTCCAAAGCCACTGTATGTCCAAAGCCACTGTATGTCCAAAGCCACTGTCTAAAGCCACTGTATGTCCAAAGCCACTGTCCAAAGCCACTGTATGTCCAAAGCCACTGTATGTCCAAAGCCACTGTCCAAAGCCACTGTATGTCCAAAGCCACTCTATGTCCAAAGCCACTGTCCAAAGCCACTGTATATCCAAAGCCAGTGTATGTCCAAAGCCACTGTCCAAAGCCACTATATGTCCAAAGCCACTGTATGTCCAAAGCCACTGTCCAAAGCCACTGTATGTCCAAAGCCACTGTACAAAGCCACTGTCCAAATCCACTATCGACAGCCACTCTATGTCCAAATTCACTGTACAAAGCCACTATCCAAAGCCACTGTCCAAAGCAATACTATGTCCAAAGCCACAGTCCAAAGCCACTGTCCAAAGCCACTGTCCAAAGCCACTCTATGTCCAAAGCCACTGTATGTCCAAAGCCACTGTCCAAAGCCACTCTATGTCCAAAGCCACTGTCCAAAGCCACTGTCCAAATCCACTGTCCAAAGCCACTCTATGTCCATAGCCACTGTCCAAAGCCACTCACCAAAGCCACTGTCCTTAACCACTCTATGTCCAAAGCCACTGTCCAAAGCCACTCTCCAAAGCCACTGTCCAAATCCACTCTATGTCCAAAGCCACTGTCCAAAGTCACTCTCCAAAGCCACTGTCCAAAGCCACTGTATGTCCAAAGCCACTGTATGTCCAAAGCCACTTTATGTCCAAAGCCACTGTCCAAAGCCACTGTATGTGCAAAGCCACTGTATGTCTAAAGCCACTATCCAAAGCCACTGTATGTCCAAACCACTGTATATCCAAATCCACTGTCCAAAGCCACTGTATGTCCAAAGCCACTGTATTTCCAAAGCGACTGTCTAAAGCCACTGTATGTCCAAAGCCACTGTCCAAAGCCACTGTATGTCCAAAGCCACTGTATGTCCAAAGCCACTCTCCATAGCCACTGTATGTCCAAAGCCACTGTATGTCCAAAGCCACTGTCCAAAGCCACTGTATGTCCAAAGCCACTGTATGTCCAAAGCCACTGTCCAAAGCCACTCTATGTCCGAAGCCACTGTATGTCCAAAGCCACTGTCCAAAGCCACTGTATGTCCAAAGCCAGTGTATGTCCAAAGCCACTGTCCAAAGCCACTGTATGTCCAAAGCCACGGTATGTCCAAAGCCACTGTCCAAAGCCATCGTATGTCCAAAGCCACTGTATGTCCAAAGCCACTGTCCAAAGCCACCGTATGTCCAAAGCCACTGTATGTCCAAAGCCACTGTCCAAAGCCACTGTATGTCCAAAGCCACTGTATGTCCAAAGCCACTGTCCAAAGCCACTGTATGTCCAAAGCCACTGTATGTTCAAAGCCACTGTCCAAAGCCACTGTATGTCCAAAGCCACTGTATGTCCAAAGCCACTGTCCAAAGCCACCGTATGTCCAGAGCCACTGTATGTCCAAAGCCACTGTCCAAAGCAACCATATGTCCAAAGCCACTGTATGTCCAAAGCCACTGTCCAAAGCCACTGTATGTCCAAAGCCACTGTCCAAAGCCACCGTATGTCCAAAGCCACTGTATGTCCAAAGCCACTGTCCAAAGCAACCGTATGTCCAAAGCCACTGAAGTACCAAAGCCACTGTCCAAAGCCACTGTATGTCCAAAGCCACTGTACAAAGCCACTGTCCAAATCCACTGTCCAAATCCACTCTATTTCCAAATCCACTGTACAAAGCCACTGTCCAAAGCCATTGTCCAAAGCAATACTATGTCCAAAGCCACAGTCCAAAGCCACTGTCCAAAGCCACTCTATGTCCAAAGCCACTGTCCGAAGCCACTGTCCAAAGCCACTGTTCAAAGCCACTCTATGCCCAAAGCCACTGTCCAAAGCCACTCTCCAAAGCCACTGTCCTTAACCACTCTATGTCCAAAGCCACTGTCCAAAGCCACTCTCCAAAGCCACTGTCCAAAGCCACTGTCCAAAGCCACTGTCCAAAGCCACTGTATGTCCAAAGCCACTGTATGTCCAAAGCCACTGTCCAAAGCCACTGTATGTCCAAAGCCACTGTATGTCCAAAGCCACTATCCAAAGCCACTGTATGTCCAAAGCCACTGTATATCCAAAGCCACTGTCCAAAGCCACTGTATGTCCAAAGCCACTGTGTGTCCAAAGCCACTGTCTAAAGCCACTGTATGTCCAAAGCCACTGTCCAAAGCCACTGTATGTCCAAAGCCACTGTCCAAAGCCACTGTATGTCCAAAGCCACTGTATGTCCAAAGCCACTGTCCAAAGCCACTCTATGTCCAAAGCCACTGTATGTCCAAAGCCACTGTCCAAAGCCACTGTATGTCTAAAGCCTCTGTATGTCCAAAGCCACTGTCCAAAGCCACCGTATGTCCAAAGCCACGGTATGTCCAAAGCCACTGTCCAAAGCCACCGTATGTCCAAAGCCACTGTATGTCCAAAGCCACTGTCCAAAGCCACCGTATGTCCAAAGCCAATGTATGTCCAAAGCCACTGTTCAAAGCCACTGTATGTCCAAAGCCACTGTATGTCCAAAGCCACTGTCCAAAGCCATTGTACGTCCAAATCCACTGTATGTCCAAAGCCACTGTCCAAAGCAACTGTATGTCCAAAGCCACTGTATGTCCAAAGCCACTGTCCAAAGCCACTGTATGTCCAAAGCCACTGTATGTCCAAAGCCACTATCCAAAGCCACTGTATGTCCAAAGCCACTGTATATCCAAAGCCACTGTCCAAAGCCACTGTATGTCCAAAGCCATTGTATGTCCAAAGCCACTGTCTAAAGCCACTGTATGTCCAAAGCCACTGTCCAAAGCCACTGTATGTCCAAAGCCACTGTCCAAAGCCACTGTATGTCCAAAGCCACTGTATGTCCAAAGCCACTGTCCAAAGCCACTCTATGTCCAAAGCCACTGTATGTCCAAAGCCACTGTCCAAAGCCACTGTATGTCCAAAGCCTCTGTATGTCCAAAGACACTGTCCAAAGCCACTGTATGTCCAAAGCCACTGTATGTCCAAAGCCACTGTCCAAAGCCACCGTATGTCCAAAGCCAATGTATGTTCAAAGCCACTGTCCAAAGCCACTGTATGTCCAAAGCCACTGTATGTCCAAAGCCACTGTCCAAAGCCACTGTATGTCCAAAGCCACTGTATGTCCAAAGCCACTGTCCAAAGCAACCGTATGTCCAAAGCCACTGTATGTCCAAAGCCAATGTCCAAAGCCACTGTATGTCCAAAGCCACTGTATGTCCAAAGCCACTGTCCAAAGCAACCGTATGTCCAAAGCCACTGTATGTCCAAAGCCACTGTCCAAATGCACCATATGTCTTAAGCCACTGTATGTCCAAAGCCACTGGCCAAAGCCACTGTATGTCCAAAGCCACTGTATGTCCAAAGCCACTGTCCAAAGCCACTGTATGTCCAAAGCCACTGTATGTCCAAAGCCACTGTCTAAAGCCACTGTATGTCCAAAGCCACTGTCCAAAGCCACTGTATGTCCAAAGCCACTGTATGTCCAAAGCCACTGTCCAAAGCCACTGTATGTCCAAAGCCACTGTACAAAGCCGCTGTCCAAATCCACTATCCAAAGACACTCTATGTCCAAATCCACTGTACAAAGCCACTGTCCAAAGCCACTGTCCAAAGCAATACTATGTCCAAAGCCACAGTCCAAAGCCACTGTCCAAAGCCACTGTCCAAAGCCACTCTATGTCCAAAGCCACTGTCCGAAGCCACTGTCCAAAGCCACTGTCCAAAGCCACTGTATGTCCAAAGCCACTGTACAAAGCCACTGTCCAAATCCACTGTCCAAAGCCACTCTATGTCCAAATCCACTGTACAAAGCCACTGTCTAAAGCCACTGTATGTCCAAAGCCACTGTCCAAAGCTACTGTATGTCCAAAGCCACTGTATGTCCAAAGCCACTGTCCAAAGCCACTGTATGTCCAAAGCCACTGTATGTCCAAAGCCACTGTCCAAAGCCACTGTATGTCCAAAGCCACTGTACAAAGCCACTGTCCAAAGCCACTCTATGTCCAAAGCCACTGTACAAAGCCACTGTCCAAAGCCACTGTCCAAAGCAATACTATGTCCAAAGCCACTGTCCAAAGCCACTGTCCAACTCCACTGTCCAAAGCCACTCTATGTCCAAAGCCACTGTCCAAAGTCACTGTCCAAAGCCTTTCTATGTCCAAAGCCACTGTCCAAAGCCACAGTCCAAAGCCACTTTGCAAAGCCACTGTCCAAAGCCACTCTATATCCAAAGCCACTGTCTAAAGCCACTGTCCAAAGCCACTGTCCAAAGCCACTCTATGTCCAAAGCCACTATCCAAAGCCACTCTCCAAAGCCACTCTCCAAAGCCACTCTATGTCCAAAGCCACTGTCCAAAGCCACTCTCCAAACCACTATCCAAAGCCACTCTATGTCCAAAGTCACTGTCCAAAGCCAATCTCCAAAGCCACTCTTCAAAGCCACTCTATTTCCAAAGCCAGTCCAAAGCTACTCTCCAAAGCCACTCTCCAAAGCCACTCTATGTCCAAAGCCACTGTCCAAAGCCACTCTCCAAAGCCACTCTCCTAAGCCACTCTATGTCCAAAGCCACTGTCCAAAGCCACTCTCCAATGCCACTGCCCAAGGCCACACTATCTAGAAAGCCACTGTCCAAAGACACTGTCTAAAGTCACTGTCCAAAGCCACTCTATGTCCAAAGCAACTGTTCAAAGCCACTGTCCAAAGCCACTGTCCAAAGCCACTCTATGCCCAAAGCCACTGTCCAAAGCCACTCTTCAAAGCCACTGTCCAAAGCCACTCTATGTCCAGAGCCACTGTCCAAAGCCACTCTCCAAAGCCACTGTCCAAAGCCACCCCAAGTCCAATGCCACTGTCCAAAGCCACTGTCCAAAGCCACTGTATGTCCAAAGCCACTGTATGTCCAAAGCCACTGTCCAAAGCCACCGTATGTCCAGAGCCACTGTATGTCCAAAGCCACTGTCCAAAGCAACCATATGTCCAAAGCCACTGTATGTCCAAAGCCACTGTCCAAAGCCACTGTATGTCCAAAGCCACTGTCCAAAGCCACCGTATGTCCAAAGCCACTGTATGTCCAAAGCCACTGTCCAAAGCAACCGTATGTCCAAAGCCACTGAAGTACCAAAGCCACTGTCCAAAGCCACTGTATGTCCAAAGCCACTGTACAAAGCCACTGTCCAAATCCACTGTCCAAATCCACTCTATTTCCAAATCCACTGTACAAAGCCACTGTCCAAAGCCATTGTCCAAAGCAATACTATGTCCAAAGCCACAGTCCAAAGCCACTGTCCAAAGCCACTCTATGTCCAAAGCCACTGTCCGAAGCCACTGTCCAAAGCCACTGTTCAAAGCCACTCTATGCCCAAAGCCACTGTCCAAAGCCACTCTCCAAAGCCACTGTCCTTAACCACTCTATGTCCAAAGCCACTGTCCAAAGCCACTCTGCAAAGCCACTGTCCAAAGCCACTCTCCAAAGCCACTGTCCAAAGCCACTGTATGTCCAAAGCCACTGTATGTCCAAAGCCACTGTCCAAAGCCACTGTATGTCCAAAGCCACTGTATGTCCAAAGCCACTATCCAAAGCCACTGTATGTCCAAAGCCACTGTATATCCAAAGCCACTGTCCAAAGCCACTGTATGTCCAAAGCCACTGTGTGTCCAAAGCCACTGTCCAAAGCCACTGTATGTCCAAAGCCACTGTCCAAAGCCACTGTATGTCCAAAGCCACTGTCCAAAGCCACTGTATGTCCAAAGCCACTGTATGTCCAAAGCCACTGTCCAAAGCCACTCTATGTCCAAAGCCACTGTATGTCCAAAGCCACTGTCCAAAGCCACTGTATGTCTAAAGCCTCTGTATGTCCAAAGCCACTGTCCAAAGCCACCGTATGTCCAAAGCCACGGTATGTCCAAAGCCACTGTCCAAAGCCACCGTATGTCCAAAGCCACTGTATGTCCAAAGCCACTGTCCAAAGCCACCGTATGTCCAAAGCCAATGTATGTCCAAAGCCACTGTTCAAAGCCACTGTATGTCCAAAGCCACTGTATGTCCAAAGCCACTGTCCAAAGCCATTGTACGTCCAAATCCACTGTATGTCCAAAGCCACTGTCCAAAGCAACTGTATGTCCAAAGCCACTGTATGTCCAAAGCCACTGTCCAAAGCCACTGTATGTCCAAAGCCACTGTATGTCCAAAGCCACTATCCAAAGCCACTGTATGTCCAAAGCCACTGTATATCCAAAGCCACTGTCCAAAGCCACTGTATGTCCAAAGCCATTGTATGTCCAAAGCCACTGTCTAAAGCCACTGTATGTCCAAAGCCACTGTCCAAAGCCACTGTATGTCCAAAGCCACTGTCCAAAGCCACTGTATGTCCAAAGCCACTGTATGTCCAAAGCCACTGTCCAAAGCCACTCTATGTCCAAAGCCACTGTATGTCCAAAGCCACTGTCCAAAGCCACTGTATGTCCAAAGCCTCTGTATGTCCAAAGACACTGTCCAAAGCCACTGTATGTCCAAAGCCACTGTATGTCCAAAGCCACTGTCCAAAGCCACCGTATGTCCAAAGCCAATGTATGTTCAAAGCCACTGTCCAAAGCCACTGTATGTCCAAAGCCACTGTATGTCCAAAGCCACTGTCCAAAGCCACTGTATGTCCAAAGCCACTGTATGTCCAAAGCCACTGTCCAAAGCAACCGTATGTCCAAAGCCACTGTATGTCCAAAGCCAATGTCCAAAGCCACTGTATGTCCAAAGCCACTGTATGTCCAAAGCCACTGTCCAAAGCAACCGTATGTCCAAAGCCACTGTATGTCCAAAGCCACTGTCCAAATGCACCATATGTCTTAAGCCACTGTATGTCCAAAGCCACTGGCCAAAGCCACTGTATGTCCAAAGCCACTGTATGTCCAAAGCCACTGTCCAAAGCCACTGTATGTCCAAAGCCACTGTATGTCCAAAGCCACTGTCTAAAGCCACTGTATGTCCAAAGCCACTGTCCAAAGCCACTGTATGTCCAAAGCCACTGTATGTCCAAAGCCACTGTCCAAAGCCACTGTATGTCCAAAGCCACTGTACAAAGCCGCTGTCCAAATCCACTATCCAAAGACACTCTATGTCCAAATCCACTGTACAAAGCCACTGTCCAAAGCCACTGTCCAAAGCAATACTATGTCCAAAGCCACAGTCCAAAGCCACTGTCCAAAGCCACTGTCCAAAGCCACTCTATGTCCAAAGCCACTGTCCGAAGCCACTGTCCAAAGCCACTGTCCAAAGCCACTGTATGTCCAAAGCCACTGTACAAAGCCACTGTCCAAATCCACTGTCCAAAGCCACTCTATGTCCAAATCCACTGTACAAAGCCACTGTCTAAAGCCACTGTATGTCCAAAGCCACTGTCCAAAGCTACTGTATGTCCAAAGCCACTGTATGTCCAAAGCCACTGTCCAAAGCCACTGTATGTCCAAAGCCACTGTATGTCCAAAGCCACTGTCCAAAGCCACTGTCTGTCCAAAGCCACTGTATGTCCAAAGCCACTGTCCAAAGCCACTGTATGTCCAAAGCCACTGTATGTCCTAAGCCACTGTCCAAAGCCACTGTATGTCCAAAGCCACTGTACAAAGCCACTGTCCAAAGCCACTCTATGTCCAAAGCCACTGTACAAAGCCACTGTCCAAAGCCACTGTCCAAAGCAATACTATGTCCAAAGCCACTGTCCAAAGCCACTGTCCAACTCCACTGTCCAAAGCCACTCTATGTCCAAAGCCACTGTCCAAAGTCACTGTCCAAAGCCTTTCTATGTCCAAAGCCACTGTCCAAAGCCACAGTCCAAAGCCACTTTGCAAAGCCACTGTCCAAAGCCACTCTATATCCAAAGCCACTGTCTAAAGCCACTGTCCAAAGCCACTGTCCAAAGCCACTCTATGTCCAAAGCCACTATCCAAAGCCACTCTCCAAAGCCACTCTCCAAAGCCACTCTATGTCCAAAGCCACTGTCCAAAGCCACTCTCCAAACCACTATCCAAAGCCACTCTATGTCCAAAGTCACTGTCCAAAGCCAATCTCCAAAGCCACTCTTCAAAGCCACTCTATTTCCAAAGCCAGTCCAAAGCTACTCTCCAAAGCCACTCTCCAAAGCCACTCTATGTCCAAAGCCACTGTCCAAAGCCACTCTCCAAAGCCACTCTCCTAAGCCACTCTATGTCCAAAGCCACTGTCCAAAGCCACTCTCCAATGCCACTGCCCAAGGCCACACTATCTAGAAAGCCACTGTCCAAAGACACTGTCTAAAGTCACTGTCCAAAGCCACTCTATGTCCAAAGCAACTGTTCAAAGCCACTGTCCAAAGCCACTGTCCAAAGCCACTCTATGCCCAAAGCCACTGTCCAAAGCCACTCTTCAAAGCCACTGTCCAAAGCCACTCTATGTCCAGAGCCACTGTCCAAAGCCACTCTCCAAAGCCACTGTCCAAAGCCACCCCAAGTCCAAAGCCACTGTCCAAAGCCACTGTCCAAAGCCACTGACCAAAGCCACTCTATGTCCAATGCCACTGTCCAAAGCCACTGTCCAAAGCCACTGTCCAAAGCTACTCTATGTCCAAAGCCATTGTCCAAAGCCACTTTCCAAAGCCACTCTCCAAAGCCACTCTATGTCCAAAAGCACTGTCCAAAGCCACTGTCCAAAGCCACTCTCCAAAGCCACTCTATGTCCAAAGCCACTGTCCAAAGCCACTCTCCAAAGCCACTCTCCAAAGCCACTCTCCAAAGCCACTCTATGTCCAAAGCCACTGTCCAAAGCCACTCTCCAAAGCTACTCTCCAAAGCCACTCTATCTCCAAAGCCACACTCCAAAGCCACTCTCCAAAGCCACTCTCCAAAGCCACTGTATGTCCAAAGCCACTGTATGTCCAAAGCCACTGTCCAAAGCCACTGTATGTCCAAAGCCACTGTCCAAAGCCACTGTATGTCCAAAGCCACTGTATGTCCTAAGCCACTGTCCAAAGCCACTGTATGTCCAAAGCCACTGTACAAAGCCACTGTCCAAATCCACTGTCCAAAGCCACTCTATGTCCAAAGCCACTGTACAAAGCCACTGTCCAAAGCCACTGTCCAAAGCAATACTATGTCCAAAGCCACTGTCCAAAGCCACTGTCCAACTCCACTGTCCAAAGCCACTCTATGTCCAAAGCCACTGTCCAAAGTCACTGTCCAAAGCCTTTCTATGTCCAAAGCCACTGTCCAAAGCCACAGTCCAAAGCCACTTTCCAAAGCCACTGTCCAAAGCCACTCTATGTCCAAAGCCACTGTCTAAAGCCACTGTCCAAAGCCACTGTCCAAAGCCACTCTATGTCCAAAGCCACTATCCAAAGCCACTCTCCAAAGCCACTCTCCAAAGCCACTCTATGTCCAAAGCCACTGTCCAAAGCCACTCTCCAAACCACTATCCAAAGCCACTCTATGTCCAAAGTCACTGTCCAAAGCCATTCTCCAAAGCCACTCTTCAAAGCCACTCTATGTCCAAAGCCAGTCCAAAGCTACTCTCCAAAGCCACTCTCCAAAGACACTCTATGTCCAAAGCCACTGTCCAAAGCCACTCTCCAAAGCCACTCCCCTAAGCCACTCTATGTCCAAAGCCACTGTCCAAAGCCACTCTCCAAAGCCACTCTCCAAAGCAACTCTTTGTCCAAAGCCACTGTCCAAAGCCACTCTCCAAAGCCACTCTCCAAAGCCACTCTCCAAAGCCACTCTATGTCCAAAGCCACTGTCCAAAGCCACTTTCCAAAGCCACTCTCCAAAGCCACTCTATTTCCAAAGCCACTGTCCAAAGACATTCTCCAAAGCCACTCTCCAAAGCCACTCTATGTCCAAAGCCTCTGTCCAAAGCCACTCTATGTCCAAAGCCACTGTCCAAAGCCACTGTCCAAAGCCACTGTCCAAAGCCACTCTATGTCCAAAGCCACTGTCCAAAGCCACTGTCCAAAGCCACTGTCCAAAGCCACTCTATGTCCAAAGCCACTGTCCAAAGCCACTCTCCAATGCCACTGCCCAAGGCCACTCTATCTAGAAAGCCACTGTCCAAAGACACTGTCTAAAGTCACTGTCCAAAGCCACTCTATGTCCAAAGCAACTGTTCAAAGCCACTGTCCAAAGCCACTGTCCAAAGCCACTCTATGCCCAAAGCCACTGTCCAAAGCCACTCTTCAAAGCCACTGTCCAAAGCCACTCTATGTCCAGAGCCACTGTCCAAAGCCACTCTCCAAAGCCACTGTCCAAAGCCACCCCAAGTTCAAAGCCACTGTCCAAAGCCACTGTCCAAAGCCACTGACCAAAGCCACTCTATGTCCAATGCCACTGTCCAAAGCCACTGTCCAAAGCCACTGTCCAAAGCCACTCTATGTCCAAAGCCATTGTCCAAAGCCACTCTCCAAAGCCACTCTCCAAAGCCACTCTATGTCCAAAAGCACTGTCCAAAGCCACTGTCCAAAGCCACTCTCCAAAGCCACTCTATGTCCAAAGCCACTGTCCAAAGCCACTCTCCAAAGCAACTCTCCAAAGCCACTCTCCAAAGCCACTCTATGTCCAAAGCCACTGTCCAAAGCCACTCTCCAAAGCTACTCTCCAAAGCCACTCTATCTCCAAAGCCACTCTCCAAAGCCACTCTCCAAAGCTACTCTCCAAAGCCACTCTATGTCCAAAGCCACTGTCCATAGCCACTGTCCAAAGCCAATGTCCAAAGCCACTCTATGTCCAAAGCCACTGTACAAAGCCACTGTCCAAAGCCACTGTCCAAAGCAATACTATGTCCAAAGCCACTGTCCAAAGGCCCTGTCCAAAGCCACTCTATGTCCAAAGCCACTGTCCAAAGCCACTGTCCAAAGCCACTGTCCAAAGCCACTCTATGTCCAAAGCCACTGTCCAAAGCCACTCTATGTCCAAAGCCACTGTCCAAAGCCACTCTCCAAAGCCACTGTCCTAAACCACTCTATGTCCAAAGCCACTGTCCAAAGCCACTCTCCAAAGCCACTGTCCAAAGTCACTCTATGTCCAAAGCCACTGTCCAAAGCCACTCTCCAAAGCCACTGTCCAAAGCCACTATATGTCCAAAGCCACTGTATGTCCAAAGCCACTGTCCAAAGCCACTGTATGTCCAAAGCCACTGTCCAAAGTCACTGTATGTCCAAAGCCACTGTATGTCCAAAGCCACTATCCAAAGCCACTGTATTTCCAAAGCCACTGTATGTCCAAAGGCACTGTCCAAAGCCACTGTATATCCAAAGCCACTCTATGTCCAAAGCCACCGTCTAAAGCCTCTGTATGTCCAAAGCCACTGTCCAAAGCCACTGTATGTCCAAAGCCACTGTTTGTCCAAAGCCACTGTCCAAAGCCACTGTATGTCCAAAGCCACTGTATGTCCAAAGCCACTGTCCAAAGCCACTGTATGTACAAAGCCACTGTATGTCCAAAGCCACTGTCCAAAGCCACTGTATGTCCAAAGCCACTGTATGTCCAAAGCCACTGTCCATAGCCACTGTATGTCCAAAGCCACTGTACAAAGCCACTGTCCAAATCTACTGTCCAAAGCCACTCTATGTCCAAATCCACTGTACAAAGCCACTGTCCAAAGCCTCTGTCCAAAGCAATACTATGTCCAAAGCCACTGTCCAAAGCCACTGTCCAAAGCCACTGTCCAAAGCCACTCTATGTCCAAAGCCACTATCCGAAGCTACTGTCCAAAGCCATTGTCCAAAGCCACTCTATGTCCAAAGCCACTGTGCGAAGCTACTGTCCAAAGCCACTGTCCAAAGCCACTCTATGTCCAAAGCCACTGTCCAAAGCCACTCTCCAAAGCCACTCTCCAAAGTAACTCTTTGTCCAAAGCCACTCTCCAAAGCCACTCTATGTCCAAAGCCACTGTCCAAAGCCACTTTCCAAAGCCACTCTCCAAAGCCACTCTATGTCCAAAGCCACTGTCCAAAGACATTCTCCAAAGCCACTCTCCAAAGCCACTCTATGTCCAAAGCCTCTGTCCAAAGCCACTCTATGTCCAAAGCCACTGTCCAAAGCCATTGTCCAAAGCCACTGTCCAAAGCCACTCTATGTCCAAAGCCACTGTCCAAAGCCACTGTCCAAATCCACTGTCCAAAGCCACTCTATGTCCAAAGCTACTGTACAAAGCCACTCTCCAATGCCACTGCCCAAAGCCACTCTATCTACAAAGCCACTGTCCAAAGACACTGTCTAAAGTCACATTCCAAAGCCACTCTATGTCCAAAGCAACTGTTCAAAGCCACTATCCAAAGCCACTGTCCAAAGCCACTCTATGCCCAAAGCCACTGTCCAAAGCCACTCTTCAAAGCCACTGTCCAAAGCCACTCTATGTCCAGAGCCACTGTCCAAAGCCACTCTCCAAAGCCACTGTCCAAAGCCACTCTATGTCCAAAGCCACTGTCCAAAGCCACTGACCAAAGCCACTCTATGTCCAATGCCACTGTCCAAAGCCACTATCCAAAGCCACTGTCCAAAGACACTCTATGTCCCAAGCCATTGTCCAAAGCCACTCTCCAAAGCCACTCTCAAAAGCCACTCTATGTCCAAAAGCACTGTCCAAAGCCACTGTCCAAAGCCACTCTCCAAAGCCACTCTATGTCCAAAGCCACTGTCCAAAGCCACTCTCCAAAGCCACTCTCCTAAGCCACTCTATGTCCAAAGCCACTGTCCAAAGCCACTCTCCAAAGCCACTCTCCAAAGCAACTCTTTGTCCAAAGCCACTGTCCAAAGCCACTCTCCAAAGCCACTCTCCAAAGCCACTCTCCAAAGCCACTCTATGTCCAAAGCCACTGTCCAAAGCCACTTTCCAAAGCCACTCTCCAAAGCCACTCTATGTCCAAAGCCACTGTCCAAAGACATTCTCCAAAGCCACTCTCCAAAGCCACTCTATGTCCAAAGCCTCTGTCCAAAGCCACTCTATGTCCAAAGCCACTGTCCAAAGCCACTGTCCAAAGCCACTGTCCAAAGCCACTCTATGTCAAAAGCCACTGTCCAAAGCCACTGTCCAAAGCCACTGTCCAAAGCCACTCTATGTCCAAAGCCACTGTCCAAAGCCACTCTCCAAAGCCACTCTCCAAAGCAACTCATTGTCCAAAGCCACTGTCCAAAGCCACTCTCCAAAGCCACTCTCCAAAGCCACTCTATGTCCAAAGCCACTGTCCAAAGCCACTTTCCAAAGCCACTCTCCAAAGCCACTCTATGTCCAAAGCCACTGTCCAAAGACATTCTCCAAAGCCACTCTCCAAAGCCACTCTATGTCTAAAGCCTCTGTCCAAAGCCACTCTATGTCCAAAGCCACTGTCCAAAGCCATTGTCCAAAGCCACTGTCCAAAGCCACTCTATGTCCAAAGCCACTGTCCAAAGCCACTGTCCAAAGCCACTGTCCAAAGCCACTCTATGTCCAAAGCCACTGTCCAAAGCCACTCTCCAATTCCACTGCCCAAAGCCACTCTATCTACAAAGCCACTGTCCAAAGACACTGTCTAAAGTCACTGTCCAAAGCCACTCTATGTCCAAAGCAACTGTTCAAAGCCACTGTCCAAAGCCACTGTCCAAAGCCACTCTATGTCCAAAGCCACTGTCCAAAGCCACTGTCCAAAGCCACTGACCAAAGCCACTCTATGTCCAATGCCACTTTCCAAAGCCACAGTCCAAAGCCACTGTCCAAAGCCACTCTATGTCCAAAGCCATTGTCCAAAGCCACTCTCCAAAGCCACTCTCCAAAGCCACTCTATGTCCAAAAGCACTGTCCAAAGCCACTCTCCAAAGCCACTCTCCAAAGCCACTCTATGTCCAAAGCCACTGTCCAAAGCCACTCTCCAAAGCCACTCTCCAAAGCCACTCTCCAAAGCCACTCTATGTCCAAAGCCACTGTCCAAAGCCACTCTCCAAAGCTACTCTCCAAAGCCACTCTATGTCCAAAGCCACTGTCCAAAGCCACTGTCCAAAGCGACTCTCCAAAGCCACTCTATCTCCAAAGCCACTGTCCAAAGCCACTCTCCAAAGCCACTCTCCAAAGCCACTCTATGTCCAAAGCCACTGTCCATAGCCACTGTCCAAAGCCACTGTCCAAAGCCACTCTATGTCCAAAGCCACTATACAAAGCCACTGTCCAAAGCCACTGTCCAAAGCAATACTATGTCCAAAGCCACTCTCCAAAGGCCCTGTCCAAAGCCACTCTATGTCCAAAGCCACTGTCCAAAGCCACTGTCCAAAGCCACTGTCCAAAGCCACTCTATGTCCAAAGCCACTGTCCAAAGCCACTCTATGTCCAAAGCCACTGTCCAAAGCCACTCTCCAAAGCCACTGTCCTAAACCACTCTATGTCCAAAGCCACTGTCCAAAGCCACTCTCCAAAGCCACTGTCCAAAGCCACTCTATGTCCAAAGCCACTGTCCAAAGCCACTCTCCAAAGCCACTGTCCAAAGCCACTATATGTCCAAAGCCACTGTATTTCCAAAGCCACTGTCCAAAGCCACTGTATGTCCAAAGCCACTGTCCAAAGCCACTGTATGTCCAAAGCCACTGTATGTCCAAAGCCACTATCCAAAGCCACTGTATTTCCAAAGCCACTGTATGTCCAAAGGCACTGTCCAAAGCCACTGTATGTCCAAAGCCACTGTATATCCAAAGCCACTGTCTAAAGCCACTGTATGTCCAAAGCCACTGTCCAAAGCCACTGTATGTCCAAAGCCACTGTTTGTCCAAAGCCACTGTCCAAAGCCACTGTATGTCCAAAGCCACTGTATGTCCAAAGCCACTGTCCAAAGCCACTGTATGTCCAAAGCCACTGTATGTCCAAAGCCACTGTCCAAAGCTACTGTATGTCCAAAGCCACTGTATGTCCAAAGCCACTGTCCAAAGCCACTGTATGTCCAAAGCCACTGTACAAAGCCACTGTCCAAATCTACTGTCCAAAGCCACTCTATGTCCAAATCCACTGTACAAAGCCACTGTCCAAAGCAACTGTCCAAAGCAATACTATGTCCAAAGCTACTGTCCAAAGCCACTCTATGTCCAAAGCCACTATCCGAAGCTACTGTCCAAAGCCACTGTCCAAAGCCACTCTATGTCCAAAGCCACTGTCCGAAGCCACTGTCCAAAGCCACTGTCCAAAGCCACTGTCCAAAGCCACTCTATGTCCAAAGCCACTGTCCAAAGCCACTGTCCAAAGCCACTGTCCAAAGCCACTCTATGTCCAAAGCCACTGTCCAAAGACACTCTCCAAAGCCACTGTCCTAAACCACTCTATGTCCAAAGCCACTGTCCAAAGCCACTCTCCAAAGCCACTCTCCAAAGCCACTCTATGTCCAAAGCCACTGTCCAAAGCCACTCTCCAAAGCCACTGTCCAAAGCCACTGTATGTCCAAAGCCACTGTATGTCTAAATCCACTGTCCAAAGCCACTCTATGTCCAAAGCCACTGTATGTCCAAAGCCACTGTCCAAAGCCACTCTATGTCCAAAGCCACTGTATGTCCAAAGCCACTGTCCAAAGCAACCGTATGTCCAAAGCCACTGTATGTCCAAAGCCACTGTCCAAAGCCACCGTATGTCCAAAGCCACTGTATGTCCAAAGCCACTGTCCAAAGCCACTGTATGTCCAAAGCCACTGTATGTCCAAAGCCACTGTCTAAAGCCACTGTATGTCCAAAGCCACTGTCCAAAGCCACTGTATGTTCAAAGCCACTGTATGTCCAAAGCCACTGTCCAAAGCCACTGTATGTCCAAAGCCACTGTATGTCCAAAGCCAATGTCCAAAGCCACTGTATGTCCAAAGCCACTGTATGTCCAAAGCCACTGTCCAAAGCCACTGTATGTCCAAAGCCACTGTACAAAGCCACTGTCCAAATCCACTGTCCAAAGCCACTCTATGTCCAAAGCCACTGTACAAAGCCACTGTCCAAAGCCACTGTCCAAAGCCACTCTATGTCCAAAGCCACTGTCCAAATCCACTGTCCAAAGCCACTGTCCAAAGCCACTCTATGTCCAAAGCCACTGTCCAAAGCCACTCTCCAAAGCCACTGTCCTTAACCAATCTATGTCCAAAGCCACTGTCCAAAGCCACTCTCCAAAGCCACTGTCCAAAGCCACTCTATATCCAAAGCCACTGTCCAAAGCCACTCTCCAAAGCCACTCTCCAAAGCCACTCTATGTCCAAAGCCACTGTCGAAAGACATTCTCCAAAGCCACTCTCCAAAGCCACTCTATGTCCAAAGCCACTGTCCAAAGCCACTCTATGTCCAAAGCCACTGTCCAAAGCCACTGTCCAAAGCCACTCTCCAAAGCCACTCTATGTCCAAAGCCACTGTCCAAAGCCACTCTCCAATGCCACTGCCCAAAGCCACTCTATCTACAAAGCCACTGTCCAAAGACACTGTCTAAAGTCACTGTCCAAAGCTAATCTATGTCCAAAGCAACTGTTCAAAGCCACTGTCCAAAGCCACTGTCCAAAGCCACTCTATGCCCAAAGCCACTGTCCAAAGCCACTCTTCAAAGCCACTGTCCAAAGCCACTCTATGTCCAGAGCCACTGTCCAAAGCCAGTCTCCAAAGCCACTGTCCAAAGCCACTCTATGTCCAAAGCCACTGTCCAAAGCCACTGTCCATAGCCACTGACCAAAGCCACTCTATGTCCAATGCCACTGTCCAAAGCCACTGTCCAAAGCCACTGTCCAAAGCCACTCTATGTCCAAAGCCATTGTCCAAAGCCACTCTCCACAGCCACTCTCCAAAGCCACTCTATGTCCAAAAGCACTGTCCAAAGCCACTGTCCAAAGCCACTCTCCAAAGCCACTCTATGTCCAAAGCCACTGTCCAAAGCCACTCTCCAAAGCCACTCCCAAAGCCACTCTCCAAAGCCACTCTATGTCCAAAGCCACTGTCCAAAGCCACTCTCCAAAGCTACTCTCCAAAGCCACTCTATGTCCAAAGCCACTGTCCAAAGCCACTGTCCAAAGCCACTCTCCAAAGCCACTCTATCTCCAAAGCCGCTGTTCAAAGCCACTCTCCAAAGCCACTCTATGTCCAAAGCCACTGTCCATAGCCACTGTCCAAAGCAAATGTCCAAAGCCACTCTATGTCCAAAGCCACTGTCCAAAGCCACTCTATGTCCAAAGCCACTGTCCAAAGCCAATCTCCAAAGCCACTGTCCAAAGCCACTGTATGTCCAAAGCCACTGTATGTCCAAAGCCACTGTCCAAAGCCACTGTATGTCCAAAGCCACTGTATGTCCAAAGCCACTATTCAAAGCCAATGTATGTCCAAAGCCACTGTATGTCCAAATCCACTGTCTAAAGCCACTGTATGTCCAAAGCCACTGTTCAAAGCCACTGTATGTTCAAAGCCACTGTCTGTCCAAAGCCACTCTGTCCAAAGCCACTCTCCAAAGCCACTCTCCAAAGCCACTCTCCAAAGCCACTCTATGTCCAAAGCCACTGTCCAAAGCCACTCTCCAAAGCCACTGTCCTAAACCACTCTATGTCCAAAGCCACTGTCCAAAGCCACTCTCCAAAGCCACTGTCCAAAGCCACTCTATGTCCAAAGCCACTGTCCAAAGCCACTCTCCAAAGCCACTGTCCAAAGCCACTGTATGTCCAAAGCCACTGTATGGCTAAATCCACTGTCCAAAGCCACTCTATGTCCAAAGCCACTGTATGTCCAAAGCCACTGTCCAAAGCCACTCTATGTCCAAAGCCACTGTATGTCCAAAGCAACTGTCCAAAGCAACCGTATGTCCAAAGCCACTGTATGTCCAAAGCCACTGTCCAAAGCCACCATATGTCCAAAGCCACTGTATGTCCAAAGCCACTGTCCAAAGCCACTGTATGTCCAAAGCCACTGTATGTCCAAAGCCACTGTCTAAAGCCACTGTATGTCCAAAGCCACTGTCCAAAGCCACTGTATGTTCAAAGCCACTGTATGTCCAAAGCCACTGTCCAAAGCCACTGTATGTCCAAAGCCACTGTATGTCCAAAGCCAATGTCCAAAGCCACTGTATGTCCAAAGCCACTGTATGTCCAAAGCAACTGTACAAAGCCACTGTCCAAATACACTGTCCAAAGCCACTCTATGTCCAAATCCACTGTACAAAGCCACTGTCCAAAGCCACTGTCCAAAGCCACTCTATGTCCAAAGCCACTGTCCAAAGCCACTGTCCAAAGCCACTGTCCAAAGCCACTCTATGTCCAAAGCCACTGTCCAAAGCCACTCTCCAAAGCCACTGTCCTAAACCACTCTATGTCCAAAGCCACTGTCCAAAGCCACTCTCCAAAGCCACTGTCCAAAGCCACTCTATTTCCAAAGCCACTGTCTAAAGCCACTGTATGTCCAAAGCCACTGTCCAAAGCCACTGTATGTCCAAAGCCACTGTTTGTCCAAAGCCACTGTCCAAAGCCACTGTATGTCCAAAGCCACTGTATGTCCAAAGCCACTGTCCAAAGCCACTGTATGTCCAAAGCCACTGTATGTCCAAAGCCACTGTCCAAAGCTACTGTATGTCCAAAGCCACTGTATGTCCAAAGCCACTGTCCAAAGCCACTGTATGTCCAAAGCCACTGTACAAAGCCACTGTCCAAATCTACTGTCCAAAGCCACTCTATGTCCAAATCCACTGTACAAAGCCACTGTCCAAAGCAACTGTCCAAAGCAATACTATGTCCAAAGCTACTGTCCAAAGCCACTCTATGTCCAAAGCCACTATCCGAAGCTACTGTCCAAAGCCACTGTCCAAAGCCACTCTATGTCCAAAGCCACTGTCCGAAGCCACTGTCCAAAGCCACTGTCCAAAGCCACTGTCCAAAGCCACTCTATGTCCAAAGCCACTGTCCAAAGCCACTGTCCAAAGCCACTGTCCAAAGCCACTCTATGTCCAAAGCCACTGTCCAAAGACACTCTCCAAAGCCACTGTCCTAAACCACTCTATGTCCAAAGCCACTGTCCAAAGCCACTCTCCAAAGCCACTCTCCAAAGCCACTCTATGTCCAAAGCCACTGTCCAAAGCCACTCTCCAAAGCCACTGTCCAAAGCCACTGTATGTCCAAAGCCACTGTATGTCTAAATCCACTGTCCAAAGCCACTCTATGTCCAAAGCCACTGTATGTCCAAAGCCACTGTCCAAAGCCACTCTATGTCCAAAGCCACTGTATGTCCAAAGCCACTGTCCAAAGCAACCGTATGTCCAAAGCCACTGTATGTCCAAAGCCACTGTCCAAAGCCACCGTATGTCCAAAGCCACTGTATGTCCAAAGCCACTGTCCAAAGCCACTGTATGTCCAAAGCCACTGTATGTCCAAAGCCACTGTCTAAAGCCACTGTATGTCCAAAGCCACTGTCCAAAGCCACTGTATGTTCAAAGCCACTGTATGTCCAAAGCCACTGTCCAAAGCCACTGTATGTCCAAAGCCACTGTATGTCCAAAGCCAATGTCCAAAGCCACTGTATGTCCAAAGCCACTGTATGTCCAAAGCCACTGTCCAAAGCCACTGTATGTCCAAAGCCACTGTACAAAGCCACTGTCCAAATCCACTGTCCAAAGCCACTCTATGTCCAAAGCCACTGTACAAAGCCACTGTCCAAAGCCACTGTCCAAAGCCACTCTATGTCCAAAGCCACTGTCCAAATCCACTGTCCAAAGCCACTGTCCAAAGCCACTCTATGTCCAAAGCCACTGTCCAAAGCCACTCTCCAAAGCCACTGTCCTTAACCAATCTATGTCCAAAGCCACTGTCCAAAGCCACTCTCCAAAGCCACTGTCCAAAGCCACTCTATATCCAAAGCCACTGTCCAAAGCCACTCTCCAAAGCCACTCTCGAAAGCCACTCTATGTCCAAAGCCACTGTCGAAAGACATTCTCCAAAGCCACTCTCCAAAGCCACTCTATGTCCAAAGCCACTGTCCAAAGCCACTCTATGTCCAAAGCCACTGTCCAAAGCCACTGTCCAAAGCCACTCTCCAAAGCCACTCTATGTCCAAAGCCACTGTCCAAAGCCACTCTCCAATGCCACTGCCCAAAGCCACTCTATCTACAAAGCCACTGTCCAAAGACACTGTCTAAAGTCACTGTCCAAAGCTAATCTATGTCCAAAGCAACTGTTCAAAGCCACTGTCCAAAGCCACTGTCCAAAGCCACTCTATGCCCAAAGCCACTGTCCAAAGCCACTCTTCAAAGCCACTGTCCAAAGCCACTCTATGTCCAGAGCCACTGTCCAAAGCCAGTCTCCAAAGCCACTGTCCAAAGCCACTCTATGTCCAAAGCCACTGTCCAAAGCCACTGTCCATAGCCACTGACCAAAGCCACTCTATGTCCAATGCCACTGTCCAAAGCCACTGTCCAAAGCCACTGTCCAAAGCCACTCTATGTCCAAAGCCATTGTCCAAAGCCACTCTCCACAGCCACTCTCCAAAGCCACTCTATGTCCAAAAGCACTGTCCAAAGCCACTGTCCAAAGCCACTCTCCAAAGCCACTCTATGTCCAAAGCCACTGTCCAAAGCCACTCTCCAAAGCCACTCCCAAAGCCACTCTCCAAAGCCACTCTATGTCCAAAGCCACTGTCCAAAGCCACTCTCCAAAGCTACTCTCCAAAGCCACTCTATGTCCAAAGCCACTGTCCAAAGCCACTGTCCAAAGCCACTCTCCAAAGCCACTCTATCTCCAAAGCCGCTGTTCAAAGCCACTCTCCAAAGCCACTCTATGTCCAAAGCCACTGTCCATAGCCACTGTCAAAAGCAAATGTCCAAAGCCACTCTATGTCCAAAGCCACTGTCCAAAGCCACTCTATGTCCAAAGCCACTGTCCAAAGCCAATCTCCAAAGCCACTGTCCAAAGCCACTGTATGTCCAAAGCCACTGTATGTCCAAAGCCACTGTCCAAAGCCACTGTATGTCCAAAGCCACTGTATGTCCAAAGCCACTATTCAAAGCCAATGTATGTCCAAAGCCACTGTATGTCCAAATCCACTGTCTAAAGCCACTGTATGTCCAAAGCCACTGTTCAAAGCCACTGTATGTTCAAAGCCACTGTCTGTCCAAAGCCACTCTGTCCAAAGCCACTCTCCAAAGCCACTCTCCAAAGCCACTCTCCAAAGCCACTCTATGTCCAAAGCCACTGTCCAAAGCCACTCTCCAAAGCCACTGTCCTAAACCACTCTATGTCCAAAGCCACTGTCCAAAGCCACTCTCCAAAGCCACTGTCCAAAGCCACTCTATGTCCAAAGCCACTGTCCAAAGCCACTCTCCAAAGCCACTGTCCAAAGCCACTGTATGTCCAAAGCCACTGTATGGCTAAATCCACTGTCCAAAGCCACTCTATGTCCAAAGCCACTGTATGTCCAAAGCCACTGTCCAAAGCCACTCTATGTCCAAAGCCACTGTATGTCCAAAGCAACTGTCCAAAGCAACCGTATGTCCAAAGCCACTGTATGTCCAAAGCCACTGTCCAAAGCCACCATATGTCCAAAGCCACTGTATGTCCAAAGCCACTGTCCAAAGCCACTGTATGTCCAAAGCCACTGTATGTCCAAAGCCACTGTCTAAAGCCACTGTATGTCCAAAGCCACTGTCCAAAGCCACTGTATGTTCAAAGCCACTGTATGTCCAAAGCCACTGTCCAAAGCCACTGTATGTCCAAAGCCACTGTATGTCCAAAGCCAATGTCCAAAGCCACTGTATGTCCAAAGCCACTGTATGTCCAAAGCAACTGTACAAAGCCACTGTCCAAATACACTGTCCAAAGCCACTCTATGTCCAAATCCACTGTACAAAGCCACTGTCCAAAGCCACTGTCCAAAGCAATACTATGTCCAAAGCCACTGTCCAAAGCCACTGTCCAAAGCCACTGTCCAAAGCCACTCTATGTCCAAAGCCACTGTCCGAAGCCACTGTCCAAAGCCACTGTCCAAAGCCACTCTATGTCCAAAGCCACTGTCCAAAGCCACTGTCCAAAGCCACTGTCCAAAGCCACTCTATGTCCAAAGCCACTGTCCAAAGCCACTCTCCAAAGCCACTGTCCTAAACCACTCTATGTCCAAAGCCACTGTCCAAAGCCACTCTCCAAAGCCACTGTCCAAAGCCACTCTATTTCCAAAGCCACTGTCCAAAGCCACTCTCCAAAGCTACTGTCCAAAGCCACTGTATTTCCAAAGCCACTGTATGTCCAAAGCCACTGTCCAAAGCCATTGTATGTCCAAAGACACTGTATGTCCAAATCCACTGTCCTAAGCCAATGTATGTCCAAAGCCACTGTATATCCAAAGCCACTGTCCAAAGCCACTGTATGTCCAAAGCCACTGTATGTCCAAAGCCACTGTTTAAAACCACTGTATGTCCAAAGCCACTGTCCAGAGCCACTGTATGTCCAAAGCCACTGTATGTCCAAAGCCACTGTCCGTAGCCACTGTATGTCCAAAGCCACTGTATGTCCAAAGCCACCGTCCAAAGCCACTGTTTGTCCAAAGCCACTGTATGTCCAAAGCCACTGTATGTCCAAAGCCACTGTCCAAAGCCACTGTATGTCCAAAGCCACTGTATGTCCAAAGTCACTGTCTAAAGCCACTGTATGTCCAAAGCCACTGTATGTCCAAAGCCACTGTCCAAAGCAACCGTATGTCCAAAGCCACTGTATGTCCAAAGCCACTGTCCAAAGCCACGGTATGTCCAAACCACTGTATGTCCAAAGCCACTGTCCAAAGCCACTGTATGTCCAAAGCCACTGTATGTCCAAAGCCACTGTCCAAAGCCACTGTATGTCCAAAGCCACTGTATGTCCAAAGCCACTGTCTAAAGCCACTGTATGTCCAAAGCCACTGTCCAAAGCCACTGTATGTCCAAAGCCACTGTATGTCCAAAGCCACTGTCCAAAGCCACTGTATGTCCAAAGCCACTGTATGTCCAAAGCCACTGTCCAAAGCCACTGTATGTCCAAAGCCACTGTATGTCCAAAGCCACTGTCCAAAGCCACTGTATGTCCAAAGCCACTATACAAAGCCACTGTCCAAATCTACTGTCCAAAGCCACTCTATGTCCAAAGCCACTGTACAAAGCCAGTGTACAAAGCCACTGACCAAAGCAATACTATGTCCAAAGCCACTGTCCAAAGCCACTGTCCAAAGCCACTGTCCAAAGCAACTCTATGTCCAAAGCCACTGTCCGAAGCCACTGTCCAAAGCCACTGTCCAAAGCCACTCTATGTCCAAAGCCACTGTCCAAAGCCACTCTCCAAAGTCACTTTCCTTAACCAATCTATGTCCAAAGCCACTGTCCAAAGCCACTCTCCAAAGCAACTGTCCAAAGCCACTCTATATCCAAAGCTACTGTCCAAAGCCACTCTCCAAAGCCACTGTCCAAAGCCACTGTATGTCCAAAGCCACTGTATGTCCAAAGCCACTGTCCAAAGCCACTGTATGTCCAAAGCCACTGTATATCCAAAGCCACTGTCCAAAGCCAATGTATATCCAAAGCCACTGTCCAAAGCCACTGTATGTCCAATGCCACTGTATGTCCGAAGCCACTGTCCAAAGCCACTGTCCAAAGCCACTCTATGTCCAAAGCCACTGTCCAAAGCCCCTGTCCAAAGCCACTGTCCAAAGCCACTCTATGTCCAAAGCCACTGTCCAAAGCGACTCTCCAAAGCCACTGTCCTAAACCACTCTATGTCCAAAGCCACTGTCCAAAGCCACTTTCCAAAGCCACTTTCCAAAGCCACTCTATGTCCAAAGCCACTGTCCAAAGCCACTCTCCAAAGCCACTGTCCAAAGCCACTGTATGTCCAAAACCACTGTATGTCCAAAGCCACTGTCTAAAGCCACTGTATGTCCAAAGCCACTGTATGTCCAAAGCCACTGTCCAAAGTAACCGTATGTCCAAAGCCACTGTATGTCCAAAGCCACTGTCCAAAGCCACCGTATGTCCAAACCACTGTATGTCCAAAGCCACTGTCCAAAGCCACTGTATGTCCGAAGCCACTGTATGTCCAAAGCCACTGTCCAAAGCCACTGTATGTCCAAAGCCACTGTATGTCCAAAGCAACTGTCTAAAGCCACTGTATGTCCAAAGCCACTGTCCAAAGCCACTGTATGTCCAAAGCCACTGTATGTCCAAAGCCACTGTCCAAAGCCACTGTATGTCCAAAGCCACTGTATCTCCAAAGCCACTGTCCAAAGCCACTGTATGTCCAAAGCCACCCTATGTCCAAAGCCACTGTCCAAAGCCACTGTATGTCCAAAGCCACTGTATGACCAAAGCCACTGTCCAAAGCCGCTGTATGTCCAAAGCCACTGTACAAAGCCACTGTCCAAATCCACTGTCCAAAGCCACTCTATGTCCAAAGCCACTGTACAAAGCCAGTGTCCAAAGCCACTGACCAAAGCAATACTATGTCCAAAGCCACTGTCCAAAGCCACTGTCCAAAGCCACTGTCCAAAGCCACTCTATGTCCAAAGCCACTGTCCGAAGCCACTGTGCAAAGCCACTGTCCAAAGCCACTCTATGTCCAAAGCCACTGTCCAAAGCCACTCTCCAAAGCCACTTTCCTTAACCAATCTATGTCCAAAACCACTGTCCAATGCCACTCTCCAAAGCAACTGTCCAAAGCCACTCTATATCCAAAGCCACTGTCCAAAGCCACTCTCCAAAGCCACTGTCCAAAGCCACTGTATGTCCAAAGCCACTGTATGTCCAAAGCCACTGTCCAAAGCCACTGTATGTCCAAAGCCACTGTATATCCAAAGCCACTGTCCAAAGCCAATGTATATCCAAAGCCACTGTCCAAAGCCACTGTATGTCCAATGCCACTGTATGTCCGAAGCCACTGTCCAAAGCTACTGTCCAAAGCCACTCTATGTCCAAAGCCACTGTCCAAAGCCACTGTCCAAAGCCACTGTCCAAAGCCACTCTATGTCCAAAGCCACTGTCCAAAGCCACTCTCCAAAGCCACTGTCCTAAACCACTCTATGTCCAAAGCCACTGTCCAAAGCCACTTTCCAAAGCCACTGTCCAAAGCCACTCTATGTCCAAAGCCACTGTCCAAAGCCACTCTCCAAAGCCACTGTCCAAAGCCACTGTATGTCCAAAGCCACTGTATGTCCAAAGCCACTGTATCTCCAAAGCCACTGTCCAAAGCCAATGTATATCCAAAGCCACTGTCCAAAGCCACTGTATGTCCAATGCCACTGTATGTCCGAAGCCACTGTCCAAAGCCACTGTCCAAAGCCACTCTATGTCCAAAGCCACTGTCCAAAGCCACTGTCCAAAGCCACTGTCCAAAGCCACTGTCCAAAGCCACTCTATGTCCAAAGCCACTGTCCAAAGCCACTCTCCAAAGCCACTGTCCTAAACCACTCTCTGTCCAAAGCCACTGTCCAAAGCCACTTTCCAAAGCCACTGTCCAAAGCCACTCTATGTCCAAAGCCATTGTCCAAAGCCACTCTCCAAAGCCACTGTCCAAAGCCACTGTATGTCCAAAACCACTGTATGTCCAAAGCCACTGTCTAAAGCCACTGTATGTCCAAAGCCACTGTATGTCCAAAGCCACTGTCCAAAGCAACCGTATGTCCAAAGCCACTGTATGTCCAAAGCCACTGTCCAAATCCACCGTATGTCCAAACCACTGTATGTCCAAAGCCACTGTCCAAAGCCACTGTATGTCCAAAGCCACTGTATGTCCAAAGCCACTGTCCAAAGCCACTGTATGTCCAAAGCCACTGTATGTCCAAAGCCAATGTCCAAAGCCACTGTATGTCCAAAGCCACTGTATGTCCAAAGCCACTGTCCAAAGCCACTGTATGTCCAAAGCCACTGTACAAAGCCACTGTCCAAATCCACTGTCCAAAGCCACTCTATGTCCAAAGCCACTGTACAAAGCCACTGTCCAAAGCCACTGTCCAAAGCCACTCTATGTCCAAAGCCACTGTCCAAATCCACTGTCCAAAGCCACTGTCCAAAGCCACTCTATGTCCAAAGCCACTGTCCAAAGCCACTCTCCAAAGCCACTGTCCTTAACCAATCTATGTCCAAAGCCACTGTCCAAAGCCACTCTCCAAAGCCACTGTCCAAAGCCACTCTATATCCAAAGCCACTGTCCAAAGCCACTCTCCAAAGCCACTCTCCAAAGCCACTCTATGTCCAAAGCCACTGTCGAAAGACATTCTCCAAAGCCACTCTCCAAAGCCACTCTATGTCCAAAGCCACTGTCCAAAGCCACTCTATGTCCAAAGCCACTGTCCAAAGCCACTGTCCAAAGCCACTCTCCAAAGCCACTCTATGTCCAAAGCCACTGTCCAAAGCCACTCTCCAATGCCACTGCCCAAAGCCACTCTATCTACAAAGCCACTGTCCAAAGACACTGTCTAAAGTCACTGTCCAAAGCTAATCTATGTCCAAAGCAACTGTTCAAAGCCAATTTCCAAAGCCACTGTCCAAAGCCACTCTATGCCCAAAGCCACTGTCCAAAGCCACTCTTCAAAGCCACTGTCCAAAGCCACTCTATGTCCAGAGCCACTGTCCAAAGCCAGTCTCCAAAGCCACTGTCCAAAGCCACTCTATGTCCAAAGCCACTGTCCAAAGCCACTGTCCATAGCCACTGACCAAAGCCACTCTATGTCCAATGCCACTGTCCAAAGCCACTGTCCAAAGCCACTGTCCAAAGCCACTCTATGTCCAAAGCCATTGTCCAAAGCCACTCTCCACAGCCACTCTCCAAAGCCACTCTATGTCCAAAAGCACTGTCCAAAGCCACTGTCCAAAGCCACTCTCCAAAGCCACTCTATGTCCAAAGCCACTGTCCAAAGCCACTCTCCAAAGCCACTCCCAAAGCCACTCTCCAAAGCCACTCTATGTCCAAAGCCACTGTCCAAAGCCACTCTCCAAAGCTACTCTCCAAAGCCACTCTATGTCCAAAGCCACTGTCCAAAGCCACTGTCCAAAGCCACTCTCCAAAGCCACTCTATCTCCAAAGCCGCTGTTCAAAGCCACTCTCCAAAGCCACTCTATGTCCAAAGCCACTGTCCATAGCCACTGTCCAAAGCAAATGTCCAAAGCCACTCTATGTCCAAAGCCACTGTCCAAAGCCACTCTATGTCCAAAGCCACTGTCCAAAGCCAATCTCCAAAGCCACTGTCCAAAGCCACTGTATGTCCAAAGCCACTGTATGTCCAAAGCCACTGTCCAAAGCCACTGTATGTCCAAAGCCACTGTATGTCCAAAGCCACTATTCAAAGCCAATGTATGTCCAAAGCCACTGTATATCCAAAGCCACTGTCCAAAGCCACTGTATGTCCAAAGCCACTGTATGTCCAAATCCACTGTCTAAAGCCACTGTATGTCCAAAGCCACTGTTCAAAGCCACTGTATGTTCAAAGCCACTGTCTGTCCAAAGCCACTGTCCAAAGCCACTCTCCAAAGCCACTCTCCAAAGCCACTCTCCAAAGCCACTCTATGTCCAAAGCCACTGTCCAAAGCCACTCTCCAAAGCCACTGTCCTAAACCACTCTATGTCCAAAGCCACTGTCCAAAGCCACTCTCCAAAGCCACTGTCCAAAGCCACTCTATGTCCAAAGCCACTGTCCAAAGCCACTCTCCAAAGCCACTGTCCAAAGCCACTGTATGTCCAAAGCCACTGTATGGCTAAATCCACTGTCCAAAGCCACTCTATGTCCAAAGCCACTGTATGTCCAAAGCCACTGTCCAAAGCCACTCTATGTCCAAAGCCACTGTATGTCCAAAGCAACTGTCCAAAGCAACCGTATGTCCAAAGCCACTGTATGTCCAAAGCCACTGTCCAAAGCCACCATATGTCCAAAGCCACTGTATGTCCAAAGCCACTGTCCAAAGCCACTGTATGTCCAAAGCCACTGTATGTCCAAAGCCACTGTCTAAAGCCACTGTATGTCCAAAGCCACTGTCCAAAGCCACTGTATGTTCAAAGCCACTGTATGTCCAAAGCCACTGTCCAAAGCCACTGTATGTCCAAAGCCACTGTATGTCCAAAGCCAATGTCCAAAGCCACTGTATGTCCAAAGCCACTGTATGTCCAAAGCAACTGTACAAAGCCACTGTCCAAATACACTGTCCAAAGCCACTCTATGTCCAAATCCACTGTACAAAGCCACTGTCCAAAGCCACTGTCCAAAGCAATACTATGTCCAAAGCCACTGTCCAAAGCCACTGTCCAAAGCCACTGTCCAAAGCCACTCTATGTCCAAAGCCACTGTCCGAAGCCACTGTCCAAAGCCACTGTCCAAAGCCACTCTATGTCCAAAGCCACTGTCCAAAGCCACTGTCCAAAGCCACTGTCCAAAGCCACTCTATGTCCAAAGCCACTGTCCAAAGCCACTCTCCAAAGCCACTGTCCTAAACCACTCTATGTCCAAAGCCACTGTCCAAAGCCACTCTCCAAAGCCACTGTCCAAAGCCACTCTATTTCCAAAGCCACTGTCCAAAGCCACTCTCCAAAGCTACTGTCCAAAGCCACTGTATTTCCAAAGCCACTGTATGTCCAAAGCCACTGTCCAAAGCCATTGTATGTCCAAAGACACTGTATGTCCAAATCCACTGTCCTAAGCCAATGTATGTCCAAAGCCACTGTATATCCAAAGCCACTGTCCAAAGCCACTGTATGTCCAAAGCCACTGTATGTCCAAAGCCACTGTTTAAAACCACTGTATGTCCAAAGCCACTGTCCAAAGCCACTGTATGTCCAAAGCCACTGTATGTCCAAAGCCACTGTCCGTAGCCACTGTATGTCCAAAGCCACTGTATGTCCAAAGCCACCGTCCAAAGCCACTGTTTGTCCAAAGCCACTGTATGTCCAAAGCCACTGTATGTCCAAAGCCACTGTCCAAAGCCACTGTATGTCCAAAGCCACTGTATGTCCAAAGTCACTGTCTAAAGCCACTGTATGTCCAAAGCCACTGTATGTCCAAAGCCACTGTCCAAAGCAACCGTATGTCCAAAGCCACTGTATGTCCAAAGCCACTGTCCAAAGCCACGGTATGTCCAAACCACTGTATGTCCAAAGCCACTGTCCAAAGCCACTGTATGTCCAAAGCCACTGTATGTCCAAAGCCACTGTCCAAAGCCACTGTATGTCCAAAGCCACTGTATGTCCAAAGCCACTGTCTAAAGCCACTGTATGTCCAAAGCCACTGTCCAAAGCCACTGTATGTCCAAAGCCACTGTATGTCCAAAGCCACTGTCCAAAGCCACTGTATGTCCAAAGCCACTGTATGTCCAAAGCCACTGTCCAAAGCCACTGTATGTCCAAAGCCACTGTATGTCCAAAGCCACTGTCCAAAGCCACTGTATGTCCAAAGCCACTGTATGTCCAAAGCCACTGTCCAAAGCCACTGTATGTCCAAAGCCACTGTACAAAGCCACTGTCCAAATCTACTGTCCAAAGCCACTCTATGTCCAAAGCCACTGTACAAAGCCAGTGTACAAAGCCACTGACCAAAGCAATACTATGTCCAAAGCCACTGTCCAAAGCCACTGTCCAAAGCCACTGTCCAAAGCAACTCTATGTCCAAAGCCACTGTCCGAAGCCACTGTCCAAAGCCACTGTCCAAAGCCACTCTATGTCCAAAGCCACTGTCCAAAGCCACTCTCCAAAGTCACTTTCCTTAACCAATCTATGTCCAAAGCCACTGTCCAAAGCCACTCTCCAAAGCAACTGTCCAAAGCCACTCTATATCCAAAGCTACTGTCCAAAGCCACTCTCCAAAGCCACTGTCCAAAGCCACTGTATGTCCAAAGCCACTGTATGTCCAAAGCCACTGTCCAAAGCCACTGTATGTCCAAAGCCACTGTATATCCAAAGCCACTGTCCTAAGCCAATGTATATCCAAAGCCACTGTCCAAAGCCACTGTATGTCCAATGCCACTGTATGTCCGAAGCCACTGTCCAAAGCCACTGTCCAAAGCCACTCTATGTCCAAAGCCACTGTCCAAAGCCCCTGTCCAAAGCCACTGTCCAAAGCCACTCTATGTCCAAAGCCACTGTCCAAAGCGACTCTCCAAAGCCACTGTCCTAAACCACTCTATGTCCAAAGCCACTGTCCAAAGCCACTTTCCAAAGCCACTTTCCAAAGCCACTCTATGTCCAAAGCCACTGTCCAAAGCCACTCTCCAAAGCCACTGTCCAAAGCCACTGTATGTCCAAAACCACTGTATGTCCAAAGCCACTGTCTAAAGCCACTGTATGTCCAAAGCCACTGTATGTCCAAAGCCACTGTCCAAAGCAACCGTATGTCCAAAGCCACTGTATGTCCAAAGCCACTGTCCAAAGCCACCGTATGTCCAAACCACTGTATGTCCAAAGCCACTGTCCAAAGCCACTGTATGTCCGAAGCCACTGTATGTCCAAAGCCACTGTCCAAAGCCACTGTATGTCCAAAGCCACTGTATGTCCAAAGCAACTGTCTAAAGCCACTGTATGTCCAAAGCCACTGTCCAAAGCCACTGTATGTCCAAAGCCACTGTATGTCCAAAGCCACTGTCCAAAGCCACTGTATGTCCAAAGCCACTGTATCTCCAAAGCCACTGTCCAAAGCCACTGTATGTCCAAAGCCACCCTATGTCCAAAGCCACTGTCCAAAGCCACTGTATGTCCAAAGCCACTGTATGACCAAAGCCACTGTCCAAAGCCACTGTATGTCCAAAGCCACTGTACAAAGCCACTGTCCAAATCCACTGTCCAAAGCCACTCTATGTCCAAAGCCACTGTACAAAGCCAGTGTCCAAAGCCACTGACCAAAGCAATACTATGTCCAAAGCCACTGTCCAAAGCCACTGTCCAAAGCCACTGTCCAAAGCCACTCTATGTCCAAAGCCACTGTCCGAAGCCACTGTCCAAAGCCACTGTCCAAAGCCACTCTATGTCCAAAGCCACTGTCCAAAGCCACTCTCCAAAGCCACTTTCCTTAACCAATCTATGTCCAAAGCCACTGTCCAAAGCCACTCTCCAAAGCAACTGTCCAAAGCCACTCTATATCCAAAGCCACTGTCCAAAGCCACTCTCCAAAGCCACTGTCCAAAGCCACTGTATGTCCAAAGCCACTGTATGTCCAAAGCCACTGTCCAAAGCCACTGTATGTCCAAAGCCACTGTATATCCAAAGCCACTGTCCAAAGCCAATGTATATCCAAAGCCACTGTCCAAAGCCACTGTATGTCCAATGCCACTGTATGTCCGAAGCCACTGTCCAAAGCTACTGTCCAAAGCCACTCTATGTCCAAAGCCACTGTCCAAAGCCACTGTCCAAAGCCACTGTCCAAAGCCACTCTATGTCCAAAGCCACTGTCCAAAGCCACTCTCCAAAGCCACTGTCCTAAACCACTCTATGTCCAAAGCCACTGTCCAAAGCCACTTTCCAAAGCCACTCTCCAAAGCCACTCTATGTCCAAAGCCACTGTCCAAAGCCACTCTCCAAAGCCACTGTCCAAAGCCACTGTATGTCCAAAGCCACTGTATGTCCAAAGCCACTGTATCTCCAAAGCCACTGTCCAAAGCCAATGTATATCCAAAGCCACTGTCCAAAGCCACTGTATGTCCAATGCCACTGTATGTCCGAAGCCACTGTCCAAAGCCACTGTCCAAAGCCACTCTATGTCCAAAGCCACTGTCCAAAGCCACTGTCCAAAGCCACTGTCCAAAGCCACTCTATGTCCAAAGCCACTGTCCAAAGCCACTCTCCAAAGCCACTGTCCTAAACCACTCTCTGTCCAAAGCCACTGTCCAAAGCCACTTTCCAAAGCCACTGTCCAAAGCCACTCTATGTCCAAAGCCATTGTCCAAAGCCACTCTCCAAAGCCACTGTCCAAAGCCACTGTATGTCCAAAACCACTGTATGTCCAAAGCCACTGTCTAAAGCCACTGTATGTCCAAAGCCACTGTATGTCCAAAGCCACTGTCCAAAGCAACCGTATGTCCAAAGCCACTGTATGTCCAAAGCCACTGTCCAAATCCACCGTATGTCCAAACCACTGTATGTCCAAAGCCACTGTCCAAAGCCACTGTATGTCCAAAGCCACTGTATGTCCAAAGCCACTGTCCAAAGCCACTGTATGTCCAAAGCCACTGTATGTCCAAAGCCACTGTCTAAAGCCACTGTATGTCCAAAGCCACTGTCCAAAGCCACGTCCAAAGCCACTGTATGTCCAAAGCCACTGTCCAAAGCCACTGTATGTCCAAAGCCACTGTATGTCCAATGCCACTGTTCAAAGCCACTGTATGTCCAAAGCCACCCTATGTCCAAAGCCACTGTCCAAAGCCACTGTATGTCCAAAGCCACTGTATGTCCAAAGCCACTGTCCAAAGCCACTGTATGTCCAAAGCCACTGTACAAAGCCACTGTCCAAATCCACTGTCCAAAGCCACTCTATGTCCAAAGCCACTGTACAAAGCCAGTGTCCAAAGCCACTGACCAAAGCAATACTATGTCCAAAGCCACTGTCCAAAGCCACTGTCCAAAGCCACTGTCCAAAGCCACTCTATGTCCAAAGCCACTGTCCGAAGCCACTGTCCAAAGCCAATGTCCAAAGCCACTCTATGTCCAAAGCCACTGTCCAAAGCCACTCTCCAAAGCCACTTTCCTTAACCAATCTATGTCCAAAGCCACTGTCCAAAGCCACTCTCCAAAGCAACTGTCCAAAGCCACTCTATATCCAAAGCCACTGTCCAAAGCCACTCTCCAAAGCCACTGTCCAAAGCCACTGTATGTCCAAAGCCACTGTATGTCCAAAGCCACTGTCCAAAGCCACTGTATGTCCAAAGCCACTGTATATCCAAAGCCACTGTCCAAAGCCAATGTATATCCAAAGCCACTGTCCAAAGCCACTGTATGTCCAATGCCACTGTATGTCCGAAGCCACTGTCCAAAGCCACTGTCCAAAGCCACTCTATGTCCAAAGCCACTGTCCAAAGCCACTGTCCAAAGCCACTGTCCAAAGCCACTCTATGTCCAAAGCCACTGTCCAAAGCCACTCTCCAAAGCCACTGTCCTAAACTACTCTATGTCCAAAGCCACTCTCCAAAGCCACTTTCCAAAGCCACTGTCCAAAGCCACTCTATGTCCAAAGCCACTGTCCAAAGCCACTCTCCAAAGCCAATGTCCAAAGCCACTGTATGTCCAAAGCCACTGTATGTCCAAAGCCACTGTCCAAAGCCACTGTATGTCCAAAGCCACTGTATGTCCAAAGCCACTATCCTAAGCCACTGTATGTCCAAAGCCACTGTATATCCAAAGCCACTATCCAAAGCCACTGTATGTCCGAAGCCACTGTATGTCCAAAGCCACTGTCTAAAGCCATTGTATGTCCAAAGCTACTGTCCAAAGCCACTCTATGTCCAAAGCCACTGTATGTCCAAAGCCACTGTCCGTAGCCACTGTATGTCCAAAGCCACTGTATGTCCAAAAACACTGTCCAAAGCCACTGTATGTCCAAAGCCACTGTCCAAAGCCACTGTATGTCCAAAGCCACTGTATGTCCAAAGCCACTGTCCAAAGCCACTGTTAGTCCAAAGCCACTGTATGTCCAAAGCCACTGTCTAAAGCCACTGTATGTCCAAAGCCACTGTATGTCCAAAGCCACTGTCCAAAGCAACCGTATGTCCAAAGCCACTGTATGTCCAAAGCCACTGTCCAAAGCCACCGTATGTCCAAACCACTGTATGTCCAAAGCAACTGTCCAAAGCCACTGTATGTCCAAAGCCACTGTCCAAAGCCACTGTATGTCCAAAGCCACTCTATGTCCAAAGCCAGTGTCTAAAGCCACTGTATGTCCAAAGCCACTGTCCAAAGCCACTGTATGTCCAAAGCCACTGTATGTCCAAAGACACTGTCCAAAGCCACTGTATGTCCAAAGCCACTGTATGTCCAAAGCCACTGTCCAAAGCCACTGTATGTCCAAAGCCACTGTATGTCCAAAGCCACTGTCCAAAGCCACTGTATGTCCAAAGCCACTGTATGTCCAAAGCCACTGTCCAAAGTCAATGTATGGCCAAAGCCACTGTACAAAGCCACTGTCCAAATCCACTGTCCAAAGCCACTCTATGTCCAAAGCCACTGTACAAAGCCAGTGTCCAAAGCCACTGTCCAAAGCAATACTATGTCCAAAGCCACTGTCCAAAGCCACTGTCCAAAGCCACTGTCCAAAGCCACTCTATGTCCAAAGCCACTGTCCGAAGCCACTGTCCAAAGCCACTGTCCAAAGCCACTCTATGTCCAAAGCCACTGTCCAAAGCCACTGTCCAAAGCCACTCTATGTCCAAAGCCACTGTCCAAAGCCACTCTCCAAAGCCACTTTCCTTAACCAATCTATGTCCAAAGCCACTGTCCAAAGCCACTCTCCAAAACCACTGTCCAAAGCCACTCTATATCCAAAGCCACTGTCCAAAGCCACTCTCCAAAGCCACTGTCCAAAGCCACTGTATGTCCAAAGCCACTGTATGTCCAAAGCCACTGTCCAAAGCCACTGTATGTCCAAAGCCACTGTATATCCAAAGCAACTGTCCAAAGCCACTGTATATCCAAAGCCACTGTCCAAAGCCACTGTATGTCCAATGCCACTGTATGTCCAAAGCTACTATCCAAAGCCACTTTATGTCCAAAGCCACTGTATGTCCATAGCCACTGTCCAAAGCCACTGTATGTCCAAAGCCACTGTATGTCCAAAGCCACTGTCTAAAGCCACTGTATGTCCAAAATCACTGTCCAAAGCCACTGTATATCCAAAGCCACTGTATGTCCAAACACTGTACATAGCCACTGTATGTCCAAAGCCACTGTATGTCCAAAGCCACTGTCCAAAGCCACTGTATGTCCAAAGCCACTGTATGTCCAAAGCCACTGTATGTCCAAAGCCACTGTATGTCCAAAGCCACTGTATGTCCAAAGCCACTGTCCAAAGCCACTGTATGTCTAAAGCCACTGTATGTCCAAAGCCACTGTCCAAAGCCACTGTATGTCCAAAGCCACGGTATGTCCAAAGCCACTGTCCAAAGCCACAGTATGTCCAAAGCTACTGTATGTCCAAAGCCACAGTCCAAAGCCACTGTATGTCCAAAGTCACTGTATGTCCAAAGCCACTGTCCAAAGCCACTGTATGTCCAAAGCCACTGTATGTCCAAAGCCACTGTCCAAAGCCACTGTGTGTCCAAAGCCACTGTATGTCCAAAGCCACTGTCCAAAGCCACTGTATGTCCAAAGCTACTGTATGTCCAAAGCCACTGTATGTCCAAAGCCACTGTCCAAAGCCACTGTACGTCCAAAGCCACTGTATGTCCAAAGCCACTGTATGTCCAAAGCCACTGTCCAAAGCCACTATATGTCCAAAGCCACTGTATGTCCAAAGCCACTGTCCAAAGGCAAAGCCACTCTCCAAAGCCACTGTCCAAAGCCACTCTATGTCCAAAGCCACTGTGCAAAGCCACTCTCCAAAGCCACTGTCCAAAGCCACTCTATATCCTAAGCCACTGTCGAAAGCCACTGTCCAAAGCCACTCTCCAAAGCCACTCTATGTGCAAAGCTACTGTCCAAAGCCACTCTCCAAAGCCACTCTCCAAAGCCACTCTATGTCCAAAGCCACTGTCCAAACCCAATGTCCAAAGCCACTCTCCAAAGCCACTCTATGTCCAAAGCCATTGTACAAAGCCACTCTCCAAAGCCACTCTCCAAAGCCAATCAATATCCAAAGCCACTGTACAAAGCCACTGTCTAAAGCCACTCTCCAAAGCCACTCTATGTCCAAAGCCACTGTCCAAAGCCACTCTTCAAAGCCACTCTCCAAAGCCACTCTATGTCCAAAGCCACTGTCCAAAGCCACTCTCCAAAGCCACTGTCCAAAGCCACTCTATGTCCAAAGCCACTGTCCAAAGCCACTCTCCAAAGCCACTGTCCAAAGCCACTCTATGTCCAAAGCTACTGTCCAAAGCCACTGTCCAAAGCCATTCTCCAAAGCCACTCTCCAAAGCCACTCTATTTCCAAAGCCACTGTCCAAAGCCACTCTATGTCCAAAGTCACTGTCCAAAGCCACTGTCCAAAGCCACGGTCCAAAGCCACTCTATGTCCAAAGCCACTGTCCAAAGCCACTGTCCAAAGCCACTGTCCAAAGCCACTCTATGTCCAAAGCCACTGTCTAAAGCCACTCTCCAAAGCCACTGTCCAAAGCCACTGTATGTCCAAAGCCACTGTATGTCCAAAGCCACTGTCCAAAGCCACTGTATGTCCAAAGCCACTGTATGTCCAAAGCCACTATCCTAAGCGACTGTATGTCCAAAGCCACTGTATATCCAAATCCACTGTCCAAAGCCACTGTATGTCCGAAGCCACTGTATGTCCAAAGCCACTGTCTAAAGCCACTGTATGTCCAAAGCCACTGTCCAAAGCCACTGTATGTCCAAAGCCACTGTATGTCCAAAGCCACTGTCCATAGCCACTGTATGACCAAAGCCACTGTATGTCCAAAAACACTGTCCAAAGCCACTGTATGTCCAAAGCCACTGTATGTCTAAAGCCACTGTCCAAAGCCACTGTATATCCAAAGCCACTGTATGTCCAAAGCCACTGTCTAAAGCCACTGTATGTCCAAAGCCACTGTATGTCCAAAGCCACTGTCCAAAGCAACCGTATGTCCAAAGCCACTGTATGTCCAAAGCCACTGTCCAAAGCAACCGTATGTCCAAAGCCACTGTATGTCCAAAGCCACTGTCCAAAGCCACCGTATGTCCAAAGCCACTGTATGTCCAAAGCCACTGTCCAAAGCCACTGTATGTCCAAAGCCACTGTATGTCCAAAGCCACTGTCTAAAGCCACTGTATGTCCAAAGCCACTGTCCAAAGCCACTGTATGTTCAAAGCCACTGTATGTCCAAAGCCACTGTCCAAAGCCACTGTATGTCCAAAGCCACTGTATGTCCGAAGCCACTGTCCAAAGCTACTGTCCAAAGCCACTCTATGTCCAAAGCCACTGTCCAAAGCCACTGTCCAAAGCCACTGTCCAAAGCCACTCTATGTCCAAAGCCACTGTCCAAAGCCACTCTCCAAAGCCACTGTCCTAAACCACTCTATGTCCAAAGCCACTGTCCAAAGCCACTTTCCAAAGCCACTGTCCAAAGCCACTCTATGTCCAAAGCCACTGTCCAAAGCCACTCTCCAAAGCCACTGTCCAAAGCCACTGTATGTCCAAAGCCACTGTATGTCCAAAGCCACTGTATCTCCAAAGCCACTGTCCAAAGCCAATGTATATCCAAAGCCACTGTCCAAAGCCACTGTATGTCCAATGCCACTGTATGTCCGAAGCCACTGTCCAAAGCCACTGTCCAAAGCCACTCTATGTCCAAAGCCACTGTCCAAAGCCACTGTCCAAAGCCACTGTCCAAAGCCACTCTATGTCCAAAGCCACTGTCCAAAGCCACTCTCCAAAGCCACTGTCCTAAACCACTCTCTGTCCAAAGCCACTGTCCAAAGCCACTTTCCAAAGCCACTGTCCAAAGCCACTCTATGTCCAAAGCCATTGTCCAAAGCCACTCTCCAAAGCCACTGTCCAAAGCCACTGTATGTCCAAAACCACTGTATGTCCAAAGCCACTGTCTAAAGCCACTGTATGTCCAAAGCCACTTTATGTCCAAAGCCACTGTCCAAAGCAACCGTATGTCCAAAGCCACTGTATGTCCAAAGCCACTGTCCAAATCCACCGTATGTCCAAACCACTGTATGTCCAAAGCCACTGTCCAAAGCCACTGTATGTCCAAAGCCACTGTATGTCCAAAGCCACTGTCCAAAGCCACTGTATGTCCAAAGCCACTGTATGTCCAAAGCCACTGTCTAAAGCCACTGTATGTCCAAAGCCACTGTCCAAAGCCACGTCCAAAGCCACTGTATGTCCAAAGCCACTGTCCAAAGCCACTGTATGTCCAAAGCCACTGTATGTCCAATGCCACTGTTCAAAGCCACTGTATGTCCAAAGCCACCCTATGTCCAAAGCCACTGTCCAAAGCCACTGTATGTCCAAAGCCACTGTATGTCCAAAGCCACTGTCCAAAGCCACTGTATGTCCAAAGCCACTGTACAAAGCCACTGTCCAAATCCACTGTCCAAAGCCACTCTATGTCCAAAGCCACTGTACAAAGCCAGTGTCCAAAGCCACTGACCAAAGCAATACTATGTCCAAAGCCACTGTCCAAAGCCACTGTCCAAAGCCACTGTCCAAAGCCACTCTATGTCCAAAGCCACTGTCCGAAGCCACTGTCCAAAGCCAATGTCCAAAGCCACTCTATGTCCAAAGCCACTGTCCAAAGCCACTCTCCAAAGCCACTTTCCTTAACCAATCTATGTCCAAAGCCACTGTCCAAAGCCACTCTCCAAAGCAACTGTCCAAAGCCACTCTATATCCAAAGCCACTGTCCAAAGCCACTCTCCAAAGCCACTGTCCAAAGCCACTGTATGTCCAAAGCCACTGTATGTCCAAAGCCACTGTCCAAAGCCACTGTATGTCCAAAGCCACTGTATATCCAAAGCCACTGTCCAAAGCCAATGTATATCCAAAGCCACTGTCCAAAGCCACTGTATGTCCAATGCCACTGTATGTCCGAAGCCACTGTCCAAAGCCACTGTCCAAAGCCACTCTATGTCCAAAGCCACTGTCCAAAGCCACTGTCCAAAGCCACTGTCCAAAGCCACTCTATGTCCAAAGCCACTGTCCAAAGCCACTCTCCAAAGCCACTGTCCTAAACTACTCTATGTCCAAAGCCACTCTCCAAAGCCACTTTCCAAAGCCACTGTCCAAAGCTACTCTATGTCCAAAGCCACTGTCCAAAGCCACTCTCCAAAGCCAATGTCCAAAGCCACTGTATGTCCAAAGCCACTGTATGTCCAAAGCCACTGTCCAAAGCCACTGTATGTCCAAAGCCACTGTATGTCCAAAGCCACTATCCTAAGCCACTGTATGTCCAAAGCCACTGTATATCCAAAGCCACTATCCAAAGCCACTGTATGTCCGAAGCCACTGTATGTCCAAAGCCACTGTCTAAAGCCATTGTATGTCCAAAGCTACTGTCCAAAGCCACTCTATGTCCAAAGCCACTGTATGTCCAAAGCCACTGTCCGTAGCCACTGTATGTCCAAAGCCACTGTATGTCCAAAAACACTGTCCAAAGCCACTGTATGTCCAAAGCCACTGTCCAAAGCCACTGTATGTCCAAAGCCACTGTATGTCCAAAGCCACTGTCCAAAGCCACTGTTAGTCCAAAGCCACTGTATGTCCAAAGCCACTGTCTAAAGCCACTGTATGTCCAAAGCCACTGTATGTCCAAAGCCACTGTCCAAAGCAACCGTATGTCCAAAGCCACTGTATGTCCAAAGCCACTGTCCAAAGCCACCGTATGTCCAAACCACTGTATGTCCAAAGCAACTGTCCAAAGCCACTGTATGTCCAAAGCCACTGTCCAAAGCCACTGTATGTCCAAAGCCACTCTATGTCCAAAGCCAGTGTCTAAAGCCACTGTATGTCCAAAGCCACTGTCCAAAGCCACTGTATGTCCAAAGCCACTGTATGTCCAAAGACACTGTCCAAAGCCACTGTATGTCCAAAGCCACTGTATGTCCAAAGCCACTGTCCAAAGCCACTGTATGTCCAAAGCCACTGTATGTCCAAAGCCACTGTCCAAAGCCACTGTATGTCCAAAGCCACTGTATGTCCAAAGCCACTGTCCAAAGTCAATGTATGGCCAAAGCCACTGTACAAAGCCACTGTCCAAATCCACTGTCCAAAGCCACTCTATGTCCAAAGCCACTGTACAAAGCCAGTGTCCAAAGCCACTGTCCAAAGCAATACTATGTCCAAAGCCACTGTCCAAAGCCACTGTCCAAAGCCACTGTCCAAAGCCACTCTATGTCCAAAGCCACTGTCCGAAGCCACTGTCCAAAGCCACTGTCCAAAGCCACTCTATGTCCAAAGCCACTGTCCAAAGCCACTGTCCAAAGCCACTCTATGTCCAAAGCCACTGTCCAAAGCCACTCTCCAAAGCCACTTTCCTTAACCAATCTATGTCCAAAGCCACTGTCCAAAGCCACTCTCCAAAACCACTGTCCAAAGCCACTCTATATCCAAAGCCACTGTCCAAAGCCACTCTCCAAAGCCACTGTCCAAAGCCACTGTATGTCCAAAGCCACTGTATGTCCAAAGCCACTGTCCAAAGCCACTGTATGTCCAAAGCCACTGTATATCCAAAGCAACTGTCCAAAGCCACTGTATATCCAAAGCCACTGTCCAAAGCCACTGTATGTCCAATGCCACTGTATGTCCAAAGCTACTATCCAAAGCCACTTTATGTCCAAAGCCACTGTATGTCCATAGCCACTGTCCAAAGCCACTGTATGTCCAAAGCCACTGTATGTCCAAAGCCACTGTCTAAAGCCACTGTATGTCCAAAATCACTGTCCAAAGCCACTGTATATCCAAAGCCACTGTATGTCCAAACACTGTACATAGCCACTGTATGTCCAAAGCCACTGTATGTCCAAAGCCACTGTCCAAAGCCACTGTATGTCCAAAGCCACTGTATGTCCAAAGCCACTGTATGTCCAAAGCCACTGTATGTCCAAAGCCACTGTATGTCCAAAGCCACTGTCCAAAGCCACTGTATGTCTAAAGCCACTGTATGTCCAAAGCCACTGTCCAAAGCCACTGTATGTCCAAAGCCACGGTATGTCCAAAGCCACTGTCCAAAGCCACAGTATGTCCAAAGCTACTGTATGTCCAAAGCCACAGTCCAAAGCCACTGTATGTCCAAAGTCACTGTATGTCCAAAGCCACTGTCCAAAGCCACTGTATGTCCAAAGCCACTGTATGTCCAAAGCCACTGTCCAAAGCCACTGTGTGTCCAAAGCCACTGTATGTCCAAAGCCACTGTCCAAAGCCACTGTATGTCCAAAGCTACTGTATGTCCAAAGCCACTGTATGTCCAAAGCCACTGTCCAAAGCCACTGTACGTCCAAAGCCACTGTATGTCCAAAGCCACTGTATGTCCAAAGCCACTGTCCAAAGCCACTATATGTCCAAAGCCACTGTATGTCCAAAGCCACTGTCCAAAGGCAAAGCCACTCTCCAAAGCCACTGTCCAAAGCCACTCTATGTCCAAAGCCACTGTGCAAAGCCACTCTTCAAAGCCACTGTCCAAAGCCACTCTATATCCTAAGCCACTGTCGAAAGCCACTGTCCAAAGCCACTCTCCAAAGCCACTCTATGTGCAAAGCTACTGTCCAAAGCCACTCTCCAAAGCCACTCTCCAAAGCCACTCTATGTCCAAAGCCACTGTCCAAACCCAATGTCCAAAGCCACTCTCCAAAGCCACTCTATGTCCAAAGCCATTGTACAAAGACACTCTCCAAAGCCACTCTCCAAAGCCAATCAATATCCAAAGCCACTGTACAAAGCCACTGTCTAAAGCCACTCTCCAAAGCCACTCTATGTCCAAAGCCACTGTCCAAAGCCACTCTTCAAAGCCACTCTCCAAAGCCACTCTATGTCCAAAGCCACTGTCCAAAGCCACTCTCCAAAGCCACTGTCCAAAGCCACTCTATGTCCAAAGCCACTGTCCAAAGCCACTCTCCAAAGCCACTGTCCAAAGCCACTCTATGTCCAAAGCTACTGTCCAAAGCCACTGTCCAAAGCCATTCTCCAAAGCCACTCTCCAAAGCCACTCTATTTCCAAAGCCACTGTCCAAAGCCACTCTATGTCCAAAGTCACTGTCCAAAGCCACTGTCCAAAGCTACGGTCCAAAGCCACTCTATGTCCAAAGCCACTGTCCAAAGCCACTGTCCAAAGCCACTGTCCAAAGCCACTCTATGTCCAAAGCCACTGTCTAAAGCCACTCTCCAAAGCCACTGTCCAAAGCCACTGTATGTCCAAAGCCACTGTATGTCCAAAGCCACTGTCCAAAGCCACTGTATGTCCAAAGCCACTGTATGTCCAAAGCCACTATCCTAAGCGACTGTATGTCCAAAGCCACTGTATATCCAAATCCACTGTCCAAAGCCACTGTATGTCCGAAGCCACTGTATGTCCAAAGCCACTGTCTAAAGCCACTGTATGTCCAAAGCCACTGTCCAAAGCCACTGTATGTCCAAAGCCACTGTATGTCCAAAGCCACTGTCCATAGCCACTGTATGACCAAAGCCACTGTATGTCCAAAAACACTGTCCAAAGCCACTGTATGTCCAAAGCCACTGTATGTCTAAAGCCACTGTCCAAAGCCACTGTATATCCAAAGCCACTGTATGTCCAAAGCCACTGTCTAAAGCCACTGTATGTCCAAAGCCACTGTATGTCCAAAGCCACTGTCCAAAGCAACCGTATGTCCAAAGCCACTGTATGTCCAAAGCCACTGTCCAAAGCAACCGTATGTCCAAAGCCACTGTATGTCCAAAGCCACTGTCCAAAGCCACCGTATGTACAAAGCCACTGTATGTCCAAAGCCACTGTCCAAAGCCACTGTATGTCCAAAGCCACTGTATGTCCAAAGCCACTGTCTAAAGCCACTGTATGTCCAAAGCCACTGTCCAAAGCCACTGTATGTTCAAAGCCACTGTATGTCCAAAGCCACTGTCCAAAGCCACTGTATGTCCAAAGCCACTGTATGTCCAAAGCCAATGTCCAAAGCCACTGTATGTCCAAAGCCACTGTATGTCCAAAGCCACTGTCCAAAGCCACTGTATGTCCAAAGCCACTGTACAAAGCCACTGTCCAAATCCACTGTCCAAAGCCACTCTATGTCCAAAGCCACTGTACAAAGCCACTGTCCAAAGCCACTGTCCAAAGCAATACTATGTCCAAAGCCACTGTCCAAAGCCACTGTCCAAAGCCACTGTCCAAAGCCACTGTCCAAAGCCACTCTATGTCCAAAGCCACTGTCCGAAGCCACTGTCCAAAGCCACTGTCCAAAGCCACTCTATGTCCAAAGCCACTGTCCAAATCCACTGTCCAAAGCCACTGTCCAAAGCCACTCTATGTCCAAAGCCACTGTCCAAAGCCACTCTCCAAAGCCACTGTCCTTAACCAATCTATGTCCAAAGCCACTGTCCAAAGCCACTCTCCAAAGCCACTGTCCAAAGCCACTCTATATCCAAAGCCACTGTCCAAAGCCACTCTCCAAAGCCACTCTCCAAAGCCACTCTATGTCCAAAGCCACTGTCGAAAGACATTCTCCAAAGCCACTCTCCAAAGCCACTCTATGTCCAAAGCCACTGTCCAAAGCCACTCTATGTCCAAAGCCACTGTCCAAAGCCACTGTCCAAAGCCACTGTCCAAAGCCACTCTATGTCCAAAGCCACTATCCAAAGCCACTCTCCAATGCCACTGCCCAAAGCCACTCTATCTACAAAGCCACTGTCCAAAGACACTGTCTAAAGTCACTGTCCAAAGCTAATCTATGTCCAAAGCAACTGTTCAAAGCCACTGTCCAAAGCCACTGTCCAAAGCCACTCTATGCCCAAAGCCACTGTCCAAAGCCACTGTTCAAAGCCACTGTCCAAAGCCACTCTATGTCCAGAGCCACTGTCCAAAGCCAGTCTCCAAAGCCACTGTCCAAAGCCACTCTATGTCCAAAGCCACTGTCCAAAGCCACTGTCCATAGCCACTGACCAAAGCCACTCTATGTCCAATGCCACTGTCCAAAGCCACTGTCCAAAGCCACTGTCCAAAGCCACTCTATGTCCAAAGCCATTGTCCAAAGCCACTCTCCACAGCCACTCTCCAAAGCCACTCTATGTCCAAAAGCACTGTCCAAAGCCACTGTCCAAAGCCACTCTCCAAAGCCACTCTATGTCCAAAGCCACTGTCCAAAGCCACTCTCCAAAGCCACTCTCCAAAGCCACTCTCCAAAGCCACTCTATGTCCAAAGCCACTGTCCAAAGCCACTCTCCAAAGCTACTCTCCAAAGCCACTCTATGTCCAAAGCCACTGTCCAAAGCCACTGTCCAAAGCCACTCTCCAAAGCCACTCTATCTCCAAAGCCGCTGTTCAAAGCCACTCTCCAAAGCCACTCTATGTCCAAAGCCACTGTCCATAGCCACTGTCCAAAGCAAATGTCCAAAGCCACTCTATGTCCAAAGCCACTGTCCAAAGCCACTCTATTTCCAAAGCCACTGTCCAAAGCCAATCTCCAAAGCCACTGTCCAAAGCCACTGTATGTCCAAAGCCACTGTATGTCCAAAGCCACTGTCCAAAGCCACTGTATGTCCAAAGCCACTGTATGTCCAAAGCCACTATTCAAAGCCAATGTATGTCCAAAGCCACTGTATATCCAAAGCCACTGTCCAAAGCCACTGTATGTCCAAAGCCACTGTATGTCCAAATCCACTGTCTAAAGCCACTGTATGTCCAAAGCCACTGTTCAAAGCCACTGTATGTTCAAAGCCACTGTCTGTCCAAAGCCACTGTCCAAAGCCACTCTCCAAAGCCACTCTCCAAAGCCACTCTCCAAAGCCACTCTATGTCCAAAGCCACTGTCCAAAGCCACTCTCCATAGCCACTGTCCTAAACCACTCTATGTCCAAAGCCACTGTCCAAAGCCACTCTCCAAAGCCACTGTCCAAAGCCACTCTATGTCCAAAGCCACTGTCCAAAGCCACTCTCCAAAGCCACTGTCCAAAGCCACTGTATGTCCAAAGCCACTGTATGGCTAAATCCACTGTCCAAAGCCACTCTATGTCCAAAGCCACTGTATGTCCAAAGCCACTGTCCAAAGCCACTCTATGTCCAAAGCCACTGTATGTCCAAAGCAACTGTCCAAAGCAACCGTATGTCCAAAGCCACTGTATGTCCAAAGCCACTGTCCAAAGCCACCGTATGTCCAAAGCCACTGTATGTCCAAAGCCACTGTCCAAAGCCACTGTATGTCCAAAGCCACTGTATGTCCAAAGCCACTGTCTAAAGCCACTGTATGTCCAAAGCCACTGTCCAAAGCCACTGTATGTTCAAAGCCACTGTATGTCCAAAGCCACTGTCCAAAGCCACTCTCCAAAGCCACTGTCCAAAGCCACTCTATGTCCAAAGCCACTGTCCAAAGCCACTCTCCAAAGCCACTCTATGTCCAAAGCCACTGTCCAAAGTCACTGTCCTAAGCCACTGTCCAAAGCCACTGTCCAAAGCCACTCTATGTCCAAAGCCACTGTCCGAAGCCACTGTGCAAAGCCACTGTCCAAAGCCACTCTATGTCCAAAGCCACTGTCCAAAGCCACTCTCCAAAGCCACTTTCCTTAACCAATCTATGTCCAAAGCCACTGTCCAAAGCCACTCTCCAAAGCAACTGTCCAAAGCCACTCTATATCCAAAGCCACTGTCCAAAGCCACTCTCCAAAGCCACTGTCCAAAGCCACTGTATGTCCAAAGCCACTGTATGTCCAAAGCCACTGTCCAAAGCCACTGTATGTCCAAAGCCACTGTATATCCAAAGCCACTGTCCAAAGCCAATGTATATCCAAAGCCACTGTCCAAAGCCATTGTATGTCCAATGCCACTGTATGTCCGAAGCCACTGTCCAAAGCTACTGTCCAAAGCCACTCTATGTCCAAAGCCACTGTCCAAAGCCACTGTCCAAAGCCACTGTCCAAAGCCACTCTATGTCCAAAGCCACTGTCCAAAGCCACTCTCCAAAGCCACTGTCCTAAACCACTCTATGTCCAAAGCCACTGTCCAAAGCCACTTTCCAAAGCCACTGTCCAAAGCCACTCTATGTCCAAAGCCACTGTCCAAAGCCACTCTCCAAAGCCACTGTCCAAAGCCACTGTATGTCCAAAGCCACTGTATGTCCAAAGCCACTGTATCTCCAAAGCCACTGTCCAAAGCCAATGTATATCCAAAGCCACTGTCCAAAGCCACTGTATGTCCAATGCCACTGTATGTCCGAAGCCACTGTCCAAAGCCACTGTCCAAAGCCACTCTATGTCCAAAGCCACTGTCCAAAGCCACTGTCCAAAGCCACTGTCCAAAGCCACTCTATGTCCAAAGCCACTGTCCAAAGCCACTCTCCAAAGCCACTGTCCTAAACCACTCTCTGTCCAAAGCCACTGTCCAAAGCCACTTTCCAAAGCCACTGTCCAAAGCCACTCTATGTCCAAAGCCATTGTCCAAAGCCACTCTCCAAAGCCACTGTCCAAAGCCACTGTATGTCCAAAACCACTGTATGTCCAAAGCCACTGTCTAAAGCCACTGTATGTCCAAAGCCACTGTATGTCCAAAGCCACTGTCCAAAGCAACCGTATGTCCAAAGCCACTGTATGTCCAAAGCCACTGTCCAAATCCACCGTATGTCCAAACCACTGTATGTCCAAAGCCACTGTCCAAAGCCACTGTATGTCCAAAGCCACTGTATGTCCAAAGCCACTGTCCAAAGCCACTGTATGTCCAAAGCCACTGTATGTCCAAAGCCACTGTCCAAAGCCACTGTATGTCCAAAGCCACTGTATGTCCAAAGCCACTGTCCAAAGCCACTGTATGTCCAAAGCCACTGTATGTCCAAAGCCACTGTCTAAAGCCACTGTATGTCCAAAGCCACTGTCCAAAGCCACGTCCAAAGCCACTGTATGTCCAAAGCCACTGTCCAAAGCCACTGTATGTCCAAAGCCACTGTATGTCCAATGCCACTGTTCAAAGCCACTGTATGTCCAAAGCCACCCTATGTCCAAAGCCACTGTCCAAAGCCACTGTATGTCCAAAGCCACTGTATGTCCAAAGCCACTGTCCAAAGCCACTGTATGTCCAAAGCCACTGTACAAAGCCACTGTCCAAATCCACTGTCCAAAGCCACTCTATGTCCAAAGCCACTGTACAAAGCCAGTGTCCAAAGCCACTGACCAAAGCAATACTATGTCCAAAGCCACTGTCCAAAGCCACTGTCCAAAGCCACTGTCCAAAGCCACTCTATGTCCAAAGCCACTGTCCGAAGCCACTGTCCAAAGCCAATGTCCAAAGCCACTCTATGTCCAAAGCCACTGTCCAAAGCCACTCTCCAAAGCCACTTTCCTTAACCAATCTATGTCCAAAGCCACTGTCCAAAGCCACTCTCCAAAGCAACTGTCCAAAGCCACTCTATATCCAAAGCCACTGTCCAAAGCCACTCTCCAAAGCCACTGTCCAAAGCCACTGTATGTCCAAAGCCACTGTATGTCCAAAGCCACTGTCCAAAGCCACTGTATGTCCAAAGCCACTGTATATCCAAAGCCACTGTCCAAAGCCAATGTATATCCAAAGCCACTGTCCAAAGCCACTGTATGTCCAATGCCACTGTATGTCCGAAGCCACTGTCCAAAGCCACTGTCCAAAGCCACTCTATGTCCAAAGCCACTGTCCAAAGCCACTGTCCAAAGCCACTGTCCAAAGCCACTCTATGTCCAAAGCCACTGTCCAAAGCCACTCTCCAAAGCCACTGTCCTAAACTACTCTATGTCCAAAGCCACTCTCCAAAGCCACTTTCCAAAGCCACTGTCCAAAGCCACTCTATGTCCAAAGCCACTGTCCAAAGCCACTCTCCAAAGCCAATGTCCAAAGCCACTGTATGTCCAAAGCCACTGTATGTCCAAAGCCACTGTCCAAAGCCACTGTATGTCCAAAGCCACTGTATGTCCAAAGCCACTATCCTAAGCCACTGTATGTCCAAAGCCACTGTATATCCAAAGCCACTATCCAAAGCCACTGTATGTCCGAAGCCACTGTATGTCCAAAGCCACTGTCTAAAGCCATTGTATGTCCAAAGCTACTGTCCAAAGCCACTCTATGTCCAAAGCCACTGTATGTCCAAAGCCACTGTCCGTAGCCACTGTATGTCCAAAGCCACTGTATGTCCAAAAACACTGTCCAAAGCCACTGTATGTCCAAAGCCACTGTCCAAAGCCACTGTATGTCCAAAGCCACTGTATGTCCAAAGCCACTGTCCAAAGCCACTGTTAGTCCAAAGCCACTGTATGTCCAAAGCCACTGTCTAAAGCCACTGTATGTCCAAAGCCACTGTATGTCCAAAGCCACTGTCCAAAGCAACCGTATGTCCAAAGCCACTGTATGTCCAAAGCCACTGTCCAAAGCCACCGTATGTCCAAACCACTGTATGTCCAAAGCAACTGTCCAAAGCCACTGTATGTCCAAAGCCACTGTCCAAAGCCACTGTATGTCCAAAGCCACTCTATGTCCAAAGCCAGTGTCTAAAGCCACTGTATGTCCAAAGCCACTGTCCAAAGCCACTGTATGTCCAAAGCCACTGTATGTCCAAAGACACTGTCCAAAGCCACTGTATGTCCAAAGCCACTGTATGTCCAAAGCCACTGTCCAAAGCCACTGTATGTCCAAAGCCACTGTATGTCCAAAGCCACTGTCCAAAGCCACTGTATGTCCAAAGCCACTGTATGTCCAAAGCCACTGTCCAAAGTCAATGTATGGCCAAAGCCACTGTACAAAGCCACTGTCCAAATCCACTGTCCAAAGCCACTCTATGTCCAAAGCCACTGTACAAAGCCAGTGTCCAAAGCCACTGTCCAAAGCAATACTATGTCCAAAGCCACTGTCCAAAGCCACTGTCCAAAGCCACTGTCCAAAGCCACTCTATGTCCAAAGCCACTGTCCGAAGCCACTGTCCAAAGCCACTGTCCAAAGCCACTCTATGTCCAAAGCCACTGTCCAAAGCCACTGTCCAAAGCCACTCTATGTCCAAAGCCACTGTCCAAAGCCACTCTCCAAAGCCACTTTCCTTAACCAATCTATGTCCAAAGCCACTGTCCAAAGCCACTCTCCAAAACCACTGTCCAAAGCCACTCTATATCCAAAGCCACTGTCCAAAGCCACTCTCCAAAGCCACTGTCCAAAGCCACTGTATGTCCAAAGCCACTGTATGTCCAAAGCCACTGTCCAAAGCCACTGTATGTCCAAAGCCACTGTATATCCAAAGCAACTGTCCAAAGCCACTGTATATCCAAAGCCACTGTCCAAAGCCACTGTATGTCCAATGCCACTGTATGTCCAAAGCTACTATCCAAAGCCACTTTATGTCCAAAGCCACTGTATGTCCATAGCCACTGTCCAAAGCCACTGTATGTCCAAAGCCACTGTATGTCCAAAGCCACTGTCTAAAGCCACTGTATGTCCAAAATCACTGTCCAAAGCCACTGTATATCCAAAGCCACTGTATGTCCAAACACTGTACATAGCCACTGTATGTCCAAAGCCACTGTATGTCCAAAGCCACTGTCCAAAGCCACTGTATGTCCAAAGCCACTGTATGTCCAAAGCCACTGTATGTCCAAAGCCACTGTATGTCCAAAGCCACTGTATGTCCAAAGCCACTGTCCAAAGCCACTGTATGTCTAAAGCCACTGTATGTCCAAAGCCACTGTCCAAAGCCACTGTATTTCCAAAGCCACGGTATGTCCAAAGCCACTGTCCAAAGCCACAGTATGTCCAAAGCTACTGTATGTCCAAAGCCACAGTCCAAAGCCACTGTATGTCCAAAGTCACTGTATGTCCAAAGCCACTGTCCAAAGCCACTGTATGTCCAAAGCCACTGTATGTCCAAAGCCACTGTCCAAAGCCACTGTGTGTCCAAAGCCACTGTATGTCCAAAGCCACTGTCCAAAGCCACTGTATGTCCAAAGCTACTGTATGTCCAAAGCCACTGTATGTCCAAAGCCACTGTCCAAAGCCACTGTATGTCCAAAGCCACTGTATGTCCAAAGCCACTGTATGTCCAAAGCCACTGTCCAAAGCCACTATATGTCCAAAGCCACTGTATGTCCAAAGCCACTGTCCAAAGGCAAAGCCACTCTCCAAAGCCACTGTCCAAAGCCACTCTATGTCCAAAGCCACTGTGCAAAGCCACTCTCCAAAGCCACTGTCCAAAGCCACTCTATATCCTAAGCCACTGTCGAAAGCCACTGTCCAAAGCCACTCTCCAAAGCCACTCTATGTGCAAAGCTACTGTCCAAAGCCACTCTCCAAAGCCACTCTCCAAAGCCACTCTATGTCCAAAGCCACTGTCCAAACCCAATGTCCAAAGCCACTCTCCAAAGCCACTCTATGTCCAAAGCCATTGTACAAAGCCACTCTCCAAAGCCACTCTCCAAAGCCAATCAATATCCAAAGCCACTGTACAAAGCCACTGTCTAAAGCCACTCTCCAAAGCCACTCTATGTCCAAAGCCACTGTCCAAAGCCACTCTTCAAAGCCACTCTCCAAAGCCACTTTATGTCCAAAGCCACTGTCCAAAGCCACTCTCCAAAGCCACTGTCCAAAGCCACTCTATGTCCAAAGCCACTGTCCAAAGCCACTCTCCAAAGCCACTGTCCAAAGCCACTCTATGTCCAAAGCTACTGTCCAAAGCCACTGTCCAAAGCCATTCTCCAAAGCCACTCTCCAAAGCCACTCTATTTCCAAAGCCACTGTCCAAAGCCACTCTATGTCCAAAGTCACTGTCCAAAGCCACTGTCCAAAGCCACGGTCCAAAGCCACTCTATGTCCAAAGCCACTGTCCAAAGCCACTCTATGTCCAAAGCCACTGTCTAAAGCCACTCTCCAAAGCCACTGTCCAAAGCCACTGTATGTCCAAAGCCACTGTATGTCCAAAGCCACTGTCCAAAGCCACTGTATGTCCAAAGCCACTGTATGTCCAAAGCCACTATCCTAAGCGACTGTATGTCCAAAGCCACTGTATATCCAAATCCACTGTCCAAAGCCACTGTATGTCCGAAGCCACTGTATGTCCAAAGCCACTGTCTAAAGCCACTGTATGTCCAAAGCCACTGTCCAAAGCCACTGTATGTCCAAAGCCACTGTATGTCCAAAGCCACTGTCCATAGCCACTATATGACCAAAGCCACTGTATGTCCAAAAACACTGTCCAAAGCCACTGTATGTCCAAAGCCACTGTATGTCTAAAGCCACTGTCCAAAGCCACTGTATATCCAAAGCCACTGTATGTCCAAAGCCACTGTCTAAAGCCACTGTATGTCCAAAGCCACTGTATGTCCAAAGCCACTGTCCAAAGCAACCGTATGTCCAAAGCCACTGTATGTCCAAAGCCACTGTCCAAAGCAACCGTATGTCCAAAGCCACTGTATGTCCAAAGCCACTGTCCAAAGCCACCGTATGTCCAAAGCCACTGTATGTCCAAAGCCACTGTCCAAAGCCACTGTATGTCCAAAGCCACTGTATGTCCAAAGCCACTGTCTAAAGCCACTGTATGTCCAAAGCCACTGTCCAAAGCCACTGTATGTTCAAAGCCACTGTATGTCCAAAGCCACTGTCCAAAGCCACTGTATGTCCAAAGCCACTGTATGTCCAAAGCCAATGTCCAAAGCCACTGTATGTCCAAAGCCACTGTATGTCCAAAGCCACTGTCCAAAGCCACTGTATGTCCAAAGCCACTGTACAAAGCCACTGTCCAAATCCACTGTCCAAAGCCACTCTATGTCCAAAGCCACTGTACAAAGCCACTGTCCAAAGCCACTGTCCAAAGCAATACTATGTCCAAAGCCACTGTCCAAAGCCACTGTCCAAAGCCACTGTCCAAAGCCACTGTCCAAAGCCACTCTATGTCCAAAGCCACTGTCCGAAGCCACTGTCCAAAGCCACTGTCCAAAGCCACTCTATGTCCAAAGCCACTGTCCAAATCCACTGTCCAAAGCCACTGTCCAAAGCCACTCTATGTCCAAAGCCACTGTCCAAAGCCACTCTCCAAAGCCACTGTCCTTAACCAATCTATGTCCAAAGCCACTGTCCAAAGCCACTCTCCAAAGCCACTGTCCAAAGCCACTCTATATCCAAAGCCACTGTCCAAAGCCACTCTCCAAAGCCACTCTCCATAGCCACTCTATGTCCAAAGCCACTGTCGAAAGACATTCTCCAAAGCCACTCTCCAAAGCCACTCTATGTCCAAAGCCACTGTCCAAAGCCACTCTATGTCCAAAGCCACTGTCCAAAGCCACTGTCCAAAGCCACTGTCCAAAGCCACTCTATGTCCAAAGCCACTATCCAAAGCCACTCTCCAATGCCACTGCCCAAAGCCACTCTATCTACAAAGCCACTGTCCAAAGACACTGTCTAAAGTCACTGTCCAAAGCTAATCTATGTCCAAAGCAACTGTTCAAAGCCACTGTCCAAAGCCACTGTCCAAAGCCACTCTATGCCCAAAGCCACTGTCCAAAGCCACTGTTCAAAGCCACTGTCCAAAGCCACTCTATGTCCAGAGCCACTGTCCAAAGCCAGTCTCCAAAGCCACTGTCCAAAGCCACTCTATGTCCAAAGCCACTGTCCAAAGCCACTGTCCATAGCCACTGACCAAAGCCACTCTATGTCCAATGCCACTGTCCAAAGCCACTGTCCAAAGCCACTGTCCAAAGCCACTCTATGTCCAAAGCCATTGTCCAAAGCCACTCTCCACAGCCACTCTCCAAAGCCACTCTATGTCCAAAAGCACTGTCCAAAGCCACTGTCCAAAGCCACTCTCCAAAGCCACTCTATGTCCAAAGCCACTGTCCAAAGCCACTCTCCAAAGCCACTCTCCAAAGCCACTCTCCAAAGCCACTCTATGTCCAAAGCCACTGTCCAAAGCCACTCTCCAAAGCTACTCTCCAAAGCCACTCTATGTCCAAAGCCACTGTCCAAAGCCACTGTCCAAAGCCACTCTCCAAAGCCACTCTATCTCCAAAGCCGCTGTTCAAAGCCACTCTCCAAAGCCACTCTATGTCCAAAGCCACTGTCCATAGCCACTGTCCAAAGCAAATGTCCAAAGCCACTCTATGTCCAAAGCCACTGTCCAAAGCCACTCTATTTCCAAAGCCACTGTCCAAAGCCAATCTCCAAAGCCACTGTCCAAAGCCACTGTATGTCCAAAGCCACTGTATGTCCAAAGCCACTGTCCAAAGCCACTGTATGTCCAAAGCCACTGTATGTCCAAAGCCACTATTCAAAGCCAATGTATGTCCAAAGCCACTGTATATCCAAAGCCACTGTCCAAAGCCACTGTATGTCCAAAGCCACTGTATGTCCAAATCCACTGTCTAAAGCCACTGTATGTCCAAAGCCACTGTTCAAAGCCACTCTATGTTCAAAGCCACTGTCTGTCCAAAGCCACTGTCCAAAGCCACTCTCCAAAGCCACTCTCCAAAGCCACTCTCCAAAGCCACTCTATGTCCAAAGCCACTGTCCAAAGCCACTCTCCATAGCCACTGTCCTAAACCACTCTATGTCCAAAGCCACTGTCCAAAGCCACTCTCCAAAGCCACTGTCCAAAGCCACTCTATGTCCAAAGCCACTGTCCAAAGCCACTCTCCAAAGCCACTGTCCAAAGCCACTGTATGTCCAAAGCCACTGTATGGCTAAATCCACTGTCCAAAGCCACTCTATGTCCAAAGCCACTGTATGTCCAAAGCCACTGTCCAAAGCCACTCTATGTCCAAAGCCACTGTATGTCCAAAGCAACTGTCCAAAGCAACCGTATGTCCAAAGCCACTGTATGTCCAAAGCCACTGTCCAAAGCCACCGTATGTCCAAAGCCACTGTATGTCCAAAGCCACTGTCCAAAGCCACTGTATGTCCAAAGCCACTGTATGTCCAAAGCCACTGTCTAAAGCCACTGTATGTCCAAAGCCACTGTCCAAAGCCACTGTATGTTCAAAGCCACTGTATGTCCAAAGCCACTGTCCAAAGCCACTGTATGTCCAAAGCCACTGTATGTCCAAAGCAACTGTACAAAGCCACTGTCCAAATACACTGTCCAATGCCACTCTATGTCCAAATCCACTGTACAAAGCCACTGTCCAAAGCCACTGTCCAAAGCAATACTATGTCCAAAGCCACTGTCCAAAGCCACTGTCCAAAGCCACTGTCCAAAGCCACTCTATGTCCAAAGCCACTGTCCGAAGCCACTGTCCAAAGCCACTGTCCAAAGCCACTCTATGTCCAAAGCCACTGTCCAAAGCCACTGTCCAAAGCCACTGTCCAAAGCCACTCTATGTCCAAAGCCACTGTCCAAAGCCACTCTCCAAAGCCACTGTCCTAAACCACTCTATGTCCAAAGCCACTGTCCAAAGCCACTCTCCAAAGCCACTGTCCAAAGCCACTCTATTTCCAAAGCCACTGTCCAAAGCCACTCTCCAAAGCTACTGTCCAAAGCCACTGTATTTCCAAAGCCACTGTATGTCCAAAGCCACTGTCCAAAGCCATTGTATGTCCAAAGACACTCTATGTCCAAATCCACTGTCCTAAGCCAATGTATGTCCAAAGCCACTGTATATCCAAAGCCACTGTCCAAAGCCACTGTATGTCCAAAGCCACTGTATGTCCAAAGCCACTGTTTAAAACCACTGTATGTCCAAAGCCACTGTCCAAAGCCACTGTATGTCCAAAGCCACTGTATGTCCAAAGCCACTGTCCGTAGCCACTGTATGTCCAAAGCCACTGTATGTCCAAAGCCACCGTCCAAAGCCACTGTTTGTCCAAAGCCACTGTATGTCCAAAGCCACTGTATGTCCAAAGCCACTGTCCAAAGCCACTGTATGTCCAAAGCCACTGTATGTCCAAAGCCACTGTCTAAAGCCACTGTATGTCCAAAGCCACTGTATGTCCAAAGCCACTGTCCAAAGCAACCGTATGTCCAAAGCCACTGTATGTCCAAAACCACTGTCCAAAGCCACGGTATGTCCAAACCACTGTATGTCCAAAGCCACTGTCCAAAGCCACTGTATGTCCAAAGCTACTGTATGTCCAAAGCCACTGTCCAAAGCCACTGTATGTCCAAAGCCACTGTATGTCCAAAGCCACTGTCTAAAGCCACTGTATGTCCAAAGCCACTGTCCAAAGCCACTGTATGTCCAAAGCCACTGTATGTCCAAAGCCACTGTCCAAAGCCACTGTATGTCCAAAGCCACTGTATGTCCAAAGCCACTGTCCAAAGCCACTGTATGTCCAAAGCCACTGTATGTCCAAAGCCACTGTCCAAAGCCACTGTATGTCCAAAGCCACTGTATGTCCAAAGCCACTGTCCAAAGCCACTGTATGTCCAAAGCCACTGTACAAAGCCACTGTCCAAATCCACTGTCCAAAGCCACTCTATGTCCAAAGCCACTGTACAAAGCCAGTGTACAAAGCCACTGACCAAAGCAATACTATGTCCAAAGCCACTGTCCAAAGCCACTGTCCAAAGCCACTGTCCAAAGCAACTCTATGTCCATAGCCACTGTCCGAAGCCACTGTCCAAAGCCACTGTCCAAAGCCACTCTATGTCCAAAGCCACTGTCCAAAGCCACTCTCCAAAGTCACTTTCCTTAACCAATCTATGTCCAAAGCCACTGTCCAAAGCCACTCTCCAAAGCAACTGTCCAAAGCCACTCTATATCCAAAGCTACTGTCCAAAGCCACTCTCCAAAGCCACTGTCCAAAGCCACTGTATGTCCAAAGCCACTGTATGTCCAAAGCCACTGTCCAAAGCCACTGTATGTCCAAAGTCACTGTATATCCAAAGCCACTGTCCAAAGCCAATGTATATCCAAAGCCACTGTCCAAAGCCACTGTATGTCCAATGCCACTGTATGTCCGAAGCCACTGTCCAAAGCCACTGTCCAAAGCCACTCTATGTCCAAAGCCACTGTCCAAAGCCACTGTCCAAAGCCACTGTCCAAAGCCACTCTATGTCCAAAGCCACTGTCCAAAGTGACTCTCCAAAGCCACTGTCCTAAACCACTCTATGTCCAAAGCCACTGTCCAAAGCCACTTTCCAAAGCCACTGTCCAAAGCCACTCTATGTCCAAAGCCACTGTCCAAAGCCACTCTCCAAAGCCACTGTCCAAAGCCACTGTATGTCCAAAACCACTGTATGTCCAAAGCCACTGTCTAAAGCCACTGTATGTCCAAAGCCACTGTATGTCCAAAGCCACTGTCCAAAGCAACCGTATGTCCAAAGCCACTGTATGTCCAAAGCCACTGTCCAAAGCCACCGTATGTCCAAACCACTGTATGTCCAAAGCCACTGTCCAAAGCCACTGTATGTCCAAAGCCACTGTATGTCCAAAGCCACTGTCCAAAGCCACTGTATGTCCAAAGCCACTGTATGTCCAAAGCAACTGTCTAAAGCCACTGTATGTCCAAAGCCACTGTCCAAAGCCACTGTATGTCCAAAGCCACTGTATGTCCAAAGCCACTGTCCAAAGCCACTGTATGTCCAAAGCCACTGTATCTCCAAAGCCACTGTCCAAAGCCACTGTATGTCCAAAGCCACCCTATGTCCAAAGCCACTGTCCAAAGCCACTGTATGTCCAAAGCCACTGTATGACCAAAGCCACTGTCCAAAGCCACTGTATGTCCAAAGCCACTGTACAAAGCTACTGTCCAAATCCACTGTCCAAAGCCACTCTATGTCCAAAGCCACTGTACAAAGCCAGTGTCCAAAGCCACTGACCAAAGCAATACTATGTCCAAAGCCACTGTCCAAAGCCACTGTCCAAAGCCACTGTCCAAAGCCACTCTATGTCCAAAGCCACTGTCCGAAGCCACTGTCCAAAGCCACTGTCCAAAGCCACTCTATGTCCAAAGCCACTGTCCAAAGCCACTCTCCAAAGCCACTTTCCTTAACCAATCTATGTCCAAAGCCACTGTCCAAAGCCACTCTCCAAAGCAACTGTCCAAAGCCACTCTATATCCAAAGCCACTGTCCAAAGCCACTCTCCAAAGCCACTGTCCAAAGCCACTGTATGTCCAAAGCCACTATATGTCCAAAGCCACTGTCCAAAGCCACTGTATGTCCAAAGCCACTGTATATCCAAAGCCACTGTCCAAAGCCAATGTATATCCAAAGCCACTGTCCAAAGCCACTGTATGTCCAATGCCACTGTATGTCCGAAGCCACTGTCCAAAGCCACTGTCCAAAGCCACTCTATGTCCAAAGCCACTGTCCAAAGCCACTGTCCAAAGCCACTGTCCAAAGCCACTCTATGTCCAAAGCCACTGTCCAAAGCCACTCTCCAAAGCCACTATCCTAAACCACTCTATGTCCAAAGCCACTGTCCAAAGCCACTTTCCAAAGCCACTGTCCAAAGCCACTCTATGTCCAAAGCCACTGTCCAAAGCCACTCTCCAAAGCCTCTGTCCAAAGCCACTGTATGTCCAAAGCCACTGTATGTCCAAAGCCACTGTATCTCCAAAGCCACTGTCCAAAGCCAATGTATATCCAAAGCCACTCTCCAAAGCCACTGTATGTCCAATGCCACTGTATGTCCGAAGCCACTGTCCAAAGCCACTGTCCAAAGCCACTCTATGTCCAAAGCCACTGTCCAAAGCCACTGTCCAAAGCCACTGTCCAAAGCCACTCTATGTCCAAAGCCACTGTCCAAAGCCACTCTCCAAAGCCACTGTCCTAAACCACTCTCTGTCCAAAGCCACTGTCCAAAGCCACTTTCCAAAGCCACTGTCCAAAGCCACTCTATGTCCAAAGCCACTGTCCAAAGCCACTCTCCAAAGCCACTGTCCAAAGCCACTGTATGTCCAAAACCACTGTATGTCCAAAGCCACTGTCTAAAGCCACTGTATGTCCAAAGCCACTGTATGTCCAAAGCCACTGTCCAAAGCAACCGTATGTCCAAAGCCACTGTATGTCCAAAGCCACTGTCCAAAGCCACCGTATGTCCAAACCACTGTATGTCCAAAGCCACTGTCCAAAGCCACTGTATGTCCAAAGCCACTGTATGTCCAAAGCCACTGTCCAAAGCCACTGTATGTCCAAAGCCACTGTATGTCCAAAGCCACTGTCTAAAGCCACTGTATGTCCAAAGCCACTGTCCAAAGCCACTGTATGTCAAAAGCCACTGTATGTCCAAAGCCACTGTCCAAAGCCACTGTATGTCCAAAGCCACTGTATGTCCAAAGCCACTGTCCAAAGCCACTGTATGTCCAAAGCCACCCTATGTCCAAAGCCACTGTCCAAAGCCACTGTATGTCCAAAGCCACTGTATGTCCAAAGCCACTGTCCAAAGCCACTGTATGTCCAAAGCCACTGTACAAAGCCACTGTCCAAATCCACTGTCCAAAGCCACTCTATGTCCAAAGCCACTGTACAAAGCCAGTGTCCAAAGCCACTGACCAAAGCAATACTATGTCCAAAGCCACTGTCCAAAGCCACTGTCCAAAGCCACTGTCCAAAGCCACTCTATGTCCAAAGCCACTGTCCGAAGCCACTGTCCAAAGCCACTGTCCAAAGCCACTCTATGTCCAAAGCCACTGTCCAAAGCCACTCTCCAAAGCCACTTTCCTTAACCAATCTATGTCCAAAGCCACTGTCCAAAGCCACTCTCCAAAGCAACTGTCCAAAGCCACTCTATATCCAAAGCCACTGTCCAAAGCCACTCTCCAAAGCCACTGTCCAAAGCCACTGTATGTCCAAAGCCACTGTATGTCCAAAGCCATTGTCCAAAGCCACTGTATGTCCAAAGCCACTGTATATCCAAAGCCACTGTCCAAAGCCAATGTATATCCAAAGCCACTGTCCAAAGCCACTGTATGTCCAATGCCACTGTATGTCCGAAGCCACTGTCCAAAGCCACTGTCCAAAGCCACTCTATGTCCAAAGCCACTGTCCAAAGCCACTGTCCAAAGCCACTCTATGTCCAAAGCCACTGTCCAAAGCCACTCTCCAAAGCCACTGTCCTAAACCACTCTATGTCCAAAGCCACTCTCCAAAGCCACTTTCCAAAGCCACTGTCCAAAGCCACTCTATGTCCAAAGCCACTGTCCAAAGCCACTCTCCAAAGCCAATGTCCAAAGCCACTGTATGTCCAAAGCCACTGTATGTCCAAAGCCACTGTCCAAAGCCACTGTATGTCCAAAGCCACTGTATGTCCAAAGCCACTATCCTAAGCCACTGTATGTCCAAAGCCACTGTATATCCAAAGCCACTATCCAAAGCCACTGTATGTCCGAAGCCACTGTATGTCCAAAGCCACTGTCTAAAGCCATTGTATGTCCAAAGCTACTGTCCAAAGCCACTCTATGTCCAAAGCCACTGTATGTCCAAAGCCACTGTCCGTAGCCACTGTATGTCCAAAGCCACTGTATGTCCAAAAACACTGTCCAAAGCCACTGTATGTCCAAAGCCACTGTATGTCCAAAGCCACTGTCCAAAGCCACTGTATGTCCAAAGCCACTGTATGTCCAAAGCCACTGTCTAAAGCCACTGTATGTCCAAAGCCACTGTATGTCCAAAGCCACTGTCCAAAGCAACCGTATGTCCAAAGCCACTGTATGTCCAAAGTCACTGTCCAAAGCCACCGTATGTCCAAACCACTGTATGTCCAAAGCAACTGTCCAAAGCCACTGTATGTCCAAAGCCACTGTCCAAAGCCACTGTATGTCCAAAGCCACTCTATGTCCAAAGCCAGTGTCTAAAGCCACTGTATGTCCAAAGCCACTGTCCAAAGCCACTGTATGTCCAAAGCCACTGTATGTCCAAAGACACTGTCCAAAGCCACTGTATGTCCAAAGCCACTGTATGTCCAAAGCCACTGTCCAAAGCCACTGTATGTCCAAAGCAACTGTATGTCCAAAGCCACTGTCCAAAGCCACTGTATGTCCAAAGCCACTGTATGTCCAAAGCCACTGTCCAAAGTCAATGTATGGACAAACCAATGTACAAAGCCACTGTCCAAATCCACTGTCCAAAGCCACTCTATGTCCAAAGCCACTGTACAAAGCCAGTGTCCAAAGACACTGTCCAAAGCAATACTATGTCCAAAGCCACTGTCCAAAGCCACTGTCCAAAGCCACTGTCCAAAGCCACTCTATGTCCAAAGCCACTGTCCGAAGCCACTGTCCAAAGCCACTGTCCAAAGCCACTCTATGTCCAAAGCCACTGTCCAAAGCCACTGTACAAAGCCACTCTATGTCCAAAGCCACTGTCCAAAGCCACTCTCCAAAGCCACTTTCCTTAACCAATCTATGTCCAAAGCCACTGTCCAAAGCCACTCTCCAAAGCCACTGTCCAAAGCCACTCTATATCCAAAGCCACTGTCCAAAGCCACTCTCCAAAGCCACTGTCCAAAGCCACTGTATGTCCAAAGCCACTGTATGTCCAAAGCCACTGTCCAAAGCCACTGTATGTCCAAAGCCACTGTATATCCAAAGCAACTGTCCAAAGCTACTGTATATCCAAAGCCACTGTCCAAAGCCACTGTATGTCCAATGCCACTGTATGTCCAAAGCTACTATCCAAAGCCACTTTATGTCCAAAGCCACTGTATGTCCATAGCCACTGTCCAAAGCCACTGTATGTCCAAAGCCACTGTATGTCCAAAGCCACTGTCTAAAGCCACTGTATGTCCAAAGCCACTGTCCAAAGCCACTGTATATCCAAAGCCACTGTATGTCCAAACACTGTACATAGCCACTGTATGTCCAAAGCCACTGTATGTCCAAAGCCACTGTCCAAAGCCACTGTATGTCCAAAGCCACTGTATGTCCAAAGCCACTGTATTTCCAAAGCCACTGTATGTCCAAAGCCACTGTATGTCCAAAGCCACTGTCCAAAGCCACTGTATGTCTAAAGCCACTGTATGTCCAAAGCCACTGTCCAAAGCCACTGTATGTCCAAAGCCACGGTATGTCCAAAGCCACTGTCCAAAGCCACCGTATGTCCAAAGCTACTGTATGTCCAAAGCCACAGTCCAAAGCCACTGTATGTCCAAAGTCACTGTATGTCCAAAGCCACTGTCCAAAGCCACTGTATGTCCAAAGCCACTGTATGTCCAAAGCCACTGTCCAAAGCCACTGTGTGTCCAAAGCCACTGTATGTCCAAAGCCACTGTCCAAAGCCACTGTATGTCCAAAGCTACTGTATGTCCAAAGCCACTGTATGTCCAAAGCCACTGTCCAAAGCCACTGTATGTCCAAAGCCACTGTATGTCCAAAGCCACTGTATGTCCAAAGCCACTGTCCAAAGCCACTATATGTCCAAAGCCACTGTATGTCCAAAGCCACTGTCCAAAGGCAAAGCCACTCTCCAAAGCCACTGTCCAAAGCCACTCTATGTCCAAAGCCACTGTGCAAAGCCACTCTCCAAAGCCACTGTCCAAAGCCACTCTATTTCCAAAGCCACTGTCGAAAGCCACTGTCCAAAGCCACTCTCCAAAGCCACTCTATGTCCAAAGCTACTGTCCAAAGCCACTCTCCAAAGCCACTCTCCAAAGCCACTCTATGTCAAAAGCCACTGTCCAAACCCACTGTCCAAAGCCACTCTCCAAAGCCACTCTATGTCCAAAGCCATTGTACAAAGCCACTCTCCAAAGCCACTCTCCAAAGCCAATCAATATCCAAAGCCACTGTACAAAGCCACTGTCTAAACCACTCTCCAAAGCCACTCTATGTCCAAAGCCACTGTCCAAAGCCACTCTTCAAAGCCACTCTCCAAAGCCACTCTATGTCCAAAGCCACTGTCCAAAGCCACTCTCCAAAGCCACTGTCCAAAGCCACTCTATGTCCAAAGCCACTGTCCAAAGCCACTCTCCAAAGCCACTGTCCAAAGCCACTCTATGTCCAAAGCTACTGTCCAAAGCCACTGTCCAAAGCCATTCTCCAAAGCCACTCTCCAAAGCCACTCTATTTCCAAAGCCACTCTCCAAAGCCACTCTCCAAAGCCGCTGTCCAAAGCCACTCTATGTGCAAAGCCACTGTCCAAAGCCACTCTCCAAAGCCACTCTCCAAAGCCACTCTATGTCCAAAGCCACTGTCCAAAGCCACTGTCCAAAGCCACGGTCCAAAGCCACTCTATGTCCAAAGCCACTGTCCAAAGCCACTGTCCAAAGCCACTGTCCAAAGCCACTCTATGTCCAAAGCGACTGTCTAAAGCCACTCTCCAAAGCCACTGTCCAAAGCCACTGTATGTCCAAAGCCACTGTATGTCCAAAGCCACTGTCCAAAGCCACTGTATGTCCAAAGCCACTGTATGTCCAAAGCCACTATCCTAAGCGACTGTATGTCCAAAGCCACTGTATATCCAAATCCACTGTCCAAAGCCACTGTATGTCCGAAGCCACTGTATGTCCAAAGCCACTGTCTAAAGCCACTGTATGTCCAAAGCCACTGTCCAAAGCCACTGTATGTCCAAAGCCACTGTATGTCCAAAGCCACTGTCCATAGCCACTGTATGTCCAAAGCCACTGTATGTCCAAAAACACTGTCCAAAGCCACTGTATGTCCAAAGCCATTGTATGTCTAAAGCCACTGTCCAAAGCCACTGTATATCCAAACCCACTGTATGTCCAAAGCCACTGTCTAAAGCCACTGTATGTCCAAAGCCACTGTATGTCCAAAGCCACTGTCCAAAGCAACCGTATGTCAAAAGCCACTGTATGTCCAAAGCCACTGTCCAAAGCCACCGTATGTCCAAACCACTGTATGTCCAAAGCCACTGTCCAAAGCCAGTATATGTCCAAAGCCACTATATGTCCAAAGCCACTGTCCAAAGCCACTGTATGTCCAAAGCCACTATATGTCCAAAGCCACTGTATGTCCAAAGCCACTGTCTAAAGCCACTCTATGTCCAAAGCCACTGTTCAAAGCCACCGTATGTCCAAAGCCACTGTATGTCCAAAGCCACTGTCCAAAGCCACTGTATGTCCAAAGCCACTGTATGTCCAAAGCCACTGTCCAAAGCCACTGTATGTCCAAAGCCACTGTATGTCCAAAGCCACTGTCCAAAGCCACTGTATGTCCAAAGCCACTGTATGTCCAAAGCCACTGTCCAAAGTCAATGTATGGCCAAAGCCACTGTACAAAGCCACTGTCCCAATCCACTGTCCAAAGCCACTCTATGTCCAAAGCCACTGTACAAAGCCACTGTCCAAAGCAATACTATGTCCAAAGCCACTGTCCAAAGCCACTGTCCAAAGCCACTGTCCAAAGCCACTCTATGTCCAAAGCCACTGTCCGAAGCCACTGTCCAAAGCCACTGTCCAAAGCCACTCTATGTCCAATGCCACTGTCCAAAGCCACTGTCCAAAGCCACTGTCCAAAGCCACTCTATGTCCAAAGCCACTGTCCAAAGCCACTCTCCAAAGCCACTTTCCTTAACCAATCTATGTCCAAAGCCACTGTCCAAAGCCACTCTCCAAAGCCACTGTCCAAAGCCACTCTATATCCAAAGCCACTGTCCAAAGCCACTCTCCAAAGCCACTGTCCAAAGCCACTGTATGTCCAAAGCCACTGTATGTCCAAAGCCACTGTATGTCCAAAGCCACTGTCCAAAGCCACTGTATGTCCAAAGCCACTGTATATCCAAAGCCACTGTCCAAAGCCACTGTATATCCAAAGCCACTGTCCAAAGCCACTGTATGTCCAATGCCACTGTATGTCCAAAGCCACTATCCAAAGCCACTTTATGTCCAAAGCCACTGTATGTCCATAGCCACTGTCCAAAGCCACTGTATGTCCAAAGCCACTGTATATCCAAAGCCACTGTCTAAAGCCACTGTATGTCCAAAGCCACTGTCCAAAGCCACTGTATGTTCAAAGCCACTGTATGTCCAAACACTGTACTTAGCCACTGTATGTCCAAAGCCACTGTATGTCCAAAGCCACTGTCCAAAGCCACTGTATGTCCAAAGCCACTGTATGTCCAAAGCCACTGTCCAAAGCCACTGTATGTCCAAAGCCACTGTATGTCCAAAGCCACTGTATGTCCAAAGCCACTGTATGTCCAAAGCCACTGTCCAAAGCCACTGTATGTCCAAAGCCACTGTATGTCCAAAGCCACTGTCCAAAGCCACTGTATGTCCAAAGCCACGGTATGTCCAAAGCCACTGTCCAAAGCCACCGTATGTCCAAAGCCACTGTATGTCCAAAGCCACAGTCCAAAGCCACTGTATGTCCAAAGCCACAGTCCAAAGCCACTGTATGTCCAAAGCCACTGTATGTCCAAAGCCACTGTCCAAAGCCACTGTATGTCCAAAGCCACTGTATGTCCAAAGCCACTGTCTAAAGCCACTGTATGTCCAAAGCCACTGTATGTCCAAAGCCACTGTCCAAAGCCACTGTATGTCCAAAGCCACTGTATGTCCAAAGCCACTGTATGTCCAAAGCCACTGTATGTCCAAAGCCACTGTATGTCCAAAGCCACTGTATGTCCAAAGCCACTGTATGTCCAAAGCCACTGTATGTCCAAAGCCACTGTCCAAAGCCACTATATGTCCAAAGCCACTGTATGTCCAAAGCCACTGTCCAAAGGCAAAGCCACTCTCCAAAGCCACTGTCCAAAGCCACTCTATGTCCAAAGCCACTGTGCAAAGCCACTCTCCAAAGCCACTGTCCAAAGCCACTCTATGTCCAAAGCCACTGTCGAAAGCCACTGTCCAAAGCCACTCTCCAAAGCCACTCTATGTCCAAAGCTACTGTCCAAAGCCACTCTCCAAAGCCACTCTCCAAAGCCACTCTATGTCCAAAGCCACTGTCCAAACCCACTGTCCAAAGCCACTCTCCAAAGCCACTCTCCAAAGCCAATCAATATCCAAAGCCACTGTACAAAGCCACTGTCTAAAGCCACTCTCCAAAGCCACTCTATGTCCAAAGCCACTGTCCAAAGCCACTCTTCAAAGACACTCTCCAAAGCCACTCTATGTCCAAAGCCACTGTCCAAAGCCACTCTCTAAAGCCACTGTCCAAAGCCACTCTATGTCCAAAGCCACTGTCCAAAGCCACTCTCCAAAGCCACTCTCCAAAGCCACTCTATGTCCAAAGCCACTGTCCAAAGCCACTGTCCAAAGCCATTCTCCAAAGCCACTCTCCAAAGCCACTCTATGTCCAAAGCCACTGTCCAAAGCCACTCTATGTCCAAAGCCACTGTCCAAAGCCACTGTCCAAAGCCACGGTCCAAAGCCACTCTATGTCCAAAGCCACTGTCCAAAGCCACTGTACAAAGCCACTGTCCAAAGCCACTCTATGTCCAAAGCCACTGTCCAAAGCCACTCTCCAATGCCACTGTCCAAAGCCACTCTATCTACAAAGGCACTGTCCAAAGCCACTGTCCAATGCCACTCTATGTCCAAAGCCACTGTCCAAAGCCACTCTCCAAAGCCACTGTCCAAAGCCACTCTATGTCCAGAGCCACTGTCCAAAGCCACTCTCCAAAGCCACTGACCAAACCACTCTATGTCCAAAGCCACTGAACAAAGCCACTGTCCAAAGCCACTGACCAAAGCCACTCTATGTCCAATGCCATTGTCCAAAGCCACTGTCCAAAGCCACTGTCCAAAGCCACTCTATGTCCAAAGCCATTGTCTAACGCCACTCTCCAAAGCCACTCTCCAAAGCCACTCTATGTCCAAAAGCACTGTCCAAAGCCACTGTCCAAAGCCACTCTCCAAAGCCACTCTATGTCCAAAGCCACTGTCCAAAGCCACTCTCCAAAGCCACTGTCCAAAGCCACTCTATATCCAAAGCCACTGTCCAAAGCCACTCTCCAAAGCCACTGTCCAAAGCCACTGTATGTCCAAAGCCACTGTATGTCCAAAGCCACTGTATGTCCAAAGCCACTGTCCAAAGCCACTGTATGTCCAAAGTCACTGTATATCCAAAGCCACTGTCCAAAGCCACTGTATATCCAAAGCCACTGTCCAAAGCCACTGTATGTCCAATGCCACTGTATGTCCAAAGCCACTATCCAAAGCCACTTTATGTCCAAAGCCACTGTATGTCCATAGCCACTGTCCATAGCCACTGTATGTCCAAAGCCACTGTATATCCAAAGCCACTGTCTAAAGCCACTGTATGTCCAAAGCCACTGTCCAAAGCCACTGTATGTTCAAAGCCACTGTATGTCCAAACACTGTACTTAGCCACTGTATGTCCAAAGCCACTGTATGTCCAAAGCCACTGTCCAAAGCCACTGTATATCCAAAGCCACTGTATGTCCAAAGCCACAGTCCAAAGCCACTGTATGTCCAAAGCCACTGTATGTCCAAAGCCACTGTCCAAAGCCACTGTATGTCCAAAGCCACTGTATGTCCAAAGCCACTGTATGTCCAAAGCCATTGTCCAAAGCCACTGTATGTCCAAAGCCACTGTATGTCCAAAGCCACTGTCCAAAGCCACTGTATGTCCAAAGCCACGGTATGTCCAAAGCCACTGTCCAAAGCCACCGTATGTCCAAAGCCACTGTATGTCCAAAGCCACAGTCCAAAGCCACTGTATGTCCAAAGCCACTGTATGTCCAAAGCCACTGTCCAAAGCCACTGTATGTCCAAAGCCACTGTATGTCCAAAGCCACTGTCTAAAGCCACTGTATGTCCAAAGCCACTGTATGTCCAAAGCCACTGTCCAAAGCCACTGTATGTCCAAAGCCACTGTATGTCCAAAGCCACTGTATGTCCAAAGCCACTGTATGTCCAAAGCCACTGTATGTCCAAAGCCACTGTATGTCCAAAGCCACTGTATGTCCAAAGCCACTGTATGTCCAAAGCCACTGTCCAAAGCCACTATATGTCCAAAGCCACTGTATGTCCAAAGCCACTGTCCAAAGGCAAAGCCACTCTCCAAAGCCACTGTCCAAAGCCACTCTATGTCCAAAGCCACTGTGCAAAGCCACTCTCCAAAGCCACTGTCCAAAGCCACTCTATTTCCAAAGCCACTGTCGAAAGCCACTGTCCAAAGCCACTCTCCAAAGCCACTCTATGTCCAAAGCTACTGTCCAAAGCCACTCTCCAAAGCCACTCTCCAAAGCCACTCTATGTCCAAAGCCACTGTCCAAACCCACTGTCCAAAGCCACTCTCCAAAGCCACTCTCCAAAGCCAATCAAAATCCAAAGCCACTGTACAAAGCCACTGTCTAAAGCCACTCTCCAAAGCCACTCTATGTCCAAAGCCACCGTCCAAAGCCACTCTTCAAAGCCACTCTCCAAAGCCACTCTATGTCCAAAGCCACTGTCCAAAGCCACTCTCTAAAGCCACTGTCCAAAGCCACTCTATGTCCAAAGCCACTGTCCAAAGCCACTCTCCAAAGCCACTCTCCAAAGCCACTCTATGTCCAAAGCCACTGTCCAAAGCCACTGTCCAAAGCCATTCTCCAAAGCCACTCTCCAAAGCCACTCTATGTCCAAAGCCACTGTCCAAAGCCACTCTATGTCCAAAGCCACTGTCCAAAGCCACTGTCCAAAGCCACGGTCCAAAGCCACTCTATGTCCAAAGCCACTGTCCAAAGCCACTGTCCAAAGCCACTGTCCAAAGCCACTCTATGTCCAAAGCCACTGTCCAAAGCCACTCTCCAATGCCACTGTCCAAAGCCACTCTATCTACAAAGGCACTGTCCAAAGCCACTGTCCAATGCCACTCTATGTCCAAAGCCACTGTCCAAAGCCACTCTCCAAAGCCACTGTCCAAAGCCACTCTATGTCCAGAGCCACTGTCCAAAGCCACTCTCCAAAGTACTGACCAAAGCCACTCTATGTCCAAAGCCACTGAACAAAGCCACTGTCCAAAGCCACTGACCAAAGCCACTCTATGTCCAATGCCATTGTCCAAAGCCACTGTCCAAAGCCACTGTCCAAAGCCACTCTATGTCCAAAGCCATTGTCTAAAGCCACTCTCCAAAGCCACTCTCCAAAGCCACTCTATGTCCAAAAGCACTGTCCAAAGCCACTGTCCAAAGCCACTCTCCAAAGCCACTCTATGTCCAAAGCCACTGTCCAAAGCTACTCTCCAAAGCCACTCTCCAAAGCCACTGTATGTCCAAAGCCACTGTCCAAAGACACTGTCCAAAGCCACTCTCCAAAGCCACTCTATGTCGAAAGCCACTGTCCAAAGTCACTGTCCAAAGCCACTCTCCAAAGCCACTCTATGTCCAAAGCCACTGTCCAAAGCCACTGTCCAAAGCCACTCTCCAAAGCCACTCTATCTCCAAAGCCACTGTCCAAAGTCACTCTCCAAAGCCACTCTCCAAAGCCACTCTATGTCCAAAGCCACTGTCTATAGCCACTGTCCAAAGCCACTGTCCAAAGCCACTCTATGTCCAAAGCCACTGTACAAAGCCACTGTCCAAAGCCACTGTCCAAAGCAATACTATGTCCAAAGCCACTGTCCAAAGGCACTTTCCAAAGACACTCTATGTCCAAAGCCACTGTCCAAAGCCACTGTCCAAAGCCACTGTCCAAAGCCACTCTATGTCCAAAGCCACTGTCCAAAGCCACTCTATTTCCAAAACCACTGTCCAAAGCCACTCTCCAAAGCCACTGTCCTAAACCACTCTATGTCCAAAGCCACTGTCCAAAGCCACTCTCCAAAGCCACTGTCCAAAGCCACTGTATGTCCAAAGCCACTGTATGTCCAAAGCCACTGTCCAAAGCGACTGTATGTCCAAAGCCACTGTCCAAAGCCACTGTATGTCCAATGCCACTGTATGTCCAAAGCCACTATCCAAAGCCACTGTATGTCCAAAGCCACTGTCCAAAGCTACTGTATGTCCAAAGCCACTGTATGTCCAAAGCCACTGTCCAAAGCCACTGTATGTCCAAAGCCACTGTATGTCCAAAGCCACTGTCCAAAGCCACTGTATGTCCAAAGCAACTGTATGTCCAAAGCCACTGTCCAAAGCCACTGTATGTCCAAAGCCACTGTATGTCCAAAGCCACTGTCCAAAGCCACTGTATGTCCAAAGCCACTGTACAAAGCCACTGTCCAAATCCACTGTCCAAAGCCACTCTATGTCCAAATCCACTGTACAAAGCCACTGTCCAAAGCCACTGTCCAAAGCAATACTATGTCCAAAGCCACTGTCCAAAGCCACTGTATGTCCAAAGCCACTGTATGTCCAAAGCCACTGTCCAAAGCCACTGTATGTCCAAAGCCACGGTATGTCCAAAGCCACTGTCCAAAGCCACCGTATGTCCAAAGCCACTGTATGTCCAAAGCCACAGTCCAAAGCCACTGTATGTCCAAAGCCACAGTCCAAAGCCACTGTATGTCCAAAGCCACTGTATGTCCAAAGCCACTGTCCAAAGCCACTGTATGTCCAAAGCCACTGTATGTCCAAAGCCACTGTCTAAAGCCACTGTATGTCCAAAGCCACTGTATGTCCAAAGCCACTGTCCAAAGCCACTGTATGTCCAAAGCCACTGTATGTCCAAAGCCACTGTATGTCCAAAGCCACTGTATGTCCAAAGCCACTGTATGTCCAAAGCCACTGTATGTCCAAAGCCACTGTATGTCCAAAGCCACTGTATGTCCAAAGCCACTGTCCAAAGCCACTATATGTCCAAAGCCACTGTATGTCCAAAGCCACTGTCCAAAGGCAAAGCCACTCTCCAAAGCCACTGTCCAAAGCCACTCTATGTCCAAAGCCACTGTGCAAAGCCACTCTCCAAAGCCACTGTCCAAAGCCACTCTATGTCCAAAGCCACTGTCGAAAGCCACTGTCCAAAGCCACTCTCCAAAGCCACTCTATGTCCAAAGCTACTGTCCAAAGCCACTCTCCAAAGCCACTCTCCAAAGCCACTCTATGTCCAAAGCCACTGTCCAAACCCACTGTCCAAAGCCACTCTCCAAAGCCACTCTCCAAAGCCAATCAATATCCAAAGCCACTGTACAAAGCCACTGTCTAAAGCCACTCTCCAAAGCCACTCTATGTCCAAAGCCACTGTCCAAAGCCACTCTTCAAAGACACTCTCCAAAGCCACTCTATGTCCAAAGCCACTGTCCAAAGCCACTCTCTAAAGCCACTGTCCAAAGCCACTCTATGTCCAAAGCCACTGTCCAAAGCCACTCTCCAAAGCCACTCTCCAAAGCCACTCTATGTCCAAAGCCACTGTCCAAAGCCACTGTCCAAAGCCATTCTCCAAAGCCACTCTCCAAAGCCACTCTATGTCCAAAGCCACTGTCCAAAGCCACTCTATGTCCAAAGCCACTGTCCAAAGCCACTGTCCAAAGCCACGGTCCAAAGCCACTCTATGTCCAAAGCCACTGTCCAAAGCCACTGTACAAAGCCACTGTCCAAAGCCACTCTATGTCCAAAGCCACTGTCCAAAGCCACTCTCCAATGCCACTGTCCAAAGCCACTCTATCTACAAAGGCACTGTCCAAAGCCACTGTCCAATGCCACTCTATGTCCAAAGCCACTGTCCAAAGCCACTCTCCAAAGCCACTGTCCAAAGCCACTCTATGTCCAGAGCCACTGTCCAAAGCCACTCTCCAAAGCCACTGACCAAACCACTCTATGTCCAAAGCCACTGAACAAAGCCACTGTCCAAAGCCACTGACCAAAGCCACTCTATGTCCAATGCCATTGTCCAAAGCCACTGTCCAAAGCCACTGTCCAAAGCCACTCTATGTCCAAAGCCATTGTCTAACGCCACTCTCCAAAGCCACTCTCCAAAGCCACTCTATGTCCAAAAGCACTGTCCAAAGCCACTGTCCAAAGCCACTCTCCAAAGCCACTCTATGTCCAAAGCCACTGTCCAAAGCCACTCTCCAAAGCCACTGTCCAAAGCCACTCTATATCCAAAGCCACTGTCCAAAGCCACTCTCCAAAGCCACTGTCCAAAGCCACTGTATGTCCAAAGCCACTGTATGTCCAAAGCCACTGTATGTCCAAAGCCACTGTCCAAAGCCACTGTATGTCCAAAGTCACTGTATATCCAAAGCCACTGTCCAAAGCCACTGTATATCCAAAGCCACTGTCCAAAGCCACTGTATGTCCAATGCCACTGTATGTCCAAAGCCACTATCCAAAGCCACTTTATGTCCAAAGCCACTGTATGTCCATAGCCACTGTCCATAGCCACTGTATGTCCAAAGCCACTGTATATCCAAAGCCACTGTCTAAAGCCACTGTATGTCCAAAGCCACTGTCCAAAGCCACTGTATGTTCAAAGCCACTGTATGTCCAAACACTGTACTTAGCCACTGTATGTCCAAAGCCACTGTATGTCCAAAGCCACTGTCCAAAGCCACTGTATATCCAAAGCCACTGTATGTCCAAAGCCACAGTCCAAAGCCACTGTATGTCCAAAGCCACTGTATGTCCAAAGCCACTGTCCAAAGCCACTGTATGTCCAAAGCCACTGTATGTCCAAAGCCACTGTATGTCCAAAGCCATTGTCCAAAGCCACTGTATGTCCAAAGCCACTGTATGTCCAAAGCCACTGTCCAAAGCCACTGTATGTCCAAAGCCACGGTATGTCCAAAGCCACTGTCCAAAGCCACCGTATGTCCAAAGCCACTGTATGTCCAAAGCCACAGTCCAAAGCCACTGTATGTCCAAAGCCACTGTATGTCCAAAGCCACTGTCCAAAGCCACTGTATGTCCAAAGCCACTGTATGTCCAAAGCCACTGTCTAAAGCCACTGTATGTCCAAAGCCACTGTATGTCCAAAGCCACTGTCCAAAGCCACTGTATGTCCAAAGCCACTGTATGTCCAAAGCCACTGTATGTCCAAAGCCACTGTATGTCCAAAGCCACTGTATGTCCAAAGCCACTGTATGTCCAAAGCCACTGTATGTCCAAAGCCACTGTATGTCCAAAGCCACTGTCCAAAGCCACTATATGTCCAAAGCCACTGTATGTCCAAAGCCACTGTCCAAAGGCAAAGCCACTCTCCAAAGCCACTGTCCAAAGCCACTCTATGTCCAAAGCCACTGTGCAAAGCCACTCTCCAAAGCCACTGTCCAAAGCCACTCTATTTCCAAAGCCACTGTCGAAAGCCACTGTCCAAAGCCACTCTCCAAAGCCACTCTATGTCCAAAGCTACTGTCCAAAGCCACTCTCCAAAGCCACTCTCCAAAGCCACTCTATGTCCAAAGCCACTGTCCAAACCCACTGTCCAAAGCCACTCTCCAAAGCCACTCTCCAAAGCCAATCAAAATCCAAAGCCACTGTACAAAGCCACTGTCTAAAGCCACTCTCCAAAGCCACTCTATGTCCAAAGCCACCGTCCAAAGCCACTCTTCAAAGCCACTCTCCAAAGCCACTCTATGTCCAAAGCCACTGTCCAAAGCCACTCTCTAAAGCCACTGTCCAAAGCCACTCTATGTCCAAAGCCACTGTCCAAAGCCACTCTCCAAAGCCACTCTCCAAAGCCACTCTATGTCCAAAGCCACTGTCCAAAGCCACTGTCCAAAGCCATTCTCCAAAGCCACTCTCCAAAGCCACTCTATGTCCAAAGCCACTGTCCAAAGCCACTCTATGTCCAAAGCCACTGTCCAAAGCCACTGTCCAAAGCCACGGTCCAAAGCCACTCTATGTCCAAAGCCACTGTCCAAAGCCACTGTCCAAAGCCACTGTCCAAAGCCACTCTATGTCCAAAGCCACTGTCCAAAGCCACTCTCCAATGCCACTGTCCAAAGCCACTCTATCTACAAAGGCACTGTCCAAAGCCACTGTCCAATGCCACTCTATGTCCAAAGCCACTGTCCAAAGCCACTCTCCAAAGCCACTGTCCAAAGCCACTCTATGTCCAGAGCCACTGTCCAAAGCCACTCTCCAAAGTACTGACCAAAGCCACTCTATGTCCAAAGCCACTGAACAAAGCCACTGTCCAAAGCCACTGACCAAAGCCACTCTATGTCCAATGCCATTGTCCAAAGCCACTGTCCAAAGCCACTGTCCAAAGCCACTCTATGTCCAAAGCCATTGTCTAAAGCCACTCTCCAAAGCCACTCTCCAAAGCCACTCTATGTCCAAAAGCACTGTCCAAAGCCACTGTCCAAAGCCACTCTCCAAAGCCACTCTATGTCCAAAGCCACTGTCCAAAGCTACTCTCCAAAGCCACTCTCCAAAGCCACTGTATGTCCAAAGCCACTGTCCAAAGACACTGTCCAAAGCCACTCTCCAAAGCCACTCTATGTCGAAAGCCACTGTCCAAAGTCACTGTCCAAAGCCACTCTCCAAAGCCACTCTATGTCCAAAGCCACTGTCCAAAGCCACTGTCCAAAGCCACTCTCCAAAGCCACTCTATCTCCAAAGCCACTGTCCAAAGTCACTCTCCAAAGCCACTCTCCAAAGCCACTCTATGTCCAAAGCCACTGTCTATAGCCACTGTCCAAAGCCACTGTCCAAAGCCACTCTATGTCCAAAGCCACTGTACAAAGCCACTGTCCAAAGCCACTGTCCAAAGCAATACTATGTCCAAAGCCACTGTCCAAAGGCACTTTCCAAAGACACTCTATGTCCAAAGCCACTGTCCAAAGCCACTGTCCAAAGCCACTGTCCAAAGCCACTCTATGTCCAAAGCCACTGTCCAAAGCCACTCTATTTCCAAAACCACTGTCCAAAGCCACTCTCCAAAGCCACTGTCCTAAACCACTCTATGTCCAAAGCCACTGTCCAAAGCCACTCTCCAAAGCCACTGTCCAAAGCCACTGTATGTCCAAAGCCACTGTATGTCCAAAGCCACTGTCCAAAGCGACTGTATGTCCAAAGCCACTGTCCAAAGCCACTGTATGTCCAATGCCACTGTATGTCCAAAGCCACTATCCAAAGCCACTGTATGTCCAAAGCCACTGTCCAAAGCTACTGTATGTCCAAAGCCACTGTATGTCCAAAGCCACTGTCCAAAGCCACTGTATGTCCAAAGCCACTGTATGTCCAAAGCCACTGTCCAAAGCCACTGTATGTCCAAAGCAACTGTATGTCCAAAGCCACTGTCCAAAGCCACTGTATGTCCAAAGCCACTGTATGTCCAAAGCCACTGTCCAAAGCCACTGTATGTCCAAAGCCACTGTACAAAGCCACTGTCCAAATCCACTGTCCAAAGCCACTCTATGTCCAAATCCACTGTACAAAGCCACTGTCCAAAGCCACTGTCCAAAGCAATACTATGTCCAAAGCCACTGTCCAAAGCCACTGTCCAAAGCCACGGTCCAAAGCCACTCTATGTCCAAAGCCACTGTCCAAAGCCACTCTCCAATGCCACTGACTAAAGCCACTCTATCTACAAAGCCACTGTCCAAAGCGACTGTCTAAAGTCACTGTCCAAAGCCACTCTATGTCCAAAGCAACTGTCCAAAGCAACTGTCCAAAGCCACTGTCCAAAGCCACTGTATGTCCAAAGCTACTGTATATCCAAAGCCACTGTCCAAAGCCACTGTATATCCAAAGCCACTGTCTAAAGCCACTGTATGTCCAATGCCAGTGTATGTCCCAAGCCACTATCCAAAGCCACTTTATGTCCAAAGCCACTGTATGTCCATAGCCACTATCCAAAGCCACTGTATGTCCATAGCCACTGTATGTCCAAAGCCACTGTCTAAAGCCACTGTATGTCCAAAGCCACTGTCCAAAGCCACTGTATGTCCAAAGCCACTGTATACCAAACACTGTACATAGCCACTGTATGTCCAAAGCCACTGTATGTCCAAAGCCACTGTCCAATGCCACTGTATGTCCAAAGCCACTGTATGTCCAAAGCCACTGTATGTCCAAAGCCACTGTATGTCCAAAGCCACTGTCCAAAGCCACTGTATGTCCAAAGCCACTGTATGTCCAAAGCCACTGTCCAAAGCCACTGTATGTCCAAAGCCACGGTATGTCCAAAGCCACTGTCCAAAGCCACCGTATGTCCAAAGCCACTGTATGTCCAAAGCCACAGTCCAAAGCCACTGTATGTCCAAAGCCACTGTATGTCCAAAGCCACTGTCCAAAGCCACTGTATGTCCAAAGCCACTGTATGTCCAAAGCCACTGTCGAAAGCCACTGTCCAAAGCCACTCTCCAAAGCCACTCTATGTCCAAAGCCACTGTCCAAAGCCACTCTCCAAAGCCACTCTCCAAAGCCACTCTATGTCCAAAGCCACTGTCCAAACCCACTGTCCAAAGCCACTCTCCAAAGCCACTCTATGTCCAAAGCCACTGTCCAAAGCCACTCTCCAAAGCCACTTTCCTTAACCAATCTATGTCCAAAGCCACTGTCCAAAGCCACTCTCCAATGCCACTGTCCAAAGCCACTCTATATCCAAAGCCACTGTCCAAAGCCACTCTCCAAAGCCACTGTCCAAAGCCACTGTATGTCCAAAGCCACTGTATGTCCAAAGCCACTGTATGTCCAAAGCCACTGTCCAAAGCTACTGTATGTCCAAAGCCACTGTATATCCAAAGCCACTGTCCAAAGCCACTGTATATCCAAAGCCACTGTCCAAAGCCACTGTATGTCCAATGCCACTGTATGTCCAAAGCCACTATCCAAAGCCACTCTATGTCCAAAGCCACTGTATGTCCATAGCCACTGTCCAAAGCCACTGTATGTCCAAAGCCACTGTATATCCAAAGCCACTGTCTATAGCCACTGTATGTCCAAAGCCACTGTCCAAAGCCACTGTATGTCCAAAGCCACTGTATGTCCCAATACTGTACATAGCCACTGTATGTCCAAAGCCACTGTATGTCCAAAGCCACTGTATGTCCAAAGCCACTGTCCAAAGCCACTGTATGTCCAAAGCCACTGTATGTCCAAAGCCACTGTATGTCCAAAGCCACTGTATGTCCAAAGCCACTGTCCAAAGCCACTGTATGTCCAAAGCCACTGTATGTCCAAAGCCACTGTCCAAAGCCACTGTATGTCCAAAGCCACGGTATGTCCAAAGCCACTGTCCAAAGCCACCGTATGTCCAAAGCCACTGTATGTCCAAAGCCACAGTCCAAAGCCACTGTATGTCCAAAGCCACTGTATGTCCAAAGCCACTGTCCAAAGCCACTGTATGTCCAAAGCCACTGTCTAAAGCCACTGTATGTCCAAAGCCACTGTATGTCCAAAGCCACTGTCCAAAGCCACTGTATGTCCAAAGCCACTGTATGTCCAAAGCCACTGTATGTCCAAAGCCACTGTCCAAAGCCACTGTATGTCCAAAGCCACTGTATGTCCAAAGCCACTGTATGTCCAAAGCCACTGTATGTCCAAAGCCACTGTCCAAAGCCACTATATGTCCAAAGCCACTGTATGTCCAAAGCCACTGTCCAAAGGCAAAGCCACTCTCCAAAGCCACTGTCCAAAGCCACTCTATGTCCAAAGCCACTGTGCAAAGCCACTCTCCAAAGCCACTGTCCAAAGCCACTCTATGTCCAAAGCCACTGTCGAAAGCCACTGTCCAAAGCCACTGTATGTCCAAAGCCACTGTCCAAAGCAACTGTCCAAAGCCACTGTCCAAAGCCACTGTATGTCCAAAGCTACTGTATATCCAAAGCCACTGTCCAAAGCCACTGTATATCCAAAGCCACTGTCTAAAGCCACTGTATGTCCAATGCCAGTGTATGTCCCAAGCCACTATCCAAAGCCACTTTATGTCCAAAGCCACTGTATGTCCATAGCCACTGTCCAAAGCCACTGTATGTCCATAGCCACTGTATGTCCAAAGCCACTGTCTAAAGCCACTGTATGTCCAAAGCCACTGTCCAAAGCCACTGTATGTCCAAAGCCACTGTATACCAAACACTGTACATAGCCACTGTATGTCCAAAGCCACTGTATGTCCAAAGCCACTGTCCAATGCCACTGTATGTCCAAAGCCACTGTATGTCCAAAGCCACTGTATGTCCAAAGCCACTGTATGTCCAAAGCCACTGTCCAAAGCCACTGTATGTCCAAAGCCACTGTATGTCCAAAGCCACTGTCCAAAGCCACTGTATGTCCAAAGCCACGGTATGTCCAAAGCCACTGTCCAAAGCCACCGTATGTCCAAAGCCACTGTATGTCCAAAGCCACAGTCCAAAGCCACTGTATGTCCAAAGCCACTGTATGTCCAAAGCCACTGTCCAAAGCCACTGTATGTCCAAAGCCACTGTATGTCCAAAGCCACTGTCGAAAGCCACTGTCCAAAGCCACTCTCCAAAGCCACTCTATGTCCAAAGCCACTGTCCAAAGCCACACTCCAAAGCCACTCTCCAAAGCCACTCTATGTCCAAAGCCACTGTCCAAACCCACTGTCCAAAGCCACTCTCCAAAGCCACTCTATGTCCAAAGCCACTGTCCAAAGCCACTCTCCAAAGCCACTTTCCTTAACCAATCTATGTCCAAAGCCACTGTCCAAAGCCACTCTCCAAAGCCACTGTCAAAAGCCACTCTATATCCAAAGCCACTGTCCAAAGCCACTCTCCAAAGCCACTGTCCAAAGCCACTGTATGTCCAAAGCCACTGTATGTCCAAAGCCACTGTATGTCCAAAGCCACTGTCCAAAGCTATTGTATGTCCAAAGCCACTGTATATCCAAAGCCACTGTCCAAAGCCACTGCATATCCAAAGCCACTGTCCAAAGCCACTGTATGTCCAATGCCACTGTATGTCCAAAGCCACTATCCAAAGCCACTCTATGTCCAAAGCCACTGTATGTCCATAGCCACTGTCCAAAGCCACTGTATGTCCAAAGCCACTGTATATCCAAAGCCACTGTCTATAGCCACTGTATGTCCAAAGCCACTGTCCAAAGCCACTGTATGTCCAAAGCCACTGTATGTCCAAATACTGTACATAGCCACTGTATGTCCAAAGCCACTGTATGTCCAAAGCCACTGTATGTCCAAAGCAACTGTCCAAAGCCACTGTATGTCCAAAGCCACTGTATGTCCAAAGCCACTGTATGTCCAAAGCCACTGTATGTCCAAAGCCACTGTCCAAAGCCACTGTATGTCCAAAGCCACTGTATGTCCAAAGCCACTGTCCAAAGCCACTGTATGTCCAAAGCCACGGTATGTCCAAAGCCACTGTCCAAAGCCACCGTATGTCCAAAGCCACTGTATGTCCAAAGCCACAGTCCAAAGCCACTGTATGTCCAAAGCCACTGTATGTCCAAAGCCACTGTCCAAAGCCACTGTATGTCCAAAGCCACTGTCTAAAGCCACTGTATGTCCAAAGCCACTGTATGTCCAAAGCCACTGTCCAAAGCCACTGTATGTCCAAAGCCACTGTATGTCCAAAGCCACTGTATGTCCAAAGCCACTGTCCAAAGCCACTGTATGTCCAAAGCCACTGTATGTCCAAAGCCACTGTATGTCCAAAGCCACTGTATGTCCAAAGCCACTGTCCAAAGCCACTATATGTCCAAAGCCACTGTATGTCCAAAGCCACTGTCCAAAGGCAAAGCCACTCTCCAAAGCCACTGTCCAAAGCCACTCTATGTCCAAAGCCACTGTGCAAAGCCACTCTCCAAAGCCACTGTCCAAAGCCACTCTATGTCCAAAGCCACTGTCGAAAGCCACTGTCCAAAGCCACTCTCCAAAGCCACTCTATGTCCAAAGCTACTGTCCAAAGCCACTCTCCAAAGCCACTCTCCAAAGCCACTCTATGTCCAAAGCCACTGTCCAAACCCACTGTCCAAAGCCACTCTCCAAAGCCACTCTATGTCCAAAGCCATTGTACAAAGCCACTCTCCAAAGCCACTCTCCAAAGGCAATCAATATCCAAAGCCACTGTACAAAGCCACTGTCTAAAGCGACTCTCCAAAGCCACTCTATGTCCAAAGCCACTGTCCAAAGCCACTCTCCAAAGCCACTCTCCAAAGCCACTCTATGTCCAAAGCCACTGTCCAAAGCCACTCTCCAAAGCCACCATCCAAAGCCACTCTATGTCCAAAGCCACTGTCCAAAGCCACTCTCCAAAGCCACTCTCCAAAGCCACTCTATGTCCAAAGCCACTGTCCAAAGCCACTGTCCAAAGCCATTCTCCAAAGCCACTCTCCAAAGCCACTCTATGTCCAAAGCCACTGTCCAAAGCCACTCTATGTCCAAAGCCACTGTCCAAAGCCACTGTCCAAAGCCACGGTCCAAAGCCACTCTATGTCCAAAGCCACTGTCCAACGCCACTGTCCAAAGCCACTGTCCAAAGCCACTCTATGTCCAAAGCCACTGTCCAAAGCCACTCTCCAATGCCACTGTCCAAAGCCACTCTATCTACAAAGCCACTGTCCAAAGCCACTGTCCAATGCCACTCTATGTCCAAAGCCACTGTCCAAAGCCACTCTCCAAAGCCACTCTCCAAAGCCACTCTATGTCCAGAGCCACTGTCCAAAGCCACTCTCCAAAGCCACTGACCAAAGCCACTCTATGTCCAAAGCCACTGAACAAAGCCACTGTCCAAAACCACTGACCAAAGCCACTCTATCTCCAATGCCATTGTCCAAAGCCATTGTCCAAAGCCACTGTCCAAAGCCACTCTATGTCCAAAGCCATTGTCTAAAGCCACTCTCCAAAGCCACTCTCCAAAGCCACTCTATGTCCAAAAGCACTGTCCAAAGCCACTGTCCAAAGCCACTCTCCAAAGCCACTCTATGTCCAAAGCCACTGTCCAAAGCCACTCTCCAAAGCCACTCTCCAAAGCCAGTGTATGTCCAAAGCCACTGTCCAAAGCCACTGTCCAAAGCCACTCTCCAAAGCCACTCTATGTCGAAAGCCACTGTCCAAAGTCACTGTCCAAAGCCACTCTCCAAAGCCACTCTATGTCCAAAGCTACTGTCCAAAGCCACTGTCCAAAGCCACTCTCCAAAGCCACTCTATCTCCAAAGCCACTGTCCAAAGTCACTCTCCAAAGCCACACTCCAAAGCCACTCTATGTCCAAAGCCACTGTCTATAGCCACTGTCCAAAGCCACTGTCCAAAGCCACTCTATGTCCAAAGCCACTGTACAAAGCCACTGTCCAAAGCCACTGTCCAAAGCAATACTATGTCCAAAGCCACTGTCCAAAGGCACTTTCCAAAGACACTCTATGTCCAAAGCCACTGTCCAAAGCCACTGTCCAAAGCCACTGTCCAATGCCACTCTATGTCCAAAGCCACTGTCCAAAGCCACTCTATTTCCAAAACCACTGTCCAAAGCCACTCTCCAAAGCCACTGTCCTAAACCACTCTATGTCCAAAGCCACTGTCCAAAGCCACTCTCCAAAGCCACTGTCCAAAGCCACTGTATGTCCAAAGCCACTGTATGTCCAAAGCCACTGTCCAATGCGACTGTATGTCCAAAGCCACTGTCCAAAGCCACTGTATGTCCAATGCCACTGTATGTCCAAAGCCACTATCCAAAGCCACTGTATGTCCAAAGCCACTGTCCAAAGCTACTGTATGTCCAAAGCCACTGTATGTCCAAAGCCACTGTCCAAAGCCACAGTATGTCCAAAGCCACTGTATGTCCAAAGCCACTGTCCAAAGCCACTGTATGTCCAAAGCAACTGTATGTCCAAAGCCACTGTCCAAAGCCACTGTATGTCCAAAGCGACTGTATGTCCAAAGCCACTGTCCAAAGCCACTGTATGTCCAAAGCCACTGTACAAAGCCACTGTCCAAATCTACTGTCCAAAGCCACTCTATGTCCAAATCCACTGTACAAAGCCACTGTCCAAAGCCACTGTCCAAAGCAATACTATGTCCAAAGCCACTGTCCAAAGCCACTGTCCAAAGCCACGGTCCAAAGCCACTCTATGTCCAAAGCCACTGTCCAAAGCCACTCTCCAATGCCACTGTCTAAAGCCACTCTATCTACAAAGCCACTGTCCAAAGCGACTGTCTAAAGTCACTGTCCAAAGCCACTCTATGTCCAAAGCAACTGTCAAAAGCCACTGTCCAAAGCCACTGTATGTCCAAAGCTACTGTATAGCCAAAGCCAGTGTCCAAAGCCACTGTATATCCAAAGCCACTGTCTAAAGCCACTGTATGTCCAATGCCAGTGTATGTCCAAAGCCACTATCCAAAGCCACTTTATGTCCAAAGCCACTGTATGTCCATAGCCACTGTCCAAAGCCACTGTATGTCCAAAGCCACTGTATGTCCAAAGCCACTGTCTAAAGCCACTGTATGTCCAAAGCCACTGTCCAAAGCCACTGTATGTCCAAAGCCACTGTATACCAAACACTGTACATAGCCACTGTATGTCCAAAGCCACTGTATGTCCAAAGCCACTGTCCAAAGCCACTGTATGTCCAAAGCCACTGTATGTCCAAAGCCACTGTATGTCCAAAGCCACTGTATGTCCAAAGCCACTGTATTTCCAAAGCCACTGTCCAAAGCCACTGTATGTCCAAAGCCACTGTATGTCCAAAGCCACTGTCCAAAGCCACTGTATATCCAAAGCCACGGTATGTCCAAAGCCACTGTCCAAAGCCACCGTATGTCCAAAGCCACTGTATGTCCAAAGCCACAGTCCAAAGCCACTGTATGTCCAAAGCCACTGTATGTCCAAAGCCACTGTCCAAAGCCCCTGTATGTCCAAAGCCACTGTATGTCTAAAGCCACTGTCGAAAGCCACTGTCCAAAGCCACTCTCCAAAGCCACTCTATGTCAAAAGCCACTGTCCAAAGCCACTCTCCAAAGCCACTCTCCAAAGCCACTCTATGTCCAAAGCCACTGTCCAAACCCACTGTCCAAAGCCACTCTCCAAACCCACTCTATGTCCAAAGCCACTGTCCAAAGCCACTCTCCAAAGTCACTCTCCAAAGCCACTCAATATCCAAAGCCACTGTACAAAGCCACTGTCCAAAGCCACTCTCCAAAGCCACTCTATGTCCAAAGCCACTGTCCAAAGCCACTCTCCAAAGCCACTCTCCAAAGCCACGCTATGTCCAAAGCCACTGTCCAAAGCCACTCTCCAAAGCCACTGTCCAAAGCCACTCTATGTCCAAAGCCACTGTCCAAAGCCACTCTCCAAAGCCACCGTCCAAAGCCACTCTATGTCCAAAGCCACTGTCCAAAGCCACTGTCCAAAGCCATTCTCCAAAGCCACTCTCCAAAGCCACTCTATGTCCAAAGCCACTGTCCAAAGCCACTCTATGTCCAAAGCCACTGTCCAAAGCCACTGTCCAAAGCCACGGTCCAAACCACTCTATGTCCAAAGCCACTGTCCAAAGCCACTGTCCAAAGCCACTGTCCAAAGCCACTCTATGTCCAAAGCCACTGTCCAAAGCCACTCTCCAATGCCACTGTCCAAAGCCACTCTATCTACAATGCCACTGTCCAAAGCCACTGTCTAAAGTCACTGTCCAAAGCCACTCTATGTCCAAAGCAACTGTCCAAAGCCACTGTCCAAAGCCACTGTCCAAAGCCACTCTATGTCCAAAGCCACTGACCAAAGCCACTCTCCAAAGCTACTGTCCAAAGCCACTCTATGTCCAGAGCCACTGTCCAAAGCCACTCTCCAAAGCCACTGACCAAAGCCACTCTATGTCCAAAGCCACTGAACAAAGCCACTGTCCAAAGCCACTAACCAAAGCCACTCTATGTCCAATGCCATTGTCCAAAGCCACTATCCAAAGCCACTGTCCAAAGCCACTCTATGTCCAAAGCCATTGTCTAAAGCCACTCTCCAAAGCCACTCTCCAAAGCCACTCTATGTCCAAAAGCACTGTCCAAAGCCACTTTCCAAAGCCACTGTCCAAAGCCACTCTATGTCCAAAGCCACTGTCCAAAGCCACTCTCCAAAGCCATTCTCCAAAGCCACTGTATGTCCAAAGCCACTGTCCAAAGCCACTGTCCAAAGCCACTCTCCAAAGCCACTCTATGTCCAAAGCCACTGTCCAAAGTCACTGTCCAAAGCCACTCTCCAAAGCCACTCTATGTCCAAAGCCACTGTCCAAAGCCACTCTCCAAAGCCACCCTCCAAAGCCACTCTATGTCCAAAGCCACTGTCCAAAGCCACTGTCCAAAGCCACTCTCCAAAGCCACTCTATCTCCAAAGCCACTGTCCAAAGTCACTCTCCAAAGCCACTCTCCAAAGCCACTCTATGTCCAAAGCCACTGTCTATAGCCACTGTCCAAAGCCACATTCCAAAGTCACTGTCCAAAGCAATACTATGTCCAAAGCCACTGTCCAAAGGCACTGTCCAAAGACACTCTATGTCCAAAGCCACTGTCCAAAGCCACTGTCCAAAGCCACTGTCCAAAGCCACTCTATGTCCAAAGCCACTGTCCAAAGCCACTCTATTTCCAAAGCCATTGTCCAAAGCCACTCTCCAAAGCCACTCTCCTAAACCACTCTATGTCCAAAGCCACTGTCCAAAGCCACTCTCCAAAGCCACTGTCCAAAGCCACTCTATGTCCAAAGCCACTGTCCAAAGCCACTCCCCCAAGCCACTGTCCAAAGCCACTGTATGTCCAAAGCAACTGTATGTCCAAAGCCACTGTCCAAAGCGACTGTATGTCCAAAGCCACTGTCCAAAGCCACTGTATGTCCAATGCCACTGTATGTCCAAAGCCACTATCCAAAGCCACTGTATGTCCAAAGCCACTGTCCAAAGCCACTGTATGTCCAAAGCCACTGTATGTCCAAAGCCACTGTCCATAGCCACTGTATGTCCAAAGCCACTGTATGTCCAAAGCCACTGTCCAAAGACACTGTATGTCCAAAGCCATTGTATGTCCAAAGCCACTGTCCAAAGCCACTGTATGTCCAAAGCCACTGTATGTCCAAACCCACTGTCCAAAGCCACTGTATGTCCAAAGCCACTGTACAAAGCCACTGTCCAAATCCACTGTCCAAAGCCACTCTATGTCCAAATCCACTGTACAAAGCCACTGTCCAAAGCCACTGTCCAAAGCAATACTATGTCCAAAGCCACTGTCCAAAGCCACTCTATGTCCAAAGCCACTGTCCGAAGCCACTGTCCAAAGCCACTGTTCAAAGCCACTCTATGTCCAAAGCCACTGTCCAAAGCCACTCTCCAAAGCCACTGTCCAAAGCCAATGTCCAAAGCCACTCTATGTCCAAAGCCACTCTATGTCCAAAGCCACTGTATGTCCAAAGCCACTGTTCAAAGCCACTGTATGTCCAAAGCCACTGTATGTCCAAAGCCACTGTCCAAAGCCACCGTATGTCCAAAGCCACGGTATGTCCAAAGCCACTGTCCAAAGCCACCGTATGTCCAAAGCCACTGTATGTCCAAAGCCACTGTCCAAAGCCACCGTATGTCCAAAGCCACTGTATGTCCATTGCCACTGTCCAAAGCCACTGTATGTCCAAAGCCACTGTATGTCCAAAGCCACTGTCCAAAGCCACTGTATGTCCAAAGCCACTGTATGTCCAAAGCCACTGTCCAAAGCCACGGTATGTCCAAAGCCACTGTATGTCCAAAGCCACTGTCCAAAGCAACCGTATGTCCAAAGCCACTGTATGTCCAAAGCCACTGTCCAAAGCCACCATATGTCTAAAGCCACTGTATGTCCAAAGCCACTCTCCAAAGCCACTCTCCAAAGCCACTCTATGTCCAAAGCCACTGTCCAAAGCCACTCTCCAAAGCCACTGTCCGAAGCCACTCTATGTCCAAAGCCACTGTCCAAAGCCACTCTCCAAAGCCACTGTCCAAAGCCACTATATGTCCAAAGCCACTGTCCAAAGCCACTCTTCAAAGCCACTCTCCAAAGCCACTCTATGTCCAAAGCCACTGTATGTCCAAAGCCACTGTCCAAAGCCACTGTATGGCCAAAGCCACTGTATGTCCAAAGCCACTGTCCAAAGCCACTGTATGTCCGAAGCTACTGTATGTCCAAAGCCACTATCCAAAGCCACTGTATGTCCAAAGCCACTGTATGTCCATAGCCACTGTATGTCCAAAGCCACTGTCCAAAGCCACTGTATGTCCAAAGCCACTGTCCAAAGCCACTGTCCAAAGTCACTGTCCAAAGCCTTTCTATGTCCAAAGCCACTGTCCAAAGCCACAGTCCAAAGCCACTTTCCAAAGCCACTGTCCAAAGCCACTCTATGTCCAAAGCCACTGTCCAAAGCCACTCTATGTCCAAAGCCACTATCCAAAGCCACTCTCCAAAGCCACTCTCCAAAGCCACTCTATGTCCAAAGCCACTGTCCAAAGCCACTCTCCAAACCACTATCCAAATCCACTCTATGTCCAAAGTCACTGTCCAAAGCCAATCTCCAAAGCCACTCTCCAAAGCCACTCTATGTCCAAAGCCAGTCCAAAGCCACTCTCCAAAGCCACTCTATGTCCAAAGCAAGTCCAAAGCCACTCTCCAAAGCCACTCTCCAAAGCCACTCTATGTCCAAAGACACTGTCCAAAGCCATTCTCCAAAGCCACTCTCCAAAGCCACTCTATGTCCAAAGCCACTGTCCAAAGCCACTCTATGTCCAAAGCCACTGTCCAAAGCCACTGTCCAAAGCCACGGTCCAAATCCACTCTATGTCCAAAGCCACTGTCCAAAGCCACTGTCCAAAGCCACTGTCCAAAGCCACTCTATGTCCAAAGCCACTGTCCAAAGCCACTCTCCAATGCCACTGTCCAAAGCCACTCTATCTACAAAGCAACTGTCCAAAGCCACTGTCCAAAGCCACTGTCCAAAGCCACTCTATGTCCAAAGCCACTGTCCAAAGCCACTCTACAAAGCCACTGTCCAAAGCCACTCTATGTCCAGAGCCACTGTCCAAAGCCACTCTCCAAAGCCACTGACCAAAGCCACTCTATGTCCAAAGCCACTGAACAAAGCCACTGTCCAAAGCCACTGACCAAAGCCACTCTATGTCCAATGCCATTGTCCAAAGCCACTGTCCAAAGCCACTGTCCAAAGCCACTCTATGTCCAAAGCCATTGTCTAAAGACACTCTCCAAAGCCACTCTCCAAAGCCACTCTATGTCCAAAAGTACTGTTCAAAGCCACTGTCCAAAGCCACTCTCCAAAGCCACTCTATGTCCAAAGCCACTGTCCAAAGCCACTGTCCAAAGCCACTCTCCAAAGCCACTCTCCAAAGCCACTGTATGTCCAAAGCCACTGTCCAAAGCCACTGTCCAAAGCCACTCTCCAAAGCCACTCTATGGCCAAAAACACTGTCCAAAGTCACTGTCCTTAGCCACTCTCCAAAGCCACTCTATGTCCAAAGCCACTGTCCAAAGCCACTCTCCAAAGCCACTCTCCAAAGCCACTCTCCAAAGCCACTCTATGTCCAAAGCCACTGTCCATAGCCACTTTCCAAAGCCACTCTCCAAAGCCACTCTATCTCCAAAGCCACTGTCCAAAGCCACTCTCCAAAGCCACTCTCCAAAGCCACTCTATGTCCAAAGCCACTGTCCATAGCCACTGTCCAAAGTCACTGTCCAAATCCACTCCATGTCCAAAGCCACTGTACAAAGCCACCGTCCAAAGCCACTGTCCAAAGCAATACTATGTCCAAAGCCACTGTCCAAAGGCACTGTCCAAAGACACTTTCCAAAGCCACTCTATGTCCAAAGCCACTTTCCAAAGCCACTCTATGTCCAAAGCCACTATCCAAAGCCACTGTCCAAAGCCACTGTCCTAAACCACTCTATTTCCAAAGCCACTGTCCAAAGCCACTATCCAAAACCACCTTCCAAAGCCACTCTATGTCCAAAGCCACTGTCCAAAGCCACTCTCCAAAGCCACTGTCCAAAGCCACTGTATGTCCAAAGCCACTGTATGTCCAAAGCCACTGTCCAAAGCGACTGTATGTCCAAAGCCACTGTCCAAAGCCACTGTATGTCCAAAGCCACTGTATGTCCAAAGCCACTATCCAAAGCCACTGTATGTCCAAAGCCACTGTATATCCAAAGGCACTGTCCAAAGCCACTGTATGTCCAAAGCCACTTGATGTCCAAAGCCACTGTCTAAAGCCACTGTATGTCCAAAACCACTGTCCAAAGCCACTGTATGTCCAAAGCCACTGTATGTCCAAAGCCACTGTCCAAAGCCACTGTATGTCCAAAGCCACTGTATGTCCAAAGCCACTGTCCAAAGCCACTGTATGTCCAAAGCCACTGTATGTTCAAAGCCACTGTCCAAAGCCACTGTATGTCCAAAGCCACTGTATGTCCAAAGCCACTGTCCAAAGCCACTGTATGTCCAAAGCCACTGTACAAACCACTGTCCAAATCCACTGTCCAAAGCCACTCTATGTCCAAATCCACTGTACAAAGCCACTGTCCAAAGCCACTGTCCAAAGCAATACTATGTCCAAAGCCACTGTCCAAAGCTACTGTCCAAAGCCACTGTCCAAAGCCACTCTATGTCCAAAGCCACTGTCCGAAGCCACTGTCCAAAGCCACTGTCCAAAGCCACTCTATGTCCAAAGCCACTGTCCAAAGCCACTCTCGAAAGCCACTGTCCAAAGCCACTGTATGTCCAAAGCCCCTGTATGTCCAAAGCAACTGTCCAAAGCCACTGTATGTCCAAAGCCACTGTATGTCCAAAGCCACTATCCAAAGCCACTGTATGTCCAAAGCCACTGTATATCCAAAGCCACTGTCCAAAGCCACTGTATGTCCAAAGCCACTGTATGTCCAAAGCCACTGTCTAAAGCCACTGTATGTCCAAAGCCACTGTCCAAAGCCACTGTATGTCCAAAGCCACTGTATGTCCAAAGCCACTGTCCATAGCCACTGTATGTCCAAAGCCACTCTATGTCCAAAGCCACTGTCCAAAGCCACTATATGTCCAAAGCCACTGTATGTCCAAAGCCACTGTCCAAAGCCACTCTATGTCCAAAGCCACTCTATGTCCAAAGCCACTGTATGTCCAAAGTCACTGTTCAAAGCCACTGTATGTCCAAAGCCACTGTATGTCCAAAGCCACTGTCCAAAGCCACCGTATCTGCAAAGCCACGGTATGTCCAAAGCCACTGTTAAAAGCCACCGTATGTCCAAAGCCACTGTATGTCCAAAGCCACTGTCCAAAGCCACCGTATGTCGAAAGCCACTGTATGTCCAAAGCCACTATCCAAAGCCACTGTATGTCCAAAGCCACTGTATGTCCAAAGCCACTGTCCAAAGCCACTGTCCAAAGCCACTGTATGTCCAAAGCCACTGTATGTCCAAAACCACTGTCCAAAGCCACTGTATGTCCAAAGCCACTGTATGTCCAAAGCCACTGTCCAAAGCCACTGTATGTCCAAAGCCACTGTATGTCCAAAGCCACTGTCCAAAGCAACCGTATGTCCAAAGCGACTGTATGTCCAAAGCCACTGTCCAAAGCCACTGTATGTCCAAAGCCACTGTATGTCCAAAGCCACTATCCAAAGCCACTGTATGTCCAAAGCCACTGTATATCCAAAGGCACTGTCCAAAGCCACTGTATGTCCAAAGCCACTTGATGTCCAAAGCCACTGTCTAAAGCCACTGTATGTCCAAAACCACTGTCCAAAGCCACTGTATGTCCAAAGCCACTGTATGTCCAAAGCCACTGTCCAAAGCCACTGTATGTCCAAAGCCACTGTATGTCCAAAGCCACTGTCCAAAGCCACTGTATGTCCAAAGACACTGTATGTTCAAAGCCACTGTCCAAAGCCACTGTATGTCCAAAGCCACTGTATGTCCAAAGCCACTGTCCAAAGCCACTGTATGTCCAAAGCCACTGTACAAACCACTGTCCAAATCCACTGTCCAAAGCCACTCTATGTCCAAATCCACTGTACAAAGCCACTGTCCAAAGCCACTGTCCAAAGCAATACTATGTCCAAAGCCACTGTCCAAAGCTACTGTCCAAACCCACTGTCCAAAGCCACTCTATGTCCAAAGCCACTGTCCGAAGCCACTGTCCAAAGCCACTGTCCAAAGCCACTCTATGTCCAAAGCCACTGTCCAAAGCCACTCTCCAAAGCCAATGTCCAAAGCCACTGTATGTCCAAAGCCCCTGTATGTCCAAAGCAACTGTCCAAAGCCACTGTTTGTCCAAAGCCACTGTATGTCCAAAGCCACTATCCAAAGCCACTGTATGTCCAAAGCCACTGTATATCCAAAGCCACTGTCCAAAGCCACTGTATGTCCAAAGCCACTGTATGTCCAAAGCCACTGTCTAAAGCCACTGTATGTCCAAAGCCACTGTCCAAAGCCACTGTATGTCCAAAGCCACTGTATGTCCAAAGCCACTGTCCATAGCCACTGTATGTCCAAAGCCACTCTATGTCCAAAGCCACTGTCCAAAGCCACTATATGTCCAAAGCCACTGTATGTCCAAAGCCACTGTCCAAAGCCACTCTATGTCCAAAGCCACTCTATGTCCAAAGCCACTGTATGTCCAAAGTCACTGTTCAAAGCCACTGTATGTCCAAAGCCACTGTATGTCCAAAGCCACTGTCCAAAGCCACCGTATCTCCAAAGCCACGGTATGTTCAAAGCCACTGTTAAAAGCCACCGTATGTCCAAAGCCACTGTATGTCCAAAGCCACTGTCCAAAGCCACCGTATGTCGAAAGCCACTGTATGTCCAAAGCCACTATCCAAAGCCACTGTATGTCCAAAGCCACTGTATGTCCAAAGCCACTGTCCAAAGCCACTGTCCAAAGCCACTGTATGTCCAAAGCCACTGTATGTCCAAAACCACTGTCCAAAGCCACTGTATGTCCAAAGCCACTGTATGTCCAAAGCCACTGTCCAAAGCCACTGTATGTCCAAAGCCACTGTATGTCCAAAGCCACTGTCCAAAGCAACCGTATGTCCAAAGCCACTGTATGTCCAAAGCCACTGTCCAAAGCCACCGTATGTCCAAAGCCACTGTATGTCCAAAGCCACTCTCCAAAGCCACTCTCCAAAGCCACTCTATGTCCAAAGCCACTGTCCAAAGCCACTATATGTCCAAAGCCACTGTCCAAAGCCACTCTTCAAAGCCACTCTCCAAAGCCACTCTATGTCCAAAGCCACTGTATGTCCAAAGCCACTGTCCAAAGCCACTGTATGGCCAAAGCCACTGTATGTCCAAAGCCACTGTCCAAAGCCACTGTATGTCCGAAGCTACTGTATGTCCAAAGCCACTATCCAAAGCCACTGTATGTCCAAAGCCACTGTATGTCCATAGCCACTGTATGTCCAAAGCCACTGTCCAAAGCCACTGTATGTCCAAAGCCACTGTCCAAAGCCACTGTCCAAAGTCACTGTCCAAAGCCTTTCTATGTCCAAAGCCACTGTCCAAAGCCACAGTCCAAAGCCACTTTCCAAAGCCACTGTCCAAAGCCACTCTATGTCCAAAGCCACTGTCCAAAGCCACTCTATGTCCAAAGCCACTATCCAAAGCCACTCTCCAAAGCCACTCTCCAAAGCCACTCTATGTCCAAAGCCACTGTCCAAAGCCACTCTCCAAACCACTATCCAAATCCACTCTATGTCCAAAGTCACTGTCCAAAGCCAATCTCCAAAGCCACTCTCCAAAGCCACTCTATGTCCAAAGCCAGTCCAAAGCCACTCTCCAAAGCCACTCTATGTCCAAAGCAAGTCCAAAGCCACTCTCCAAAGCCACTCTCCAAAGCCACTCTATGTCCAAAGACACTGTCCAAAGCCATTCTCCAAAGCCACTCTCCAAAGCCACTCTATGTCCAAAGCCACTGTCCAAAGCCACTCTATGTCCAAAGCCACTGTCCAAAGCCACTGTCCAAAGCCACGGTCCAAATCCACTCTATGTCCAAAGCCACTGTCCAAAGCCACTGTCCAAAGCCACTGTCCAAAGCCACTCTATGTCCAAAGCCACTGTCCAAAGCCACTCTCCAATGCCACTGTCCAAAGCCACTCTATCTACAAAGCAACTGTCCAAAGCCACTGTCCAAAGCCACTGTCCAAAGCCACTCTATGTCCAAAGCCACTGTCCAAAGCCACTCTACAAAGCCACTGTCCAAAGCCACTCTATGTCCAGAGCCACTGTCCAAAGCCACTCTCCAAAGCCACTGACCAAAGCCACTCTATGTCCAAAGCCACTGAACAAAGCCACTGTCCAAAGCCACTGACCAAAGCCACTCTATGTCCAATGCCATTGTCCAAAGCCACTGTCCAAAGCCACTGTCCAAAGCCACTCTATGTCCAAAGCCATTGTCTAAAGACACTCTCCAAAGCCACTCTCCAAAGCCACTCTATGTCCAAAAGTACTGTTCAAAGCCACTGTCCAAAGCCACTCTCCAAAGCCACTCTATGTCCAAAGCCACTGTCCAAAGCCACTGTCCAAAGCCACTCTCCAAAGCCACTCTCCAAAGCCACTGTATGTCCAAAGCCACTGTCCAAAGCCACTGTCCAAAGCCACTCTCCAAAGCCACTCTATGGCCAAAAACACTGTCCAAAGTCACTGTCCTTAGCCACTCTCCAAAGCCACTCTATGTCCAAAGCCACTGTCCAAAGCCACTCTCCAAAGCCACTCTCCAAAGCCACTCTCCAAAGCCACTCTATGTCCAAAGCCACTGTCCATAGCCACTTTCCAAAGCCACTCTCCAAAGCCACTCTATCTCCAAAGCCACTGTCCAAAGCCACTCTCCAAAGCCACTCTCCAAAGCCACTCTATGTCCAAAGCCACTGTCCATAGCCACTGTCCAAAGTCACTGTCCAAATCCACTCCATGTCCAAAGCCACTGTACAAAGCCACCGTCCAAAGCCACTGTCCAAAGCAATACTATGTCCAAAGCCACTGTCCAAAGGCACTGTCCAAAGACACTTTCCAAAGCCACTCTATGTCCAAAGCCACTTTCCAAAGCCACTCTATGTCCAAAGCCACTATCCAAAGCCACTGTCCAAAGCCACTGTCCTAAACCACTCTATTTCCAAAGCCACTGTCCAAAGCCACTATCCAAAACCACCTTCCAAAGCCACTCTATGTCCAAAGCCACTGTCCAAAGCCACTCTCCAAAGCCACTGTCCAAAGCCACTGTATGTCCAAAGCCACTGTATGTCCAAAGCCACTGTCCAAAGCGACTGTATGTCCAAAGCCACTGTCCAAAGCCACTGTATGTCCAAAGCCACTGTATGTCCAAAGCCACTATCCAAAGCCACTGTATGTCCAAAGCCACTGTATATCCAAAGGCACTGTCCAAAGCCACTGTATGTCCAAAGCCACTTGATGTCCAAAGCCACTGTCTAAAGCCACTGTATGTCCAAAACCACTGTCCAAAGCCACTGTATGTCCAAAGCCACTGTATGTCCAAAGCCACTGTCCAAAGCCACTGTATGTCCAAAGCCACTGTATGTCCAAAGCCACTGTCCAAAGCCACTGTATGTCCAAAGCCACTGTATGTTCAAAGCCACTGTCCAAAGCCACTGTATGTCCAAAGCCACTGTATGTCCAAAGCCACTGTCCAAAGCCACTGTATGTCCAAAGCCACTGTACAAACCACTGTCCAAATCCACTGTCCAAAGCCACTCTATGTCCAAATCCACTGTACAAAGCCACTGTCCAAAGCCACTGTCCAAAGCAATACTATGTCCAAAGCCACTGTCCAAAGCTACTGTCCAAAGCCACTGTCCAAAGCCACTCTATGTCCAAAGCCACTGTCCGAAGCCACTGTCCAAAGCCACTGTCCAAAGCCACTCTATGTCCAAAGCCACTGTCCAAAGCCACTCTCGAAAGCCACTGTCCAAAGCCACTGTATGTCCAAAGCCCCTGTATGTCCAAAGCAACTGTCCAAAGCCACTGTATGTCCAAAGCCACTGTATGTCCAAAGCCACTATCCAAAGCCACTGTATGTCCAAAGCCACTGTATATCCAAAGCCACTGTCCAAAGCCACTGTATGTCCAAAGCCACTGTATGTCCAAAGCCACTGTCTAAAGCCACTGTATGTCCAAAGCCACTGTCCAAAGCCACTGTATGTCCAAAGCCACTGTATGTCCAAAGCCACTGTCCATAGCCACTGTATGTCCAAAGCCACTCTATGTCCAAAGCCACTGTCCAAAGCCACTATATGTCCAAAGCCACTGTATGTCCAAAGCCACTGTCCAAAGCCACTCTATGTCCAAAGCCACTCTATGTCCAAAGCCACTGTATGTCCAAAGTCACTGTTCAAAGCCACTGTATGTCCAAAGCCACTGTATGTCCAAAGCCACTGTCCAAAGCCACCGTATCTGCAAAGCCACGGTATGTCCAAAGCCACTGTTAAAAGCCACCGTATGTCCAAAGCCACTGTATGTCCAAAGCCACTGTCCAAAGCCACCGTATGTCGAAAGCCACTGTATGTCCAAAGCCACTATCCAAAGCCACTGTATGTCCAAAGCCACTGTATGTCCAAAGCCACTGTCCAAAGCCACTGTCCAAAGCCACTGTATGTCCAAAGCCACTGTATGTCCAAAACCACTGTCCAAAGCCACTGTATGTCCAAAGCCACTGTATGTCCAAAGCCACTGTCCAAAGCCACTGTATGTCCAAAGCCACTGTATGTCCAAAGCCACTGTCCAAAGCAACCGTATGTCCAAAGCGACTGTATGTCCAAAGCCACTGTCCAAAGCCACTGTATGTCCAAAGCCACTGTATGTCCAAAGCCACTATCCAAAGCCACTGTATGTCCAAAGCCACTGTATATCCAAAGGCACTGTCCAAAGCCACTGTATGTCCAAAGCCACTTGATGTCCAAAGCCACTGTCTAAAGCCACTGTATGTCCAAAACCACTGTCCAAAGCCACTGTATGTCCAAAGCCACTGTATGTCCAAAGCCACTGTCCAAAGCCACTGTATGTCCAAAGCCACTGTATGTCCAAAGCCACTGTCCAAAGCCACTGTATGTCCAAAGACACTGTATGTTCAAAGCCACTGTCCAAAGCCACTGTATGTCCAAAGCCACTGTATGTCCAAAGCCACTGTCCAAAGCCACTGTATGTCCAAAGCCACTGTACAAACCACTGTCCAAATCCACTGTCCAAAGCCACTCTATGTCCAAATCCACTGTACAAAGCCACTGTCCAAAGCCACTGTCCAAAGCAATACTATGTCCAAAGCCACTGTCCAAAGCTACTGTCCAAACCCACTGTCCAAAGCCACTCTATGTCCAAAGCCACTGTCCGAAGCCACTGTCCAAAGCCACTGTCCAAAGCCACTCTATGTCCAAAGCCACTGTCCAAAGCCACTCTCCAAAGCCAATGTCCAAAGCCACTGTATGTCCAAAGCCCCTGTATGTCCAAAGCAACTGTCCAAAGCCACTGTTTGTCCAAAGCCACTGTATGTCCAAAGCCACTATCCAAAGCCACTGTATGTCCAAAGCCACTGTATATCCAAAGCCACTGTCCAAAGCCACTGTATGTCCAAAGCCACTGTATGTCCAAAGCCACTGTCTAAAGCCACTGTATGTCCAAAGCCACTGTCCAAAGCCACTGTATGTCCAAAGCCACTGTATGTCCAAAGCCACTGTCCATAGCCACTGTATGTCCAAAGCCACTCTATGTCCAAAGCCACTGTCCAAAGCCACTATATGTCCAAAGCCACTGTATGTCCAAAGCCACTGTCCAAAGCCACTCTATGTCCAAAGCCACTCTATGTCCAAAGCCACTGTATGTCCAAAGTCACTGTTCAAAGCCACTGTATGTCCAAAGCCACTGTATGTCCAAAGCCACTGTCCAAAGCCACCGTATCTCCAAAGCCACGGTATGTTCAAAGCCACTGTTAAAAGCCACCGTATGTCCAAAGCCACTGTATGTCCAAAGCCACTGTCCAAAGCCACCGTATGTCGAAAGCCACTGTATGTCCAAAGCCACTATCCAAAGCCACTGTATGTCCAAAGCCACTGTATGTCCAAAGCCACTGTCCAAAGCCACTGTCCAAAGCCACTGTATGTCCAAAGCCACTGTATGTCCAAAACCACTGTCCAAAGCCACTGTATGTCCAAAGCCACTGTATGTCCAAAGCCACTGTCCAAAGCCACTGTATGTCCAAAGCCACTGTATGTCCAAAGCCACTGTCCAAAGCAACCGTATGTCCAAAGCCACTGTATGTCCAAAGCCACTGTCCAAAGCCACCGTATGTCCAAAGCCACTGTATGTCCAAAGCCACTCTCCAAAGCCACTCTCCAAAGCCACTCTATGTCCAAAGCCACTGTCCAAAGCCACTGTCCAAAGCCACTGTCCAAAGCCACTCTATGTCCAAAGCCACTGTCCAAAGCCACTCTCCAATGCCACTGTCCAAAGCCACTCTATCTACAAAGCCACTGTCCAAAGCCACTGTCTAAAGTCACTGTCCAAAGCCACTCTATGTCCAAAGCAACTGTCCAAAGCCACTGTCCAAAGCCACTGTCCAAAGCCACTCTATGTCCAAAGCCACTGTCCAAAGCCACTCTATGTCCAGAGCCACTGTCCAAAGCCACTCACCAAAGCCACTGACCAAAGCCACTCTATGTCCAAAGCCACTGAACAAAGCCACTGTCCAAAGCCACTGACCAAAGCCACTCTATGTCCAATGCCATTGTCCAAAGCCACTGTCCAAAGCCACTGTCCAAAGCCACTCTATGTCCAAAGCAATTGTCTAAACCACTCTCCAAAGCCATTCTCCAAAGCCACTCTATGTCCAAAAGCACTGTCCAAAGCCACTGTCCAAAGCCACTCTCCAAAGCCACTCTATGTCCAAATCCACTGTCCAAAGCCACTCTCCAAAGCCACTCTCCAAAGCCACTGTATGTCCAAAGCCTCTGTCCAAAGCCACTATCCAAAGCCACTGTATGTCCAAAGCCACTGTATATCCAAAGGCACTGTCCAAAACCACTGTATGTCCAAAGCCACTTGATGTCCAAAGCCACTGTCTAAAGCCACTGTATGTCCAAAACCACTGTCCAAAGCCACTGTATGTCCAAAGCCACTGTATGTCCAAAGCCACTGTCCAAAGCCACTGTATGTCCAAAGCCACTGTATGTCCAAAGCCACTGTCCAAAGCCACTGTATGTCCAAAGCCACTGTATGTCCAAAGCCACTGTCCAAAGCCACTGTATGTCCAAAGCCACTGTATGTCCAAAGCCACTGTCCAAAGCCACTGTATGTCCAAAGCCACTGTACAAACCAATGTCCAAATCCACAGTCCAAAGCCACTCTATGTCCAAATCTACTGTACAAAGCCACTGTCCAAAGCCACTGTCCAAAGCAATACTATGGCCAAACCCACTGTCCAAAGCCACTGTCCAAAGCCACTGTCCAAAGCCACTCTATTTCCAAAGCCACTGTCCGAAGCCACTGTCCAAAGCCACTGTCCAAAGCCACTCTATGTCCAAAGCCACTGTCCAAAGCCACTCTCCAAAGCCACTGTCCAAAGCCACTGTATGTCCAAAGCCCCTGTATGTCCAAAGCCACTGTCCAAAGCCACTGTATGTCCAAAGCCACTGTATATCCAAAGCCACTGTCCAAAGCCACTGTATGTCCAAAGCCACTGTATGTCCAAAGCCACTGTCTAAAGCCACTGTATGTCCAAAGCCACTGTCCAAAGCCACTGTATGTCCAAAGCCACTGTATGTCCAAAGCCACTGTCCATAGCCACTGTATGTCCAAAGCCACTCTATGTCCAAAGCCACTGTCCAAAGCCACTATATGTCCAAACCCACTGTATGTCCAAAGCCACTGTCCAAAGCCACTCTATGTCCAAAGCCACTCTATGTCCAAAGCCACTGTATGTCCAAAGCCACTGTTCAAAGCCACTGTATGTCCAAAGCCACTGTATGTCCAAAGCCACTGTCCAAAGCCACCGTATGTCCAAAGCCACGGTATGTCCAAAGCCACTGTCAAAAGCCACCGTATGTCCAAAGCCACTGTATGTCCAAAGCCACTGTCCAAAGCCACCGTATGTCGAAAGCCACTGTATGTCCAAAGCCACTATCCAAAGCCACTGTATGTCCAAAGCCACTGTATGTCCAAAGCCACTGTCCAAAGCCACTGTATGTCCAAAGCCACTCTATGTCCAAAACCACTGTCCAAAGCCAATGTATGTCCAAAGCCACTGTATGTCCAAAGCCACTGTCCAAAGCCACTGTATGTCCAAAGGCACTGTATGTCCAAAGCCACTGTCCAAAGCAACCGTATGTCCAAAGCCACTGTATGTCCAAAGCCACTGTCCAAACCACCGTATGTCCAAAGCCACTGTATGTCCAAAGCCACTCCCCAAAGCCACTCTCCAAAGCCACTCTATGTCCAAAGCCACTGTCCAAAGCCACTGTCCAAAGCCACTCTATGTCCAGAGCCACTGTCCAAAGCCACTCTCCAAAGCCTCTGACCAAAGCCACTGTATGTCCAAAGCCACTAAACAAAGCCACTGTCCAAAGCCACTGACCAAAGCCACTCTATGTCCAATGCCATTGTCCAAAGCCACTGTCCAAAGCCACTTTCCAAAGCCATTCTATGTCGAAAGCCATTGTCTAAAGCCACTCTTCAAAGCCACTCTCCAAAGCCACTCTATGTCCAAAAGCACTGTCCAAAGCCACTGTCCAAAGCCACTCTCCAAAGCCACTCTATGTCCAAAGCCACTGTCCAAAGCTACTCTCCAAAGCCACTCTCCAAAGCCACTGTATGTCCAAAGCCACTGTCCAAAGCCACTGTCCAAAGCCACTCTCCAAAGCCACTCTATGTCGAAAGCCACTGTCCAAAGCCACTCTCCAAAGCCACTCTATGTCCAAAGCCACTGTCCAAAGCCACTGTCCAAAGCCACTCTCCAAAGCCACTCTATCTCCAAAGCCACTGTCCAAAGTCACTCTCCAAAGCCACTCTCCAAAGCCACTCTATGTCCAAAGCCACTGTCTATAGCCACTGTCCAAAGCCACTCTCCAAAGCCACTCTATGTCCAAAGCCACTGTACAAAGCCACTGTCCAAAGCCACTGTCCAAAGCAATACTATGTCCAAAGCCACTGTCCAAAGGCACTTTCCAAAGACACTCTATGTCCAAAGCCACTGTCCAAAGCCACTGTCCAAAGCCACTGTCCAAAGCCACTCTATGTCCAAAGCCACTGTCCAAAGCCACTCTATTTCCAAAACCACTGTCCAAAGCCACTCTCCAAAGCCACTGTCCTAAACCACTCTATGTCCAAAGCCACTGTCCAAAGCCACTCTCCAAAGCCACTGTCCAAAGCCACTGTATGTCCAAAGCCACTGTATGTCCAAAGCCACTGTCCAAAGCGACTGTATGTCCAAAGCCACTGTCCAAAGCCACTGTATGTCCAATGCCACTGTATGTCCAAAGCCACTATCCAAAGCCACTGTATGTCCAAAGCCACTGTCCAAAGCTACTGTATGTCCAAAGCCACTGTATGTCCAAAGCCATGGTCCAAAGCCACTGTATGTCCAAAGTCACTGTTCAAAGCCACTGTATGTCCAAAGCCACTGTATGTCCAAAGCCACTGTCCAAAGCCACCGTATCTCCAAAGCCACGGTATGTCCAAAGCCACTGTTAAAAGCCACCGTATGTCCAAAGCCACTGTATGTCCAAAGCCACTGTCCAAAGCCACCGTATGTCGAAAGCCACTGTATGTCCAAAGCCACTATCCAAAGCCACTGTATGTCCAAAGCCACTGTATGTCCAAAGCCACTGTCCAAAGCCACTGTCCAAAGCCACTGTATGTCCAAAGCCACTGTATGTCCAAAACCACTGTCCAAAGCCACTGTATGTCCAAAGCCACTGTATGTCCAAAGCCACTGTCCAAAGCCACTGTATGTCCAAAGCCACTGTATGTCCAAAGCCACTGTCCAAAGCAACCGTATGTCCAAAGCGACTGTATGTCCAAAGCCACTGTCCAAAGCCACTGTATGTCCAAAGCCACTGTATGTCCAAAGCCACTATCCAAAGCCACTGTATGTCCAAAGCCACTGTATATCCAAAGGCACTGTCCAAAGCCACTGTATGTCCAAAGCCACTTGATGTCCAAAGCCACTGTCTAAAGCCACTGTATGTCCAAAACCACTGTCCAAAGCCACTGTATGTCCAAAGCCACTGTATGTCCAAAGCCACTGTCCAAAGCCACTGTATGTCCAAAGCCACTGTATGTCCAAAGCCACTGTCCAAAGCCACTGTATGTCCAAAGCCACTGTATGTTCAAAGCCACTGTCCAAAGCCACTGTATGTCCAAAGCCACTGTATGTCCAAAGCCACTGTCCAAAGCCACTGTATGTCCAAAGCCACTGTACAAACCACTGTCCAAATCCACTGTCCAAAGCCACTCTATGTCCAAATCCACTGTACAAAGCCACTGTCCAAAGCCACTGTCCAAAGCAATACTATGTCCAAAGCCACTGTCCAAAGCTACTGTCCAAACCCACTGTCCAAAGCCACTCTATGTCCAAAGCCACTGTCCGAAGCCACTGTCCAAAGCCACTGTCCAAAGCCACTCTATGTCCAAAGCCACTGTCCAAAGCCACTCTCCAAAGCCACTGTCCAAAGCCACTGTATGTCCAAAGCCCCTGTATGTCCAAAGCAACTGTCCAAAGCCACTGTATGTCCAAAGCCACTGTATGTCCAAAGCCACTATCCAAAGCCACTGTATGTCCAAAGCCACTGTATATCCAAAGCCACTGTCCAAAGCCACTGTATGTCCAAAGCCACTGTATGTCCAAAGCCACTGTCTAAAGCCACTGTATGTCCAAAGCCACTGTCCAAAGCCACTGTATGTCCAAAGCCACTGTATGTCCAAAGCCACTGTCCATAGCCACTGTATGTCCAAAGCCACTCTATGTCCAAAGCCACTGTCCAAAGCCACTATATGTCCAAAGCCACTGTATGTCCAAAGCCACTGTCCAAAGCCATTCTATGTCCAAAGCCATTCTATGTCCAAAGCCACTGTATGTCCAAAGTCACTGTTCAAAGCCACTGTATGTCCAAAGCCACTGTATGTCCAAAGCCACTCTCCAAAGCCACCGTATCTCCAAAGCCACGGTATGTCCAAAGCCACTGTTAAAAGCCACCGTATGTCCAAAGCCACTGTATGTCCAAAGCCACTGTCCAAAGCCACCGTATGTCGAAAGCCACTGTATGTCCAAAGCCACTATCCAAAGCCACTGTATGTCCAAAGCCACTGTATGTCCAAAGCCACTGTCCAAAGCCACTGTCCAAAGCCACTGTATGTCCAAAGCCACTGTATGTCCAAAACCACTGTCCAAAGCCACTGTATGTCCAAAGCCACTGTATGTCCAAAGCCACTGTCCAAAGCCACTGTATGTCCAAAGCCACTGTATGTCCAAAGCCACTGTCCAAAGCAACCGTATGTCCAAAGCCACTGTATGTCCAAAGCCACTGTCCAAAGCCACCGTATGTCCAAAGCCACTGTATGTCCAAAGCCACTCTCCAAAGCCACTCTCCAAAGCCACTCTATGTCCAAAGCCACTGTCCAAAGCCACTGTCCAAAGCCACTGTCCAAAGCCACTCTATGTCCAAAGCCACTGTCCAAAGCCACTCTCCAATGCCACTGTCCAAAGCCACTCTATCTACAAAGCCACTGTCCAAAGCCACTGTCTAAAGTCACTGTCCAAAGCCACTCTATGTCCAAAGCAACTGTCCAAAGCCACTGTCCAAAGCCACTGTCCAAAGCCACTCTATGTCCAAAGCCACTGTCCAAAGCCACTCTATGTCCAGAGCCACTGTCCAAAGCCACTCACCAAAGCCACTGACCAAAGCCACTCTATGTCCAAAGCCACTTAACAAAGCCACTGTCCAAAGCCACTGACCAAAGCCACTCTATGTCCAATGCCATTGTCCAAAGCCACTGTCCAAAGCCACTGTCCAAAGCCACTCTATGTCCAAAGCAATTGTCTAAACCACTCTCCAAAGCCATTCTCCAAAGCCACTCTATGTCCAAAAGCACTGTCCAAAGCCACTGTCCAAAGCCACTCTCCAAAGCCACTCTATGTCCAAATCCACTGTCCAAAGCCACTCTCCAAAGCCACTCTCCAAAGCCACTGTATGTCCAAAGCCTCTGTCCAAAGCCACTATCCAAAGCCACTGTATGTCCAAAGCCACTGTATATCCAAAGGCACTGTCCAAAGCCACTGTATGTCCAAAGCCACTTGATGTCCAAAGCCACTGTCTAAAGCCACTGTTTGTCCAAAACCACTGTCCAAAGCAACTGTATGTCCAAAGCCACTGTATGTCCAAAGCCACTGTCCAAAGCCACTGTATGTCCAAAGTCACTGTATGTCCAAAGCCACTGTCCAAAGCCACTGTATGTCCAAAGCCACTGTATGTCCAAAGCCACTGTCCAAAGCCACTGTATGTCCAAAGCCACTGTATGTCCAAAGCCACTGTCCAAAGCCACTGTATGTCCAAAGCCACTGTACAAACCAATGTCCAAATCCACAGTCCAAAGCCACTCTATGTCCAAATCTACTGTACAAAGCCACTGTCCAAAGCCACTGTCCAAAGCAATACTATGGCCAAAGCCACTGTCCAAAGCCACTGTCCAAAGCCACTGTCCAAAGCCACTCTATTTCCAAAGCCACTGTCCGAAGCCACTGTCCAAAGCCACTGTCCAAAGCCACTGTATGTCCAAAGCCACTGTATGTCCAAAGCCACTGTCCATAGCCACTGTATGTCCAAAGCCACTCTATGTCCAAAGCCACTGTCCAAAGCCACTATATGTCCAAAGCCACTGTATGTCCAAAGCCACTGTCCAAAGCCACTCTATGTCCAAAGCCACTCTATGTCCAAAGCCACTGTATGTCCAAAGCCACTGTTCAAAGCCACTGTATGTCCAAAGCCACTGTATGTCCAAAGCCACTGTCCAAAGCCACCGTATGTCCAAAGCCACGGTATGTCCAAAGCCACTGTCAAAAGCCACCGTATGTCCAAAGCCACTGTATGTCCAAAGCCACTGTCCAAAGCCACCGTATGTCGAAAGCCACTGTATGTCCAAAGCCACTATCCAAAGCCACTGTATGTCCAAAGCCACTGTATGTCCAAAGCCACTGTCCAAAGCCACTCTATGTCCAAAACCACTGTCCAAAGCCAATGTATGTCCAAAGCCACTGTATGTCCAAAGCCACTGTCCAAAGCCACTGTATGTCCAAAGGCACTGTATGTCCAAAGCCACTGTCCAAAGCAACCGTATGTCCAAAGCCACTGTATGTCCAAAGCCACTGTCCAAACCACCGTATGTCCAAAGCCACTGTATGTCCAAAGCCACTCCCCAAAGCCACTCTCCAAAGCCACTCTATGTCCAAAGCCACTGTCCAAAGCCACTGTCCAAAGCCACTCTATGTCCAGAGCCACTGTCCAAAGCCACTCTCCAAAGCCTCTGACCAAAGCCACTGTATGTCCAAAGCCACTAAACAAAGCCACTGTCCAAAGCCACTGACCAAAGCCACTCTATGTCCAATGCCATTGTCCAAAGCCACTGTCCAAAGCCACTTTCCAAAGCCATTCTATGTCGAAAGCCATTGTCTAAAGCCACTCTCCAAAGCCACTCTCCAAAGCCACTCTATGTCCAAAAGCACTGTCCAAAGCCACTGTCCAAAGCCACTCTCCAAAGCCACTCTATGTCCAAAGCCACTGTCCAAAGCTACTCTCCAAAGCCACTCTCCAAAGCCACTGTATGTCCAAAGCCACTGTCCAAAGCCACTGTCCAAAGTCACTGTCCAAAGCCACTCTCCAAAGCCACTCTATGTCCAAAGCCACTGTCCAAAGCCACTGTCCAAAGCCACTCTCCAAAGCCACTCTATCTCCAAAGCCACTGTCCAAAGTCACTCTCCAAAGCCACTCTCCAAAGCCACTCTATGTCCAAAGCCACTGTCTATAGCCACTGTCCAAAGCCACTGTCCAAAGCCACTCTATGTCCAAAGCCACTGTACAAAGCCACTGTCCAAAGCCACTGTCCAAAGCAATACTATGTCCAAAGCCACTGTCCAAAGGCACTTTCCAAAGACACTCTATGTCCAAAGCCACTGTCCAAAGCCACTGTCCAAAGCCACTGTCCAAAGCCACTCTATGTCCAAAGCCACTGTCCAAAGCCACTCTATTTCCAAAACCACTGTCCAAAGCCACTCTCCAAAGCCACTGTCCTAAACCACTCTATGTCCAAAGCCACTGTCCAAAGCCACTCTCCAAAGCCACTGTCCAAAGCCACTGTATGTCCAAAGCCACTGTATGTCCAAAGCCACTGTCCAAAGCGACTGTATGTCCAAAGCCACTGTCCAAAGCCACTGTATGTCCAATGCCACTGTATGTCCAAAGCCACTATCCAAAGCCACTGTATGTCCAAAGCCACTGTCCAAAGCTACTGTATGTCCAAAGCCACTGTATGTCCAAAGCCATGGTCCAAAGCCACTGTATGTCCAAAGCCACTGTATGTCCAAAGCCACTGTCCAAAGCCACTGTATGTCCAAAGCAACTGTATGTCCAAAGCCACTGTCCAAAGCCACTGTATGTCCAAAGCCACTGTATGTCCAAAGCCACTGTCCAAAGCCACTGTATGTCCAAAGCCACTGTACAAAGCCACTGTCCAAATCCACTGTCCAAAGCCACTCTATGTCCAAATCCACTGTACAAAGCCACTGTCCAAAGCCACTGTCCAAAGCAATACTATGTCCAAAGCCACTGTCCAAAGCCACTGTCCAAAGCCACGGTCCAAAGCCACTCTATGTCCAAAGCCACTGTCCAAAGCCACTCTCCAATGCCACTGTCTAAAGCCACTCTATCTACAAAGCCACTGTCCAAAGCGACTGTCTAAAGTCACTGTCCAAAGCCACTCTATGTCCAAAGCAACTGTCCAAAGCCACTGTCCAAAGCCACTGTATGTCCAAAGCTACGGTATATCCAAAGCCACTGTCCAAAGCCACTGTATATCCAAAGCCACTGTCTAAAGCCACTGTATGTCCAATGCCAGTGTATGTCCAAAGCCACTATCCAAAGCCACTTTATGTCCAAAGCCACTGTATGTCCATAGCCACTGTCCAAAGCCACTGTATGTCCAAAGCCACTGTATGTCCAAAGCCACTGTCTAAAGCCACTGTATGTCCAAAGCCACTGTATGTCCAAAGCCACTGTATGTCCAAAGCCACTGTCCAAAGCCACTGTATGTCCAAAGCCACTGTATGTCCAAAGCCACTGTCCAAAGCCACTGTATGTCCAAAGCCACGGTATGTCCAAAGCCACTGTCCAAAGCCACCGTATGTCCAAAGCCACTGTATGTCCAAAGCCACAGTCCAAAGCCACTGTATGTCCAAAGCCACTGTATGTCCAAAGCCACTGTCCAAAGCCACTGTATGTCCAAAGCCACTGTATGTCCAAAGCCATTGTCGAAAGCCACTGTCCAAAGCCACTCTCCAAAGCCACTCTATGTCCAAAGCCACTGTCCAAACCCACTGTCCAAAGCCACTCTCCAAAGCCACTCTATGTCCAAAGCCACTGTCCAAAGCCACTCTCCAAAGCCACTTTCCTTAACCAATCTATGTCCAAAGCCACTGTCCAAAGCCACTCTCCAAAGCCACTGTCCAAAGCCACTCTATATCCAAAGCCACTGTCCAAAGCCACTCTCCAAAGCCACTGTCCAAAGCCACTGTATGTCCAAAGCCACTGTATGTCCAAAGCCACTTTATGTCCAAAGCCACTGTCCAAAGCCACTGTATGTCCAAAGCCACTGTATATCCAAAGCCACTGTCCAAAGCCACTGTATATCCAAAGCCACTGTCCAAAGCCACTGTATGTCCAATGCCACTGTATGTCCAAAGCTACTATCCAAAGCCACTTTATGTCCAAAGCCACTGTATGTCCATAGCCACTGTCCAAAGCCACTGTATGTCCAAAGCCACTGTATATCCAAAGCCACTGTCTAAAGCCACTGTATGTCCAAAGCCACTGTCCAAAGCCACTGTATGTCCAAAGCCACTGTATGTCCAAACACTGTACATAGTAACTGTATGTCCAAAGCCACTGTATGTCCAAAGCCACTGTCCAAAGCCACTGTATGTCCAAAGCCACTGTATGTCCAAAGCCACTGTATGTCCAAAGCCACTGTATGTCCAAAGCCACTGTCCAAAGCCACTGTATGTCCAAAGCCACTGTATGTCCAAAGCCACTGTCCAAAGCCACTGTATGTCCAAAGCCACTGTCCAAAGCCACTGTATGTCCAAAGCCACGGTATGTCCAAAGCCACTGTCCAAAGCCACCGTATGTCCAAAGCCACTGTATGTCCAAAGCCACAGTCCAAAGCCACTGTATGTCCAAAGCCACTGTATGTCCAAAGCCACTGTCCAAAGCCACTGTATGTCCAAAGCCACTGTATGTCTAAAGCCACTGTCGAAAGCCACTGTCCAAAGCCACTCTCCAAAGCCACTCTATGTCCAAAGCCACTGTCCAAAGCCACTCTCCAAAGCCACTCTCCAAAGCCACTCTATGTCCAAAGCCACTGTCCAAACCCACTGTCCAAAGCCACTCTCCAAAGCCACTCTATGTCCAAAGCCACTGTCCAAAGCCACTCTCCAAAGCCACTCTCCAAAGCCACTCAATATCCAAAGCCACTGTACAAAGCCACTGTCCAAAGCCACTCTACAAAGCCACTCTATGTCCAAAGCCACTGTCCAAAGCCACTCTCCAAAGCCACTCTCCAAAGCCACGCTATGTCCAAAGCCACTGTCCAAAGCCACTCTCCAAAGCCACTGTCCAAAGCCACTCTATGTCCAAAGCCACTGTCCAAAGCCACTCTCCAAAGCCACCGTCCAAAGCCACTCTATGTCCAAAGCCACTGTCCAAAGCCACTGTCCAAAGCCATTCTCCAAAGCCACTCTCCAAAGCCACTCTATGTCCAAAGCCATTGTCCAAAGCCACTCTATGTCCAAAGCCACTGTCCAAAGCCAATGTCCAAAGCCACGGTCCAAACCACTCTATGTCCAAAGCCACTGTCCAAAGCCACTGTCCAAAGCCACTGTCCAAAGCCACTCTATGTCCAAAGCCATTGTCCAAAGCCACTCTCCAATGCCACTGTCCAAAGCCACTCTATCTACAAAGCCACTGTCCAAAGCCACTGTCTAAAGTCACTGTCCAAAGCCACTCTATGTCCAAAGCAACTGTCCAAAGCCACTGTCCAAAGCCACTCACCAAAGCCACTGACCAAAGCCACTCTATGTCCAAAGCCACTGAACAAAGCCACTGTCCAAAGCCACTGACCAAAGCCACTCTATGTCCAATGCCATTGTCCAAAGCCACTGTCCAAAGCCACTGTCCAAAGCCACTCTATGTCCAAAGCAATTGTCTAAACCACTCTCCAAAGCCATTCTCCAAAGCCACTCTATGTCCAAAAGCACTGTCCAAAGCCACTGTCCAAAGCCACTCTCCAAAGCCACTCTATGTCCAAATCCACTGTCCAAAGCCACTCTCCAAAGCCACTCTCCAAAGCCACTGTATGTCCAAAGCCTCTGTCCAAAGCCACTATCCAAAGCCACTGTATGTCCAAAGCCACTGTATATCCAAAGGCACTGTCCAAAACCACTGTATGTCCAAAGCCACTTGATGTCCAAAGCCACTGTCTAAAGCCACTGTATGTCCAAAACCACTGTCCAAAGCCACTGTATGTCCAAAGCCACTGTATGTCCAAAGCCACTGTCCAAAGCCACTGTATGTCCAAAGCCACTGTATGTCCAAAGCCACTGTCCAAAGCCACTGTATGTCCAAAGCCACTGTATGTCCAAAGCCACTGTCCAAAGCCACTGTATGTCCAAAGCCACTGTATGTCCAAAGCCACTGTCCAAAGCCACTGTATGTCCAAAGCCACTGTACAAACCAATGTCCAAATCCACAGTCCAAAGCCACTCTATGTCCAAATCTACTGTACAAAGCCACTGTCCAAAGCCACTGTCCAAAGCAATACTATGGCCAAACCCACTGTCCAAAGCCACTGTCCAAAGCCACTGTCCAAAGCCACTCTATTTCCAAAGCCACTGTCCGAAGCCACTGTCCAAAGCCACTGTCCAAAGCCACTCTATGTCCAAAGCCACTGTCCAAAGCCACTCTCCAAAGCCACTGTCCAAAGCCACTGTATGTCCAAAGCCCCTGTATGTCCAAAGCCACTGTCCAAAGCCACTGTATGTCCAAAGCCACTGTATATCCAAAGCCACTGTCCAAAGCCACTGTATGTCCAAAGCCACTGTATGTCCAAAGCCACTGTCTAAAGCCACTGTATGTCCAAAGCCACTGTCCAAAGCCACTGTATGTCCAAAGCCACTGTATGTCCAAAGCCACTGTCCATAGCCACTGTATGTCCAAAGCCACTCTATGTCCAAAGCCACTGTCCAAAGCCACTATATGTCCAAACCCACTGTATGTCCAAAGCCACTGTCCAAAGCCACTCTATGTCCAAAGCCACTCTATGTCCAAAGCCACTGTATGTCCAAAGCCACTGTTCAAAGCCACTGTATGTCCAAAGCCACTGTATGTCCAAAGCCACTGTCCAAAGCCACCGTATGTCCAAAGCCACGGTATGTCCAAAGCCACTGTCAAAAGCCACCGTATGTCCAAAGCCACTGTATGTCCAAAGCCACTGTCCAAAGCCACCGTATGTCGAAAGCCACTGTATGTCCAAAGCCACTATCCAAAGCCACTGTATGTCCAAAGCCACTGTATGTCCAAAGCCACTGTCCAAAGCCACTGTATGTCCAAAGCCACTCTATGTCCAAAACCACTGTCCAAAGCCAATGTATGTCCAAAGCCACTGTATGTCCAAAGCCACTGTCCAAAGCCACTGTATGTCCAAAGGCACTGTATGTCCAAAGCCACTGTCCAAAGCAACCGTATGTCCAAAGCCACTGTATGTCCAAAGCCACTGTCCAAACCACCGTATGTCCAAAGCCACTGTATGTCCAAAGCCACTCCCCAAAGCCACTCTCCAAAGCCACTCTATGTCCAAAGCCACTGTCCAAAGCCACTGTCCAAAGCCACTCTATGTCCAGAGCCACTGTCCAAAGCCACTCTCCAAAGCCTCTGACCAAAGCCACTGTATGTCCAAAGCCACTAAACAAAGCCACTGTCCAAAGCCACTGACCAAAGCCACTCTATGTCCAATGCCATTGTCCAAAGCCACTGTCCAAAGCCACTTTCCAAAGCCATTCTATGTCGAAAGCCATTGTCTAAAGCCACTCTTCAAAGCCACTCTCCAAAGCCACTCTATGTCCAAAAGCACTGTCCAAAGCCACTGTCCAAAGCCACTCTCCAAAGCCACTCTATGTCCAAAGCCACTGTCCAAAGCTACTCTCCAAAGCCACTCTCCAAAGCCACTGTATGTCCAAAGCCACTGTCCAAAGCCACTGTCCAAAGCCACTCTCCAAAGCCACTCTATGTCGAAAGCCACTGTCCAAAGCCACTCTCCAAAGCCACTCTATGTCCAAAGCCACTGTCCAAAGCCACTGTCCAAAGCCACTCTCCAAAGCCACTCTATCTCCAAAGCCACTGTCCAAAGTCACTCTCCAAAGCCACTCTCCAAAGCCACTCTATGTCCAAAGCCACTGTCTATAGCCACTGTCCAAAGCCACTCTCCAAAGCCACTCTATGTCCAAAGCCACTGTACAAAGCCACTGTCCAAAGCCACTGTCCAAAGCAATACTATGTCCAAAGCCACTGTCCAAAGGCACTTTCCAAAGACACTCTATGTCCAAAGCCACTGTCCAAAGCCACTGTCCAAAGCCACTGTCCAAAGCCACTCTATGTCCAAAGCCACTGTCCAAAGCCACTCTATTTCCAAAACCACTGTCCAAAGCCACTCTCCAAAGCCACTGTCCTAAACCACTCTATGTCCAAAGCCACTGTCCAAAGCCACTCTCCAAAGCCACTGTCCAAAGCCACTGTATGTCCAAAGCCACTGTATGTCCAAAGCCACTGTCCAAAGCGACTGTATGTCCAAAGCCACTGTCCAAAGCCACTGTATGTCCAATGCCACTGTATGTCCAAAGCCACTATCCAAAGCCACTGTATGTCCAAAGCCACTGTCCAAAGCTACTGTATGTCCAAAGCCACTGTATGTCCAAAGCCATGGTCCAAAGCCACTGTATGTCCAAAGTCACTGTTCAAAGCCACTGTATGTCCAAAGCCACTGTATGTCCAAAGCCACTGTCCAAAGCCACCGTATCTCCAAAGCCACGGTATGTCCAAAGCCACTGTTAAAAGCCACCGTATGTCCAAAGCCACTGTATGTCCAAAGCCACTGTCCAAAGCCACCGTATGTCGAAAGCCACTGTATGTCCAAAGCCACTATCCAAAGCCACTGTATGTCCAAAGCCACTGTATGTCCAAAGCCACTGTCCAAAGCCACTGTCCAAAGCCACTGTATGTCCAAAGCCACTGTATGTCCAAAACCACTGTCCAAAGCCACTGTATGTCCAAAGCCACTGTATGTCCAAAGCCACTGTCCAAAGCCACTGTATGTCCAAAGCCACTGTATGTCCAAAGCCACTGTCCAAAGCAACCGTATGTCCAAAGCGACTGTATGTCCAAAGCCACTGTCCAAAGCCACTGTATGTCCAAAGCCACTGTATGTCCAAAGCCACTATCCAAAGCCACTGTATGTCCAAAGCCACTGTATATCCAAAGGCACTGTCCAAAGCCACTGTATGTCCAAAGCCACTTGATGTCCAAAGCCACTGTCTAAAGCCACTGTATGTCCAAAACCACTGTCCAAAGCCACTGTATGTCCAAAGCCACTGTATGTCCAAAGCCACTGTCCAAAGCCACTGTATGTCCAAAGCCACTGTATGTCCAAAGCCACTGTCCAAAGCCACTGTATGTCCAAAGCCACTGTATGTTCAAAGCCACTGTCCAAAGCCACTGTATGTCCAAAGCCACTGTATGTCCAAAGCCACTGTCCAAAGCCACTGTATGTCCAAAGCCACTGTACAAACCACTGTCCAAATCCACTGTCCAAAGCCACTCTATGTCCAAATCCACTGTACAAAGCCACTGTCCAAAGCCACTGTCCAAAGCAATACTATGTCCAAAGCCACTGTCCAAAGCTACTGTCCAAACCCACTGTCCAAAGCCACTCTATGTCCAAAGCCACTGTCCGAAGCCACTGTCCAAAGCCACTGTCCAAAGCCACTCTATGTCCAAAGCCACTGTCCAAAGCCACTCTCCAAAGCCACTGTCCAAAGCCACTGTATGTCCAAAGCCCCTGTATGTCCAAAGCAACTGTCCAAAGCCACTGTATGTCCAAAGCCACTGTATGTCCAAAGCCACTATCCAAAGCCACTGTATGTCCAAAGCCACTGTATATCCAAAGCCACTGTCCAAAGCCACTGTATGTCCAAAGCCACTGTATGTCCAAAGCCACTGTCTAAAGCCACTGTATGTCCAAAGCCACTGTCCAAAGCCACTGTATGTCCAAAGCCACTGTATGTCCAAAGCCACTGTCCATAGCCACTGTATGTCCAAAGCCACTCTATGTCCAAAGCCACTGTCCAAAGCCACTATATGTCCAAAGCCACTGTATGTCCAAAGCCACTGTCCAAAGCCATTCTATGTCCAAAGCCATTCTATGTCCAAAGCCACTGTATGTCCAAAGTCACTGTTCAAAGCCACTGTATGTCCAAAGCCACTGTATGTCCAAAGCCACTCTCCAAAGCCACCGTATCTCCAAAGCCACGGTATGTCCAAAGCCACTGTTAAAAGCCACCGTATGTCCAAAGCCACTGTATGTCCAAAGCCACTGTCCAAAGCCACCGTATGTCGAAAGCCACTGTATGTCCAAAGCCACTATCCAAAGCCACTGTATGTCCAAAGCCACTGTATGTCCAAAGCCACTGTCCAAAGCCACTGTCCAAAGCCACTGTATGTCCAAAGCCACTGTATGTCCAAAACCACTGTCCAAAGCCACTGTATGTCCAAAGCCACTGTATGTCCAAAGCCACTGTCCAAAGCCACTGTATGTCCAAAGCCACTGTATGTCCAAAGCCACTGTGCAAAGCAACCGTATGTCCAAAGCCACTGTATGTCCAAAGCCACTGTCCAAAGCCACCGTATGTCCAAAGCCACTGTATGTCCAAAGCCACTCTCCAAAGCCACTCTCCAAAGCCACTCTATGTCCAAAGCCACTGTCCAAAGCCACTGTCCAAAGCCACTGTCCAAAGCCACTCTATGTCCAAAGCCACTGTCCAAAGCCACTCTCCAATGCCACTGTCCAAAGCCACTCTATCTACAAAGCCACTGTCCAAAGCCACTGTCTAAAGTCACTGTCCAAAGCCACTCTATGTCCAAAGCAACTGTCCAAAGCCACTGTCCAAAGCCACTGTCCAAAGCCACTCTATGTCCAAAGCCACTGTCCAAAGCCACTCTATGTCCAGAGCCACTGTCCAAAGCCACTCACCAAAGCCACTGACCAAAGCCACTCTATGTCCAAAGCCACTTAACAAAGCCACTGTCCAAAGCCACTGACCAAAGCCACTCTATGTCCAATGCCATTGTCCAAAGCCACTGTCCAAAGCCACTGTCCAAAGCCACTCTATGTCCAAAGCAATTGTCTAAACCACTCTCCAAAGCCATTCTCCAAAGCCACTCTATGTCCAAAAGCACTGTCCAAAGCCACTGTCCAAAGCCACTCTCCAAAGCCACTCTATGTCCAAATCCACTGTCCAAAGCCACTCTCCAAAGCCACTCTCCAAAGCCACTGTATGTCCAAAGCCTCTGTCCAAAGCCACTATCCAAAGCCACTGTATGTCCAAAGCCACTGTATATCCAAAGGCACTGTCCAAAGCCACTGTATGTCCAAAGCCACTTGATGTCCAAAGCCACTGTCTAAAGCCACTGTTTGTCCAAAACCACTGTCCAAAGCAACTGTATGTCCAAAGCCACTGTATGTCCAAAGCCACTGTCCAAAGCCACTGTATGTCCAAAGTCACTGTATGTCCAAAGCCACTGTCCAAAGCCACTGTATGTCCAAAGCCACTGTATGTCCAAAGCCACTGTCCAAAGCCACTGTATGTCCAAAGCCACTGTATGTCCAAAGCCACTGTCCAAAGCCACTGTATGTCCAAAGCCACTGTACAAACCAATGTCCAAATCCACAGTCCAAAGCCACTCTATGTCCAAATCTACTGTACAAAGCCACTGTCCAAAGCCACTGTCCAAAGCAATACTATGGCCAAAGCCACTGTCCAAAGCCACTGTCCAAAGCCACTGTCCAAAGCCACTCTATTTCCAAAGCCACTGTCCGAAGCCACTGTCCAAAGCCACTGTCCAAAGCCACTGTATGTCCAAAGCCACTGTATGTCCAAAGCCACTGTCCATAGCCACTGTATGTCCAAAGCCACTCTATGTCCAAAGCCACTGTCCAAAGCCACTATATGTCCAAAGCCACTGTATGTCCAAAGCCACTGTCCAAAGCCACTCTATGTCCAAAGCCACTCTATGTCCAAAGCCACTGTATGTCCAAAGCCACTGTTCAAAGCCACTGTATGTCCAAAGCCACTGTATGTCCAAAGCCACTGTCCAAAGCCACCGTATGTCCAAAGCCACGGTATGTCCAAAGCCACTGTCAAAAGCCACCGTATGTCCAAAGCCACTGTATGTCCAAAGCCACTGTCCAAAGCCACCGTATGTCGAAAGCCACTGTATGTCCAAAGCCACTATCCAAAGCCACTGTATGTCCAAAGCCACTGTATGTCCAAAGCCACTGTCCAAAGCCACTCTATGTCCAAAACCACTGTCCAAAGCCAATGTATGTCCAAAGCCACTGTATGTCCAAAGCCACTGTCCAAAGCCACTGTATGTCCAAAGGCACTGTATGTCCAAAGCCACTGTCCAAAGCAACCGTATGTCCAAAGCCACTGTATGTCCAAAGCCACTGTCCAAACCACCGTATGTCCAAAGCCACTGTATGTCCAAAGCCACTCCCCAAAGCCACTCTCCAAAGCCACTCTATGTCCAAAGCCACTGTCCAAAGCCACTGTCCAAAGCCACTCTATGTCCAGAGCCACTGTCCAAAGCCACTCTCCAAAGCCTCTGACCAAAGCCACTGTATGTCCAAAGCCACTAAACAAAGCCACTGTCCAAAGCCACTGACCAAAGCCACTCTATGTCCAATGCCATTGTCCAAAGCCACTGTCCAAAGCCACTTTCCAAAGCCATTCTATGTCGAAAGCCATTGTCTAAAGCCACTCTCCAAAGCCACTCTCCAAAGCCACTCTATGTCCAAAAGCACTGTCCAAAGCCACTGTCCAAAGCCACTCTCCAAAGCCACTCTATGTCCAAAGCCACTGTCCAAAGCTACTCTCCAAAGCCACTCTCCAAAGCCACTGTATGTCCAAAGCCACTGTCCAAAGCCACTGTCCAAAGTCACTGTCCAAAGCCACTCTCCAAAGCCACTCTATGTCCAAAGCCACTGTCCAAAGCCACTGTCCAAAGCCACTCTCCAAAGCCACTCTATCTCCAAAGCCACTGTCCAAAGTCACTCTCCAAAGCCACTCTCCAAAGCCACTCTATGTCCAAAGCCACTGTCTATAGCCACTGTCCAAAGCCACTGTCCAAAGCCACTCTATGTCCAAAGCCACTGTACAAAGCCACTGTCCAAAGCCACTGTCCAAAGCAATACTATGTCCAAAGCCACTGTCCAAAGGCACTTTCCAAAGACACTCTATGTCCAAAGCCACTGTCCAAAGCCACTGTCCAAAGCCACTGTCCAAAGCCACTCTATGTCCAAAGCCACTGTCCAAAGCCACTCTATTTCCAAAACCACTGTCCAAAGCCACTCTCCAAAGCCACTGTCCTAAACCACTCTATGTCCAAAGCCACTGTCCAAAGCCACTCTCCAAAGCCACTGTCCAAAGCCACTGTATGTCCAAAGCCACTGTATGTCCAAAGCCACTGTCCAAAGCGACTGTATGTCCAAAGCCACTGTCCAAAGCCACTGTATGTCCAATGCCACTGTATGTCCAAAGCCACTATCCAAAGCCACTGTATGTCCAAAGCCACTGTCCAAAGCTACTGTATGTCCAAAGCCACTGTATGTCCAAAGCCATGGTCCAAAGCCACTGTATGTCCAAAGCCACTGTATGTCCAAAGCCACTGTCCAAAGCCACTGTATGTCCAAAGCAACTGTATGTCCAAAGCCACTGTCCAAAGCCACTGTATGTCCAAAGCCACTGTATGTCCAAAGCCACTGTCCAAAGCCACTGTATGTCCAAAGCCACTGTACAAAGCCACTGTCCAAATCCACTGTCCAAAGCCACTCTATGTCCAAATCCACTGTACAAAGCCACTGTCCAAAGCCACTGTCCAAAGCAATACTATGTCCAAAGCCACTGTCCAAAGCCACTGTCCAAAGCCACGGTCCAAAGCCACTCTATGTCCAAAGCCACTGTCCAAAGCCACTCTCCAATGCCACTGTCTAAAGCCACTCTATCTACAAAGCCACTGTCCAAAGCGACTGTCTAAAGTCACTGTCCAAAGCCACTCTATGTCCAAAGCAACTGTCCAAAGCCACTGTCCAAAGCCACTGTATGTCCAAAGCTACGGTATATCCAAAGCCACTGTCCAAAGCCACTGTATATCCAAAGCCACTGTCTAAAGCCACTGTATGTCCAATGCCAGTGTATGTCCAAAGCCACTATCCAAAGCCACTTTATGTCCAAAGCCACTGTATGTCCATAGCCACTGTCCAAAGCCACTGTATGTCCAAAGCCACTGTATGTCCAAAGCCACTGTCTAAAGCCACTGTATGTCCAAAGCCACTGTATGTCCAAAGCCACTGTATGTCCAAAGCCACTGTCCAAAGCCACTGTATGTCCAAAGCCACTGTATGTCCAAAGCCACTGTCCAAAGCCACTGTATGTCCAAAGCCACGGTATGTCCAAAGCCACTGTCCAAAGCCACCGTATGTCCAAAGCCACTGTATGTCCAAAGCCACAGTCCAAAGCCACTGTATGTCCAAAGCCACTGTATGTCCAAAGCCACTGTCCAAAGCCACTGTATGTCCAAAGCCACTGTATGTCCAAAGCCATTGTCGAAAGCCACTGTCCAAAGCCACTCTCCAAAGCCACTCTATGTCCAAAGCCACTGTCCAAACCCACTGTCCAAAGCCACTCTCCAAAGCCACTCTATGTCCAAAGCCACTGTCCAAAGCCACTCTCCAAAGCCACTTTCCTTAACCAATCTATGTCCAAAGCCACTGTCCAAAGCCACTCTCCAAAGCCACTGTCCAAAGCCACTCTATATCCAAAGCCACTGTCCAAAGCCACTCTCCAAAGCCACTGTCCAAAGCCACTGTATGTCCAAAGCCACTGTATGTCCAAAGCCACTTTATGTCCAAAGCCACTGTCCAAAGCCACTGTATGTCCAAAGCCACTGTATATCCAAAGCCACTGTCCAAAGCCACTGTATATCCAAAGCCACTGTCCAAAGCCACTGTATGTCCAATGCCACTGTATGTCCAAAGCTACTATCCAAAGCCACTTTATGTCCAAAGCCACTGTATGTCCATAGCCACTGTCCAAAGCCACTGTATGTCCAAAGCCACTGTATATCCAAAGCCACTGTCTAAAGCCACTGTATGTCCAAAGCCACTGTCCAAAGCCACTGTATGTCCAAAGCCACTGTATGTCCAAACACTGTACATAGTAACTGTATGTCCAAAGCCACTGTATGTCCAAAGCCACTGTCCAAAGCCACTGTATGTCCAAAGCCACTGTATGTCCAAAGCCACTGTATGTCCAAAGCCACTGTATGTCCAAAGCCACTGTCCAAAGCCACTGTATGTCCAAAGCCACTGTATGTCCAAAGCCACTGTCCAAAGCCACTGTATGTCCAAAGCCACTGTCCAAAGCCACTGTATGTCCAAAGCCACGGTATGTCCAAAGCCACTGTCCAAAGCCACCGTATGTCCAAAGCCACTGTATGTCCAAAGCCACAGTCCAAAGCCACTGTATGTCCAAAGCCACTGTATGTCCAAAGCCACTGTCCAAAGCCACTGTATGTCCAAAGCCACTGTATGTCTAAAGCCACTGTCGAAAGCCACTGTCCAAAGCCACTCGCCAAAGCCACTCTATGTCCAAAGCCACTGTCCAAAGCCACTCTCCAAAGCCACTCTCCAAAGCCACTCTATGTCCAAAGCCACTGTCCAAACCCACTGTCCAAAGCCACTCTCCAAAGCCACTCTATGTCCAAAGCCACTGTCCAAAGCCACTCTCCAAAGCCACTCTCCAAAGCCACTCAATATCCAAAGCCACTGTACAAAGCCACTGTCCAAAGCCACTCTACAAAGCCACTCTATGTCCAAAGCCACTGTCCAAAGCCACTCTCCAAAGCCACTCTCCAAAGCCACGCTATGTCCAAAGCCACTGTCCAAAGCCACTCTCCAAAGCCACTGTCCAAAGCCACTCTATGTCCAAAGCCACTGTCCAAAGCCACTCTCCAAAGCCACCGTCCAAAGCCACTCTATGTCCAAAGCCACTGTCCAAAGCCACTGTCCAAAGCCATTCTCCAAAGCCACTCTCCAAAGCCACTCTATGTCCAAAGCCATTGTCCAAAGCCACTCTATGTCCAAAGCCACTGTCCAAAGCCAATGTCCAAAGCCACGGTCCAAACCACTCTATGTCCAAAGCCACTGTCCAAAGCCACTGTCCAAAGCCACTGTCCAAAGCCACTCTATGTCCAAAGCCATTGTCCAAAGCCACTCTCCAATGCCACTGTCCAAAGCCACTCTATCTACAAAGCCACTGTCCAAAGCCACTGTCTAAAGTCACTGTCCAAAGCCACTCTATGTCCAAAGCAACTGTCCAAAGCCACTGTCCAAAGCCACTGTCCAAAGCCACTCTATGTCCAAAGCCACTGACCAAAGCCACTCTCCAAAGCTACTGTCCAAAGCCACTCTATGTCCAGAGCCACTGTCCAAAGCCACTCTCCAAAGCCACTGACCAAAGCCACTCTATGTCCAAAGCCACTGAACAAAGCCACTGTCCAAAGCCACTAACCAAAGCCACTCTATGTCCAATGCCATTGTCCAAAGCCACTGTCCAAAGCCACTGTCCAAAGCCACTCTATGTCCAAAGCCATTGTCTAAAGCCACTCTCCAAAGCCACTCTCCAAAGCCACTCTATGTCCAAAAGCACTGTCCAAAGCCACTGTCAAAAGCCACTCTCCAAAGCCACTCTATGTCCAAAGCCACTGTCCAAAGCCACTCTCCAAAGCCATTCTCCAAAGCCACTGTATGTCCAAAGCCACTGTCCAAAGCCACTGTCCAAAGCCACTGTCCAAAGCCACTCTATGTCCAAAGCCACTGTCCAAAGTCACTGTCCAAAGCCACTCTCCAAAGCCACTCTATGTCCAAAGCCACTGTCCAAAGCCACTCTCCAAAGCCACTCTCCAAAGCCACTCTATGTCCAAAGCCACTGTCCAAAGCCACTGTCCAAAGCCACTCTCCAAAGCCACTCTATCTCCAAAGCCACTGTCCAAAGTCACTCTCCAAAGCCACTCTCCAAAGCCACTCTATGTCCAAAGCCACTGTCTATAGCCACTGTCCAAAGCCACTGTCCAAAGTCACTGTCCAAAGCAATACTATTTCCAAAGCCACTGTCCAAAGGCACTGTCCAAAGACACTCTATGTCCAAAGCCACTGTCCAAAGCCACTGTCCAAAGCCACTGTCCAAAGCCACTCTATGTCCAAAGCCACTGTCCAAAGCCACTCTATTTCCAAAGCCATTGTCCAAAGCCACTCTCCAAAGCCACTCTCCTAAACCACTCTATGTCCAAAGCCACTGTCCAAAGCCACTCTCCAAAGCCACTGTCCAAAGCCACTCTATGTCCAAAGCCACTGTCCAAAGCCACTCTCCAAAGCCACTGTCCAAAGCCACTGTATGTCCAAAGCAACTGTATGTCCAAAGCCACTGTCCAAAGCGACTGTATGTCCAAAGCCACTGTCCAAAGCCACTGTATGTCCAATGCCACTGTATGTCCAAAGCCACTATCCAAAGCCACTGTATGTCCAAAGCCACTGTCCAAAGCCACTGTATGTCCAAAGCCACTGTATGTCCAAAGCCACTGTCCATAGCCACTGTATGTCCAAAGCCACGGTATGTCCAAAGCCACTATCCAAAGACACTGTATGTCCAAAGCCACTGTATGTCCAAGGCCACTGTCCAAAGCCACTGTATGTCCAAAGCCACTGTATGTTCAAACCCACTGTCCAAAGCCACTGTATGTCCAAAGCCACTGTACAAAGCCACTGTCCAAATCCACTGTCCAAAGCCACTCTATGTCCAAATCCACTGTACAAAGCCACTGTCCAAAGCCACTGTCCAAAGCAATACTATGTCCAAAGCCACTGTCCAAAGCCTCTCTATGTCCAAAGCCACTTTCCGAAGCCACTGTCCAAAGCCACTGTTCAAAGCCACTCTATGTCCAAAGCCACTGTCCAAAGCCACTCTCCAAAGCCACTGTCCAAAGCCAATGTCCAAAGCCACTCTATGTCCAAAGCCACTCTATGTCCAAAGCCACTGTATGTCCAAAGCCACTGTTCAAAGCCACTGTATGTCCAAAGCCACGGTATGTCCAAAGCCACTGTCCAAAGCCACCGTATGTCCAAAGCCACTGTATGTCCAAAGCTATTGTCCAAAGCCACCGTATGTTTAAAGCCACTGTATGTCCATTGCCACTGTCCAAAGCCACTGTATGTCCAAAGCCACTGTATGTCCAAAGCCACTGTCCAAAGCCACTGTATGTCCAAAGCCACTGTATGTCCAAAGCCACTGTCCAAAGCCACGGTATGTCCAAAGCCACTGTATGTCCAAAGCCACTGTCCAAAGCAACCGTATGTCCAAAGCCACTGTATGTCCAAAGCCACTGTCCAAAGCCACCGTATGTCTAAAGCCACTGTATGTCCAAAGCCACTCTCCAAAGCCACTCTCCAAAGCCACTCTATGTCCAAAGCCACTGTCCAAAGCCACTCTCCAAAGCCACTGTCCGAAGCCACTCTATGTCCAAAGCCACTGTCCAAAGCCACTCTCCAAAGCCACTGTCCAAAGCCACTATATGTCCAAAGCCACTGTCCAAAGCCACTCTCCAAAGCCACTCTCCAAAGCCACTCTATGTCCAAAGCCACTGTATGTCCAAAGCCACTGTCCAAAGCCACTGTATGGCCAAAGCCACTGTATGTCCAAAGCCACTGTCCAAAGCCACTGTATGTCCAAAGCTACTGTATGTCCAAAGCCACTATCCAAAGCCACTGTATGTCCAAAGCCACTGTATGTCCATAGCCACTGTATGTCCAAAGCCACTGTCCAAAGCCACTGTATGTCCAAAGCCACTGTCCAAAGCCACTGTCCAAAGTCACTGTCCAAAGCCTTTCTATGTCCAAAGCCACTGTCCAAAGCCACAGTCCAAAGCCACTTTCCAAAGCCACTCTATGTCCAAAGCCACTGTCCAAAGCCACTCTATGTCCAAAGCCACTATCCAAAGCCACTCTCCAAAGCCACTCTCCAAAGCCACTCTATGTCCAAAGCCACTGTCCAAAGCCACTCTCCAAACCACTATCCAAATCCACTCTATGTCCAAAGTCACTGTCCAAAGCCAATCTCCAAAGCCACTCTCCAAAGCCACTCTATGTCCAAAGCCAGTCCAAAGCCACTCTCCAAAGCCACTCTATGTCCAAAGCAAGTCCAAAGCCACTCTCCAAAGCCACTGTCCAAAGCCACTCTATGTCCAAAGCCACTGTCCAAAGCCATTCTCCAAAACCACTCTCCAAAGCCACTCTATGTCCAAAGCCACTGTCCAAAGCCACTCTATGTCCAAAGCCACTGTCCAAAGCCACTGTCCAAAGCCACGGTCCAAATCCACTCTATGTCCAAAGCCACTGTCCAAAGCCACTGTCCAAAGCCACTGTCCAAAGCCACTCTATGTCCAAAGCCACTGTCCAAAGCCACTCTCCAATGCCACTGTCCAAAGCCACTCTATCTACAAAGCAACTGTCCAAAGCCACTGTCCAAAGCCACTGTCCAAAGCCACTCTATGTCCAAAGCCACTGTCCAAAGCCACTCTACAAAGCCACTGTCCAAAGCCACTCTATGTCCAGAGCCACTGTCCAAAGCCACTCTCCAAAGCCACTGACCAAAGCCACTCTATGTCCAAAGCCACTGAACAAAGCCACTGTCCAAAGCCACTGACCAAAGCCACTCTATGTCCAATGCCATTGTCCAAAGCCACTGTCCAAAGCCACTGTCCAAAGCCACTCTATGTCCAAAGCCATTGTCTAAAGACACTCTCCAAAGCCACTCTCCAAAGCCACTCTATGTCCAAAAGTACTGTTCAAAGCCACTGTCCAAAGCCACTCTCCAAAGCCACTCTATGTCCAAAGCCACTGTCCAAAGCCACTGTCCAAAGCCACTCTCCAAAGCCACTCTCCAAAGCCACTGTATGTCCAAAGCCACTGTCCAAAGCCACTGTCCAAAGCCACTCTCCAAAGCCACTCTATGTCCAAAGCCACTGTCCAAAGTCACTGTCCTAAGCCACTCTCCAAAGCCACTCTATGTCCAAAGCCACTGTCCAAAGCCACTCTCCAAAGCCACTCTCCAAAGCCACTCCCCAAAGCCACTCTATGTCCAAAGCCACTGTCCATAGCCACTTTCCAAAGCCACTCTCCAAAGCCACTCTATCTCCAAAGCCACTGTCCAAAGCCACTCTCCAAAGCCACTCTATCTCCAAAGCCACTGTCCAAAGCCACTCTCCAAAGCCACTCTCCAAAGCCACTCTATGTCCAAAGCCACTGTCCATAGCCACTGTCCAAAGTCACTGTCCAAATCCACTCTATGTCCAAAGCCACTGTACAAAGCCACCGTCCAAAGCCACTGTCCAAAGCAATACTATGTCCAAAGCCACTGTCCAAAGGCACTGTCCAAAGACACTGTTCAAAGCCACTCTATGTCCAAAGCCACTTTCCAAAGCCACTCTATGTCCAAAGCCACTATCCAAAGCCACTGTCCAAAGCCACTGTCCTAAACCACTCTATTTCCAAAGCCACTGTCCAAAGCCACTATCCAAAACCACTGTCCAAAGCCACTCTATGTCCAAAGCCACTGTCCAAAGCCACTCTCCAAAGCCACTGTCCAAAGCCACTGTATGTCCAAAGCCACTGTATGTCCAAAGCCACTGTCCAAAGCGACTGTATGTCCAAAGCCACTGTCCAAAGCCACTGTATGTCCAAAGCCACTGTATGTCCAAAGCCACTATCCAAAGCCACTGTATGTCCAAAGCCACTGTATATCCAAAGGCACTGTCCAAAGCCACTGTATGTCCAAAGCCACTTGATGTCCAAAGCCACTGTCTAAAGCCACTGTATGTCCAAAACCACTGTCCAAAGCCACTGTATGTCCAAAGCCACTGTATGTCCAAAGCCACTGTCCAAAGCCACTGTATGTCCAAAGCCACTGTATGTCCAAAGCCACTGTCCAAAGCCACTGTATGTCCAAAGCCACTGTATGTTCAAAGCCACTGTCCAAAGCCACTGTATGTCCAAAGCCACTGTATGTCCAAAGCCACTGTCCAAAGCCACTGTATGTCCAAAGCCACTGTACAAACCACTGTCCAAATCCACTGTCCAAAGCCACTCTATGTCCAAATCCACTGTACAAAGCCACTGTCCAAAGCCACTGTCCAAAGCAATACTATGTCCAAAGCCACTGTCCAAAGCTACTGTCCAAAGCCACTGTCCAAAGCCACTCTATGTCCAAAGCCACTGTCCGAAGCCACTGTCCAAAGCCACTGTCCAAAGCCACTCTATGTCCAAAGCCACTGTCCAAAGCCACTCTCCAAAGCCACTGTCCAAAGCCACTGTATGTCCAAAGCCCCTGTATGTCCAAAGCCACTGTCCAAAGCCACTGTATGTCCAAAGCCACTGTATGTCCAAAGCCACTATCCAAAGCCACTGTATGTCCAAAGCCACTGTATATCCAAAGCCATTGTCCAAAGCCACTGTATGTCCAAAGCCACTGTATGTCCAAAGCCACAGTCTAAAGCCACTGTATGTCCAAAGCCACTGTCCAAAGCCACTGTATGTCCAAAGCCACTGTATGTCCAAAGCCACTGTCCATAGCCACTGTATGTCCAAAGCCACTCTATGTCCAAAGCCACTGTCCAAAGCCACTATATGTCCAAAGCCACTGTATGTCCAAAGCCACTTTCCAAAGCCACTCTATGTCCAAAGCCACTCTATGTCCAAAGCCACTGTATGTCCAAAGTCACTGTTCAAAGCCACTGTATGTCCAAAGCCACTGTATGTCCAAAGCCACTGTCCAAAGCAACCGTATGTCCAAAGCCACGGTATGTCCAAAGCCACTGTCAAAAGCCACCGTATGTCCAAAGCCACTGTATGTCCAAAGCCACTGTCCAAAGCCACCGTATGTCGAAAGCCACTGTATGTCCAAAGCCACTATCCAAAGCCACTGTATGTCCAAAGCCACTGTATGTCCAAAGCCACTGTCCAAAGCCACTGTATGTCCAAAGCCACTGTATGTCCAAAACCACTGTCCAAAGCCACTGTATGTCCAAAGCCACTGTATGTCCAAAGCCACTGTCCAAAGCCACTGTATGTCCAAAGCCACTGTATGTCCAAAGCCACTGTCCAAAGCAACCGTATGTCCAAAGCCACTGTATGTCCAAAGCCACTGTCCAAAGCCACCGTATGTCCAAAGCCACTGTATGTCCAAAGCCACTCTCCAAAGCCACTCTCCAAAGCCACTCTATGTCCAAAGCCACTGTCCAAAGCCACTGTCCAAAGCCACTGTCCAAAGCCACTCTATGTCCAAAGCCACTGTCCAAAGCCACTCTCCAATGCCACTGTCCAAAGCCACTCTATCTACAAAGCCACTGTCCAAAGCCACTGTCTAAAGTCACTGTCCAAAGCCACTCTATGTCCAAAGCAACTGTCCAAAGCCACTGTCCAAAGCCACTGTCCAAAGCCACTCTATGTCCAAAGCCACTGTCCAAAGCCACTCTATGTCCACAGCCACTGTCCAAAGCCACTCACCAAAGCCACTGACCAAAGCCACTCTATGTCCAAAGCCACTGAACAAAGCCACTGTCCAAAGCCACTGACCAAAGCCACTCTATGTCCAATGCCATTGTCCAAAGACACTGTCCAAAGCCACTGTCCAAAGCCACTCTATGTCCAAAGCAATTGTCTAAACCACTCTCCAAAGCCATTCTCCAAAGCCACTCTATGTCCAAAAGCACTGTCCAAAGCCACTGTCCAAAGCCACTCTCCAAAGCCACTCTATGTCCAAATCCACTGTCCAAAGCCACTCTCCAAAGCCACTCTCCAAAGCCACTGTATGTCCAAAGCCTCTGTCCAAAGCCACTATCCAAAGCCACTGTATGTCCAAAGCCACTGTATATCCAAAGGCACTGTCCAAAGCCACTGTATGTCCAAAGCAACTTGATGTCCAAAGCCACTGTCTAAAGCCACTGTATGTCCAAAGCCACTGTATGTCCAAAGCCACTGTCCAAAGCCACTGTATGTCCAAAGCCACTGTATGTCCAAAGCCACTGTCCAAAGCCACTGTATGTCCAAAGCCACTGTATGTCCAAAACCACTGTCCAAAGCCACTGTATGTCCAAAGCCCCTGTACAAACCAATGTCCAAATCCACTGTCCAAAGCTACTCTATGTCCAAATCTACTGTACAAAGCCACTGTCCAAAGCCACTGTCCAAAGCAATACTATGGCCAAAGCCACTGTCCAAAGCCACTGTCCAAAGCCACTGTCCAAAGCCACTCTATTTCCAAAGCCACTGTCCGAAGCCACTGTCCAAAGCCACTGTCCAAAGCCACTCTATGTCCAAAGCCACTGTCCAAAGCCACTCTCCAAAGCCACTGTCCAAAGCCACTGTATGTCCAAAGCCCCTGTATGTCCAAAGCCACTGTCCAAAGCTACTGTATGTCCAAAGCCACTGTATGTCCAAAGCCACTATCCAAAGCCACTCTATGTCCAAAGCCACTGTATATCCAAAGCCACTGTCCAAAGCCACTGTATGTCCAAAGCCACAGTATGTCCAAAGCCACTGTCTAAAGCCACTGTATGTCCAAAGCCACTGTCCAAAGCCACCGTATGTCCAAAGCCACTGTATGTCCAAAGCCACTGTCCATAGCCACTGTATGTCCAAAGCCACTCTATGTCCAAAGCCACTGTCCAAAGCCACTATATGTCCAAAGCCACTGTATGTCCAAAGCCACTGTCCAAAGCCACTCTATGTCCAAAGCCACTCTATGTCCAAAGACACTGTATGTCCAAAGCCACTGTTCAAAGCCACTGTATGTCCAAAGCCACTGTATGTCCAAAGCCACTGTCCAAAGCCACCGTATGTCCAAAGCCACGGTATGTCCAAAGCCACTGTCAAAAGCCACCGTATGTCCAAAGCCACTGTATGTCCAAAGCCACTGTCCAAAGCCACCCTATGTCGAAAGCCACTGTATGTCCAAAGCCACTATCCAAAGCCACTGTATGTCCAAAGCCACTGTATGTCCAAAGCCACTGTCCAAAGCCACTGTATGTCCAAAGCCACTCTATGTCCAAAACCACTGTCCAAAGCCAATGTATGTCCAAAGCCACTGTATGTCCAAAGCCACTGTCCAAAGCCACTGTATGTCCAAAGCCACTGTATGTCCAAAGCCACTGTCCAAAGCAACCGTATGTCCAAAGCCACTGTATGTCCAAAGCCACTGTCCAAACCACCGTATGTCCAAAGCCACTGTATGTCCAAAGCCACTCCCCAAAGCCACTCTCCAAAGCCACTCTATGTCCAAAGCCACTGTCCAAAGCCACTGTCCAAAGCCACTCTATGTCCAGAGCCACTGTCCAAAGCCACTCTCCAAAGCCACTGACCAAAGCCACTCTATGTCCAAAGCCACTGAACAAAGCCACTGTCCAAAGCCACTGACCAAAGCCACTCTATGTCCAATGCCATTGTCCAAAGCCACTGTCCAAAGCCACTGTCCAAAGCCACTCTATTTCGAAAGCCATTGTCTAAAGCCACTCTCCAAAGCCACTCTCCAAAGCCACTCTATGTCCAAAAGCACTGTCCAAAGCTGCTGTCCAAAGCCAACCTCCAAAGCCACTCTATGTCCAAAGCCACTGTCCAAAGCTACTCTCCAAAGCCACTCTCCAAAGCCACTGTATGTCCAAAGCCACTGTCCAAAGCCACTGTCCAAAGTCACTGTCCAAAGCCACTCTCCAAAGCCACTCTATGTCCAAAGCCACTGTCCAAAGCCACTGTCCAAAGCCACTCTCCAAAGCCACTCTATCTCCAAAGCCACTGTCCAAAGTCACTCTCCAAAGCCACTCTCCAAAGCCACTCTATGTCCAAAGCCACTGTCTATAGCCACTGTCCAAAGCCACTGTCCAAAGCCACTCTATGTCCAAAGCCACTGTACAAAGCCACTGTCCAAAGCCACTGTCCAAAGCAATACTATGTCCAAAGCCACTGTCCAAAGGCACTTTCCAAAGACACTCTATGTCCAAAGCCACTGTCCAAAGCCACTGTCCAAAGCCACTGTCCAAAGCCACTCTATGTCCAAAGCCACTGTCAAAGCCACTCTATTTCCAAAACCACTGTCCAAAGCCACTCTCCAAAGCCACTGTCCTAAACCACTCTATGTCCAAAGCCACTGTCCAAAGCCACTCTCCAAAGCCACTGTCCAAAGCCACTGTATGTCCAAAGCCACTGTATGTCCAAAGCCACTGTCCAAAGCGACTGTATGTCCAAAGCCACTGTCCAAAGCCACTGTATGTCCAATGCCACTGTATGTCCAAAGCCACTATCCAAAGCCACTGTATGTCCAAAGCCACTGTCCAAAGCTACTGTATGTCCAAAGCCACTGTATGTCCAAAGCCACGGTCCAAAGCCACTGTATGTCCAAAGCCACTGTAAGTCCAAAGCCACTGTCCAAAGCCACTGTATGTCCAAAGCAACTGTATGTCCAAAGCCACTGTCCAAAGCCACTGTATGTCCAAAGCCACTGTATGTCCAAAGCCACTGTCCAAAGCCACTGTATGTCCAAAGCCACTGTACAAAGCCACTGTCCAAATCCACTGTCCAAAGCCACTCTATGTCCAAATCCACTGTACAAAGCCACTGTCCAAAGCCACTGTCCATAGCAATACTATGTCCAAAGCCACTGTCCAAAGCCACTGTCCAAAGCCACGGTCCAAAGCCACTCTATGTCCAAAGCCACTGTCCAAAGCCACTCTCCAATGCCACTGTCTAAAGCCACTCTATGTCCAAAGCCACTGTCCAAAGCCACTCTCCAATGCCACTGTCCAAAGCCACTCTATCTACAAAGCAACTGTCCAAAGCCACTGTCCAAAGCCACTGACCAAAGCCACTCTATGTCCAAAGCCACTGAACAAAGCCACTGTCCAAAGCCACTGACCAAAGCCACTCTATGTCCAATGCCATTGTCCAAAGCCACTGTCCAAAGCCACTGTCCAAAGCCACTCTATGTCCAAAGCCATTGTCTAAAGACACTCTCCAAAGCCACTCTCCAAAGCCACTCTATGTCCAAAAGTACTGTTCAAAGCCACTGTCCAAAGCCACTCTCCAAAGCCACTCTATGTCCAAAGCCACTGTCCAAAGCCACTGTCCAAAGCCACTCTCCAAAGCCACTCTCCAAAGCCACTGTATGTCCAAAGCCACTGTCCAAAGCCACTGTCCAAAGCCACTCTCCAAAGCCACTCTATGTCCAAAGCCACTGTCCAAAGTCACTGTCCTAAGCCACTCTCCAAAGCCACTCTATGTCCAAAGCCACTGTCCAAAGCCACTCTCCAAAGCCACTCTCCAAAGCCACTCTCCAAAGCCACTCTATGTCCAAAGCCACTGTCCATAGCCACTTTCCAAAGCCACTCTCCAAAGCCACTCTATCTCCAAAGCCACTGTCCAAAGCCACTCTCCAAAGCCACTCTATCTCCAAAGCCACTGTCCAAAGCCACTCTCCAAAGCCACTCTCCAAAGCCACTCTATGTCCAAAGCCACTGTCCATAGCCACTGTCCAAAGTCACTATCCAAATCCACTCTATGTCCAAAGCCACTGTACAAAGCCACCGTCCAAAGCCACTGTCCAAAGCAATACTATGTCCAAAGCCACTGTCCAAAGGCACTGTCCAAAGACACTGTCCAAAGCCACTCTATGTCCAAAGCCACTTTCCAAAGCCACTCTATGTCCAAAGCCACTATCCAAAGCCACTGTCCAAAGCCACTGTCCTAAACCACTCTATTTCCAAAGCCACTGTCCAAAGCCACTATCCAAAACCACTGTCCAAAGCCACTCTATGTCCAAAGCCACTGTCCAAAGCCACTCTCCAAAGCCACTGTCCAAAGCCACTGTATGTCCAAAGCCACTGTATGTCCAAAGCCACTGTCCAAAGCGACTGTATGTCCAAAGCCACTGTCCAAAGCCACTGTATGTCCAAAGCCACTGTATGTCCAAAGCCACTATCCAAAGCCACTGTATGTCCAAAGCCACTGTATATCCAAAGGCACTGTCCAAAGCCACTGTATGTCCAAAGCCACTTGATGTCCAAAGCCACTGTCTAAAGCCACTGTATGTCCAAAACCACTGTCCAAAGCCACTGTATGTCCAAAGCCACTGTATGTCCAAAGCCACTGTCCAAAGCCACTGTATGTCCAAAGCCACTGTATGTCCAAAGCCACTGTCCAAAGCCACTGTATGTCCAAAGCCACTGTATGTTCAAAGCCACTGTCCAAAGCCACTGTATGTCCAAAGCCACTGTATGTCCAAAGCCACTGTCCAAAGCCACTGTATGTCCAAAGCCACTGTACAAACCACTGTCCAAATCCACTGTCCAAAGCCACTCTATGTCCAAATCCACTGTACAAAGCCACTGTCCAAAGCCACTGTCCAAAGCAATACTATGTCCAAAGCCACTGTCCAAAGCTACTGTCCAAAGCCACTGTCCAAAGCCACTCTATGTCCAAAGCCACTGTCCGAAGCCACTGTCCAAAGCCACTGTCCAAAGCCACTCTATGTCCAAAGCCACTGTCCAAAGCCACTCTCCAAAGCCACTGTCCAAAGCCACTGTATGTCCAAAGCCCCTGTATGTCCAAAGCCACTGTCCAAAGCCACTGTATGTCCAAAGCCACTGTATGTCCAAAGCCACTATCCAAAGCCACTGTATGTCCAAAGCCACTGTATATCCAAAGCCATTGTCCAAAGCCACTGTATGTCCAAAGCCACTGTATGTCCAAAGCCACTGTCTAAAGCCACTGTATGTCCAAAGCCACTGTCCAAAGCCACTGTATGTCCAAAGCCACTGTATGTCCAAAGCCACTGTCCATAGCCACTGTATGTCCAAAGCCACTCTATGTCCAAAGCCACTGTCCAAAGCCACTATATGTCCAAAGCCACTGTATGTCCAAAGCCACTTTCCAAAGCCACTCTATGTCCAAAGCCACTCTATGTCCAAAGCCACTGTATGTCCAAAGTCACTGTTCAAAGCCACTGTATGTCCAAAGCCACTGTATGTCCAAAGCCACTGTCCAAAGCAACCGTATGTCCAAAGCCACGGTATGTCCAAAGCCACTGTCAAAAGCCACCGTATGTCCAAAGCCACTGTATGTCCAAAGCCACTGTCCAAAGCCACCGTATGTCGAAAGCCACTGTATGTCCAAAGCCACTATCCAAAGCCACTGTATGTCCAAAGCCACTGTATGTCCAAAGCCACTGTCCAAAGCCACTGTATGTCCAAAGCCACTGTATGTCCAAAACCACTGTCCAAAGCCACTGTATGTCCAAAGCCACTGTATGTCCAAAGCCACTGTCCAAAGCCACTGTATGTCCAAAGCCACTGTATGTCCAAAGCCACTGTCCAAAGCAACCGTATGTCCAAAGCCACTGTATGTCCAAAGCCACTGTCCAAAGCCACCGTATGTCCAAAGCCACTGTATGTCCAAAGCCACTCTCCAAAGCCACTCTCCAAAGCCACTCTATGTCCAAAGCCACTGTCCAAAGCCACTGTCCAAAGCCACTGTCCAAAGCCACTCTATGTCCAAAGCCACTGTCCAAAGCCACTCTCCAATGCCACTGTCCAAAGCCACTCTATCTACAAAGCCACTGTCCAAAGCCACTGTCTAAAGTCACTGTCCAAAGCCACTCTATGTCCAAAGCAACTGTCCAAAGCCACTGTCCAAAGCCACTGTCCAAAGCCACTCTATTTCCAAAGCCACTGTCCGAAGCCACTGTCCAAAGCCACTGTCCAAAGCCACTCTATGTCCAAAGCCACTGTCCAAAGCCACTCTCCAAAGCCACTGTCCAAAGCCACTGTATGTCCAAAGCCCCTGTATGTCCAAAGCCACTGTCCAAAGCTACTGTATGTCCAAAGCCACTGTATGTCCAAAGCCACTATCCAAAGCCACTCTATGTCCAAAGCCACTGTATATCCAAAGCCACTGTCCAAAGCCACTGTATGTCCAAAGCCACAGTATGTCCAAAGCCACTGTCTAAAGCCACTGTATGTCCAAAGCCACTGTCCAAAGCCACCGTATGTCCAAAGCCACTGTATGTCCAAAGCCACTGTCCATAGCCACTGTATGTCCAAAGCCACTCTATGTCCAAAGCCACTGTCCAAAGCCACTATATGTCCAAAGCCACTGTATGTCCAAAGCCACTGTCCAAAGCCACTCTATGTCCAAAGCCACTCTATGTCCAAAGACACTGTATGTCCAAAGCCACTGTTCAAAGCCACTGTATGTCCAAAGCCACTGTATGTCCAAAGCCACTGTCCAAAGCCACCGTATGTCCAAAGCCACGGTATGTCCAAAGCCACTGTCAAAAGCCACCGTATGTCCAAAGCCACTGTATGTCCAAAGCCACTGTCCAAAGCCACCCTATGTCGAAAGCCACTGTATGTCCAAAGCCACTATCCAAAGCCACTGTATGTCCAAAGCCACTGTATGTCCAAAGCCACTGTCCAAAGCCACTGTATGTCCAAAGCCACTCTATGTCCAAAACCACTGTCCAAAGCCAATGTATGTCCAAAGCCACTGTATGTCCAAAGCCACTGTCCAAAGCCACTGTATGTCCAAAGCCACTGTATGTCCAAAGCCACTGTCCAAAGCAACCGTATGTCCAAAGCCACTGTATGTCCAAAGCCACTGTCCAAACCACCGTATGTCCAAAGCCACTGTATGTCCAAAGCCACTCCCCAAAGCCACTCTCCAAAGCCACTCTATGTCCAAAGCCACTGTCCAAAGCCACTGTCCAAAGCCACTCTATGTCCAGAGCCACTGTCCAAAGCCACTCTCCAAAGCCACTGACCAAAGCCACTCTATGTCCAAAGCCACTGAACAAAGCCACTGTCCAAAGCCACTGACCAAAGCCACTCTATGTCCAATGCCATTGTCCAAAGCCACTGTCCAAAGCCACTGTCCAAAGCCACTCTATTTCGAAAGCCATTGTCTAAAGCCACTCTCCAAAGCCACTCTCCAAAGCCACTCTATGTCCAAAAGCACTGTCCAAAGCTGCTGTCCAAAGCCAACCTCCAAAGCCACTCTATGTCCAAAGCCACTGTCCAAAGCTACTCTCCAAAGCCACTCTCCAAAGCCACTGTATGTCCAAAGCCACTGTCCAAAGCCACTGTCCAAAGTCACTGTCCAAAGCCACTCTCCAAAGCCACTCTATGTCCAAAGCCACTGTCCAAAGCCACTGTCCAAAGCCACTCTCCAAAGCCACTCTATCTCCAAAGCCACTGTCCAAAGTCACTCTCCAAAGCCACTCTCCAAAGCCACTCTATGTCCAAAGCCACTGTCTATAGCCACTGTCCAAAGCCACTGTCCAAAGCCACTCTATGTCCAAAGCCACTGTACAAAGCCACTGTCCAAAGCCACTGTCCAAAGCAATACTATGTCCAAAGCCACTGTCCAAAGGCACTTTCCAAAGACACTCTATGTCCAAAGCCACTGTCCAAAGCCACTGTCCAAAGCCACTGTCCAAAGCCACTCTATGTCCAAAGCCACTGTCAAAGCCACTCTATTTCCAAAACCACTGTCCAAAGCCACTCTCCAAAGCCACTGTCCTAAACCACTCTATGTCCAAAGCCACTGTCCAAAGCCACTCTCCAAAGCCACTGTCCAAAGCCACTGTATGTCCAAAGCCACTGTATGTCCAAAGCCACTGTCCAAAGCGACTGTATGTCCAAAGCCACTGTCCAAAGCCACTGTATGTCCAATGCCACTGTATGTCCAAAGCCACTATCCAAAGCCACTGTATGTCCAAAGCCACTGTCCAAAGCTACTGTATGTCCAAAGCCACTGTATGTCCAAAGCCACGGTCCAAAACCACTGTATGTCCAAAGCCACTGTAAGTCCAAAGCCACTGTCCAAAGCCACTGTATGTCCAAAGCAACTGTATGTCCAAAGCCACTGTCCAAAGCCACTGTATGTCCAAAGCCACTGTATGTCCAAAGCCACTGTCCAAAGCCACTGTATGTCCAAAGCCACTGTACAAAGCCACTGTCCAAATCCACTGTCCAAAGCCACTCTATGTCCAAATCCACTGTACAAAGCCACTGTCCAAAGCCACTGTCCATAGCAATACTATGTCCAAAGCCACTGTCCAAAGCCACTGTCCAAAGCCACGGTCCAAAGCCACTCTATGTCCAAAGCCACTGTCCAAAGCCACTCTCCAATGCCACTGTCTAAAGCCACTCTATGTCCAAAGCCACTGTCCAAAGCCACTCTCCAATGCCACTGTCCAAAGCCACTCTATCTACAAAGCAACTGTCCAAAGCCACTGTCCAAAGCCACTGACCAAAGCCACTCTATGTCCAAAGCCACTGAACAAAGCCACTGTCCAAAGCCACTGACCAAAGCCACTCTATGTCCAATGCCATTGTCCAAAGCCACTGTCCAAAGCCACTCTCCAAAGCCACTCTATGTCCAAAGCCATTGTCTAAAGACACTCTCCAAAGCCACTCTCCAAAGCCACTCTATGTCCAAAAGTACTGTTCAAAGCCACTGTCCAAAGCCACTCTCCAAAGCCACTCTATGTCCAAAGCCACTGTCCAAAGCCACTGTCCAAAGCCACTCTCCAAAGCCACTCTCCAAAGCCACTGTATGTCCAAAGCCACTGTCCAAAGCCACTGTCCAAAGCCACTCTCCAAAGCCACTCTATGTCCAAAGCCACTGTCCAAAGTCACTGTCCTAAGCCACTCTCCAAAGCCACTCTATGTCCAAAGCCACTGTCCAAAGCCACTCTCCAAAGCCACTCTCCAAAGCCACTCTCCAAAGCCACTCTATGTCCAAAGCCACTGTCCATAGCCACTTTCCAAAGCCACTCTCCAAAGCCACTCTATCTCCAAAGCCACTGTCCAAAGCCACTCTCCAAAGCCACTCTATCTCCAAAGCCACTGTCCAAAGCCACTCTCCAAAGCCACTCTCCAAAGCCACTCTATGTCCAAAGCCACTGTCCATAGCCACTGTCCAAAGTCACTATCCAAATCCACTCTATGTCCAAAGCCACTGTACAAAGCCACCGTCCAAAGCCACTGTCCAAAGCAATACTATGTCCAAAGCCACTGTCCAAAGGCACTGTCCAAAGACACTGTCCAAAGCCACTCTATGTCCAAAGCCACTTTCCAAAGCCACTCTATGTCCAAAGCCACTATCCAAAGCCACTGTCCAAAGCCACTGTCCTAAACCACTCTATTTCCAAAGCCACTGTCCAAAGCCACTATCCAAAACCACTGTCCAAAGCCACTCTATGTCCAAAGCCACTGTCCAAAGCCACTCTCCAAAGCCACTGTCCAAAGCCACTGTATGTCCAAAGCCACTGTATGTCCAAAGCCACTGTCCAAAGCGACTGTATGTCCAAAGCCACTGTCCAAAGCCACTGTATGTCCAAAGCCACTGTATGTCCAAAGCCACTATCCAAAGCCACTGTATGTCCAAAGCCACTGTATATCCAAAGGCACTGTCCAAAGCCACTGTATGTCCAAAGCCACTTGATGTCCAAAGCCACTGTCTAAAGCCACTGTATGTCCAAAACCACTGTCCAAAGCCACTGTATGTCCAAAGCCACTGTATGTCCAAAGCCACTGTCCAAAGCCACTGTATGTCCAAAGCCACTGTATGTCCAAAGCCACTGTCCAAAGCCACTGTATGTCCAAAGCCACTGTATGTTCAAAGCCACTGTCCAAAGCCACTGTATGTCCAAAGCCACTGTATGTCCAAAGCCACTGTCCAAAGCCACTGTATGTCCAAAGCCACTGTACAAACCACTGTCCAAATCCACTGTCCAAAGCCACTCTATGTCCAAATCCACTGTACAAAGCCACTGTCCAAAGCCACTGTCCAAAGCAATACTATGTCCAAAGCCACTGTCCAAAGCTACTGTCCAAAGCCACTGTCCAAAGCCACTCTATGTCCAAAGCCACTGTCCGAAGCCACTGTCCAAAGCCACTGTCCAAAGCCACTCTATGTCCAAAGCCACTGTCCAAAGCCACTCTCCAAAGCCACTGTCCAAAGCCACTGTATGTCCAAAGCCCCTGTATGTCCAAAGCCACTGTCCAAAGCCACTGTATGTCCAAAGCCACTGTATGTCCAAAGCCACTATCCAAAGCCACTGTATGTCCAAAGCCACTGTATATCCAAAGCCATTGTCCAAAGCCACTGTATGTCCAAAGCCACTGTATGTCCAAAGCCACTGTCTAAAGCCACTGTATGTCCAAAGCCACTGTCCAAAGCCACTGTATGTCCAAAGCCACTGTATGTCCAAAGCCACTGTCCATAGCCACTGTATGTCCAAAGCCACTCTATGTCCAAAGCCACTGTCCAAAGCCACTATATGTCCAAAGCCACTGTATGTCCAAAGCCACTTTCCAAAGCCACTCTATGTCCAAAGCCACTCTATGTCCAAAGCCACTGTATGTCCAAAGTCACTGTTCAAAGCCACTGTATGTCCAAAGCCACTGTATGTCCAAAGCCACTGTCCAAAGCAACCGTATGTCCAAAGCCACGGTATGTCCAAAGCCACTGTCAAAAGCCACCGTATGTCCAAAGCCACTGTATGTCCAAAGCCACTGTCCAAAGCCACCGTATGTCGAAAGCCACTGTATGTCCAAAGCCACTATCCAAAGCCACTGTATGTCCAAAGCCACTGTATGTCCAAAGCCACTGTCCAAAGCCACTGTATGTCCAAAGCCACTGTATGTCCAAAACCACTGTCCAAAGCCACTGTATGTCCAAAGCCACTGTATGTCCAAAGCCACTGTCCAAAGCCACTGTATGTCCAAAGCCACTGTATGTCCAAAGCCACTGTCCAAAGCAACCGTATGTCCAAAGCCACTGTATGTCCAAAGCCACTGTCCAAAGCCACCGTATGTCCAAAGCCACTGTATGTCCAAAGCCACTCTCCAAAGCCACTCTCCAAAGCCACTCTATGTCCAAAGCCACTGTCCAAAGCCACTGTCCAAAGCCACTGTCCAAAGCCACTCTATGTCCAAAGCCACTGTCCAAAGCCACTCTCCAATGCCACTGTCCAAAGCCACTCTATCTACAAAGCCACTGTCCAAAGCCACTGTCTAAAGTCACTGTCCAAAGCCACTCTATGTCCAAAGCAACTGTCCAAAGCCACTGTCCAAAGCCACTGTCCAAAGCCACTCTATGTCCAAAGCCACTGTCCAAAGCCACTCTATGTCCACAGCCACTGTCCAAAGCCACTCACCAAAGCCACTGACCAAAGCCACTCTATGTCCAAAGCCACTGAACAAAGCCACTGTCCAAAGCAATACTATGTCCAAAGCCACTGTCCAAAGGCACTGTCCAAAGACACTGTCCAAAGCCACTCTATGTCCAAAGCCACTTTCCAAAGCCACTCTATGTCCAAAGCCACTATCCAAAGCCACTGTCCAAAGCCACTGTCCTAAACCACTCTATTTCCAAAGCCACTGTCCAAAGCCACTATCCAAAACCACTGTCCAAAGCCACTCTATGTCCAAAGCCACTGTCCAAAGCCACTCTCCAAAGCCACTGTCCAAAGCCACTGTATGTCCAAAGCCACTGTATGTCCAAAGCCACTGTCCAAAGCGACTGTATGTCCAAAGCCACTGTCCAAAGCCACTGTATGTCCAAAGCCACTGTATGTCCAAAGCCACTATCCAAAGCCACTGTATGTCCAAAGCCACTGTATATCCAAAGGCACTGTCCAAAGCCACTGTATGTCCAAAGCCACTTGATGTCCAAAGCCACTGTCTAAAGCCACTGTATGTCCAAAACCACTGTCCAAAGCCACTGTATGTCCAAAGCCACTGTATGTCCAAAGCCACTGTCCAAAGCCACTGTATGTCCAAAGCCACTGTATGTCCAAAGCCACTGTCCAAAGCCACTGTATGTCCAAAGCCACTGTATGTTCAAAGCCACTGTCCAAAGCCACTGTATGTCCAAAGCCACTGTATGTCCAAAGCCACTGTCCAAAGCCACTGTATGTCCAAAGCCACTGTACAAACCACTGTCCAAATCCACTGTCCAAAGCCACTCTATGTCCAAATCCACTGTACAAAGCCACTGTCCAAAGCCACTGTCCAAAGCAATACTATGTCCAAAGCCACTGTCCAAAGCTACTGTCCAAAGCCACTGTCCAAAGCCACTCTATGTCCAAAGCCACTGTCCGAAGCCACTGTCCAAAGCCACTGTCCAAAGCCACTCTATGTCCAAAGCCACTGTCCAAAGCCACTCTCCAAAGCCACTGTCCAAAGCCACTGTATGTCCAAAGCCCCTGTATGTCCAAAGCCACTGTCCAAAGCCACTGTATGTCCAAAGCCACTGTATGTCCAAAGCCACTATCCAAAGCCACTGTATGTCCAAAGCCACTGTATATCGAAAGCCATTGTCCAAAGCCACTGTATGTCCAAAGCCACTGTATGTCCAAAGCCACTGTCTAAAGCCACTGTATGTCCAAAGCCACTGTCCAAAGCCACTGTATGTCCAAAGCCACTGTATGTCCAAAGCCACTGTCCATAGCCACTGTATGTCCAAAGCCACTCTATGTCCAAAGCCACTGTCCAAAGCCACTATATGTCCAAAGCTACTGTATGTCCAAAGCCACTTTCCAAAGCCACTCTATGTCCAAAGCCACTCTATGTCCAAAGCCACTGTATGTCCAAAGTCACTGTTCAAAGCCACTGTATGTCCAAAGCCACTGTATGTCCAAAGCCACTGTCCAAAGCAACCGTATGTCCAAAGCCACGGTATGTCCAAAGCCACTGTCAAAAGCCACCGTATGTCCAAAGCCACTGTATGTCCAAAGCCACTGTCCAAAGCCACCGTATGTCGAAAGCCACTGTATGTCCAAAGCCACTATCCAAAGCCACTGTATGTCCAAAGCCACTGTATGTCCAAAGCCACTGTCCAAAGCCACTGTATGTCCAAAGCCACTGTATGTCCAAAACCACTGTCCAAAGCCACTGTATGTCCAAAGCCACTGTATGTCCAAAGCCACTGTCCAAAGCCACTGTATGTCCAAAGCCACTGTATGTCCAAAGCCACTGTCCAAAGCAACCGTATGTCCAAAGCCACTGTATGTCCAAAGCCACTGTCCAAAGCCACCGTATGTCCAAAGCCACTGTATGTCCAAAGCCACTCTCCAAAGCCACTCTCCAAAGCCACTCTATGTCCAAAGCCACTGTCCAAAGCCACTGTCCAAAGCCACTGTCCAAAGCCACTCTATGTCCAAAGCCACTGTCCAAAGCCACTCTCCAATGCCACTGTCCAAAGCCACTCTATCTACAAAGCCACTGTCCAAAGCCACTGTCTAAAGTCACTGTCCAAAGCCACTCTATGTCCAAAGCAACTGTCCAAAGCCACTGTCCAAAGCCACTGTCCAAAGCCACTCTATGTCCAAAGCCACTGTCCAAAGCCACTCTATGTCCACAGCCACTGTCCAAAGCCACTCACCAAAGCCACTGACCAAAGCCACTCTATGTCCAAAGCCACTGAACAAAGCCACTGTCCAAAGCCACTGACCAAAGCCACTCTATGTCCAATGCCATTGTCCAAAGCCACTGTCCAAAGCCACTGTCCAAAGCCACTCTATGTCCAAAGCAATTGTCTAAACCACTCTCCAAAGCCATTCTCCAAAGCCACTCTATGTCCAAAAGCACTGTCCAAAGCCACTGTCCAAAGCCACTCTCCAAAGCCACTCTATGTCCAAATCCACTGTCCAAAGCCACTCTCCAAGCCACTCTCCAAAGCCACTGTATGTCCAAAGCCTCTGTCCAAAGCCACTATCCAAAGCCACTGTATGTCCAAAGCCACTGTATATCCAAAGGCACTGTCCAAAGCCACTGTATGTCCAAAGCAACTTGATGTCCAAAGCCACTGTCTAAAGCCACTGTATGTCCAAAGCCACTGTATGTCCAAAGCCACTGTCCAAAGCCACTGTATGTCCAAAGCCACTGTATGTCCAAAGCCACTGTCCAAAGCCACTGTATGTCCAAAGCCACTGTATGTCCAAAGCCACTGTCCAAAGCCACTGTATGTCCAAAGCCACTGTACAAACCAATGTCCAAATCCACTGTCCAAAGCTACTCTATGTCCAAATCTACTGTACAAAGCCACTGTCCAAAGCCACTGTCCAAAGCAATACTATGGCCAAAGCCACTGTCCAAAGCCACTGTCCAAAGCCACTGTCCAAAGCCACTCTATTTCCAAAGCCACTGTCCGAAGCCACTGTCCAAAGCCACTGTCAAAAGCCACTCTATGTCCAAAGCCACTGTCCAAAGCCACTCTCCAAAGCCACTGTCCAAAGCCACTGTATGTCCAAAGCCCCTGTATGTCCAAAGCCACTGTCCAAAGCTACTGTATGTGCAAAGCCACTGTATGTCCAAAGCCACTATCCAAAGCCACTCTATGTCCAAAGCCACTGTATATCCAAAGCCACTGTCCAAAGCCACTGTATGTCCAAAGCCACAGTATGTCCAAAGCCACTGTCTAAAGCCACTGTATGTCCAAAGCCACTGTCCAAAGCCACCGTATGTCCAAAGCCACTGTATGTCCAAAGCCACTGTCCATAGCCACTGTATGTCCAAAGCCACTCTATGTCCAAAGCCACTGTCCAAAGCCACTATATGTCCAAAGCCACTGTATGTCCAAAGCCACTGTCCAAAGCCACTCTATGTCCAAAGCCACTCTATGTCCAAAGACACTGTATGTCCAAAGCCACTGTTCAAAGCCACTGTATGTCCAAAGCCACTGTATGTCCAAAGCCACTGTCCAAAGCCACCGTATGTCCAAAGCCACGGTATGTCCAAAGCCACTGTCAAAAGCCACCGTATGTCCAAAGCCACTGTATGTCCAAAGCCACTGTCCAAAGCCACCCTATGTCGAAAGCCACTGTATGTCCAAAGCCACTATCCAAAGCCACTGTATGTCCAAAGCCACTGTATGTCCAAAGCCACTGTCCAAAGCCACTGTATGTCCAAAGCCACTCTATGTCCAAAACCACTGTCCAAAGCCAATGTATGTCCAAAGCCACTGTATGTCCAAAGCCACTGTCCAAAGCCACTGTATGTCCAAAGCCACTGTATGTCCAAAGCCACTGTCCAAAGCAACCGTATGTCCAAAGCCACTGTATGTCCAAAGCCACTGTCCAAACCACCGTATGTCCAAAGCCACTGTATGTCCAAAGCCACTCCCCAAAGCCACTCTCCAAAGCCACTCTATGTCCAAAGCCACTGTCCAAAGCCACTGTCCAAAGCCACTCTATGTCCAGAGCCACTGTCCAAAGCCACTCTCCAAAGCCACTGACCAAAGCCACTCTATGTCCAAAGCCACTGAACAAAGCCACTGTCCAAAGCCACTGACCAAAGCCACTCTATGTCCAATGCCATTGTCCAAAGCCACTGTCCAAAGCCACTGTCCAAAGCCACTCTATTTCGAAAGCCATTGTCTAAAGCCACTCTCCAAAGCCACTCTCCAAAGCCACTCTATGTCCAAAAGCACTGTCCAAAGCTGCTGTCCAAAGCCAACCTCCAAAGCCACTCTATGTCCAAAGCCACTGTCCAAAGCTACTCTCCAAAGCCACTCTCCAAAGCCACTGTATGTCCAAAGCCACTGTCCAAAGCCACTGTCCAAAGTCACTGTCCAAAGCCACTCTCCAAAGCCACTCTATGTCCAAAGCCACTGTCCAAAGCCACTGTCCAAAGCCACTCTCCAAAGCCACTCTATCTCCAAAGCCACTGTCCAAAGTCACTCTCCAAAGCCACTCTCCAAAGCCACTCTATGTCCAAAGCCACTGTCTATAGCCACTGTCCAAAGCCACTGTCCAAAGCCACTCTATGTCCAAAGCCACTGTACAAAGCCACTGTCCAAAGCCACTGTCCAAAGCAATACTATGTCCAAAGCCACTGTCCAAAGGCACTTTCCAAAGACACTCTATGTCCAAAGCCACTGTCCAAAGCCACTGTCCAAAGCCACTGTCCAAAGCCACTCTATGTCCAAAGCCACTGTCCAAAGCCACTCTATTTCCAAAACCACTGTCCAAAGCCACTCTCCAAAGCCACTGTCCTAAACCACTCTATGTCCAAAGCCACTGTCCAAAGCCACTCTCCAAAGCCACTGTCCAAAGCCACTGTATGTCCAAAGCCACTGTATGTCCAAAGCCACTGTCCAAAGCGACTGTATGTCCAAAGCCACTGTCCAAAGCCACTGTATGTCCAATGCCACTGTATGTCCAAAGCCACTATCCAAAGCCACTGTATGTCCAAAGCCACTGTCCAAAGCTACTGTATGTCCAAAGCCACTGTATGTCCAAAGCCACGGTCCAAAGCCACTGTATGTCCAAAGCCACTGTAAGTCCAAAGCCACTGTCCAAAGCCACTGTATGTCCAAAGCAACTGTATGTCCAAAGCCACTGTCCAAAGCCACTGTATGTCCAAAGCCACTGTATGTCCAAAGCCACTGTCCAAAGCCACTGTATGTCCAAAGCCACTGTACAAAGCCACTGTCCAAATCCACTGTCCAAAGCCACTCTATGTCCAAATCCACTGTACAAAGCCACTGTCCAAAGCCACTGTCCATAGCAATACTATGTCCAAAGCCACTGTCCAAAGCCACTGTCCAAAGCCACGGTCCAAAGCCACTCTATGTCCAAAGCCACTGTCCAAAGCCACTCTCCAATGCCACTGTCTAAAGCCACTCTATCTACAAAGCCACTGTCCAAAGCGACTGTCTAAAGTCACTGTCCAAAGCCACTCTATGTCCAAAGCAACTGTCCAAAGCCACTGTCCAAAGCCACTGTATGTCCAAAGCTACTGTATATCCAAAGCCACTGTCCAAAGCCATTGTATATCCAAAGCCACTGTCTAAAGCCACTGTATGTCCAATGCCAGTGTATGTCCAAAGCCACTATCCAAAGCCACTGTATGTCCATAGCCACTGTCCAAAGCCACTGTATGTCCAAAGCCACTGTATGTCCAAAGCCACTGTCTAAAGCCACTGTATGTCCAAAGCCACTGTCCAAAGCCACTGTATGTCCAAAGCCACTGTATACCAAACACTGTACATAGCCACTGTATGTCCAAAGCCACTGTATGTCCAAAGCCACTGTCCAAAGCCACTGTATGTCCAAAGCCACTGTATGTCCAAAGCCACTGTATGTCCAAAGCCACTGTATGTCCAAAGCCACGGTCCAAAGCCACTGTATGTCCAAAGCCACTGTATGTCCAAAGCCACTGTCCAAAGCCACTGTATGTCCAAAGCCACGGTATGTCCAAAGCCACTGTCCAAAGCCACCGTATGTCCAAAGCCACTGTATGTCCAAAGCCACAGTCCAAAGCCACTGTATGTCCAAAGCCACTGTATGTCCAAAGCCACTGTCCAAAGCCACTGTATGTCCAAAGCCACTGTATGTCCAAAGCCATTGTCGAAAGCCACTGTCCAAAGCCACTCTCCAAAGCCACTCTATGTCCAAAGCCACTGTCCAAAGCCACTCTCCAAAGCCACTCTCCAAAGCCACTCTATGTCCAAAGCCACTGTCCAAACCCACTGTCCAAAGCCACTCTCCAAAGCCACTCTATGTCCAAAGCCACTGTCCAAAGCCACTCTCCAAAGCCACTTTCCTTAACCAATCTATGTCCAAAGCCACTGTCCAAAGCCACTCTCCAAAGCCACTGTCCAAAGCCACTCTATATCCAAAGCCACTGTCCAAAGCCACTCTCCAAAGCCACTGTCCAAAGCCACTCTATGTCCAAAGCCACTGTATGTCCAAAGCCACTGTATGTCCAAAGCTACTGTCCAAAGCCACTGTATGTCCAAAGCCACTGTATATCCAAAGCCACTGTCCAAAGCCACTGTATATCCAAAGCCACTGTCCAAAGCCACTGTATGTCCAATGCCACTGTATGTCCAAAGCCACTATCCAAAGCCACTCTATGTCCAAAGCCACTGTATGTCCATAGCCACTGTCCAAAGCCATTGTATGTCCAAAGCCACTGTATATCCAAAGCCACTGTCTAAAGCCACTGTATGTCCAAAGCCACTGTCCAAAGCCACTGTATGTCCAAAGCCACTGTATGTCCAAACACTGTACATAGTCACTGTATGTCCAAAGCCACTGTATGTCCAAAGCCACTGTCCAAAGCCACTGTATGTCCAAAGCCACTGTATGTCCAAAGCCACTGTATGTCCAAAGCCACTGTATGTCCAAAGCCACTGTCCAAAGCCACTGTATGTCCAAAGCCACTGTATGTCCAAAGCCACTGTCCAAAGCCACTGTATGTCCAAAGCCACGGTATGTCCAAAGCCACTGTCCAAAGCCACCGTATGTCCAAAGCCACTGTATGTCCAAAGCCACAGTCCAAAGCCACTTTATGTCCAAAGCCACTGTATGTCCAAAGCCACTGTCCAAAGCCACTGTATGTCCAAAGCCACTGTATGTCCAAAGCCACTGTCTAAAGCCACTGTATGTCCAAAGCCACTGTATGTCCAAAGCCACTGTCCAAAGCCACTGTATGTCCAAAGCCTCTGTATGTCCAAAGCCACTGTATGTCCAAAGCCACTGTCCAAAGCCACTGTATGTCCAAAGCCACTGTATGTCCAAAGCCACTGTATGTCCAAAGCCACTGTATGTCCAAAGCCACTGTCCAAAGCCGCTATATGTCCAAAGCCACTGTATGTCCAAAGCCACTGTCCAAAGGAAAAGCCACTCTCCAAAGCCACTGTCCAAAGCCACTCTATGTCCAAAGCCACTGTGCAAATCACTCTCCAAAGCCACTGTCCAAAGCCACTCTATGTCCAAAGCCACTGTCGAAAGCCACTGTCCAAAGCCACTCTCCAAAGCCACTCTATGTCCAAAGCTACTGTCCAAAGCCACTCTCCAAAGCCACTCTCCAAAGCCACTCTATGTCCAAAGCCACTGTCCAAACCCACTGTCCAAAGCCACTCTCCAAAGCCACTCTATGTCCAAAGCCATTGTACAAAGCCACTCTCCAAAGCCACTCTCCAAAGCCAATCAATATCCAAAGCCACTGTATAAAGCCACTGTCTAAAGCCACTCTCCAAAGCCACTCTATGTCCAAAGCCACTGTCCAAAGCCACTCTTCAAAGCCACTCTCCAAAGCCACTCTATGTCCAAAGCGACTGTCCAAAGCCACTCTCCAAAGCCACTGTCCAAAGCCACTCTATGTCCAAAGCCACTGTCCAAAGCCACTCTCCAAAGCCACTCTCCAAAGCCACTCTATGTCCAAAGCCACTGTCCAAAGCCACTGTCCAAAGCCATTCTCCAAAGCCACTCTCCAAAGCCACTCTATGTCCAAAGCCACTGTCCAAAGCCACTCTATGTCCAAAGCCACTGTCCAAAGCCACTGTCCAAAGCCACGGTCCAAAGCCACTCTATGTCCAAAGCCACTGTCCAAAGCCACTGTCCAAAGCCACTATCCAAAGCCACTCTATGTCTAAAGCCACTGTCCAAAGCCACTCTCCAATGCCACTGTCCAAAGTCACTCTATCTACAAAGCCACTGTCCAAAGCCACTGTCCAATGCCACTCTATGTCCAAAGCCACTGTCCAAAGCCACTCTCCAAAGCCACTGTCCAAAGCCACTCTATGTCCAGAGCCACTGTCCAAAGCCACTCTCCAAAGCCACTGACCAAAGCCACTCTATGTCCAAAGCCACTGAACAAAGCCACTGTCCAAAGCCACTGACCAAAGCCACTCTATGTCCAATGCCATTGTCCAAAGCCACTGTCCAAAGCCACTGTCCAAAGCCACTCTATGTCCAAAGCCATTGTCTAAAGCCACTCTCCAAAGCCACTCTCCAAAGCCACTCTATGTCCAAAAGCACTGTCCAAAGCCACTGTCCAAAGCCACTCTCCAAAGCCACTCTATGTCCAAAGCCACTGTCCAAAGCCACTCTCCAAAGCCACTCTCCAAAGCCACTGTATGTCCAAAGCCACTCTCCAAAGCCACTGTCCAAAGCCACTCTCCAAAGCCACTCTATGTCGAAAGCCACTGTCCAAAGTCACTGTCCAAAGCCACTCTCCAAAGCCACTCTATGTCCAAAGCCACTGTCCAAAGCCACTGTCCAAAGCCACTCTCCAAAGCCACTCTATCTCCAAAGCCACTATCCAAAGTCACTCTCCAAAGCCACTCTTCAAAGCCACTCTATGTCCAAAGCCACTGTCTATAGCCACTGTCCAAAGCCACTGTCCAAAGCCACTCTATGTCTAAAGCCACTGTACAAAGCCACTGTCCAAAGCCACTGTCCAAAGCAATACTATGTCCAAAGCCACTGTCCAAAGGCACTTTCCAAAGACACTCTATGTCCAAAGCCACTGTCCAAAGCCACTGTCCAAAGCCACTGTCCAAAGCCACTCTATGTCCAAAGCCACTGTCCAAAGCCACTCTATTTCCAAAACCACTGTCCAAAGCCACTCTCCAAAGCCACTGCCCTAAACCACTCTATGTCCAAAGCCACTGTCCAAAGCCACTCTCCAAAGCCACTATCCAAAGCCACTGTATGTCCAAAGCCACTGTATGTCCAAAGCCACTGTCCAAAGCGACTGTATGTCCAAAGCCACTGTCCAAAGCCACAGTATGTCCAATGCCACTGTATGTCCAAAGCCACTATCCAAAGCCACTGTATGTCCAAAGCCAGTGTACAAAGCTACTGTATGTCCAAAGCCACTGTATGTCCAAAGCCACTGTCCAAAGCCACGGTATGTCCAAAGCCACTGTATGTCCAAAGCCACTGTCCAAAGCCACTGTATGTCCGAAGCAACTGTATGTCCAAAGCCACTGTCCTAAGCCACTGTATGTCCAAAGCCACTGTATGTCCAAATCCACTGTCCAAAGCCACTGTATGTCCAAAGCCTCTGTACAAAGCCACTGTCCAAACCCACTGTCCAAAGCCACTCTATGTCCAAATCCACTGTACAAAGCCACTGTCCAAAGCCACTGTCCAAAGCAATACTATGTCCAAAGCCACTGTCCAAAGCTTCTGTCCAAAGCCACGGTCCAAAGCCACTCTATGTCCAAAGCCACTGTCCAAAGCCACTCTCCAATGCCACTGTCTAAAGCCACTCTATCTACAAAGCCACTGTCCAAAGCGACTGTCTAAAGTCACTGTCCAAAGCCACTCTATGTCCAAAGCAACTGTCCAAAGCCACTGTCCAAAGCCACTGTATGTCCAAAGCTACTGTATATCCAAAGCCACTGTCCAAAGCCACTGTATATCCAAAGCCACTGTCTAAAGCCACTGTATGTCCAATGTCAGTGTATGTCCAAAGCCACTATCCAAAGCCACTTTATGTCCAAAGCCACTGTATGTCCATAGCCACTGTCCAAAGCCACTGTATGTCCAAAGCCACTGTATGTCCAAAGCCACTGTCTAAAGCCACTGTATGTCCAAAGCCACTGTCCAAAGCCACTGTATGTCCAAAGCAACTGTATACCAAACACTGTACATAGCCACTGTATGTCCAAAGCCACTGTATGTCCAAAGCCACTGTCCAAAGCCACTGTATGTCCAAAGCCACTGTATGTCCAAAGCCACTGTATGTCCAAAGCCACTGTATGTCCAAAGCCACTGTCCAAAGCCACTGTATGTCCAAAGCCACTGTATGTCCAAAGCCACTGTCCAAAGCCACTGTATGTCCAAAGCCACGGTATGTCCAAAGCCACTGTCCAAAGCCACCGTATGTCCAAAGCCACTGTATGTCCAAAGCCACAGTCCAAAGCCACTGTATGTCCAAAGCCACTGTATGTCCAAAGCCACTGTCCAAAGCCACTGTATGTCCAAAGCCACTGTATGTCCAAAGCCACTGTCGAAAGTCACTGTCCAAAGCCACTCTCCAAAGCCACTCTATGTCCAAAGCCACTGTCCAAAGCCACTCTCCAAAGCCACTCTCCAAAGCCACTCTATGTCCAAAGCCACTGTCCAAACCCACTGTCCAAAGCCACTCTCCAAAGCCACTCTATGTCCAAAGCCACTGTCCAAAGCCACTCTCCAAAGCCACTCTCCAAAGCCACTCAATATCCAAAGCCACTGTACAAAGTCACTGTCCAAAGCCACTCTCCAAAGCCACTCTATGTCCAAAGCCACTGTCCAAAGCCACTCTCCAAAGCCACTCTCCAAAGCCACGCTATGTCCAAAGCCACTGTCCAAAGCCACTCTCCAAAGCCACTGTCCAAAGCCACTCTATGTCCAAAGCCACTGTCCAAAGCCACTCTCCAAAGCCACTGTCCAAAGCCACTCTATGTCCAAAGCCACTGTCCAAAGCCACTGTCCAAAGCCATTCTCCAAAGCCACTCTCCAAAGCCACTCTATGTCCAAAGCCACTGTCCAAAGCCACTGTCCAAAGCCACTGTCCAAAGCCACTCTATGTCCAAAGCCACTGTCCAAAGCCACTCTCCAATGCCACTGTCCAAAGCCACTCTATCTACAAAGCCACTGTCCAAAGCCACTGTCTAAAGTCACTGTCCAAAGCCACTCTATGTCCAAAGCAACTGTCCAAAGCCACTGTCCAAAGCCACTGTCCAAAGCCACTCTATGTCCAAAGCCACTGACCAAAGCCACTCTCCAAAGCTACTGTCCAAAGCCACTCTATGTCCAGAGCCACTGTCCAAAGCCACTCTCCAAAGCCACTGACCAAAGCCACTCTATGTCCAAAGCCACTGAACAAAGCCACTGTCCAAAGCCACTAACCAAAGCCACTCTATGTCCAATGCCATTGTCCAAAGCCACTGTCCAAAGCCACTGTCCAAAGCCACTCTCCAAAGCCACTGTCCTAAACCACTCTATGTCCAAAGCCACTGTCCAAAGCCACTCTCCAAAGCCACTGTCCAAAGCCACTGTATGTCCAAAGCCACTGTATGTCCAAAGCCAATGTCCAAAGCGACTGTATGTCCAAAGCCACTGTCCAAAGCCACTGTATGTCCAATGCCACTGTATGTCCAAAGCCACTATCCAAAGCCACTGTATGTCCAAAGCCTCTGTCCAAAGCTACTGTATGTCCAAAGCCACTGTATGTCCAAAGCCACGGTCCAAAGCCACTGTATGTCCAAAGCCACTGTATGTCCAAAGCCACTGTCCAAAGCCACTGTATGTCCAAAGCTACTGTATGTCCAAAGCCACTGTCGAAAGCCACTGTCCAAAGCCACTCTCCAAAGCCACTCTATGTCCAAAGCCACTGTCCAAAGCCACTCTCCAAAGCCACTCTCCAAAGCCACTCTATGTCCAAAGCCACTGTCCAAAGCCACTGTCCAAAGCCACTCTCCAAAGCCACTCTATGTCCAAAGCCACTGTCCAAAGCCACTCTCCAAAGCCACTCTCCAAAGCCACTCAATATCCAAAGCCACTGTACAAAGCCACTGTCCAAAGCCACTCTCCAAAGCCACTCTATGTCCAAAGCCACTGTCCAAAGCCACTCTCCAAAGCCACTCTCCAAAGCCACGCTATGTCCAAAGCCACTGTCCAAAGCCACTCTCCAAAGCCACTGTCCAAAGCCACTCTATGTCCAAAGCCACTGTCCAAAGCCACTCTCCAAAGCCACTGTCCAAAGCCACTCTATGTCCAAAGCCACTGTCCAAAGCCACTGTCCAAAGCCATTCTCCAAAGCCACTCTCCAAAGCCACTCTATGTCCAAAGCCACTGTCCAAAGCCACTCTATGTCCAAAGCCACTGTCCAAAGCCACTGTCCAAAGCCACGGTCCAAAGCCACTCTATGTCCAAAGCAACTGTCCAAAGCCACTGTCCAAAGCCACTGTATGTCCAAAGCTACTGTATATCCAAAGCCACTGTCCAAAGCCACTGTATATCCAAAGCCACTGTCTAAAGCCACTGTATGTCCAATGCCAGTGTATGTCCAAAGCCACTATCCAAAGCCACTTTATGTCCAAAGCCACTGTATGTCCATAGCCACTGTCCAAAGCCACTGTATGTCCAAAGCCACTGTATGTCCAAAGCCACTGTCTAAAGCCACTGTATGTCCAAAGCCACTGTCCAAAGCCACTGTATGTCCAAAGCCACTGTATACCAAACACTGTACATAGCCACTGTATGTCCAAAGCCACTGTATGTCCAAAGCCACTGTCCAAAGCCACTGTATGTCCAAAGCCACTGTATGTCCAAAGCCAGTGTATGTCCAAAGCCACTGTATGTCCAAAGCCACTGTCCAAAGCCACTGTATGTCCAAAGCCACTGTATGTCCAAAGCCACTGTCCAAAGCCACTGTATGTCCAAAGCCACGGTATGTCCAAAGCCACTGTCCAAAGCCACCGTATGTCCAAAGCCACTGTATGTCCAAAGCCACAGTCCAAAGCCACTGTATGTCCAAAGCCACTGTATGTCCAAAGCCACTGTCCAAAGCCACTGTATGTCCAAAGCCACTGTATGTCCAAAGCCATTGTCGAAAGCCACTGTCCAAAGCCACTCTCCAAAGCCACTCTATGTCCAAAGCCACTGTCCAAAGCCACTCTCCAAAGCCACTCTCCAAAGCCACTCTATGTCCAAAGCCACTGTCCAAACCCACTGTCCAAAGCCACTCTCCAAAGCCACTCTATGTCCAAAGCCACTGTCCAAAGCCACTCTCCAAAGCCACTTTCCTTAACCAATCTATGTCCAAAGCCACTGTCCAAAGCCACTCTCCAAAGCCACTGTCCAAAGCCACTCTATATCCAAAGCCACTGTCCAAAGCCACTCTCCAAAGCCACTGTCCAAAGCCACTGTATGTCCAAAGCCACTGTATGTCCAAAGCCACTGTATGTCCAAAGCCACTGTCCAAAGCCACTGTATGTCCAAAGCCACTGTATATCCAAAGCCACTGTCCAAAGCCACTGTATATCCAAAGCCACTGTCCAAAGCCACTGTATGTCCAATGCTACTGTATGTCCAAAGCCACTATCCAAAGCCACTTTATGTCCAAAGCCACTGTATGTCCATAGCCACTGTCCAAAGCCACTGTATGTCCAAAGCCACTGTCCAAATCCACTGTATGTCCAAAGCCACTGTATGTCCAAACACTGTACATAGTCACTGTATGTCCAAAGCCACTGTATGTCCAAAGCCACTGTCCAAAGCCACTGTATGTCCAAAGCCACTGTATGTCCAAAGCCACTGTATGTCCAAAGCCACTGTATGTCCAAAGCCACTGTCCAAAGCCACTGTATGTCCAAAGCCACTGTATGTCCAAAGCCACTGTCCAAAGCCACTGTATGTCCAAAGCCACGGTATGTCCAAAGCCACTGTCCAAAGCCACCGTATGTCCAAAGCCACTGTATGTCCAAAGCCACAGTCCAAAGCCACTGTATGTCCAAAGCCACTGTATGTCCAAAGCCACTGTCCAAAGCCACTGTATGTCCAAAGCCACTGTATGTCCAAAGCCACTGTCTAAAGCCACTGTATGTCCAAAGCCACTGTATGTCCAAAGCCACTGTCCAAAGCCACTGTATGTCCAAAGCAACTGTATATCCAAAGCCACTGTATGTCCAAAGCCACTGTCCACAGCCACTGTATGTCCAAAGCCACTGTATGTCCAAAGCCACTGTATGTCCAAAGCCACTGTATGTCCAAAGCCACTGTCCAAAGCCACTATATGTCCAAAGCCACTGTATATCCAAAGCCACTGTCCAAAGGCAAAGCCACTCTCCAAAGCCACTGTCCAAAGCCACTCTATGTCCAAAGCCACTGTGCAAAGCCACTCTCCAAAGCCACTGTCCAAAGCCACTCTATGTCCAAAGCCACTGTCGAAAGCCACTGTCCAAAGCCACTCTCCAAAGCCACTCTATGTCCAAAGCTACTGTCCAAAGCCACTCTCCAAAGCCACTCTCCAAAGCCACTCTATGTCCAAAGCCACTGTCCAAACCCACTGTCCAAAGCCACTCTCCAAAGCCACTCTATGTCCAAAGCCATTGTACAAAGCCACTCTCCAAAGCCACTCTCCAAAGCCAATCAATATCCAAAGCCACTGTATAAAGCCACTGTCTAAAGCCACTCTCCAAAGCCACTCTATGTCCAAAGCCACTGTCCAAAGCCACTCTTCAAAGCCACTCTCCAAAGCCACTCTATGTCCAAAGCGACTGTCCAAAGCCACTCTCCAAAGCCACTGTCCAAAGCCACTCTATGTCCAAAGCCACTGTACAAAGCCACTCTCCAAAGCCACTCTCCAAAGCCACTCTATGTCCAAAGCCACTGTCCAAAGCCACTGTCCAAAGCCATTCTCCAAAGCCACTCTCCAAAGCCACTCTATGTCCAAAGCCACTGTCCAAAGCCACTCTATGTCCAAAGCCACTGTCCAAAGCCACTGTCCAAAGCCACGGTCCAAAGCCACTCTATGTCCAAAGCCACTATCCAAAGCCACTGTCCAAAGCCACTGTCCAAAGCCACTCTATGTCCAAAGCCACTGTCCAAAGCCACTCTCCAATGCCACTGTCCAAAGCCACTCTATCTACAAAGCCACTGTCCAAAGCCACTGTCCAATGCCACTCTATGTCCAAAGCCACTGTCCAAAGCCACTCTCCAAAGCCACTGTCCAAAGCCACTCTATGTCCAGAGCCACTGTCCAAAGCCACTCTCCAAAGCCACTGTCCAAAGCCACTCTATGTCCAAAGCCACTGTCCAAAGCCACTGTCCAAAGCCATTCTCCAAAGCCACTCTCCAAAGCCACTCTATGTCCAAAGCCACTGTCCAAAGCCACTGTCCAAAGCCACTGTCCAAAGCCACTCTATGTCCAAAGCCACTGTCCAAAGCCACTCTCCAATGCCACTGTCCAAAGCCACTCTATCTACAAAGCCACTGTCCAAAGCCACTGTCTAAAGTCACTGTCCAAAGCCACTCTATGTCCAAAGCAACTGTCCAAAGCCACTGTCCAAAGCCACTGTCCAAAGCCACTCTATGTCCAAAGCCACTGACCAAAGCCACTCTCCAAAGCTACTGTCCAAAGCCACTCTATGTCCAGAGCCACTGTCCAAAGCCACTCTCCAAAGCCACTGACCAAAGCCACTCTATGTCCAAAGCCACTGAACAAAGCCACTGTCCAAAGCCACTAACCAAAGCCACTCTATGTCCAATGCCATTGTCCAAAGCCACTGTCCAAAGCCACTGTCCAAAGCCACTCTCCAAAGCCACTGTCCTAAACCACTCTATGTCCAAAGCCACTGTCCAAAGCCACTCTCCAAAGCCACTGTCCAAAGCCACTGTATGTCCAAAGCCACTGTATGTCCAAAGCCAATGTCCAAAGCGACTGTATGTCCAAAGCCACTGTCCAAAGCCACTGTATGTCCAATGCCACTGTATGTCCAAAGCCACTATCCAAAGCCACTGTATGTCCAAAGCCTCTGTCCAAAGCTACTGTATGTCCAAAGCCACTGTATGTCCAAAGCCACGGTCCAAAGCCACTGTATGTCCAAAGCCACTGTATGTCCAAAGCCACTGTCCAAAGCCACTGTATGTCCAAAGCCACTGTACAAAGCCACTGTCCAAATCCACTGTCCAAAGCCACTCTATGTCCAAATCCACTGTACAAAGCCACTGTCCAAAGCCACTGTCCAAAGCAATACTATGTCCAAAGCCACTGTCCAAAGCCACTGTCCAAAGCCACGGTCCAAAGCCACTCTATGTCCAAAGCCACTGTCCAAAGCCACTCTCCAATGCCACTGTCTAAAGCCACTCTATCTACAAAGCCACTGTCCAAAGCGACTGTCTAAAGTCACTGTCCAAAGCCACTCTATGTCCAAAGCAACTGTCCAAAGCCACTGTCCAAAGCCACTGTATGTCCAAAGCTACTGTATATCCAAAGCCACTGTCCAAAGCCACTGTATATCCAAAGCCACTGTCTAAAGCCACTGTATGTCCAATGCCAGTGTATGTCCAAAGCCACTATCCAAACCACTTTATGTCCAAAGCCACTGTATGTCCATAGCCACTGTCCAAAGCCACTGTATGTCCAAAGCCACTGTATGTCCAAAGCCACTGTCTAAAGCCACTGTATGTCCAAAGCCACTGTCCAAAGCCACTGTATGTCCAAAGCCACTGTATACCAAACACTGTACATAGCCACTGTATGTCCAAAGCCACTGTATGTCCAAAGCCACTGTCCAAAGCCACTGTATGTCCAAAGCCACTGTATGTCCAAAGCCAGTGTATGTCCAAAGCCACTGTATGTCCAAAGCCACTGTCCAAAGCCACTGTATGTCCAAAGCCACTGTATGTCCAAAGCCACTGTCCAAAGCCACTGTATGTCCAAAGCCACGGTATGTCCAAAGCCACTGTCCAAAGCCACCGTATGTCCAAAGCCACTGTATGTCCAAAGCCACAGTCCAAAGCCACTGTATGTCCAAAGCCACTGTATGTCCAAAGCCACTGTCCAAAGCCACTGTATGTCCAAAGCCACTGTATGTCCAAAGCCATTGTCGAAAGCCACTGTCCAAAGCCACTCTCCAAAGCCACTCTATGTCCAAAGCCACTGTCCAAAGCCACTCTCCAAAGCCACTCTCCAAAGCCACTCTATGTCCAAAGCCACTGTCCAAACCCACTGTCCAAAGCCACTCTCCAAAGCCACTCTATGTCCAAAGCCACTGTCCAAAGCCACTCTCCAAAGCCACTTTCCTTAACCAATCTATGTCCAAAGCCACTGTCCAAAGCCACTCTCCAAAGCCACTGTCCAAAGCCACTCTATATCCAAAGCCACTGTCCAAAGCCACTCTCCAAAGCCACTGTCCAAAGCCACTGTATGTCCAAAGCCACTGTATGTCCAAAGCCACTGTATGTCCAAAGCCACTGTCCAAAGCCACTGTATGTCCAAAGCCACTGTATATCCAAAGCCACTGTCCAAAGCCACTGTATATCCAAAGCCACTGTCCAAAGCCACTGTATGTCCAATGCTACTGTATGTCCAAAGCCACTATCCAAAGCCACTTTATGTCCAAAGCCACTGTATGTCCATAGCCACTGTCCAAAGCCACTGTATGTCCAAAGCCACTGTCCAAATCCACTGTATGTCCAAAGCCACTGTATGTCCAAACACTGTACATAGTCACTGTATGTCCAAAGCCACTGTATGTCCAAAGCCACTGTCCAAAGCCACTGTATGTCCAAAGCCACTGTATGTCCAAAGCCACTGTATGTCCAAAGCCACTGTATGTCCAAAGCCACTGTCCAAAGCCACTGTATGTCCAAAGCCACTGTATGTCCAAAGCCACTGTCCAAAGCCACTGTATGTCCAAAGCCACTGTATGTCCAAAGCCACTGTCCAAAGCCACCGTATGTCCAAAGCCACTGTATGTCCAAAGCCACAGTCCAAAGCCACTGTATGTCCAAAGCCACTGTATGTCCAAAGCCACTGTCCAAAGCCACTGTATGTCCAAAGCCACTGTATGTCCAAAGCCACTGTCTAAAGCCACTGTATGTCCAAAGCCACTGTATGTCCAAAGCCACTGTCCAAAGCCACTGTATGTCCAAAGCAACTGTATATCCAAAGCCACTGTATGTCCAAAGCCACTGTCCACAGCCACTGTATGTCCAAAGCCACTGTATGTCCAAAGCCACTGTATGTCCAAAGCCACTGTATGTCCAAAGCCACTGTCCAAAGCCACTATATGTCCAAAGCCACTGTATATCCAAAGCCACTGTCCAAAGGCAAAGCCACTCTCCAAAGCCACTGTCCAAAGCCACTCTATGTCCAAAGCCACTGTGCAAAGCCACTCTCCAAAGCCACTGTCCAAAGCCACTCTATGTCCAAAGCCACTGTCGAAAGCCACTGTCCAAAGCCACTCTCCAAAGCCACTCTATGTCCAAAGCTACTGTCCAAAGCCACTCTCCAAAGCCACTCTCCAAAGCCACTCTATGTCCAAAGCCACTGTCCAAACCCACTGTCCAAAGCCACTCTCCAAAGCCACTCTATGTCCAAAGCCATTGTACAAAGCCACTCTCCAAAGCCACTCTCCAAAGCCAATCAATATCCAAAGCCACTGTATAAAGCCACTGTCTAAAGCCACTCTCCAAAGCCACTCTATGTCCAAAGCCACTGTCCAAAGCCACTCTTCAAAGCCACTCTCCAAAGCCACTCTATGTCCAAAGCGACTGTCCAAAGCCACTCTCCAAAGCCACTGTCCAAAGCCACTCTATGTCCAAAGCCACTGTACAAAGCCACTCTCCAAAGCCACTCTCCAAAGCCACTCTATGTCCAAAGCCACTGTCCAAAGCCACTGTCCAAAGCCATTCTCCAAAGCCACTCTCCAAAGCCACTCTATGTCCAAAGCCACTGTCCAAAGCCACTCTATGTCCAAAGCCACTGTCCAAAGCCACTGTCCAAAGCCACGGTCCAAAGCTACTCTATGTCCAAAGCCACTATCCAAAGCCACTGTCCAAAGCCACTGTCCAAAGCCACTCTATGTCCAAAGCCACTGCCCAAAGCCACTCTCCAATGCCACTGTCCAAAGCCACTCTATCTACAAAGCCACTGTCCAAAGCCACTGTCCAATGCCACTCTATGTCCAAAGCCACTGTCCAAAGCCACTCTCCAAAGCCACTGTCCAAAGCCACTCTATGTCCAGAGCCACTGTCCAAAGCCACTCTCCAAAGCCACTGACCAAAGCCACTCTATGTCCAAAGCCACTGAACAAAGCCACTGTCCAAAGCTACTGACCAAAGCCACTCTATGTCCAATGCCATTGTCCAAAGCCACTGTCCAAAGCCACTGTCCAAAGCCACTCTATGTCCAAAGCCATTGTCTTAAGCCACTCTCCAAAGCCACTCTCCAAAGCCACTCTATGTCCAAAAGCACTGTCCAAAGCCACTGTCCAAAGCCACTCTCCAAAGCCACTCTATGTCCAAAGCCACTGTCCAAAGCCACTCTCCAAAGCCACTCTCCAAAGCCACTGTATTTCCAAAGCCACTGTCCAAAGCCACTGTCCAAAGCCACTCTCCAAAGCCACTCTATGTCGAAAGCCACTGTCCAAAGTCACTGTCCAAAGCCACTCTCCAAAGCCACTCTATGTCCAAAGCCACTGTCCAAAGCCACTGTCCAAAGCCACTCTCCAAAGCCACTCTATCTCCAAAGCCACTGTCCAAAGTCACTCTCCAAAGCCACTCTCCAAAGCCACTCTATGTCCAAAGCCACTGTCTATAGCCACTGTCCAAAGCCACTGTCTAAAGCCACTCTATGTCCAAAGCCACTGTACAAAGCCACTGTCCAAAGCCACTGTCCAAAGCAATACTATGTCCAAAGCCACTGTCCAAAGGCACTTTCCAAAGACACTCTATGTCCAAAGCCACTGTCCAAAGCCACTGTCCAAAGCCACTGTCCAAAGCCACTCTATGTCCAAAGCCACTGTCCAAAGCCACTCTATTTCCAAAACCACTGTCCAAAGCCACTCTCCAAAGCCACTGTCCTAAACCACTCTATGTCCAAAGCCACTGTCCAAAGCCACTCTCCAAAGCCACTGTCCAAAGCCACTGTATGTCCAAAGCCACTGTATGTCCAAAGCCACTGTCCAAAGCGATTGTATGTCCAAAGCCACTGTCCAAAGCCACTGTATGTCCAATGCCACTGTATGTCCAAAGCCACTATCCAAAGCCACTGTATGTCCAAAGCCACTGTCCAAAGCTACTGTATGTCCAAAGCCACTGTATGTCCAAAGCCAATGTCCAAAGCCACTGTATGTCCAAAGCCACTGTATGTCCAAAGCCACTGTCCAAAGCCACTGTATGTCCAAAGCAACTGTATGTCCAAAGCCACTGTCCAAAGCCACTGTATGTCCAAAGCCACTGTATGTCCAAATCCACTGTCCAAAGCCACTGTATGTCCAAAGCCACTGTACAAAGCCACTGTCCAAATCCACTGTCCAAAGCCACTCTATGTCCAAATCCACTGTACAAAGCCACTGTCCAAAGCCACTGTCCAAAGCAATACTATGTCCTAAGCCACTGTCCAAAGCCACTGTCCAAAGCCACTGTATGTCCAAAGCTACTGTATATCCAAAGCCACTGTCCAAAGCCACTGTATATCCAAAGCCACTGTCTAAAGCCACTGTATGTCCAATGCCAGTGTATGTCCAAAGCCACTATCCAAAGCCACTTTATGTCCAAAGCCACTGTATGTCCATAGCCACTGTCCAAAGCCACTGTATGTCCAAAGCCACTGTATGTCCAAAGCCACTGTCTAAAGCCACTGTATGTCCAAAGCCACTGTCCAAAGCCACTCTATCTACAAAGCAACTGTATACCAAACACTGTACATAGCCACTGTATGTCCAAAGCCACTGTATGTCCAAAGCCACTGTCCAAAGCCACTGTATGTCCAAAGCCACTGTATGTCCAAAGCCACTGTATGTCCAAAGCCACTGTATGTCCAAAGCCACTGTCCAAAGCCACTGTATGTCCAAAGCCACTGTATGTCCAAAGCCACTGTCCAAAGCCACTGTATGTCCAAAGCCACGGTATGTCCAAAGCCACTGTCCAAAGCCACCGTATGTCCAAAGCCACTGTATGTCCAAAGCCACAGTCCAAAGCCACTGTATGTGCAAAGCCACTGTATGTCCAAAGCCACTGTCCAAAGCCACTGTATGTCCAAAGCTACTGTATGTCCAAAGCCACTGTCGAAAGCCACTGTCCAAAGCCACTCTCCAAAGCCACTCTATGTCCAAAGCCACTGTCCAAAGCCACTCTCCAAAGCCACTCTCCAAAGCCACTCTATGTCCAAAGCCACTGTCCAAAGCCACTGTCCAAAGCCACTCTCCAAAGCCACTCTATGTCCAAAGCCACTGTCCAAAGCCACTCTCCAAAGCCACTCTCCAAAGCCACTCAATATCCAAAGCCACTGTACAAAGCCACTGTCCAAAGCCACTCTCCAAAGCCACTCTATGTCCAAAGCCACTGTCCAAAGCCACTCTCCAAAGCCACTCTCCAAAGCCACGCTATGTCCAAAGCCACTGTCCAAAGCCACTCTCCAAAGCCACTGTCCAAAGCCACTCTATGTCCAAAGCCACTGTCCAAAGCCACTCTCCAAAGCCACTGTCCAAAGCCACTCTATGTCCAAAGCCACTGTCCAAAGCCACTGTCCAAAGCCATTCTCCAAAGCCACTCTCCAAAGCCACTCTATGTCCAAAGCCACTGTCCAAAGCCACTCTATGTCCAAAGCCACTGTCCAAAGCCACTGTCCAAAGCCACGGTCCAAAGCCACTCTATGTCCAAAGCCACTTTCCAAAGCCACTGTCCAAAGCCACTGTCCAAAGCCACTCTATGTCCAAAGCCACTGTCCAAAGCCACTCTCCAATGCCACTGTCCAAAGCCACTCTATCTACAAAGCCACTGTCCAAAGCCACTGTCTAAAGTCACTGTCCAAAGCCAATCTATGTCCAAAGCAACTGTCCAAAGCCACTGTCCAAAGCCACTGTCCAAAGCCACTCTATGTCCAAAGCCACTGACCAAAGCCACTCTCCAAAGCTACTCTCCAAAGCCACTCTATGTCCAGAGCCACTGTCCAAAGCCACTCTCCAAAGCCACTGACCAAAGCCACTCTATGTCCAAAGCCACTGAACAAAGCCACTGTCCAAAGCCACTAACCAAAGCCACTCTATGTCCAATGCCATTGTCCAAAGCCACTGTCCAAAGCCACTGTCCAAAGCCACTCTATGTCCAAAGCCATTGTCTAAAGCCACTCTCCAAAGCCACTCTCCAAAGCCACTCTATGTCCAAAAGCACTGTCCAAAGCCACTGTCAAAAGCCACTCTCCAAAGCCACTCTATGTCCAAAGCCACTGTCCAAAGCCACTCTCCAAAGCCATTCTCCAAAGCCACTGTATGTCCAAAGCCACTGTCCAAAGCCACTGTCCAAAGCCACTCTCCAAAGCCACTCTATGTCCAAAGCCACTGTCCAAAGTCACTGTCCAAAGCCACTCTCCAAAGCCACTCTATGTCCAAAGCCACTGTCCAAAGCCACTCTCCAAAGCCACTCTCCAAAGCCACTCTATGTCCAAAACCACTATCCAAAGCCACTGTCCAAAGCCACTCTCCAAAGCCACTCTATCTCCAAAGCCACTGTCCAAAGTCACGCTCCAAAGCCACTCTCCAAAGCCACTCTATGTCCAAAGCCACTGTCTATAGCCACTGTCCAAAGCCACTGTCCAAAGTCACTGTCCAAAGCAATACTATGTCCAAAGCCACTGTCCAAAGGCACTGTCCAAAGACACTCTATGTCCAAAGCCACTGTCCAAAGCCACTGTCCAAAGCCACTGTCCAAAGCCACTCTATGTCCAAAGCCACTGTCCAAAGCCACTCTATTTCCAAAGCCATTGTCCAAAGCCACTCTCCAAAGCCACTGTCCTAAACCACTCTATGTCCAAAGCCACTGTCCTAAGCCACTCTCCAAAGCCACTGTCCAAAGCCACTCTATGTCCAAAGCCACTGTCCAAAGCCACTCTCCAAAGCCACTGTCCAAAGCCACTGTATGTCCAAAGCCACTGTATGTCCAAAGCCACTGTCCAAAGCGACTGTATGTCCAAAGCCACTGTCCAAAGCCACTGTATGTCCAATGCCACTGTATGTCCAAAGCCACTATCCAAAGCCGCTGTATGTCCAAAGCCACTGTCCAAAGCCACTGTATGTCCAAAGCCACTGTATGTCCAAAGCCACTGTCCATAGCCACTGTATGTCCAAAGCCACTGTATGTCCAAAGCCACTGTCCAAAGACACTGTATGTCCAAAGCCACTGTATGTCCAAAGCCACTGTCCAAAGCCACTGTATGTCCAAAGCCACTGTATGTCCAAACCCACTGTCCAAAGCCACTGTATGTCCAAAGCCACTGTACAAAGCCACTGTCCAAATCCACTGTCCAAAGCCACTCTATGTCCAAATCCACTGTACAAAGCCACTGTCCAAAGCCACTGTCCAAAGCAATACTATGTCCAAAGCCAGTGTCCAAAGCCACTGTCCAAAGCCACTGTCCAAAGCCACTCTATGTCCAAAGCCACTGTCCGAAGCCACTGTCCAAAGCCACTGTTCAAAGCCACTCTATGTCCAAAGCCACTGTCCAAAGCCACTCTCCAAAGCCACTGTCCAAAGCCACTGTCCAAAGCCACTCTATGTCCAAAGCCACTCTATGTCCAAAGCCACTGTATGTCCAAAGCCACTGTTCAAAGCCACTGTATGTCCAAAGCCACTGTATGTCCAAAGCCACTGTCCAAAGCCACCGTATGTCCAAAGCCACGGTATGTCCAAAGCCACTGTCCAAAGCCACCGTATGTCCAAAGCCACTGTATGTCCAAAACCACTGTCCAAAGCCACCGTATGTCCAAAGCCACTGTATGTCCATTGCCACTGTCCAAAGCCACTGTATGTCCAAAGCCACTGTATATCCAAAGCCACTGTCCAAAGCCACTGTATGTCCAAAGCCACTGTATGTCCAAAGCCACTGTCCAAAGCCACGGTATGTCCAAAGCCACTGTATGTCCAAAGCCACTGTCCAAAGCAACCGTATGTCCAAAGCCACTGTATGTCCAAAGCCACTGTCCAAAGCCACCGTATGTCTAAAGCCACTGTATGTCCAAAGCCACTCTCCAAAGCCACTCTCCAAAGCCACTCTATGTCCAAAGCCACTGTCCAAAGCCACTCTCCAAAGCCACTGTCCGAAGCCACTCTATGTCCAAAGCCACTGTCCAAAGCCACTCTCCAAAGCCACTGTCCAAAGCCACTATATGTCCAAAGCCACTGTCCAAAGTCACTCTCCAAAGCCACTCTCCAAAGCCACTCTATGTCCAAAGCCACTGTATGTCCAAAGCCACTGTCCAAAGCCACTGTATGGCCAAAGCCACTGTATGTCCAAAGCGACTGTCCAAAGCCACTGTATGTCCGAAGCTACTGTATGTCCAAAGCCACTATCCAAAGCTACTGTATGTCCAAAGCCACTGTATGTCCATAGCCACTGTATGTCCAAAGCCACTGTCCAAAGCCACTGTATGTCCAAAGCCACTGTCCAAAGCCACTGTCCAAAGTCACTGTCCAAAGCCTTTCTATGTCCAAAGCCACTGTCCAAAGCCTTTCTATGTCCAAAGCCAATTTCCAAAGCCACTGTCCAAAGCCACTCTATGTCCAAAGCCACTGTCCAAAGCCACTCTATGTCCAAAGCCACTATCCAAAGCCACTCTCCAAAGCCACTCTCCAAAGCCACTCTATGTCCAAAGCCACTGTCCAAAGCCACTCTCCAAACCACTATCCAAATCCACTCTATGTCCAAAGTCACTGTCCAAAGCCAATCTCCAAAGCCACTCTCCAAAGCCACTCTATGTCCAAAGCCAGTCCAAAGCCACTCTCCAAAGCCACTCTATGTCCAAAGCAAGTCCAAAGCCACTCTCCAAAGCCACTCTCCAAAGCCACTCTATGTCCAAAGCCACTGTCCAAAGCCATTCTCCAAAGCCACTCTCCAAAGCCACTCTATGTCCAAAGCCACTGTCCAAAGCCACTCTATGTCCAAAGCCACTGTCCAAAGCCACTGTCCAAAGCCAAGGTCCAAATCCACTCTATGTCCAAAGCCACTGTCCAAAGCCACTGTCCAAAGCCACTGTCCAAAGCCACTCTATGTCCAAAGCCACTGTCCAAAGCCACTCTCCAATGCCACTGTCCAAAGCCACTCTATCTACAAAGCAACTGTCCAAAGCCACTGTCCAAAGCCACTGTCCAAAGCCACTCTATGTCCAAAGCCACTGTCCAAAGCCACTCTCCAAAGCCACTGTCCAAAGCCACTCTATGTCCAGAGCCACTGTCCAAAGCCACTCTCCAAAGCCAATGACCAAAGCCACTCTATGTCCAAAGCCACTGAACAAAGCCACTGTCCAAAGCCACTGACCAAAGCCACTCTATGTCCAATGCCATTGTCCAAAGCCACTGTCCAAAGCCACTGTCCAAAGCCACTCTATGTCCAAAGCCATTGTCTAAAGCCACTCTCCAAAGCCACTCTCCAAAGCCATTCTATGTCCAAAAGTACTGTTCAAAGCCACTGTCCAAAGCCACTCTCCAAAGCCACTCTATGTCCAAAGCCACTGTCCAAAGCCACTGTCCAAAGCCACTCTCCAAAGCCACTCTCCAAAGCCACTGTATGTCCAAAGCCACTGTCCAAAGCCACTGTCCAAAGCCACTCTCCAAAGCCACTCTATGTCCAAAGCCACTGTCCAAAGTCACTGTCCTAAGCCACTCTCCAAAGCCACTCTATGTCCAAAGCCACTGTCCAAAGCCACTCTCCAAAGCCACTCTCCAAAGCCACTCTCCAAAGCCACTCTATGTCCAAAGCCACTGTCCATAGCCACTGTCCAAAGCCACTCTCCAAAGCCACTCTATCTCCAAAGCCACTGTCCAAAGCCACTCTCCAAAGCCACTCTCCAAAGCCACTCTATGTCCAAAGCCACTGTCCATAGCCACTGTCCAAAGTCACTGTCCAAATCCACTCTATGTCCAAAGCCACTGTACAAAGCCACCGTCCAAAGCCACTGTCCAAAGCAATACTATGTCCAAAGCCACTGTCCAAAGGCACTGTCCAAAGACACTGTCCAAAGCCATTCTATGTCCAAAGCCACTGTCCAAAGCCACTCTATGTCCAAAGCCACTATCCAAAGCCACTGTCCAAAGCCACTGTCCTAAACCACTCTATTTCCAAAGCCACTGTTCAAAGCCACTATCCAAAACCACTGTCCAAAGCCACTCTATGTCCAAAGCCACTGTCCAAAGCCACTCTCCAAAGCCACTGTCCAAAGCCACTGTATGTCCAAAGCCACTGTTGGTCCAAAGCCACTGTCCAAAGCGACTGTATGTCCAAAGCCACTGTCCAAAGCCACTGTATGTCAAAAGCCACTGTATGTCCAAAGCCACTATCCAAAGCCACTGTATGTCCAAAGCCACTGTATATCCAAAGGCACTGTCCAAAGCCACTGTATGTCCAAAGCCACTTGATGTCCAAAGCCACTGTCTAAAGCCACTGTATGTCCAAAACCACTGTCCAAAGCCACTGTATGTCCAAAGCCACTGTATGTCCAAAGCCACTGTCCAAAGCCACTGTATGTCCAAAGCCACTGTATGTCCAAAGCCACTGTCCAAAGCCACTGTATGTCCAAAGCCACTGTATGTTCAAAGCCACTGTCCAAAGCCACTGTATGTCCAAAGCCACTGTATGTCCAAAGCCACTGTATGTCCAAAGCCACTGTATGTCCAAAGCCACTGTACAAACCACTGTCCAAATCCACTGTCCAAAGCCACTCTATGTCCAAATCCACTGTACAAAGCCACTGTCCAAAGCCACTGTCCAAAGCAATACTATGTCCAAAGCCACTGTCCAAAGCCACTGTCCAAAGCCACTGTCCAAAGCCACTCTATGTCCAAAGCCACTGTCCGTAGCCACTGTCCAAAGCCACTGTCCAAAGCCACTCTATGTCCAAAGCCACTGTCCAAAGCCACTCTCCAAAGCCACTGTCCAAAGCCACTGTATGTCCAAAGCCCCTGTATGTCCAAAGCCACTGTCCAAAGCCACTGTATGTCCAAAGCCACTGTATGTCCAAAGCCACTATCCAAAGCCACTGTATGTCCAAAGCCACTGTATATCCAAAGCCACTGTCCAAAGCCACTGTATGTCCAAAGCCACTGTATGTCCAAAGCCACTGTCTAAAGCCACTGTATGTCCAAAGCCACTGTCCAAAGCCACTGTATGTCCAAAGCCACTGTCCATAGCCACTGTATGTCCAAAGCCACTCTATGTCCAAAGCCACTGTCCAAAGCCACTATATGTCCAAAGCCACTGTATGTCCAAAGCCACTGTCCAAAGCCACTCTATGTCCAAAGCCACTCTATGTCCAAAGCCACTGTATGTCCAAAGCCACTGTTCAAAGCCACTGTATGTCCAAAGCCACTGTATGTCCAAAGCCACTGTCCAAAGCCACCGTATGTCCAAAGCCACGGTATGTCCAAAGCCACTGTCAAAAGCCATCGTATGTCCAAAGCCACTGTATGTCCAAAGCCACTGTCCAAAGCCACCATATGTCGAAAGCCACTGTATGTCCAAAGCCACTATCCAAAGCCACTGTCTGTCCAAAGCCACTGTATGTCCAAAGCCACTGTCCAAAGCCACTGTATGTCCAAAGCCACTGTATGTCCAAAACCACTGTCCAAAGCCACTGTATGTCCAAAGCCACTCTATGTCCAAAGCCACTGTCCAAAGCCACTGTATGTCCAAAGCCACTGTATGTCCAAAGCCACTGTCCAAAGCAACCGTATGTCCAAAGCCACTGTATGTCCAAAGCCACTGTCCAAAGCCACCGTATGTCCAAAGCAACTGTATGTCCAAAGCCACTCTCCAAAGCCACTCTCCAAAGCCACTCTATGTCCAAAGCCACTGTCCAAAGCCACTGTCCAAAGCCACTGTCCAAAGCCACTCTATGTCCAAAGCCACTATCCAAAGCCATTCTCCAAAGCCACTCTCCAAAGCCACTCTATGTCCAAAGCCACTGTCCAAAGCCACTCTCCAAACCACTATCCAAAGCCACTCTATGTACAAAGTCACTGTCCAAAGCCAATCTCCAAAGCCACTCTCCAAAGCCACTCTATGTCCAAAGCCAGTCCAAAGCCACTCTCCAAAGCCACTCTATGTCCAAAGCCAGTCCAAAGCCACTCTCCAAAGCCACTCTCCAAAGCCACTCTCCAAAGCCACTCTATGTCCAAAGCCACTGTCCAAAGCCATTCTCCAAAGCCACTCTCCAAAGCCACTCTATGTCCAAAGCCACTGTCCAAAGCCACTCTATGTCCAAAGCCACTGTCCAAAGCCACTGTCCAAAGCCACGGTCCAAAGCCACTCTATGTCCAAAGCCACTGTCCAAAGCCACTGTCCAAAGCCACTGTCCAAAGCCACTCTATGTCCAAAGCCACTGTCCAAAGCCACTCTCCAATGCCACTGTCCAAAGCCACTCTATCTACCAAGCCACTGTCCAAAGCCACTGTCTAAAGTCACTGTCCAAAGCCACTCTATGTCCAAAGCAACTGTCCAAAGCCACTGTCCAAAGCCACTGTCCAAAGCCACTCTATGTCCAAAGCCACTGTCCAAAGCCACTCTATGTCCAGAGCCACTGTCCAAAGCCACTCACCAAAGCCACTGACCAAAGCCACTCTATGTCCAAAGCCACTGAACAAAGCCACTGTCCAAAGCCACTGACCAAAGCCACTCTATGTCCAATGCCATTGTCCAAAGCCACTGTCCAAAGCCACTGTCCAAAGCTACTCTATGTCCAAAGCAATTGTCTAAACCACTCTCCAAAGCCATTCTCCAAAGCCACTCTATGTCCAAAAGCACTGTCCAAAGCCACTGTCCAAAGCCACTCTCCAAAGCCACTCTATGTCCAAATCCACTGTCCAAAGCCACTCTCCAAAGCCACTCTCCAAAGCCACTGTATGTCCAAAGACTCTGTCCAAAGCCACTGTCCAAAGCCTCTGTATGTCCAAAGCCACTGTATATCCAAAGGCACTGTCCAAAGCCACTGTATGTCCAAAGCCACTTGATGTCCAAAGCCACTGTCTAAAGCCACTGTATGTCCAAAACCACTGTCCAAAGCCACTGTATGTCCAAAGCCACTGTATGTCCAAAGCCACTGTCCAAAGCCACTGTATGTCCAAAGCCACTGTATGTCCAAAGCCACTGTCCAAAGCCACTGTATGTCCAAAGCCACTGTATGTCCAAAGCCACTGTCCAAAGCCACTGTATGTCCAAAGCCACTGTATGTCCAAAGCCACTGTCCAAAGCCACTGTATGTCCAAAGCCACTGTACAAACCACTGTCCAAATCCACTGTCCAAAGCCACTCTATATCCAAATCCACTGTACAAAGCCACTGTCCAAAGCCACTGTCCAAAGCAATACTATGGCCAAAGCCACTGTCCAAAGCCACTGTCCAAAGCCACTGTCCAAAGCCACTCTATTTCCAAAGCCACTGTCCGAAGCCACTGTCCAAAGCCACTGTCCAAAGCCACTCTATGTCCAAAACCACTGTCCAAAGCCACTCTCCAAAGCCACTGTCCAAAGCCACTGTATGTCCAAAGCCCCTGTATGTCCAAAGCCACTGTCCAAAGCCACTGTATGTCCAAAGCCACTGTATGTCCAAAGCCACTATCCAAAGCCACTCTATGTCCAAAGCCACTGTATATCCAAAGCCACTGTCCAAAGCCACTGTATGTCCAAATCCACTGTATGTCCAAAGCCACTGTCTAAAGCCACTGTATGTCCAAAGCCACTGTCCAAAGCCACTGTATGTCCAAAGCCACTGTATGTCCAAAGCCACTGTCCATAGCCACTGTATGTCCAAAGCCACTCTATGTCCAAAGCCACTGTCCAAAGCCACTATATGTCCAAAGCCACTGTATGTCCAAAGCCACTGTCCAAAGCCACTCTATGTCCAAAGCCACTCTATGTCCAAAGCCACTGTATGTCCAAAGCCACTGTTCAAAGCCACTGTATGTCCAAAGCCACTGTATGTCCAAAGCCACTGTCCAAAGCCACCGTATGTCCAAAGCCACGGTATGTCCAAAGCCACTGTCAAAAGCCACCGTATGTCCAAAGCCACTGTATGTCCAAAGCCACTGTCCAAAGCCACCGTATGTCGAAAGCCACTGTATGTCCAAAGCCAATATCCAAAGCCACTGTATGTCCAAAGCCACTGTATGTCCAAAGCCACTGTCCAAAGCCACTGTATGTCCAAAGCCACTGTATGTCCAAAACCACTGTCCAAAGCCAATGTATGTCCAAAGCCACTGTATGTCCAAAGCCACTGTCCAAAGCCACTGTATGTCCAAAGTCACTGTATGTCCAAAGCCACTGTCCAAAGCAACCGTATGTCCAAAGCCACTGTATGTCCAAAGCCACTGTCCAAAGCCACCGTATGTCCAAAGCCACTGTATGTCCAAAGCCACTCTCCAAAGCCACTCTCCAAAGCCACTCTATGTCCAAAGCCACTGTCCAAAGCCACTGTCCAAAGCCACTGTCCAAATCAACTCTATGTCCAAAGCCACTATCCAAAGCCACTCTCCAAAGCCACTCTCCAAAGCCCCTCTATGTCCAAAGCCACTGTCCAAAGCCACTCTCCAAACCACTATCCAAAGCCACTCTATGTACAAAGTCACTGTCCAAAGCCAATCTCCAAAGCCACTCTCCAAAGCCACTCTATGTCCAAAGCCAGTCCAAAGCCACTCTCCAAAGCCACTCTATGTCCAAAGCCAGTCCAAAGCCACTCTCCAAAGCCACTCTCCAAAGCCACTCTATGTCCAAAGCCACAGTCCAAAGCCATTCTCCAAAGCCACTCTCCAAAGCCACTCTATGTCCAAAGCCACTGTCCAAAGCCACTCTATGTCCAAAGCCACTGTCCAAAGCCACTGTCCAAAGCCACGGTCCAAAGCCACTCTATGTCCAAAGCCACTGTCCAAAGCCACTGTCCAAAGCCACTGTCCAAAGCCACTCTATGTCCAAAGCCACTGTCCAAAGCCACTCTCCAATGCCACTGTCCAAAGCCACTCTATCTACAAAGCCACTGTCCAAAGCCACTGTCTAAAGTCACTGTCCAAAGCCACTCTATGTCCAAAGCAACTGTCCAAAGCCGCTGTCCAAAGCCACTCTATGTCCAGAGCCACTGTCCAAAGCCACTCACCAAAGCCACTGACCAAAGCCACTCTATGTCCAAAGCCACTGAACAAAGCCACTGTCCAAAGCCACTGACTAAAGCCACTCTATGTCCAATGCCATTGTCCAAAGCCACTGTCCAAAGCCACTGTCCAAAGCCACTCTATGTCCAAAGCAATTGTCTAAACCACTCTCCAAAGCCATTCTCCAAAGCCACTCTATGTCCAAAAGCACTGTCCAAAGCCACTCTCCAAAGCCACTCTCCAAAGCCACTCTATGTCCAAATCCACTGTCCAAAGCCACTCTCCAAAGCCACTCTCCAAAGCCACTGTATGTCCAAAGCCTCTGTCCAAAGCCACTGTCCAAAGCCACTCTCCAAAGCCACTCTATATCCAAAGCCACAGTCCAAAGTCACTGTGCAAAGCCACTCTCCAAAGCCACTCTATGTCCAAAGCCACTGTCCAAAGCTACTCTCCAAAGCCACTCTCCAAAGCCACTCTATGTCCAAAGCCACTGTCCAAAGCCACTGTCCAAAGCCACTCTCCAAAGCCACTCTATCTCCAAAGTTACTGTCCAAAGGCACTCTCCAAAGCCATCTCCATAGCCACTCTATGTCCAAAGCCACTGTCCATAGCCACTGTCCAAAGTCACTGTCCAAAGCCACTCTATGTCCAAAGCCACTGTACAAAGCCACTGTACAAAGCCACTGTCCAAAGCCACTGTCCAAAGCCACTGTCCAAAGCAATACTATGTCCTAAGCCACTGTCCAAAGGCACTGTCCAAAGACACTCTATGTCCAAAGCCACTGTCCAAAGCCACTGTCCAAAGCCACTGTATGTCCAAAGCCACGGTATGTCCAAAGCCACTGTCCAAAGCCACCGTATGTCCAAAGCCACTGTATGTCCAAAGCCACAGTCCAAAGCCACTGTATGTCCAAAGCCACTGTATGTCCAAAGCCACTGTCCAAAGCCACTGTATGTCCAAAGCCACTGTATGTCCAAAGCCATTGTCGAAAGCCACTGTCCAAAGCCACTCTCCAAAGCCACTCTATGTCCAAAGCCACTGTCCAAACCCACTGTCCAAAGCCACTCTCCAAAGCCACTCTATGTCCAAAGCCACTGTCCAAAGCCACTCTCCAAAGCCACTTTCCTTAACCAATCTATGTCCAAAGCCACTGTCCAAAGCCACTCTCCAAAGCCACTGTCCAAAGCCACTCTATATCCAAAGCCACTGTCCAAAGCCACTCTCCAAAGCCACTGTCCAAAGCCACTGTATGTCCAAAGCCACTGTATGTCCAAAGCCACTTTATGTCCAAAGCCACTGTCCAAAGCCACTGTATGTCCAAAGCCACTGTATATCCAAAGCCACTGTCCAAAGCCACTGTATATCCAAAGCCACTGTCCATAGCCACTGTATGTCCAATGCCACTGTATGTCCAAAGCCACTATCCAAAGCCACTTTATGTCCAAAGCCACTGTATGTCCATAGCCACTGTCCAAAGCCACTGTATGTCCAAAGCCACTGTATATCCAAAGCCACTGTCTAAAGCCACTGTATGTCCAAAGCCACTGTCCAAAGCCACTGTATGTCCAAAGCCACTGTATGTCCAAACACTGTACATAGTAACTGTATGTCCAAAGCCACTGTATGTCCAAAGCCACTGTCCAAAGCCACTGTATGTCCAAAGCCACTGTATGTCCAAAGCCACTGTATGTCCAAAGCCACTGTATGTCCAAAGCCACTGTCCAAAGCCACTGTATATCCAAAGCCACTGTATGTCCAAAGCCACTGTCCAAAGCCACTGTATGTCCAAAGCCACTGTCCAAAGCCACTGTATGTCCAAAGCCACGGTATGTCCAAAGCCACTGTCCAAAGCCACCGTATGTCCAAAGCCACTGTATGTCCAAAGCCACAGTCCAAAGCCACTGTATGTCCAAAGCCACTGTATGTCCAAAGCCACTGTCCAAAGCCACTGTATGTCCAAAGCCACTGTATGTCTAAAGCCACTGTCGAAAGCCACTGTCCAAAGCCACTCTCCAAAGCCACTCTATGTCCAAAGCCACTGTCCAAAGCCACTCTCCAAAGCCACTCTCCAAAGCCACTCTATGTCCAAAGCCACTGTCCAAACCCACTGTCCAAAGCCACTCTCCAAAGCCACTCTATGTCCAAAGCCACTGTCCAAAGCCACTCTCCAAAGCCACTCTCCAAAGCCACTCAATATCCAAAGCCACTGTACAAAGCCACTGTCCAAAGCCACTCTCCAAAGCCACTCTATGTCCAAAGCCACTGTCCAAAGCCACTCTCCAAAGCCACTCTCCAAAGCCACGCTATGTCCAAAGCCACTGTCCAAAGCCACTCTCCAAAGCCACTGTCCAAAGCCACTCTATGTCCAAAGCCACTGTCCAAAGCCACTCTCCAAAGCCACCGTCCAAAGCCACTCTATGTCCAAAGCCACTGTCCAAAGCCACTGTCCAAAGCCATTCTCCAAAGCCACTCTCCAAAGCCACTCTATGTCCAAAGCCATTGTCCAAAGCCACTCTATGTCCAAAGCCACTGTCCAAAGCCAATGTCCAAAGCCACGGTCCAAACCACTCTATGTCCAAAGCCACTGTCCAAAGCCACTGTCCAAAGCCACTGTCCAAAGCCACTCTATGTCCAAAGCCACTGTCCAAAGCCACTCTCCAAAGCCACTCTCCAAAGCCACTCAATATCCAAAGCCACTGACCAAAGCCACTCTCCAAAGCTACTGTCCAAAGCCACTCTATGTCCAGAGCCACTGTCCAAAGCCACTCTCCAAAGCCACTGACCAAAGCCACTCTATGTCCAAAGCCACTGAACAAAGCCACTGTCCAAAGCCACTAACCAAAGCCACTCTATGTCCAATGCCATTGTCCAAAGCCACTGTCCAAAGCCACTGTCCAAAGCCACTCTATGTCCAAAGCCATTGTCTAAAGCCACTCTCCAAAGCCACTCTCCAAAGCCACTCTATGTCCAAAAGCACTGTCCAAAGCCACTGTCAAAAGCCACTCTCCAAAGCCACTCTATGTCCAAAGCCACTGTCCAAAGCCACTCTCCAAAGCCATTCTCCAAAGCCACTGTATGTCCAAAGCCACTGTTCAAAGCCACTGTCCAAAGCCACTGTCCAAAGCCACTCTATGTCCAAAGCCACTGTCCAAAGTCACTGTCCAAAGCCACTCTCCAAAGCCACTCTATGTCCAAAGCCACTGTCCAAAGCCACTCTCCAAAGCCACTCTCCAAAGCCACTCTATGTCCAAAGCCACTGTCCAAAGCCACTGTCCAAAGCCACTCTCCAAAGCCACTCTATCTCCAAAGCCACTGTCCAAAGTCACTCTCCAAAGCCACTCTCCAAAGCCACTCTATGTCCAAAGCCACTGTCTATAGCCACTGTCCAAAGCCACTGTCCAAAGTCACTGTCCAAAGCAATACTATTTCCAAAGCCACTGTCCAAAGGCACTGTCCAAAGACACTCTATGTCCAAAGCCACTGTCCAAAGCCACTGTCCAAAGCCACTCTCCAAAGCCACTCTATGTCCAAAGCCACTGTCCAAAGCCACTCTATTTCCAAAGCCATTGTCCAAAGCCACTCTCCAAAGCCACTCTCCTAAACCACTCTATGTCCAAAGCCACTGTCCAAAGCCACTCTCCAAAGCCACTGTCCAAAGCCACTCTATGTCCAAAGCCACTGTCCAAAGCCACTCTCCAAAGCCACTGTCCAAAGCCACTGTATGTCCAAAGCAACTGTATGTCCAAAGCCACTGTCCAAAGCGACTGTATGTCCAAAGCCACTGTCCAAAGCCACTGTATGTCCAATGCCACTGTATGTCCAAAGCCACTATCCAAAGCCACTGTATGTCCAAAGCCACTGTCCAAAGCCACTGTATGTCCAAAGCCACTGTATGTCCAAAGCCACTGTCCATAGCCACTGTATGTCCAAAGCCACTGTATGTCCAAAGCCACTATCCAAAGACACTGTATGTCCAAAGCCACTGTATGTCCCAGGCCACTGTCCAAAGCCACTGTATGTCCAAAGCCACTGTATGTTCAAACCCACTGTCCAAAGCCACTGTATGTCCAAAGCCACTGTACAAAGCCACTGTCCAAATCCACTGTCCAAAGCCACTCTATGTCCAAATCCACTGTACAAAGCCACTGTCCAAAGCCACTGTCCAAAGCAATACTATGTCCAAAGCCACTGTCCAAAGCCTCTCTATGTCCAAAGCCACTTTCCGAAGCCTCTGTCCAAAGCCACTGTTCAAAGCCACTCTATGTCCAAAGCCACTGTCCAAAGCCACTCTCCAAAGCCACTGTCCAAAGCCAATGTCCAAAGCCACTCTATGTCCAAAGCCACTCTATGTCCAAAGCCACTGTATGTCCAAAGCCACTGTTCAAAGCCACTGTATGTCCAAAGCCACTGTATGTCCAAAGCCACTGTCCAAAGCCACCGTATGTCCAAAGCCACGGTATGTCCAAAGCCACTGTCCAAAGCCACCGTATGTCCAAAGCCACTGTATGTCCAAAGCCATTGTCCAAAGCCACCGTATGTTTAAAGCCACTGTATGTCCATTGCCACTGTCCAAAGCCACTGTATGTCCAAAGCCACTGTATGTCCAAAGCCACTGTCCAAAGCCACTGTATGTCCAAAGCCACTGTATGTCCAAAGCCACTGTCCAAAGCCACGGTATGTCCAAAGCCACTGTATGTCCAAAGCCACTGTCCAAAGCAACCGTATGTCCAAAGCCACTGTATGTCCAAAGCCACTGTCCAAAGCCACCGTATGTCCAAAGCCACGGTATGTCCAAAGCCACTGTCCAAAGCCACCGTATGTCCAAAGCCACTGTATGTCCAAAGCCACTGTCCAAAGCCACCGTATGTCCAAAGCCACTGTATGTCCATTGCCACTGTCCAAAGCCACTGTATGTCCAAAGCCACTGTATGTCCAAAGCCACTGTCCAAAGCCACTGTATATCCAAAGCCACTGTATGTCCAAAGCCACTGTCCAAAGCCACGGTATGTCCAAAGCCACTGTATGTCCAAAGCCACTGTCCAAAGCAACCGTATGTCCAAAGCCACTGTATGTCCAAAGCCACTGTCCAAAGCCACCGTATGTCTAAAGCCACTGTATGTCCAAAGCCACTCTCCAAAGCCACTCTCCAAAGCCACTCTATGTCCAAAGCCACTGTCCGAAGCCACTCTATGTCCAAAGCCACTGTCCAAAGCCACTCTCCAAAGCCACTGTCCAAAGCCACTATATGTCCAAAGCCACTGTCCAAAGCCACTCTCCAAAGCCACTCTCCAAAGCCACTCTATGTCCAAAGCCACTGTATGTCCAAAGCCACTGTCCAAAGCCACTGTATGGCCAAAGCCACTGTATGTCCAAAGCCACTGTCCAAAGCCACTGTATGTCCGAAGCTACTGTATGTCCAAAGCCACTATCCAAAGCCACTGTATGTCCAAAGCCACTGTATGTCCATAGCCACTGTATGTCCAAAGCCACTGTCCAAAGCCACTGTATGTCCAAAGCCACTGTCCAAAGCCACTGTCCAAAGTCACTGTCCAAAGCCTTTCTATGTCCAAAGCCACTCTCCAAAGCCACTCTCCAAAGCCACTCTATGTCCAAAGCCACTGTCCAAAGCCACTCTCCAAAGCCACTGTCCGAAGCCACTCTATGTCCAAAGCCACTGTCCAAAGCCACTCTCCAAAGCCACTGTCCAAAGCCACTATATGTCCAAAGCCACTGTCCAAAGCCACTCTCCAAAGCCACTCTCCAAAGCCACTCTATGTCCAAAGCCACTGTATGTCCAAAGCCACTGTCCAAAGCCACTGTATGGCCAAAGCCACTGTATGTCCAAAGCCACTGTCCAAAGCCACTGTATGTCCAAAGCTACTGTATGTCCAAAGCCACTATCCAAAGCCACTGTATGTCCAAAGCCACTGTATGTCCATAGCCACTGTATGTCCAAAGCCACTGTCCAAAGCCACTGTATGTCCAAAGCCACTGTCCAAAGCCACTGTCCAAAGTCACTGTCCAAAGCCTTTCTATGTCCAAAGCCACTGTCCAAAGCCACAGTCCAAAGCCACTTTCCAAAGCCACTCTATGTCCAAAGCCACTGTCCAAAGCCACTCTATGTCCAAAGCCACTATCCAAAGCCACTCTCCAAAGCCACTCTCCAAAGCCACTCTATGTCCAAAGCCACTGTCCAAAGCCACTCTCCAAACCACTATCCAAATCCACTCTATGTCCAAAGTCACTGTCCAAAGCCAATCTCCAAAGCCACTCTCCAAAGCCACTCTATGTCCAAAGCCAGTCCAAAGCCACTCTCCAAAGCCACTCTATGTCCAAAGCAAGTCCAAAGCCACTCTTCAAAGCCACTGTCCAAAGCCACTCTATGTCCAAAGCCACTGTCCAAAGCCATTCTCCAAAACCACTCTCCAAAGCCACTCTATGTCCAAAGCCACTGTCCAAAGCCACTCTATGTCCAAAGCCACTGTCCAAAGCCACTGTCCAAAGCCACGGTCCAAATCCACTCTATGTCCAAAGCCACTGTCCAAAGCCACTGTCCAAAGCCACTGTCCAAAGCCACTCTATGTCCAAAGCCACTGTCCAAAGCCACTCTCCAATGCCACTGTCCAAAGCCACTCTATCTACAAAGCAACTGTCCAAAGCCACTGTCCAAAGCCACTGTCCAAAGCCACTCTATGTCCAAAGCCACTGTCCAAAGCCACTCTACAAAGCCACTGTCCAAAGCCACTCTATGTCCAGAGCCACTGTCCAAAGCCACTCTCCAAAGCCACTGACCAAAGCCACTCTATGTCCAAAGCCACTGAACAAAGCCACTGTCCAAAGCCACTGACCAAAGCCACTCTATGTCCAATGCCATTGTCCAAAGCCACTGTCCAAAGCCACTGTCCAAAGCCACTCTATGTCCAAAGCCATTGTCTAAAGACACTCTCCAAAGCCACTCTCCAAAGCCACTCTATGTCCAAAAGTACTGTTCAAAGCCACTGTCCAAAGCCACTCTCCAAAGCCACTCTATGTCCAAAGCCACTGTCCAAAGCCACTGTCCAAAGCCACTCTCCAAAGCCACTCTCCAAAGCCACTGTATGTCCAAAGCCACTGTCCAAAGCCACTGTCCAAAGCCACTCTCCAAAGCCACTCTATGTCCAAAGCCACTGTCCAAAGTCACTGTCCTAAGCCACTCTCCAAAGCCACTCTATGTCCAAAGCCACTGTTCAAAGCCACTCTCCAAAGCCACTCTCCAAAGCCACTCTCCAAAGCCACTCTATGTCCAAAGCCACTGTCCATAGCCACTTTCCAAAGCCACTCTCCAAAGCCACTCTATCTCCAAAGCCACTGTCCAAAGCCACTCTCCAAAGCCACTCTATCTCCAAAGCCACTGTCCAAAGCCACTCTCCAAAGCCACTCTCCAAAGCCACTCTATGTCCAAAGCCACTGTCCATAGCCACTGTCCAAAGTCACTGTCCAAATCCACTCTATGTCCAAAGCCACTGTACAAAGCCACCGTCCAAAGCCACTGTCCAAAGCAATACTATGTCCAAAGCCACTGTCCAAAGGCACTGTCCAAAGACACTGTCCAAAGCCACTCTATGTCCAAAGCCACTTTCCAAAGCCACTCTATGTCCAAAGCCACTATCCAAAGCCACTGTCCAAAGCCACTGTCCTAAACCACTCTATTTCCAAAGCCACTGTCCAAAGCCACTATCCAAAACCACTGTCCAAAGCCACTCTATGTCCAAAGCCACTGTCCAAAGCCACTCTCCAAAGCCACTGTCCAAAGCCACTGTATGTCCAAAGCCACTGTATGTCCAAAGCCACTGTCCAAAGCGACTGTATGTCCAAAGCCACTGTCCAAAGCCACTGTATGTCCAAAGCCACTGTATGTCCAAAGCCACTATCCAAAGCCACTGTATGTCCAAAGCCACTGTATATCCAAAGGCACTGTCCAAAGCCACTGTATGTCCAAAGCCACTTGATGTCCAAAGCCACTGTCTAAAGCCACTGTATGTCCAAAACCACTGTCCAAAGCCACTGTATGTCCAAAGCCACTGTATGTCCAAAGCCACTGTCCAAAGCCACTGTATGTCCAAAGCCACTGTATGTCCAAAGCCACTGTCCAAAGCCACTGTATGTCCAAAGCCACTGTATGTTCAAAGCCACTGTCCAAAGCCACTGTATGTCCAAAGCCACTGTATGTCCAAAGCCACTGTCCAAAGCCACTGTATGTCCAAAGCCACTGTACAAACCACTGTCCAAATCCACTGTCCAAAGCCACTCTATGTCCAAATCCACTGTACAAAGCCACTGTCCAAAGCCACTGTCCAAAGCAATACTATGTCCAAAGCCACTGTCCAAAGCTACTGTCCAAAGCCACTGTCCAAAGCCACTCTATGTCCAAAGCCACTGTCCGAAGCCACTGTCCAAAGCCACTGTCCAAAGCCACTCTATGTCCAAAGCCACTGTCCAAAGCCACTCTCCAAAGCCACTGTCCAAAGCCACTGTATGTCCAAAGCCCCTGTATGTCCAAAGCCACTGTCCAAAGCCACTGTATGTCCAAAGCCACTGTATGTCCAAAGCCACTATCCAAAGCCACTGTATGTCCAAAGCCACTGTATATCCAAAGCCATTGTCCAAAGCCACTGTATGTCCAAAGCCACTGTATGTCCAAAGCCACTGTCTAAAGCCACTGTATGTCCAAAGCCACTGTCCAAAGCCACTGTATGTCCAAAGCCACTGTATGTCCAAAGCCACTGTCCATAGCCACTGTATGTCCAAAGCCACTCTATGTCCAAAGCCACTGTCCAAAGCCACTATATGTCCAAAGCCACTGTATGTCCAAAGCCACTTTCCAAAGCCACTCTATGTCCAAAGCCACTCTATATCCAAAGCCACTGTATGTCCAAAGTCACTGTTCAAAGCCACTGTATGTCCAAAGCCACTGTATGTCCAAAGCCACTGTCCAAAGCAACCGTATGTCCAAAGCCACGGTATGTCCAAAGCCACTGTCAAAAGCCACCGTATGTCCAAAGCCACTGTATGTCCAAAGCCACTGTCCAAAGCCACCGTATGTCGAAAGCCACTGTATGTCCAAAGCCACTATCCAAAGCCACTGTATGTCCAAAGCCACTGTATGTCCAAAGCCACTGTCCAAAGCCACTGTATGTCCAAAGCCACTGTATGTCCAAAACCACTGTCCAAAGCCACTGTATGTCCAAAGCCACTGTATGTCCAAAGCCACTGTCCAAAGCCACTGTATGTCCAAAGCCACTGTATGTCCAAAGCCACTGTCCAAAGCAACCGTATGTCCAAAGCCACTGTATGTCCAAAGCCACTGTCCAAAGCCACCGTATGTCCAAAGCCACTGTATGTCCAAAGCCACTCTCCAAAGCCACTCTCCAAAGCCACTCTATGTCCAAAGCCACTGTCCAAAGCCACTGTCCAAAGCCACTGTCCAAAGCCACTCTATGTCCAAAGCCACTGTCCAAAGCCACTCTCCAATGCCACTGTCCAAAGCCACTCTATCTACAAAGCCACTGTCCAAAGCCACTGTCTAAAGTCACTGTCCAAAGCCACTCTATGTCCAAAGCCACTGTCCAAAGCCACTGTCCAAAGCCACTCTCCAAAGCCACTCTCCAAAGCCACTGTATGTCCAAAGCCACTGTCCAAAGCCACTGTCCAAAGCCACTCTCCAAAGCCACTCTATGTCCAAAGCCACTGTCCAAAGTCACTGTCCTAAGCCACTCTCCAAAGCCACTCTATGTCCAAAGCCACTGTCCAAAGCCACTCTCCAAAGCCACTCTCCAAAGCCACTCTCCAAAGCCACTCTATGTCCAAAGCCACTGTCCATAGCCACTTTCCAAAGCCACTCTCCAAAGCCACTCTATCTCCAAAGCCACTGTCCAAAGCCACTCTCCAAAGCCACTCTATCTCCAAAGCCACTGTCCAAAGCCACTCTCCAAAGCCACTCTCCAAAGCCACTCTATGTCCAAAGCCACTGTCCATAGCCACTGTCCAAAGTCACTGTCCAAATCCACTCTATGTCCAAAGCCACTGTACAAAGCCACCGTCCAAAGCCACTGTCCAAAGCAATACTATGTCCAAAGCCACTGTCCAAAGGCACTGTCCAAAGACACTGTCCAAAGCCACTCTATGTCCAAAGCCACTTTCCAAAGCCACTCTATGTCCAAAGCCACTATCCAAAGCCACTGTCCAAAGCCACTGTCCTAAACCACTCTATTTCCAAAGCCACTGTCCAAAGCCACTATCCAAAACCACTGTCCAAAGCCACTCTATGTCCAAAGCCACTGTCCAAAGCCACTCTCCAAAGCCACTGTCCAAAGCCACTGTATGTCCAAAGCCACTGTATGTCCAAAGCCACTGTCCAAAGCGACTGTATGTCCAAAGCCACTGTCCAAAGCCACTGTATGTCCAAAGCCACTGTATGTCCAAAGCCACTATCCAAAGCCACTGTATGTCCAAAGCCACTGTATATCCAAAGGCACTGTCCAAAGCCACTGTATGTCCAAAGCCACTTGATGTCCAAAGCCACTGTCTAAAGCCACTGTATGTCCAAAACCACTGTCCAAAGCCACTGTATGTCCAAAGCCACTGTATGTCCAAAGCCACTGTCCAAAGCCACTGTATGTCCAAAGCCACTGTATGTCCAAAGCCACTGTCCAAAGCCACTGTATGTCCAAAGCCACTGTATGTTCAAAGCCACTGTCCAAAGCCACTGTATGTCCAAAGCCACTGTATGTCCAAAGCCACTGTCCAAAGCCACTGTATGTCCAAAGCCACTGTACAAACCACTGTCCAAATCCACTGTCCAAAGCCACTCTATGTCCAAATCCACTGTACAAAGCCACTGTCCAAAGCCACTGTCCAAAGCAATACTATGTCCAAAGCCACTGTCCAAAGCTACTGTCCAAAGCCACTGTCCAAAGCCACTCTATGTCCAAAGCCACTGTCCGAAGCCACTGTCCAAAGCCACTGTCCAAAGCCACTCTATGTCCAAAGCCACTGTCCAAAGCCACTCTCCAAAGCCACTGTCCAAAGCCACTGTATGTCCAAAGCCCCTGTATGTCCAAAGCCACTGTCCAAAGCCACTGTATGTCCAAAGCCACTGTATGTCCAAAGCCACTATCCAAAGCCACTGTATGTCCAAAGCCACTGTATATCCAAAGCCATTGTCCAAAGCCACTGTATGTCCAAAGCCACTGTATGTCCAAAGCCATTGTCTAAAGCCACTGTATGTCCAAAGCCACTGTCCAAAGCCACTGTATGTCCAAAGCCACTGTATGTCCAAAGCCACTGTCCATAGCCACTGTATGTCCAAAGCCACTCTATGTCCAAAGCCACTGTCCAAAGCCACTATATGTCCATAGCCACTGTATGTCCAAAGCCACTTTCCAAAGCCACTCTATGTCCAAAGCCACTCTATGTCCAAAGCCACTGTATGTCCAAAGTCACTGTTCAAAGCCACTGTATGTCCAAAGCCACTGTATGTCCAAAGCCACTGTCCAAAGCAACCGTATGTCCAAAGCCACGGTATGTCCAAAGCCACTGTCAAAAGCCACCGTATGTCCAAAGCCACTGTATGTCCAAAGCCACTGTCCAAAGCCACCGTATGTCGAAAGCCACTGTATGTCCAAAGCCACTATCCAAAGCCACTGTATGTCCAAAGCCACTGTATGTCCAAAGCCACTGTCCAAAGCCACTGTATGTCCAAAGCCACTGTATGTCCAAAACCACTGTCCAAAGCCACTGTATGTCCAAAGCCACTGTATGTCCAAAGCCACTGTCCAAAGCCACTGTATGTCCAAAGCCACTGTATGTCCAAAGCCACTGTCCAAAGCAACCGTATGTCCAAAGCCACTGTATGTCCAAAGCCACTGTCCAAAGCCACCGTATGTCCAAAGCCACTGTATGTCCAAAGCCACTCTCCAAAGCCACTCTCCAAAGCCACTCTATGTCCAAAGCCACTGTCCAAAGCCACTGTCCAAAGCCACTGTCCAAAGCCACTCTATGTCCAAAGCCACTGTCCAAAGCCACTCTCCAATGCCACTGTCCAAAGCCACTCTATCTACAAAGCCACTGTCCAAAGCCACTGTCTAAAGTCACTATCCAAAGCCACTCTATGTCCAAAGCAACTGTCCAAAGCCACTGTCCAAAGCCACTGTCCAAAGCCACTCTATGTCCAAAGCCACTGTCCAAAGCCACCGTATGTCCACAGCCACTGTCCAAAGCCACTCACCAAAGCCACTGACCAAAGCCACTCTATGTCCAAAGCCACTGAACAAAGCCACTGTCCAAAGCCACTGACCAAAGCCACTCTATGTCCAAAGCCACTGTCCAAAGCCACTCTCCAATGCCACTGTCCAAAGCCACTCTATCAACAAAGCCACTGTCCAAAGCCACTGTCTAAAGTCACTGTCCAAAGCCACTCTATGTCCAAAAGTACTGTTCAAAGCCACTGTCCAAAGCCACTCTCCAAAGCCACTCTATGTCCAAAGCCACTGTCCAAAGCCACTGTCCAAAGCCACTCTCCAAAGCCACTCTCCAAAGCCACTGTATGTCCAAAGCCACTGTCCAAAGCCACTGTCCAAAGCCACTCTCCAAAGCCACTCTATGTCCAAAGCCACTGTCCAAAGTCACTGTCCTAAGCCACTCTCCAAAGCCACTCTATGTCCAAAGCCACTGTCCAAAGCCACTCTCCAAAGCCACTCTCCAAAGCCACTCTCCAAAGCCACTCTATGTCCAAAGCCACTGTCCATAGCCACTTTCCAAAGCCACTCTCCAAAGCCACTCTATCTCCAAAGCCACTGTCCAAAGCCACTCTCCAAAGCCACTCTATCTCCAAAGCCACTATCCAAAGCCACTCTCCAAAGCCACTCTCCAAAGCCACTCTATGTCCAAAGCCACTGTCCATAGCCACTGTCCAAAGTCACTGTCCAAATCCACTCTATGTCCAAAGCCACTGTACAAAGCCACCGTCCAAAGCCACTGTCCAAAGCAATACTATGTCCAAAGCCACTGTCCAAAGGCACTGTCCAAAGACACTGTCCAAAGCCACTCTATGTCCAAAGCCACTTTCCAAAGCCACTCTATGTCCAAAGCCACTATCCAAAGCCACTGTCCAAAGCCACTGTCCTAAACCACTCTATTTCCAAAGCCACTGTCCAAAGCCACTATCCAAAACCACTGTCCAAAGCCACTCTATGTCCAAAGCCACTGTCCAAAGCCACTCTCCAAAGCCACTGTCCAAAGCCACTGTATGTCCAAAGCCACTGTATGTCCAAAGCCACTGTCCAAAGCGACTGTATGTCCAAAGCCACTGTCCAAAGCCACTGTATGTCCAAAGCCACTGTATGTCCAAAGCCACTATCCAAAGCCACTGTATGTCCAAAGCCACTGTATATCCAAAGGCACTGTCCAAAGCCACTGTATGTCCAAAGCCACTTGATGTCCAAAGCCACTGTCTAAAGCCACTGTATGTCCAAAACCACTGTCCAAAGCCACTGTATGTCCAAAGCCACTGTATGTCCAAAGCCACTGTCCAAAGCCACTGTATGTCCAAAGCCACTGTATGTCCAAAGCCACTGTCCAAAGCCACTGTATGTCCAAAGCCACTGTATGTTCAAAGCCACTGTCCAAAGCCACTGTATGTCCAAAGCCACTGTATGTCCAAAGCCACTGTCCAAAGCCACTGTATGTCCAAAGCCACTGTACAAACCACTGTCCAAATCCACTGTCCAAAGCCACTCTATGTCCAAATCCACTGTACAAAGCCACTGTCCAAAGCCACTGTCCAAAGCAATACTATGTCCAAAGCCACTGTCCAAAGCTACTGTCCAAAGCCACTGTCCAAAGCCACTCTATGTCCAAAGCCACTGTCCGAAGCCACTGTCCAAAGCCACTGTCCAAAGCCACTCTATGTCCAAAGCCACTGTCCAAAGCCACTCTCCAAAGCCACTGTCCAAAGCCACTGTATGTCCAAAGCCCCTGTATGTCCAAAGCCACTGTCCAAAGCCACTGTATGTCCAAAGCCACTGTATGTCCAAAGCCACTATCCAAAGCCACTGTATGTCCAAAGCCACTGTATATCCAAAGCCATTGTCCAAAGCCACTGTATGTCCAAAGCCACTGTATGTCCAAAGCCACTGTCTAAAGCCACTGTATGTCCAAAGCCACTGTCCAAAGCCACTGTATGTCCAAAGCCACTGTATGTCCAAAGCCACTGTCCATAGCCACTGTATGTCCAAAGCCACTCTATGTCCAAAGCCACTGTCCAAAGCCACTATATGTCCAAAGCCACTGTATGTCCAAAGCCACTTTCCAAAGCCACTCTATGTCCAAAGCCACTCTATATCCAAAGCCACTGTATGTCCAAAGTCACTGTTCAAAGCCACTGTATGTCCAAAGCCACTGTATGTCCAAAGCCACTGTCCAAAGCAACCGTATGTCCAAAGCCACGGTATGTCCAAAGCCACTGTCAAAAGCCACCGTATGTCCAAAGCCACTGTATGTCCAAAGCCACTGTCCAAATCCACCGTATGTCGAAAGCCACTGTATGTCCAAAGCCACTATCCAAAGCCACTGTATGTCCAAAGCCACTGTATGTCCAAAGCCACTGTCCAAAGCCACTGTATGTCCAAAGCCACTGTATGTCCAAAACGACTGTCCAAAGCCACTGTATGTCCAAAGCCACTGTATGTCCAAAGCCACTGTCCAAAGCCACTGTATGTCCAAAGCCACTGTATGTCCAAAGCCACTGTCCAAAGCAACCGTATGTCCAAAGCCACTGTATGTCCAAAGCCACTGTCCAAAGCCACCGTATGTCCAAAGCCACTGTATGTCCAAAGCCACTCTCCAAAGCCACTCTCCAAAGCCACTCTATGTCCAAAGCCACTGTCCAAAGCCACTGTCCAAAGCCACTGTCCAAAGCCACTCTATGTCCAAAGCCACTGTCCAAAGCCACTCTCCAATGCCACTGTCCAAAGCCACTCTATCTACAAAGCCACTGTCCAAAGCCACTGTCTAAAGTCACTGTCCAAAGCCACTCTATGTCCAAAGCTACTGTCCAAAGCCACTGTCCAAAGCCACTCTCCAAAGCCACTCTCCAAAGCCACTGTATGTCCAAAGCCACTGTCCAAAGCCACTGTCCAAAGCCACTCTCCAAAGCCACTCTATGTCCAAAGCCACTGTCCAAAGTCACTGTCCTAAGCCACTCTCCAAAGCCACTCTATGTCCAAAGCCACTGTCCAAAGCCACTCTCCAAAGCCACTCTCCAAAGCCACTCTCCAAAGCCACTCTATGTCCAAAGCCACTGTCCATAGCCACTTTCCAAAGCCACTCTCCAAAGCCACTCTATCTCCAAAGCCACTGTCCAAAGCCACTCTCCAAAGCCACTCTATCTCCAAAGCCACTGTCCAAAGCCACTCTCCAAAGCCACTCTCCAAAGCCACTCTATGTCCAAAGCCACTGTCCATAGCCACTGTCCAAAGTCACTGTCCAAATCCACTCTATGTCCAAAGCCACTGTACAAAGCCACCGTCCAAAGCCACTGTCCAAAGCAATACTATGTCCAAAGCCACTGTCCAAAGGCACTGTCCAAAGACACTGTCCAAAGCCACTCTATGTCCAAAGCCACTTTCCAAAGCCACTCTATGTCCAAAGCCACTATCCAAAGCCACTGTCCAAAGCCACTGTCCTAAACCACTCTATTTCCAAAGCCACTGTCCAAAGCCACTATCCAAAACCACTGTCCAAAGCCACTCTATGTCCAAAGCCACTGTCCAAAGCCACTCTCCAAAGCCACTGTCCAAAGCCACTGTATGTCCAAAGCCACTGTATGTCCAAAGCCACTGTCCAAAGCGACTGTATGTCCAAAGCCACTGTCCAAAGCCACTGTATGTCCAAAGCCACTGTATGTCCAAAGCCACTATCCAAAGCCACTGTATGTCCAAAGCCACTGTATATCCAAAGGCACTGTCCAAAGCCACTGTATGTCCAAAGCCACTTGATGTCCAAAGCCACTGTCTAAAGCCACTGTATGTCCAAAACCACTGTCCAAAGCCACTGTATGTCCAAAGCCACTGTATGTCCAAAGCCACTGTCCAAAGCCACTATGTCCAAAGCCACTGTATGTCCAAAGCCACTGTCCAAAGCCACTGTATGTCCAAAGCCACTGTATGTTCAAAGCCACTGTCCAAAGCCACTGTATGTCCAAAGCCACTGTATGTCCAAAGCCACTGTCCAAAGCCACTGTATGTCCAAAGCCACTGTACAAACCACTGTCCAAATCCACTGTCCAAAGCCACTCTATGTCCAAATCCACTGTACAAAGCCACTGTCCAAAGCCACTGTCCAAAGCAATACTATGTCCAAAGCCACTGTCCAAAGCTACTGTCCAAAGCCACTGTCCAAAGCCACTCTATGTCCAAAGCCACTGTCCGAAGCCACTGTCCAAAGCCACTGTCCAAAGCCACTCTATGTCCAAAGCCACTGTCCAAAGCCACTCTCCAAAGCCACTGTCCAAAGCCACTGTATGTCCAAAGCCCCTGTATGTCCAAAGCCACTGTCCAAAGCCACTGTATGTCCAAAGCCACTGTATGTCCAAAGCCACTATCCAAAGCCACTGTATGTCCAAAGCCACTGTATATCCAAAGCCATTGTCCAAAGCCACTGTATGTCCAAAGCCACTGTATGTCCAAAGCCACTGTCTAAAGCCACTGTATGTCCAAAGCCACTGTCCAAAGCCACTGTATGTCCAAAGCCACTGTATGTCCAAAGCCACTGTCCATAGCCACTGTATGTCCAAAGCCACTCTATGTCCAAAGCCACTGTCCAAAGCCACTATATGTCCAAAGCCACTGTATGTCCAAAGCCACTTTCCAAAGCCACTCTATGTCCAAAGCCACTCTATGTCCAAAGCCACTGTATGTCCAAAGTCACTGTTCAAAGCCACTGTATGTCCAAAGCCACTGTATGTCCAAAGCCACTGTCCAAAGCAACCGTATGTCCAAAGCCACGGTATGTCCAAAGCCACTGTCAAAAGCCACCGTATGTCCAAAGCCACTGTATGTCCAAAGCCACTGTCCAAAGCCACCGTATGTCGAAAGCCACTGTATGTCCAAAGCCACTATCCAAAGCCACTGTATGTCCAAAGCCACTGTATGTCCAAAGCCACTGTCCAAAGCCACTGTATGTCCAAAGCCACTGTATGTCCAAAACCACTGTCCAAAGCCACTGTATGTCCAAAGCCACTGTATGTCCAAAGCCACTGTCCAAAGCTACTGTATGTCCAAAGCCACTGTATGTCCAAAGCCACTGTCCAAAGCAACCGTATGTCCAAAGCCACTGTATGTCCAAAGCCACTGTCCAAAGCCACCGTATGTCCAAAGCCACTGTATGTCCAAAGCCACTCTCCAAAGCCACTCTCCAAAGCCACTCTATGTCCAAAGCCACTGTCCAAAGCCACTGTCCAAAGCCACTGTCCAAAGCCACTCTATGTCCAAAGCCACTGTCCAAAGCCACTCTCCAATGCCACTGTCCAAAGCCACTCTATCTACAAAGCCACTGTCCAAAGCCACTGTCTAAAGTCACTGTCCAAAGCCACTCTATGTCCAAAGCAACTGTCCAAAGCCACTGTCCAAAGCCACTGTCCAAAGCCACTCTATGTCCAAAGCCACTGTCCAAAGCCACTCTATGTCCACAGCCACTGTCCAAAGCCACTCACCAAAGCCACTGACCAAAGCCACTCTATGTCCAAAGCCACTGAACAAAGCCACTGTCCAAAGCCACTGACCAAAGCCACTCTATGTCCAATGCCATTGTCCAAAGCCACTGTCCAAAGCCACTGTCCAAAGCCACTCTATGTCCAAAGCAATTGTCTAAACCACTCTCCAAAGCCATTCTCCAAAGCCACTCTATGTCCAAAAGCACTGTCCAAAGCCACTGTCCAAAGCCACTCTCCAAAGCCACTCTATGTCCAAATCCACTGTCCAAAGCCACTCTCCAAAGCCACTCTCCAAAGCCACTGTATGTCCAAAGCCTCTGTCCAAAGCCACTATCCAAAGCCACTGTATGTCCAAAGCCACTGTATATCCAAAGGCACTGTCCAAAGCCACTGTATGTCCAAAGCAACTTGATGTCCAAAGCCACTGTCTAAAGCCACTGTATGTCCAAAGCCACTGTATGTCCAAAGCCACTGTCCAAAGCCACTGTATGTCCAAAGCCACTGTATGTCCAAAGCCACTGTCCAAAGCCACTGTATGTCCAAAGCCACTGTATGTCCAAAGCCACTGTCCAAAGCCACTGTATGTCCAAAGCCACTGTACAAACCAATGTCCAAATCCACTGTCCAAAGCTACTCTATGTCCAAATCTACTGTACAAAGCCACTGTCCAAAGCCACTGTCCAAAGCAATACTATGGCCAAAGCCACTGTCCAAAGCCACTGTCCAAAGCCACTGTCCAAAGCCACTCTATTTCCAAAGCCACTGTCCGAAGCCACTGTCCAAAGCCACTGTCCAAAGCCACTCTATGTCCAAAGCCACTGTCCAAAGCCACTCTCCAAAGCCACTGTCCAAAGCCACTGTATGTCCAAAGCCCCTGTATGTCCAAAGCCACTGTCCAAAGCTACTGTATGTCCAAAGCCACTGTATGTCCAAAGCCACTATCCAAAGCCACTCTATGTCCAAAGCCACTGTATATCCAAAGCCACTGTCCAAAGCCACTGTATGTCCAAAGCCACAGTATGTCCAAAGCCACTGTCTAAAGCCACTGTATGTCCAAAGCCACTGTCCAAAGCCACCGTATGTCCAAAGCCACTGTATGTCCAAAGCCACTGTCCATAGCCACTGTATGTCCAAAGCCACTCTATGTCCAAAGCCACTGTCCAAAGCCACTATATGTCCAAAGCCACTGTATGTCCAAAGCCACTGTCCAAAGCCACTCTATGTCCAAAGCCACTCTATGTCCAAAGACACTGTATGTCCAAAGCCACTGTTCAAAGCCACTGTATGTCCAAAGCCACTGTATGTCCAAAGCCACTGTCCAAAGCCACCGTATGTCCAAAGCCACGGTATGTCCAAAGCCACTGTCAAAAGCCACCGTATGTCCAAAGCCACTGTATGTCCAAAGCCACTGTCCAAAGCCACCCTATGTCGAAAGCCACTGTATGTCCAAAGCCACTATCCAAAGCCACTGTATGTCCAAAGCCACTGTATGTCCAAAGCCACTGTCCAAAGCCACTGTATGTCCAAAGCCACTCTATGTCCAAAACCACTGTCCAAAGCCAATGTATGTCCAAAGCCACTGTATGTCCAAAGCCACTGTCCAAAGCCACTGTATGTCCAAAGCCACTGTATGTCCAAAGCCACTGTCCAAAGCAACCGTATGTCCAAAGCCACTGTATGTCCAAAGCCACTGTCCAAACCACCGTATGTCCAAAGCCACTGTATGTCCAAAGCCACTCCCCAAAGCCACTCTCCAAAGCCACTCTATGTCCAAAGCCACTGTCCAAAGCCACTGTCCAAAGCCACTCTATGTCGAGAGCCACTGTCCAAAGCCACTCTCCAAAGCCACTGACCAAAGCCACTCTATGTCCAAAGCCACTGAACAAAGCCACTGTCCAAAGCCACTGACCAAAGCCACTCTATGTCCAATGCCATTGTCCAAAGCCACTGTCCAAAGCCACTGTCCAAAGCCACTCTATTTCGAAAGCCATTGTCTAAAGCCACTCTCCAAAGCCACTCTCCAAAGCCACTCTATGTCCAAAAGCACTGTCCAAAGCTGCTGTCCAAAGCCACTCTCCAAAGCCACTCTATGTCCAAAGCCACTGTCCAAAGCTACTCTCCAAAGCCACTCTCCAAAGCCACTGTATGTCCAAAGCCACTGTCCAAAGCCACTGTCCAAAGTCACTGTCCAAAGCCACTCTCCAAAGCCACTCTATGTCCAAAGCCACTGTCCAAAGCCACTGTCCAAAGCCACTCTCCAAAGCCACTCTATCTCCAAAGCCACTGTCCAAAGTCACTCTCCAAAGCCACTCTCCAAAGCCACTCTATGTCCAAAGCCACTGTCTATAGCCACTGTCCAAAGCCACTGTCCAAAGCCACTCTATGTCCAAAGCCACTGTACAAAGCCACTGTCCAAAGCCACTGTCCAAAGCAATACTATGTCCAAAGCCACTGTCCAAAGGCACTTTCCAAAGACACTCTATGTCCAAAGCCACTGTCCAAAGCCACTGTCCAAAGCCACTGTCCAAAGCCACTCTATGTCCAAAGCCACTGTCCAAAGCCACTCTATTTCCAAAACCACTGTCCAAAGCCACTCTCCAAAGCCACTGTCCTAAACCACTCTATGTCCAAAGCCACTGTCCAAAGCCACTCTCCAAAGCCACTGTCCAAAGCCACTGTATGTCCAAAGCCACTGTATGTCCAAAGCCACTGTCCAAAGCGACTGTATGTCCAAAGCCACTGTCCAAAGCCACTGTATGTCCAATGCCACTGTATGTCCAAAGCCACTATCCAAAGCCACTGTATGTCCAAAGCCACTGTCCAAAGCTACTGTATGTCCAAAGCCACTGTATGTCCAAAGCCACGGTCCAAAGCCACTGTATGTCCAAAGCCACTGTAAGTCCAAAGCCACTGTCCAAAGCCACTGTATGTCCAAAGCAACTCTATGTCCAAAGCCACTGTCCAAAGCCACTGTATGTCCAAAGCCACTGTATGTCCAAAGCCACTGTCCAAAGCCACTGTATGTCCAAAGCCACTGTACAAAGCCACTGTCCAAATCCACTGTCCAAAGCCACTCTATGTCCAAATCCACTGTACAAAGCCACTGTCCAAAGCCACTGTCCATAGCAATACTATGTCCAAAGCCACTGTCCAAAGCCACTGTCCAAAGCCACGGTCCAAAGCCACTCTATGTCCAAAGCCACTGTCCAAAGCCACTCTCCAATGCCACTTTCTAAAGCCACTCTATCTACAAAGCCACTGTCCAAAGCGACTGTCTAAAGTCACTGTCCAAAGCCACTCTATGTCCAAAGCAACTGTCCAAAGCCACTGTCCAAAGCCACTGTATGTCCAAAGCTACTGTATATCCAAAGCCACTGTCCAAAGCCATTGTATATCCAAAGCCACTGTCTAAAGCCACTGTATGTCCAATGCCAGTGTATGTCCAAAGCCACTATCCAAAGCCACTTTATGTCCAAAGCCACTGTATGTCCATAGCCACTGTCCAAAGCCACTGTATGTCCAAAGCCACTGTATGTCCAAAGCCACTGTCTAAAGCCACTGTATGTCCAAAGCCACTGTCCAAAGCCACTGTATGTCCAAAGCCACTGTATACCAAACACTGTACATAGCCACTGTATGTCCAAAGCCACTGTATGTCCAAAGCCACTGTCCAAAGCCACTGTATGTCCAAAGCCACTGTATGTCCAAAGCCACTGTATGTCCAAAGCCACTGTATGTCCAAAGCCACTGTCCAAAGCCACTGTATGTCCAAAGCCACTGTATGTCCAAAGCCACTGTCCAAAGCCACTGTATGTCCAAAGCCACGGTATGTCCAAAGCCACTGTCCAAAGCCACCGTATGTCCAAAGCCACTGTATGTCCAAAGCCACAGTCCAAAGCCACTGTATGTCCAAAGCCACTGTATGTCCAAAGCCACTGTCCAAAGCCACTGTATGTCCAAAGCCACTGTATGTCCAAAGCCATTGTCGAAAGCCACTGTCCAAAGCCACTCTCCAAAGCCACTCTATGTCCAAAGCCACTGTCCAAAGCCACTCTCCAAAGCCACTCTCCAAAGCCACTCTATGTCCAAAGCCACTGTCCAAACCCACTGTCCAAAGCCACTCTCCAAAGCCACTCTATGTCCAAAGCCACTGTCCAAAGCCACTCTCCAAAGCCACTTTCCTTAACCAATCTATGTCCAAAGCCACTGTCCAAAGCCACTCTCCAAAGCCACTGTCCAAAGCCACTCTATATCCAAAGCCACTGTCCAAAGCCACTCTCCAAAGCCACTGTCCAAAGCCACTGTATGTCCAAAGCCACTGTATGTCCAAAGCCACTGTATGTCCAAAGCTACTGTCCAAAGCCACTGTATGTCCAAAGCCACTGTATATCCAAAGCCACTGTCCAAAGCCACTGTATATCCAAAGCCACTGTCCAAAGCCACTGTATGTCCAATGCCACTGTATGTCCAAAGCCACTATCCAAAGCCACTCTATGTCCAAAGCCACTGTATGTCCATAGCCACTGTCCAAAGCCACTGTATGTCCAAAGCCACTGTATATCCAAAGCCACTGTCTAAAGCCACTGTATGTCCAAAGCCACTGTCCAAAGCCACTGTATGTCCAAAGCCACTGTATGTCCAAACACTGTACATAGTCACTGTATGTCCAAAGCCACTGTATGTCCAAAGCCACTGTCCAAAGCCACTGTATGTCCAAAGCCACTGTATGTCCAAAGCCACTGTATGTCCAAAGCCACTGTATGTCCAAAGCCACTGTCCAAAGCCACTGTATGTCCAAAGCCACTGTATGTCCAAAGCCACTGTCCAAAGCCACTGTATGTCCAAAGCCACGGTATGTCCAAAGCCACTGTCCAAAGCCACTGTATGTCCAAAGCCACTGTCCAAAGCCACTGTATGTCCAATGCCACTGTATGTCCAAAGCCACTATCCAAAGCCACTGTATGTCCAAAGCCACTGTATGTCCAAAGCCACTGTATGTCCAAAGCCACTGTCCAAAGCCACCGTATGTCCAAAGCCACTGTATGTCCAAAGCCACAGTCCAAAGCCACTGTATGACCAAAGCCACTGTATGTCCAAAGCCACTGTCCAAAGCCACTGTATGTCCAAAGCCACTGTATGTCCAAAGCCACTGTCTAAAGCCACTGTATGTCCAAAGCCACTGTATGTCCAAAGCCACTGTCCAAAGCCACTGTATGTCCAAAGCCACTGTATGTCCAAAGCCACTGTATGTCCAAAGCCACTGTCCAAAGCCACTGTATGTCCAAAGCCACTGTATGTCCAAAGCAACTGTATGTCCAAAGCTACTGTATGTCCAAAGCCACTGTCCAAAGCCACTATATGTCCAAAGCCACGGTATGTCCAAAGCCACTGTCCAAAGGCAAAGCCACTCTCCAAAGCCACTGTCCAAAGCCACTCTATGTCCAAAGCCACTGTGCAAAGCCACTCTCCAAAGCCACTGTCCAAAGCCACTCTATGTCCAAAGCCACTGTCGAAAGCCACTGTCCAAAGCCACTCTCCAAAGCCACTCTATGTCCATAGCTACTGTCCAAAGCCACTCTCCAAAGCCACTCTCCAAAGCCACTCTATGTCCAAAGCCACTGTCCAAACCCACTGTCCAAAGCCACTCTCCAAAGCCACTCTATGTCCAAAGCCATTGTACAAAGCCACTCTCCAAAGCCACTCTCCAAAGCCAATCAATATCCAAAGCCACTGTATAAAGCCACTGTCTAAAGCCACTCTCCAAAGCCACTCTATGTCCAAAGCCACTGTCCAAAGCCACTCTTCAAAGCCACTCTCCAAAGCCACTCTATGTCCAAAGCGACTGTCCAAAGCCACTCTCCAAAGCCACTGTCCAAAGCCACTCTATGTCCAAAGCCACTGTCCAAAGCCACTCTCCAAAGCCACTCTCCAAAGCCACTCTATGTCCAAAGCCACTGTCCAAAGCCACTGTCCAAAGCCATTCTCCAAAGCCACTCTCCAAAGCCACTCTATGTCCAAAGCCACTGTCCAAAGCCACTCTATGTCCAAAGCCACTGTCCAAAGCCACTGTCCAAAGCCACGGTCCAAAGCCACTCTATGTCCAAAGCCACTGTCCAAAGCCACTGTCCAAAGCCACTGTCCAAAGCCACTCTATGTCCAAAGCCACTGTCCAAAGCCACTCTCCAATGCCACTGTCCAAAGCCACTCTATCTACAAAGCCACTGTCCAAAGCCACTGTCCAATGCCACTCTATGTCCAAAGCCACTGTCCAAAGCCACTCTCCAAAGCCACTGTCCAAAGCCACTCTATGTCCAGAGCCACTGTCCAAAGCCACTCTCCAAAGCCACTGACCAAAGTCACTCTATGTCCAAAGCCACTGAACAAAGCCACTGTCCAAAGCCACTGACCAAAGCCACTCTATGTCCAATGCCATTGTCCAAAGCCACTGTCCAAAGCCACTGTCCAAAGCCACTCTATGTCCAAAGCCATTGTCTAAAGCCACTCTCCAAAGCCACTCTCCAAAGCCACTCTATGTCCAAAAGCACTGTCCAAAGCCACTGTCCAAAGCCACTCTCCAAAGCCACTCTATGTCCAAAGCCACTGTCCAAAGCCACTCTCCAAAGCCACTCTCCAAAGCCACTGTATGTCCAAAGCCACTGTCCAAAGCCACTGTCCAAAGCCACTCTCCAAAGCCACTCTATGTCGAAAGCCACTGTCCAAAGTCACTGTCCAAAGCCACTCTCCAAAGCCACTCTATGTCCAAAGCCACTGTCCAAAGCCACTGTCCAAAGCCACTCTCCAAAGCCACTCTATCTCCAAAGCCACTATCCAAAGTCACTCTCCAAAGCCACTCTCCAAAGCCACTCTATGTCCAAAGCCACTGTCTATAGCCACTGTCCAAAGCCACTGTCCAAAGCCACTCTATGTCCAAAGCCACTGTACAAAGCCACTGTCCAAAGCCACTGTCCAAAGCAATACTATGTCCAAAGCCACTGTCCAAAGGCACTTTCCAAAGACACTCTATGTCCAAAGCCACTGTCCAAAGCCACTGTCCAAAGCCACTGTCCAAAGCCACTCTATGTCCAAAGCCACTGTCCAAAGCCACTCTATTTCCAAAACCACTGTCCAAAGCCACTCTCCAAAGCCACTGTCCTAAACCACTCTATGTCCAAAGCCACTGTCCAAAGCCACTCTCCAAAGCCACTATCCAAAGCCACTGTATGTCCAAAGCCACTGTATGTCCAAAGCCACTGTCCAAAGCGACTGTATGTCCAAAGCCACTGTCCAAAGCCACTGTATGTCCAATGCCACTGTATGTCCAAAGCCACTATCCAAAGCCACTGTATGTCCAAAGCCACTGTATGTCCAAAGCTACTGTCCAAAGCCACTGTATGTCCAAAGCCACTGTATATCCAAAGCAACTGTCCAAAGCCACTGTATATCCAAAGCCACTGTCCAAAGCCACTGTATGTCCAATGCCACTGTATGTCCAAAGCCACTATCCAAAGCCACTTTATGTCCAAAGCCACTGTATGTCCATAGCCACTGTCCAAAGCCACTGTATGTCCAAAGCCACTGTATATCCAAAGCCACTGTCTAAAGCCACTGTATGTCCAAAGCCACTGTCCAAAGCCACTGTATGTCCAAAGCCACTGTATGTCCAAACACTGTACATAGTCACTGTATTTCCAAAGCCACTGTATGTCCAAAGCCACTGTCCAAAGCCACTGTATGTCCAAAGCCACTGTATGTCCAAAGCCACTGTATGTCCAAAGCCACTGTATGTCCAAAGCCACTGTCCAAAGCCACTGTATGTCCAAAGCCACTGTATGTCCAAAGCCACTGTCCAAAGCCACTGTATGTCCAAAGCCACGGTATGTCCAAAGCCACTGTCCAAAGCCACCGTATGTCCAAAGCCACTGTATGTCCAAAGCCACAGTCCAAAGCCACTTTATGTCCAAAGCCACTGTATGTCCAAAGCCACTGTCCAAAGCCACTGTATGTCCAAAGCCACTGTATGTCCAAAGCCACTGTCTAAAGCCACTGTATGTCCAAAGCCACTGTATGTCCAAAGCCACTGTCCAAAGCCACTGTATGTCCAAAGCCTCTGTATGTCCAAAGCCACTGTATGTCCAAAGCCACTGTCCAAAGCCACTGTATGTCCAAAGCCACTGTATGTCCAAAGCCACTGTATGTCCAAAGCCACTGTATGTCCAAAGCCACTGTCCAAAGCCGCTATATGTCCAAAGCCACTGTATGTCCAAAGCCACTGTCCAAAGGAAAAGCCACTCTCCAAAGCCACTGTCCAAAGCCACTCTATGTCCAAAGCCACTGTGCAAATCACTCTCCAAAGCCACTGTCCAAAGCCACTCTATGTCCAAAGCCACTGTCGAAAGCCACTGTCCAAAGCCACTCTCCAAAGCCACTCTATGTCCAAAGCTACTGTCCAAAGCCACTCTCCAAAGCCACTCTCCAAAGCCACTCTATGTCCAAAGCCACTGTCCAAACCCACTGTCCAAAGCCACTCTCCAAAGCCACTCTATGTCCAAAGCCACTGTCCAAAGCCACTCTCCAAAGCCACTCTCCAAAGCCACTGTATGTCCAAAGCCACTGTCCAAAGCCACTGTCCAAAGCCACTCTCCAAAGCCACTCTATGTCGAAAGCCACTGTCCAAAGTCACGGTCCAAAGCCACTCTCCAAAGCCACTCTATGTCCAAAGCCACTGTCCAAAGCCACTGTCCAAAGCCACTCTCCAAAGCCACTCTATCTCCAAAGCCACTATCCAAAGTCACTCTCCAAAGCCACTCTCCAAAGCCACTCTATGTCCAAAGCCACTGTCTATAGCCACTGTCCAAAGCCACTGTCCAAAGCCACTCTATGTCCAAAGCCACTGTACAAAGCCACTGTCCAAAGCCACTGTCCAAAGCAATACTATGTCCAAAGCCACTGTCCAAAGGCACTTTCCAAAGACACTCTATGTCCAAAGCCACTGTCCAAAGCCACTGTCCAAAGCCACTGTCCAAAGCCACTCTATGTCCAAAGCCACTGTCCAAAGCCACTCTATTTCCAAAACCACTGTCCAAAGCCACTCTCCAAAGCCACTGTCCTAAACCACTCTATGTCCAAAGCCACTGTCCAAAGCCACTCTCCAAAGCCACTATCCAAAGCCACTGTATGTCCAAAGCCACTGTATGTCCAAAGCCACTGTCCAAAGCGACTGTATGTCCAAAGCCACTGTCCAAAGCCACTGTATGTCCAATGCCACTGTATGTCCAAAGCCACTATCCAAAGCCACTGTATGTCCAAAGCCACTGTCCAAAGCTACTGTATGTCCAAAGCCACTGTATGTCCAAAGCCACTGTATGTCCAAAGCTACTGTCCAAAGCCACTGTATGTCCAAAGCCACTGTATATCCAAAGCAACTGTCCAAAGCCACTGTATATCCAAAGCCACTGTCCAAAGCCACTGTATGTCCAATGCCACTGTATGTCCAAAGCCACTATCCAAAGCCACTTTATGTCCAAAGCCACTGTATGTCCATAGCCACTGTCCAAAGCCACTGTATGTCCAAAGCCACTGTATATCCAAAGCCACTGTCTAAAGCCACTGTATGTCCAAAGCCACTGTCCAAAGCCACTGTATGTCCAAAGCCACTGTATGTCCAAACACTGTACATAGTCACTGTATTTCCAAAGCCACTGTATGTCCAAAGCCACTGTCCAAAGCCACTGTATGTCCAAAGCCACTGTATGTCCAAAGCCACTGTATGTCCAAAGCCACTGTATGTCCAAAGCCACTGTCCAAAGCCACTGTATGTCCAAAGCCACTGTATGTCCAAAGCCACTGTCCAAAGCCACTGTATGTCCAAAGCCACGGTATGTCCAAAGCCACTGTCCAAAGCCACCGTATGTCCAAAGCCACTGTATGTCCAAAGCCACAGTCCAAAGCCACTTTATGTCCAAAGCCACTGTATGTCCAAAGCCACTGTCCAAAGCCACTGTATGTCCAAAGCCACTGTATGTCCAAAGCCACTGTCTAAAGCCACTGTATGTCCAAAGCCACTGTATGTCCAAAGCCACTGTCCAAAGCCACTGTATGTCCAAAGTCTCTGTATGTCCAAAGCCACTGTATGTCCAAAGCCACTGTCCAAAGCCACTGTATGTCCAAAGCCACTGTATGTCCAAAGCCACTGTATGTCCAAAGCCACTGTCCAAAGCCGCTATATGTCCAAAGCCACTGTATGTCCAAAGCCACTGTCCAAAGGAAAAGCCACTCTCCAAAGCCACTGTCCAAAGCCACTCTATGTCCAAAGCCACTGTGCAAATCACTCTCCAAAGCCACTGTCCAAAGCCACTCTATGTCCAAAGCCACTGTCGAAAGCCACTGTCCAAAGCCACTCTCCAAAGCCACTCTATGTCCAAAGCTACTGTCCAAAGCCACTCTCCAAAGCCACTCTCCAAAGCCACTCTATGTCCAAAGCCACTGTCCAAACCCACTGTCCAAAGCCACTCTCCAAAGCCACTCTATGTCCAAAGCCATTGTACAAAGCCACTCTCCAAAGCCACTCTCCAAAGCCAATCAATATCCAAAGCCACTGTATAAAGCCACTGTCTAAAGCCACTCTCCAAAGCCACTCTATGTCCAAAGCCACTGTCCAAAGCCACTCTTCAAAGCCACTCTCCAAAGCCACTCTATGTCCAAAGCGACTGTCCAAAGCCACTCTCCAAAGCCACTGTCCAAAGCCACTCTATGTCCAAAGCCACTGTCCAAAGCCACTCTCCAAAGCCACTCTCCAAAGCCACTCTATGTCCAAAGCCACTGTCCAAAGCCACTGTCCAAAGCCATTCTCCAAAGCCACTCTCCAAAGCCACTCTATGTCCAAAGCCACTGTCCAAAGCCACTCTATGTCCAAAGCCACTGTCCAAAGCCACTGTCCAAAGCCACGGTCCAAAGCCACTCTATGTCCAAAGCCACTGTGCAAAGCCACTGTCCAAAGCCACTGTCCAAAGCCACTCTATGTCTAAAGCCACTGTCCAAAGCCACTCTCCAATGCCACTGTCCAAAGCCACTCTATCTACAAAGCCACTGTCCAAAGCCACTGTCCAATGCCACTCTATGTCCAAAGCCACTGTCCAAAGCCACTCTCCAAAGCCACTGTCCAAAGCCACTCTATGTCCAGAGCCACTGTCCAAAGCCACTCTCCAAAGCCACTGACCAAAGCCACTCTATGTCCAAAGCCACTGAACAAAGCCACTGTCCAAAGCCACTGACCAAAGCCACTCTATGTCCAATGCCATTGTCCAAAGCCACAGTCCAAAGCCACTGTCCAAAGCCACTCTATGTCCAAAGCCATTGTCTAAAGCCACTCTCCAAAGCCACTCTCCAAAGCCACTCTATGTCCAAAAGCACTGTCCAAAGCCACTGTCCAAAGCCACTCTCCAAAGCCACTCTATGTCCAAAGCCACTGTCCAAAGCCACTCTCCAAAGCCACTCTCCAAAGCCACTGTATGTCCAAAGCCACTGTCCAAAGCCACTGTCCAAAGCCACTCTCCAAAGCCACTCTATGTCGAAAGCCACTGTCCAAAGTCACTGTCCAAAGCCACTCTCCAAAGCCACTCTATGTCCAAAGCCACTGTCCAAAGCCACTGTCCAAAGCCACTCTCCAAAGCCACTCTATCTCCAAAGCCACTATCCAAAGTCACTCTCCAAAGCCACTCTCCAAAGCCACTCTATGTCCAAAGCCACTGTCTATAGCCACTGTCCAAAGCCACTGTCCAAAGCCACTCTATGTCTAAAGCCACTGTACAAAGCCACTGTCCAAAGCCACTGTCCAAAGCAATACTATGTCCAAAGCCACTGTCCAAAGGCACTTTCCAAAGACACTCTATGTCCAAAGCCACTGTCCAAAGCCACTGTCCAAAGCCACTGTCCAAAGCCACTCTATGTCCAAAGCCACTGTCCAAAGCCACTCTATTTCCAAAACCACTGTCCAAAGCCACTCTCCAAAGCCACTGCCCTAAACCACTCTATGTCCAAAGCCACTGTCCAAAGCCACTCTCCAAAGCCACTATCCAAAGCCACTGTATGTCCAAAGACACTGTATGTCCAAAGCCACTGTCCAAAGCGACTGTATGTCCAAAGCCACTGTCCAAAGCCACTGTATGTCCAATGCCACTGTATGTCCAAAGCCACTATCCAAAGCCACTGTATGTCCAAAGCCACTGTCCAAAGCCACTGTATGTCCAAAGCCACTGTATGTCCAAACATTGTTCATAGTCACTGTATGTCCAAAGCCACTGTATGTACAAAGCCACTGTCCAAAGCCACTGTATGTCCAAAGCCACTGTATGTCCAAAGCCACTGTATGTCCAAAGCCACTGTATGTCCAAAGCCACTGTCCAAAGCCACTGTATGTCCAAAGCCACTGTATGTCCAAAGCCACTGTCCAAAGCCACTGTATGTCCAAAGCCACGGTATGTCCAAAGCCACTGTCCAAAGCCACCGTATGTCCAAAGCCACTGTATGTCCAATGCCACAGTCCAAAGCCACTTTATGTCCAAAGCCACTGTATGTCCAAAGCCACTGTCCAAAGCCACTGTATGTCCAAAGCCACTGTATGTCCAAAGCCACTGTCTAAAGCCACTGTATGTCCAAAGCCACTGTATGTCCAAAGCCACTGTCCAAAGCCACTGTATGTCCAAAGCCTCTGTATGTCCAAAGCCACTGTATGTCCAAAGCCACTGTCCAAAGCCACTGTATGTCCAAAGCCACTGTATGTCCAAAGCCACTGTATGTCCAAAGCCACTGTATGTCCAAAGCCACTGTCCAAAGCCGCTATATGTCCAAAGCCACTGTATGTCCAAAGCCACTGTCCAAAGGAAAAGCCACTCTCCAAAGCCACTGTCCAAAGCCACTCTATGTCCAAAGCCACTGTGCAAATCACTCTCCAAAGCCACTGTCCAAAGCCACTCTATGTCCAAAGCCACTGTCGAAAGCCACTGTCCAAAGCCACTCTCCAAAGCCACTCTATGTCCAAAGCTACTGTCCAAAGCCACTCTCCAAAGCCACTCTCCAAAGCCACTCTATGTCCAAAGCCACTGTCCAAACCCACTGTCCAAAGCCACTCTCCAAAGCCACCTATGTCCAAAGCCATTGTACAAAGCCACTCTCCAAAGCCACTCTCTTATAAGCCAATCAATATCCAAAGCCACTGTATAAAGCCACTGTCTAAAGCCACTCTCCAAAGCCACTCTATGTCCAAAGCCACTGTCCAAAGCCACTCTTCAAAGCCACTCTCCAAAGCCACTCTATGTCCAAAGCGACTGTCCAAAGCCACTCTCCAAAGCCACTGTCCAAAGCCACTCTATGTCCAAAGCCACTGTCCAAAGCCACTCTCCAAAGCCACTCTCCAAAGCCACTCTATGTCCAGAGCCACTGTCCAAAGCCACTGTCCTAAGCCATTCTCCAAAGCCACTCTCCAAAGCCACTCTATGTCCAAAGCCACTGTCCAAAGCCACTCTATGTCCAAAGCCACTGTCCAAAGCCACTGTCCAAAGCCACGGTCCAAAGCCACTCTATGTCCAAAGCCACTGTCCAAAGCCACTGTCCAAAGCCACTGTTCAAAGCCACTCTATGTCTAAAGCCACTGTCCAAAGCCACTCTCCAATGCCACTGTCCAAAGCCACTCTATCTACAAAGCCACTGTCCAAAGCCACTGTCCAATGCCACTCTATGTCCAAAGCCACTTTCCAAAGCCACTCTCCAAAGCCACTGTCCAAAGCCACTCTATGTCCAGAGCCACTGTCCAAAGCCACTCTCCAAAGCCACTGACCAAAGCCACTCTATGTCCAAAGCCACTGAACAAAGCCACTGTCCAAAGCCACTGACCAAAGCCACTCTATGTCCAATGCCATTGTCCAAAGCCACTGTCCAAAGCCACTGTCCAAAGCCACTCTATGTCCAAAGCCATTGTCTAAAGCCACTCTCCAAAGCCACTCTCCAAAGCCACTCTATGTCCAAAAGCACTGTCCAAAGCCACTGTCCAAAGCCACTCTCCAAAGCCACTCTATGTCCAAAGCCACTGTCCAAAGCCACTCTCCAAAGCCACTCTCCAAAGCCACTGTATGTCCAAAGCCACTGTCCAAAGCCACTGTCCAAAGCCACTCTCCAAAGCCACTCTATGTCGAAAGCCACTGTCCAAAGTCACTGTCCAAAGCCACTCTCCAAAGCCACTCTATGTCCAAAGCCACTGTCCAAAGCCACTGTCCAAAGCCACTCTCCAAAGCCACTCTATCTCCAAAGCCACTATCCAAAGTCACTCTCCAAAGCCACTCTCCAAAGCCACTCTATGTCCAAAGCCACTGTCTATAGCCACTGTCCAAAGCCACTGTCCAAAGCCACTCTATGTCTAAAGCCACTGTACAAAGCCACTGTCCAAAGCCACTGTCCAAAGCAATACTATGTCCAAAGCCACTGTCCAAAGGCACTTTCCAAAGACACTCTATGTCCAAAGCCACTGTCCAAAGCCACTGTCCAAAGCCACTGTCCAAAGCCACTCTATGTCCAAAGCCACTGTCCAAAGCCACTCTATTTCCAAAACCACTGTCCAAAGCCACTCTCCAAAGCCACTGCCCTAAACCACTCTATGTCCAAAGCCACTGTCCAAAGCCACTCTCCAAAGCCACTATCCAAAGCCACTGTATGTCCAAAGCCACTGTGTGTCCAAAGCCACTGTCCAAAGCGATGTATGTCCAAAGCCACTGTCCAAAGCCACTGTATGTCCAATGCCACTGTATGTCCAAAGCCACTATCCAAAGCCACTGTATGTCCAAAGCCACTGTCCAAAGCTACTGTATGTCCAAAGCCACTGTATGTCCAAAGCCACTGTCCAAAGCCACGGTATGTCCAAAGCCACTGTATGTCCAAAGCCACTGTCCAAAGCCACTGTATGTCCGAAGCAACTGTATGTCCAAAGCCACTGTCCTAAGCCACTGTATGTCCAAAGCCACTGTATGTCCAAATCCACTGTCCAAAGCCACTGTATGTCCAAAGCCTCTGTACAAAGCCACTGTCCAAACCCACTGTCCAAAGCCACTCTATGTCCAAATCCACTGTACAAAGCCACTGTCCAAAGCCACTGTCCAAAGCAATACTATGTCCAAAGCCACTGTCCAAAGCTTCTGTCCAAAGCCACGGTCCAAAGCCACTCTATGTCCAAAGCCACTGTCCAAAGCCACTCTCCAATGCCACTGTCTAAAGCCACTCTATCTACAAAGCCACTGTCCAAAGCGACTGTCTAAAGTCACTGTCCAAAGCCACTCTATGTCCAAAGCAACTGTCCAAAGCCACTGTCCAAAGCCACTGTATGTCCAAAGCTACTGTATATTCAAAGCCACTGTCCAAAGCCACTGTATATCCAAAGCCACTGTCTAAAGCCACTGTATGTCCAATGCCAGTGTATGTCCAAAGCCACTATCCAAAGCCACTTTATGTCCAAAGCCACTGTATGTCCATAGCCACTGTCCAAAGCCACTGTATGTCCAAAGCCACTGTATGTCCAAAGCCACTGTCTAAAGCCACTGTATATCCAAAGCCACTGTCCAAAGCCACTGTATGTCCAAAGCAACTGTATACCAAACACTGTACATAGCCACTGTATGTCCAAAGCCACTGTATGTCCAAAGCCACTGTCCAAAGCCTCTGTATGTCCAAAGCCACTGTATGTCCAAAGCCACTGTATGTCCAAAGCCACTGTATGTCCAAAGCCACTGTCCAAAGCCACTGTATGTCCAAAGCCACTGTATGTCCAAAGCCACTGTCCAAAGCCACTGTATGTCCAAAGCCACGGTATGTCCAAAGCCACTGTCCAAAGCCACCGTATGTCCAAAGCCACTGTATGTCCAAAGCCACAGTCCAAAGCCACTGTATGTCCAAAGCCACTGTATGTCCAAAGCCACTGTCCAAAGCCACTGTATGTCCAAAGCCACTGTATGTCCAAAGCCACTGTCGAAAGTCACTGTCCAAAGCCACTCTCCAAAGCCACTCTATGTCCAAAGCCACTGTCCAAAGCCACTCTCCAAAGCCACTCTCCAAAGCCACTCTATGTCCAAAGCCACTGTCCAAACCCACTGTCCAAAGCCACTCTCCAAAGCCACTCTATGTCCAAAGCCACTGTCCAAAGCCACTCTCCAAAGCCACTCTCCAAAGCCACTCAATATCCAAAGCCACTGTACAAAGTCACTGTCCAAAGCCACTCTCCAAAGCCACTCTATGTCCAAAGCCACTGTCCAAAGCCACTCTCCAAAGCCACTCTCCAAAGCCACGCTATGTCCAAAGCCACTGTCCAAAGCCACTCTCCAAAGCCACTGTCCAAAGCCACTCTATGTCCAAAGCCACTGTCCAAAGCCACTCTCCAAAGCCACTGTCCAAAGCCACTCTATGTCCAAAGCCACTGTCCAAAGCCACTGTCCAAAGCCATTCTCCAAAGCCACTCTCCAAAGCCACTCTATGTCCAAAGCCACTGTCCAAAGCCACTGTCCAAAGCCACTGTCCAAAGCCACTCTATGTCCAAAGCCACTGTCCAAAGCCACTCTCCAACGCCACTGTCCAAAGCCACTCTATCTACAAAGCCACTGTCCAAAGCCACTGTCTAAAGTCACTGTCCAAAGCCACTCTATGTCCAAAGCAACTGTCCAAAGCCACTGTCCAAAGCCACTGTCCAAAGCCACTCTATGTCCAAAGCCACTGACCAAAGCCACTCTCCAAAGCTACTGTCCAAAGCCACTCTATGTCCAGAGCCACTGTCCAAAGCCACTCTCCAAAGCCACTGACCAAAGCCACTCTATGTCCAAAGCCACTGAACAAAGCCACTGTCCAAAGCCACTAACCAAAGCCACTCTATGTCCAATGCCATTGTCCAAAGCCACTGTCCAAAGCCACTGTCCAAAGCCACTCTCCAAAGCCACTGTCCTAAACCACTCTATGTCCAAAGCCACTGTCCAAAGCCACTCTCCAAAGCCACTGTCCAAAGCCACTGTATGTCCAAAGCCACTGTATGTCCAAAGCCACTGTCCAAAGCGACTGTATGTCCAAAGCCACTGTCCAAAGCCACTGTATGTCCAATGCCACTGTATGTCCAAAGCCACTATCCAAAGCCACTGTATATCCAAAGCCTCTGTCCAAAGCTACTGTATGTCCAAAGCCACTGTATGTCCAAAGCCACGGTCCAAAGCCACTGTATGTCCAAAGCCACTGTATGTCCAAAGCCACTGTCCAAAGCCACTGTATGTCCAAAGCAACTGTATGTCCAAAGCCACTGTCCAAAGCCACTGTATGTCCAAAGCCACTGTATGTCCAAAGCCACTGTCCAAAGCCACTGTATGTCCAAAGCCACTGTACAAAGCCACTGTCCAAATCCACTGTCCAAAGCCATACTATGTCCAAAGCCACTGTCCAAAGCCACTGTCCAAAGCCACGGTCCAAAGCCACTCTATGTCCAAAGCCACTGTCCAAAGCCACTCTCCAATGCCACTGTCTAAAGCCACTCTATCTACAAAGCCACTGTCCAAAGCGACTGTCTAAAGTCACTGTCCAAAGCCACTCTATGTCCAAAGCAACTGTCCAAAGCCACTGTATGTCCAAAGCTACTGTATATCCAAAGCCACTGTCCAAAGCCACTGTATATCCAAAGCCACTGTCTAAAGCCACTGTATGTCCAATGCCAGTGTATGTCCAAAGCCACTATCCAAAGCCACTTTATGTCCAAAGCCACTGTATGTCCATAGCCACTGTCCAAAGCCACTGTATGTCCAAAGCCACTGTATGTCCAAAGCCACTGTCTAAAGCCACTGTATGTCCAAAGCCACTGTCCAAAGCCACTGTATGTCCAAAGCCACTGTATACCAAACACTGTACATAGCCACTGTATGTCCAAAGCCACTGTATGTCCAAAGCCACTGTCCAAAGCCACTGTATGTCCAAAGCCACTGTATGTCCAAAGCCAGTGTATGTCCAAAGCCACTGTATGTCCAAAGCCACTGTCCAAAGCCACTGTATGTCCAAAGCCACTGTATGTCCAAAGCCACTGTCCAAAGCCACTGTATGTCCAAAGCCACGGTATGTCCAAAGCCACTGTCCAAAGCCACCGTATGTCCAAAGCCACTGTATGTCCAAAGCCACAGTCCAAAGCCACTGTATGTCCAAAGCCACTGTATGTCCAAAGCCACTGTCCAAAGCCACTGTATGTCCAAAGCCACTGTATGTCCAAAGCCATTGTCGAAAGCCACTGTCCAAAGCCACTCTCCAAAGCCACTCTATGTCCAAAGCCACTGTCCAAAGCCACTCTCCAAAGCCACTCTCCAAAGCCACTCTATGTCCAAAGCCACTGTCCAAACCCACTGTCCAAAGCCACTCTCCAAAGCCACTCTATGTCCAAAGCCACTGTCCAAAGCCACTCTCCAAAGCCACTTTCCTTAACCAATCTATGTCCAAAGCCACTGTCCAAAGCCACTCTCCAAAGCCACTCTCCAAAGCCACTGTCCAAAGCCACTCTATATCCAAAGCCACTGTCCAAAGCCACTCTCCAAAGCCACTGTCCAAAGCCACTGTATGTCCAAAGCCACTGTATGTCCAAAGCCACTGTATGTCCAAAGCCACTGTCCAAAGCCACTGTATGTCCAAAGCCACTGTATATCCAAAGCCACTGTCCAAAGCCACTGTATATCCAAAGCCACTGTCCAAAGCCACTGTATGTCCAATGCTACTGTATGTCCAAAGCCACTATCCAAAGCCACTTTATGTCCAAAGCCACTGTATGTCCATAGCCACTGTCCAAAGCCACTGTATGTCCAAAGCCACTGTCCAAATCCACTGTATGTCCAAAGCCACTGTATGTCCAAACACTGTACATAGTCACTGTATGTCCAAAGCCACTGTATGTCCAAAGCCACTGTCCAAAGCCACTGTATGTCCAAAGCCACTGTATGTCCAAAGCCACTGTATGTCCAAAGCCACTGTATGTCCAAAGCCACTGTCCAAAGCCACTGTATGTCCAAAGCCACTGTATGTCCAAAGCCACTGTCCAAAGCCACTGTATGTCCAAAGCCACGGTATGTCCAAAGCCACTGTCCAAAGCCACCGTATGTCCAAAGCCACTGTATGTCCAAAGCCACAGTCCAAAGCCACTGTATGTCCAAAGCCACTGTATGTCCAAAGCCACTGTCCAAAGCCACTGTATGTCCAAAGCCACTGTATGTCCAAAGCCACTGTCTAAAGCCACTGTATGTCCAAAGCCACTGTATGTCCAAAGCCACTGTCCAAAGCCACTGTATGTCCAAAGCAACTGTATATCCAAAGCCACTGTATGTCCAAAGCCACTGTCCAAAGCCACTGTATGTCCAAAGCCACTGTATGTCCAAAGCCACTGTATGTCCAAAGCCACTGTATGTCCAAAGCCACTGTCCAAAGCCACTATATGTCCAAAGCCACTGTATATCCAAAGCCACTGTCCAAAGGCAAAGCCACTCTCCAAAGCCACTGTCCAAAGCCACTCTATGTCCAAAGCCACTGTGCAAAGCCACTCTCCAAAGCCACTGTCCAAAGCCACTCTATGTCCAAAGCCACTGTCGAAAGCCACTGTCCAAAGCCACTCTCCAAAGCCACTCTATGTCCAAAGCTACTGTCCAAAGCCACTCTCCAAAGCCACTCTCCAAAGCCACTCTATGTCCAAAGCCACTGTCCAAACCCACTGTCCAAAGCCACTCTCCAAAGCCACTCTATGTCCAAAGCCATTGTACAAAGCCACTCTCCAAAGCCACTCTCCAAAGCCAATCAATATCCAAAGCCACTGTATAAAGCCACTGTCTAAAGCCACTCTCCAAAGCCACTCTATGTCCAAAGCCACTGTCCAAAGCCACTCTTCAAAGCCACTCTCCAAAGCCACTCTATGTCCAAAGCGAATGTCCAAAGCCACTCTCCAAAGCCACTGTCCAAAGCCACTCTATGTCCAAAGCCACTGTACAAAGCCACTCTCCAAAGCCACTCTCCAAAGCCACTCTATGTCCAAAGCCACTGTCCAAAGCCACTGTCCAAAGCCACTCTATTTCCAAAACCACTGTCCAAAGCCACTCTCCAAAGCCACTGGCCTAAACCACTCTATGTCCAAAGCCACTGTCCAAAGCCACTCTCCAAAGCCACTATCCAAAGCCACTGTATGTCCAAAGCCACTGTGTGTCCAAAGCCACTGTCCAAAGCGACTGTATGTCCAAAGCCACTGTCCAAAGCCACTGTATGTCCAATGCCACTGTATGTCCAAAGCCACTATCCAAAGCCACTGTATGTCCAAAGCCACTGTCCAAAGCTACTGTATGTCCAAAGCCACTGTATGTCCAAAGCCACTGTCCAAAGCCACGGTATGTCCAAAGCCACTGTATGTCCAAAGCCACTGTCCAAAGCCACTGTATGTCCGAAGCAACTGTATGTCCAAAGCCACTGTCCTAAGCCACTGTATGTCCAAAGCCACTGTATGTCCAAATCCACTGTCCAAAGCCACTGTATGTCCAAAGCCTCTGTACAAAGCCACTGTCCAAACCCACTGTCCAAAGCCACTCTATGTCCAAATCCACTGTACAAAGCCACTGTCCAAAGCCACTGTCCAAAGCAATACTATGTCCAAAGCCACTGTCCAAAGCTTCTGTCCAAAGCCACGGTCCAAAGCCACTCTATGTCCAAAGCCACTGTCCAAAGCCACTCTCCAATGCCACTGTCTAAAGCCACTCTATCTACAAAGCCACTGTCCAAAGCGACTGTCTAAAGTCACTGTCCAAAGCCACTCTATGTCCAAAGCAACTGTCCAAAGCCACTGTCCAAAGCCACTGTATGTCCAAAGCTACTGTATATTCAAAGCCACTGTCCAAAGCCACTGTATATCCAAAGCCACTGTCTAAAGCCACTGTATGTCCAATGCCAGTGTATGTCCAAAGCCACTATCCAAAGCCACTTTATGTCCAAAGCCACTGTATGTCCATAGCCACTGTCCAAAGCCACTGTATGTCCAAAGCCACTGTATGTCCAAAGCCACTGTCTAAAGCCACTGTATATCCAAAGCCACTGTCCAAAGCCACTGTATGTCCAAAGCAACTGTATACCAAACACTGTACATAGCCACTGTATGTCCAAAGCCACTGTATGTCCAAAGCCACTGTCCAAAGCCTCTGTATGTCCAAAGCCACTGTATGTCCAAAGCCACTGTATGTCCAAAGCCACTGTATGTCCAAAGCCACTGTCCAAAGCCACTGTATGTCCAAAGCCACTGTATGTCCAAAGCCACTGTCCAAAGCCACTGTATGTCCAAAGCCACGGTATGTCCAAAGCCACTGTCCAAAGCCACCGTATGTCCAAAGCCACTGTATGTCCAAAGCCACAGTCCAAAGCCACTGTATGTCCAAAGCCACTGTATGTCCAAAGCCACTGTCCAAAGCCACTGTATGTCCAAAGCCACTGTATGTCCAAAGCCACTGTCGAAAGTCACTGTCCAAAGCCACTCTCCAAAGCCACTCTATGTCCAAAGCCACTGTCCAAAGCCACTCTCCAAAGCCACTCTCCAAAGCCACTCTATGTCCAAAGCCACTGTCCAAACCCACTGTCCAAAGCCACTCTCCAAAGCCACTCTATGTCCAAAGCCACTGTCCAAAGCCACTCTCCAAAGCCACTCTCCAAAGCCACTCAATATCCAAAGCCACTGTACAAAGTCACTGTCCAAAGCCACTCTCCAAAGCCACTCTATGTCCAAAGCCACTGTCCAAAGCCACTCTCCAAAGCCACTCTCCAAAGCCACGCTATGTCCAAAGCCACTGTCCAAAGCCACTCTCCAAAGCCACTGTCCAAAGCCACTCTATGTCCAAAGCCACTGTCCAAAGCCACTCTCCAAAGCCACTGTCCAAAGCCACTCTATGTCCAAAGCCACTGTCCAAAGCCACTGTCCAAAGCCATTCTCCAAAGCCACTCTCCAAAGCCACTCTATGTCCAAAGCCACTGTCCAAAGCCACTGTCCAAAGCCACTGTCCAAAGCCACTCTATGTCCAAAGCCACTGTCCAAAGCCACTCTCCAATGCCACTGTCCAAAGCCACTCTATCTACAAAGCCACTGTCCAAAGCCACTGTCTAAAGTCACTGTCCAAAGCCACTCTATGTCCAAAGCAACTGTCCAAAGCCACTGTCCAAAGCCACTGTCCAAAGCCACTCTATGTCCAAAGCCACTGACCAAAGCCACTCTCCAAATCTACTGTCCAAAGCCACTCTATGTCCAGAGCCACTGTCCAAAGCCACTCTCCAAAGCCACTGACCAAAGCCACTCTATGTCCAAAGCCACTGAACAAAGCCACTGTCCAAAGCCACTAACCAAAGCCACTCTATGTCCAATGCCATTGTCCAAAGCCACTGTCCAAAGCCACTGTCCAAAGCCACTCTCCAAAGCCACTGTCCTAAACCACTCTATGTCCAAAGCCACTGTCCAAAGCCACTCTCCAAAGCCACTGTCCAAAGCCACTGTATGTCCAAAGCCACTGTATGTCCAAAGCCACTGTCCAAAGCGACTGTATGTCCAAAGCCACTGTCCAAAGCCACTGTATGTCCAATGCCACTGTATGTCCAAAGCCACTATCCAAAGCCACTGTATATCCAAAGCCTCTGTCCAAAGCTACTGTATGTCCAAAGCCACTGTATGTCCAAAGCCACGGTCCAAAGCCACTGTATGTCCAAAGCCACTGTATGTCCAAAGCCACTGTCCAAAGCCACTGTATGTCCAAAGCAACTGTATGTCCAAAGCCACTGTCCAAAGCCACTGTATGTCCAAAGCCACTGTATGTCCAAAGCCACTGTCCAAAGCCACTGTATGTCCAAAGCCACTGTACAAAGCCACTGTCCAAATCCACTGTCCAAAGCCATACTATGTCCAAAGCCACTGTCCAAAGCCACTGTCCAAAGCCACGGTCCAAAGCCACTCTATGTCCAAAGCCACTGTCCAAAGCCACTCTCCAATGCCACTGTCTAAAGCCACTCTATCTACAAAGCCACTGTCCAAAGCGACTGTCTAAAGTCACTGTCCAAAGCCACTCTATGTCCAAAGCAACTGTCCAAAGCCACTGTCCAAAGCCACTGTATGTCCAAAGCTACTGTATATCCAAAGCCACTGTCCAAAGCCACTGTATATCCAAAGCCACTGTCTAAAGCCACTGTATGTCCAATGCCAGTGTATGTCCAAAGCCACTATCCAAAGCCACTTTATGTCCAAAGCCACTGTATGTCCATAGCCACTGTCCAAAGCCACTGTATGTCCAAAGCCACTGTATGTCCAAAGCCACTGTCTAAAGCCACTGTATGTCCAAAGCCACTGTCCAAAGCCACTGTATGTCCAAAGCCACTGTATACCAAACACTGTACATAGCCACTGTATGTCCAAAGCCACTGTATGTCCAAAGCCACTGTCCAAAGCCACTGTATGTCCAAAGCCACTGTATGTCCAAAGCCAGTGTATGTCCAAAGCCACTGTATGTCCAAAGCCACTGTCCAAAGCCACTGTATGTCCAAAGCCACTGTATGTCCAAAGCCACTGTCCAAAGCCACTGTATGTCCAAAGCCACGGTATGTCCAAAGCCACTGTCCAAAGCCACCGTATGTCCAAAGCCACTGTATGTCCAAAGCCACAGTCCAAAGCCACTGTATGTCCAAAGCCACTGTATGTCCAAAGCCACTGTCCAAAGCCACTGTATGTCCAAAGCCACTGTATGTCCAAAGCCATTGTCGAAAGCCACTGTCCAAAGCCACTCTCCAAAGCCACTCTATGTCCAAAGCCACTGTCCAAAGCCACTCTCCAAAGCCACTCTCCAAAGCCACTCTATGTCCAAAGCCACTGTCCAAACCCACTGTCCAAAGCCACTCTCCAAAGCCACTCTATGTCCAAAGCCACTGTCCAAAGCCACTCTCCAAAGCCACTTTCCTTAACCAATCTATGTCCAAAGCCACTGTCCAAAGCCACTCTCCAAAGCCACTGTCCAAAGCCACTCTATATCCAAAGCCACTGTCCAAAGCCACTCTCCAAAGCCACTGTCCAAAGCCACTGTATGTCCAAAGCCACTGTATGTCCAAAGCCACTGTATGTCCAAAGCCACTGTCCAAAGCCACTGTATGTCCAAAGCCACTGTATATCCAAAGCCACTGTCCAAAGCCACTGTATATCCAAAGCCACTGTCCAAAGCCACTGTATGTCCAATGCTACTGTATGTCCAAAGCCACTATCCAAAGCCACTTTATGTCCAAAGCCACTGTATGTCCATAGCCACTGTCCAAAGCCACTGTATGTCCAAAGCCACTGTCCAAATCCACTGTATGTCCAAAGCCACTGTATGTCCAAACACTGTACATAGTCACTGTATGTCCAAAGCCACTGTATGTCCAAAGCCACTGTCCAAAGCCACTGTATGTCCAAAGCCACTGTATGTCCAAAGCCACTGTATGTCCAAAGCCACTGTATGTCCAAAGCCACTGTCCAAAGCCACTGTATGTCCAAAGCCACTGTATGTCCAAAGCCACTGTCCAAAGCCACTGTATGTCCAAAGCCACGGTATGTCCAAAGCCACTGTCCAAAGCCACCGTATGTCCAAAGCCACTGTATGTCCAAAGCCACAGTCCAAAGCCACTGTATGTCCAAAGCCACTGTATGTCCAAAGCCACTGTCCAAAGCCACTGTATGTCCAAAGCCACTGTATGTCCAAAGCCACTGTCTAAAGCCACTGTATGTCCAAAGCCACTGTATGTCCAAAGCCACTGTCCAAAGCCACTGTATGTCCAAAGCAACTGTATATCCAAAGCCACTGTATGTCCAAAGCCACTGTCCAAAGCCACTGTATGTCCAAAGCCACTGTATGTCCAAAGCCACTGTATGTCCAAAGCCACTGTATGTCCAAAGCCACTGTCCAAAGCCACTATATGTCCAAAGCCACTGTATATCCAAAGCCACTGTCCAAAGGCAAAGCCACTCTCCAAAGCCACTGTCCAAAGCCACTCTATGTCCAAAGCCACTGTGCAAAGCCACTCTCCAAAGCCACTGTCCAAAGCCACTCTATGTCCAAAGCCACTGTCGAAAGCCACTGTCCAAAGCCACTCTCCAAAGCCACTCTATGTCCAAAGCTACTGTCCAAAGCCACTCTCCAAAGCCACTCTCCAAAGCCACTCTATGTCCAAAGCCACTGTCCAAACCCACTGTCCAAAGCCACTCTCCAAAGCCACTCTATGTCCAAAGCCATTGTACAAAGCCACTCTCCAAAGCCACTCTCCAAAGCCAATCAATATCCAAAGCCACTGTATAAAGCCACTGTCTAAAGCCACTCTCCAAAGCCACTCTATGTCCAAAGCCACTGTCCAAAGCCACTCTTCAAAGCCACTCTCCAAAGCCACTCTATGTCCAAAGCGACTGTCCAAAGCCACTCTCCAAAGCCACTGTCCAAAGCCACTCTATGTCCAAAGCCACTGTACAAAGCCACTCTCCAAAGCCACTCTCCAAAGCCACTCTATGTCCAAAGCCACTGTCCAAAGCCACTCTATGTCCAAACCCACTGTCCAAAGCCACTGTCCAAAGCCACGGTCCAAAGCCACTCTATGTCCAAAGCCACTATCCAAAGCCACTGTCCAAAGCCACTGTCCAAAGCCACTCTATGTCCAAAGCCACTGTCCAAAGCCACTCTCCAATGCCACTGTCCAAAGCCACTCTATCTACAAAGCCACTGTCCAAAGCCACTGTCCAATGCCACTCTATGTCCAAAGCCACTGTCCAAAGCCACTCTCCAAAGCCACTGTCCAAGCCACTCTATGTCCAGAGCCACTGTCCAAAGCCACTCTCCAAAGCCACTGACCAAAGCCACTCTATGTCCAAAGCCACTGAACAAAGCCACTGTCCAAAGCTACTGACCAAAGCCACTCTATGTCCAATGCCATTGTCCAAAGCCACTGTCCAAAGCCACTGTCCAAAGCCACTCTATGTCCAAAGCCATTGTCTAAAGCCACTCTCCAAAGCCACTCTCCAAAGCCACTCTATGTCCAAAAGCACTGTCCAAAGCCACTGTCCAAAGCCACTCTCCAAAGCCACTCTATGTCCAAAGCCACTGTCCAAAGCCACTCTCCAAAGCCACTCTCCAAAGCCACTGTATGTCCAAAGCCACTGTCCAAAGCCACTGTCCAAAGCCACTCTCCAAAGCCACTCTATGTCGAAAGCCACTGTCCAAAGTCACTGTCCAAAGCCACTCTCCAAAGCCACTCTATGTCCAAAGCCACTGTCCAAAGCCACTGTCCAAAGCCACTCTCCAAAGCCACTCTATCTCCAAAGCCACTGTCCAAAGTCACTCTCCAAAGCCACTCTCCAAAGCCACTCTATGTCCAAAGCCACTGTCTATAGCCACTGTCCAAAGCCACTGTCCAAAGCCACTCTATGTCCAAAGCCACTGTACAAAGCCACTGTCCAAAGCCACTGTCCAAAGCAATACTATGTCCAAAGCCACTGTCCAAAGGCACTTTCCAAAGACACTCTATGTCCAAAGCCACTGTCCAAAGCCACTGTCCAAAGCCACTGTCCAAAGCCACTCTATGTCCAAAGCCACTGTCCAAAGCCACTCTATTTCCAAAACCACTGTCCAAAGCCACTCTCCTAAGCCACTGTCCTAAACCACTCTATGTCCAAAGCCACTGTCCAAAGCCACTCTCCAAAGCCACTGTCCAAAGCCACTGTATGTCCAAAGCCACTGTATGTCCAAAGCCACTGTCCAAAGCGACTGTATGTCCAAAGCCACTGTCCAAAGCCACTGTATGTCCAATGCCACTGTATATCCAAAGCCACTATCCAAAGCCACTGTATGTCCAAAGCCACTGTCCAAAGCTACTGTATGTCCAAAGCCACTGTATGTCCAAAGCCAATGTCCAAAGCCACTGTATGTCCAAAGCCACTGTATGTCCAAAGCCACTGTCCAAAGCCACTGTATGTCCAAAGCAACTGTATGTCCAAAGCCACTGTCCAAAGCCACTGTATGTCCAAAGCCACTGTATGTCCAAATCCACTGTCCAAAGCCACTGTATGTCCAAAGCCACTGTACAAAGCCACTGTCCAAATCCACTGTCCAAAGCCACTCTATGTCCAAATCCACTGTACAAAGCCACTGTCCAAAGCCACTGTCCAAAGCAATAATATGTCCTAAGCCACTGTCCAAAGCCACTGTCCAAAGCCACGGTCCAAAGCCACTCTATGTCCAAAGCCACTGTCCAAAGCCACTCTCCAATGCCACTGTCTAAAGCCACTCTATCTACAAAGCCACTGTCCAAAGCGACTGTCTAAAGTCACTGTCCAAAGCCACTCTATGTCCAAAGCAACTGTCCAAAGCCACTGTCCAAAGCCACTGTATGTCCAAAGCTACTGTATATCCAAAGCCACTGTCCAAAGCCACTGTATATCCAAAGCCACTGTCTAAAGCCACTGTATGTCCAATGCCAGTGTATGTCCAAAGCCACTATCCAAAGCCACTTTATGTCCAAAGCCACTGTATGTCCATAACCACTGTCCAAAGCCACTGTATGTCCAAAGCCACTGTATGTCCAAAGCCACTGTCTAAAGCCACTGTATGTCCAAAGCCACTGTCCAAAGCCACTGTATGTCCAAAGCCACTGTATACCAAACACTGTACATAGCCACTGTATGTCCAAAGCCACTGTATGTCCAAAGCCACTGTCCAAAGCCACTGTATGTCCAAAGCCACTGTATGTCCAAAGCCACTGTATGTCCAAAGCCACTGTATGTCCAAAGCCACTGTCCAAAGCCACTGTATGTCCAAAGCCACTGTATGTCCAAAGCCACTGTCCAAAGCCACTGTATGTCCAAAGCCACGGTATGTCCAAAGCCACTGTCCAAAGCCACCGTATGTCCAAAGCCACTGTATGTCCAAAGCCACAGTCCAAAGCCACTGTATGTGCAAAGCCACTGTATGTCCAAAGCCACTGTCCAAAGCCACTGTATGTCCAAAGCCACTGTATGTCCAAAGCCACTGTCGAAAGCCACTGTCCAAAGCCACTCTCCAAAGCCACTCTATGTCCAAAGCCACTGTCCAAAGCCACTCTCCAAAGCCACTCTCCAAAGCCACTCTATGTCCAAAGCCACTGTCCAAAGCCACTGTCCAAAGCCACTCTCCAAAGCCACTCTATGTCCAAAGCCACTGTCCAAAGCCACTCTCCAAAGCCACTCTCCAAAGCCACTCAATATCCAAAGCCACTGTACAAAGCCACTGTCCAAAGCCACTCTCCAAAGCCACTCTATGTCCAAAGCCACTGTCCAAAGCCACTCTCCAAAGCCACTCTCCAAAGCCACGCTATGTCCAAAGCCACTGTCCAAAGCCACTCTCCAAAGCCACTGTCCAAAGCCACTCTATGTCCAAAGCCACTGTCCAAAGCCACTCTCCAAAGCCACTGTCCAAAGCCACTCTATGTCCAAAGCCACTGTCCAAAGCCACTGTCCAAAGCCATTCTCCAAAGCCACTCTCCAAAGCCACTCTATGTCCAAAGCCACTGTCCAAAGCCACTCTATGTCCAAAGCCACTGTCCAAAGCCACTGTCCAAAGCCACGGTCCAAAGCCACTCTATGTCCAAAGCCACTGTCCAAAGCCACTGTCCAAAGCCACTGTCCAAAGCCACTCTATGTCCAAAGCCACTGTCCAAAGCCACTCTCCAATGCCACTGTCCAAAGCCACTCTATCTACAAAGCCACTGTCCAAAGCCACTGTCTAAAGTCACTGTCCAAAGCCAATCTATGTCCAAAGCAACTGTCCAAAGCCACTGTTCAAAGCCACTGTCCAAAGCCACTCTATGTCCAAAGCCACTGACCAAAGCCACTCTCCAATGCCACTGTCCAAAGCCACTCTATCTACAAAGCCACTGTCCAAAGCCACTGTCTAAAGTCACTGTCCAAAGCCAATCTATGTCCAAAGCAACTGTCCAAAGCCACTGTCCAAAGCCACTGTCCAAAGCCACTCTATGTCCAAAGCCACTGACCAAAGCCACTCTCCAAAGCTACTCTCCAAAGCCACTCTATGTCCAGAGCCACTGTCCAAAGCCACTCTCCAAAGCCACTGACCAAAGCCACTCTATGTCCAAAGCCACTGAACAAAGCCACTGTCCAAAGCCACTAACCAAAGCCACTCTATGTCCAATGCCATTGTCCAAAGCCACTGTCCAAAGCCACTGTCCAAAGCCACTCTATGTCCAAAGCCATTGTCTAAAGCCACTCTCCAAAGCCACTCTCCAAAGCCACTCTATGTCCAAAAGCACTGTCCAAAGCCACTGTCAAAAGCCACTCTCCAAAGCCACTCTATGTCCAAAGCCACTGTCCAAAGCCACTCTCCAAAGCCATTCTCCAAAGCCACTGTATGTCCAAAGCCACTGTCCAAAGCCACTGTCCAAAGCCACTCTCCAAAGCCACTCTATGTCCAAAGCCACTGTCCAAAGTCACTGTCCAAAGCCACTCTCCAAAGCCACTCTATGTCCAAAGCCACTGTCCAAAGCCACTCTCCAAAGCCACTCTCCAAAGCCACTCTATGTCCAAAGCCACTATCCAAAGCCACTGTCCAAAGCCACTCTCCAAAGCCACTCTATCTCCAAAGCCACTGTCCAAAGTCACGCTCCAAAGCCACTCTCCAAAGCCACTCTATGTCCAAAGCCACTGTCTATAGCCACTGTCCAAAGCCACTGTCCAAAGTCACTGTCCAAAGCAATACTATGTCCAAAGCCACTGTCCAAAGGCACTGTCCAAAGACACTCTATGTCCAAAGCCACTGTCCAAAGCCACTGTCCAAAGCCACTGTCCAAAGCCACTCTATGTCCAAAGCCACTGTCCAAAGCCACTCTATTTCCAAAGCCATTGTCCAAAGCCACTCTCCAAAGCCACTGTCCTAAACCACTCTATGTCCAAAGCCACTGTCCTAAGCCACTCTCCAAAGCCACTGTCCAAAGCCACTCTATGTCCAAAGCCACTGTCCAAAGCCACTCTCCAAAGCCACTGTCCAAAGCCACTGTATGTCCAAAGCCACTGTATGTCCAAAGCCACTGTCCAAAGCGACTGTATGTCCAAAGCCACTGTCCAAAGCCACTGTATGTCCAATGCCACTGTATGTCCAAAGCCACTATCCAAAGCCACTGTATGTCCAAAGCCACTGTCCAAAGCCACTGTATGTCCAAAGCCACTGTATGTCCAAAGCCATTGTCCATAGCCACTGTATGTCCAAAGCCACTGTATGTCCAAAGCCACTGTCCAAAGACACTGTATGTCCAAAGCCACTGTATGTCCAAAGCCACTGTCCAAAGCCACTGTATGTCCAAAGCCACTGTATGTCCAAACCCACTGTCCAAAGCCACTGTATGTCCAAAGCCACTGTACAAAGCCACTGTCCAAATCCACTGTCCAAAGCCACTCTATGTCCAAATCCACTGTACAAAGCCACTGTCCAAAGCCACTGTCCAAAGCAATACTATGTCCAAAGCCAGTGTCCAAAGCCACTGTCCAAAGCCATTGTCCAAAGCCACTCTATGTCCAAAGCCACTGTCCGAAGCCACTGTCCAAAGCCACTGTTCAAAGCCACTCTATGTCCAAAGCCACTGTCCAAAGCCACTCTCCAAAGCCACTGTCCAAAGCCACTGTCCAAAGCCACTCTATGTCCAAAGCCACTCTATGTCCAAAGCCACTCTATGTCCAAAGCCACTGTATGTCCAAAGCCACTGTTCAAAGCCACTGTATGTCCAAAGCCACTGTATGTCCAAAGCCACTGTCCAAAGCCACCGTAAATCCAAAGCCACGGTATGTCCAAAGCCACTGTCCAAAGCCACCGTATGTCCAAAGCCACTGTATGTCCAAAACCACTGTCCAAAGCCACCGTATGTCCAAAGCCACTGTATGTCCATTGCCACTGTCCAAAGCCACTGTATGTCCAAAGCCACTGTATGTCCAAAGCCACTGTCCAAAGCCACTGTATGTCCAAAGCCACTGTATGTCCAAAGCCACTGTCCAAAGCCACGGTATGTCCAAAGCCACTGTATGTCCAAAGCCACTGTCCAAAGCAACCGTATGTCCAAAGCCACTGTATGTCCAAAGCCACTGTCCAAAGCCACCGTATGTCTAAAGCCACTGTATGTCCAAAGCCACTCTCCAAAGCCACTCTCCAAAGCCACTCTATGTCCAAAGCCACTGTCCAAAGCCACTCTCCAAAGCCACTGTCCGAAGCCACTCTATGTCCAAAGCCACTGTCCAAAGCCACTCTCCAAAGCCACTGTCCAAAGCCACTATATGTCCAAAGCCACTGTCCAAAGCCACTCTGCAAAGCCACTCTCCAAAGCCACTCTATGTCCAAAGCCACTGTATGTCCAAAGCCACTGTCCAAAGCCACTGTATGGCCAAAGCCACTGTATGTCCAAAGCGACTGTCCAAAGCCACTGTATGTCCGAAGCTACTGTATGTCCAAAGCCACTATCCAAAGCTACTGTTTGTCCAAAGCCACTGTATGTCCATAGCCACTGTATGTCCAAAGCCACTGTCCAAAGCCACTGTATGTCCAAAGCCACTGTCCAAAGCCACTGTCCAAAGTCACTGTCCAAAGCCTTTCTATGTCCAAAGCCACTGTCCAAAGCCACAGTCCAAAGCCACTTTCCAAAGCCACTGTCCAAAGCCACTCTATGTCCAAAGCCACTGTCCAAAGCCACTCTAAGTCCAAAGCCACTATCCAAAGCCACTCTCCAAAGCCACTCTCCAAAGCCACTCTATGTCCAAAGCCACTGTCCAAAGCCACTCTCCAAACCACTATCCAAATCCACTCTATGTCCAAAGTCACTGTCCAAAGCCAATCTCCAAAGCCACTCTCCAAAGCCACTCTATGTCCAAAGCCAGTCCAAAGCCACTCTCCAAAGCCACTCTATGTCCAAAGCAAGTCCAAAGCCACTCTCCAAAGCCACTCTCCAAAGCCACTCTATGTCCAAAGCCACTGTCCAAAGCCATTCTCCAAAGCCACTCTCCAAAGCCACTCTATGTCCAAAGCCACTGTCCAAAGCCACTCTATGTCCAAAGCCACTGTCCAAAGCCACTCTCCAAAGCTACTCTCCAAAGCCACTCTATGTCCAGAGCCACTGTCCAAAGCCACTCTCCAAAGCCACTGACCAAAGCCACTCTATGTCCAAAGCCACTGAACAAAGCCACTGTCCAAAGCCACTAACCAAAGCCACTCTATGTCCAATGCCATTGTCCAAAGCCACTGTCCAAAGCCACTGTCCAAAGCCACTCTATGTCCAAAGCCATTGTCTAAAGCCACTCTCCAAAGCCACTCTCCAAAGCCACTCTATGTCCAAAAGCACTGTCCAAAGCCACTGTCAAAAGCCACTCTCCAAAGCCACTCTATGTCCAAAGCCACTGTCCAAAGCCACTCTCCAAAGCCATTCTCCAAAGCCACTGTATGTCCAAAGCCACTGTCCAAAGCCACTGTCCAAAGCCACTCTCCAAAGCCACTCTATGTCCAAAGCCACTGTCCAAAGTCACTGTCCAAAGCCACTCTCCAAAGCCACTCTATGTCCAAAGCCACTGTCCAAAGCCACTCTCCAAAGCCACTCTCCAAAGCCACTCTATGTCCAAAGCCACTATCCAAAGCCACTGTCCAAAGCCACTCTCCAAAGCCACTCTATCTCCAAAGCCACTGTCCAAAGTCACGCTCCAAAGCCACTCTCCAAAGCCACTCTATGTCCAAAGCCACTGTCTATAGCCACTGTCCAAAGCCACTGTCCAAAGTCACTGTCCAAAGCAATACTATGTCCAAAGCCACTGTCCAAAGGCACTGTCCAAAGACACTCTATGTCCAAAGCCACTGTCCAAAGCCACTGTCCAAAGCCACTGTCCAAAGCCACTCTATGTCCAAAGCCACTGTCCAAAGCCACTCTATTTCCAAAGCCATTGTCCAAAGCCACTCTCCAAAGCCACTGTCCTAAACCACTCTATGTCCAAAGCCACTGTCCTAAGCCACTCTCCAAAGCCACTGTCCAAAGCCACTCTATGTCCAAAGCCACTGTCCAAAGCCACTCTCCAAAGCCACTGTCCAAAGCCACTGTATGTCCAAAGCCACTGTATGTCCAAAGCCACTGTCCAAAGCGACTGTATGTCCAAAGCCACTGTCCAAAGCCACTGTATGTCCAATGCCACTGTATGTCCAAAGCCACTATCCAAAGCCACTGTATGTCCAAAGCCACTGTCCAAAGCCACTGTATGTCCAAAGCCACTGTATGTCCAAAGCCATTGTCCATAGCCACTGTATGTCCAAAGCCACTGTATGTCCAAAGCCACTGTCCAAAGACACTGTATGTCCAAAGCCACTGTATGTCCAAAGCCACTGTCCAAAGCCACTGTATGTCCAAAGCCACTGTATGTCCAAACCCACTGTCCAAAGCCACTGTATGTCCAAAGCCACTGTACAAAGCCACTGTCCAAATCCACTGTCCAAAGCCACTCTATGTCCAAATCCACTGTACAAAGCCACTGTCCAAAGCCACTGTCCAAAGCAATACTATGTCCAAAGCCAGTGTCCAAAGCCACTGTCCAAAGCCATTGTCCAAAGCCACTCTATGTCCAAAGCCACTGTCCGAAGCCACTGTCCAAAGCCACTGTTCAAAGCCACTCTATGTCCAAAGCCACTGTCCAAAGCCACTCTCCAAAGCCACTGTCCAAAGCCACTGTCCAAAGCCACTCTATGTCCAAAGCCACTCTATGTCCAAAGCCACTCTATGTCCAAAGCCACTGTTCAAAGCCACTGTATGTCCAAAGCCACTGTATGTCCAAAGCCACTGTCCAAAGCCACCGTAAATCCAAAGCCACGGTATGTCCAAAGCCACTGTCCAAAGCCACCGTATGTCCAAAGCCACTGTATGTCCAAAACCACTGTCCAAAGCCACCGTATGTCCAAAGCCACTGTATGTCCATTGCCACTGTCCAAAGCCACTGTATGTCCAAAGCCACTGTATGTCCAAAGCCACTGTCCAAAGCCACTGTATGTCCAAAGCCACTGTATGTCCAAAGCCACTGTCCAAAGCCACGGTATGTCCAAAGCCACTGTATGTCCAAAGCCACTGTCCAAAGCAACCGTATGTCCAAAGCCACTGTATGTCCAAAGCCACTGTCCAAAGCCACCGTATGTCTAAAGCCACTGTATGTCCAAAGCCACTCTCCAAAGCCACTCTCCAAAGCCACTCTATGTCCAAAGCCACTGTCCAAAGCCACTCTCCAAAGCCACTGTCCGAAGCCACTCTATGTCCAAAGCCACTGTCCAAAGCCACTCTCCAAAGCCACTGTCCAAAGCCACTATATGTCCAAAGCCACTGTCCAAAGCCACTCTCCAAAGCCACTCTCCAAAGCCACTCTATGTCCAAAGCCACTGTATGTCCAAAGCCACTGTCCAAAGCCACTGTATGGCCAAAGCCACTGTATGTCCAAAGCGACTGTCCAAAGCCACTGTATGTCCGAAGCTACTGTATGTCCAAAGCCACTATCCAAAGCTACTGTTTGTCCAAAGCCACTGTATGTCCATAGCCACTGTATGTCCAAAGCCACTGTCCAAAGCCACTGTATGTCCAAAGCCACTGTCCAAAGCCACTGTCCAAAGTCACTGTCCAAAGCCTTTCTATGTCCAAAGCCACTGTCCAAAGCCACAGTCCAAAGCCACTTTCCAAAGCCACTGTCCAAAGCCACTCTATGTCCAAAGCCACTGTCCAAAGCCACTCTAAGTCCAAAGCCACTATCCAAAGCCACTCTCCAAAGCCACTCTCCAAAGCCACTCTATGTCCAAAGCCACTGTCCAAAGCCACTCTCCAAACCACTATCCAAATCCACTCTATGTCCAAAGTCACTGTCCAAAGCCAATCTCCAAAGCCACTCTCCAAAGCCACTCTATGTCCAAAGCCAGTCCAAAGCCACTCTCCAAAGCCACTCTATGTCCAAAGCAAGTCCAAAGCCACTCTCCAAAGCCACTCTCCAAAGCCACTCTATGTCCAAAGCCACTGTCCAAAGCCATTCTCCAAAGCCACTCTCCAAAGCCACTCTATGTCCAAAGCCACTGTCCAAAGCCACTCTATGTCCAAAGCCACTGTCCAAAGCCACTGTCCAAAGCCACGGTCCAAATCCACTCTATGTCCAAAGCCACTGTCCAAAGCCACTGTCCAAAGCCACTGTCCAAAGCCACTCTATGTCCAAAGCCACTGTCCAAAGCCACTCTCCAATGCCACTGTCCAAAGCCACTCTATCTACAAAGCAACTGTCCAAAGCCACTGTCCAAAGCCACTGTCCAAAGCCACTCTATGTCCAAAGCCACTGTGCAAAGCCACTCTCCAAAGCCACTGTCCAAAGCCACTCTATGTCCAGAGCCACTGTCCAAAGCCACTCTCCAAAGCCACTGACCAAAGCCACTCTATGTCCAAAGCCACTGAACAAAGCCACTGTCCAAAGCCACTGACCAAAGCCACTCTATGTCCAATGCCATTGTCCAAAGCCACTGTCCAAAGCCACTGTCCAAAGCCACTATATGTCCAAAGCCATTGTCTAAAGCCACTCTCCAAAGCCACTCTCCAAAGCCACTCTATGTCCAAAAGTACTGTTCAAAGCCACTGTACAAAGCCACTCTCCAAAGCCACTCTATGTCCAAAGCCACTGTCCAAAGCCACTGTCCAAAGCCACTCTCCAAAGCCACTCTCCAAAGCCACTGTATGTCCAAAGCCACTGTCCAAAGCCACTCTATGTCCAAAAGTACTGTTCAAAGCCACTGTCCAAAGCCACTCTCCAAAGCCACTCTATGTCCAAAGCCACTGTCCAAAGTCACTGTCCTAAGCCACTCTCCAAAGCCACTCTATGTCCAAAGCCACTGTCCAAAGCCACTCTCCAAAGCCACTCTCCAAAGCCACTCTCCAAAGCCACTCTATGTCCAAAGCCACTGTCCATAGCCACTGTCCAAAGCCACTCTCCAAAGCCACTCTATCTCCAAAGCCACTGTCCAAAGCCACTCTCCAAAGCCACTCTCCAAAGCCACTCTATGTCCAAAGCCACTGTCCATAGCCACTGTCCAAAGTCACTGTCCAAATCCACTCTATGTCCAAAGCCACTGTACAAAGCCACCGTCCAAAGCCACTGTCCAAAGCAATACTATGTCCAAAGCCACTGTCCAAAGGCACTGTCCAAAGACACTGTCCAAAGCCATTCTATGTCCAAAGCCACTGTCCAAAGCCACTCTATGTCCAAAGCCACTATCCAAAGCCACTGTCCAAAGCCACTGTCCTAATCCACTCTATTTCCAAAGCCACTGTTCAAAGCCACTATCCAAAACCACTGTCCAAAGCCACTCTATGTCCAAAGCCACTGTCCAAAGCCACTCTCCAAAGCCACTGTCCAAAGCCACTGTATGTCCAAAGCCACTGTATGTCCAAAGCCACTGTCCAAAGCGACTGTATGTCCAAAGCCACTGTCCAAAGCCACTGTATGTCCAAAGCCACTGTATGTCCAAAGCAACTATCCAAAGCCACTGTATGTCCAAAGCCACTGTATATCCAAAGGCACTGTCCAAAGCCACTGTATGTCCAAAGCCACTTGATGTCCAAAGCCACTGTCTAAAGCCACTGTATGTCCAAAACCAATGTCCAAAGCCACTGTATGTCCAAAGCCACTGTATGTCCAAAGCCACTGTCCAAAGCCACTGTATGTCCAAAGCCACTGTATGTCCAAAGCCACTGTCCAAAGCCACTGTATGTCCAAAGCCACTGTATGTTCAAAGCCACTGTCCAAAGCCACTGTATGTCCAAAGCCACTGTATGTCCAAAGCCACTGTATGTCCAAAGCCACTGTATGTCCAAAGCCACTGTACAAACCACTGTCCAAATCCACTGTCCAAAGCCACTCTATGTCCAAATCCACTGTACAAAGCCACTGTCCAAAGCCACTGTCCAAAGCAATACTATGTCCAAAGCCACTGTCCAAAGCCACTGTCCAAAGCCACTGTCCAAAGCCACTCTATGTCCAAAGCCACTGTCCGTAGCCACTGTCCAAAGCCACTGTCCAAAGCCACTCTATGTCCAAAGCCACTGTCCAAAGCCACTCTCCAAAGCCACTGTCCAAAGCCACTGTATGTCCAAAGCCCCTGTATGTCCAAAGCCACTGTCCAAAGCCACTGTATGTCCAAAGCCACTGTATGTCCAAAGCCACTATCCAAAGCCACTGTATGTCCAAAGCCACTGTATATCCAAAGCCACTGTCCAAAGCCACTGTATGTCCAAAGCCACTGTATGTCCAAAGCCACTGTCTAAAGCCACTGTATGTCCAAAGCCACTGTCCAAAGCCACTGTATGTCCAAAGCCACTGTCCATAGCCACTGTATGTCCAAAGCCACTCTATGTCCAAAGCCACTGTCCAAAGCCACTATATGTCCAAAGCCACTGTATGTCCAAAGCCACTGTCCAAAGCCACTCTATGTCCAAAGCCACTCTATGTCCAAAGCCACTGTATGTCCAAAGCCACTGTTCAAAGCCACTGTATGTCCAAAGCCACTGTATGTCCAAAGCCACTGTCCAAAGCCACCGTATGTCCAAAGCCACGGTATGTCCAAAGCCACTGTCAAAAGCCACCGTATGTCCAAAGCCACTGTATGTCCAAAGCCACTGTCCAAAGCCACCATATGTCGAAAGCCACTGTATGTCCAAAGCCACTATCCAAAGCCACTGTCTGTCCAAAGCCACTGTATGTCCAAAGCCACTGTCCAAAGCCACTGTATGTCCAAAGCCACTGTATGTCCAAAACCACTGTCCAAAGCCACTGTATGTCCAAAGCCACTGTATGTCCAAAGCCACTGTCCAAAGCCACTGTATGTCCAAAGCCACTGTATGTCCAAAGCCACTGTCCAAAGCAACCGTATGTACAAAGCCACTGTATGTCCAAAGCCACTGTCCAAAGCCACCGTATGTCCAAAGCAACTGTATGTCCAAAGCCACTCTCCAAAGCCACTCTCCAAAGCCACTCTATGTCCAAAGCCATTGTCCAAAGCCACTGTCCAAAGCCACTGTCCAAAGCCACTCTATGTCCAAAGCCACTATCCAAAGCCATTCTCCAAAGCCACTCTCCAAAGCCACTCTATGTCCAAAGCCACTGTCCAAAGCCACTCTCCAAACCACTATCCAAAGCCACTCTATGTACAAAGTCACTGTCCAAAGCCAATCTCCAAAGCCACTCTCCAAAGCCACTCTATGTCCAAAGCCAGTCCAAAGCCACTCTCCAAAGCCACTCTATGTCCAAAGCCAGTCCAAAGCCACTCTCCAAAGCCACTCTCCAAAGCCACTCTCCAAAGCCACTCTATGTCCAAAGCCACTGTCCAAAGCCATTCTCCAAAGCCACTCTCCAAAGCCACTCTATGTCCAAAGCCACTGTCCAAAGCCACTCTATGTCCAAAGCCACTGTCCAAAGCCACTGTCCAAAGCCACGGTCCAAAGCCACTCTATGTCCAAAGCCACTGTCCAAAGCCACTGTCCAAAGCCACTGTCCAAAGCCACTCTATGTCCAAAGCCACTGTCCAAAGCCACTCTCCAATGCCACTGTCCAAAGCCACTCTATCTACCAAGCCACTGTCCAAAGCCACTGTCTAAAGTCACTGTCCAAAGCCACTCTATGTCCAAAGCAACTGTCCAAAGCCACTGTCCAAAGCCACTGTCCAAAGCCACTCTATGTCCAAAGCCACTGTCCAAAGCCACTCTATGTCCAGAGCCACTGTCCAAAGCCACTCACCAAAGCCACTGACCAAAGCCACTCTATGTCCAAAGCCACTGAACAAAGCCACTGTCCAAAGCCACTGACCAAAGCCACTCTATGTCCAATGCCATTGTCCAAAGCCACTGTCCAAAGCCACTGTCCAAAGCTACTCTATGTCCAAAGCAATTGTCTAAACCACTCTCCAAAGCCATTCTCCAAAGCCACTCTATGTCCAAAAGCACTGTCCAAAGCCACTGTCCAAAGCCACTCTCAAAAGCCACTCTATGTCCAAATCCACTGTCCAAAGCCACTCTCCAAAGCCACTCTCCAAAGCCACTGTATGTCCAAAGACTCTGTCCAAAGCCACTGTCCAAAGCCACTGTATGTCCAAAGCCACTGTATATCCAAAGGCACTGTCCAAAGCCACTGTATGTCCAAAGCCACTTGATGTCCAAAGCCACTGTCTAAAGCCACTGTATGTCCAAAACCACTGTCCAAAGCCACTGTATGTCCAAAGCCACTGTATGTCCAAAGCCACTGTCCAAAGCCACTGTATGTCCAAAGCCACTGTATGTCCAAAGCCACTGTCCAAAGCCACTGTATGTCCAAAGCCACTGTATGTCCAAAGCCACTGTCCAAAGCCACTCTATGTCCAAAGCCACTGTCCAAAGCCATTCTCCAAAGCCACTCTCCAAAGCCACTCTATGTCCAAAGCCACTGTCCAAAGCCACTCTATGTCCAAAGCCACTGTCCAAAGCCACTGTCCAAAGCCACGGTCCAAAGCCACTCTATGTCCAAAGCCACTGTCCAAAGCCACTGTCCAAAGCCACTGTCCAAAGCCACTCTATGTCCAAAGCCACTGTCCAAAGCCACTCTCCAATGCCACTGTCCAAAGCCACTCTATCTACCAAGCCACTGTCCAAAGCCACTGTCTAAAGTCACTGTCCAAAGCCACTCTATGTCCAAAGCAACTGTCCAAAGCCACTGTCCAAAGCCACTGTCCAAAGCCACTCTATGTCCAAAGCCACTGTCCAAAGCCACTCTATGTCCAGAGCCACTGTCCAAAGCCACTCACCAAAGCCACTGACCAAAGCCACTCTATGTCCAAAGCCACTGAACAAAGCCACTGTCCAAAGCCACTGACCAAAGCCACTCTATGTCCAATGCCATTGTCCAAAGCCACTGTCCAAAGCCACTGTCCAAAGCTACTCTATGTCCAAAGCAATTGTCTAAACCACTCTCCAAAGCCATTCTCCAAAGCCACTCTATGTCCAAAAGCACTGTCCAAAGCCACTGTCCAAAGCCACTCTCAAAAGCCACTCTATGTCCAAATCCACTGTCCAAAGCCACTCTCCAAAGCCACTCTCCAAAGCCACTGTATGTCCAAAGACTCTGTCCAAAGCCACTGTCCAAAGCCACTGTATGTCCAAAGCCACTGTATATCCAAAGGCACTGTCCAAAGCCACTGTATGTCCAAAGCCACTTGATGTCCAAAGCCACTGTCTAAAGCCACTGTATGTCCAAAACCACTGTCCAAAGCCACTGTATGTCCAAAGCCACTGTATGTCCAAAGCCACTGTCCAAAGCCACTGTATGTCCAAAGCCACTGTATGTCCAAAGCCACTGTCCAAAGCCACTGTATGTCCAAAGCCACTGTATGTCCAAAGCCACTGTCCAAAGCCACTGTATGTCCAAAGCCACTGTATGTCCAAAGCCACTGTCCAAAGCCACTGTATGTCCAAAGCCACTGTACAAACCACTGTCCAAATCCACTGTCCAAAGCCACTCTATATCCAAATCCACTGTACAAAGCCACTGTCCAAAGCCACTGTCCAAAGCAATACTATGGCCAAAGCCACTGTCCAAAGCCACTGTCCAAAGCCACTGTCCAAAGCCACTCTATTTCCAAAGCCACTGTCCGAAGCCACTGTCCAAAGCCACTGTCCAAAGCCACTCTATGTCCAAAGCCACTGTCCAAAGCCACTCTCCAAAGCCACTGTCCAAAGCCACTGTATGTCCAAAGCCCCTGTATGTCCAAAGCCACTGTCCAAAGCCACTGTATGTCCAAAGCCACTGTATGTCCAAAGCCACTATCCAAAGCCACTCTATGTCCAAAGCCACTGTATATCCAAAGCCACTGTCCAAAGCCACTGTATGTCCAAAGCCACTGTATGTCCAAAGCCACTGTCTAAAGCCACTGTATGTCCAAAGCCACTGTCCAAAGCCACTGTATGTCCAAAGCCACTGTATGTCCAAAGCCACTGTCCATAGCCACTGTATGTCCAAAGCCACTCTATGTCCAAAGCCACTGTCCAAAGCCACTATATGTCCAAAGCCACTGTATGTCCAAAGCCACTGTCCAAAGCCACTCTATGTCCAAAGCCACTCTATGTCCAAAGCCACTGTATGTCCAAAGCCACTGTTCAAAGCCACTGTATGTCCAAAGCCACTGTATGTCCAAAGCCACTGTCCAAAGCCACCGTATGTCCAAAGCCACGGTATGTCCAAAGCCACTGTCAAAAGCCACCGTATGTCCAAAGCCACTGTATGTCCAAAGCCACTGTCCAAAGCCACCGTATGTCGAAAGCCACTGTATGTCCAAAGCCAATATACAAAGCCACTGTATGTCCAAAGCCACTGTATGTCCAAAGCCACTGTCCAAAGCCACTGTATGTCCAAAGCCACTGTATGTCCAAAACCACTGTCCAAAGCCAATGTATGTCCAAAGCCACTGTATGTCCAAAGCCACTGTCCAAAGCCACTGTATGTCCAAAGTCACTGTATGTCCAAAGCCACTGTCCAAAGCAACCGTATGTCCAAAGCCACTGTATGTCCAAAGCCACTGTCCAAAGCCACCGTATGTCCAAAGCCACTGTATGTCCCAAGCCACTCTCCAAAGCCACTCTCCAAAGCCACTCTATGTCCAAAGCCACTGTCCAAAGCCACTGTCCAAAGCCACTGTCCAAATCAACTCTATGTCCAAAGCCACTATCCAAAGCCACTCTCCAAAGCCACTCTCCAAAGCCCCTCTATGTCCAAAGCCACTATCCAAAGCCACTCTCCAAACCACTATCCAAAGCCACTCTATGTACAAAGTCACTGTCCAAAGCCAATCTCCAAAGCCACTCTCCAAAGCCACTCTATGTCCAAAGCCAGTCCAAAGCCACTCTCCAAAGCCACTCTATGTCCAAAGCCAGTCCAAAGCCACTCTCCAAAGCCACTCTCCAAAGCCACTCTATGTCCAAAGCCACTGTCCAAAGCCATTCTCCAAAGCCACTCTCCAAAGCCACTCTATGTCCAAAGCCACTGTCCAAAGCCACTCTATGTCCAAAGCCACTGTCCAAAGCCACTGTCCAAAGCCACGGTCCAAAGCCACTCTATGTCCAAAGCCACTGTCCAAAGCCACTGTCCAAAGCCACTGTCCAAAGCCACTCTATGTCCAAAGCCACTGTCCAAAGCCACTCTCCAATGCCACTGTCCAAAGCCACTCTATCTACAAAGCCACTGTCCAAAGCCACTGTCTAAAGTCACTGTCCAAAGCCACTCTATGTCCAAAGCAACTGTCCAAAGCCGCTGTCCAAAGCCACTCTATGTCCAGAGCCACTGTCCAAAGCCACTCACCAAAGCCACTGACCAAAGCCACTCTATGTCCAAAGCCACTGAACAAAGCCACTGTCCAAAGCCACTGACCAAAGCCACTCTATGTCCAATGCCATTGTCCAAAGCCACTGTCCAAAGCCACTGTCCAAAGCCACTCTATGTCCAAAGCAATTGTCTAAACCACTCTCCAAAGCCATTCTCCAAAGCCACTCTATGTCCAAAAGCACTGTCCAAAGCCACTCTCCAAAGCCACTCTCCAAAGCCACTCTATGTCCAAATCCACTGTCCAAAGCCACTCTCCAAAGCCACTCTCCAAAGCCACTGTATGTCCAAAGCCTCTGTCCAAAGCCACTGTCCAAAGCCACTCTCCAAAGCCACTCTATATCCAAAGCCACAGTCCAAAGTCACTGTGCAAAGCCACTCTCCAAAGCCACTCTATGTCCAAAGCCACTGTCCAAAGCTACTCTCCAAAGCCACTCTCCAAAGCCACTCTATGTCCAAAGCCACTGTCCAAAGCCACTGTCCAAAGCCACTCTCCAAAGCCACTCTATCTCCAAAGTTACTGTCCAAAGGCACTCTCCAAAGCCATCTCCAAAGCCACTCTATGTCCAAAGCCACTGTCCATAGCCACTGTCCAAAGTCACTGTCCAAAGCCACTCTATGTCCAAAGCCACTGTACAAAGCCACTGTACAAAGCCACTGTCCAAAGCCACTGTCCAAAGCCACTGTCCAAAGCAATACTATGTCCAAAGCCACTGTCCAAAGGCACTATCCAAAGACACTCTATGTCCAAAGCCACTGTCCAAAGCCACTGTCCAAAGCCACTGTCCAAAGCCACTCTATGTCCAAAGCCACTGTCCAAAGCCACTCTATGTCCAAAGCCACTGTCCAAAGCCACTCTCCAAAGCCACTGTCCTAAACCACTCTATGTCCAAAGCCACTGTCCAAAGCCACTCTCCAAAGCCACTGTCCAAAGCCACTCTATGTCCAAAGCCACTGTCCAAAGCCACTCTCCAAAGCCACTGTCCAAAGCCACTGTATGTCCAAAGCCACTGTCCAAAGCGACTGTATGTCCAAAACCACTGTCCAAAGCCACTGTATGTCCAATGCCACTGTATGTCCAAAGCCACTATCCAAAGCCACTGTATGTCCAAAGCCACTGTCCAAAGCCACTGTATGTCCAAAGCCACTGTATGTCCAAAGCCACTGTCCATAGCCACTGTATGTCCAAAGCCACTGTATGTCCAAAGCCACTGTCCAAAGCCACTGTATGTCCAAAGCCACTGTATGTCCAAAGCCACTGTCCAAAGCCACTGTATGTCCAAAGCCACTGTATGTCCAAACCCACTGTCCAAAGCCACTGTATGTCCAAAGCCACTGTACAAAGCCACTGTCCAAATCCACTGTCCAAAGCCACTCTATGTCCAAATCCACTGTACAAAGCCACTGTCCAAAGCCAATGTCCAAAGCAATACTATGTCCAAAGCCACTGTCCAAAGCTACTGTCCAAAGCCACTGTCCAAAGCCACTCTATGTCCAAAGCCACTGTCCGAAGCCACTGTCCAAAGCCACTGTTCAAAGCTACTCTATGTCCAAAGCCACTGTCCAAAGCCACACTCCAAAGCCACTGTCCAAAGCCACTGTATGTCCAAAGCCACTGTATGTCCAAAGCCACTGTCCAAAGCCACTGTATGTCCAAAGCCACTGTATGTCCAAAGCCACTATCCAAAGCCACTGTATGTCCAAAGCCACTGTATATCCAAAGCCACTGTCCAAAGCCACTGTATGTCCAAAGCCACTGTATGTCCAAAGCCACTGTCTAAAGCCACTGTATGTCCAAAGCCACTGTCCAAAGCCACTGTATGTCCAAAGCCACTGTATGTCCAAAGCCACTGTCCATAGCCACTGTATGTCCAAAGCCACTGTATGTCCAAAGCCACTGTCCAAAGCCACTGTATGTCCAAAGCCACTGTATGTCCAAAGCCACTGTCCAAAGCCACTCTATGTCCAAAGCCACTCTATCTCCAAAGCCACTGTATGTCCAAAGCCACTGTTCAAAGCCACTGTATGTCCAAAGCCACTGTATGTCCAAAGCCACTGTCCAAAGCCACCGTATGTCCAAAGCCACGGTATGTCCAAAGCCACTGTCCAAAGCCACCGTATGTCCAAAGCCACTGTATGTCCAAAGCCACTGTCCAAAGCCACCGTATGTCCAAAGCCACTGTATGTCCATTGCCACTGTCCAAAGCCACTGTATGTCCAAAGCCACTGTATGTCCAAAGCCACTGTCCAAAGCCACTGTATGTCCAAAGCCACTGTATGTCCAAAGCCACTGTCCAAAGCCACGGTATGTCCAAAGCCACTGTATGTCCAAAGCCACTGTCCAAAGCAACCGTATGTCCAAAGCCACTGTATGTCCAAAGCCACTGTCCAAAGCCACCGTATGTCTAAAGCCACTGTATGTCCAAAGCCACTCTCCAAAGCCACTCTCCAAAGCCACTCTATGTCCAAAGCCACTGTCCAAAGCCACTCTCCAAAGCCACTGTCCAAAGCCACTGTATGTCCAAAGCCACTCTCCAAAGCCACCGTATGTCCAAAGCCACAGTATGTCCAAAGCCACTGTCAAAAGCCACCGTATGTCCAAAGCCACTGTATGTCCAAAGCCACTGTCCAAAGCCACCGTATGTCGAAAGCCACTGTATGTCCAAAGCCACTATCCAAAGCCACTGTATGTCCAAAGCCACTGTATGTCCAAAGCCACTGTCCAAAGCCACTGTATGTCCAAAGCCACTGTATGTCCAAAACCACTGTCCAAAGCCAATGTATGTCCAAAGCCACTGTATGTCCAAAGCCACTGTCCAAAGCCACTGTATGTCCAAAGCCACTGTATGTCCAAAGCCACTGTCCAAAGCAACCGTATGTCCAAAGCCACTGTATGTCCAAAGCCACTGTCCAAAGCCACCGTATGTCCAAAGCCACTGTATGTCCAAAGCCACTCTCCAAAGCCACTCTCCAAAGCCACTCTATGTCCAAAGCCACTGTCCAAAGCCACTGTCCAAAGCCACTGTCCAAATCCACTCTATGTCCAAAGCCACTATCCAAAGCCACTCTCCAAAGCCACTCTCCAAAGCCACTCTATGTCCAAAGCCACTGTCCAAAGCCACTCTCCAAACCACTATCCAAAGCCACTCTATGTACAAAGTCACTGTCCAAAGCCAATCTCCAAAGCCACTCTCCAAAGCCATTCTATGTCCAAAGCCAGTCCAAAGCCACTCTCCAAAGCCACTCTATGTCCAAAGCCAGTCCAAAGCCACTCTCCAAAGCCACTCTCCAAAACCACTCTATGTCCAAAGCCACTATCCAAAGCCACTCTCCAAAGCCACTCTCCAAAGCCACTCTATGTCCAAAGCCACTGTCCAAAGTCACTCTCCAAACCACTATCCAAAGCCACTCTATGTACAAAGTCACTGTCCAAAGCCAATCTCCAAAGCCACTCTCCAAAGCCACTCTATGTCCAAAGTAAGTCCAAAGCCACTCTCAAATGTCACTCTATGTCCAAAGCCAGTCCAAAGCCACTCTCCAAAGCCACTCTCCAAAGCAACTCTATGTCCAAAGCCACTGTCCAAAGCCATTCTCCAAAGCCACTCTCTAAAGCCACTCTATGTCCAAAGCCACTGTCCAAAGCCACTCTATGTCCAAAGCCACTGTCCAAAGCCACTGTCCAAAGCCACGGTCCAAACCCACTCTATGTCCATAGCCACTTTCCAAAGCCACTTTCCAAAGCCACTGTCCAAAGCCACTCTATGTTCAAAGCCACTGTCCAAAGCCACTCTCCAATGCCACTGTCCAAAGCCACTCTATCTACAAAGCCACTGTCCAAAGCCACTGTCTAAAGTCACTGTCCAAAGCAACTCTATGTCCAAAGCAACTGTCCAAAGCCACTGTCCAAAGCGACTGTCCAAAGCCACTCTATGTCCAAAGCCACTGTCCAAAGCCACTCTCCAAAGCCACTGTCCAAAGCCACTCTATGTCCAGAGCCACTGTCCAAAGCCACTCTCCAAAGCCACTGACCAAAGCCACTCTATGTCCAAAGCCACTGAACAAAGCCACTGTCCAAAGCCACTGATCAACGCCACTCTATGTCCAATGCCATTGTCCAAAGCCACTGTCCAAAGCCACTCTCCAAAGCCACTCTATGTCCAAAGCCACTGTCCAAAGCCACTCTCCAAATCCACTCTCCAAAGCCACTGTATGTCCAAAGCCACTGTCCAAAGCCACTGTCCAAAGCCACTCTCCAAAGCCACTCTATGTACAAAGCCACTGTCCAAAGTCACTGTCCAAAGCCACTCTCCAAAGCCACTCTATGTCCAAAGCCACTGTCCAAAGCCACTCTCCAAAGCCACTCTATGTCCAAAGCCACTGTCCAAAGCCACTCTCCACAGCCACTCTCCAAAGCCACTCTATGTCCAAAGCCACTGTCCAAAGCCACTGTCCAAAGCCACTCTCCAAAGCCACTCTATCTCCAAAGCCACTGTCCAAAGCCACTCTCCAAAGCCACTCTCCAAAGCCACTCTATGTCCAAAGCCACTGTCCATAGCCATTGTCCAAAGTCACTGTCCAAAGCCACTCTATGTCCAAAGCCACTGTACAAAGCCACTGTCCAAAGCCACTGTCCAAAGCAATACTATGGCCAAAGCCACTGTCCAAAGGCACTGTCCAAAGACACTCTATGTCCAAAGCCACTGTCCAAAGCCACTGTCCAAAGCCACTGACCAAAGCCACTCTATGTCCAAAGCCACTGTCCAAAGCCACTCTATGTCCAAAGCCACTGTCCAAAGCCACTCTCCAAAGCCACTGTCCTAAACCACTCTATGTCCAAAGCCACTGTCTAAAGCCACTCTCCAAAGCCACTGTCCAAAGCCACTCTATGTCCAAAGCCACTGTCCAAAGCCACTCTCCAAAGCCACTGTCCAAAGCCACTGTATGTCCAAAGCCACTGTATGTCCAAAGCCACTGTCCAAAGCCACTGTATGTCCAAAGCCACTGTCCAAAGCCACTGTATGTCCAAAGCCACTGTATGTCCAAAGCTACTATCCAAAGCCACTGTATGTCCAAAGCCACTGTATGTCCAAAGGCACTGTCCAAAGCCACTGTATGTCCAAAGCCACTGTATGTCCAAAGCCACTGTCTAAAGCCACTGTATGTCCAAAGCCACTGTCCAAAGCCACTGTATGTCCAAAGCCACTGTATGTCCAAAGCCACTGTCCAAAGCCACTGTATGTCCAAAGCCACTGTATGTCCAAAGCCACTGTATGTCCAAAGCCACTGTATGTCCAAAGCCACTGTCCAAAGCCACTGTATGTCCAAAGCCACTGTACAAAGCCACTGTCCAAATCCACTGTCCAAAGCCACTCTATGTCCAAATTCACTGTACAAAGCCACTGTCCAAAGCCACTGTCCAAAGCAATACTATGTCCAAAGCCACTGTCCAAAGCCACTGTCCAAAGCCACTGTCCAAAGCCACTCTATGTCCAAAGCCAGTGTCCGAAGCCACTGTCCAAAGCCACTGTCTAAAGCCACTCTATGTCCAAAGCCACTGTCCAAAGCCACTCTCCAAAGCCACTGTCCAAAGCCACTGTATGTCCAAAGCCACTGTATGTCCAAAGCCACTGTCCAAAGCAACTGTATGTCCAAAGCCACTGTATGTCCAAAGCCACTATTCAAATCCAATGTATGTCCAAAGCCACTGTATATCCAAAGCCACTGTCCAAAGCCACTGTATGTCCAAAGCCACTGTATGTCCAAATCCACTGTCTAAAGCCACTGTATGTCCAAAGCCACTGTTCAAAGCCAATGTATGTCCAAAGCCACTGTATGTCCAAAGCCACTGTCCATAGCCACTGTATGTCCAAAGCCAATGTATGTCCAAAGCCACTGTCCAAAGCCACTGTATGTCCAAAGCCACTGTATGTCCAAAGCCACTGTCCAAAGCCACTCTATGTCCAAAGCCACTCTATGTCCAAAGCCACTGTATGTCCAAAGCCACTGTTCAGAGCCACTGTATGTCCAAAGCCACTGTACGTCCAAAGCCACTGTCCAATGCCACCGTATGTCCAAAGCCACGGTATGTCCAAAGCCACTGTCCAAAGCCACCGTATGTCCAAAGCCACTGTATGTCCAAAGCCACTGTCCAAAGCCACCGTATGTCCAAAGCCACTGTATGTCCAAAGCCACTGTCCAAAGCCACTGTATGTCCAAAGCCACTGTATGTCCAAAGCCACTGTCCAAAGCCACTGTATGTCCAATGCCACTGTATGTCCAAAGCCACTGTCCAAAGCCACTGTATGTCCAAAGTCACTGTATGTCCAAAGCCACTGTCCAAAGCCACTGTATGTCCAAAGCCACTGTATGTCCAAAGCCACTGTCCAAAGCCACTCTCCAAAGCCACTCTATGTCCTAAGCCACTGTCCAAAGCCACTCTATGTCCAAAGCCACTGTCCAAAGCCACTGTCCAAAGCCACGGTCCAAACCCACTCTATGTCCATAGCCACTTTCCAAAGCCACTTTCCAAAGCCACTGTCCAAAGCCACTCTATGTTCAAAGCCACTGTCCAAAGCCACTCTCCAATGCCACTGTCCAAAGCCACTCTATCTACAAAGCCACTGTCCAAAGCCACTGTCTAAAGTCACTGTCCAAAGCAACTCTATGTCCAAAGCAACTGTCCAAAGCCACTGTCCAAAGCGACTGTCCAAAGCCACTCTATGTCCAAAGCCACTGTCCAAAGCCACTCTCCAAAGCCACTGTCCAAAGCCACTCTATGTCCAGAGCCACTGTCCAAAGCCACTCTCCAAAGCCACTGACCAAAGCCACTCTATGTCCAAAGCCACTGAACAAAGCCACTGTCCAAAGCCACTGATCAACGCCACTCTATGTCCAATGCCATTGTCCAAAGCCACTGTCCAAAGCCACTCTCCAAAGCCACTCTATGTCCAAAGCCACTGTCCAAAGCCACTCTCCAAATCCACTCTCCAAAGCCACTGTATGTCCAAAGCCACTGTCCAAAGCCACTGTCCAAAGCCACTCTCCAAAGCCACTCTATGTACAAAGCCACTGTCCAAAGTCACTGTCCAAAGCCACTCTCCAAAGCCACTCTATGTCCAAAGCCACTGTCCAAAGCCACTCTCCAAAGCCACTCTATGTCCAAAGCCACTGTCCAAAGCCACTCTCCACAGCCACTCTCCAAAGCCACTCTATGTCCAAAGCCACTGTCCAAAGCCACTGTCCAAAGCCACTGTCCAAAGCCACTCTCCAAAGCCACTCTATCTCCAAAGCCACTGTCCAAAGCCACTCTCCAAAGCCACTCTCCAAAGCCACTCTATGTCCAAAGCCACTGTCCATAGCCATTGTCCAAAGTCACTGTCCAAAGCCACTCTATGTCCAAAGCCACTGTACAAAGCCACTGTCCAAAGCCACTGTCCAAAGCAATACTATGGCCAAAGCCACTGTCCAAAGGCACTGTCCAAAGACACTCTATGTCCAAAGCCACTGTCCAAAGCCACTGTCCAAAGCCACTGACCAAAGCCACTCTATGTCCAAAGCCACTGTCCAAAGCCACTCTATGTCCAAAGCCACTGTCCAAAGCCACTGTTCCAAAGCCACTGTCCAAAGCCACTCTATGTCCAAAGCCACTGTCCAAAGCCACTCTCCAAAGCCACTGTCCAAAGCCACTGTATGTCCAAAGCCACTGTATGTCCAAAGCCACTGTCCAAAGCCACTGTATGTCCAAAGCCACTGTCCAAAGCCACTGTATGTCCAAAGCCACTGTATGTCCAAAGCTACTATCCAAAGCCACTGTATGTCCAAAGCCACTGTATGTCCAAAGGCACTGTCCAAAGCCACTGTATGTCCAAAGCCACTGTATGTCCAAAGCCACTGTCTAAAGCCACTGTATGTCCAAAGCCACTGTCCAAAGCCACTGTATGTCCAAAGCCACTGTATGTCCAAAGCCACTGTCCAAAGCCACTGTATGTCCAAAGCCACTGTATGTCCAAAGCCACTGTCCAAAGCCACTGTATGTCCAAAGCCACTGTATGTCCAAAGCCACTGTCCAAAGCCACTGTATGTCCAAAGCCACTGTACAAAGCCACTGTCCAAATCCACTGTCCAAAGCCACTCTATGTCCAAATCCACTGTACAAAGCCACTGTCCAAAGCCACTGTCCAAAGCAATACTATGTCCAAAGCCACTGTCCAAAGCCACTGTCCAAAGCCACTGTCCAAAGCCACTCTATGTCCAAAGCCAGTGTCCGAAGCCACTGTCCAAAGCCACTGTCTAAAGCCACTCTATGTCCAAAGCCACTGTCCAAAGCCACTCTCCAAAGCCACTGTCCAAAGCCACTGTATGTCCAAAGCCACTGTATGTCCAAAGCCACTGTCCAAAGCAACTGTATGTCCAAAGCCACTGTATGTCCAAAGCCACTATTCAAATCCAATGTATGTCCAAAGCCACTGTATATCCAAAGCCACTGTCCAAAGCCACTGTATGTCCAAAGCCACTGTATGTCCAAATCCACTGTCTAAAGCCACTGTATGTCCAAAGCCACTGTTCAAAGCCAATGTATGTCCAAAGCCACTGTATGTCCAAAGCCACTGTCCATAGCCACTGTATGTCCAAAGCCAATGTATGTCCAAAGCCACTGTCCAAAGCCACTGTATGTCCAAAGCCACTGTATGTCCAAAGCCACTGTCCAAAGCCACTCTATGTCCAAAGCCACTCTATGTCCAAAGCCACTGTATGTCCAAAGCCACTGTTCAGAGCCACTGTATGTCCAAAGCCACTGTACGTCCAAAGCCACTGTCCAATGCCACCGTATGTCCAAAGCCACGGTATGTCCAAAGCCACTGTCCAAAGCCACCGTATGTCCAAAGCCACTGTATGTCCAAAGCCACTGTCCAAAGCCACCGTATGTCCAAAGCCACTGTATGTCCAAAGCCACTGTCCAAAGCCACTGTATGTCCAAAGCCACTGTATGTCCAAAGCCACTGTCCAAAGCCACTGTATGTCCAATGCCACTGTATGTCCAAAGCCACTGTCCAAAGCCACTGTATGTCCAAAGTCACTGTATGTCCAAAGCCACTGTCCAAAGCCACTGTATGTCCAAAGCCACTGTATGTCCAAAGCCACTGTCCAAAGCCACTCTCCAAAGCCACTCTATGTCCTAAGCCACTGTCCAAAGCCACTCTCCAAAGCCACTGTCCAAAGCCACTCAATGTCCAAAGCCACTGTCCAAAGCCACTCTATGTCCAAAGCCACTGCCCAAAGCCACTCCCCAAAGCCACTCTCCAAAGCCACTCTATGTCCAAAGCCACTGTATGTCCAAAGCCACTGTCCAAAGCCACTGTATGGCCAAAGCCACTGTATGTCCAAAGCCACTGTCCAAAGCCACTGTATGTCCAAAGCTACTGTATGTCCAAAGCCACTAGCCAAAGCCACTGTATGTCCAAAGCCACTGTATGTCCAAAGCCACTGTATGTCCAAAGCCACTGTCCAAAGCCACTGTATGTCCAAAGCCACTGTCCAAAGCCACTGTCCAAAGTCACAGTCCAAAGCCTTTCTATGTCCAAAGCCACTGTCCAAAGCCACAGTCCAAAGCCACTTTCCAAAGCCACTGTCCAAAGCCACTCTATGTCCAAAGCAACTGTCCAAAGCCACTGTCCAAAGCCACTGTCCAAAGCCACTCTATGTCCAAAGCCACTATCCAAAGCCACTCTCCAAATCCACTCTCCAAAGCCACTCTATGTCCAAAGCCACTGTCCAAAGCCACTCTCCAAACCACTATCCAAAGCCACTCTATGTCCAAAGCCAGTCCAAAGCCACTCTCCAAAGCCACTCTCCAAAGCCACTCTATGTCCAAAGCCACTGTCCAAAGCCACTCTCCAAAGCCACTCTCCAAACCCACTCTATGTCCAAAGCCACTGTCCAAAGCCACTCTCCAAAGCCATTCTCCAAAGCCACTCTATGTCCAAAGCCACTGTCCAAAGCCACTCTCCAAAGACAATCTCCAAAGCCACTCTTTGTCCAAAGCCACTGTCCAAAGCCACTCTCCAAAGCCACTCTCCAAAGCCACTCTATGTCCAAAGCCACTTTCCAAAGCCACTCTCCAAAGCCACTCTCCAAAGCCACTCTATGTCCAAAGCCACTGTCCAAAGCCATTCTCCAAAGCCACTCTCCAAAGCCACTCTATGTCCAAAGCCACTGTCCAAAGCCACTCTATGTCCAAACCCACTGTCAAAAGCCACTGTCCAAAGCCACTGTCCAAAGCCACTCTATGTCCAAAGCCACTGCCCAAAGCCACTGTCCAAAGCCACTGTCTAAAGCCACTCTATGTCCAAAGCCACTGTCCAAAGCCACTCTCCAATGCTACTGTCCAAAGCCACTCTATCTACAAAGCCACTGTCCAAAGCCACTGTCTAAAGTCACTGTCCAAAGCCACTCTATGTCCAAAGCAACTCTCCAAAGCCACTGTCCAAAGCCACTGTCCAAAGCCACTCTATGCCCAAAGCCACTGTCCAAAGCCACTCTCCAAAGCGACTGTCCAAAGCCACTCTATGTCCAAAGCCGCTGTCCAACGCCACTGTCCAAAGCAACTGACCAAAGCTACTCTATGTCCAATGCCACTGTCCAAAGCCACTGTCCAAAGCCACTGTCCAAAGCCACTCTATGTCCAAAGCCATTGTCCAAAGCCACTCTCCAAAGCCACTCTCCAAAGCCACTCTATGTCCAAAAGCACTGTCCAAAGCCACTGTCCAAAGCCACTCTCCAAAGCCACTCTATATCCAAAGCCACTGTCCAAAGCCACTCTCCAAAGCCACTCTCCAAAGCCACTGTATGTCCAAAGCCACTGTCCAAAGCCACTGTCCAAAGCCACTCTCCAAAGCCACTCTATGTCCAAAGCCACTGTCCAAAGCCACTCTCCAAAGCCACTGTCCAAAGCCACTCTATGTCCAGAGCCACTGTCCAAAGCCACTCTCCAAAGCCACTGACCAAAGCCACTCTATGTCCAAAGCCACTGAACAAAGCCACTGTCCAAAGCCACTCTCCAAAGCCACTCTATGTCCAAAGCCACTGTTCAAAGCCACTCTCCGAAGCTACTCTCCAAAGCCACTCTATGTCCAAAGCCTCTGTCCAAAGCCACTGTCCAAAGCCACTCTCCAAGGCCACTCTATCTCCAAAGCCACTGTCCAAAGCCACTCTCCAAAGCCACTCTCCAAAGCCACTCTATGTCCAAAGCCACTGTCCATAGCCACTGTCTAAAGCCACTGTCCAAAGCCACTCTATGTCCAAAGCCACTGTACAAAGCCACTGTCCAAAGCCACTGTCCAAAGCAATACTATGTCCAAAGCCACTGTCCAAAGGCACTGTCCAAAGCCACTCTATGTCCAAAGCCACTGTCCAAAGCCACTGTCCAAAGCCACTATCCAAAGCCACTCTATGTCCAAAGCCACTGTCCAAAGCCACTCTATGTCCAAAGCCACTGTCCAAAGCCACTCTCCAAAGCCACTGTCCTAAACCACTCTATGTCCAAAGCCACTGTCCAAAGCCACTCTCCAAAGCCACTGTCCAAAGCCACTCTATGTCCAAAGCCACTGTCCAAAGCCACTCTCCAAAGCCACTGTCCAAAGCCACTGTATGTCCAAAGCCACTGTATGTCCAAAGCCACTGTCCAAAGCCACTGTATGTCCAAAGCCACTGTCCAAAGCCACTGTATGTCCAAAGCCACTGTATGTCCAAAGCCACTATCCAAAGCCACTGTATGTCCAAAGCCACTGTATGTCCAAAGGCACTGTCCAAAGCCACTGTATGTCCAAAGCCACTCTATGTCCAAAGCCACTGTCTAAAGCCACTGTATGTCCAAAGCCACTGTCCAAAGCCACTCTATGTCCAAAGCCACTGTTTGTCCAAAGCCACTGTCCAAAGCCACTGTATGTCCAAAGCCACTGTATGTCCAAAGCCACTGTCCAAAGCCACTGTATGTCCAAAGCCAGTGTATGTCCAAATCCACTGTCCAAAGCCACTATATGTCCAAAGCCACTGTATGTCCAAAGCCACTGTCCAAAGCCACTGTATGTCCAAAGCCACTGTACAAAGCCACTGTCCAAATCCACTGTCGACAGCCACTCTATGTCCAAATTCACTGTACAAAGCCACTGTCCAAAGCCACTGTCCAAAGCAATACTATGTCCAAAGCCACCGTCCAAACCCACTGTCCAAAGCCACTGTCCAAAGCCACTCTATGTCCAAAGCCACTGTCCGAAACCACTGTCCAAAGCCACTGTCCAAAGCCACTCTATGTCCAAAGCCACTGTCCAAAGCCACTGTCCAAAGCCACTGTCCAAAGCCACTCTATGTCCAAAGCCACTATCCAAAGCCACTCACCAAAGCCACTGTCCTTAACCACTCTATGTCCAAAGCCACTGTCCAAAGCCACTCTCCAAAGCCACTGTCCAAAGCCACTGTATGTCCAAAGCTACTGTATGTCCAAAGCCACTGTCCAAAGCCACTGTATGTGCAAAGCCACTGTATGTCCAAAGCCACTATCCAAAGCCACTGTATGTCCAAAGCCACTGTATATCCAAAGCCACTGTCCAAAGCCACTGTATGTCCAAAGCCACTGTATTTCCAAAGCGACTGTCTAAAGCCACTGTATGTCCAAAGCCACTGTCCAAAGCCACTGTATGTCCAAAGCCACTGTATGTCCAAAGCCACTGTCCATAGCCACAGTATGTCCAAAGCCACTGTATGTCCAAAGCCACTGTCCAAAGCCATTGTATGTCCAAAGCCACTGTATGTCCAAAGCCACTGTCCAAAGCCACTCTATGTCCAAAGCCACTGTATGTCCAAAGCCACTGTCCAAAGCCACTGTATGTCCAAAGCCACTGTATGTCCAAAGCCACTTTCCAAAGCCACTGTATGTCCAAAGCCACGGTATGTCCAAAGCCACTGTCCAAAGCCACCGTATGTCCAAAGCCACTGTATGTCCAAAGCCACTGTCCAAAGCCACCGTATGTCCAAAGCCACTGTATGTCCAAAGCCACTGTCCAAAGCCACTGTATGTCCAAAGCCACTGTATGTCCAAAGCCACTGTCCAAAGCCACTGTATGTCCAAAGCCACTGTATGTTCAAAGCCACTGTCCAAAGCCACTGTATGTCCAAAGCCACTGTATGTCCAAAGCCACTTTCCAAAGCCACCGTATGTCCAGAGCCACTGTATGTCCAAAGCCACTGTCCAAAGCAACCATATGTCCAAAGCCACTGTATGTCCAAAGCCACTGTCCAAAGCCACTGTATGTCCAAAGCCACTGTCCAAAGCCACCGTATGTCCAAAGCCACTGTATGTCCAAAGCCACTGTCCAAAGCAACCGTATGTCCAAAGCCACTGTATGTCCAAAGCCACTGTCCAAAGCCACCGTATGTCCAAAGCCACTGAAGTACCAAAGCCACTGTCCAAAGCCACTGTATGTCCAAAGCCACTGTACAAAGCCACTGTACAAATCCACTGTCCAAATCCACTCTATGTCCAAATCCACTGTACATAGCCACTGTCCAAAGCCATTGTCCAAAGCAATACTATGTCCAAAGCCACAGTCCAAAGCCACTGTCCAAAGCCACTCTATGTCCAAAGCCACTGTCCGAAGCCACTGTCCAAAGCCACTGTTCAAAGCCACTCTATGTCCAAAGCCACTGTCCAAAGCCACTGTCCAAAGCCACTGTCCAAAGCCGCTCTATGTCCAAAGCCACTGTCCAAAGCCACTCTCCAAAGCCACTGTCCTTAACCACTCTATGTCCAAAGCCACTGTCCAAAGCCACTCTCCAAAGCCACTGTCCAAAGCCACTCTATGTCCAAAGCCACTCTCCAAAGCCACTCTCCAAAGCCACTGTCCAAAGCCACTGTATGTCCAAAGCCACTGTATGTCCAAAGCCACTGTCCAAAGCCACTGTATGTCCAAAGCCACTGTATGTCCAAAGCCACTATCCAAAGCCACTGTATGTCCAAAGCCACTGTATATCCAAAGCCACTGTCCAAAGCCACTGTATGTCCAAAGCCACTGTATGTCCAAAGCCACTGTCTAAAGCCACTGTATGTCCAAAGCCACTGTCCAAAGCCACTGTATGTCCAAAGCCACTGTCCAAAGCCACTGTATGTCCAAAGCCACTGTATGTCCAAAGCCACTGTCCAAAGCCACTCTATGTCCAAAGCCACTGTATGTTCAAAGCCACTGTCCAAAGCCACTGTATGTCCAAAGCCTCTGTATGTCCAAAGCCACTGTCCAAAGCCACCGTATGTCCAAAGCCACGGTATGTCCAAAGCCACTGTCCAAAGCCACCATATGTCCAAAGCCACTGTATGTCCAAAGCCACTGTCCAAAGCCACTGTATGTCCAAAGCCAATGTATGTCCAAAGCCACTGTCCAAAGCCACTGTATGTCCAAAGCCACTGTATGTCCAAAGCCACTGTTCAAAGCCACTGTATGTCCAAAGCCACTGTCTGTCCAAAGCCACTGTCCAAAGCAACTGTATGTCCAAAGCCACTGTATGTCCAAAGCCACTGTCCAAAGCCACCGTATGTCCAAAGCCACTGTATGTCCAAAGCCACTGTCCAAAGCAACCGTATGTCCAAAGCCACTGTATGTCCAAAGCCACTGTCCAAATCCACCGTATGTCTTAAGCCACTGTATGTCCAAAGCCACTGGCCAAAACCACTGTATGTCCAAAGCCACTGTATGTCCAAAGCCACTGTCCAAAGCCACTGTATGTCCAAAGCCACTGTATGTCCAAAGCCACTGTCTAAAGCCACTGTATATACAAAGCCACTGTCCAAAGCTACTGTATGTCCAAAGCCACTGTATGTCCAAAGCCACTGTCCAAAGCCACTGTATGTCCAAAGCCACTGTATGTCCAAATCCACTCTATGTCCAAAGCCACTGTCCAAAGCCACTGTATGTCCAAAGTCACTGTATGTCCAAAGCCACTGTCCAAAGCCACTGTATGTCCAAAGCCACTGTACAAAGCCGCTGTCCAAATCCACTATCCAAAGACACTCTATGTCCAAATCCACTGTACAAAGCCACTGTCCAAAGCCACTGTCCAAAGCAATACTATGTCCAAAGCCACAGTCCAAAGTCACTCTATGTCCAAAGCCACTGTCCGAAGCCACTGTCAAAAGCCACTGTGCAAAGCCACTGTATGTCCAAAGCCACTGTACAAAGCCACTGTCCAAATCCACTGTCCAAAGCTACTCTATGTCCAAATCCACTGTACAAAGCCACTGTCTAAAGCCACTGTATGTCCAAAGCCACTGTCCAAAGCTACTGTATGTCCAAAGCCACTGTATGTCCAAAGCCACTGTACAAAGCCACTGTATGTCCAAAGCCACTGTATGTCCAAAGCCACTGTCCAAAGCCACTGTATGTCCAAAGCCACTGTATGTCCAAAGCCACTGTCCAAAGCCACTGTATGTCCAAAGCCACTGTATTTCCTAAGCCACTGTCCAAAGCCACTGTATGTCCAAAGCCACTGTACAAAGCCACTGTCCAAATCCACTGTCCAAAGCCACTCTATGTCCAAAGCCACTGTACAAAGCCACTGTCCAAAGCCACTGTCCAAAGCAATACTATGTCCAAAGCCACTGTCCAAAGCCACTGTCCAACTCCACTGTCCAAAGCCACTCTATGTCCAAAGCCACTGTCCAAAGTCACTGTCCAAAGCCTTTCTATGTCCAAAGCCACTGTCCAAAGCCACAGTCCAAAGCCACTTTCCAAAGTCACTGTCCAAAGCCACTCTATGTCCAAAGCCACTGTCTAAAGCCACTGTCCAAAGCCACTGTCCAAAGCCACTCTATGTCCAAAGCCACTATCCAAAGCCACTCTCCAAAGCCACTCTCCAAAGCCACTCTATGTCCAAAGCCACTCTCCAAAGCCACTCTCCAAAGCCACTCTATGTCCAAAGCCACTGTCCAAAGCCACTCTCCAAACCACTATCCAAAGCCACTCTATATCCAAAGTCACTGTCCAAAGCCAATCTCCAAAGCCACTCTTCAAAGCCACTCTATGTCCAAAGCCATTCCAAAGCCACTGTCAAAAGCCACTCTATGTCCAAAGCCACTGTATGTCCAAAGCCACTGTCCAAAGCAACTGTATGTCCAAAGCCACTGTATGTCCAAAGCCACTGTCCAAAGCCACTGTCCAAAGTCACTGTCCAAAGCCTTTCTATGTCCAAAGCCACTGTCCAAAGCCACAGTCCAAAGCCACTTTCCAAAGCCACTGTCCAAAGCCACTCTATGTCCAAAGCCACTGTCCAAAGCCACTGTCCAAAGCCACTGTCCAAAGCCACTCTATGTCCAAAGCCACTATCCAAAGCCACTCTCCAAAGCCACTCTCCAAAGCCACTCTATGTCCAAAGCCACTGTCCAAAGCCACTCTCCAAACCACTATCCAAAGCCACTCTATGTACAAAGTCACTGTCCAAAGCCAATCTCCAAAGCCACTCTCCAAAGCCACTCTCCAAAGCAACTCTTTGTCCAAAGCCACTGTCCAAAGCCACTCTCCAAAGCCACTCTCCAAAGCCACTCTATGTCCAAAGCCACTGTCCAAAGCCACTTTCCAAAGCCACTCTCCAAAGCCACTCTATGTCCAAAGCCACTGTCCAAAGACATTCTCCAAAGCCACTCTCCAAAGCCACTCTATGTCCAAAGCCTCTGTCCAAAGCCACTCTATGTCCAAAGCCACTGTCCAAAGCAAATCTCCAAAGCCACTCTCCAAAGCCACTCTATGTCCAAAGCCAGTCCAAAGCGACTCTCCAAAGCCACTCTATGTCCAAAGCAAGTCCAAATCCACACTCCAAAGCCACTCTCCAAAGCCACTCTATGTCCAAAGCCACTGTCCAAAGCCATTCTCCAAAGCCACTCTCCAAAGCCACTCTATGTCCAAAGCCACTGTCCAAAGCCACTCTATGTCCAAAGCCACTGTCCAAAGCCACTGTCCAAAGCCACGGTCCAAATCCACTCTATGTCCAAAGCCACTGTCCAAAGCCACTGTCCAAAGCCACTGTCCAAAGCCACTCTATGTCCAAAGCCACTGTCCAAAGCCACTCTCCAATGCCACTGTCCAAAGCCACTCTATCTACAAAACAACTGTCCAAAGCCACTGTCCAAAGCCACTGTCCAAAGCCACTCTATGTCCAAAGCCACTGTCCAAAGCCACTCTCCAAAGCCACTGTACAAAGCCACTCTATGTCCAGAGCCACTGTCCAAAGCCACTCTCCAAAGCCACTGACCAAAGCCACTCTATGTCCAAAGCCACTGAACAAAGCCACTGTCCAAAGCCACTGACCAAAGCCACTCTATGTCCAATGCCATTGTCCAAAGCCACTGTCCAAAGCCACTGTCCAAAGCCACTCTATGTCCAAAGCCATTGTCTAAAGCCACTCTCCAAAGCCACTCTCCAAAGCCACTCTATGTCCAAAAGCACTGTTCAAAGCCACTGTCCAAAGCCACTCTCCAAAGCCACTCTATGTCCAAAGCCACTGTCCAAAGCCACTCTCCAAAGCCACTCTCCAAAGCCACTGTATGTCCAAAGCCACTGTCCAAAGCCACTGTCCAAAGCCACTCTCCAAAGCCACTCTATGTCCAAAGCCACTGTCCAAAGTCACTGTCCTAAGCCACTCTCCAAAGCCACTCTATGTCCAAAGCCACTGTCCAAAGCCACTCTCCAAAGCCACTCTCCAAAGCCACTCTCCAAAGCCACTCTATGTCCAAAGCCACTGTCCATAGCCACTGTCCAAAGCCACTCTCCAAAGCCACTCTATCTCCAAAGCCACTGTCCAAAGCCACTCTCCAAAGCCACTCTCCAAAGCCACTCTATGTCCAAAGCCACTGTCCATAGCCACTGTCCAAAGTCACTGTCCAAATCCACTCTATGTCCAAAGCCACTGTACAAAGCCACCGTCCAAAGCCAATGTCCAAAGCAATACTATGTCCAAAGCCACTGTCCAAAGGCACTGTCCAAAGACACTATCCAAAGCCACTCTATGTCCAAAGCCACCGTCCAAAGCCACTCTATGTCCAAAGCCACTATCCAAAGCCACTGTCCAAAGCCACTGTCCTAAACCACTCTATTTCCAAAGCCACTGTCCAAAGCCACTATCCAAAACCACTGTCCAAAGCCACTCTATGTCCAAAGCCACTGTCCAAAGCCACACTCCAAAGCCACTGTCCAAAGCCACTGTATGTCCAAAGCCACTGTATGTCCAAAGCCACTGTCCAAAGCGACTGTATGTCCAAAGCCACTGTCCAAAGTCACTGTATGTCCAAAGCCACTGTATGTCCAAAGCCACTATCCAAAGCCACTGTATGTCCAAAGCCACTGTATATCCAAAGGCACTGTCCAAAGCCACTGTATGTCCAAAGCCACTTGATGTACAAAGCCACTGTCTAAAGCCACTGTATGTCCAAAACCACTGTCCAAAGCCACTGTATGTCCAAAGCCACTGTATGTCCAAAGCCACTGTCCAAAGCCACTGTATGTCCAAAGCCACTGTATGTCCAAAGCCACTGTCCAAAGCCACTGTATGTCCAAAGCCACTGTATGTCCAAAGCCACTGTCCAAAGCCACTGTATGTCCAAAGCCACTGTATGTCCAAAGCCAATGTCCAAAGCCACTGTATGTCCAAAGCCACTGTACAAACCACTGTCCAAATCCACTGTCCAAAGCCACTCTATGTCCAAATCCACTGTACAAAGCCACTGTCCAAAGCCACTGTCCAAAGCAATACTATGTCCAAAGCCACTGTCCAAAGCCACTGTCCAAAGCCACTATCCAAAGCCACTCTATGTCCAAAGCCACTGTCCGAAGCCACTGTCCAAAGCCACTGTCCAAAGCCACTCTATATCCAAAGCCACTGTCCAAAGCCACTCTCCAAAGCCACTGTCCAAAGCCACTGTATGTCAAAAGCCCCTGTATGTCCAAAGCCACTGTCCAAAGCCACTGTATGTCCAAAGCCACTGTATGTCCAAAGCCACTATCCAAAGCCACTGTATGTCCAAAGCCACTGTATATCCAAAGCCACTGTCCAAAGCCACTGTATGTCCAAAGCCACTGTCTAAAGCCACTGTATGTCCAAAGCCACTGTCCAAAGCCACTGTATGTCCAAAGCCACTGTATGTCCAAAGCCACTGTCCATAGCCACTGTATGTCCAAAGCCACTCTATGTCCAAAGCCACTGTCCAAAGCCACTCTATGTCCAAAGCCACTGTCCAAAGCCACTATATGTCCAAAGCCACTGTATGTCCAAAGCCACTGTCCAAAGCCACTCTATGTCCAAAGCCACTCTATGTCCAAAGCCACTGTATGTCCAAAGCCACTGTTCAAAGCCACTGTATGTCCAAAGCCACTGTATGTCCAAAGCCACTGTCCAAAGCCACCGTATGTCCAAAGCCACGGTATGTCCAAAGCTACTGTCAAAAGCCACCATATGTCCAAAGCCACTGTATGTCCAAAGCCACTGTCCAAAGCCACCATATGTCGAAAGCCACTGTATGTCCAAAGCCACTATCCAAAGCCACTGTATGTCCAAAGCCACTGTATGTCCAAAGCCACTGTCCAAACCACTGTATGTCCAAAGCCACTGTATGTCCAAAACCACTGTCCAAAGCCACTGTATGTCCAAAGCCACTGTATGTCCAAAGCCACTGTCCAAAGCCACTGTATGTCCAAAGCCACTGTATGTCCAAAGCCACTGTCCAAAGCAACCGTATGTCCAAAGCCACTGTATGTGCAAAGCCACTGTCCAAAGCCACCGTATGTCCAAAGCCACTGTATGTCCAAAGCCACTCTCCAAAGCCACTCTCCAAAGCCACTCTATGTCCAAAGCCACTGTCCAAAGCCACTGTCCAAAGCCACTGTCCAAAGCTACTCTATTTCCAAAGCCACTATCCAAAGCCACTCTCCAAAGCCACTCTCCAAAGCCACTCTATGTCCAAAGCCACTGTCCAAAGCCACTCTCCAAATCACTATCCAAAGCCACTCTATGTACAAAGTCACTGTCCAAAGCCAATCTCCAAAGCCACTCTCCAAAGCCACTCTATGTCCAAAGCCAGTCCAAAGCCACTCTCCAAAGCCACTCTATGTCCAAAGCCAGTCCAAAGCCACTCTCCAAAGCCACTCTCCAAAGCCACTCTATGTCCAAAGCCACTGTCCAAAGCCATTCTCCAAAGCCACTCTCCAAAGCCACTCTATGTCCAAAGCCACTGTCCAAAGCCACTCTATGTCCAAAGCCACTGTCCAAAGCCACTGTCCAAAGCCACGGTCCAAAGCCACTCTATGTCCAAAGCCACTGTCCAAAGCCACTGTCCAAAGCCACTCTCCAAAGCCACTCTATGTCCAAAGCCACTGTCCAAAGCCACTCTCCAATGCCACTGTCCAAAGCCACTCTATCTACAAAGCCACTGTCCAAAGCCACTGTCTAAAGTCACTGTCCAAAGCCACTCTATGTCCAATGCAACTGTCCAAAGCCACTGTCCAAAGCCACTGTCCAAAGCCACTCTATGTCCAAAGCCACTGTCCAAAGCCACTCTATGTCCAGAGCCACTGTCCTAAGCCACTCACCAAAGCCACTGACCAAAGCCACTCTATGTCCAAAGCCACTGAACAAAGCCACTGTCCAAAGCCACTGACCAAAGCCACTCTATGTCCAATGCCATTGTCCAAAGCCACTGTCCAAAGCCACTGTCCAAATCCACTCTATGTCCAAAGCAATTGTCTAAACCACTCTCCAAAGCCATTCTCCAAAGCCACTCTATGTCCAAAAGCACTGTCCAAAGCCACTGTCCAAAGCCACTCTCCAAAGCCACTCTATGTCCAAATCCACTGTCCAAAGCCACTCTCCAAAGCCACTCTCCAAAGCCACTCTCCAAAGCCACTGTATGTCCAAAGCCTCTGTCCAAAGCCACTATCCAAAGCCACTGTATGTCCAAAGCCACTGTATATCCAAAGGTACTGTCCAAAGCCACTGTATGTCCAAAGCCACTTGATGTCCAAAGCCACTGTCTAAAGCCACTGTATGTCCAAACCACTGTCCAAAGCCACTGTATGTCCAAAGCCACTGTATGTCCAAAGCCACTGTCCAAAGCCACTGTATGTCCAAAGCCACTGTATGTCCAAAGCCACTGTCCAAAGCCACTGTATGTCCAAAGCCACTGTATGTCCAAAGCCACTGTCCAAAGCCACTGTATGTCCAAAGCCACTGTATGTCCAAAGCCAGTGTCCAAAGCCACTGTATGTCCAAAGCCACTGTACAAACCACTGTCCAAATCCACTGTCCAAAGCCACTCTATGTCCAAATCCACTGTACAAAGCCACTGTCCAAAGCCACTGTCCAAAGCAATACTATGTCCAAAGCCACTGTCCAAAGCCACTGTCCAAAGCCACTGTCCAAAGCCACTCTATGTCCAAAGCCACTGTCCGAAGCCACTGTCCAAAGCCACTGTCCAAAGCCACTCTATGTCCAAAGCCACTGTCCAAAGCCACTCTCCAAAGCCACTGTCCAAAGCCACTGTATGTACAAAGCCCCTGTATGTCCAAAGCCACTGTCCAAAGCCACTGTATGTCCAAAGCCATTGTATGTCCAAAGCCACTATCCAAAGCCACTCTATGTCCAAAGCCACTGTATATCCAAAGCCACTGTCCAAAGCCACTGTATGTCCAAAGCCACTGTATGTCCAAAGCCACTGTCTAAAGCCACTGTATGTCCAAAGCCACTATCCAAAGCCACTGTATGTCCAAAGCCACTGTATGTCCAAAGCCACTGTCCATAGCCACTGTATGTCCAAAGCCACTCTATGTCCAAAGCCACTGTCCAAAGCCACTATATGTCCAAAGCCACTGTATGTCCAAAGCCACTGTCCAAAGCCACTCTATGTCCAAAGCCACTCTATGTCCAAAGCCACTGTATGTCCAAAGCCACTGTTCAAAGCCACTGTATGTCCAAAGCCACTGTATGTCCAAAGCCACTGTCCAAAGCCACCGTATGTCCAAAGCCACGGTATGTGCAAAGCCACTGTCAAAAGCCACCGTATGTCCAAAGCCACTGTATGTCCAAAGCCACTGTCCAAAGTCACCGTATGTCGAAAGCCACTGTATGTCCAAAGCCACTATCCAAAGCCACTGTATGTCCAAAGCCACTGTATGTCCAAAGCCACTGTATGTCCAAAGCCACTGTCCAAAGCCACTGTATGTCCAAAGCCACTGTATGTCCAAAACCACTGTCCAAAGCCAATGTATGTCTAAAGCCACTGTATGTCCAAAGCCACTGTCCATAGCCACTGTATGTCCAAAGCCACTGTATGTCCAAAGCCACTGTCCAAAGCAACCGTATGTCCAAAGCCACTGTATGTCCAAAGCCACTGTCCAAAGCCACCGTATGTCCAAAGCCACTGTATGTCCAAAGCCACTCTCCAAAGCCACTCTCCAAAGCCACTCTATGTCCAAAGCCACTGTCCAAAGCCACTGTCCAAAGCCACTGTCCAAAGCCACTCTATGTCCAAAGCCACTATCCAAAGCCACTCTCCAAAGCCACTCTCCAAAGCCACTCTATGTCCAAAGCCACTGTCCAAAGCCACTCTCCAAACCACTATCCAAAGCCACTCTATGTACAAAGTCACTGTCCAAAGCCAATCTCCAAATCCACTCTCCAAAGCCACTCTATTTCCAAAGCCAGTCCAAAGCCACTCTCCAAAGCCACTCTATGTCCAAAGCCAGTCCAAAGCCACTCTCCAAAGCCACTCTCCAAAGCCACTCTATGTCCAAAGCCACTGTCCAAAGCCATTCTCCAAAGCCACTCTACAAAGCCACTCTATGTCCAAAGCCACTGTCCAAAGCCACTCTATGTCCAAAGCCACTGTCCAAAGCCACTGTCCAAAGCCACGGTCCAAAGCCACTCTATGTCCAAAGCCACCGTCCAAAGCCACTGTCCAAAGCCACTGTCCAAAGCCACTCTATGTCCAAAGCCACTGTCCAAAGCCACTCTCCAATGCCACTGTCCAAAGCCACTCTATCTACAAAGCCACTGTCCAAAGCCACTGTCTAAAGTCACTGTCCAAAGCCACTCTATGTCCAAAGCAACTGTCCAAAGCCACTGTCCAAAGCCACTGTCCAAACCCACTCTATGTCCAAAGCCACTGTCCAAAGCCACTCTATGTCCAGAGCCACTGTCCAAAGCCACTCACCAAAGCCACTGACCAAAGCCACTCTATGTCCAAAGCCACTGAACAAAGCCACTGTCCAAAGCCACTGACCAAAGCCACTCTATGTCCAATGCCATTGTCCAAAGCCACTGTCCAAAGCCACTGTCCAAAGCCACTCTATGTCCAAAGCAATTGTCTAAACCACTCTCCAAAGCCATTCTCCAAAGCCACTCTATGTCCAAAAGCACTGTCCAAAGCCACTGTCCAAAGCCACTCTCCAAAGCCACTCTATGTCCAAATCCACTGTCCAAAGCCACTCTCCAAAGCCACTCTCCAAAGCCACTGTATGTCCAAAGCCTCTGTCCAAAGCCACTGTCCAAAGCCACTCTCCAAAGCCACTCTATGTCCAAAGCCACAGTCCAAAGTCACTGTGCAAAGCCACTCTCCAAAGCCACTCTATGTCCAAAGCCACTGTCCAAAGCTACTCTCCAAAGCCACTCTCCAAAGCCACTCTATGTCCAAAGCCACTGTCCAAAGCCACTGTCCAAAGCCACTCTCCAAAGCCACTCCATCTCCAAAGTCACTGTACAAAGGCACTCTCCAAAGCCACTCTCCAAAGCCACTCTATGTCCAAAGCCACTGTCCATACCCACTGTCCAAAGTCACTGTCCAAAGCCACTCTATGTCCAAAGCCACTGTACAAAGCCACTGTCCAAAGCCACTGTCCAAAGCAATACTATGTCCAAAGCCACTGTCCAAAGGCACTGTCCAAAGACACTCTATGTCCAAAGCCACTGTCCAAAGCCACTGTCCAAAGCCGCTGTCCAAAGCCACTCTATGTCCAAAGCCACTGTCCAAAGCCACTCTATGTCCAAAGCCACTGTCCAAAGCCACTCTCCAAAGCCACTGTCCTAAACCACTCTATGTCCAAAGCCACTGTCCAAAGCCACTCTCCAAAGCCACTGTCCAAAGCCACTGTATGTCCAAAGCCCCTGTATGTCCAAAGCCACTGTCCAAAGCCACTGTATGTCCAAAGCCATTGTATGTCCAAAGCCACTATCCAAAGCCACTCTATGTCCAAAGCCACTGTATATCCAAAGCCACTGTCCAAAGCCACTGTATGTCCAAAGCCACTGTATGTCCAAAGCCACTGTCTAAAGCCACTGTATGTCCAAAGCTACTGTCCAAAGCCACTGTATGTCCAAAGCCACTGTATGTCCAAAGCCACTGTCCATAGCCACTGTATGTCCAAAGCCACTCTATGTCCAAAGCCACTGTCCAAAGCCACTATATGTCCAAAGCCACTGTATGTCCAAAGCCACTGTCCAAAGCCACTCTATGTCCAAAGCCACTCTATGTCCAAAGCCACTGTATGTCCAAAGCCACTGTTCAAAGCCACTGTATGTCCAAAGCCACTGTATGTCCAAAGCCACTGTCCAAAGCCACCGTATGTCCAAAGCCACGGTATGTCCAAAGACACTGTCAAAAGCCACCGTATGTCCAAAGCCACTGTATGTCCAAAGTCACTGTCCAAAGCCACCGTATGTCGAAAGCCACTGTATGTCCAAAGCCACTATCCAAAGCCACTGTATGTCCAAAGCCACTGTATGTCCAAAGCCACTGTCCAAAGCCACTGTATGTCCAAAGCCACTGTATGTCCAAAACCACTGTCCAAAGCCAATGTATGTCCAAAGCCACTGTATGTCCAAAGCCACTGTCCAAAGCCACTGTATGTCCTAAGCCACTGTATGTCCAAAGCCACTGTCCAAAGCAACCGTATGTCCAAAGCCACTGTATGTCCAAAGCCACTTTCCAAAGCCACCGTATGTCCAAAGCCACTGTATGTCCAAAGCCACTCTCCAAAGCCACTCTCCAAAGCCACTCTATGTCCAAAGCCACTGTCCAAAGCCACTGTCCAAAGCCACTGTCCAAAGCCACTCTATGTCCAAAGCCACTATCTAAAGCCACTCTCCAAAGCCACTCTCCAAAGCCACTCTATGTCCAAAGCCACTGTCCAAAGCCACTCTCCAAATCACTATCCAAAGCCACTCTATGTACAAAGTCACTGTCCAAAGCCAATCTCCAAATCCACTCTCCAAAGCCACTCTATGTCCAAAGCCAGTCCAAAGCCACTCTCCAAAGCCACTCTATGTCCAAAGCCAGTCCAAAGCCACTCTCCAAAGCCACTCTCCAAAGCCACTCTATGTCCAAAGCCACTGTCCAAAGCCATTCTCCAAAGCCACTCTACAAAGCCACTCTATGTCCAAAGCCACTGTCCAAAGCCACTCTATGTCCAAAGCCACTGTCCAAAGCCACTGTCCAAAGCCACGGTCCAAAGCCACTCTATGTCCAAAGCCACTGTCCAAAGCCACTGTCCAAAGCCACTGTCCAAAGCCACTCTATGTCCAAAGCCACTGTCCAAAGCCACTCTTCAATGCCACTGTCCAAAGCCACTCTATCTACAAAGCCACTGTCCAAAGCCACTGTCTAAAGTCACTGTCCAAAGCCACTCTATGTCCAAAGCAACTGTCCAAAGCCACTGTCCAAAGCCACTGTCCAAAGCCACTCTATGTCCAAAGCCACTGTCCAAAGCCACTCTATGTCCAGAGCCACTGTCCAAAGCCACTCACCAAAGCCACTGACCAAAGCCACTCTATGTCCAAAGCCACTGAACAAAGCCACTGTCCAAAGCCACTGACCAAAGCCACTCTATGTCCAATGCCATTGTCCAAAGCCACTGTCCAAAGCCACTGTCCAAAGCCACTCTATGTCCAAAGCAATTGTCTAAACCACTCTCCAAAGCCATTCTCCAAAGCCACTCTATGTCCAAAAGCACTGTCCAAAGCCACTGTCCAAAGCCACTCTCCAAAGCCACTCTATGTCCAAATCCACTGTCCAAAGCCACTCTCCAAAGCCACTATCCAAAGCCACTGTATGTCCAAAGCCTCTGTCCAAAGCCACTGTCCAAAGCCACTCTCCAAAGCCACTCTATGTCCAAAGCCACAGTCCAAAGTCACTATGCAAAGCCACTCTCCAAAGCCACTCTATGTCCAAAGCCACTGTCCAAAGCTACTCTCCAAAGCCACTCTCCAAAGCCACTCTATGTCCAAAGCCACTGTCCAAAGCCACTGTCCAAAGCCACTCTCCAAAGCCACTCTATCTCCAAAGTCACTGTACAAAGGCACTCTCCAAAGCCACTCTCCAAAGCCACTCTATGTCCAAAGCCACTGTCCATACCCACTGTCCAAAGTCACTGTCCAAAGCCACTCTATGTCCAAAGCCACTGTACAAAGCCACTGTCCAAAGCCACTGTCCAAAGCAATACTATGTCCAAAGCCACTGTCCAAAGGCACTGTCCAAAGCCACTCTATGTCCAAAGCCACTGTCCAAAGCCACTGTCCAAAGCCACTGTCCAAAGCCACTCTATGTCCAAAGCCACTGTCCAAAGCCACTCTATGTCCAAAGCCACTGTCCAAAGCCACTCTCCAAAGCCACTGTCCTTAACCACTCTATGTCCAAAGCCACTGTCCAAAGCCACTCTCCAAAGCCACTGTCCAAAGCCACTCTATGTCCAAAGCCACTGTCCAAAGCCACTCTCCAAAGCCACTGTCCAAAGCCACTGTATGTCCAAAGCCACTGTATGTCCAAAGCCACTGTCCAAAGCCAATGTATGTCCAAAGCCACTGTCCAAAGCCACTGTATGTCCAAAGCCACTGTATGTCCAAAGCCACTATCCAAAGCCACTGTACGTCCAAAGCCACTTTATGTCCAAAGCCACTGTCCAAAGCCACTCTATTTCCAAAGCCACTCTATGTCCAAAGCCACTGTATGTACAAAGCCACTGTTCAAAGCCACTGTATGTCCAAAGCCACTGTATGTCCAAAGCCACTGTCCAAAGCCACTGTATGTCCAAAGCCACTGTCCGAAGCCACTGTCCAAAGCCACTGTTCAAAGCCACTCTATGTCCAAAGCCACTGTCCAAAGCCACTCTCCAAAGCCACTGTCTAAAGCCACTGTATGTCCAAAGCCACTGTATGTCCAAAGCCACTGTCCAAAGCCACTGTATGTACAAATCCACTGTATGTCCAAAGCCACTGTATATCCAAAGCCACTGTCCAAAGCCACTGTATGTCCAAAGCCACTGTTCAAAGCCACTCTCCAAACCACTATCCAAATCCACTCTATGTCCAAAGTCACTGTCCAAAGCCAATCTCCAAAGCCACTCTCCAAAGCCACTCTATGTCCAAAGCCAGTCCAAAGCCACTCTCCAAAGCCACTCTATGTCCAAAGCCACTGTCCAAAGCCATTCTCCAAAGCCACTCTCCAAAGCCACTCTATGTCCAAAGCCACTGTCCAAAGCCACTCTATGTCCAAAGCCACTGTCCAAAGCCACTGTCCAAAGCCACGGTCCAAATCCACTCTATGTCCAAAGCCACTGTCCAAAGCCACTGTCCAAAGCCACTGTCCAAAGCCACTCTATGTCCAAAGCCACTGTCCAAAGCCACTCTCCAATGCCACTGTCCAAAGCCACTCTATCTACAAAGCAACTGTCCAAAGCCACTGTCCAAAGCCACTGTCCAAAGCCACTCTATGACCAAAGCCACTGTCCAAAGCCACTCTCCAAAGCCACTGTCCAAAGCCACTCTATGTCCAGAGCCACTGTCCAAAGCCACTCTCCAAAGCCACTGACCAAAGCCACTCTATGTCCAAAGCCACTGAACAAAGCCACTGTCCAAAGCCACTGACCAAAGCCACTCTATGTCCAATGCCATTGTCCAAAGCCACTTTCCAAAGCCACTGTCCAAAGCCACTCTATGTCCAAAGCCATTGTCTAAAGCCACTCTCCAAAGCCACTCTCCAAAGCCACTCTATGTCCAAAAGTACTGTTCAAAGCCACTGTCCAAAGCCACTCTCCAAAGCCACTCTATGTCCAAAGCCACTGTCCAAAGCCACTCTCCAAAGCCACTCTCCAAAGCAACTGTATGTCCAAAGCCACTGTCCAAAGCCACTGTCCAAAGCCACTCTCCAAAGCCACTCTATGTCCAAAGCCACTGTCCAATGTCACTGTCCTAAGCCACTCTCCAAAGCCACTCTATGTCCAAAGCCACTGTCCAAAGCCACTCTCCAAAGCCACTCTCCAAAGCCACTCTCCAAAGCCACTCTATGTCCAAAGCCACTGTCCATAGCCACTGTCCAAAGCCACTCTCCAAAGCCACTCTATCTCCAAAGCCACTGTCCAAAGCCACTCTCCAAGGCCACTCTCCAAAGCCACTCTATGTCCAAAGCCACTGTCCATAGCCACTGTCCAAAGTCACTGTCCAAATCCACTCTATGTCCAAAGCCACTGTACAAAGCCACCGCCCAAAGCCACTGTCCAAAGCAATACTATGTCCAAAGCCACTGTCCAAAGGCACTGTCCAAAGACACTGTCCAAAGCCACTCTATGTCCAAAGCCACTGTCCAAAGCCACTCTATGTCCAAAACCACTATCCAAAGCCACTGTCCAAAGCCACTGTCCTAAACCACTCTATTTCCAAAGCCACTGTCCAAAGCCACTATCCAAAACCACTGTCCAAAGCCACTCTATGTCCAAAGCCACTGTCCAAAGCCACTCTCCAAAGCCACTGTCCAAAGCCACTGTATGTCCAAAGCCACTGTATGTCCAAAGCCACTGTCCAAAGCGACTGTATGTCCAAAGCCACTGTATGTCCAAAGCCACTGTATGTCCAAAGCCACTATCCAAAGCCACTGTATGTCCAAAGCCACTGTATATCCAAAGGCACTGTCCAAAGCCACTGTATGTCCAAAGCCACTTGATGTCCAAAGCCACTGTCTAAAGCCACTGTATGTCCAAAACCACTGTCCAAAGCCACTGTATGTCCAAAGCCACTGTATGTCCAAAGCCACTGTCCAAAGCCACTGTATGTCCAAAGCCACTGTATGTCCAAAGCCACTGTCCAAAGCCACTGTATGTCCAAAGCCACTGTATGTCCAAAGCCACTGTCCAAAGCCACTGTATGTCCAAAGCCACTGTATGTCCAAAGCCACTGTCCAAAGCCACTGTATGTCCAAAGCCACTGTACAAACCACTGTCCAAATCCACTGTCCAAAGCCACTCTATGTCCAAATCCACTGTACAAAGCCACTGTCCAAAGCCACTGTCCAAAGCAATACTATGTCCAAAGCCACTGTCCAAATCCACTGTCCAAAGCCACTGTCCAAAGCCACTCTATGTCCAAAGCCACTGTCCGAAGCCACTGTCCAAAGCCACTGTCCAAAGCCGCTCTATGTCCAAAGCCACTGTCCAAAGCCACTCTCCAAAGCCACTGTCCAAAGCCACTGTATGTCCAAAGCCCCTGTATGTCCAAAGCCACTGTCCAAAGCCACTGTATGTCCAAAGCCACTGTATGTCCAAAGCCACTATCCAAAGCCACTGTATGTCCAAAGCCACTGTATATCCAAAGCCACTGTCCAAAGCCACTGTATGTCCAAAGCCACTGTATGTCCAAAGCAACTGTCTAAAGCCACTGTATGTCCAAAGCCACTGTCCAAAGCCACTGTATGTCCAAAGCCACTGTATGTCCAAAGCCACTGTCCATAGCCACTGTATGTCCAAAGCCACTCTATGTCCAAAGCCACTGTCCAAAGCCACTGTATGTCCAAAGCCACTGTATGTCCAAAGCCACTGTCCAAAGCCACTCTATGTCCAAAGCCACTCTATGTCCAAAGCCACTGTATGTCCAAAGACACTGTTCAAAGCCACTGTATGTCCAAAGCCACTGTATGTCCAAAGCCACTGTCCAAAGCCACCGTATGTCCAAAGCCACGGTATGTCCAAAGCCACTGTCAAAAGCCACCGTATGTCCAAAGCCACTGTATGTCCAAAGCCACTGTCCAAAGCCACCGTATGTCGAAAGCCACTGTATGTCCAAAGCCACTATCCAAAGCCACTGTATGTCCAAAGCCACTGTATGTCCAAAGCCACTGTCCAAAGCCACTGTATGTCCAAAGCCACTGTATGTCCAAAACCACTGTCCAAAGCCACTGTATGTCCAAAGCCACTGTATGTCCAAAGCCACTGTATGTCCAAAGCCACTGTCCAAAGCAACCGTATGTCCAAAGCCACTGTATGTCCAAAGCCACTGTCCAAAGCCACCGTATGTCCAAAGCCACTGTATGTCCAAAGCCACTCTCCAAAGCCACTCTCCAAAGCCACTCTATGTCCAAAGCCACTGTCCAAAGCCACTGTCCAAAGCCACTGTCCAAAGCAACTCTATGTCCAAAGCCACTGTCCAAAGCCACTCTCCAAACCACTATCCAAAGCCACTCTATGTACAAAGTCACTGTCCAAAGCCAATCTCCAAAGCCACTCTCCAAAGCCACTCTATGTCCAAAGCCAGTCCAAAGCCACTCTCCAAAGCCACTCTATTTCCAAAGCCAGTCCAAAGCCACTCTCCAAAGCCACTCTCCAAAGCCACTCTATGTCCAAAGCCACTGTCCAAAGCCATTCTCCAAAGCCACTCTCCAAAGCCACTCTATGTCCAAAGCCACTGTCCAAAGCCACTCTATGTCCAAAGCCACTGTCCAAAGCCACTGTCCAAAGCCACGGTCCAAAGCCACTCTATGTCCAAAGCCACTGTCCAAAGCCACTGTCCAAAGCCACTGTCCAAAGCCACTGTCCAAAGCCACTCTATGTCCAAAGCCACTGTCCAAAGCCACTCTCCAATGCCAATGTCCAAAGCCACTCTATCTACAAAGCCACTGTCCAAAGCCACTGTCTAAAGTCACTGTCCAAAGCCACTCTATGTCCAAAGCAACTGTCCAAAGCCACTGTCCAAAGCCACTGTCCAAAGCCACTCTATGTCCAAAGCCACTGTCCAAAGCCACTCTATGTCCAGAGCCACTGTCCAAAGCCACTTACCAAAGCCATTGACCAAAGCCACTCTATGACCAAAGCCACTGAACAAAGCCACTGTCCAAAGCCACTGACTAAAGCCACTCTATGTCCAATGCCATTGTCCAAAGCCACTGTCCAAAGCCACTGTCCAAAGCCACTCTATGTCCAAAGCAATTGTCTAAACCACTCTCCAAAGCCATTCTCCAAAGCCACTCTATGTCCAAAAGCACTGTCCAAAGCCACTGTCCAAAGCCACTCTCCAAAGCCACTCTATGTCCAAATCCACTGTCCAAAGCCACTCTCCAAAGCCACTCTCCAAAGCCACTGTATGTCCAAAGCCTCTGTCCAAAGCCACTGTCCAAAGCCACTCTCCAAAGCCACTCTATGTCCAAAGCATCAGTCCAAAGTCACTGTGCAAAGCCACTCTCCAAAGCCACTCTATGTCCAAAGCCACTGTCCAAAGCTACTCTCCAAAGCCACTCTCCAAAGCCACTCTATGTCCAAAGCCACTGTCCAAAGCCACTGTCCAAAGCCACTCTCCAAAGCCACTCTATCTCCAAAGTCACTGTCCAAAGGCACTCTCCAAAGCCACTCTCCAAAGCCACTCTATGTCCAAAGCCACTGTCCATAGCCACTGTCCAAAGTCACTGTCCAAAGCCACTCTATGTCCAAAGCCACTGTACAAAGCCACTGTCCAAAGCCACTGTCCAAAGCAATACTATGTCCAAAGCCACTGTCCAAAGGCACTGTCCAAAGACACTCTATGTCCAAAGCCACTGTCCAAAGCCACTGTCCAAAGCCGCAGTCCAAAGCCACTCTATGTCCAAAGCCACTGTCCAAAGCCACTCTATGTCCAAAGCCACTGTCCAAAGCCACTCTCCATAGCCACTGTCCTAAACCACTCTATGTCCAAAGCCACTGTCCAAAGCCACTCTCCAAAGCCACTGTCCAAAGCCACTCTATGTCAAAAGCCACTGTCCAAAGCCACTCTCCAAAGCCACTGTCCAAAGCCACTGTATGTCCAAAGCCACTGTCCAAAGCCATTGTATGTCCAAAGCCACTGTCCAAAGCCACTGTACGTCCAAAGCCACTGTATGTCCAAAGCCACTATCCAAAGACACTGTACGTCCAAAGCCACTTTATGTCCAAAGCCACTGTCCAAAGCCACTATATTTCCAAAGCCACTCTATGTCCAAAGCCACTGTATGTCCAAAGCCACTGTTCAAAGCCACTGTATGTCCAAAGCCACTGTATGTCCAAAGCCACTGTCCAAAGCCACTGTATGTCCAAAGCCACTGTCCGAAGCCACTGTCCAAAGCCACTGTTCAAAGCCACTCTATGTCCAAAGCCACTGTCCAAAGCCACTCTCCAAAGCCACTGTCTAAAGCCACTGTATGTCCAAAGCCACTGTATGTCCAAAGCCACTGTCCAAAGCCACTGTATGTACAAAGCCACTGTATGTCCAAAGCCACTGTATATCCAAAGCCACTGTCCAAAGCCACTGTATGTCCAAAGCCACTGTTCAAAGCCACTCTCCAAACCACTATCCAAATCCACTCTATGTCCAAAGTCACTGTCCAAAGTCAATCTCCAAAGCCACTCTCCAAAGCCACTCTATTTCCAAAGCCAGTCCAAAGCCACTCTCCAAAGCCACTCTATGTCCAAAGCAAGTCCAAAGCCACTCTCCAAAGCCACTCTCCAAAGCCACTCTATGTCCAAAGCCACTGTCCAAAGCCATTCTCCAAAGCCACTCTCCAAAGCCACTCTATGTCCAAAGCCACTGTCCAAAGCCACTCTATGTCCAAAGCCACTGTCCAAAGCCACTGTCCAAAGCCACGGACCAAATCCACTCTATGTCCAAAGCCACTGTCCAAAGCCACTGTCCAAAGCCACTGTCCAAAGCCACTCTATGTCCAAAGCCACTGTCCAAAGCCACTCTGCAAAGCCACTGTCCAAAGCCACTCTATGTCCAGAGCCACTGTCCAAAGCCACTCTCCAAAGCCACTGACCAAAGCCACTCTATGTCCAAAGCCACTGAACAAAGCCACTGTCCAAAGCCACTGACCAAAGCCACTCTATGTCCAATGCCATTGTCCAAAGCCACTGTCCAAAGACACTGTCCAAAGCCACTCTATGTCCAAAGCCATTGTCTAAAGCCACTCTCCAAAGCCACTCTCCAAAGCCACTCTATGTCCAAAAGCACTGTTCAAAGCCACTGTCCAAAGCCACTCTCCAAAGCCACTCTATGTCCAAAGCCACTGTCCAAAGCCACTCTCCAAAGCCACTCTCCAAAGCCACTGTATGTCCAAAGCCACTGTCCAAAGCCACTGTCCAAAGCCACTCTCCAAAGCCACTCTATGTCCAAAGCCACTGTCCAAAGTCACTGTCCTAAGCCACTCTCCAAAGCCACTCTATGTCCAAAGCCACTGTCCAAAGCCACTCTCCAAAGCCACTCTCCAAAGCCACTCTCCAAAGCCACTCTATGTCCAAAGCCACTGTCCATAGCCACTGTCCAAAGCCACTCTCCAAAGCCACTCTATCTCCAAAGCCACTGTCCAAAGCCACTCTCCAAAGCCACTCTCCAAAGCCACTCTATGTCCAAAGCCACTGTCCATAGCCACTGTCCAAAGTCACTGTCCAAATCCACTCTATGTCCAAAGCCACTGTACAAAGCCACCGTCCAAAGCCACTGTCCAAAGCAATACTATGTCCAAAGCCACTGTCCAAAGGCACTGTCCAAAGACACTGTCCAAAGCCACTCTATGTCCAAAGCCACTGTCCAAAGCCACTCTATGTCCAAAGCCACTATCCAAAGCCACTGTCCAAAGCCACTGTCCTAAACCACTCTATTTCCAAAGCCACTGTCCAAAGCCACTATCCAAAACCAATGTCCAAAGCCACTCTATGTCCAAAGCCACTGTCCAAAGCCACTCTCCAAAGCCACTGTCCAAAGCCACTGTATGTCCAAAGCCACTGTATGTCCAAAGCCACTGTCCAAAGCGACTGTATGTCCAAAGCCACTGTCCAAAGCCACTGTATGTCCAAAGCCACTGTATGTCCAAAGCCACTATCCAAAGCCACTGTATATCCAAAGGCACTGTCCAAAGCCACTGTATGTCCAAAGCCACTTGATGTCCAAAGCCACTGTCTAAAGCCACTGTATGTCCAAAACCACTGTCCAAAGCCACTGTATGTCCAAAGCCACTGTATGTCCAAAGCCACTGTCCAAAGCCACTGTATGTCCAAAGCCACTGTATGTCCAAAGCCACTGTCCAAAGCCACTGTATGTCCAAAGCCACTGTATGTCCAAAGCCACTGTCCAAAGCCACTGTATGTCCAAAGCCACTGTATGTCCAAAGCCACTGTCCAAAGCCACTGTATGTCCAAAGCCACTGTACAAACCACTGTCCAAATCCACTGTCCAAAGCCACTCTATGTCCAAATCCACTGTACAAAGCCACTGTCCAAAGCCACTGTCCAAAGCAATACTATGTCCAAAGCCACTGTCCAAAGCCACTGTCCAAAGCCACTGTCCAAAGCCACTCTATGTCCAAAGCCACTGTCCGAAGCCACTGTCCAAAGCCACTTTCCAAAGCCACTCTATGTCCAAAGCCACTGTCCAAAGCCACTCTCCAAAGCCACTGTCCAAAGCCCCTGTATGTCCAAAGCCCCTGTATGTCCAAAGCCACTGTCTAAAGCCACTGTATGTCCAAAGCCACTCTATGTCCAAAGCCACTATCCAAAGCCACTGTATGTCCAAAGCCACTGTTTATCCAAAGCCACTGTCCAAAGCCACTGTATGTCCAAAGCCACTGTATGTCCAAAGCCACTGTCTAAAGCCACTGTATGTCCAAAGCCACTGTCCAAAGCCACTGTATGTCCAAAGCCACTGTATGTCCAAAGCCACTGTCCATAGCCACTGTATGTCCAAAGCCACTCTATGTCCAAAGCCACTGTCCAAAGCCACTATATGTCCAAAGCCACTGTATGTCCAAAGCCACTGTCCAAAGCCACTCTATGTCCAAAGCCACTCTATGTCCAAAGCCACTGTATGTCCAAAGCCACTGTTCAAAGCCACTGTATGTCCAAAGCCACTGTATGTCCAAAGCCACTGTCCAAAGCCACCGTATGTCCAAAGCCACGGTATGTCCAAAGCCACTGTCAAAAGCCACCGTATGTCCAAAGGCACTGTATGTCCAAAGCCACTGTCCAAAGCCACCGTATGTCGAAAGCCACTGTATGTCCAAAGCCACTATCCAAAGCCACTGTATGTCCAAAGCCACTGTATGTCCAAAGCCACTGTCCAAAGCCACTGTATGTCCAAAGCCACTGTATGTCCAAAACCACTGTCCAAAGCCACTGTATGTCCAAAGCCACTGTATGTCCAAAGCCACTGTCCAAAGCCACTGTATGTCCAAAGCCACTGTATGTCCAAAGCCACTGTCCAAAGCAACCGTATGTCCAAAGCCACTGTATGTCCAAAGCCACTGTCCAAAGCCACCGTATGTCCAAAGCCACTGTATGTCCAAAGCCACTCTCCAAAGCCACTCTCCAAAGCTACTCTATGTCCAAAGCCACTGTCCAAAGCCACTGTCCAAAGCCACTGTCCAAAGCCACTCTATGTCCAAAGCCACTATCCAAAGCCACTCTCCAAAGCCACTCTCCAAAGCCACTCTATGTCCAAAGCCACTGTCCAAAGCCACTCTCCAAACCACTATCCAAAGCCACTCTATGTACAAAGTCACTGTCCAAAGCCAATCTCCAAAGCCACTCTCCAAAGCCACTCTATGTCCAAAGCCAGTCCAAAGCCACTCTCCAAAGCCACTCTATGTCCAAAGCCAGTCCAAAGCCACTCTCCAAAGCCACTCTCCAAAGCCACTCTATGTCCAAAGCCACTGTCCAAAGCCATTCTCCAAAGCGACTCTCCAAAGCCACTCTATGTCCAAAGCCACTGTCCAAAGCCACTCTATGTCCAAAGCCACTGTCCAAAGCCACTGTCCAAAGCCACGGTCCAAAGCCACTCTAGTTCCAAAGCCACTGTCCAAAGCCACTGTCCAAAGCCACTGTCCAAAGCCACTCTATGTCCAAAGCCACTGTCCAAAGCCACTCTCCAATGCCACTGTCCAAAGCCACTCTATCTACAAAGCCACTGTCCAAAGCCACTGTCTAAAGTCACAGTCCAAAGCCACTCTATGTCCAAAGCAACTGTCCAAAGCCACTGTCCAAAGCCACTGTCCAAAGCCACTCTATGTCCAAAGCCACTGTCCAAAGCCACTCTATGTCCAGAGCCACTGTCCAAAGCCACTCACCAAAGCCACTGACCAAAGCCACTCTATGTCCAAACCACTGAACAAAGCCACTGTCCAAAGCCACTGACCAAAGCCACTCTATGTCCAATGCCATTGTCCAAAGCCACTGTCCAAAGCCACTGTCCAAAGCCACTCTATGTCCAAAGCAATTGTCTAAACCACTCTCCAAAGCCATTCTCCAAAGCCACTCTATGTCCAAAAGCACTGTCCAAAGCCACTATCCAAAGCCACTCTCCAAAGCCACTCTATGTCCAAATCCACTGTCCAAAGCCACTCTCCAAAGCCACTCTCCAAAGCCACTGTATGTCCAAAGCCTCTGTCCAAAGCCACTATCCAAAGCCACTGTATGTCCAAAGCCACTGTATATCCAAAGGCACTGTCCAAAGCCACTGTATGTCCAAAGCCACTTGATGTCCAAAGCCACTGTCTAAAGCCACTGTATGTCCAAAACCACTGTCCAAAGCCACTGTATGTCCAAAGCCACTGTATGTCCAAAGCCACTGTCCAAAGCCACTGTATGTCCAAAGCCACTGTATGTCCAAAGCCACTGTCCAAAGCCACTGTATGTCCAAAACCACTGTATGTCCAAAGCCACTGTCCAAAGCCACTGTATGTCCAAAGCCACTGTATGTCCAAAGCCACTGTACAAACCACTGTCCAAATCCACTGTCCAAAGCCACTCTATGTCCAAATCTACTGTACAAAGCCACTGTCCAAAGCCACTGTCCAAAGCAATACTATGTCCAAAGCCACTGTCCAAAGCCACTGTCCAAAGCCACTGTCCAAAGCCACTCTATGTCCAAAGCCACTGTCCGAAGCCACTGTCCAAAGCCACTGTCCAAAGCCACTCTATGTCCAAAGCCACTGTCCAAAGCCACTCTCCAAAGCCACTGTCCAAAGCCACTGTATGTCCAAAGCCCCTGTATGTCCAAAGCCACTGTCCAAAGCCACTGTATGTCCAAAGCCACTGTATGTCCAAAGCCACTATCCAAAGCCACTCTATGTCCAAAGCCACTGTATATCCAAAGCCACTATCCAAAGCCACTGTATGTCCAAAGCCACTGTATGTCCAAAGCCACTGTCTAAAGCCACTGTATGTCCAAAGCCACTGTCCAAAGCCACTGTATGTCCAAAGCCACTGTATGTCCAAAGCCACTGTCCATAGCCACTCTTTGTCCAAAGCCACTCTATGTCCAAAGCCACTGTCCAAAGCCACTATATGTCCAAAGCCACTGTATGTCCAAAGCCACTGTCCAAAGCCACTCTATGTCCAAAGCCACTCTATGTCCAAAGCCACTGTATGTCCAAAGCCACTGTTCAAAGCTACTGTATGTCCAAAGCCACTGTATGTCCAAAGCCACTGTCCAAAGCCACCGTATGTCCAAAGCCACGGTATGTCCAAAGCCACTGTCAAAAGCCACCGTATGTCCAAAGCCACTGTATGTCCAAAGCCACTGTCCAAAGCCACCGTATGTCGAAAGCCACTGTATGTCCAAAGCCACTATCCAAAGCCACTGTATGTCCAAAGCCACTGTATGTCCAAAGCCACTGTCCAAAGCCACTGTATGTCCAAAGCCACTGTATGTCCAAAACCACTGTCCAAAGCCAATGTATGTCCAAAGCCACTGTATGTCCAAAGCCACTGTCCAAAGCCACTATATGTCCAAAGCCACTGTATGTCCAAAGCCACTGTCCAAAGCAACCGTATGTGCAAAGCCACTGTATGTCCAAAGCCACTGTCCAAAGCCACCGTATGTCCAAAGCCACTGTATGTCCAAAGCCACTCTCCAAAGCCACTCTCCAAAGCCACTCTATGTCCAAAGCCACTGTCCAAAGCCACTGTCCAAAGCCACTGTCCAAAGCCACTCTATGTCCAAAGCCACTATCCAAAGCCACTCTCCAAAGCCACTCTCCAAAGCCACTCTATGTCCAAAGCTACTGTCCAAAGCCACTCTCCAAACCACTATCAAAAGCCACTCTATGTACAAAGTCACTGTCCAAAGCCAATCTCCAAAGCCACTATCCAAAGCCACTCTATGTCCAAAGCCAGTCCAAAGCCACTCTCCAAAGCCACTCTATGTCCAAAGCCAGTCCAAAGCCACTCTCCAAAGCCACTCTCCAAAGCCACTCTATGTCCAAAGCCACTGTCCAAAGCCATTCTCCAAAGCCACTCTCCAAAGCCACTCTATGTCCAAAGCCACTGTCCAAAGCCACTCTATGTCCAAAGCCACTGTCCAAAGCCACTGTCCAAAGCCACGGTCCAAAGCCACTCTATGTCCAAAGCCACTGTCCAAAGCCACTGTCCAAAGCCACTGTCGAAAGCCACTGTATGTCCAAAGCCACTGTCCAAAGCCACTCTCCAATGCCACTGTCCAAAGCCACTCTATCTACAAAGCCACTGTCCAAAGCCACTGTCTAAAATCACTGTCCAAAGCCACTCTATCTCCAAAGCAACTGTCCAAAGCCACTGTCCAAAGCCACTGTCCAAAGCCACTCTATGTCCAAAGCCACTGTCCAAAGCCACTCTATGTCCAGAGCCACTGTCCAAAGCCACTCACCAAAGCCACTGACCAAAGCCACTCTATGTCCCAAGCCACTGAACAAAGCCACTGTCCAAAGCCACTGACCAAAGCCACTCTATGTCCAATGCAATTGTCCAAAGCCACTGTCCAAAGCCACTGTCCAAAGCCACTCTATGTCCAAAGCAATTGTCTAAACCACTCTCCAAAGCCATTCTCCAAAGCCACTCTATGTCCAAAAGCACTGTCCAAAGCCACTGTCCAAAGCCACTCTCCAAAGCCACTCTATGTCCAAATCCACTGTCCAAAGCCACTCTCCAAAGCCACTCTCCAAAGCCACTGTATGTCCAAAGCCTCTGTCCAAAGCCACTGTCCAAAGCCACTCTCCAAAGCCACTCTCTGTCCAAAGCCACAGTCCAAAGTCACTGTGCAAAGCCACTCTCCAAAGCCACTCTATGTCCAAAGCCACTGTCCAAAGCTACTCTCCAAAGCCACTCTCCAAAGCCACTCTATGTCCAAAGCCACTGTCCAAAGCCACTGTCCAAAGCCACTCTCCAAAGCCACTCTATCTCCAAAGTCACTGTCCAAAGGCACTCTCCAAAGCCACTCTCCAAAGCCACTCTATGTCCAAAGTCACTGTCCATAGCCACTGTCCAAAGTCACTGTCCAAAGCCACTCTATGTCCAAAGCCACTATACAAAGCCACTGTCCAAAGCCACTGTCCAAAGCAATACTATGTCCAAAGCCACTGTCCAAAGGCACTGTCCAAAGACACTCTATGTCCAAAGCCACTGTCCAAAGCCACTGTCCAAAGCCGCTGTCCAAAGCCACTCTATGTCCAAAGCCACTGTCCAAAGCCACTCTATGTCCAAAGCCACTGTCCAAAGCCACTCTCCAAAGCCACTGTCCTAAACCACTCTATGTCCAAAGCCACTGTCCAAAGCCACTCTCCAAAGCCACTGTCCAAAGCCACTCTCAAAAGCCACTGTCCAAAGCCACTCTATGTCCAAAGCCACTGTCCAAAGCCACTCTCCAAAGCCACTGTCCAAAGCCACTGTATGTCCAAAGCCACTGTATGTCCAAAGCCACTGTCCAAAGCCACTGTATGTCCAAAGCCACTGTCCAAAGCCACTGTATGTCCAAAGCCACTGTATGTCCAAAGCCACTATCCAAAGCCACTGTACGTCCAAAGCCACTTTATGTCCAAAGCCACTGTCCAAAGCCACCCTATTTCCAAAGCCACTCTATGTCCAAAGCCACTGTATGTCCAAAGCCACTGTTCAAAGCCACTGTATGTCCAAAGCCACTGTATGTCCAAAGCCACTGTCTAAAGCCACTGTATGTCCAAAGCCACTGTCCGAAGCCACTGTCCAAAGCCACTGTTCAAAGCCACTCTATGTCCAAAGCCACTGTCCAAAGCCACTCTCCAAAGCCACTGTCTAAAGCCACTGTATGTCCAAAGCCACTGTATGTCCAAAGCCACTGTCCAAAGCCACTGTATGTACAAAGCCACTGTATGTCCAAAGCCACTGTATATCCAAAGCCACTGTCCAAAGCCACTGTATGTCCAAAGCCACTGTATGTCCAAAGCCACTGTCCAAAGCCACCGTACGTCCAAAGCCACTGTATGTCCAAAGCCACTGTCCAAAGCCACTGTATGTCCAAAGCCACTGTATGTCCAAAGCCACTGTCCAAAGCCACTGTATGTTCAAAGCCACTGTATGTCCAAAGCCACTGTCCAAAGCCACTGTATGTCCAAAGCCACTGTATGTCCAAAGCCACTGTCCAAAGCAACCGTATGTCCAAAGCTACTGTATGTCCAAAGCCACTGTCCAAACCAACCATATGTCCAAAGCCACTGTATGTCCAAAGCCACTCTCCAAAGCCACTCTCCAAAGCCACTCTATGTCCAAAGCCACTGACCAAAGCCACTCTCCAAAGCCACTGTCCAAAGCCACTCTATGTCCAAAGCCACTGTCCAAAGCTACTCTCCAAAGCCACTGTCCAAAGCCACTCTATGTCCAAAGCCACTGTCCAAAGCCACTCTCCAAAGCAACTCTCCAAAGCCACTCTATGTCCAAAGCCACTGTATGTCCAAAGCCACTGTATGTCCAAAGCCATTGTCCAAAGCCACTGTATGTCCAAAGCTACTGTATGTCCAAAGCCACTATCCAAAGCCACTGTATGTCCAAAGCCACTGTATGTCCAAAGCCACTGTATGTCCAAAGCCACTGTCCAAAGCCACTGTATGTCCAAAGCTACTGTCCAAAGCCACTGTCCACTGTCACTGTCCAAAGCCTTTCTATGTCCAAAGCCACTGTCCAAAGCCACAGTCCAAAGCCACTTTCCAAAGCCACTGTCCAAAGCCACTCTATGTGCAAAGCCACAGTCCAAAGCCACTGTCCAAAGCCACTGTCCAAAGCCACTATCCAAAGCCACTCTATGTCCAAAGCCACTATCCAAAGCCACTCTCCAAAGCCACTCTCCAAAGCCACTCTATGTCCAAAGCCACTGTCCAAAGCCACTCTCCAAACCACTATCCAAAGCCACTCTATGTGCAAAGTCACTGTCCAAAGCCAATCTCCAAAGCCACTCTCCAAAGCCACTCTATGTCCAAAGCCAGTCCAAAGCCACTCTCCAAAGGCACTCTATGTCCAAAGCCAGTCCATAGCCACTCTCCAAAGCCACTCTCCAAAGCCACTCTATGTCCAAAGCCACTGTCCAAAGCCATTCTCCAAAGCCACTCTCCAAAGCCACTCTATGTCCAAAGCCACTGTCCAAAGCCACTCTATGTCCAAAGCCACTGTCCAAAGCCGCTGTCCAAAGCCACGGTCCAAAGCCACTCTATGTCTAAAGCCACTGTCCAAAGCCACTGTCCAAAGCCACTGTCCAAAGCCACTGTCCAAAGCCACTCTATGTCCAAAGCCACTGTCCAAAGCCACTCTCCAATGCCACTGTCCAAAGCCACTCTATCTACAAAGCCACTGTCCAAAGCCACTGTCTAAAGTCACTGTCCAAAGCCACTCTTTGTCCAAAGCAACTGTCCAAAGCCACTGTCCAAAGCCACTGTCCAAAGCCACTCTATGTTCAAAGCCACTGTCCAAAGCCACTCTCCAAAGCCACTGACCAAAGCCACTCTATGTCCAATGCCATTGTCCAAAGCCTCTGTCCAAAGCCACTGTCCAAAGCCACTCTATGTCCAAAGCCATTATCTAAAGCCACTCTCCAAAGCCACTCTCCAAAGCCACTCTATGTCCAAAAGCACTGTTCAAAGCCACTGTCCAAAGCCACTCTCCAAAGCCACTCTATGTCCAAAGCCACTGTCCAAAGCCACTCTCCAAAGCCACTCTCCAAAGCCACTGTATGTCCAAAGCCACTGTCCAAAGCCAATGTCCAAAGCCACTCTCCAAAGCCACTCTATGTCCAAAGCCACTGTCCAAAGTCACTCTCCAAAGACACTCTCCAAAGCCACTCTATGTCCAAAGCCACTGTCCAAAGCCACTCTCCAAAGCCACTCTCCAAATCCACTCTATGTCCAAAGCTACTGTCCATAGCCACTGTCCAAAGCCACTCTCCAAAGCCACTCTATCTCCAAAGCCACTGTCCAAAGCCACTCTCCAAAGCCACTCTCCAAAGCCACTCTATGTCCAAAGCCACTGTCCATAGCCACTGTCCAAAGTCACTGTCCAAAGCCACTCTATGTTCAAAGCCACTGTACAATGCCACTGTCCAAAGCCACTGTCCAAAGCAATACTATGTCCAAAGCCACTGTCCAAAGGCACTGTCCAAAGACACTCTATGTCCAAAGCCACTGTCCAAAGCCACTGTCCAAAGCCACTGTCCAAAGCCACTGTCCAAAGCCACTCTATGTCCAAAGCCACTGTCCAAAGCCACTCTATGTCCAAAGACACTGTCCAAAGCCACTCTCCAAAGCCACTGTCCTAAACCACTCTATGTCCAAAGCCGCTGTCCAAAGCCACTCTCCAAAGCCACTCTCCAAAGCCACTCTATGTCCAAAGCCACTGTCCAAAGCCACTCTCCAAAGCCACTGTCCAAAGCCACTGTATGTCCAAAGTCACTGTATGTCCAAAGCCACTGTATGTCCAAAGCCACTGTCCAAAGCCACTGTATTTCCAAAGCCACTGTCCAAAGCCACTGTATGTCCAAAGCCACTGTATGTTCAAAGCCACTATCCAAAGCCACTGTATGTCCAAAGCCACTGCATGTCCAAAGGCACTGTCCAAAGCCACTGTATGTCCAAAGCCACTGTATGTCCAAAGCCACTGTCTAAAGACACTGTATGTCCAAAGCCACTGTCCAAAGCCACTGTATGTCTAAAGCCACTGTATGTCGATAGCCACTGTCCAAAGCCACTGTATGTCCAAAGCCACTGTATGTCCAAAGCCACTGTCCAAAGCCACTGAATGTCCAAAGCCACTGTATGTCCAAAGCCACTGTCCAAAGCCACTGTATGTCCAAATCCACTGTATGTCCAAAGCCACTGTCCAAAGCCACTGTATGTCCAAAGCCACTGTACAAAGCCACTGTCCAAATCCACTGTCCAAAGCCACTCTATATCCAAATCCACTGTACAAAGCCACTGTCCAAAGCCACTGTCCAAAGCAATACTATGTCCAAAGCCACTGTCCAAAGCCACTGTCCAAAGCCACTGTCCAAAGCCACTCTATTTCCAAAGCCACTGTCCGAAGCCACTGTCCAAAGCCACTGTCCAAAGCCACTGTATGTCCAAAGCCACTGTCCAAAGCCACTCTCCAAAGCCACTGTCCAAAGCCACTGTATGTCCAATGCCACTGTATGTCCAAAGCCACTGTCCAAAGCCACTGTATGTCCAAAGCCACTGTATGTCCAAAGCCACTATCCAAAGCCACTGTATGTCCAAAGCCACTGTATATCCAAAGCCACTGTACAAAGCCACTGTATGTCCAAAGCCACTGTATGTCCAAAGCCACTGTCTAAAGCCACTGTATGTCCAAAGCCACTGTCCAAAGCCTCTGTATGTCCAAAGCAACTGTATGTCCAAAGCCACTGTCCATAGCCACTGTATGTCCAAAGCCACTGTATGTCCAAAGCCACTGTCCAAAGCCACTGTATGTCCAAAGCCACTGTATGTCCAAAGCCACTGTCCAAAGCCACTCTATGTCCAAAGCCACTCTATGTCCAAAGCCACTGTATGTCCAAAGCCACTGTTCAAAGCCACTGTATGTCCAAAGCCACTGTATGTCCAAAGCCACTGTCCAAATCCACCGTATGTCCAAAGCCACGGTATGTCCAAAGCCACTGTCCAAAGCCACCGTATGTCCAAATCCACTGTATGTCCAAAGCCACTGTCCAAAGCCACTGTATGTCGAAAGCCACTGTATGTCCAAAGCCACTGTCCAAAGCCACTGTATGTCCAAAGCCACTGTATGTCCAAAGCCACTGACCAAAGCCACTGTATGTCCAAAGCCACTGTATGTCCAAAGCCACTCTCCAAAGCCACTGTATGTCCAAAGCCACTGTATGTCCAAAGCCACTGTCCAAAGCCACTGTATGTCCAAAGCCACTGTATGTCCAAAGCTACTGTCCAAAGCAACCGTATCTCCAAAGCCACTGTATGTCCAAAGCCACTGTCCAAAGCCACCGTATGTCCAAAGCCACTGTATGTCCAAAGCCACTCTCCAAATCCACTCTCCAAAGCCACTCTATGTCCAAAGCCACTATCCAAAGCCACTCTCCAAAGCCACTCTCCAAAGCCACTCTATGTCCAAAGCCACTGTCCAAAGCCACTCTCCAAACCACTATCCAAAGCCACTCTATGTACAAAGTCACTGTCCAAAGCCAATCTCCAAAGCCACTCTCCAAAGCCACTCTATGTCCAAAGTCAGTCCAAAGCCACTCTCCAATGTCACTCTATGTCCAAAGCCAGTCCAAAGCCACTCTCCAAAGCCACTCTCCAAAGCAACTCTATGTCCAAAGCCACTTTCCAAAGCCATTCTCCAAAGCCACTCTCCAAAGCCACTCTATGTCCAAAGCCACTGTCCAAAGCCACTCTATGTCCAAAGCCACTGTCCAAAGCCACTGTCCAAAGCCACGGTCCAAACCCACTCTATGTCCAAAGCCACTTTCCAAAGCCACTTTCCAAAGCCACTGTCCAAAGCCACTCTATGTTCAAAGCCACTGTCCAAAGCCACTCTCCAATGCCACTGTCCAAAGCCACTCTATCTACAAAGCCACTGTCCAAAGCCACTGTCTAAAGTCACTGTCCAAAGCAACTCTATGTCCAAAGCAACTGTCCAAAGCCACTGTCCAAAGCCACTGTCCAAAGCCACTCTATGTCAAAAGCCACTGTCCAAAGCCACTCTCCAAAGCCACTGTCCAAAACCACTCTATGTCCAGAGCCACTGTCCAAAGCCACTCTCCAAAGCCACTGACCAAAGCCACTCTATGTCCAAAGCCACTGAACAAAGCCACTGTCCAAAGCCACTGATCAAAGCCACTCTATGTCCAATGCCATTGTCCAAAGCCACTGTCCAAAGCCACTCTCCAAAGCCACTCTATGTCCAAAGCCACTGTCCAAAGCCACTCTCCAAATCCACTCTCCAAAGCCACTGTATGTCCAAAGCCACTGTCCAAAGCCACTGTCCAAAGCCACTCTCCAAAGCCACTCTATGTCCAAAGCCACTGTCCAAAGTCACTGTCCAAAGCCACTCTCCAAAGCCACTCTATGTCCAAAGCCACTGTCCAAAGCCACTCTCCAAAGCCACTCTATGTCCAAAGCCACTGTCCAAAGGCACTCTCCACAGCCACTCTCCAAAGCCACTCTATGTCCAAAGCCACTGTCCAAAGCCACTGTCCAAAGCCACTCTCCAAAGCCACTCTATCTCCAAAGCCACTGTCCAAAGCCACTCTCCAAAGCCACTCTCCAAAGCCACTCTATGTCCAAAGCCACTGTCCATAGCCACTGTCTAAAGTCACTGTCCAAAGCCACTCTATGTCCAAAGCCACTGTACAAAGCCACTGTCCAAAGCCACTGTCCAAAGCAATACTATGGCCAAAGCCACTGTCCAAAGGCACTGTCCAAAGACACTCTATGTCCAAAGCCACTGTCCAAAGCCACTGTCCAAAGCCACTGACCAAAGCCACTCTATGTCCAAAGCCACTGTCCAAAGCCACTCTATGTCCAAAGCCACTGTCCAAAGCCACTCTCCAAAGCCACTGTCCTAAACCACTCTATGTCCAAAGCCACTGTCCAAAGCCACTCTCCAAAGCCACTGTCCAAAGCCACTCTATGTCCAAAGCCACTGTCCAAAGCCACTCTCCAAAGCCACTGTCCAAAGCCACTGTATGTCCAAAGCCACTGTATGTCCAAAGCCACTGTCCAAAGCCACTGTATGTCCAAAGCCATTGTCCAAAGCCACTGTATGTCCAAAGCCACTGTATGTCCAAAGCTACTATCCAAAGCCACTGTATGTCCAAAGCCACTATATGTCCAAAGGCACTGTCCAAAGCCACTGTATGTCCAAAGCCACTGTATGTCCAAAGCCACTGTCTAAAGCCACTGTATGTCCAAAGCCACTGTCCAAAGCCACTGTATGTCCAAAGCCACTGTATGTCCAAAGCCACTGTCCAAAGCCACTGTATGTCCAAAGCCACTGTATGTCCAAAGCCACTGTCCAAAGCCACTGTATGTCCAAAGCCACTGTATGTCCAAAGCAACTGTCCAAAGCCACTGTATGTCCAAAGCCACTGTACAAAGCCACTGTCCAAATCCACTGTCCAAAGCCACTCTATGTCCAAATCCACTGTACAAAGCCACTGTCCAAAGCCACTGTCCAAAGCAATACTATGTCCAAATCCACTGTCCAAAGCCACTGTCCAAAGCCACTGTCCAAAGCCACTCTAAGTCCAAAGCCACTGTCCGAAGCCACTGTCCAAAGCCACTGTCTAAAGCCACTCTATGTCCAAAGCCACTGTCCAAAGCCACTCTCCAAAGCCACTGTCCAAAGCCACTGTATGTCCAAAGCCACTGTATGTCCAAAGCCACTGTCCAAAGCCACTGTATGTCCAAAGCCACTGTATGTCTAAAGCCACTATTCAAAGCCAATGTATGTCCAAAGCCACTGTATATCCAAAGCCACTGTCCAAAGCCACTGTATGTCCAAAGCCACTGTATGTCCAAATCCACTGTCTAAAGCCACTGTATGTCCAAAGCCACTGTTCAAAGCCACTGTATGTCCAAAGCCACTGTATGTCCAAAGCCACTGTCCATAGCCACTGTATGTCCAAAGCCACTGTATGTCCAAAGCCACTGTCCAAAGCCACTGTATGTCCAAAGCCATTGTATGTCCAAAGCCACTGTCCAAAGCCACTCTGTGTCCAAAGCCACTCTATGTCCAAAGCCACTGTATGTCCAAAGCCACTGTTCAGAGCCACTGTATGTCCAAAGCCACTGTACGTCCAAAGCCACTGTCCAATGCCACCGTATGTCCAAAGCCACGGTATGTCCAAAGCCACTGTCCAAAGCCACCGTATGTCCAAAGCCACTGTATGTCCAAAGCCACTGTCCAAAGCCACCGTATGTCCAAAGCCACTGTATGTCCAAAGCCACTGTCCAAAGCCACTGTATGTCCAAAGCCACTGTATGTCCAAAGCCACTGTCCAAAGCCACTGTATGTCCAATGCCACTGTATGTCCAAAGCCACTGTCCAAAGCCACTGTATGTCCAAAGTCACTGTATGTCCAAAGCCACTGTCCAAAGCCACTGTATGTCCAAAGCCACTGTATGTCCAAAGCCACTGTCCAAAGCCACTCTCCAAAGCCACTCTATGTCCAAAGCCACTGTCCAAAGCCACTCTCCATAGCCACTGTCCAAAGCCACTCTATGTCCAAAGCCACTGTCCAAAGCCACTCTATGTCCAAAGCCACTGTCCAAAGCCACTCTCCAAAGCCACTCTCCAAAGCCACTCTATGTCCAAAGCCACTGTATGTCCAAAGCCACTGTCCAAAGCCACTGTATGGCCAAAGCCACTGTATGTCCAAAGCCACTGTCCAAAGCCACTGTATGTCCAAAGCTACTGTATGTCCAAAGCCACTATCCAAAGCCACTGTATGTCCAAAGCCACTGTATGTCCAAAGCCACTGTATGTCCAAAGCCACTGTCCAAAGCCACTGTCCAAAGTCACTGTCCAAAGCCTTTCTATGTCCAAAGCCACTGTCCAAAGCCACAGTCCAAAGCCACTTTCCAAAGCCACTGTCCAAAGCCACTCTATGTCCAAAGCTACTGTCCAAAGCCACTGTCCAAAGCCACTGTCCAAAGCCACTCTATGTCCAAAGCCACTATCCAAAGCCACTCTCCAAAGCCACTCTCCAAAGCCACTCTATGTCCAAAGCCACTGTCCAAAGCCATTCTCCAAACCACTATCCAAAGCCACTCTATGTCCAAAGCCAGTCCAAAGCCTCTCTCCAAAGCCACTCTCCAAAGCCACTCTATGTCCAAAGCTACTGTCCAAAGCCACTCTCCAAAGCCACTCTCCAAAGCCACTCTATGTCCAAAGCCACTGTCCAAAGCCACTCTCCAAAGCCATTCTCCAAAGCCACTCTATGACCAAAGCCACTGTCCAAAGCCACTCTCCAAAGACAATCTCCAAAGCCACTCTTTGTCCAAAGCCACTCTTTGTCCAAAGCCACTCTCCAAAGCCACTCTCCAAAGCCACTCTATGTCCAAAGCCACTTTCCAAAGCCACTCTCCAAAGCCACTCTCCAAAGCCACTCTATGTCCAAAGCCACTGTCCAAAGCCATTCTCCAAAGCCACTCTCCAAAGCCACTCTATGTCCAAAGCCACTGTCCAAAGCCACTCTATGTCCAAACCCACTGTCCAAAGCCACTGTCCAAAGCCACTGTCCAAAGCCACTCTATGTCCAAAGCCACTGTCCAAAGCCACTGTCCAAAGCCACTGTCCAAAGCCACTCTATGTCCAAAGCCACTGTCCAAAGCCACTCTCCAATGCTACTGTCCAAAGCCACTCTATCTACAAAGCCACTGTCCAAAGCCACTGTCTAAAGATACTGTCCAATGCCACTCTATGTCCAAAGCAACTCTCCAAAGCCACTGTCCAAAGCCACAGTCCAAAGCCACTCTATGCCCAAAGCCACTGTCCAAAGCCACTCTCCAAAGCGACTGTCCAAAGCCACTCTATGTCCTAAGCCACTGTCCAACGCCACTGTCCAAAGCAACTGACCAAAGCCACTCTATGTCCAATGCCACTGTCCAAAGCCACTGTCCAAAGCCACTGTCCAAAGCCACTCTATGTCCAAAGCCATTGTCCAAAGCCACTCTCCAAAGCCACTCTCCAAAGCCAGTCTATGTCCAAAAGCATTGTCCAAAGCCACTGTCCAAAGCCACTCTCCAAAGCCACTCTATGTCCAAAGCTACTGTCCAAAGCCACTCTCCAAAGCCACTCTCCAAAGCCACTGTATGTCCAAAGCCACTGTCCAAAGCCACTGTCCAAAGCCACTCTCCAAAGCCACTCTATGTCCAAAGCCACTGTCCAAGGTCACTGTCCAAAGCCACTCTCCAAAGCCACTCTATGTCCAAAGCCACTGTTCAAAGCCACTCTCCAAAGCTACTCTCCAAAGCCACTCTATGTCCAAAGCCACTGTCCAAAGCCACTGTCCAAAGCCACTCTCCAAGGCCACTCTATCTCCAAAGCCACTGTCCAAAGCCACTCTCCAAAGCCACTCTCCAAAGCCACTCTATGTCCAAAGCCACTGTCCATAGCCACTGTCTAAAGCCACTGTCCAAAGCCACTCTATGTCCAAAGCCACTGTACAAAGCCACTGTCCAAAGCCACTGTCCAAAGCAATACTATGTCCAAAGCCACTGTCCAAAGGCACTTTCCAAAGCCACTCTATGTCCAAAGCCACTGTCCTAAGCTACTGTCCAAAGCCACTGTCCAAAGCCACTCTATGTCCAAAGCCACTGTCCAAAGCCACTCTATGTCCAAAGCCACTGTCCAAAGCCACTCTCCAAAGCCACTGTCCTAAACCACTCTATGTCCAAAGCCACTGTCCATAGCCACTCTCCAAAGCCACTGTATGTCCAATGCCACTGTATGTCCAAAGCCACTGTCCAAAGCCACTGTATGTCCAAAGTCACTGTATGTCCAAAGCCACTGTCCAAAGCCACTGTATGTCCAAAACCACTGTATGTCCAAAGCCACTGTCCAAAGCCACTCTCCAAAGCCACTCTATGTCCAAAGCCACTGTCCAAAGCCACTCTCCAAAGCCACTGTCCAAAGCCACTCTATGTCCAAAGCCACTGTCCAAAGCCACTCTATGTCCAAAGCCACTGTCCAAAGCCACTCTCCAAAGCCACTCTCCAAAGCCACTCTATGTCCAAAGCCACTGTATGTCCAAAGCCACTGTCCAAAGCCACTGTATGGCCAAAGCCACTGTATGTCCAAAGCCACTGTCCAAAGCCACTGTATGTCCAAAGCTACTGTATGTCCAAAGCCACTATCCAAAGCCACTGTATGTCCAAAGCCACTGTATGTCCAAAGCCACTGTATGTCCAAAGCCACTGTCCAAAGCCACTGTCCAAAGTCACTGTCCAAAGCCTTTCTATGTCCAAAGCCACTGTCCAAAGCCACAGTCCAAAGCCACTTTCCAAAGCCACTGTCCAAAGCCACTCTATGTCCAAAGCTACTGTCCAAAGCCACTGTCCAAAGCCACTGTCCAAAGCCACTCTATGTCCAAAGCCACTATCCAAAGCCACTCTCCAAAGCCACTCTCCAAAGCCACTCTATGTCCAAAGCCACTGTCCAAAGCCATTCTCCAAACCACTATCCAAAGCCACTCTATGTCCAAAGCCAGTCCAAAGCCTCTCTCCAAAGACACTCTCCAAAGCCACTCTATGTCCAAAGCTACTGTCCAAAGCCACTCTCCAAAGCCACTCTCCAAAGCCACTCTATGTCCAAAGCCACTGTCCAAAGCCACTCTCCAAAGCCATTCTCCAAAGCCACTCTATGACCAAAGCCACTGTCCAAAGCCACTCTCCAAAGACAATCTCCAAAGCCACTCTTTGTCCAAAGCCACTGTCCAAAGCCACTCTCCAAAGCCACTCTCCAAAGCCACTCTATGTCCAAAGCCACTTTCCAAAGCCACTCTCCAAAGCCACTCTCCAAAGCCACTCTATGTCCAAAGCCATTGTCCAAAGCCATTCTCCAAAGCCACTCTCCAAAGCCACTCTATGTCCAAAGCCACTGTCCAAAGCCACTCTATGTCCAAACCCACTGTCCAAAGCCACTGTCCAAAGCCACTGTCCAAAGCCACTCTATGTCCAAAGCCACTGTCCAAAGCCACTGTCCAAAGCCACTGTCCAAAGCCACTCTATGTCCAAAGCCACTGTCCAAAGCCACTCTCCAATGCTACTGTCCAAAGCCACTCTATCTACAAAGCCACTGTCCAAAGCCACTGTCTAAAGTCACTGTCCAATGCCACTCTATGTCCAAAGCAACTCTCCAAAGCCACTGTCCAAAGCCACAGTCCAAAGCCACTCTATGCCCAAAGCCACTGTGCAAAGCCACTCTCCAAAGCGACTGTCCAAAGCCACTCTATGTCCTAAGCCACTGTCCAACGCCACTGTCCAAAGCAACTGACCAAAGCCACTCTATGTCCAATGCCACTGTCCAAAGCCACTGTCCAAAGCCACTGTCCAAAGCCACTCTATGTCCAAAGCCATTGTCCAAAGCCACTCTCCAAAGCCACTCTCCAAAGCCACTCTATGTCCAAAAGCACTGTCCAAAGCCACTGTCCAAAGCCACTCTCCAAAGCCACTCTATGTCCAAAGCCACTGTCCAAAGCCACTCTCCAAAGCCACTCTCCAAAGCCACTGTATGTCCAAAGCCACTGTCCAAAGCCACTGTCCAAAGCCACTCTCCAAAGCCACTCTATGTCCAAAGCCACTGTCCAAGGTCACTGTCCAAAGCCACTCTCCAAAGCCACTCTATGTCCAAAGCCACTGTTCAAAGCCACTCTCCAAAGCTACTCTCCAAAGCCACTCTATGTCCAAAGCCACTGTCCAAAGCCACTGTCCAAAGCCACTCTCCAAGGCCACTCTATCTCCAAAGCCACTGTCCAAAGCCACTCTCCAAAGCCACTCTCCAAAGCCACTCTATGTCCAAAGCCACTGTCCATAGCCACTGTCTAAAGCCACTGTCCAAAGCCACTCTATGTCCAAAGCCACTGTACAAAGCCACTGTCCAAAGCCACTGTCCAAAGCAATACTATGTCCAAAGCCACTGTCCAAAGGCACTGTCCAAAGCCACTCTATGTCCAAAGCCACTGTCCAAAGCCACTCTATGTCCAAAGCCACTGTCCAAAGCCACTCTCCAAAGCCACTGTCCTAAACCACTCTATGTCCAAAGCCACTGTCCAAAGCCACTCTCCAAAGCCACTGTCCAAAGCCACTCTATGTCCAAAGCCACTGTCCAAAGCCACTCTCCAAAGCCACTGTCCAAAGCCACTGTATGTCCAAAGCCACTGTATGTCCAAAGCCACTGTCCAAAGCCACTGTATGTCCAAAGCCACTGTCCAAAGCCACTGTATGTCCAAAGCCACTGTATGTCCAAAGCCACTATCCAAAGCCACTGTATGTCCAAAGCCACTGTATGTCCAAATGCACTGTCCAAAGCCACTGTATGTCCAAAGCCACTGTATGTCCAAAGCCACTGTCTAAAGCCACTGTATGTCCAAAGCCACTGTCCAAAGCCACTGTATGTCCAAAGCCACTGTATGTCCAAAGCCACTGTCCAAAGCCACTGTATGTCCAAAGCCACTGTATGTCCAAAGCCACTGTCCAAAGCCACTGTATGTCCAAAGCCAGTGTATGTCCAAAGCCACTGTCCAAAGCCACTATATATCCAAAGCCACTGTATGTCCAAAGCCACTGTACAAAGCCACTGTCCAAATCCACTGTCGACAGCCACTCTATGTCCAAATTTACTGTACAAAGCCACTGTCCAAAGCCACTGTCCAAAGCAATACTATGTCCAAAGCCACAGTCCAAATCCACTGTCCAAAGCCACTGTCCAAAGCCACTCTATGTCCAAAGCCACTGTCCGAAACCACTGTCCAAAGCCACTGTCCAAAGCCACTCTATGTCCAAAGCCACTGTCCAAAGCCACTGTCCAAAGCCACTGTCCAAAGCCACTCTATGTCCAAAGTCACTGTCCAAAGCCACTCACCAAAGCCACTGTCCTTAACCACTCTATGTCCAAAGCCACTGTCCAAAGCCACTCTCCAAAGCCACTGTCCAAATCCACTCTATGTCCAAAGCCACTGTCCAAAGTCACTCTCCAAAGCCACTGTCCAAAGCCACTGTATGTCCAAAGCCACTGTATGTCCAAAGCCACTGTCCAAAGCCACTGTATGTGCAAAGCCACTGTATGTCCAAAGCCACTATCCTAAGCCACTGTATGTCCAAAGCCACTGTATATCCAAAGCCACTGTCCAAAGCTACTGTATGTCCAAAGCCACTGTATTTCCAAAGCCACTGTCTAAAGCCACTGTATGTCCAAAGCCACTGTCCAAAGCCACTGTCTGTCCAAAGCCACTGTATGTCCAAAGCCACTGTCCATAGCCACTGTATGTCCAAAGCCACTGTATGTCCAAAGCCACTGTCCAAAGCCACTCTATATCCAAAGCCACTCTATGTCCAAAGCCACTGTATGTCCAAAGCCACTGTTCAAAGCCACTGTATGTCCAAAGCCACTGTATGTCCAAAGCCACTGTCCAAATCCACCGTATGTCCTAAGCCACGGTATGTCCAAAGCCACTGTCCAAAGCCACCGTATGTCCAAATCCACTGTATGTCCAAAGCCACTGTCCAAAGCCACTGTATGTCGAAAGCCACTGTATGTCCAAAGCCACTGTCCAAAGCCACTGTATGTCCAAAGCCACTGTATGTCCAAAGCCACTGACCAAAGCCACTGTATGTCCAAAGCCACTGTATGTCCAAAGCCTCTCTCCAAAGCCACTCTATGTCCAAAGCCACTGTTCAAAGCCACTCTCCAAAGCTACTCTCCAAAGCCACTCTATGTCCAAAGCCACTGTCCAAAGCCACTGTCCAAAGCCACTTTCCAAGGCCACTCTATCTCCAAAGCCACTGTCCAAAGCCACTCTCCAAAGCCACTCTCCAAAGCCACTCTATGTCCAAAGCCACTGTCCATAGCCACTGTCTAAAGCCACTGTCCAAAGCCACTCTATGTCCAAAGCCACTGTACAAAGCCACTGTCCAAAGCCACTGTCCAAAGCAATACTATGTCCAAAGCCACTGTCCAAAGGCACTGTCCAAAGCCACTCTATGTCCAAAGCCACTGTCCAAAGCCACTGTCCAAAGCCACTGTCCAAAGCCACTCTATGTCCAAAGCCACTGTCCAAAGCCACTCTATGTCCAAAGCCACTGTCCAAAGCCACTCTCCAAAGCCACTGTCCTAAACCACTCTATGTCCAAAGCCACTGTCCAAAGCCACTCTCCAAAGCCACTGTCCAAAGCCACTCTATGTCCAAAGCCACTGTCCAAAGCCACTCTCCAAAGCCACTGTCCAAAGCCACTGTATGTCCAAAGCCACTGTATGTCCAAAGCCACTGTCCAAAGCCACTGTATGTCCAAAGCCACTGTCCAAAGCCACTGTATGTCCAAAGCCACTGTATGTCCAAAGCCACTATCCAAAGCCACTGTATGTCCAAAGCCACTGTATGTCCAAATGCACTGTCCAAAGCCACTGTATGTCCAAAGCCACTGTATGTCCAAAGCCACTGTCTAAAGCCACTGTATGTCCAAAGCCACTGTCCAAAGCCACTGTATGTCCAAAGCCACTGTATGTCCAAAGCCACTGTCCAAAGCCACTGTATGTCCAAAGCCACTGTATGTCCAAAGCCACTGTCCAAAGCCACTGTATGTCCAAAGCCAGTGTATGTCCAAAGCCACTGTCCTAAGCCACTATATGTCCAAAGCCACTGTATGTCCAAAGCCACTGTCCAAAGCCACTGTATGTCCAAAGCCACTGTACAAAGCCACTGTCCAAATCCACTGTCGACAGCCACTCTATGTCCAAATTCACTGTACAAAGCCACTGTCCAAAGCCACTGTCCAAAGCAATACTATGTCCAAAGCCACAGTCCAAATCCACTGTCCAAAGCCACTGTCCAAAGCCACTCTATGTCCAAAGCTACTGTCCGAAACCACTGTCCAAAGCCACTGTCCAAAGCCACTCTATGTCCAAAGCCACTGTCCAAAGCCACTGTCCAAAGCCACTGTCCAAAGCCACTCTATGTCCAAAGTCACTGTCCAAAGCCACTCACCAAAGCCACTGTCCTTAACCACTCTATGTCCAAAGCCACTGTCCAAAGCCACTCTCCAAAGCCACTGTCCAAATCCACTCTATGTCCAAAGCCACTGTCCAAAGTCACTCTCCAAAGCCACTGTCCAAAGCCACTGTATGTCCAAAGCCACTGTATGTCCAAAGCCACTGTCCAAAGCCACTGTATGTGCAAAGCCACTGTATGTCCAAAGCCACTATCCAAAGCCACTGTATGTCCAAAGCCACTGTATATCCAAAGCCACTGTCCAAAGCTACTGTATGTCCAAAGCCACTGTATTTCCAAAGCCACTGTCTAAAGCCACTGTATGTCCAAAGCCACTGTCCAAAGCCACTGTCTGTCCAAAGCCACTGTATGTCCAAAGCCACTGTCCATAGCCACTGTATGTCCAAAGCCACTGTATGTCCAAAGCCACTGTCCAAAGCCACTCTATGTCCAAAGCCACTCTATGTCCAAAGCCACTGTATGTCCAAAGCCACTGTTCAAAGCCACTGTATGTCCAAAGCCACTGTATGTCCAAAGCCACTGTCCAAATCCACCGTATGTCCTAAGCCACGGTATGTCCAAAGCCACTGTCCAAAGCCACCGTATGTCCAAATCCACTGTATGTCCAAAGCCACTGTCCAAAGCCACTGTATGTCGAAAGCCACTGTATGTCCAAAGCCACTGTCCAAAGCCACTGTATGTCCCAAGCCACTGTATGTCCAAAGCCACTGACCAAAGCCACTGTATGTCCAAAGCCACTGTATGTCCAAAGCCACTCTCCAAAGCCACTGTATGTCCAAAGCCACTGTATGTCCAAAGCCACTGTCCAAACCACTGTATGTCCAAAGCCACTGTATGTCCAAAGCTACTGTCCAAAGCAACCGTATCTCCAAAGCCACTGTATGTCCAAAGCCACTGTCCAAAGCCACCGTATGTCCAAAGCCACTGTATGTCCAAAGCCACTCTCCAAAGCCACTCTCCAAAGCCACTCTATGTCCAAAGCCACTATCCAAAGCCACTCACCAAAGCCACTCTCCAAAGCCACTCTATGTCCAAAGCCACTGTCCAAAGCCACTCTCCAAACCACTATCCAAAGCCACTCTATGTAAAAAGTCACTGTCCAAAGCCAATCTCCAAAGCCACTCTCCAAAGCCACTCTATGTCCAAAGTCAGTCCAAAGCCACTCTCCAATGTCACTCTATGTCCAAAGCCAGTCCAAAGCCACTCTCCAAAGCCACTCTCCAAAGCAACTCTATGTCCAAAGCCACTTTCCAAAGCCATTCTCCAAAGCCACTCTCCAAAGCCACTCTATGTCCAAAGCCACTGTCCAAAGCCACTCTATGTCCAAAGCCACTGTCCAAAGCCACTGTCCAAAGCCACGGTCCAAACCCACTCTATGTCCAAAGCCACTTTCCAAAGCCACTTTCCAAAGCCACTGTCCAAAGCCACTCTATGTTCAAAGCCACTTTCCAAAGCCACTCTCCAATGCCACTGTCCAAAGCCACTCTATCTACAAAGCCACTGTCCAAAGCCACTGTCTAAAGTCACTGTCCAAAGCAACTCTATGTCCAAAGCAACTGTCCAAAGCCACTGTCCAAAGCCACTGTCCAAAGCCACTCTATGTCAAAAGCCACTGTCCAAAGCCACTCTCCAAAGCCACTGTCCAAAGCCACTCTATGTCCAGAGCCACTGTCCAAAGCCACTCTCCAAAGCCACTTACCAATGCCACTCTATGTCCAAAGCCACTGAACAAAGCCACTGTCCAAAGCCACTGATCAAAGCCACTCTATGTCCAATGCCATTGTCCAAAGCCACTGTCCAAAGCCACTCTCCAAAGCCACTCTATGTCCAAAGCCACTGTCCAAAGCCACTCTCCAAATCCACTCTCCAAAGCCACTGTATGTCCAAAGCCACTGTCCAAAGCCACTGTCCAAAGCCACTCTCCAAAGCCACTCTATGTCCAAAGCCACTGTCCAAAGCCACTCTATGTCCAAAGACACTGTCCAAAGCCACTCTCCAAAGCCACTGTCCTAAACCACTCTATGTCCAAAGCCGCTGTCCAAAGCCACTCTCCAAAGCCACTCTCCAAAGCCACTCTATGTCCAAAGCCACTGTCCAAAGCCACTCTCCAAAGCCACTGTCCAAAGCCACTGTATGTCCAAAGTCACTGTATGTCCAAAGCCACTGTATGTCCAAAGCCACTGTCCAAAGCCACTGTATTTCCAAAGCCACTGTCCAAAGCCACTGTATGTCCAAAGCCACTGTATGTTCAAAGCCACTATCCAAAGCCACTGTATGTCCAAAGCCACTGCATGTCCAAAGGCACTGTCCAAAGCCACTGTATGTCCAAAGCCACTGTATGTCCAAAGCCACTGTCTAAAGACACTGTATGTCCAAAGCCACTGTCCAAAGCCACTGTATGTCTAAAGCCACTGTATGTCGATAGCCACTGTCCAAAGCCACTGTATGTCCAAAGCCACTGTATGTCCAAAGCCACTGTCCAAAGCCACTGAATGTCCAAAGCCACTGTATGTCCAAAGCCACTGTCCAAAGCCACTGTATGTCCAAATCCACTGTATGTCCAAAGCCACTGTCCAAAGCCACTGTATGTCCAAAGCCACTGTACAAAGCCACTGTCCAAATCCACTGTCCAAAGCCACTCTATATCCAAATCCACTGTACAAAGCCACTGTCCAAAGCCACTGTCCAAAGCAATACTATGTCCAAAGCCACTGTCCAAAGCCACTGTCCAAAGCCACTGTCCAAAGCCACTCTATTTCCAAAGCCACTGTCCGAAGCCACTGTCCAAAGCCACTGTCCAAAGCCACTGTATGTCCAAAGCCACTGTCCAAAGCCACTCTCCAAAGCCACTGTCCAAAGCCACTGTATGTCCAATGCCACTGTATGTCCAAAGCCACTGTCCAAAGCCACTGTATGTCCAAAGCCACTGTATGTCCAAAGCCACTATCCAAAGCCACTGTATGTCCAAAGCCACTGTATATCCAAAGCCACTGTACAAAGCCACTGTATGTCCAAAGCCACTGTATGTCCAAAGCCACTGTCTAAAGCCACTGTATGTCCAAAGCCACTGTCCAAAGCCTCTGTATGTCCAAAGCAACTGTATGTCCAAAGCCACTGTCCATAGCCACTGTATGTCCAAAGCCACTGTATGTCCAAAGCCACTGTCCAAAGCCACTGTATGTCCAAAGCCACTGTATGTCCAAAGCCACTGTCCAAAGCCACTCTATGTCCAAAGCCACTCTATGTCCAAAGCCACTGTATGTCCAAAGCCACTGTTCAAAGCCACTGTATGTCCAAAGCCACTGTATGTCCAAAGCCACTGTCCAAATCCACCGTATGTCCAAAGCCACGGTATGTCCAAAGCCACTGTCCAAAGCCACCGTATGTCCAAATCCACTGTATGTCCAAAGCCACTGTCCAAAGCCACTGTATGTCGAAAGCCACTGTATGTCCAAAGCCACTGTCCAAAGCCACTGTATGTCCAAAGCCACTGTATGTCCAAAGCCACTGACCAAAGCCACTGTATGTCCAAAGCCACTGTATGTCCAAAGCCACTCTCCAAAGCCACTGTATGTCCAAAGCCACTGTATGTCCAAAGCCACTGTCCAAAGCCACTGTATGTCCAAAGCCACTGTATGTCCAAAGCTACTGTCCAAAGCAACCGTATCTCCAAAGCCACTGTATGTCCAAAGCCACTGTCCAAAGCCACCGTATGTCCAAAGCCACTGTATGTCCAAAGCCACTCTCCAAATCCACTCTCCAAAGCCACTCTATGTCCAAAGCCACTATCCAAAGCCACTCTCCAAAGCCACTCTCCAAAGCCACTCTATGTCCAAAGCCACTGTCCAAAGCCACTCTCCAAACCACTATCCAAAGCCACTCTATGTACAAAGTCACTGTCCAAAGCCAATCTCCAAAGCCACTCTCCAAAGCCACTCTATGTCCAAAGTCAGTCCAAAGCCACTCTCCAATGTCACTCTATGTCCAAAGCCAGTCCAAAGCCACTCTCCAAAGCCACTCTCCAAAGCAACTCTATGTCCAAAGCCACTTTCCAAAGCCATTCTCCAAAGCCACTCTCCAAAGCCACTCTATGTCCAAAGCCACTGTCCAAAGCCACTCTATGTCCAAAGCCACTGTCCAAAGCCACTGTCCAAAGCCACGGTCCAAACCCACTCTATGTCCAAAGCCACTTTCCAAAGCCACTTTCCAAAGCCACTGTCCAAAGCCACTCTATGTTCAAAGCCACTGTCCAAAGCCACTCTCCAATGCCACTGTCCAAAGCCACTCTATCTACAAAGCCACTGTCCAAAGCCACTGTCTAAAGTCACTGTCCAAAGCAACTCTATGTCCAAAGCAACTGTCCAAAGCCACTGTCCAAAGCCACTGTCCAAAGCCACTCTATGTCAAAAGCCACTGTCCAAAGCCACTCTCCAAAGCCACTGTCCAAAACCACTCTATGTCCAGAGCCACTGTCCAAAGCCACTCTCCAAAGCCACTGACCAAAGCCACTCTATGTCCAAAGCCACTGAACAAAGCCACTGTCCAAAGCCACTGATCAAAGCCACTCTATGTCCAATGCCATTGTCCAAAGCCACTGTCCAAAGCCACTCTCCAAAGCCACTCTATGTCCAAAGCCACTGTCCAAAGCCACTCTCCAAATCCACTCTCCAAAGCCACTGTATGTCCAAAGCCACTGTCCAAAGCCACTGTCCAAAGCCACTCTCCAAAGCCACTCTATGTCCAAAGCCACTGTCCAAAGTCACTGTCCAAAGCCACTCTCCAAAGCCACTCTATGTCCAAAGCCACTGTCCAAAGCCACTCTCCAAAGCCACTCTATGTCCAAAGCCACTGTCCAAAGGCACTCTCCACAGCCACTCTCCAAAGCCACTCTATGTCCAAAGCCACTGTCCAAAGCCACTGTCCAAAGCCACTCTCCAAAGCCACTCTATCTCCAAAGCCACTGTCCAAAGCCACTCTCCAAAGCCACTCTCCAAAGCCACTCTATGTCCAAAGCCACTGTCCATAGCCACTGTCTAAAGTCACTGTCCAAAGCCACTCTATGTCCAAAGCCACTGTACAAAGCCACTGTCCAAAGCCACTGTCCAAAGCAATACTATGGCCAAAGCCACTGTCCAAAGGCACTGTCCAAAGACACTCTATGTCCAAAGCCACTGTCCAAAGCCACTGTCCAAAGCCACTGACCAAAGCCACTCTATGTCCAAAGCCACTGTCCAAAGCCACTCTATGTCCAAAGCCACTGTCCAAAGCCACTCTCCAAAGCCACTGTCCTAAACCACTCTATGTCCAAAGCCACTGTCCAAAGCCACTCTCCAAAGCCACTGTCCAAAGCCACTCTATGTCCAAAGCCACTGTCCAAAGCCACTCTCCAAAGCCACTGTCCAAAGCCACTGTATGTCCAAAGCCACTGTATGTCCAAAGCCACTGTCCAAAGCCACTGTATGTCCAAAGCCATTGTCCAAAGCCACTGTATGTCCAAAGCCACTGTATGTCCAAAGCTACTATCCAAAGCCACTGTATGTCCAAAGCCACTATATGTCCAAAGGCACTGTCCAAAGCCACTGTATGTCCAAAGCCACTGTATGTCCAAAGCCACTGTCTAAAGCCACTGTATGTCCAAAGCCACTGTCCAAAGCCACTGTATGTCCAAAGCCACTGTATGTCCAAAGCCACTGTCCAAAGCCACTGTATGTCCAAAGCCACTGTATGTCCAAAGCCACTGTCCAAAGCCACTGTATGTCCAAAGCCACTGTATGTCCAAAGCAACTGTCCAAAGCCACTGTATGTCCAAAGCCACTGTACAAAGCCACTGTCCAAATCCACTGTCCAAAGCCACTCTATGTCCAAATCCACTGTACAAAGCCACTGTCCAAAGCCACTGTCCAAAGCAATACTATGTCCAAATCCACTGTCCAAAGCCACTGTCCAAAGCCACTGTCCAAAGCCACTCTAAGTCCAAAGCCACTGTCCGAAGCCACTGTCCAAAGCCACTGTCTAAAGCCACTCTATGTCCAAAGCCACTGTCCAAAGCCACTCTCCAAAGCCACTGTCCAAAGCCACTGTATGTCCAAAGCCACTGTATGTCCAAAGCCACTGTCCAAAGCCACTGTATGTCCAAAGCCACTGTATGTCTAAAGCCACTATTCAAAGCCAATGTATGTCCAAAGCCACTGTATATCCAAAGCCACTGTCCAAAGCCACTGTATGTCCAAAGCCACTGTATGTCCAAATCCACTGTCTAAAGCCACTGTATGTCCAAAGCCACTGTTCAAAGCCACTGTATGTCCAAAGCCACTGTATGTCCAAAGCCACTGTCCATAGCCACTGTATGTCCAAAGCCACTGTATGTCCAAAGCCACTGTCCAAAGCCACTGTATGTCCAAAGCCATTGTATGTCCAAAGCCACTGTCCAAAGCCACTCTGTGTCCAAAGCCACTCTATGTCCAAAGCCACTGTATGTCCAAAGCCACTGTTCAGAGCCACTGTATGTCCAAAGCCACTGTACGTCCAAAGCCACTGTCCAATGCCACCGTATGTCCAAAGCCACGGTATGTCCAAAGCCACTGTCCAAAGCCACCGTATGTCCAAAGCCACTGTATGTCCAAAGCCACTGTCCAAAGCCACCGTATGTCCAAAGCCACTGTATGTCCAAAGCCACTGTCCAAAGCCACTGTATGTCCAAAGCCACTGTATGTCCAAAGCCACTGTCCAAAGCCACTGTATGTCCAATGCCACTGTATGTCCAAAGCCACTGTCCAAAGCCACTGTATGTCCAAAGTCACTGTATGTCCAAAGCCACTGTCCAAAGCCACTGTATGTCCAAAGCCACTGTATGTCCAAAGCCACTGTCCAAAGCCACTCTCCAAAGCCACTCTATGTCCAAAGCCACTGTCCAAAGCCACTCTCCATAGCCACTGTCCAAAGCCACTCTATGTCCAAAGCCACTGTCCAAAGCCACTCTATGTCCAAAGCCACTGTCCAAAGCCACTCTCCAAAGCCACTCTCCAAAGCCACTCTATGTCCAAAGCCACTGTATGTCCAAAGCCACTGTCCAAAGCCACTGTATGGCCAAAGCCACTGTATGTCCAAAGCCACTGTCCAAAGCCACTGTATGTCCAAAGCTACTGTATGTCCAAAGCCACTATCCAAAGCCACTGTATGTCCAAAGCCACTGTATGTCCAAAGCCACTGTATGTCCAAAGCCACTGTCCAAAGCCACTGTCCAAAGTCACTGTCCAAAGCCTTTCTATGTCCAAAGCCACTGTCCAAAGCCACAGTCCAAAGCCACTTTCCAAAGCCACTGTCCAAAGCCACTCTATGTCCAAAGCTACTGTCCAAAGCCACTGTCCAAAGCCACTGTCCAAAGCCACTCTATGTCCAAAGCCACTATCCAAAGCCACTCTCCAAAGCCACTCTCCAAAGCCACTCTATGTCCAAAGCCACTGTCCAAAGCCATTCTCCAAACCACTATCCAAAGCCACTCTATGTCCAAAGCCAGTCCAAAGCCTCTCTCCAAAGCCACTCTCCAAAGCCACTCTATGTCCAAAGCTACTGTCCAAAGCCACTCTCCAAAGCCACTCTCCAAAGCCACTCTATGTCCAAAGCCACTGTCCAAAGCCACTCTCCAAAGCCATTCTCCAAAGCCACTCTATGACCAAAGCCACTGTCCAAAGCCACTCTCCAAAGACAATCTCCAAAGCCACTCTTTGTCCAAAGCCACTCTTTGTCCAAAGCCACTCTCCAAAGCCACTCTCCAAAGCCACTCTATGTCCAAAGCCACTTTCCAAAGCCACTCTCCAAAGCCACTCTCCAAAGCCACTCTATGTCCAAAGCCACTGTCCAAAGCCATTCTCCAAAGCCACTCTCCAAAGCCACTCTATGTCCAAAGCCACTGTCCAAAGCCACTCTATGTCCAAACCCACTGTCCAAAGCCACTGTCCAAAGCCACTGTCCAAAGCCACTCTATGTCCAAAGCCACTGTCCAAAGCCACTGTCCAAAGCCACTGTCCAAAGCCACTCTATGTCCAAAGCCACTGTCCAAAGCCACTCTCCAATGCTACTGTCCAAAGCCACTCTATCTACAAAGCCACTGTCCAAAGCCACTGTCTAAAGATACTGTCCAATGCCACTCTATGTCCAAAGCAACTCTCCAAAGCCACTGTCCAAAGCCACAGTCCAAAGCCACTCTATGCCCAAAGCCACTGTCCAAAGCCACTCTCCAAAGCGACTGTCCAAAGCCACTCTATGTCCTAAGCCACTGTCCAACGCCACTGTCCAAAGCAACTGACCAAAGCCACTCTATGTCCAATGCCACTGTCCAAAGCCACTGTCCAAAGCCACTGTCCAAAGCCACTCTATGTCCAAAGCCATTGTCCAAAGCCACTCTCCAAAGCCACTCTCCAAAGCCAGTCTATGTCCAAAAGCATTGTCCAAAGCCACTGTCCAAAGCCACTCTCCAAAGCCACTCTATGTCCAAAGCTACTGTCCAAAGCCACTCTCCAAAGCCACTCTCCAAAGCCACTGTATGTCCAAAGCCACTGTCCAAAGCCACTGTCCAAAGCCACTCTCCAAAGCCACTCTATGTCCAAAGCCACTGTCCAAGGTCACTGTCCAAAGCCACTCTCCAAAGCCACTCTATGTCCAAAGCCACTGTTCAAAGCCACTCTCCAAAGCTACTCTCCAAAGCCACTCTATGTCCAAAGCCACTGTCCAAAGCCACTGTCCAAAGCCACTCTCCAAGGCCACTCTATCTCCAAAGCCACTGTCCAAAGCCACTCTCCAAAGCCACTCTCCAAAGCCACTCTATGTCCAAAGCCACTGTCCATAGCCACTGTCTAAAGCCACTGTCCAAAGCCACTCTATGTCCAAAGCCACTGTACAAAGCCACTGTCCAAAGCCACTGTCCAAAGCAATACTATGTCCAAAGCCACTGTCCAAAGGCACTTTCCAAAGCCACTCTATGTCCAAAGCCACTGTCCTAAGCTACTGTCCAAAGCCACTGTCCAAAGCCACTCTATGTCCAAAGCCACTGTCCAAAGCCACTCTATGTCCAAAGCCACTGTCCAAAGCCACTCTCCAAAGCCACTGTCCTAAACCACTCTATGTCCAAAGCCACTGTCCATAGCCACTCTCCAAAGCCACTGTATGTCCAATGCCACTGTATGTCCAAAGCCACTGTCCAAAGCCACTGTATGTCCAAAGTCACTGTATGTCCAAAGCCACTGTCCAAAGCCACTGTATGTCCAAAACCACTGTATGTCCAAAGCCACTGTCCAAAGCCACTCTCCAAAGCCACTCTATGTCCAAAGCCACTGTCCAAAGCCACTCTCCAAAGCCACTGTCCAAAGCCACTCTATGTCCAAAGCCACTGTCCAAAGCCACTCTATGTCCAAAGCCACTGTCCAAAGCCACTCTCCAAAGCCACTCTCCAAAGCCACTCTATGTCCAAAGCCACTGTATGTCCAAAGCCACTGTCCAAAGCCACTGTATGGCCAAAGCCACTGTATGTCCAAAGCCACTGTCCAAAGCCACTGTATGTCCAAAGCTACTGTATGTCCAAAGCCACTATCCAAAGCCACTGTATGTCCAAAGCCACTGTATGTCCAAAGCCACTGTATGTCCAAAGCCACTGTCCAAAGCCACTGTCCAAAGTCACTGTCCAAAGCCTTTCTATGTCCAAAGCCACTGTCCAAAGCCACAGTCCAAAGCCACTTTCCAAAGCCACTGTCCAAAGCCACTCTATGTCCAAAGCTACTGTCCAAAGCCACTGTCCAAAGCCACTGTCCAAAGCCACTCTATGTCCAAAGCCACTATCCAAAGCCACTCTCCAAAGCCACTCTCCAAAGCCACTCTATGTCCAAAGCCACTGTCCAAAGCCATTCTCCAAACCACTATCCAAAGCCACTCTATGTCCAAAGCCAGTCCAAAGCCTCTCTCCAAAGACACTCTCCAAAGCCACTCTATGTCCAAAGCTACTGTCCAAAGCCACTCTCCAAAGCCACTCTCCAAAGCCACTCTATGTCCAAAGCCACTGTCCAAAGCCACTCTCCAAAGCCATTCTCCAAAGCCACTCTATGACCAAAGCCACTGTCCAAAGCCACTCTCCAAAGACAATCTCCAAAGCCACTCTTTGTCCAAAGCCACTGTCCAAAGCCACTCTCCAAAGCCACTCTCCAAAGCCACTCTATGTCCAAAGCCACTTTCCAAAGCCACTCTCCAAAGCCACTCTCCAAAGCCACTCTATGTCCAAAGCCATTGTCCAAAGCCATTCTCCAAAGCCACTCTCCAAAGCCACTCTATGTCCAAAGCCACTGTCCAAAGCCACTCTATGTCCAAACCCACTGTCCAAAGCCACTGTCCAAAGCCACTGTCCAAAGCCACTCTATGTCCAAAGCCACTGTCCAAAGCCACTGTCCAAAGCCACTGTCCAAAGCCACTCTATGTCCAAAGCCACTGTCCAAAGCCACTCTCCAATGCTACTGTCCAAAGCCACTCTATCTACAAAGCCACTGTCCAAAGCCACTGTCTAAAGTCACTGTCCAATGCCACTCTATGTCCAAAGCAACTCTCCAAAGCCACTGTCCAAAGCCACAGTCCAAAGCCACTCTATGCCCAAAGCCACTGTGCAAAGCCACTCTCCAAAGCGACTGTCCAAAGCCACTCTATGTCCTAAGCCACTGTCCAACGCCACTGTCCAAAGCAACTGACCAAAGCCACTCTATGTCCAATGCCACTGTCCAAAGCCACTGTCCAAAGCCACTGTCCAAAGCCACTCTATGTCCAAAGCCATTGTCCAAAGCCACTCTCCAAAGCCACTCTCCAAAGCCACTCTATGTCCAAAAGCACTGTCCAAAGCCACTGTCCAAAGCCACTCTCCAAAGCCACTCTATGTCCAAAGCCACTGTCCAAAGCCACTCTCCAAAGCCACTCTCCAAAGCCACTGTATGTCCAAAGCCACTGTCCAAAGCCACTGTCCAAAGCCACTCTCCAAAGCCACTCTATGTCCAAAGCCACTGTCCAAGGTCACTGTCCAAAGCCACTCTCCAAAGCCACTCTATGTCCAAAGCCACTGTTCAAAGCCACTCTCCAAAGCTACTCTCCAAAGCCACTCTATGTCCAAAGCCACTGTCCAAAGCCACTGTCCAAAGCCACTCTCCAAGGCCACTCTATCTCCAAAGCCACTGTCCAAAGCCACTCTCCAAAGCCACTCTCCAAAGCCACTCTATGTCCAAAGCCACTGTCCATAGCCACTGTCTAAAGCCACTGTCCAAAGCCACTCTATGTCCAAAGCCACTGTACAAAGCCACTGTCCAAAGCCACTGTCCAAAGCAATACTATGTCCAAAGCCACTGTCCAAAGGCACTGTCCAAAGCCACTCTATGTCCAAAGCCACTGTCCAAAGCCACTCTATGTCCAAAGCCACTGTCCAAAGCCACTCTCCAAAGCCACTGTCCTAAACCACTCTATGTCCAAAGCCACTGTCCAAAGCCACTCTCCAAAGCCACTGTCCAAAGCCACTCTATGTCCAAAGCCACTGTCCAAAGCCACTCTCCAAAGCCACTGTCCAAAGCCACTGTATGTCCAAAGCCACTGTATGTCCAAAGCCACTGTCCAAAGCCACTGTATGTCCAAAGCCACTGTCCAAAGCCACTGTATGTCCAAAGCCACTGTATGTCCAAAGCCACTATCCAAAGCCACTGTATGTCCAAAGCCACTGTATGTCCAAATGCACTGTCCAAAGCCACTGTATGTCCAAAGCCACTGTATGTCCAAAGCCACTGTCTAAAGCCACTGTATGTCCAAAGCCACTGTCCAAAGCCACTGTATGTCCAAAGCCACTGTATGTCCAAAGCCACTGTCCAAAGCCACTGTATGTCCAAAGCCACTGTATGTCCAAAGCCACTGTCCAAAGCCACTGTATGTCCAAAGCCAGTGTATGTCCAAAGCCACTGTCCAAAGCCACTATATATCCAAAGCCACTGTATGTCCAAAGCCACTGTACAAAGCCACTGTCCAAATCCACTGTCGACAGCCACTCTATGTCCAAATTTACTGTACAAAGCCACTGTCCAAAGCCACTGTCCAAAGCAATACTATGTCCAAAGCCACAGTCCAAATCCACTGTCCAAAGCCACTGTCCAAAGCCACTCTATGTCCAAAGCCACTGTCCGAAACCACTGTCCAAAGCCACTGTCCAAAGCCACTCTATGTCCAAAGCCACTGTCCAAAGCCACTGTCCAAAGCCACTGTCCAAAGCCACTCTATGTCCAAAGTCACTGTCCAAAGCCACTCACCAAAGCCACTGTCCTTAACCACTCTATGTCCAAAGCCACTGTCCAAAGCCACTCTCCAAAGCCACTGTCCAAATCCACTCTATGTCCAAAGCCACTGTCCAAAGTCACTCTCCAAAGCCACTGTCCAAAGCCACTGTATGTCCAAAGCCACTGTATGTCCAAAGCCACTGTCCAAAGCCACTGTATGTGCAAAGCCACTGTATGTCCAAAGCCACTATCCTAAGCCACTGTATGTCCAAAGCCACTGTATATCCAAAGCCACTGTCCAAAGCTACTGTATGTCCAAAGCCACTGTATTTCCAAAGCCACTGTCTAAAGCCACTGTATGTCCAAAGCCACTGTCCAAAGCCACTGTCTGTCCAAAGCCACTGTATGTCCAAAGCCACTGTCCATAGCCACTGTATGTCCAAAGCCACTGTATGTCCAAAGCCACTGTCCAAAGCCACTCTATATCCAAAGCCACTCTATGTCCAAAGCCACTGTATGTCCAAAGCCACTGTTCAAAGCCACTGTATGTCCAAAGCCACTGTATGTCCAAAGCCACTGTCCAAATCCACCGTATGTCCTAAGCCACGGTATGTCCAAAGCCACTGTCCAAAGCCACCGTATGTCCAAATCCACTGTATGTCCAAAGCCACTGTCCAAAGCCACTGTATGTCGAAAGCCACTGTATGTCCAAAGCCACTGTCCAAAGCCACTGTATGTCCAAAGCCACTGTATGTCCAAAGCCACTGACCAAAGCCACTGTATGTCCAAAGCCACTGTATGTCCAAAGCCTCTCTCCAAAGCCACTCTATGTCCAAAGCCACTGTTCAAAGCCACTCTCCAAAGCTACTCTCCAAAGCCACTCTATGTCCAAAGCCACTGTCCAAAGCCACTGTCCAAAGCCACTTTCCAAGGCCACTCTATCTCCAAAGCCACTGTCCAAAGCCACTCTCCAAAGCCACTCTCCAAAGCCACTCTATGTCCAAAGCCACTGTCCATAGCCACTGTCTAAAGCCACTGTCCAAAGCCACTCTATGTCCAAAGCCACTGTACAAAGCCACTGTCCAAAGCCACTGTCCAAAGCAATACTATGTCCAAAGCCACTGTCCAAAGGCACTGTCCAAAGCCACTCTATGTCCAAAGCCACTGTCCAAAGCCACTGTCCAAAGCCACTGTCCAAAGCCACTCTATGTCCAAAGCCACTGTCCAAAGCCACTCTATGTCCAAAGCCACTGTCCAAAGCCACTCTCCAAAGCCACTGTCCTAAACCACTCTATGTCCAAAGCCACTGTCCAAAGCCACTCTCCAAAGCCACTGTCCAAAGCCACTCTATGTCCAAAGCCACTGTCCAAAGCCACTCTCCAAAGCCACTGTCCAAAGCCACTGTATGTCCAAAGCCACTGTATGTCCAAAGCCACTGTCCAAAGCCACTGTATGTCCAAAGCCACTGTCCAAAGCCACTGTATGTCCAAAGCCACTGTATGTCCAAAGCCACTATCCAAAGCCACTGTATGTCCAAAGCCACTGTATGTCCAAATGCACTGTCCAAAGCCACTGTATGTCCAAAGCCACTGTATGTCCAAAGCCACTGTCTAAAGCCACTGTATGTCCAAAGCCACTGTCCAAAGCCACTGTATGTCCAAAGCCACTGTATGTCCAAAGCCACTGTCCAAAGCCACTGTATGTCCAAAGCCACTGTATGTCCAAAGCCACTGTCCAAAGCCACTGTATGTCCAAAGCCAGTGTATGTCCAAAGCCACTGTCCTAAGCCACTATATGTCCAAAGCCACTGTATGTCCAAAGCCACTGTCCAAAGCCACTGTATGTCCAAAGCCACTGTACAAAGCCACTGTCCAAATCCACTGTCGACAGCCACTCTATGTCCAAATTCACTGTACAAAGCCACTGTCCAAAGCCACTGTCCAAAGCAATACTATGTCCAAAGCCACAGTCCAAATCCACTGTCCAAAGCCACTGTCCAAAGCCACTCTATGTCCAAAGCTACTGTCCGAAACCACTGTCCAAAGCCACTGTCCAAAGCCACTCTATGTCCAAAGCCACTGTCCAAAGCCACTGTCCAAAGCCACTGTCCAAAGCCACTCTATGTCCAAAGTCACTGTCCAAAGCCACTCACCAAAGCCACTGTCCTTAACCACTCTATGTCCAAAGCCACTGTCCAAAGCCACTCTCCAAAGCCACTGTCCAAATCCACTCTATGTCCAAAGCCACTGTCCAAAGTCACTCTCCAAAGCCACTGTCCAAAGCCACTGTATGTCCAAAGCCACTGTATGTCCAAAGCCACTGTCCAAAGCCACTGTATGTGCAAAGCCACTGTATGTCCAAAGCCACTATCCAAAGCCACTGTATGTCCAAAGCCACTGTATATCCAAAGCCACTGTCCAAAGCTACTGTATGTCCAAAGCCACTGTATTTCCAAAGCCACTGTCTAAAGCCACTGTATGTCCAAAGCCACTGTCCAAAGCCACTGTCTGTCCAAAGCCACTGTATGTCCAAAGCCACTGTCCATAGCCACTGTATGTCCAAAGCCACTGTATGTCCAAAGCCACTGTCCAAAGCCACTCTATGTCCAAAGCCACTCTATGTCCAAAGCCACTGTATGTCCAAAGCCACTGTTCAAAGCCACTGTATGTCCAAAGCCACTGTATGTCCAAAGCCACTGTCCAAATCCACCGTATGTCCTAAGCCACGGTATGTCCAAAGCCACTGTCCAAAGCCACCGTATGTCCAAATCCACTGTATGTCCAAAGCCACTGTCCAAAGCCACTGTATGTCGAAAGCCACTGTATGTCCAAAGCCACTGTCCAAAGCCACTGTATGTCCCAAGCCACTGTATGTCCAAAGCCACTGACCAAAGCCACTGTATGTCCAAAGCCACTGTATGTCCAAAGCCACTCTCCAAAGCCACTGTATGTCCAAAGCCACTGTATGTCCAAAGCCACTGTCCAAACCACTGTATGTCCAAAGCCACTGTATGTCCAAAGCTACTGTCCAAAGCAACCGTATCTCCAAAGCCACTGTATGTCCAAAGCCACTGTCCAAAGCCACCGTATGTCCAAAGCCACTGTATGTCCAAAGCCACTCTCCAAAGCCACTCTCCAAAGCCACTCTATGTCCAAAGCCACTATCCAAAGCCACTCACCAAAGCCACTCTCCAAAGCCACTCTATGTCCAAAGCCACTGTCCAAAGCCACTCTCCAAACCACTATCCAAAGCCACTCTATGTAAAAAGTCACTGTCCAAAGCCAATCTCCAAAGCCACTCTCCAAAGCCACTCTATGTCCAAAGTCAGTCCAAAGCCACTCTCCAATGTCACTCTATGTCCAAAGCCAGTCCAAAGCCACTCTCCAAAGCCACTCTCCAAAGCAACTCTATGTCCAAAGCCACTTTCCAAAGCCATTCTCCAAAGCCACTCTCCAAAGCCACTCTATGTCCAAAGCCACTGTCCAAAGCCACTCTATGTCCAAAGCCACTGTCCAAAGCCACTGTCCAAAGCCACGGTCCAAACCCACTCTATGTCCAAAGCCACTTTCCAAAGCCACTTTCCAAAGCCACTGTCCAAAGCCACTCTATGTTCAAAGCCACTTTCCAAAGCCACTCTCCAATGCCACTGTCCAAAGCCACTCTATCTACAAAGCCACTGTCCAAAGCCACTGTCTAAAGTCACTGTCCAAAGCAACTCTATGTCCAAAGCAACTGTCCAAAGCCACTGTCCAAAGCCACTGTCCAAAGCCACTCTATGTCAAAAGCCACTGTCCAAAGCCACTCTCCAAAGCCACTGTCCAAAGCCACTCTATGTCCAGAGCCACTGTCCAAAGCCACTCTCCAAAGCCACTTACCAATGCCACTCTATGTCCAAAGCCACTGAACAAAGCCACTGTCCAAAGCCACTGATCAAAGCCACTCTATGTCCAATGCCATTGTCCAAAGCCACTGTCCAAAGCCACTCTCCAAAGCCACTCTATGTCCAAAGCCACTGTCCAAAGCCACTCTCCAAATCCACTCTCCAAAGCCACTGTATGTCCAAAGCCACTGTCCAAAGCCACTGTCCAAAGCCACTCTCCAAAGCCACTCTATGTCCAAAGCCACTGTCCAAAGTCACTGTCCAAAGCCACTCTCCAAAGCCACTCTATGTCCAAAGCCACTGTCCAAAGCCACTCTCCAAAGCCACTCTATGTCCAAAGCCACTGTCCAAAGGCACTCTCCACAGCCACTCTCCAAAGCCACTCTATGTCCAAAGCCACTGTCCAAAGCCACTGTCCAAAGCCACTCTCCAAAGCCACTCTATCTCCAAAGCCACTGTCCAAAGCCACTCTCCAAAGCCACTCTCCAAAGCCACTCTATGTCCAAAGCCACTGTCCATAGCCACTGTCTAAAGTCACTGTCCAAAGCCACTCTATAACCAAAGCCACTGTACAAAGCCACTGTCCAAAGCCACTGTCCAAAGCAATACTATGGCCAAAGCCACTGTCCAAAGGCACTGTCCAAAGACACTCTATGTCCAAAGCCACTGTCCAAAGCCACTGTCCAAAGCCACTGACCAAAGCCACACTATGTCAAAAGCCACTGTCCAAAGCCACTCTATGTCCAAAGCCACTGTCCAAAGCCACTCTCCAAAGCCACTGTCCTAAACCACTCTATGTCCAAAGCCACTGTCCAAAGCCACTCTCCAAAGCCACTGTCCAAAGCCACTCTATGTCCAAAGCCACTGTCCAAAGCCACTCTCCAAAGCCACTGTCCAAAGCCACTGTGTGTCCAAAGCCACTGTATGTCCAAAGCCACTGTCCAAAGCCACTGTATGTCCAAAGCCATTGTCCAAAGCCACTGTATGTCCAAAGCCACTGTATGTCCAAAGCTACTATCCAAAGCCACTGTATGTCCAAAGCCACTGTATGTCCAAAGGCACTGTCCAAAGCCACTGTATGTCCAAAGCCACTGTATGTCCAAAGCCACTGTCTAAAGCCACTGTATGTCCAAAGCCACTGTCCAAAGCCACTGTATGTCCAAAGCCACTGTATGTCCAAAGCCACTGTCCAAAGCCACTGTATGTCCAAAGCCACTGTATGTCCAAAGCCACTGTCCAAAGCCACTGTATGTCCAAAGCCACTGTATGTCCAAAGCCACTGTCCAAAGCCACTGTATGTCCAAAGCCACTGTACAAAGCCACTGTCCAAATCCACTGTCCAAAGCCACTCTATGTCCAAATCCACTGTACAAAGCCACTGTCCAAAGCCACTGTCCAAAGCAATACTATGTCCAAAGCCACTGTCCAAAGCCACTGTCCAAAGCCACTGTCCAAAGCCACTCTAAGTCCAAAGCCACTGTCCGAAGCCACTGTCCAAAGCCACTGTCTAAAGCCACTCTATGTCCAAAGCCACTGTCCAAAGCCACTCTCCAAAGCCACTGTCCAAAGCCACTGTATGTCCAAAGCCACTGTATGTCCAAAGCCACTGTCCAAAGCCACTGTATGTCCAAAGCCACTGTATGTCTAAAGCCAATATTCAAAGCCAATGTATGTCCAAAGCCACTGTATATCCAAAGCCACTGTCCAAAGCCACTGTATGTCCAAAGCCACTGTATGTCCAAATCCACTGTCTAAAGCCACTGTATGTCCAAAGCCACTGTTCAAAGCCACTGTATGTCCAAAGCCACTGTATGTCCAAAGCCACTGTCCATAGCCACTGTATGTCCAAAGCCACTGTATGTCCAAAGCCACTGTCCAAAGCCACTGTATGTCCAAAGCCACTGTCCAAAGCCACTGTATGTCCAAAGCCACTGTATGTCCAAAGCCACTGTCCAAAGCCACTCTATGTCCAAAGCCACTCTATATCCAAAGCCACTGTATGTCCAAAGCCACTGTTCAGAGCCACTGTATGTCCAAAGCCACTGTACGTCCAAAGCCACTGTCCAATGCCACCGTATGTCCAAAGCCACGGTATGTCCAAAGCCACTGTCCAAAGCCACCGTATGTCCAAAGCCACTGTATGTCCAAAGCCACTGTCCAAAGCCACCGTATGTCCAAAGCCACTGTATGTCCAAAGCCACTGTCCAAAGCCACTGTATGTCCAAAGCCACTGTATGTCCAAAGCCACTGTCCAAAGCCACTGTATGTCCAATGCCACTGTATGTCCAAAGCCACTGTCCAAAGCCACTGTATGTCCAAAGTCACTGTATGTCCAAAGCCACTGTCCAAAGCCACTGTATGTCCAAAGCCACTGTATGTCCAAAGCCACTGTCCAAAGCCACTCTCCAAAGCCACTCTATGTCCAAAGCCACTGTCCAAAGCCACTCTCCAAAGCCACTGTCCAAAGCCACTCTATGTCCAAAGCCAATGTCCAAAGCCACTCTATGTCCAAAGCCACTGTCCAAAGCCACTCTCCAAAGCCACTCTCCAAAGCCACTCTATGTCCAAAGCCACTGTATGTCCAAAGCCACTGTCCAAAGCCACTGTATGGCCAAAGCCACTGTATGTCCAAAGCCACTGTCCAAAGCCACTGTATGTCCAAAGCTACTGTATGTCCAAAGCCACTATCCAAAGCCACTGTATGTCCAAAGCCACTGTATGTCCAAAGCCACTGTATGTCCAAAGCCACTGTCCAAAGCCACTGTCCAAAGTCACTGTCCAAAGCCTTTCTATGTCCAAAGCCACTGTCCAAAGCCACAGTCCAAAGCCACTTTCCAAAGCCACTGTCCAAAGCCACTCTATGTCCAAAGCTACTGTCCAAAGCCACTGTCCAAAGCCACTGTCCAAAGCCACTCTATGTCCAAAGCCACTATCCAAAGCCACTCTCCAAAGCCACTCTCCAAAGCCACTCTATGTCCAAAGCCACTGTCCAAAGCCATTCTCCAAACCACTATCCAAAGCCACTCTATGTCCAAAGCCAGTCCAAAGCCTCTCTCCAAAGCCACTCTCCAAAGCCACTCTATGTCCAAAGCTACTGTCCAAAGCCACTCTCCAAAGCCACTCTCCAAAGCCACTCTATGTCCAAAGCCACTGTCCAAAGCCACTCTCCAAAGCCATTCTCCAAAGCCACTCTATGACCAAAGCCACTGTCCAAAGCCACTCTCCAAAGACAATCTCCAAAGCCACTCTTTGTCCAAAGCCACTGTCCAAAGCCACTCTCCAAAGCCACTCTCCAAAGCCACTCTATGTCCAAAGCCACTTTCCAAAGCCACTCTCCAAAGCCACTCTCCAAAGCCACTCTATGTCCAAAGCCACTGTCCAAAGCCATTCTCCAAAGCCACTCTCCAAAGCCACTCTATGTCCAAAGCCACTGTCCAAAGCCACTCTATGTCCAAACCCACTGTCCAAAGCCACTGTCCAAAGCCACTGTCCAAAGCCACTCTATGTCCAAAGCCACTGTCCAAAGCCACTGTCCAAAGCCACTGTCCAAAGCCACTCTATGTCCAAAGCCACTGTCCAAAGCCACTCTCCAATGCTACTGTCCAAAGCCACTCTATCTACAAAGCCACTGTCCAAAGCCACTGTCTAAAGTCACTGTCCAATGCCACTCTATGTCCAAAGCAACTCTCCAAAGCCACTGTCCAAAGCCACAGTCCAAAGCCACTCTATGCCCAAAGCCACTGTCCAAAGCCACTCTCCAAAGCGACTGTCCAAAGCCACTCTATGTCCTAAGCCACTGTCCAACGCCACTGTCCAAAGCAACTGACCAAAGCCACTCTATGTCCAATGCCACTGTCCAAAGCCACTGTCCAAAACCACTGTCCAAAGCCACTCTATGTCCAAAGCCATTGTCCAAAGCCACTCTCCAAAGCCACTCTCCAAAGCCACTCTATGTCCAAAAGCACTGTCCAAAGCCACTGTCCAAAGCCACTCTCCAAAGCCACTCTATGTCCAAAGCTACTGTCCAAAGCCACTCTCCAAAGCCACTCTCCAAAGCCACTGTATGTCCAAAGCCACTGTCCAAAGCCACTGTCCAAAGCCACTCTCCAAAGCCACTCTATGTCCAAAGCCACTGTCCAAGGTCACTGTCCAAAGCCACTCTCCAAAGCCACTCTATGTCCAAAGCCACTGTTCAAAGCCACTCTCCAAAGCTACTCTCCAAAGCCACTCTATGTCCAAAGCCACTGTCCAAAGCCACTGTCCAAAGCCACTCTCCAAGGCCACTCTATCTCCAAAGCCACTGTCCAAAGCCACTCTCCAAAGCCACTCTCCAAAGCCACTCTATGTCCAAAGCCACTGTCCATAGCCACTGTCTAAAGCCACTGTCCAAAGCCACTCTATGTCCAAAGCCACTGTACAAAGCCACTGTCCAAAGCCACTGTCCAAAGCAATACTATGTCCAAAGCCACTGTCCAAAGGCACTGTCCAAAGCCACTCTATGTCCAAAGCCACTGTCCTAAGCCACTGTCCAAAGACACTGTCCAAAGCCACTCTATGTCCAAAGCCACTGTCCAAAGCCACTCTATGTCCAAAGCCACTGTCCAAAGCCACTCTCCAAAGCCACTGTCCTAAACCACTCTATGTCCAAAGCCACTGTCCAAAGCCACTCTCCAAAGCCACTGTATGTCCAATGCCACTGTATGTCCAAAGCCACTGTCCAAAGCCACTGTATGTCCAAAGTCACTGTATGTCCAAAGCCACTGTCCAAAGCCACTGTATGTCCAAAGCCACTGTATGTCCAAAGCCACTGTCCAAAGCCACTCTCCAAAGCCACTCTATGTCCAAAGCCACTGTCCAAAGCCACTCTCCAAAGCCACTGTCCAAAGCCACTCTATGTCCAAAGCCACTGTCCAAAGCCACTCTATGTCCAAAGCCACTGTCCAAAGCCACTCTCCAAAGCCACTCTCCAAAGCCACTCTATGTCCAAAGCCACTGTATGTCCAAAGCCACTGTCCAAAGCCACTGTATGGCCAAAGCCACTGTATGTCCAAAGCCACTATTCAAAGCCAATGTATGTCCAAAGCTACTGTATGTCCAAAGCCACTGTCCAAAGCCACTGTATGTCCAAAGCCACTGTATGTCCAAATCCACTGTCTAAAGCCACTGTATGTCCAAAGCCACTGTTCAAAGCCACTGTATGTCCAAAGCCACTGTATGTCCAAAGCCACTGTCCATAGCCACTGTATGTCCAAAGCCACTGTATGTCCAAAGCCACTGTATGTCCAAAGCCACTGTCCAAAGCCACTGTATGTCCAAAGCCACTGTATGTCCAAAGCCACTGTCCAAAGCCACTCTATGTCCAAAGCCACTCTATGTCCAAAGCCACTGTATGTCCAAAGCCACTGTTCAGAGCCACTGTATGTCCAAAGCCACTGTACGTCCAAAGCCACTGTCCAATGCCACCGTATGTCCAAAGCCACGGTATGTCCAAAGCCACTGTCCAAAGCCACCGTATGTCCAAAGCCACTGTATGTCCAAAGCCACTGTCCAAAGCCACCGTATGTCCAAAGCCACTGTATGTCCAAAGCCACTGTCCAAAGAGATTGTATGTCCAAAGCCACTGTATGTCCAAAGCCACTGTCCAAAGCCACTGTATGTCCAATGCCACTGTATGTCCAAAGCCACTGTCCAAAGCCACTGTATGTCCAAAGTCACTGTATGTCCAAAGCCACTGTCCAAAGCCACTGTATGTCCAAAGCCACTGTATGTCCAAAGCCACTGTCCAAAGCCACTCTCCAAAGCCACTCTATGTCCAAAGCCACTGTCCAAAGCCACTCTCCAAAGCCACTGTCCAAAGCCACTCTATGTCCAAAGCCACTGTCCAAAGCCACTCTATGTCCAAAGCCACTGTCCAAAGCCACTCTCCAAAGCCACTCTCCAAAGCCACTCTATGTCCAAAGCCACTGTATGTCCAAAGCCACTGTCCAAAGCCACTGTATGGCCAAAGCCACTGTATGTCCAAAGCCACTGTCCAAAGCCACTGTATGTCCAAAGCTACTGTATGTCCAAAGCCACTATCCAAAGCCACTGTATGTCCAAAGCCACTGTATGTCCAAAGCCACTGTATGTCCAAAGCCACTGTCCAAAGCCACTGTCCAAAGTCACTGTCCAAAGCCTTTCTATGTCCAAAGCCACTGTCCAAAGCCACAGTCCAAAGCCACTTTCCAAAGCCACTGTCCAAAGCCACTCTATGTCCAAAGCTACTGTCCAAAGCCACTGTCCAAAGCCACTGTCCAAAGCCACTCTATGTCCAAAGCCACTATCCAAAGCCACTCTCCAAAGCCACTCTCCAAAGCCACTCTATGTCCAAAGCCACTGTCCAAAGTCATTCTCCAAACCACTATCCAAAGCCACTCTATGTCCAAAGCCAGTCCAAAGCCTCTCTCCAAAGCCACTCTCCAAAGCCACTCTATGTCCAAAGCTACTGTCCAAAGCCACTCTCCAAAGCCACTCTCCAAAGCCACTCTATGTCCAAAGCCACTGTCCAAAGCCACTCTCCAAAGCCATTCTCCAAAGCCACTCTATGACCAAAGCCACTGTCCAAAGCCACTCTCCAAAGACAATCTCCAAAGCCACTCTTTGTCCAAAGCCACTGTCCAAAGCCACTCTCCAAAGCCACTCTCCAAAGCCACTCTATGTCCAAAGCCACTTTCCAAAGCCACTCTCCAAAGCCACTCTCCAAAGCCACTCTATGTCCAAAGCCACTGTCCAAAGCCATTCTCCAAAGCCACTCTCCAAAGCCACTCTATGTCCAAAGCCACTGTCCAAAGCCACTCTATGTCCAAACCCACTGTCCAAAGCCACTGTCCAAAGCCACTGTCCAAAGCCACTCTATGTCCAAAGCCACTGTCCAAAGCCACTGTCCAAAGCCACTGTCCAAAGCCACTCTATGTCCAAAGCCACTGTCCAAAGCCACTCTCCAATGCTACTGTCCAAAGCCACTCTATCTACAAAGCCACTGTCCAAAGCCACTGTCTAAAGTCACTGTCCAATGCCACTCTATGTCCAAAGCAACTCTCCAAAGCCACTGTCCAAAGCCACAGTCCAAAGCCACTCTATGCCCAAAGCCACTGTCCAAAGCCACTCTCCAAAGCGACTGTCCAAAGCCACTCTATGTCCTAAGCCACTGTCCAACGCCACTGTCCAAAGCAACTGACCAAAGCCACTCTATGTCCAATGCCACTGTCCAAAGCCACTGTCCAAAGCCACTGTCCAAAGCCACTCTATGTCCAAAGCCATTGTCCAAAGCCACTCTCCAAAGCCACTCTCCAAAGCCACTCTATGTCCAAAAGCACTGTCCAAAGCCACTGTCCAAAGCCACTCTCCAAAGCCACTCTATGTCCAAAGCTACTGTCCAAAGCCACTCTCCAAAGCCACTCTCCAAAGCCACTGTATGTCCAAAGCCACTGTCCAAAGCCACTGTCCAAAGCCACTCTCCAAAGCCACTCTATGTCCAAAGCCACTGTCCAAGGTCACTGTCCAAAGCCACTTTCCAAAGCCACTCTATGTCCAAAGCCACTGTTCAAAGCCACTCTCCAAAGCTACTCTCCAAAGCCACTCTATGTCCAAAGCCACTGTCCAAAGCCACTGTCCAAAGCCACTCTCCAAGGCCACTCTATCTCCAAAGCCACTGTCCAAAGCCACTCTCCAAAGCCACTCTCCAAAGCCACTCTATGTCCAAAGCCACTGTCCATAGCCACTGTCTAAAGCCACTGTCCAAAGCCACTCTATGTCCAAAGCCACTGTACAAAGCCACTGTCCAAAGCCACTGTCCAAAGCAATACTATGTCCAAAGCCACTGTCCAAAGGCACTGTCCAAAGCCACTCTATGTCCAAAGCCACTGTCCTAAGCCACTGTCCAAAGCCACTGTCCAAAGCCACTCTATGTCCAAAGCCACTGTCCAAAGCCACTCTATGTCCAAAGCCACTGTCCAAAGCCACTCTCCAAAGCCACTGTCCTAAACCACTCTATGTCCAAAGCCACTGTCCAAAGCCACTCTCCAAAGCCACTGTATGTCCAATGCCACTGTATGTCCAAAGCCACTGTCCAAACCACTGTATGTCCAAAGTCACTGTATGTCCAAAGCCACTGTCCAAAGCCACTGTATGTCCAAAGCCACTGTATGTCCAAAGCCACTGTCCAAAGCCACTCTCCAAAGCCACTCTATGTCCAAAGCCACTGTCCAAAGCCACTCTCCAAAGCCACTGTCCAAAGCCACTCTATGTCCAAAGCCACTGTCCAAAGCCACTCTATGTCCAAAGCCACTGTCCAAAGCCACTCTCCAAAGCCACTCTCCAAAGCCACTCTATGTCCAAAGCCACTGTATGTCCAAAGCCACTGTCCAAAGCAACTGTATGGCCAAAGCCACTGTATGTCCAAAGCCACTGTCCAAAGCCACTGTATGTCCAAAGCTACTGTATGTCCAAAGCCACTATCCAAAGCCACTGTATGTCCAAAGCCACTGTATGTCCAAAGCCACTGTATGTCCAAAGCCACTGTCCAAAGCCACTGTCCAAAGTCACTGTCCAAAGCCTTTCTATGTCCAAAGCCACTGTCCAAAGCCACAGTCCAAAGCCACTTTCCAAAGCCACTGTCCAAAGCCACTCTATGTCCAAAGCTACTGTCCATAGCCACTGTCCAAAGCCACTGTCCAAAGCCACTGTATGTCCAAAGCCACTATCCAAAGCCACTCTCCAAAGCCACTCTCCAAAGCCACTCTATGTCCAAAGCCACTGTCCAAAGCCATTCTCCAAACCACTATCCAAAGCCACTCTATGTCCAAAGCCAGTCCAAAGCCTCTCTCCAAAGCCACACTCCAAAGCCACTCTATGTCCAAAGCTACTGTCCAAAGCCACTCTCCAAAGCCACTCTCCAAAGCCACTCTATGTCCAAAGCCACTGTCCAAAGCCACTCTCCAAAGCCATTCTCCAAAGCCACTCTATGACCAAAGCCACTGTCCAAAGCCACTCTCCAAAGACAATCTCCAAAGCCACTCTTTGTCCAAAGCCACTGTCCAAAGCCACTCTCCAAAGCCACTCTCCAAAGCCACTCTATGTCCAAAGCCACTTTCCAAAGCCACTCTCCAAAGCCACTCTCCAAAGCCACTCTATGTCCAAAGCCACTGTCCAAAGCCATTCTCCAAAGCCACTCTCCAAAGCCACTCTATGTCCAAAGCCACTGTCCAAAGCCACTCTATGTCCAAACCCACTGTCCAAAGCCACTGTCCAAAGCCACTGTCCAAAGCCACTCTATGTCCAAAGCCACTGTCCAAAGCCACTGTCCAAAGCCACTGTCCAAAGCCACTCTATGTCCAAAGCCACTGTCCAAAGCCAATCTCCAATGCTACTGTCCAAAGCCACTCTATCTACAAAGCCACTGTCCAAAGCCACTGTCTAAAGTCACTGTCCAATGCCACTCTATGTCCAAAGCAACTCTCCAAAGCCACTGTCCAAAGCCACAGTCCAAAGCCACTCTATGCCCAAAGCCACTGTCCAAAGCCACTCTCCAAAGCGACTGTCCAAAGCCACTCTATGTCCTAAGCCACTGTCCAACGCCACTGTCCAAAGCAACTGACCAAAGCCACTCTATGTCCAATGCCACTGTCCAAAGCCACTGTCCAAAGCCACTGTCCAAAGCCACTCTATGTCCAAAGCCATTGTCCAAAGCCACTCTCCAAAGCCACTCTCCAAAGCCACTCTATGTCCAAAAGCACTGCCCAAAGCCACTGTCCAAAGCCACTCTCCAAAGCCACTCTATGTCCAAAGCCACTGTCCAAAGTCACTCTCCAAAGCCACTCTCCAAAGCCACTGTATGTCCAAAGCCACTGTCCAAAGCCACTGTCCAAAGCCACTCTCCAAAGCCACTCTATGTCCAAAGCCACTGTCCAAGGTCACTGTCCAAAGCCACTCTCCAAAGCCACTCTATGTCCAAAGCCACTGTTCAAAGCCACTCTCCAAAGCTACTCTCCAAAGCCACTCTATGTCCAAAGCCACTGTCCAAAGCCACTGTCCAAAGCCACTCTCCAAGGCCACTCTATCTCCAAAGCCACTGTCCAAAGCCACTCTCCAAAGCCACTCTCCAAAGCCACTCTATGTCCAAAGCCACTGTCCATAGCCACTGTCTAAAGCCACTGTCCAAAGCCACTCTATGTCCAAAGCCACTGTACAAAGCCACTGTCCAAAGCCACTGTCCAAAGCAATACTATGTCCAAAGCCACTGTCCAAAGGCACTGTCCAAAGCCACTCTATGTCCAAAGCCACTGTCCAAAGCCACTGTCCAAAGCCACTGTCCAAAGCCACTCTATGTCCAAAGCCACTGTCCAAAGCCACTCTATGTCCAAAGCCACTGTCCAAAGCCACTCTCCAAAGCCACTGTCCTAAACCACTCTATGTCCAAAGCCACTGTCCAAAGCCACTCTCCAAAGCCACTGTCCAAAGCCACTCTATGTCCAAAGCCACTGTCCAAAGCCACTCTCCAAAGCCACTGTCCAAAGCCACTGTATGTCCAAAGCCACTGTATGTCCAAAGCCACTGTCCAAAGCCACTGTATGTCCAAAGCCACTGTCCAAAGCCACTGTATGTCCAAAGCCACTGTATGTCCAAAGCCACTATCCAAAGCCACTGTATGTCCAAAGCCACTGTATGTCCAAATGCACTGTCCAAAGCCACTGTATGTCCAAAGCCACTGTATGTCCAAAGCCACTGTCTAAAGCCACTGTATGTCCAAAGCCACTGTCCAAAGCCACTGTATGTCCAAAGCCACTGTATGTCCAAAGCCACTGTCCAAAGCCACTGTATGTCCAAAGCCACTGTATGTCCAAAGCCACTGTCCAAAGCCACTGTATGTCCAAAGCCAGTGTATGTCCAAAGCCACTGTCCAAAGCCACTATATGTCCAAAGCCACTGTATGTCCAAAGCCACTGTCCAAAGCCACTGTATGTCCAAAGCCACTGTACAAAGCCACTGTCCAAATCCACTGTCGACAGCCACTCTATGTCCAAATTCACTGTACAAAGCCACTGTCCAAAGCCACTGTCCAAAGCAATACTATGTCCAAAGCCACAGTCCAAATCCACTGTCCAAAGCCACTGACCAAAGCCACTCTATGTCCAAAGCCACTGTCCGAAACCACTGTCCAAAGCCACTGTCCAAAGCCACTCTATGTCCAAAGCCACTGTCCAAAGCCACTGTCCAAAGCCACTGTCCAAAGCCACTCTATGTCCAAAGTCACTGTCCAAAGCCACTCACCAAAGCCACTGTCCTTAACCACTCTATGTCCAAAGCCACTGTCCAAAGCCACTCTCCAAAGCCACTGTCCAAATCCACTCTATGTCCAAAGCCACTGTCCAAAGTCACTCTCCAAAGCCACTGTCCAAAGCCACTGTATGTCCAAAGCCACTGTATGTCCAAAGCCACTGTCCAAAGCCACTGTATGTGCAAAGCCACTGTATGTCCAAAGCCACTATCCAAAGCCACTGTATGTCCAAAGCCACTGTATATCCAAAGCCACTGTCCATAGCTACTGTATGTCCAAAGCCACTGTATTTCCAAAGCCACTGTCTAAAGCCACTGTATGTCCAAAGCCACTGTCCAAAGCCACTGTCTGTCCAAAGCCACTGTATGTCCAAAGCCACTGTCCATAGCCACTGTATGTCCAAAGCCACTGTATGTACAAAGCCACTGTCCAAAGCCACTGTATGTCCAAAGCCACTGTATGTCCAAAGCCACTGTCCAAAGCCACTCTATGTCCAAAGCCAATGTATGTCCAAAGCCACTGTCCGAAGCCACTGTATGTCCAAAGACACTGTATGTCCAAAGCCACTGTCCAAAGCCACTGTATGTCCAAAGCCACGGTATGTCCTAAGCCACTGTCCAAAGCCACCGTATGTCCAAAGCCACTGTATGTCCAAAGCCACTGTCCAAAGCCAACGTATGTCCAAAGCCACTGTATGTCCAAAGCCACTGTCCAAAGCCACTGTATGTCCAAAGCCACTGTATGTCCAAAGCCACTGTCCAAAGCCACTGTATGTCCAAAGCCACTGTATGTTCAAAGCCACTGTCCAAAGCCACTCTATGTCCAAAGCCACTGTATGTCCAAAGCCACTTTCCAAAGCCACCGTATGTCCAGAGCCACTGTATGTCCAAAGCCACTGTCCAAAGCAACCATATGTCCAAAGCCACTGTATGTCCAAAGCCACTGTCCAAAGCCACTGTATGTCCAAAGCCACTGTCCTAAGCCACCGTATGTCCAAAGCCACTGTATGTCCAAAGCCACTGTCCAAAGCCACTGTATGTCCAAAGCCACTGTATGTCCAAAGCCACTGTCCAAAGCCACTGTATGTCCAAGGCCACTGTATGTTCAAAGCCACTGTCCAAAGCCACTGTATTTCCAAAGCCACTGTATGTCCAAAGCCACTTTCCAAAGCCACCGTATGTCCAGAGCCACTGTATGTCCAAAGCCACTGTCCAAAGCAACCATATGTCCAAAGCCACTGTATGTCCAAAGCCACTGTCCAAAGCCACTGTATGTCCAAAGCCACTATCCAAAGCCACCGTATGTCCAAAGCCACTGTATGTCCAAAGCCACTGTCCAAAGCAACCGTATGTCCAAAGCCACTGTATGTCCAAAGCCACTGTCCAAAGCCACCGTATGTCCAAAGCCACTGAAGTACCAAAGCCACTGTCCAAAGCCACTGTATGTCCAAAGCCACTGTACAAAGCCACTGTCCAAATCCACTGTCCAAAGCCACCGTATGTCCAAAGCCACTGTATGTCCAAAGCCACTGTCCAAAGCAACCGTATGTCCAAAGCCACTGTATGTCCAAAGCCACTGTCCAAAGCCACCGTATGTCCAAAGCCACTGAAGTACCAAAGCCACTGTCCAAAGCCACTGTATGTCCAAAGCCACTGTACAAAGCCACTGTCCAAATCCACTGTCCAAATCCACTCTATGTCCAAATCCACTGTACAAATCCACTGTCCAAAGCCATTGTCCAAAGCAATACTATGTCCAAAGCCACAGTCCAAAGCCACTGTCCAAAGCCACTCTATGTCCAAAGCCACTGTCCGAAGCCACTGTCCAAAGCCACTGTTCAAAGCCACTCTATGTCCAAAGCCACTGTCCAAAGCCACTGTCCAAAGCCACTGTCCAAAGCCGCTCTATGTCCAAAGCCACTGACCAAAGCCACTCTCCAAAGCCACTGTCCTTAACCACTCTATGTCCAAAGCCACTGTCCAAAGCCACTCTCCAAAGCCACTGTCCAAAGCCACTCTATGTCCAAAGCCACTGTCCAAAGCCACTCTCCAAAGCCACTGTCCAAAGCCACTGTATGTCCAAAGCCACTGTATGTCCAAAGCCACTGTCCAAAGCCACTGTATGTCCAAAGCCACTGTATGTCCAAAGCCACTATCCAAAGCCACTGTATGTCCAAAGCCACTGTATATCCAAAGCCACTGTCCAAAGCCACTGTATGTCCAAAGCCACTGTAGTCCAAAGCCACTGTCTAAAGCCACTGTATGTCCAAAGCCACTGTCCAAAGCTACTGTATGTCCAAAGCCACTGTCCAAAGCCACTGTATGTCCAAAGCCACTATCCAAAGCCACTTTATGTCCAAAGCCACTGTATGTCCAAAGCCACTGTCCAAAGCCACTGTATGTCCAAAGCCACTGTATGTCCAAAGCCACTGTCCAAAGCCACTCTATGTCCAAAGCCACTGTCCGAAACCACTGTCAAAAGCCACTGTCCAAAGCCACTCTATGTCCAAAGCCACTGTCCAAAGCCACTGTCCAAAGCCACTCTATGTCCAAAGTCACTGTCCAAAGCCACTCACCAAAGCCACTGTCCTTAACCACTCTATGTCCAAAGCCACTGTCCAAAGCCACTCTCCAAAGCCACTGTCCAAATCCACTCTATGTCCAAAGCCACTGTCCAAAGTCACTCTCCAAAGCCACTGTCCAAAGCCACTGTATGTCCAAAGCCACTGTATGTCCAAAGCCACTGTCCAAAGCCACTGTATGTGCAAAGCCACTGTATGTCCAAAGCCACTATCCAAAGCCACTGTATGTCCAAAGCCACTGTATATCCAAAGCCACTGTCCAAAGCTACTGTATGTCCAAAGCCACTGTATTTCCAAAGCGACTGTCTAAAGCCACTGTATGTCCAAAGCCACTGTCCAAAGCCACTGTATGTCCAAAGCCACTGTATGTCCAAAGCCACTGTCCATAGCCACTGTATGTCCAAAGCCACTGTATGTACAAAGCCACTGTCCAAAGCCACTGTATGTCCAAAGCCACTGTATGTCCAAAGCCACTGTCCAAAGCCACTCTATGTCCAAAGCCACTGTATGTCCAAAGCCACTGTCCAAAGCCACCGTATGTCCAGAGCCACTGTATGTCCAAAGCCACTGTCCAAAGCAACCATATGTCCAAAGCCACTGTATGTCCAAAGCCACTGTCCAAAGCCACTGTATGTCCAAAGCCACTGTCCTAAGCCACCGTATGTCCAAAGCCACTGTATGTCCAAAGCCACTGTCCAAAGCCACTGTATGTCCAAAGCCACTGTATGTCCAAAGCCACTGTCCAAAGCCACTGTATGTCCAAAGCCACTGTATGTTCAAAGCCACTGTCCAAAGCCACTGTATGTCCAAAGCCACTGTATGTCCAAAGCCACTTTCCAAAGCCACCGTATGTCCAGAGCCACTGTATGTCCAAAGCCACTGTCCAAAGCAACCATATGTCCAAAGCCACTGTATGTCCAAAGCCACTGTCCAAAGCCACTGTATGTCCAAAGCCACTATCCAAAGCCACCGTATGTCCAAAGCCACTGTATGTCCAAAGCCACTGTCCAAAGCAACCGTATGTCCAAAGCCACTGTATGTCCAAAGCCACTGTCCAAAGCCACCGTATGTCCAAAGCCACTGAAGTACCAAAGCCACTGTCCAAAGCCACTGTATGTCCAAAGCCACTGTACAAAGCCACTGTCCAAATCCACTGTCCAAAGCCACCGTATGTCCAAAGCCACTGTATGTCCAAAGCCACTGTCCAAAGCAACCGTATGTCCAAAGCCACTGTATGTCCAAAGCCACTGTCCAAAGCCACCGTATGTCCAAAGCCACTGAAGTACCAAAGCCACTGTCCAAAGCCACTGTATGTCCAAAGCCACTGTACAAAGCCACTGTCCAAATCCACTGTCCAAATCCACTCTATGTCCAAATCCACTGTACAAATCCACTGTCCAAAGCCATTGTCCAAAGCAATACTATGTCCAAAGCCACAGTCCAAAGCCACTGTCCAAAGCCACTCTATGTCCAAAGCCACTGTCCGAAGCCACTGTCCAAAGCCACTGTTCAAAGCCACTCTATGTCCAAAGCCACTGTCCAAAGCCACTGTCCAAAGCCACTGTCCAAAGCCGCTCTATGTCCAAAGCCACTGACCAAAGCCACTCTCCAAAGCCACTGTCCTTAACCACTCTATGTCCAAAGCCACTGTCCAAAGCCACTCTCCAAAGCCACTGTCCAAAGCCACTCTATGTCCAAAGCCACTGTCCAAAGCCACTCTCCAAAGCCACTGTCCAAAGCCACTGTATGTCCAAAGCCACTGTATGTCCAAAGCCACTGTCCAAAGCCACTGTATGTCCAAAGCCACTGTATGTCCAAAGCCACTATCCAAAGCCACTGTATGTCCAAAGCCACTGTATATCCAAAGCCACTGTCCAAAGCCACTGTATGTCCAAAGCCACTGTAGTCCAAAGCCACTGTCTAAAGCCACTGTATGTCCAAAGCCACTGTCCAAAGCTACTGTATGTCCAAAGCCACTGTCCAAAGCCACTGTATGTCCAAAGCCACTATCCAAAGCCACTTTATGTCCAAAGCCACTGTATGTCCAAAGCCACTGTCCAAAGCCACTGTATGTCCAAAGCCACTGTATGTCCAAAGCCACTGTCCAAAGCCACTCTATGTCCAAAGCCACTGTCCGAAACCACTGTCAAAAGCCACTGTCCAAAGCCACTCTATGTCCAAAGCCACTGTCCAAAGCAACTGTCCAAAGCCACTCTATGTCCAAAGTCACTGTCCAAAGCCACTCACCAAAGCCACTGTCCTTAACCACTCTATGTCCAAAGCCACTGTCCAAAGCCACTCTCCAAAGCCACTGTCCAAATCCACTCTATGTCCAAAGCCACTGTCCAAAGTCACTCTCCAAAGCCACTGTCCAAAGCCACTGTATGTCCAAAGCCACTGTATGTCCAAAGCCACTGTCCAAAGCCACTGTATGTGCAAAGCCACTGTATGTCCAAAGCCACTATCCAAAGCCACTGTATGTCCAAAGCCACTGTATATCCAAAGCCACTGTCCAAAGCTACTGTATGTCCAAAGCCACTGTATTTCCAAAGCGACTGTCTAAAGCCACTGTATGTCCAAAGCCACTGTCCAAAGCCACTGTATGTCCAAAGCCACTGTATGTCCAAAGCCACTGTCCATAGCCACTGTATGTCCAAAGCCACTGTATGTACAAAGCCACTGTCCAAAGCCACTGTATGTCCAAAGCCACTGTATGTCCAAAGCCACTGTCCAAAGCCACTCTATGTCCAAAGCCACTGTATGTCCAAAGCCACTGTCCAAAGCCACTGTATGTCCAAAGCCACTGTATGTCCAAAGCCACTGTCCAAAGCCACTGTATGTCCAAAGCCACGGTATGTCCAAAGCCACTGTCCAAAGCCACCGTATGTCCAAAGCCACTGTATGTCCAAAGCCACTGTCCAAAGCCACCGTATGTCCAAAGCCACTGTATGTCCAAAGCCACTGTCCAAAGCCACTGTATGTCCAAAGCCACTGTATGTCCAAAGCCACTGTCCAAAGCCACTGTATGTCCAAAGCCACTGTATGTTCAAAGCCACTGTCCAAAGCCACTCTATGTCCAAAGCCACTGTATGTCCAAAGTCACTTTCCAAAGCCACCGTATGTCCAGAGCCACTGTATGTCCAAAGCCACTGTCCAAAGCAACCATATGTCCAAAGCCACTGTATGTCCAAAGCCACTGTCCAAAGCCACTGTATGTCCAAAGCCACTGTCCAAAGCCACCGTATGTCCAAAGCCACTGTATGTCCAAAGCCACTGTCCAAAGCAACCGTATGTCCAAAGCCACTGTATGTCCAAAGCCACTGTCCAAAGCCACCGTATGTCCAAAGCCACTGAAGTACCAAAGCCACTGTCCAAAGCCACTGTATGTCCAAAGCCACTGTACAAAGCCACTGTCCAAATCCACTGTCCAAAGCCACCGTATGTCCAAAGCCACTGTATGTCCAAAGCCACTGTCCAAAGCAACCGTATGTCCAAAGCCACTGTATGTCCAAAGCCACTGTCCAAAGCCACCGTATGTCCAAAGCCACTGAAGTACCAAAGCCACTGTCCAAAGCCACTGTATGTCCAAAGCCACTGTACAAAGCCACTGTCCAAATCCACTGTCCAAATCCACTCTATGTCCAAATCCACTGTACAAAGCCACTGTCCAAAGCCATTGTCCAAAGCAATACTATGTCCAAAGCCACAGTCCAAAGCCATTGTCCAAAGCCACTCTATGTCCAAAGCCACTGTCCGAAGCCACTGTCCAAAGCCACTGTTCAAAGCCACTCTATGTCCAAAGCCACTGTCCAAAGCCACTGTCCAAAGCCACTGTCCAAAGCCGCTCTATATCCAAAGCCACTGACCAAAGCCACTCTCCAAAGCCACTGTTCCTTAACCACTCTATGTCCAAAGCCACTGTCCAAAGCCACTCTCCAAAGCCACTGTCCAAAGCCACTCTATGTCCAAAGCCACTGTCCAAAGCCACTCTCCAAAGCCACTGTCCAAAGCCACTGTATGTCCAAAGCCACTGTCCAAAGCCACTGTATGGCCAAAGCCACTGTATGTCCAAAGCCACTGTCCAAAGCCACTGTCCAAAGCAATACTATGTCCAAAGCCACTGTCCAAAGGCCCTGTCCAAAGCCACTGTCCAAAGCCACTGTCCAAAGCCACTGTCCAAAGCAATACTATGTCCAAAGCCACTGTCCAAAGCCACTGTCCAAAGCCACTGTCCAAAGCCACTCTATGTCCAAAGCCACTATCCGAAGGTACTGTCCAAAGCCACTGTCCAAAGCCACTCTATGTCCAAAGCCACTGTCCGAAGCCACTGTCCAAAGCCACTGTCCAAAGCCACTCTATGTCCAAAGCCACTGTCCAAAGCCACTTTCCAAAGCCACTCTCCAAAGCAACTCTTTGTCCAAAGCCACTGTCCAAAGCCACTCTCCAAAGCCACTCTCCAAAGCCACTCTATGTCCAAAGCCACTGTCCAAAGCTACTTTCCAAAGCCACTCTCCAAAGCCACTCTATGTCCAAAGCCACTGTCCAAAGACATTCTCCAAAGCCACTCTCCAAAGCCACTCTATGTCCAAAGCCTCTGTTCAAAGCCACTCTATGTCCAAAGCCACTGTCCAAAGCCACTCTCCAAAGCCACTGTCCTAAACCACTCTATGTCCAAAGCCACTGTCCAAAGCCACTCTCCAAAGCCACTCTCCAAAGCCACTCTATGTCCAAAGCAACTGTTCAAAGCCACTGTCCAAAGCCACTGTCCAAAGCCACTCTATGCCCAAAGCCACTGTCCAAAGCCACTCTTCAAAGCCACTGTCCAAAGCCACTCTATGTCCAGAGCCACTGTCCAAAGCCACTCTCCAAAGCCACTGTCCAAAGCCACTCTATGTCCAAAGCCACTGTCCAAAGCCACTGTCCAAAGCCACTGACCAAAGCCACTCTATGTCCAATGCCACTGTCCAAAGCCACTGTCCAAAGCCACTGTCCAAAGCCACTCTATGTCCAAAGCCATTGTCCAAAGCCACTCTCCAAAGCCACTCTCCAAAGCCACTCTATGTCCAAAAGCACTGTCCAAAGCCACTGTCCAAAGCCACTCTCCAAAGCCACTCTATGTCCAAAGCCACTGTCCAAAGCCACTCTCCAAAGCCACTCTCCAAAGCCACTCTCCAAAGCCACTCTATGTCCAAAGCCACTGTCCAAAGCCACTCTCCAAAGCTACTCTCCAAAGCCACTCTATGTCCAAAGCCACTGTCCAAAGCCACTGTCCAAAGCGACTCTCCAAAGCCACTCTATCTCCAAAGCCACTGTCCAAAGCCACTCTCCAAAGCCACTCTCCAAAGCTACTCTATGTCCAAAGCCACTGTCCATAGCCACTGTCCAAAGCCACTGTCCAAAGCCACTCTATGTCCAAAGCCACTGTACAAAGCCACTGTCCAAAGCCACTGTCCAAAGCAATACTATGTCCAAAGCCACTATCCAAAGGCCCTGTCCAAAGCCACTCTATGTCCAAAGCCACTGTCCAAAGCCACTGTCCAAAGCCACTCTATGTCCAAAGCCACTGTCCAAAGCCACTCTATGTCCAAAGCCACTGTCCAAAGCCACTCTCCAAAGCCACTGTCCTAAACCACTCTATGTCCAAAGCCACTGTCCAAAGCCACTCTCCAAAGCCACTGTTCAAAGCCACTCTATGTCCAAAGCCACTGTCTAACGCCACTCTATGTCCAAAGCCACTGTCCAAAGCCACTGTCCAAAGCAATACTATGTCCAAAGCCACTGTCCAAAGGTCCTGTCCAAAGCCACTCTATGTCCAAAGCCACTGTCCAAAGCCACTGTCCAAAGCCACTGTCCAAAGCCACTCTATGTCCAAAGCCACTGTCCAAAGCCACTCTATGTCCAAAGCCACTGTCCAAAGCCACTCTCCAAAGCCACTGTCCTAAACCACTCTATGTCCAAAGCCACTGTCCAAAGCCACTCTCCAAAGCCACTGTCCAAAGCCACTCTATGTCCAAAGCCACTGTCCAAAGCCACTGTCCAAAGCCACTCTCCAAAGCCACTGTCCAAAGCCACTCTATGTCCAAAGCCACTGTCCAAAGCCACTGTCCAAAGCCACTCTCCAAAGCCACTGTCCAAAGCCACTATATGTCCAAAGCCACTGTATGTCCAAAGCCACTGTCCAAAGCCACTGTATGTCCAAAGCCACTGTCCAAAGCCACTGTATGTCCAAAGCCACTGTATGTCCAAAGCCACTATCCAAAGCCACTGTATTTCCAAAGCCACTGTATGTCCAAAGGCACTGTCCAAAGCCACTGTATATCCAAAGCCACTGTATGTCCAAAGCCACTGTCTAAAGCCACTTTATGTCCAAAGCCACTGTCCAAAGCCACTGTATGTCCAAAGCCACTGTTTGTCCAAAGCCACTGTCCAAAGCCACTGTATGTCCAAAGCCACTGTATGTCCAAAGCCACTGTCCAAAGCCACTGTATGTCCAAAGCCACTGTATGTCCAAAGCCACTGTCCAAAGCCACTGTATGTCCAAAGCCACTGTATGTCCAAAGCCACTGTCCAAAGCCATTGTATGTCCAAAGCCACTGTACAAAGCCACTGTCCAAATCTACTGTCCAAAGCCACTCTATGTCCAAATCCACTGTACAAAGCCACTGTCCAAAGCCACTGTCCAAAGCAATACTATGTCCAAAGCCACTGTCCAAAGCCACTGTCCAAAGCCACTGTCCAAAGCCACTCTATGTCCAAAGCCACTATCCGAAGCTACTGTCCAAAGCCACTGTCCAAAGCCACTCTATGTCCAAAGCCACTGTCCGAAGCCACTGTCCAAAGCCACTGTCCAAAGCCACTCTATGTCCAAAGCCACTGTCCAAAGCCACTTTCCAAAGCCACTCTCCAAAGCAACTCTTTGTCCAAAGCCACTGTCCAAAGCCACTCTCCAAAGCCACTCTCCAAAGCCACTCTATGTCCAAAGCCACTGTCCAAAGCCACTTTCCAAAGCCACTCTCCAAAGCCACTCTATGTCCAAAGCCACTGTCCAAAGACATTCTCCAAAGCCACTCTCCAAAGCCACTCTATGTCCAAAGCCTCTGTCCAAAGCCACTCTATGTCCAAAGCCACTGTCCAAAGCCATTGTCCAAAGCCACTGTCCAAAGCCACTCTATGTCCAAAGCCACTGTCCAAAGCCACTGTCCAAAGCCACTGTCCAAAGCCACTCTATGTCCAAAGCCACTGTCCAAAGCCACTCTCCAATTCCACTGCCCAAAGCCACTCTATCTACAAAGCCACTGTCCAAAGTAACTGTCTAAAGTCACTGTCCAAAGCCACTCTATGTCCAAAGCAACTGTTCAAAGCCACTGTCCAAAGCCACTGTCCAAAGCCACTCTATGCCCAAAGCCACTGTCCAAAGCCACTCTTCAAAGCCACTGTCCAAAGCCACTCTATGTCCAGAGCCACTGTCCAAAGCCACTCTCCAAAGCCACTGTCCAAAGCCACTCTATGTCCAAAGCCACTGTCCAAAGCCACTGACCAAAGCCACTCTATGTCCAATGCCACTGTCCAAAGCCACTGTCCAAAGCCACTGTCCAAAGCCACTCTATGTCCAAAGCCATTGTCCAAAGCCACTCTCCAAAGCCACTCTCCAAAGCCACTCTCCAAAGCCACTCTATGTCCAAAAGCACTGTCCAAAGCCATTGTCCAAAGCCACTCTCCAAAGCCACTCTATGTCCAAAGCCACTGTCCAAAGCCACTCTCCAAAGCCACTCTCCAAAGCCACTCTCCAAAGCCACTCTATGTCCAAAGCCACTGTCCAAAGCCACTCTCCAAAGCTACTCTCCAAAGCCACTCTATGTCCAAAGCCACTGTCCAAAGCCACTGTCCAAAGCGACTCTCCAAAGCCACTCTATCTCCAAAGCCACTGTCCAAAGCCACTCTCCAAAGCCACTCTCCAAAGCTACTCTATATCCAAAGCCACTGTCCATAGTCACTGTCCAAAGCCACTGTCCAAAGCCACTCTATGTCCAAAGCCACTGTACAAAGCCACTGTCCAAAGCCACTGTCCAAAGCAATACTATGTCCAAAGCCACTATCCAAAGGCCCTGTCCAAAGCCACTCTATGTCCAAAGCCACTGCCCAAAGCCACTGTCCAAAGCCACTCTATGTCCAAAGCCACTGTCCAAAGCCACTCTATGTCCAAAGCCACTGTCCAAAGCCACTCTCCAAAGCCACTGTCCTAAACCACTCTATGTCCAAAGCCACTGTCCAAAGCCACTCTCCAAAGCCACTGTCCAAAGCCACTCTATGTCCAAAGCCACTGTCCAAAGCCACTCTCCAAAGCCACTGTCCAAAGCCACTATATGTCCAAAGCCACTGTATGTCCAAAGCCACTGTCCAAAGCCACTGTATGTCCAAAGCCACTGTCCAAAGCCACTGTATGTCCAAAGCCGCTGTATGTCCAAAGCCACTATCCAAAGCCACTGTATTTCCAAAGCCACTGTATGTCCAAAGGTACTGTCCAAAGCCACTGTATGTCCAAAGCCACTGTATGTCCAAAGCCACTGTCTAAAGCCACTGTATGTCCAAAGCCACTATCCAAAGCCACTGTATGTCCAAAGCCACTGTTTGTCCAAAGCCTCTGTCCAAAGCCACTGTATGTCCAAAGCCACTGTATGTCCAAAGCCACTGTATGTCCAAAGCCACTGTCCAAAGCCACTGTATGTCCAAAGCCACTGTATGTCCAAAGCCACTGTCCAAAGCCACTGTATGTCCAAAGCCACTGTATGTCCAAAGCCACTGTCCAAAGCCACTGTATGTCCAAAGCCACTGTACAAAGCCACTGTCCAAATCTACTGTCCAAAGCCACTCTATGTCCAAATCCACTGTACAAAGCCACTGTCCAAAGCCACTGTCCAAAGCAATACTATGTCCAAAGCCACTGTCCAAAGCCACTGTCCAAAGCCACTGTCCAAAGCCACTCTATGTCCAAAGCCACTATCCGAAGCTACTGTCCTAAACCACTCTATGTCCAAAGCCACTGTCCAAAGCCACTCTCCAAAGCCACTGTCCAAAGCCACTGTATGTCCAAAGCCACTGTATGTCCAAAGCCACTGTCCAAAGCCACTGTATGTCCAAAGCCACTGTCCAAAGCCACTGTATGTCCAAAGCCACTGTATGTCCAAAGCTACTATCCAAAGCCACTGTATGTCCAAAGCCACTGTATGTCCAAAGGTACTGTCCAAAGCCACTGTATGTCCAAAGCCACTGTATGTCCAAAGCCACTGTCTAAAGCCACTGTATGTCCAAAGCCACTGTCCAAAGCCACTGTATGTCCAAAGCCACTGTATGTCCAAAGCCACTGTCCAAAGCCACTGTATGTCCAAAGACACTGTATGTCCAAAGCCACTGTCCAAAGCCACTGTATGTCCAAAGCCACTGTATGTCCAAAGCCACTGTCCAAAGCCACTGTATGTCCAAAGCCACTGTACAAAGCCACTGTCCAAATCCACTGTCCAAAGCCACTCTTTGTCCAAGTCCACTGTACAAAGCCACTGTCCAAAGCCACTGTCCAAAGCCACTGTCGAAAGCCACTCTATGTCCAAAGCCACTGTCCGAAGCCACTGTCCAAAGCCACTGTCTAAAGCCACTCTATGTCCAAAGCCACTGTCCAAAGCCACTCTCCAAAGCCACTGTCCAAAGCCACTGTATGTCCAAAGCCACTATATGTCCAAAGCCACTGTCCAAAGCCACTGTATGTCCAAAGCCACTGTATGTCCAAAGCCACTATTCAAAGCCAATGTATGTCCAAAGCCACTGTATATCCAAAGCCACTGTCCAAAGCCACTGTATGTCCAAAGCCACTGTATGTCCAAATCCACTGTCTAAAGCCACTGTATGTCCAAAGCCACTGTTCAAAGCCACTGTATGTCCAAAGCCACTGTATGTCCAAAGCCACTGTCCATAGCCACTGTATGTCCAAAGCCACTGTATGTCCAAAGCCACTGTCTAAAGCCACTGTATGTCCAAAGCCACTGTATGTCCAAAGCCACTGTCCAAAGCCACTCTATGTCCAAAGCCACTCTATGTCCAAAGCCACTGTATGTCCAAAGCCACTGTTCAGAGCCACTGTATGTATAAAGCCACTGTACGTCCAAAGCCACTGTCCAATGCCACCGTATGTCCAAAGCCACGGTATGTCCAAAGCCACTGTCCAAAGCCACCGTATGTCCAAAGCCACTGTATGTCCAAAGCCACTGTCCAAAGCCACCGTATGTCCAAAGCCACTGTATGTCCAAAGCCACTGTCCAAAGCCACTGTATGTCCAAAGCCACTGTATGTCCAAAGCCACTGTCCAAAGCCACTGTATGTCCAATGCCACTGTATGTCCAAAGCCACTGTCCAAAGCCACTGTATGTCCAAAGTTACTGTATGTCCAAAGCCACTGTCCAAAGCCACTGTATGTCCAAAGCCACTGTATGTCCAAAGCCACTGTCCAAAGCCACTCTCCAAAGCCACTCTATGTCCAAAGCCACTGTCCAAAGCCACTCTCCAAAGCCACTGTCCAAAGCCACTCTATGTCCAAAGCCACTGTCCAAAGCCACTCTATGTCCAAAGCCACTGTCCAAAGCCACTCTCCAAAGCCACTCTCCAAAGCCACTCTATGTCCAAAGCCACTGTATGTCCAAAGCCACTGTCCAAAGCCACTGTATGGCCAAAGCCACTGTATGTCCAAAGCCACTGTCCAAAGCCACTGTATGTCCAAAGCTACTGTATGTCCAAAGCCACTATCCAAAGCCACTGTATGTCCAAAGCCACTGTATGTCCAAAGCCACTGTATGTCCAAAGCCACTGTCCAAAGCCACTGTCCAAAGTCACTGTCCAAAGCCTTTCTATGTCCAAAGCCACTGTCCAAAGCCACAGTCCAAAGCCACTTTCCAAAGCCACTGTCCAAAGCCACTCTATGTCCAAAGCTACTGTCCAAAGCCACTGTCCAAAGCCACTGTCCAAAGCCACTCTATGTCCAAAGCCACTATCCAAAGCCACTCTCCAAAGCCACTCTCCAAAGCCACTCTATGTCCAAAGCCACTGTCCAAAGCCACTCTCCAAACCACTATCCAAAGCCACTCAATGTCCAAAGCCAGTCCAAAGCCTCTCTCCAAAGCCACTCTCCAAAGCCACTCTATGTCCAAAGCCACTGTCCAAAGCCACTCTCCAAAGCCACTCTCCAAAGCCACTCTATGTCCAAAGCCACTGTCCAAAGCCACTCTCCAAAGCCATTCTCCAAAGCCACTCTATGTCCAAAGCCACTGTCCAAAGCCACTCTCCAAAGACAATCTCCAAAGCCACTCTTTGTCCAAAGCCACTGTCCAAAGCCTCTCTCCAAAGCCACTCTCCAAAGCCACTCTATGTCCAAAGCCACTTTCCAAAGCCACTCTCCAAAGCCACTCACCAAAGCCACTCTATGTCCAAAGCCACTGTCCAAAGCCATTCTCCAAAGCCACTCTCCAAAGCCACTCTATGTCCAAAGCCACTGTCCAAAGCCACTCTATGTCCAAACCCACTGTCCAAAGCCACTGTCCAAAGCCACTGTCCAAAGCCACTCTATGTCCAAAGCCACTGTCCAAAGCCACTGTCCAAAGACACTGTCCAAAGCCACTCTATGTCCAAAGCCACTGTCCAAAGCCACTCTCCAATGCTACTGTCCAAAGCCACTCTATCTACAAAGCCACTGTCCAAAGCCACTGTCTAAAGTCACTGTCCAAAGCCACTCTATGTCCAAAGCAACTCTCCAAAGCCACTGTCCAAAGCCACTGTCCAAAGCCATTCTATGTCCAATGCCACTGTCCAAAGCCACTGTCCAAAGCCACTGTCCAAAGCCACTCTATGTCCAAAGCCATTGTCCAAAGCCACTCTCCAAAGCCACTCTCCAAAGCCACTCTATGTCCAAAAGCACTGTCCAAAGCCACTGTCCAAAGCCACTCTCCAAATCCACTCTATGTCCAAAGCCACTGTCCAAAGCCACTCTCCAAAGCCACTCTCCAAAGCCACTGTATGTCCAAAGCCACTGTCCAAAGCCACTGTCCAAAGCCACTCTCCAAAGCCACTCTATGTCCAAAGCCACTGTCCAAGGTCACTGTCCAAAGCCACTCTCCAAAGCCACTCTTTGTCCAAAGCCACTGTTCAAAGCCACTCTCCAAAGCTACTCTCCAAAGCCACTCTATGTCCAAAGCCACTGTCCAAAGCCACTGTCCAAAGCCACTCTCCAAGGCCACTCTATCTCCAAAGCCACTGTCCAAAGCCACTCTCCAAAGCCACTCTCCAAAGCCACTCTATGTCCAAAGCCACTGTCCATAGCCACTGTCTAAAGCCACTGTCCAAAGCCACTCTATGTCCAAAGCCACTGTACAAAGCCACTGTCCAAAGCCACTGTCCAAAGCAATACTATGTCCAAAGCCACTGTCCAAAGGCGCTGTCCAAAGCCACTCTATGTCCAAAGCCACTGTCCAAAGCCACTGTCCAAAGCCACTGTCCAAAGCCACTCTATGTCCAAAGCCACTGTCCAAAGCCACTCTATGTCCAAAGCCACTGTCCAAAGCCACTCTCCAAAGCCACTGTCCTAAACCACTCTATGTCCAAAGCCACTGTCCAAAGCCACTCTCCAAAGCCACTGTCCAAAGCCACTCTATGTCCAAAGCCACTGTCCAAAGCCACTCTCCAAAGCCACTGTCCAAAGCCACTGTATGGCCAATGCCACTGTATGTCCAAAGCCACTGTCCAAAGCCACTGTATGTCCAAAGTCACTGTATGTCCAAAGCCACTGTCCAAAGCCACTGTATGTCCAAAGCCACTGTATGTCCAAAGCCACTGTCCAAAGCCACTATCCAAAGCCACTCTATGTCCAAAGCCACTGTCCAAAGCCACTCTCCAAAGCCACTGACCAAAGCCACTCTATGTCCAAAGCCACTGTCCAAAGCCACTCTATGTCCAAAGCCACTGTCCAAAGCCACTCTCCAAAGCCACTCTCCAAAGCCACTCTATGTCCAAAGCCACTGTATGTCCAAAGCCACTGTCCAAAGCCACTGTATGGCCAAAGCCACTGTATGTCCAAAGCCACTGTCCAAAGCCACTGTATGTCCAAAGCTACTGTATGTCCAAAGCCACTATCCAAAGCCACTGTATGTCCAAAGCCACTGTATGTCCAAAGCCACTGTATGTCCAAAGCCACTGTCCAAAGCCACTGTCCAAAGTCACTATCCAAAGCCTTTCTATGTCCAAAGCCACTGTCCAAAGCCACAGTCCAAAGCCACTTTCCAAAGCCACTGTCCAAAGCCACTCTATGTCCAAAGCTACTGTCCAAAGCCACTGTCCAAAGCCACTGTCCAAAGCCACTCTATGTCCAAAGCCACTATCCAAAGCCACTCTCCAAAGCCACTCTCCAAAGCCACTCTATGTCCAAAGCCACTGTCCAAAGCCACTCTCCAAACCACTATCCAAAGCCACTCAATGTCCAAAGCCAGTCCAAAGCCTCTCTCCAAAGCCACTCTCCAAAGCCACTCTATGTCCAAAGCCACTGTCCAAAGCCACTCTCCAAAGCCACTCTCCAAAGCCACTCTATGTCCAAAGCCACTGTCCAAAGCCACTCTCCAAAGCCATTCTCCAAAGCCACTCTATGTCCAAAGCCACTGTCCAAAGCCACTCTCCAAAGACAATCTCCAAAGCCACTCTTTGTCCAAAGCCACTGTCCAAAGCCACTCTCCAAAGCCACTCTCCAAAGCCACTCTATGTCCAAAGCCACTTTCCAAAGCCACTCTCCAAAGCCACTCACCAAAGCCACTCTATGTCCAAAGCCACTGTCCAAAGCCATTCTCCAAAGCCACTCTCCAAAGCCACTCTATGTCCAAAGCCACTGTCCAAAGCCACTCTATGTCCAAACCCACTGTCCAAAGCCACTGTCCAAAGCCACTGTCCAAAGCCACTCTATGTCCAAAGCCACTGTCCAAAGCCACTGTCCAAAGCCACTGTCCAAAGCCACTCTATGTCCAAAGCCACTGTCCAAAGCCACTCTCCAATGCTACTGTCCAAAGCCACTCTATCTACAAAGCCACTGTCCAAAGCCACTGTCTAAAGTCACTGTCCAAAGCCACTCTATGTCCAAAGCAACTCTCCAAAGCCACTGTCCAAAGCCACTGTCCAAAGCCACTCTATGCCCAAAGCCACTGTCCAAAGCCACTCTCCAAAGCGACTGTCCAAAGCCACTCTATGCCCAAAGCCACTGTTCAACGCCACTGTCCAAAGCAACTGACCAAAGCCACTCTATGTCCAATGCCACTGTCCAAAGCCACTGTCCAAAGCCACTGTCCAAAGCGACTCTATGTCCAAAGCCATTGTCCAAAGCCACTCTCCAAAGCCACTCTCCAAAGCCACTCTATGTCCAAAAGCACTGTCCAAAGCCACTGTCCAAAGCCACTCTCCAAATCCACTCTATGTCCAAAGCCACTGTCCAAAGCCACTCTCCAAAGCCACTCTCCAAAGCCACTGTATGTCCAAAGCCACTGTCCAAAGCCACTGTCCAAAGCCACTCTCCAAAGCCACTCTATGTCCAAAGCCACTGTCCAAGGTCACTGTCCAAAGCCACTCTCCAAAGCCACTCTATGTCCAAAGCCACTGTTCAAAGCCACTCTCCAAAGCTACTCTCCAAAGCCACTCTATGTCCAAAGCCACTGTCCAAAGCCACTGTCCAAAGCCACTCTCCAAGGCCACTCTATCTCCAAAGCCACTGTCCAAAGCCACTCTCCAAAGCCACTCTCCAAAGCCACTCTATGTCCAAAGCCACTGTCCATAGCCACTGTCTAAAGCCACTGTCCAAAGCCACTCTATGTCCAAAGCCACTGTACAAAGCCACTGTCCAAAGCCACTGTCCAAAGCAATACTATGTCCAAAGCCACTGTCCAAAGGCACTGTCCAAAGCCACTCTATGTCCAAAGCCACTGTCCAAAGCCACTGTCCAAAGCCACTGTCCAAAGCCACTCTATGTCCAAAGCCACTGTCCAAAGCCACTCTATGTCCAAAGCCACTGTCCAAAGCCACTCTCCAAAGCCACTGTCCTAAACCACTCTATGTCCAAAGCCACTGTCCAAAGCCACTCTCCAAAGCCACTGTCCAAAGCCACTCTATGTCCAAAGCCACTGTCCAAAGCCACTCTCCAAAGCCACTGTCCAAAGCCACTGTATGTCCAAAGCCACTGTATGTCCAAAGCCACTGTCCAAAGCCACTGTATGTCCAAAGCCACTGTCCAAAGCCACTGTATGTCCAAAGCCACTGTATGTCCAAAGCCACTATCCAAAGCCACTGTATGTCCAAAGCCACTGTATGTCCAAAGGCACTGTCCAAAGCCACTGTATGTCCAAAGCCACTGTATGTCCAAAGCCACTGTCTAAAGCCACTGTATGTCCAAAGCCACTGTCCAAAGCCACTGTATGTCCAAAGCCACTGTATGTCCAAAGCCACTGTCCAAAGCCACTGTATGTCCAAAGCCACTGTATGTCCAAAGCCACTGTCCAAAGCCACTGTATGTCCAAAGCTAGTGTATGTCCAAAGCCACTGTCCAAAGCCACTATATGTCCAAAGCCACTGTATGTCCAAAGCTACTGTCCAAAGCCACTGTATGTCCAAAGCCACTGTACAAAGCCACTGTCCAAATCCACTGTCGACAGCCACTCTATGTCCAAATTCACTGTACAAAGCCACTGTCCAAAGCCACTGTCCAAAGCAATACTATGTCCAAAGCCACAGTCCAAAGCCACTGTCCAAAGCCACTGTCCAAAGCCACTCTATGTCCAAAGCCACTGTCCGAAACTACTGTCCAAAGCCACTGTCCAAAGCCACTCTATGTCCAAAGCCACTGTCCAAAGCCACTCTCCAAAGCCACTGTCCAAAGCCACTCTATGTCCAAAGCCACTGTCCAAAGCCACTCACCAAAGCCACTGTCCTTAACCACTCTATGTCCAAAGCCACTGTCCAAAGCCATTCTCCAAAGCCACTGTCCAAATCCACTCTATGTCCAAAGCCACTGTCCAAAGTCACTCTCCAAAGCCACTGTCCAAAGCCACTGTATGTCCAAAGCCACTGTATGTCCAAAGCCACTGTCCAAAGCCACTGTATGTGCAAAGCCACTGTATGTCCAGAGCCACTATACACAGCCACTGTATGTCCAAAGCCACTGTATATCCAAAGCCACTGTCCAAAGCCACTGTATGTCCAAAGCCACTGTATTTCCAAAGCGACTGTCTAAAGCCACTGTATGTCCAAAGCCACTGTCCAAAGCCACTGTATGTCCAAAGCCACTGTATGTCCAAAGCCACTGTCCATAGCCACTGTATGTCCAAAGCCACTGTATGTCCAAAGCCACTGTCCAAAGCCACTGTATATCCAAAGCCACTGTATGTCCAAAGCCACTGTCCAAAGCCACTTTTGTCCAAAGCCACTGTATGTCCAAAGCCACTGTCCAAAGCCACTGTATGTCCAAAGCCACTGTATGTCCAAAGCCACTGTCCAAAGCCACTGTATGTCCAAAGCCACGGTATGTCCAAAGACACTGTCCAAAGCCACCGTATGTCCAAAGCCACTGTATGTCCAAAGCCACTGTCCAAAGCCACCGTATGTCCAAAGCCACTGTATGTCCAAAGCCACTGTCCAAAGCCACTGTATGTCCAAAGCCACTGTATGTCCAAAGCCACTGTCCAAAGCCACTGTATGTCCAAAGCCACTGTATGTTCAAAGCCACTGTCCAAAGCCATAGTATTTCCAAAGCCACTGTATGTCCAAAGCCACTGTCCAAAGCCACCGTATGTCCAGAGCCACTGTATGTCCAAAGCCACTGTCCAAAGCAACCATATGTCCAAAGCCACTGTATGTCCAAAGCCACTGTCCAAAGCCACTGTATGTCCAAAGCCACTGTCCAAAGCCACCGTATGTCCAAAGCCACTGTATGTCCAAAGCCACTGTCCAAAGCAACCGTATGTCCAAAGCCACTGTATGTCCAAAGCCACTGTTCAAAGCCACCAAATGTCCAAAGCCACTGAAGTACCAAAGCCACTGTCCAAAGCCACTGTATGTCCAAAGCCACTGTACAAAGGCACTGTCCAAATCCACTGTCCAAATCCACTCTATGTCCAAATCCACTGTACAAAGCCACTGTCCAAAGCCATTGTCCAAAGCAATACTATGTCCAAAGCCACAGTCCAAAGCCACTGTCCAAAGCCACTCTATGTCCAAAGCCACTGTCCGAAGCCACTGTCCAAAGCCACTGTTCAAAGCCACTCTATGTCCAAAGCCACTGTCCAAAGCCACTGTCCAAAGCCACTGTCCAAAGCCGCTCTATGTCCAAAGCCACTGTCCAAAGCCACTCTCCAAAGCCACTGTCCTTAACCACTCTATGTCCAAAGCCACTGTCCAAAGCCACTCTCCAAAGCCACTGTCCAAAGCCACTCTATGTCCAAAGCCACTGTCCAAAGCCACTCTCCAAAGCCACTGTCCAAAGCCACTGTATGTCCAAAGCCACTGTATGTCCAAAGCCACTGTCCAAAGCCACTGTATGTCCAAAGCCAATGTATGTCCAAAGCCACTATCCAAAGCCACTGTATGTCCAAAGCTACTGTATATCCAAAGCCACTGTCCAAAGCCACTGTATGTCCAAAGCCACTGTATGTCCAAAGCCACTGTCTAAAGCCACTGTATGTCCAAAGCTACTGTCCAAAGCCACTGTATGTCCAAAGCCACTGTCCAAAGCCACTGTATGTCCAAAGCCACTGTATGTCCAAAGCCACTGTCCAAAGCCACTCTATGTCCAAAGCCACTCTATGTCCAAAGCCACTGTCCAAAGCCACTGTATGTCCAAAGCCTCTGTATGTCCAAAGCGACTGTCCAAAGCCACCATATGTCCAAATCCACGGTATGTCCAAAGCCACTGTCCAAAACCACCATATGTCCAAAGCCACTGTATGTCCAAAGCCACTGTCCAAAGCCACCGTATGTCCAAAGCCAATGTATGTCCAAAGCCACTGTCCAAAGCCACTGTATGTCCAAAGCCACTGTATGTCCAAAGCCACTGTCCAAAGCCAATGTACGTCCAAAGCCACTGTATGTCCAAAGCCACTGTCCAAAGGAACTGTATGTCCAAAGCCACTGTATGTCCAAAGCCACTGTATGTCCAAAGCCACTGTCCAAAGCCACCGTATGTCCAAAGCCACTGTATGTCCAAAGCCACTGTCCAAAGCAACCGTATGTCCAAAGCCACTGTATGTCCAAAGCCACTGTCCAAATCCACCGTATGTCTTAAGCCACTGTATGTCCAAAGCCACTGGCCAAAGCCACTGTATGTCCAAAGCCACTGTATGTCCAAAGCCACTGTCCAAAGCCACTGTATGTCCAAAGCCACTGTATGTCCAAAGCCACTGTCTAAAGCCACTGTATGTCCAAAGCCACTGTCCAAAGCTACTATATGTCCAAAGCCACTGTATGTCCAAAGCCACTGTCCAAAGCCACTGTATGTCCAAAGCCACTGTATGTCCAAAGCCACTCTATGTCCAAAGCCACTGTCCAAAGCCACTGTATGTCCAAAGCCACTGTATGTCCAAAGCCACTGTCCAAAGCCACTGTATGTCCAAAGCCACTGTACAAAGCCGCTGTCCAAATACACTATCCAAAGACACTCTATGTCCAAATCCACTGTACAAAGCCACTGTCCAAAGCCACTGTTCAAAGCAATACTATGTCCAAAGCCACAGTCCAAAGCCACTGTCCAAATCCACTGTCCAAAGCCACTCTATGTCCAAAGCCACTGTCCAAAGCCACTGTCCAAAGCCACTGTCGAAAGCCACTGTATGTCCAAAGCCACTGTACAAAGCCACTGTCCAAATCCACTGTCCAAAGCCACTCTATGTCCAAATCCACTGTACAAAGCCACTGTCTAAAGCCACTGTATGTCCAAAGCCACTGTCCAAAGCTACTGTATGTCCAAAGCCACTGTATGTCCAAAGCCACTGTCCAAAGCCACTGTATATCCAAAGCCACTGTATGTCCAAAGCCACTGTCCAAAGCCACTGTATGTCCAAAGCCACTGTATGTCCAAAGCCACTGTCCAAAGCCACTGTATGTCCAAAGCCACTGTATGTCCTAAGCCACTGTCCAAAGCCACTGTATGTCCAAAGCCACTGTACAAAGCCACTGTCCAAATCCACTGTCCAAAGCCACTCTATGTCCAAAGCCACTGTACAAAGCCACTGTCCAAAGCCACTGTCCAAAGCAATACTATGTCCAAAGCCACTGTCCAAAGCCACTGTCCAACTCCACTGTCAAAGCCACTCTATGTCCAAAGCCACTGTCCAAAGTCACTGTCCAAAGCCTTTCTATGTCCAAAGCCACTGTCCAAAGCCACAGTCCAAAGCCACTTTCCAAAACCACTGTCCAAAGCCACTCTATGTCCAAAGCCAATGTCCAAAGCCACTCTATGTCCAAAGCCACAATCCAAAGCCACTCTCCAAAGCCACTCTCCAAAGCCACTCTATGTCCAAAGCCACTGTCCAAAGCCACTCTCCAAACCACTATCCAAAGCCACTCTATGTCCAAAGTCACTGTCCAAAGCCAATCTCCAAAGCCACTCTTCAAAGCCACTCTATGTCCAAAGCCATTCCAAAGCTACTCTCCAAAGCCACTCTCCAAAGCCACTCTATGTCCAAAGCCACTGTCCAAAGCCACTCTCCAAAGCCACTCTCCTAAGCCACTCTATGTCCAAAGCCACTGTCCAAAGCCACTCTCCAAAGCCACTCTCCAAAGCAACTCTTTGTCCAAAGCCACTGTCCAAAGCCACTCTCCAAAGCCACTCTCCAAAGCCACTCTATGTCCAAAGCCACTGTCCAAAGCCACTTTCCAAAGCCACTCTCCAAAGCCACTCTATGTCCAAAGCCACTGTCCAAAGACATTCTCCAAAGCCACTCTCCAAAGCCACTCTATGTGCAAAGCCTCTGTCCAAAGCCACTCTATGTCCAAAGCCACTGTCCAAAGCCACTGTCCAAAGCCACTGTCCAAAGCCACTCTATGTCCAAAGCCACTGTCCAAAGCCACTGTCCAAAGCCACTCTCCAAAGCCACTCTATGTCCAAAGCCACTGTCCAAAGCCACTCTCCAAAGCTACTCTCCAAAGCCACTCTATGTCCAAAGCCACTGTCCAAAGCCACTGTCCAAAGCGACTCTCCAAAGCCACTCTATTCCAAAGCCACTGTCCAAAGCCACTCTCCAATGCCACTCTCCAAAGCCACTCTATGTCCAAAGCCACTGTCCATAGCCACTGTCCAAAGCCACTGTCCAAAGCCAATCTATGTCCAAAGCCACTGTACAAAGCCACTGTCCAAAGCCACTGTCCAAAGCAATACTATGTCCAAAGCCACTGTCCAAAGGCCCTGTCCAAAGCCACTCTATGTCCAAAGCCACTGTCCAAAGCCACTGTCCAAAGCCACTTTCCAAAGCCACTCTATGTCCAAAGCCACTGTCCAAAGCCACTCTATGTCCAAAGCCACTGTCCAAAGTCACTCTCCAAAGCCACTGTCCTAAACCACTCTATGTCCAAAGCCACTGTCCAAAGCCACTCTCCAAAGCCACTGTCCAAAGCCACTCTATGTCCAAAGCCACTGTCCAAAGCCACTCTCCAAAGCCACTGTCCAAAGCCACTATATGTCCAAAGCCACTGTATGTCCAAAGCCACTGTCCAAAGCCACTGTATGTCCAAAGCCACTGTATATCCAAAGCCACTGTCCAAAGCCACTGTATGTCCAAAGCCACTGTATGTCCAAAGCCACTGTCTAAAGCCACTGTATGTCCAAAGCTACTGTCCAAAGCCACTGTATGTCCAAAGCCACTGTCCAGAGCCACTGTATGTCCAAATCCACGGTATGTCCAAAGCCACTGTCCAAAACCACCATATGTCCAAAGCCACTGTATGTCCAAAGCCACTGTCCAAAGCCACCGTATGTCCAAAGCCAATGTATGTCCAAAGCCACTGTCCAAAGCCACTGTATGTCCAAAGCCACTGTATGTCCAAAACCACTGTCCAAAGCCAATGTACGTCCAAAGCCACTGTATGTCCAAAGCCACTGTCCAAAGGAACTGTATGTCCAAAGCCACTGTATGTCCAAAGCCACTGTATGTCCAAAGCCACTGTCCAAAGCCACCGTATGTCCAAAGCCACTGTATGTCCAAAGCCACTGTCCAAAGCAACCGTATGTCCAAAGCCACTGTATGTCCAAAGCCACTGTCCAAATCCACCGTATGTCTTAAGCCACTGTATGTCCAAAGCCACTGGCCAAAGTCACTGTATGTCCAAAGCCACTGTATGTCCAAAGCCACTGTCCAAAGCCACTGTATGTCCAAAGCCACTGTATGTCCAAAGCCACTGTCTAAAGCCACTGTATGTCCAAAGCCACTGTCCAAAGCTACTATATGTCCAAAGCCACTGTATGTCCAAAGCCACTGTCCAAAGCCACTGTATGTCCAAAGCCACTGTATGTCCAAAGCCACTCTATGTCCAAAGCCACTGTCCAAAGCCACTGTATGTCCAAAGCCACTGTATGTCCAAAGCCACTGTCCAAAGCCACTGTATGTCCAAAGCCACTGTACAAAGCCGCTGTCCAAATCCACTATCCAAAGACACTCTATGTCCAAATCCACTGTACAAAGCCACTGTCCAAAGCCACTGTTCAAAGCAATACTATGTCCAAAGCCACAGTCCAAAGCCACTGTCCAAATCCACTGTCCAAAGCCACTCTATGTCCAAAGCCACTGTCCAAAGCCACTGTCCAAAGCCACTGTCGAAAGCCACTGTATGTCCAAAGCCACTGTACAAAGCCACTGTCCAAATCCACTGTCCAAAGCCACTCTATGTCCAAATCCACTGTACAAAGCCACTGTCTAAAGCCACTGTATGTCCAAAGCCACTGTCCAAAGCTACTGTATGTCCAAAGCCACTGTATGTCCAAAGCCACTGTCCAAAGCCACTGTATATCCAAAGCCACTGTATGTCCAAAGCCACTGTCCAAAGCCACTGTATGTCCAAAGCCACTGTATGTCCAAAGTCACTGTCCAAAGCCACTGTATGTCCAAAGCCACTGTATGTCCTAAGCCACTGTCCAAAGCCACTGTATGTCCAAAGCCACTGTACAAAGCCACTGTCCAAATCCACTGTCCAAAGCCACTCTATGTCCAAAGCCACTGTACAAAGCCACTGTCCAAAGCCACTGTCCAAAGCAATACTATGTCCAAAGCCACTGTCCAAAGCCACTGTCCAACTCCACTGTCCAAAGCCACTCTATGTCCAAAGCCACTGTCCAAAGTCACTGTCCAAAGCCTTTCTATGTCCAAAGCCACTGTCCAAAGCCACAGTCCAAAGCCACTTTCCAAAGCCACTGTCCAAAGCCACTCTATGTCCAAAGCCAATGTCCAAAGCCACTCTATGTCCAAAGCCACAATCCAAAGCCACTCTCCAAAGCCACTCTCCAAAGCCACTCTATGTCCAAAGCCACTGTCCAAAGCCACTCTCCAAACCACTATCCAAAGCCACTCTATGTCCAAAGTCACTGTCCAAAGCCAATCTCCAAAGCCACTCTTCAAAGCCACTCTATGTCCAAAGCCATTCCAAAGCTACTCTCCAAAGCCACTCTCCAAAGCCACTCTATGTCCAAAGCCACTGTCCAAAGCCACTCTCCAAAGCCACTCTCCTAAGCCACTCTATGTCCAAAGCCACTGTCCAAAGCCACTCTCCAAAGCCACTCTCCAAAGCAACTCTTTGTCCAAAGCCACTGTCCAAAGCCACTCTCCAAAGCCACTCTCCAAAGCCACTCTATGTCCAAAGCCACTGTCCAAAGCCACTTTCCAAAGCCACTCTCCAAAGCCACTCTATGTCCAAAGCCACTGTCCAAAGACATTCTCCAAAGCCACTCTCCAAAGCCACTCTATGTGCAAAGCCTCTGTCCAAAGCCACTCTATGTCCAAAGCCACTGTCCAAAGCCACTGTCCAAAGCCACTGTCCAAAGCCACTCTATGTCCAAAGCCACTGTCCAAAGCCACTCTCCAATGCCACTGCCCAAAGCCACTCTATCTACAAAGCCACTGTCCAAAGACACTGTCTAAAGTCACTGTCCAAAGCCACTCTATGTCCAAAGCAACTGTTCAAAGCCACTGTCCAAAGCCACTGCCCAAAGCCACTCTATGCCCAAAGCCACTGTCCAAAGCCACTCTTCAAAGCCACTGTCCAAAGCCACTCTATGTCCAGAGCCACTGTCCAAAGCCACTCTCCAAAGCCACTGTCCAAAGCCACTCTATTGCAAAGCCACTGTCCAAAGCCACTGTCCAAAGCCACTGACCAAAGCCACTCTATGTCCAATGCACTTGTCCAAAGCCACTGTCCAAAGCCACTGTCCAAAGCCACTCTATGTCCAAAGCCATTGTCCAAAGCCACTCTCCAAAGCCACTCTCCAAAGCCACTCTATGTCCAAAAGCACTGTCCAAAGCCACTGTCCAAAGCCACTCTCCAAAGCCACTCTATGTCCAAAGCCACTGTCCAAAACCACTCTCCAAAGCCACTCTCCAAAGCCACTCTCCAAAGCCACTCTATGTCCAAAGCCACTATCCAAAGCCACTCTCCAAAGCTACTCTCCAAAGCCACTCTATGTCCAAAGCCACTGTCCAAAGCCACTGTCCAAAGCGACTCTCCAAAGCCACTCTATTCCAAAGCCACTGTCCAAAGCCACTCTCCAATGCCACTCTCCAAAGCCACTCTATGTCCAAAGCCACTGTCCATAGCCACTGTCCAAAGCCACTGTCCAAAGCCACTCTATGTCCAAAGCCAGTGTACAAAGCCACTGTCCAAAGCCACTGTCCAAAGCAATACTATGTCCAAAGCCACTGTCCAAAGGCCCTGTCCAAAGCCACTCTATGTCCAAAGCCACTGTCCAAAGCCACTGTCCAAAGCCACTTTCCAAAGCCACTCTATGTCCAAAGCCACTGTCCAAAGCCACTCTATGTCCAAAGCCACTGTCCAAAGTCACTCTCCAAAGCCACTGTCCTAAACCACTCTATGTCCAAAGCCACTGTCCAAAGCCACTCTCCAAAGCCACTGTCCAAAGCCACTCTATGTCCAAAGCCACTGTCCAAAGCCACTCTCCAAAGCCACTGTCCAAAGCCACTATATGTCCAAAGCCACTGTATGTCCAAAGCCACTGTCCAAAGCCACTGTATGTCCAAAGCAACTGTATATCCAAAGCCACTGTCCAAAGCCACTGTATGTCCAAAGCCACTGTATGTCCAAAGCCACTGTCTAAAGCCACTGTATGTCCAAAGCTACTGTCCAAAGCCACTGTATGTCCAAAGCCACTGTCCAAAGCCACTGTATGTCCAAAGCCACTGTATGTCCAAAGCCACTGTCCAAAGCCACTCTATGTCCAAAGCCACTCTATGTCCAAAGCCACTGTCCAAAGCCACTGTATGTCCAAAGCCTCTGTATGTCCAAAGCCACTGTCCAAAGCCACCATATGTCCAAATCCACGGTATGTCCAAAGCCACTGTCCAAAACCACCATATGTCCAAAGCCACTGTATGTCCAAAGCCACTGTCCAAAGCCACCGTATGTCCAAAGCCAATGTATGTCCAAAGCCACTGTCCAAAGCCACTGTATGTCCAAAGCCACTGTATGTCCAAAGCCACTGTCCAAAGCCAATGTACGTCCAAAGCCACTGTATGTCCAAAGCCACTGTCCAAAGGAACTGTATGTCCAAAGCCACTGTATGTCCAAAGCCACTGTATGTCCAAAGCCACTGTCCAAAGCCACCGTATGTCCAAAGCCACTGTATGTCCAAGCCACTGTCCAAAGCAACCGTATGTCCAAAGCCACTGTATGTCCAAAGCCACTGTCCAAATCCACCGTATGTCTTAAGCCACTGTATGTCCAAAGCCACTGGCCAAAGCCACTGTATGTCCAAAGCCACTGTATGTCCAAAGCCACTGTCCAAAGCCACTGTATGTCCAAAGCCACTGTATGTCCAAAGCCACTGTCTAAAGCCACTGTATGTCCAAAGCCACTGTCCAAAGCTACTATATGTCCAAAGCCACTGTATGTCCAAAGCCACTGTCCAAAGCCACTGTATGTCCAAAGCCACTGTATGTCCAAAGCCACTCTATGTCCAAAGCCACTGTCCAAAGCCACTGTATGTCCAAAGCCACTGTATGTCCAAAGCCACTGTCCAAAGCCACTGTATGTCCAAAGCCACTGTACAAAGCCGCTGTCCAAATCCACTATCCAAAGACACTCTATGTCCAAATCCACTGTACAAAGCCACTGTCCAAAGCCACTGTTCAAAGCAATACTATGTCCAAAGCCACAGTCCAAAGCCACTGTCCAAATCCACTGTCCAAAGCCACTCTATGTCCAAAGCCACTTTCCAAAGCCACTGTCCAAAGCCACTGTCAAAAGCCACTGTATGTCCAAAGCCACTGTACAAAGCCACTGTCCAAATCCACTGTCCAAAGCCACTCTATGTCCAAATCCACTGTACAAAGCCACTGTCTAAAGCCACTGTATGTCCAAAGCCACTGTCCAAAGCTACTGTATGTCCAAAGCCACTGTATGTCCAAAGCCACTGTCCAAAGCCACTGTATGTCCAAAGCCACTGTATGTCCAAAGCCACTGTCCAAAGCCACTGTATGTCCAAAGCCACTGTATGTCCAAAGCCACTGTACAAAGCCGCTGTCCAAATCCACTATCCAAAGACACTCTATGTCCAAATCCACTGTACAAAGCCACTGTCCAAAGCCACTGTTCAAAGCAATACTATGTCCAAAGCCACAGTCCAAAGCCACTGTCCAAATCCACTGTCCAAAGCCACTCTATGTCCAAAGCCACTGTCCAAAGCCACTGTCCAAAGCCACTGTCGAAAGCCACTGTATGTCCAAAGCCACTGTACAAAGCCACTGTCCAAATCCACTGTCCAAAGCCACTCTATGTCCAAATCCACTGTACAAAGCCACTGTCTAAAGCCACTGTATGTCCAAAGCCACTGTCCAAAGCTACTGTATGTCCAAAGCCACTGTATGTCCAAAGCCACTGTCCAAAGCCACTGTATATCCAAAGCCACTGTATGTCCAAAGCCACTGTCCAAAGCCACTGTATGTCCAAAGCCACTGTATGTCCAAAGTCACTGTCCAAAGCCACTGTATGTCCAAAGCCACTGTATGTCCTAAGCCACTGTCCAAAGCCACTGTATGTCCAAAGCCACTGTACAAAGCCACTGTCCAAATCCACTGTCCAAAGCCACTCTATGTCCAAAGCCACTGTACAAAGCCACTGTCCAAAGCCACTGTCCAAAGCAATACTATGTCCAAAGCCACTGTCCAAAGCCACTGTCCAACTCCACTGTCCAAAGCCACTCTATGTCCAAAGCCACTGTCCAAAGTCACTGTCCAAAGCCTTTCTATGTCCAAAGCCACTGTCCAAAGCCACAGTCCAAAGCCACTTTCCAAAGCCACTGTCCAAAGCCACTCTATGTCCAAAGCCAATGTCCAAAGCCACTCTATGTCCAAAGCCACAATCCAAAGCCACTCTCCAAAGCCACTCTCCAAAGCCACTCTATGTCCAAAGCCACTGTCCAAAGCCACTCTCCAAACCACTATCCAAAGCCACTCTATGTCCAAAGTCACTGTCCAAAGCCAATCTCCAAAGCCACTCTTCAAAGCCACTCTATGTCCAAAGCCATTCCAAAGCTACTCTCCAAAGCCACTCTCCAAAGCCACTCTATGTCCAAAGCCACTGTCCAAAGCCACTCTCCAAAGCCACTCTCCTAAGCCACTCTATGTCCAAAGCCACTGTCCAAAGCCACTCTCCAAAGCCACTCTCCAAAGCAACTCTTTGTCCAAAGCCACTGTCCAAAGCCACTCTCCAAAGCCACTCTCCAAAGCCACTCTATGTCCAAAGCCACTGTCCAAAGCCACTTTCCAAAGCCACTCTCCAAAGCCACTCTATGTCCAAAGCCACTGTCCAAAGACATTCTCCAAAGCCACTCTCCAAAGCCACTCTATGTGCAAAGCCTCTGTCCAAAGCCACTCTATGTCCAAAGCCACTGTCCAAAGCCACTGTCCAAAGCCACTGTCCAAAGCCACTCTATGTCCAAAGCCACTGTCCAAAGCCACTCTCCAATGCCACTGCCCAAAGCCACTCTATCTACAAAGCCACTGTCCAAAGACACTGTCTAAAGTCACTGTCCAAAGCCACTCTATGTCCAAAGCAACTGTTCAAAGCCACTGTCCAAAGCCACTGCCCAAAGCCACTCTATGCCCAAAGCCACTGTCCAAAGCCACTCTTCAAAGCCACTGTCCAAAGCCACTCTATGTCCAGAGCCACTGTCCAAAGCCACTCTCCAAAGCCACTGTCCAAAGCCACTCTATTGCAAAGCCACTGTCCAAAGCCACTGTCCAAAGCCACTGACCAAAGCCACTCTATGTCCAATGCACTTGTCCAAAGCCACTGTCCAAAGCCACTGTCCAAAGCCACTCTATGTCCAAAGCCATTGTCCAAAGCCACTCTCCAAAGCCACTCTCCAAAGCCACTCTATGTCCAAAAGCACTGTCCAAAGCCACTGTCCAAAGCCACTCTCCAAAGCCACTCTATGTCCAAAGCCACTGTCCAAAACCACTCTCCAAAGCCACTCTCCAAAGCCACTCTCCAAAGCCACTCTATGTCCAAAGCCACTATCCAAAGCCACTCTCCAAAGCTACTCTCCAAAGCCACTCTATGTCCAAAGCCACTGTCCAAAGCCACTGTCCAAAGCGACTCTCCAAAGCCACTCTATTCCAAAGCCACTGTCCAAAGCCACTCTCCAATGCCACTCTCCAAAGCCACTCTATGTCCAAAGCCACTGTCCATAGCCACTGTCCAAAGCCACTGTCCAAAGCCACTCTATGTCCAAAGCCAGTGTACAAAGCCACTGTCCAAAGCCACTGTCCAAAGCAATACTATGTCCAAAGCCACTGTCCAAAGGCCCTGTCCAAAGCCACTCTATGTCCAAAGCCACTGTCCAAAGCCACTGTCCAAAGCCACTTTCCAAAGCCACTCTATGTCCAAAGCCACTGTCCAAAGCCACTCTATGTCCAAAGCCACTGTCCAAAGTCACTCTCCAAAGCCACTGTCCTAAACCACTCTATGTCCAAAGCCACTGTCCAAAGCCACTCTCCAAAGCCACTGTCCAAAGCCACTCTATGTCCAAAGCCACTGTCCAAAGCCACTCTCCAAAGCCACTGTCCAAAGCCACTATATGTCCAAAGCCACTGTATGTCCAAAGCCACTGTCCAAAGCCACTGTATGTCCAAAGCAACTGTATATCCAAAGCCACTGTCCAAAGCCACTGTATGTCCAAAGCCACTGTATGTCCAAAGCCACTGTATGTCCAAAGCCACTGTCTAAAGCCACTGTATGTCCAAAGCTACTGTCCAAAGCCACTGTATGTCCAAAGCCACTGTCCAAAGCCACTGTATGTCCAAAGCCACTGTATGTCCAAAGCCACTGTCCAAAGCCACTCTATGTCCAAAGCCACTCTATGTCCAAAGCCACTGTCCAAAGCCACTGTATGTCCAAAGCCTCTGTATGTCCAAAGCCACTGTCCAAAGCCACCATATGTCCAAATCCACGGTATGTCCAAAGCCACTGTCCAAAACCACCATATGTCCAAAGCCACTGTATGTCCAAAGCCACTGTCCAAAGCCACCGTATGTCCAAAGCCAATGTATGTCCAAAGCCACTGTCCAAAGCCACTGTATGTCCAAAGCCACTGTATGTCCAAAGCCACTGTCCAAAGCCAATGTACGTCCAAAGCCACTGTATGTCCAAAGCCACTGTCCAAAGGAACTGTATGTCCAAAGCCACTGTATGTCCAAAGCCACTGTATGTCCAAAGCCACTGTCCAAAGCCACCGTATGTCCAAAGCCACTGTATGTCCAAAGCCACTGTCCAAAGCAACCGTATGTCCAAAGCCACTGTATGTCCAAAGCCACTGTCCAAATCCACCGTATGTCTTAAGCCACTGTATGTCCAAAGCCACTGGCCAAAGCCACTGTATGTCCAAAGCCACTGTATGTCCAAAGCCACTGTCCAAAGCCACTGTATGTCCAAAGCCACTGTATGTCCAAAGCCACTGTCTAAAGCCACTGTATGTCCAAAGCCACTGTCCAAAGCTACTATATGTCCAAAGCCACTGTATGTCCAAAGCCACTGTCCAAAGCCACTGTATGTCCAAAGCCACTGTATGTCCAAAGCCACTCTATGTCCAAAGCCACTGTCCAAAGCCACTGTATGTCCAAAGCCACTGTATGTCCAAAGCCACTGTCCAAAGCCACTGTATGTCCAAAGCCACTGTACAAAGCCGCTGTCCAAATCCACTATCCAAAGACACTCTATGTCCAAATCCACTGTACAAAGCCACTGTCCAAAGCCACTGTTCAAAGCAATACTATGTCCAAAGCCACAGTCCAAAGCCACTGTCCAAATCCACTGTCCAAAGCCACTCTATGTCCAAAGCCACTTTCCAAAGCCACTGTCCAAAGCCACTGTCAAAAGCCACTGTATGTCCAAAGCCACTGTACAAAGCCACTGTCCAAATCCACTGTCCAAAGCCACTCTATGTCCAAATCCACTGTACAAAGCCACTGTCTAAAGCCACTGTATGTCCAAAGCCACTGTCCAAAGCTACTGTATGTCCAAAGCCACTGTATGTCCAAAGCCACTGTCCAAAGCCACTGTATGTCCAAAGCCACTGTATGTCCAAAGCCACTGTCCAAAGCCACTGTATGTCCAAAGCCACTGTATGTCCAAAGCCACTGTCCAAAGCCACTGTATGTCCAAAGCCACTGTATGTCCTAAGCCACTGTCCAAAGCCACTGTATGTCCAAAGCCACTGTACAAAGCCACTGTCCAAATCCACTGTCCAAAGCCACTCTATGTCCAAAGCCACTGTACAAAGCCACTGTCCAAAGCCACTGTCCAAAGCAATACTATGTCCAAAGCCACTGTCCAAAGCTACTGTCCAACTCCACTGTCCAAAGCCACTCTATGTCCAAAGCCACTGTCCAAAGTCACTGTCCAAAGCCTTTCTATGTCCAAAGCCACTGTCCAAAGCCACAGTCCAAAGCCACTTTCCAAAGCCACTGTCCAAAGCCACTCTATGTCCAAAGCCAATGTCCAAAGCCACTCTATGTCCAAAGCCACAATCCAAAGCCACTCTCCAAAGCCACTCTCCAAAGCCACTCTATGTCCAAAGCCACTGTCCAAAGCCACTCTCCAAACCACTATCCAAAGCCACTCTATGTCCAAAGTCACTGTCCAAAGCCAATCTCCAAAGCCACTCTTCAAAGCCACTCTATGTCCAAAGTCATTCCAAAGCTACTCTCCAAAGCCACTCTCCAAAGCCACTCTATGTCCAAAGCCACTGTCTAAAGCCACTCTCCAAAGCCACTCTCCAAAGCAACTCTTTGTCCAAAGCCACTGTCCAAAGCCACTCTCCAAAGCCACTCTCCAAAGCCACTCTATGTCCAAAGCCACTGTCCAAAGCCACTTTCCAAAGCCACTCTCCAAAGCCACTCTATGTCCAAAGCCACTGTCCAAAGACATTCTCCAAAGCCACTCTCCAAAGCCACTCTATGTGCAAAGCCTCTGTCCAAAGCCACTCTATGTCCAAAGCCACTGTCCAAAGCCACTGTCCAAAGCCACTGTCCAAAGCCACTCTATGTCCAAAGCCACTGTCCAAAGCCACTGTCCAAAGCCACTGTCCAAAGCCACTCTATGTCCAAAGCCACTGTCCAAAGCCACTCTCGAATGCCACTGCCCAAAGCCACTCTATCTACAAAGCCACTGTCCAAAGACACTGTCTAAAGTCACTGTCCAAAGCCACTCTATGTCCAAAGCAACTGTTCAAAGCCACTGTCCAAAGCCACTGTCCAAAGCCACTCTATGCCCAAAGCCACTGTCCAAAGCCACTCTTCAAAGCCACTGTCCAAAGCCACTCTATGTCCAGAGCCACTGTCCAAAGCCACTCTCCAAAGCCACTGTCCAAAGCCACTCTATTGCAAAGCCACTGTCCAAAGCCACTGTCCAAAGCCACTGACCTAAGCCACTCTATGTCCAATGCACTTGTCCAAAGCCACTGTCCAAAGCCACTGTCCAAAGCCACTCTATGTCCAAAGCCATTGTCCAAAGCCACTCTCCAAAGCCACTCTCCAAAGCCACTCTATGTCCAAAAGCACTGTCCAAAGCCACTGTCCAAAGCCACTCTCCAAAGCCACTCTATGTCCAAAGCCACTGTCCAAAGCCACTCTCCAAAGCCACTCTCCAAAGCCACTCTCCAAAGCCACTCTATGTCCAAAGCCACTGTCCAAAGCCACTCTCCAAAGCTACTCTCCAAAGCCACTCTATGTCCAAAGCCACTGTCCAAAGCCACTGTCCAAAGCGACTCTCCAAAGCCACTCTATTCCAAAGCCACTGTCCAAAGCCACTCTCCAAAGCCACTCTCCAAAGCCACTCTATGTCCAAAGCCACTGTCCATAGCCACTGTCCAAAGCCACTGTCCAAAGCCACTCTATGTCCAAAGCCACTGTACAAAGCCACTGTCCAAAGCCACTGTCCAAAGCAATACTATGTCCAAAGCCACTGTCCAAAGGCCCTGTCCAAAGCCACTCTATGTCCAAAGCCACTGTCCAAAGCCACTGTCCAAAGCCACTTTCCAAAGCCACTCTATGTCCAAAGCCACTGTCCAAAGCCAATCTATGTCCAAAGCCACTGTCCAAAGTCACTCTCCAAAGCCACTGTCCTAAACCACTCTATGTCCAAAGCCACTGTCCAAAGCCACTCTCCAAAGCCACTGTCCAAAGCCACTCTATGTCCAAAGCCACTGTCCAAAGCCACTCTCCAAAGCCACTGTCCAAAGCCACTATATGTCCAAAGCCACTGTATGTCCAAAGCCACTGTCCAAAGCCACTGTATGTCCAAAGCCACTGTCCAAAGCCACTGTATGTCCAAAGCCACTGTATGTCCAAAGCCACTATCCAAAGCCACTGTATTTCCAAAGCCACTGTATGTCCAAAAGCACTGTCCAAAGCCACTGTATATCCAAAGCCACTGTATGTCCAAAGCCACTGTCTAAAGCCACTGTATGTCCAAAGCCACTGTCCAAAGCCACTGTATGTCCAAAGCCACTGTATGTCCAAAGCCACTGTATGTCCAAAGCCACTGTCCAAAGCCACTGTATGTCCAAAGCCACTGTATGTCCAAAGCCACTGTATGTCCAAAGCCACTGTATGTCCAAAGCCACTGTACAAAGCCACTGTCCAAATCTACTGTCCAAAGCCACTCTATGTCCAAATCCACTGTACAAAGCCACTGTCCAAAGCCACTGTCCAAAGCAATACTATGTCCAAAGCCACTGTCGAAAGCCACTGTCCAAAGCCACTGTCCAAAGCCACTCTATGTCCAAAGCCACTATCCGAAGCTACTGTCCAAAGCCACTGTCCAAAGACACTCTATGTCCAAAGCCACTGTCCGAAGCCACTGTCCAAAGCCACTGTCCAAAGCCACTCTATGTCCAAAGCCACTGTCCAAAGCCACTCTCCAAAGCCACTCTCCAAAGCAACTCTTTGTCCAAAGCCACAGTCCAAAGCCACTCTCCAAAGCCACTCTCCAAAGCCACTCTATGTCCAAAGCCACTGTCCAAAGCCACTTTCCAAAGCCACTCTCCAAAGCCACTCTATGTCCAAAGCCACTGTCCAAAGACATTCTCCAAAGCCACTCTCCAAAGCCACTCTATGTCCAAAGCCTCTGTCCAAAGCCACTCTATGTCCAAAGCCACTGTCCAAAGCCATTGTCCAAAGCCACTGTCCAAAGCCACTCTATGTCCAAAGCCACTGTCCAAAGCCACTGTCCAAAGCCACTGTCCAAAGCCACTCTATGTCCAAAGCCACTGTCCAAAGCCACTCTCCAATGCCACTGCCCAAAGCCACTCTATCTACAAAGCCACTGTCCAAAGACACTGTCTAAAGTCACTGTCCAAAGCCACTCTATGTCCAAAGCAACTGTTCAAAGCCACTGTCCAAAGCCACTGTCCAAAGCCACTCTATGCCCAAAGCCACTGTCCAAAGCCACTCTTCAAAGCCACTGTCCAAAGCCATTCTATGTCCAGAGCCACTGTCCAAAGCCACTCTCCAAAGCCACTGTCCAAAGCCACTCTATGTCTAAAGCCACTGTCCAAAGCCACTGTCCAAAGCCACTGACCAAAGCCACTCTATGTCCAATGCCACTGTCCAAAGCCACTGTCTAAAGCCACTGTCCAAAGCCACTCTATGTCCAAAGCCATTGTCCAAAGCCACTCTCCAAAGACACTCTCCAAAGCCACTCTATGTCCAAAAGCACTGTCCAAAGCCACTGTCCAAAGCCACTCTCCAAAGCCACTCTATGTCCAAAGCCACTGTCCAAAGCCACTCTCCAAAGCCACTCTCCAAAGCCACTCTCCAAAGCCACTCTATGTCCAAAGCCACTGTCCAAAGCCACTCTCCAAAGCTACTCTCCAAAGCCACTCTATGTCCAAAGCCACTGTCCAAAGCCACTGTCCAAAGCGACTCTCCAAAGCCACTCTATCTCCAAAGCCACTGTCCAAAGCCACTCTCCAAAGCCACTCTCCAAAGCCACTCTATGTCCAAAGCCACTGTCCATAGCCACTGTCCAAAGCCACTGTCCAAAGCCACTCTATGTCCAAAGCCACTGTACAAAGCCACTGTCCAAAGCCACTGTCCAAAGCAATACTATGTCCAAAGCCACTGTCCAAAGGCCCTGTCCAAAGCCACTCTATGTCCAAAGCCACTGTCCAAAGCCACTGTCCAAAGCCACTGTCAAAAGCCACTCTATGTCCAAAGCCACTGTCCAAAGCCACTCTCCAAAGCCACTGTCCTAAACCACTCTATGTCCAAAGCCACTGTCCAAAGCCACTCTCCAAAGCCACTATCCAAAGCCACTCTATGTCCAAAGCCACTGTCCAAAGCCACTCTCCAAAGCCACTGTCCAAAGCCACTGTATGTCCAAAGCCACTGTCCAAAGCCACTGTATGTCCAAAGCCACTGTATGTCCAAAGCCACTATCCAAAGCCACTGTATTTCCAAAGCTACTGTATGTCCAAAGGCACTGTCCAAAGCCACTGTATGTCCAAAGCCACTGTATGTCCAAAGCCACTGTCTAAAGCCAATGTATGTCCAAAGCCACTGTCCAAAGCCACTGTATGTCCAAAGCCACTGTACAAAGCCACTGTCCAAATCTACTGTCCAAAGCCACTCTATGTCCAAATCCACTGTACAAAGCCACTGTCCAAAGCCACTGTCCAAAGCAATACTATGTCCAAAGCCACTGTTCAAAGCCACTGTCCAAAGTCACTGTCCAAAGCCACTCTATGTCCAAAGCCACTATCCGAAGCTACTGTCCAAAGCCACTATCCAAAGCCACTCTATGTCCAAAGCCACTGTCCGAAGCCACTGTCCAAAGCCACTGTCCAAAGCCACTCTATGTCCAAAGCCACTGTCCAAAGCCACTCTCCAAAGCCACTCTCCAAAGCAACTCTTTGTCCAAAGCCACTGTCCAAAGCCACTCTCCAAAGCCACTCTCCAAAGCCACTCTATGTCCAAAGCCACTGTCCAAAGCCACTTTCCAAAGCCACTCTCCAAAGCCACTCTATGTCCAAAGCCACTCTCCAAAGACATTCTCCAAAGCCACTCTCCAAAGCCACTCTATGTCCAAAGCCTCTGTCCAAAGCCACTCTATGTCCAAAGCCACTGTCCAAAGCCATTGTCCAAAGCCACTGTCCAAAGCCACTCTATGTCCAAAGCCACTTTCCAAAGCCACTGTCCAAAGCCACTGTCCAAAGCCACTCTATGTCCAAAGCCACTGTCGAAAGCCACTCTCCAATGCCACTGCCCAAAGCCACTCTATCTACAAAGCCACTGTCCAAAGACACTGTCTAAAGTCACTGTCCAAAGCCACTCTATGTCCAAAGCAACTGTTCAAAGCCACTGTCCAAAGCCACTGTCCAAAGCCACTCTATGCCCAAAGCCACTGTCCAAAGCCACTCTTCAAAGCCACTGTCCAAAGCCACTCTATGTCCAGAGCCACTGTCCAAAGCCACTCTCCAAAGCCACTGTCCAAAGCCACTCTATGTCCAAAGCCACTGTCCAAAGCCACTGTCCAAAGCCACTGACCAAAGCCACTCTATGTCCAATGCCACTGTCCAAAGCCACTGTCCAAAGCCACTGTCCAAAGCCACTCTATGTCCAAAGCCATTGTCCAAAGCCACTCTCCAAAGCCACTCTCCAAATCCACTCTATGTCCAAAAGCACTGTCCAAAGCCACTGTCCAAAGCCACTCTCCAAAGCCACTCTATGTCCAAAGCCACTGTCCAAAGCCACTCTCCAAAGCCACTCTCCAAAGCCACTCTCCAAAGCCACTCTATGTCCAAAGCCACTGTCCAAAGCCACTCTCCAAAGCTACTCTCCAAAGCCACTCTATGTCCAAAGCCACTGTCCAAAGCCACTCTCCAAAGTTACTGTCCTAAACCACTCTATGTCCAAAGCCACTGTCCAAAGCCACTCTCCAAAGCCACTGTCTAAAGCCACTCTATGTCCAAAGCCACGGTCCAAAGCCACTCTCCAAAGCCACTGTCCAAAGCCACTATATGTCCAAAGCCACTGTATGTCCAAAGCCACTGTCCAAAGCCACTGTATGTCCAAAGCCACTGTCCAAAGCCACTGTATGTCCAAAGCCACTGTATGTCCAAAGCCACTATCCAAAGCCACTGTATTTCCAAAGCCACTGTATGTCCAAAGGCACTGTCCAAAGCCACTGTATATCCAAAGCCACTGTATGTCCAAAGCCACTGTCTAAAGCCAATGTATGTCCAAAGCCACTGTCCAAAGCCACTGTATGTCCAAAGCCACTGTTTGTCCAAAGCCACTGTCCAAAGCCACTGTATGTCCAAAGCCACTGTATGTCCAAAGCCACTGTCCAAAGCCACTGTATGTCCAAAGCCACTGTATGTCCAAAGCCACTGTCCAAAGCCACTGTATGTCCAAAGCCACTGTATGTCCAAAGCCACTGTCCAAAGCCACTGTATGTCCAAAGCCACTGTCCAAAGCCACTCTCCAAAGCTACTCTCCAAAGCCACTCTATGTCCAAAGCCACTGTCCAAAGCCACTGTCCAAAGCCACTCTCCAAAGCCACTCTATCTCCAAAGCCGCTGTCCAAAGCCACTCTCCAAAGCCACTCTATGTCCAAAGCCAATCTCCATAGCCACTGTCCAAAGCCACTGTCCAAAGCCACTCTATGTCCAAAGCCACTGTCCAAAGCCACTCTATGTCCAAAGCCACTGTCCAAAGCCAATCTCCAAAGCCACTGTCCAAAGCCACTGTATGTCCAAAGCCACTGTATGTCCAAAGCCACTGTCCAAAGCCACTGTATGTCCAAAGCCACTGTATGTCCAAAGCCACTATTCAAAGCCAATGTATGTCCAAAGCCACTGTATATCCAAAGCCACTGTCCAAAGCCACTGTATGTCCAAAGCCACTGTATGTCCAAATCCACTGTCTAAAGCTACTGTATGTCCAAAGCCACTGTTCAAAGCCACTGTATGTTCAAAGCCACTGTATGTCCAAAGCCACTGTCCAAAGCCACTGTCCAAAGCCACTGTATCTCCAAAGCCACTGTCCAAAGCCACTGTATGTCCAAAGCCACTGTCCAAAGCCACTGTATGTCCAAAGCCACTGTATGTCCAAAGCCACTATCCAAAGCCACTGTATTTCCAAAGTCACTGTATGTCCAAAGGCACTGTACAAAGCCACTGTATGTCCAAAGCCACTGTATGTCCAAAGCCACTGTCTAAAGCCAATGTATGTCCAAAGCCACTGTCCAAAGCCACTGTATGTCCAAAGCCACTGTTTGTCCAAAGCCACTGTCCAAAGCCACTGTATGTCCAAAGCCACTGTATGTCCAAAGCCACTGTCCAAAGCCACTGTATGTCCAAAGCCACTGTCCAAAGCCACTGTATGTCCAAAGCCACTGTATGTCCAAAGCCACTGTCCAAAGCCACTGTATGTCCAAAGCCACTGTCCAAAGCCACTCTCCAAAGCTACTCTCCAAAGCCACTCTATGTCCAAAGCCACTGTCCAAAGCCACTGTCCAAAGCCACTCTCCAAAGCCACTCTATCTCCAAAGCCGCTGTCCAAAGCCACTCTCCAAAGCCACTCTATGTCCAAAGCTACTGTCCATAGCCACTGTCCAAAGCCACTGTCCAAAGCCACTCTATGTCCAAAGCCACTGTCCAAAGCCACTCTATGTCCAAAGCCACTGTCCAAAGCCAATCTCCAAAGCCACTGTCCAAAGCCACTGTATGTCCAAAGCCACTGTATGTCCAAAGCCACTGTCCAAAGCTACTGTATGTCCAAAGCCACTGTATGTCCAAAGCCACTATTCAAAGCCAATGTATGTCCAAAGCCACTGTATATCCAAAGCCACTGTCCAAAGCCACTGTATGTCCAAAGCCACTGTATGTCCAAATCCACTGTCTAAAGCCACTGTATGTCCAAAGCCACTGTTCAAAGCCACTGTATGTTCAAAGCCACTGTATGTCCAAAGCCACTGTCCAAAGCCACTCTCCAAAGCCACTCTCCAAAGCCACTCTCCAAAGCCACTCTATGTCCAAAGCCACTGTCGAAAGCCACTCTCCAAAGCCACTGTCCTAAACCACTCTATGTCCAAAGCCACTGTCCAAAGCCACTCTCCAAAGCCACTGTCCAAAGCCACTCTATGTCCAAAGCCACTGTCCAAAGCCACTCTCCAAAGCCACTGTCCAAAGCCACTGTATGTCCAAAGCCACTGTATGTCCAAAGCCACTGTCCAAAGCCACTCTATGTCCAAAGCCACTGTATGTCCAAAGCCACTGTCCAAAGCAACCGTATGTCCAAAGCCACTGTATGTCCAAAGCCACTGTCCAAAGCCACCGTATGTCCAAAGCCACTGTATGTCCAAAGCCACTGTCCAAAGCCACTGTATGTCCAAAGCCACTGTATGTCCAAAGACACTGTCTAAAGCCACTGTATGTCCAAAGCCTATGTCCAAAGCCACTGTCCAAAGCCACTCTATGTCCAAAGCCACTGTATGTCCAAAGCCACTGTCCAAAGCAACCGTATGTCCAAAGCCACTGTATGTCCAAAGCCACTGTCCAAAGCCACCGTATGTTCAAAGCCACTGTATGTCCAAAGCCACTGTCCAAAGCCACTGTATGTCCAAAGCCACTGTATGTCCAAAGCCAATGTCCAAAGCCACTGTATGTCCAAAGCCACTGTCCAAAGCCACTCTATGTCCAAAGCCACTCTATGTCCAAAGCCACTGTATGTCCAAAGCCACTGTTCAGAGCCACTGTATGTCCAAAGCCACTGTACGTCCAAAGCCACTGTCCAATGCCACCGTATGTCCAAAGCCACAGTATGTCCAAAGCCACTGTCCAAAGCCACCGTATGTCCAAAGCCACTGTATGTCCAAAGCCACTGTCCAAAGCCACCGTATGTCCAAAGCCACTGTATGTCCAAAGCCACTGTCCAAAGCCACTGTATGTCCAAAGCCACTGTATGTCCAAAGCCACTGTCCAAAGCCACTGTATGTCCAATGCCACTGTATGTCCAAAGCCACTGTTCAAAGCCACTGTATGTCCAAAGTCACTGTATGTCCAAAGCCACTGTCCAAAGCCACTGTATGTCCAAAGCCACTGTATGTCCAAAGCCACTGTCCAAAGCCACTCTCCAAAGCCACTCTATGTCCTAAGCCACTGTCCAAAGCCACTCTCCAAAGCCACTGTCCAAAGCCACTCAATGTCCAAAGCCACTGTCCAAAGCCACTCTATGTCCAAAGCCACTGTCCAAAGCCACTCTCCAAAGCCACTCTCCAAAGCCACTCTATGTCCAAAGCCACTGTATGTCCAAAGCCACTGTCCAAAGCTACTGTATGTCCAAAGCTACTGTATGTCCAAAGCCACTGTCCAAAGCCACTGTATGTCCAAAGCCACTGTATGTCCAAAGCCACTGTCCAAAGCCACTGTATGTCCAAAGCAACTGTATGTCCAAAGCCACTGTATGTCCAAAGCCACTGTCCAAAGCCACCGTATGTCCAAAGCCACGGTATGTCCAAAGCCACTGTCCAAAGCCACCGTATGTCCAAAGCCACTGTATGTCCAAAGCCACTGTATGTCCAAAGCCACTGTCCAAAGCCAACGTATGTCGAAAGCCACTGTATGTCCAAAGCCACTATCCAAAGCCACTGTATGTCCAAAGCCACTGTATGTCCAAAGCCACTGTCCAAAGCCACTGTATGTCTAAAGCCACTGTATGTCCAAAACCACTGTCCAAAGCCAATGTATGTCCAAAGCCACTGTATGTCCAAAGCCACTGTCCAAAGCCACTGTATGTCCAAAGCCACTGTATGTCCAAAGCCACTGTCCAAAGCAACCGTATGTCCAAAGCCACTGTATGTCCAAAGCCACTGTCCAAAGCCACTCTATGTCCAAAGCCACTGTCCAAAGCCACTGTCCAAAGCCACTGTCCAAAGCCACTCTATGTCCAAAGCCACTATCCAAAGCCACTCTCCAAAGCCACTCTCCAAAGCCACTCTATGTCCAAAGCCACTGTCCAAAGCCACTCTCCAAACCACTATCCAAAGCCACTCTATGTACAAAGTCACTGTCCAAAGCCAATCTCCAAAGCCACTCTCCAAAGCCACTCTATGTCCAAAGCCACTGTCCAAAGCCACTCTATGTCCAAAGCCACTGTCCAAAGCCACTCTATGTCCAAATCCACTGTCCAAAGCCACTCTCCAAAGCCACTGTCCTAAACCACTCTATGTCCAAAGCCACTGTCCAAAGCCACTCTCCAAAGCCACTCTCCAAAGCCACTCTATGTCCAAAGCCACTGTCCAAAGCCACTCTACAAAGCCACTGTCCAAAGCCACTATATGTCCAAAGCCACTGTATCTCCAAAGCCACTGTCCAAAGCCACTGTATGTCCAAAGCCACTGTCCAAAGCCACTGTATGTCCAAAGCCACTGTATGTCCAAAGCCACAATCCAAAGCCACTGTATTTCCAAAGTCACTGTATGTCCAAAGGCACTGTACAAAGCCACTGTATGTCCAAAGCCACTGTATGTCCAAAGCCACTGTCTAAAGCCAATGTATGTCCAAAGCCACTGTCCAAAGCCACTGTATGTCCAAAGCCACTGTTTGTCCAAAGCCACTGTCCAAAGCCACTGTATGTCCAAAGCCACTGTATGTCCAAAGCCACTGTCCAAAGCCACTGTATGTCCAAAGCCACTGTCCAAAGCCACTGTATGTCCAAAGCCACTGTATGTCCAAAGCCACTGTCCAAAGCCACTGTATGTCCAAAGCCACTGTCCAAAGCCACTCTCCAAAGCTACTCTCCAAAGCCACTCTATGTCCAAAGCCACTGTCCAAAGCCACTGTCCAAAGCCACTCTCCAAAGCCACTCTATCTCCAAAGCCGCTGTCCAAAGCCACTCTCCAAAGCCACTCTATGTCCAAAGCTACTGTCCATAGCCACTGTCCAAAGCCACTGTCCAAAGCCACTCTATGTCCAAAGCCACTGTCCAAAGCCACTCTATGTCCAAAGCCACTGTCCAAAGCCAATCTCCAAAGCCACTGTCCAAAGCCACTGTATGTCCAAAGCCACTGTATGTCCAAAGCCACTGTCCAAAGCTACTGTATGTCCAAAGCCACTGTATGTCCAAAGCCACTATTCAAAGCCAATGTATGTCCAAAGCCACTGTATATCCAAAGCCACTGTCCAAAGCCACTGTATGTCCAAAGCCACTGTATGTCCAAATCCACTGTCTAAAGCCACTGTATGTCCAAAGCCACTGTTCAAAGCCACTGTATGTTCAAAGCCACTGTATGTCCAAAGCCACTGTCCAAAGCCACTCTCCAAAGCCACTCTCCAAAGCCACTCTCCAAAGCCACTCTATGTCCAAAGCCACTGTCGAAAGCCACTCTCCAAAGCCACTGTCCTAAACCACTCTATGTCCAAAGCCACTGTCCAAAGCCACTCTCCAAAGCCACTGTCCAAAGCCACTCTATGTCCAAAGCCACTGTCCAAAGCCACTCTCCAAAGCCACTGTCCAAAGCCACTGTATGTCCAAAGCCACTGTATGTCCAAAGCCACTGTCCAAAGCCACTCTATGTCCAAAGCCACTGTATGTCCAAAGCCACTGTCCAAAGCAACCGTATGTCCAAAGCCACTGTATGTCCAAAGCCACTGTCCAAAGCCACCGTATGTCCAAAGCCACTGTATGTCCAAAGCCACTGTCCAAAGCCACTGTATGTCCAAAGCCACTGTATGTCCAAAGCCACTGTCTAAAGCCACTGTATGTCCAAAGCCTATGTCCAAAGCCACTGTCCAAAGCCACTCTATGTCCAAAGCCACTGTATGTCCAAAGCCACTGTCCAAAGCAACCGTATGTCCAAAGCCACTGTATGTCCAAAGCCACTGTCCAAAGCCACCGTATGTTCAAAGCCACTGTATGTCCAAAGCCACTGTCCAAAGCCACTGTATGTCCAAAGCCACTGTATGTCCAAAGCCAATGTCCAAAGCCACTGTATGTCCAAAGCCACTGTCCAAAGCCACTCTATGTCCAAAGCCACTCTATGTCCAAAGCCACTGTATGTCCAAAGCCACTGTTCAGAGCCACTGTATGTCCAAAGCCACTGTACGTCCAAAGCCACTGTCCAATGCCACCGTATGTCCAAAGCCACAGTATGTCCAAAGCCACTGTCCAAAGCCACCGTATGTCCAAAGCCACTGTATGTCCAAAGCCACTGTCCAAAGCCACCGTATGTCCAAAGCCACTGTATGTCCAAAGCCACTGTCCAAAGCCACTGTATGTCCAAAGCCACTGTATGTCCAAAGCCACTGTCCAAAGCCACTGTATGTCCAATGCCACTGTATGTCCAAAGCCACTGTTCAAAGCCACTGTATGTCCAAAGTCACTGTATGTCCAAAGCCACTGTCCAAAGCCACTGTATGTCCAAAGCCACTGTATGTCCAAAGCCACTGTCCAAAGCCACTCTCCAAAGCCACTCTATGTCCTAAGCCACTGTCCAAAGCCACTCTCCAAAGCCACTGTCCAAAGCCACTCAATGTCCAAAGCCACTGTCCAAAGCCACTCTATGTCCAAAGCCACTGTCCAAAGCCACTCTCCAAAGCCACTCTCCAAAGCCACTCTATGTCCAAAGCCACTGTATGTCCAAAGCCACTGTCCAAAGCTACTGTATGTCCAAAGCTACTGTATGTCCAAAGCCACTGTCCAAAGCCACTGTATGTCCAAAGCCACTGTATGTCCAAAGCCACTGTCCAAAGCCACTGTATGTCCAAAGCAACTGTATGTCCAAAGCCACTGTATGTCCAAAGCCACTGTCCAAAGCCACCGTATGTCCAAAGCCACGGTATGTCCAAAGCCACTGTCCAAAGCCACCGTATGTCCAAAGCCACTGTATGTCCAAAGCCACTGTATGTCCAAAGCCACTGTCCAAAGCCAACGTATGTCGAAAGCCACTGTATGTCCAAAGCCACTATCCAAAGCCACTGTATGTCCAAAGCCACTGTATGTCCAAAGCCACTGTCCAAAGCCACTTTATGTCTAAAGCCACTGTATGTCCAAAACCACTGTCCAAAGCCAATGTATGTCCAAAGCCACTGTATGTCCAAAGCCACTGTCCAAAGCCACTGTATGTCCAAAGCCACTGTATGTCCAAAGCCACTGTCCAAAGCAACCGTATGTCCAAAGCCACTGTATGTCCAAAGCCACTGTCCAAAGCCACTCTATGTCCAAAGCCACTGTCCAAAGCCACTGTCCAAAGCCACTGTCCAAAGCCACTCTATGTCCAAAGCCACTATCCAAAGCCACTCTCCAAAGCCACTCTCCAAAGCCACTCTATGTCCAAAGCCACTGTTCAAAGCCACTCTCCAAACCACTATCCAAAGCCACTCTATGTACAAAGTCACTGTCCAAAGCCAATCTCCAAAGCCACTCTCCAAAGCCACTCTATAACCTAAGCCAGTTCAAAGCCACTCTCCAAAGCCACTCTATGTCCAAAGCCAGTCCAAAGCCACCATCCAAAGCCACTCTCCAAAGCCACTCTATGTCCAAAGCCACTGTCCAAAGCCATTCTCCAAAGCCACTCTCCAAAGCCACTCTATGTCCAAAGCCACTGCCCAAAGCCACTCTATGTCCAAAGCCACTGTCCAAAGCCACTGTCCAAAGCCACGGTCCAAAGCCACTCTATGTCCAAAGCCACTGTCCAAAGCCACTGTCCAAAGCCACTGTCCAAAGCCACTCTATGTCCAAAGCCACTGTCCAAAGCCACTCTCCAATGCCACTGTCCAAAGCCACTCTATCTACTAAGCCACTGTCCAAAGCCACTATCTAAAGTCAATGTCCAAAGCCACTCTATGTCCAAAGCAACTGTCCAAAGCCACTGTCCAAAGCCACTCTATGTCCAGAGCCACTGTCCAAAGCCACTCACCAAAGCCACTGACCAAAGCCACTCTATGTCCAAAGCCACTGAACAAAGCCACTGTCCAAAGCCACTGAACAAAGCCACTGTCCAAAGCCACTGACCAAAGCCACTCTATGTCCAATGCCATTGTCCAAAGCCACTGTCCAAAGCCACTGTCCAAAGCCACTCTATGTCCAAAGCAATTGTCTAAACCACTCTCCAAAGCCATTCTCCAAAGCCACTCTATGTCCAAAAGCACTGTCCAAAGCCACTGTCCAAAGCCACTTTCCAAAGCCACTATATGTCCAAATACACTGTCCAAAGCCACTCTCCAAAGCCACTCTCCAAAGCCACTGTATGTCCAAAGCCTCTGTCCAAAGCCACTGTCCAAAGCCACTCTCCAAAGCCACTCTATGTCCAAAGCCACAGTCCAAAGTCACTGTGCAAAGCCACTCTCCAAAGCCACTCTATGTCCAAAGCCACTGTCCAAAGCTACTCTCCAAAGCCACTCTCCAAACCACTCTATGTACAAAGCCACTATCCAAAGCCACTGTCCAAAGCCACTCTCCAAAGCCACTCTATCTCCAAAGTCACTGTCCAAAGGCACTCTCCAAAGCCACTCTCCAAAGCCACTCTATGTCCAAAGCCACTGTCCATAGCCACTGTCCAAAGTCACTGTCCAAAGCCACTCTATGTCCAAGCCACTGTCCAAAGCCACTGTCCAAAGCCACTGTCCAAAGCAATATTATGTCCAAAGCCACTGTCCAAAGGCACTGTCCAAAGACACTCTATGTCCAAAGCCACTGTCCTAAGCCACTGTCCAAAGCCACTGTCCAAAGCCACTCTATGTCCAAAGCCACTGTCCAAAGCCACTCTATGTCCAAAGCCACTGTCCAAATCCACTCTCCAAAGCCACTGTCCTAAACCACTCTATGTCCAAAGCCACTGTCCAAAGCCACTCTCCAAAGCCACTGTCCAAAGCCACTCTATGTCCAAAGCCACTGTCCAAAGCCACTCTCCAAAGCCACTGTCCAAAGCCACTGTATGTCCAAAGCCACTGTATGTCCAAAGCCACTGTCCAAAGCGACTGTATGTCCAAAGCCACTGTCCAAAGCCACTGTATGTCCAATGCCACTGTATGTCCAAAGCCACTATCCAAAGCCACTGTATGTCCAAAGCCACTGTCCAAAGCCACTGTATGTCCAAAGCTACTGTATGTCCAAAGCCACTGTCCATAGCCACTGTATGTCCAAAGCCACTGTATGTCCAAAGCCACTGTCCAAAGCCACTGTATGTCCAAAGCCACTGTATGTCCAAAGCCACTGTCCAAAGCCACTGTATGTCCAAAGCCACTATCCAAAGCCACTGTCCAAAGCCACTGTCCAAAGCCACTCTATGTCCAGAGCCACTGTCCAAAGCCACTCTCCAAAGCCACTGACCAAAGCCACTCTATGTCCAAAGCCACTATCCAAAGCCACTGTCCAAAGCCACTGTCCTAAACCACTCTATTTCCAAAGCCACTGTCCAAAGCCACTATCCAAAACCACTGTCCAAAGCCACTCTATGTCCAAAGCCACTGTCCAAAGCCACTCTCCAAAGCCACTGTCCAAAGCCACTGTATGTCCAAAGCCACTGTATGTCCAAAGCCACTGTCCAAAGCGACTGTATGTCCAAAGCCACTGTCCAAAGCCACTGTATGTCCAAAGCCACTGTATGTCCAAAGCCACTATCCAAAGCCACTGTATGTCCAAAGCCACTGTATATCCAAAGGCACTGTCCAACGCCACTGTATGTCCAAAGCCACTTGATGTCCAAAGCCACTGTCTAAAGCCACTGTATGTCCAAAACCACTGTCCAAAGCCACTGTATGTCCAAAGCCACTGTATGTCCAAAGCCACTGTATGTCCAAAGCCACTGTCCAAAGCCAATGTATGTCCAAAGCCACTGTATGTCCAAAGCCACTGTCCAAAGCCACTGTATGTCCAAAGCCACTGTATGTCCAAACCCACTGTCCAAAGTCACTGTATGTCCAAAGCCACTGTACAAAGCCACTGTCCAAATCCACTGTCCAAAGCCACTCTATGTCCTAATCCACTGTACAAAGCCACTGTCCAAAGCCACTGTCCAAAGCAATACTATGTCCAAAGCCACTATCCAAAGCCACTGTCCAAAGCCACTGTCGAAAGCCACTCTATGTCCAAAGCCACTGTCCGAAGCCACTGTCCAAAGCCACTGTTCAAATCCACTCTATGTCCAAAGCCACTGTCCAAAGCCACTCTCCAAAACAACTGTCCAAAGCCACTGTATGTCCAAAGCCACTGTATGTCCAAAGCCACTGTCCAAAGCCACTGTATGTCCAAAGCCACTGTATGTCCAAAGCCACTATCCAAAGACACTGTATGTCCAAAGCCACTGTATATCCAAAGCCACTGTCCAAAGCCACTGTATGTCCAAAGCCACTGTATGTCCAAAGCCACTGTCTAAAGCCACTGTATGTCCAAAGCCACTGTCCAAAGCCACTGTATGTCCAAAGCCACTGTATGTCCAAAGCCACTGTCCATAGCCACTGTATGTCCAAAGCCACTGTATGTCCAAAGCCACTGTCCAAAGCCACTGTATGTCCAAAGCCACTGTATGTCCAAAGCCACTGTCCAAAGCCACTCTATGTCCAAAGCCACTCTATGTCCAAAGCCACTGTATGTCCAAAGCCACTGTTCAAAGCCACTGTATGTCCAAAGCCACTGTATGTCCAAAGCCACTGTCCAAAGCCACCATATGTCCAAAGCCACGGTATGTCCAAAGCCACTGTCCAAAGCCACCGTATGTCCAAAGCCACTGTATGTCCAAAGCCACAGTCTAAAGCCACTCTCCAAACCACTATCCAAATCCACTCTATGTCCAAAGTCACTGTCCAAAGCCAATCTCCAAAGCCACTCTCCAAAGCCACTCTATGTCCAAAGCCAGTCCAAAGCCACTCTCCAAAGCCACTCTATGTCCAAAGCAAGTCCAAAGCCACTCTCCAAAGCCACTCTCCAAAGCCACTCTATGTCCAAAGCCACTGTCCAAAGCCATTCTCCAAAGCCACTCTCCAAAGCCACTCTATGTCCAAAGCCACTGTCCAAAGCCACTCTATGTCCAAAGCCACTGTCCAAAGCCACTGTCCAAAGCCACGGTCCAAATCCACTCTTTTCCAAAGCCACTGTCCAAAGCCACTGTCCAAAGCCACTCTATGTCCAAAGCCACTGTCCAAAGCCACTCTCCAATGCCACTGTCCAAAGCCACTCTATCTACAAAGCAACTGTCCAAAGCCACTGTCCAAAGCCACTGTCCAAAGCCACTCTATGTCCAAAGCCACTGTCCAAAGCCACTCTCCAAAGCCACTGTCCAAAGCCACTCTATGTCCAGAGCCACTGTCCAAAGCCACTCTCCAAAGCCACTGACCAAAGGCACTCTATGTCCAAAGCCACTATCCAAAGCCACTGTCCAAAGCCACTGTCCTAAACCACTCTATTTCCAAAGCCACTGTCCAAAGCCACTATCCAAAACCACTGTCCAAAGTCACTCTATGTCCAAAGCCACTGTCCAAAGCCACTCTCCAAAGCCACTGTCCAAAGCCACTGTATGTCCAAAGCCACTGTATGTCCAAAGCCACTGTCCAAAGCGACTGTATGTCCAAAGCCACTGTATGTCCAAAGCCACTATCCAAAGCCACTGTATGTCCAAAGCCACTGTATATCCAAAGGCACTGTCCAACGCCACTGTATGTCCAAAGCCACTTGATGTCCAAAGCCACTGTCTAAAGCCACTGTATGTCCAAAACCACTGTCCAAAGCCACTGTATGTCCAAAGCCACTGTATGTCCAAAGCCACTGTCCAAAGCCAATGTATGTCCAAAGCCACTGTATGTCCAAAGCCACTGTCCAAAGCCACTGTATGTCCAAAGCCACTGTATGTCCAAAGCCACTGTCCAAAGCCACTGTATGTCCAAAGCCACTGTATGTCCAAAGCCACTGTCCAAAGCCACTGTATGTCCAAAGCCACTGTACAAACCACTGTCCAAATCCACTGTCCAAAGCCACTCTATGTCCAAATCCACTGTACAAAGCCACTGTCCAAATCCACTGTCCAAAGCAATACTATGTCCAAAGCCACTGTCCAAAGCCACTGTCCAAAGCCACTGTCCAAAGCCACTCTATGTCCAAAGCCACTGTCCGAAGCCACTGTCCAAAGCCACTGTCCAAAGCCACTCTATGTCCAAAGCCACTGTCCAAAGCCACTCTCCAAAGCCACTGTCCAAAGCCACTGTATGTCCAAAGCCCCTGTATGTCCAAAGCCACTGTCCAAAGCCACTGTATGTCCAAAGCCACTGTATGTCCAAAGCCACTATCCAAAGCCACTGTATGTCCAAAGCCACTGTATATCCAAAGCCACTGTCCAAAGCCACTGTATGTCCAAAGCCACTGTATGTCCAAAGCCACTGTCTAAAGCCACTGTATGTCCAAAGCCACTGTCCAAAGCCACTGTATGTCCAAAGCCACTGTATGTCCAGAGCCACTGTCCATAGCCACTGTATGTCCAAAGCCACTCTATGTCCAAAGCCACTGTCCAAAGCCACTATATGTCCAAAGCCACTGTATGTCCAAAGCCACTGTCCAAAGCCACTCTATGTCCAAAGCCACTCTATGTCCAAAGCCACTGTATGTCCAAAGCCACTATTCAAAGCCACTGTATGTCCAAAGCCACTGTATGTCCAAAGCCACTCTCCAAAGCCACTCTCCAAAGCCACTCTATGTCCAAAGCCACTGTCCAAAGCCACTCTCCAAAGCCACTGTCCAAAGCCACTCTATGTCCAAAGCCACTGTCCAAAGCCACTCTCCAAAGCCACTGTCCAAAGCCACTATATGTCCAAAGCCACTGTCCAAAGCCACTTTCCAAAGCCACTCTCCAAAGCCACTGTATGTCTAAAGCCACTGTATGTCCAAAGCCACTGTCCAAAGCCACTGTATGTCCAAAGCCACTGTCCAAAGCCACTGTATGTCCGAAGCTACTGTATGTCCAAAGCCACTATCCAAAGCCACTGTATGTCCAAAGCCACTGTATGTCCATAGCCACTGTATGTCCAAAGCCTCTGTCGAAAGCCACTGTATGTCCAAAGCCACTGTCCAAAGCCACTGTCCAAAGTCACTGTCCAAAGCCTTTCTATGTCCAAAGCCACTGTCCAAAGCCACAGTCCAAAGCCACTTTCCAAAGCCACTGTCCAAAGCCACTCTGTCCAAAGCCACTGTCCAAAGCCACTGTCCAAAGCCACTGTCCAAAGCCACTCTATGTCCAAAGCCACTATCCAAAGCCACTCTCCAAAGCCACTCTCCAAAGCCACTCTATGTCCAAAGCTACTCTCTAAAGCCACTCTCCAAACCACTATCCAAATCCACTCTATGTCCAAAGTCACTGTCCAAAGCCAATCTCCAAAGCCACTCTCCAAAGCCACTCTATGTCCAAAGCCAGTCCAAAGCCACTCTCCAAATCCACTCTATGTCCAAAGCAAGTCCAAAGCCACTCTCCAAAGCCACTCTCCAAAGCCACTCTATGTCCAAAGCAACTGTCCAAAGCCATTCTCCAAAGCCACACTCCAAAGCCACTCTATGTCCAAAGCCACTGTCCAAAGCCACTCTATGTCCAAAGCCACTGTCCAAAGCCACTGTCCAAAGCCACGGTCCAAATCCACTCTATGTCCAAAGCCACTGTCCAAAGCCACTGTCCAAAGCCACTGTCCAAAGCCACTCTATGTCCAAAGCCACTGTCCAAAGCCACTTTCCAATGCCACTGTCCAAAGCCACTCTATCTACAAAGCAACTGTCCAAAGCCACTGTCCAAAGCCACTGTCCAAAGCCACTCTATGTCCAAAGCCACTGTCCAAAGCCACTCTCCAAAGCCACTGTCCAAAGCCACTCTATGTCCAGAGCCACTGTCCAAAGCCACTCTCCAAAGCCACTGACCAAAGCCACTCTATGTCCAAAGCCACTGAACAAAGCCACTGTCCAAAGCCACTGACCAAAGCTACTCTATGTCCAATGCCATTGTCCAAAGCCACTGTCCAAAGCCACTGTCCAAAGCCACTCTATGTCCAAAGCCATTGTCTAAAGCCACTCTCCAAAGCCACTCTCCAAAGCCACTCTATGTCCAAAAGCACTGTTCAAAGCCACTATCCAAAGCCACTATCCAAAGCCACTCTATGTCCAAAGCCACTGTCCAAAGCCACTCTCCAAAGCCACTCTCCAAAGCCACTGTATGTCCAAAGCCACTGTCCAAAGCCACTGTCCAAAGCCACTCTCCAAAGCCACTCTATGTCCAAAGCCACTGTCCAAAGTCACTGTCCTAAGCCACTCTCCAAAGCCACTCTATGTCCAAAGCCACTGTCCAAAGCCACTCTCCAAAGCCACTCTCCAAAGCCACTCTCCAAAGCCACTCTATGTCCAAAGCCACTGTCCATAGCCACTGTCCAAAGCCACTCTCCAAAGCCACTCTATCTCCAAAGCCACTGTCCAAAGCCACTCTCCAAAGCCACTCTCCAAAGCCACTCTATGTCCAAAGCCACTGTCCATAGCCACTGTCCAAAGTCACTGTCCAAATACACTCTATGTCCAAAGCCACTGTACAAAGCCACCGTCCAAAGCCACTGTCCAAAGCAATACTATGTCCAAAGCCACTGTCCAAAGGCACTGTCCAAAGACACTGTCCAAAGCCACTCTATGTCCAAAGCCACTGTCCAAAGCCACTCTATGTCCAAAGCCACTATCCAAAGCCACTGTCCAAAGCCACTGTCCTAAACCACTCTATTTCCAAAGCCACTGTCCAAAGCCACTATCCAAAACCACTGTCCAAAGCCACTCTATGTCCAAAGCCACTGTCCAAAGCCACTCTCCAAAGCCACTGTCCAAATCCACTGTATGTCCAAAGCCACTGTATGTCCAAAGCCACTGTCCAAAGCGACTGTATGTCCAAAGCCACTGTCCAAAGCCACTGTATGTCCAAAGCCACTGTATGTCCAAAGCCACTGTCCAAAGCCACTGTATGTCCAAAGCCACTGTATGTCCAAAGCCACTGTCCAAAGCCACTGTATGTCCAAAGCCACTGTATGTCCAAAGCCACTGTCCAAAGCCACTGTATGTCCAAAGCCACTGTATGTCCAAAGCCACTGTCCAAAGCCACTGTATGTCCAAAGCCACTCTACAAACCACTGTCCAAATCTACTGTCCAAAGCCACTCTATGTCCAAATCCACTGTACAAAGCCACTGTCCAAAGCCACTGTCCAAAGCAATACTATGTCCAAAGCCACTGTCCAAAGCCACTGTCCAAAGCCACTGTCCAAAGCCACTCTATGTCCAAAGCCACTGTCCGAAGCCACTGTCCAAAGCCACTGTCCAAAGCCACTCTATGTCCAAAGCCACTGTCCAAAGCCACTCTCCAAAGCCACTGTCCAAAGCCACTGTATGTCCAAAGCCCCTGTATGTCCAAAGCCACTGTCCAAAGCCACTGTATGTCCAAAGCCACTGTATGTCCAAAGCCACTATCCAAAGCCACTGTATGTCCAAAGCCACTGTATATCCAAAGCCACTGTCCAAAGCCACTGTATGTCCAAAGCCACTGTATGTCCAAAGCCGCTGTCTAAAGCCACTGTATGTCCAAAGCCACTGTCCAAAGCCACTGTATGTCCAAAGCCACTGTATGTCCAAAGCCACTGTCCATAGCCACTGTATGTCCAAAGCCACTCTATGTCCAAAGCAATTGTCCAAAGCCACTATATGTCCAAAGCCACTGTATGTCCAAAGCCACTGTCCAAAGCCACTCTATGTCCAAAGCCACTCTATGTCCAAAGCCACTGTATGTCCAAAGCCACTGTTCAAAGCCACTGTATGTCCAAAGCCACTGTATGTCCAAAGCCACTGTCCAAAGCCACCGTATGTCCAAAGCCACGGTATGTCCAAAGCCACTGTCAAAAGCCACCATATGTCCAAAGCCACTGTATGTCCAAAGCCACTGTCCAAAGCCACCGTATGTCGAAAGCCACTGTATGTCCAAAGCCACTATCCAAAGCCACTGTATGTCCAAAGCCACTGTATGTCCAAAGCCACTGTCCAAAGCCACTGTATGTCCAAAGCCACTGTATGTCCAAAACCACTGTCCAAAGCCACTGTATGTCCAAAGCCACTGTATGTCCAAAGCCACTGTCCAAAGCCACTGTATGTCCAAAGCCATTGTATGTCCAAAGCCACTGTCCAAAGCAACCGTATGTCCAAAGCCACTGTATGTCCAAAGCCACTGTCCAAAGCCACCGTATGTCCAAAGCCACTGTATGTCCAAAGCCACTCTCCAAAGCCACTCTCCAAAGCCACTCTATGTCCAAAGCCACTGTCCAAAGCCACTGTCCAAAGCCACTGTCCAAAGCCACTCTATGTCCAAAGCCACTATCCAAAGCCACTCTCCAAAGCCACTCTCCAAAGCCACTCTATGTCCAAAGCCACTGTCCAAAGCCACTCTCCAAACCACTATCCAAAGCCACTCTATGTACAAAGTCACTGTCCAAAGCCAATCTCCAAAGCCACTCTCCAAAGCCACTCTATGTCCAAAGCCAGTCCAAAGCCACTCTCCAAAGCCACTATATGTCCAAAGCCTGTCCAAAGCCACTCTCCAAAGCCACTCTCCAAAGCCACTCTATGTCCAAAGCCACTGTCCAAAGCCATTCTCCAAAGCCACTCTCCAAAGCCACTCTATGTCCAAAGCCACTGTCCAAATCCACTCTATGTCCAAAGCCACTGTCCAAAGCCACTGTCCAAAGCCACGGTCCAAAGCCACTCTATGTCCAAAGCCACTGTCCACAGCCACTGTCCAAAGCCACTGTCCAAAGCCACTCTATGTCCAAAGCCACTGTCCAAAGCCACTCTCCAATGCCACTGTCCAAAGCCACTCTATCTACAAAGCCACTGTCCAAAGCCACTGTCTAAAGTCACTGTCCAAAGCCACTCTATGTCCAAAGCAACTGTCCAAAGCCACTGTCCAAAGCCACTGTCCAAAGCCACTCTATGTCCAAAGCCACTGTCCAAAGCCACTCTATGTCCAGAGCCACTGTCCAAAGCCACTCACCAAAGCCACTGACCAAAGCCAGTCTATGTCCAAAGCCACTGAACAAAGCCACTGTCCAAAGCCACTGACCAAAGCCACTCTATGTCCAATGCCATTGTCCAAAGCCACTGTCCAAAGACACTGTCCAAAGCCACTCTATGTCCAAAGCAATTGTCTAAACCACTCTCCAAAGCCATTCTCCAAAGCCACTCTATGTCCAAAAGCACTGTCCAAAGCCACTGTCCAAAGCCACTCTCCAAAGCCACTCTATGTCCAAATCCACTGTCCAAAGCCATTCTCCAAAGCCACTCTCTAAAGCCACTGTATGTCCAAAGCCTCTGTCCAAAGCCACTGTCCAAAGCCACTCTCAAAAGCCACTCTATGTCCAAAGCCACAGTCCAAAGTCACTGTGCAAAGCCACTCTCCAAAGCCACTCTATGTCCAAAGCCACTGTCCAAAGCTACTCTCCAAAGCCACTCTCCAAAGCCACTCTATGTCCAAAGCCACTGTCCAAAGCCACTGTCCAAAGCCACTCTCCAAAGCCACTCTATCTCCAAAGTCACTGTCCAAAGGCACTCTCCAAAGCCACTCTCCAAAGCCACTCTATGTCCAAAGCCACTGTCCATAGCCACTGTCCAAAGTCACTGTCCAAAGCCACTCTATGTCCAAAGCCACTGTACAAAGCCACTGTCCAAAGCCACTGTCCAAAGCAATACTATGTCCAAAGCCACTGTCCAAAGGCACTGTCCAAAGACACTCTATGTCCAAAGCCACTGTCCAAAGCCACTGTCCAAAGCCGCTGTCCAAAGCCACTCTATGTCCAAAGCCACTGTCCAAAGCCACTCTATGTCCAAAGCCACTGTCCAAAGCCACTCTCCAAAGCCACTGTCCTAAACCACTCTATGTCCAAAGCCACTGTCCAAAGCCACTCTCCAAAGCCACTGTCCAAAGCCACTCTATGTCCAAAGCCACTGTCCAAAGCCACTATCCAAAGCCACTGTCCAAAGCCACTGTATGTCCAAAGCCACTGTATGTCCAAAGCCACTGTCCAAAGCCACTGTATGTCCAAAGCCACTGTCCAAAGTCACTGTATGTCCAAAGCCACTGTATGTCCAAAGCCACTATCCAAAGCCACTGTACGTCCAAAGCCACTTTATGTCCAAAGCCACTGTCCAAAGCCACTCTATTTCCAAAGCCACTCTATGTCCAAAGCCACTGTATGTCCAAAGCCACTGTTCAAAGCCACTGTATGTCCAAAGCCACTGTTTGTCCAAAGCCACAGTCCAAAGCCACTGTATGTCCAAAGCCACTGTCCGAAGCCACTGTCCAAAGCCACTGTTCAAAGCCACTCTATGTCCAAAGCCACTGTCCAAAGCCACTCTCCAAAGCCACTGTCTAAAGCCACTGTATGTCCAAAGCCACTGTATGTCCAAAGCCACTGTCCAAAGCCACTGTATGTACAAAGCCACTGTATGTCCAAAGCCACTATATATCCAAAGCCACTGTCCAAAGCCACTGTATGTCCAAAGCCACTGTATGTCCAAAGCCACTGTCTAAAGCCATTGTGTGTCCAAAGCCACTGTCCAAAGCCACTGTATGTCCAAAGCCACTGTATGTCCAAAGCCACTGTCCATAGCCACTGTATGTCCAAAGCCACTGTATGTCAAAAGCCACTGTCCAAAGCCACTGTATGTCCAAAGCCACTGTATGTCCAAAGCAACTGTCCAAAGCCACTCTATGTCCAAAGCCACTCTATGTCCAAAGCCACTGTATGTCCAAAGCCACTGTTCAAAGCCACTGTATGTCCAAAGCCACTGTATGTCCAAAGCCACTGTCCAAAGCCACCATATGTCCAAAGCCACGGTATGTCAAAAGCCACTGTCCAAAGCCACCGTATGTCCAAAGCCACTGTATGTCCAAAGCCACTCTCCAAAGCCACTGTATGTCCAAAGCCACTGTATGTCCAAAGCCACTGTCCAAAGCCACTGTATGTCCAAAGCCACTGTATGTCCAAAGCCACTGTCCAAAGCCACTGTATGTCCAAAGCCACTGTATGTCCAAAGCCACTGTCCAAAGCAACCGTATGTCCAAAGCTACTGTATGTCCAAAGCCACTGTCCAAACCAACCATATGTCCAAAGCCACTGTATGTCCAAAGCCACTCTCCAAAGCCACTCTCCAAAGCCACTCTATGTCCAAAGCCACTGACCAAAGCCACTCTCCAAAGCCACTGTCCAAAGCCACTCTATGTCCAAAGCCACTGTCCAAAGCTACTCTCCAAAGCCACTGTCCAAAGCCACTCTATGTCCAAAGCCACTGTCCAAAGCCACTCTCCAAAGCAACTCTCCAAAGCCACTCTATGTCCAAAGCCACTGTATGTCCAAAGCCACTGTATGTCCAAAGCCACTGTATGTCCAAAGCCATTGTCCAAAGCCACTGTATGTCCAAAGCTACTCTATGTCCAAAGCTACTATCCAAAGCCACTGTATGTCCAAAGCCACTGTATGTCCAAAGCCACTGTATGTCCAAAGCCACTGTCCAAAGCCACTGTATATCCAAAGCCACTGTCCAAAGCCACTGTCCACTGTCACTGTCCAAAGCCTTTCTATGTCCAAAGCCACTGTCCAAAGCCACAGTCCAAAGCCACTTTCCAAAGCCACTGTCCAAAGCCACTCTATGTGCAAAGCCACAGTCCAAAGCCACTGTCCAAAGCCACTGTCCAAAGCCACTGTCCAAAGCCACTCTATGTCCAAAGCCACTATCCAAAGCCACTCTCCAAAGCCACTCTCCAAAGCCACTCTATGTCCAAAGCCACTGTCCAAAGCCACTCTCCAAACCACTATCCAAAGCCACTCTATGTCCAAAGTCACTGTCCAAAGCCAATCTCCAAAGCCACTATCCAAAGCCACTCTATGTCCAAAGCCAGTCCAAAGCCACTCTCTAAAGCCACTCTATGTCCAAAGCCAGTCCATAGCCACTCTCCAAAGCCACTCTCCAAAGCCACTCTATGTCCAAAGCCACTGTTCAAAGCCACTGTCCAAAGCCATTCTCCAAAGCCACTCTCCAAAGCCACTCTATGTCCAAAGCCACTGTCCAAAGCCACTCTATGTCCAAAGCCACTGTCCAAAGCCACTGTCCAAAGCCACGGTCCAAAGCCACTCTATGTACAAAGCCACTGTCCAAAGCCACTGTCCAAAGCCACTGTCCAAAGCCACTGTCCAAAGCCACTCTATGTCCAAAGCCACTGTCCAAAGCCACTCTCCAATGCCACTGTCCAAAGCCACTCTATCTACAAAGCCACTGTCCAAAGCCACTGTCTAAAGTCACTGTCCAAAGCCACTCTTTGTCCAAAGCAACTGTCCAAAGCCACTGTCCAAAGCCACTGTCCAAAGCCACTCTATGTTCAAAGCCACTGTCCAAAGCCACTCTCCAAAGCCACTGACCAAAGCCACTCTATGTCCAATGCCATTGTCCAAAGCCTCTGTCCAAAGCCACTGTCCAAAGCCACTCTATGTCCAAAGCCATTGTCTAAAGCCACTCTCCAAAGCCACTCTCCAAAGCCACTCTATGTCCAAAAGCACTGTTCAAAGCCACTGTCCAAAGCCACTCTCCAAAGCCACTCTATGTCCAAAGCCACTGTCCAAAGCCACTCTCCAAAGCCACTCTCCAAAGCCACTGTATGTCCAAAGCCACTGTCCAAAGCCAATGTCCAAAGCCACTCTCCAAAGCCACTCTATGTCCAAAGCCACTGTCCAAAGTCACTGTCCAAAGACACTCTCCAAAGCCACTCTATGTCCAAAGCCACTGTCCAAAGCCACTCTCCAAAGCCACTCTCCAAATCCACTCTATGTCCAAAGCCACTGTCCATAGCCACTGTCCAAAGCCACTCTCCAAAACCACTCTATCTCCAAAGCCACTATCCAAAGCCACTCTCCAAAGCCACTCTCCAAAGCCACTCTATGTCCAAAGCCACTGTCCATAGCCACTGTCCAAAGTCACTGTCCAAAGCCACTCTATGTTCAAAGCCACTGTACAATGCCACTGTCCAAAGCCGCTGTCCAAAGCAATACTATGTCCAAAGCCACTGTCCAAAGGCACTGTCCAAAGACACTCTATGTCCAAAGCCACTGTCCAAAGCCACTGTCCAAAGCCACTGTCCAAAGCCACTGTCCAAAGCCACTCTATGTCCAAAGCCACTGTCCAAAGCCACTCTATGTCCAAAGCCACTGTCCAAAGCCACTCTCCAAAGCCACTGTCCTAAACCACTCTATGTCCAAAGCCGCTGTCCAAAGCCACTCTCCAAAGCCACTCTCCAAAGCCACTCTATGTCCAAAGCCTCTTTCCAAAGCCACTCTCCAAAGCCACTGTCCAAAGCCACTGTATGTCCAAAGTCACTGTATGTCCAAAGCCACTGTATGTCCAAAGCCACTGTCCAAAGCCACTGTATTTCCAAAGCCACTGTCCAAAGCCACTGTATGTCCAAAGCCACTGTATGTCCAAAGGCACTATCCAAAGCCACTGTATGTCCAAAGCCACTGTATGTCCAAAGGCACTGTCCAAAGCCACTGTATGTCCAAAGCCACTGTATGTCCAAAGCCACTGTCTAAAGCCACTGTATGTCCAAAGCCACTGTCCAAAGCCACTGTATGTCTAAAGCCACTGTATGTCCAAAGCCACTGTCCAAAGCCACTGTATGTCCAAAGCCACTGTATGTCCAAAGCCACTGTCCAAAGCCACTGAATGTCCAAAGCCACTCTATGTCCAAAGCCACTGTCCAAAGCCACTGTATGTCCAAAGCCACTGTATGTCCAAAGCCACTGTCCAAAGCCACTGTATGTCCAAAGCCACTGTACAAAGCCACTGTCCAAATCCACTGTCCAAAGCCACTCTATGTCCAAATCCACTGTACAAAGCCACTGTCCAAAGCCACTGTCCAAAGCAATACTATGTCCAAAGCCACTGTCCAAAGCCACTGTCCAAAGCCACTGTCCAAAGCCACTCTATTTCCAAAGCCACTGTCCGAAGCCACTGTCCAAAGCCACTGTCCAAAGCCACTCTATGTCCAAAGCCACTGTCCAAAGCCACTCTCCAAAGCCACTGTCCAAAGCCACTGTATGTCCAATGCCACTGTATGTCCAAAGCCACTGTCCAAAGCCACTGTATGTCCAAAGCCACTGTATGTCCAAAGCCACTATCCAAAGCCACTGTATGTCCAAAGCCACTGTATATCCAAAGCCACTGTCCAAAGCCACTGTATGTCCAAAGCCACTGTATGTCCAAAGCCACTGTCTAAAGCCACTGTATGTCCAAAGCCACTGTCCAAAGCCTCTGTATGTCCAAAGCCACTGTATGTCCAAAGCCACTGTCCATAGCCACTGTATGTCCAAAGCCACTGTATGTCCAAAGCCACTGTCCAAAGCCACTGTATGTCCAAAGCCACTGTATGTCCAAAGCCACTGTCCAAAGCCACTCTATGTCCAAAGCCACTCTATGTCCAAAGCCACTGTATGTCCAAAGCCACTGTTCAAAGCCACTGTATGTCCAAAGCCACTGTATGTCCAAAGCCACTGTCCAAATCCACTGTATGTCCAAAGCCACTGTATGTCCAAAGCCACTGTATGTCCAAAGCCACTGTCCAAAGCCACTGTATGTCCAAAGCCACTGTATGTCCAAAGCCACTTTCCAAAGCCACTGTATGTCCAAAGCCACTGTATGTCCAAAGCCACTGTCCAAAGCCACTGTATGTCCAAAGCCACTGTATGTCCAAAGCTACTGTCCAAAGCAACCGTATCTCCAAAGCCACTGTATGTCCAAAGCCACTGTCCAAAGCCACCGTATGTCCAAAGCCACTGTATGTCCAAAGCCACTCTCCAAAGCCACTCTCCAAAGCCACTCTATGTCCAAAGCCACTATCCAAAGCCACTCTCCAAAGCCACTCTCCAAAGCCACTCTATGTCCAAAGCCACTGTCCAAAGTCACTCTCCAAACCACTATCCAAAGCCACTCTATGTACAAAGTCACTGTCCAAAGCCAATCTCCAAAGCCACTTTCCAAAGCCACTCTATGTCCAAAGTCAGTCCAAAGCCACTCTCCAATGTCAATCTATGTCCAAAGCCAGTCCAAAGCCACTCTCCAAAGCCACTCTCCAAAGCAACTCTATGTCCAAAGCCACTGTCCAAAGCCATTCTCCAAAGCCACTCTCCAAAGCCACTCTATGTCCAAAGCCACTGTCCAAAGCCACTCTATGTCCAAAGCCACTGTCCAAAGCCACTGTCCAAAGCCACGGTCCAAACCCACTCTATGTCCAAAGCCACTTTCCAAAGCCACTTTCCAAAGCCACTGTCCAAAGCAACTCTATGTTCAAAGCCACTGTCCAAAGCCACTCTCCAATGCCACTGTCCAAAGCCACTCTATCTACAAAGCCACTGTCCAAAGCCACTAATTAAAGTCACTGTCCAAAGCAACTCTATGTCCAAAGCAACTGTCCAAAGCCACTGTCCAAAGCCACTGTCCAAAGCCACTCTATGTCCAAAGCCACTGTCCAAAGCCACTCTCCAAAGCCACTGTCCAAAGCCACTCTATGTCCAGAGCCACTGTCCAAAGCCATTCTCCAAAGCCACTGACCAAAGCCACTCTATGTCCAAAGCCACTGAACAAAGCCACTGTCCAAAGCCACTGATCAATGCCACTCTATGTCCAATGCCATTGTCCAAAGCCACTGTCCAAAGCCACTCTCCAAAGCCACTCTATGTCCAAAGCCACTGTCCAAAGCCACTCTCCAAATCCACTCTCCAAAGCCACTGTATGTCCAAAGCCACTGTCCAAAGCCACTGTCCAAAGCCACTCTCCAAAGCCACTCTATGTCCAAAGCCACTGTCCAAAGTCACTGTCCAAAGCCACTCTCCAAAGCCACTCTATGTCCAAAGCCACTGTCCAAAGCCACTCTCCAAAGCCACTCTATGTCCAAAGCCACTGTCCAAAGCCACTCTCCACAGCCACTCTCCAAAGCCACTCTATGTCCAAAGCCACTGTCCAAAGCCACTGTCCAAAGCCACTCTCCAAAGCCACTCTATCTCCAAAGCCACTGTCCAAAGCCACTCTCCAAAGCCACTCTCCAAATCCACTCTATGTCCAAAGCCACTGTCCATAGCCATTGTCCAAAGTCACTGTCCAAAGCCACTCTATGTCCAAAGCCACTGTACAAAGCCACTGTCCAAAGCCACTGTCCAAAGCAATACTATGCCCAAAGCCACTGTCCAAAGGCACTGTCCAAAGACACTCTATGTCCAAAGCCACTGTCCAAAGCCACTGTCCAAAGCCACTGACCAAAGCCACTCTATGTCCAAAGCCACTGTCCAAAGCCACTCTATGTCCAAAGCCACTGTCCAAAGCCACTCTCCAAAGCCACTGTCCAAAGCCACTCTATGTCCAAAGCCACTGTCCAAAGCCACTCTCCAAAGCCACTGTCCAAAGCCACTGTATGTCCAAAGCCACTGTATGTCCAAAGCCACTGTCCAAAGCCACTGTATGTCCAAAGCCACTATCCAAAGCCACTGTATGTCCAAAGCCACTGTATGTCCAAAGCTACTATCCAAAGCCACTGTATGTCCAAAGCCACTGTATGTCCAAAGGCACTGTCCAAAGCCACTGTATGTCCTAAGCCACTGTATGTCCAAAGCCACTGTCTAAAGCCACTGTATGTCCAAAGCCACTATCCAAAGCCACTGTATGTCCAAAGCCACTGTATGTCCAAAGCCACTGTCCAAAGCCACTGTATGTCCAAAGCCACTGTATGTCCAAAGCCACTGTCCAAAGCCACTGTATGTCCAAAGCCACTGTATGTCCAAAGCCACTGTCCAAAGCCACTCTATGTCCAAAGCCACTCTATGTCCAAAGCCACTGTATGTCCAAAGCCACTGTTCAGAGCCACTGTATATCCAAAGCCACTGTACGTCCAAAGCCACTGTCCAATGCCACCGTATGTCCAAAGCCACGGTATGTCCAAAGCCACTGTCCAAAGCCACCGTATGTCCAAAGCCACTGTATGTCCAAAGCCACTGTCCAAAGCCACCGTATGTCCAAAGCCACTGTATGTCCAAAGCCACTGTCCAAAGCCACTGAATGTCCAAAGCCACTGTATGTCCAAAGCCACTGTCCAAAGCCACTGTATGTCCAATGCCACTGTATGTCCAAAGCCACTGTCCAAAGCCACTGTATGTCCAAAGTCACTGTATGTCCAAAGCCACTGTCCAAAGCCACTGTATGTCCAAAGCCACTGTATGTCCAAAGCCACTGTCCAAAGCCACTCTCCAATGCCACTCTATGTCCAAAGCCACTCTCCAAAGCCACTGTCCAAAGCCACTCTATGTCCAAAGCCACTGTCCAAAGCTACTCTCCAAAACCACTGTCCAAAGCCACTCTATGTCCAAAGCCACTGTCCAAAGCCACTCTCCAAAGCAACTCTCCAAAGCCACTCTATGTCCAAAGCCACTGTATGTCCAAAGCCACTGTATGTCCAAAGCCACTGTATGTCCAAAGCCATTGTCCAAAGCCACTGTATGTCCAAAGCTACTGTATGTCCAAAGCTACTATCCAAAGCCACTGTATGTCCAAAGCCACTGTATGTCCAAAGCCACTGTATGTCCAAAGCCACTGTCCAAAGCCACTGTATATCCAAAGCCACTGTCCAAAGCCACTGTCCACTGTCACTGTCCAAAGCCTTTCTATGTCCAAAGCCACTGTCCAAAGCCACAGTCCAAAGCCACTTTCCAAAGCCACTGTCCAAAGCCACTCTATGTGCAAAGCCACAGTCCAAAGCCACTGTCCAAAGCCACTGTCCAAAGCCACTGTCCAAAGCCACTCTATGTCCAAAGCCACTATCCAAAGCCACTCTCCAAAGCCACTCTCCAAAGCCACTCTATGTCCAAAGCCACTGTCCAAAGCCACTCTCCAAACCACTATCCAAAGCCACTCTATGTCCAAAGTCACTGTCCAAAGCCAATCTCCAAAGCCACTCTCCAAAGCCACTCTATGTCCAAAGCCAGTCCAAAGCCACTCTCCAAAGCCACTCTATGTCCAAAGCCAGTCCATAGCCACTCTCCAAAGCCACTCTCCAAAGCCACTCTATGTCCAAAGCCACTGTCCAAAGCCATTCTCCAAAGCCACTCTCCAAAGCCACTCTATGTCCAAAGCCACTGTCCAAAGCCACTCTATGTCCAAAGCCACTGTCCAAAGCCACTGTCCAAAGCCATGGTCCAAAGCCACTCTATGTACAAAGCCACTGTCCAAAGCCACTGTCCAAAGCCACTGTCCAAAGCCACTGTCCAAAGCCACTCTATGTCCAAAGCCACTGTCCAAAGCCACTCTCCAATGCCACTGTCCAAAGCCACTCTATCTACAAAGCCACTGTCCAAAGCCACTGTCTAAAGTCACTGTCCAAAGCCACTCTTTGTCCAAAGCAACTGTCCAAAGCCACTGTCCAAAGCCACTGTCCAAAGCCACTCTATGTTCAAAGCCACTGTCCAAAGCCACTCTCCAAAGACACTGACCAAAGCCACTCTATGTCCAATGCCATTGTCCAAAGCCTCTGTCCAAAGCCACTGTCCAAAGCCACTCTATGTCCAAAGCCATTGTCTAAAGCCACTCTCCAAAGCCACTCTCCAAAGCCACTCTATGTCCAAAAGCACTGTTCAAAGCCACTGTCCAAAGCCACTCTCCAAAGCCACTCTATGTCCAAAGCCACTGTCCAAAGCCACTCTCCAAAGCCACTCTCCAAAGCCACTGTATGTCCAAAGCCACTGTCCAAAGCCAATGTCCAAAGCCACTCTCCAAAGCCACTCTATGTCCAAAGCCACTGTCCAAAGTCACTGTCCAAAGACACTCTCCAAAGCCACTCTATGTCCAAAGCCACTGTCCAAAGCCACTCTCCAAAGCCACTCTCCAAATCCACTCTATGTCCAAAGCCACTGTCCATAGCCACTGTCCAAAGCCACTCTCCAAAACCACTCTATCTCCAAAGCCACTATCCAAAGCCACTCTCCAAAGCCACTCTCCAAAGCCACTCTATGTCCAAAGCCACTGTCCATAGCCACTGTCCAAAGTCACTTTCCAAAGCCACTCTATGTTCAAAGCCACTGTACAATGCCACTGTCCAAAGCCACTGTCCAAAGCAATACTATGTCCAAAGCCACTGTCCAAAGGCACTGTCCAAAGACACTCTATGTCCAAAGCCACTGTCCAAAGCCACTGTCCAAAGCCACTGTCCAAAGCCACTGTCCAAAGCCACTCTATGTCCAAAGCCACTGTCCAAAGCCACTCTATGTCCAAAGCCACTGTCCAAAGCCACTCTCCAAAGCCACTGTCCTAAACCACTCTATGTCCAAAGCCGCTGTCCAAAGCCACTCTCCAAAGCCACTCTCCAAAGCCACTCTATGTCCAAAGCCTCTTTCCAAAGCCACTCTCCAAAGCCACTGTCCAAAGCCACTGTATGTCCAAAGTCACTGTATGTCCAAAGCCACTGTATGTCCAAAGCCACTGTCCAAAGCCACTGTATTTCCAAAGCCACTGTCCAAAGCCACTGTATGTCCAAAGCCACTGTATGTCCAAAGCCACTATCCAAAGCAACTGTATGTCCAAAGCCACTGTATGTCCAAAGGCACTGTCCAAAGCCACTGTATGTCCAAAGCCACTGTATGTCCAAAGCCACTGTCTAAAGCCACTGTATGTCCAAAGCCACTGTCCAAAGCCACTGTATGTCTAAAGCCACTGTATGTCCAAAGCCACTGTCCAAAGCCACTGTATGTCCAAAGCCACTGTATGTCCAAAGCCACTGTCCAAAGCCACTGAATGTCCAAAGCCACTCTATGTCCAAAGCCACTGTCCAAAGCCACTGTATGTCCAAAGCCACTGTATGTCCAAAGCCACTGTCCAAAGCCACTGTATGTCCAAAGCCACTGTACAAAGCCACTGTCCAAATCCACTGTCCAAAGCCACTCTATGTCCAAATCCACTGTACAAAGCCACTGTCCAAAGCCACTGTCCAAAGCAATACTATGTCCAAAGCCACTGTCCAAAGCCACTGTCCAAAGCCACTGTCCAAAGCCACTCTATTTCCAAAGCCACTGTCCGAAGCCACTGTCCAAAGCCACTGTCCAAAGCCACTCTATGTCCAAAGCCACTGTCCAAAGCCACTCTCCAAAGCCACTGTCCAAAGCCACTGTATGTCCAATGCCACTGTATGTCCAAAGCCACTGTCCAAAGCCACTGTATGTCCAAAGCCACTGTATGTCCAAAGCCACTATCCAAAGCCACTGTATGTCCAAAGCCACTGTATATCCAAAGCCACTGTCCAAATCCACTGTATGGCCAAAGCCACTGTATGTCCAAAGCCACTGTCTAAAGCCACTGTATGTCCAAAGCCACTGTCCAAAGCCTCTGTATGTCCAAAGCCACTGTATGTCCAAAGCCACTGTCCATAGCCACTGTATGTCCAAAGCCACTGTATGTCCAAAGCCACTGTCCAAAGCCACTGTATGTCCAAAGCCACTGTATGTCCAAAGCCACTGTCCAAAGCCACTCCATGTCCAAAGCCACTCTATGTCCAAAGCCACTGTATGTCCAAAGCCACTGTTCAAAGCCACTGTATGTCCAAAGCCACTGTATGTCCAAAGCCACTGTCCAAATCCACCGTATGTCCAAAGCCACTGTATGTCCAAAGCCACTGTGTGTCCAAAGCCACTGTCCAAAGCCACTGTATGTCCAAAGCCACTGTATGTCCAAAGCCACTGTCCAAAGCCACTGTATGTCCACAGCCACTGTATGTCCAAAGCCACTGTCCAAAGCCACTGTATATCCAAAGCCACTGTATGTCCAAAGCTACTGTCCAAAGCAACCGTATCTCCAAAGCCACTGTATGTCCAAAGCCACTGTCCAAAGCCACCGTATGTCCAAAGCCACTGTATGTCCAAAGCCACTCTCCAAAGCCACTCTCCAAAGCCACTCTATGTCCAAAGCCACTATCCAAAGCCACTCTCCAAAGCCACTCTCCAAAGCCACTCTATGTCCAAAGCCACTGTCCAAAGTCACTCTCCAAACCACTATCCAAAGCCACTCTATGTACAAAGTCACTGTCCAAAGCCAATCTCCAAAGCCACTTTCCAAAGCCACTCTATGTCCAAAGTCAGTCCAAAGCCACTCTCCAATGTCACTCTATGTCCAAAGCCAGTCCAAAGCCACTCTCCAAAGCCACTCTCCAAAGCAACTCTATGTCCAAAGCCACTGTCCAAAGCCATTCTCCAAAGCCACTCTCCAAAGCCACTCTATGTCCAAAGCCACTGTCCAAAGCCACTCTATGTCCAAAGCCACTGTCCAAAGCCACTGTCCAAAGCCACGGTCCAAACCCACTCTATGTCCAAAGCCACTTTCCAAAGCCACTTTCCAAAGCCACTGTCCAAAGCCACTCTATGTTCAAAGCCACTGTCCAAAGCCACTCTCCAATGCCACTGTCCAAAGCCACTCTATCTACAAAGCCACTGTCCAAAGCCACTGTCTAAAGTCACTGTCCAAAGCAACTCTATGTCCAAAGCAACTGTCCAAAGCCACTGTCCAAAGCCACTGTCCAAAGCCACTCTATGTCCAAAGCCACTGTCCAAAGCCACTCTCCAAAGCCACTGTCCAAAGCCACTCTATGTCCAGAGCCACTGTCCAAAGCCATTCTCCAAAGCCACTGACCAAAGCCACTCTATGTCCAAAGCCACTGAACAAAGCCACTGTCCAAAGCCACTGATCAAAGCCACTCTATGTCCAATGCCATTGTCCAAAGCCACTGTCCAAAGCCACTCTCCAAAGCCACTCTATGTCCAAAGCCACTGTCCAAAGCCACTCTCCAAATCCACTCTCCAAAGCCACTGTATGTCCAAAGCCACTGTCCAAAGCCACTGTCCAAAGCCACTCTCCAAAGCCACTCTATGTCCAAAGCCACTGTCCAAAGTCACTGTCCAAAGCCACTCTCCAAAGCCACTCTATGTCCAAAGCCACTGTCCAAAGCCACTCTCCAAAGCCACTCTATGTCCAAAGCCACTGTCCAAAGCCACTCTCCACAGCCACTCTCCAAAGCCACTCTATGTCCAAAGCCACTGTCCAAAGCCACTGTCCAAAGCCACTCTCCAAAGCCACTCTATCTCCAAAGCCACTGTCCAAAGCCACTCTCCAAAGCCACTCTCCAAAGCCACTCTATGTCCAAAGCCACTGTCCATAGCCATTGTCCAAAGTCACTGTCCAAAGCCACTCTATGTCCAAAGCCACTGTACAAAGCCACTGTCCAAAGCCACTGTCCAAAGCAATACTATGGCCAAAGCCACTGTCCAAAGGCACTGTCCAAAGACACTCTATGTCCAAAGCCACTGTCCAAAGCCACTGTCCAAAGCCACTGACCAAAGCCACTCTATGTCCAAAGCCACTGTCCAAAGCCACTCTATGTCCAAAGCCACTGTCCAAAGCCACTCTCCAAAGCCACTGTCCAAAGCCACTCTATGTCCAAAGCCACTGTCCAAAGCCACTCTCCAAAGCCACTGTCCAAAGCCACTGTATGTCCAAAGCCACTGTATGTCCAAAGCCACTGTCCAAAGCCACTGTATGTCCAAAGCCACTGTCCAAAGCCACTGTATGTCCAAAGCCACTGTATGTCCAAAGCTACTATCCAAAGCCACTGTATGTCCAAAGCCACTGTATGTCCAAAGGCACTGTCCAAAGCCATTGTATGTCCAAAGCCACTGTATGTCCAAAGCCACTGTCTAAAGCCACTGTATGTCCAAAGCCACTGTCCAAAGCCACTGTATGTCCAAAGCCACTGTATGTCCAAAGCCACTGTCCAAAGCCACTGTATGTCCAAAGCCACTGTATGTCCAAAGCCACTGTCTAAAGCCACTGTATGTCCAAAGCCACTGTCCAAAGCCACTGTATGTCCAAAACCACTGTATGTTTAAAGCCACTGTCCAAAGCCACTCTATGTCCAAAGCCACTCTATGTCCAAAGCCACTGTATGTCCAAAGCCACTGTTCAGAGCCACTGTATGTCCAAAGCCACTGTACGTCCAAAGCCACTGTCCAATGCCACCGTATGTCCAAAGCCACGGTATGTCCAAAGCCACTGTCCAAAGCCACTGTATGTCCAAAGCCACTGTATGTCCAAAGCCACTGTCCAAAGCCACCGTATGTCCAAAGCCACTGTATGTCCAAAGCCACTGTCCAAAGCCACTGAATGTCCAAAGCCACTGTATGTCCAAAGCCACTGTCCAAAGCCACTGTATGTCCAATGCCACTGTATGTCCAAAGCCACTGTCCAAAGCCACTGTATGTCCAAAGTCACTGTATGTCCAAAGCCACTGTCCAAAGCCACTGTATGTCCAAAGCCACTGTATGTCCAAAGCCACTGTCCAAAGCCACTCTCCAAAGCCACTCTATGTCCAAAGCCACTGTCCAAAGCCACTCTCCAAAGCCACTGTCCAAAGCCACACTATGTCCAAAGCCACTGTCCAAAGCCACTCTATGTCCAAAGCCACTGTCCAAAGCCACTCTCCAAAGCCACTCTCCAATGCCACTCTATGTCCAAATCCACTGTATGTCCAAAGCCACTGTCCAAAGCCACTGTATAGCCAAAGCCACTGTATGTCCAAAGCCACTGTCCAAAGCCACTGTATGTCCAAAGCTACTGTATTTCCAAAGCCACTATCCAAAGCCACTGTATGTCCAAAGCCACTGTATGTCCAAAGCCACTGTATGTACAAAGCCACTGTCCAAAGCCACTGTATGTCCAAAGCCACTGTCCAAAGCCACTGTCCAAAGTCACTGTCCAAAGCCTTTCTATGTCCAAAGCCACTGTCCAAAGCCACAGTCCAAAGCCACTTTCCAAAGCCACTGTCCAAAGCCACTCTCTGTCCAAGCTACTGTCCAAAGCCACTGTCCAAAGCCACTGTCCAAAGCCACTCTATGTCCAAAGTCACTATCCAAAGCCACTCTCCAAAGCCACTCTCCAAAGCCACTCTATGTCCAAAGCCACTGTCCAAAGCCACTCTCCAAACCACTATCCAAAGCCACTCTATGTCCAAAGCCAGTCCAAAGCCTCTCTCCAAAGCCACTCTCCAAAGCCACTCTATGTCCAAAGCCACTGTCCAAAGCCACTCTCCAAAGCCACTCTCAACAGCCACTCTATGTCCAAAGCCACTGTCCAAAGCCACTCTCCAAAGCCATTCTCCAAAGCCACTTTATGTCCAAAGCCACTGTCCAAAGCCACTCTCCAAAGCCACTCTCCAAAGCCACTGTCCAAAGCCACTGTATGTCCAATGCCACTGTATGTCCAAAGCCACTGTCCAAAGCCACTGTATGTCCAAAGCCACTGTATGTCCAAAGCCACTATCCAAAGCCACTGTATGTCCAAAGCCACTGTATATCCAAAGCCACTGTCCAAATCCACTGTATGGCCAAAGCCACTGTATGTCCAAAGCCACTGTCTAAAGCCACTGTATGTCCAAAGCCACTGTCCAAAGCCTCTGTATGTCCAAAGCCACTGTATGTCCAAAGCCACTGTCCATAGCCACTGTATGTCCAAAGCCACTGTATGTCCAAAGCCACTGTCCAAAGCCACTGTATGTCCAAAGCCACTGTATGTCCAAAGCCACTGTCCAAAGCCACTCCATGTCCAAAGCCACTCTATGTCCAAAGCCACTGTATGTCCAAAGCCACTGTTCAAAGCCACTGTATGTCCAAAGCCACTGTATGTCCAAAGCCACTGTCCAAATCCACCGTATGTCCAAAGCCACTGTATGTCCAAAGCCACTGTGTGTCCAAAGCCACTGTCCAAAGCCACTGTATGTCCAAAGCCACTGTATGTCCAAAGCCACTGTCCAAAGCCACTGTATGGCCACAGCCACTGTATGTCCAAAGCCACTGTCCAAAGCCACTGTATATCCAAAGCCACTGTATGTCCAAAGCTACTGTCCAAAGCAACCGTATCTCCAAAGCCACTGTATGTCCAAAGCCACTGTCCAAAGCCACCGTATGTCCAAAGCCACTGTATGTCCAAAGCCACTCTCCAAAGCCACTCTCCAAAGCCACTCTATGTCCAAAGCCACTATCCAAAGCCACTCTCCAAAGCCACTCTCCAAAGCCACTCTATGTCCAAAGCCACTGTCCAAAGTCACTCTCCAAACCACTATCCAAAGCCACTCTATGTACAAAGTCACTGTCCAAAGCCAATCTCCAAAGCCACTTTCCAAAGCCACTCTATGTCCAAAGTCAGTCCAAAGCCACTCTCCAATGTCACTCTATGTCCAAAGCCAGTCCAAAGCCACTCTCCAAAGCCACTCTCCAAAGCAACTCTATGTCCAAAGCCACTGTCCAAAGCCATTCTCCAAAGCCACTCTCCAAAGCCACTCTATGTCCAAAGCCACTGTCCAAAGCCACTCTATGTCCAAAGCCACTGTCCAAAGCCACTGTCCAAAGCCACGGTCCAAACCCACTCTATGTCCAAAGCCACTTTCCAAAGCCACTTTCCAAAGCCACTGTCCAAAGCCACTCTATGTTCAAAGCCACTGTCCAAAGCCACTCTCCAATGCCACTGTCCAAAGCCACTCTATCTACAAAGCCACTGTCCAAAGCCACTGTCTAAAGTCACTGTCCAAAGCAACTCTATGTCCAAAGCAACTGTCCAAAGCCACTGTCCAAAGCCACTGTCCAAAGCCACTCTATGTCCAAAGCCACTGTCCAAAGCCACTCTCCAAAGCCACTGTCCAAAGCCACTCTATGTCCAGAGCCACTGTCCAAAGCCATTCTCCAAAGCCACTGACCAAAGCCACTCTATGTCCAAAGCCACTGAACAAAGCCACTGTCCAAAGCCACTGATCAAAGCCACTCTATGTCCAATGCCATTGTCCAAAGCCACTGTCCAAAGCCACTCTCCAAAGCCACTCTATGTCCAAAGCCACTGTCCAAAGCCACTCTCCAAATCCACTCTCCAAAGCCACTGTATGTCCAAAGCCACTGTCCAAAGCCACTGTCCAAAGCCACTCTCCAAAGCCACTCTATGTCCAAAGCCACTGTCCAAAGTCACTGTCCAAAGCCACTCTCCAAAGCCACTCTATGTCCAAAGCCACTGTCCAAAGCCACTCTCCAAAGCCACTCTATGTCCAAAGCCACTGTCCAAAGCCACTCTCCACAGCCACTCTCCAAAGCCACTCTATGTCCAAAGCCACTGTCCAAAGCCACTGTCCAAAGCCACTCTCCAAAGCCACTCTATCTCCAAAGCCACTGTCCAAAGCCACTCTCCAAAGCCACTCTCCAAAGCCACTCTATGTCCAAAGCCACTGTCCATAGCCATTGTCCAAAGTCACTGTCCAAAGCCACTCTATGTCCAAAGCCACTGTACAAAGCCACTGTCCAAAGCCACTGTCCAAAGCAATACTATGGCCAAAGCCACTGTCCAAAGGCACTGTCCAAAGACACTCTATGTCCAAAGCCACTGTCCAAAGCCACTGTCCAAAGCCACTGACCAAAGCCACTCTATGTCCAAAGCCACTGTCCAAAGCCACTCTATGTCCAAAGCCACTGTCCAAAGCCACTCTCCAAAGCCACTGTCCAAAGCCACTCTATGTCCAAAGCCACTGTCCAAAGCCACTCTCCAAAGCCACTGTCCAAAGCCACTGTATGTCCAAAGCCACTGTATGTCCAAAGCCACTGTCCAAAGCCACTGTATGTCCAAAGCCACTGTCCAAAGCCACTGTATGTCCAAAGCCACTGTATGTCCAAAGCTACTATCCAAAGCCACTGTATGTCCAAAGCCACTGTATGTCCAAAGGCACTGTCCAAAGCCACTGTATGTCCAAAGCCACTGTATGTCCAAAGCCACTGTCTAAAGCCACTGTATGTCCAAAGCCACTGTCCAAAGCCACTGTATGTCCAAAGCCACTGTATGTCCAAAGCCACTGTCCAAAGCCACTGTATGTCCAAAGCCACTGTATGTCCAAAGCCACTGTCTAAAGCCACTGTATGTCCAAAGCCACTGTCCAAAGCCACTGTATGTCCAAAACCACTGTATGTTTAAAGCCACTGTCCAAAGCCACTCTATGTCCAAAGCCACTCTATGTCCAAAGCCACTGTATGTCCAAAGCCACTGTTCAGAGCCACTGTATGTCCAAAGCCACTGTACGTCCAAAGCCACTGTCCAATGCCACCGTATGTCCAAAGCCACGGTATGTCCAAAGCCACTGTCCAAAGCCACTGTATGTCCAAAGCCACTGTATGTCCAAAGCCACTGTCCAAAGCCACCGTATGTCCAAAGCCACTGTATGTCCAAAGCCACTGTCCAAAGCCACTGAATGTCCAAAGCCACTGTATGTCCAAAGCCACTGTCCAAAGCCACTGTATGTCCAATGCCACTGTATGTCCAAAGCCACTGTCCAAAGCCACTGTATGTCCAAAGTCACTGTATGTCCAAAGCCACTGTCCAAAGCCACTGTATGTCCAAAGCCACTGTATGTCCAAAGCCACTGTCCAAAGCCACTCTCCAAAGCCACTCTATGTCCAAAGCCACTGTCCAAAGCCACTCTCCAAAGCCACTGTCCAAAGCCACACTATGTCCAAAGCCACTGTCCAAAGCCACTCTATGTCCAAAGCCACTGTCCAAAGCCACTCTCCAAAGCCACTCTCCAATGCCACTCTATGTCCAAATCCACTGTATGTCCAAAGCCACTGTCCAAAGCCACTGTATAGCCAAAGCCACTGTATGTCCAAAGCCACTGTCCAAAGCCACTGTATGTCCAAAGCTACTGTATTTCCAAAGCCACTATCCAAAGCCACTGTATGTCCAAAGCCACTGTATGTCCAAAGCCACTGTATGTACAAAGCCACTGTCCAAAGCCACTGTATGTCCAAAGCCACTGTCCAAAGCCACTGTCCAAAGTCACTGTCCAAAGCCTTTCTATGTCCAAAGCCACTGTCCAAAGCCACAGTCCAAAGCCACTTTCCAAAGCCACTGTCCAAAGCCACTCTCTGTCCAAGCTACTGTCCAAAGCCACTGTCCAAAGCCACTGTCCAAAGCCACTCTATGTCCAAAGTCACTATCCAAAGCCACTCTCCAAAGCCACTCTCCAAAGCCACTCTATGTCCAAAGCCACTGTCCAAAGCCACTCTCCAAACCACTATCCAAAGCCACTCTATGTCCAAAGCCAGTCCAAAGCCTCTCTCCAAAGCCACTCTCCAAAGCCACTCTATGTCCAAAGCCACTGTCCAAAGCCACTCTCCAAAGCCACTCTCAACAGCCACTCTATGTCCAAAGCCACTGTCCAAAGCCACTCTCCAAAGCCATTCTCCAAAGCCACTTTATGTCCAAAGCCACTGTCCAAAGCCACTCTCCAAAGACAATCTCCAAAGCCACTCTTTGTCCAAAGCCACTGTCCAAAGCCACTCTCCAAAGCCACTCTCCAAAGCCACTCTATGTCCAAAGCCACTTTCCAAAGCCACTCTCCAAAGCCACTCTCCAAAGCCACTCTATGTCCAAAGCCACTGTCCAAAGCCATTCTCCAAAGCCACTCTCCAAAGCCACTCTATGTCCAAAGCCACTGTCCAAAGCCACTCTATGTCCAAATCCACTGTCCAAAGCCACTGTCCAAAGCCACTGTCCAAAGCCACTCTATGTCCAAAGCCACTGCCCAAAGCCACTGTCCAAAGCCACTGTCCAAAGCCACTCTATGTCCAAAGCCACTGTCCAAAGCCACTCTCCAATGCTACTGTCCAAAGCCACTCTATCTACAAAGCCACTGTCCAAAGCCACTGTCTAAAGTCACTGTCCAAAGCCACTCTATGTCCAAAGCAACTCTCCAAAGCCACTTTCCAAAGCCACTCTCCAAAGCGACTGTCCAAAGCCACTCTATGTCCAAAGCCACTGTCCAACGCCACTGTCCAAAGCAACTGACCAAAGCCACTCTATGTCCAATGCCACTGTCCAAAGCCACTGTCCAAAGCCACTGTCCAAAGCCACTCTATGTCCAAAGCCATTGTCCAAAGCCACTCTCCAAAGCCACTCTCCAAAGCCACTCTAGGTCCGAAAGCACTGTCCAAAGCCACTGTCCAAAGCCACTCTCCAAAGCCACTCTATGTCCAAAGCCACTGTCCAAAGCCACTCTCCAAAGCCACTCTCCAAAGCCACTGTATGTCCAAAGCCACTGTCCAAAGCCACTGTCCAAAGCCACTCTCCAAAGCCACTCTATGTCCAAAGCCACTGTCCAAGGTCACTGTCCAAAGCCACTCTCCAAAGCCACTCTATGTCCAAAGCCACTGTTCAAAGCCACTCTCCAAAGCTACTCTCCAAAGCCACTCTATGTCCAAAGCCACTGTCCAAAGCCACTGTCCAAAGCCACTCTCCAAGGCCACTCTATCTCCAAAGCCACGGTCCAAAGCTACTCTCCAAAGCCACTCTCCAAAGCCACTCTATGTCCAAAGCCACTGTCCATAGCCACTGTCTAAAGCCACTGTCCAAAGCCACTCTATGTCCAAAGCCACTGTACAAAGCCACTGTCCAAAGCCACTGTCCAAAGCAATACTATGTCCAAAGCCACTGTCCAAAGGCACTGTCCAAAGCCACTCTATGTCCAAAGCCACTGTCCAAAGCCACTGTCCAAAGCCACTGTCCAAAGCCACTCTATGTCCAAAGCCACTGTCCAAAGCCACTCTATGTCCAAAGCCACTGTCCAAAGCCACTCTCCAAAGCCACTGTCCTAAACCACTCTATGTCCAAAGCCACTGTCCAAAGCCACTCTCCAAAGCCACTCTCCAATGCCACTCTATGTCCAAATCCACTGTATGTCCAAAGCCACTGTCCAAAGCCACTGTATAGCCAAAGCCACTGTATGTCCAAAGCAACTGTCCAAAGCCACTGTATGTCCAAAGCTACCGTATGTCCAAAGCCACTATCCAAAGCCACTGTATGTCCAAAGCCACTGTATGTCCAAAGCCACTGTATGTACAAAGCCACTGTCCAAAGCCACTGTATGTCCAAAGCCACTGTCCAAAGCCACTGTCCAAAGTCACTGTCCAAAGCCTTTCTATGTCCAAAGCCACTGTCCAAAGCCACAGTCCAAAGCCACTTTCCAAAGCCACTGTCCAAAGCCACTCTATGTCCAAGCTACTGTCCAAAGCCACTGTCCAAAGCCACTGTCCAAAGCCACTCTATGTCCAAAGCCACTATCCAAAGCCACTCTCCAAAGTCACTCTCCAAAGCCACTCTATGTCCAAAGCCACTGTCCAAAGCCACTCTCCAAACCACTATCCAAAGCCACTCTATGTCCAAAGCCAGTCCAAAGCCTCTCTCCAAAGCCACTCTCCAAAGCCACTCTATGTCCAAAGCCACTGTCCAAAGCCACTCTCCAAAGCCACTCTCAACAGCCACTCTATGTCCAAAGCCACTGTCCAAAGCCACTCTCCAAAGCCATTCTCCAAAGCCACTTTATGTCCAAAGCCACTGTCCAAAGCCACTCTATGTCCAAAGCCACTGTATGTCCAAAGCCACTGTCCAAAGCCATTGTATGTCCAAAGCCACTGTATGTCCAAAGCCACTGTCCAAAGCCACTCTATGTCCAAAGCCACTGTCCAAAGCCACTCTCCAAAGCCACTGTCCTAAACCACTCTATGTCCAAAGCCACTGTCCAAAGCCACTCTCCAAAGCCACTCTCCAATGCCACTCTATGTCCAAATCCACTGTATGTCCAAAGCCACTGTCCAAAGCCACTGTATAGCCAAAGCCACTGTATGTCCAAAGCCACTGTCCATAGCCACAGTATGTCCAAAGCCACTGTATGTCCAAAGCCACTGTCCAAAGCCACTGTATGTCCAAAGCCACTGTATGTCCAAAGCCACTGTCCAAAGCCACTCTATGTCCAAAGCCACTGTATGTCCAAAGCCACTGTCCAAAGCCATTGTATGTCCAAAGCCACTGTATGTCCAAAGCCACTGTCCAAAGCCACTCTATGTCCAAAGCCACTGTCCAAAGCCACTCTCCAAAGCCACTGTCCTAAACCACTCTATGTCCAAAGCCACTGTCCAAAGCCACTCTCCAAAGCCACTCTCCAATGCCACTCTATGTCCAAATCCACTGTATGTCCAAAGCCACTGTCCAAAGCCACTGTATAGCCAAAGCCACTGTATGTCCAAAGCAACTGTCCAAAGCCACTGTATGTCCAAAGCTACTGTATGTCCAAAGCCACTATCCAAAGCCACTGTATGTCCAAAGCCACTGTATGTCCAAAGCCACTGTATGTACAAAGCCACTGTCCAAAGCCACTGTATGTCCAAAGCCACTGTCCAAAGCCACTGTCCAAAGTCACTGTCCAAAGCCTTTCTATGTCCAAAGCCACTGTCCAAAGCCACAGTCCAAAGCCACTTTCCAAAGCCACTGTCCAAAGCCACTCTATGTCCAAGCTACTGTCCAAAGCCACTGTCCAAAGCCACTGTCCAAAGCCACTCTATGTCCAAAGCCACTATCCAAAGCCACTCTCCAAAGCCACTCTCCAAAGCCACTCTATGTCCAAAGCCACTGTCCAAAGCCACTCTCCAAACCACTATCCAAAGCCACTCTATGTCCAAAGCCAGTCCAAAGCCTCTCTCCAAAGCCACTCTCCAAAGCCACTCTATGTCCAAAGCCACTGTCCAAAGCCACTCTCCAAAGCCACTCTCAACAGCCACTCTATGTCCAAAGCCACTGTCCAAAGCCACTCTCCAAAGCCATTCTCCAAAGCCACTTTATGTCCAAAGCCACTGTCCAAAGCCACTCTCCAAAGACAATCTCCAAAGCCACTCTTTGTCCAAAGCCACTGTCCAAAGCCACTCTCCAAAGCCACTCTCCAAAGCCACTCTATGTCCAAAGCCACTTTCCAAAGCCACTCTCCAAAGCCACTCTCCAAAGCCACTCTATGTCCAAAGCCACTGTCCAAAGCCATTCTCCAAAGCCACTCTCCAAAGCCACTCTATGTCCAAAGCCACTGTCCAAAGCCACTCTATGTCCAAATCCACTGTCCAAAGCCACTGTCCAAAGCCACTGTCCAAAGCCACTCTATGTCCAAAGCCACTGCCCAAAGCCACTGTCCAAAGCCACTGTCCAAAGCCACTCTATGTCCAAAGCCACTGTCCAAAGCCACTCTCCAATGCTACTGTCCAAAGCCACTCTATCTACAAAGCCACTGTCCAAAGCCACTGTCTAAAGTCACTGTCCAAAGCCACTCTATGTCCAAAGCAACTCTCCAAAGCCACTTTCCAAAGCCACATTCCAAAGCGACTGTCCAAAGCCACTCTATGTCCAAAGCCACTGTCCAACGCCACTGTCCAAAGCAACTGACCAAAGCCACTCTATGTCCAATGCCACTGTCCAAAGCCACTGTCCAAAGCCACTGTCCAAAGCCACTCTATGTCCAAAGCCATTGTCCAAAGCCACTCTCCAAAGCCACTCTCCAAAGCCACTCTAGGTCCGAAAGCACTGTCCAAAGCCACTGTCCAAAGCCACTCTCCAAAGCCACTCTATGTCCAAAGCCACTGTCCAAAGCCACTCTCCAAAGCCACTCTCCAAAGCCACTGTATGTCCAAAGCCACTGTCCAAAGCCACTGTCCAAAGCCACTCTCCAAAGCCACTCTATGTCCAAAGCCACCGTCCAAGGTCACTGTCCAAAGCCACTCTCCAAAGCCACTCTATGTCCAAAGCCACTGTTCAAAGCCACTCTCCAAAGCTACTCTCCAAAGCCACTCTATGTCCAAAGCCACTGTCCAAAGCCACTGTCCAAAGCCACTCTCCAAGGCCACTCTATCTCCAAAGCCACTGTCCAAAGCTACTCTCCAAAGCCACTCTCCAAAGCCACTCTATGTCCAAAGCCACTGTCCATAGCCACTGTCTAAAGCCACTGTCCAAAGCCACTCTATGTCCAAAGCCACTGTACAAAGCCACTGTCCAAAGCCACTGTCCAAAGCAATACTATGTCCAAAGCCACTGTCCAAAGGCACTGTCCAAAGCCACTCTATGTCCAAAGCCACTGTCCAAAGCCACTGTCCAAAGCCACTGTCCAAAGCCACTCTATGTCCAAAGCCACTGTCCAAAGCCACTCTATGTCCAAAGCCACTGTCCAAAGCCACTCTCCAAAGCCACTGTCCTAAACCACTCTATGTCCAAAGCCACTGTCCAAAGCCACTCTCCAAAGCCACTGTCCAAAGCCACTCTATGTCCAAAGCCACTGTCCAAAGCCACTCTCCAAAGCCACTGTCCAAAGCCACTGTATGTCCAAAGCCACTGTATGTCCAAAGCCACTGTCCAAAGCCACTGTATGTCCAAAGCCACTGTCCAAAGCCACTGTATGTCCAAAGCCACTGTATGTCCAAAGCCACTATCCAAAGCCACTGTATGTCCAAAGCCACTGTATGTCCAAAGCCACTGTCCAAAGCCACTGTATGTCCAAAGCCACTGTATGTCCAAAGCCACTGTCCAAAGCCACTGTATGTCCAAAGCCAGTGTATATCCAAAGCCACTGTCCACAGCCACTATATGTCCAAAGCCACTGTATGTCCAAAGCCACTGTCCAAAGCCACTGTATGTCCAAAGCCACTGTACAAAGCCACTGTCCAAATCCACTGACGACAGCCACTCTATGTCCAAATTCACTGTACAAAGCCACTGTCCAAAGCCACTGTCCAAAGCAATACTATGTCCAAAGCCACAGTCCAAAGCCACTGTCCAAAGCCACTGTCCAAAGCCACTCTATGTCCAAAGCCACTGTCCGAAACCACTGTCCAAAGCTACTGTCCAAAGCCACTCTATGTCCAAAGCCATTGTCCAAAGCCACTGTCCAAAGCCACTGTCCAAAGCCACTCTATTTCCAAAGCCACTATTCAAAGCCACTCACCAAAGCCACTGTCCTTAACCACTCTATGTCCAAAGCCACGGTCCAAAGCCACTCTCCAAAGCCACTGTCCAAATCCACTTTATGTCCAAAGCCACTATCCAAAGTCACTCTCCAAAGCAACTGTCCAAAGCCACTGTATGTCCAAAGCCACTGTATGTCCAAAGCCACTGTCCAAAGCCACTGTATGTGCAAAGCCACTGTATGTCCAAAGCCACTATCCAAAGCCACTGTATGTCCAAAGCCACTGTATATCCAAAGCCACTGTCCAAAGCCACTGTATGTCCAAAGCCACTGTATTTCCAAAGCGACTGTCTAAAGCCACTGTATGTCCAAAGCCACTGTCCAAAGCCACTGTATGTCCAAAGCCACTGTATGTCCAAAGCCACTGTCCATAGCCACAGTATGTCCAAAGCCACTGTATGTCCAAAGCCACTGTCCAAAGCCACTGTATGTCCAAAGCCACTGTATGTCCAAAGCCACTGTCCAAAGCCACTCTATGTCCAAAGCCACTGTATGTCCAAAGCCACTGTCCAAAGCCATTGTATGTCCAAAGCCACTGTATGTCCAAAGCCACTGTCCAAAGCCACTCTATGTCCAAAGCCACTGTCCAAAGCCACTCTCCAAAGCCACTGTCCTAAACCACTCTATGTCCAAAGCCACTGTCCAAAGCCACTCTCCAAAGCCACTCTCCAATGCCACTCTATGTCCAAATCCACTGTATGTCCAAAGCCACTGTCCAAAGCCACTGTATAGCCAAAGCCACTGTATGTCCAAAGCAACTGTCCAAAGCCACTGTATGTCCAAAGCTACTGTATGTCCAAAGCCACTATCCAAAGCCACTGTATGTCCAAAGCCACTGTATGTCCAAAGCCACTGTATGTACAAAGCCACTGTCCAAAGCCACTGTATGTCCAAAGCCACTGTCCAAAGCCACTGTCCAAAGTCACTGTCCAAAGCCTTTCTATGTCCAAAGCCACTGTCCAAAGCCACAGTCCAAAGCCACTTTCCAAAGCCACTGTCCAAAGCCACTCTATGTCCAAGCTACTGTCCAAAGCCACTGTCCAAAGCCACTGTCCAAAGCCACTCTATGTCCAAAGCCACTATCCAAAGCCACTCTCCAAAGCCACTCTCCAAAGCCACTCTATGTCCAAAGCCACTGTCCAAAGCCACTCTCCAAACCACTATCCAAAGCCACTCTATGTCCAAAGCCAGTCCAAAGCCTCTCTCCAAAGCCACTCTCCAAAGCCACTCTATGTCCAAAGCCACTGTCCAAAGCCACTCTCCAAAGCCACTCTCAACAGCCACTCTATGTCCAAAGCCACTGTCCAAAGCCACTCTCCAAAGCCATTCTCCAAAGCCACTTTATGTCCAAAGCCACTGTCCAAAGCCACTCTCCAAAGACAATCTCCAAAGCCACTCTTTGTCCAAAGCCACTGTCCAAAGCCACTCTCCAAAGCCACTCTCCAAAGCCACTCTATGTCCAAAGCCACTTTCCAAAGCCACTCTCCAAAGCCACTCTCCAAAGCCACTCTATGTCCAAAGCCACTGTCCAAAGCCATTCTCCAAAGCCACTCTCCAAAGCCACTCTATGTCCAAAGCCACTGTCCAAAGCCACTCTATGTCCAAATCCACTGTCCAAAGCCACTGTCCAAAGCCACTGTCCAAAGCCACTCTATGTCCAAAGCCACTGCCCAAAGCCACTGTCCAAAGCCACTGTCCAAAGCCACTCTATGTCCAAAGCCACTGTCCAAAGCCACTCTCCAATGCTACTGTCCAAAGCCACTCTATCTACAAAGCCACTGTCCAAAGCCACTCTATGTCCAAAGCAACTCTCCAAAGCCACTTTCCAAAGCCACTCTCCAAAGCGACTGTCCAAAGCCACTCTATGTCCAAAGCCACTGTCCAACGCCACTGTCCAAAGCAACTGACCAAAGCCACTCTATGTCCAATGCCACTGTCCAAAGCCACTGTCCAAAGCCACTGTCCAAAGCCACTCTATGTCCAAAGCCATTGTCCAAAGCCACTCTCCAAAGCCACTCTCCAAAGCCACTCTAGGTCCGAAAGCACTGTCCAAAGCCACTGTCCAAAGCCACTCTCCAAAGCCACTCTATGTCCAAAGCCACTGTCCAAAGCCACTCTCCAAAGCCACTCTCCAAAGCCACTGTATGTCCAAAGCCACTGTCCAAAGCCACTGTCCAAAGCCACTCTCCAAAGCCACTCTATGTCCAAAGCCACCGTCCAAGGTCACTGTCCAAAGCCACTCTCCAAAGCCACTCTATGTCCAAAGCCACTGTTCAAAGCCACTCTCCAAAGCTACTCTCCAAAGCCACTCTATGTCCAAAGCCACTGTCCAAAGCCACTGTCCAAAGCCACTCTCCAAGGCCACTCTATCTCCAAAGCCACTGTCCAAAGCTACTCTCCAAAGCCACTCTCCAAAGCCACTCTATGTCCAAAGCCACTGTCCATAGCCACTGTCTAAAGCCACTGTCCAAAGCCACTCTATGTCCAAAGCCACTGTACAAAGCCACTGTCCAAAGCCACTGTCCAAAGCAATACTATGTCCAAAGCCACTGTCCAAAGGCACTGTCCAAAGCCACTCTATGTCCAAAGCCACTGTCCAAAGCCACTGTCCAAAGCCACTGTCCAAAGCCACTCTATGTCCAAAGCCACTGTCCAAAGCCACTCTATGTCCAAAGCCACTGTCCAAAGCCACTCTCCAAAGCCACTGTCCTAAACCACTCTATGTCCAAAGCCACTGTCCAAAGCCACTCTCCAAAGCCACTGTCCAAAGCCACTCTATGTCCAAAGCCACTGTCCAAAGCCACTCTCCAAAGCCACTGTCCAAAGCCACTGTATGTCCAAAGCCACTGTATGTCCAAAGCCACTGTCCAAAGCCACTGTATGTCCAAAGCCACTGTCCAAAGCCACTGTATGTCCAAAGCCACTGTATGTCCAAAGCCACTATCCAAAGCCACTGTATGTCCAAAGCCACTGTATGTCCAAAGCCACTGTCCAAAGCCACTGTATGTCCAAAGCCACTGTATGTCCAAAGCCACTGTCCAAAGCCACTGTATGTCCAAAGCCAGTGTATATCCAAAGCCACTGTCCACAGCCACTGTATGTCCAAAGCCACTGTATGTCCAAAGCCACTGTCCAAAGCCACTGTATGTCCAAAGCCACTGTACAAAGCCACTGTCCAAATCCACTGTCGACAGCCACTCTATGTCCAAATTCACTGTACAAAGCCACTGTCCAAAGCCACTGTCCAAAGCAATACTATGTCCAAAGCCACAGTCCAAAGCCACTGTCCAAAGCCACTGTCCAAAGCCACTCTATGTCCAAAGCCACTGTCCGAAACCACTGTCCAAAGCTACTGTCCAAAGCCACTCTATGTCCAAAGCCATTGTCCAAAGCCACTGTCCAAAGCCACTGTCCAAAGCCACTCTATTTCCAAAGCCACTATTCAAAGCCACTCACCAAAGCCACTGTCCTTAACCACTCTATGTCCAAAGCCACGGTCCAAAGCCACTCTCCAAAGCCACTGTCCAAATCCACTTTATGTCCAAAGCCACTATCCAAAGTCACTCTCCAAAGCCACTGTCCAAAGCCACTGTATGTCCAAAGCCACTGAATGTCCAAAGCCACTGTCCAAAGCCACTGTATGTGCAAAGCCACTGTATGTCCAAAGCCACTATCCAAAGCCACTGTATGTCCAAAGCCACTGTATATCCAAAGCCACTGTCCAAAGCCACTGTATGTCCAAAGCCACTGTATTTCCAAAGCGACTGTCTAAAGCCACTGTATGTCCAAAGCCACTGTCCAAAGCCACTGTATGTCCAAAGCCACTGTATGTCCAAAGCCACTGTCCATAGCCACAGTATGTCCAAAGCCACTGTATGTCCAAAGCCACTGTCCAAAGCCACTGTATGTCCAAAGCCACTGTATGTCCAAAGCCACTGTCCAAAGCCACTCTATGTCCAAAGCCACTGTATGTCCAAAGCCACTGTCCAAAGCCACTGTATGTCCAAAGCCACTGTATGTCCAAAGCCACTGTCCAAAGCCACTGTATGTCCAAAGCCACGGTTAGTCCAAAGCCACTGTCCAAAGCCACCGTATGTCCAAAGCCACTGTATGTCCAAAGCCACTGTCCAAAGCCACCGTATGTCCAAAGCCACTGTATGTCCAAAGCCACTGTCCAAAGCCACTGTATGTCCAAAGCCACTGTATGTCCAAAGCCACTGTCCAAAGCCACTGTATGTCCAAAGCCACTGTATGTTCAAAGCCACTGTCCAAAGCCACTGTATGTCCAAAGCCACTGTATGTCCAAAGCCACTTTCCAAAGCCACCGTATGTCCAGAGCCACTGTATGTCCAAAGCCATTGTCCAAAGCAACCATATGTCCAAAGCCACTGTATGTCCAAAGCCACTGTCCAAAGACACTGTATGTCCAAAGCCACTGTCCAAAGCCACCGTATGTCCAAAGCCACTGTATGTCCAAAGCCACTGTCCAAAGCAACCGTATGTCCATAGCCACTGTATGTCCAAAGCCACTGTCCAAAGCCACCGTATGTCCAAAGCCACTGAAGTACCAAAGCTACTGTCCAAAGCCACTGTATGTCCAAAGCCACTGTACAAAGCCACTGTCCAAATCCACTGTCCAAATCCACTCTATGTCCAAATCCACTGTACAAAGCCACTGTCCAAAGCCATTGTCCAAAGCAATACTATGTCCAAAGCCACAGTCCAAAGCCACTGTCCAAAGCCACTCTATGTCCAAAGCCACTGTCCGAAGCCACTGTCCAAAGCCACTGTCCAAAGCCACTGTTCAAAGCCACTCTATGTCCAAAGCCACTGTCCAAAGCCACTGTCCAAAGCCACTGTCCAAAGCGGCTCTATGTCCAAAGCCACTGTCCAAAGCCACTCTCCAAAGCCACTGTCCTTAACCACTCTATGTCCAAAGCCACTGTCCAAAGCCACTCTCCAAAGCCACTGTCCAAAGCCACTCTATGTCCAAAGCCACTGTCCAAAGCCACTCTCCAAAGCCACTGTCCAAAGCCACTCTATGTCCAAAGCCACTGTATGTCCAAAGCCACTGTCCAAAGCCACTGTATGTCCAAAGCCAATGTATGTCCAAAGCCACTATCCAAAGCCACTGTATGTCCAAAGCCACTGTATATCCATAGCCACTGTCCAAAGCCACTGTATGTCCAAAGCCACTGTATGTCCAAAGCCACTGTCTAAAGCCACTGTATGTCCAAAGCCACTGTCCAAAGCCACTGTATGTCCAAAGCCACTGTCCAAAGCCACTGTATGTCCAAAGCCACTGTATGTCCAAAGCCACTGTCCAAAGCCACTCTATGTCCAAAGCCACTGTATGTCCAAAGCCACTGTCCAAAGCCACTGTATGTCCAAAGCCTCTGTATGTCCAAAGCCACTGTCCAAAGCCACCGTATGTCCAAAGCCACGGTATGTCCAAAGCCACTGTCCAAAGCCACCATATGTCCAAAGCCACTGTATGTCCAAAGCCACTGTCCAAAGCCACCGTATGTCCAAAGCCAATGTATGTCCAAAGCCACTGTCCAAAGCCACTGTATGTCCAAAGCCACTGTATGTCCAAAGCCACTGTCCAAAGCCACTGTATGTCCAAAGCCACTGTATGTCCAAAGCCACTGTCCAAAGCAACTGTATGTCCAAAGCCACTGTATGTCCAAAGCCACTGTCCAAAGCCACCGTATGTCCAAAGCCACTGTATGTCCAAAGCCACTGTCCAAAGCAACCGTATGTCCAAAGCCACTGTATGTCCAAAGCCACTGTCCAAATCCACCGTATGTCTTAAGCCACTGTATGTCCAAAGCCACTGGCCAAAGCCACTGTATGTCCAAAGCCACTGTATGTCCAAAGCCACTGTCCAAAGCCACTGTATGTCCAAAGCCACTGTATGTCCAAAGCCACTGTCTAAAGCCACTGTATGTCCAAAGCCACTGTCCAAAGCTACTGTATGTCCAAAGCCACTGTATGTCCAAAGCCACTGTCCAAAGCCACTGTATGTCCAAAGCCACTGTATGTCCAAAGCCATTCTATGTCCAAAGCCACTGTCCAAAGCCACTGTATGTCCAAAGCCACTGTATGTCCAAAGCCACTGTCCAAAGCCACTGTATGTCCAAAGCCACTGTACAAAGCCGCTGTCCAAATCCACTATCCAAAGACACTCTATGTCCAAATCCACTGTACAAAGCCACTGTCCAAAGCCACTGTCCAAAGCAATACTATGTCCAAAGCCACAGTCCAAAGCCACTGTCCAAAGCCACTGTCCAAAGCCACTCTATGTCCAAAGCCACTGTCCGAAGCCACTGTCCAAAGCCACTGTCCAAAGCCACTATCCAAAGCCACTGTATGTCCAAAGCCACTGTACAAAGCCACTGTCCAAATCCACTGTCCAAAGCCACTCTATGTCCAAATCCACTGTACAAAGCCACTGTCTAAAGCCACTGTATGTCCAAAGCCACTGTCCAAAGCTACTGTATGTCCAAAGCCACTGTATGTCCAAAGCCACTGTACAAAGCCACTGTATGTCCAAAGCCACTGTATGTCCAAAGCCACTGTCCAAAGCCACTGTATGTCCAAAGCCACTGTATGTCCAAAGCCACTGTCCAAAGCCACTGTATGTCCAAAGCCACTGTATGTCCTAAGCCACTGTCCAAAGCCACTGTACAAAGCCACTGTCCAAAGCCACTGTCCAAAGCAATACTATGTCCAAAGCCACTGTCCAAAGCCACTCTCCAACTCCACTGTCCAAAGCCACTCTATGTCCAAAGCCACTGTCCAAAGTCACTGTCCAAAGCCTTTCTATGTCCAAAGCCACTGTCCAAAGCCACAGTCCAAAGCCACTTTCCAAAGCCACTGTCCAAAGCCACTCTATGTCCAAAGCCACTGTCTAAAGCCACTGTCCAAAGCCACTGTCCAAAGCCACTCTATGTCCAAAGCCACTATCCAAAGCCACTCTCCAAAGCCACTCTCCAAAGCCACTCTATGTCCAAAGCCAATGTCCAAAGCCACTCTCCAAACCACTATCCAAAGCCACTCTATGTCCAAAGTCACTGTCCAAAGCCAATCTCCAAAGCCACTCTTCAAAGCCACTCTATGTCCAAAGCCATTCCAAAGCTACTCTCCAAAGCCACTCTCCAAAGCCACTCTATGTCCAAAGCCACTGTCCAAAGCCACTCTCCAAAGCCACTCTCCAAAGCCACTCTCCAAAGCAACTCTTTGTCCAAAGCCACTGTCCAAAGCCACTCTCCAAAGCCACTCTCCAAAGCCACTCTATGTCCAAAGCCACTGTCCAAAGCCACTTTCCAAAGCCACTCTCCAAAGCCACTCTATGTCCAAAGCCACTGTCCAAAGACATTCTCCAAAGCCACTCTCCAAAGCCACTCTATGTCCAAAGCCTCTGTCCAAAGCCACTCTATGTCCAAAGCCACTGTCCAAAGCCACTGTCCAAAGCCACTATCCAAAGCCACTCTATGTCCAAAGCCACTGTCCAAAGCTACTGTCCAAAGCCACTGTCCAAAGCCACTCTATGTCCAAAGCCACTGTCCAAAGCTACTCTCCAAAGCCACTCTCCAAAGCCACTCTATGTCCAAAGCCACTGTCCAAAGCCACTGTCCAAAGCCACTCTCCAAAGCCACTCTATCTCCAAAGTCACTGTCCAAAGGCACTCTCCAAAGCCACTCTCCAAAGCCACTCTATGTCCAAAGCCACTGTCCATAGCCACTGTCCAAAGTCACTGTCCAAAGCCACTCTATGTCCAAAGCCACTGTACAAAGCCACTGTCCAAAGCCACTGTCCAAAGCAATACTATGTCCAAAGCCACTGTCCAAAGGCACTGTCCAAAGACACTCTATGTCCAAAGCCACTGTCCAAAGCCACTGTCCAAAGCCGCTGTCCAAAGCCACTCTATGTCCAAAGCCACTGTCCAAAGCCACTCTATGTCCAAAGCCACTGTCCAAAGCCACTCTCCAAAGCCACTGTCCTAAACCACTCTATGTCCAAAGCCACTGTCCAAAGCCACTCTCCAAAGCCACTGTCCAAAGCCACTCTATGTCCAAAGCCACTGTCCAAAGCCACTCTCCAAAGCCACTGTCCAAAGCCACTGTATGTCCAAAGCCACTGTATGTCCAAAGCCACTGTCCAAAGCCACTGTATGTCCAAAGCCACTGTCCAAAGTCACTGTATGTCCAAAGCCACTGTATGTCCAAAGCCACTATCCAAAGCCACTGTACGTCCAAAGCCACTTTATGTCCAAAGCCACTGTCCAAAGACACTCTATTTCCAAAGCCACTCTATGTCTAAAGCCACTGTATGTCCAAAGCCACTGTTCAAAGCCACTGTATGTCCAAAGCCACTGTTTGTCCAAAGCCACAGTCCAAAGCCACTGTATGTCCAAAGCCACTGTCCGAAGCCACTGTCCAAAGCCACTGTTCAAAGCCACTCTATGTCCAAAGCCACTGTCCAAAGCCACTCTCCAAAGCCACTGTCTAAAGCCACTGTATGTCCAAAGCCACTGTATGTCCAAAGCCACTGTCCAAAGCCACTCTATGTACAAAGCCACTGTATGTCCAAAGCCACTGTATATCCAAAGCCACTGTCCAAAGCCACTGTATGTCCAAAGCCACTGTATGTCCAAAGCTACTGTCTAAAGCCATTGTGTGTCCAAAGCCACTGTCCAAAGCCACTGTATGTCCAAAGCCACTGTATGTCCAAAGCCACTGTCCATAGCCACTGTATGTCCAAAGCCACTGTATGTCAAAAGCCACTGTCCAAAGCCACTGTATGTCCAAAGCCACTGTATGTCCAAAGCAACTGTCCAAAGCCACTCTATGTCCAAAGCCACTCTATGTCCAAAGCCACTGTATGTCCAAAGCCACTGTCCAAAGCCACCATATGTCCAAAGCCACGGTATGTCAAAAGCCACTGTCCAAAGCCACCGTATGTCCAAAGCCACTGTATGTCCAAAGCCACTCTCCAAAGCCACTGTATGTCCAAAGCTACTGTATGTCCAAAGCCACTGTCCAAAGCCACTGTATGTCCAAAGCCACTGTATGTCCAAAGCCACTGTCCAAAGCCACTGTATGTCCAAAGCCACTGTATGTCCAAAGCCACTGTCCAAAGCAACCGTATGTCCAAAGCTACTGTATGTCCAAAGCCACTGTCCAAACCAACCATATGTCCAAAGCCACTGTATGTCCAAAGCCACTCTCCAAAGCCACTCTCCAAAGCCACTCTATGTCCAAAGCCACTGACCAAAGCCACTCTCCAAAGCCACTGTCCAAAGCCACTCTATGTCCAAAGCCACTGTCCAAAGCTACTCTCCAAAGCCACTGTCCAAAGCCACTCTATGTCCAAAGCCACTGTCCAAAGCCACTCTCCAAAGCAACTCTCCAAAGCCACTCTATGTCCAAAGCCACTGTATGTCCAAAGCCACTGTATGTCCAAAGCCACTGTATGTCCAAAGCCATTGTCCAAAGCCACTGTATGTCCAAAGCTACTGTATGTCCAAAGCTACTATCCAAAGCCACTGTATGTCCAAAGCCACTGTATGTCCAAAGCCACTGTATGTCCAAAGCCACTGTCCAAAGCCACTGTATATCCAAAGCCACTGTCCAAAGCCACTGTCCACTGTCACTATCCAAAGCCTTTCTATGTCCAAAGCCACTGTCCAAAGCCACAGTCCAAAGCCACTTTCCAAAGCCACTGTCCAAAGCCACTCTATGTGCAAAGCTACAGTCCAAAGCCACTGTCCAAAGCCACTGTCCAAAGCCACTGTCCAAAGCCACTCTATGTCCAAAGCCACTATCCAAAGCCACTCTCCAAAGCCACTCTCCAAAGCCACTCTATGTCCAAAGCCACTGTCCAAAGCCACTCTCCAAACCACTATCCAAAGCCACTCTATGTCCAAAGTCACTGTCCAAAGCCAATCTCCAAAGCCACTCTCCAAAGCCACTCTATGTCCAAAGCCAGTCCAAAGCCACTCTCCAAAGCCACTCTATGTCCAAAGCCAGTCCATAGCCACTCTCCAAAGCCACTCTCCAAAGCCACTCTATGTCCAAAGCCACTGTCCAAAGCCATTCTCCAAAGCCACTCTCCAAAGCCACTCTATGTCCAAAGCCACTGTCCAAAGCCACTCTATGTCCAAAGCCACTGTCCAAAGCCACTGTCCAAAGCCACGGTCCAAAGCCACTCTATGTACAAAGCCACTGTCCAAAGCCACTGTCCAAAGCCACTGTCCAAAGCCACTGTCCAAAGCCACTCTATGTCCAAAGCCACTGTCCAAAGCCACTCTCCAATGCCACTGTCCAAAGCCACTCTATCTACAAAGCCACTGTCCAAAGCCACTGTCTAAAGTCACTGTCCAAAGCCACTCTTTGTCCAAAGCAACTGTCCAAAGCCACTGTCCAAAGCCACTGTCCAAAGCCACTCTATGTTCAAAGCCACTGTCCAAAGCCACTCTCCAAAGCCACTGACCAAAGCCACTCTATGTCCAATGCCATTGTCCAAAGCCTCTGTCCAAAGCCACTGTCCAAAGCCACTCTATGTCCAAAGCCATTGTCTAAAGCCACTCTCCAAAGCCACTCTCCAAAGCCACTCTATGTCCAAAAGCACTGTTCAAAGCCACTGTCCAAAGCCACTCTCCAAAGCCACTCTATGTCCAAAGCCACTGTCCAAAGCCACTCTCCAAAGCCACTCTCCAAAGCCACTGTATGTCCAAAGCCACTGTCCAAAGCCAATGTCCAAAGCCACTCTCCAAAGCCACTCTATGTCCAAAGCCACTGTCCAAAGTCACTGTCCAAAGACACTCTCCAAAGCCACTCTATGTCCAAAGACACTGTCCAAAGCCACTCTCCAAAGCCACTCTCCAAATCCACTCTATGTCCAAAGCCACTGTCCATAGCCACTGTCCAAAGCCACTCTCCAAAACCACTCTATCTCCAAAGCCACTATCCAAAGCCACTCTCCAAAGCCACTCTCCAAAGCCACTGTATGTCCAAAGCCACTGTATGTCCAAAGCCACTGTCCAAAGCCACTGTATATCCAAAGCCACTGTCCAAAGCCACTGTCCACTGTCACTGTCCAAAGCCTTTCTATGTCCAAAGCCACTGTCCAAAGCCACAGTCCAAAGCCACTTTCCAAAGCCACTGTCCAAAGCCACTCTATGTGCAAAGCTACAGTCCAAAGCCACTGTCCAAAGCCACTGTCCAAAGCCACTGTCCAAAGCCACTCTATGTCCAAAGCCACTATCCAAAGCCACTCTCCAAAGCCACTCTCCAAAGCCACTCTATGTCCAAAGCCACTGTCCAAAGCCACTCTCCAAACCACTATCCAAAGCCACTCTATGTCCAAAGTCACTGTCCAAAGCCAATCTCCAAAGCCACTCTCCAAAGCCACTCTATGTCCAAAGCCAGTCCAAAGCCACTCTCCAAAGCCACTCTATGTCCAAAGCCAGTCCATAGCCACTCTCCAAAGCCACTCTCCAAAGCCACTCTATGTCCAAAGCCACTGTCCAAAGCCATTCTCCAAAGCCACTCTCCAAAGCCACTCTATGTCCAAAGCCACTGTCCAAAGCCACTCTATGTCCAAAGCCACTGTCCAAAGCCACTGTCCAAAGCCACGGTCCAAAGCCACTCTATGTACAAAGCCACTGTCCAAAGCCACTGTCCAAAGCCACTGTCCAAAGCCACTGTCCAAAGCCACTCTATGTCCAAAGCCACTGTCCAAAGCCACTCTCCAATGCCACTGTCCAAAGCCACTCTATCTACAAAGCCACTGTCCAAAGCCACTGTCTAAAGTCACTGTCCAAAGCCACTCTTTGTCCAAAGCAACTGTCCAAAGCCACTGTCCAAAGCCACTGTCCAAAGCCACTCTATGTTCAAAGCCACTGTCCAAAGCCACTCTCCAAAGCCACTGACCAAAGCCACTCTATGTCCAATGCCATTGTCCAAAGCCTCTTTCCAAAGCCACTGTCCAAAGCCACTCTATGTCCAAAGCCATTGTCTAAAGCCACTCTCCAAAGCCACTCTCCAAAGCCACTCTATGTCCAAAAGCACTGTTCAAAGCCACTGTCCAAAGCCACTCTCCAAAGCCACTCTATGTCCAAAGCCACTGTCCAAAGCCACTCTCCAAAGCCACTCTCCAAAGCCACTGTATGTCCAAAGCCACTGTCCAAAGCCAATGTCCAAAGCCACTCTCCAAAGCCACTCTATGTCCAAAGCCACTGTCCAAAGTCACTGTCCAAAGACACTCTCCAAAGCCACTCTATGTCCAAAGCCACTGTCCAAAGCCACTCTCCAAAGCCACTCTCCAAATCCACTCTATGTCCAAAGCCACTGTCCATAGCCACTGTCCAAAGCCACTCTCCAAAACCACTCTATCTCCAAAGCCACTATCCAAAGTCACTGTCCAAAGACACTCTCCAAAGCCACTCTATGTCCAAAGCCACTGTCCAAAGCCACTCTCCAAAGCCACTCTCCAAATCCACTCTATGTCCAAAGCCACTGTCCATAGCCACTGTCCAAAGCCACTCTCCAAAACCACTCTATCTCCAAAGCCACTATCCAAAGCCACTCTCCAAAGCCACTCTCCAAAGCCACTCTATGTCCAAAGCCACTGTCCATAGCCACTGTCCAAAGCCACTCTCCAAAGCCACTCTATGTCCAAAGCCACTGTCCATAGCCACTGTCTAAAGCCACTGTCCAAAGCCACTCTATGTCCAAAGCCACTGTACAAAGCCACTGTCCAAAGCCACTGTCCAAAGCAATACTATGTCCAAAGCCACTGTCCAAAGGCACTGTCCAAAGCCACTCTATGTCCAAAGCCACTGTCCAAAGCCACTGTCCAAAGCCACTGTCCAAAGCCACTCTATGTCCAAAGCCACTGTCCAAAGCCACTCTATGTCCAAAGCCACTGTCCAAAGCCACTCTCCAAAGCCACTGTCCTAAACCACTCTATGTCCAAAGCCACTGTCCAAAGCCACTCTCCAAAGCCACTCTCCAATGCCACTCTATGTCCAAATCCACTGTATGTCCAAAGCCACTGTCCAAAGCCACTGTATAGCCAAAGCCACTGTATGTCCAAAGCAACTGTCCAAAGCCACTGTATGTCCAAAGCTACTGTATGTCCAAAGCCACTATCCAAAGCCACTGTATGTCCAAAGCCACTGTATGTCCAAAGCCACTGTATGTACAAAGCCACTGTCCAAAGCCACTGTATGTCCAAAGCCACTGTCCAAAGCCACTGTCCAAAGTCACTGTCCAAAGCCTTTCTATGTCCAAAGCCACTGTCCAAAGCCACAGTCCAAAGCCACTTTCCAAAGCCACTGTCCAAAGCCACTCTATGTCCAAGCTACTGTCCAAAGCCACTGTCCAAAGCCACTGTCCAAAGCCACTCTATGTCCAAAGCCACTATCCAAAGCCACTCTCCAAAGCCACTCTCCAAAGCCACTCTATGTCCAAAGCCACTGTCCAAAGCCACTCTCCAAACCACTATCCAAAGCCACTCTATGTCCAAAGCCAGTCCAAAGCCTCTCTCCAAAGCCACTCTCCAAAGCCACTCTATGTCCAAAGCCACTGTCCAAAGCCACTCTCCAAAGCCACTCTCAACAGCCACTCTATGTCCAAAGCCACTGTCCAAAGCCACTCTCCAAAGCCATTCTCCAAAGCCACTTTATGTCCAAAGCCACTGTCCAAAGCCACTCTCCAAAGACAATCTCCAAAGCCACTCTTTGTCCAAAGCCACTGTCCAAAGCCACTCTCCAAAGCCACTCTCCAAAGCCACTCTATGTCCAAAGCCACTTTCCAAAGCCACTCTCCAAAGCCACTCTCCAAAGCCACTCTATGTCCAAAGCCACTGTCCAAAGCCATTCTCCAAAGCCACTCTCCAAAGCCACTCTATGTCCAAAGCCACTGTCCAAAGCCACTCTATGTCCAAATCCACTGTCCAAAGCCACTGTCCAAAGCCACTGTCCAAAGCCACTCTATGTCCAAAGCCACTGCCCAAAGCCACTGTCCAAAGCCACTGTCCAAAGCCACTCTATGTCCAAAGCCACTGTCCAAAGCCACTCTCCAATGCTACTGTCCAAAGCCACTCTATCTACAAAGCCACTGTCCAAAGCCACTGTCTAAAGTCACTGTCCAAAGCCACTCTATGTCCAAAGCAACTCTCCAAAGCCACTTTCCAAAGCCACTCTCCAAAGCGACTGTCCAAAGCCACTCTATGTCCAAAGCCACTGTCCAACGCCACTGTCCAAAGCAACTGACCAAAGCCACTCTATGTCTAATGCCACTGTCCAAAGCCACTGTCCAAAGCCACTGTCCAAAGCCACTCTATGTCCAAAGCCATTGTCCAAAGCCACTCTCCAAAGCCACTCTCCAAAGCCACTCTAGGTCCGAAAGCACTGTCCAAAGCCACTGTCCAAAGCCACTCTCCAAAGCCACTCTATGTCCAAAGCCACTGTCCAAAGCCACTCTCCAAAGCCACTCTCCAAAGCCACTGTATGTCCAAAGCCACTGTCCAAAGCCACTGTCCAAAGCCACTCTCCAAAGCCACTCTATGTCCAAAGCCACCGTCCAAGGTCACTGTCCAAAGCCACTCTCCAAAGCCACTCTATGTCCAAAGCCACTGTTCAAAGCCACTCTCCAAAGCTACTCTCCAAAGCCACTCTATGTCCAAAGCCACTGTCCAAAGCCACTGTCCAAAGCCACTCTCCAAGGCCACTCTATCTCCAAAGCCACTGTCCAAAGCTACTCTCCAAAGCCACTCTCCAAAGCCACTCTATGTCCAAAGCCACTGTCCATAGCCACTGTCTAAAGCCACTGTCCAAAGCCACTCTATGTCCAAAGCCACTGTACAAAGCCACTGTCCAAAGCCACTGTCCAAAGCAATACTATGTCCAAAGCCACTGTCCAAAGGCACTGTCCAAAGCCACTCTATGTCCAAAGCCACTGTCCAAAGCCACTGTCCAAAGCCACTGTCCAAAGCCACTCTATGTCCAAAGCCACTGTCCAAAGCCACTCTATGTCCAAAGCCACTGTCCAAAGCCACTCTCCAAAGCCACTGTCCTAAACCACTCTATGTCCAAAGCCACTGTCCAAAGCCACTCTCCAAAGCCACTGTCCAAAGCCACTCTATGTCCAAAGCCACTGTCCAAAGCCACTCTCCAAAGCCACTGTCCAAAGCCACTGTATGTCCAAAGCCACTGTATGTCCAAAGCCACTGTCCAAAGCCACTGTATGTCCAAAGCCACTGTCCAAAGCCACTGTATGTCCAAAGCCACTGTATGTCCAAAGCCACTATCCAAAGCCACTGTATGTCCAAAGCCACTGTATGTCCAAAGCCACTGTCCAAAGCCACTGTATGTCCAAAGCCACTGTATGTCCAAAGCCACTGTCCAAAGCCACTGTATGTCCAAAGCCAGTGTATATCCAAAGCCACTGTCCAAAGCCACTATATGTCCAAAGCCACTGTATGTCCAAAGCCACTGTCCAAAGCCACTGTATGTCCAAAGCCACTGTACAAAGCCACTGTCCAAATCCACTGTCGACAGCCACTCTATGTCCAAATTCACTGTACAAAGCCACTGTCCAAAGCCACTGTCCAAAGCAATACTATGTCCAAAGCCACAGTCCAAAGCCACTGTCCAAAGCCACTGTCCAAAGCCACTCTATGTCCAAAGCCACTGTCCGAAACCACTGTCCAAAGCTACTGTCCAAAGCCACTCTATGTCCAAAGCCATTGTCCAAAGCCACTGTCCAAAGCCACTGTCCAAAGCCACTCTATTTCCAAAGCCACTATCCAAAGCCACTCACCAAAGCCACTGTCCTTAACCACTCTATGTCCAAAGCCATGGTCCAAAGCCACTCTCCAAAGCCACTGTCCAAATCCACTCTATGTCCAAAGCCACTATCCAAAGTCACTCTCCAAAGCCACTGTCCAAAGCCACTGTATGTCCAAAGCCACTGTATGTCCAAAGCCACTGTCCAAAGCCACTGTATGTGCAAAGCCACTGTATGTCCAAAGCCACTATCCAAAGCCACTGTATGTCCAAAGCCACTGTATATCCAAAGCCACTGTCCAAAGCCACTGTATGTCCAAAGCCACTGTATTTCCAAAGCGACTGTCTAAAGCCACTGTATGTCCAAAGCCACTGTCCAAAGCCACTGTATGTCCAAAGCCACTGTATGTCCAAAGCCACTGTCCATAGCCACAGTATGTCCAAAGCCACTGTATGTCCAAAGCCACTGTCCAAAGCCACTGTATGTCCAAAGCCACTGTATGTCCAAAGCCACTGTCCAAAGCCACTCTATGTCCAAAGCCACTGTATGTCCAAAGCCACTGTCCAAAGCCACTGTATGTCCAAAGCCACTGTATGTCCAAAGCCACTGTCCAAAGCCACTCTATGTCCAAAGCCACTGTCCAAAGCCACTCTCCAAAGCCACTGTCCTAAACCACTCTATGTCCAAAGCCACTGTCCAAAGCCACTCTCCAAAGCCACTCTCCAATGCCACTCTATGTCCAAATCCACTGTATGTCCAAAGCCACTGTCCAAAGCCACTGTATAGCCAAAGCCACTGTATGTCCAAAGCAACTGTCCAAAGCCACTGTATGTCCAAAGCTACTGTATGTCCAAAGCCACTATCCAAAGCCACTGTATGTCCAAAGCCACTGTATGTCCAAAGCCACTGTATGTACAAAGCCACTGTCCAAAGCCACTGTATGTCCAAAGCCACTGTCCAAAGCCACTGTCCAAAGTCACTGTCCAAAGCCTTTCTATGTCCAAAGCCACTGTCCAAAGCCACAGTCCAAAGCCACTTTCCAAAGCCACTGTCCAAAGCCACTCTATGTCCAAGCTACTGTCCAAAGCCACTGTCCAAAGCCACTGTCCAAAGCCACTCTATGTCCAAAGCCACTATCCAAAGCCACTCTCCAAAGCCACTCTCCAAAGCCACTCTATGTCCAAAGCCACTGTCCAAAGCCACTCTCCAAACCACTATCCAAAGCCACTCTATGTCCAAAGCCAGTCCAAAGCCTCTCTCCAAAGCCACTCTCCAAAGCCACTCTATGTCCAAAGCCACTGTCCAAAGCCACTCTCCAAAGCCACTCTCAACAGCCACTCTATGTCCAAAGCCACTGTCCAAAGCCACTCTCCAAAGCCATTCTCCAAAGCCACTTTATGTCCAAAGCCACTGTCCAAAGCCACTCTCCAAAGACAATCTCCAAAGCCACTCTTTGTCCAAAGCCACTGTCCAAAGCCACTCTCCAAAGCCACTCTCCAAAGCCACTCTATGTCCAAAGCCACTTTCCAAAGCCACTCTCCAAAGCCACTCTCCAAAGCCACTCTATGTCCAAAGCCACTGTCCAAAGCCATTCTCCAAAGCCACTCTCCAAAGCCACTCTATGTCCAAAGCCACTGTCCAAAGCCACTCTATGTCCAAATCCACTGTCCAAAGCCACTGTCCAAAGCCACTGTCCAAAGCCACTCTATGTCCAAAGCCACTGCCCAAAGCCACTGTCCAAAGCCACTGTCCAAAGCCACTCTATGTCCAAAGCCACTGTCCAAAGCCACTCTCCAATGCTACTGTCCAAAGCCACTCTATCTACAAAGCCACTGTCCAAAGCCACTGTCTAAAGTCACTGTCCAAAGCCACTCTATGTCCAATGCCACTGTCCAAAGCCACTGTCCAAAGCCACTGTCCAAAGCCACTCTATGTCCAAAGCCATTGTCCAAAGCCACTCTCCAAAGCCACTCTCCAAAGCCACTCTAGGTCCGAAAGCACTGTCCAAAGCCACTGTCCAAAGCCACTCTCCAAAGCCACTCTATGTCCAAAGCCACTGTCCAAAGCCACTCTCCAAAGCCACTCTCCAAAGCCACTGTATGTCCAAAGCCACTGTCCAAAGCCACTGTCCAAAGCCACTCTCCAAAGCCACTCTATGTCCAAAGCCACCGTCCAAGGTCACTGTCCAAAGCCACTCTCCAAAGCCACTCTATGTACAAAGCCACTGTTCAAAGCCACTCTCCAAAGCTACTCTCCAAAGCCACTCTATGTCCAAAGCCACTGTCCAAAGCCACTGTCCAAAGCCACTCTCCAAGGCCACTCTATCTCCAAAGCCACTGTCCAAAGCTACTCTCCAAAGCCACTCTCCAAAGCCACTCTATGTCCAAAGCCACTGTCCATAGCCACTGTCTAAAGCCACTGTCCAAAGCCACTCTATGTCCAAAGCCACTGTACAAAGCCACTGTCCAAAGCCACTGTCCAAAGCAATACTATGTCCAAAGCCACTGTCCAAAGGCACTGTCCAAAGCCACTCTATGTCCAAAGCCACTGTCCAAAGCCACTGTCCAAAGCCACTGTCCAAAGCCACTCTATGTCCAAAGCCACTGTCCAAAGCCACTCTATGTCCAAAGCCACTGTCCAAAGCCACTCTCCAAAGCCACTGTCCTAAACCACTCTATGTCCAAAGCCACTGTCCAAAGCCACTCTCCAAAGCCACTGTCCAAAGCCACTCTATGTCCAAAGCCACTGTCCAAAGCCACTCTCCAAAGCCACTGTCCAAAGCCACTGTATGTCCAAAGCCACTGTATGTCCAAAGCCACTGTCCAAAGCCACTGTATGTCCAAAGCCACTGTCCAAAGCCACTGTATGTCCAAAGCCACTGTATGTCCAAAGCCACTATCCAAAGCCACTGTATGTCCAAAGCCACTGTATGTCCAAAGCCACTGTCCAAAGCCACTGTATGTCCAAAGCCACTGTATGTCCAAAGCCACTGTCCAAAGCCACTGTATGTCCAAAGCCAGTGTATATCCAAAGCCACTGTCCAAAGCCACTATATGTCCAAAGCCACTGTATGTCCAAAGCCACTGTCCAAAGCCACTGTATGTCCAAAGCCACTGTACAAAGCCACTGTCCAAATCCACTGTCGACAGCCACTCTATGTCCAAATTCACTGTACAAAGCCACTGTCCAAAGCCACTGTCCAAAGCAATACTATGTCCAAAGCCACAGTCCAAAGCCACTGTCCAAAGCCACTGTCCAAAGCCACTCTATGTCCAAAGCCACTGTCCAAAGCCACTCTATGTCCAAAGCCACTGTCCGAAACCACTGTCCAAAGCTACTGTCCAAAGCCACTCTATGTCCAAAGCCATTGTCCAAAGCCACTGTCCAAAGCCACTGTCCAAAGCCACTCTATTTCCAAAGCCACTATCCAAAGCCACTCACCAAAGCCACTGTCCTTAACCACTCTATGTCCAAAGCCACGGTCCAAAGCCACTCTCCAAAGCCACTGTCCAAATCCACTCTATGTCCAAAGCCACTATCCAAAGTCACTCTCCAAAGCCACTGTCCAAAGCCACTGTATGTCCAAAGCCACTGTATGTCCAAAGCCACTGTCCAAAGCCACTGTATGTGCAAAGCCACTGTATGTCCAAAGCCACTGTCCAAAGCCACTGTATGTCCAAAGCCACTGTATGTCCAAAGCCACTGTCCAAAGCCACTGTATGTCCAAAGCCACTGTATTTCCAAAGCGACTGTCTAAAGCCACTGTATGTCCAAAGCCACTGTCCAAAGCCACTGTATGTCCAAAGCCACTGTATGTCCAAAGCCACTGTCCATAGCCACAGTATGTCCAAAGCCACTGTATGTCCAAAGCCACTGTCCAAAGCCACTGTATGTCCAAAGCCACTGTATGTCCAAAGACACTGTCCAAAGCCACTCTATGTCCAAAGCCACTGTATGTCCAAAGCCACTGTCCAAAGCCACTGTATATCCAAAGCCACTGTATGTCCAAAGCCACTGTCCAAAGCCACTCTATGTCCAAAGCCACTGTCCAAAGCCACTCTCCAAAGCCACTGTCCTAAACCACTCTATGTCCAAAGCCACTGTCCAAAGCCACTCTCCAAAGCCACTCTCCAATGCCACTCTATGTCCAAATCCACTGTTTGTCCAAAGCCACTGTCCAAAGCCACTGTATAGCCAAAGCCACTGTATGTCCAAAGCAACTGTCCAAAGCCACTGTATGTCCAAAGCTACTGTATGTCCAAAGCCACTATCCAAAGCCACTGTATGTCCAAAGCCACTGTATGTCCAAAGCCACTGTATGTACAAAGCCACTGTCCAAAGCCACTGTATGTCCAAAGCCACTGTCCAAAGCCACTGTCCAAAGTCACTGTCCAAAGCCTTTCTATGTCCAAAGCCACTGTCCAAAGCCACAGTCCAAAGCCACTTTCCAAAGCCACTGTCCAAAGCCACTCTATGTCCAAGCTACTGTCCAAAGCCACTGTCCAAAGCCACTGTCCAAAGCCACTCTATGTCCAAAGCCACTATCCAAAGCCACTCTCCAAAGCCACTCTCCAAAGCCACTCTATGTCCAAAGCCACTGTCCAAAGCCACTCTCCAAACCACTATCCAAAGCCACTCTATGTCCAAAGCCAGTCCAAAGCCTCTCTCCAAAGCCACTCTCCAAAGCCACTCTATGTCCAAAGCCACTGTCCAAAGCCACTCTCCAAAGCCACTCTCAACAGCCACTCTATGTCCAAAGCCACTGTCCAAAGCCACTCTCCAAAGCCATTCTCCAAAGCCACTTTATGTCCAAAGCCACTGTCCAAAGCCACTCTCCAAAGACAATCTCCAAAGCCACTCTTTGTCCAAAGCCACTGTCCAAAGCCACTCTCCAAAGCCACTCTCCAAAGCCACTCTATGTCCAAAGCCACTTTCCAAAGCCACTCCCCAAAGCCACTCTCCAAAGCCACTCTATGTCCAAAGCCACTGTCCAAAGCCATTCTCCAAAGCCACTCTCCAAAGCCACTCTATGTGCAAAGCCACTGTCCAAAGCCACTCTATGTCCAAATCCACTGTCCAAAGCCACTGTCCAAAGCCACTGTCCAAAGCCACTCTATGTCCAAAGCCACTGCCCAAAGCCACTGTCCAAAGCCACTGTCCAAAGCCACTTTATGTCCAAAGCCACTGTCCAAAGCCACTCTCCAATGCTACTGTCCAAAGCCACTCTATCTACAAAGCCACTGTCCAAAGCCACTGTCTAAAGTCACTGTCCAAAGCCACTCTATGTCCAAAGCAACTCTCCAAAGCCACTTTCCAAAGCCACTCTCCAAAGCGACTGTCCAAAGCCACTCTATGTCCAAAGCCACTGTCCAACGCCACTGTCCAAAGCAACTGACCAAAGCCACTCTATGTCCAATGCCACTGTCCAAAGCCACTGTCCAAAGCCACTGTCCAAAGCCACTCTATGTCCAAAGCCATTGTCCAAAGCCACTCTCCAAAGCCACTCTCCAAAGCCACTCTAGGTCCGAAAGCACTGTCCAAAGCCACTGTCCAAAGCCACTCTCCAAAGCCACTCTCCAAAGCCACTGTCCAAAGCCACTCTCCAAAGCCACTCTCCAAAGCCACTGTATGTCCAAAGCCACTGTCCAAAGCCACTGTCCAAAGCCACTCTCCAAAGCCACTCTATGTCCAAAGCCACCGTCCAAGGTCACTGTCCAAAGCCACTCTCCAAAGCCACTCTATGTCCAAAGCCACTGTTCAAAGCCACTCTCCAAAGCTACTCTCCAAAGCCACTCTATGTCCAAAGCCACTGTCCAAAGCCACTGTCCAAAGCCACTCTCCAAGGCCACTCTATCTCCAAAGCCACTGTCCAAAGCTACTCTCCAAAGCCACTCTCCAAAGCCACTCTATGTCCAAAGCCACTGTCCATAGCCACTGTCTAAAGCCACTGTCCAAAGCCACTCTATGTCCAAAGCCACTGTACAAAGCCACTGTCCAAAGCCACTGTCCAAAGCAATACTATGTCCAAAGCCACTGTCCAAAGGCACTGTCCAAAGCCACTCTATGTCCAAAGCCACTGTCCAAAGCCACTGTCCAAAGCCACTGTCCAAAGCCACTCTATGTCCAAAGCCACTGTCCAAAGCCACTCTATGTCCAAAGCCACTGTCCAAAGCCACTCTCCAAAGCCACTGTCCTAAACCACTCTATGTCCAAAGCCACTGTCCAAAGCCACTCTCCAAAGCCACTGTCCAAAGCCACTCTATGTCCAAAGCCACTGTCCAAAGCCACTCTCCAAAGCCACTGTCCAAAGCCACTGTATGTCCAAAGCCACTGTATGTCCAAAGCCACTGTCCAAAGCCACTGTATGTCCAAAGCCACTGTCCAAAGCCACTGTATGTCCAAAGCCACTGTATGTCCAAAGCCACTATCCAAAGCCACTGTATGTCCAAAGCCACTGTATGTCCAAAGCCACTGTCCAAAGCCACTGTATGTCCAAAGCCACTGTATGTCCAAAGCCACTGTCCAAAGCCACTGTATGTCCAAAGCCAGTGTATATCCAAAGCCACTGTCCAAAGCCACTATATGTCCAAAGCCACTGTATGTCCAAAGCCACTGTCCAAAGCCACTGTATGTCCAAAGCCACTGTACAAAGCCACTGTCCAAATCCACTGTCGACAGCCACTCTATGTCCAAATTCACTGTACAAAGCCACTGTCCAAAGCCACTGTCCAAAGCAATACTATGTCCAAAGCCACAGTCCAAAGCCACTGTCCAAAGCCACTGTCCAAAGCCACTCTATGTCCAAAGCCACTGTCCGAAACCACTGTCCAAAGCTACTGTCCAAAGCCACTCTATGTCCAAAGCCATTGTCCAAAGCCACTGTCCAAAGCCACTGTCCAAAGCCACTCTATTTCCAAAGCCACTATCCAAAGCCACTCACCAAAGCCACTGTCCTTAACCACTCTATGTCCAAAGCCACGGTCCAAAGCCACTCTCCAAAGCCACTTTCCAAATCCACTCTATGTCCAAAGCCACTATCCAAAGTCACTCTCCAAAGCCACTGTCCAAAGCCACTGTATGTCCAAAGCCACTGTATGTCCAAAGCCACTGTCCAAAGCCACTGTATGTGCAAAGCCACTGTATGTCCAAAGCCACTATCCAAAGCCACTGTATGTCCAAAGCCACTGTATATCCAAAGCCACTGTCCAAAGCCACTGTATGTCCAAAGCCACTGTATTTCCAAAGCGACTGTCTAAAGCCACTGTATGTCCAAAGCCACTGTCCAAAGCCACTGTATGTCCAAAGCCACTGTATGTCCAAAGCCACTGTCCATAGCCACAGTATGTCCAAAGCCACTGTATGTCCAAAGCCACTGTCCAAAGCCACTGTATGTCCAAAGCCACTGTCCAAAGCCACTCTATGTCCAAAGCCACTGTATGTCCAAAGCCACTGTCCAAAGCCACTGTATGTCCAAAGCCACTGTATGTCCAAAGCCACTGTCCAAAGCCACTGTATGTCCAAAGCCACGGTTAGTCCAAAGCCACTGTCCAAAGCCACCGTATGTCCAAAGCCACTGTATGTCCAAAGCCACTGTCCAAAGCCACCGTATGTCCAAAGCCACTGTATGTCCAAAGCCACTGTCCAAAGCCACTGTATGTCCAAAGCCACTGTATGTCCAAAGCCACTGTCCAAAGCCACTGTATGTCCAAAGCCACTGTATGTTCAAAGCCACTGTCCAAAGCCACTGTATGTCCAAAGCCACTGTATGTCCAAAGCCACTGTATGTCCAAAGCCACTTTCCAAAGCCACCGTATGTCCAGAGGCACTGTATGTCCAAAGCCATTGTCCAAAGCAACCATATGTCCAAAGCCACTGTATGTCCAAAGCCACTGTCCAAAGACACTGTATGTCCAAAGCCACTGTCCAAAGCCACCGTATGTCCAAAGCCACTGTATGTCCAAAGCCACTGTCCAAAGCAACCGTATGTCCATAGCCACTGTATGTCCAAAGCCACTGTCCAAAGCCACCGTATGTCCAAAGCCACTGAAGTACCAAAGCTACTGTCCAAAGCCACTGTATGTCCAAAGCCACTGTACAAAGCCACTGTCCAAATCCACTGTCCAAATCCACTCTATGTCCAAATCCACTGTACAAAGCCACTGTCCAAAGCCATTGTCCAAAGCAATACTATGTCCAAAGCCACAGTCCAAAGCCACTGTCCAAAGCCACTCTATGTCCAAAGCCACTGTCCGAAGCCACTGTCCAAAGCCACTGTTCAAAGCCACTCTATGTCCAAAGCCACTGTCCAAAGCCACTGTCCAAAGCCACTGTCCAAAGCGGCTCTATATCCAAAGCCACTGTCCAAAGCCACTCTCCAAAGCCACTGTCCTTAACCACTCTATGTCCAAAGCCACTGTCCAAAGCCACTCTCCAAAGCCACTGTCCAAAGCCACTCTATGTCCAAAGCCACTGTCCAAAGCCACTCTCCAAAGCCACTGTCCAAAGCCACTCTATGTCCAAAGCCACTGTATGTCCAAAGCCACTGTCCAAAGCCACTGTATGTCCAAAGCCAATGTATGTCCAAAGCCACTATCCAAAGCCACTGTATGTCCAAAGCCACTGTATATCCATAGCCATTGTCCAAAGCCACTGTATGTCCAAAGCCACTGTATGTCCAAAGCCACTGTCTAAAGCCACTGTATGTCCAAAGCCACTGTCCAAAGCCACTGTATGTCCAAAGCCACTGTCCAAAGCCACTGTATGTCCAAAGCCACTGTATGTCCAAAGCCACTGTCCAAAGCCACTCTATGTCCAAAGCCACTGTATGTCCAAAGCCACTGTCCAAAGCCACTGTATGTCCAAAGCCTCTGTATGTCCAAAGCCACTGTCCAAAGCCACCGTATGTCCAAAGCCACGGTATGTCCAAAGCCACTGTCCAAAGCTACCATATGTCCAAAGCCACTGTATGTCCAAAGCCACTGTCCAAAGCCACCGTATGTCCAAAGCCAATGTATGTCCAAAGCCACTGTCCAAAGCCACTGTATGTCCAAAGCCACTGTATGTCCAAAGCCACTGTCCAAAGCCACTGTATGTCCAAAGCCACTGTATGTCCAAAGCCACTGTCCAAAGCAACTGTATGTCCAAAGCCACTGTATGTCCAAAGCCACTGTCCAAAGCCACCGTATGTCCAAAGCCACTGTATGTCCAAAGCCACTGTCCAAAGCAACCGTATGTCCAAAGCCACTGTATGTCCAAAGCCACTGTCCAAATCCACCGTATGTCTTAAGCCACTGTATGTCCAAAGCCACTGGCCAAAGCCACTGTATGTCCAAAGCCACTGTATGTCCAAAGCCACTGTCCAAAGCCACTGTATGTCCAAAGCCACTGTATGTCCAAAGCCACTGTCTAAAGCCACTGTATGTCCAAAGCCACTGTCCAAAGCTACTGTATGTCCAAAGCCACTGTATGTCCAAAGCCACTGTCCAAAGCCACTGTATGTCCAAAGCCACTGTATGTCCAAAGCCACTCTATGTCCAAAGCCACTGTCCAAAGCCACTGTATGTCCAAAGCCACTGTATGTCCAAAGCCACTGTCCAAAGCCACTGTATGTCCAAAGCCACTGTACAAAGCCGCTGTCCAAATCCACTATCCAAAGACACTCTATGTCCAAATCCACTGTACAAAGCCACTGTCCAAAGCCACTGTCCAAAGCAATACTATGTCCAAAGCCACAGTCCAAAGCCACTGTCCAAAGCCACTGTCCAAAGCCACTCTATGTCCAAAGCCACTGTCCGAAGCCACTGTCCAAAGCCACTGTCCAAAGCCACTGTCCAAAGCCACTGTATGTCCAAAGCCACTGTACAAAGCCACTGTCCAAATCCACTGTCCAAAGCCACTCTATGTCCAAATCCACTGTACAAAGCCACTGTCTAAAGCCACTGTATGTCCAAAGCCACTGTCCAAAGCTACTGTATGTCCAAAGCCACTGTATGTCCAAAGCCACTGTACAAAGCCACTGTATGTCCAAAGCCACTGTATGTCCAAAGCCACTGTCCAAAGCCACTGTATGTCCAAAGCCACTGTATGTCCAAAGCCACTGTCCAAAGCCACTGTATGTCCAAAGCCACTGTATGTCCTAAGCCACTGTCCAAAGCCACTGTATGTCCAAAGCCACTGTACAAAGCCACTGTCCAAATCCACTGTCCAAAGCCACTCTATGTCCAAAGCCACTGTACAAAGCCACTGTCCAAAGCCACTGTCCAAAGCAATACTATGTTCAAAGCCACTGTCCAAAGCCACTGTCCAACTCCACTGTCCAAAGCCACTCTATGTCCAAAGCCACTGTCCAAAGTCACTGTCCAAAGCCTTTCTATGTCCAAAGCCACTGTCCAAAGCCACAGTCCAAAGCCACTTTCCAAAGCCACTGTCCAAAGCCACTCTATGTCCAAAGCCACTGTCTAAAGCCACTGTCCAAAGCCACTGTCCAAAGCCACTCTATGTCCAAAGCCACTATCCAAAGCCACTCTCCAAAGCCACTCTCCAAAGCCACTCTATGTCCAAAGCCAATGTCCAAAGCCACTCTCCAAACCACTATCCAAAGCCACTCTATGTCCAAAGTCACTGTCCAAAGCCAATCTCCAAAGCCACTCTTCAAAGCCACTCTATGTCCAAAGCCATTCCAAAGCTACTCTCCAAAGCCACTCTCCAAAGCCACTCTATGTCCAAAGCCACTGTCCAAAGCCACTCTCCAAAGCCACTCTCCAAAGCCACTCTCCAAAGCAACTCTTTGTCCAAAGCCACTGTCCAAAGCCACTCTCCAAAGCCACTCTCCAAAGCCACTCTATGTCCAAAGCCACTGTCCAAAGCCACTTTCCAAAGCCACTCTCCAAAGCCACTCTATGTCCAAAGCCACTGTCCAAAGACATTCTCCAAAGCCACTCTCCAAAGCCACTCTATGTCCAAAGCCTCTGTCCAAAGCCACTCTATGTCCAAAGCCACTGTCCAAAGCCACTCTATGTCCAAAGCCACTGTCCAAAGCCACTGTCCAAAGCCACTCTCCAAGGCCACTCTATCTCCAAAGCCACTGTCCAAAGCTACTCTCCAAAGCCACTCTCCAAAGCCACTCTATGTCCAAAGCCACTGTCCATAGCCACTGTCTAAAGCCACTGTCCAAAGCCACTCTATGTCCAAAGCCACTGTACAAAGCCACTGTCCAAAGCCACTGTCCAAAGCAATACTATGTCCAAAGCCACTGTCCAAAGGCACTGTCCAAAGCCACTCTATGTCCAAAGCCACTGTCCAAAGCCACTGTCCAAAGCCACTGTCCAAAGCCACTCTATGTCCAAAGCCACTGTCCAAAGCCACTCTATGTCCAAAGCCACTGTCCAAAGCCACTCTCCAAAGCCACTGTCCTAAACCACTCTATGTCCAAAGCCACTGTCCAAAGCCACTCTCCAAAGCCACTGTCCAAAGCCACTCTATGTCCAAAGCCACTGTCCAAAGCCACTCTCCAAAGCCACTGTCCAAAGCCACTGTATGTCCAAAGCCACTGTATGTCCAAAGCCACTGTCCAAAGCCACTGTATGTCCAAAGCCACTGTCCAAAGCCACTGTATGTCCAAAGCCACTGTATGTCCAAAGCCACTATCCAAAGCCACTGTATGTCCAAAGCCACTGTATGTCCAAAGCCACTGTCCAAAGCCACTGTATGTCCAAAGCCACTGTATGTCCAAAGCCACTGTCCAAAGCCACTGTATGTCCAAAGCCAGTGTATATCCAAAGCCACTGTCCAAAGCCACTATATGTCCAAAGCCACTGTATGTCCAAAGCCACTGTCCAAAGCCACTGTATGTCCAAAGCCACTGTACAAAGCCACTGTCCAAATCCACTGTCGACAGCCACTCTATGTCCAAATTCACTGTACAAAGCCACTGTCCAAAGCCACTGTCCAAAGCAATACTATGTCCAAAGCCACAGTCCAAAGCCACTGTCCAAAGCCACTGTCCAAAGCCACTCTATGTCCAAAGCCACTGTCCGAAACCACTGTCCAAAGCTACTGTCCAAAGCCACTCTATGTCCAAAGCCATTGTCCAAAGCCACTGTCCAAAGCCACTGTCCAAAGCCACTCTATTTCCAAAGCCACTATCCAAAGCCACTCACCAAAGCCACTGTCCTTAACCACTCTATGTCCAAAGCCACGGTCCAAAGCCACTCTCCAAAGCCACTGTCCAAATCCACTCTATGTCCAAAGCCACTATCCAAAGTCACTCTCCAAAGCCACTGTCCAAAGCCACTGTATGTCCAAAGCCACTGTATGTCCAAAGCCACTGTCCAAAGCCACTGTATGTGCAAAGCCACTGTATGTCCAAAGCCACTATCCAAAGCCACTGTATGTCCAAAGCCACTGTATATCCAAAGCCACTGTCCTAAGACACTGTATGTCCAAAGCCACTGTATTTCCAAAGCGACTGTCTAAAGCCACTGTATGTCCAAAGCCACTGTCCAAAGCCACTGTATGTCCAAAGCCACTGTATGTCCAAAGCCACTGTCCATAGCCACAGTATGTCCAAAGCCACTGTATGTCCAAAGCCACTGTCCAAAGCCACTGTATGTCCAAAGCCACTGTATGTCCAAAGCCACTGTCCAAAGCCACTCTATGTCCAAAGCCACTGTATGTCCAAAGCCACTGTCCAAAGCCACTGTATGTCCAAAGCCACTGTATGTCCAAAGCCACTGTCCAAAGCCACTGTATGTCCAAAGCCACGGTTAGTCCAAAGCCACTGTCCAAAGCCACCGTATGTCCAAAGCCACTGTATGTCCAAAGCCACTGTCCAAAGCCACCGTATGTCCAAAGCCACTGTATGTCCAAAGCCACTGTCCAAAGCCACTGTATGTCCAAAGCCACTGTATGTCCAAAGCCACTGTCCAAAGCCACTGTATGTCCAAAGCCACTGTATGTTCAAAGCCACTGTCCAAAGCCACTGTATGTCCAAAGCCACTGTATGTCCAAAGCCACTTTCCAAAGCCACCGTATGTCCAGAGGCACTGTATGTCCAAAGCCATTGTCCAAAGCAACCATATGTCCAAAGCCACTGTATGTCCAAAGCCACTGTCCAAAGACACTGTATGTCCAAAGCCACTGTCCAAAGCCACCGTATGTCCAAAGCCACTGTATGTCCAAAGCCACTGTCCAAAGCAACCGTATGTCCATAGCCACTGTATGTCCAAAGCCACTGTCCAAAGCCACCGTATGTCCAAAGCCACTGAAGTACCAAAGCTACTGTCCAAAGCCACTGTATGTCCAAAGCCACTGTACAAAGCCACTGTCCAAATCCACTGTCCAAATCCACTCTATGTCCAAATCCACTGTACAAAGCCACTGTCCAAAGCCATTGTCCAAAGCAATACTATGTCCAAAGCCACAGTCCAAAGCCACTGTCCAAAGCCACTCTATGTCCAAAGCCACTGTCCGAAGCCACTGTCCAAAGCCACTTTTCAAAGCCACTCTATGTCCAAAGCCACTGTCCAAAGCCACTGTCCAAAGCCACTGTCCAAAGCGGCTCTATATCCAAAGCCACTGTCCAAAGCCACTCTCCAAAGCCACTGTCCTTAACCACTCTATGTCCAAAGCCACTGTCCAAAGCCACTCTCCAAAGCCACTGTCCAAAGCCACTCTATGTCCAAAGCCACTGTCCAAAGCCACTCTCCAAAGCCACTGTCAAAAGCCACTCTATGTCCAAAGCCACTGTATGTCCAAAGCCACTGTCCAAAGCCACTGTATGTCCAAAGCCAATGTATGTCCAAAGCCACTATCCAAAGCCACTGTATGTCCAAAGCCACTGTATATCCATAGCCATTGTCCAAAGCCACTGTATGTCCAAAGCCACTGTATGTCCAAAGCCACTGTCTAAAGCCACTGTATGTCCAAAGCCACTGTCCAAAGCCACTGTATGTCCAAAGCCACTGTCCAAAGCCACTGTATGTCCAAAGCCACTGTATGTCCAAAGCCACTGTCCAAAGCCACTCTATGTCCAAAGCCACTGTATGTCCAAAGCCACTGTCCAAAGCCACTGTATGTCCAAAGCCTCTGTATGTCCAAAGCCACTGTCCAAAGCCACCGTATGTCCAAAGCCACGGTATGTCCAAAGCCACTGTCCAAAGCTACCATATGTCCAAAGCCACTGTATGTCCAAAGCCACTGTCCAAAGCCACCGTATGTCCAAAGCCAATGTATGTCCAAAGCCACTGTCCAAAGCCACTGTATGTCCAAAGCCACTGTATGTCCAAAGCCACTGTCCAAAGCCACTGTATGTCCAAAGCCACTGTATGTCCAAAGCCACTGTCCAAAGCAACTGTATGTCCAAAGCCACTGTATGTCCAAAGCCACTGTCCAAAGCCACCGTATGTCCAAAGCCACTGTATGTCCAAAGCCACTGTCCAAAGCAACCGTATGTCCAAAGCCACTGTATGTCCAAAGCCACTGTCCAAATCCACCGTATGTCTTAAGCCACTGTATGTCCAAAGCCACTGGCCAAAGCCACTGTATGTCCAAAGCCACTGTATGTCCAAAGCCACTGTCCAAAGCCACTGTATGTCCAAAGCCACTGTATGTCCAAAGCCACTGTCTAAAGCCACTGTATGTCCAAAGCCACTGTCCAAAGCTACTGTATGTCCAAAGCCACTGTATGTCCAAAGCCACTGTCCAAAGCCACTGTATGTCCAAAGCCACTGTATGTCCAAAGCCACTCTATGTCCAAAGCCACTGTCCAAAGCCACTGTATGTCCAAAGCCACTGTATGTCCAAAGCCACTGTCCAAAGCCACTGTATGTCCAAAGCCACTGTACAAAGCCGCTGTCCAAATCCACTATCCAAAGACACTCTATGTCCAAATCCACTGTACAAAGCCACTGTCCAAAACCACTGTCCAAAGCAATACTATGTCCAAAGCCACAGTCCAAAGCCACTGTCCAAAGCCACTGTCCAAAGCCACTCTATGTCCAAAGCCACTGTCCGAAGCCACTGTCCAAAGCCACTGTCCAAAGCCACTGTCCAAAGCCACTGTATGTCCAAAGCCACTGTACAAAGCCACTGTCCAAATCCACTGTCCAAAGCCACTCTATGTCCAAATCCACTGTACAAAGCCACTGTCTAAAGCCACTGTATGTCCAAAGCCACTGTCCAAAGCTACTGTATGTCCAAAGCCACTGTATGTCCAAAGCCACTGTACAAAGCCACTGTATGTCCAAAGCCACTGTATGTCCAAAGCCACTGTCCAAAGCCACTGTATGTCCAAAGCCACTGTATGTCCAAAGCCACTGTCCAAAGCCACTGTATGTCCAAAGCCACTGTATGTCCTAAGCCACTGTCCAAAGCCACTGTATGTCCAAAGCCACTGTACAAAGCCACTGTCCAAATCCACTGTCCAAAGCCACTCTATGTCCAAAGCCACTGTACAAAGCCACTGTCCAAAGCCACTGTCCAAAGCAATACTATGTCCAAAGCCACTGTCCAAAGCCACTGTCCAACTCCACTGTCCAAAGCCACTCTATGTCCAAAGCCACTGTCCAAAGTCACTGTCCAAAGCCTTTCTATGTCCAAAGCCACTGTCCAAAGCCACAGTCCAAAGCCACTTTCCAAAGCCACTGTCCAAAGCCACTCTATGTCCAAAGCCACTGTCTAAAGCCACTGTCCAAAGCCACTGTCCAAAGCCACTCTATGTCCAAAGCCACTATCCAAAGCCACTCTCCAAAGCCACTCTCCAAAGCCACTCTATGTCCAAAGCCAATGTCCAAAGCCACTCTCCAAACCACTATCCAAAGCCACTCTATGTCCAAAGTCACTGTCCAAAGCCAATCTCCAAAGCCACTCTTCAAAGCCACTCTATGTCCAAAGCCATTCCAAAGCTACTCTCCAAAGCCACTCTCCAAAGCCACTCTATGTCCAAAGCCACTGTCCAAAGCCACTCTCCAAAGCCACTCTCCAAAGCCACTCTCCAAAGCAACTCTTTGTCCAAAGCCACTGTCCAAAGCCACTCTCCAAAGCCACTCTCCAAAGCCACTCTATGTCCAAAGCCACTGTCCAAAGCCACTTTCCAAAGCCACTCTCCAAAGCCACTCTATGTCCAAAGCCACTGTCCAAAGACATTCTCCAAAGCCACTCTCCAAAGCCACTCTATGTCCAAAGCCTCTGTCCAAAGCCACTCTATGTCCAAAGCCACTGTCCAAAGCCACTGTCCAAAGCCACTGTCCAAAGCCACTCTATGTCCAAAGCCACTGTCCAAAGCTACTGTCCAAAGCCACTGTCCAAAGCCACTCTATGTCCAAAGCCACTGTCCAAAGCTACTCTCCAAAGCCACTCTCCAAAGCCACTCTATGTCCAAAGCCACTGTCCAAAGCCACTGTCCAAAGCCACTCTCCAAAGCCACTCTATCTCCAAAGTCACTGTCCAAAGGCACTCTCCAAAGCCACTCTCCAAAGCCACTCTATGTCCAAAGCCACTGTCCATAGCCACTGTCCAAAGTCACTGTCCAAAGCCACTCTATGTCCAAAGCCACTGTACAAAGCCACTGTCCAAAGCCACTGTCCAAAGCAATACTATGTCCAAAGCCACTGTCCAAAGGCACTGTCCAAAGACACTCTATGTCCAAAGCCACTGTCCAAAGCCACTGTCCAAAGCCGCTGTCCAAAGCCACTCTATGTCCAAAGCCACTGTCCAAAGCCACTCTATGTCCAAAGCCACTGTCCAAAGCCACTCTCCAAAGCCACTGTCCTAAACCACTCTATGTCCAAAGCCACTGTCCAAAGCCACTCTCCAAAGCCACTGTCCAAAGCCACTCTATGTCCAAAGCCACTGTCCAAAGCTACTCTCCAAAGCCACTGTCCAAAGCCACTGTATGTCCAAAGCCACTGTATGTCCAAAGCCACTGTCCAAAGCCACTGTATGTCCAAAGCCACTGTCCAAAGTCACTGTATGTCCAAAGCCACTGTATGTCCAAAGCCACTATCCAAAGCCACTGTACGTCCAAAGCCACTTTATGTCCAAAGACACTGTCCAAAGCCACTCTATTTCCAAAGCCACTCTATGTCTAAAGCCACTGTATGTCCAAAGCCACTGTTCAAAGCCACTGTATGTCCAAAGCCACTGTTTGTCCAAAGCCACAGTCCAAAGCCACTGTATGTCCAAAGCCACTGTCCGAAGCCACTGTCCAAAGCCACTGTTCAAAGCCACTCTATGTCCAAAGCCACTGTCCAAAGCCACTCTCCAAAGCCACTGTCTAAAGCCACTGTATGTCCAAAGCCACTGTATGTCCAAAGTCACTGTCCAAAGCCACTCTATGTACAAAGCCACTGTATGTCCAAAGCCACTGTATATCCAAAGCCACTGTCCAAAGCCACTGTATGTCCAAAGCCACTGTATGTCCAAAGCTACTGTCTAAAGCCATTGTGTGTCCAAAGCCACTGTCCAAAGCCACTGTATGTCCAAAGCCACTGTATGTCCAAAGCCACTGTCCATAGCCACTGTATGTCCAAAGCCACTGTATGTCAAAAGCCACTGTCCAAAGCCACTGTATGTCCAAAGCCACTGTATGTCCAAAGCAACTGTCCAAAGCCACTCTATGTCCAAAGCCACTCTATGTCCAAAGCCACTGTATGTCCAAAGCCACTGTTCAAAGCCACTGTATGTCCAAAGCCACTGTATGTCCAAAGCCACTGTCCAAAGCCACCATATGTCCAAAGCCACGGTATGTCAAAAGCCACTGTCCAAAGCCACCGTATGTCCAAAGCCACTGTATGTCCAAAGCCACTCTCCAAAGCCACTGTATGTCCAAAGCCACTGTATGTCCAAAGCCACTGTCCAAAGCCACTGTATGTCCAAAGCCACTGTATGTCCAAAGCCACTGTCCAAAGCCACTGTATGTCCAAAGCCACTGTATGTCCAAAGCCACTGTCCAAAGCAACCGTATGTCCAAAGCTACTGTATGTCCAAAGCCACTGTCCAAACTAACCATATGTCCAAAGCCACTGTATGTCCAAAGCCACTCTCCAAAGCCACTCTCCAAAGCCACTCTATGTCCAAAGCCACTGACCAAAGCCACTCTCCAAAGCCACTGTCCAAAGCCACTCTATGTCCAAAGCCACTGTCCAAAGCTACTCTCCAAAGCCACTGTCCAAAGCCACTCTATGTCCAAAGCCACTGTCCAAAGCCACTCTCCAAAGCAACTCTCCAAAGCCACTCTATGTCCAAAGCCACTGTATGTCCAAAGCCACTGTATGTCCAAAGCCACTGTATGTCCAAAGCCATTGTCCAAAGCCACTGTATGTCCAAAGCTACTGTATGTCCAAAGCTACTATCCAAAGCCACTGTATGTCCAAAGCCACTGTATGTCCAAAGCCACTGTATGTCCAAAGCCACTGTCCAAAGCCACTGTATATCCAAAGCCACTGTCCAAAGCCACTGTCCACTGTCACTGTCCAAAGCCTTTCTATGTCCAAAGCCACTGTCCAAAGCCACAGTCCAAAGCCACTTTCCAAAGCCACTGTCCAAAGCCACTCTATGTGCAAAGCTACAGTCCAAAGCCACTGTCCAAAGCCACTGTCCAAAGCCACTCTCCAAAGCCACTCTATGTCCAAAGCCACTATCCAAAGCCACTCTCCAAAGCCACTCTCCAAAGCCACTCTATGTCCAAAGCCACTGTCCAAAGCCACTCTCCAAACCACTATCCAAAGCCACTCTATGTCCAAAGTCACTGTCCAAAGCCAATCTCCAAAGCCACTCTCCAAAGCCACTCTATGTCCAAAGCCAGTCCAAAGCCACTCTCCAAAGCCACTCTCCAAAGCCACTCTATGTCCAAAGCCACTGTCCAAAGCCATTCTCCAAAGCCACTCTCCAAAGCCACTCTATGTCCAAAGCCACTGTCCAAAGCCACTCTATGTCCAAAGCCACTGTCCAAAGCCACTGTCCAAAGCCACGGTCCAAAGCCACTCTATGTACAAAGCCACTGTCCAAAGCCACTGTCCAAAGCCACTGTCCAAAGCCACTGTCCAAAGCCACTCTATGTCCAAAGCCACTGTCCAAAGCCACTCTCCAATGCCACTGTCCAAAGCCACTCTATCTACAAAGCCACTGTCCAAAGCCACTGTCTAAAGTCACTGTCCAAAGCCACTCTTTGTCCAAAGCAACTGTCCAAAGCCACTGTCCAAAGCCACTGTCCAAAGCCACTCTATGTTCAAAGCCACTGTCCAAAGCCACTCTCCAAAGCCACTGACCAAAGCCACTCTATGTCCAATGCCATTGTCCAAAGCCTCTGTCCAAAGCCACTGTCCAAAGCCACTCTATGTCCAAAGCCATTGTCTAAAGCCACTCTCCAAAGCCACTCTCCAAAGCCACTCTATGTCCAAAAGCACTGTTCAAAGCCACTGTCCAAAGCCACTCTCCAAAGCCACTCTATGTCCAAAGCCACTGTCCAAAGCCGCTCTCCAAAGCCACTCTCCAAAGCCACTGTATGTCCAAAGCCACTGTCCAAAGCCAATGTCCAAAGCCACTCTCCAAAGCCACTCTATGTCCAAAGCCACTGTCCAAAGTCACTGTCCAAAGACACTCTCCAAAGCCACTCTATGTCCAAAGCCACTGTCCAAAGCCACTCTCCAAAGCCACTCTCCAAATCCACTCTATGTCCAAAGCCACTGTCCATAGCCACTGTCCAAAGCCACTCTCCAAAACCACTCTATCTCCAAAGCCACTATCCAAAGCCACTCTCCAAAGCCACTCTCCAAAGCCACTCTATGTCCAAAGCCACTGTCCATAGCCACTGTCCAAAGTCACTGTCCAAAGCCACTCTATGTTCAAAGCCACTGTACAATGCCACTGTCCAAAGCCACTGTCCAAAGCAATACTATGTCCAAAGCCACTGTCCAAAGGCACTGTCCAAAGACACTCTATGTCCAAAGCCACTGTCCAAAGCCACTGTCCAAAGCCACTGTCCAAAGCCACTATCCAAAGACACTCTATGTCAAAGCCACTGTCCAAAGCCACTCTATGTCCAAAGCCACTGTCCAAAGCCACTCTCCAAAGCCACTGTCCTAAACCACTCTATGTCCAAAGCCGCTGTCCAAAGCCACTCTCCAAAGCCACTCTCCAAAGCCACTCTATGTCCAAAGCCTCTTTCCAAAGCCACTCTCCAAAGCCACTGTCCAAAGCCACTGTATGTCCAAAGTCACTGTATGTCCAAAGCCACTGTATGTCCAAAGCCACTGTCCAAAGCCACTGTATTTCCAAAGCCACTGTCCAAAGCCACTGTATGTCCAAAGCCACTGTATGTCCAAAGACACTATCCAAAGCCACTGTATGTCCAAAGCCACTGTATGTCCAAAGGCACTGTCCAAAGCCACTGTATGTCCAAAGCCACTGTATGTCCAAGCCACTGTCTAAAGCCACTGTATGTCCAAAGCCACTGTCCAAAGCCACTGTATGTCTAAAGCCACTGTATGTCCAAAGCCACTGTCCAAAGCCACTGTATGTCCAAAGCCACTGTATGTCCAAAGCCACTGTCCAAAGCCACTGAATGTCCAAAGCCACTGTATGTCCAAAGCCACTGTCCAAAGCCACTGTATGTCCAAAGCCACTGTATGTCCAAAGCCACTGTCCAAAGCCACTGTATGTCCAAAGCCACTGTACAAAGCCACTGTCCAAATCCACTGTCCAATGCCACTCTATGTCCAAATCCACTGTACAAAGCCACTGTCCAAAGCCACTGTCCAAAGCAATACTATGTCCAAAGCCACTGTCCAAAGCCACTGTCCAAAGCCACTGTCCAAAGCCACTCTATTTCCAAAGCCACTGTCCGAAGCCACTGTCCAAAGCCACTGTCCAAAGCCACTCTATGTCCAAAGCCACTGTCCAAAGCCACTCTCCAAAGCCACTGTCCAAAGCCAGTGTATGTCCAATGCCACTGTATGTCCAAAGCCACTGTCCAAAGCCACTGTATGTCCAAAGCCACTGTATGTCCAAAGCCACTATCCAAACCCACTGTATGTCCAAAGCCACTGTATATCCAAAGCCACTGTCCAAAGCCACTGTATGTCCAAAGCCACTGTATGTCCAAAGCCACTGTCTAAAGCCATTGTATGTCCAAAGCCACTGTCCAAAGCCTCTATATGTCCAAAGCCACTGTATGTCCAAAGCCACTGTCCATAGCCACTGTATGTCCAAAGCCACTGTATGTCCAAAGCCACTGTCCAAAGCCACTGTATGTCCAAAGCCACTGTATGTCCAAAGCCACTGTCCAAAGCCACTCTATGTCCAAAGCCACTCTATGTCCAAAGCCACTGTATGTCCAAAGCCACTGTTCAAAGCCACTGTATGTCCAAAGCCACTGTATGTCCAAAGCCACTGTATGTCCAAAGCCACTGTCCAAATCCACCGTATGTCCAAAGCCACTGTATGTCCAAAGCCACTGTATGTCCAAAGCCACTGTCCAAAACCACTGTATGTCCAAAGCCACTGTATGTCCAAAGCCACTGTCCAAAGCCACTGTATGTCCAAAGCCACTGTATGTCCAAAGCCACTGTCCAAAGCCACTGTATGTCCAAAGCCACTGTATGTCCAAAGCTACTGTCCAAAGCAACCGTATCTCCAAAGCCACTGTATGTCCAAAGCCACTGTCCAAAGCCACCGTATGTCCAAAGCCACTGTATGTCCAAAGCCACTCTCCAAAGCCACTCTCCAAAGCCACTCTATGTCCAAAGCCACTATCCAAAGCCACTCTCCAAAGCCACTCTCCAAAGCCACTCTATGTCCAAAGCCACTGTCCAAAGTCACTCTCCAAACCACTATCCAAAGCCACTCTATGTACAAAGTCACTGTCCAAAGCCAATCTCCAAAGCCACTTTCCAAAGCCACTCTATGTCCAAAGTCAGTCCAAAGCCACTCTCCAATGTCACTCTATGTCCAAAGCCAGTCCAAAGCCACTCTCCAAAGCCACTCTCCAAAGCAACTCTATGTCCAAAGCCACTGTCCAAAGCCATTCTCCAAAGCCACTCTCCAAAGCCACTCTATGTCCAAAGCCACTGTCCAAAGCCACTCTATGTCCAAAGCCACTGTCCAAAGCCACTGTCCAAAGCCACGGTCCAAACCCACTCTATGTCCAAAGCCACTTTCCAAAGCCACTTTCCAAAGCCACTGTCCAAAGCCACTCTATGTTCAAAGCCACTGTCCAAAGCCACTCTCCAATGCCACTGTCCAAAGCCACTCTATCTACAAAGCCACTGTCCAAAGCCACTGTTTAAAGTCACTGTCCAAAGCAACTCTATGTCCAAAGCAACTGTCCAAAGCCACTGTCCAAAGCCACTGTCCAAAGCCACTCTATGTCCAAAGCCACTGTCCAAAGCCACTCTCCAAAGCCACTGTCCAAAGCCACTCTATGTCCAGAGCCACTGTCCAAAGCCATTCTCCAAAGCCACTGACCAAAGCCACTCTATGTCCAAAGCCACTGAACAAAGCCACTGTCCAAAGCCACTGATCAAAGCCACTCTATGTCCAATGCCATTGTCCAAAGCCACTGTCCAAAGCCACTCTCCAAAGCCACTCTATGTCCAAAGCCACTGTCCAAAGCCACTCTCCAAATCCACTCTCCAAAGCCACTGTATGTCCAAAGCCACTGTCCAAAGCCACTGTCCAAAGCCACTCTCCAAAGCCACTCTATGTCCAAAGCCACTGTCCAAAGTCACTGTCCAAAGCCACTCTCCAAAGCCACTCTATGTCCAAAGCCACTGTCCAAAGCCACTCTCCAAAGCCACTCTATGTCCAAAGCCACTGTCCAAAGCCACTCTCCACAGCCACTCTCCAAAGCCATCTATGTCCGAAGCCACTGTCCAAAGCCACTGTCCAAAGCCACTCTCCAAAGCCACTCTATCTCCAAAGCCACTGTCCAAAGCCACTCTCCAAAGCCACTCTCCAAAGCAACTCTATGTCCAAAGCCACTGTCCATAGCCATTGTCCAAAGTCACTGTCCAAAGCCACTCTATGTCCAAAGCCACTGTACAAAGCCACTGTCCAAAGCCACTGTCCAAAGCAATACTATGGCCAAAGCCACTGTCCAAAGGCACTGTCCAAAGACACTCTATGTCCAAAGCCACTGTCCAAAGCCACTGTCCAAAGCCACTGACCAAAGCCACTCTATGTCCAAAGCCACTGTCCAAAGCCACTCTATGTCCAAAGCCACTGTCCAAAGCCACTCTCCAAAGCCACTGTCCAAAGCCACTCTATGTCCAAAGCCACTGTCCAAAGCCACTCTCCAAAGCCACTGTCCAAAGCCACTGTATGTCCAAAGCCACTGTATGTCCAAAGCCACTGTCCAAAGCCACTGTATGTCCAAAGCCACTGTCCAAAGCCACTGTATGTCCAAAGCCACTGTATGTCCAAAGCTACTATCCAAAGCCACTGTATGTCCAAAGCCACTGTATGTCCAAAGGCACTGTCCAAAGCCACTGTACATCCAAAGCCACTGTATGTCCAAAGCCACTGTCTAAAGCCACTGTATGTCCAAAGCCACTGTCCAAAGCCACTGTATGTCCAAAGCCACTGTATGTCCAAAGCCACTGTCCAAAGCCACTGTATGTCCAAAGCCACTGTATGTCCAAAGCCACTGTCCAAAGCCACTGTATGTCCAAAGCCACTGTATGTCCAAAGCCACTGTCCAAAGCCACTCTATGTCCAAAGCCACTCTATGTCCAAAGCCACTGTATGTCCAAAGCCACTGTTCAGAGCCACTGTATGTCCAAAGCCACTGTACGTCCAAAGCCACTGTCCAATGCCACCGTATGTCCAAAGCCACGGTATGTCCAAAGCCACTGTCCAAAGCCACCGTATGTCCAAAGCCACTGTATGTCCAAAGCCACTGTCCAAAGCCACCGTATGTCCAAAGCCACTGTATGTCCAAAGCCACTGTCCAAAGCCACTGAATGTACAAAGCCACTGTATGTCCAAAGCCGCTGTCCAAAGCCACTGTATGTCCAATGCCACTGTATGTCCAAAGCCACTGTCCAAAGCCACTGTATGTCCAAAGTCACTGTATGTCCAAAGCCACTGTCCAAAGCCACTGTATGTCCAAAGCCACTGTATGTCCAAAGCCACTGTCCAAAGCCACTCTCCAAAGCCACTCTATGTCCAAAGCCACTGTTCAAAGCCACTCTCCAAAGCCACTGTCCAAAGCCACTCTATGTCCAAAGCCACTGTCCAAAGCCACTCTATGTCCAAAGCCACTGTCCAAAGCCACTCTCCAAAGCCACTCTCCAATGCCACTCTATGTCCTAAGCCACTGTATGTCCAAAGCCACTGTCCAAAGCCACTGTATGGCCAAAGCCACTGTATGTCCAAAGCCACTGTTCAAAGCCACTGTATGTCCAAAGCAACTGTATGTCCAAAGCCACTATCCAAAGCCACTGTATGTCCAAAGCCACTGTATGTCCAAAGCCACTCTATGTACAAGCCACTGTCCAAAGCCACTGTATGTCCAAAGCCACTGTCCAAAGCCACTGTCCAAAGTCACTGTCCAAAGCCTTTCTATGTCCAAAGCCACTGTCCAAAGCCACAGTCCAAAGCCACTTTCCAAAGCCACTGTCCAACCACTCTATGTCCAAGCTACTGTCCAAAGCCACTGTCCAAAGCCACTGTCCAAAGCCACTCTATGTCCAAAGCCACTATCCAAAGCCACTCTCCAAAGCCACTCTCCAAAGCCACTCTATGTCCAAAGCCACTGTCCAAAGCCACTCTCCAAACCACTATCCAAAGCCACTCTATGTCCAAAGCCAGTCCAAAGCCTCTCTCAAAAGCCACTCTCCAAAGCCACTCTATGTCCAAAGCCACTGTCCAAAGCCACTCTCCAAAGCCACTCTCCAAAGCCACTCTATGTCCAAAGCCACTGTCCAAAGCCACTCTCCAAAGCCATTCTCCAAAGCCACTCTATGTCCAAAGCCACTGTCCAAAGCCACTCTCCAAAGACAATCTCCAAAGCCACTCTTTGTCCAAAGCCACTGTCCAAAGCCACTCTCCAAAGCCACTCTCCAAAGCCACTCTATGTCCAAAGCCACTTTCCAAACCACTCTCCAAAGCCACTCTCCAAAGCCACTCTATGTCCAAAGCCACTGTCCAAAGCCATTCTCCAAAGCCACTCTCCAAAGCCACTCTATGTCCAAAGCCACTGTCCAAAGCCACTCTATGTCCAAACCCACTGTCCAAAGCCACTGTCCAAAGCCACTGTCCAAAGCCACTCTATGTCCAAAGCCACTGCCCAAAGCCATTGTCCAAAGCCACTGTCCAAAGCCACTCTATGTCCAAAGCCACTGTCCAAAGCCACTCTCCAATGCTACTGTCCAAAGCCACTCTATCTACAAAGCCACTGTCCAAAGCCACTGTCTAAAGTCACTGTCCAAAGCCACTCTATGTCCAAAGCAACTCTCCAAAGCCACTTTCCAAAGCCACTCTCCAAAGCGACTGTCCAAAGCCACTCTATGTCCAAAGCCACTGTCCAACGCCACTGTCCAAAGCAACTGACCAAAGCCACTCTATGTCCAATGCCACTGTCCAAAGCCACTGTCCAAAGCCACTGTCCAAAGCCACTCTATGTCCAAAGCCATTGTCCAAAGCCACTCTCCAAAGCCACTCTCCAAAGCCACTCTATGTCCGAAAGCACTGTCCAAAGCCACTGTCCAAAGCCACTCTCCAAAGCCACTCTATGTCCAAAGCCACTGTCCAAAGCCACTCTCCAAAGCCACTCTCCAAAGCCACTGTATGTCCAAAGCCACTGTCCAAAGCCACTGTCCAAAGCCACTCTCCAAAGCCACTCTATGTCCAAAGCCACTGTCCAAGGTCACTGTCCAAAGCCACTCTCCAAAGCCACTCTATGTCCAAAGCCACTGTTCAAAGCCACTCTCCAAAGCTACTCTCCAAAGCCACTCTATGTCCAAAGCCACTGTCCAAAGCCACTGTCCAAAGCCACTCTCCAAGGCCACTCTATCTCCAAAGCCACTGTCCAAAGCTACTCTCCAAAGCCACTCTCCAAAGCCACTCTATGTCCAAAGCCACTGTCCATAGCCACTGTCTAAAGCCACTGTCCAAAGCCACTCTATGTCCAAAGCCACTGTACAAAGCCACTGTCCAAAGCCACTGTCCAAAGCAATACTATGTCCAAAGCCACTGTCCAAAGGCACTGTCCAAAGCCACTCTATGTCCAAAGCCACTGTCCAAAGCCACCGTCCAAAGCCACTGTCCAAAGCCACTCTATGTCCAAAGCCACTGTCCAAAGCCACTCTATGTCCAAAGCCACTGTCCAAAGCCACTCTCCAAAGCCACTGTCCTAAACCACTCTATGTCCAAAGCCACTGTCCAAAGCCACTCTCCAAAGCCACTGTCCAAAGCCACTCTATGTCCAAAGCCACTGTCCAAAGCCACTCTCCAAAGCCACTGTCCAAAGCCACTGTATGTCCAAAGCCACTGTATGTCCAAAGCCACTGTCCAAAGCCACTGTATGTCCAAAGCCACTGTCCAAAGCCACTGTATGTCCAAAGCCACTGTATGTCCAAAGCCACTATCCAAAGCCACTGTATGTCCAAAGCCACTGTATGTCCAAAGCCACTGTCCAAAGCCACTGTATGTCCAAAGCCACTGTATGTCCAAAGCCACTGTCCAAAGCCACTGTATGTCCAAAGCCAGTGTATGTCCAAAGACACTGTCCAAAGCCACTATATGTCCAAAGCCACTGTATGTCCAAAGCCACTGTCCAAAGCCACTGTATGTCCAAATCCACTGTACAAAGCCACTGTCCAAATCCACTGTCGACAGCCACTCTATGTCCAAATTCACTGTACAAAGCCACTGTCCAAAGCCACTGTCCAAAGCAATACTATGTCCAAAGCCACAGTCCAAAGCCACTGTCCAAAGCCACTGTCCAAAGCCACTCTATGTCCAAAGCCACTGTCCGAAACCACTGTCCAAAGCTACTGTCCAAAGCCACTCTATGTCCAAAGCCATTGTCCAAAGCCACTGTCCAAAGCCACTGTCCAAAGCCACTCTATTTCCAAAGCCACTATCCAAAGCCACTCACCAAAGCCACTGTCCTTAACCACTCTATGTCCAAAGCCACGGTCCAAAGCCACTCTCCAAAGCCACTGTCCAAATCCACTCTATGTCCAAAGCCACTATCCAAAGTCACCCTCCAAAGCCACTGTCCAAAGCCACTGTATGTCCAAAGCCACTGTATGTCCAAAGCCACTGTCCAAAGCCACTGTATGTGCAAAGCCACTGTATGTCCAAAGCCACTATCCAAAGCCACTGTATGTCCAAAGCCACTGTATATCCAAAGCCACTGTCCAAAGCCACTGTATGTCCAAAGCCACTGTATTTCCAAAGCGACTGTCTAAAGCCACTGTATGTCCAAAGCCACTGTCCAAAGCCACTGTATGTCCAAAGCCACTGTATGTCCAAAGCCACTGTCCATAGCCACAGTATGTCCAAAGCCACTGTATGTCCAAAGCCACTGTCCAAAGCCACTGTATGTCCAAAGCCACTGTATGTCCAAAGCCACTGTCCAAAGCCACTCTATGTCCAAAGCCACTGTATGTCCAAAGCCACTGTCCAAAGCCACTGTATGTCCAAAGCCACTGTATGTCCAAAGCCACTGTCCAAAGCCACTGTATGTCCAAAGCCACGGTTAGTCCAAAGCCACTGTCCAAAGCCACCGTATGTCCAAAGCCACTGTATGTCCAAAGCCACTGTCCAAAGCCACCGTATGTCCAAAGCCACTGTATGTCCAAAGCCACTGTCCAAAGCCACTGTATGTCCAAAGCCACTGTATGTCCAAAGCCACTGTCCAAAGCCACTGTATGTCCAAAGCCACTGTATGTTCAAAGCCACTGTCCAAAGCCACTGTATGTCCAAAGCCACTGTATGTCCAAAGCCACTTTCCAAAGCCACCGTATGTCCAGAGCCACTGTATGTCCAAAGCCACTGTCCAAAGCAACCATATGTCCAAAGCCACTGTATGTCCAAAGCCACTGTCCAAAGACACTGTATGTCCAAAGCCACTGTCCAAAGCCACCGTATGTCCAAAGCCACTGTATGTCCAAAGCCACTGTCCAAAGCAACCGTATGTCCAAAGCCACTGTATGTCCAAAGCCACTGTCCAAAGCCACCGTATGTCCAAAGCCACTGAAGTACCAAAGCTACTGTCCAAAGCCACTGTATGTCCAAAGCCACTGTACAAAGCCACTGTCCAAATCCACTGTCCAAATCCACTCTATGTCCAAATCCACTGTACAAAGCCACTGTCCAAAGCCATTGTCCAAAGCAATACTATGTCCAAAGCCACAGTCCAAAGCCACTGTCCAAAGCCACTCTATGTCCAAAGCCACTGTCCGAAGCCACTGTCCAAAGCCACTGTTCAAAGCCACTCTATGTCCAAAGCCACTGTCCAAAGCCACTGTCCAAAGCCACTGTCCAAAGCGGCTCTATGTCCAAAGCCACTGTCCAAAGCCACTCTCCAAAGCCACTGTCCTTAACCACTCTATGTCCAAAGCCACTGTCCAAAGCCACTCTCCAAAGCCACTGTCCAAAGCCACTCTATGTCCAAAGCTACTGTCCAAAGCCACTCTCCAAAGCCACTGTCCAAAGCCACTGTATGTCCAAAGCCACTGTATGTCCAAAGCCACTGTCCAAAGCCACTGTATGTCCAAAGCCACTGTATGTCCAAAGCCACTATCCAAAGCCACTGTATGTCCAAAGCCACTGTATATCCAAAGCCACTGTCCAAAGCCACTGTATGTCCAAAGCCACTGTATGTCCAAAGCCACTGTCCAAAGCCACTGTATGTCCAAAGCCACTGTCCAAAGCCACTGTATGTCCAAAGCCACTGTATGTCCAAAGCCACTGTCCAAAGCCACTCTATGTCCAAAGCCACTGTATGTCCAAAGCCACTGTCCAAAGCCACTGTATGTCCAAAGCCTCTGTATGTCCAAAGCCACTGTCCAAAGCCACCGTATGTCCAAAGCCACGGTATGTCCAAAGCCACTGTCCAAAGCCACCGTATGTCCAAAGCCAATGTATGTCCAAAGCCACTGTCCAAAGCCACTGTATGTCCAAAGCCACTGTATGTCCAAAGCCACTGTCCAAAGCCACTTTATGTCCAAAGCCACTGTATGTCCAAAGCCACTGTCCAAAGCAACTGTATGTCCAAAGCCACTGTATGTCCAAAGCCACTGTCCAAAGCCACCGTATGTCCAAAGCCACTGTATGTCCAAAGCCACTGTCCAAAGCAACCGTATGTCCAAAGCCACTGTATGTCCAAAGCCACTGTCCAAATCCACCGTATGTCTTAAGCCACTGTATGTCCAAAGCCACTGGCCTAAGCCACTGTATGTCCAAAGCCACTGTATGTCCAAAGCCACTGTACAAAGCCACTGTATGTCCAAAGCCACTGTATGTCCAAAGCCACTGTCTAAAGCCACTGTATGTCCAAAGCCACTGTCCAAAGCTACTGTATGTCCAAAGCCACTGTATGTCCAAAGCCACTGTCCAAAGCCACTGTATGTCCAAAGCCACTGTATGTCCAAAGCCACTCTATGTCCAAAGCCACTGTCCAAAGCTACTGTATGTCCAAAGCCACTGTATGTCCAAAGCCACTGTCCAAAGCCACTGTATGTCCAAAGCCACTGTACAAAGCCGCTGTCCAAATCCACTATCCAAAGCCACTCTATGTCCAAATCCACTGTACAAAGCCACTGTCTAAAGCCACTGTATGTCCAAAGCCACTGTCCAAAGCTACTGTATGTCCAAAGCCACTGTATGTCCAAAGCCACTGTACAAAGCCACTGTATGTCCAAAGCCACTGTATGTCCAAAGCCACTGTCCAAAGCCACTGTATGTCCAAAGCCACTGTATGTCCAAAGCCACTGTCCAAAGCCACTGTATGTCCAAAGCCACTGTATGTCCTAAGCCACTGTCCAAAGCCACTGTATGTCCAAAGCCACTGTACAAAGCCACTGTCCAAATCCACTGTCCAAAGCCACTCTATGTCCAAAGCCACTGTACAAAGCCACTGTCCAAAGCCACTGTCCAAAGCAATACTATGTCCAAAGCCACTGTCCAAAGCCACTGTCCAACTCCACTGTCCAAAGCCACTCTATGTCCAAAGCCACTGTCCAAAGTCACTGTCCAAAGCCTTTCTATGTCCAAAGCCACTGTCCAAAGCCACAGTCCAAAGCCACTTTCCAAAGCCACTGTCCAAAGCCACTCTATGTCCAAAGCCACTGTCTAAAGCCACTGTCCAAAGCCACTGTCCAAAGCCACTCTATGTCCAAAGCCACTATCCAAAGCCACTCTCCAAAGCCACTCTCCAAAGCCACTCTATGTCCAAAGCCACTGTCCAAAGCCACTGTCCAAAGCCACTCTATGTCCAAAGCCACTGTCCAAAGCCACTCTCCAATGCTACTGTCCAAAGCCACTCTATCTACAAAGCCACTGTCCAAAGCCACTGTCTAAAGTCACTGTCCAAAGCCACTCTATGTCCAAAGCAACTCTCCAAAGCCACTTTCCAAAGCCACTCTCCAAAGCGACTGTCCAAAGCCACTCTATGTCCAAATCCACTGTCCAACGCCACTGTCCAAAGCAACTGACCAAAGCCACTCTATGTCCAATGCCACTGTCCAAAGCCACTGTCCAAAGCCACTCTCCAAAGCCACTCTATGTCCAAAGCCATTGTCCAAAGCCACTCTCCAAAGCCACTCTCCAAAGCCACTCTATGTCCGAAAGCACTGTCCAAAGCCACTGTCCAAAGCCACTCTCCAAAGCCACTCTATGTCCAAAGCCACTGTCCAAAGCCACTCTCCAAAGCCACTCTCCAAAGCCACTGTATGTCCAAAGCCACTGTCCAAAGCCACTGTCCAAAGCCACTCTCCAAAGCCACTCTATGTCCAAAGCCACTGTCCAAGGTCACTGTCCAAAGCCACTCTCCAAAGCCACTCTATGTCCAAAGCCACTGTTCAAAGCCACTCTCCAAAGCTACTCTCCAAAGCCACTCTATGTCCAAAGCCACTGTCCAAAGCCACTGTCCAAAGCCACTCTCCAAGGCCACTCTATCTCCAAAGCCACTGTCCAAAGCTACTCTCCAAAGCCACTCTCCAAAGCCACTCTATGTCCAAAGCCACTGTCCATAGCCACTGTCTAAAGCCACTGTCCAAAGCCACTCTATGTCCAAAGCCACTGTACAAAGCCACTGTCCAAAGCCACTGTCCAAAGCAATACTATGTCCAAAGCCACTGTCCAAAGGCACTGTCCAAAGCCACTCTATGTCCAAAGCCACTGTCCAAAGCCACCGTCCAAAGCCACTGTCCAAAGCCACTCTATGTCCAAAGCCACTGTCCAAAGCCACTCTATGTCCAAAGCCACTGTCCAAAGCCACTCTCCAAAGCCACTGTCCTAAACCACTCTATGTCCAAAGCCACTGTCCAAAGCCACTCTCCAAAGCCACTGTCCAAAGCCACTCTATGTCCAAAGCCACTGTCCAAAGCCACTCTCCAAAGCCACTGTCCAAAGCCACTGTATGTCCAAAGCCACTGTATGTCCAAAGCCACTGTCCAAAGCCACTGTATGTCCAAAGCCACTGTCCAAAGCCACTGTATGTCCAAAGCCACTGTATGTCCAAAGCCACTATCCAAAGCCACTGTATGTCCAAAGCCACTGTATGTCCAAAGCCACTGTCCAAAGCCACTGTATGTCCAAAGCCACTGTATGTCCAAAGCCACTGTCCAAAGCCACTGTATGTCCAAAGCCAGTGTATGTCCAAAGACACTGTCCAAAGCCACTATATGTCCAAAGCCACTGTATGTCCAAAGCCACTGTCCAAAGCCACTGTATGTCCAAAGCCACTGTACAAAGCCACTGTCCAAATCCACTGTCGACAGCCACTCTATGTCCAAATTCACTGTACAAAGCCACTGTCCAAAGCCACTGTCCAAAGCAATACTATGTCCAAAGCCACAGTCCAAAGCCACTGTCCAAAGCCACTGTCCAAAGCCACTCTATGTCCAAAGCCACTGTCCGAAACCACTGTCCAAAGCTACTGTCCAAAGCCACTCTATGTCCAAAGCCATTGTCCAAAGCCACTGTCCAAAGCCACTGTCCAAAGCCACTCTATTTCCAAAGCCACTATCCAAAGCCACTCACCAAAGCCACTGTCCTTAACCACTCTATGTCCAAAGCCACGGTCCAAAGCCACTCTCCAAAGCCACTGTCCAAATCCACTCTATGTCCAAAGCCACTATCCAAAGTCACTCTCCAAAGCCACTGTCCAAAGCCACTGTATGTCCAAAGCCACTGTATGTCCAAAGCCACTGTCCAAAGCCACTGTATGTGCAAAGCCACTGTATGTCCAAAGCCACTATCCAAAGCCACTGTATGTCCAAAGCCACTGTATATCCAAAGCCACTGTCCAAAGCCACTGTATGTCCAAAGCCACTGTATTTCCAAAGCGACTGTCTAAAGCCACTGTATGTCCAAAGCCACTGTCCAAAGCCACTGTATGTCCAAAGCCACTGTATGTCCAAAGCCACTGTCCATAGCCACAGTATGTCCAAAGCCACTGTATGTCCAAAGCCACTGTCCAAAGCCACTGTATGTCCAAAGCCACTGTATGTCCAAAGCCACTGTCCAAAGCCACTCTATGTCCAAAGCCACTGTATGTCCAAAGCCACTGTCCAAAGCCACTGTATGTCCAAAGCCACTGTATGTCTAAAGCCACTGTCCAAAGCCACTGTATGTCCAAAGCCACGGTTAGTCCAAAGCCACTGTCCAAAGCCACCGTATGTCCAAAGCCACTGTATGTCCAAAGCCACTGTCCAAAGCCACCGTATGTCCAAAGCCACTGTATGTCCAAAGCCACTGTCCAAAGCCACTGTATGTCCAAAGCCACTGTATGTCCAAAGCCACTGTCCAAAGCCACTGTATGTCCAAAGCCACTGTATGTTCAAAGCCACTGTCCAAAGCCACTGTATGTCCAAAGCCACTGTATGTCCAAAGCCACTTTCCAAAGCCACCGTATGTCCAGAGCCACTGTATGTCCAAAGCCACTGTCCAAAGCAACCATATGTCCAAAGCCACTGTATGTCCAAAGCCACTGTCCAAAGACACTGTATGTCCAAAGCCACTGTCCAAAGCCACCGTATGTCCAAAGCCACTGTATGTCCAAAGCCACTGTCCAAAGCAACCGTATGTCCAAAGCCACTGTATGTCCAAAGCCACTGTCCAAAGCCACCGTATGTCCAAAGCCACTGAAGTACCAAAGCTACTGTCCAAAGCCACTGTATGTCCAAAGCCACTGTACAAAGCCACTGTCCAAATCCACTGTCCAAATCCACTCTATGTCCAAATCCACTGTACAAAGCCACTGTCCAAAGCAATACTATGTCCAAAGCCACAGTCCAAAGCCACTGTCCAAAGCCACTCTATGTCCAAAGCCACTGTCCGAAGCCACTGTCCAAAGCCACTGTTCAAAGCCACTCTATGTCCAAAGCCACTGTCCAAAGCCACTGTCCAAAGCCACTATCCAAAGCCACTGTCCAAAGCGGCTCTATGTCCAAAGCCACTGTCCAAAGCCACTCTCCAAAGCCACTGTCCTTAACCACTCTATGTTCAAAGCCACTGTCCAAAGCCACTCTCCAAAGCCACTGTCCAAAGCCACTCTATGTCCAAAGCCACTGTCCAAAGCCACTCTCCAAAGCCACTGTCCAAAGCCACTGTATGTCCAAAGCCACTGTATGTCCAAAGCCACTGTCCAAAGCCACTGTATGTCCAAAGCCACTGTATGTCCAAAGCCACTATCCAAAGCCACTGTATGTCCAAAGCCACTGTATATCCAAAGCCACTGTCCAAAGCCACTGTATGTCCAAAGCCACTGTATGTCCAAAGCCACTGTCCAAAGCCACTGTATGTCCAAAGCCACTGTCCAAAGCCACTGTATGTCCAAAGCCACTGTATGTCCAAAGCCACTGTCCAAAGCCACTCTATGTCCAAAGCCACTGTATGTCCAAAGCCACTGTCCAAAGCCACTGTATGTCCAAAGCCTCTGTATGTCCAAAGCCACTGTCCAAAGCCACCGTATGTCCAAAGCCACGGTATGTCCAAAGCCACTGTCCAAAGCCACCATATGTCCAAAGCCACTGTATGTCCAAAGCCACTATCCAAAGCCACCGTATGTCCAAAGCCAATGTATGTCCAAAGCCACTGTCCAAAGCCACTGTATGTCCAAAGCCACTGTATGTCCAAAGCCACTGTCCAAAGCCACTTTATGTCCAAAGCCACTGTATGTCCAAAGCCACTGTCCAAAGCAACTGTATGTCCAAAGCCACTGTATGTCCAAAGCCACTGTCCAAAGCCACCGTATGTCCAAAGCCACTGTATGTCCAAAGCCACTGTCCAAAGCAACCGTATGTCCAAAGCCACTGTATGTCCAAAGCCACTGTCCAAATCCACCGTATGTCTTAAGCCACTGTATGTCCAAAGCCACTGGCCTAAGCCACTGTATGTCCAAAGCCACTGTATGTCCAAAGCCACTGTACAAAGCCACTGTATGTCCAAAGCCACTGTATGTCCAAAGCCACTGTCCAAAGCCACTGTATGTCCAAAGCCACTGTCCAAAGCCACTGTATGTCCAAAGCCACTGTATGTCCAAAGCCACTCTATGTCCAAAGCCACTGTCCAAAGCTACTGTATGTCCAAAGCCACTGTATGTCCAAAGCCACTGTCCAAAGCCACTGTATGTCCAAAGCCACTGTACAAAGCCGCTGTCCAAATCCACTATCCAAAGCCACTCTATGTCCAAATCCACTGTACAAAGCCACTGTCTAAAGCCACTGTATGTCCAAAGCCACTGTCCAAAGCTACTGTATGTCCAAAGCCACTGTATGTCCAAAGCCACTGTACAAAGCCACTGTATGTCCAAAGCCACTGTATGTCCAAAGCCACTGTCCAAAGCCACTGTATGTCCAAAGCCACTGTATGTCCAAAGCCACTGTCCAAAGCCACTGTATGTCCAAAGCCACTGTATGTCCTAAGCCACTGTCCAAAGCCACTGTATGTCCAAAGCCACTGTACAAAGCCACTGTCCAAATCCACTGTCCAAAGCCACTCTATGTCCAAAGCCACTGTACAAAGCCACTGTCCAAAGCCACTGTCCAAAGCAATACTATGTCCAAAGCCACTGTCCAAAGCCACTGTCCAACTCCACTGTCCAAAGCCACTCTATGTCCAAAGCCACTGTCCAAAGTCACTGTCCAAAGCCTTTCTATGTCCAAAGCCACTGTCCAAAGCCACAGTCCAAAGCCACTTTCCAAAGCCACTGTCCAAAGCCACTCTATGTCCAAAGCCACTGTCTAAAGCCACTGTCCAAAGCCACTGTCCAAAGCCACTCTATTTCCAAAGCCACTATCCAAAGCCACTCTCCAAAGCCACTCTCCAAAGCCACTCTATGTCCAAAGCCAATGTCCAAAGCCACTCTCCAAACCACTATCCAAAGCCACTCTATGTCCAAAGTCACTGTCCAAAGCCAATCTCCAAAGCCACTCTTCAAAGCCACTCTATGTCCAAAGCCATTCCAAAGCTACTCTCCAAAGCCACTCTCCAAAGCCACTCTATGTCCAAAGCCACTGTCCAAAGCCACTCTCCGAAGCCACTCTCCAAAGCCACTCTCCAAAGCAACTCTTTGTCCAAAGCCACTGTCCAAAGCCACTCTCCAAAGCCACTCTCCAAAGCCACTCTATGTCCAAAGCCACTGTCCAAAGCCACTTTCCAAAGCCACTCTCCAAAGCCACTCTATGTCCAAAGCCACTGTCCAAAGACATTCTCCAAAGCCACTCTCCAAAGCCACTCTATGTCCAAAGCCTCTGTCCAAAGCCACTCTATGTCCAAAGCCACTGTCCAAAGCCACTGTCCAAAGCCACTGTCCAAAGCCACTCTATGTCCAAAGCCACTGTCCAAAGCTACTGTCCAAAGCCACTGTCCAAAGCCACTCTATGTCCAAAGCTACTGTCCAAAGCCACTCTCCAATGCCACTGCCCAAAGCCACTCTATCTACAAAGCCACTGTCCAAAGACACTGTCTAAAGTCACTGTCCAAAGCCACTCTATGTCCAAAGCAACTGTTAAAAGCCACTGTCCAAAGCCACTGTCCAAAGCCACTCTATGCCCAAAGCCACTCTATGCCCAAAGCCATTGTCCAAAGCCACTCTTCAAAGCCACTGTCCAAAGCCACTCTATGTCCAGAGCCACTGTCCAAAGCCACTCTCCAAAGCCACTGTCCAAAGCCACTCTATGTCCAAAGCCACTGTCCAAAGCCACTGTCCAAAGCCACTGACCAAAGCCACTCGATGTCCAATGCCACTGTCCAAAGCCACTGTCCAAAGCCACTGTCCAAAGCCACTCTATGTCCAAAGCCATTGTCCAAAGCCACTCTCCAAAGCCACTCTATGTCCAAAGCCACTGTCGAAAGCCACTCTCCAAAGCCACTCTCCAAAGCCACTCTCCAAAGCCACTCTATGTCCAAAGCCACTGTCCAAAGCCACTCTCCAAAGCTACTCTCCAAAGCCACTCTATGTCCAAAGCCACTGTCCAAAGCCACTGTCCAAAGCGACTCTCCAAAGCCACTCTATCTCCAAAGTCACTGTCCAAAGCCACTCTCCAAAGCCACTCTCCAAAGCCACTCTATGTCCAAAGCCACTGTCCATAGCCACTGTCCAAAGCCACTGTCCAAAGCCACTCTATGTCCAAAGCCACTGTACAAAGCCACTGTCCAAAGCCACTGTCCAAAGCAATACTATGTCCAAAGCCACTGTCCAAAGGCCCTGTCCAAAGCCACTCTATGTCCAAAGCCACTGTCCAAAGCCACTGTCCAAAGCCACTGTCCAAAGCCACTCTATGTCCAAAGCCACTGTCCAAAGCCACTCTATGTCCAAAGCCACTGTCCAAAGCCACTCTCCAAAGCCACTGTCCTAAACCACTCTATGTCCAAAGCCACTGTCCAAAGCCACTCTCCAAAGCCACTGTCCAAAGCCACTCTATGTCCAAAGCCACTGTCCAAAGCCACTCTCCAAAGCCACTGTCCAAAGCCACTATATGTCCAAAGCCACTGTATGTCCAAAGCCACTGTCCAAAGCCACTGTATGTCCAAAGCCACTGTCCAAAGCCACTGTATGTCCAAAGCCACTGTATGTCCAAAGCCACTATCCAAAGCCACTGTATTTCCAAAGCCACTGTATGTCCAAAGGCACTGTCCAAAGCCACTGTATATCCAAAGCCACTGTATGTCCAAAGCCACTGTCTAAAGCCACTGTATGTCCAAAGCCACTGTCCAAAGCCACTGTATGTCCAAAGCCACTGTTTGTCCAAAGCCACTGTCCAAAGCCACTGTATGTCCAAAGCCACTGTATGTCCAAACCCACTGTCCAAAGCCACCGTATGTCCAAAGCCACTGTATGTCCATTGCCACTGTCCAAAGCCACTGTATGTCCAAAGCCACTGTCCAAAGCCACTGTATGTCCAAAGCCACTGTATGTCCAAAGCCACTGTCCAAAGCCACGGTATGTCCAAAGCCACTGTATGTCCAAAGCCACTGTCCAAAGCAACCGTATGTCCAAAGCCACTGTATGTCCAAAGCCACTGTCCAAAGCCACCGTATGTCTAAAGCCACTGTATGTCCAAAGCCACTCTCCAAAGCCACTCTCCAAAGCCACTCTATGTCCAAAGCCACTGTCCAAAGCCACTCTCCAAAGCCACTGTCCAAAGCCACTCTATGTCCAAAGCCACTATCCAAAGCCATTCTCCAAAGCCACTGTCCAAAGCCACTATATGTCCAAAGCCACTGTCCAAAGCCACTCTCCAAAGCCACTCTCCAAAGCCACTCTATGTCCAAAGCCACTGTATGTCCAAAGCCACTGTCCAAAGCCACTGTATGGCCAAAGCCACTGTATGTCCAAAGCCACTGGCCAAAGCCACTGTATGTCCAAAGCCACTGTATGTCCAAAGCCACTGTCCAAAGCCACTGTATGTCCAAAGCCACTGTATGTCCAAAGCCACTGTCTAAAGCCATTGTATGTCCAAAGCCACTGTCCAAAGCTACTGTATGTCCAAAGCCACTGTATGTCCAAAGCCACTGTCCAAAGCCACTGTATGTCCAAAGCCACTGTATGTCCAAAGCCACTCTATGTCCAAAGCTACTGTCCAAAGCCACTGTATGTCCAAAGCCACTGTATGTCCAAAGCCACTGTCCAAAGCCACTATATGTCCAAAGCCAGTGTACAAAGCCGCTGTCCTAATCCACTATCCAAAGACACTCTATGTCCAAATCCACTGTACAAAGCCACTGTCCAAAGCCACTGTCCAAAGCAATACTATGTCCAAAGCCACAGTCCAAAGCCACTGTCCAAAGCCACTGTCCAAAGCCACTCTATGTCCAAAGCCACTGTCCGAAGCCACTTTCCAAAGCCACTGTCCAAAGCCACTGTATGTCCAAAGCCACTGTACAAAGCCACTGTCCAAATCCACTGTCCAAAGCCACTCTATGTCCAAATCCACTGTACAAAGCCACTGTCTAAAGCCACTGTATGTCCAAAGCCACTGTCCAAAGCTACTGTATGTCCAAAGCCACTGTATGTCCAAAGCCACTGTACAAAGCCACTGTATGTCCAAAGCCACTGTGTGTCCAAAGCCACTGTCCAAAGCCACTGTATGTCCAAAGCCACTGTATGTCCAAAGCCACTGTCCAAAGCCACTGTATGTCCAAAGCCACTGTATGTCCTAAGCCACTGTCCAAAGCCACTGTATGTACAAAGCCACTGTACAAAGCCACTGTCCAAATCCACTGTCCAAAGCCACTCTATGTCCAAAGCCACTGTACAAAGCAATATTATGTCCAAAGCCACTGTCCAAAGCCACTCTCCAATGCCACTGCCCAAAGCCACTCTATCTACAAAGCCACTGTCCAAAGACACTGTCTAAAGTCACTGTCCAAAGCCACTCTATGTCCAAAGCAACTGTTCAAAGCCACTGTCCAAAGCCACTGTCCAAAGCCACTCTATGCCCAAACCACTGTCCAAAGCCACTCTTCAAAGCCACTGTCCAAAGCCACTCTATGTCCAGAGCCACTGTCCAAAGCCACTCTCCAAAGCCACTGTCCGAAGCCACTCTATGTCCAAAACCACTGTCCAAAGCCACTGTCCAAAGCCACTGACCAAAGCCACTCTATGTCCAATGCCACTGTCCAAAGCCACTGTCCAAAGCCACTGTCCAAAGCCACTGTATGTCCAAAGCCACTGTACAAAGCCACTGTCCAAATCCACTGTCCAAAGCCACTCTAGGTCCAAATCCACTGTACAAAGCCACTGTCTAAAGCCACTGTATGTCCAAAGCCACTGTCCAAAGCTACTGTATGTCCAAAGCCACTGTATGTCCAAAGCCACTGTACAAAGCCACTGTATGTCCAAAGCCACTGTATGTCCAAAGCCACTGTCCAAAGCCACTGTATGTCCAAAGCCACTGTATGTCCAAAGCCACTGTCCAAAGCCACTGTATGTCCAAAGCCACTGTATGTCCTAAGCCACTGTCCAAAGCCACTGTATGTCCAAAGCCACTGTACAAAGCCACTGTCCAAATCCACTGTCCAAAGCCACTCTATGTCCAAAGCCACTGTACAAAGCCACTGTCCAAAGCCACTGTCCAAAGCAATATTATGTCCAAAGCCACTGTCCAAAGCCACTGTCCAACTCCACTGTCCAAAGCCACTCTATGTCCAAAGCCACTGTCCAAAGTCACTGTCCAAAGCCTTTCTATGTCCAAAGCCACTGTCCAAAGCCACAGTCCAAAGCCACTTTCCAAAGCCACTCTCCAAAGCCACTCTATGTCCAAAGCCACTGTCTAAAGCCACTGTCCAAAGCCACTGTCCAAAGCCACTCTATGTCCAAAGCCACTATCCAAAGCCACTCTCCAAAGCCACTCTCCAAAGCCACTCTATGTCCAAAGCCACTGTCCAAAGCCACTCTCCAAACCACTATCCAAAGCCACTCTATGTCCAAAGTCACTGTCCAAAGCCAATCTCCAAAGCCACTCTTCAAAGCCACTCTATGTCCAAAGCCATTCCAAAGCTACTCTCCAAAGCCACTCTCCAAAGCCACTCTATGTCCAAAGCCACTGTCCAAAGCCACTCTCCAAAGCCACTCTCCAAAGCCACTCTCCAAAGCAACTCTTTGTCCAAAGCCACTGTCCAAAGCCACTCTCCAAAGCCACTCTCCAAAGCCACTCTATGTCCAAAGCCACTGTCCAAAGCCACTTTCCAAAGCCACTCTCCAAAGCCACTCTATGTCCAAAGCCACTGTCCAAAGACATTCTCCAAAGCCACTCTCCAAAGCCACTCTATGTCCAAAGCCTCTGTCCAAAGCCACTCTATGTCCAAAGCCACTGTCCAAAGCCACTGTCCAAAGCCACTGTCCAAAGCCACTCTATGTCCAAAGCCACTGTCCAAAGTCACTGTCCAAAGCCACTGTCCAAAGCCACTCTATGTCCAAAGCCACTGCCCAAAGCCACTCTATCTACAAAGCCACTGTCCAAAGACACTGTCTAAAGTCACTGTCCAAAGCCACTCTATGTCCAAAGCAACTGTTCAAAGCCACTGTCCAAAGCCACTGTCCAAAGCCACTCTATGCCCAAAGCCACTGTCCAAAGCCACTCTTCAAAGCCACTGTCCAAAGCCACTCTATGTCCAGAGCCACTGTCCAAAGCCACTCTCCAAAGCCACTGTCCAAAGCCACTCTATGTCCAAAGCCACTGTCCAAAGCCACTGTCCAAAGCCACTGACCAAAGCCACTCTATGTCCAATGCCACTGTCCAAAGCCACTGTCCAAAGCCACTGTCCAAAGCCACTCTATGTCCAAAGCCATTGTCCAAAGCCACTCTCCAAAGCCACTCTCCAAAGCCACTCTATTTCCAAAAGCACTGTCCAAAGCCACTGTCCAAAGCCACTCTCCAAAGCCACTCTATGTCCAAAGCCACTGTCCAAAGCCACTCTCCAAAGCCACTCTCCAAAGCCACTCTCCAAAGCCACTCTATGTCCAAAGCCACTGTCCAAAGCCACTCTCCAAAGCTACTCTCCAAAGCCACTCTATGTCCAAAGCCACTGTCCAAAGCCACTGTCCAAAGCGACTCTCCAAAGCCACTCTATCTCCAAAGCCACTGTCCAAAGCCACTCTCCAAAGCCACTCTCCAGAGCCACTCTATGTCCAAAGTCACTGTCCATAGCCACTGTCCAAAGCCACTGTCCAAAGCCACTCTATGTCCAAAGCCACTGTACAAAGCCACTGTCCAAAGCCACTGTCCAAAGCAATACTATGTCAAAAGCCACTGTCCAAAGGCCCTGTCCAAAGCCACTCTATGTCCAAAGCCACTGTCCAAAGCCACTGTCCAAAGCCACTGTCCAAAGCCACTCTATGTCCAAAGCCACTGTCCAAAGCCACTCTCCAAAGCCACTGTCCTAAACCACTCTATGTCCAAAGCCACTGTCCAAAGCCACTCTCCAAAGCCACTGTCCAAAGCCACTATATGTCCAAAGCCACTGTATATCCAAAGCCACTGTCCAAAGCCACTGTATGTCCAAAGCCAATGTCCAAAGCCACTGTATGTCCAAAGCCACTGTATGTCCAAAGCCACTATCCAAAGCCACTGTATTTCCAAAGCCACTGTATGTCCAAAGGCACTGTCCAAAGCCACTGTATATCCAAAGCCACTGTATGTCCAAAGCCAATGTCTAAAGCCCAAAGCCACTGTCCAAAGCCACTGTATGTCCAAAGCCACTGTTTGTCCAAAGCCACTGTCCAAAGCCACTGTATGTCCAATGCCACTGTATGTCCAAAGCCACTGTCCAAATCCACCGTATGTCCAAAGCCACTGTATGTCCATTGCCACTGTCCAAAGCCACTGTATGTCCAAAGCTACTGTCCAAAGCCACTGTATGTCCAAAGCCACTGTATGTCCAAAGCCACTGTCCAAAGCCACGGTATGTCCAAAGCCACTGTATGTCCAAAGCCACTGTCCAAAGCAACCGTATGTCCAAAGCCACTGTATGTCCAAAGCCACTGTCCAAAGCCACCGTATGTCTAAAGCCACTGTATGTCCAAAGCCACTCTCCAAAGCCACTCTCCAAAGCCACTCTATGTCCAAAGCCACTGTCCAAAGCCACTCTCCAAAGCCACTGTCCAAAGCCACTCTATGTCCAAAGCCACTGTCCAAAGCCATTCTCCAAAGCCACTGTCCAAAGCCACTATATGTCCAAAGCCACTGTCCAAAGCCACTCTCCAAAGCCACTCTCCAAAGCCACTCTATGTCCAAAGCCACTGTATGTCCAAAGCCACTGTCCAAAGCCACTGTATGGCCAAAGCCACTGTATGTCCAAAGCCACTGTCCAAAGCCACTGTATGTCCGAAGCTACTGTATGTCCAAAGCCACTATCCAAAGCCACTGTATGTCCAAAGCCACTGTATGTCCATAGCCACTGTATGTCCAAAGCCACTGTCCAAAGCCACTGTATGTCCAAAGCCACTGTCCAAAGCCACTGTCCAAAGTCACTGTCCAAAGCCTTTCTATGTCCAAAGCTACTGTCCAAAGCCACAGTCCAAAGCCACTTTCCAAAGCCAATGTCCAAAGCCACTCTATGTCCAAAGACACTGTCCAAAGCCACTGTCCAAAGCCACTGTCCAAAGCCACTCTATGTCCAAAGCCACTATCCAAAGCCACTCTCCAAAGACACTCTCCAAAGCCACTCTATGTCCAAAGCCACTGTCCAAAGCCACTCTCCAAACCACTATCCAAATCCACTCTATGTCCAAAGTCACTGTCCAAAGCCAATCTCCAAAGCCACTCTCCAAAGCCACTCTATGTCCATAGCCAGTCCAAAGCCACTCTCCAAAGCCACTCTATGTCCAAAGCAAGTCCAAAGCCACTCTCCAAAGCCACTCTCCAAAGCCACTCTATGTCCAAAGCCACTGTCCAAAGCCATTCTCCAAAGCCACTCTCCAAAGCCACTCTATGTCCAAAGCCACTGTCCAAAGCCACTCTATGTCCAAAGCCACTGTCCAAAGCCACTGTCCAAAGCCACGGTCCAAATCCACTCTATGTCCAAAGCCACTGTCCAAAGCCACTGTCCAAAGCCACTGTCCAAAGCCACTCTATGTCCAAAGCCACTGTCCAAAGCCACTCTCCAATGCCACTGTCCAAAGCCACTCTATCTACAAAGCAACTGTCCAAAGCCACTGTCCAAAGCCACTGTCCAAAGCCACTCTATGTCCAAAGCCACTGTCCAAAGCCACTCTCCAAAGCCACTGTCCAAAGCCACTCTATGTCCAGAACCACTGTCCAAAGCCACTCTCCAAAGCCACTGACCAAAGCCACTCTATGTCCAAAGCCACTGAACAAAGCCACTGTCCAAAGCCACTGTCCAAAGCCACTGTCCAAAGCCACTCTATGTCCAAAGCCATTGTCTAAAGCCAATCTCCAAAGCCACTCTCCAAAGCCACTCTATGTCCAAAAGCACTGTTCAAAGCCACTGTCCAAAGCCACTCTCCAAAGCCACTCTATGTCCAAATCCACTGTCCAAAGCCACTCTCCAAAGCCACTCTCCAAAGCCACTGTATGTCCAAAGCCACTGTCCAAAGCCACTGTCCAAAGCCACTCTCCAAAGCCACTCTATGTCCAAAGCCACTGTCCAAAGTCACTGTCCTAAGCCACTCTCCAAAGCCACTCTATGTCCAAAGCCACTGTCCAAAGCCACTCTCCAAAGCCACTCTCCAAAGCCACTCTCCAAAGCCACTCTATGTCCAAAGCCACTGTCCATAGCCACTGTCCAAAGCCACTCTCCAAAGCCACTCTATCTCCAAAGCCACTCTCCAAAGCCACTCTCCAAAGCCACTCTCCAAAGCCACTCTATCTCCAAAGCCACTGTCCATAGCCACTGTCCAAAGTCACTGTCCAAATCCACTCTATGTCCAAAGCCACTGTACAAAGCCACCGTCCAAAGCCACTGTCCAAAGCAATACTATGTCCAAAGCCACTGTCCAAAGGCACTGTCCAAAGACACTGTCCAAAGCCACTCTATGTCCAAAGCCACTGTCCAAAGCCACTCTATGTCCAAAGCCACTATCCAAAGCCACTGTCCAAAGCCACTGTCCTAAACCACTCTATTTCCAAAGCCACTGTCCAAAGCAACTATTCAAAACCACTGTCCAAAGCCACTCTATGTCCAAAGCCACTGTCCAAAGCCACTCTCCAAAGCCACTGTCCAAAGCCACTGTATATCCAAAGCCACTGTATGTCCAAAGCCACTGTCCAAAGCGACTGTATGTCCAAAGCCACTGTCCAAAGCCACTGTATGTCCAAAGCCACTGTATGTCCAAAGCCACTATCCAAAGCCACTGTATGTCCAAAGCCACTGTATATCCAAAGGCACTGTCCAAAGCCACTGTATGTCCAAAGCCACTTGATGTCCAAAGCCACTGTCTAAAGCCATTGTATGTCCAAAACCACTGTCCAAAGCCACTGTATGTCCAAAGCCACTGTATGTCCAAAGCCACTGTCCAAAGCCACTGTATGTCCAAAGCCACTATATGTCCAAAGCCACTGTCCAAAGCCACTGTATGTCCAAAGCCACTGTATGTCCAAAGCCACTGTCCAAAGCCACTGTATGTCCAAAGCCACCGTATGTCCAAAGCCACTGTCCAAAGCCACTGTATGTCCAAAGCCACTGTACAAACCACTGTCCAAATCCACTGTCCAAAGCCACTCTATGTCCAAATCCACTGTACAAAGCCACTGTCCAAAGCCACTGTCCAAAGCAATACTATGTCCAAAGCCACTGTCCAAAGCCACTGTCCAAAGCCACTGTCCAAAGCCACTCTATGTCCAAAGCCACTGTCTGAAGCCACTGTCCAAAGCCACTGTCCAAAGCCACTCTATGTCCAAAGCCACTGTCCAAAGCCACCCTCCAAAGCCACTGTCCAAAGCCACTGTATGTCCAAAGCCCCTGTATGTCCAAAGCCACTGTCCAAAGCCACTGTATGTCCAAAGCCACTGTATGTCCAAAGCCACTATCCAAAGCCACTGTATGTCCAAAGCCACTGTATATCCAAAGCCACTGTCCAAAGCCACTGTATGTCCAAAGCCACTGTATGTCCAAAGCCACTGTCTAAAGCCACTGTATGTCCAAAGCCACTGTCCAAAGCCACTGTATGTCCAAAGCCACTGTATGTCCAAAGCCACTGTATGTCCAAAGCCACTGTCCATAGCCACTGTATGTCCAAAGCCACTCTATGTCCAAAGCCACTGTCCATAGCCACTGTATGTCCAAAGCCACTCTATGTCCAAAGCCACTGTCCAAAGCCACACTATGTCCAAAGCCACTGTATGTCCAAAGCCACTGTTCAAAGCCACTGTATGTCCAAAGCCACTGTATGTCCAAAGCCACTGTCCAAAGCCACCGTATGTCCAAAGCCACGGTATGTCCAAAGCCACTGTCAAAAGCCACCGTATGTCCAAAGCCACTGTATGTCCAAAGCCACTGTCCAAAGCCACCATATGTCGAAAGCCACTGTATGTCCAAAGCCACTATCCAAAGCCACTGTATGTCCAAAGCCACTGTATGTCCAAAGCCACTGTCCAAAGCCACTGTATGTCCAAAGCCACTGTATGTCCAAAACCACTGTCCAAAGCCACTGTATGTCCAAAGCCACTGTATGTCCAAAGCCACTGTCCAAAGCCACTGTATGTCCAAAGCCACTGTATGTCCAAAGCCACTGTCCAAAGCAACCGTATGTCCAAAGCCACTGTATGTCCAAAGCCACTGTCCAAAGCCACCGTATGTCCAAAGCCACTGTATGTCCAAAGCCACTCTCCAAAGCCACTCTCCAAAGCCACTCTATGTCCAAAGCCACTGTCCAAAGCCACTATCCAAAGCCACTGACCAAAGCCACTCTATGTCCAATGCCACTGTCCAAAGCCACTGTCCAAAGCCACTGTCCAAAGCCACTCTATGTCCAAAGCCATTGTCCAAAGCCACTCTCCAAAGCCACTCTCCAAAGCCACTCTATGTCCAAAAGCACTGTCCAAAGCCACTGTCCAAAGCCACTCTCCAAAGCCACTCTCCAAAGCCACTCTATGTCCAAAGCCACTGTCCAAAGCCACTCTCCAAAGCTACTCTCCAAAGCCACTCTATGTCCAAAGCCACTGTCCAAAGCCACTGTCCAAAGCGACTCTCCAAAGCCACTCTATCTCCAAAGCCACTGTCCAAAGCCACTCTCCAAAGCCACTCTCCAAAGCCACTCTATGTCCAAAGTCACTATCCATAGCCACTGTCCAAAGCCACTGTCCAAAGCCACTCTATGTCCAAAGCCACTGTACAAAGCCACTGTCCAAAGCCACTGTCCAAAGCAATACAATGTCAAAAGCCACTGTCCAAAGGCCCTGTCCAAAGCCACTCTATGTCCAAAGCCACTGTCCAAAGCCACTGTCCAAAGCCACTGTCCAAAGCCACTCTATGTCCAAAGCCACTGTCCAAAGCCACTCTCCAAAGCCACTGTCCTAAACCACTCTATGTCCAAAGCCACTGTCCAAAGCCACTCTCCAAAGCCACTGTCCAAAGCCACTCTATGTCCAAAGCCACTGTCCAAAGCCACTCTCCAAAGCGACTGTCCAAAGCCACTATATGTCCAAAGCCACTGTATATCCAAAGCCACTGTCCAAAGCCACTGTATGTCCAAAGCCAATGTCCAAAGCCACTGTATGTCCAAAGCCACTGTATGTCCAAAGCCACTATCCAAAGCCACTGTATTTCCAAAGCCACTGTATGTCCAAAGGCACTGTCCAAAGCCACTGTATATCCAAAGCCACTGTATGTCCAAAGCCAATGTCTAAAGCCACTGTATGTCCAAAGCCACTGTCCAAAGCCACTGTATGTCCAAAGCCACTGTTTGTCCAAAGCCACTGTCCAAAGCCACTGTATGTCCAAAGCCACTGTATGTCCAAAGCCACTGTCCAAAGCCACCGTATGTCCAAAGCCACTGTATGTCCATTGCCACTGTCCAAAGCCACTGTATGTCCAAAGCTACTGTCCAAAGCCACTGTATGTCCAAAGCCACTGTATGTCCAAAGCCACTGTCCAAAGCCACGGTATGTCCAAAGCCACTGTATGTCCAAAGCCACTGTCCAAAGCAACCGTATGTCCAAAGCCACTGTATGTCCAAAGCCACTGTCCAAAGCCACCGTATGTCTAAAGCCACTGTATGTCCAAAGCCACTCTCCAAAGCCACTCTCCAAAGCCACTCTATGTCCAAAGCCACTATCCAAAGCCACTCTCCAAAGCCACTGTCCAAAGCCACTCTATGTCCAAAGCCACTGTCCAAAGCCATTCTCCAAAGCCACTGTCCAAAGCCACTATATGTCCAAAGCCACTGTCCAAAGCCACTCTCCAAAGCCACTCTCCAAAGCCACTCTATGTCCAAAGCCACTGTATGTCCAAAGCCACTGTCCAAAGCCACTGTATGGCCAAAGCCACTGTATGTCCAAAGCCACTGTCCAAAGCCACTGTATGTCCGAAGCTACTGTATGTCCAAAGCCACTATCCAAAGCCACTGTATGTCCAAAGCCACTGTATGTCCATAGCCACTGTATGTCCAAAGCCACTGTCCAAAGCCACTGTATGTCCAAAGCTACTGTCCAAAGCCACTGTCCAAAGTCACTGTCCAAAACCTTTCTATGTCCAAAGCCACTGTCCAAAGCCACAGTCCAAAGCCACTTTCCAAAGCCACTGTCCAAAGCCACTCTATGTCCAAAGACACTGTCCAAAGCCACTGTCCAAAGCCACTGTCCAAAGCCACTCTATGTCCAAAGCCACAATCCAAAGCCACTCTCCAAAGCCACTCTCCAAAGCCACTCTATGTCCAAAGCCACTGTCCAAAGCCACTCTCCAAACCACTATCCAAATCCACTCTATGTCCAAAGTCACTGTCCAAAGCCAATCTCCAAAGCCACTCTCCAAAGCCACTCTATGTCCATAGCCAGTCCAAAGCCACTCTCCAAAGCCACTCTATGTCCAAAGCAAGTCCAAAGCCACTCTCCAAAGCCACTCTCCAAAGCCACTCTATGTCCAAAGCCACTGTCCAAAGCCATTCTCCAAAGCCACTCTCCAAAGCCACTCTATGTCCAAAGCCACTGTCCAAAGCCTCTCTATGTCCAAAGCCACTGTCCAAAGCCACTGTCCAAAGCCACGGTCCAAATCCACTCTATGTCCAAAGCCACTGTCCAAAGCCACTGTCCAAAGCCACTGTCCAAAGCCACTCTATGTCCAAAGCCACTGTCCAAAGCCACTCTCCAATGCCACTGTCTAAAGCCACTCTATCTACAAAGCAACTGTCCAAAGCCACAGTCCAAAGCCACTGTCCAAAGCAACTCTATGTCCAAAGCCACTGTCCAAAGCCACTCTCCAAAGCCACTGTCCAAAGCCACTCTATGTCCAGAGCCACTGTCCAAAGCCACTCTCCAAAGCCACTGACCAAAGCCACTCTATGTCCAAAGCCACTGAACAAAGCCACTGTCCAAAGCCACTGTCCAAAGCCACTGTCCAAAGCCACTCTATGTCCAAAGCCATTGTCTAAAGCCAATCTCCAAAGCCACTCTCCAAAGCCACTCTATGTCCAAAAGCACTGTTCAAAGCCACTGTCCAAAGCCACTCTCCAAAGCCACTCTATGTCCAAAGCCACTGTCCAAATCCACTCTCCAAAGCCACTCTCCAAAGCCACTGTATGTCCAAAGCCACTGTCCAAAGCCACTGTCCAAAGCCACTCTCCAAAGCCACTCTATGTCCAAAGCCACTGTCCAAAGTCACTGTCCTAAGCCACTCTCCAAAGCCACTCTATGTCCAAAGCCACTGTCCAAAGCCACTCTCCAAAGCCACTCTCCAAAGCCACTCTCCAAAGCCACTCTATGTCCAAAGCCACTGTCCATAGCCACTGTCCAAAGCCACTCTCCAAAGCGACTCTATCTCCAAAGCCACTCTCCAAAGCCACTCTCCAAAGCCACTCTCCAAAGCCACTCTATGTCCAAAGCCACTGTCCATAGCCACTGTCCTAAGTCACTGTCCAAATCCACTCTATGTCCAAAGCCACTGTACAAAGCCACCGTCCAAAGCCACTGTCCAAAGCAATACTATGTCCAAAGCCACTGTCCGAAGGCACTGTCCAAAGACACTGTCCAAAGCCACTCTATGTCCAAAGCCACTGTCCAAAGCCACTCTATGTCCAAAGCCACTATCCAATGCCACTGTCCAAAGCCACTGTCCTAAACCACTCTATTTCCAAAGCCACTGTCCAAAGCCACTATTCAAAACCACTGTCCAAAGCCACTCTATGTCCAAAGCCACTGTCCAAAGCCACTCTCCAAAGCCACTGTCCAAAGCCACTGTATATCCAAAGCCACTGTATGTCCAAAGCCACTGTCCAAAGCGACTGTATGTCCAAAGCCACTGTCCAAAGCCACTGTATGTCCAAAGCCACTGTATGTCCAAAGCCACTATCCAAAGCCACTGTATGTCCAAAGCCACTGTATATCCAAAGGCACTGTCCAAAGCCACTGTATGTCCAAAGCCACTTGATGTCCAAAGCCACTGTCTAAAGCCATTGTATGTCCAAAACCACTGTTCAAAGCCACTGTATGTCCAAAGCCACTGTATGTCCAAAGCCACTGTCAAAGCCACTGTATGTCCAAAGCCACTATATGTCCAAAGCCACTGTCCAAAGCCACTGTATGTCCAAAGCCACTGTATGTCCAAAGCCACTGTCCAAAGCCACTGTATGTCCAAAGCCACCGTATGTCCAAAGCCACTGTCCAAAGCCACTGTATGTCCAAAGCCACTGTACAAACCACTGTCCAAATCCACTGTCCAAAGCTACTCTATGTCCAAATCCACTGTACAAAGCCACTGTCCAAAGCCACTGTCCAAAGCAATACTATGTCCAAAGCCACTGTCCAAAGCCACTGTCCAAAGCCACTGTCCAAAGCCACTCTATGTCCAAAGCCACTGTCCGAAGCCACTGTCCAAAGCCACTGTCCAAAGCCACTCTATGTCCAAAGCCACTGTCCAAAGCCACCCTCCAAAGCCACTGTCCAAAGCCACTGTATGTCCAAAGCCCCTGTATGTCCAAAGCCACTGTCCAAAGCCACTGTATGTCCAAAGCCACTGTATGTCCAAAGCCACTATCCAAAGCCACTGTATGTCCAAAGCCACTGTATATCCAAAGCCACTGTCCAAAGCCACTGGATGTCCAAAGCCACTGTATGTCCAAAGCCACTGTCTAAAGCCACTGTATGTCCAAAGCCACTGTCCAAAGCCACTGTATGTCCAAAGCCACTGTATGTCCAAAGCCACTGTATGTCCAAAGCCACTGTCCATAGCCACTGTATGTCCAAAGCCACTCTATGTCCAAAGCCACTGTCCAAAGCCACTATATGTCCAAAGCCACTGTATGTCCAAAGCCACTGTCCAAAGCCACTCTATGTCCAAAGCCACTCTATGTCCAAAGCCACTCTATGTCCAAAGCCACTGTTCAAAGCCACTGTATGTCCAAAGCCACTGTATGTCCAAAGCCACTGTCCAAAGCCACCGTATGTCCAAAGCCACGGTATGTCCAAAGCCACTGTCAAAAGCCACCGTATGTCCAAAGCCACTGTATGTCCAAAGCCACTGTCCAAAGCCACCATATGTCGAAAGCCACTGTATGTCCAAAGCCACTATCCAAAGCCACTGTATGTCCAAAGCCACTGTATGTCCAAAGCCACTGTCCAAAGCCACTGTATGTCCAAAGCCACTGTATGTCCAAAACCACTGTCCAAAGCCACTGTATGTCCAAAGCCACTGTATGTCCAAAGCCACTGTCCAAAGCCACTGTATGTCCAAAGCCACTGTATGTCCAAAGCCACTGTCCAAAGCAACCGTATGTCCAAAGCCACTGTATGTCCAAAGCCACTGTCCAAAGCCACCGTATGTCCAAAGCCACTGTATGTCCAAAGCCACTCTCCAAAGCCACTCTCCAAAGCCACTCTATGTCCAAAGCCACTGTCCAAAGCCACTGTCCAAAGCCACTGTCCAAAGCCACTGTCCAAAGCCACTCTATGTCCAAAGCCACTGTCCAAAGCCACTCTCCAAAGCCACTCTCCAAAGCCACTCTATGTCCAAAGCCAGTCCAAAGCCACTCTCCAAAGCCACTCTATGTCCAAAGCCAGTCCAAAGCCACTCTCCAAAGCCACTCTCCAAAGCCACTCTATGTCCAAAGCCACTGTCCAAAGCCATTCTCCAAAGCCACTCTCCAAAGCCACTCTATGTCCAAAGCCACTGTCCAAAGCCACTCTATGTCCAAAGCCACTGTCCAAAGACACTGTCCAAAGCCACGGTCCAAAGCCACTCTATGTCCAAAGCCACTGTCCAAAGCCACTGTCCAAAGCCACTGTCCAAAGCCACTCTATGTCCAAAGCCACTGTCCAAAGCCACTCTCCAATGCTACTGTCCAAAGCCACTCTATCTACAAAGCCACTGTCCAAAGCCACTGTCTAAAGTCACTGTCCAAAGCCACTCTATGTCCAAAGCAACTGTCCAAAGCCACTGTCCAAAGCCACTGTCCAAAGCCACTCTATGTCCAAAGCCACTGTCCAAAGCCACTCTATGTCCAGAGCCACTGTCCAAAGCCACTCAACAAAGCCACTGACCAAAGCCACTCTATGTCCAAAGCCACTGAACAAAGCCACTGTCCAAAGCCACTGACCAAAGCCACTCTATGTCCAATGCCATTGTCCAAAGCCACTGTCCAAAGCCACTGTCCATAGCCACTCTATGTCCAAAGCAATTGTCTAAACCACTCTCCAAAGCCATTCTCCAAAGCCACTCTATGTCCAAAAGCACTGTCCAAAGCCACTGTCCAAAGCCACTCTCCAAAGCCACTCTATGTCCAAATCCACTGTCCAAAGCCACTCTCCAAAGCCACTCTCCAAAGCCACTGTATGTCCAAAGCCTCTGTCCTAAGCCACTATCCAAAGCCACTGTATGCCCAAAGCCACTGTATATCCAAAGGCACTGTCTAAAGCCACTGTATGTCCAAAACCACTGTCCAAAGCCACTGTATGTCCAAAGCCACTGTATGTCCAAAGCCACTGTCCAAAGCCACTGTATGTCCAAAGCCACTGTATGTCCAAAGCCACTCTATGTCCAAAGCCACTGTTCAAAGCCACTGTATGTCCAAAGCCACTGTATGTCCAAAGCCACTGTCCAAAGCCACCGTATGTCCAAAGCCACGGTATGTCCAAAGCCACTGTCAAAAGCCACCGTATGTCCAAAGCCACTGTATGTCCAAAGCCACTGTCCAAAGCCACCATATGTCGAAAGCCACTGTATGTCCAAAGCCACTATCCAAAGCCACTGTATGTCCAAAGCCACTGTATGTCCAAAGCCACTGTCCAAAGCCACTGTATGTCCAAAGCCACTGTATGTCCAAAACCACTGTCCAAAGCCACTGTATGTCCAAAGCCACTGTATGTCCAAAGCCACTGTCCAAAGCCACTGTATGTCCAAAGCCACTGTATGTCCAAAGCCACTGTCCAAAGCAACCGTATGTCCAAAGCCACTGTATGTCCAAAGCCACTGTCCAAAGCCACCGTATGTCCAAAGCCACTGTATGTCCAAAGCCACTCTCCAAAGCCACTCTCCAAAGCCACTCTATGTCCAAAGCCACTGTCCAAAGCCACTGTCCAAAGCCACTGTCCAAAGCCACTCTATGTCCAAAGCCACTGTCCAAAGCCACTCTCCAAACCACTATCCAAAGCCACTCTATGTACAAAGTCACTGTCCAAAGCCAATCTCCAAAGCCACTCTCCAAAGCCACTCTATGTCCAAAGCCAGTCCAAAGCCACTCTCCAAAGCCACTCTATGTCCAAAGCCAGTCCAAAGCCACTCTCCAAAGCCACTCTCCAAAGCCACTCTATGTCCAAAGCCACTGTCCAAAGCCATTCTCCAAAGCCACTCTCCAAAGCCACTCTATGTCCAAAGCCACTGTCCAAAGCCACTCTATGTCCAAAGCCACTGTCCAAAGCCACTGTCCAAAGCCACGGTCCAAAGCCACTCTATGTCCAAAGCCACTGTCCAAAGCCACTGTCCAAAGCCACTGTCCAAAGCCACTCTATGTCCAAAGCCACTGTCCAAAGCCACTCTCCAATGCCACTGTCCAAAGCCACTCTATCTACAAAGCCACTGTCCAAAGCCACTGTCTAAAGTCACTGTCCAAAGCCACTCTATGTCCAAAGCAACTGTCCAAAGCCACTGTCCAAAGCCACTGTCCAAAGCCACTCTATGTCCAAAGCCACTGTCCAAAGCCACTCTATGTCCAGAGCCACTGTCCAAAGCCACTCAACAAAGCCACTGACCAAAGCCACTCTATGTCCAAAGCCACTGAACAAAGCCACTGTCCAAAGCCACTGACCAAAGCCACTCTATGTCCAATGCCATTGTCCAAAGCCACTGTCCAAAGCCACTGTCCATAGCCACTCTATGTCCAAAGCAATTGTCTAAACCACTCTCCAAAGCCATTCTCCAAAGCCACTCTATGTCCAAAAGCACTGTCCAAAGCCACTGTCCAAAGCCACTCTCCAAAGCCACTCTATGTCCAAATCCACTGTCCAAAGCCACTCTCCAAAGCCACTCTCCAAAGCCACTGTATGTCCAAAGCCTCTGTCCTAAGCCACTATCCAAAGCCACTGTATGCCCAAAGCCACTGTATATCCAAAGGCACTGTCTAAAGCCACTGTATGTCCAAAACCACTGTCCAAAGCCACTGTATGTCCAAAGCCACTGTATGTCCAAAGCCACTGTCCAAAGCCACTGTATGTCCAAAGCCACTGTATGTCCAAAGCCACTGTCCAAAGCCACTGTATGTCCAAAGCCACTGTATGTCCAAAGCCACTGTCCAAAGCCACTGTATGTCCAAAGCCACTGTATGTCCAAAGCCACTGTCCAAAGCCACTGTATGTCCAAAGCCACTGTACAAACCACTGTCCAAATCCACTGTCCAAAGCCACTCTATGTCCAAATCCACTGTACAAAGCCACTGTCCAAAGCCACTCTCCAAAGCAATACTATGTCCAAAGCCACTGTCCAAAGCCACTGTCCAAAGCCACTGTCCAAAGCCACTCTATGTCCAAAGCCACTGTCCGAAGCCACTGTCCAAAGCCACTGTCCAAAGCCACTCTATGTCCAAAGCCACTGTCCAAAGCCACTCTCCAAAGCCACTGTCCAAAGCCACTGTATGTCCAAAACCCCTGTATGTCCAAAGCCACTGTCCAAAGCCACTGTATGTCCAAAGCCATTGTATGTCCAAAGCCACTATCCAAAGCCACTCTATGTCTAAAGCCACTGTATATCCAAAGCCACTGTCCAAAGACACTGTATGTCCAAAGCCACTGTATGTCCAAAGCCACTGTCTAAAGCCACTGTATGTCCAAAGCCACTGTCCAAAGCCACTGTATGTCCAAAGCCACTGTATGTCCAAAGCCACTGTCCATAGCCACTGTATGTCCAAAGCCACTGTATGTCTAAAGCCACTGTCCAAAGCCACTCTATGTCCAAAGCCACTCTATGTCCAAAGCCACTGTATGTCCAAAGCCACTGTTCAAAGCCACTGTATGTCCAAAGCCACTGTATGTCCAAAGCCACTGTCCAAAGCCACCGTATGTCCAAAGCCACGGTATGTCCAAAGCCACTGTCAAAAGCCACCGTATGTCCAAAGCCACTGTATGTCCAAAGCCACTGTCCAAAGCCACCGTATGTCGAAAGCCACTGTATGTCCAAAGCCACTATCCAAAGCCACTGTATGTCCAAAGCCACTGTATGTCCAAAGCCACTGTCCAAAGCCACTGTATGTCCAAAGCCACTGTATGTCCAAAACAACTGTCCAAAGCCAATGTATGTCCAAAGCCACTGTATGTCCAAAGCCACTGTCCAAAGCCACTATATGTCCAAAGCCACTGTATGTCCAAAGCCACTGTCCAAAGCAACCGTATGTCCAAAGCCACTGTATGTCCAAAGCCACTGTCCAAAGCCACCGTATGTCCAAAGCCACTGTATGTCCAAAGCCACTCTCCAAAGCCACTCTCCAAAGCCACTCTATGTCCAAAGCCACTGTCCAAAGCCACTGTCCAAAGCCACTGTCCAAAGCCACTCTATGTCCAAAGCCACTATCCAAAGCCACTCTCCAAAGCCACTCTCCAAAGCCACTCTATGTCCAAAGCCACTGTCCAAAGCCACTCTCCAAACCACTATCCAAAGCCACTCTATCTACAAAGTCACTGTCCAAAGCCAATCCCCAAAGCCACTCTCCAAAGCCACTCTATGTCCAAAAGTCCAAAGCCACTCTCCAAAGCCACTCTATGTCCAAAGCCAGTCCAAAGCCACTCTCCAAAGCCACTCTCCAAAGCCACTCTATGTCCAAAGCCACTGTCCAAAGCCATTCTCCAAAGCCACTCTCCAAAGCCACTCTATGTCCAAAGCCACTGTCCAAAGCCACTCTATGTCCAAAGCCACTGTCCAAAGCCACTGTCCAAAGCCACTGTCCAAAGCCACTCTATGTCCAAAGCCACTGTCCAAAGCCACTGTCCAAAGCCACTGTCCAAAGCCACTCTATGTCCAAAGCCACTGTCCAAAGCCACTCTCCAATGCCACTGTCCAAAGCCACTCTATCTACAAAGTCACTGTCCAAAGCCACTGTCTAAAGTCACTGTCCAAAGCCACTCTATGTCCAAAGCAACTGTCCAAAGCCACTGTCCAAAGCCACTGTCCAAAGCCACTCTATGTCCAAAGCCACTGTCCAAAGCCACTCTATGTCCAGAGCCACTGTCCAAAGCCACTCACCAAAGCCACTGACCAAAGCCACTCTATGTCCAAAACTACTGAACAAAGCCACTGTCCAAAGCCACTGACCAAAGCCACTCTATGTCCAATGCCATTGTCCAAAGCCACTGTCCAAAGCCACTGTCCAAAGCCACTCTATGTCCAAAGCAATTGTCTAAACCACTCTCCAAAGCCATTCTCCAAAGCCACTCTATGTCCAAAAGTACTGTCCAAAGCCACTGTCCAAAGCCACTCTCCAAAGCCACTCTATGTCCAAATCCACTGTCCAAAGCCACTCTCCAAAGCCACTCTCCAAAGCCACTGTATGTCCAAAGCCTCTGTCCAAAGCCACTGTCCAAAGCCACTCTCCAAAGCCACTCTATGTCCAAAGCCACAGTCCAAAGTCACTGTGCAAAGCCACTCTCCAAAGCCACTCTATGTCCAAAGCCACTGTCCAAAGCTACTCTCCAAAGCCACTCTCCAAAGCCACTCTATGTCCAAAGCCACTGTCCAAAGCCACTGTCCAAAGCCACTCTCCAAAGCCACTCTATCTCCAAAGTCACTGTCCAAAGGTACTCTCCAAAGCCACTCTCCAAAGCCACTCTATGTCCAAAGCCACTGTCCATAGCCACTGTCCAAAGTCACTGTCCAAAGCCACTCTATGTCCAAAGCCACTGTACAAAGCCACTGTCCAAAGCCACTGTCCAAAGCAATACTATGTCCAAAGCCACTGTCCAAAGGCACTGTCCAAAGACACTCTATGTCCAAAGCCACTGTCCAAAGCCACTGTCCAAAGCCGCTGTCCAAAGCCACTCTATGTCCAAAGCCACTGTCCAAAGCCACTCTATGTCCAAAGCCACTGTCCAAAGCCACTCTCCAAAGCCACTGTCCTAAACCACTCTATGTCCAAAGCCACTGTCCAAAGCCACTCTCCAAAGCCACTGTCCAAAGCCACTCTATGTCCAAAGCCACTGTCCAAAGCCACTCTCCAAAGCCACTGTCCAAAGCCACTGTATGTCCAAAGCCACTGTATGTCCAAAGCCACTGTCCAAAGCCACTGTATGTCCAAAGCCACTGTCCAAAGCCACTGTATGTCCAAAGCCACTGTATGTCCAAAGCCACTATCCAAAGCCACTGTACGTCCAAAGCCACTTTATGTCCAAAGCCACTGTCCAAAGCCACTCTATTTCCAAAGCCACTCTATGTCCAAAGCCACTGTATGTCCAAAGCCACTGTTCAAAGCCACTGTATGTCCAAAGCCACTGTATGTCCAAAGCCACTGTCCAAAGCCACTGTATGTCCAAAGCCACTGTCCGAAGCCACTGTCCAAAGCCACTGTTCAAAGCCACTCTATGTCCAAAGCCACTGTCCAAAGCCACTCTCCAAAGCCACTGTCTAAAGCCACTGTATGTCCAAAGCCACTGTATGTCCAAAGCCACTGTCCAAAGCCACTGTATGTACAAAGCCACTGTATGTCCAAAGCCACTGTATATCCAAAGCCACTGTCCAAAGCCACTGTATGTCCAAAGCCACTGTTCAAAGCCACTCTCCAAACCACTATCCAAATCCACTCTATGTCCAAAGTCACTGTCCAAAGCCAATCACCAAAGCCACTCTCCAAAGCCACTCTATGTCCAAAGCCAGTCCAAAGCCACTCTCCAAAGCCACTCTATGTCCAAAGCAAGTCCAAAGCCACTCTCCAAAGCCACTCTCCAAAGCCACTCTATGTCCAAAGCCACTGTCCAAAGCCATTCTCCAAAGCCACTCTCCAAAGCCACTCTATGTCCAAAGCCACTGTCCAAAGCCACTCTATGTCCAAAGCCACTGTCCAAAGCCACTGTCCAAAGCCACGGTCCAAATCCACTCTATGTCCAAAGCCACTGTCCAAAGCCACTGTCCAAAGCCACTGTATGTCCAAAGCAACTGTCCAAAGCCACTGTCCAAAGCCACTGTCCAAAGCCACTCTATGTCCTAAGCCACTGTCCAAAGCCACTCTCCAAAGCCACTGTCCAAAGCCACTCTATGTCCAGAGCCACTGTCCAAAGCCACTCTCCAAAGCCACTGACCAAAGCCACTCTATGTCCAAAGCCACTGAACAAAGCCACTGTCCAAAGCCACTGATTAAAGCCACTCTATGTCCAATGCCATTGTCTAAAGCCACTGTCCAAAGCCACTGTCCAAAGCCACTCTATGTCCAAAGCCATTGTCTAAAGCCACTCTCCAAAGCCACTCTCCAAAGCCACTCTATGTCCAAAAGCACTGTTCAAAGCCACTGTCCAAAGCCACTCTCCAAAGCCACTCTATGTCCAAAGCCACTGTCCAAAGCCACTCTCCAAAGCCACTCTCCAAAGCCACTGTATGTCCAAAGCCACTGCCCAAAGCCACTGTCCAAAGCCACTCTCCAAAGCCACTCTATGTCCAAAGACACTGTCCAAAGTCACTGTCCTAAGCCACTCTCCAAAGCCACTCTATGTCCAAAGCCACTGTCCAAAGTCACTCCCAAAAGCCACTTTCCAAAGCCACTCTCCAAAGCCACTCTATGTCCACAGCCACTGTCCATAGCCACTGTCCAAAGCCACTCTCCAAAGCCACTCTATCTCCAAAGCCACTGTCCAAAGCCACTCTCCAAGGCCACTCTCCAAAGCCACTCTATGTCCAAAGCCACTGTCCATAGCCACTGTCCAAAGTCACTGTCCAAATCCACTCTATGTCCAAAGCCACTGTACAAAGCCACCGTCCAAAGCCACTGTCCAAAGCAATACTATGTCCAAAGCCACTGTCCAAAGGCACTGTCCAAAGACACTGTCCAAAGCCACTCTATGTCCAAAGCCACTGTCCAAAGCCACTCTATGTCCTAAGCCACTATCCAAAGCCACTGTCCAAAGCCACTGTCCTAAACCACTCTATTTCCAAAGCCATTGTCCAAAGCCACTATCCAAAACCACTGTCCAAAGCCAATCTATGTCCAAAGCCACTGTCCAAAGCCACTCTCCAAAGCCACTGTCCAAAGCCACTGTATGTCCAAAGCCACTGTATGTCCAAAGCCACTGTCCAAAGCGACTGTATATCAAAAGGCACTGTCCAAAGCCACTGTATGTCCAAAGCCACTTGATGTCCAAAGCCACTGTCTAAAGCCACTGTATGTCCAAAACCACTGTCCAAAGCCACTGTATGTCCAAAGCCACTGTATGTCCAAAGCCACTGTCCAAAGCCACTGTATGTCCAAAGCCACTGTATGTCCAAAGCCACTGTCCAAAGCCTCTGTATGTCCAAAGCCACTGTATGTCCAAAGCCACTGTCCAAAGCCACTGTATGTCCAAAGCCACTGTATGTCCAAAGCCACTGTCCAAAGCCACTGTATGTCCAAAGCCACTGTACAAACCACTGTCCAAATCCACTGTCCAAAGCCACTCTATGTCCAAATCTACTGTACAAAGCCACTGTCCAAAGCCACTGTCCGAAGCAATACTATGTCCAAAGCCACTGTCCAAAGCCACTGTCCAAAGCCACTGTCCAAAGCCACTCTATGTCCAAAGCCACTGTCCGAAGCCACTGTCCAAAGCCACTGTCCAAAGCCACTCTATGTCTAAAGCCACTGTCCAAAGCCACTCTCCAAAGGCACTGTCCAAAGCCACTGTATGTCCAAAGCCCCTGTATGTCCAAAGCCACTGTCCAAAGCCACTGTATGTCCAAAGCCACTGTATGTCCAAAGCCACTATCCAAAGCCACTGTATGTCCAAAGCCACTGTATATCCAAAGCCACTGTCCAAAGCCACTGTATGTCCAAAGCCACTGTATGTCCAAAGCCACTGTCTAAAGCCACTGTATGTCCAAAGCCACTGTCCAAAGCCACTGTATGTCCAAAGCCACTGTATGTCCAAAGCCACTGTCCATAGCCACTGTATGTCCAAAGCCACTCTATGTCCAAAGCCACTGTCCAAAGCCACTATATGTCCAAAGCCACTGTATGTCCAAAGCCACTGTCCAAAGCCACTCTATGTCCAAAGCCACTCTATGTCTAAAGCCACTGTATGTCCAAAGCCACTGTTCAAAGCCACTGTATGTCCAAAGCCACTGTATGTCCAAAGCCACTGTCCAAAGCCACCGTATGTCCAAAGCCACGGTATGTCCAAAGCCACTGTCAAAAGCCACCGTATGTCCAAAGCCACTGTCAAAAGCCACCGTATGTCCAAAGCCACTGTATGTCCAAAGCCACTGTCCAAAGCCACCGTATGTCGAAAGCCACTGTATGTCCAAAGCAACTATCCAAAGCCACTCTATGTCCAAAGCCACTGTATCTCCAAAGCCACTGTCCAAAGCCACGGTATGTCCAAAGCCACTGTATGTCCAAAACCACTGTCCAAAGCCACTGTATGTTCAAAGCCACTGTATGTCCAAAGCCACTGTCCAAAGCCACTGTATGTCCAAAGCCACTGTATGTCCAAAGCCACTGTCCAAAGCCACTGTATGTACAAAGCCACTGTATGTCCAAAGCCACTGTATATCCAAAGCCACTGTCCAAAGCCACTGTATGTCCAAAGCCACTGTTCAAAGCCACTCTCCAAACCACTATCCAAATCCACTCTATGTCCAAAGTCACTGTCCAAAGCCAATCGCCAAAGCCACTCTCCAAAGCCACTCTATGTCCAAAGCCAGTCCAAAGCCACTCTCCAAAGCCACTCTATGTCCAAAGCAAGTCCAAAGCTACTCTCCAAAGCCACTCTCCAAAGCCACTCTATGTCCAAAGCCACTGTCCAAAGCCATTCTCCAAAGCCACTCTCCAAAGCCACTCTATGTCCAAAGCCACTGTCCAAAGCCACTCTATGTCCAAAGCCACTGTCCAAAGCCACTCTCCAAAGCCACGGTCCAAATCCACTCTATGTCCAAAGCCACTGTCCAAAGCCACTGTCCAAAGCCACTGTCCAAAGCCACTCTATGTCCAAAGCCACTGTCCAAAGCTACTCTCCAATGCCACTGTCCAAAGCCACTCTATCTACAAAGCAACTGTCCAAAGCCACTGTCCAAAGCCACTGTCCAAAGCCACTCTATGTCCAAAGCCACTGTCCAAAGCCACTCTCCAAAGCCACTGTCCAAAGCCACTCTATTTCCAAAGCCACTCTATGTCCAAAGCCACTGTATGTCCAAAGCCACTGTTCAAAGCCACTGTATGTCCAAAGCCACTGTATGTCCAAAGCCACTGTCCAAAGCCACTGTATGTCCAAAGCCACTGTCCGAAGCCACTGTCCAAAGCCACTGTTCAAAGCCACTCTATGTCCAAAGCCACTGTCCAAAGCCACTCTCCAAAGCCACTGTCTAAAGCCACTGTATGTCCAAAGCCACTGTATGTCCAAAGCCACTGTCCAAAGCCACTGTATGTACAAAGCCACTGTATGTCCAAAGCCACTGTATATCCAAAGCCACTGTCCAAAGCCACTGTATGTCCAAAGCCACTGTTCAAAGCCACTCTCCAAACCACTATCCAAATCCACTCTATGTCCAAAGTCACTGTCCAAAGCCAATCACCAAAGCCACTCTCCAAAGCCACTCTATGTCCAAAGCCAGTCCAAAGCCACTCTCCAAAGCCACTCTATGTCCAAAGCAAGTCCAAAGCCACTCTCCAAAGCCACTCTCCAAAGCCACTCTATGTCCAAAGCCACTGTCCAAAGCCATTCTCCAAAGCCACTCTCCAAAGCCACTCTATGTCCAAAGCCACTGTCCAAAGCCACTCTATGTCCAAAGCCACTGTCCAAAGCCACTGTCCAAAGCCACGGTCCAAATCCACTCTATGTCCAAAGCCACTGTCCAAAGCCACTGTCCAAAGCCACTGTATGTCCAAAGCAACTGTCCAAAGCCACTGTCCAAAGCCACTGTCCAAAGCCACTCTATGTCCTAAGCCACTGTCCAAAGCCACTCTCCAAAGCCACTGTCCAAAGCCACTCTATGTCCAGAGCCACTGTCCAAAGCCACTCTCCAAAGCCACTGACCAAAGCCACTCTATGTCCAAAGCCACTGAACAAAGCCACTGTCCAAAGCCACTGATTAAAGCCACTCTATGTCCAATGCCATTGTCTAAAGCCACTGTCCAAAGCCACTGTCCAAAGCCACTCTATGTCCAAAGCCATTGTCTAAAGCCACTCTCCAAAGCCACTCTCCAAAGCCACTCTATGTCCAAAAGCACTGTTCAAAGCCACTGTCCAAAGCCACTCTCCAAAGCCACTCTATGTCCAAAGCCACTGTCCAAAGCCACTCTCCAAAGCCACTCTCCAAAGCCACTGTATGTCCAAAGCCACTGCCCAAAGCCACTGTCCAAAGCCACTCTCCAAAGCCACTCTATGTCCAAAGACACTGTCCAAAGTCACTGTCCTAAGCCACTCTCCAAAGCCACTCTATGTCCAAAGCCACTGTCCAAAGTCACTCCCAAAAGCCACTTTCCAAAGCCACTCTCCAAAGCCACTCTATGTCCACAGCCACTGTCCATAGCCACTGTCCAAAGCCACTCTCCAAAGCCACTCTATCTCCAAAGCCACTGTCCAAAGCCACTCTCCAAGGCCACTCTCCAAAGCCACTCTATGTCCAAAGCCACTGTCCATAGCCACTGTCCAAAGTCACTGTCCAAATCCACTCTATGTCCAAAGCCACTGTACAAAGCCACCGTCCAAAGCCACTGTCCAAAGCAATACTATGTCCAAAGCCACTGTCCAAAGGCACTGTCCAAAGACACTGTCCAAAGCCACTCTATGTCCAAAGCCACTGTCCAAAGCCACTCTATGTCCTAAGCCACTATCCAAAGCCACTGTCCAAAGCCACTGTCCTAAACCACTCTATTTCCAAAGCCATTGTCCAAAGCCACTATCCAAAACCACTGTCCAAAGCCAATCTATGTCCAAAGCCACTGTCCAAAGCCACTCTCCAAAGCCACTGTCCAAAGCCACTGTATGTCCAAAGCCACTGTATGTCCAAAGCCACTGTCCAAAGCGACTGTATATCAAAAGGCACTGTCCAAAGCCACTGTATGTCCAAAGCCACTTGATGTCCAAAGCCACTGTCTAAAGCCACTGTATGTCCAAAACCACTGTCCAAAGCCACTGTATGTCCAAAGCCACTGTATGTCCAAAGCCACTGTCCAAAGCCACTGTATGTCCAAAGCCACTGTATGTCCAAAGCCACTGTCCAAAGCCTCTGTATGTCCAAAGCCACTGTATGTCCAAAGCCACTGTCCAAAGCCACTGTATGTCCAAAGCCACTGTATGTCCAAAGCCACTGTCCAAAGCCACTGTATGTCCAAAGCCACTGTACAAACCACTGTCCAAATCCACTGTCCAAAGCCACTCTATGTCCAAATCTACTGTACAAAGCCACTGTCCAAAGCCACTGTCCGAAGCAATACTATGTCCAAAGCCACTGTCCAAAGCCACTGTCCAAAGCCACTGTCCAAAGCCACTCTATGTCCAAAGCCACTGTCCGAAGCCACTGTCCAAAGCCACTGTCCAAAGCCACTCTATGTCTAAAGCCACTGTCCAAAGCCACTCTCCAAAGGCACTGTCCAAAGCCACTGTATGTCCAAAGCCCCTGTATGTCCAAAGCCACTGTCCAAAGCCACTGTATGTCCAAAGCCACTGTATGTCCAAAGCCACTATCCAAAGCCACTGTATGTCCAAAGCCACTGTATATCCAAAGCCACTGTCCAAAGCCACTGTATGTCCAAAGCCACTGTATGTCCAAAGCCACTGTCTAAAGCCACTGTATGTCCAAAGCCACTGTCCAAAGCCACTGTATGTCCAAAGCCACTGTATGTCCAAAGCCACTGTCCATAGCCACTGTATGTCCAAAGCCACTCTATGTCCAAAGCCACTGTCCAAAGCCACTATATGTCCAAAGCCACTGTATGTCCAAAGCCACTGTCCAAAGCCACTCTATGTCCAAAGCCACTCTATGTCTAAAGCCACTGTATGTCCAAAGCCACTGTTCAAAGCCACTGTATGTCCAAAGCCACTGTATGTCCAAAGCCACTGTCCAAAGCCACCGTATGTCCAAAGCCACGGTATGTCCAAAGCCACTGTCAAAAGCCACCGTATGTCCAAAGCCACTGTCAAAAGCCACCGTATGTCCAAAGCCACTGTATGTCCAAAGCCACTGTCCAAAGCCACCGTATGTCGAAAGCCACTGTATGTCCAAAGCAACTATCCAAAGCCACTCTATGTCCAAAGCCACTGTATCTCCAAAGCCACTGTCCAAAGCCACGGTATGTCCAAAGCCACTGTATGTCCAAAACCACTGTCCAAAGCCACTGTATGTTCAAAGCCACTGTATGTCCAAAGCCACTGTCCAAAGCCACTGTATGTCCAAAGCCACTGTATGTCCAAAGCCACTGTCCAAAGCCACTGTATGTACAAAGCCACTGTATGTCCAAAGCCACTGTATATCCAAAGCCACTGTCCAAAGCCACTGTATGTCCAAAGCCACTGTTCAAAGCCACTCTCCAAACCACTATCCAAATCCACTCTATGTCCAAAGTCACTGTCCAAAGCCAATCGCCAAAGCCACTCTCCAAAGCCACTCTATGTCCAAAGCCAGTCCAAAGCCACTCTCCAAAGCCACTCTATGTCCAAAGCAAGTCCAAAGCTACTCTCCAAAGCCACTCTCCAAAGCCACTCTATGTCCAAAGCCACTGTCCAAAGCCATTCTCCAAAGCCACTCTCCAAAGCCACTCTATGTCCAAAGCCACTGTCCAAAGCCACTCTATGTCCAAAGCCACTGTCCAAAGCCACTCTCCAAAGCCACGGTCCAAATCCACTCTATGTCCAAAGCCACTGTCCAAAGCCACTGTCCAAAGCCACTGTCCAAAGCCACTCTATGTCCAAAGCCACTGTCCAAAGCTACTCTCCAATGCCACTGTCCAAAGCCACTCTATCTACAAAGCAACTGTCCAAAGCCACTGTCCAAAGCCACTGTCCAAAGCCACTCTATGTCCAAAGCCACTGTCCAAAGCCACTCTCCAAAGCCACTGTCCAAAGCCACTCTATGTCCAGAGCCACTGTCCAAAGCCACTCTCCAAAGCCACTGACCAAAGCCACTCTATGTCCAAAGCCACTGAACAAAGCCACTGTCCAAAGCCACTGACCAAAGCCACTCTATGTCCAATGCCATTGTCCAAAGCCACTGTCCAAAGCCACTGTCCAAAGCCACTCTATGTCCAAAGCCATTGTCTAAAGCCACTCTCCAAAGCCACTCTCCAAAGCCACTCTATGTCCAAAAGCACTGTTCAAAGCCACTGTCCAAAGCCACTCTCCAAAGTCACTCTATGTCCAAAGCCACTGTCCAAAGCCACTCTCCAAAGCCACTCTCCAAAGCCACTGTATGTCCAAAGCCACTGTCCAAAGCCACTGTCCAAAGCCACTCTCCAAAGCCACTCTATGTCCAAAGCCACTGTCCAAAGTCACTGTCCTAAGCCACTCTCCAAAGCCACTCTATGTCCAAAGCCACTCTCCAAAGCCACTCTCCAAAGCCACTCTATGTCCAAAGACACTGTCCATAGCCACTGTCCAAAGCCAATCTCCAAAGCCACTCTATCTTCAAAGCCACTGTCCAAAGCCACTCTCCAAGGCCACTCTCCAAAGCCACTATATGTTCAAAGCCACTGTCCATAGCCACTGTCCAAAGTCACTGTCCAAATACACTCTATGTCCAAAGCCACTGTACAAAGCCACCGTCCAAAGCCACTGTCCAAAGCAATACTATGTCCAAAGCCACTGTCCAAAGGCACTGTCCAAAGACACTGTCCAAAGCCACTCTATGTCCAAAGCCACTGTCCAAAGCCACTCTATGTCCTAAGCCATATCCAAAGCCACTGTCCAAAGCCACTGTCCTAAACCACTCTATTTCCAAAGCCATTGTCCAAAGCCACTATCCAAAACCACTGTCCAAAGCCACTCTATGTCCAAAGCCACTGTCCAAAGCCACTCTCCAAAGCCACTGTCCAAAGCCACTGTATGTCCAAAGCCACTGTATGTCCAAAGCCACTGTCCAAAGCGACTGTATGTCCAAAGCCACTGTCCAAAGCCACTGTATGTCCAAAGCCACTGTATGTCCAAAGCCACTATCCAAAGCCACTGTATGTCCAAAGCCACTGTATATCCAAAGGCACTGTCCAAAGCCACTGTTTGTCCAAAGCCACTTGATGTCCAAAGCCACTGTCTAAAGCCACTGTATGTCCAAAACCACTGTCCAAAGCCACTGTATGTCCAAAGCCACTGTATGTCCAAAGCCACTGTCCAAAGCCACTGTATGTCCAAAGCCACTGTATGTCCAAAGCCACTGTCCAAAGCCACTGTATGTCCAAAGCCACTGTATGTCCAAAGCCACTGTCCAAAGCCACTGTATGTCCAAAGCCACTGTATGTCCAAAGCCACTGTCCAAAGCCACTGTATGTCCAAAGCCACTGTACAAACCACTGTCCAAATCCACTGTCCAAAGCCACTCTATGTCCAAATCCACTGTACAAAGCCACTGTCCAAAGCCACTATCCGAAGCAATACTATGTCCAAAGCCACTGTCCAAAGCCACTGTCCAAAGCCACTGTCCAAAGCCACTCTATGTCCAAAGCCACTGTCCGAAGCCACTGTCCAAAGCCACTGTCCAAAGCCACTCTATGTCCAAAGCCACTGTCCAAAGCCACTCTCCAAAGCCACTGTCCAAAGCCACTGTATGTCCAAAGCCCCTGTATGTCCAAAGCCACTGTCCAAAGCCACTGTATGTCCAAAGCCACTGTATGTCCAAAGCCACTATCCAAAGCCACTGTATGACCAAAGCCACTGTATATCCAAAGCCACTGTCCAAAGCCACTGTATGTCCAAAGCCACTGTATGTCCAAAGCCACTGTCTAAAGCCACTGTATGTCCAAAGCCACTGTCCAAAGCCACTGTATGTCCAAAGCCACTGTATGTCCAAAACCACTTTCCATAGCCACTGTATGTCCAAAGCCACTCTATGTCCAAAGCCACTGTCCAAAGCCACTATATGTCCAAAGCCACTGTATGTCCAAAGCCACTGTCCAAAGCCACTCTATGTCCAAAGCCACTCTATGTCTAAAGCCACTTTATGTCCAAAGCCACTGTTCAAAGCCACTGTATGTCCAAAGCCACTGTATGTCCAAAGCCACTGTCCAAAGCCACCGTATGTCCAAAGCCACGGTATGTCCAAAGCCACTGTCAAAAGCCACCGTATGTCCAAAGCCACTGTCAAAAGACACCGTATGTCCAAAGCCACTGTATGTCCAAAGCCACTGTCCAAAGCCACCGTATGTCGAAAGCCACTGTATGTCCAAAGCCACTATCCAAAGCCACTGTATGTCCAAAGCCACTGTATGTCCAAAGCCACTGTCCAAAGCCACTGTATGTCCAAAGCCACTGTATGTCCAAAACCACTGTCCAAACACACTGTATGTCCAAAGCCACTGTCCAAAGCCACTGTATGTACAAAGCCACTGTATGTCCAAAGCCACTGTATATCCAAAGCTACTGTCCAAAGCCACTGTATGTCCAAAGCCACTGTTCAAAGCCACTCTCCAAACCACTATCCAAATCCACTCTATGTCCAATGTCACTGTCCAAAGCCAATCGCCAAAGCCACTCTCCAAAGCCACTCTATGTCCAAAGCCAGTCCAAAGCCACTCTCCAAAGCCACTCTATGTCCAAAGCAATTCCAAAGCCACTCTCCAAAGCCACTCTCCAAAGCCACACTATGTCCAAAGCCACTGTCCAAAGCCATTCTCCAAAGCCACTCTCCAAAGCCACTCTATGTCCAAAGCCACTGTCCAAAGCCACTCTATGTCCAAAGCCACTGTCCAAAGCCACTGTCCAAAGCCACGGTCCAAATCCACTCTATGTCCAAAGCCACTGTCCAAAGCCACTGTCCAAAGCCACTGTCCAAAGCCACTCTATGTCCAAAGCCACTGTCCAAAGCCACTCTCCAATGCCACTGTCCAAAGCCACTCTATCTACAAAGCAACTGTCCAAAGCCACTGTCCAAAGCCACTGTCCAAAGCCACTCTATGTCCAAAGCCACTGTCCAAAGCCACTCTCCAAAGCCACTCTCCAAAGCCACTCTATGTCCAGAGCCACTGTCCAAAGCCACTCTCCAAAGCCACTGACCAAAGCCACTCTATGTCCAAAGCCATTGTCCAAAGCCACTGTCCAAAGCCACTGTCCAAAGCCACTCTATGTCCAAAGCCATTGTCTAAAGCCACTCTCCAAAGCCACTCTCCAAAGCCACTCTATGTCCAAAAGCACTGTTCAAAGCCACTGTCCAAAGCCACTCTCCAAAGCCTCTCTATGTCCAAAGCCACTGTCCAAAGCCACTCTCCAAAGCCACTCTCCAAAGCCACTGTATGTCCAAAGCCACTGTCCAATGCCACTGTCCAAAGCCACTCTCCAAAGCCACTCTATGTCCAAAGCCACTGTCCAAAGTCACTGTCCTAAGCCACTCTCCAAAGCCACTCTATGTCCAAAGCCACTGTCCAAAGCCACTCCCCAAAGCCACTCTCCAAAGCCACTCTCCAAAGCCACTCTATGTCCAAAGCCACTGTCCATAGCCACTCTCCAAAGCCACTCTCCAAAGCCACTCTATGTCCAAAGCCACTGTCCATAGCCACTGTCCAAAGTCACTGTCCAAATCCACTCTATGTCCAAAGCCACTGTACAAAGCCACCGTCCAAAGCCACTGTCCAAAGCAATACTATGTCCAAAGCCACTGTCCAAAGGCACTGTCCAAAGACACTGTCCAAAGCCACTCTATGTCCAAAGCCACTGTCCAAAGCCACTCTATGTCCTAAGCCACTATCTAAAGCCACTGTCCAAAGCCACTGTCCTAAACCACTCTATTTCCAAAGCCATTGTCCAAAGCCACTATCCAAAACCACTGTCCAAAGCCACTCTATGTCCAAAGCCACTGTCCAAAGCCACTCTCCAAAGCCACTGTCCAAAGCCACTGTATGTCCAAAGCCACTGTATGTCCAAAGCCACTGTCCAAAGCGACTGTATGTCCAAAGCCACTGTCCAAAGCCACTGTATGTCCAAAGCCACTGTATGTCCAAAGCCACTATCCAAAGCCACTGTATGTCCAAAGCCACTGTATATCCAAAGGCACTGTCCAAAGCCACTGTATGTCCAAAGCCACTTGATGTCCAAAGCCACTGTCTAAAGCCACTGTATGTCCAAAACAACTGTCCAAAGCCACTGTATGTCCAAAGCCACTGTATGTCCAAAGCCACTGTCCAAAGACACTGTATGTCCAAAGCCACTGTATGTCCAAAGCCACTGTCCAAAGCCACTGTATGTCCAAAGCCACTGTATGTCCAAAGCCACTGTCCAAAGCCACTGTATGTCCAAAGCCACTGTATGTCCAAAGCCACTGTCCAAAGCCACTGTATGTCCAAAGCCACTGTACAAACCACTGTCCAAATCCACTGTCCAAAGCCACTCTATGTCCAAATCCACTGTACAAAGCCACTGTCCAAAGCCACTGTCCGAAGCAATACTATGTCCAAAGCCACTGTCCAAAGCCACTGTCCAAAGCCACTGTCCAAAGCCACTCTATGTCCAAAGCCACTGTCCGAAGCCACTGTCCAAAGCCACTGTCCAAAGCCACTCTATGTCCAAAGCCACTGTCCAAAGCCACTCTCCAAAGCCACTGTCCAAAGCCACTGTATGTCCAAAGCCCCTGTATGTCCAAAGCCACTGTCCAAAGCCACTGTATGTCCAAAGCCACTGTATGTCCAAAGCCACTATACAAAGCCACTGTATGTCCAAAGCCACTGTATATCCAAAGCCACTGTCCAAAGCCACTGTATGTCCAAAGCCACTGTATGTCCAAAGCCACTGTCTAAAGCCACTGTATGTCCAAAGCCACTGTCCAAAGCCACTGTATGTCCAAAGCCACTGTATGTCCAAAGCCACTGTCCATAGCCACTGTATGTCCAAAGCCACTCTATGTCCAAAGCCACTGTCCAAAGCCACTATATGTCCAAAGCCACTGTATGTCCAAAGCCACTGTCCAAAGCCACTCTATGTCCATAGCCACTCTATGTCTAAAGCCACTGTATGTCCAAAGCCACTGTTCAAAGCCACTGTATGTCCAAAGCCACTGTATGTCCAAAGCCACTGTCCAAAGCCACCGTATGTCCAAAGCCACGGTATGTCCAAAGCCACTGTCAAAAGCCACCGTATGTCCAAAGCCACTGTCAAAAGCCACGGTATGTCCAAAGCCACTGTATGTCCAAAGCTACTGTCCAAAGCCACCGTATGTCGAAAGCCACTGTATGTCCAAAGCCACTATCCAAAGCCACTGTATGTCCAAAGCCACTGTATGTCCAAAGCCACTGTCCAAAGCCACTGTATGTCCAAAGCCACTGTATGTCCAAAACCACTGTCCAAAGCCACTGTATGTCCAAAGCCACTGTATGTCCAAAGCCACTGTCCAAAGCCACCGTATGTCCAAAGCCACTGTATGTCCAAAGCCACTGTCCAAAGCAACCGTATGTCCAAAGCCACTGTATGTCCAAAGCCACTGTCCAAAGCCACCGTATGTCCAAAGCCACTGTATGTCCAAAGCCACTCTCCAAAGCCACTGTATGTCCAAAGCCACTGTATGTCCAAAGCCACTGTCCAAAGCCACTCTATGTCCAAAGCCACTCTATGTCCAAAGCCACTGTATGTCCAAAGCCACTGTTCAAAGCCACTGTATGTCCAAAGCCACTGTATGTCCAAAGCCACTGTCCAAAGCCACCGTATGTCCAAAGCCACGGTATGTCCAAAGCCACTGTCAAAAGCCACCGTATGTCCAAAGCCACTGTATGTCCAAAGCCACTGTCCAAAGCCACCGTATGTCGAAAGCCACTGTATGTCCAAAGCCACTATCCAAAGCCACTGTATGTCCAAAGCCACTGTATGTCCAAAGCCACTGTATGTCCAAAGCCACTGTCCAAAGCCACTGTATGTCCAAAGCCACTGTATGTCCAAAACCACTGTCCAAAGCCAATGTATGTCCAAAGCCACTGTATGTCCAAAGCCACTGTACAAAGCCACTATATGTCCAAAGCCACTGTATGTCCAAAGCCACTGTCCAAAGCAACCGTATGTCCAAAGCCACTGTATGTCCAAAGCCACTGTCCAAAGCCACCGTATGTCCAAAGCCACTGTATGTCCAAAGCCACTCTCCAAAGCCACTCTCCAAAGCCACTCTATGTCCAAAGCCACTGTCCAAAGCCACTGTCCAAAGCCACTGTCCAAAGCCACTCTATGTCCAAAGCCACTATCCAAAGCCACTCTCCAAAGCCACTCTCCAAAGCCACTCTATGTCCAAAGCCACTGTCCAAAGCCACTCTCCAAACCACTATCCAAAGCCACTCTATGTACAAAGTCACTGTCCAAAGCCAATCCCCAAAGCCACTCTCCAAAGCCACTCTATGTCCAAAAGTCCAAAGCCACTCTCCAAAGCCACTCTATGTCCAAAGCCAGTCCAAAGCCACTCTCCAAAGCCACTCTCCAAAGCCACTCTATGTCCAAAGCCACTGTCCAAAGCCATTCTCCAAAGCCACTCTCCAAAGCCACTCTATGTCCAAAGCCACTGTCCAAAGCCACTCTATGTCCAAAGCCACTGTCCAAAGCCACTGTCCAAAGCCACGGTCCAAAGCCACTCTATGTCCAAAGCCACTGTCCAAAGCCACTGTCCAAAGCCACTGTCCAAAGCCACTCTATGTCCAAAGCCACTGTCCAAAGCCACTCTCCAATGCCACTGTCCAAAGCCACTCTATCTACAAAGTCACTGTCCAAAGCCACTGTCTAAAGTCACTGTCCAAAGCCACTCTATGTCCAAAGCAACTGTCCAAAGCCACTGTCCAAAGCCACTGTCCAAAGCCACTCTATGTCCAAAGCCACTGTCCAAAGCCACTCTATGTCCAGAGCCACTGTCCAAAGCCACTCACCAAAGCCACTGACCAAAGCCACTCTATGTCCAAAACCACTGAACAAAGCCACTGTCCAAAGCCACTGACCAAAGCCACTCTATGTCCAATGCCATTGTCCAAAGCCACTGTCCAAAGCCACTGTCCAAAGCCACTCTATGTCCAAAGCAATTGTCTAAACCACTCTCCAAAGCCATTCTCCAAAGCCACTCTATGTCCAAAAGCACTGTCCAAAGCCACTGTCCAAAGCCACTCTCCAAAGCCACTCTATGTCCAAATCGACTGTCCAAAGCCACTCTCCAAAGCCACTATCCAAAGCCACTGTATGTCCAAAGCCTCTGTCCAAAGCCACTGTCCAAAGCCACTCTCCAAAGCCACTCTATGTCCAAAACCACAGTCCAAAGTCACTGTGCAAAGCCACTCTCCAAAGCCACTCTATGTCCAAAGCCACTGTCCAAAGCCACTCTCCAAAGCCACTGTCCAAAGCCACTCTATGTCCAAAGCCACTGTCCGAAGCCACTGTCCAAAGCCACTGTCCAAAGCCACTCTATGTCCAAAGCCACTGTCCAAAGCCACTCTCCAAAGCCACTGTCCAAAGCCACTGTATGTCCAAAGCCCCTGTATGTCCAAAGCCACTGTCCAAAGCCACTGTATGTCCAAAGCCACTGTATGTCCAAAGCCACTATACAAAGCCACTGTATGTCCAAAGCCACTGTATATCCAAAGCCACTGTCCAAAGCCACTGTATGTCCAAAGCCACTGTATGTCCAAAGCCACTGTCTAAAGCCACTGTATGTCCAAAGCCACTGTCCAAAGCCACTGTATGTCCAAAGCCACTGTATGTCCAAAGCCACTGTCCATAGCCACTGTATGTCCAAAGCCACTCTATGTCCAAAGCCACTGTCCAAAGCCACTATATGTCCAAAGCCACTGTATGTCCAAAGCCACTGTCCAAAGCCACTCTATGTCCATAGCCACTCTATGTCTAAAGCCACTGTATGTCCAAAGCCACTGTTCAAAGCCACTGTATGTCCAAAGCCACTGTATGTCCAAAGCCACTGTCCAAAGCCACCGTATGTCCAAAGCCACGGTATGTCCAAAGCCACTGTCAAAAGCCACCGTATGTCCAAAGCCACTGTCAAAAGCCACCGTATGTCCAAAGCCACTGTATGTCCAAAGCTACTGTCCAAAGCCACCGTATGTCGAAAGCCACTGTATGTCCAAAGCCACTATCCAAAGCCACTGTATGTCCAAAGCCACTGTATGTCCAAAGCCACTGTCCAAAGCCACTGTATGTCCAAAGCCACTGTATGTCCAAAACCACTGTCCAAAGCCACTGTATGTCCAAAGCCACTGTATGTCCAAAGCCACTGTCCAAAGCCACCGTATGTCCAAAGCCACTGTATGTCCAAAGCCACTGTCCAAAGCAACCGTATGTCCAAAGCCACTGTATGTCCAAAGCCACTGTCCAAAGCCACCGTATGTCCAAAGCCACTGTATGTCCAAAGCCACTCTCCAAAGCCACTGTATGTCCAAAGCCACTGTATGTCCAAAGCCACTGTCCAAAGCCACTCTATGTCCAAAGCCACTCTATGTCCAAAGCCACTGTATGTCCAAAGCCACTGTTCAAAGCCACTGTATGTCCAAAGCCACTGTATGTCCAAAGCCACTGTCCAAAGCCACCGTATGTCCAAAGCCACGGTATGTCCAAAGCCACTGTCAAAAGCCACCGTATGTCCAAAGCCACTGTATGTCCAAAGCCACTGTCCAAAGCCACCGTATGTCGAAAGCCACTGTATGTCCAAAGCCACTATCCAAAGCCACTGTATGTCCAAAGCCACTGTATGTCCAAAGCCACTGTATGTCCAAAGCCACTGTCCAAAGCCACTGTATGTCCAAAGCCACTGTATGTCCAAAACCACTGTCCAAAGCCAATGTATGTCCAAAGCCACTGTATGTCCAAAGCCACTGTACAAAGCCACTATATGTCCAAAGCCACTGTATGTCCAAAGCCACTGTCCAAAGCAACCGTATGTCCAAAGCCACTGTATGTCCAAAGCCACTGTCCAAAGCCACCGTATGTCCAAAGCCACTGTATGTCCAAAGCCACTCTCCAAAGCCACTCTCCAAAGCCACTCTATGTCCAAAGCCACTGTCCAAAGCCACTGTCCAAAGCCACTGTCCAAAGCCACTCTATGTCCAAAGCCACTATCCAAAGCCACTCTCCAAAGCCACTCTCCAAAGCCACTCTATGTCCAAAGCCACTGTCCAAAGCCACTCTCCAAACCACTATCCAAAGCCACTCTATGTACAAAGTCACTGTCCAAAGCCAATCCCCAAAGCCACTCTCCAAAGCCACTCTATGTCCAAAAGTCCAAAGCCACTCTCCAAAGCCACTCTATGTCCAAAGCCAGTCCAAAGCCACTCTCCAAAGCCACTCTCCAAAGCCACTCTATGTCCAAAGCCACTGTCCAAAGCCATTCTCCAAAGCCACTCTCCAAAGCCACTCTATGTCCAAAGCCACTGTCCAAAGCCACTCTATGTCCAAAGCCACTGTCCAAAGCCACTGTCCAAAGCCACGGTCCAAAGCCACTCTATGTCCAAAGCCACTGTCCAAAGCCACTGTCCAAAGCCACTGTCCAAAGCCACTCTATGTCCAAAGCCACTGTCCAAAGCCACTCTCCAATGCCACTGTCCAAAGCCACTCTATCTACAAAGTCACTGTCCAAAGCCACTGTCTAAAGTCACTGTCCAAAGCCACTCTATGTCCAAAGCAACTGTCCAAAGCCACTGTCCAAAGCCACTGTCCAAAGCCACTCTATGTCCAAAGCCACTGTCCAAAGCCACTCTATGTCCAGAGCCACTGTCCAAAGCCACTCACCAAAGCCACTGACCAAAGCCACTCTATGTCCAAAACCACTGAACAAAGCCACTGTCCAAAGCCACTGACCAAAGCCACTCTATGTCCAATGCCATTGTCCAAAGCCACTGTCCAAAGCCACTGTCCAAAGCCACTCTATGTCCAAAGCAATTGTCTAAACCACTCTCCAAAGCCATTCTCCAAAGCCACTCTATGTCCAAAAGCACTGTCCAAAGCCACTGTCCAAAGCCACTCTCCAAAGCCACTCTATGTCCAAATCGACTGTCCAAAGCCACTCTCCAAAGCCACTATCCAAAGCCACTGTATGTCCAAAGCCTCTGTCCAAAGCCACTGTCCAAAGCCACTCTCCAAAGCCACTCTATGTCCAAAACCACAGTCCAAAGTCACTGTGCAAAGCCACTCTCCAAAGCCACTCTATGTCCAAAGCCACTGTTCAAAGCTACTCTCCAAAGCCACTCTCCAAAGCCACTCTATGTCCAAAGCCACTGTCCAAAGCCACTGTCCAAAGCCACTCTCCAAAGCCACTCTATCTCCAAAGTCACTGTCCAAAGGCACTCTCCAAAGCCACTCTCCAAAGTCACTCTATGTCCAAAGCCACTGTCCATAGCCACTGTCCAATGTCACTGTCCAAAGCCACTCTATGTCCAAAGCCACTGTACAAAGCCACTGTCCAAAGCCACTGTCCAAAGCAATACTATGTCCAAAGCCACTGTCCAAAGGCACTGTCCAAAGACACTCTATGTCCAAAGCCACTGTCCAAAGCCACTGTCCAAAGCCGCTGTCCAAAGCCACTCTATGTCCAAAGCCACTGTCCAAAGCCACTCTATGTCCAAAGCCACTGTCCAAAGCCACTCTCCAAAGCCACTGTCCTAAACCACTCTATGTCCAAAGCCACTGTCCAAAGCCACTCTCCAAAGCCACTGTCCAAAGCCACTCTATGTCCAAAGCCACTGTCCAAAGCCACTCTCCAAAGCCACTGTCCAAAGCCACTGTATGTCCAAAGCCACTGTATGTCCAAAGCCACTGTCCAAAGCCACTGTATGTCCAAAGCCACTGTCCAAAGCCACTGTATGTCCAAAGCCACTGTATGTCCAAAGCCACTATCCAAAGCCACTGTACGTCCAAAGCCACTTTATGTCCAAAGCCACTGTCCAAAGCCACTCTATTTCCAAAGCCACTCTATGTCCAAAGCCACTGTATGTCCAAAGCCACTGTTCAAAGCCACTGTATGTCCAAAGCCACTGTATGTCCAAAGCCACTGTATGTCCAAAGCCACTGTATGTCCAAAGCCACTATCCAAAGCCACTGTACGTCCAAAGCCACTTTATGTCCAAAGCCACTGTCCAAAGCCACTCTATTTCCAAAGCCACTCTATGTCCAAAGCCACTGTATGTCCAAAGCCACTGTTCAAAGCCACTGTATGTCCAAAGCCACTGTATGTCCAAAGCCACTGTCCAAAGCCACTGTATGTCCAAAGCCACTGTCCGAAGCCACTGTCCAAAGCCACTGTTCAAAGCCACTCTATGTCCAAAGCCACTGTCCAAAGCCACTCTCCAAAGCCACTGTCTAAAGCCACTGTATGTCCAAAGCCACTGTATGTCCAAAGCCACTGTCCAAAGCCACTGTATGTACAAAGCCACTGTATGTCCAAAGCCACTGTATATCCAAAGCTACTGTCCAAAGCCACTGTATGTCCAAAGCCACTGTTCAAAGCCACTCTCCAAACCACTATCCAAATCCACTCTATGTCCAAAGTCACTGTCCAAAGCCAATCACCAAAGCCACTCTCCAAAGCCACTCTATGTCCAAAGCCAGTCCAAAGCCACTCTCCAAAGCCACTCTATGTCCAAAGCAAGTCCAAAGCCACTCTCCAAAGCCACTCTCCAAAGCAACTCTATGTCCAAAGCCACTGTCCAAAGCCATTCTCCAAAGCCACTCTCCAAAGCCACTCTATGTCCAAAGCCACTGTCCAAAGTCACTCTATGTCCAAAGCCACTGTCCAAAGCCACTGTCCAAAGCCACGGTCCAAATCCACTCTATGTCCAAAGCCACTGTCCAAAGCCACTGTCCAAAGCCACTGTATGTCCAAAGCAACTGTCCAAAGCCACTGTCCAAAGCCACTGTCCAAAGCCACTCTATGTCCTAAGCCACTGTCCAAAGCCACTCTCCAAAGCCACTGTCCAAAGCCACTCTATGTCCAGAGCCACTGTCCAAAGCCACTCTCCAAAGCCACTGACCAAAGCCACTCTATGTCCAAAGCCACTGAACAAAGCCACTGTCCAAAGCCACTGACCAAAGCCACTCTATGTCCAATGCCATTGTCTAAAGCCACTGTCCAAAGCCACTGTCCAAAGCCACTCTATGTCCAAAGCCATTGTCTAAAGCCACTCTCCAAAGCCACTCTCCAAAGCCACTCTATGTCCAAAAGCACTGTTCAAAGCCACTGTCCAAAGCCACTCTCCAAAGCCACTCTATGTCCAAAGCCACTGTCCAAAGCCACTCTCCAAAGCCACTCTCCAAAGCCACTGTATGTCCAAAGCAACTGTCCAAAGCCACTGTCCAAAGCCACTCTCCAAAGCCACTCTATGTCCAAAGCCACTGTCCAAAGTCACTGTCCTAAGCCACTCTCCAAAGCCACTCTATGTCCAAAGCCACTGTCCAAAGTCACTCCCCAAAGCCACTTTCCAAAGCCACTCTCCAAAGCCACTCTATGTCCAAAGCCACTGTCCATAGCCACTGTCCAAAGCCACTCTCCAAAGCCACTCTATCTCCAAAGCCACTGTCCAAAGCCACTCTCCAAGGCCACTCTCCAAAGCCACTCTATGTCCAAAGCCACTGTCCATAGCCACTGTCCAAAGTCACTGTCCAAATCCACTCTATGTCCAAAGCCACTGAACAAAGCCACCGTCCAAAGCCACTGTCCAAAGCAATACTATGTCCAAAGCCACTGTCCAAAGGCACTGTCCAAAGACACTGTCCAAAGCCACTCTATGTCCAAAGCCACTGTCCAAAGCCACTCTATGTCCTAAGCCACTATCCAAAGCCACTGTCCAAAGCCACTGTCCTAAACCACTCTATTTCCAAAGCCATTGTCCAAAGCCACTATCCAAAACCACTGTCCAAAGCCACTCTATGTCCAAAGCCACTGTCCAAAGCCACTCTCCAAAGCCACTGTCCAAAGCCACTGTATGTCCAAAGCCACTGTATGTCCAAAGCCACTGTCCAAAGCGACTGTATATCAAAAGGCACTGTCCAAAGCCACTGTATGTCCAAAGCCACTTGATGTCCAAAGCCACTGTCTAAAGCCACTGTATGTCCAAAACCACTGTCCAAAGCCACTGTATCTCCAAAGCCACTGTATGTCCAAAGCCACTGTCCAAAGCCACTGTATGTCCAAAGCCACTGTATGTCCAAAGCCACTGTCCAAAGCCACTGTATGTCCAAAGCCACTGTATGTCCAAAGCCACTGTCCAAAGCCACTGTATGTCCAAAGCCACTGTATGTCCAAAGCCACTGTCCAAAGCCACTGTATGTCCAAAGCCACTGTACAAACCACTGTTCAAATCCACTGTCCAAAGCCACTCTATGTCCAAATCCACTGTACAAAGCCACTGTCCAAAGCCACTGTCCGAAGCAATACTATGTCCAAAGCCACTGTCCAAAGCCACTGTCCAAAGCCACTGTCCAAAGCCACTCTATGTCCAAAGCCACTGTCCGAAGCCACTGTCCAAAGCCACTGTCCAAAGCCACTCTATGTCCAAAGCCACTGTCCAAAGCCACTCTCCAAAGCCACTGTCCAAAGCCAATGTATGTCCAAAGCCCCTGTATGTCCAAAGCCACTGTCCAAAGCCACTGTATGTCCAAAGCCACTGTATGTCCAAAGCCACTATCCAAAGCCACTGTATGTCCAAAGCCACTGTATATCCAAAGCCACTGTCCAAAGCCACTGTATGTCCAAAGCCACTGTATGTCCAAAGCCACTGTCTAAAGCCACTGTATGTCCAAAGCCACTGTCCAAAGCCACTGTATGTCCAAAGCCACTGTATGTCCAAAGCCACTGTCCATAGCCACTGTATGTCCAAAGCCACTCTATGTCCAAAGCCACTGTCCAAAGCCACTATATGTCCAAAGCCACTGTATGTCCAAAGCCACTGTCCAAAGCCACTCTATGTCCAAAGCCACTCTATGTCTAAAGCCACTGTATGTCCAAAGCCACTGTTCAAAGCCACTGTATGTCCAAAGCCACTGTATCTCCAAAGCCACTGTCCAAAGCCACCGTATGTCCAAAGCCACGGTATGTCCAAAGCCACTGTCAAAAGCCACCGTATGTCCAAAACCACTGTCAAAAGCCATCGTATGTCCAAAGCCACTGTATGTCCAAAGCCACTGTCCAAAGCCACCGTATGTCGAAAGCCACTGTATGTCCAAAGCCACTATCCAAAGCCACTGTATGTCCAAAGCCACTGTATCTCCAAAGCCACTGTCCAAAGCCACTGTATGTCCAAAGCCACTGTATGTCCAAAACCACTGTCCAAAGCCACTGTATGTTCAAAGCCACTGTATGTCCAAAGCCACTGTCCAAAGCCACTGTATGTCCAAAGCCACTGTATGTCCAAAGCCACTGTCCAAAGCCACTGTATGTACAAAGCCACTGTATGTCCAAAGCCACTGTATATCCAAAGCCACTGTCCAAAGCCACTGTATGTCCAAAGCCACTGTTCAAAACCACTCTCCAAACCACTATCCAAATCCACTCTATGTCCAAAGTCACTGTGCAAAGCCAATCGCCAAAGCCACTCTCCAAAGCCACTCTATGTCCAAAGTCAGTCCAAAGCCACTCTCCAAAGCCACTCTATGTCCAAAGCAAGTCCAAAGCCACTCTCCAAAGCCACTCTCCAAAGCCACTCTATGTCCAAAGCCACTGTCCAAAGCCATTCTCCAAAGCCACTCTCCAAAGCCACTCTATGTCCAAAGCCACTGACCAAAGCCACTCTATGTCCAAAGCCACTGTCCAAAGCCACTGTCCAAAGCCACGGTCCAAATCCACTCTATGTCCAAAGCCACTGTCCAAAGCCACTGTCCAAAGCCACTGTCCAAAGCCACTCTATGTCCAAAGCCACTGTCCAAAGCTACTCTCCAATGCCACTGTCCAAAGCCACTCTATCTACAAAGCAACTGTCCAAAGCCACTGTCCAAAGCCACTGTCCAAAGCCACTCTATGTCCAAAGCCACTGTCCAAAGCCACTCTCCAAAGCCACTGTCCAAAGCCACTCTATGTCCAGAGCCACTGTCCAAAGCCACTCTCCAAAGCCACTGACCAAAGCCACTCTATGTCCAAAGCCACTGTCCAAAGCCACTCTCCAAAGCCACTCTCCAAAGCCACTGTATGTCCAAAGCCACTGTCCAAAGCCACTGTCCAAAGCCACTCTCCAAAGCCACTCTATGTCCAAAGCCACTGTCCAAAGTCACTGTCCTAAGCCACTCTCCAAAGCCACTCTATGTCCAAAGCCACTGTCCAAAGCCACTCCCCAAAGCCACTCTCCAAAGCCACTCTCCAAAGCCACTCTATGTCCAAAGACACTGTCCATAGCCACTGTCCAAAGCCAATCTCCAAAGCCACTCTATCTTCAAAGCCACTGTCCAAAGCCACTCTCCAAGGCCACTCTCCAAAGCCACTCTATGTTCAAAGCCACTGTCCATAGCCACTGTCCAAAGTCACTGTCCAAATACACTCTATGTCCAAAGCCACTGTACAAAGCCACCGTCGAAAGCCACTGTCCAAAGCAATACTATGTCCAAAGCCACTGTCCAAAGGCACTGTCCAAAGACACTGTCCAAAGCCACTCTATGTCCAAAGCCACTGTCCAAAGCCACTCTATGTCCTAAGCCATATCCAAAGCCACTGTCCAAAGCCACTGTCCTAAACCACTCTATTTCCAAAGCCATTGTCCAAAGCCACTATCCAAAACCACTGTCCAAAGCCACTCTATGTCCAAAGCCACTGTCCAAAGCCACTCTCCAAAGCCACTGTCCAAAGCCACTGTATGTCCAAAGCCACTGTATGTCCAAAGCCACTGTCCAAAGCGACTGTATGTCCAAAGCCACTGTCCAAAGCCACTGTATGTCCAAAGCCACTGTATGTCCAAAGCCACTATCCAAAGCCACTGTATGTCCAAAGCCACTGTATATCCAAAGGCACTGTCCAAAGCCACTGTTTGTCCAAAGCCACTTGATGTCCAAAGCCACTGTCTAAAGCCACTGTATGTCCAAAACCACTGTCCAAAGCCACTGTATGTCCAAAGCCACTGTATGTCCAAAGCCACTGTCCAAAGCCACTGTATGTCCAAAGCCACTGTATGTCCAAAGCCACTGTCCAAAGCCACTGTATGTCCAAAGCCACTGTATGTCCAAAGCCACTGTCCAAAGCCACTGTATGTCCAAAGCCACTGTATGTCCAAAGCCACTGTCCAAAGCCACTGTATGTCCAAAGCCACTGTACAAACCACTGTCCAAATCCACTGTCCAAAGCCACTCTATGTCCAAATCCACTGTACAAAGCCACTGTCCAAAGCCACTATCCGAAGCAATACTATGTCCAAAGCCACTGTCCAAAGCCACTGTCCAAAGCCACTGTCCAAAGCCACTCTATGTCCAAAGCCACTGTCCGAAGCCACTGTCCAAAGCCACTGTCCAAAGCCACTCTATGTCCAAAGCCACTGTCCAAAGCCACTCTCCAAAGCCACTGTCCAAAGCCACTGTATGTACAAAGCCACTGTATGTCCAAAGCCACTGTATATCCAAAGCTACTGTCCAAAGCCACTGTATGTCCAAAGCCACTGTTCAAAGCCACTCTCCAAACCACTATCCAAATCCACTCTATGTCCAAAGTCACTGTCCAAAGCCAATCACCAAAGCCACTCTCCAAAGCCACTCTATGTCCAAAGCCAGTCCAAAGCCACTCTCCAAAGCCACTCTATGTCCAAAGCAAGTCCAAAGCCACTCTCCAAAGCCACTCTCCAAAGCAACTCTATGTCCAAAGCCACTGTCCAAAGCCATTCTCCAAAGCCACTCTCCAAAGCCACTCTATGTCCAAAGCCACTGTCCAAAGTCACTCTATGTCCAAAGCCACTGTCCAAAGCCACTGTCCAAAGCCACGGTCCAAATCCACTCTATGTCCAAAGCCACTGTCCAAAGCCACTGTCCAAAGCCACTGTATGTCCAAAGCAACTGTCCAAAGCCACTGTCCAAAGCCACTGTCCAAAGCCACTCTATGTCCTAAGCCACTGTCCAAAGCCACTCTCCAAAGCCACTGTCCAAAGCCACTCTATGTCCAGAGCCACTGTCCAAAGCCACTCTCCAAAGCCACTGACCAAAGCCACTCTATGTCCAAAGCCACTGAACAAAGCCACTGTCCAAAGCCACTGACCAAAGCCACTCTATGTCCAATGCCATTGTCTAAAGCCACTGTCCAAAGCCACTGTCCAAAGCCACTCTATGTCCAAAGCCATTGTCTAAAGCCACTCTCCAAAGCCACTCTCCAAAGCCACTCTATGTCCAAAAGCACTGTTCAAAGCCACTGTCCAAAGCCACTCTCCAAAGCCACTCTATGTCCAAAGCCACTGTCCAAAGCCACTCTCCAAAGCCACTCTCCAAAGCCACTGTATGTCCAAAGCAACTGTCCAAAGCCACTGTCCAAAGCCACTCTCCAAAGCCACTCTATGTCCAAAGCCACTGTCCAAAGTCACTGTCCTAAGCCACTCTCCAAAGCCACTCTATGTCCAAAGCCACTGTCCAAAGTCACTCCCCAAAGCCACTTTCCAAAGCCACTCTCCAAAGCCACTCTATGTCCAAAGCCACTGTCCATAGCCACTGTCCAAAGCCACTCTCCAAAGCCACTCTATCTCCAAAGCCACTGTCCAAAGCCACTCTCCAAGGCCACTCTCCAAAGCCACTCTATGTCCAAAGCCACTGTCCATAGCCACTGTCCAAAGTCACTGTCCAAATCCACTCTATGTCCAAAGCCACTGAACAAAGCCACCGTCCAAAGCCACTGTCCAAAGCAATACTATGTCCAAAGCCACTGTCCAAAGGCACTGTCCAAAGACACTGTCCAAAGCCACTCTATGTCCAAAGCCACTGTCCAAAGCCACTCTATGTCCTAAGCCACTATCCAAAGCCACTGTCCAAAGCCACTGTCCTAAACCACTCTATTTCCAAAGCCATTGTCCAAAGCCACTATCCAAAACCACTGTCCAAAGCCACTCTATGTCCAAAGCCACTGTCCAAAGCCACTCTCCAAAGCCACTGTCCAAAGCCACTGTATGTCCAAAGCCACTGTATGTCCAAAGCCACTGTCCAAAGCGACTGTATATCAAAAGGCACTGTCCAAAGCCACTGTATGTCCAAAGCCACTTGATGTCCAAAGCCACTGTCTAAAGCCACTGTATGTCCAAAACCACTGTCCAAAGCCACTGTATCTCCAAAGCCACTGTATGTCCAAAGCCACTGTCCAAAGCCACTGTATGTCCAAAGCCACTGTATGTCCAAAGCCACTGTCCAAAGCCACTGTATGTCCAAAGCCACTGTATGTCCAAAGCCACTGTCCAAAGCCACTGTATGTCCAAAGCCACTGTATGTCCAAAGCCACTGTCCAAAGCCACTGTATGTCCAAAGCCACTGTACAAACCACTGTTCAAATCCACTGTCCAAAGCCACTCTATGTCCAAATCCACTGTACAAAGCCACTGTCCAAAGCCACTGTCCGAAGCAATACTATGTCCAAAGCCACTGTCCAAAGCCACTGTCCAAAGCCACTGTCCAAAGCCACTCTATGTCCAAAGCCACTGTCCGAAGCCACTGTCCAAAGCCACTGTCCAAAGCCACTCTATGTCCAAAGCCACTGTCCAAAGCCACTCTCCAAAGCCACTGTCCAAAGCCAATGTATGTCCAAAGCCCCTGTATGTCCAAAGCCACTGTCCAAAGCCACTGTATGTCCAAAGCCACTGTATGTCCAAAGCCACTATCCAAAGCCACTGTATGTCCAAAGCCACTGTATATCCAAAGCCACTGTCCAAAGCCACTGTATGTCCAAAGCCACTGTATGTCCAAAGCCACTGTCTAAAGCCACTGTATGTCCAAAGCCACTGTCCAAAGCCACTGTATGTCCAAAGCCACTGTATGTCCAAAGCCACTGTCCATAGCCACTGTATGTCCAAAGCCACTCTATGTCCAAAGCCACTGTCCAAAGCCACTATATGTCCAAAGCCACTGTATGTCCAAAGCCACTGTCCAAAGCCACTCTATGTCCAAAGCCACTCTATGTCTAAAGCCACTGTATGTCCAAAGCCACTGTTCAAAGCCACTGTATGTCCAAAGCCACTGTATCTCCAAAGCCACTGTCCAAAGCCACCGTATGTCCAAAGCCACGGTATGTCCAAAGCCACTGTCAAAAGCCACCGTATGTCCAAAACCACTGTCAAAAGCCATCGTATGTCCAAAGCCACTGTATGTCCAAAGCCACTGTCCAAAGCCACCGTATGTCGAAAGCCACTGTATGTCCAAAGCCACTATCCAAAGCCACTGTATGTCCAAAGCCACTGTATCTCCAAAGCCACTGTCCAAAGCCACTGTATGTCCAAAGCCACTGTATGTCCAAAACCACTGTCCAAAGCCACTGTATGTTCAAAGCCACTGTATGTCCAAAGCCACTGTCCAAAGCCACTGTATGTCCAAAGCCACTGTATGTCCAAAGCCACTGTCCAAAGCCACTGTATGTACAAAGCCACTGTATGTCCAAAGCCACTGTATATCCAAAGCCACTGTCCAAAGCCACTGTATGTCCAAAGCCACTGTTCAAAACCACTCTCCAAACCACTATCCAAATCCACTCTATGTCCAAAGTCACTGTGCAAAGCCAATCGCCAAAGCCACTCTCCAAAGCCACTCTATGTCCAAAGTCAGTCCAAAGCCACTCTCCAAAGCCACTCTATGTCCAAAGCAAGTCCAAAGCCACTCTCCAAAGCCACTCTCCAAAGCCACTCTATGTCCAAAGCCACTGTCCAAAGCCATTCTCCAAAGCCACTCTCCAAAGCCACTCTATGTCCAAAGCCACTGACCAAAGCCACTCTATGTCCAAAGCCACTGTCCAAAGCCACTGTCCAAAGCCACGGTCCAAATCCACTCTATGTCCAAAGCCACTGTCCAAAGCCACTGTCCAAAGCCACTGTCCAAAGCCACTCTATGTCCAAAGCCACTGTCCAAAGCTACTCTCCAATGCCACTGTCCAAAGCCACTCTATCTACAAAGCAACTGTCCAAAGCCACTGTCCAAAGCCACTGTCCAAAGCCACTCTATGTCCAAAGCCACTGTCCAAAGCCACTCTCCAAAGCCACTGTCCAAAGCCACTCTATGTCCAGAGCCACTGTCCAAAGCCACTCTCCAAAGCCACTGACCAAAGCCACTCTATGTCCAAAGCCACTGTCCAAAGCCACTCTCCAAAGCCACTCTCCAAAGCCACTGTATGTCCAAAGCCACTGTCCAAAGCCACTGTCCAAAGCCACTCTCCAAAGCCACTCTATGTCCAAAGCCACTGTCCAAAGTCACTGTCCTAAGCCACTCTCCAAAGCCACTCTATGTCCAAAGCCACTGTCCAAAGCCACTCCCCAAAGCCACTCTCCAAAGCCACTCTCCAAAGCCACTCTATGTCCAAAGACACTGTCCATAGCCACTGTCCAAAGCCAATCTCCAAAGCCACTCTATCTTCAAAGCCACTGTCCAAAGCCACTCTCCAAGGCCACTCTCCAAAGCCACTCTATGTTCAAAGCCACTGTCCATAGCCACTGTCCAAAGTCACTGTCCAAATACACTCTATGTCCAAAGCCACTGTACAAAGCCACCGTCGAAAGCCACTGTCCAAAGCAATACTATGTCCAAAGCCACTGTCCAAAGGCACTGTCCAAAGACACTGTCCAAAGCCACTCTATGTCCAAAGCCACTGTCCAAAGCCACTCTATGTCCTAAGCCATATCCAAAGCCACTGTCCAAAGCCACTGTCCTAAACCACTCTATTTCCAAAGCCATTGTCCAAAGCCACTATCCAAAACCACTGTCCAAAGCCACTCTATGTCCAAAGCCACTGTCCAAAGCCACTCTCCAAAGCCACTGTCCAAAGCCACTGTATGTCCAAAGCCACTGTATGTCCAAAGCCACTGTCCAAAGCGACTGTATGTCCAAAGCCACTGTCCAAAGCCACTGTATGTCCAAAGCCACTGTATGTCCAAAGCCACTATCCAAAGCCACTGTATGTCCAAAGCCACTGTATATCCAAAGGCACTGTCCAAAGCCACTGTTTGTCCAAAGCCACTTGATGTCCAAAGCCACTGTCTAAAGCCACTGTATGTCCAAAACCACTGTCCAAAGCCACTGTATGTCCAAAGCCACTGTATGTCCAAAGCCACTGTCCAAAGCCACTGTATGTCCAAAGCCACTGTATGTCCAAAGCCACTGTCCAAAGCCACTGTATGTCCAAAGCCACTGTATGTCCAAAGCCACTGTCCAAAGCCACTGTATGTCCAAAGCCACTGTATGTCCAAAGCCACTGTCCAAAGCCACTGTATGTCCAAAGCCACTGTACAAACCACTGTCCAAATCCACTGTCCAAAGCCACTCTATGTCCAAATCCACTGTACAAAGCCACTGTCCAAAGCCACTATCCGAAGCAATACTATGTCCAAAGCCACTGTCCAAAGCCACTGTCCAAAGCCACTGTCCAAAGCCACTCTATGTCCAAAGCCACTGTCCGAAGCCACTGTCCAAAGCCACTGTCCAAAGCCACTCTATGTCCAAAGCCACTGTCCAAAGCCACTCTCCAAAGCCACTGTCCAAAGCCAATGTATGTCCAAAGCCCCTGTATGTCCAAAGCCACTGTCCAAAGCCACTGTATGTCCAAAGCCACTGTATGTCCAAAGCCACTATCCAAAGCCACTGTATGTCCAAAGCCACTGTATATCCAAAGCCACTGTCCAAAGCCACTGTATGTCCAAAGCCACTGTATGTCCAAAGCCACTGTCTAAAGCCACTGTATGTCCAAAGCCACTGTCCAAAGCCACTGTATGTCCAAAGCCACTGTATGTCCAAAGCCACTGTCCATAGCCACTGTATGTCCAAAGCCACTCTATGTCCAAAGCCACTGTCCAAAGCCACTATATGTCCAAAGCCACTGAACAAAGCCACTGTCCAAAGCCACTGACCAAAGCCACTCTATGTCCAATGCCATTGTCTAAAGCCACTGTCCAAAGCCACTGTCCAAAGCCACTCTATGTCCAAAGCCATTGTCTAAAGCCACTCTCCAAAGCCACTCTCCAAAGCCACTCTATGTCCAAAAGCACTGTTCAAAGCCACTGTCCAAAGCCACTCTCCAAAGCCACTCTATGTCCAAAGCCACTGTCCAAAGCCACTCTCCAAAGCCACTCTCCAAAGCCACTGTATGTCCAAAGCAACTGTCCAAAGCCACTGTCCAAAGCCACTCTCCAAAGCCACTCTATGTCCAGAGCCACTGTCCAAAGCCACTCACCAAAGCCACTGACCAAAGCCACTCTATGTCCAAAACCACTGAACAAAGCCACTGTCCAAAGCCACTGACCAAAGCCACTCTATGTCCAATGCCATTGTCCAAAGCCACTGTCCAAAGCCACTGTCCAAAGCCACTCTATGTCCAAAGCAATTGTCTAAACCACTCTCCAAAGCCATTCTCCAAAGCCACTCTATGTCCAAAAGCACTGTCCAAAGCCACTGTCCAAAGCCACTCTCCAAAGCCACTCTATGTCCAAATCGACTGTCCAAAGCCACTCTCCAAAGCCACTATCCAAAGCCACTGTATGTCCAAAGCCTCTGTCCAAAGCCACTGTCCAAAGCCACTCTCCAAAGTCACTCTATGTCCAAAACCACAGTCCAAAGTCACTGTGCAAAGCCACTCTCCAAAGCCACTCTATGTCCAAAGCCACTGTCCAAAGCCACTCTCCAAAGCCACTGTCCAAAGCCACTCTATGTCCAAAGCCACTGTCCGAAGCCACTGTCCAAAGCCACTGTCCAAAGCCACTCTATGTCCAAAGCCACTGTCCAAAGCCACTCTCCAAAGCCACTGTCCAAAGCCACTGTATGTCCAAAGCCCCTGTATGTCCAAAGCCACTGTCCAAAGCCACTGTATGTCCAAAGCCACTGTATGTCCAAAGCCACTATACAAAGCCACTGTATGTCCAAAGCCACTGTATATCCAAAGCCACTGTCCAAAGCCACTGTATGTCCAAAGCCACTGTATGTCCAAAGCCACTGTCTAAAGCCACTGTATGTCCAAAGCCACTGTCCAAAGCCACTGTATGTCCAAAGCCACTGTATGTCCAAAGCCACTGTCCATAGCCACTGTATGTCCAAAGCCACTCTATGTCCAAAGCCACTGTCCAAAGCCACTATATGTCCAAAGCCACTGTATGTCCAAAGCCACTGTCCAAAGCCACTCTATGTCCATAGCCACTCTATGTCTAAAGCCACTGTATGTCCAAAGCCACTGTTCAAAGCCACTGTATGTCCAAAGCCACTGTATGTCCAAAGCCACTGTCCAAAGCCACCGTATGTCCAAAGCCACGGTATGTCCAAAGCCACTGTCAAAAGCCACCGTATGTCCAAAGCCACTGTCAAAAGCCACCGTATGTCCAAAGCCACTGTATGTCCAAAGCTACTGTCCAAAGCCACCGTATGTCGAAAGCCACTGTATGTCCAAAGCCACTATCCAAAGCCACTGTATGTCCAAAGCCACTGTATGTCCAAAGCCACTGTCCAAAGCCACTGTATGTCCAAAGCCACTGTATGTCCAAAACCACTGTCCAAAGCCACTGTATGTCCAAAGCCACTGTATGTCCAAAGCCACTGTCCAAAGCCACCGTATGTCCAAAGCCACTGTATGTCCAAAGCCACTGTCCAAAGCAACCGTATGTCCAAAGCCACTGTATGTCCAAAGCCACTGTCCAAAGCCACCGTATGTCCAAAGCCACTGTATGTCCAAAGCCACTCTCCAAAGCCACTGTATGTCCAAAGCCACTGTATGTCCAAAGCCACTGTCCAAAGCCACTCTATGTCCAAAGCCACTCTATGTCCAAAGCCACTGTATGTCCAAAGCCACTGTTCAAAGCCACTGTATGTCCAAAGCCACTGTATGTCCAAAGCCACTGTCCAAAGCCACTGTATGTCCAAAGCCACGGTATGTCCAAAGCCACTGTCAAAAGCCACCGTATGTCCAAAGCCACTGTATGTCCAAAGCCACTGTCCAAAGCCACCGTATGTCGAAAGCCACTGTATGTCCAAAGCCACTATCCAAAGCCACTGTATGTCCAAAGCCACTGTATGTCCAAAGCCACTGTATGTCCAAAGCCACTGTCCAAAGCCACTGTATGTCCAAAGCCACTGTATGTCCAAAACCACTGTCCAAAGCCAATGTATGTCCAAAGCCACTGTATGTCCAAAGCCACTGTACAAAGCCACTATATGTCCAAAGCCACTGTATGTCCAAAGCCACTGTCCAAAGCAACCGTATGTCCAAAGCCACTGTATGTCCAAAGCCACTGTCCAAAGCCACCGTATGTCCAAAGCCACTGTATGTCCAAAGCCACTCTCCAAAGCCACTCTCCAAAGCCACTCTATGTCCAAAGCCACTGTCCAAAGCCACTGTCCAAAGCCACTGTCCAAAGCCACTCTATGTCCAAAGCCACTATCCAAAGCCACTCTCCAAAGCCACTCTCCAAAGCCACTCTATGTCCAAAGCCACTGTCCAAAGCCACTCTCCAAACCACTATCCAAAGCCACTCTATGTACAAAGTCACTGTCCAAAGCCAATCCCCAAAGCCACTCTCCAAAGCCACTCTATGTCCAAAAGTCCAAAGCCACTCTCCAAAGCCACTCTATGTCCAAAGCCAGTCCAAAGCCACTCTCCAAAGCCACTCTCCAAAGCCACTCTATGTCCAAAGCCACTGTCCAAAGCCATTCTCCAAAGCCACTCTCCAAAGCCACTCTATGTCCAAAGCCACTGTCCAAAGCCACTCTATGTCCAAAGCCACTGTCCAAAGCCACTGTCCAAAGCCACGGTCCAAAGCCACTCTATGTCCAAAGCCACTGTCCAAAGCCACTGTCCAAAGCCACTGTCCAAAGCCACTCTATGTCCAAAGCCACTGTCCAAAGCCACTCTCCAATGCCACTGTCCAAAGCCACTCTATCTACAAAGTCACTGTCCAAAGCCACTGTCTAAAGTCACTGTCCAAAGCCACTCTATGTCCAAAGCAACTGTCCAAAGCCACTGTCCAAAGCCACTGTCCAAAGCCACTCTATGTCCAAAGCCACTGTCCAAAGCCACTCTATGTCCAGAGCCACTGTCCAAAGCCACTCACCAAAGCCACTGACCAAAGCCACTCTATGTCCAAAACCACTGAACAAAGCCACTGTCCAAAGCCACTGACCAAAGCCACTCTATGTCCAATGCCATTGTCCAAAGCCACTGTCCAAAGCCACTGTCCAAAGCCACTCTATGTCCAAAGCAATTGTCTAAACCACTCTCCAAAGCCATTCTCCAAAGCCACTCTATGTCCAAAAGCACTGTCCAAAGCCACTGTCCAAAGCCACTCTCCAAAGCCACTCTATGTCCAAATCGACTGTCCAAAGCCACTCTCCAAAGCCACTATCCAAAGCCACTGTATGTCCAAAGCCTCTGTCCAAAGCCACTGTCCAAAGCCACTCTCCAAAGCCACTCTATGTCCAAAACCACAGTCCAAAGTCACTGTGCAAAGCCACTCTCCAAAGCCACTCTATGTCCAAAGCCACTGTTCAAAGCTACTCTCCAAAGCCACTCTCCAAAGCCACTCTATGTCCAAAGCCACTGTCCAAAGCCACTGTCCAAAGCCACTCTCCAAAGCCACTCTATCTCCAAAGTCACTGTCCAAAGGCACTCTCCAAAGCCACTCTCCAAAGTCACTCTATGTCCAAAGCCACTGTCCATAGCCACTGTCCAATGTCACTGTCCAAAGCCACTCTATGTCCAAAGCCACTGTACAAAGCCACTGTCCAAAGCCACTGTCCAAAGCAATACTATGTCCAAAGCCACTGTCCAAAGGCACTGTCCAAAGACACTCTATGTCCAAAGCCACTGTCCAAAGCCACTGTCCAAAGCCGCTGTCCAAAGCCACTCTATGTCCAAAGCCACTGTCCAAAGCCACTCTATGTCCAAAGCCACTGTCCAAAGCCACTCTCCAAAGCCACTGTCCTAAACCACTCTATGTCCAAAGCCACTGTCCAAAGCCACTCTCCAAAGCCACTGTCCAAAGCCACTCTATGTCCAAAGCCACTGTCCAAAGCCACTCTCCAAAGCCACTGTCCAAAGCCACTGTATGTCCAAAGCCACTGTATGTCCAAAGCCACTGTCCAAAGCCACTGTATGTCCAAAGCCACTGTCCAAAGCCACTGTATGTCCAAAGCCACTGTATGTCCAAAGCCACTATCCAAAGCCACTGTACGTCCAAAGCCACTTTATGTCCAAAGCCACTGTCCAAAGCCACTCTATTTCCAAAGCCACTCTATGTCCAAAGCCACTGTATGTCCAAAGCCACTGTTCAAAGCCACTGTATGTCCAAAGCCACTGTATGTCCAAAGCCACTGTATGTCCAAAGCCACTGTATGTCCAAAGCCACTATCCAAAGCCACTGTACGTCCAAAGCCACTTTATGTCCAAAGCCACTGTCCAAAGCCACTCTATTTCCAAAGCCACTCTATGTCCAAAGCCACTGTATGTCCAAAGCCACTGTTCAAAGCCACTGTATGTCCAAAGCCACTGTATGTCCAAAGCCACTGTCCAAAGCCACTGTATGTCCAAAGCCACTGTCCGAAGCCACTGTCCAAAGCCACTGTTCAAAGCCACTCTATGTCCAAAGCCACTGTCCAAAGCCACTCTCCAAAGCCACTGTCTAAAGCCACTGTATGTCCAAAGCCACTGTATGTCCAAAGCCACTGTCCAAAGCCACTGTATGTACAAAGCCACTGTATGTCCAAAGCCACTGTATATCCAAAGCTACTGTCCAAAGCCACTGTATGTCCAAAGCCACTGTTCAAAGCCACTCTCCAAACCACTATCCAAATCCACTCTATGTCCAAAGTCACTGTCCAAAGCCAATCACCAAAGCCACTCTCCAAAGCCACTCTATGTCCAAAGCCAGTCCAAAGCCACTCTCCAAAGCCACTCTATGTCCAAAGCAAGTCCAAAGCCACTCTCCAAAGCCACTCTCCAAAGCAACTCTATGTCCAAAGCCACTGTCCAAAGCCATTCTCCAAAGCCACTCTCCAAAGCCACTCTATGTCCAAAGCCACTGTCCAAAGTCACTCTATGTCCAAAGCCACTGTCCAAAGCCACTGTCCAAAGCCACGGTCCAAATCCACTCTATGTCCAAAGCCACTGTCCAAAGCCACTGTCCAAAGCCACTGTATGTCCAAAGCAACTGTCCAAAGCCACTGTCCAAAGCCACTGTCCAAAGCCACTCTATGTCCTAAGCCACTGTCCAAAGCCACTCTCCAAAGCCACTGTCCAAAGCCACTCTATGTCCAGAGCCACTGTCCAAAGCCACTCTCCAAAGCCACTGACCAAAGCCACTCTATGTCCAAAGCCACTGAACAAAGCCACTGTCCAAAGCCACTGACCAAAGCCACTCTATGTCCAATGCCATTGTCTAAAGCCACTGTCCAAAGCCACTGTCCAAAGCCACTCTATGTCCAAAGCCATTGTCTAAAGCCACTCTCCAAAGCCACTCTCCAAAGCCACTCTATGTCCAAAAGCACTGTTCAAAGCCACTGTCCAAAGCCACTCTCCAAAGCCACTCTATGTCCAAAGCCACTGTCCAAAGCCACTCTCCAAAGCCACTCTCCAAAGCCACTGTATGTCCAAAGCAACTGTCCAAAGCCACTGTCCAAAGCCACTCTCCAAAGCCACTCTATGTCCAAAGCCACTGTCCAAAGTCACTGTCCTAAGCCACTCTCCAAAGCCACTCTATGTCCAAAGCCACTGTCCAAAGTCACTCCCCAAAGCCACTTTCCAAAGCCACTCTCCAAAGCCACTCTATGTCCAAAGCCACTGTCCATAGCCACTGTCCAAAGCCACTCTCCAAAGCCACTCTATCTCCAAAGCCACTGTCCAAAGCCACTCTCCAAGGCCACTCTCCAAAGCCACTCTATGTCCAAAGCCACTGTCCATAGCCACTGTCCAAAGTCACTGTCCAAATCCACTCTATGTCCAAAGCCACTGAACAAAGCCACCGTCCAAAGCCACTGTCCAAAGCAATACTATGTCCAAAGCCACTGTCCAAAGGCACTGTCCAAAGACACTGTCCAAAGCCACTCTATGTCCAAAGCCACTGTCCAAAGCCACTCTATGTCCTAAGCCACTATCCAAAGCCACTGTCCAAAGCCACTGTCCTAAACCACTCTATTTCCAAAGCCATTGTCCAAAGCCACTATCCAAAACCACTGTCCAAAGCCACTCTATGTCCAAAGCCACTGTCCAAAGCCACTCTCCAAAGCCACTGTCCAAAGCCACTGTATGTCCAAAGCCACTGTATGTCCAAAGCCACTGTCCAAAGCGACTGTATATCAAAAGGCACTGTCCAAAGCCACTGTATGTCCAAAGCCACTTGATGTCCAAAGCCACTGTCTAAAGCCACTGTATGTCCAAAACCACTGTCCAAAGCCACTGTATCTCCAAAGCCACTGTATGTCCAAAGCCACTGTCCAAAGCCACTGTATGTCCAAAGCCACTGTATGTCCAAAGCCACTGTCCAAAGCCACTGTATGTCCAAAGCCACTGTATGTCCAAAGCCACTGTCCAAAGCCACTGTATGTCCAAAGCCACTGTATGTCCAAAGCCACTGTCCAAAGCCACTGTATGTCCAAAGCCACTGTACAAACCACTGTTCAAATCCACTGTCCAAAGCCACTCTATGTCCAAATCCACTGTACAAAGCCACTGTCCAAAGCCACTGTCCGAAGCAATACTATGTCCAAAGCCACTGTCCAAAGCCACTGTCCAAAGCCACTGTCCAAAGCCACTCTATGTCCAAAGCCACTGTCCGAAGCCACTGTCCAAAGCCACTGTCCAAAGCCACTCTATGTCCAAAGCCACTGTCCAAAGCCACTCTCCAAAGCCACTGTCCAAAGCCAATGTATGTCCAAAGCCCCTGTATGTCCAAAGCCACTGTCCAAAGCCACTGTATGTCCAAAGCCACTGTATGTCCAAAGCCACTATCCAAAGCCACTGTATGTCCAAAGCCACTGTATATCCAAAGCCACTGTCCAAAGCCACTGTATGTCCAAAGCCACTGTATGTCCAAAGCCACTGTCTAAAGCCACTGTATGTCCAAAGCCACTGTCCAAAGCCACTGTATGTCCAAAGCCACTGTATGTCCAAAGCCACTGTCCATAGCCACTGTATGTCCAAAGCCACTCTATGTCCAAAGCCACTGTCCAAAGCCACTATATGTCCAAAGCCACTGTATGTCCAAAGCCACTGTCCAAAGCCACTCTATGTCCAAAGCCACTCTATGTCTAAAGCCACTGTATGTCCAAAGCCACTGTTCAAAGCCACTGTATGTCCAAAGCCACTGTATCTCCAAAGCCACTGTCCAAAGCCACCGTATGTCCAAAGCCACGGTATGTCCAAAGCCACTGTCAAAAGCCACCGTATGTCCAAAACCACTGTCAAAAGCCATCGTATGTCCAAAGCCACTGTATGTCCAAAGCCACTGTCCAAAGCCACCGTATGTCGAAAGCCACTGTATGTCCAAAGCCACTATCCAAAGCCACTGTATGTCCAAAGCCACTGTATCTCCAAAGCCACTGTCCAAAGCCACTGTATGTCCAAAGCCACTGTATGTCCAAAACCACTGTCCAAAGCCACTGTATGTTCAAAGCCACTGTATGTCCAAAGCCACTGTCCAAAGCCACTGTATGTCCAAAGCCACTGTATGTCCAAAGCCACTGTCCAAAGCCACTGTATGTACAAAGCCACTGTATGTCCAAAGCCACTGTATATCCAAAGCCACTGTCCAAAGCCACTGTATGTCCAAAGCCACTGTTCAAAACCACTCTCCAAACCACTATCCAAATCCACTCTATGTCCAAAGTCACTGTCCAAAGCCAATCGCCAAAGCCACTCTCCAAAGCCACTCTATGTCCAAAGTCAGTCCAAAGCCACTCTCCAAAGCCACTCTATGTCCAAAGCAAGTCCAAAGCCACTCTCCAAAGCCACTCTCCAAAGCCACTCTATGTCCAAAGCCACTGTCCAAAGCCATTCTCCAAAGCCACTCTCCAAAGCCACTCTATGTCCAAAGCCACTGTCCAAAGCCACTCTATGTCCAAAGCCACTGTCCAAAGCCACTGTCCAAAGCCACGGTCCAAATCCACTCTATGTCCAAAGCCACTGTCCAAAGCCACTGTCCAAAGCCACTGTCCAAAGCCACTCTATGTCCAAAGCCACTGTCCAAAGCTACTCTCCAATGCCACTGTCCAAAGCCACTCTATCTACAAAGCAACTGTCCAAAGCCACTGTCCAAAGCCACTGTCCAAAGCCACTCTATGTCCAAAGCCACTGTCCAAAGCCACTCTCCAAAGCCACTGTCCAAAGCCACTCTATGTCCAGAGCCACTGTCCAAAGCCACTCTCCAAAGCCACTGACCAAAGCCACTCTATGTCCAAAGCCACTGAACAAAGCCACTGTCCAAAGCCACTGACCAAAGCCACTCTATGTCCAATGCCATTGTCCAAAGCCACTGTCCAAAGCCACTGTCCAAAGCCACTCTATGTCCAAAGCCATTGTCTAAAGCCACTCTCCAAAGCCACTCTCCAAAGCCACTCTATGTCCAAAAGCACTGTTCAAAGCCACTGTCCAAAGCCACTCTCCAAAGTCACTCTATGTCCAAAGCCACTGTCCAAAGCCACTCTCCAAAGCCACTCTCCAAAGCCACTGTATGTCCAAAGCCACTGTCCAAAGCCACTGTCCAAAGCCACTCTCCAAAGCCACTCTATGTCCAAAGCCACTGTCCAAAGTCACTGTCCTAAGCCACTCTCCAAAGCCACTCTATGTCCAAAGCCACTGTCCAAAGCCACTCCCCAAAGCCACTCTCCAAAGCCACTCTCCAAAGCCACTCTATGTCCAAAGACACTGTCCATAGCCACTGTCCAAAGCCAATCTCCAAAGCCACTCTATCTTCAAAGCCACTGTCCAAAGCCACTCTCCAAGGCCACTCTCCAAAGCCACTCTATGTTCAAAGCCACTGTCCATAGCCACTGTCCAAAGTCACTGTCCAAATACACTCTATGTCCAAAGCCACTGTACAAAGCCACCGTCGAAAGCCACTGTCCAAAGCAATACTATGTCCAAAGCCACTGTCCAAAGGCACTGTCCAAAGACACTGTCCAAAGCCACTCTATGTCCAAAGCCACTGTCCAAAGCCACTCTATGTCCTAAGCCATATCCAAAGCCACTGTCCAAAGCCACTGTCCTAAACCACTCTATTTCCAAAGCCATTGTCCAAAGCCACTATCCAAAACCACTGTCCAAAGCCACTCTATGTCCAAAGCCACTGTCCAAAGCCACTCTCCAAAGCCACTGTCCAAAGCCACTGTATGTCCAAAGCCACTGTATGTCCAAAGCCACTGTCCAAAGCGACTGTATGTCCAAAGCCACTGTCCAAAGCCACTGTATGTCCAAAGCCACTGTATGTCCAAAGCCACTATCCAAAGCCACTGTATGTCCAAAGCCACTGTATATCCAAAGGCACTGTCCAAAGCCACTGTTTGTCCAAAGCCACTTGATGTCCAAAGCCACTGTCTAAAGCCACTGTATGTCCAAAACCACTGTCCAAAGCCACTGTATGTCCAAAGCCACTGTATGTCCAAAGCCACTGTCCAAAGCCACTGTATGTCCAAAGCCACTGTATGTCCAAAGCCACTGTCCAAAGCCACTGTATGTCCAAAGCCACTGTATGTCCAAAGCCACTGTCCAAAGCCACTGTATGTCCAAAGCCACTGTATGTCCAAAGCCACTGTCCAAAGCCACTGTATGTCCAAAGCCACTGTACAAACCACTGTCCAAATCCACTGTCCAAAGCCACTCTATGTCCAAATCCACTGTACAAAGCCACTGTCCAAAGCCACTATCCGAAGCAATACTATGTCCAAAGCCACTGTCCAAAGCCACTGTCCAAAGCCACTGTCCAAAGCCACTCTATGTCCAAAGCCACTGTCCGAAGCCACTGTCCAAAGCCACTGTCCAAAGCCACTCTATGTCCAAAGCCACTGTCCAAAGCCACTCTCCAAAGCCACTGTCCAAAGCCACTGTATGTCCAAAGCCCCTGTATGTCCAAAGCCACTGTCCAAAGCCACTGTATGTCCAAAGCCACTGTATGTCCAAAGCCACTATCCAAAGCCACTGTATGTCCAAAGCCACTGTATATCCAAAGCCACTGTCCAAAGCCACTGTATGTCCAAAGCCACTGTATGTCCAAAGCCACTGTCTAAAGCCACTGTATGTCCAAAGCCACTGTCCAAAGCCACTGTATGTCCAAAGCCACTGTATGTCCAAAGCCACTGTCCATAGCCACTGTATGTCCAAAGCCACTCTATGTCCAAAGCCACTGTCTAAAGCCACTATATGTCCAAAGCCACTGTATGTCCAAAGCCACTGTCCAAAGCCACTCTATGTCCAAAGCCACTCTATGTCTAAAGCCACTTTATGTCCAAAGCCACTGTTCAAAGCCACTGTATGTCCAAAGCCACTGTATGTCCAAAGCCACTGTCCAAAGCCACCGTATGTCCAAAGCCACGGTATGTCCAAAGCCACTGTCAAAAGCCACCGTATGTCCAAAGCCACTGTCAAAAGACACCGTATGTCCAAAGCCACTGTATGTCCAAAGCCACTGTCCAAAGCCACCGTATGTCGAAAGCCACTGTATGTCCAAAGCCACTATCCAAAGCCACTGTATGTCCAAAGCCACTGTATGTCCAAAGCCACTGTCCAAAGCCACTGTATGTCCAAAGCCACTGTATGTCCAAAGCCACTGTATGTCCAAAACCACTGTCCAAACCCACTGTATGTCCAAAGCCACTGTCCAAAGCCACTGTATGTACAAAGCCACTGTATGTCCAAAGCCACTGTATATCCAAAGCCACTGTCCAAAGCCACTGTATGTCCAAAGCCACTGTTCAAAGCCACTCTCCAAACCACTATCCAAATCCACTCTATGTCCAAAGTCACTGTCCAAAGCCAATCGCCAAAGCCACTCTCCAAAGCCACTCTATGTCCAAAGCCAGTCCAAAGCCACTCTCCAAAGCCACTCTATGTCCAAAGCAAGTCCAAAGCCACTCTCCAAAGCCACTCTCCAAAGCCACTCTATGTCCAAAGCCACTGTCCAAAGCCATTCTCCAAAGCCACTCTCCAAAGCCACTCTATGTCCAAAGCCACTGTCCAAAGCCACTCTATGTCCAAAGCCACTGTCCAAAGCCACTGTCCAAAGCCACGGTCCAAATCCACTCTATGTCCAAAGCCACTGTCCAAAGCCACTGTCCAAAGCCACTTTCCAAAGCCACTCTATGTCCAAAGCCACTGTCCAAAGCTACTCTCCAATGCCACTGTCCAAAGCCACTCTATCTACAAAGCAACTGTCCAAAGCCACTGTCCAAAGCCACTGTCCAAAGCCACTCTATGTCCAAAGCCACTGTCCAAAGCCACTGTCCAAAGCCACTGTCCAAAGCCACTCTATGTCCAGAGCCACTGTCCAAAACCACTCTCCAAAGCCACTGACCAAAGCCACTCTATGTCCAAAGCCACTGAACAAAGCCACTGTCCAAAGCCACTGACCAAAGCCACTCTATGTCCAATGCCATTGTCCAAAGCCACTGTCCAAAGCCACTGTCCAAAGCCACTCTATGTCCAAAGCCATTGTCTAAAGCCACTCTCCAAAGCCACTCTCCAAAGCCACTCTATGTCCAAAAGCACTGTTCAAAGCCACTGTCCAAAGCCACTCTCCAAAGCCTCTCTATGTCCAAAGCCACTGTCCAAAGCCACTCTCCAAAGCCACTCTCCAAAGCCACTGTATGTCCAAAGCCACTGTCCAAAGCCACTGTCCAAAGCCACTCTCCAAAGCCACTCTATGTCCAAAGCCACTGTCCAAAGTCACTGTCCTAAGCCACTCTCCAAAGCCACTCTATGTCCAAAGCTACTGTCCATAGCCACTGTCCAAAGCCACTCTCCAAAGCCACTGTGCAAAGCCACTCCCCAAAGCCACTCTCCAAAGCCACTCTCCAAAGCCACTCTATGTCCAAAGCCACTGTCCATAGCCACTCTCCAAAGCCACTCTCCAAAGCCACTCTATGTCCAAAGCCACTGTCCATAGCCACTGTCCAAAGTCACTGTCCAAATCCACTCTATGTCCAAAGCCACTGTACAAAGCCACCGTCCAAAGCCACTGTCCAAAGCAATACTATGTCCAAAGCCACTGTCCAAAGGCACTGTCCAAAGACACTGTCCAAAGCCACTCTATGTCCAAAGCCACTGTCCAAAGCCACTCTATGTCCTAAGCCACTATCTAAAGCCACTGTCCAAAACCACTGTCCTAAACCACTCTATTTCCAAAGCCATTGTCCAAAGCCACTATCCAAAACCACTGTCCAAAGCCACTCTATGTCCAAAGCCACTGTCCAAAGCCACTCTCCAAAGCCACTGTCCAAAGCCACTGTATGTCCAAAGCCACTGTATGTCCAAAGCCACTGTCCAAAGCGACTGTATGACCAAAGCCACTGTCCAAAGCCACTGTATGTCCAAAGCCACTGTATGTCCAAAGCCACTATCCAAAGCCACTGTATGTCCAAAACCACTGTATATCCAAAGGCACTGTCCAAAGCCACTGTATGTCCAAAGCCACTTGATGTCCAAAGCCACTGTCTAAAGCCACTGTATGTCCAAAACCACTGTCCAAAGCCACTGTATGTCCAAAGCCACTGTATGTCCAAAGCCACTGTCCAAAGACACTGTATGTCCAAAGCCACTGTATGTCCAAAGCCACTGTCCAAAGCCACTGTATGTCCAAAGCCACTGTATGTCCAAAGCCACTGTCCAAAGCCACTGTATGTCCAAAGCCACTGTATGTCCAAAGCCACTGTCCAAAGCCACTGTATGTCCAAAGCCACTGTACAAACCACTGTCCAAATCCACTGTCCAAAGCCACTCTATGTCCAAATCCACTGTACAAAGCCACTGTCCAAAGCCACTGTCCGAAGCAATACTATGTCCAAAGCCACTGTCCAAAGCCACTGTCCAAAGCCACTGTCCAAAGCCACTCTATGTCCAAAGCCACTGTCCGAAGCCACTGTCCAAAGCCACTGTCCAAAGCCACTCTATGTCCAAAGCCACTATCCAAAGCCACTCTCCAAAGCCACTGTCCAAAGCCACTGTATGTCCAAAGCCCCTGTATGTCCAAAGCCACTGTCCAAAGCCACTGTATGTCCAAAGCCACTGTATGTCCAAAGCCACTATACAAAGCCACTGTATGTCCAAAGCCACTGTATATCCAAAGCCACTGTCCAAAGCCACTGTATGTCCAAAGCCACTGTATGTCCAAAGCCACTGTCTAAAGCCACTGTATGTCCAAAGCCACTGTCCAAAGCCACTGTATGTCCAAAGCCACTGTATGTCCAAAGCCACTGTCCATAGCCAATGTATGTCCAAAGCCACTCTATGTCCAAAGCCACTGTCCAAAGCCACTATATGTCCAAAGCCACTGTATGTCCAAAGCCACTGTCCAAAGCCACTCTATGTCCATAGCCACTCTATGTCTAAAGCCACTGTATGTCCAAAGCCACTGATCAAAGCCACTGTATGTCCAAAGCCACTGTATGTCCAAAGCCACTGTCCAAAGCCACCGTATGTCCAAAGCCACGGTATGTCCAAAGCCACTGTCAAAAGCCACCGTATGTCCAAAGCCACTGTCAAAAGCCACCGTATGTCCAAAGCCACTGTATGTCCAAAGCTACTGTCCAAAGCCACCGTATGTCGAAAGCCACTGTATGTCCAAAGCCACTATCCAAAGCCACTGTATGTCCAAAGCCACTGTATGTCCAAAGCCACTGTCCAAAGCCACTGTATGTCCAAAGCCACTGTATGTCCAAAACCACTGTCCAAATCCACTGTATGTCCAAAGCCACTGTATGTCCAAAGCCACTGTCCAAAGCCACCGTATGTCCAAAGCCACTGTATGTCCAAAGCCACTGTCCAAAGCAACCGTATGTCCAAAGCCACTGTATGTCCAAAGCCACTGTCCAAAGCCACCGTATGTCCAAAGCCACTGTATGTCCAAAGCCACTGTATGTCCAAAACCACTGCCCAAAGCCACTGTATGTCCAAAGCCACTGTATGTCCAAAGCCACTGTCCAAAGCCACCGTATGTCCAAAGCCACTGTATGTCCAAAGCCACTGTCCAAAGCAACCGTATGTCCAAAGCCACTGTATGTCCAAAGCCACTGTCCAAAGCCACCGTATGTCCAAAGCCACTGTATGTCCAAAGCCACTCTCCAAAGCCACTCTCCAAAGCCACTCTATGTCCAAAGCCACTGTCCAAAGCCACTGTCCAAAGCCACTGTCCAAAGCCACTCTATGTCCAAAGCCACTATCCAAAGCCACTCTCCAAAGCCACTCTCCAAAGCCACTCTATGTCCAAAGCCACTGTCCAAAGCCACTCTCCAAACCACTATCCAAAGCCACTCTATGTACAAAGTCACTGTCCAAAGCCAATCTTCAAAGCCACTCTCCAAAGCCACTCTATGACCAAAGCCAGTCCAAAGCCACTCTCCAAAGCCACTCTATGTCCAAAGCCAGTCCTAAGCCACTCTCCAAAGCCACTCTCCAAAGCCACTCTATGTCCAAAGCCACTGTCCAAAGCCATTCTCCAAAGCCACTCTCCAAAGCCACTCTATGTCCAAAGCCACTGTCCAAAGCCACTGTCCAAAGCCACGGTCCAAAGCCACTCTATGTCCAAAGCCACTGTCCAAAGCCACTGTCCAAAGCCACTGTCCAAAGTCACTGTCCAAAGCCACTCTATGTTCAAAGCCACTGTCCAAAGCCACTCTCCAATGCCACTGTCCAAAGCCACTCTATCTACAAAGCCACTGTCCAAAGCCACTGTCTAAAGTCACTGTGCAAAGCCACTCTATGTCCAAAGCAACTGTCCAAAGCCACTGTCCAAAGCCACTGTCCAAAGCCACTCTATGTCCAAAGCCACTGTCCAAAGCCACTCTATGTCCAGAGCCACTGTCCAAAGCCACTCACCAAAGCCACTGAACAAAGCCACTCTATGTCCAAAGCCATTGAACAAAACCACTGGCCAAAGCCACTGACCAAAGCCACTCTATGTCCAATGCCATTGTCCAAAGCCACTGTCCAAAGCCACTGTCCAAAGCCACTCTATGTCCAAAGCAATTGTCTAAACCACTCTCCAAAGCCATTCTCCAAAGCCACTCTATGTCCAAAAGCACTGTCCAAAGCCACTGTCCAAAGCCACTCTCCAAAGCCACTCTATGTCCAAATCCACTGTCCAAAGCCACTCTCCAAAGCCACTCTCCAAAGCCACTGTATGTCCAAAGCCACTGTATAAACCACTGTCCAAATCCACTGTCCAAAGCCACTCTATGTCCAAATCCACTGTACAAAGCCACTGTCCAAAGCCACTGTCCAAAGCAATACTATGTCCAAAGCCACTGTCCAAAGCCACTGTCCAAAGCCACTGTCCAAAGCCACTCTATGTCCAAAGCCACTGTCCGAAGCCACTGTCCAAAGCCACTGTCCAAAGCCACTCTATGTCCAAAGCCACTGTCCAAAGCCACTCTCCAAAGCCACTGTCCAAAGCCACTGTATGTCCAAAGCCCCTGTATGTCCAAAGCCACTGTCCAAAGCCACTGTATGTCCAAAGCCACTGTATGTCCAAAGCCACTATCCAAAGCCACTGTATGTCCAAAGCCACTGTATATCCAAAGCCACCGTCCAAAGCCACTGTATGTCCAAAGCCACTGTATGTCCAAAGCCAGTGTCTAAAGCCACTGTATGTCCAAAGCCACTGTCCAAAGCCACTGTATGTCCAAAGCCACTGTATGTCCAAAGCCACTGTCCATAGCCACTGTATGTCCAAAGCCATTCTATGTCCAAAGCCACTGTCCAAAGCCACTATATGTCCAAAGCCACTGTATGTCCAAAGCCACTGTCCAAAGCCACTCTATGTCCAAAGCCACTCTATGTCTAAAGCCACTGTATGTCCAAAGCCACTGTTCAAAGCCACTGTATGTCCAAAGCCACTGTATGTCCAAAGCCACAGTCCAAAGCCACCGTATGTCCAAAGCCACGGTATGTCCAAAGCCACTGTGAAAAGCCACCGTATGTCCAAAGCCACTGTCAAAAGCCACCGTATGTCCAAAGCCACTGTATGTCCAAAGCCACTGTCCAAAGCCACCGTATGTCGAAAGCCACTGTATGTCCAAAGCCACTATCCAAAGCCACTGTATGTGCAAAGCCACTGTATGTCCAAAGCCACTGTCCAAAGCCACTGTATGTCCAAAGCCACTGTATGTCCAAAACCACTGTCCAAAGCCACTGTATGTCCAAAGCCACTGTATGTCCAAAGCCACTGTCCAAAGCCACTGTATGTCCAAAGCCACTGTATGTCCAAAGCAACTGTCCAAAGCAACCGTATGTCCAAAGCCACTGTATGTCCAAAGCCACTGTCCAAAGCCACCGTATGTCCAAAGCCACTGTATGTCCAAAGCCACTCTCCAAAGCCACTCTCCAAAGCCACTCTATCTCCAAAGCCACTGTCCAAAGCCACTGTCCAAAGCCACTGTCCAAAGCCACTCTATGTCCAAAGCCACTATCCAAAGCCACTCTCCAAAGCCACTCTCCAAAGCCACTCTATGTCCAAAGCCACTGTCCAAAGCCACTCTCCAAACCACTATCCAAAGCCACTCTATGTACAAAGTCACTGTCCAAAGCCAATCTCCAAAGCCACTCTCCAAAGCCACTCTATGTCCAAATCCAGTCCAAAGCCACTCTCCAAAGCCACTCTATGTCCAAAGCCAGTCCAAAGCCACTCTCCAAAGCCACTCTCCAAAGCCACTCTATGTCCAAAGCCACTGTCCAAAGCCATTCTCCAAAGCCACTCTCCAAAGCCACTCTATGTCCAAAGCCACTGTCCAAAGCCACTCTATGTCCAAAGCCACTGTCCAAAGCCACTGTCCAAAGCCACGGTCCAAAGCCACTCTATGTACAAAGCCACTGTCCAAAGCCACTGTCCAAAGCCACTGTCCAAAGCCACTGTCCAAAGCCACTCTATGTCCAAAGCCACTGTCCAAAGCCACTCTCCAATGCCACTGTCCAAAGCCACTCTATCTACAAAGCCACTGTCCAAAGCCACTGTCTAAAGTCACTGTCCAAAGCCACTCTATGTCCAAAGCAACTGTCCAAAGCCACTGTCCAAAGCCACTGTCCAAAGCCACTCTATGTCCAAAGCCACTGTCCAAAGCCACTCTATGTCCAGAGCCACTGTCCAAAGCCACTCACCAAAGCCACTGACCAAAGCCACTCTATGTCCAAAGCCACTGAACAAAGCCACTGTCCAAAGCCACTGACCAAAGCCACTCTATGTCCAATGCCATTGTCCAAAGCCACTGTCCAAAGCCACTGTCCAAAGCCACTCTATGTCCAAAGCAATTGTCTAAACCACTCTCCAAAGCCATTCTCCAAAGCCACTCTATGTCCAAAAGCACTGTCCAAAGCCACTGTCCAAAGCCACTCTCCAAAGCCACTCTATGTCCAAATCCACTGTCCAAAGCCACTCTCCAAAGCCACTCTCCAAAGCCACTGTATGTCCAAAGCCTCTGTCCAAAGCCACTGTCCAAAGCCACTCTCCAAAGCCACTCTATGTCCAAAGCCACAGTCCAAAGTCACTGTGCAAAGCCACTCTCCAAAGCCACTCTATGTCCAAAGACACTGTCCAAAGCTACTCTCCAAAGCCACTCTCCAAAGCCACTCTATGTCCAAAGCCACTGTCCAAAGCCACTGTCCAAAGCCACTCTCCAAAGCCACTCTATCTCCAAAGTCACTGTCCAAAGGCACTCTCCAAAGCCACTCTCCAAAGCCACTCTATGTCCAAAGCCACTGTCCATAGCCACTGTCCAAAGTCACTGTCCAAAGCCACTCTATGTCCAAAGCCACTGTACAAAGCCACTGTCCAAAGCCACTGTCCAAAGCAATTCTATGTCCAAAGCCACTGTCCAAAGGCACTGTCCAAAGACCCTCTATGTCCAAAGCCACTGTCCAAAGCCACTGTCCAAAGCCGCTGTCCAAAGCCACTCTATGTCCAAAGCCACTGTCCAAAGCCACTCTATGTCCAAAGCCACTGTCCAAAGCCACTCTCCAAAGCCACTGTCCAAAGCCACTCTATGTCCAAAGCCAATCTTCAAAGCCACTCTCCAAAGCCACTCTATTTCCAAAGCCAGTTCAAAGCCACTCTCCAAAGCCACTCTATGTCCAAAGCAAGTCCAAAGCCACTCTCCAAAGCCACTCTCCAAAGCCACTCTATGTCCAAAGCCACTGTCCAAAGCCATTCTCCAAAGCCACTCTCCAAAGCCACTCTATGTCCAAAGCCACTGTCCAAAGCCACTCTATGTCCAAAGCCACTGTCCAAAGCCACTGTCCAAAGCCACGGTCCAAATCCACTCTATGTCCAAAGCCACTGTCCAAAGCCACTGTCCAAAGCCACTGTCCAAAGCCACTCTATGTCCAAAGACACTGTCCAAAGCCACTCTCCAATGCCACTGTCCAAAGCCACTCTATCTACAAAGCAACTCTCCAAAGCCACTGTCCAAAGCCACTGTCCAAAGCCACTCTATGTCCAAAGCCACTGTCCAAAGCCACTCTCCAAAGCCACTGTCCAAAGCCACTCTATGTCCAGAGCCACTGTCCAAAGCCACTCTCCAAAGCCACTGACCAAAGCCACTCTATGTCCAAAGCCACTGAACAAAGCCACTGTCCAAAGCCACTGACCAAAGCCACTCTATGTCCAATGCCATTGTCCAAAGCCACTGTCCAAAGCCACTGTCCAAAGCCACTCTATGTCCAAAGCCATTGTCTAAAGCCACTCTCCAAAGCCACTCTCCAAAGCCACTCTATGTCCAAAAGCACTGTTCAAAGCCACTGTCCAAAGCCACTCTCCAAAGCCACTCTATGTCCAAAGCCACTGTCCAAAGCCACTCTCCAAAGCCACTCTCCAAAGCCACTGTATGTCCAAAGCCACTGTCCAAAGCCACTGTCCAAAGCCACTCTCCAAAGCCACTCTATGTCCAAAGCCACTGTCCAAAGTCACTGTCCTAAGCCACTCTCCAAAGCCACTCTATGTCCAAAGCCACTGTCCAAAGCCACTCTCCAGAGCCACTCTCCAAAGCCACTCTCCAAAGCCACTCTATGTCCAAAGCCACTGTCCATAGCCACTGTCCAAAGCCACTCTCCAAAGCCACTCTATCTCCAAAGCCACTGTCCAAAGCCACTCTCCAAAGCCACTCTCCAAAGCCACTCTATGTCCAAAGCCACTGTCCATAGCCACTGTCCAAAGTCACTGTCCAAATCCACTCTATGTCCAAAGCCACTGTCCAAAGCAATACTATGTCCAAAGCCACTGTCCAAAGGCACTGTCCAAAGCCACTGTCCAAAGCCACTCTATGTCCAAAGCCACTGTCCAAAGCCACTCTATATCCTAAGCCACTATCCAAAGCCACTGTCCAAAGACACTGTCCTAAACCACTCTATTTCCAAAGCCACTGTCCAAAGCCACTATCCAAAACCACTGTCCAAAGCCACTCTATGTCCAAAGCCACTGTCCAAAGCCACTCTCCAAAGCCACTGTCCAAAGCCACTGTATGTCCAAAGCCACTGTATGTCCAAAGCCACGGTCCAAATCCACTCTATGTCCAAAGCCACTGTCCAAAGCCACTGTCCAAAGCCACTGTCCAAAGCCACTCTATGTCCAAAGACACTGTCCAAAGCCACTCTCCAATGCCACTGTCCAAAGCCACTCTATCTACAAAGCAACTGTCCAAAGTCACTGTCCAAAGCCACTGTCCAAAGCCACTCTATGTCCAAAGCCACTGTCCAAAGCCACTCTCCAAAGCCACTGTCCAAAGCCACTCTATGTCCAGAGCCACTGTCCAAAGCCACTCTCCAAAGCCACTGACCAAAGCCACTCTATGTCCAAAGCCACTGAACAAAGCCACTGTCCAAAGCCACTCTATGTCCAATGCCATTGTCCAAAGCCACTGTCCAAAGCCACTGTCCAAAGCCACTCTATGTCCAAAGCAATTGTCTAAACCACTCTCCAAAGCCATTCTCCAAAGCCACTCTATGTCCAAATGCACTGTCCAAAGCCACTGTCCAAAGCCACTCTCCAAAGCCACTCTATGTCCAAATCCTCTGTCCAAAGCCACTCTCCAAAGCCACTCTCCAAAGCCACTGTATGTCCAAAGCCTCTGTCCAAAGCCACTGTCCAAAGCCACTCTCCAAAGCCACTCTATGTCCAAAGCCACAGTCCAAAGTCACTGTGCAAAGCCACTCTCCAAAGCCACTCTATGTCCAAAGACACTGTCCAAAGCTACTCTCCAAAGCCACTCTCCAAAGCCACTCTATGTCCAAAGCCACTGTCCAAAGCCACTGTCCAAAGCCACTCTCCAAAGCCACTCTATCTCCAAAGTCACTGTCCAAAGGCACTCTCCAAAGCCACTCTCCAAAGCCACTCTATGTCCAAAGTCACTGTCCAAAGCCACTCTATGTCCAAAGCCACTGTACAAAGCCACTGTCCAAAGCCACTGTCCAAAGCAATACTATGTCCAAAGCCACTGTCCAAAGGCACTGTCCAAAGACACTCTATGTCCAAAGCCACTGTCCAAAGCCACTGTCCAAAGCCGCTGTCCAAAGCCACTCTATGTCCAAAGCCACTGTCCAAAGCCACTCTATGTCCAAAGCCACTGTCCAAAGCCACTCTCCAAAGCCACTGTCCTAAACCACTCTATGTCCAAAGCCACTGTCCAAAGCCACTCTCCAAAGCCACTGTCCAAAGCCACTCTATGTCCAAAGCCACTGTCCAAAGCCACTCTCCAAAGCAACTGTCCAAAGCCACTGTATGTCCAAAGCCACTGTATGTCCAAAGCCACTGTCCAAAGCCACTGTATGTCCAAAGCCACTGTCCAAAGCCACTGTATGTCCAAAGCCACTGTATGTCCAAAGCCACTATCCAAAGCCACTGTACGTCCAAAGCCACTTTATGTCCAAAGCCACTGTCCAAAGCCACTCTATTTCCAAAGCCACTCTATGTCCAAAGCCACTGTATGTCCAAAGCCACTGTTCAAAGCCATTGTATGTCCAAAGCCACTGTTTGTCCAAAGCCACTGTCCAAAGCCACTGTATGTCCAAAGCCACTGTCCGAAGCCACTGTCCAAAGCCACTGTTCAAAGCCACTCTATGTCCAAAGCCACTGTCCAAAGCCACTCTCCAAAGCCACTGTCTAAAGCCACTGTATGTCCAAAGCCAATGTATGTCCAAAGCCACTGTCCAAAGCCACTGTATGTACAAAGCCACTGTATGTCCAAAGCCACTGTATATCCAAAGCCACTGTCCAAAGCCACTGTATGTCCAAAGCCACTGTTCAAAGCCACTCTCCAAACCACTATCCAAATCCACTCTATGTCCAAAGTCACTGTCCAAAGCCAATCTTCAAAGCCACTCTCCAAAGCCACTCTATTTCCAAAGCCAGTTCAAAGCCACTCTCCAAAGCCACTCTATGTCCAAAGCAAGTCCAAAGCCACTCTCCAAAGCCACTCTCCAAAGCCACTCTGTGTCCAAAGCCACTGTCCAAAGCCATTCTCCAAAGCCACTCTCCAAAGCCACTCTATGTCCAAAGCCACTGTCCAAAGCCACTCTATGTCCAAAGCCACTGTCCAAAGCCACTGTCCAAAGCCACAGTCCAAATCCACTCTATGTCCAAAGCCACTGTCCAAAGCCACTGTCCAAAGCCACTGTCCAAAGCCACTCTATGTCCAAAGACACTGTCCAAAGCCACTCTCCAATGCCACTGTCCAAAGCCACTCTATCTACAAAGCAACTGTCCAAAGCCACTGTCCAAAGCCACTGTCCAAAGCCACTCTATGTCCAAAGCCACTGTCCAAAGCCACTCTCCAAAGCCACTGTCCAAAGCCACTCTATGTCCAGAGCCACTGTCCAAAGCCACTCTCCAAAGCCACTGACCAAAGCCACTCTATGTCCAAAGCCACTGAACAAAGCCACTGTCCAAAGCCACTGACCAAAGCCACTCTATGTCCAATGCCATTGTCCAAAGCCACTGTCCAAAGCCACTGTCCAAAGCCACTCTATGTCCAAAGCCATTGTCTAAAGCCACTCTCCAAAGCCACTCTCCAAAGCCACTCTATGTCCAAAAGCACTGTTCAAAGCCACTGTCCAAAGCCACTCTCCAAAGCCACTCTATGTCCAAAGCCACTGTCCAAAGCCACTCTCCAAAGCCACTCTCCAAAGCCACTGTATGTCCAAAGCCACTGTCCAAAGCCACTGTCCAAAGCCACTCTCCAAAGCCACTCTATGTCCAAAGCCACTGTCCAAAGTTACTGTCCTAAGCCACTCTCCAAAGCCACTCTATGTCCAAAGCCACTGTCCAAAGCCACTCTCCAAAGCCACTCTCCAAAGCCACTCTCCAAAGCCTCTCTATGTCCAAAGCCACTGTCCATAGCCACTGTCCAAAGCCACTCTCCAAAGCCACTCTATCTCCAAAGCCACTGTCCAAAGCCACTCTCCAAAGCCACTCTCCAAAGCCACTCTATGTCCAAAGCCACTGTCCATAGCCACTGTCCAAAGTCACTGTCCAAATCCACTCTATGTCCAAAGCCACTGTCCAAAGCAATACTATGTCCAAAGCCACTGTCCAAAGGCACTGTCCAAAGACACTGTCCAAAGCCACTCTATGTCCAAAGCCACTGTCTAAAGCCACTCTATGTCCTAAGCCACTATCCAAAGCCACTGTCCAAAGCCACTGTCCTAAACCACTCTATTTCCAAAGCCACTGTCCAAAGCCACTATCCAAAACCACTGTCCAAAGCCACTCTATGTCCAAAGCCACTGTCCAAAGCCACTCTCCAAAGCCACTGTCCAAAGCCACTGTATGTCCAAAGCCACTGTATGTCCAAAGCCACGGTCCAAATCCACTCTATGTCCAAAGCAACTGTCCAAAGCCACTGTCCAAAGCCACTGTCCAAAGCCACTCTATGTCCAAAGACACTGTCCAAAGCCACTCTCCAATGCCACTGTCCAAAGCCACTCTATCTACAAAGCAACTGTCCAAAGCCACTGTCCAAAGCCACTGTCCAAAGCCACTCTATGTCCAAAGCCACTGTCCAAAGCCACTCTCCAAAGCCACTGTCCAAAGCCACTCTATGTCCAGAGCCACTGTCCAAAGCCACTCTCCAAAGCCACTGACCAAAGCCACTCTATGTCCAAAGCCACTGAACAAAGCCACTGTCCAAAGCCACTGTCCAAAGCCACTGTCCAAAGCCACTCTATGTCCAAAGCCATTGTCTAAAGCCACTCTCCAAAGCCACTCTCCAAAGCCACTCTATGTCCAAAAGCACTGTTCAAAGCCACTGTCCAAAGCCACTCTCCAAAGCCACTCTATGTCCAAAGCCACTGTCCAAAGCCACTCTCCAAAGCCACTCTCCAAAGCCACTGTATGTCCAAAGCCACTGTCCAAAGCCACTGTCCAAAGCCACTCTCCAAAGCCACTCTATGTCCAAAGCCACTGTCCAAAGTCACTGTCCTAAGCCACTCTCCAAAGCCACTCTATGTCCAAAGCCACTGTCCAAAGCCACTCTCCAAAGCCACTCTATGTCCAAAGCCACTGTCCATAGCCACTGTCCAAAGCCACTCTCCAAAGCCACTCTATCTCCAAAGCCACTGTCCAAAGCCACTCTCCAAAGCCACTCTCCAAAGCCACTCTATGTCCAAAGCCACTGTCCATAGCCACTGCCCAAAGTCACTGTCCAAATCCACTCTATGTCCAAAGCCACTGTCCAAAGCAATACTATGTCCAAAGCCACTGTCCAAAGGCACTGTCCAAAGACACTGTCCAAAGCCACTCTATGTCCAAAGCCACTGTCCAAAGCCACTCTATGTCCTAAGCCACTATCCAAAGCCACTGTCCAAGCCACTGTCCTAAACCACTCTATTTCCAAAGCCACTGTCCAAAGCCACTATCCAAAACCACTGTCCAAAGCCACTCTATGTCCAAAGCCACTGTCCAAAGCCACTCTCCAAAGCCACTGTCCAAAGCCACTGTATGTCCAAAGCCACTGTATGTCCAAAGCCACTGTCCAAAGCCACTCTATGTCCAAAGCCACTCTATGTCTAAAGCCACTGTATGTACAAAGCCACTGTTCAAAGCCACTGTATGTCCAAAGCCACTGTATGTCCAAAGCCACTGTATGTCCAAAGCCACTGTCCAAAGCCACCGTATGTCCAAAGCCACGGTATGTCCAAAGCCACTGTCAAAAGCCACCATATGTCCAAAGCCACTGTCAAAAGCCACCGTATGTCCAAAGCCACTGTATGTCCAAAGCCACTGTCCAAAGCCACCGTATGTCGAAAGCCACTGTATGTCCAAAGCCACTATCCAAAGCCACTGTATGTCCAAAGCCACTGTATGTCCAAAGCCACTGTCCAAAGCCACTGTATGTCCAAAGCCACTGTATGTCCAAAACCACTGTCCAAAGCCACTGTATGTCCAAAGCCACTGTATGTCCAAAGCCACTGTCCAAAGCCACTGTATGTCCAAAGCCACTGTATGTCCAAAGCCACTGTCCAAAGCAACCGTATGTCCAAAGCCACTGTATGTCCAAAGCCACTGTCCAAAGCCACCGTATTTCCAAAGCCACTGTATGTCCAAAGCCACTCTCCAAAGCCACTCTCCAAAGCCACTCTATGTCCAAAGCCACTGTCCAAAGCCACTGTCCAAAGCCACTGTCCAAAGCCACTCTATGTCCAAAGCCACTATCCAAAGCCACTCTCCAAAGCCACTCTCCAAAGCCACTCTATGTCCAAAGCCACTGTCCAAAGCCACTCTCCAAACCACTATCCAAAGCCACTCTATGTACAAAGTCACTGTCCAAAGCCAATCTCCAAAGCCACTCTCCAAAGCCACTCTATGTCCAAATCCAGTCCAAAGCCACTCTCCAAAGCCACTCTATGTCCAAAGCCAGTCCAAAGCCACTCTCCAAAGCCACTCTCCAAAGCCACTCTATGTCCAAAGCCACTGTCCAAAGCCATTCTCCAAAGCCACTCTCCAAAGCCACTCTATGTCCAAAGCCACTGTCCAAAGCCACTCTATGTCCAAAGCCACTGTCCAAAGCCACTGTCCAAAGCCACGGTCCAAAGCCACTCTATGTCCAAAGCCACTGTCCAAAGCCACTGTCCAAAGCCACTGTCCAAAGCCACTGTCCAAAGCCACTCTATGTCCAAAGCCACTGTCCAAAGCCACTCTCCAATGCCACTGTCCAAAGCCACTCTATCTACAAAGCCACTATCCAAAGCCACTGTCTAAAGTCACTGTCCAAAGCCACTCTATGTCCAAAGCAACTGTCCAAAGCCACTGTCCAAAGCCACTGTCCAAAGCCACTCTATGTCCAAAGCCACTGTCCAAAGCCACTCTATGTCCAGAGCCACTGTCCAAAGCCACTCACCAAAGCCACTGACCAAAGCCACTCTATGTCCAAAGCCACTGAACAAAGCCACTGTCCAAAGCCACTGACCAAAGCCACTCTATGTCCAATGCCATTGTCCAAAGCCACTGTCCAAAGCCACTGTCCAAAGCCACTCTATGTCCAAAGCAATTGTCTAAACCACTCTCCAAAGCCATTCTCCAAAGCCACTCTATGTCCAAAAGCACTGTCCAAAGCCACTGTCCAAAGCCACTCTCCAAAGCCACTCTATGTCCAAATCCACTGTCCAAAGCCACTCTCCAAAGCCACTCTCCAAAGCCACTGTATGTCCAAAGCCTCTGTCCAAAGCCACTGTCCAAAGCCACTCTCCAAAGCCACTCTATGTCCAAAGCCACAGTCCAAAGTCACTGTGCAAAGCCACTCTCCAAAGCCACTCTATGTCCAAAGCCACTGTCCAAAGCTACTCTCCAAAGCCACTCTCCAAAGCCACTCTATGTCCAAAGCCAGTGTCCAAAGCCACTGTCCAAAGCCACTCTCCAAAGCCACTCTATCTCCAAAGTCACTGTCCAAAGGCACTCTCCAAAGCCACTCTCCAAAGCCACTCTATGTCCAAAGCCACTGTCCATAGCCACTGTCCAAAGTCACTGTCCAAAGCCACTCTATGTCCAAAGCCAATGTACAAAGCCACTGTCCAAAGCCACTGTCCAAAGCAATACTATGTCCAAAGCCACTGTCCAAAGGCACTGTCCAAAGACACTCTATGTCCAAAGCCACTGTCCAAAGCCACTGTCCAAAGCCGCTGTCCAAAGCCACTCTATGTCCAAAGCCACTGTCCAAAGCCACTCTATGTCCAAAGCCACTGTCCAAAGCCACTCTCCAAAGACACTCTCCTAAACCACTCTATGTCCAAAGCCACTGTCCAAAGCCACTCTCCAAAGCCACTGTCCAAAGCCACTCTATGTCCAAAGCCACTGTCCAAAGCCACTCTCCAAAGCCACTGTCCAAAGCCACTGTATGTCCAAAGCCAATGTATGTCCAAAGCCACTGTCCAAAGCCACTGTATGTCCAAAGCCACTGTCCAAAGCCACTGTATGTCCAAAGCCACTGTATGTCCAAAGCCACTATCCAAAGCCACTGTACGTCCAAAGCCACTTTATGTCCAAAGCCACTGTCCAAAGCCACTCTATTTCCAAAGCCACTCTATGTCCAAAGCCACTGTATGTCCAAAGCCACTGTTCAAAGCCACTGTATGTCCAAAGCCACTGTATGTCCAAAGCCACTGTCCAAAGCCACTGTATGTCCAAAGCCACTGTCCGAAGCCACTGTCCAAAGCCACTGTTCAAAGCCACTCTATGTCCAAAGCCACTGTCCAAAGCCACTCTCCAAAGCCACTGTCTAAAGCCACTGTATGTCCAAAGCCACTGTATGTCCAAAGCCACTGTCCAAAGCCACTGTATGTATAAAGCCACTGTATGTCCAAAGCCACTGTATATCCAAAGCCACTGTCCAAAGCCACTGTATGTCCAAAGCCACTGTTCAAAGCCACTCTCCAAACCACTATCCAAATCCACTCTATGTCCAAAGTCACTGTCCAAAGCCAATCTTCAAAGCCACTCTCCAAAGCCACTCTATGTCCAAAGCCAGTTCAAAGCCACTCTCCAAAGCCACTCTATGTCTAAAGCAAGTCCAAAGCCACTCTCCAAAGCCACTCTCCAAAGCCACTCTATGTCCAAAGCCACTGTCCAAAGCCATTCTCCAAAGCCACTCTCCAAAGCCACTCTATGTCCAAAGCCACTGTCCAAAGCCACTCTATGTCCAAAGCCACTGTCCAAAGCCACTGTCCAAAGCCACGGTCCAAATCCACTCTATGTCCAAAGCCACTGTCCAAAGCCACTGTCCAAAGCCACTGTCCAAAGCCACTCTATGTCCAAAGATACCTTCCAAAGCCACTCTCCAATGCCACTGTCCAAAGCCACTCTATCTACAAAGCAACTGTCCAAAGCCACTGTCCAAAGCCACTGTCCAAAGCCACTCTATGTGCAAAGCCACTGTCCAAAGCCACTCTCCAAAGCCACTGTCCAAAGCCACTCTATGTCCAGAGCCACTGTCCAAAGCCACTCTCCAAAGCCACTGACCAAAGCCACTCTATGTCCAAAGCCACTGAACAAAGCCACTGTCCAAAGCCACTGACCAAAGCCACTCTATGTCCAATGCCATTGTCCAAAGCCACTGTCCAAAGCCACTGTCCAAAGCCACTCTATGTCCAAAGCCATTGTCTAAAGCCACTCTCCAAAGCCACTCTCCAAAGCCACTCTATGTCCAAAAGCACTGTTCAAAGCCACTGTCCAAAGCCACTCTCCAAAGCCACTCTATGTCCAAAGCCACTGTCCAAAGCCACTCTCCAAAGCCAATCTCCAAAGCCACTGTATGTCCAAAGCCACTGTCCAAAGCCACTGTCCAAAGCCACTCTCCAAAGCCACTCTATGTCCAAAGCCACTGTCCAAAGTCACTGTCCTAAGCCACTCTCCAAAGCCACTCTATGTCCAAAGCCACTATCCAAAGTCACCCTCCAAAGCCACTCTCCAAAGCCACTCTCCAAAGCCACTCTATGTCCAAAGCCACTGTCTTTAGCCACTGTCCAAAGCCACTCTCCAAAGCCACTCTATCTCCAAAGCCACTGTCCAAAGCCACTCTCCAAAGCCACTCTCCAAAGCCACTCTATGTACAAAGCCACTGTCCATAGCCACTGTCCAAAGTCACTGTCCAAATCCACTCTATGTCCAAAGCCACTGTCCAAAGCAATACTATGTCCAAAGCCACTGTCCAAAGGCACTGTCCAAAGACACTGTCCAAAGCCACTCTATGTCCAAAGCCACTGTCCAAAGCCACTCTATGTCCTAAGCCACTATCCAAAGCCACTGTCCAAAGCCACTGTCCTAAACCACTCTATTTCCAAAGCCACTGTCCAAAGCCACTATCCAAAACCACTGTCCAAAGCCACTCTATGTCCAAAGCCACTGTCCAAAGCCACTCTCCAAAGCCACTGTCCAAAGCCACTGTATGTCCAAAGCCACTGTATGTCCAAAGCCACTGTCCAAAGCGACTGTATGTCCAAAGCCACTGTCCAAAGCCACTGTATGTCCAAAGCCACTGTATGTCCAAAGCCACTATCCAAAGCCAATCTATGTACAAAGTCACTGTCCAAAGCCAATCTCCAAAGCCACTGTCCAAAGCCACTCTATGTCCAAATCCAGTCCAAAGTCACTCTCCAAAGCCACTCTATGTCCAAAGCCAGTCCAAAGCCACTCTCCAAAGCCACTCTCCAAAGCCACTCTATGTCCAAAGCCACTGTCCAAAGCCATTCTCCAAAGCCACTCTCCAAAGCCACTCTATTTCCAAAGCCACTGTCCAAAGCCACTCTATGTCCAAAGCCACTGTCCAAAGCCACTGTCCAAAGCCACGGTCCAAAGCCACTCTATGTCCAAAGCCACTGTCCAAAGCCACTGTCCAAAGCCACTGTCCAAAGCCACTGTCCAAAGCCACTCTATGTCCAAAGCCACTGTCCAAAGCCACTCTCCAATGCCACTGTCCAAAGCCACTCTATCTACAAAGCCACTGTCCAAAGCCACTGTCTAAAGTCACTATCCAAAGCCACTCTATGTCCAAAGCAACTGTCCAAAGCCACTGTCCAAAGCCACTGTCCAAAGCCACTCTATGTCCAAAGCCACTGTCCAAAGCCACTCTATGTCCAGAGCCACTGTCCAAAGCCACTCACCAAAGCCACTGACCAAAGCCACTCTATGTCCAAAGCCACTGAACAAAGCCACTGTCCAAAGCCACTGACCAAAGCCACTCTATGTCCAATGCCATTGTCCAAAGCCACTTTCCAAAGCCACTGTCCAAAGCCACTCTGTGTCCAAAGCAATTGTCTAAACCACTCTCCAAAGCCATTCTCCAAAGCCACTCTATGTCCAAAAGCACTGTCCAAAGCCACTGTCCAAAGCCACTCTCCAAAGCCACTCTATGTCCAAATCCACTGTCCAAAGCCACTCTCCAAAGCCACTCTCCAAAGCCACTGTATGTCCAAAGCCTCTGTCCAAAGCCACTGTCCAAAGCCACTCTCCAAAGCCACTCTATGTCCAAAGCCACAGTCCAAAGTCACTGTGCAAAGCCACTCTCCAAAGCCACTCTATGTCCAAAGCCACTGTCCAAAGCTACTCTCCAAAGCCACTCTCCAAAGCCACTCTATGTCCAAAGCCACTGTCCAAAGCCACTGTCCAAAGCCACTCTCCAAAGCCACTCTATCTCCAAAGTCACTGTCCAAAGGCACTCTCCAAAGCCACTCTCCAAAGCCACTCTATGTCCAAAGCCACTGTCCATAGCCACTGTCCAAAGTCACTGTCCAAATCCACTCTATGTCCAAAGCCACTGTACAAAGCCACTGTCCAAAGCCACTGTCCAAAGCAATACTATGTCCAAAGCCACTGTCCAAAGGCACTGTCCAAAGACACTCTATGTCCAAAGCCACTGTCCAAAGCCACTGTCCAAAGCCGCTGTCCAAAGCCACTCTATGTCCAAAGCCACTGTCCAAAGCCACTCTATGTCCAAAGCCACTGTCCAAAGCCACTCTCCAAAGCCACTGTCCTAAACCACTCTATGTCCAAAGCCACTGTCCAAAGCCACTCTCCAAAGCCACTGTCCAAAGCCACTCTATGTCCAAAGCCACTGTCCAAAGCCACTCTCCAAAGCCACTGTCCAAAGCCACTGTATGTCCAAAGCCACTGTATGTCCAAAGCCACTGTCCAAAGCCACTGTATGTCCAAAGCTACTGTCCAAAGCCACTGTATGTCCAAAGCCACTGTATGTCCAAAGCCACTATCCAAAGCCACTGTACGTCCAAAGCCACTTTATGTCCAAAGCCACTGTCCAAAGCCACTCTATTTCCAAAGCCACTCTATGTCCAAAGCCACTGTATGTCCAAAGCCACTGTTCAAAGCCACTGTATTTCCAAAGCCACTGTATGTCCAAAGCCACTGTCCAAAGCCACTGTATGACCAAAGCCACTGTCCGAAGCCACTGTCCAAAGCCACTGTTCAAAGCCACTCTATGTCCAAAGCCACTGTCCAAAGCCACTCTCCAAAGCCACTGTCTAAAGCCACTGTATGTCCAAAGCCACTGTATGTCCAAAGCCACTGTCCAAAGCCACTGTATATACAAAGCCACTGTATGTCCAAAGCCACTGTATATCCAAAGCCACTGTCCAAAGCCACTGTATGTCCAAAGCCACTGTTCAAAGCCACTCTCCAAACCACTATCCAAATCCACTCTATGTCCAAAGTCACTGTCCAAAGCCAATCTTCAAAGCCACTCTCCAAAGCCACTCTATGTCCAAAGCCAGTTCAAAGCCACTCTCCAAAGCCACTCTATGTCCAAAGCAAGTCCAAAGCCACTCTCCAAAGCCACTCTCCAAAGCCACTCTATGTCCAAAGCCACTGTCCAAAGCCATTCTCCAAAGCCACTCTCCAAAGCCACTCTATGTCCAAAGCCACTGTCCAAAGCCACTCTATGTCCAAAGCCACTGTCCAAAGCCACTGTCGAAAGCCACGGTCCAAATCCACTCTATGTCCAAAGCCACTGTCCAAAGCCACTGTCCAAAGCCACTGTCCAAAGCCACTCTATGTCCAAAGCCACTGTCCAAAGCCACTCTCCAATGCCACTGTCCAAAGCCACTCTATCTACAAAGCAACTGTCCAAAGCCACTGTCCAAAGCCACTGTCCAAAGCCACTCTATGTCCAAAGCCACTGTCCAAAGCCACTCTCCAAAGCCACTGTCCAAAGCCACTCTATGTCCAGAGCCACTGTCCAAAGCCACTCTCCAAAGCCACTGACCAAAGCCACACTATGTCCAAAGCCACTCAACAAAGCCACTGTCCAAAGCTACTGACCAAAGCCACTCTATGTCCAATGCCATTGTCCAAAGCCACTGTCCAAAGCCACTGTCCAAAGCCACTCTATGTCCAAAGCCATTGTCTAAAGCCACTCTCCAAAGCCACTCTCCAAAGCCACTCTATGTCCAAAAGCACTGTTCAAAGCCACTCTCCAAAGCCACTCTCCAAAGCCACTCTATGTCCAAAGCCACTGTCCAAAGTCACTCTCCAAAGCCACTCTCCAAAGCCACTGTATGTCCAAAGCCACTGTCCAAAACCACTGTCCAAAGCCACTCTCCAAAGCCACTCTATGTCCAAATCCACTGTCCAAAGCCACTCTCCAAAGCCACTCTCCAAAGCCACTGTATGTCCAAAGCCTCTGTCCAAAGCCACTGTCCAAAGCCACTCTCCAAAGCCACTCTATGTCCAAAGCCACAGTCCAAAGTCACTGTGCAAAGCCACTCTCCAAAGCCACTCTATGTCCAAAGACACTGTCCAAAGCTACTCTCCAAAGCCACTCTCCAAAGCCACTCTATGTCCAAAGCCACTGTCCAAAGCCACTGTCCAAAGCCACTCTCCAAAGCCACTCTATCTCCAAAGTCACTGTCCAAAGGCACTCTCCAAAGCCACTCTCCAAAGCCACTCTATGTCCAAAGCCACTGTCCATAGCCACTGTCCAAAGTCACTGTCCAAAGCCACTCTATGTCCAAAGCCACTGTACAAAGCCACTGTCCAAAGCCACTGTCCAAAGCAATTCTATGTCCAAAGCCACTGTCCAAAGGCACTGTCCAAAGACCCTCTATGTCCAAAGCCACTGTCCAAAGCCACTGTCCAAAGCCGCTGTCCAAAGCCACTCTATGTCCAAAGCCACTGTCCAAAGCCACTCTATGTCCAAAGCCACTGTCCAAAGCCACTCTCCAAAGCCACTGTCCAAAGCCACTCTATGTCCAAAGCCAATCTTCAAAGCCACTCTCCAAAGCCACTCTATTTCCAAAGCCAGTTCAAAGCCACTCTCCAAAGCCACTCTATGTCCAAAGCAAGTCCAAAGCCACTCTCCAAAGCCACTCTCCAAAGCCACTCTATGTCCAAAGCCACTGTCCAAAGCCATTCTCCAAAGCCACTCTCCAAAGCCACTCTATGTCCAAAGCCACTGTCCAAAGCCACTCTATGTCCAAAGCCACTGTCCAAAGCCACTGTCCAAAGCCACGGTCCAAATCCACTCTATGTCCAAAGCCACTGTCCAAAGCCACTGTCCAAAGCCACTGTCCAAAGCCACTCTATGTCCAAAGACACTGTCCAAAGCCACTCTCCAATGCCACTGTCCAAAGCCACTCTATCTACAAAGCAACTCTCCAAAGCCACTGTCCAAAGCCACTGTCCAAAGCCACTCTATGTCCAAAGCCACTGTCCAAAGCCACTCTCCAAAGCCACTGTCCAAAGCCACTCTATGTCCAGAGCCACTGTCCAAAGCCACTCTCCAAAGCCACTGACCAAAGCCACTCTATGTCCAAAGCCACTGAACAAAGCCACTGTCCAAAGCCACTGACCAAAGCCACTCTATGTCCAATGCCATTGTCCAAAGCCACTGTCCAAAGCCACTGTCCAAAGCCACTCTATGTCCAAAGCCATTGTCTAAAGCCACTCTCCAAAGCCACTCTCCAAAGCCACTCTATGTCCAAAAGCACTGTTCAAAGCCACTGTCCAAAGCCACTCTCCAAAGCCACTCTATGTCCAAAGCCACTGTCCAAAGCCACTCTCCAAAGCCACTCTCCAAAGCCACTGTATGTCCAAAGCCACTGTCCAAAGCCACTGTCCAAAGCCACTCTCCAAAGCCACTCTATGTCCAAAGCCACTGTCCAAAGTCACTGTCCTAAGCCACTCTCCAAAGCCACTCTATGTCCAAAGCCACTGTCCAAAGCCACTCTCCAGAGCCACTCTCCAAAGCCACTCTCCAAAGCCACTCTATGTCCAAAGCCACTGTCCATAGCCACTGTCCAAAGCCACTCTCCAAAGCCACTCTATCTCCAAAGCCACTGTCCAAAGCCACTCTCCAAAGCCACTCTCCAAAGCCACTCTATGTCCAAAGCCACTGTCCATAGCCACTGTCCAAAGTCACTGTCCAAATCCACTCTATGTCCAAAGCCACTGTCCAAAGCAATACTATGTCCAAAGCCACTGTCCAAAGGCACTGTCCAAAGCCACTGTCCAAAGCCACTCTATGTCCAAAGCCACTGTCCAAAGCCACTCTATATCCTAAGCCACTATCCAAAGCCACTGTCCAAAGACACTGTCCTAAACCACTCTATTTCCAAAGCCACTGTCCAAAGCCACTATCCAAAACCACTGTCCAAAGCCACTCTATGTCCAAAGCCACTGTCCAAAGCCACTCTCCAAAGCCACTGTCCAAAGCCACTGTATGTCCAAAGCCACTGTATGTCCAAAGCCACGGTCCAAATCCACTCTATGTCCAAAGCCACTGTCCAAAGCCACTGTCCAAAGCCACTGTCCAAAGCCACTCTATGTCCAAAGACACTGTCCAAAGCCACTCTCCAATGCCACTGTCCAAAGCCACTCTATCTACAAAGCAACTGTCCAAAGTCACTGTCCAAAGCCACTGTCCAAAGCCACTCTATGTCCAAAGCCACTGTCCAAAGCCACTCTCCAAAGCCACTGTCCAAAGCCACTCTATGTCCAGAGCCACTGTCCAAAGCCACTCTCCAAAGCCACTGACCAAAGCCACTCTATGTCCAAAGCCACTGAACAAAGCCACTGTCCAAAGCCACTCTATGTCCAATGCCATTGTCCAAAGCCACTGTCCAAAGCCACTGTCCAAAGCCACTCTATGTCCAAAGCAATTGTCTAAACCACTCTCCAAAGCCATTCTCCAAAGCCACTCTATGTCCAAATGCACTGTCCAAAGCCACTGTCCAAAGCCACTCTCCAAAGCCACTCTATGTCCAAATCCTCTGTCCAAAGCCACTCTCCAAAGCCACTCTCCAAAGCCACTGTATGTCCAAAGCCTCTGTCCAAAGCCACTGTCCAAAGCCACTCTCCAAAGCCACTCTATGTCCAAAGCCACAGTCCAAAGTCACTGTGCAAAGCCACTCTCCAAAGCCACTCTATGTCCAAAGACACTGTCCAAAGCTACTCTCCAAAGCCACTCTCCAAAGCCACTCTATGTCCAAAGCCACTGTCCAAAGCCACTGTCCAAAGCCACTCTCCAAAGCCACTCTATCTCCAAAGTCACTGTCCAAAGGCACTCTCCAAAGCCACTCTCCAAAGCCACTCTATGTCCAAAGTCACTGTCCAAAGCCACTCTATGTCCAAAGCCACTGTACAAAGCCACTGTCCAAAGCCACTGTCCAAAGCAATACTATGTCCAAAGCCACTGTCCAAAGGCACTGTCCAAAGACACTCTATGTCCAAAGCCACTGTCCAAAGCCACTGTCCAAAGCCGCTGTCCAAAGCCACTCTATGTCCAAAGCCACTGTCCAAAGCCACTCTATGTCCAAAGCCACTGTCCAAAGCCACTCTCCAAAGCCACTGTCCTAAACCACTCTATGTCCAAAGCCACTGTCCAAAGCCACTCTCCAAAGCCACTGTCCAAAGCCACTCTATGTCCAAAGCCACTGTCCAAAGCCACTCTCCAAAGCAACTGTCCAAAGCCACTGTATGTCCAAAGCCACTGTATGTCCAAAGCCACTGTCCAAAGCCACTGTATGTCCAAAGCCACTGTCCAAAGCCACTGTATGTCCAAAGCCACTGTATGTCCAAAGCCACTATCCAAAGCCACTGTACGTCCAAAGCCACTTTATGTCCAAAGCCACTGTCCAAAGCCACTCTATTTCCAAAGCCACTCTATGTCCAAAGCCACTGTATGTCCAAAGCCACTGTTCAAAGCCATTGTATGTCCAAAGCCACTGTTTGTCCAAAGCCACTGTCCAAAGCCACTGTATGTCCAAAGCCACTGTCCGAAGCCACTGTCCAAAGCCACTGTTCAAAGCCACTCTATGTCCAAAGCCACTGTCCAAAGCCACTCTCCAAAGCCACTGTCTAAAGCCACTGTATGTCCAAAGCCAATGTATGTCCAAAGCCACTGTCCAAAGCCACTGTATGTACAAAGCCACTGTATGTCCAAAGCCACTGTATATCCAAAGCCACTGTCCAAAGCCACTGTATGTCCAAAGCCACTGTTCAAAGCCACTCTCCAAACCACTATCCAAATCCACTCTATGTCCAAAGTCACTGTCCAAAGCCAATCTTCAAAGCCACTCTCCAAAGCCACTCTATTTCCAAAGCCAGTTCAAAGCCACTCTCCAAAGCCACTCTATGTCCAAAGCAAGTCCAAAGCCACTCTCCAAAGCCACTCTCCAAAGCCACTCTGTGTCCAAAGCCACTGTCCAAAGCCATTCTCCAAAGCCACTCTCCAAAGCCACTCTATGTCCAAAGCCACTGTCCAAAGCCACTCTATGTCCAAAGCCACTGTCCAAAGCCACTGTCCAAAGCCACAGTCCAAATCCACTCTATGTCCAAAGCCACTGTCCAAAGCCACTGTCCAAAGCCACTGTCCAAAGCCACTCTATGTCCAAAGACACTGTCCAAAGCCACTCTCCAATGCCACTGTCCAAAGCCACTCTATCTACAAAGCAACTGTCCAAAGCCACTGTCCAAAGCCACTGTCCAAAGCCACTCTATGTCCAAAGCCACTGTCCAAAGCCACTCTCCAAAGCCACTGTCCAAAGCCACTCTATGTCCAGAGCCACTGTCCAAAGCCACTCTCCAAAGCCACTGACCAAAGCCACTCTATGTCCAAAGCCACTGAACAAAGCCACTGTCCAAAGCCACTGACCAAAGCCACTCTATGTCCAATGCCATTGTCCAAAGCCACTGTCCAAAGCCACTGTCCAAAGCCACTCTATGTCCAAAGCCATTGTCTAAAGCCACTCTCCAAAGCCACTCTCCAAAGCCACTCTATGTCCAAAAGCACTGTTCAAAGCCACTGTCCAAAGCCACTCTCCAAAGCCACTCTATGTCCAAAGCCACTGTCCAAAGCCACTCTCCAAAGCCACTCTCCAAAGCCACTGTATGTCCAAAGCCACTGTCCAAAGCCACTGTCCAAAGCCACTCTCCAAAGCCACTCTATGTCCAAAGCCACTGTCCAAAGTTACTGTCCTAAGCCACTCTCCAAAGCCACTCTATGTCCAAAGCCACTGTCCAAAGCCACTCTCCAAAGCCACTCTCCAAAGCCACTCTCCAAAGCCTCTCTATGTCCAAAGCCACTGTCCATAGCCACTGTCCAAAGCCACTCTCCAAAGCCACTCTATCTCCAAAGCCACTGTCCAAAGCCACTCTCCAAAGCCACTCTCCAAAGCCACTCTATGTCCAAAGCCACTGTCCATAGCCACTGTCCAAAGTCACTGTCCAAATCCACTCTATGTCCAAAGCCACTGTCCAAAGCAATACTATGTCCAAAGCCACTGTCCAAAGGCACTGTCCAAAGACACTGTCCAAAGCCACTCTATGTCCAAAGCCACTGTCTAAAGCCACTCTATGTCCTAAGCCACTATCCAAAGCCACTGTCCAAAGCCACTGTCCTAAACCACTCTATTTCCAAAGCCACTGTCCAAAGCCACTATCCAAAACCACTGTCCAAAGCCACTCTATGTCCAAAGCCACTGTCCAAAGCCACTCTCCAAAGCCACTGTCCAAAGCCACTGTATGTCCAAAGCCACTGTATGTCCAAAGCCACGGTCCAAATCCACTCTATGTCCAAAGCAACTGTCCAAAGCCACTGTCCAAAGCCACTGTCCAAAGCCACTCTATGTCCAAAGACACTGTCCAAAGCCACTCTCCAATGCCACTGTCCAAAGCCACTCTATCTACAAAGCAACTGTCCAAAGCCACTGTCCAAAGCCACTGTCCAAAGCCACTCTATGTCCAAAGCCACTGTCCAAAGCCACTCTCCAAAGCCACTGTCCAAAGCCACTCTATGTCCAGAGCCACTGTCCAAAGCCACTCTCCAAAGCCACTGACCAAAGCCACTCTATGTCCAAAGCCACTGAACAAAGCCACTGTCCAAAGCCACTGTCCAAAGCCACTGTCCAAAGCCACTCTATGTCCAAAGCCATTGTCTAAAGCCACTCTCCAAAGCCACTCTCCAAAGCCACTCTATGTCCAAAAGCACTGTTCAAAGCCACTGTCCAAAGCCACTCTCCAAAGCCACTCTATGTCCAAAGCCACTGTCCAAAGCCACTCTCCAAAGCCACTCTCCAAAGCCACTGTATGTCCAAAGCCACTGTCCAAAGCCACTGTCCAAAGCCACTCTCCAAAGCCACTCTATGTCCAAAGCCACTGTCCAAAGTCACTGTCCTAAGCCACTCTCCAAAGCCACTCTATGTCCAAAGCCACTGTCCAAAGCCACTCTCCAAAGCCACTCTATGTCCAAAGCCACTGTCCATAGCCACTGTCCAAAGCCACTCTCCAAAGCCACTCTATCTCCAAAGCCACTGTCCAAAGCCACTCTCCAAAGCCACTCTCCAAAGCCACTCTATGTCCAAAGCCACTGTCCATAGCCACTGCCCAAAGTCACTGTCCAAATCCACTCTATGTCCAAAGCCACTGTCCAAAGCAATACTATGTCCAAAGCCACTGTCCAAAGGCACTGTCCAAAGACACTGTCCAAAGCCACTCTATGTCCAAAGCCACTGTCCAAAGCCACTCTATGTCCTAAGCCACTATCCAAAGCCACTGTCCAAGCCACTGTCCTAAACCACTCTATTTCCAAAGCCACTGTCCAAAGCCACTATCCAAAACCACTGTCCAAAGCCACTCTATGTCCAAAGCCACTGTCCAAAGCCACTCTCCAAAGCCACTGTCCAAAGCCACTGTATGTCCAAAGCCACTGTATGTCCAAAGCCACTGTCCAAAGCCACTCTATGTCCAAAGCCACTCTATGTCTAAAGCCACTGTATGTACAAAGCCACTGTTCAAAGCCACTGTATGTCCAAAGCCACTGTATGTCCAAAGCCACTGTATGTCCAAAGCCACTGTCCAAAGCCACCGTATGTCCAAAGCCACGGTATGTCCAAAGCCACTGTCAAAAGCCACCATATGTCCAAAGCCACTGTCAAAAGCCACCGTATGTCCAAAGCCACTGTATGTCCAAAGCCACTGTCCAAAGCCACCGTATGTCGAAAGCCACTGTATGTCCAAAGCCACTATCCAAAGCCACTGTATGTCCAAAGCCACTGTATGTCCAAAGCCACTGTCCAAAGCCACTGTATGTCCAAAGCCACTGTATGTCCAAAACCACTGTCCAAAGCCACTGTATGTCCAAAGCCACTGTATGTCCAAAGCCACTGTCCAAAGCCACTGTATGTCCAAAGCCACTGTATGTCCAAAGCCACTGTCCAAAGCAACCGTATGTCCAAAGCCACTGTATGTCCAAAGCCACTGTCCAAAGCCACCGTATTTCCAAAGCCACTGTATGTCCAAAGCCACTCTCCAAAGCCACTCTCCAAAGCCACTCTATGTCCAAAGCCACTGTCCAAAGCCACTGTCCAAAGCCACTGTCCAAAGCCACTCTATGTCCAAAGCCACTATCCAAAGCCACTCTCCAAAGCCACTCTCCAAAGCCACTCTATGTCCAAAGCCACTGTCCAAAGCCACTCTCCAAACCACTATCCAAAGCCACTCTATGTACAAAGTCACTGTCCAAAGCCAATCTCCAAAGCCACTCTCCAAAGCCACTCTATGTCCAAATCCAGTCCAAAGCCACTCTCCAAAGCCACTCTATGTCCAAAGCCAGTCCAAAGCCACTCTCCAAAGCCACTCTCCAAAGCCACTCTATGTCCAAAGCCACTGTCCAAAGCCATTCTCCAAAGCCACTCTCCAAAGCCACTCTATGTCCAAAGCCACTGTCCAAAGCCACTCTATGTCCAAAGCCACTGTCCAAAGCCACTGTCCAAAGCCACGGTCCAAAGCCACTCTATGTCCAAAGCCACTGTCCAAAGCCACTGTCCAAAGCCACTGTCCAAAGCCACTGTCCAAAGCCACTCTATGTCCAAAGCCACTGTCCAAAGCCACTCTCCAATGCCACTGTCCAAAGCCACTCTATCTACAAAGCCACTATCCAAAGCCACTGTCTAAAGTCACTGTCCAAAGCCACTCTATGTCCAAAGCAACTGTCCAAAGCCACTGTCCAAAGCCACTGTCCAAAGCCACTCTATGTCCAAAGCCACTGTCCAAAGCCACTCTATGTCCAGAGCCACTGTCCAAAGCCACTCACCAAAGCCACTGACCAAAGCCACTCTATGTCCAAAGCCACTGAACAAAGCCACTGTCCAAAGCCACTGACCAAAGCCACTCTATGTCCAATGCCATTGTCCAAAGCCACTGTCCAAAGCCACTGTCCAAAGCCACTCTATGTCCAAAGCAATTGTCTAAACCACTCTCCAAAGCCATTCTCCAAAGCCACTCTATGTCCAAAAGCACTGTCCAAAGCCACTGTCCAAAGCCACTCTCCAAAGCCACTCTATGTCCAAATCCACTGTCCAAAGCCACTCTCCAAAGCCACTCTCCAAAGCCACTGTATGTCCAAAGCCTCTGTCCAAAGCCACTGTCCAAAGCCACTCTCCAAAGCCACTCTATGTCCAAAGCCACAGTCCAAAGTCACTGTGCAAAGCCACTCTCCAAAGCCACTCTATGTCCAAAGCCACTGTCCAAAGCTACTCTCCAAAGCCACTCTCCAAAGCCACTCTATGTCCAAAGCCAGTGTCCAAAGCCACTGTCCAAAGCCACTCTCCAAAGCCACTCTATCTCCAAAGTCACTGTCCAAAGGCACTCTCCAAAGCCACTCTCCAAAGCCACTCTATGTCCAAAGCCACTGTCCATAGCCACTGTCCAAAGTCACTGTCCAAAGCCACTCTATGTCCAAAGCCAATGTACAAAGCCACTGTCCAAAGCCACTGTCCAAAGCAATACTATGTCCAAAGCCACTGTCCAAAGGCACTGTCCAAAGACACTCTATGTCCAAAGCCACTGTCCAAAGCCACTGTCCAAAGCCGCTGTCCAAAGCCACTCTATGTCCAAAGCCACTGTCCAAAGCCACTCTATGTCCAAAGCCACTGTCCAAAGCCACTCTCCAAAGACACTGTCCTAAACCACTCTATGTCCAAAGCCACTGTCCAAAGCCACTCTCCAAAGCCACTGTCCAAAGCCACTCTATGTCCAAAGCCACTGTCCAAAGCCACTCTCCAAAGCCACTGTCCAAAGCCACTGTATGTCCAAAGCCAATGTATGTCCAAAGCCACTGTCCAAAGCCACTGTATGTCCAAAGCCACTGTCCAAAGCCACTGTATGTCCAAAGCCACTGTATGTCCAAAGCCACTATCCAAAGCCACTGTACGTCCAAAGCCACTTTATGTCCAAAGCCACTGTCCAAAGCCACTCTATTTCCAAAGCCACTCTATGTCCAAAGCCACTGTATGTCCAAAGCCACTGTTCAAAGCCACTGTATGTCCAAAGCCACTGTATGTCCAAAGCCACTGTCCAAAGCCACTGTATGTCCAAAGCCACTGTCCGAAGCCACTGTCCAAAGCCACTGTTCAAAGCCACTCTATGTCCAAAGCCACTGTCCAAAGCCACTCTCCAAAGCCACTGTCTAAAGCCACTGTATGTCCAAAGCCACTGTATGTCCAAAGCCACTGTCCAAAGCCACTGTATGTATAAAGCCACTGTATGTCCAAAGCCACTGTATATCCAAAGCCACTGTCCAAAGCCACTGTATGTCCAAAGCCACTGTTCAAAGCCACTCTCCAAACCACTATCCAAATCCACTCTATGTCCAAAGTCACTGTCCAAAGCCAATCTTCAAAGCCACTCTCCAAAGCCACTCTATGTCCAAAGCCAGTTCAAAGCCACTCTCCAAAGCCACTCTATGTCTAAAGCAAGTCCAAAGCCACTCTCCAAAGCCACTCTCCAAAGCCACTCTATGTCCAAAGCCACTGTCCAAAGCCATTCTCCAAAGCCACTCTCCAAAGCCACTCTATGTCCAAAGCCACTGTCCAAAGCCACTCTATGTCCAAAGCCACTGTCCAAAGCCACTGTCCAAAGCCACGGTCCAAATCCACTCTATGTCCAAAGCCACTGTCCAAAGCCACTGTCCAAAGCCACTGTCCAAAGCCACTCTATGTCCAAAGATACCTTCCAAAGCCACTCTCCAATGCCACTGTCCAAAGCCACTCTATCTACAAAGCAACTGTCCAAAGCCACTGTCCAAAGCCACTGTCCAAAGCCACTCTATGTGCAAAGCCACTGTCCAAAGCCACTCTCCAAAGCCACTGTCCAAAGCCACTCTATGTCCAGAGCCACTGTCCAAAGCCACTCTCCAAAGCCACTGACCAAAGCCACTCTATGTCCAAAGCCACTGAACAAAGCCACTGTCCAAAGCCACTGACCAAAGCCACTCTATGTCCAATGCCATTGTCCAAAGCCACTGTCCAAAGCCACTGTCCAAAGCCACTCTATGTCCAAAGCCATTGTCTAAAGCCACTCTCCAAAGCCACTCTCCAAAGCCACTCTATGTCCAAAAGCACTGTTCAAAGCCACTGTCCAAAGCCACTCTCCAAAGCCACTCTATGTCCAAAGCCACTGTCCAAAGCCACTCTCCAAAGCCAATCTCCAAAGCCACTGTATGTCCAAAGCCACTGTCCAAAGCCACTGTCCAAAGCCACTCTCCAAAGCCACTCTATGTCCAAAGCCACTGTCCAAAGTCACTGTCCTAAGCCACTCTCCAAAGCCACTCTATGTCCAAAGCCACTATCCAAAGTCACCCTCCAAAGCCACTCTCCAAAGCCACTCTCCAAAGCCACTCTATGTCCAAAGCCACTGTCTTTAGCCACTGTCCAAAGCCACTCTCCAAAGCCACTCTATCTCCAAAGCCACTGTCCAAAGCCACTCTCCAAAGCCACTCTCCAAAGCCACTCTATGTACAAAGCCACTGTCCATAGCCACTGTCCAAAGTCACTGTCCAAATCCACTCTATGTCCAAAGCCACTGTCCAAAGCAATACTATGTCCAAAGCCACTGTCCAAAGGCACTGTCCAAAGACACTGTCCAAAGCCACTCTATGTCCAAAGCCACTGTCCAAAGCCACTCTATGTCCTAAGCCACTATCCAAAGCCACTGTCCAAAGCCACTGTCCTAAACCACTCTATTTCCAAAGCCACTGTCCAAAGCCACTATCCAAAACCACTGTCCAAAGCCACTCTATGTCCAAAGCCACTCTCCAAAGCCACTCTCCAAAGCCACTGTCCAAAGCCACTGTATGTCCAAAGCCACTGTATGTCCAAAGCCACTGTCCAAAGCGACTGTATGTCCAAAGCCACTGTCCAAAGCCACTGTATGTCCAAAGCCACTGTATGTCCAAAGCCACTATCCAAAGCCAATCTATGTACAAAGTCACTGTCCAAAGCCAATCTCCAAAGCCACTGTCCAAAGCCACTCTATGTCCAAATCCAGTCCAAAGTCACTCTCCAAAGCCACTCTATGTCCAAAGCCAGTCCAAAGCCACTCTCCAAAGCCACTCTCCAAAGCCACTCTATGTCCAAAGCCACTGTCCAAAGCCATTCTCCAAAGCCACTCTCCAAAGCCACTCTATTTCCAAAGCCACTGTCCAAAGCCACTCTATGTCCAAAGCCACTGTCCAAAGCCACTGTCCAAAGCCACGGTCCAAAGCCACTCTATGTCCAAAGCCACTGTCCAAAGCCACTGTCCAAAGCCACTGTCCAAAGCCACTGTCCAAAGCCACTCTATGTCCAAAGCCACTGTCCAAAGCCACTCTCCAATGCCACTGTCCAAAGCCACTCTATCTACAAAGCCACTGTCCAAAGCCACTGTCTAAAGTCACTATCCAAAGCCACTCTATGTCCAAAGCAACTGTCCAAAGCCACTGTCCAAAGCCACTGTCCAAAGCCACTCTATGTCCAAAGCCACTGTCCAAAGCCACTCTATGTCCAGAGCCACTGTCCAAAGCCACTCACCAAAGCCACTGACCAAAGCCACTCTATGTCCAAAGCCACTGAACAAAGCCACTGTCCAAAGCCACTGACCAAAGCCACTCTATGTCCAATGCCATTGTCCAAAGCCACTTTCCAAAGCCACTGTCCAAAGCCACTCTGTGTCCAAAGCAATTGTCTAAACCACTCTCCAAAGCCATTCTCCAAAGCCACTCTATGTCCAAAAGCACTGTCCAAAGCCACTGTCCAAAGCCACTCTCCAAAGCCACTCTATGTCCAAATCCACTGTCCAAAGCCACTCTCCAAAGCCACTCTCCAAAGCCACTGTATGTCCAAAGCCTCTGTCCAAAGCCACTGTCCAAAGCCACTCTCCAAAGCCACTCTATGTCCAAAGCCACAGTCCAAAGTCACTGTGCAAAGCCACTCTCCAAAGCCACTCTATGTCCAAAGCCACTGTCCAAAGCTACTCTCCAAAGCCACTCTCCAAAGCCACTCTATGTCCAAAGCCACTGTCCAAAGCCACTGTCCAAAGCCACTCTCCAAAGCCACTCTATCTCCAAAGTCACTGTCCAAAGGCACTCTCCAAAGCCACTCTCCAAAGCCACTCTATGTCCAAAGCCACTGTCCATAGCCACTGTCCAAAGTCACTGTCCAAATCCACTCTATGTCCAAAGCCACTGTACAAAGCCACTGTCCAAAGCCACTGTCCAAAGCAATACTATGTCCAAAGCCACTGTCCAAAGGCACTGTCCAAAGACACTCTATGTCCAAAGCCACTGTCCAAAGCCACTGTCCAAAGCCGCTGTCCAAAGCCACTCTATGTCCAAAGCCACTGTCCAAAGCCACTCTATGTCCAAAGCCACTGTCCAAAGCCACTCTCCAAAGCCACTGTCCTAAACCACTCTATGTCCAAAGCCACTGTCCAAAGCCACTCTCCAAAGCCACTGTCCAAAGCCACTCTATGTCCAAAGCCACTGTCCAAAGCCACTCTCCAAAGCCACTGTCCAAAGCCACTGTATGTCCAAAGCCACTGTATGTCCAAAGCCACTGTCCAAAGCCACTGTATGTCCAAAGCTACTGTCCAAAGCCACTGTATGTCCAAAGCCACTGTATGTCCAAAGCCACTATCCAAAGCCACTGTACGTCCAAAGCCACTTTATGTCCAAAGCCACTGTCCAAAGCCACTCTATTTCCAAAGCCACTCTATGTCCAAAGCCACTGTATGTCCAAAGCCACTGTTCAAAGCCACTGTATTTCCAAAGCCACTGTATGTCCAAAGCCACTGTCCAAAGCCACTGTATGACCAAAGCCACTGTCCGAAGCCACTGTCCAAAGCCACTGTTCAAAGCCACTCTATGTCCAAAGCCACTGTCCAAAGCCACTCTCCAAAGCCACTGTCTAAAGCCACTGTATGTCCAAAGCCACTGTATGTCCAAAGCCACTGTCCAAAGCCACTGTATATACAAAGCCACTGTATGTCCAAAGCCACTGTATATCCAAAGCCACTGTCCAAAGCCACTGTATGTCCAAAGCCACTGTTCAAAGCCACTCTCCAAACCACTATCCAAATCCACTCTATGTCCAAAGTCACTGTCCAAAGCCAATCTTCAAAGCCACTCTCCAAAGCCACTCTATGTCCAAAGCCAGTTCAAAGCCACTCTCCAAAGCCACTCTATGTCCAAAGCAAGTCCAAAGCCACTCTCCAAAGCCACTCTCCAAAGCCACTCTATGTCCAAAGCCACTGTCCAAAGCCATTCTCCAAAGCCACTCTCCAAAGCCACTCTATGTCCAAAGCCACTGTCCAAAGCCACTCTATGTCCAAAGCCACTGTCCAAAGCCACTGTCGAAAGCCACGGTCCAAATCCACTCTATGTCCAAAGCCACTGTCCAAAGCCACTGTCCAAAGCCACTGTCCAAAGCCACTCTATGTCCAAAGCCACTGTCCAAAGCCACTCTCCAATGCCACTGTCCAAAGCCACTCTATCTACAAAGCAACTGTCCAAAGCCACTGTCCAAAGCCACTGTCCAAAGCCACTCTATGTCCAAAGCCACTGTCCAAAGCCACTCTCCAAAGCCACTGTCCAAAGCCACTCTATGTCCAGAGCCACTGTCCAAAGCCACTCTCCAAAGCCACTGACCAAAGCCACACTATGTCCAAAGCCACTCAACAAAGCCACTGTCCAAAGCTACTGACCAAAGCCACTCTATGTCCAATGCCATTGTCCAAAGCCACTGTCCAAAGCCACTGTCCAAAGCCACTCTATGTCCAAAGCCATTGTCTAAAGCCACTCTCCAAAGCCACTCTCCAAAGCCACTCTATGTCCAAAAGCACTGTTCAAAGCCACTCTCCAAAGCCACTCTCCAAAGCCACTCTATGTCCAAAGCCACTGTCCAAAGTCACTCTCCAAAGCCACTCTCCAAAGCCACTGTATGTCCAAAGCCACTGTCCAAAACCACTGTCCAAAGCCACTCTCCAAAGCCACTCTATGTCCAAAGCCACTGTCCAAAGTCACTGTTCTAACCCACTCTCCAAAGCCACTCTATGTCCAAAGCCACTGTCCAAAGCCACTCTCCAAAGCCACTCTCCAAAGCCACTCTCCAAAGCCACTCTATGTCCAAAGCCACTGTCCATAGCCACTGACCAAAGCCACTCTCCAAAGCCACTCTATCTCCAAAGCCACTGTCCAAAGCCACTCTCCAAAGCCACTCTCCAAAGCCACTCTATGTCCAAAGCCACTGTCCATAGCCACTGTCCAAAGTCACTGTCCAAATCCACTCTATGTCCAAAGCCACTGTACAAAGCCACCGTCCAAAGCCACTGTCCAAAGCAATACTATGTCCAAAGCCACTGTCCAAAGGCACTGTCCAAAGACACTGTCCAAAGCCACTCTATGTCCAAAGCCACTGTCCAAAGCCACTCTATGTCCAAAGCCACTATCCAAAGCCACTGTCCAAAGCCACTTTCCTAAACCACTCTATTTCCAAAGCCACTGTCCAAAGCCACTATCCAAAACCACTGTCCAAAGCCACTCTATGTCCAAAGCCACTGTCCAAAGCCACTCTCCAAAGCCACTGTCCAAAGCCACTGTATGTCCAAAGCCACTGTATGTCCAAAGCCACTGTCCAAAGCGACTGTATGTCCAAAGCCACTGTCCAAAGCCACTGTATGTCCAAAGCCACTATATGTCCAAAGCCACTATCCAAAGCCACTGTATGTCCAAAGCCACTGTATATCCAAAGGCACTGTCCAAAGCCACTGTATGTCCAAAGCCACTTGATGTCCAAAGCCACTGTCTAAAGCCACTGTATGTCCAAAACCACTGTCCAAAGCCACTGTATGTCCAAAGCCACTGTATGTCCAAAGCCACTGTCCAAAGCCACTGTATGTCCAAAGCCACTGTATGTCCAAAGCCACTGTATGTCCAAAGCCACTGTCCAAATCCACTGTATGTCCAAAGCCACTGTATGTCCAAAGCCACTGTCCAAAGCCACTGTATGTCCAAAGCCACTGTCCAAAGCCACTGTATGTCCAAAGCCACTGTATGTCCAAAGCCACTGTCCAAAGCCACTGTATGTCCAAAGCTACTGTACAAACCACTGTCCAAATCCACTGTCCAAAGCCACTCTATGTCCAAATCCACTGTACAAAGCCACTGTCCAAAGCCACTGTACAAAGCAATACTATGTCCAAAGCCACTGTCCAAAGCCACTGTCCAAAGCCACTGTCCAAAGCCACTCTATGTCCAAAGCCACTGTCCGAAGCCACTGTCCAAAGCCACTGTCCAAAGCCACTCTATGTCCAAAGCCACTGTCCAAAGCCACTCTCCAAAGCCACTGTCCAAAGCCACTGTATGTCCAAAGCCCCTGTATGTCCAAAGCCACTGTCCAAAGCCACTGTATGTCCAAAGCCACTGTATGTCCAAAGCCACTATCCAAAGCCACTGTATGTCCAAAGCCACTGTATATCCAAAGCCACTGTCCAAAGCCACTGTATGTCCAAAGCCATTGTATGTCCAAAGCCACTGTCTAAAGCCACTGTATGTCCAAAGCCACTGTCCAAAGCCACTGTATGTCCAAAGCCACTGTATGTCCAAAGCCACTGTCCATAGCCACTGTATGTCCAAAGCCACTCTATGTCCAAAGCTACTGTCCAAAGCCACTATATGTCCAAAGCCACTGTATGTCCAAAGCCACAGTCCAAAGCCACTCTATGTCCAAAGCCACTCTATGTCCAAAGCCACTGTATGTCCAAAGCCACTCTTCAAAGCCACTGTATGTCCAAAGCCACTGTATGTCCAAAGCCACTGTCCAAAGCCACCGTATGTCCAAAGCCACGGTATGTCCAAAGCCACTGTCAAAAGCCACCGTATGTCCAAAGCCACTGTATGTCCAAAGCCACTTTCCAAAGCCACCGTATGTCGAAAGCCACTGTATGTCCAAAGCCACTATCCAAAGCTACTGTATGTCCAAAGCCACTGTATGTCCAAAGCCACGGTCCAAAGCCACTGTATGTCCAAAGCCACTGTATGTCCAAAACTACTGTCCAAAGCCACTGTATGTCCAAAGCCACTGTATGTCCAAAGCCACTGTCCAAAGCCACTGTATGTCCAAAGCCACTGTATGTCCAAAGCCACTGTCCAAAGCAACCGTATGTCCAAAGCCACTGTATGTCCAAAGCCACTGTCCAAAGCCACCGTATGACCAAAGCCACTGTATGTCCAAAGCCACTCTCCAAAGCCACTCTCCAAAGCCACTCTATGTCCAAAGCCACTGTCCAAAGCCACTGTCCAAAGCCACTGTCCAAAGCCACTCTATGTCCAAAGCCACTATCCAAAGCCACTCTCCAAAGCCACTCTCCAAAGCCACTCTATGTCCAAAGCCACTGTCCAAAGCCACTCTCCAAACCACTATCCAAAGCTACTCTATGTACAAAGTCACTGTCCAAAGCCAATCTCCAAAGCCACTCTCCAAAGCCACTCTATGTCCAAAGCCAGTCCAAAGCCACTCTCCAAAGCCACTCTATGTCCAAAGCCAGTCCAAAGCCACTCTCCAAAGCCACTCTCCAAAGCCACTCTATGTCCAAAGCCACTGTCCAAAGCCATTCTCCAAAGCCACTCTCCAAAGCCACTCTATGTCCAAAGCCACTGTCCAAAGCCACTCTATGTCCAAAGCCACTGTCCAAAGCCACTGTCCAAAGCCACGGTCCAAAGCCACTCTATGTCCAAAGCCACTGTCCAAAGCCACTGTCCAAAGCCACTGTCCAAAGCCACTCTATGTCCAAAGCCACTGTCCAAAGCCACTCTCCAATGCCACTTTCCAAAGCCACTCTATCTACAAAGCCACTGTCCAAAGCCACTGTCTAAAGTCACTGTCCAAAGCCACTCTATGTCCAAAGCAACTGTCCAAAGCCACTGTCCAAAGCCACTGTCCAAAGCCACTCTATGTCCAAAGCCACTGTCCAAAGCCACTCTATGTCCAGAGCCACTGTCCAAAGCCACTCACCAAAGCCACTGACCAAAGCCACTCTATGTCCAAAGCCACTGAACAAAGCCACTGTCCAAAGCCACTGACCAAAGCCACTCTATGTCCAATGCCATTGTCCAAATCCACTGTCCAAAGCCACTGTCCAAAGCCACTCTATGTCCAAAGCAATTGTCTAAACCACTCTCCAAAGCCATTCTCCAAAGCCACTCTATGTCCAAAAGCACTGTCCAAAGCCACTGTCCAAAGCCACTCTCCAAAGCCACTCTATGTCCAAATCCACTGTCCAAAGCCACTCTCCAAAGCCACTCTCCAAAGCCACTGTATGTCCAAAGCCTCTGTCCAAAGCCACTATCCAAAGCCACTGTATGTCCAAAGCCACTGTATATCCAAAGGCACTGTCCAAAGCCACTGTATGTCCAAAGCCACTTGATGTCCAAAGCCACTGTCTAAAGCCACTGTATGTCCAAAACTACTGTCCAAAGCCACTGTATGTCCAAAGCCACTGTATGTCCAAAGCCACTGTCCAAAGCCACTGTATGTCCAAAGCCACTGTATGTCCAAAGACACTGTCCAAAGCCACTGTATGTCCAAAGCCACTGTATGTCCAAAGCCACTGTCCAAAGCCACTGTATGTCCAAAGCCACTGTATGTCCAAAGCCACTGTCCAAAGCCACTGTATGTCCAAAGCCACTGTACAAACCACTGTCCAAATCTACTGTCCAAAGCCACTCTATGTCCAAATCCACTGTACAAAGCCACTGTCCAAAGCCACTGTCCAAAGCAATACTATGTCCAAAGCCACTGTCCAAAGCCACTGTTCAAAGCCACTGTCCAAAGCCACTCTATGTCCAAAGCCACTGTCCGAAGCCACTGTCCAAAGCCACTGTCCAAAGCCACTCTATGTCCAAAGCCACTGTCCAAAGCCACTCTCCAAAGCCACTGTCCAAAGCCATTGTATGTCCAAAGCCCCTGTATGTCCAAAGCCACTGTCCAAAGCCACTGTATGTCCAAAGCCACTGTATGTCCAAAGCCACTGTCCAAAGCCACTGTATGTCCAAAGCCACTGTATGTCCAAAGCCACTGTCCAAAGCAACCGTATGTCCAAAGCCACTGTATGTCCAAAGCCACTGTATGTCCAAAGCCACTGTCCAAAGCCACTGTATGTCCAAAGCCACTGTATGTCCAAAGCCACTGTCCAAAGCAACCGTATGTCTAAAGCCACTGTATGTCCAAAGCCACTGTCCAAAGCCACCGTATTTCCAAAGCCACTGTATGTCCAAAGCCACTCTCCAAAGCCACTCTCCAAAGCCACTCTATGTCCAAAGCCACTGTCCAAAGCCACTGTCCAAAGCCACTGTCCAAAGCCACTCTATGTCCAAAGCCACTATCCAAAGCCACTCTCCAAAGCCACTCTCCAAAGCCACTCTATGTCCAAAGCCACTGTCCAAAGCCACTCTCCAAACCACTATCCAAAGCCACTCTATGTACAAAGTCACTGTCCAAAGCCAATCTCCAAAGCCACTCTCCAAAGCCACTCTATGTCCAAATCCAGTCCAAAGCCACTCTCCAAAGCCACTCTATGTCCAAAGCCAGTCCAAAGCCACTCTCCAAAGCCACTCTCCAAAGCCACTCTATGTCCAAAGCCACTGTCCAAAGCCATTCTCCAAAGCCACTCTCCAAAGCCACTCTATGTCCAAAGCCACTGTCCAAAGCCACTCTATGTCCAAAGCCACTGTCCAAAGCCACTGTCCAAAGCCACGGTCCAAAGCCACTCTATGTCCAAAGCCACTGTCCAAAGCCACTGTCCAAAGCCACTGTCCAAAGCCACTGTCCAAAGCCACTCTATGTCCAAAGCCACTGTCCAAAGCCACTCTCCAATGCCACTGTCCAAAGCCACTCTATCTACAAAGCCACTATCCAAAGCCACTGTCTAAAGTCACTGTCCAAAGCCACTCTATGTCCAAAGCAACTGTCCAAAGCCACTGTCCAAAGCCACTGTCCAAAGCCACTCTATGTCCAAAGCCACTGTCCAAAGCCACTCTATGTCCAGAGCCACTGTCCAAAGCCACTCACCAAAGCCACTGACCAAAGCCACTCTATGTCCAAAGCCACTGAACAAAGCCACTGTCCAAAGCCACTGACCAAAGCCACTCTATGTCCAATGCCATTGTCCAAAGCCACTGTCCAAAGCCACTGTCCAAAGCCACTCTATGTCCAAAGCAATTGTCTAAACCACTCTCCAAAGCCATTCTCCAAAGCCACTCTATGTCCAAAAGCACTGTCCAAAGCCACTGTCCAAAGCCACTCTCCAAAGCCACTCTATGTCCAAATCCACTGTCCAAAGCCACTCTCCAAAGCCACTCTCCAAAGCCACTGTATGTCCAAAGCCTCTGTCCAAAGCCACTGTCCAAAGCCACTCTCCAAAGCCACTCTATGTCCAAAGCCACAGTCCAAAGTCACTGTGCAAAGCCACTCTCCAAAGCCACTCTATGTCCAAAGCCACTGTCCAAAGCTACTCTCCAAAGCCACTCTCCAAAGCCACTCTATGTCCAAAGCCAGTGTCCAAAGCCACTGTCCAAAGCCACTCTCCAAAGCCACTCTATCTCCAAAGTCACTGTCCAAAGGCACTCTCCAAAGCCACTCTCCAAAGCCACTCTATGTCCAAAGCCACTGTCCATAGCCACTGTCCAAAGTCACTGTCCAAAGCCACTCTATGTCCAAAGCCAATGTACAAAGCCACTGTCCAAAGCCACTGTCCAAAGCAATACTATGTCCAAAGCCACTGTCCAAAGGCACTGTCCAAAGACACTCTATGTCCAAAGCCACTGTCCAAAGCCACTGTCCAAAGCCGCTGTCCAAAGCCACTCTATGTCCAAAGCCACTGTCCAAAGCCACTCTATGTCCAAAGCCACTGTCCAAAGCCACTCTCCAAAGACACTGTCCTAAACCACTCTATGTCCAAAGCCACTGTCCAAAGCCACTCTCCAAAGCCACTGTCCAAAGCCACTCTATGTCCAAAGCCACTGTCCAAAGCCACTCTCCAAAGCCACTGTCCAAAGCCACTGTATGTCCAAAGCCACTGTATGTCCAAAGCCACTGTCCAAAGCCACTGTATGTCCAAAGCCACTGTCCAAAGCCACTGTATGTCCAAAGCCACTGTATGTCCAAAGCCACTATCCAAAGCCACTGTACGTCCAAAGCCACTTTATGTCCAAAGCCACTGTCCAAAGCCACTCTATTTCCAAAGCCACTCTATGTCCAAAGCCACTGTATGTCCAAAGCCACTGTTCAAAGCCACTGTATGTCCAAAGCCACTGTATGTCCAAAGCCACTGTCCAAAGCCACTGTATGTCCAAAGCCACTGTCCGAAGCCACTGTCCAAAGCCACTGTTCAAAGCCACTCTATGTCCAAAGCCACTGTCCAAAGCCACTCTCCAAAGCCACTGTCTAAAGCCACTGTATGTCCAAAGCCACTGTATGTCCAAAGCCACTGTCCAAAGCCACTGTATGTATAAAGCCACTGTATGTCCAAAGCCACTGTATATCCAAAGCCACTGTCCAAAGCCACTGTATGTCCAAAGCCACTGTTCAAAGCCACTCTCCAAACCACTATCCAAATCCACTCTATGTCCAAAGTCACTGTCCAAAGCCAATCTTCAAAGCCACTCTCCAAAGCCACTCTATGTCCAAAGCCAGTTCAAAGCCACTCTCCAAAGCCACTCTATGTCTAAAGCAAGTCCAAAGCCACTCTCCAAAGCCACTCTCCAAAGCCACTCTATGTCCAAAGCCACTGTCCAAAGCCATTCTCCAAAGCCACTCTCCAAAGCCACTCTATGTCCAAAGCCACTGTCCAAAGCCACTCTATGTCCAAAGCCACTGTCCAAAGCCACTGTCCAAAGCCACGGTCCAAATCCACTCTATGTCCAAAGCCACTGTCCAAAGCCACTGTCCAAAGCCACTGTCCAAAGCCACTCTATGTCCAAAGATACTGTCCAAAGCCACTCTCCAATGCCACTGTCCAAAGCCACTCTATCTACAAAGCAACTGTCCAAAGCCACTGTCCAAAGCCACTGTCCAAAGCCACTCTATGTGCAAAGCCACTGTCCAAAGCCACTCTCCAAAGCCACTGTCCAAAGCCACTCTATGTCCAGAGCCACTGTCCAAAGCCACTCTCCAAAGCCACTGACCAAAGCCACTCTATGTCCAAAGCCACTGAACAAAGCCACTGTCCAAAGCCACTGACCAAAGCCACTCTATGTCCAATGCCATTGTCCAAAGCCACTGTCCAAAGCCACTGTCCAAAGCCACTCTATGTCCAAAGCCATTGTCTAAAGCCACTCTCCAAAGCCACTCTCCAAAGCCACTCTATGTCCAAAAGCACTGTTCAAAGCCACTGTCCAAAGCCACTCTCCAAAGCCACTCTATGTCCAAAGCCACTGTCCAAAGCCACTCTCCAAAGCCAATCTCCAAAGCCACTGTATGTCCAAAGCCACTGTCCAAAGCCACTGTCCAAAGCCACTGTCCAAAGCCACTCTCCAAAGCCACTCTATGTCCAAAGCCACTGTCCAAAGTCACTGTCCTAAGCCACTCTCCAAAGCCACTCTATGTCCAAAGCCACTGTCCAAAGTCACCCTCCAAAGCCACTCTCCAAAGCCACTCTCCAAAGCCACTCTATGTCCAAAGCCACTGTCTTTAGCCACTGTCCAAAGCCACTCTCCAAAGCCACTCTATCTCCAAAGCCACTGTCCAAAGCCACTCTCCAAAGCCACTCTCCAAAGCCACTCTATGTCCAAAGCCACTGTCCATAGCCACTGTCCAAAGTCACTGTCCAAATCCACTCTATGTCCAAAGCCACTGTCCAAAGCAATACTATGTCCAAAGCCACTGTCCAAAGGCACTGTCCAAAGACACTGTCCAAAGCCACTCTATGTCCAAAGCCACTGTCCAAAGCCACTCTATGTCCTAAGCCACTATCCAAAGCCACTGTCCAAAGCCACTGTCCTAAACCACTCTATTTCCAAAGCCACTGTCCAAAGCCACTATCCAAAACCACTGTCCAAAGCCACTCTATGTCCAAAGCCACTGTCCAAAGCCACTCTCCAAAGCCACTGTCCAAAGCCACTGTATGTCCAAAGCCACTGTATGTCCAAAGCCACTGTCCAAAGCGACTGTATGTCCAAAGCCACTGTCCAAAGCCACTGTATGTCCAAAGCCACTGTATGTCCAAAGCCACTATCCAAAGCCACTCTATGTACAAAGTCACTGTCCAAAGCCAATCTCCAAAGCCACTCTCCAAAGCCACTCTATGTCCAAATCCAGTCCAAAGTCACTCTCCAAAGCCACTCTATGTCCAAAGCCAGTCCAAAGCCACTCTCCAAAGCCACTCTCCAAAGCCACTCTATGTCCAAAGCCACTGTCCAAAGCCATTCTCCAAAGCCACTCTCCAAAGCCACTCTATTTCCAAAGCCACTGTCCAAAGCCACTCTATGTCCAAAGCCACTGTCCAAAGCCACTGTCCAAGCCACGGTCCAAAGCCACTCTATGTCCAAAGCCACTGTCCAAAGCCACTGTCCAAAGCCACTGTCCAAAGCCACTGTCCAAAGCCACTCTATGTCCAAAGCCACTGTCCAAAGCCACTCTCCAATGCCACTGTCCAAAGCCACTCTATCTACAAAGCCACTGTCCAAAGCCACTGTCTAAAGTCACTATCCAAAGCCACTCTATGTCCAAAGCAACTGTCCAAAGCCACTGTCCAAAGCCACTGTCCAAAGCCACTCTATGTCCAAAGCCACTGTCCAAAGCCACTCTATGTCCAGAGCCACTGTCCAAAGCCACTCACCAAAGCCACTGACCAAAGCCACTCTATGTCCAAAGCCACTGAACAAAGCCACTGTCCAAAGCCACTGACCAAAGCCACTCTATGTCCAATGCCATTGTCCAAAGCCACTTTCCAAAGCCACTGTCCAAAGCCACTCTGTGTCCAAAGCAATTGTCTAAACCACTCTCCAAAGCCATTCTCCAAAGCCACTCTATGTCCAAAAGCACTGTCCAAAGCCACTGTCCAAAGCCACTCTCCAAAGCCACTCTATGTCCAAATCCACTGTCCAAAGCCACTCTCCAAAGCCACTCTCCAAAGCCACTGTATGTCCAAAGCCTCTGTCCAAAGCCACTGTCCAAAGCCACTCTCCAAAGCCACTCTATGTCCAAAGCCACAGTCCAAAGTCACTGTGCAAAGCCACTCTCCAAAGCCACTCTATGTCCAAAGCCACTGTCCAAAGCTACTCTCCAAAGCCACTCTCCAAAGCCTCTCTATGTCCAAAGCCACTGTCCAAAGCCACTGTCCAAAGCCACTCTCCAAAGCCACTCTATCTCCAAAGTCACTGTCCAAAGGCACTCTCCAAAGCCACTCTCCAAAGCCACTCTATGTCCAAAGCCACTGTCCATAGCCACTGTCCAAAGTCACTGTCCAAATCCACTCTATGTCCAAAGCCACTGTACAAAGCCACTGTCCAAAGCCACTGTCCAAAGCAATACTATGTCCAAAGCCACTGTCCAAAGGCACTGTCCAAAGACACTCTATGTCCAAAGCCACTGTCCAAAGCCACTGTCCAAAGCCGCTGTCCAAAGCCACTCTATGTCCAAAGCCACTGTCCAAAGCCACTCTATGTCCAAAGCCACTCTCCAAAGCCACTCTCCAAAGCCACTGTCCTAAACCACTCTATGTCCAAAGCCACTGTCCAAAGCCACTCTCCAAAGCCACTGTCCAAAGCCACTCTATGTCCAAAGCCACTGTCCAAAGCCACTCTCCAAAGCCACTGTCCAAAGCCACTGTATGTCCAAAGCCACTGTATGTCCAAAGCCACTGTCCAAAGCCACTGTATGTCCAAAGCTACTGTCCAAAGCCACTGTATGTCCAAAGCCACTGTATGTCCAAAGCCACTATCCAAAGCCACTGTACGTCCAAAGCCACTTTATGTCCAAAGCCACTGTCCAAAGCCACTCTATTTCCAAAGCCACTCTATGTCCAAAGCCACTGTATGTCCAAAGCCACTGTTCAAAGCCACTGTATTTCCAAAGCCACTGTATGTCCAAAGCCACTGTCCAAAGCCACTGTATGACCAAAGCCACTGTCCGAAGCCACTGTCCAAAGCCACTGTTCAAAGCCACTCTATGTCCAAAGCCACTGTCCAAAGCCACTCTCCAAAGCCACTGTCTAAAGCCACTGTATGTCCAAAGCCACTGTATGTCCAAAGCCACTGTCCAAAGCCACTGTATATACAAAGCCACTGTATGTCCAAAGCCACTGTATATCCAAAGCCACTGTCCAAAGACGCTGTATGTCCAAAGCCACTGTTCAAAGCCACTCTCCAAACCACTATCCAAATCCACTCTATGTCCAAAGTCACTGTCCAAAGCCAATCTTCAAAGCCACTCTCCAAAGCCACTCTATGTCCAAAGCCAGTTCAAAGCCACTCTCCAAAGCCACTCTATGTCCAAAGCAAGTCCAAAGCCACTCTCCAAAGCCACTCTCCAAAGCCACTCTATGTCCAAAGCCACTGTCCAAAGCCATTCTCCAAAGCCACTCTCCAAAGCCACTCTATGTCCAAAGCCACTGTCCAAAGCCACTCTATGTCCAAAGCCACTGTCCAAAGCCACTGTCGAAAGCCACGGTCCAAATCCACTCTATGTCCAAAGCCACTGTCCAAAGCCACTGTCGAAAGCCACTGTCCAAAGCCACTCTATGTCCAAAGCCACTGTCCAAAGCCACTCTCCAATGCCACTGTCCAAAGCCACTCTATCTACAAAGCAACTGTCCAAAGCCACTGTCCAAAGCCACTGTCCAAAGCCACTCTATGTCCAAAGCCACTGTCCAAAGCCACTCTCCAAAGCCACTGTCCAAAGCCACTCTATGTCCAGAGCCACTGTCCAAAGCCACTGTCCAAAGCCACGGTCCAAAGCCACTCAATGTCCAAAGCCACTGTCCAAAGCCACTGTCCAAAGCCACTGTCCAAAGCCACTCTATGTCCAAAGCCACTGTCCAAAGCCACTCTCCAATGCCACTGTCCAAAGCCACTCTATCTACAAAGCCACTGTCCAAATCCACTGTCTAAAGTCACTGTCCAAAGCCACTCTATGTCCAAAGCAACTGTCCAAAGCCACTGTCCAAAGCCACTGTCCAAAGCCACTCTATGTCCAAAGCCACTGTCCAAAGTCACTCTATGTCCAGAGCCACTGTCCAAAGCCACTCACCAAAGCCACTGACCAAAGCCACTCTATGTCCAAAGCCACTGAACAAAGCCACTGTCCAAAGCCACTGACCAAAGCCACTCTATGTCCAATGCCATTGTCCAAAGCCACTGTCCAAAGCCACTGTCCAAAGCCACTCTATGTCCAAAGCAATTGTCTAAACCACTCTCCAAAGCCATTCTCCAAAGCCACTCTATGTCCAAAAGCACTGTCCAAAGCTACTGTCCAAAGCCACTCTCCAAAGCCACTCTATGTCCAAATCCACTGTCCAAAGCCACTCTCCAAAGCCACTCTCCAAAGCCACTGTATGTCCAAAGCCTCTGTCCAAAGCCACTATCCAAAGCCACTGTATGTCCAAAGCCACTGTATATCCAAAGGCACTGTCCAAAGCCACTGTATGTCCAAAGCCACTTGATGTCCAAAGCCACTGTCTAAAGCCACTGTATGTCCAAAACCACTGTCCAAAGCCACTGTATGTCCAAAGCCACTGTATGTCCAAAGCCACTGTCCAAAGCCACTGTATGTCCAAAGCCACTGTATGTCCAAAGCCACTGTCCAAAGCTACTGTATGTCCAAAGCCACTGTATGTCCAAAGCCACTGTCCAAAGCCACTGTATGTCCAAAGCCACTGTATGTCCAAAGCCACTGTCCAAAGCCACTGTATGTCCAAAGCCACTGTACAAACCACTGTCCAAATCTACTGTCCAAAGCCACTCTATGTCCAAATCCACTGTACAAAGCCACTGTCCAAAGCCACTGTCCAAAGCAATACTATGTCCAAAGCCACTGTCCAAAGCCACTGTTCAAAGCCACTGTCCAAAGCCACTCTATGTCCAAAGCCACTCTCCGAAGCCACTGTCCAAAGCCACTGTCCAAAGCCACTCTATGTCCAAAGCCACTGTCCAAAGCCACTCTCCAAAGCCACTGTCCAAAGCCATTGTATGTCCAAAGCCCCTGTATGTCCAAAGCCACTGTCCAAAGCCACTGTATGTCCAAAGCCACTGTATGTCCAAAGCCACTATCCAAAGCCACTCTATGTCCAAAGCCACTGTATATCCAAAGCCACTGTCCAAAGCCACTGTATGTCCAAAGCCACTGTATGTCCAAAGCCACTGTTTAAAGCCACTGTATGTCCAAAGCCACTGTCCAAAGCCACAGTATGTCCAAAGCCACTGTATGTCCAAAGCCACTGTCCATAGCCACTGTATGTCCAAAGCCACTGTATGTCCAAAGCCACTGTCCAAAGCCACTATATGTCCAAAGCCACTGTATGTCCAAAGCCACTGTCCAAAGCCACTCTATGTCCAAAGCCACTCTATGTCCAAAGCCACTGTATGTCCAAAGCCACTGTTCAAAGCCAATGTATGTCCAAAGCCACTGTATGTCCAAAGCCACTGTCCAAAGCCACCGTATGTCCAAATACACGGTATGTCCAAAGCCACTGTCAAAAGCCACCGTATGTCCAAAGCCACTGTATGTCCAAAGCCACTGTCCAAAGCCACCGTATGTCGAAAGCCACTGTATGTCCAAAGCCACTATCCAAAGCCACTGTATGTCCAAAGCCACTGTATGTCCAAAGCCACTGTCCAAAGCCACTGTATGTCCAAAGCCACTGTATGTCCAAAACCACTGTCCAAAGCCAATGTATGTCCAAAGCCACTGTATGTCCAAAGCCACTGTCCAAAGCCACTGTATGTCCAAAGCCACTGTATGTCCAAAGCCACTGTCCAAAGCAACCGTATGTCCAAAGCCACTGTATGTCCAAAGCCACTGTCCAAAGCCACCGTATGTGCAAAGCCACTGTATGTCCAAAGCCACTCTCCAAAGCCACTCTCCAAAGCCACTCTATGTCCAAAGCCACTGTCCAAAGCCACTGTCCAAAGCCACTGTCCAAAGCCACTCTATGTCCAAAGCCACTATCCAAAGCCACTCTCCAAAGCCACTCTCCAAAGCCACTCTATGTCCAAAGCCACTGTCCAAAGGTACTCTCCAAACCACTATCCAAAGCCACTCTATGTCCAAAGCCACTGTATGTCCAAAGCCACTGTTCAAAACCACTGTATGTCCAAAGCCACTGTATGTCCAAAGCCACTGTCCAAAGCCACCGTATGTCCAAAGCCACGGTATGTCCAAAGCCACTGTCAAAAGCCACCGTATGTCCAAAGCCACTGTATGTCCAAAGCCACTGTCCAAAGCCACCGTATGTCGAAAGCCACTGTATGTCCAAAGCCACTATCCAAAGCCACTGTATGTCCAAAGCCACTGTATGTCCAAAGCCACTGTCCAAAGCCACTGTATGTCCAAAGCCACTGTATGTCCAAAGCCACTGTCCAAAGCCACTGTATGTCCAAAGCCACTGTATGTCCAAAACCACTGTCCAAAGCCAATGTATGTCCAAAGCCACTGTATGTCCAAAGCCACTGTCCAAAGCCACTGTATGTCCAAAGCCACTGTATGTCCAAAGCCACTGTCCAAAGCAACCGTATGTCCAAAGCCACTGTATGTCCAAAGCCACTGTCCAAAGCCACCGTATGTCCAAAGCCACTGTATGTCCAAAGCCACTCTCCAAAGCCACTCTCCAAAGCCACTCTATGTCCAAAGCCACTGTCCAAAGCCACTGTCCAAAGCCACTGTCCAAAGCCACTCTATGTCCAAAGCCACTATCCAAAGCCACTCTCCAAAGCCACTCTCCAAAGCCACTCTATGTCCAAAGCCACTGTCCAAAGCCACTGTCCAAAGCCACTGTCCAAAGCCACTCTATGTCCAAAGCCACTATCCAAAGCCACTCTCCAAAGCCACTATCCAAAGCCACTCTATGTCCAAAGCCACTGTCCAAAGCCACTCTCCAAACCACTATCCAAAGCCACTCTATGTACAAAGTCACTGTCCAAAGCCAATCTCCAAAGCCACTCTCCAAAGCCACTCTATGTCCAAAGCCAGTCCAAAGCCACTCTCCAAAGCCACTCTATGTCCAAAGCCAGTCCAAAGCCACTCTCCAAAGCCACTCTCCAAAGCCACTCTATGTCCAAAGCCACTGTCCAAAGCCATTCTCCAAAGCCACTCTCCAAAGCCACTCTATGTCCAAAGCCACTGTCCAAAGCCACTCTATGTCCAAAGCCACTGTCCAAAGCCACTGTCCAAAGCCACGGTCCAAAGCCACTCTATGTCCAAAGCCACTGTCCAAAGCCACTGTCCAAAGCCACTGTCCAAAGCCACTCTATGTCCAAAGCCACTGTCCAAAGCCACTCTCCAATGCCACTGTCCAAAGCCACTCTATCTACAAAGCCACTGTCCAAAGCCACTGTCTAAAGTCACTGTCCAAAGCCACTCTATGTCCAAAGCAACTGTCCAAAGCCACTGTCCAAAGCCACTGTCCAAAGCCACTCTATGTCCAAAGCCACTGTCCAAAGCCACTCTATGTCCAGAGCCACTGTCCAAAGCCACTCACCAAAGCCACTGACCAAAGCCACTCTATGTCCAAAGCCACTGAACAAAGCCACTGTCCAAAGCCACTGACCAAAGCCACTCTATGTCCAATGCCATTGTCCAAAGCCACTGTCCAAAGCCACTGTCCAAAGCCACTCTATGTCCAAAGCAATTGTCTAAACCACTCTCCAAAGCCATTCTCCAAAGCCACTCTATGTCCAAAAGCACTGTCCAAAGCTACTGTCCAAAGCCACTCTCCAAAGCCACTCTATGTCCTAATCCACTGTCCAAAGCCACTCTCCAAAGCCACTCTCCAAAGCCACTGTATGTCCAAAGCCTCTGTCCAAAGCCACTATCCAAAGCCACTGTATGTCCAAAGCCACTGTATATCCAAAGGCACTGTCCAAAGCCACTGTATGTCCAAAGCCACTTGATGTCCAAAGCCACTGTCTAAAGCCACTGTATGTCCAAAACCACTGTCCAAAGCCACTGTATGTCCAAAGCCACTGTATGTCCAAAGCCACTGTCCAAAGCCACTGTATGTCCAAAGCCACTGTATGTCCAAAGCCACTGTCCAAAGCCACCGTATGTCCAAATACACGGTATGTCCAAAGCCACTGTCAAAAGCCACCGTATGTCCAAAGCCACTGTATGTCCAAAGCCACTGTCCAAAGCCACCGTATGTCGAAAGCCACTGTATGTCCAAAGCCACTATCCAAAGCCACTGTATGTCCAAAGCCACTGTATGTCCAAAGCCACTGTCCAAAGCCACTGTATGTCCAAAGCCACTGCATGTCCAAAACCACTGTCCAAAGCCAATGTATGTCCAAAGCCACTGTATGTCCAAAGCCACTGTCCAAAGCCACTGTATGTCCAAAGCCACTGTATGTCCAAAGCCACTGTCCAAAGCAACCGTATGTCCAAAGCCACTGTATGTCCAAAGCCACTGTCCAAAGCCACCGTATGTGCAAAGCCACTGTATGTCCAAAGCCACTCTCCAAAGCCACTCTCCAAAGCCACTCTATGTCCAAAGCCACTGTCCAAAGCCACTGTCCAAAGCCACTGTCCAAAGCCACTCTATGTCCAAAGCCACTATCCAAAGCCACTCTCCAAAGCCACTCTCCAAAGCCACTCTATGTCCAAAGCCACTGTCCAAAGGTACTCTCCAAACCACTATCCAAAGCCACTCTATGTCCAAAGCCACTGTATGTCCAAAGCCACTGTTCAAAACCACTGTATGTCCAAAGCCACTGTATGTCCAAAGCCACTGTCCAAAGCCACCGTATGTCCAAAGCCACGGTATGTCCAAAGCCACTGTCAAAAGCCACCGTATGTCCAAAGCCACTGTATGTCAAAAGCCACTGTCCAAAGCCACCGTATGTCGAAAGCCACTGTATGTCCAAAGCCACTATCCAAAGCCACTGTATGTCCAAAGCCACTGTATGTCCAAAGCCACTGTCCAAAGCCACTGTATGTCCAAAGCCACTGTATGTCCAAAGCCACTGTCCAAAGCCACTGTATGTCCAAAGCCACTGTATGTCCAAAACCACTGTCCAAAGCCAATGTATGTCCAAAGCCACTGTATGTCCAAAGCCACTGTCCAAAGCCACTGTATGTCCAAAGCCACTGTATGTCCAAAGCCACTGTCCAAAGCAACCGTATGTCCAAAGCCACTGTATGTCCAAAGCCACTGTCCAAAGCCACCGTATGTCCAAAGCCACTGTATGTCCAAAGCCACTCTCCAAAGCCACTCTCCAAAGCCACTCTATGTCCAAAGCCACTGTCCAAAGCCACTGTCCAAAGCCACTGTCCAAAGCCACTCTATGTCCAAAGCCACTATCCAAAGCCACTCTCCAAAGCCACTCTCCAAAGCCACTCTATGTCCAAAGCCACTGTCCAAAGCCACTGTCCAAAGCCACTGTCCAAAGCCACTCTATGTCCAAAGCCACTATCCAAAGCCACTCTCCAAAGCCACTATCCAAAGCCACTCTATGTCCAAAGCCACTGTCCAAAGCCACTCTCCAAACCACTATCCAAAGCCACTCTATGTACAAAGTCACTGTCCAAAGCCAATCTCCAAAGCCACTCTCCAAAGCCACTCTATGTCCAAAGCCAGTCCAAAGCCACTCTCCAAAGCCACTCTATGTCCAAAGCCAGTCCAAAGCCACTCTCCAAAGCCACTCTCCAAAGCCACTCTATGTCCAAAGCCACTGTCCAAAGCCACTCTCCAAAGCCACTCTCCAAAGCCACTCTATGTCCAAAGCCACTGTCCAAAGCCACTCTATGTCCAAAGCCACTGTTCAAAGCCACTGTCCAAAGCCACGGTCCAAAGCCACTCTATGTCCAAAGCCACTGTCCAAAGCCACTGTCCAAAGCCACTGTCCAAAGCCACTCTATGTCCAAAGCCACTGTCCAAAGCCACTCTCCAATGCCACTGTCCAAAGCCACTCTATCTACAAAGCCACTGTCCAAAGCCACTGTCTAAAGTCACTGTCCAAAGCCACTCTATGTCCAAAGCAACTGTCCAAAGCCACTGTCCAAAGCCACTGTCCAAAGCCACTCTATGTCCAAAGCCACTGTCCAAAGCCACTCTATGTCCAGAGCCACTGTCCAAAGCCACTCACCAAAGCCACTGACCAAAGCCACTCTATGTCCAAAGCCACTGAACAAAGCCACTGTCCAAAGCCACTGACCAAAGCCACTCTATGTCCAATGCCATTGTCCAAAGCCACTGTCCAAAGCCACTGTCCAAAGCCACTCTATGTCCAAAGCAATTGTCTAAACCACTCTCCAAAGCCATTCTCCAAAGCCACTCTATGTCCAAAAGCACTGTCCAAAGCTACTGTCCAAAGCCACTCTCCAAAGCCACTCTATGTCCTAATCCACTGTCCAAAGCCACTCTCCAAAGCCACTCTCCAAAGCCACTGTATGTCCAAAGCCTCTGTCCAAAGCCACTATCCAAAGCCACTGTATGTCCAAAGCCACTGTATATCCAAAGGCACTGTCCAAAGCCACTGTATGTCCAAAGCCACTTGATGTCCAAAGCCACTGTCTAAAGCCACTGTATGTCCAAAACCACTGTCCAAAGCCACTGTATGTCCAAAGCCACTGTATGTCCAAAGCCACTGTCCAAAGCCACTGTATGTCCAAAGCCACTGTATGTCCAAAGCCACTGTCCAAAGCCACTGTATGTCCAAAGCCACTGTATGTCCAAAGCCACTGTCCAAAGCCACTGTATGTCCAAAGCCACTGTATGTCCAAAGCCACTGTCCAAAGCCACTGTATATCCAAAGCCACTGTACAAACCACTGTCCAAATCTACTGTCCAAAGCCACTCTATGTCCAAATCCACTGTACAAAGCCACTGTCCAAAGCCACTGTCCAAAGCAATACTATGTCCAAAGCCACTGTCCAAAGCCACTGTTCAAAGCCACTGTCCAAAGCCACTCTATGTCCAAAGCCACTGTCCGAAGCCACTGTCCAAAGCCACTGTCCAAAGCCACTCTATGTCCAAAGCCACTGTCCAAAGCCACTCTCCAAAGCCACTGTCCAAAGCCATTGTATGTCCAAAGCCCCTGTATGTCCAAAGCCACTGTCCAAAGCCACTGTATGTCCAAAGCCACTGTATGTCCAAAGCCACTATCCAAAGCCACTCTATGTCCAAAGCCACTGTATATCCAAAGCCACTGTCCAAAGCCACTGTATGTCCAAAGCCACTGTATGTCCAAAGCCACTGTTTAAAGCCACTGTATGTCCAAAGCCACTGTCCAAAGCCACAGTATGTCCAAAGCCACTGTATGTCCAAAGCCACTGTCCATAGCCACTGTATGTCCAAAGCCACTGTATGTCCAAAGCCACTGTCCAAAGCCACTATATGTCCAAAGCCACTGTATGTCCAAAGCCACTGTCCAAAGCCACTCTATGTCCAAAGCCACTCTATGTCCAAAGCCACTGTATGTCCAAAGCCACTGTTCAAAGCCACTCTATGTCCAAAGCCACTGTATGTCCAAAGCGACTGTCCAAAGCCACCATATGTCCAAATACACGGTATGTCCAAAGCCACTGTCAAAAGCCACCGTATGTCCAAAGCCACTGTATGTCCAAAGCCACTGTCCAAAGCCACCGTATGTCGAAAGCCACTGTATGTCCAAAGACACTATCCAAAGCCACTGTATGTCCAAAGCCACTGTATGTCCAAAGCCACTGTCCAAAGCCACTGTATGTCCAAAGCCACTGTATGTCCAAAACCACTGTCCAAAGCCAATGTATGTCCAAAGCCACTGTAAGTCCAAAGCCACTGTCCAAAGCCACTGTATGTCCAAAGCCACTGTATGTCCAAAGCCACTGTCCAAAGCAACCGTATGTCCAAAGCCACTGTATGTCCAAAGCCACTGTCCAAAGCCACCGTATGTCCAAAGCCACTGTATGTCCAAAGCCACTCTCCAAAGCCACTCTCCAAAGCCACTCTATGTCCAAAGCCACTGTCCAAAGCCACTGTCCAAAGCCACTGTCCAAAGCCACTCTATGTCCAAAGCCACTATCCAAAGCCACTCTCCAAAGCCACTCTCCAAAGCCACTCTATGTCCAAAGCCACTGTCCAAAGCCACTCTCCAAACCACTATCAAAAGCCACTCTATGTACAAAGTCACTGTCCAAAGCCAATCTCCTAAGCCACTCTCCAAAGCCACTCAATGTCCAAAGCCAGTCCAAAGCCACTCTCCAAAGTCACTCTATCTCCAAAGCCAGTCCAAAGCCACTCTCTAAAGCCACTCTCCAAAGCCACTCTATGTCCAAAGCCACTGTCCAAAGCCATTCTCCAAAGCCACTCTCCAAAGACACTCTATGTCCAAAGCCACTGTCCAAAGCCACTCTATGTCCAAAGCCACTGTCCAAAGCCACTGTCCAAAGCCACGGTCCAAAGCCACTCTATGTCCAAAGCCACTGTCCAAAGCCACTGTCCAAAGCCACTGTCCAAAGCCACTCTATGTCCAAAGCCACTGTCCAAAGCCACTCTCCAATGCCACTGTCCAAAGCCACTCTATCTACAAAGCCACTGTCCAAAGCCACTGTCTAAAGTCACTGTCCAAAGCCACTCTATGTCCAAAGCAACTGTCCAAAGCCACTGTCCAAAGCCACTGTCCAAAGCCACTCTATGTCCAAAGCCACTGTCCAAAGCCACTCTATGTCCAGAGCCACTGTCCAAAGCCACTCACCAAAGCGACTGACCAAAGCCACTCTATGTCCAAAGCCACTGAACAAAGCCACTGTCCAAAGCCACTGACCAAAGCCACTCTATGTCCAATGCCATTGTCCAAAGCCACTGTCCAAAGCCACTGTCCAAAGCCACTCTATGTCCAAAGCAATTGTCTAAACCACTCTCCAAAGCCATTCTCCAAAGCCACTCTATGTCCAAAAGCACTGTCCAAAGCCACTGTCCAAAGCCACTCTCCAAAGCCACTCTATGTCCAAATCCACTGTCCAAAGCCACTCTCCAAAGCCACTCTCCAAAGCCACTGTATGTCCAAAGCCTCTGTCCAAAGCCACTGTCCAAAGCCACTCTCCAAAGCCACTCTATGTCCAAAGCCACAGTCCAAAGTCACTGTGCAAAGCCACTCTCCAAAGCCACTCTATGTCCAAAGCCACTGTCCAAAGCTACTCTCCAAAGCAACTCTCCAAAGCCACTCTATGTCCAAAGCCACTGTCCAAAGCCACTGACCAAAGCCACTCTCCAAAGCCACTCTATCTCCAAAGTCACTGTCCAAAGGCACTCTCCAAAGCCACTCTCCCAAGCCACTCTATGTCCAAAGCCACTGTCCATAGCCACTGTCCAAAGTCACTGTCCAAAGCCACTCTATGTCCAAAGTGACTGTACAAAGCCACTGTCCAAAGCCACTGTCCAAAGCAATACTATGTCCAAAGCCACTGTCCAAAGTCACTGTCCAAAGCCACTGTCCAAAGCCACTCTATGTCCAAAGCCACTGTCCAAAGCCACTCTATGTCCAAAGCCACTGTCCAAAGCCACTCTCCAAAGCCACTGTCCTAAACCATCTATGTCCAAAGCCACTGTCCAAAGCCACTCTCCAAAGCCACTGTCCAAAGCCACTCTATGTCCAAAGCCACTGTCCAAAGCCACTCTCCAAAGCCACTGTCCAAAGCCACTGTATGTCTAAAGCCACTGTATGTCCAAAGCCACTGTCCAAAGCCACTGTATGTCCAAAGCCACTGTCCAAAGCCACTGTATGTCCAAAGCCACTGTATGTCCAAAGCCACTATCCAAAGCCACTGTACGTCCAAAGCCACTTTATGTCCAAACCCACTGTCCAATGCCACTCTATTTCCAAAGCTACTCTATGTCCAAAGCCACTGTATGTCCAAAGCCACTGTTCAAAGCCACTGTATGTCCAAAGCCACTGTATGTCCAAAGCCACTGTCCAAAGCCACTGTATGTCCAAAGCCACTGTCCGAAGCCACTCTCCAAAGCCACTGTTCAAAGCCACTGTCCAAAGCCACTCTCCAAAGCCACTCTATGTCCAAATCCACTGTCCAAAGCCACTCTCCACAGCCACTCTCCAAAGCCACTGTATGTCCAAAGCCTCTGTCCAAAGCCACTATCCAAAGCCACTGTATGTCCAAAGCCACTGTATATCCAAAGGCACTGTCCAAAGCCACTGTATGTCCAAAGCCACTTGATGTCCAAAGCCACTGTCTAAAGCCACTGTATGTCCAAAACTACTGTCCAAAGCCACTGTATGTCCAAAGCCACTGTATGTCCAAAGCCACTGTCCAAAGCCACTGTATGTCCAAAGCTACTGTATGTCCAAAGCCACTGTCCAAAGCCACTGTATGTCCAAAGCCACTGTATGTCCAAAGCCACTGTCCAAAGCCACTGTATGTCCAAAGCCACTGTATGTCCAAAGCCACTGTCCAAAGCCACTGTATGTCCAAAGCCACTGTACAAACCACTGTCCAAATCTACTGTCCAAAGCCACTCTATGTCCAAATCCACTGTACAAAGCCACTGTCCAAAGCCACTGTCCAAAGCAATACTATGTCCAAAGCCACTGTCCAAAGCCACTGTCCAAAGCCACTGTCCAAAGCCACTCTATGTCCAAAGCCACTGTCCGAAGCCACTGTCCAAAGCCACTGTCCAAAGCCACTCTATGTCCAAAGCCACTGTCCAAAGCCACTCTCCAAAGCCACTGTCCAAAGCCATTGTATGTCCAAAGCCCCTGTATGTCCAAAGCCACTGTCCAAAGCCACTGTATGTCCAAAGCCACTGTATGTCCAAAGCCACTATCCAAAGCCACTCTATGTCCAAAGCCACTGTATATCCAAAGCCACTGTCCAAAGCCACTGTATGTCCAAAGCCACTGTATGTCCAAAGCCACTGTTTAAAGCCACTGTATGTCCAAAGCCACTGTCCAAAGCCACTGTATGTCCAAAGCCACTGTATGTCCAAAGCCACTGTCCATAGCCACTGTATGTCCAAAGACACTCTATGTCCAAAGCCACTGTCCAAAGCCACTATATGTCCAAAGCCACTGTATGTCCAAAGCCACTGTCCAAAGCCACTCTATGTCCAAAGCCACTCTATGTCCAAAGCCACTGTATGTCCAAAGCCACTGTTCAAAGCCACTGTATGTCCAAAGCCACTGTATGTCCAAAGCCACTGTCCAAAGCCACCGTATGTCCAAAGCCACGGTATGTCCAAAGCCACTGTCAAAAGCCACCGTATGTCCAAAGCCACTGTATGTCCAAAGCCACTGTCCAAAGCCACCGTATGTCGAAAGCCACTGTATGTCCAAAGCCACTATCCAAAGACACTGTATGTCCAAAGCCACTGTATGTCCAAAGCCACTGTCCAAAGCCACTGTATGTCCAAAGCCACTGTATGTCCAAAACCACTGTCCAAAGCCAATGTATGTCCAAAGCCACTGTATGTCCAAAGCCACTGTCCAAAGCCACTGTATGTCCAAAGCCACTGTATGTCCAAAGCCACTGTCCAAAGCAACCGTATGTCCAAAGCCACTGTATGTCCAAAGCCACTGTCCAAAGCCACCGTATGTCCAAAGCCACTGTATGTCCAAAGCCACTCTCCAAAGCCACTCTCCCAAGCCACTCTATGTCCAAAGCCACTGTATGTCCAAAGCCACTGTTCAAAGCCACTGTATGTCCAAAGCCACTGTATGTCCAAAGCCACTGTCCAAAGCCACTGTATGTCCAAAGCCACTGTCCGAAGCCACTCTCCAAAGCCACTGTTCAAAGCCACTGTCCAAAGCCACTCTCCAAAGCCACTCTATGTCCAAATCCACTGTCCAAAGCCACTCTCCACAGCCACTCTCCAAAGCCACTGTATGTCCAAAGCCTCTGTCCAAAGCCACTATCCAAAGCCACTGTATGTCCAAAGCCACTGTATATCCAAAGGCACTGTCCAAAGCCACTGTATGTCCAAAGCCACTTGATGTCCAAAGCCACTGTCTAAAGCCACTGTATGTCCAAAACTACTGTCCAAAGCCACTGTATGTCCAAAGCCACTGTATGTCCAAAGCCACTGTCCAAAGCCACTGTATGTCCAAAGCTACTGTATGTCCAAAGCCACTGTCCAAAGCCACTGTATGTCCAAAGCCACTGTATGTCCAAAGCCACTGTCCAAAGCCACTGTATGTCCAAAGCCACTGTATGTCCAAAGCCACTGTCCAAAGCCACTGTATGTCCAAAGCCACTGTACAAACCACTGTCCAAATCTACTGTCCAAAGCCACTCTATGTCCAAATCCACTGTACAAAGCCACTGTCCAAAGCCACTGTCCAAAGCAATACTATGTCCAAAGCCACTGTCCAAAGCCACTGTCCAAAGCCACTGTCCAAAGCCACTCTATGTCCAAAGCCACTGTCCGAAGCCACTGTCCAAAGCCACTGTCCAAAGCCACTCTATGTCCAAAGCCACTGTCCAAAGCCACTCTCCAAAGCCACTGTCCAAAGCCATTGTATGTCCAAAGCCCCTGTATGTCCAAAGCCACTGTCCAAAGCCACTGTATGTCCAAAGCCACTGTATGTCCAAAGCCACTATCCAAAGCCACTCTATGTCCAAAGCCACTGTATATCCAAAGCCACTGTCCAAAGCCACTGTATGTCCAAAGCCACTGTATGTCCAAAGCCACTGTTTAAAGCCACTGTATGTCCAAAGCCACTGTCCAAAGCTACTGTATGTCCAAAGCCACTGTATGTCCAAAGCCACTGTCCATAGCCACTGTATGTCCAAAGACACTCTATGTCCAAAGCCACTGTCCAAAGCCACTATATGTCCAAAGCCACTGTATGTCCAAAGCCACTGTCCAAAGCCACTCTATGTCCAAAGCCACTCTATGTCCAAAGCCACTGTATGTCCAAAGCCACTGTTCAAAGCCACTGTATGTCCAAAGCCACTGTATGTCCAAAGCCACTGTCCAAAGCCACCGTATGTCCAAAGCCACGGTATGTCCAAAGCCACTGTCAAAAGCCACCGTATGTCCAAAGCCACTGTATGTCCAAAGCCACTGTCCAAAGCCACCGTATGTCGAAAGCCACTGTATGTCCAAAGCCACTATCCAAAGACACTGTATGTCCAAAGCCACTGTATGTCCAAAGCCACTGTCCAAAGCCACTGTATGTCCAAAGCCACTGTATGTCCAAAACCACTGTCCAAAGCCAATGTATGTCCAAAGCCACTGTATGTCCAAAGCCACTGTCCAAAGCCACTGTATGTCCAAAGCCACTGTATGTCCAAAGCCACTGTCCAAAGCAACCGTATGTCCAAAGCCACTGTATGTCCAAAGCCACTGTCCAAAGCCACCGTATGTCCAAAGCCACTGTATGTCCAAAGCCACTCTCCAAAGCCACTCTCCAAAGCCACTCTATGTCCAAAGCCACTGTCCAAAGCCACTGTCCAAAGCCACTGTCCAAAGCCACTCTATGTCCAAAGCCACTATCCAAAGCCACTATCCAAAGCCACTCTCCAAAGCCACTCTCCAAAGCCACTGTCCAAAGCCACTCTCCAAACCACTATCAAAAGCCACTCTATGTACAAAGTCACTGTCCAAAGCCAATCTCCAAAGCCACTATCCAAAGCCACTCAATGTCCAAAGCCAGTCCAAAGCCACTCTCCAAAGTCACTCTATATCCAAAGCCAGTCCAAAGCCACTCTCCAAAGCCACTCTCCAAAGCCACTCTATGTCCAAAGCCACTGTCCAAAGCCATTCTCCAAAGCCACTCTCCAAAGCCACTCTATGTCCAAAGCCACTGTCCAAAGCCACTCTATGTCCAAAGCCACTGTCCAAAGCCACTGTCCAAAGCCACGGTCCAAAGCCACTCTATGTCCAAAGCCACTGTCCAAAGCCACTGTCCAAAGCCACTGTCCAAAGCCACTCTATGTCCAAAGCCACTGTCCAAAGCCACTCTCCAATGCCACTGTCCAAAGCCACTCTATCTACAAAGCCACTGTCCAAAGCCACTGTCTAAAGTCACTGTCCAAAGCCACTCTATGTCCAAAGCAACTGTCCAAAGCCACTGTCCAAAGCCACTGTCCAAAGCCACTCTATGTCCAAAGCCACTGTCCAAAGCCACTCTATGTCCAGAGCCACTGTCCAAAGCCACTCACCAAAGCCACTGACCAAAGCCACTCTATGTCCAAAGCCACTGAACAAAGCCACTGTCCAAAGCCACTGACCAAAGCCACTCTATGTCCAATGCCATTGTCCAAAGCCACTGTCCAAAGCCACTGTCCAAAGCCACTCTATGTCCAAAGCAATTGTCTAAACCACTCTCCAAAGCCATTCTCCAAAGCCACTCTATGTCCAAAAGCACTGTCCAAAGCCACTGTCCAAAGCCACTCTCCAAAGCCACTCTATGTCCAAATCCACTGTCCAAAGCCACTCTCCAAAGCCACTCTCCAAAGCCACTGTATGTCCAAAGCCTCTGTCCAAAGCCACTGTCCAAAGCCACTCTCCAAAGCCACTCTATGTCCAAAGCCACAGTCCAAAGTCACTGTGCAAAGCCACTCTCCAAAGCCACTCTATGTCCAAAGCCACTGTCCAAAGCTACTCTCCAAAGCCACTCTCCAAAGCCACTCTATGTCCAAAGCCACTGTCCAAAGCCACTGTCCAAAGCCACTCTCCAAAGCCACTCTATCTCCAAAGTCACTGTCCAAAGGCACTCTCCAAAGCCACTCTCCAAAGCCACTCTATGTCCAAAGCCACTGTCCATAGCCACTGTCCAAAGTCACTGTCCAAATCCACTCTATGTCCAAAGCGACTGTACAAAGCCACTGTCCAAAGCCACTGTCCAAAGCAATACTATGTCCAAAGCCACTGTCCAAAGGCACTGTCCAAAGACACTCTATGTACAAAGCCACTGTCCAAAGCCACTGTCCAAAGCCACTGTCCAAAGCCACTCTATGTCCAAAGCCACTGTCCAAAGCCACTCTATGTCCAAAGCCACTGTCCAAAGCCACTCTCCAAAGCCACTGTCCAAAGCCACTCTATGTCCAAAGCCACTGTCCAAAGCCACTCTCCAAAGCCACTGTCCAAAGCCACTGTATGTCCAAAGCCACTGTATGTCCAAAGCCACTGTCCAAAGCCACTGTATGTCCAAAGCCACTGTCCAAAGCCACTGTATGTCCAAAGCCACTGTATGTCCAAAGCCACTATCTAAAGCCACTGTACGTCCAAAGCCACTTTATGTCCAAAGCCACTGTCCAAAGCCACTCTATTTCCAAAGCCACTCTATGTCCAAAGCCACTGTATGTCCAAAGCCACTGTTCAAAGCCACTGTATGTCCAAAGCCACTGTATGTCAAAAGCCACTGTCCAAAGCCACTGTATGTCCAAAGCCACTGTCCGAAGCCACTCTCCAAAGCCACTGTTCAAAGCCACTCTATGTCCAAAGCCACTGTCCAAAGCCACTCTCCAAAGCCACTGTCTAAAGCCACTGTATGTCCAAAGCCACTGTATGTCCAAAGCCACTGTCCAAAGCCACTGTATGTACAAAGCCACTGTATGTCCAAAGCCACTGTATATCCAAAGCCACTGTCCAAAGCCACTGTATGTCCAAAGCCACTGTATGTCAAAAGCCACTGTCCAAAGCCACCGTACGTCCAAAGCCACTGTATGTCCAAAGCCACTGTCCAAAGCCACTGTATGTCCAATGCCACTGTATGTCCAAAGCCACTGTCCATAGCCACTGTATGTCCAAAGCCACTGTATGTCCAAAGCCACTGTCCAAAGCCACTGTATGTCCAAAGCCACTGTATGTCCAAAGCCACTGTCCAAAGCCACTCTATGTCCAAAGCCACTCTATGTCCAAAGTCACTGTATGTCCAAAGCCACTGTTCAAAGCCACTGTATGTCCAAAGCCACTGTATGTCCAAAGCCACTGTCCAAAGCCACCGTATGTCCAAAGCCACGGTATGTCAAAAGCCACTGTCCAAAGCCACCGTATGTCCAAAGCCACTGTATGTCCAAAGCCACTGTCCAAAGCCACTGTATGTCCAAAGCCACTGTATGTCCAAAGCCACTGTCCAAAGCCACTGTATGTCCAAAGCCACTGTATGTCCAAAGCCACTGTCCAAAGCCACTGTATGTCCAAAGCCACTGTATGTCCAAAGCCACTGTCCAAAGCAACCGTATGTCCAAAGCTACTGTATGTCCAAAGCCAGTGTCCAAACCAACCATATGTCCAAAGCCACTGTATGTCCAAAGCCACTCTCCAAAGCCACTCTCCAAAGCCACTCTATGTCCAAAGCCACTGACCAAAGCCACTCTCCAAAGCCACTGTCCAAAGCCACTCTATGTCCAAAGCCACTGTCCAAAGCTACTCTCCAAAGCCACTATCCAAAGCCACTCTATGTCCAAAGCCACTGTCCAAAGCCACTCTCCAAAGCAACTCTCCAAAGCCACTCTATGTCCAAAGCCACTGTATGTTCAAAGCCACTGTATGTCCAAAGCCATTGTCCAAAGCTACTGTATGTCCAAAGCTACTGTATGTCGAAAGCCACTATCCAAAGCCACTGTATGTCCAAAGCCACTGTATGTCCAATGCCACTGTATGTCCAAAGCCACTGTCCAAAGCCACTGTATGTCCAAAGCCACTGTCCAAAGCCACTGTCCACTGTCACTGTCCAAAGCCTTTCTATGTCCAAAGCCACTGTCCAAAGCCACAGTCCAAAGCCACTTTCCAAAGCCACTGTCCAAAGCCACTCTATGTGCAAAGCCACAGTCCAAAGCCACTGTCCAAAGCCACTGTCCAAAGCCACTGTCCAAAGCCACTCTATGTCCAAAGCCACTATCCAAAGCCACTCTCCAAAGCCACTCTCCAAAGCCACTCTCTGTCCAAAGCCACTGTCCAAAGCCACTCTCCAAACCACTATCCAAAGCCACTCTATGTCCAAAGTCACTGTCCAAAGCCAATCTCCAAAGCTACTATCCAAAGCCACTCTATGTCCAAAGCCAGTCCAAAGCCACTCTCCAAAGCCACTCTATGTCCAAAGCCAGTCCATAGCCACTCTCTAAAGCCACTCTCCAAAGCCACTCTATGTCCAAAGCCACTGTCCAAAGCCATTGTCCAAAGCCACTCTCCAAAGCCACTCTATGTCCAAAGCCACTGTCCAAAGCCACTCTATGTCCAAAGCCACTGTCCAAAGCCACTGTCCAAAGCCACGGTCCAAAGCCACTCTATGTCCAAAGCCACTGTCCAAAGCCACTGTCCAAAGCCACTGTCCAAAGCCACTGTCCAAAGCCACTCTATGTCCAAAGCCACTGTCCAAAGCCACTCTCCAATGCCACTGTCCAAAGCCACTCTATCTACAAAGCCACTGTCCAAAGCCACTGTCTAAAGTCACTGTCCAAAGCCACTCTTTGTCCAAAGCAACTGTCCAAAGCCACTGTCCAAAGCCACTGTATGTCCAATGCCACTGTATGTCCAAAGCCACTGTCCATAGCCACTGTATGTCCAAAGCCACTGTATGTCCAAAGCCACTGTCCAAAGCCACTGTATGTCCAAAGCCACTGTATGTCCAAAGCCACTGTCCAAAGCCACTCTATGTCCAAAGCCACTCTATGTCCAAAGTCACTGTATGTCCAAAGCCACTGTTCAAAGCCACTGTATGTCCAAAGCCACTGTATGTCCAAAGCCACTGTCCAAAGCCACCGTATGTCCAAAGCCACGGTATGTCAAAAGCCACTGTCCAAAGCCACCGTATGTCCAAAGCCACTGTATGTCCAAAGCCACTGTCCAAAGCCACTGTATGTCCAAAGCCACTGTATGTCCAAAGCCACTGTCCAAAGCCACTGTATGTCCAAAGCCACTGTATGTCCAAAGCCACTGTCCAAAGCCACTGTATGTCCAAAGCCACTGTATGTCCAAAGCCACTGTCCAAAGCAACCGTATGTCCAAAGCTACTGTATGTCCAAAGCCAGTGTCCAAACCAACCATATGTCCAAAGCCACTGTATGTCCAAAGCCACTCTCCAAAGCCACTCTCCAAAGCCACTCTATGTCCAAAGCCACTGACCAAAGCCACTCTCCAAAGCCACTGTCCAAAGCCACTCTATGTCCAAAGCCACTGTCCAAAGCTACTCTCCAAAGCCACTATCCAAAGCCACTCTATGTCCAAAGCCACTGTCCAAAGCCACTCTCCAAAGCAACTCTCCAAAGCCACTCTATGTCCAAAGCCACTGTATGTTCAAAGCCACTGTATGTCCAAAGCCATTGTCCAAAGCTACTGTATGTCCAAAGCTACTGTATGTCGAAAGCCACTATCCAAAGCCACTGTATGTCCAAAGCCACTGTATGTCCAATGCCACTGTATGTCCAAAGCCACTGTCCAAAGCCACTGTATGTCCAAAGCCACTGTCCAAAGCCACTGTCCACTGTCACTGTCCAAAGCCTTTCTATGTCCAAAGCCACTGTCCAAAGCCACAGTCCAAAGCCACTTTCCAAAGCCACTGTCCAAAGCCACTCTATGTGCAAAGCCACAGTCCAAAGCCACTGTCCAAAGCCACTGTCCAAAGCCACTGTCCAAAGCCACTCTATGTCCAAAGCCACTATCCAAAGCCACTCTCCAAAGCCACTCTCCAAAGCCACTCTATGTCCAAAGCCACTGTCCAAAGCCACTCTCCAAACCACTATCCAAAGCCACTCTATGTCCAAAGTCACTGTCCAAAGCCAATCTCCAAAGCCACTATCCAAAGCCACTCTATGTCCAAAGCCAGTCCAAAGCCACTCTCCAAAGCCACTCTATGTCCAAAGCCAGTCCATAGCCACTCTCCAAAGCCACTCTATGTCCAAAGCCAGTCCATAGCCACTCTCTAAAGCCACTCTCCAAAGCCACTCTATGTCCAAAGCCACTGTCCAAAGCCATTGTCCAAAGCCACTCTCCAAAGCCACTCTATGTCCAAAGCCACTGTCCAAAGCCACTCTATGTCCAAAGCCACTGTCCAAAGCCACTGTCCAAAGCCACGGTCCAAAGCCACTCTATGTCCAAAGCCACTGTCCAAAGCCACTGTCCAAAGCCACTGTCCAAAGCCACTGTCCAAAGCCACTCTATGTCCAAAGCCACTGTCCAAAGCCACTCTCCAATGCCACTGTCCAAAGCCACTCTATCTACAAAGCCACTGTCCAAAGCCACTGTCTAAAGTCACTGTCCAAAGCCACTCTTTGTCCAAAGCAACTGTCCAAAGCCACTGTCCAAAGCCACTGTCCAAAGCCACTCTATGTTCAAAGCCACTGTCCAAAGCCACTCTCCAAAGCCACTGACCAAAGCCACTCTATGTCCAATGCCATTGTCCAAAGCCTCTGTCCAAAGCCACTTTCCAAAGCCACTCTATGTCCAAAGCCATTGTCTAAAGCCACTCTCCAAAGCCACTCTCCAAAGCCACTCTATGTCCAAAAGCACTGTTCAAAGCCACTGTCCAAAGCCACTCTCCAAAGCCACTCTATGTCCAAAGCCACTGTCCAAAGCCACTCTCCAAAGCCACTCTCCAAAGCCACTGTATGTCCAAAGCCACTGTCCAAAGCCAATGTCCAAAGCTACTCTCCAAAGCCACTCTATGTCCAAAGCCACTGTCCAAAGTCACTGTCCAAAGACACTCTCCAAAGCCACTCTATGTCCAAAGCCACTGTCCAAAGCCACTCTCCAAAGCCACTCTCCAAATCCACTCTATGTCCAAAGCTACTGTCCATAGCCACTGTCCAAAGCCACTCTCCAAAGCCACTCTATCTCCAAAGCCACTGTCCAAAGCCACTCTCCAAAGCCACTCTCCAAAGCCACTCTATGTCCAAAGCCACTGTCCATAGCCACTGTCCAAAGTCACTGTCCAAAGCCACTCTATGTTCAAAGCCACTGTACAATGCCACTGTCCAAAGCCACTGTCCAAAGCAATACTATGTCCAAAGCCACTGTCCAAAGGCACTGTCCAAAGACACTCTATGTCCAAAGCCACTGTCCAAAGCCACTGTCCAAAGCCACTGTCCAAAGCCACTGTCCAAAGCCACTCTATGTCCAAAGCCACTGTCCAAAGCCACTCTATGTCCAAAGCCACTGTCCAAAGCTACTCTCCAAAGCCACTATCCAAAGCCACTCTATGTCCAAAGCCACTGTCCAAAGCCACTCTCCAAAGCAACTCTCCAAAGCCACTCTATGTCCAAAGCCACTGTATGTTCAAAGCCACTGTATGTCCAAAGCCATTGTCCAAAGCTACTGTATGTCCAAAGCTACTGTATGTCGAAAGCCACTATCCAAAGCCACTGTATGTCCAAAGCCACTGTATGTCCAATGCCACTGTATGTCCAAAGCCACTGTCCAAAGCCACTGTATGTCCAAAGCCACTGTCCAAAGCCACTGTCCACTGTCACTGTCCAAAGCCTTTCTATGTCCAAAGCCACTGTCCAAAGCCACAGTCCAAAGCCACTTTCCAAAGCCACTGTCCAAAGCCACTCTATGTGCAAAGCCACAGTCCAAAGCCACTGTCCAAAGCCACTGTCCAAAGCCACTGTCCAAAGCCACTCTATGTCCAAAGCCACTATCCAAAGCCACTCTCCAAAGCCACTCTCCAAAGCCACTCTATGTCCAAAGCCACTGTCCAAAGCCACTCTCCAAACCACTATCCAAAGCCACTCTATGTCCAAAGTCACTGTCCAAAGCCAATCTCCAAAGCCACTATCCAAAGCCACTCTATGTCCAAAGCCAGTCCAAAGCCACTCTCCAAAGCCACTCTATGTCCAAAGCCAGTCCATAGCCACTCTCCAAAGCCACTCTATGTCCAAAGCCAGTCCATAGCCACTCTCTAAAGCCACTCTCCAAAGCCACTCTATGTCCAAAGCCACTGTCCAAAGCCATTGTCCAAAGCCACTCTCCAAAGCCACTCTATGTCCAAAGCCACTGTCCAAAGCCACTCTATGTCCAAAGCCACTGTCCAAAGCCACTGTCCAAAGCCACGGTCCAAAGCCACTCTATGTCCAAAGCCACTGTCCAAAGCCACTGTCCAAAGCCACTGTCCAAAGCCACTGTCCAAAGCCACTCTATGTCCAAAGCCACTGTCCAAAGCCACTCTCCAATGCCACTGTCCAAAGCCACTCTATCTACAAAGCCACTGTCCAAAGCCACTGTCTAAAGTCACTGTCCAAAGCCACTCTTTGTCCAAAGCAACTGTCCAAAGCCACTGTCCAAAGCCACTGTCCAAAGCCACTCTATGTTCAAAGCCACTGTCCAAAGCCACTCTCCAAAGCCACTGACCAAAGCCACTCTATGTCCAATGCCATTGTCCAAAGCCTCTGTCCAAAGCCACTTTCCAAAGCCACTCTATGTCCAAAGCCATTGTCTAAAGCCACTCTCCAAAGCCACTCTCCAAAGCCACTCTATGTCCAAAAGCACTGTTCAAAGCCACTGTCCAAAGCCACTCTCCAAAGCCACTCTATGTCCAAAGCCACTGTCCAAAGCCACTCTCCAAAGCCACTCTCCAAAGCCACTGTATGTCCAAAGCCACTGTCCAAAGCCAATGTCCAAAGCTACTCTCCAAAGCCACTCTATGTCCAAAGCCACTGTCCAAAGTCACTGTCCAAAGACACTCTCCAAAGCCACTCTATGTCCAAAGCCACTGTCCAAAGCCACTCTCCAAAGCCACTCTCCAAATCCACTCTATGTCCAAAGCTACTGTCCATAGCCACTGTCCAAAGCCACTCTCCAAAGCCACTCTATCTCCAAAGCCACTGTCCAAAGCCACTCTCCAAAGCCACTCTCCAAAGCCACTCTATGTCCAAAGCCACTGTCCATAGCCACTGTCCAAAGTCACTGTCCAAAGCCACTCTATGTTCAAAGCCACTGTACAATGCCACTGTCCAAAGCCACTGTCCAAAGCAATACTATGTCCAAAGCCACTGTCCAAAGGCACTGTCCAAAGACACTCTATGTCCAAAGCCACTGTCCAAAGCCACTGTCCAAAGCCACTGTCCAAAGCCACTGTCCAAAGCCACTCTATGTCCAAAGCCACTGTCCAAAGCCACTCTATGTCCAAAGCCACTGTCCAAAGCCACTCTCCAAAGCCACTGTCCTAAACCACTCTATGTCCAAAGCCGCTGTCCAAAGCCACTGTCCAAAGCCACTCTCCAAAGCCACTCTATGTCCAAAGCCACTGTCCAAAGCCACTCTCCAAAGCCACTGTCCAAAGCCACTGTATGTCCAAAGTCACTGTATGTCCAAAGCCACTGTATGTCCAAAGTCACTGTCCAAAGCCACTGTATTTCCAAAGCCACTGTCCAAAGCCACTGTATGTCCAAAGCCACTGTATGTCCAAAGCCACTATCCAAAGCCACTGTATGTCCAAAGCCACTGTATGTCCAAAGCCACTGTCCAAAGCCATTCTATGTCCAAAGCCACTCTATGTCCAAAGCCACTGTATGTCCAAAGCCACTGTTCAAAGCCACTGTATGTCCAAAGCCACTGTATGTCCAAAGCCACTGTCCAAAGCCACCGTATGTCCAAAGCTACGGTATGTCAAAAGCCACTGTCCAAAGCCACCGTATGTCCAAAGCCACTGTATGTCCAAAGCCACTGTCCAAAGCCACTGTATGTCCAAAGCCACTGTATGTCCAAAGCCACTGTCCAAAGCCACTGTATGTCCAAAGCCACTGTATGTCCAAAGCCACTGTCCAAAGCCACTGTATGTCCAAAGCCACTGTATGTCCAAAGCCACTGTCCAAAGCAACCGTATGTCCAAAGCTACTGTATGTCCAAAGCCACTGTCCAAACCAACCATATGTCCAAAGCCACTGTATGTCCAAAGCCACTCTCCAAAGCCACTCTCCAAAGCCACTCTATGTCCAAAGCCACTGACCAAAGCCACTCTCCAAAGCCACTGTCCAAAGCCACTCTATGTCCAAAGCCACTGTCCAAAGCTACTCTCCAAAGCCACTATCCAAAGCCACTCTATGTCCAAAGCCACTGTTCAAAGCCACTCTCCAAAGCAACTCTCCAAAGCCACTCTATGTCCAAAGCCACTGTATGTCCAAAGCCACTGTATGTCCAAAGCCATTGTCCAAAGCCACTGTATGTCCAAAGCTACTGTATGTCCAAAGCCACTATCCAAAGCCACTGTATGTCCAAAGCCACTGTATGTCCAAAGCCACTGTATGTCCAAAGCCACTCTCCAAAGCCACTGTATGTCCAAAGCCACTGTCCAAAGCCACTGTCCACTGTCACTGTCCAAAGCATTTCTATGTCCAAAGCCACTGTCCAAAGCCACAGTCCAAAGCCACTTTCCAAAGCCACTGTCCAAAGCCACTCTATGTGCAAAGCCACAGTCCAAAGCCACTGTCCAAAGCCACTGTCCAAAGCCACTGTCCAAAGCCACTCTATGTCCAAAGCCACTATCCAAAGCCACACTCCAAAGCCACTCTCCAAAGCCACTCTATGTCCAAAGCCACTGTCCAAAGCCACTCTCCAAACCACTATCCAAAGCCACTCTATGTCCAAAGTCACTGTCCAAAGCCAATCTCCAAAGCCACTCTCCAAAGCCACTCTATGTCCAAAGCCAGTCCAAAGCCACTCTCCAAAGCCACTCTATGTCCAAAGCCAGTCCATAGCCACTCTCCAAAGCCACTCTCCAAAGCCACTCTATGTCCAAAGCCACTGTCCAAAGCCATTCTCCAAAGCCACTCTCCAAAGCCACTCTATGTCCAAAGCCACTGTCCAAAGCCACTCTATGTCCAAAGCCACTGTCCAAAGCCACTGTACAAAGCCACGGTCCAAAGCCACTCTATGTCCAAAGCCACTGTCCAAAGCCACTGTCCAAAGCCACTGTCCAAAGCCACTGTCCAAAGCCACTCTATGTCCAAAGCCACTGTCCAAAGCCACTCTCCAATGCCACTGTCCAAAGCCACTCTATCTACTAAGCCACTGTCCAAAGCCACTGTCTAAAGTCACTGTCCAAAGCCACTCTTTGTCCAAAGCAACTGTCCAAAGCCACTGTCCAAAGCCACTGTCCAAAGCCACTCTATGTTCAAAGCCACTGTCCAAAGCCACTCTCCAAAGCCACTGACCAAAGCCACTCTATGTCCAATGCCATTGTCCAAAGCCTCTGTCCAAAGCCACTGTCCAAAGCCACTCTATGTCCAAAGCCATTGTCTAAAGCCACTCTCCAAAGCCACTCTCCAAAGCCACTCTATGTCCAAAAGCACTGTTCAAAGCCACTGTCCAAAGCCACTCTCCAAAGCCACTCTATGTCCAAAGCCACTGTCCAAAGCCACTCTCCAAAGCCACTCTCCAAAGCCACTGTATGTCCAAAGCCACTGTCCAAAGCCAATGTCCAAAGCCACTCTCCAAAGCCACTCTATGTCCAAAGCCACTGTCCAAAGTCACTGTCCAAAGACACTCTCCAAAGCCACTCTATGTCCAAAGCCACTGTCCAAAGCCACTCTCCAAAGCCACTCTCCAAATCCACTCTATGTCCAAAGCTACTGTCCATAGCCACTGTCCAAAGCCACTCTCCAAAGCCACTCTATCTCCAAAGCCACTGTCCAAAGCCACTCTCCAAAGCCACTCTCCAAAGCCACTCTATGTCCAAAGCCACTGTCCATAGCCACTGTCCAAAGTCACTGTCCAAAGCCACTCTATGTTCAAAGCCACTGTACAATGCCACTGTCCAAAGCCACTGTCCAAAGCAATACTATGTACAAAGCCACTGTCCAAAGGCACTGTCCAAAGACACTCTATGTCCAAAGCCACTGTCCAAAGCCACTGTCCAAAGCCACTGTCCAAAGCCACTGTCCAAAGCCACTCTATGTCCAAAGCCACTGTCCAAAGCCACTCTATGTCCAAAGCCACTGTCCAAAGCCACTCTCCAAAGCCACTGTCCTAAACCACTCTATGTCCAAAGCCGCTGTCCAAAGCCACTCTCCAAAGCCACTCTCCAAAGCCACTCTATGTCCAAAGCCACTGTCCAAAGCCACTCTCCAAAGCCACTGTCCAAAGCCACTGTATGTCCAAAGTCACTGTATGTCCAAAGCCACTGTATGTCCAAAGTCACTGTCCAAAGCCACTGTATAACCAAAGCCACTGTCCAAAGCCACTGTATGTCCAAAGCCACTGTATGTCCAAAGCCACTATCCAAAGCCACTGTATGTCCAAAGCCACTGTATGTCCAAAGGCACTGTCCAAAGCCACTGTATCTCCAAAGCCACTGTATGTCCAAAGCCACTGTCTAAAGCCACTGTATGTCCAAAGTCACTGTCCAAAGCCACTGTATGTCTAAAGCCACTGTATGTCCAAAGCCACTGTCCAAAGCCACTGTATGTCCAAAGCCACTGTATGTCTAAAGCCACTGTCCAAAGCCACTGAATGTCCAAAGCCACTGTATGTCCAAAGCCACTGTCCAAAGCCACTGTATGTCCAAAGCCACTGTATGTCCAAAGCCACTGTCCAAGCCACTGTATGTCCAAAGCCACTGTACAAAGCCACTGTCCAAATCCACTGTCCAAAGCCGCTCTATGTCCAAATCCACTGTACAAAGCCACTGTCCAAAGCCACTGTCCAAAGCAATACTATGTCCAAAGCCACTGTCCAAAGCCACTGTCCAAAGCTACTGTCCAAAGCCACTCTATTTCCAAAGCCACTGTCCGAAGCCACTGTCCAAAGCCACTGTCCAAAGCCACTCTATGTCCAAAGCCACTGTCCAAAGCCACTCTCCAAAGCCACTGTCCAAAGCCACTGTATGTCCAATGCCACTGTATGTCCAAAGCCACTGTCCAAAGCCACTGTATGTGCAAAGCCACTGTATGTCCAAAGCCACTATCCAAAGCCACTGTATGTCCAAAGCCACTGTATATCCAAAGCCACTGTCCAAAGCCACTGTATGTCCAAAGCCACTGTATGTCCAAAGCCACTGTCTAAAGCCACTGTATGTCCAAAGCCACTGTCCAAAGCCTCTGTATGTCCAAAGCAACTGTATGTCCAAAGCCACTGTCCATAGCCACTGTATGTCCAAAGCCACTGTATGTCCAAAGCCACTGTCCAAAGCCACTGTATGTCCAAAGCCACTGTATGTCCAAAGCCACTGTCCAAAGCCACTTTATGTCCAAAGCCACTCTATGTCCAAAGCCACTGTATGTCCAAAGCCACTGTTCAAAGCCACTGTATGTCCAAAGCCACTGTATGTCCAAAGCCACTGTCCAAATCCACCGTATGTCCAAAGCCACGGTATGTCCAAAGCCACTGTCCAAAGCCACCGTATGTCCAAAGCCACTGTATGTCCAAAGCCACTGTCCAAAGCCACTGTATGTCGAAAGCCACTGTATGTCCAAAGCCACTGTCCAAAGCCACTGTATGTCCAAAGCCACTGTATGTCCAAAGCCACTGTCCAAAGCCACTGTATGTCCAAAGCCACTGTATGTCCAAATCCACTGTCCAAAGCCACTGTATGTCCAAAGCCACTGTATGTCCAAAGCCACTGTCCAAAGCCACTGTATGTCCAAAGCCACTGTATGTCCAAAGCTACTGTCCAAAGCAACCGTATCTCCATAGCCACTGTATGTCCAAAGCCACTGTCCAAAGCCACCGTATGTCCAAAGCCACTGTATGTCCAAAGCCACTCTCCAAAGCCACTCTCCAAAGCCACTCTATGTCCAAAGCCACTATCCAAAGCCACTCTCCAAAGCCACTCTCCAAAGCCACTCTATGTCCAAAGCCACTGTCCAAAGCCACTCTCCAAACCACTATCCAAAGCCACTCTATGTACAAAGTCACTGTCCAAAGCCAATCTCCAAATCCACTCTCCAAAGCCACTCTATGTCCAAAGTCAGTCCAAAGCCACTCTCCAATGTCACTCTATTTCCAAAGCCAGTCCAAAGCCACTCTCCAAAGCCACTCTCCAAAGCAACTCTATGTCCAAAGCCACTTTCCAAAGCCATTCTCCAAAGCCACTCTCCAAAGCGACTCTATGTCCAAAGCCACTGTCCAAAGCCACTCTATGTCCAAAGCCACTGTCCAAAGCCACTGTCCAAAGCCACGGTCCAAACCCACTCTATGTCCAAAGCCACTTTCCAAAGCCACTTTCCAAAGCCACTGTCCAAAGCCACTCTATGTTCAAAGCCACTGTCCAAAGCCACTCTCCAATGCCACTGTCCAAAGCCACTCTATCTACAAAGCCACTGTCCAAAGCCACTGTCTAAAGTCACTGTCCAAAGCAACTCTATGTCCAAAGCAACTGTCCAAAGCCACTGTCCAAAGCCACTGTCCAAAGCCACTCTATGTCCAAAGCCACTGTCCAAAGCCACTCTCCAAAGCCACTGTCCAAAGCCACTCTATGTCCAGAGCCACTGTCCAAAGCCACTCTCCAAAGCCACTGACCAAAGCCACTCTATGTCCAAAGCCACTGAACAAAGCCACTGTCCAAAGCCACTGATCAAAGCCACTCTATGTCCAATGACATTGTCCAAAGCCACTGTCCAAAGCCACTCTCCAAAGCCACTCTATGTCCAAAGCCACTGTCCAAAGCCACTCTCCAAATCCACTCTCCAAAGCCACTGTATGTCCAAAGCCACTGTCCAAAGCCACTGTCCAAAGCCACTCTCCAAAGCCACTCTATGTCCAAAGCCACTGTCCAAAGTCACTGTCCAAAGCCACTCTCCAAAGCCACTCTATGTCCAAAGCCACTGTCCAAAGCCACTCTCCAAAGCCACTCTATGTCCAAAGCCACTGTCCAAAGCCACTCTCCACAGCCACTCTCCAAAGCCACTCTATGTCCAAAGCCACTGTCCAAAGCCACTGTCCAAAGCCACTCTCCAAAGCCACTCTATCTCCAAAGCCACTGTCCAAAGCCACTCTCCAAAGCCACTCTCCAAAGCCACTCTATGTCCAAAGCCACTGTCCATAGCCACTGTCTAAAGTCAGTGTCCAAAGCCACTCTATGTCCAAAGCCACTGTACAAAGCCACTGTCCAAAGCCACTGTCCAAAGCAATACTATGGCCAAAGCCACTGTCCAAAGGCACTGTCCAAAGACACTCTATGTCCAAAGCCACTGTCCAAAGCCACTGTCCAAAGCCACTGACCAAAGCCACTCTATGTCCAAAGCCACTGTCCAAAGCCACTCTATGTCCAAAGCCACTGTCCAAAGTCACTCTCCAAAGCCACTGTCCTAAACCACTCTATGTCCAAAGCCACTGTCCAAAGCCACTCTCCAAAGCCACTGTCCAAAGCCACTCTATGTCCAAAGCCACTGTCCAAAGCCACTCTCCAAAGCCACTGTCCAAAGCCACTGTATGTACAAAGCCACTGTATGTCCAAAGCCACTGTCCAAAGCCACTGTATGTCCAAAGCCACTGTCCAAAGCCACTGTATGTCCAAAGCCACTGTATGTCCAAAGCTACTATCCAAAGCCACTGTATGTCCAAAGCCACTGTATGTCCAAAGCCACTCTATGTCCAAAGCCACTGTCCAAAGCCACTCTATGTCCAAAGCCACTGTCCAAAGCCACTGTCCAAAGCCACGGTCCAAAGCCACTCTATGTCCAAAGCCACTGTCCAAAGCCACTGTCCAAAGCCACTGTCCAAAGCCACTGTCCAAAGCCACTCTATGTCCAAAGCCACTGTCCAAAGCCACTCTCCAATGCCTCTGTCCAAAGACACTCTATCTACTAAGCCACTGTCCAAAGCCACTGTCTAAAGTCACTGTCCAAAGCCACTCTTTGTCCAAAGCAACTGTCCAAAGCCACTGTCCAAAGCCACTGTCCAAAGCCACTCTATGTTCAAAGCCACTGTCCAAAGCCACTCTCCAAAGCCACAGACCAAAGCCACTCTATGTCCAATGCCATTGTCCAAAGCCTCTGTCCAAAGCCACTGTCCAAAGCCACTCTATGTCCAAAGCCATTGTCTAAAGCCACTCTCCAAAGCCACTCTCCAAAGCCACTCTATGTCCAAAAGCACTGTTCAAAGCCACTGTCCAAAGCCACTCTCCAAAGCCACTCTATGTCCAAAGCCACTGTCCAAAGCCACTCTCCAAAGCCACTCTCCAAAGCCACTGTATGTCCAAAGCCACTGTCCAAAGCCAATGTCCAAAGCCACTCTCCAAAGCCACTCTATGTCCAAAGCCACTGTCCAAAGTCACTGTCCAAAGACACTCTCCAAAGCCACTCTATGTCCAAAGCCACTGTCCAAAGCCACTCTCCAAAGCCACTCTCCAAATCCACTCTATGTCCAAAGCTACTGTCCATAGCCACTGTCCAAAGCCACTCTCCAAAGCCACTCTATCTCCAAAGCCACTGTCCAAAGCCACTCTCCAAAGCCACTCTCCAAAGCCACTCTATGTCCAAAGCCACTGTCCATAGCCACTGTCCAAAGTCACTGTCCAAAGCCACTCTATGTTCAAAGCCACTGTACAATGCCACTGTCCAAAGCCACTGTCCAAAGCAATACTATGTACAAAGCCACTGTCCAAAGGCACTGTCCAAAGACACTCTATGTCCAAAGCCACTGTCCAAAGCCACTGTCCAAAGCCACTGTCCAAAGCCACTGTCCAAAGCCACTCTATGTCCAAAGCCACTGTCCAAAGCCACTCTATGTCCAAAACCACTGTCCAAAGCCACTCTCCAAAGCCACTGTCCTAAACCACTCTATGTCCAAAGCCGCTGTCCAAAGCCACTCTCCAAAGCCACTCTCCAAAGCCACTCTATGTCCAAAGCCACTGTCCAAAGCCACTCTCCAAAGCCACTGTCCAAAGCCACTGTATGTCCAAAGTCACTGTATGTCCAAAGCCACTGTATGTCCAAAGTCACTGTCCAAAGCCACTGTATAACCAAAGCCACTGTCCAAAGCCACTGTATGTCCAAAGCCACTGTATGTCCAAAGCCACTATCCAAAGCCACTGTATGTCCAAAGCCACTGTATGTCCAAAGGCACTGTCCAAAGCCACTGTATCTCCAAAGCCACTGTATGTCCAAAGCCACTGTCTAAAGCCACTGTATGTCCAAAGTCACTGTCCAAAGCCACTGTATGTCTAAAGCCACTGTATGTCCAATGCCACTGTCCAAAGCCACTGTATGTCCAAAGCCACTGTATGTCTAAAGCCACTGTCCAAAGCCACTGAATGTCCAAAGCCACTGTATGTCCAAAGCCACTGTCCAAAGCCACTGTATGTCCAAAGCCACTGTATGTCCAAAGCCACTGTCCAAAGCCACTGTATGTCCAAAGCCACTGTACAAAGCCACTGTCCAAATCCACTGTCCAAAGCCGCTCTATGTCCAAATCCACTGTACAAAGCCACTGTCCAAAGCAACTGTCCAAAGCAATACTATGTCCAAAGCCACTGTCCAAAGCCACTGTCCAAAGCTACTGTCCAAAGCCACTCTATTTCCAAAGCCACTGTCCGAAGCCACTGTCCAAAGCCACTGTCCAAAGCCACTCTATGTCCAAAGCCACTGTCCAAAGCCACTCTCCAAAGCCACTGCGCAAAGCCACTGTATGTCCAATGCCACTGTATGTCCAAAGCCACTGTCCAAAGCCACTGTATGTCCAAAGCCACTGTATGTCCAAAGCCACTATCCAAAGCCACTGTATGTCCAAAGCCACTGTATATCCAAAGCCAGTGTCCAAAGCCACTGTATGTCCAAAGCCACTGTATGTCCAAAGCCACTGTCTAAAGCCACTGTATGTCCAAAGCCACTGTCCAAAGCCTCTGTACGTCCAAAGCAACTGTATGTCCAAAGCCACTGTCCAAAGCCACTGTATGTCCAAAGCCACTGTATGTCCAAAGCCACTGTCCAAAGCCACTGTATGTCCAAAGCCACTGTATGTCCAAAGCCACTGTCCAAAGCCACTCTATGTCCAAAGCCACTCTATGTCCAAAGCCACTGTATGTCCAAAGCCACTGTTCAAAGCCACTGTATGTCCAAAGCCACTGTATGTCCAAAGCCACTGTCCAAATCCACCGTATGTCCAAAGCCACGGTATGTCCAAAGCCACTGTCCAAAGCCACCGTATGTCCAAAGCCACTGTATGTCCAAAGCCACTGTCCAAAGCCACTGTATGTCGAAAGCCACTGTATGTCCAAAGCCACTGTCCAAAGCCACTGTATGTCCAAAGCCACTGTATGTCCAAAGCCACTGTCCAAAGCCACTGTATGTCCAAAGCCACTGTATGTCCAAATCCACTGTCCAAAGCCACTGTATGTCCAAAGCCACTGTATGTCCAAAGCCACTGTCCAAAGCCACTGTATGTCCAAAGCCACTGTATGTCCAAAGCTACTGTCCAAAGCAACCGTATCTCCAAAGCCACTGTATGTCCAAAGCCACTGTCCAAAGCCACCGTATGTCCAAAGCCACTGTATGTCCAAAGCCACTCTCCAAAGCCACTCTCCAAAGCCACTCTATGTCCAAAGCCACTATCCAAAGCCACTCTCCAAAGCCACTCTCCAAAGCCACTCTATGTCCAAAGCCACTGTCCAAAGCCACTCTCCAAACCACTATCCAAAGCCACTCTATGTACAAAGTCACTGTCCAAAGCCAATCTCCAAATCCACTCTCCAAAGCCACTCTATGTCCAAAGTCAGTCCAAAGCCACTCTCCAATGTCACTCTATGTCCAAAGCCAGTCCAAAGCCACTCTCCAAAGCCACTCTCCAAAGCAACTCTATGTCCAAAGCCACTTTCCAAAGCCATTCTCCAAAGCCACTCTCCAAAGCGACTCTATGTCCAAAGCCACTGTCCAAAGCCACTCTATGTCCAAAGCCACTGTCCAAAGCCACTGTCCAAAGCCACGGTCCAAACCCACTCTATGTCCAAAGCCACTTTCCAAAGCCACTTTCCAAAGCCACTGTCCAAAGCCACTCTATGTTCAAAGCCACTGTCCAAAGCCACTCTCCAATGCCACTGTCCAAAGCCACTCTATCTACAAAGCCACTGTCCAAAGCCACTGTCTAAAGTCACTGTCCAAAGCAACTCTATGTCCAAAGCAACTGTCCAAAGCCACTGTCCAAAGCCACTGTCCAAAGCCACTCTATGTCCAAAGCCACTGTCCAAAGCCACTCTCCAAAGCCACTGTCCAAAGCCACTCTATGTCCAGAGCCACTGTCCAAAGCCACTCTCCAAAGCCACTGACCAAAGCCACTCTATGTCCAAAGCCACTGAACAAAGCCACTGTCCAAAGCCACTGGTCAAAGCCACTCTATGTCCAATGACATTGTCCAAAGCCACTGTCCAAAGCCACTCTCCAAAGCCACTCTATGTCCAAAGCCACTGTCCAAAGCCACTCTCCAAATCCACTCTCCAAAGCCACTGTATGTCCAAAGCCACTGTCCAAAGCCACTGTCCAAAGCCACTCTCCAAAGCCACTCTATGTCCAAAGCCACTGTCCAAAGTCACTGTCCAAAGCCACTCTCCAAAGCCACTCTATGTCCAAAGCCACTGTCCAAAGCCACTCTCCAAAGCCACTCTATGTCCAAAGCCACTATCCAAAGCCACTCTCCACAGCCACTCTCCAAAGCCACTCTATGTCCAAAGCCACTGTCCAAAGCCACTGTCCAAAGCCACTCTCCAAAGCCACTCTATCTCCAAAGCCACTGTCCAAAGCCACTCTCCAAAGCCACTCTCCAAAGCCACTCTATGTCCAAAGCCACTGTCAATAGCCACTGTCTAAAGTCAGTGTCCAAAGCCACTCTATGTCCAAAGCCACTGTACAAAGCCACTGTCCAAAGCCACTGTCCAAAGCAATACTATGGCCAAAGCCACTGTCCAAAGGCACTGTCCAAAGACACTCTATGTCCAAAGCCACTGTCCAAAGCCACTGTCCAAAGCCACTGACCAAAGCCACTCTATGTCCAAAGCCACTGTCCAAAGCCACTCTATGTCCAAAGCCACTGTCCAAAGTCACTCTCCAAAGCCACTGTCCTAAACCACTCTATGTCCAAAGCCACTGTCCAAAGCCACTCTCCAAAGCCACTGTCCAAAGCCACTCTATGTCCAAAGCCACTGTCCAAAGCCACTCTCCAAAGCCACTGTCCAAAGCCACTGTATGTACAAAGCCACTGTATGTCCAAAGCCACTGTCCAAAGCCACTGTATGTCCAAAGCCACTGTCCAAAGCCACTGTATGTCCAAAGCCACTGTATGTCCAAAGCTACTATCCAAAGCCACTGTATGTCCAAAGCCACTGTATGTCCAAAGCCACTGTATGTCCAAAGCCACTGTCTAAAGCCACTGTATGTCCAAAGCCACTGTCCAAAGCCACTGTATGTCCAAAGCCACTGTATGTCCAAAGCCACTGTCCAAAGCCACTGTATGTCCAAAGCCACTGTATGTCCAAAGCCACTGTCCAAAGCCACTGTATGTCCAAAGCCACTGTATGTCCAAAGCCACTGTCCAAAGCCACTGTATGTCCAAAGCCACTGTACAAAGCCACTGTCCAAATCCACTGTCCAAAGCCACTCTATGTCCAAATCCACTGTACAAAGCCACTGTCCAAAGCCACTGTCCAAAGCAATACTATGTCCAAAGCCACTGTCCAAAGCCACTGTCCAAAGCCACTGTCCAAAGCCACTCTATGTCCAAAGCCACTGTCCGAAGCCACTGTCCAAAGCCACTGTCTAAAGCCACTCTATGTCCAAAGCCACTGTCCAAAGCCACTCTCCAAAGCCACTGTCCAAAGCCACTGTATGTCCAAAGCCACTGTATGTCCAAAGCCACTGTCCAAAGCCACTGTATGTCCAAAGCCACTGTATGTCCAAAGCCACTATTCAAAGCCAATGTATGTCCAAAGCCACTGTATATCCAAACCACTGTCCAAAGCCACTGTATGTCCAAAGCCAATGTATGTCCAAATCTACTGTCTAAAGCCACTGTATGTCCAAAGCCACTGTTCAAAGCCACTGTATGTCCAAAGCCACTGTATGTCCAAAGCCACTGTCCAAAGCCAATGTATGTCCAAATCTACTGTCTAAAGCCACTGTATGTCCAAAGCCACTGTTCAAAGCCACTGTATGTCCAAAGCCACTGTATGTCCAAAGCCACTGTCCATAGCCACTGTATGTCCAAAGCCACTGTATGTCCAAAGCCACTGTCCAAAGCCACTGTATGTCCAAAGCCACTGTATGTCCAAAGCCACTGTCCAAAGCCACTCTATGTCCAAAGCCATTCTATGTCCAAAGCCACTGTATGTCCAAAGCCACTGTTCAGAGCCACTGTATGTCCAAAGCCACTGTACGTCCAAAGCCACTGTCCAATGCCACCGTATGTCCAAAGCCACGGTATGTCCAAAGCCACTGTCCAAAGCCACCGTATGTCCAAAGCCACTGTATGTCCAAAGCCACTGTCCAAAGCCACCGTATGTCCAAAGCCACTGTATGTCCAAAGACACTGTCCAAAGCTACTGTATGTCCAAAGCCACTGTATGTCCAAAGCCACTGTCCAAAGCCACTGTATGTCCAATGCCACTGTATGTCCAAAGCCACTGTCCAAAGCCACTGTATGTCCAAAGTCACTGTATGTCCAAAGCCACTGTCCAAAGCCACTGTATGTCCAAAGCCACTGTATGTCCAAAGCCACTGTCCAAAGCCACTCTCCAAAGCCACTCTATGTCCAAAGCCACTGTCCAAAGCCACTCTCCAAAGCCACTGTCCAAAGCCACTCTATGTCCAAAGCCACTGTCCAAAGCCACTCTATGTCCAAAGCCACTGTCCAAAGCCACTCTCCAAAGCCACTCTCCAAAGCCACTCTATGTCCAAAGCCACTGTATGTCCAAAGCCACTGTCCAAAGCCACTGTATGGCCAAAGCCACTGTATGTCCAAAGCCACTGTCCAAAGCCACTGTATGTCCAAAGCTACTGTATGTCCAAAGCCACTATCCAAAGCCACTGTATGTCCAAAGCCACTGTATGTCCAAAGCCACTGTCCAAAGCCACTGTATGTCCAAAGCCACTGTCCAAAGCCACTGTCCAAAGTCACTGTCCAAAGCCTTTCTATGTCCAAAGCCACTGTCCAAAGCCACAGTCCAAAGCCACTTTCCAAAGCCACTGTCCAAAGCCACTCTATGTCCAAAGCTACTGTCCAAAGCCACTGTCCAAAGCCACTGTCCAAAGCCACTCTATGTCCAAAGCCACTATCCAAAGCCACTCTCCAAAGCCACTCTCCAAAGCCACTCTATGTCCAAAGCCACTGTCCAAAGCCATTCTCCAAACCACTATCCAAAGCCACTCTATGTCCAAAGCCAGTCCAAAGCCTCTCTCCAAAGCCACTCTCCAAAGCCACTCTATGTCCAAAGCCACTGTCCAAAGCCACTCTCCAAAGCCACTCTCCAAAGCCACTCTATGTCCAAAGCCACTGTCCAAAGCCACTCTCCAAAGCCATTCTCCAAAGCCACTCTATGTCCAAAGCCACTGTCCAAAGCCACTCTCCAAAGACAATCTCCAAAGCCACTCTTTGTCCAAAGCCACTGTCCAAAGCCACTCTCCAAAGCCACTCTCCAAAGCCACTCTATGTCCAAAGCCACTTTCCAAAGCCACTCTCCAAAGCCACTCTCCAAAGCCACTCTATGTCCAAAGCCACTGTCCAAAGCCATTCTCCAAAGCCACTCTCCAAAGCCACTCTATGTCCAAAGCCACTGTCCAAAGCCACTCTATGTCCAAACCCACTGTCCAAAGCCACTGTCCAAAGCCACTGTCCAAAGCCACTCTATGTCCAAAGCCACTGTCCAAAGCCACTGTCCAAAGCCACTGTCCAAAGCCACTCTATGTCCAAAGCCACTGTCCAAAGCCACTCTCCAATGCTACTGTCCAAAGCCACTCTATCTACAAAGCCACTGTCCAAAGCCACTGTTTAAAGTCACTGTCCAAAGCCACTCTATGTCCAAAGCAACTCTCCAAAGCCACTGTCCAAAGCCACTGTCCAAAGCCACTCTATGCCCAAAGCCACTGTCCAAAGCCACTCTCCAAAGCGACTGTCCAAAGCCACTCTATGTCCAAAGCCACTGTCCAACGCCACTGTCCAAAGCCACTGTATGTCCAAAGCCACTGTCCAAAGCCACTGTATGTCCAAAGCCACTGTATGTCCAAAGCTACTATCCAAAGCCACTGTATGTCCAAAGCGACTGTATGTCCAAAGGCACTGTCCAAAGCCACTGTATGTCCAAAGCCACTGTATGTCCAAAGCCACTGTCTAAAGCCACTGTATGTCCAAAGCCACTGTCCAAAGCCACTGTATGTCCAAAGCCACTGTATGTCCAAAGCCACTGTCCAAAGCCACTGTATGTCCAAAGCCACTGTATGTCCAAAGCCACTGTCCAAAGCCACTGTATGTCCAAAGCCACTGTATGTCCAAAGCCACTGTCCAAAGCCACTGTATGTCCAAAGCCACTGTACAAAGCCACTGTCCAAATCCACTGTCCAAAGCCACTCTATGTCCAAATCCACTGTACAAAGACACTGTCCAAAGCCACTGTCCAAAGCAATACTATGTCCAAAGCCACTGTCCAAAGCCACTGTCCAAAGCCACTGTCCAAAGCCACTCTATGTCCAAAGCCACTGTCCGAAGCTACTGTCCAAAGCCACTGTCTAAAGCCACTCTATGTCCAAAGCCACTGTCCAAAGCCACTCTCCAAAGCCACTGTCCAAAGCCACTGTATGTCCAAAGCCACTGTATGTCCAAAGCCACTGTCCAAAGCCACTGTATGTCCAAAGCCACTGTATGTTCAAAGCCACTATTCAAACTCAATGTATGTCCAAATCCACTGTATATCCAAAGCCACTGTCCAAAGCCACTGTATGTCCAAAGCCAATGTATGTCCAAATCTACTGTCTAAAGCCACTGTATGTCCAAAGCCACTGTTCAAAGCCACTGTATGTCCAAAGCCACTGTATGTCCAAAGCCACTGTCCATAGCCACTGTATGTCCAAAGCCACTGTATGTCCAAAGCCACTGTCCAAAGCCACTGTATGTCCAAAGCCACTGTATGTCCAAAGCCACTGTCCAAAGCCACTCTATGTCCAAAGCCACTCTATGTCCAAAGCCACTGTATGTCCAAAGCCACTGTTCAGAGCCACTGTATGTCCAAAGCCACTGTACGTCCAAAGCCACTGTCCAATGCCACCGTATGTCCAAAGCCACGGTATGTCCAAAGCCACTGTCCAAAGCCACCGTATGTCCAAAGCCACTGTATGTCCAAAGCCACTGTCCAAAGCCACCGTATGTCCAAAGCCACTGTATGTCCAAAGCAACTGTCCAAAGCCACTGTATGTCCAAAGCCACTTTATGTCCAAAGCCACTGTCCAAAGCCACTGTATGTCCAATGCAACTGTATGTCCAAAGCCACTGTCCAAAGCCACTGTATGTCCAAAGTCACTGTATGTCCAAAGCCACTGTCCAAAGCCACTGTATGTCCAAAGCCACTGTATGTCCAAAGCCACTGTCCAAAGCCACTCTCCAAAGCCACTCTATGTCCAAAGCCACTGTCCAAAGCCACTCTCCAAAGCCACTGTCCAAAGCCACTCTATGTCCAAAGCCACTGTCCAAAGCCACTCTATGTCCAAAGCCACTGTCCAAAGCCACTCTCCAAAGCCACTCTCCAAAGCCACTCTATGTCCAAAGCCACTGTATGTCCAAAGCCACTGTCCAAAGCCACTGTATGGCCAAAGCCACTGTATGTCCAAAGCCACTGTCCAAAGCCACTGTATGTCCAAAGCTACTGTATGTCCAAAGCCACTATCCAAAGCCACTGTATGTCCAAAGCCACTGTATGTCCAAAGCCACTGTATGTCCAAAGCCACTGTCCAAAGCCACTGTATGTCCAAAGCCACTGTCCAAAGCCACTGTCCAAAGTCACTGTCCAAAGCCTTTCTATGTCCAAAGCCACTGTCCAAAGCCACAGTCCAAAGCCACTTTCCAAAGCCACTGTCCAAAGCCACTCTATGTCCAAAGCTACTGTCCAAAGCCACTGTCCAAAGCCACTGTCCAAAGCCACTCTATGTCCAAAGCCACTATCCAAAGCCACTCTCCAAAGCCACTCTCCAAAGCCACTCTATGTCCAAAGCCACTGTCCAAAGCCATTCTCCAAACCACTATCCAAAGCCACTCTATGTCCAAAGCCAGTCCAAAGCCTCTCTCCAAAGCCACTCTCCAAAGCCACTCTATGTCCAAAGCCACTGTCCAAAGCCACTCTCCAAAGCCACTCTCCAAAGCCACTCTATGTCCAAAGCCACTGTCCAAAGCCACTCTCCAAAGCCATTCTCCAAAGCCACTCTATGTCCAAAGCCACTGTCCAAAGCCACTCTCCAAAGACAATCTCCAAAGCCACTCTTTGTCCAAAGCCACTGTCCAAAGCCACTCTCCAAAGCCACTCTCCAAAGCCACTCTATGTCCAAAGCCACTTTCCAAAGCCACTCTCCAAAGCCACTCTCCAAAGCCACTCTATGTCCAAAGCCACTGTCCAAAGCCATTCTCCAAAGCCACTCTCCAAAGCCACTCTATGTCCAAAGCCACTGTCCAAAGCCACTCTATGTCCAAACCCACTGTCCAAAGCCACTGTTCAAAGCCACTGTCCAAAGCCACTCTATGTCCAAAGCCACTGTCCAAAGCCACTGTCCAAAGCCACTGTCCAAAGCCACTCTATGTCCAAAGCCACTGTCCAAAGCCACTCTCCAATGCTACTGTCCAAAGCCACTCTATCTACAAAGCCACTGTCCAAAGCTACTGTCTAAAGTCACTGTCCAAAGCCACTCTATGTCCAAAGCAACTCTCCAAAGCCACTGTCCAAAGCCACTGTCCAAAGCCACTCTATGCCCAAAGCCACTGTCCAAAGCCACTCTCCAAAGCGACTGTCCAAAGCCACTCTATGTCCAAAGCCACTGTCCAACGCCACTGTCCAAAGCAACTGACCAAAGCCACTCTATGTCCAATGCCACTGTCCAAAGCCACTGTCCAAAGCCACTGTCCAAAGCCACTCTATGTCCAAAGCCATTGTCCAAAGCCACTCTCCAAAGCCACTCTCCAAAGCCACTCTATGTCCAAAAGCACTGTCCAAAGCCACTGTCCAAAGCCACTCTCCAAAGCCACTCTATGTCCAAAGCCACTGTCCAAATCCACTCTCCAAAGCCACTCTCCAAAGCCACTGTATGTCCAAAGCCACTGTCCAAAGCCACTGTCCAAAGCCACTCTCCAAAGCCACTCTATGTCCAAAGCCACTGTCCAAGGTCACTGTCCAAAGCCACTCTCCAAAGCCACTCTATGTCCAAAGCCACTGTTCAAAGCCACTCTCCAAAGCTACTCTCCAAAGCCACTCTATGTCCAAAGCCACTGTCCAAGGCCACTGTCCAAAGACACTCTCCAAGGCCACTCTATCTCCAAAGCCACTGTCCAAAGCCACTCTCCAAAGCCACTCTCCAAAGCCACTCTATGTCCAAAGCCACTGTCCATAGCCACTGTCTAAAGCCACTGTCCAAAGCCACTCTATGTCCAAAGCCACTGTACAAAGCCACTGTCCAAAGCCACTGTCCAAAGCAATACTATGTCCAAAGCCACTGTCCAAAGGCACTGTCCAAAGCCACTCTATGTCCAAAGCCACTGTCCAAAGCCACTGTCCAAAGCCACTGTCCAAAGCCACTCTATGTCCAAAGCCACTGTCCAAAGCCACTCTATGTCCAAAGCCACTGTCCAAAGCCACTCTCCAAAGCCACTGTCCTAAACCACTCTATGTCCAAAGCCACTGTCCAAAGCCACTCTCCAAAGCCACTGTCCAAAGCCACTCTATGTCCAAAGCCACTGTCCAAAGCCACTCTCCAAAGCCACTTTCCAAAGCCACTGTATGTCCAAAGCCACTGTATGTCCAAAGCCACTGTCCAAAGACACTGTATGTCCAAAGCCACTGTTCAAAGCCACTGTATGTCCAAAGCCACTGTAGGTCCAAAGCCACTATCCAAAGCCACTGTATGTCCAAAGCCACTGTATGTCCAAAGCAACTGTCCAAAGCCACTGTATGTCCAAAGCCACTGTATGTCCAAAGCCACTGTCTAAAGCCACTGTATGTCCAATGCAACTGTATGTCCAAAGCCACTGTCCAAAGCCACTGTATGTCCAAAGTCACTGTATGTCCAAAGCCACTGTCCAAAGCCACTGTATGTCCAAAGCCACTGTATGTCCAAAGCCACTGTCCAAAGCCACTCTCCAAAGCCACTCTATGTCCAAAGCCACTGTCCAAAGCCACTCTCCAAAGCCACTGTCCAAAGCCACTCTATGTCCAAAGCCACTGTCCAAAGCCACTCTATGTCCAAAGCCACTGTCCAAAGCCACTCTCCAAAGCCACTCTCCAAAGCCACTCTATGTCCAAAGCCACTGTATGTCCAAAGCCACTGTCCAAAGCCACTGTATGGCCAAAGCCACTGTATGTCCAAAGCCACTGTCCAAAGCCACTCTATGTCCAAAGCTACTGTATGTCCAAAGCCACTATCCAAAGCCACTGTATATCCAAAGCCACTGTATGTCCAAAGCCACTGTATGTCCAAAGCCACTGTCCAAAGCCACTGTATGTCCAAAGCCACTGTCCAAAGCCACTGTCCAAAGTCACTGTACAAAGCCTTTCTATGTCCAAAGCCACTGTCCAAAGCCACAGTCCAAAGCCACTTTCCAAAGCCACTGTCCAAAGCCACTCTATGTCCAAAGCTACTGTCCAAAGCCACTGTCCAAAGCCACTGTCCAAAGCCACTCTATGTCCAAAGCCACTATCCAAAGCCACTCTCCAAAGCCACTCTCCAAAGCCACTCTATGTCCAAAGCCACTGTCCAAAGCCATTCTCCAAACCACTATCCAAAGCCTCTCTATGTCCAAAGCCAGTCCAAAGCCTCTCTCCAAAGCCACTCTCCAAAGCCACTCTATGTCCAAAGCCACTGTCCAAAGCCACTCTCCAAAGCCACTCTCCAAAGCCACTCTATGTCCAAAGCCACTGTCCAAAGCCACTCTCCAAAGCCATTCTCCAAAGCCACTCTATGTCCAAAGCCACTGTCCAAAGCCACTCTCCAAAGACAATCTCCAAAGCCACTCTTTGTCCAAAGCCACTGTCCAAAGCCACTCTCCAAAGCCACTCTCCAAAGCCACTCTATGTCCAAAGCCACTTTCCAAAGCCACTCTCCAAAGCCACTCTCCAAAGCCACTCTATGTCCAAAGCCACTGTCCAAAGCCATTCTCCAAAGCCACTCTCCAAAGCCACTCTATGTCCAAAGCCACTGTCCAAAGCCACTCTATGTCCAAACCCACTGTCCAAAGCCACTGTTCAAAGCCACTGTCCAAAGCCACTCTATGTCCAAAGCCACTGTCCAAAGCCACTGTCCAAAGCCACTGTCCAAAGCCACTCTATGTCCAAAGCCACTGTCCAAAGCCACTCTCCAATGCTACTGTCCAAAGCCACTCTATCTACAAAGCCACTGTCCAAAGCTACTGTCTAAAGTCACTGTCCAAAGCCACTCTATGTCCAAAGCAACTCTCCAAAGCCACTGTCCAAAGCCACTGTCCAAAGCCACTCTATGCCCAAAGCCACTGTCCAAAGCCACTCTCCAAAGCGACTGTCCAAAGCCACTCTATGTCAAAGCCACTGTCCAACGCCACTGTCCAAAGCAACTGACCAAAGCCACTCTATGTCCAATGCCACTGTCCAAAGCCACTGTCCAAAGCCACTGTCCAAAGCCACTCTATGTCCAAAGCCATTGTCCAAAGCCACTCTCCAAAGCCACTCTCCAAAGCCACTCTATGTCCAAAAGCACTGTCCAAAGCCACTGTCCAAAGCCACTCTCCAAAGCCACTCTATGTCCAAAGCCACTGTCCAAATCCACTCTCCAAAGCCACTCTCCAAAGCCACTGTATGTCCAAAGCCACTGTCCAAAGCCAATGTCCAAAGCCACTCTCCAAAGCCACTCTATGTCCAAAGCCACTGTCCAAGGTCACTGTCCAAAGCCACTCTCCAAAGCCACTCTATGTCCAAAGCCACTGTTCAAAGCCACTCTCCAAAGCTACTCTCCAAAGCCACTCTATGTCCAAAGCCACTGTCCAAGGCCACTGTCCAAAGACACTCTCCAAGGCCACTCTATCTCCAAAGCCACTGTCCAAAGCCACTCTCCAAAGCCACTCTCCAAAGCCACTCTATGTCCAAAGCCACTGTCCATAGCCACTGTCTAAAGCCACTGTCCAAAGCCACTCTATGTCCAAAGCCACTGTACAAAGCCACTGTCCAAAGCCACTGTCCAAAGCAATACTATGTCCAAAGCCACTGTCCAAAGGCACTGTCCAAAGCCACTCTATGTCCAAAGCCACTGTCCAAAGCCACTGTCCAAAGCCACTGTCCAAAGCCACTCTATGTCCAAAGCCACTGTCCAAAGCCACTCTATGTCCAAAGCCACTGTCCAAAGCCACTCTCCAAAGCCACTGTCCTAAACCACTCTATGTCCAAAGCCACTGTCCAAAGCCACTCTCCAAAGCCACTGTCCAAAGCCACTCTATGTCCAAAGCCACTGTCCAAAGCCACTCTCCAAAGCCACTTTCCAAAGCCTCTGTATGTCCAAAGCCACTGTATGTCCAAAGCCACTGTCCAAAGCCACTGTATGTCCAAAGCCACTGTTCAAATCCACTGTATGTCCAAAGCCACTGTAGGTCCAAAGCCACTGTCCAAAGCCACTGTATGTCCAAAGCCACTGTATGTCCAAAGGCACTGTCCAAAGCCACTGTATGTCCAAAGCCACTGTATGTCCAAAGCCACTGTCTAAAGCCACTGTATGTCAAAAGCCACTTTCCAAAGCCACTGTATGTCCAAAGCCACTGTATGTCCAAAGCCACTGTCCAAAGCCACTGTATGTCCAAAGCCACTGTATGTCCAAAGCCACTGTCCAAAGCCACTGTATGTCCAAAGCCAGTGTATGTCCAAAGCCACTGTCCAAAGCCACTATATGTCCAAAGCCACTGTATGTCCAAAGCCACTGTCCAAAGCCACTGTATGTCCAAAGCCACTGTACAAAGCCACTGTCCAAATCCACTGTCGACAGCCACTCTATGTCCAAATTCACTGTACAAAGCCACTGTCCAAAGCCACTGTCCAAAGCAATACTATGTCCAAAGCCACAGTCCAAAGCCACTGTCCAAAGCCACTGTCCAAAGCCACTCTATGTCCAAAGCCACTGTCCGAAACCACTGTCCAAATCCACTGTCCAAAGCCACTCTATGTCCAAAGCCACTGTCCAAAGCCACTGTCCAAAGCCACTGTCCAAAGCCACTCTATGTCCAAAGCCACTGTCCAAAGCCACTCACCAAAGCCACTGTCCTTAACCACTCTATGTCCAAAGCCACTGTCCAAAGCCACTCTCCAAAGCCACTGTCCAAATCCACTCTATGTCCAAAGCCACTGTCCAAAGTCACTCTCCAAAGCCACTGTCCAAAGCCACTGTATGTCCAAAGCCACTGTATGTCCAAAGCCACTGTCCAAAGCCACTGTATGTGCAAAGCCACTGTATGTCCAAAGCCACTATCCAAAGCCACTGTATGTCCAAAGCCACTGTATATCCAAAGCCACTGTCCAAAGCCACTGTATGTCCAAAGCCACTGTATTTCCAAAGCGACTGTCTAAAGCCACTCTATGTCCAAAGCCACTGTCCAAAGCCACTGTATGTCCAAAGCCACTGTATGTCCAAAGCCACTGTCCATAGCCACTGTATGTCCAAAGCCACTGTATGTCCAAAGCCACTGTCCAAAGCCACTGTATGTCCAAAGCCACTGTATGTCCAAAGCCACTGTCCAAAGCCACTCTATGTCCAAAGCCACTGTATGTCCCAAGCCACTTTCCAAAGCCACTGTATGTCCAAAGCCACTGTATGTCCAAAGCCACTGTCCAAAGCCACTGTATGTCCAAAGCCACGGTATGTCCAAAGCCACTGTCCAAAGCCACCGTATGTCCAAAGCCACTGTATGTCCAAAGCCACTGTATGTCCAAAGCCACTGACCAAAGCCACTGTATGTCCAAAGCCACTGTATGTCCAAAGCCACTGTCCAAAGCCACTGTATGTCCAAAGCCACTGTATGTTCAAAGCCACTGTCCAAAGCCACTGTATGTCCAAAGCCACTGTATGTCCAAAGCCACTTTCCAAAGCCACCGTATGTCCAGAGCCACTGTATGTCCAAAGCCACTGTCCAAAGCAACCATATGTCCAAAGCCACTGTATGCCCAAAGCCACTGTCCAAAGCCACTGTATGTCCAAAGCCACTGTCCTAAGCCACCGTATGTCCAAAGCCACTGTATGTCCAAAGCCACTGTCCAAAGCAACCGTATGTCCAAAGCCACTGTATGTCCAAAGCCACTGTCCAAAGCCACCGTATGTCCAAAGCCACTGAAGTACCAAAGCCACTGTCCAAAGCCACTGTATGTCCAAAGCCACTGTACAAAGCCACTGTCCAAATCCACTGTCCAAAGCCACCGTATGTCCAAAGCCACTGTATGTCCAAAGCCACTGTCCAAAGCAACCGTATGTCCAAAGCCACTGTATGTCCAAAGCCACTGTCCAAAGCCACCGTATGTCCAAAGCCACTGAAGTACCAAAGCCACTGTCCAAAGCCACTGTATGTCCAAAGCCACTGTACAAAGCCACTGTCCAAATCCACTGTCCAAATCCACTCTATGTCCAAATCCACTGTACAAAGCCACTTTCCAAAGCCATTGTCCAAAGCAATACTATGTCCAAAGCCACAGTCCAAAGCCACTGTCCAAAGCCACTCTATGTCCAAAGCCACTGTCCGAAGCCACTGTCCAAAGCCACTATTCAAAGTCACTCTATGTCCAAAGCCACTGTCCAAAGCCACTGTCCAAAGCCACTGTCCAAAGCCGCTCTATGTCCAAAGCCACGGTCCAAATCCACTCTCCAAAGCCACTGTCCTTAACCACTCTATGTCCAAAGCCACTGTCCAAAGCCACTCTCCAAAGCTACTGTCCAAAGCCACTGTATGTCCAAAGCCACTGTATGTCCAAAGCCACTGTCCAAAGCCACTGTATGTCCAAAGCCACTGTATGTCCAAAGCCACTATCCAAAGCCACTGTATGTCCAAAGCCACTGTATATCCAAAGCCACTGTCCAAAGCCACTGTATGTCCAAAGCCACTGTATGTCCAAAGCCACTGTCTAAAGCCACTGTATGTCCAAAGCCACTGTCCAAAGCCACTGTATGTCCAAAGCCACTGTCCAAAGCCACTGTATGTCCAAAGCCACTGTATGTCCAAAGCCACTGTCCAAAGCCACTCTATGTCCAAAGCCACTGTATGTCCAAAGCCACTGTCCAAAGCCACTGTATGTCCAAAGCCTCTGTATGTCCAAAGCCACTGTCCAAAGCCACCGTATGTCCAAAGCCACGGTATGTCCAAAGCCACTGTCCAAAGCCACCATATGTCCAAAGCCAATGTATGTCCAAAGCCACTGTCCAAAGCCACTGTATGTCCAAAGCCACTGTATGTCCAAAGCCACTGTCCAAAGCCACTGTATGTCCAAAGCCACTGTATGTCCAAAGCCACTGTCCAAAGCAACTGTATGTCCCAAGCCACTGTATGTCCAAAGCCACTGTCCAAAGCCACCGTATGTCCAAAGCCACTGTATGTCCAAAGCCACTGTCCAAAGCAACCGTATGTCCAAAGCCACTGTATGTCCAAAGCCACTGTCCAAATCCACCGTATGTCTTAAGCCACTGTATGTCCAAAGCCACTGGCCAAAGCCACTGTATGTCCAAAGCCACTGTATGTCCAAAGCCACTGTCCAAAGCCACTGTATGTCCAAAGCCACTGTATGTCCAAAGCCACTGTCTAAAGCCACTGTATGTCCAAAGCCACTGTCCAAAGCTACTGTATGTCCAAAGCCACTGTATGTCCAAAGCCACTGTCCAAAGCCACTGTATGGCCAAAGCCACTGTATGTCCAAAGCCACTCTATGTCCAAAGCCACTGTCCAAAGCCACTATATGTCCAAAGCCACTGTATGTCCAAAGCCACGGTCCAAAGCCACTGTATGTCCAAAGCCACTGTACAAAGCCGCTGTCCAAATCCACTATCCAAAGACACTCTATGTCCAAATCCACTGTACAAAGCCACTGTCCAAAGCCACTGTCCAAAGCAATACTATGTCCAAAGCCACAGTCCAAAGCCACTGTCCAATGCCACTGTCCAAAGCCACTCTATGTCCAAAGCCACTGTCCGAAGCCACTGTCCAAAGCCACTGACCAAAGCCACTGTATGTCCAAAGCCACTGTACAAAGCCACTGTCCAAATCCACTATCCAAAGCCACTCTATGTCCAAATCCACTGTACAAAGCCACTGTCTAAAGCCACTGTATGTCCAAAGCCACTGTCCAAAGCTACTGTATGTCCAAAGCCACTGTATGTCCAAAGCCACTGTCCAAAGCCACTGTATGTCCAAAGCCACTGTATGTCCAAAGCCACTGTCCAAAGCCACTGTATGTCCAAAGCCACTGTATGTCCAAAGCCACTGTCCAAAGCCACTGTATGTCCAAAGCCACTGTATGTCCTAAGCCACTGTCCAAAGCCACTGTATGTACAAAGCCACTGTACAAAGCCACTCTCCAAATCCACTGTCCAAAGCCACTCTATGTCCAAAGCCACTGTACAAAGCCACTGTCCAAAGCCACTGTCCAAAGCAATACTATGTCCAAAGCCACTGTCCAAAGCCACTGTCCAACTCCACTGTCCAAAGCCACTCTATGTCCAAAGCCACTGTCCAAAGTCACTGTCCAAAGCCTGTCTATGTCCAAAGCCACTGTCCAAAGCCACAGTCCAAAGCCACTTTCCAAAGCCACTGTCCAAAGCCACTCTATGTCCAAAGCCACTGTCTAAAGCCACTGTCCAAAGCCACTGTCCAAAGCCACTCTATGTCCAAAGCCACTATCCAAAGCCACTCTCCAAAGCCACTCTCCAAAGCCACTCTATGTCCAAAGCCACTGTCCAAAGCCACTCTCCAAACCACTATCCAAAGCCACTCTATGTCCAAAGTCACTGTCCAAAGCCAATCTCCAAAGCCACTCTTCAAAGCCACTCTATTTCCAAAGCCATTCCAAAGCTACTCTCCAAAGCCACTCTCCAAAGCCACTCTATGTCCAAAGCCACTGTCCAAAGCCACTCTCCAAAGCCACTCTCCAAAGCCACTCTCCAAAGCAACTCTTTGTCCAAAGCCACTGTCCAAAGCCACTCTCCAAAGCCACTCTCCAAAGCCACTCTATGTCCAAAGCCACTGTCCAAAGCCACTTACCAAAGCCACTCTCCAAAGCCACTCTATGTCCAAAGCCACTGTCCAAAGACATTCTCCAAAGCCACTCTCCAAAGCCACTCTATGTCCAAAGCCTCTGTCCAAAGCCACTCTATGTCCAAAGCCACTGTCCAAAGCCACTGTCCAAAGCCACTGTCAAAGCCACTCTATGTCCTAAGCCACTGTCCAAAGCCACTGTCCAAAGCCACTGTCCAAAGCCACTCTATGTCCAAAGCCACTGTCCAAAGCCACTCTCCAATGCCACTGCCCAAAGCCACTCTATCTACAAAGCCACTGTCCAAAGACACTGTCTAAAGTCACTGTCCAAAGCCACTCTATGTCCAAAGCAACTGTTCAAAGCCACTGTCCAAAGCCACTGTCCAAAGCCACTCTATGCCCAAAGCCACTGTCCAAAGCCACTCTTAAAAGCCACTGTCCAAAGCCACTCTATGTCCAGAGCCACTGTCCAAAGCCACTCTCCAAAGCCACTGTCCAAAGCCACTCTATGTCAAAAGACACTGTCCAAAGCCACTGTCCAAAGCCACTGACCAAAGCCACTCTATGTCCAATGCCACTGTCCAAAGCCACTGTCCAAAGCCACTGTCCAAAGCCACTCTATGTCCAAAGCCATTGTCCAAAGCCACTCTCCAAAGCCACTCTCCAAAGCCACTCTATGTCCAAAAGCACTGTCCAAAGCCACTGTCCAAAGCCACTCTCCAAAGCCACTCTAAGTCCAAAGCCACTGTCCAAAGCCACTCTCCAAAGCCACTCTCCAAAGCCACTCTCCAAAGCCACTCTATGTCCAAAGCCACTGTACAAAGCCACTCTCCAAAGCTACTCTCCAAAGCCACTCTATGTCCAAAGCCACTGTCCAAAGCCACTGTCCAAAGCGACTCTCCAAAGCCACTCTATCTCCAAAGCGACTGTCCAAAGCCACTCTCCAAAGCCACTCTCCAAAGCCACTCTATGTCCAAAGTCACTGTCCATAGCCACTGTCCAAAGCCACTGTCCAAAGCCACTCTATGTCCAAAGCCACTGTACAAAGCCACTGTCCAAAGACACTGTCCAAAGCAATACTATGTCCAAAGCCACTGTCCAAAGGCCCTGTCCAAAGCCACTCTATGTCCAAAGCCACTGTCCAAAGCCACTGTCCAAAGCCACTGTCCAAAGCCACTCTATGTCCAAAGCCACTGTCCAAAGCCACTCTATGTCCAAAGCCACTGTCCAAAGCCACTCTCCAAAGCCAATGTCCTAAACCACTCTATGTCCAAAGCCACTGTCCAAAGCCACTCTCCAAAGCCACTGTCCAAAGCCACTCTATGTCCAAAGCCACTGTCCAAAGCCACTCTCCAAAGCCACTGTCCAAAGCCACTATATGTCCAAAGCCACTGTATGTCCAAAGCCACTGTCCAAAGCCACTGTATGTCCAAAGCCACTGTCCAAAGCCACTGTATGTCCAAAGCCACTGTATGTCCAAAGCCTCTATCCAAAGCCACTGTATTTCCAAAGCCACTGTATGTCCAAAGGCACTGTCCAAAGCCACTGTATATCCAAAGCCACTGTATGTCCAAAGCCACTGTCTAAAGCCACTGTATGTCCAAAGCCACTGTCCAAAGCCACTGTATGTCCAAAGCCACTGTTTGTCCAAAGCCACTGTCCAAAGCCACTGTATGTCCAAAGCCACTGTATGTCCAAAGCCACTGTCCAAAGCCACTGTATGTCCAAAGCCACTGTATGTCCAAAGCCACTGTCCAAAGCCACTGTATGTCCAAAGCCACTGTATGTCCAAAGCCACTGTCCAAAGCCACTGTATGTCCAAAGCCACTGTACAAAGCCACTGTCTAAATCTACTGTCCAAAGCCACTCTATGTCCAAATCCACTGTACAAAGCCACTGTCCAAAGCCACTGTCCAAAGCAATACTATGTCCAAAGCCACTGTCCAAAGCCACTGTCCAAAGCCACTGTCCAAAGCCACTCTATGTCCAAAGCCACTATCCGAAGCTACTGTCCAAAGCCACTGTCCAAAGCCACTCTATGTCCAAAGCCACTGTCCAAAGTCACTGTCCAAAGCCTGTCTATGTCCAAAGCCACTGTCCAAAGCCACAGTCCAAAGCCACTTTCCAAAGCCACTGTCCAAAGCCACTCTATGTCCAAAGCCACTGTCTAAAGCCACTGTCCAAAGCCACTGTCCAAAGCCACTCTATGTCCAAAGCCACTCTCCAAAGCCACTCTCCAAAGCCACTCTCCAAAGCCACTCTATGTCCAAAGCCACTGTCCAAAGCCACTCTCCAAACCACTATCCAAAGCCACTCTATGTCCAAAGTCACTTTCCAAAGCCAATCTCCAAAGCCACTCTTCAAAGCCACTCTATTTCCAAAGCCATTCCAAAGCTACTCTCCAAAGCCACTCTCCAAAGCCACTCTATGTCCAAAGCCACTGTCCAAAGCCACTCTCCAAAGCCACTCTCCAAAGCCACTCTCCAAAGCAACTCTTTGTCCAAAGCCACTGTCCAAAGCCACTCTCCAAAGCCACTCTCCAAAGCCACTCTATGTCCAAAGCCACTGTCCAAAGCCACTTACCAAAGCCACTCTCCAAAGCCCCTCTATGTCCAAAGCCACTGTCCAAAGACATTCTCCAAAGCCACTCTCCAAAGCCACTCTATGTCCAAAGCCTCTGTCCAAAGCCACTCTATGTCCAAAGCCACTGTCCAAAGCCACTGTCCAAAGCCACTGTCAAAGCCACTCTATGTCCTAAGCCACTGTCCAAAGCCACTGTCCAAAGCCACTGTCCAAAGCCACTCTATGTCCAAAGCCACTGTCCAAAGCCACTCTCCAATGCCACTGCCCAAAGCCACTCTATCTACAAAGCCACTGTCCAAAGACACTGTCTAAAGTCACTGTCCAAAGCCACTCTATGTCCAAAGCAACTGTTCAAAGCCACTGTCCAAAGCCACTGTCCAAAGCCACTCTATGCCCAAAGCCACTGTCCAAAGCCACTCTTCAAAGCCACTGTCCAAAGCCACTCTATGTCCAGAGCCACTGTCCAAAGCCACTCTCCAAAGCCACTGTCCAAAGCCACACTATGTCCAAAGACACTGTCCAAAGCCACTGTCCAAAGCCACTGACCAAAGCCACTCTATGTCCAATGCCACTGTCCAAAGCCACTGTCCAAAGCCACTGTCCAAAGCCACTCTATGTCCAAAGCCATTGTCCAAAGCCACTCTCCAAAGCCACTCTCCAAAGCCACTCTATGTCCAAAAGCACTGTCCAAAGCCACTGTCCAAAGCCACTCTCCAAAGCCACTCTAAGTCCAAAGCCACTGTCCAAAGCCACTCTCCAAAGCCACTCTCCAAAGCCACTCTCCAAAGCCACTCTATGTCCAAAGCCACTGTACAAAGCCACTCTCCAAAGCTACTCTCCAAAGCCACTCTATGTCCAAAGCCACTGTCCAAAGCCACTGTCCAAAGCGACTCTCCAAAGCCACTCTATCTCCAAAGCGACTGTCCAAAGCCACTCTCCAAAGCCACTCTCCAAAGCCACTCTATGTCCAAAGTCACTGTCCATAGCCACTGTCCAAAGCCACTGTCCAAAGCCACTCTATGTCCAAAGCCACTGTACAAAGCCACTGTCCAAAGCCACTGTCCAAAGCAATACTATGTCCAAAGCCACTGTCCAAAGGCCCTGTCCAAAGCCACTCTATGTCCAAAGCCACTGTCCAAAGCCACTGTCCAAAGCCACTGTCCAAAGCCACTCTATGTCCAAAGCCACTGTCCAAAGCCACTCTATGTCCAAAGCCACTGTCCAAAGCCACTCTCCAAAGCCAATGTCCTAAACCACTCTATGTCCAAAGCCACTGTCCAAAGCCACTCTCCAAAGCCACTGTCCAAAGCCACTCTATGTCCAAAGCCACTGTCCAAAGCCACTCTCCAAAGCCACTGTCCAAAGCCACTATATGTCCAAAGCCACTGTATGTCCAAAGCCACTGTCCAAAGCCACTGTATGTCCAAAGCCACTGTCCAAAGCCACTGTATGTCCAAAGCCACTGTATGTCCAAAGCCTCTATCCAAAGCCACTGTATTTCCAAAGCCACTCTATGTCCAAAGGCACTGTCCAAAGCCACTGTATATCCAAAGCCACTGTATGTCCAAAGCCACTGTCTAAAGCCACTGTATGTCCAAAGCCACTGTCCAAAGCCACTGTATGTCCAAAGCCACTGTTTGTCCAAAGCCACTGTCCAAAGCCACTGTATGTCCAAAGCCACTGTATGTCCAAAGCCACTGTACAAAGCCACTGTATGTCCAAAGCCACTGTATGTCCAAAGCCACTGTCCAAAGCCACTGTATGTCCAAAGCCACTGTATGTCCAAAGCCTCTGTACAAAGCCACTGTCCAAATCTACTGTCCAAAGCCACTCTATGTCCAAATCCACTGTACAAAGCCACTGTCCAAAGCCACTGTCCAAAGCAATACTATGTCCAAAGCCACTGTCCAAAGCCACGGTCCAAAGCCACTGTCCAAAGCCACTCTATGTCCAAAGCCACTATCCGAAGCTACTGTCCAAAGCCACTGTCCAAAGCCACTCTATGTCCAAAGCCACTGTCCGAAGCTACTGTCCAAAGCCACTGTCCAAAGCCACTCTATGTCCAAAGCCACTGTCCAAAGCCACTCTCCAAAGCCACTCTCCAAAGCAACTCTTTGTCCAAAGCCACTGTCCAAAGCCACTCTCCAAAGCCACTCTCCAAAGCCACTCTATGTCCAAAGCCACTGTCCAAAGCCACTTTCCAAAGCCACTCTCCAAAGCCACTCTATGTCCAAAGCCACTGTCCAAAGACATTCTCCAAAGCCACTCTCCAAAGCCACTCTATGTCCAAAGCCTCTGTCCAAAGCCACTCTATGTCCAAAGCCACTGTCCAAAGCCATTATCCAAAGCCACTGTCCAAAGCCACTCTATGTCCAAAGCCACTGTCCAAAGCCACTGTCCAAAGCCACTGTCCAAAGCCACTCTATGTCCAAAGCCACTGTCCAAAGCCACTCTCCAATGCCACTGCCCAAAGCCACTCTATCTACAAAGCCACTGTCCAAAGACACTGTCTAAAGTCACTGTCCAAAGCCACTCTATGTCCAAAGCAACTGTTCAAAGCCACTGTCCAAAGCCACTGTCCAAAGCCACTCTATGCCCAAAGCCACTGTCCAAAGCCACTCTTCAAAGCCACTGTCCAAAGCCACTCTCTGTCCAGAGCCACTGTCCAAAGCCACTCTCCAAAGCCACTGTCCAAAGCCACTCTATGCCAAAGCCACTGTCCAAAGCCACTGTCCAAAGCCACTGACCAAAGCCACTCTATGTCCAATGCCACTGTCCAAAGCCACTGTCCAAAGCCACTGTCCAAAGCCACTCTATGTCCAAAGCCATTGTCCAAAGCCACTCTCCAAAGCCACTCTCCAAAGCCACTCTATGTCCAAAAGCACTGTCCAAAGCCACTCTCCAAAGCCACTCTCCAAAGCCACTCTATGTCCAAAGCCACTGTCCAAAGCCACTCTCCAAAGCCACTCTCCAAAGCCACTCTCCAAAGCCACTCTATGTCCAAAGCCACTGTCCAAAGCCACTCTCCAAAGCTACTTTCCAAAGCCACTCTATGTCCAAAGCCACTGTCCAAAGCCACTGTCCAAAGCGACTCTCCAAAGCCACTCTATGTCCAAAGCCACTGTCCAAAGCCACTCTCCAAAGCCACTCTCCAAAGCTACTCTATGTCCAAAGCCACTGTCCATAGCCACTGTCCAAAGCCACTGTCCAAAGCCATTCTATGTCCAAAGCCACTGTACAAAGCCACTGTCCAAAGCCACTGTCCAAAGCAATACTATGTCCAAAGCCACTACCCAAAGGCCCTGTCCAAAGCCACTCTATGTCCAAAGCCACTGTCCAAAGCCACTGTCCAAAGCCACTGTCCAAAGCCACTCTATGTCCAAAGCCACTGTACAAAGCCACTGTCCAAAGCCACTGTCCAAAGCAATACTATGTCCAAAGCCACTGTCCAAAGGCACTGTCCAAAGACACTCTATGTCCAAAGCCACTGTCCAAAGCCACTGTCCAAAGCCACTGTCCAAAGCCACTCTATGTCCAAAGCCACTATCCGAAGCTACTGTCCAAAGCCACTGTCCAAAGCCACTCTTTGTCCAAAGCCACTGTCCGAAGCCACTGTCCAAAGCCACTGTCCAAAGCCACTCTATGTCCAAAGCCACTGTCCAAAGCCACTCTCCAAAGCCACTCTCCAAAACAACTCTTTGTCCAAAGCCACTGTCCAAAGCCACTCTCCAAAGCCACTCTCCAAAGCCACTCTATGTCCAAAGCCACTGTCCAAAGCCACTTTCCAAAGCCACTCTCCAAAGCCACTCTATGTCCAAAGCCACTGTCCAAAGACATTCTCCAAAGCCACTCTCCAAAGCCACTCTATGTCCAAAGCCTCTGTCCAAAGCCACTCTATGTCCAAAGCCACTGTCCAAAGCCATTATCCAAAGCCACTGTCCAAAGCCACTCTATGTCCAAAGCCACTGTCCAAAGCCACTGTCCAAAGCCACTGTCCAAAGCCACTCTATGTCCAAAGCCACTGTCCAAAGCCACTCTCCAATGCCACTGCCCAAAGCCACTCTATCTACAAAGCCACTGTCCAAAGACACTGTCTAAAGTCACTGTCCAAAGCCACTCTATGTCCAAAGCAACTGTTCAAAGCCACTGTCCAAAGCCACTGTCCAAAGCCACTCTATGCCCAAAGCCACTGTCCAAAGCCACTCTTCAAAGCCACTGTCCAAAGCCACTCTCTGTCCAGAGCCACTGTCCAAAGCCACTCTCCAAAGCCACTGTCCAAAGCCACTCTATACCAAAGCCACTGTCCAAAGCCACTGTCCAAAGCCACTGACCAAAGCCACTCTATGTCCAATGCCACTGTCCAAAGCCACTGTCCAAAGCCACTGTCCAAAGCCACTCTATGTCCAAAGCCATTGTCCAAAGCCACTCTCCAAAGCCACTCTCCAAAGCCACTCTATGTCCAAAAGCACTGTCCAAAGCCACTCTCCAAAGCCACTCTCCAAAGCCACTCTATGTCCAAAGCCACTGTCCAAAGCCACTCTCCAAAGCCACTCTCCAAAGCCACTCTCCAAAGCCACTCTATGTCCAAAGCCACTGTCCAAAGCCACTCTCCAAAGCTACTTTCCAAAGCCACTCTATGTCCAAAGCCACTGTCCAAAGCCACTGTCCAAAGCGACTCTCCAAAGCCACTCTATCTCCAAAGCCACTGTCCAAAGCCACTCTCCAAAGCCACTCTCCAAAGCTACTCTATGTCCAAAGCCACTGTCCATAGCCACTGTCCAAAGCCACTGTCCAAAGCCATTCTATGTCCAAAGCCACTGTACAAAGCCACTGTCCAAAGCCACTGTCCAAAGCAATACTATGTCCAAAGCCACTACCCAAAGGCCCTGTCCAAAGCCACTCTATGTCCAAAGCCACTGTCCAAAGCCACTGTCCAAAGCCACTGTCCAAAGCCACTCTATGTCCAAAGCCACTGTCCAAAGCCACTCTATGTCCAAAGCCACTGTCCAAAGCCACTCTCCAAAGCCACTGTCCTAAACCACTCTATGTCCAAAGCCACTGTCCAAAGCCACTCTCCAAAGCCACTGTCCAAAGCCACTCTATGTCCAAAGACACTGTCCAAAGCCACTGTATGTCCAAAGCCTCTGTATGTCCAAAGCCACTGTCCAAAGCCACCGTATGTCCAAAGCCACGGTATGTCCAAAGCCACTGTCCAAAGCCACCATATGTCCAAAGCCAATGTATGTCCAAAGCCACTGTCCAAAGCCACTGTATGTCCAAAGCCACTGTATGTCCAAAGCCACTGTCCAAAGCCACTGTATGTCCAAAGCCACTGTATGTCCAAAGCCACTGTCCAAAGCAACTGTATGTCCAAAGCCACTGTATGTCCAAAGCCACTGTCCAAAGCCACCGTATGTCCAAAGCCACTGTATGTCCAAAGCCACTGTCCAAAGCAACCGTATGTCCAAAGCCACTGTATGTCCAAAGCCACTGTCCAAATCCACCGTATGTCTTAAGCCACTGTATGTCCAAAGCCACTGGCCAAAGCCACTGTATGTCCAAAGCCACTGTATGTCCAAAGCCACTGTCCAAAGCCACTGTATGTCCAAAGCCACTGTATGTCCAAAGCCACTGTCTAAAGCCACTGTATGTCCAAAGCCACTGTCCAAAGCTACTGTATGTCCAAAGCCACTGTATGTCCAAAGCCACTGTCCAAAGCCACTGTATGTCCAAAGCCACTGTATGTCCAAAGCCACTCTATGTCCAAAGCCACTGTCCAAAGCCACTATATGTCCAAAGCCACTGTATGTCCAAAGCCACTGTCCATAGCCACTGTATGTCCAAAGCCACTGTACAAAGCCGCTGTCCAAATCCACTATCCAAAGACACTCTATGTCCAAATCCACTGTACAAAGCCACTGTCCAAAGCCACTGTCCAAAGCAATACTATGTCCAAAGCCACAGTCCAAAGCCACTGTCCAATGCCACTGTCCAAAGCCACTCTATGTCCAAAGCCACTGTCCGAAGCCACTGTCCAAAGCCACTGACCAAAGCCACTGTATGTCCAAAGCCACTGTACAAAGCCACTGTCCAAATCCACTATCCAAAGCCACTCTATGTCCAAATCCACTGTACAAAGCCACTGTCTAAAGCCACTGTATGTCCAAAGCCACTGTCCAAAGCTACTGTATGTCCAAAGCCACTGTATGTCCAAAGCCACTGTCCAAAGCCACTGTATGTCCAAAGCCACTGTATGTCCAAAGCCACTGTCCAAAGCCACTGTATGTCCAAAGCCACTGTATGTCCAAAGCCACTGTCCAAAGCCACTGTATGTCCAAAGCCACTGTATGTCCTAAGCCACTGTCCAAAGCCACTGTATGTACAAAGCCACTGTACAAAGCCACTCTCCAAATCCACTGTCCAAAGCCACTCTATGTCCAAAGCCACTGTACAAAGCCACTGTCCAAAGCCACTGTCCAAAGCAATACTATGTCCAAAGCCACTGTCCAAAGCCACTGTCCAACTCCACTGTCCAAAGCCACTCTATGTCCAAAGCCACTGTCCAAAGTCACTGTCCAAAGCCTGTCTATGTCCAAAGCCACTGTCCAAAGCCACAGTCCAAAGCCACTTTCCAAAGCCACTGTCCAAAGCCACTCTATGTCCAAAGCCACTGTCTAAAGCCACTGTCCAAAGCCACTGTCCAAAGCCACTCTATGTCCAAAGCCACTATCCAAAGCCACTCTCCAAAGCCACTCTCCAAAGCCACTCTATGTCCAAAGCCACTGTCCAAAGCCACTCTCCAAACCACTATCCAAAGCCACTCTATGTCCAAAGTCACTGTCCAAAGCCAATCTCCAAAGCCACTCTTCAAAGCCACTCTATTTCCAAAGCCATTCCAAAGCTACTCTCCAAAGCCACTCTCCAAAGCCACTCTATGTCCAAAGCCACTGTCCAAAGCGACTCTCCAAAGCCACTCTCCAAAGCCACTCTCCAAAGCAACTCTTTGTCCAAAGCCACTGTCCAAAGCCACTCTCCAAAGCCACTCTCCAAAGCCACTCTATGTCCAAAGCCACTGTCCAAAGCCACTTTCCAAAGCCACTCTCCAAAGCCACTCTATGTCCAAAGCCACTGTCCAAAGACATTCTCCAAAGCCACTCTCCAAAGCCACTCTATGTCCAAAGCCTCTGTCCAAAGCCACTCTATGTCCAAAGCCACTGTCCAAAGCCACTGTCCAAAGCCACTGTCAAAGCCACTCTATGTCCTAAGCCACTGTCCAAAGCCACTGTCCAAAGCCACTGTCCAAAGCCACTCTATGTCCAAAGCCACTGTCCAAAGCCACTCTCCAATGCCACTGCCCAAAGCCACTCTATCTACAAAGCCACTGTCCAAAGACACTGTCTAAATTCACTGTCCAAAGCCACTCTATGTCCAAAGCAACTGTTCAAAGCCACTGTCCAAAGCCACTGTCCAAAGCCACTCTATGCCCAAAGCCACAGTCCAAAGCCACTCTTCAAAGCCACTGTCCAAAGCCACTCTATGTCCAGAGCCACTGTCCAAAGCCACTCTCCAAAGCCACTGTCCAAAGCCACTCTATGTCCAAAGACACTGTCCAAAGCCACTGTCCAAAGCCACTGACCAAAGCCACTCTATGTCCAATGCCACTGTCCAAAGCCACTGTCCAAAGCCACTGTCCAAAGCCACTCTATGTCCAAAGCCATTGTCCAAAGCCACTCTCCAAAGCCACTCTCCAAAGCCACTCTATGTCCAAAAGCACTGTCCAAAGCCACTGTCCAAAGCCACTCTCCAAAGCCACTCTAAGTCCAAAGCCACTGTCCAAAGCCACTCTCCAAAGCCACTCTCCAAAGCCACTCTCCAAAGCCACTCTATGTCCAAAGCCACTGTACAAAGCCACTCTCCAAAGCTACTCTCCAAAGCCACTCTATGTCCAAAGCCACTGTCCAAAGCCACTGTCCAAAGCGACTCTCCAAAGCCACTCTATCTCCAAAGCGACTGTCCAAAGCCACTCTCCAAAGCCACTCTCCAAAGCCACTCTATGTCCAAAGTCACTGTCCATAGCCACTGTCCAAAGCCACTGTCCAAAGCCACTCTATGTCCAAAGCCACTGTACAAAGCCACTGTCCAAAGCCACTGTCCAAAGCAATACTATGTCCAAAGCCACTGTCCAAAGGCCCTGTCCAAAGCCACTCTATGTCCAAAGCCACTGTCCAAAGCCACTGTCCAAAGCCACTGTCCAAAGCCACTGTCCAAAGCCACTCTATGTCCAAAGCCACTGTCCAAAGCCACTCTCCAAAGCCAATGTCCTAAACCACTCTATGTCCAAAGCCACTGTCCAAAGCCACTCTCCAAAGCCACTGTCCAAAGCCACTCTATGTCCAAAGCCACTGTCCAAAGCCACTCTCCAAAGCCACTGTCCAAAGCCACTATATGTCCAAAGCCACTGTATGTCCAAAGCCACTGTCCAAAGCCACTGTATGTCCAAAGCCACTGTCCAAAGCCACTGTATGTCCAAAGCCACTGTATGTCCAAAGCCTCTATCCAAAGCCACTGTATTTCCAAAGCCACTGTATGTCCAAAGGCACTGTCCAAAGCCACTGTATATCCAAAGCCACTGTATGTCCAAAGCCACTGTCTAAAGCCACTGTATGTCCAAAGCCACTGTCCAAAGCCACTGTATGTCCAAAGCCACTGTTTGTCCAAAGCCACTGTCCAAAGCCACTGTATGTCCAAAGCCACTGTATGTCCAAAGCCACTGTCCAAAGCCACTGTATGTCCAAAGCCACTGTATGTCCAAAGCCACTGTCCAAAGCCACTGTATGTCCAAAGCCACTGTATGTCCAAAGCCACTCTCCAAAGCCAATGTCCTAAACCACTCTATGTCCAAAGCCACTGTCCAAAGCCACTCTCCAAAGCCACTGTCCAAAGCCACTCTATGTCCAAAGCCACTGTCCAAAGCCACTCTCCAAAGCCACTGTCCAAAGCCACTATATGTCCAAAGCCACTGTATGTCCAAAGCCACTGTCCAAAGCCACTGTATGTCCAAAGCCACTGTCCAAAGCCACTGTATGTCCAAAGCCACTGTATGTCCAAAGCCTCTATCCAAAGCCACTGTATTTCCAAAGCCACTGTATGTCCAAAGGCACTGTCCAAAGCCACTGTATATCCAAAGCCACTGTATGTCCAAAGCCACTGTCTAAAGCCACTGTATGTCCAAAGCCACTGTCCAAAGCCACTGTATGTCCAAAGCCACTGTTTGTCCAAAGCCACTGTCCAAAGCCACTGTATGTCCAAAGCCACTGTATGTCCAAAGCCACTGTCCAAAGCCACTGTATGTCCAAAGCCACTGTATGTCCAAAGCCACTGTCCAAAGCTACTGTATGTCCAAAGCCACTGTATGTCCAAAGCCACTGTCCAAAGCCACTGTATGTCCAAAGCCACTGTACAAAGCCACTGTCCAAATCTACTGTCCAAAGCCACTCTATGTCCAAATCCACTGTACAAAGCCACTGTCCAAAGCCACTGTCCAAAGCAATACTATGTCCAAAGCCACTGTCCAAAGCCACTGTCCAAAGCCACTGTCCAAAGCCACTGTCCAAAGCCACTCTATGTCCAAAGCCACTATCCGAAGCTACTGTCCAAAGCCACTGTCCAAAGCCACTCTATGTCCAAAGCCACTGTCCGAAGCCACTGTCCAAAGCCACTGTCCAAAGCCACTCTATGTCCAAAGCCACTGTCCAAAGCCACTCTCCAAAGCCACTCTCCAAAGCAACTCTTTGTCCAAAGCCACTGTCCAAAGCCACTCTCCAAAGCCACTCTCCAAAGCCACTCTATGTCCAAAGCCACTGTCCAAAGCCACTTTCCAAAGCCACTCTCCAAAGCCACTCTATGTCCAAAGCCACTGTCCAAAGACATTCTCCAAAGCCACTCTCCAAAGCCACTCTATGTCCAAAGCCTCTGTCCAAAGCCACTCTATGTCCAAAGCCACTGTCCAAAGCCATTATCCAAAGCCACTGTCCAAAGCCACTCTATGTCCAAAGCCACTGTCCAAAGCCACTGTCCAAAGCCACTGTCCAAAGCCACTCTATGTCCAAAGCCACTGTCCAAAGCCACTCTCCAATGCCACTGCCCAAAGCCACTCTATCTACAAAGCCACTGTCCAAAGACACTGTCTAAAGTCACTGTCCAAAGCCACTCTATGTCCAAAGCAACTGTTCAAAGCCACTGTCCAAAGCCACTGTCCAAAGCCACTCTATGCCCAAAGCCACTGTCCAAAGCCACTCTTCAAAGCCACTGTCCAAAGCCACTCTCTGTCCAGAGCCACTGTCCAAAGCCACTCTCCAAAGCCACTGTCCAAAGCCACTCTATGCCAAAGCCACTGTCCAAAGCCACTGTCCAAAGCCACTGACCAAAGCCACTCTATGTCCAATGCCACTGTCCAAAGCCACTGTCCAAAGCCACTGTCCAAAGCCACTCTATGTCCAAAGCCATTGTCCAAAGCCACTCTCCAAAGCCACTCTCCAAAGCCACTCTATGTCCAAAAGCACTGTCCAAAGCCACTCTCCAAAGCCACTCTCCAAAGCCACTCTATGTCCAAAGCCACTGTCCAAAGCCACTCTCCAAAGCCACTCTCCAAAGCCACTCTCCAAAGCCACTCTATGTCCAAAGCCACTGTCCAAAGCCACTCTCCAAAGCTACTCCCCAAAGCCACTCTATGTCCAAAGCCACTGTCCAAAGCCACTGTCCAAAGCGACTCTCCAAAGCCACTCTATCTCCAAAGCCACTGTCCAAAGCCACTCTCCAAAGCCACTCTCCAAAGCTACTCTATGTCCAAAGCCACTGTCCATAGCCACTGTCCAAAGCCACTGTCCAAAGCCATTCTATGTCCAAAGCCACTGTACAAAGCCACTGTCCAAAGCCACTCTATGTCCAAAGCCACTGTCCAAAGCCAATGTCCAAAGCCACTGTCCAAATCCACTCTATGTCATAAGCCACTGTCCAAAACCACTGTCCAAAGCCACTGTCCAAAGCCACTGTCCAAAGCCACTGTCCAAAGCCACTCTATGTCCAAAGCCACTGTCCAAAGCCACTCTATGTCCAAAGCCACTGTCCAAAGCCACTCTCCAAAGCCACTGTCCTAAACCACTCTATGTCCAAAGCCACTGTCCAAAGCCACTCTCCAAAGCCACTGTCCAAAGCCACTCTATGTCCAAAGCCACTGTCCAAAGCCACTCTCCAAAGCCACTGTCCAAAGCCACTATATGTCCAAAGCCACTGTATGTCCAAAGCCACTGTCCAAAGCCACTGTATGTCCAAAGCCACTGTCCAAAGCCACTGTATGTCCAAAGCCACTGTATGTCCAAAGCCACTATCCAAAGCCACTGTATTTCCAAAGCCACTGTATGTCCAAAGGTACTGTCCAAAGCCACTGTATGTCCAAAGCCACTGTATGTCCAAAGCCACTGTCTATAGCCACTGTATGTCCAAAGCCACTTTCCAAAGCCACTGTATGTCCAAAGCCACTGTTTGTCCAAAGCCACTGTCCAAAGCCACTGTATGTCCAAAGCCACTGTATGTCCAAAGCCACTGTCCAAAGCCACTGTATGTCCAAAGCCACTGTATATCCAAAGCCACTGTCCAAAGCCACTGTATGTCCAAAGCCACTGTATGTCCAAAGCCACTGTCCAAAGCCACTGTATGTCCAAAGCCACTGTACAAAGCCACTGTCCAAATCTACTGTCCAAAGCCACTCTATGTCCAAATCCACTGTACAAAGCCACTGTCCAAAGCCACTGTCCAAAGCAATACTATGTCCAAAGCCACTGTCCAAAGCCACTGTCCAAAGCCACTGTCCAAAGCCACTCTATGTCCAAAGCCACTATCCGAAGCTACTGTCCTAAACCACTCTATGTCCAAAGCCACTGTCCAAAGCCACTCTCCAAAGCCACTGTCCAAAGCCACTCTATGTCCAAAGCCACTGTCCAAAGCCACTCTCCAAAGCCACTGTCCAAAGCCACTGTATGTCCAAAGCCACTGTATGTCCAAAGCCACTGTCCAAAGCCACTGTATGTCCAAAGCCACTGTCCAAAGCCACTGTATGTCCAAAGCCACTGTATGTCCAAAGCTACTATCCAAAGCCACTGTATGTCCAAAGCCACTGTATGTCCAAAGGCACTGTCCAAAGCCACTGTATGTCCAAAGCCACTGTATGTCCAAAGCCACTGTCTAAAGCCACTGTATGTCCAAAGCCACTGTCCAAAGCCACTGTATGTCCAAAGCCACTGTATGTCCAAAGCCACTGTCCAAAGCCACTGTATGTCCAAAGCCACTGTATGTCCAAAGCCACTGTCCAAAGCCACTGTATGTCCAAAGCCACTGTATGTCCAAAGCCACTGTCCAAAGCCACTGTATGTCCAAAGCCACTGTACAAAGCCACTGTCCAAATCCACTGTCCAAAGCCACTCTATGTCCAAATCCACTGTACAAAGCCACTGGCCAAAGCCACTGTCCAAAGCAATACTATGTCCAAAGCCACTGCCCAAAGCCACTGTCCAAAGCCACTGTCCAAAGCCACTCTATGTCCAAAGCCACTGTCCGAAGCCACTGTCCAAAGCCACTGTCTAAAGCCACTCTATGTCCAAAGCCACTGTCCAAAGCCACTCTCCAAAGCCACTGTCCAAAGCCACTGTATGTCCAAAGCCACTGTATGTCCAAAGCCACTGTCCAAAGCCACTGTATGTCCAAAGCCACTGTATGTCCAAAGCCACTATTCAAAGCCAATGTATGTCCAAAGCCACTGTATATCCAAAGCCACTGTCCAAAGCCACTGTATGTCCAAAGCCACTGTATGTCCAAATCCACTGTCTAAAGCCACTGTATGTCCAAAGCCACTGTCCAAAGCCACTGTATGTCCAAAGCCACTGTTTGTCCAAAGCCACTGTCCAAAGCCACTGTATGTCCAAAGCCACTGTATGTCCAAAGCCACTGTCCAAAGCCACTGTATGTCCAAAGCCACTGTATGTCCAAAGCCACTGTCCAAAGCTACTGTATGTCCAAAGCCACTGTATGTCCAAAGCCACTGTCCAAAGCCACTGTATGTCCAAAGCCACTGTACAAAGCCACTGTCCAAATCTACTGTCCAAAGCCACTCTATGTCCAAATCCACTGTACAAAGCCACTGTCCAAAGCCACTGTCCAAAGCAATACTATGTCCAAAGCCACTGTCCAAAGCCACTGTCCAAAGCCACTGTCCAAAGCCACTGTCCAAAGCCACTCTATGTCCAAAGCCACTATCCGAAGCTACTGTCCAAAGCCACTGTCCAAAGCCACTCTATGTCCAAAGCCACTGTCCGAAGCCACTGTCCAAAGCCACTGTCCAAAGCCACTCTATGTCCAAAGCCACTGTCCAAAGCCACTCTCCAAAGCCACTCTCCAAAGCAACTCTTTGTCCAAAGCCACTGTCCAAAGCCACTCTCCAAAGCCACTCTCCAAAGCCACTCTATGTCCAAAGCCACTGTCCAAAGCCACTTTCCAAAGCCACTCTCCAAAGCCACTCTATGTCCAAAGCCACTGTCCAAAGACATTCTCCAAAGCCACTCTCCAAAGCCACTCTATGTCCAAAGCCTCTGTCCAAAGCCACTCTATGTCCAAAGCCACTGTCCAAAGCCATTATCCAAAGCCACTGTCCAAAGCCACTCTATGTCCAAAGCCACTGTCCAAAGCCACTGTCCAAAGCCACTGTCCAAAGCCACTCTATGTCCAAAGCCACTGTCCAAAGCCACTCTCCAATGCCACTGCCCAAAGCCACTCTATCTACAAAGCCACTGTCCAAAGACACTGTCTAAAGTCACTGTCCAAAGCCACTCTATGTCCAAAGCAACTGTTCAAAGCCACTGTCCAAAGCCACTGTCCAAAGCCACTCTATGCCCAAAGCCACTGTCCAAAGCCACTCTTCAAAGCCACTGTCCAAAGCCACTCTCTGTCCAGAGCCACTGTCCAAAGCCACTCTCCAAAGCCACTGTCCAAAGCCACTCTATGCCAAAGCCACTGTCCAAAGCCACTGTCCAAAGCCACTGACCAAAGCCACTCTATGTCCAATGCCACTGTCCAAAGCCACTGTCCAAAGCCACTGTCCAAAGCCACTCTATGTCCAAAGCCATTGTCCAAAGCCACTCTCCAAAGCCACTCTCCAAAGCCACTCTATGTCCAAAAGCACTGTCCAAAGCCACTCTCCAAAGCCACTCTCCAAAGCCACTCTATGTCCAAAGCCACTGTCCAAAGCCACTCTCCAAAGCCACTCTCCAAAGCCACTCTCCAAAGCCACTCTATGTCCAAAGCCACTGTCCAAAGCCACTCTCCAAAGCTACTCCCCAAAGCCACTCTATGTCCAAAGCCACTGTCCAAAGCCACTGTCCAAAGCGACTCTCCAAAGCCACTCTATCTCCAAAGCCACTGTCCAAAGCCACTCTCCAAAGCCACTCTCCAAAGCTACTCTATGTCCAAAGCCACTGTCCATAGCCACTGTCCAAAGCCACTGTCCAAAGCCATTCTATGTCCAAAGCCACTGTACAAAGCCACTGTCCAAAGCCACTCTATGTCCAAAGCCACTGTCCAAAGCCAATGTCCAAAGCCACTGTCCAAATCCACTCTATGTCATAAGCCACTGTCCAAAACCACTGTCCAAAGCCACTGTCCAAAGCCACTGTCCAAAGCCACTGTCCAAAGCCACTCTATGTCCAAAGCCACTGTCCAAAGCCACTCTATGTCCAAAGCCACTGTCCAAAGCCACTCTCCAAAGCCACTGTCCTAAACCACTCTATGTCCAAAGCCACTGTCCAAAGCCACTCTCCAAAGCCACTGTCCAAAGCCACTCTATGTCCAAAGCCACTGTCCAAAGCCACTCTCCAAAGCCACTGTCCAAAGCCACTATATGTCCAAAGCCACTGTATGTCCAAAGCCACTGTCCAAAGCCACTGTATGTCCAAAGCCACTGTCCAAAGCCACTGTATGTCCAAAGCCACTGTATGTCCAAAGCCACTATCCAAAGCCACTGTATTTCCAAAGCCACTGTATGTCCAAAGGTACTGTCCAAAGCCACTGTATGTCCAAAGCCACTGTATGTCCAAAGCCACTGTCTATAGCCACTGTATGTCCAAAGCCACTGTCCAAAGCCACTGTATGTCCAAAGCCACTGTTTGTCCAAAGCCACTGTCCAAAGCCACTGTATGTCCAAAGCCACTGTATGTCCAAAGCCACTGTCCAAAGCCACTGTATGTCCAAAGCCACTGTATATCCAAAGCCACTGTCCAAAGCCACTGTATGTCCAAAGCCACTGTATGTCCAAAGCCACTGTCCAAAGCCACTGTATGTCCAAAGCCACTGTACAAAGCCACTGTCCAAATCTACTGTCCAAAGCCACTCTATGTCCAAATCCACTGTACAAAGCCACTGTCCAAAGCCACTGTCCAAAGCAATACTATGTCCAAAGCCACTGTCCAAAGCCACTGTCCAAAGCCACTGTCCAAAGCCACTCTATGTCCAAAGCCACTATCCGAAGCTACTGTCCTAAACCACTCTATGTCCAAAGCCACTGTCCAAAGCCACTCTCCAAAGCCACTGTCCAAAGCCACTCTATGTCCAAAGCCACTGTCCAAAGCCACTCTCCAAAGCCACTGTCCAAAGCCACTGTATGTCCAAAGCCACTGTATGTCCAAAGCCACTGTCCAAAGCCACTGTATGTCCAAAGCCACTGTCCAAAGCCACTGTATGTCCAAAGCCACTGTATGTCCAAAGCTACTATCCAAAGCCACTGTATGTCCAAAGCCACTGTATGTCCAAAGGCACTGTCCAAAGCCACTGTATGTCCAAAGCCACTGTATGTCCAAAGCCACTGTCTAAAGCCACTGTATGTCCAAAGCCACTGTCCAAAGCCACTGTATGTCCAAAGCCACTGTATGTCCAAAGCCACTGTCCAAAGCCACTGTATGTCCAAAGCCACTGTATGTCCAAAGCCACTGTCCAAAGCCACTGTATGTCCAAAGCCACTGTATGTCCAAAGCCACTGTCCAAAGCCACTGTATGTCCAAAGCCACTGTACAAAGCCACTGTCCAAATCCACTGTCCAAAGCCACTCTATGTCCAAATCCACTGTACAAAGCCACTGGCCAAAGCCACTGTCCAAAGCAATACTATGTCCAAAGCCACTGCCCAAAGCCACTGTCCAAAGCCACTGTCCAAAGCCACTCTATGTCCAAAGCCACTGTCCGAAGCCACTGTCCAAAGCCACTGTCTAAAGCCACTCTATGTCCAAAGCCACTGTCCAAAGCCACTCTCCAAAGCCACTGTCCAAAGCCACTGTATGTCCAAAGCCACTGTATGTCCAAAGCCACTGTCCAAAGCCACTGTATGTCCAAAGCCACTGTATGTCCAAAGCCACTATTCAAAGCCAATGTATGTCCAAAGCCACTGTATATCCAAAGCCACTGTCCAAAGCCACTGTATGTCCAAAGCCACTGTATGTCCAAATCCACTGTCTAAAGCCACTGTATGTCCAAAGCCACTGTTCAAAGCCACTGTATGTCCAAAGCCACTGTATGTCCAAAGCCACTGTCCATAGCCACTGTATGTCCAAAGCCACTGTATGTCCAAAGCCACTGTCCAAAGCCACTGTATGTCCAAAGCCACTGTATGTCCAAAGCCACTGTCCAAAGCCACTCTATGTCCAAAGCCACTCTATGTCCAAAGCCACTGTATGTCCAAAGCCACTGTTCAGAGCCACTGTATGTCCAAAGCCACTGTACGTCCAAAGCCACTGTCCAATGCCACCGTATGTCCAAAGCCACGGTATGTCCAAAGCCACTGTCCAAAGCCACCGTATGTCCAAAGCCACTGTATGTCCAAAGCCACTGTCCAAAGCCACCGTATGTCTACAGCCACTGTATGTCCAAAGCCACTGTCCAAAGCCACTGTATGTCCAAAGCCACTGTATGTTCAAAGCCACTGTCCAAAGCCACTCTATGTCCAATGCCACTGTATGTCCAAAGCCACTGTCCAAAGCCACTGTATGTCCAAAGTCACTGTATGTCCAAAGCCACTGTCCAAAGCCACTGTATGTCCAAAGCCACTGTATGTCCAAAGCCACTGTCCAAAGCCACTCTCCAAAGCTACTCTATGTCCAAAGCCACTGTCCAAAGCCACTCTCCAAAGCCACTGTCCAAAGCCACTCTATGTCCAAAGCCACTGTCCAAAGCCACTCTATGTCCAAAGCTACTGTCCACAGCCACTCTCCAAAGCCACTCTATAAAGCCACTCTATGTCCAAAGCCACTGTATGTCCAAAGCCACTGTCCAAAGCCACTGTATGGCCAAAGCCACTGTATGTCCAAAGCCACTGTCCAAAGCCACTGTATGTCCAAAGCTACTGTATGTCCAAAGTCACTATCCAAAGCCACTGTATGTCCAAAGCCACTGTATGTCCAAAGCCACTGTATGTCCAAAGCCACTGTCCAAAGCCACTGTATGTCCAAAGCCACTGTCCAAAGCCACTGTCCAAAGTCACTGTCCAAAGCCTTTCTATGTCCAAAGCCACTGTCCAAAGCCACAGTCCAAAGCCACTTTCCAAAGCCACTGTCCAAAGCCACTCTACGTCCAAAGCTACTGTCCAAAGCCACTGTCCAAAGCCACTGTCCAAAGCCACTCTATGTCCAAAGCCACTATCCAAAGCCACTCTCCAAAGCTACTCTCCAAAGCCACTCTATGTCCAAAGCCACTGTCCAAAGCCACTCTCCAAACCACTATCCAAAGCCACTCTATGTCCAAAGCCAGTCCAAAGCCTCTCTCCAAAGCCACTCTCCAAAGCCACTCTATGTCCAAAGCCACTGTCCAAAGCCACTCTCCAAAGGCACTCTCCAAAGCCACCCTATATCCAAAGCCACTGTCCAAAGCCACTCTCCAAAGCCATTCTCCAAAGCCACTCTATGTCCAAAGCCACTGTCCAAAGCCACTCTCCAAAGCCACTCTCCAAAGCCACTCTATGTCCAAAGCCACTTTCCAAAGCCACTCTCCAATGCCACTCTCCAAAGCCACTCTATGTCCAAAGCCACTGTCCAAAGCCATTCTCCAAAGCCACTCTCCAAAGCCACTCTATGTCCAAAGCCACTGTCCAAAGCCACTCTATGTCCAAACCCACTGTCCAAAGCCACTGTCCAAAGCCACTCTATGTCCAAAGCCACTGTCCAAAGCCACTGTCCAAAGCCACTGTCCAAAGCCACTCTATGTCCAAAGCCACTGTCCAAAGCCACTCTCCAATGCTACTGTCCAAAGCCACTCTATCTACAAAGCCACTGTCCAAAGCCACTGTCTAAAGTCACTGTCCAAAGCCACTCTATGTCCAAAGCAACTCTCCAAAGCCACTGTCCAAAGCCACTGTCCAAAGCCACTCTATGCCCAAAGCCACTGTCCAAAGCCACTCTCCAAAGCGACTGTCCAAAGCCACTCTATGTCCAAAGCCACTGTCCAACGCCACTGTCCAAAGCAACTGACCAAAGCCACTCTATGTCCAATGCCACTGTCCAAAGACACTGTCCAAAGCCACTGTCCAAAGCCACTCTATGTCCAAAGCCATTGTCCAAAGCCACTCTCCAAAGCCACTCTCCAAAGCCACTCTATGTCCAAAAGTACTGTCCAAAGCCACTGTCCAAAGCCACTCTCCAAAGCCACTCTATGTCCAAAGCCACTGTACAAAGCCACTCTCCAAAGCCACTCTCCAAAGCCACTGTATGTCCAAAGCCACTGTCCAAAGCCACTGTCCAAAGCCACTCTCCAAAGCCACTGTCCAAAGCCACTCTATGTCCAAAGCCACTGTACAAAGCCACTGTCCAAAGCCACTGTCCAAAGCAATACTATGTCCAAAGCCACTGTCCAAAGGCACTGTCCAAAGCCACTCTATGTCCAAAGACACTGTCCAAAGCCACTTTCCAAAGCCACTGTCCAAAGCCACTCTATGTCCAAAGCCACTGTCCAAAGCCACTCTATGTCCAAAGCCACTGTCCAAAGCCACTCTCCAAAGCCACTGTCCTAAACCACTCTATGTCCAAAGCCACTGTCCAAAGCCACTCTCCAAAGCCACTGTCCAAAGCCACTCTATCTCCAAAGCCACTGTCCAAAGCCACTCTCCAAAGCCACTGTCCAAAGCCACTGTATGTCCAAAGCCACTGTATGTCCAAAGCCACTGTCCAAAGCCACTGTATGTCCAAAGCCACTGTCCAAAGCCACTATATGTCCAAAGCCACTGTATGTCCAAAGCCACTATCCAAAGCCACTGTATGTCCAAAGCCACTGTATGTCCAAAGGCACTGTCCAAAGCCACTGTATGTCCAAAGCCACTGTATGTCCAAAGCCACTGTCTAAAGCCACTGTATGTCCAAAGCCACTGTCCAAAGCCACTGTATGTCCAAAGCCACTGTATGTCCAAAGCCACTGTCCAAAGCCACTGTATGTCCAAAGCCACTGTATGTCCAAAGCCACTGTCCAAAGCCACTGTATGTCCAAAGCCAGTGTATGTCCAAAGCCACTGTCCAAAGCCACTATATGTCCAAAGCCACTGTATGTCCAAAGCCACTGTCCAAAGCCACTGTATGTCCAAAGCCACTGTACAAAGCCACTGTCCAAATCCACTGTCGACAGCCACTCTATGTCCAAATTCACTGTACAAAGCCACTGTCCAAAGCCACTGTCCAAAGCAATACTATGTCCAAAGCCACAGTCCAAAGCCACTGTCCAAAGCCACTGTCCAAAGCCACTCTATGTCCAAAGCCACTGTACGAAACCACTGTCCAAAGCCACTTTCCAAAGCCACTCTATGTCCAAAGCCACTGTCCAAAGCCACTGTCCAAAGCCACTGTCCAAAGCCACTCTATGTCCAAAGCCACTGTCCAAAGCCACTCACCAAAGCCACTGTCCTTAACCACTCTATGTCCAAAGCCACTGTCCAAAGCTACTCTCCAAAGCCACTGTCCAAATCCACTCTATGTCCAAAGCCACTGTCCAAAGTCACTCTCCAAAGCCACTGTCCAAAGCCACTGTATGTCCAAAGCCACTGTATGTCCAAAGCCACTGTCCAAAGCCACTGTATGTGCAAAGCCACTGTATGTCCAAAGCCACTATCCAAAGCCACTGTATGTCCAAAGCCACTGTATATCCAAAGCCACTGTCCAAAGCCACTGTATGTCCAAAGCCACTGTATTTCCAAAGCGACTGTCTAAAGCCACTGTATGTCCAAAGCCACTGTCCAAAGCCACTGTATGTCCAAAGCCACTGTATGTCCAAAGCCACTGTCCATAGCCACTGTATGTCCAAAGCCACTGAATTTCCAAAGCCACTGTCCAAAGCCACTGTATGTCCAAAGCCACTGTATGTCCAAAGCCACTGTCCAAAGCCACTCTATGTCCAAAGCCACTGTATGTCCAAAGACACTGTCCAAAGCCACTGTATGTCCAAAGCCACTCTATGTCCAAAGCCACTGTCCAAAGCCACTGTATGTCCAAAGCCACGGTATGTCCAAAGCCACTGTCCAAAGCCACCGTATGTCCAAAGCCACTGTATGTCCAAAGCCACTGTCCAAAGCCACCGTATGTCCAAAGCCACTGTATGTCCAAAGCCACTGTCCAAAGCCACTGTATGTCCAAAGCCACTGTATGTCCAAAGCCACTGTCCAAAGCCACTGTATGTCCAAAGCCACTGTATGTTCAAAGCCACTGTCCAAAGCCACTGTATGTCCAAAGCCACCGTATGTCCAAAGCCACTGTCCAAAGCCACCGTATGTCCAGAGCCACTGTATGTCCAAAGCCACTGTCCAAAGCAACCATATGTCCAAAGCCACTGTATGTCCAAAGCCACTGTCCAAAGCCACTGTATGTCCAAAGCCACTGTTCAAAGCCACCGTATGTCCAAAGCCACTGTATGTCCAAAGCCACTGTCCAAAGCAACCGTATGTCCAAAGCCACTGTATGTCCAAAGCCACTGTCCAAAGCCACCGTATGTCCAAAGCCACTGAAGTACCAAAGCCACTGTCCAAAGCCACTGTATGTCCAAAGCCACTGTACAAAGCCACTGTCCAAATCCACTGTCCAAATCCACTCTATGTCCAAATCCACTGTACAAAGCCACTGTCCAAAGCCATTGTCCAAAGCAATACTATGTCCAAAGCCACAGTCCAAAGCCACTGTCCAAAGCCTCTCTATGTCCAAAGCCACTGTCCGAAGCCACTGTCCAAAGCCACTGTTCAAAGCCACTCTATGTCCAAAGCCACTGTCCAAAGCCACTGTCCAAAGCCACTGTCCAAAGCCGCTCTATGTCCAAAGCCACTGTCCAAAGCCACTCTCCAAAGCCACTGTCCTTAACCACTCTATGTCCAAAGCCACTGTCCAAAGCCACTCTCCAAAGCCACTGTCCAAAGCCACTCTATGTCCAAAGCCACTGTCCAAAGCCACTCTCCAAAGCCACTGTCCAAAGCCACTGTATGTCCAAAGCCACTGTATGTCCAAAGCCACTGTCCAAAGCCACTGTATGTCCAAAGCCACTGTATGTCCAAAGCCACTATCCAAAGCCACTGTATGTCCAAAGCCACTGTATATCCAAAGCCACTGTCCAAAGCCACTGTATGTCCAAAGCCACTGTATGTCCAAAGCCACTGTCTAAAGCCACTGTATGTCCAAAGCCACTGTCCAAAGCCACTGTATGTCCAAAGCCACTGTCCAAAGCCACTGTATGTCCAAAGCCAATGTATGTCCAAAGCCACTGTCCAAAGCCACTCTATGTCCAAAGCCACTGTATGTCCAAAGCCACTGTCCAAAGCCACTGTATGTCCAAAGCCTCTGTATGTCCAAAGCCACTGTCCAAAGCCACCATATGTCCAAAGCCACGGTATGTCCAAAGCCACTGTCCAAAGCCACCATATGTCCAAAGCCACTCTATGTCCAAAGCCACTGTCCAAAGCCACCGTATGTCCAAAGCCAATGTATGTCCAAAGCCACTGTCCAAAGCCACTGTATGTCCAAAGCCACTGTATGTCCAAAGCCACTGTCCAAAGCCACTGTATGTCCAAAGCCACTGTATGTCCAAAGCCACTGTCCAAAGCAACTGTATGTCCAAAGCCACTGTTTGTCCAAAGCCACTGTCCAAAGCCACCGTATGTCCAAAGCCACTGTATGTCCAAAGGCACTATCCAAAGCAACCGTATGTCCAAAGCCACTGTATGTCCAAAGCCACTGTCCAAATCCAACGTATGTCTTAAGCCACAGTCCAAAGCCACTCTATGTCCAAAGCCACTGTCCAAAGCCACTCTCCAAAGCCACTCTCCAAAGCCACTCTATGTCCAAAGCCACTGTCCAAAGCCACTGTCCAAAGCCACTCTCCAAAGCCACTCTATGTCCAAAGCCACTCTCCAAAGACTCTCCAAAGCCACTTTCCAAAGCCACTCTATGTCCAAAGCCACTGTCCAAAGCCACTGTCCAAAGCCACTCTCCAAAGCCACTCTATGTCCAAAGCCACTGTCCAAAGCCAATCTCCAAAGCCACTCTATGTCCAAAGCCACTGTCCAAAGCCACTCTCCAAAGCCACTCTCCAAAGCCACTCTATGTCCAAAGCCACTGTCCAAAGCCACTCTCCAAAGCCACTCTCCAAAGCCACTCTATGTCCAAAGCCACTGTCCAAAGACACTCTCCAAAGCCACTCTCCAAAGCCACTCTATGTCCAAAGCTACTGTCCAAAGCCACTGTCCAAAGCCACTGTCCAAAGCCATTCTCCAAAGCCACTCTATGTCCAAAGCCACTGTCCAAAGCCACTGTTCAAAGCCACTCTCCAAAGCCACTCTATGTTCAAAGCCACTGTCCAAAGCCACTGTCTAAAGCCACTGTCCAAAGCCACTGTCCAAAGCCACTCCCCAAAGCCACTCTATGTCCAAAGCAACTGTCCAATGACACTCTCCGCAGCCACTCTCCAAGCCACTCTATGTCCAAAGCCACTGTCCAAAGCCACTGTATATCCAAAGCCACTGTATGTCCAAAGCCACTGTCCAAAGCCACTGTATGTCCAAAGCCACTGTATGTCCAAAGCCACTGTCCAAAGCCACTGTATGTCCAAAGCCACTCTATGTCCAAAGCCACTGTCCAAAGCCACTGTCCAAAGCCACTGTCCAAAGCCACTGTCCAAAGCCACTCTCCAAAGCCAATCTCCAAAGCCACTCTCCAAAGCCACTCTATGTCCAAAGTCACTGTCCAAAGCCAATCTCCAAAGCCACTCTCCAAAGCCACTCTATGTCCAAAGCCAGTCCAAAGCCACTCTCCAAAGCCACTCTCCAAAGCCACTCTATGTCCAAAGACACTGTCCAAAGCCAATCTATGTCCAAAGCCACTGTCCAAAGCCACTCTATGTCCAAAGCCACTATCCAAAGCCACTCTCCAAAGCCACTGTATGTCCAAAGCCACTGTCCAAAGTCACTGTCCAAAGCCACTCTCCAAAGCCACTCTATGTCTAAAGCCACTGTCCAAAGCCACTGTCCAAAGCCACTTTCCAAAGCCCCTCTATGTCTAAAGCAACTGTCCAAAGCCACTGTCGAAAGCTACTCTCCAAAGCCACTCTATCTCCAAAGCCACTGTACAAAGCCACTCTCCAAAGCCATTCTCCAAAGCCACTCTATGTCCAAAGCCACTCTCCAAAGCCACTCTCCAAAGCCACTCTCCAAAGCCACTCTATGTCCAAAGCCACTGTCCAAAGCCACTGTCCAAAGCCACTCTTCAAAGCCACTTTATGTCCAAAGATTCTGTCCAAAGCCACTGTCCAAAGCCACTCTCCAAAGCCATTCTATGTCCAAAGCCACTGTCCAAAGCCACTGTCCAAAGACACTCTCTAAAGCCACTCTATGTCCAAAGCCAATGTCCAAAGCCACTGTCCAAAGCCACTCTCCAAAGCCACTCTATGTCTAAAGCCACTGTCCAAAGCCACTTTCCAAAGCCACTGTCTAAAGCCCCTCTATGTCCAAAGCCACTGTCCATAGCCACTGTCCAAAGCCACTGTCCAAAGCCACTATATGTTCAAAGCCACTGTACAAAGCCACTGTCCAAAGCCACTGTCCAAAGCAATTCTATGTCCAAAGCCACTGTCCAAAGCCACTGTCCAAAGCCACTGTCCAAAGCCACTCTCCAAAGCCACTCTATGTCTAAAGCCACTGTCCAAAGCCACTTTCCAAAGCCACTGTCTAAAGCCCCTCTATGTCCAAAGCCAATGTCCAAAGCCACTGTCCAAAGCCACTCTCCAAAGCCACTCTATGTCTAAAGCCACTGTCCAAAGCCACTTTCCAAAGCCACTGTCTAAAGCCCCTCTATGTCCAAAGCCACTGTCCATAGCCACTGTCCAAAGCCACTGTCCAAAGCCACTCTATGTCCAAAGCCACTGTCCAAAGCCACTGTCCAAAGCCACTGTCCAAAGCCACTCTATGTCCAAAGCCACTGTCCAAAGCCACTCTCCAAAGCCACTGTCCTAAACCACTCTATGTCCAAAGCCACTGTCCAAAGCCACTCTCCAAAGCCACTGTCCTAAACCACCCTATGTCCAAAGCCACTGTCCAAAGCCACTCTCCAAAGCCACTGTCCAAAGCCACTGTATGTCCAAAGCCACTGCCCAATGCCACTGTATGTCCAAAGCCACTGTATGTCCAAAGCCACTGTCCAAAGCCACTGTATGTCCAAAGCCACTGTATGTCCAAAGCCACTGTCCAAAGCCACTGTATGTCCAAAGCCACTGTATGTCCAAAGCCACTGTCTAAAGCTACTGTATGTCAAAAGACACTGTCCAAAGCCACTGTATGTACAAAGCCACTGTATGTCCAAAGCTACTGTCCAAAGTCACTGTATGTCCAAAGACACTGTATGTCCAAAGCCACTGTCCAAAGCCACTGTATGTCCAAAGCCACTGTATGTCCAATGCCACTGGATGTCCAAAGCCACTGTCCAAAGCCACTGTATGTCCAAAGCCACTCTATGTCCAAAGCCACTGTCCAAAGCCACTGTCCAAAGCCACTGTCCAAAGCCACTGTCCAAAGCCACTGTCCAAAGCCATCTATGTCCAAATCCACTGTCCAAAGCCACTGTCCAAAGCCACTCTCCACAGCCTCTCTATGTCCAAAGTCACTGTCCAAAGACACTTTCCAAAGCAACAGTCCAAAGCCACTCTATGTCCAAAGCCACTGTCCAAAGCCACTGTCCAAAGCCACTGTCCAAATCCACTGTCCAAAGCCACTGTCGAAAGCCACTGTCCTCAGCCACTGTCCAAAGCCACTGTCCAAAGCTACTCTATGTCCAAAGCCACTGTCCTAAGCCACTCTCCAAAGCCACTCTATGTCCAAAGCCACTCTATGTCCAAGCCACTCTCCAAAGCCACTCTATGTCCAAAGTCACTGTCCAAAGCCAATCTCCAAAGCCACTCTCCAAAGCCACTCTATGTCCAAAGCCAGTCCAAAGCCACTCTCCAAAGCCACTCTCCAAAGCCACTCTATGTCCAAAGACACTGTCCAAAGCCAATCTATGTCCAAAGCCACTGTCCAAAGCCACTGTCTATAGCCACTGTCCAAAGCCACTCTATGTCCAAAGCCACTATCCAAAGCCACTCTCCAAAGCCACTGTATGTCCAAAGCCACTGTCCAAAGTCACTGTCCAAAGCCACTCTCCAAAGCCACTCTATGTCTAAAGCCGCTGTCCAAAGCCACTCTCCAAAGCCATTCTCCAAAGCCACTCTATGTCCAAAGCCACTCTCCAAAGCCACTCTCCAAAGCCACTCTCCAAAGCCACTCTATGTCCAAAGCTACTGTCCAAAGCCACTGTCCAAAGCCACTCTTCAAAGCCACTCTATGTCCAAAGATTCTGTCCAAAGCCACTGTCCAAAGCCACTCTCCAAAGCCATTCTATGTCCAAAGCCACTCTCCAAAGCCACTGTCCTTAACCACTCTATGTCCAAAGCCACTGTCCAAAGCCACTCTCCAAAGCCACTGTCCAAAGCCACTCTATGTCCAAAGCCACTGTCCAAAGCCACTCTCCAAAGCCACTGTCCAAAGCCACTGTATGTCCAAAGCCACTGTATGTCCAAAGCCACTGTCCAAAGCCACTGTATGTCCAAAGCCACTGTATGTCCAAAGCCACTATCCAAAGCCACTGTATGTCCAAAGCCACTGTATATCCAAAGCCACTGTCCAAAGCCACTGTATGTCCAAAGCCACTGTATGTCCAAAGCCACTGTCTAAAGCCACTGTATGTCCAAAGCCACTGTCCAAAGCCACTGTATGTCCAAAGCCACTGTCCAAAGCCACTGTATGTCCAAAGCCAATGTATGTCCAAAGCCACTGTCCAAAGCCACTCTATGTCCAAAGCCACTGTATGTCCAAAGCCACTGTCCAAAGCCACTGTATGTCCAAAGCCTCTGTATGTCCAAAGCCACTGTCCAAAGCCACCATATGTCCAAAGCCACGGTATGTCCAAAGCCACTGTCCAAAGCCACCATATGTCCAAAGCCACTCTATGTCCAAAGCCACTGTCCAAAGCCACCGTATGTCCAAAGCCAATGTATGTCCAAAGCCACTGTCCAAAGCCACTGTATGTCCAAAGCCACTGTATGTCCAAAGCCACTGTCCAAAGCCACTGTATGTCCAAAGCCACTGTATGTCCAAAGCCACTGTCCAAAGCAACTGTATGTCCAAAGCCACTGTTTGTCCAAAGCCACTGTCCAAAGCCACCGTATGTCCAAAGCCACTGTATGTCCAAAGGCACTATCCAAAGCAACCGTATGTCCAAAGCCACTGTATGTCCAAAGCCACTGTCCAAATCCAACGTATGTCTTAAGCCACAGTCCAAAGCCACTCTATGTCCAAAGCCACTGTCCAAAGCCACTCTCCAAAGCCACTCTCCAAAGCCACTCTATGTCCAAAGCCACTGTCCAAAGCCACTGTCCAAAGCCACTCTCCAAAGCCACTCTATGTCCAAAGCCACTCTCCAAAGACTCTCCAAAGCCACTTTCCAAAGCCACTCTATGTCCAAAGCCACTGTCCAAAGCCACTGTCCAAAGCCACTCTCCAAAGCCACTCTATGTCCAAAGCCACTGTCCAAAGCCAATCTCCAAAGCCACTCTATGTCCAAAGCCACTGTCCAAAGCCACTCTCCAAAGCCACTCTCCAAAGCCACTCTATGTCCAAAGCCACTGTCCAAAGCCACTCTCCAAAGCCACTCTCCAAAGCCACTCTATGTCCAAAGCCACTGTCCAAAGACACTCTCCAAAGCCACTCTCCAAAGCCACTCTATGTCCAAAGCTACTGTCCAAAGCCACTGTCCAAAGCCACTGTCCAAAGCCATTCTCCAAAGCCACTCTATGTCCAAAGCCACTGTCCAAAGCCACTGTTCAAAGCCACTCTCCAAAGCCACTCTATGTTCAAAGCCACTGTCCAAAGCCACTGTCTAAAGCCACTGTCCAAAGCCACTGTCCAAAGCCACTCCCCAAAGCCACTCTATGTCCAAAGCAACTGTCCAATGACACTCTCCGCAGCCACTCTCCAAGCCACTCTATGTCCAAAGCCACTGTCCAAAGCCACTGTATATCCAAAGCCACTGTATGTCCAAAGCCACTGTCCAAAGCCACTGTATGTCCAAAGCCACTGTATGTCCAAAGCCACTGTCCAAAGCCACTGTATGTCCAAAGCCACTCTATGTCCAAAGCCACTGTCCAAAGCCACTGTCCAAAGCCACTGTCCAAAGCCACTGTCCAAAGCCACTCTCCAAAGCCAATCTCCAAAGCCACTCTCCAAAGCCACTCTATGTCCAAAGTCACTGTCCAAAGCCAATCTCCAAAGCCACTCTCCAAAGCCACTCTATGTCCAAAGCCAGTCCAAAGCCACTCTCCAAAGCCACTCTCCAAAGCCACTCTATGTCCAAAGACACTGTCCAAAGCCAATCTATGTCCAAAGCCACTGTCCAAAGCCACTCTATGTCCAAAGCCACTATCCAAAGCCACTCTCCAAAGCCACTGTATGTCCAAAGCCACTGTCCAAAGTCACTGTCCAAAGCCACTCTCCAAAGCCACTCTATGTCTAAAGCCACTGTCCAAAGCCACTGTCCAAAGCCACTTTCCAAAGCCCCTCTATGTCTAAAGCAACTGTCCAAAGCCACTGTCGAAAGCTACTCTCCAAAGCCACTCTATCTCCAAAGCCACTGTACAAAGCCACTCTCCAAAGCCATTCTCCAAAGCCACTCTATGTCCAAAGCCACTCTCCAAAGCCACTCTCCAAAGCCACTCTCCAAAGCCACTCTATGTCCAAAGCCACTGTCCAAAGCCACTGTCCAAAGCCACTCTTCAAAGCCACTTTATGTCCAAAGATTCTGTCCAAAGCCACTGTCCAAAGCCACTCTCCAAAGCCATTCTATGTCCAAAGCCACTGTCCAAAGCCACTGTCCAAAGACACTCTCTAAAGCCACTCTATGTCCAAAGCCAATGTCCAAAGCCACTGTCCAAAGCCACTCTCCAAAGCCACTCTATGTCTAAAGCCACTGTCCAAAGCCACTTTCCAAAGCCACTGTCTAAAGCCCCTCTATGTCCAAAGCCACTGTCCATAGCCACTGTCCAAAGCCACTGTCCAAAGCCACTATATGTTCAAAGCCACTGTACAAAGCCACTGTCCAAAGCCACTGTCCAAAGCAATTCTATGTCCAAAGCCACTGTCCAAAGCCACTGTCCAAAGCCACTGTCCAAAGCCACTCTCCAAAGCCACTCTATGTCTAAAGCCACTGTCCAAAGCCACTTTCCAAAGCCACTGTCTAAAGCCCCTCTATGTCCAAAGCCAATGTCCAAAGCCACTGTCCAAAGCCACTCTCCAAAGCCACTCTATGTCTAAAGCCACTGTCCAAAGCCACTTTCCAAAGCCACTGTCTAAAGCCCCTCTATGTCCAAAGCCACTGTCCATAGCCACTGTCCAAAGCCACTGTCCAAAGCCACTCTATGTCCAAAGCCACTGTCCAAAGCCACTGTCCAAAGCCACTGTCCAAAGCCACTCTATGTCCAAAGCCACTGTCCAAAGCCACTCTCCAAAGCCACTGTCCTAAACCACTCTATGTCCAAAGCCACTGTCCAAAGCCACTCTCCAAAGCCACTGTCCTAAACCACCCTATGTCCAAAGCCACTGTCCAAAGCCACTCTCCAAAGCCACTGTCCAAAGCCACTGTATGTCCAAAGCCACTGCCCAATGCCACTGTATGTCCAAAGCCACTGTATGTCCAAAGCCACTGTCCAAAGCCACTGTATGTCCAAAGCCACTGTATGTCCAAAGCCACTGTCCAAAGCCACTGTATGTCCAAAGCCACTGTATGTCCAAAGCCACTGTCTAAAGCTACTGTATGTCAAAAGACACTGTCCAAAGCCACTGTATGTACAAAGCCACTGTATGTCCAAAGCTACTGTCCAAAGTCACTGTATGTCCAAAGACACTGTATGTCCAAAGCCACTGTCCAAAGCCACTGTATGTCCAAAGCCACTGTATGTCCAATGCCACTGGATGTCCAAAGCCACTGTCCAAAGCCACTGTATGTCCAAAGCCACTCTATGTCCAAAGCCACTGTCCAAAGCCACTGTCCAAAGCCACTGTCCAAAGCCACTGTCCAAAGCCACTGTCCAAAGCCATCTATGTCCAAATCCACTGTCCAAAGCCACTGTCCAAAGCCACTCTCCACAGCCTCTCTATGTCCAAAGTCACTGTCCAAAGACACTTTCCAAAGCAACAGTCCAAAGCCACTCTATGTCCAAAGCCACTGTCCAAAGCCACTGTCCAAAGCCACTGTCCAAATCCACTGTCCAAAGCCACTGTCGAAAGCCACTGTCCTCAGCCACTGTCCAAAGCCACTGTCCAAAGCTACTCTATGTCCAAAGCCACTGTCCTAAGCCACTCTCCAAAGCCACTCTATGTCCAAAGCCACTCTATGTCCAAGCCACTCTCCAAAGCCACTCTATGTCCAAAGTCACTGTCCAAAGCCAATCTCCAAAGCCACTCTCCAAAGCCACTCTATGTCCAAAGCCAGTCCAAAGCCACTCTCCAAAGCCACTCTCCAAAGCCACTCTATGTCCAAAGACACTGTCCAAAGCCAATCTATGTCCAAAGCCACTGTCCAAAGCCACTGTCTATAGCCACTGTCCAAAGCCACTCTATGTCCAAAGCCACTATCCAAAGCCACTCTCCAAAGCCACTGTATGTCCAAAGCCACTGTCCAAAGTCACTGTCCAAAGCCACTCTCCAAAGCCACTCTATGTCTAAAGCCGCTGTCCAAAGCCACTCTCCAAAGCCATTCTCCAAAGCCACTCTATGTCCAAAGCCACTCTCCAAAGCCACTCTCCAAAGCCACTCTCCAAAGCCACTCTATGTCCAAAGCTACTGTCCAAAGCCACTGTCCAAAGCCACTCTTCAAAGCCACTCTATGTCCAAAGATTCTGTCCAAAGCCACTGTCCAAAGCCACTCTCCAAAGCCATTCTATGTCCAAAGCCACTGTCCAAAGCCACTGTCCAAAGACACTTTCTAAAGCCACTCTATGTCCAAAGCCAATGTCCAAAGCCACTGTCCAAAGCCACTCTCCAAAGCCACTCTATGTCTAAAGCCACTGTCCAAAGCCACTTTCCAAAGCCACTGTCTAAAGCCCCTCTATGTCCAAAGCCACTGTCCATAGCCACTGTCCAAAGCCACTGTCCAAAGCCACTATATGTTCAAAGCCACTGTACAAAGCCACTGTCCAAAGCCACTGTCCAAAGCAATTCTATGTCCAAAGCCACTGTCCAAAGCCACTGTCCAAAGCCACTGTCCAAAGCCACTCTATGTCCAAAGCCACTGTCCAAAGCCACTGTCCAAAGCCACTGTCCAAAGCCACTCTATGTCCAAAGCCACTGTCCAAAGCCACTGTCCAAAGCCACTGTCCAAAGCCACTCTATGTCCAAAGCCACTGTCCAAAGCCACTCTCCAAAGCCACTGTCCTAAACCACTCTATGTCCAAAGCCACTGTCCAAAGCCACTCTCCAAAGCCACTGTCCTAAACCACCCTATGTCCAAAGCCACTGTCCAAAGCCACTCTCCAAAGCCACTGTCCAAAGCCACTGTATGTCCAAAGCCACTGCCCAATGCCACTGTATGTCCAAAGCCACTGTATGTCCAAAGCCACTGTCCAAAGCCACTGTATGTCCAAAGCCACTGTATGTCCAAAGCCACTGTCCAAAGCCACTGTATGTCCAAAGCCACTGTATGTCCAAAGCCACTGTCTAAAGCTACTGTATGTCCAAAGACACTGTCCAAAGCCACTGTATGTACAAAGCCACTGTATGTCCAAAGCTACTGTCCAAAGTCACTGTATGTCCAAAGACACTGTATGTCCAAAGCCACTGTCCAAAGCCACTGTATGTCCAAAGCCACTGTATGTCCAATGCCACTGGATGTCCAAAGCCACTGTCCAAAGCCACTGTATGTCCAAAGCATCTGTCCAAAGCCACTGTCCAAAGCCACTCTTCAAAGCCACTCTATGTCCAAAGATTCTGTCCAAAGCCACTGTCCAATGCCACTCCCCAAAGCCATTCTATGTCCAAAGCCACTGTCCAAAGCCACTGTCCAAAGCCACTCTCCAAAGCCACTCTATGTCCAAAGCCACTTTCCAAAGCTACTCTCCAAAGCCACTCTCCAAAGCCACTCTATGTCCAAAGCCACTGTCCAAAGCCAATGTCCAAAGCCACTCTCCAAAGCCACTCTCCAAAGCCACTCTATGTCCAAAGCAAATGTCCAAAGCCACTGTCCAAAGCCACTGTCCAAACCACTCTCCAAAGCCACTATGTCCAAAGCCACTGTCCAAAGCCACTCTCCTAAAGCCACAGTCCAAAGCCACTCTATGTCCAAAGCCACTTTCCAAAGCCACTCTCCAAAGCCACTCTCCAAAGCCACTCTATGTCCAAAGCCACTGTCCAAAGCCACTGTCCAAAGCCACTCTCCAAAGCCACTCTATGTCCAAAGCCACTCTCCAAAGACACTCTCCAAAGCCATTTTCCAAAGCCACTCTATGTCCAAAGCCACTGTCCAAAGCCACTGTCCAAAGCCACTCTCCAAAGCCACTCTATGTCCAAAGCCACTGTCCAAAGCCACTGTCCAAAGCCACTCTCCAAAGCCACTCTATGTCCAAAGCCACTGTCCAAAGCCACTCTCCAAAGCCACTCTATGTCCAAAGCCACTGTCCAAAGCCACTCTCCAAAGCCACTCTCCAAAGCCATTCTATGTCCAAAGCCACAGTCCAAAGCCACTCTCCAAAGCCACTCTCCAAAGCCACTCTATGTCCAAAGCCACTGTCCAAAGACACTCTCCAAAGCCACTCTCCAAAGCCACTCTATGTCCAAAGCTACTGTCCAAAGCCACTGTCCAAAGTCACTGTCCAAAGCCATTCTCCAAAGCCACTCTATGTCCAAAGCCACTGTCCAAAGCCACTGTCCAAAGCCACTCTCCAAAGCCACTCTATGTTCAAAGCCACTGTCCAAAGCCACTGTCCAAAGCCACTGTCCAAAGCCACTGTCCAAAGCCACTCTCCAAAGCCACTCTATGTCCAAAGCAACTGTCCAATGATACTCTCCAAAGCCACTCTCCAAGCCACTCTATGTCCAAAGCCACTGTCCAAAGCCACTGTATATCCAAAGCCACTGTATGTCCAAAGCCACTGTCCAAAGCCACTGTATGTCCAAAGCCACTGTATGTCCAAAGCCACTGTCCAAAGCCACTGTATGTCCAAAGCCACTCTATGTCTAAAGCCACTGTCCAAAGCCACTGTCCAAAGCCACTCTATGTCCAAATCTACTGTCCAAAGCCACTATCCAAAGCCACTGTCCACAGCCTCTCTATGTCCAAAGTCACTGTCCAAAGCCACTGTCCAAAGCCACAGCCCAAAGCCACTCTATGTCCAAATCCACTGTCCAAAGCCACTGTCCAAAGCCACTGTCCAAAGCCACTGTTCAAAGCCACTCTATGTCCAAATCCACTGTCCAAAGCCACTGTCCAAAGCCACTGTCCAAAGCCACTCTATGTCCAAAGCCACTGTCCAAAGCCACTGTCCAAAGCCACTGTCCAAAGCCACTCTCCAAAGCCAATCTCCAAAGCCACTCTCCAAAGCCACTCTATGTCCAAAGTCACTGTCCAAAGCCAATCTCTAAAGCCACTCTCCAAAGCCACTCTATGTCCAAAGCCAGTCCAAAGCCACTCTCCAAAGCCACTCTCCAAAGACACTCTATGTCCAAAGCCACTGTCCAAAGCCAATCTATGTCCAAAGCCACTGTCCAAAGCCACTGTCTAAAGCCACTGTCCAAAGCCACTCTATGTCCAAAGCCACTGTCCAAAGCCACTCTCCAAAGCCACGGTCCAAAGCCACTCTATGTCCAAAGCCACTGTCCAAAGCCACTCTCCAAAGCCACTGTCCAAAGCCACTCTATGTCCAAAGCCACTGTCCAAAGCCACTCTCCAAAGCCACTGTCCAAAGCCACTCTATGTCCAAAGCCACTGTCCAAAGCCACTCTACAAATCCACTGTCAAAAGTCACTCTATGTCCAAAGCCACTGTCCAAAGCCACTCTCCAAAGCCACTCTCCAAAGCCACTCTATGTCCAAAGCCACTGTCCAAAGCCACTGTCCAAAGCCACTCTCCAAAGCCACTCTATGTCCAAAGCCACTGTCCAAAGCCACTCTCCTAAAGCCACTGTCCAAAGCCACTCTATGTCCAATGCCACTGTCCAAAGCCACTCGCCAAAGCTACTCTCCAAAGCCACTCTATGTCCAAAGCCACTGTCCAAAGCCAATATCCAAAGCCACTCTCCAAAGCCACTCTCCAAAGCCACTCTATGTCCAAAGCCACTGTCCAAAGCCACTGTCCAAAGCCACTGTCCAAAGCCACTCTCCAAAGCCACTCTATGTCCAAAGCCACTATCCAAAGCCACTCTCCTAAAGCCACCTGTATGTCCAAAGCCACTGGCCAAAGCCACTGTATGTACAAAGCCACTGTATGTCCAAAGCCACTGTCCAAAGCCACTGTATGTCCAAAGCCACTGTATGTCCAAAGCCACTGTCTAAAGCCACTGTATGTCCAAAGCCACTGTCCAAAGCTACTGTATGTCCAAAGCCACTGTATGTCCAAAGCCACTGTCCAAAGCCACTGTATGTCCAAAGCCACTGTTTGTCCATAGCCACTCTATGTCCAAAGCCACTGTCCAAAGCCACTGTATGTCCAAAGCCACTGTATGTCCAAAGCCACTGTCCAAAGCCACTGTATGTCCAAAGCCACTGTACAAAGCCGCTGTCCAAATCCACTATCCAAAGACACTCTATGTCCAAATCCACTATACAAAGCCACTGTCCAAAGCCACTGTCCAAAGCAATACTATGTCCAAACCACAGTCCAAAGCCACTGTCCAAATCCACTGTCCAAAGCCACTCTATGTCCAAAGCCACTGTCCGAAGCCACTGTCCAAAGCCACTGTCCAAAGCCACTGTATGTCCAAAGCCACTGTACAAAGCCACTGTCCAAATCCACTGTCCAAAGCCACTCTATGTCCAAATCCACTGTACAAAGCCACTGTCTAAAGCCACTGTATGTCCAAAGGCACTGTCCAAAGCTACTGTATGTCCAAAGCCACTGTATGTCCAAAGCCACTGTCCAAAGCCACTGTATGTCCAAAGCCACTGTATGTCCAAAGCCACTGTCCAAAGCCACTGTATGTCCAAAGCCACTGTATGTCCAAAGCCACTGTCCAAAGCCACTGTATGTCCAAAGCCACTGTATGTCCTATGCCACTGTCCAAAGCCACTGTATGTCCAAAGCCACTGTACAAAGCCACTGTCCAAATCCACTGTCCAAAGCCACTCTATGTCCAAAGCCACTGTACAAAGCCACTGTCCAAAGCCACTGTCCAAAGCAATACTATGTCCAAAGCCACTGTCCAAAGCCACTGTCCAACTCCACTGTCCAAAGCCACTCTATGTCCAAAGCCACTCTATGTCCAAAGTCACTGTCCAAAGCCAATCTCCAAAGCCACTCTTCAAAGCCACTCTATGTCCAAAGCCATTCCAAAGCTACTCTCCAAAGCCACTCTCCAAAGCCACTCTATGTCCAAAGCCACTGTCCAAAGCCACTCTCCAAAGCCACTCTCCTAAGCCACTCTATGTCCAAAGCCACTGTCCAAAGCCACTCTCCAAAGCCACTCTCCAAAGCAACTCTTTGTCCAAAGCCACTGTCCAAAGCCATTCTCCAATGCCACTCTCCAAAGCCACTCTATGTCCAAAGCCACTGTCCAAAGCCACTTTCCAAAGCCACTCTCCAAAGCCACTCTATGTCCAAAGCCACTGTCCAAAGACATTCTCCAAAGCCACTCTCCAAAGCCACTATATGTGCAAAGCCTCTGTCCAAAGCCACTCTATGTCCAAAGCCACTGTCCAAAGCCACTGTCCAAAGCCACTGTCCAAAGCCACTCTATGTCCAAAGCCACTGTCCAAAGCCACTGTCCAAAGCCACTGTCCAAAGCCACTCTATGTCCAAAGCCACTGTCCAAAGCCACTCTCCAATGCCACTGCCCAAAGCCACTCTATCTACAAAGCCACTGTCCAAAGACACTGTCTAAAGTCACTGTCCAAAGCCACTCTATGTCCAAAGCAACTGATCAAAGCCACTGTCCAAAGCCACTGTCCAAAGCCACTCTATGCCCAAAGCCACTGTCCAAAGCCACTCTTCAAAGCCACTGTCAAAAGCCACTCTATGTCCAGAGCCACTGTCCAAAGCCACTCTCCAAAGCCACTGTCCAAAGCCACTCTATGTCCAAAGCCACTGTCCAAAGCCACTGTCCAAAGCCACTGACCAAAGCCACTCTATGTCCAATTCCACTGTCCAAAGCCACTGTCCAAAGCCACTGTCCAAAGCCACTCTATGTCCAAAGCCATTGTCCAAAGCCACTCTCCAAAGCCACTCTCCAAAGCCACTCTATGTCCAAAAGCACTGTCCAAAGCCACTGTCCAAAGCCACTCTCCAAAGCCACTCTATGTCCAAAGCCACTGTCCAAAGCCACTCTCCAAAGCCACTCTCCAAAGCCACTCTCCAAAGCCACTCTATGTCCAAAGCCACTGTCCAAAGCCACTCTCCAAAGCTACTCTCCAAAGCCACTCTATGTCCAAAGCCACTGTCCAAAGCCACTGTCCAAAGCGACTTTCCAAAGCCACTCTATCTCCAAAGCCACTGTCCAAAGCCACTCTCCAAAGCCACTCTCCAAAGCCACTCTATGTCCAAAGCCACTGTCCATAGCCACTGTCCAAAGCCACTGTCCAAAGCCACTCTATGTCCAAAGCCACTGTACAAAGCCACTGTCCAAAGCCACTGTCCAAAGCAATACTATGTCCAAAGCCACTGTCCAAAGGCCCTGTCCAAAGCCACTCTATGTCCAAAGCCACTGTCCAAAGCCACTGTCCAAAGCCACTGTCCAAAGCCACTCTCCAAAGCCACTGTCCAAAGCCACTCTATGTCCAAAGCCACTGTCCAAAGCCACTCTACAAATCCACTGTCAAAAGTCACTCTATGTCCAAAGCCACTGTCCAAAGCCACTCTCCAAAGCCACTCTCCAAAGCCACTCTATGTCCAAAGCCACTGTCCAAAGCCACTGTCCAAAGCCACTCTCCAAAGCCACTCTATGTCCAAAGCCACTGTCCAAAGCCACTCTCCTAAAGCCACTGTCCAAAGCCACTCTATGTCCAATGCCACTGTCCAAAGCCACTCGCCAAAGCTACTCTCCAAAGCCACTCTATGTCCAAAGCCACTGTCCAAAGCCAATATCCAAAGCCACTCTCCAAAGCCACTCTCCAAAGCCACTCTATGTCCAAAGCCACTGTCCAAAGCCACTGTCCAAAGCCACTGTCCAAAGCCACTCTCCAAAGCCACTCTATGTCCAAAGCCACTATCCAAAGCCACTCTCCTAAAGCCACCTGTATGTCCAAAGCCACTGGCCAAAGCCACTGTATGTACAAAGCCACTGTATGTCCAAAGCCACTGTCCAAAGCCACTGTATGTCCAAAGCCACTGTATGTCCAAAGCCACTGTCTAAAGCCACTGTATGTCCAAAGCCACTGTCCAAAGCTACTGTATGTCCAAAGCCACTGTATGTCCAAAGCCACTGTCCAAAGCCACTGTATGTCCAAAGCCACTGTTTGTCCATAGCCACTCTATGTCCAAAGCCACTGTCCAAAGCCACTGTATGTCCAAAGCCACTGTATGTCCAAAGCCACTGTCCAAAGCCACTGTATGTCCAAAGCCACTGTACAAAGCCGCTGTCCAAATCCACTATCCAAAGACACTCTATGTCCAAATCCACTATACAAAGCCACTGTCCAAAGCCACTGTCCAAAGCAATACTATGTCCAAACCACAGTCCAAAGCCACTGTCCAAATCCACTGTCCAAAGCCACTCTATGTCCAAAGCCACTGTCCGAAGCCACTGTCCAAAGCCACTGTCCAAAGCCACTGTATGTCCAAAGCCACTGTACAAAGCCACTGTCCAAATCCACTGTCCAAAGCCACTCTATGTCCAAATCCACTGTACAAAGCCACTGTCTAAAGCCACTGTATGTCCAAAGGCACTGTCCAAAGCTACTGTATGTCCAAAGCCACTGTATGTCCAAAGCCACTGTCCAAAGCCACTGTATGTCCAAAGCCACTGTATGTCCAAAGCCACTGTCCAAAGCCACTGTATGTCCAAAGCCACTGTATGTCCAAAGCCACTGTCCAAAGCCACTGTATGTCCAAAGCCACTGTATGTCCTATGCCACTGTCCAAAGCCACTGTATGTCCAAAGCCACTGTACAAAGCCACTGTCCAAATCCACTGTCCAAAGCCACTCTATGTCCAAAGCCACTGTACAAAGCCACTGTCCAAAGCCACTGTCCAAAGCAATACTATGTCCAAAGCCACTGTCCAAAGCCACTGTCCAACTCCACTGTCCAAAGCCACTCTATGTCCAAAGCCACTGTCCAAAGCCACTGTCCAAAGCCTTTCTATGTCCAAAGCCACTGTCCAAAGCCACAGTCCAAAGCCACTTTCCAAAGCCACTGTCCAAAGCCACTCTATGTCCAAAGCCACTGTCTAAAGCCACTGTCCAAAGCCAATGTCCAAAGCCACTCTATGTCCAAAGCCATTATCCAAAGCCACTCTCCAAAGCCACTCTCCAAAGCCACTCTATATCCAAAGCCACTGTCCAAAGCCACTCTCCAAACCACTATCCAAAGCCACTCTATGTCCAAAGTCACTGTCCAAAGCCAATCTCCAAAGCCACTCTTCAAAGCCACTCTATGTCCAAAGCCATTCCAAAGCTACTCTCCAAAGCCACTCTCCAAAGCCACTCTATGTCCAAAGCCACTGTCCAAAGCCACTCTCCAAAGCCACTCTCCTAAGCCACTCTATGTCCAAAGCCACTGTCCAAAGCCACTCTCCAAAGCCACTCTCCAAAGCAACTCTTTGTCCAAAGCCACTGTCCAAAGCCATTCTCCAATGCCACTCTCCAAAGCCACTCTATGTCCAAAGCCACTGTCCAAAGCCACTTTCCAAAGCCACTCTCCAAAGCCACTCTATGTCCAAAGCCACTGTCCAAAGACATTCTCCAAAGCCACTCTCCAAAGCCACTATATGTGCAAAGCCTCTGTCCAAAGCCACTCTATGTCCAAAGCCACTGTCCAAAGCCACTGTCCAAAGCCACTGTCCAAAGCCACTCTATGTCCAAAGCCACTGTCCAAAGCCACTGTCCAAAGCCACTGTCCAAAGCCACTCTATGTCCAAAGCCACTGTCCAAAGCCACTCTCCAATGCCACTGCCCAAAGCCACTCTATCTACAAAGCCACTGTCCAAAGACACTGTCTAAAGTCACTGTCCAAAGCCACTCTATGTCCAAAGCAACTGATCAAAGCCACTGTCCAAAGCCACTGTCCAAAGCCACTCTATGCCCAAAGCCACTGTCCAAAGCCACTCTTCAAAGCCACTGTCAAAAGCCACTCTATGTCCAGAGCCACTGTCCAAAGCCACTCTCCAAAGCCACTGTCCAAAGCCACTCTATGTCCAAAGCCACTGTCCAAAGCCACTGTCCAAAGCCACTGACCAAAGCCACTCTATGTCCAATTCCACTGTCCAAAGCCACTGTCCAAAGCCACTGTCCAAAGCCACTCTATGTCCAAAGCCATTGTCCAAAGCCACTCTCCAAAGCCACTCTCCAAAGCCACTCTATGTCCAAAAGCACTGTCCAAAGCCACTGTCCAAAGCCACTCTCCAAAGCCACTCTATGTCCAAAGCCACTGTCCAAAGCCACTCTCCAAAGCCACTCTCCAAAGCCACTCTCCAAAGCCACTCTATGTCCAAAGCCACTGTCCAAAGCCACTCTCCAAAGCTACTCTCCAAAGCCACTCTATGTCCAAAGCCACTGTCCAAAGCCACTGTCCAAAGCGACTTTCCAAAGCCACTCTATCTCCAAAGCCACTGTCCAAAGCCACTCTCCAAAGCCACTCTCCAAAGCCACTCTATGTCCAAAGCCACTGTCCATAGCCACTGTCCAAAGCCACTGTCCAAAGCCACTCTATGTCCAAAGCCACTGTACAAAGCCACTGTCCAAAGCCACTGTCCAAAGCAATACTATGTCCAAAGCCACTGTCCAAAGGCCCTGTCCAAAGCCACTCTATGTCCAAAGCCACTGTCCAAAGCCACTGTCCAAAGCCACTGTCCAAAGCCACTCTATGTCCAAAGCCACTGTCCAAAGCCACTCTATGTCCAAAGCCACTGTCCAAAGCCACTCTCCAAAGCCACTGTCCTAAACCACTCTATGTCCAAAGCCACTGTCCAAAGCCACTCTCCAAAGCCACTGTCCAAAGCCACTCTATGTCCAAAGCCACTGTCCAAAGCCACTCTCTAAAGCCACTGTCCAAAGCCACTATATGTCCAAAGCCACTGTATGTCCAAAGCCACTGTCCAAAGCCACTGTATGTCCAAAGCCACTGTCCAAAGCCACTGTTTGTCCAAAGCCACTGTATGTCCAAAGCCACTATCCAAAGCCACTGTATTTCCAAAGCCACTGTATGTCCAAAGGCACTGTCCAAAGCCACTGTATATCCAAAGCCACTGTATGTCCAAAGCCACTGTCTAAAGCCACTGTATGTCCAAAGCCACTGTCCAAAGCCACTGTATGTCCAAAGCCACTGTATGTCCAAAGCCACTGTATGTCCAAAGCCACTGTCCAAAGCCACTGTATGTCCAAAGCCACTGTATGTCCAAAGCCACTGTCCAAAGCCACTGTATGTCCAAAGCCACTGTACAAAGCCACTGTCCAAATCTACTGTCCAAAGCCACTCTATGTCCAAATCCACTCTACAAAGCCACTGTCCAAAGCCACTGTCCAAAGCAATACTATGTCCAAAGCCACTGTCCAAAGCCACTGTCCAAAGCCACTGTCCAAAGCCACTCTATGTCCAAAGCCACTATCCGAAGCTACTCTCCAAAGCCACTGTCCAAAGCCACTCTATGTCCAAAGCCACTGTCCGAAGCCACTGTCCAAAGCCACTGTCCAAAGCCACTCTATGTCCAAAGCCACTGTCCAAAGCCACTCTCCAAAGCCACTCTCCAAAGCAACTCTTTGTCCAAAGCCACTGTCCAAAGCCACTCTCCAAAGCCACTCTCCAAAGCCACTCTATGTCCAAAGCCACTGTCCAAAGCCACTTTCCAAAGCCACTCTCCAAAGCCACTCTATGTCCAAAGCCACTGTCCAAAGACATTCTCCAAAGCCACTCTCCAAAGCCACTCTATGTCCAAAGCCTCTGTCCAAAGCCACTCTATGTCCAAAGCCACTGTCCAAAGCCATTGTCCAAAGCCACTGTCCAAAGCCACTCTATGTCCAAAGCCACTGTCCAAAGCCACTGTCCAAAGCCACTGTCCAAAGCCACTCTATGTCCAAAGCCACTGTCCAAAGCCACTCTCCAATGCCACTGCCCAAAGCCACTCTATCTACAAAGCCACTGTCCAAAGACACTGTCTAAAGTCACTGTCCAAAGCCACTCTATGTCCAAAGCAACTGTTCAAAGCCACTGTCCAAAGCCACTGTCCAAAGCCACTCTATTCCCAAAGCCACTGTCCAAAGCCACTCTTCAAAGCCACTGTCCAAAGCCACTCTATGTCAAGAGCCACTATCCAAAGCCACTCTCCAAAGCCACTGTCCAAAGCCACTCTATGTCCAAAGCCACTGTCCAAAGCCACTGTCCAAAGCCACTGACCAAAGCCACTCTATGTCCAATGCCACTGTCCAAAGCCACTGTCCAAAGCCACTGTCCAAAGCCACTCTATGTCTAAAGCCATTGTCCAAAGCCACTCTCCAAAGCCACTCTCCAAAGCCACTCTATGTCCAAAAGCACTGTCCAAAGCCACTGTCCAAAGCCACTCTCCAAAGCCACTCTATGTCCAAAGCCACTGTCCAAAGCCACTCTCCAAAGCCACTCTCCAAAGCCACTCTCCAAAGCCACTCTATGTCCAAAGCCACTGTCCAAAGCCACTCTCCAAAGCTACTCTCCAAAGCCACTCTATGTCCAAAGCCACTGTCCAAAGCCACTCTCCAAAGCCACTCTCCAAAGCCACTCTATGTCCAAAGCCACTGTCCAAAGCCACTGTCGAAAGCCACTCTCCAAAGCCACTCTATGTCCAAAGCCACTGTCCAAAGCCACTCTCCTAAAGCCACTGTCCAAAGCCACTCTATGTCCAATGCCACTGTCCAAAGCCACTCGCCAAAGCCACTCTCCAAAGCCACTCTATGTCCAAAGCCACTGTCCAAAGCCAATATCCAAAGCCACTCTCCAAAGCCACTCTCCAAAGCCACTCTATGTCCAAAGCCACTGTCCAAAGCCACTGTCCAAAGCCACTGTCCAAAGCCACTCTCCAAAGCCACTCTATGTCCAAAGCCACTATCCAAAGCCACTCTCCTAAAGCCACAGTCCAAAGCCACTCTATGTCCAAAGCCACTGTCCAAAGCCACTCTCCAAAGCCACTCTCCAAAGCCACTCTATGTCCAAAGCCACTGTCCAAAGCCACTGTCCAAAGCCACTCTCCAAAGCCACTCTATGTCCAAAGCCACTCTCCAAAGACACTCTCCAAAGCCACTTTCCAAAGCCACTCTATGTCCAAAGCCACTGTCCAAAGCCACTGTCGAAAGCCACTCTCCAAAGCCACTCTATGTCCAAATCCACTGTCCAAAGCCAATCTCCAAAGCCACTCTATGTCCAAAGCCACTGTCCAAAGCCACTCTCCAAAGCCACTCTCCAAAGCCACTCTATGTCCAAAGCCACTGTCCAAAGCCACTCTCCAAAGCCACTCTCCAAAGCCACTCTATGTCCAAAGCCACTGTCCAAAGACACTCTCCAAAGCCACTCTCCAAAGCCACTCTATGTCCAAAGCTACTGTCCAAAGCCACTGTCCAAAGCCACTGTCCAAAGCCACTCTCCAAAGCCACTCTATGTCCAAAGCCACTGTCCAAAGCCACTCTCCAAAGCCACTCTCCAAAGCCACTCTCCAAAGCCACTCTATGTCCAAAGCCACTGTCCAAAGCCACTCTCCAAAGCGACTCTCCAAAGCCACTCTATCTCCAAAGCCACTGTCCAAAGCCACTCTCCAAAGCCACTCTCCAAAGCCACTCTATGTCCAAAGCCACTGTCCATAGCCTCTGTCCAAAGCCACTGTCCAAAGCCACTCTATGTCCAAAGCCACTGTACAAAGCCACTGTCCAAAGCCACTGTCCAAAGCAATACTATGTCCAAAGCCACTGTCCAAAGCCAATGTCCAAAGCCACTCTATGTCCAAAGCCATTATCCAAAGCCACTCTCCAAAGCCACTCTCCAAAGCCACTCTATATCCAAAGCCACTGTCCAAAGCCACTCTCCAAACCACTATCCAAAGCCACTCTATGTCCAAAGTCACTGTCCAAAGCCAATCTCCAAAGCCACTCTTCAAAGCCACTCTATGTCCAAAGCCATTCCAAAGCTACTCTCCAAAGCCACTCTCCAAAGCCACTCTATGTCCAAAGCCACTGTCCAAAGCCACTCTCCAAAGCCACTCTCCTAAGCCACTCTATGTCCAAAGCCACTGTCCAAAGCCACTCTCCAAAGCCACTCTCCAAAGCAACTCTTTGTCCAAAGCCACTGTCCAAAGCCATTCTCCAATGCCACTCTCCAAAGCCACTCTATGTCCAAAGCCACTGTCCAAAGCCACTTTCCAAAGCCACTCTCCAAAGCCACTCTATGTCCAAAGCCACTGTCCAAAGACATTCTCCAAAGCCACTCTCCAAAGCCACTATATGTGCAAAGCCTCTGTCCAAAGCCACTCTATGTCCAAAGCCACTGTCCAAAGCCACTGTCCAAAGCCACTGTCCAAAGCCACTCTATGTCCAAAGCCACTGTCCAAAGCCACTGTCCAAAGCCACTGTCCAAAGCCACTCTATGTCCAAAGCCACTGTCCAAAGCCACTCTCCAATGCCACTGCCCAAAGCCACTCTATCTACAAAGCCACTGTCCAAAGACACTGTCTAAAGTCACTGTCCAAAGCCACTCTATGTCCAAAGCAACTGATCAAAGCCACTGTCCAAAGCCACTGTCCAAAGCCACTCTATGCCCAAAGCCACTGTCCAAAGCCACTCTTCAAAGCCACTGTCAAAAGCCACTCTATGTCCAGAGCCACTGTCCAAAGCCACTCTCCAAAGCCACTGTCCAAAGCCACTCTATGTCCAAAGCCACTGTCCAAAGCCACTGTCCAAAGCCACTGACCAAAGCCACTCTATGTCCAATTCCACTGTCCAAAGCCACTGTCCAAAGCCACTGTCCAAAGCCACTCTATGTCCAAAGCCATTGTCCAAAGCCACTCTCCAAAGCCACTCTCCAAAGCCACTCTATGTCCAAAAGCACTGTCCAAAGCCACTGTCCAAAGCCACTCTCCAAAGCCACTCTATGTCCAAAGCCACTGTCCAAAGCCACTCTCCAAAGCCACTCTCCAAAGCCACTCTCCAAAGCCACTCTATGTCCAAAGCCACTGTCCAAAGCCACTCTCCAAAGCTACTCTCCAAAGCCACTCTATGTCCAAAGCCACTGTCCAAAGCCACTGTCCAAAGCGACTTTCCAAAGCCACTCTATCTCCAAAGCCACTGTCCAAAGCCACTCTCCAAAGCCACTCTCCAAAGCCACTCTATGTCCAAAGCCACTGTCCATAGCCACTGTCCAAAGCCACTGTCCAAAGCCACTCTATGTCCAAAGCCACTGTACAAAGCCACTGTCCAAAGCCACTGTCCAAAGCAATACTATGTCCAAAGCCACTGTCCAAAGGCCCTGTCCAAAGCCACTCTATGTCCAAAGCCACTGTCCAAAGCCACTGTCCAAAGCCACTGTCCAAAGCCACTCTATGTCCAAAGCCACTGTCCAAAGCCACTCTATGTCCAAAGCCACTGTCCAAAGCCACTCTCCAAAGCCACTGTCCTAAACCACTCTATGTCCAAAGCCACTGTCCAAAGCCACTCTCCAAAGCCACTGTCCAAAGCCACTCTATGTCCAAAGCCACTGTCCAAAGCCACTCTCTAAAGCCACTGTCCAAAGCCACTATATGTCCAAAGCCACTGTATGTCCAAAGCCACTGTCCAAAGCCACTGTATGTCCAAAGCCACTGTCCAAAGCCACTGTTTGTCCAAAGCCACTGTATGTCCAAAGCCACTATCCAAAGCCACTGTATTTCCAAAGCCACTGTATGTCCAAAGGCACTGTCCAAAGCCACTGTATATCCAAAGCCACTGTATGTCCAAAGCCACTGTCTAAAGCCACTGTATGTCCAAAGCCACTGTCCAAAGCCACTGTATGTCCAAAGCCACTGTATGTCCAAAGCCACTGTATGTCCAAAGCCACTGTCCAAAGCCACTGTATGTCCAAAGCCACTGTATGTCCAAAGCCACTGTCCAAAGCCACTGTATGTCCAAAGCCACTGTACAAAGCCACTGTCCAAATCTACTGTCCAAAGCCACTCTATGTCCAAATCCACTCTACAAAGCCACTGTCCAAAGCCACTGTCCAAAGCAATACTATGTCCAAAGCCACTGTCCAAAGCCACTGTCCAAAGCCACTGTCCAAAGCCACTCTATGTCCAAAGCCACTATCCGAAGCTACTCTCCAAAGCCACTGTCCAAAGCCACTCTATGTCCAAAGCCACTGTCCGAAGCCACTGTCCAAAGCCACTGTCCAAAGCCACTCTATGTCCAAAGCCACTGTCCAAAGCCACTCTCCAAAGCCACTCTCCAAAGCAACTCTTTGTCCAAAGCCACTGTCCAAAGCCACTCTCCAAAGCCACTCTCCAAAGCCACTCTATGTCCAAAGCCACTGTCCAAAGCCACTTTCCAAAGCCACTCTCCAAAGCCACTCTATGTCCAAAGCCACTGTCCAAAGACATTCTCCAAAGCCACTCTCCAAAGCCACTCTATGTCCAAAGCCTCTGTCCAAAGCCACTCTATGTCCAAAGCCACTGTCCAAAGCCATTGTCCAAAGCCACTGTCCAAAGCCACTCTATGTCCAAAGCCACTGTCCAAAGCCACTGTCCAAAGCCACTGTCCAAAGCCACTCTATGTCCAAAGCCACTGTCCAAAGCCACTCTCCAATGCCACTGCCCAAAGCCACTCTATCTACAAAGCCACTGTCCAAAGACACTGTCTAAAGTCACTGTCCAAAGCCACTCTATGTCCAAAGCAACTGTTCAAAGCCACTGTCCAAAGCCACTGTCCAAAGCCACTCTATGCCCAAAGCCACTGTCCAAAGCCACTCTTCAAAGCCACTGTCCAAAGCCACTCTATGTCAAGAGCCACTATCCAAAGCCACTCTCCAAAGCCACTGTCCAAAGCCACTCTATGTCCAAAGCCACTGTCCAAAGCCACTGTCCAAAGCCACTGACCAAAGCCACTCTATGTCCAATGCCACTGTCCAAAGCCACTGTCCAAAGCCACTGTCCAAAGCCACTCTATGTCTAAAGCCATTGTCCAAAGCCACTCTCCAAAGCCACTCTCCAAAGCCACTCTATGTCCAAAAGCACTGTCCAAAGCCACTGTCCAAAGCCACTCTCCAAAGCCACTCTATGTCCAAAGCCACTGTCCAAAGCCACTCTCCAAAGCCACTCTCCAAAGCCACTCTCCAAAGCCACTCTATGTCCAAAGCCACTGTCCAAAGCCACTCTCCAAAGCTACTCTCCAAAGCCACTCTATGTCCAAAGCCACTGTCCAAAGCCACTCTCCAAAGCCACTCTCCAAAGCCACTCTATGTCCAAAGCCACTGTCCAAAGCCACTGTCGAAAGCCACTCTCCAAAGCCACTCTATGTCCAAAGCCACTGTCCAAAGCCACTCTCCTAAAGCCACTGTCCAAAGCCACTCTATGTCCAATGCCACTGTCCAAAGCCACTCGCCAAAGCCACTCTCCAAAGCCACTCTATGTCCAAAGCCACTGTCCAAAGCCAATATCCAAAGCCACTCTCCAAAGCCACTCTCCAAAGCCACTCTATGTCCAAAGCCACTGTCCAAAGCCACTGTCCAAAGCCACTGTCCAAAGCCACTCTCCAAAGCCACTCTATGTCCAAAGCCACTATCCAAAGCCACTCTCCTAAAGCCACAGTCCAAAGCCACTCTATGTCCAAAGCCACTGTCCAAAGCCACTCTCCAAAGCCACTCTCCAAAGCCACTCTATGTCCAAAGCCACTGTCCAAAGCCACTGTCCAAAGCCACTCTCCAAAGCCACTCTATGTCCAAAGCCACTCTCCAAAGACACTCTCCAAAGCCACTTTCCAAAGCCACTCTATGTCCAAAGCCACTGTCCAAAGCCACTGTCGAAAGCCACTCTCCAAAGCCACTCTATGTCCAAATCCACTGTCCAAAGCCAATCTCCAAAGCCACTCTATGTCCAAAGCCACTGTCCAAAGCCACTCTCCAAAGCCACTCTCCAAAGCCACTCTATGTCCAAAGCCACTGTCCAAAGCCACTCTCCAAAGCCACTCTCCAAAGCCACTCTATGTCCAAAGCCACTGTCCAAAGACACTCTCCAAAGCCACTCTCCAAAGCCACTCTATGTCCAAAGCTACTGTCCAAAGCCACTGTCCAAAGCCACTGTCCAAAGCCACTCTCCAAAGCCACTCTATGTCCAAAGCCACTGTCCAAAGCCACTCTCCAAAGCCACTCTCCAAAGCCACTCTCCAAAGCCACTCTATGTCCAAAGCCACTGTCCAAAGCCACTCTCCAAAGCGACTCTCCAAAGCCACTCTATCTCCAAAGCCACTGTCCAAAGCCACTCTCCAAAGCCACTCTCCAAAGCCACTCTATGTCCAAAGCCACTGTCCATAGCCTCTGTCCAAAGCCACTGTCCAAAGCCACTCTATGTCCAAAGCCACTGTACAAAGCCACTGTCCAAAGCCACTGTCCAAAGCAATACTATGTCCAAAGCCACTGTCCAAAGGCCCTGTCCAAAGCCACTCTTTGTCCAAAGCCACTGTTTGGAGATTGGCTTTGGAGAGTGGCTTTGGACAGTGGCTTTGGACAGTGGCTTTGGACAGTGGCTTTGGACAGTGGCTTTGGACATAGAGTGGCTTTGGACATACAGTGGCTTTGGACAGTGGCTTTGGACATACAGTGGCTTTGGACATACAGTGGCTTTGGACAGTGGCTTTGGACATACAGTGGCTTTGGATATACAGTGGCTTTGGACAGTGGCTTTGGACATAGAGTGGCTTGGAGAGTGGCTTTGGACAGTGTCATTGGACAGTTGCTTTGGACATAGAGTGGCTTTGGGGAGTGGCTTTGCACAGTGGCTTTGGACAGTGGCTTTGGACAGTGGCTTTGGACAGTGGCTTTGAACATAGAGTGGCTTTGGAGAGTGGCTTTGAACAGTGGCTTTGGACAGTGGCTTTGGACATAGAGTGGCTTTGGAGAATGGCTTTGGACAGTGGCTTTGGACAGTGGCTTTGGACAGTAGCTTTGGACATAGAGTGGCTTTGGAGAGTGGCTTTGGAGAGTGTCTTTGGACAGTGGCTTTGGACATAGAGTGGCTTTGGAGAGTGGCTTTGGAGAGTGGCTTTGGACAGTGGCTTTGGACATAGAGTGGCTTTGGAGATTGGCTTTGGACAGTGGATTTGGACATAGAGTGGCTTTGGAGAGTGGCTTTCGACAGTGGCTTTGGACAGTGGCTCTGGACATAGAGTGGCTTTGGAAAGTGGCTTTGGAGAGTGTCTTTGGAGAGTGGCTTTGGACATAGAGTGGCTTTGGACAGTGGCTTTGGAGAGTGGCTTTGGACAGTGGCTTTGGACATAGAGTGGCTTTGGACAGTGGCTTTGGACAGTGGCTTTGGACAGTGGCTTTGGACAGTGGCTTTGGAAATAGAGTGGCTTTGGAGAGTGGCTTTGGAGAGTGGATTTGGACATAGAGTGGCTTTGGACAGTGGCTTTGGACAGTGGCTTTGGACAGTGGCTTTGGACAGTGGCTTTGGACATAGAGTGGCTTTGGAGAGTGGCTTTGGACAGTGGCTTTGGACAGTGGCTTTGGACATAGAGTGGCTTTGGACAGTGGCTTTGGACATAGAGTGGCTTTGGAGAGTGGCTTTGGAGAGTGGCTTTGGACAGTGGATTTGGACATAGAGTGGCTTTGGAGAGTGGCTTTGGAGAGTGGCTTTGGACAGTGGCTTTGGACATAGAGTGGCTTTGGAGAGTGGCTTTGGACAGTGGCTTTGGAAAGTGTCTTTGGACATAGAGTGGCTTTGGAGAGTGGCTTTGGAGAGTGTCTTTGGACAGTGGCTTTGGACATAGAGTGGCTTGGAGAGTGGCTTTGGAGAGTGTCTTTGGACAGTGGCTTTGGACATAGAGTGGCTTTGGAGAGTGGCTTTGGACAGTGGCTTTGGACAGTGGCTTTGGACATAGAGTGGCTTTGGACAGTGGCTTTGGACAGTGTCTTTGGACATAGAGTGGCTTTGGAGAGTGGTTTGGAGAGTGGCTTTGAACAGTGGCTTTGGACATGGAGTGGCTTTGGAGACTGGCTTTGGACAGTGGCTTTGGACAGCGGCTTTGGAAATAGAGTGGCTTTGGAGAGTGGCTTTGGACAGTGGCTTTGGACAGTGGCTTTGGACATAGAGTGGCTTTGGAGAGTGGCTTTGGAGAGTGGCTTTGGACAGTGGCTTTGGACATAGAGTGGCTTTGGACTGTGGCTTTAGGAGAGTGGCTTTGGATAGTGGCTTTGGACATAGAGTGGCTTTGGAGAGTGGCTTTGGACAGTGGCTTTGGACAGTGGCTTTGGACAGTGGCTTTGGACATAGAGTGGCTTTGGAGAGTGGCTTTGGAGAGTGGCTTTGGATATTGGCTTTGGACAGTGGCTTTGGACATAGAGTGGCTTTGGAGAGTGGCTTTGGCGAGTGGCTTTGGACAGTGGCATTGGACATAGAGTGGCTTTGGACAGTGGCTTTAGGAGAGTGGCTTTGGACAGTGGCTTTGGACATAGAGTGGCTTTGGAGAGTGGCTTTCGACAGTGGCTTTGGACAGTGGCTTTGGACATAGAGTGGCTTTGGAGAGTGGCTTTGGAGAGTGGCTTTGGACAGTGGCTTTGGACATAGAGTGACTTTTGACAGTGGATTTGTAGAGTGGCTTTGGACAGTGGCTTTGGACATAGAGTGGCTTTGGACAGTGGCTTTGGAGAGTGGCTTTGGACAGTGGCTTTGGACATAGAGTGGCTTTGGACATTGGCTTTGGAGAGTGGCTTTGGAAAGTGGCTTTGGACATAGAGTGGCTTTGGACCGTGGCTTTGGAGAGTGGCTTTGGACAGTGGCTTTGGACATAGAGTGGCTTTGGACAGTGGCTTTAGACAGTGACTTTGGACAGTGGCTTTGGACATAGATTGGCTTTGGACAGTGGCTTTGGACATAGAGTGTCTTTGGAGAGTGGCTTTGGAGAGTGGCTTTGGACTGGCATTGGACATAGAGTGGCTTTGGAGAGTGGCTTTGGAGATTGGCTTTGGACAGTGACTTTGGACATAGAGTGGCTTTGGAGAGTGGCTTTGGAGATTGGCTTTGGAGAGTGGCTTTGGACAGTGGCTTTGGACAGTGGCTTTGGACAGTGGCTTTGGACATAGAGTGGCTTTGGACAGTGGCTTTGGACAGTGGCTTTGGACAGTGGATTTGGAAATAGAGTGGCTTTGGACAGTGGCTTTGGACAGTGGCTTTGGACAGTGGCTTTGGACAGTGGATTTGGACATAGATTGGCTTTGGACTGTGGCTTTGGACAGTGGCTTTGGACAGTGACTTTGGACATAGAGAGGCTGTGGACAGTGGCTTTGGACAGTGGCTTTGGACAGTAGATTTGGACATAGAGTGGCTTTGGACAGTGGCTTTGGACAGTGGCTTTGGACAGTGGCTTTGGACAGTGGCTTTGGACAGTGGCTTTGGACAGTGGCTTTAGACATAGAGTGGCTTTGGACATACAGTGGCTTTGGACAGTGGCTTTGGACATACAGTGGCTTTGGACATACAGTGGCTTTGGACAGTGGCTTTGGACATACAGTGGCTTTGGATATACAGTGGCTTTGGACAGTGGCTTTGGACATAGAGTGGCTTGGAGAGTGGCTTTGGAGAGTATCATTGGACAGTTGCTTTGGACATAGAGTGGCTTTGGAGAGTGGCTTTGGACAGTGGCTTTGGACAGTGGCTTTGGACAGTGGCTTTGGACAGTGGCTTTGAACATAGAGTGGCTTTGGAGAGTGGCTTTGGACACTGGCTTTGGACAGTGGCTTTGGACATAGAGTGGCTTTGGAGAATGGATTTGGACAGTGGCTTTGGACAGTGGCTTTGGAGAGTAGCTTTGGACATAGAGTGGCTTTGGAGAGTGGCTTTGGAGAGTGTCTTTGGACAGTGGCTTTGGACATAGAGTGGCTTTGGAGAGTGGCTTTGGAGAGTGGCTTTGGACTGTGGCTTTGGACATAGAGTGGCTTTGGAGAGTGGCTTTGGAGAGTGGCTTTGGACAGTGGCTTTGGACATAGAGTGGCTTTGGAGAGTGGCTTTGGACAGTGGTTTTGGACATAGAGTGGCTTTGGAGAGTGGCTTTGGACAGTGGCTTTGGACAGTAGCTTTGGACATAGAGTGGCTTTGGAGAGTGGCTTTGGACAGTGGCTTTGGACAGTGGCTTTGGACATAGAGTGGCTTTGGAAAATGGCTTTGGAGAGTGTCTTTGGAGAGTGGCTTTGGACATAGAGTGGCTTTGGAGAGTGGCTTTGGACAGTGGCTTTGGACAGTGGCTTTGGACATAGAGTGGCTTTGGAGAGTGGCTTTAGAGAGTGGCTTTGGACAGTGGCTTTGGACATAGAGTGGCTTTGGACTGTGGCTTTAGGAGAGTGGCTTTGGACAGTGGCTTTGGACATAGAGTGGCTTTGGAGAGTGGTTTGGACAGTGGCTTTGGACAGTGGCTTTGGACAGTGGCTTTGGACATAGAGTGGCTTTGGAGAGTGGCTTTGGAGAGTGGCTTTGGACATTGGCTTTGGACAGTGGCTTTGGACATAGAGTTGCTTTGGAGAGTGGCTTTGGCGAGTGGCTTTGAACAGTGGCTTTGGACATAGAGTGGCTTTGGACAGTGGCTTTAGGAGAGTGGCTTTGGAGATTGGCATTGGAGAGTGGCTTTGGACAGTGGCTTTGGACAGTGGCTTTGGACAGTGGCTTTGGACATAGAGTGGCTTTGGAGAGTGGCTTTGGACAGTGGCTTTGGACAGTGGATTTGGACATAGAGTGGCTTTGGACAGTGGCTTTGGACAGTGGCTTTGGACAGTGGCTTTGGACAGTGGCTTTGACCATAGAGTGGCTTTGGACTGTGGCTTTGGACAGTGGCTTTGGACAGTGACTTTGGACATAGAGAGGCTGTGGACAGTGGCTTTGGACAGTAGCTTTGGACAGTAGATTTGGACATAGAGTGGCTTTGGACAGTGGCTTTGGACAGTGGCTTTGGACAGTGGCTTTGGACAGTGGCTTTGGACAGTGGCTTTGGACAGTGGCTTTGGACATAGAGTGGCTTTGGACATACAGTGGCTTTGGACAGTGGCTTTGGACATACAGTGGCTTTGGACATACAGTGGCTTTGGACAGTGGCTTTGGACATACAGTGGCTTTGGATATACAGTGGCTTTGGACAGTGGCTTTGGACATAGAGTGGCTTGGAGAGTGGCTTTGGAGAGTGTCATTGGACAGTTGCTTTGGACATAGAGTGGCTTTGGGGAGTGGCTTTGGACAGTGGCTTTGGACAGTGGCTTTGGACAGTGGCTTTGGACAGTGGCTTTGAACATAGAGTGGCTTTGGAGAGTGGCTTTGAACAGTGGCTTTGGACAGTGGCTTTGGACATAGAGTGGCTTTGGAGAATGGCTTTGGACAGTGGCTTTGGACAGTGGCTTTGGACAGTAGCTTTGGACATAGAGTGGCTTTGGAGAGTGGCTTTGGAGAGTGTCTTTGGACAGTGGCTTTGGACATAGAGTGGCTTTGGAGAGTGGCTTTGGAGAGTGGCTTTGGACAGTGGCTTTGGACATAGAGTGGCTTTGGAGAGTGGCTTTGGAGAGTGGCTTTGGACAGTGGCTTTGGACATAGAGTGGCTTTGGGGATTGGCTTTGGACAGTGGCTTTGGACATAGAGTGGCTTTGGAGAGTGGCTTTGGACAGTGGCTTTGGACAGTGGCTTTGGACATAGAGTGACTTTGGAGAGTGGCTTTGGACAGTGGCTTTGGACAGTGGCTTTGGACATAGAGTGGCTTTGGAAAATGGCTTTGGAGAGTGTCTTCGGAGAGTGGCTTTGGACATAGAGTGGCTTTGGAGAGTGGTTTGGACAGTGGCTTTGGACAGTGGCTTTGGACATAGAGTGGCTTTGGAGAGTGGCTTTGGAGAGTGGCTTTGGACAGTGGCTTTGGACATAGAGTGGCTTTGGACTGTGGCTTTAGGAGAGTGGCTTTGGATAGTGGCTTTGGACATAGAGTGGCTTTGGAGAGTGGCTTTGGACAGTGGCTTTGGACAGTGGCTTTGGACAGTGGCTTTGGACATAGAGTGGCTTTGGAGAGTGGCTTTGGAGAGTGGCTTTGGACATTGGCTTTGGACAGTGGCTTTGGACATAGAGTGGCTTTGGAGAATGGCTTTGGACAGTGGCTTTGGACAGTGGCTTTGGAGAGTAGCTTTGGACATAGAGTGGCTTTGGAGAGTGGCTTTGGACAGTGGCTTTGGAGAGTAGCTTTGGACATAGAGTGGCTTTGGAGAGTGGCTTTGGAGAGTGTCTTTGGACAGTGGCTTTGGACATAGAGTGGCTTTGGAGAGTGGCTTTGGAGAGTGGCTTTGGACTGTGGCTTTGGACATAGAGTGGCTTTGGAGAGTGGCTTTGGAGAGTGGCTTTGGACAGTGGCTTTGGACATAGAGTGGCTTTGGAGAGTGGCTTTGGACAGTGGTTTTGGACATAGAGTGGCTTTGGAGAGTGGCTTTGGACAGTGGCTTTGGACAGTAGCTTTGGACATAGAGTGGCTTTGGAGAGTGGCTTTGGACAGTGGCTTTGGACAGTGGCTTTGGACATAGAGTGGCTTTGGAAAATGGCTTTGGAGAGTGTCTTTGGAGAGTGGCTTTGGACATAGAGTGGCTTTGGAGAGTGGCTTTGGACAGTGGCTTTGGACAGTGGCTTTGGACATAGAGTGGCTTTGGAGAGTGGCTTTAGAGAGTGGCTTTGGACAGTGGCTTTGGACATAGAGTGGCTTTGGACTGTGGCTTTAGGAGAGTGGCTTTGGACAGTGGCTTTGGACATAGAGTGGCTTTGGAGAGTGGTTTGGACAGTGGCTTTGGACAGTGGCTTTGGACAGTGGCTTAGGACATAGAGTGGCTTTGGAGAGTGGCTTTGGAGAGTGGCTTTGGACATTGGCTTTGGACAGTGGCTTTGGAAATAGAGTTGCTTTGGAGAGTGGCTTTGGCGAGTGGCTTTGAACAGTGGTTTTGGACATAGAGTGGCTTTGGACAGTGGCTTTAGGAGAGTGGCTTTGGAGATTGGCATTGGAGAGTGGCTTTGGACAGTGGCTTTGGACAGTGGCTTTGGACAGTGGCTTTGGACATAGAGTGGCTTTGGAGAGTGGCTTTGGACAGTGGCTTTGGACAGTGGATTTGGACATAGAGTGGCTTTGGACAGTGGCTTTGGACAGTGGCTTTGGACAGTGGCTTTGGACAGTGGCTTTGACCATAGAGTGGCTTTGGACTGTGGCTTTGGACAGTGGCTTTGGACAGTGACTTTGGACATAGAGAGGCTGTGGACAGTGGCTTTGGACAGTAGCTTTGGACAGTAGATTTGGACATAGAGTGGCTTTGGACAGTGGCTTTGGACAGTGGCTTTGGACAGTGGCTTTGGACAGTGGCTTTGGACAGTGGCTTTGGACAGTGGCTTTGGACATAGAGTGGCTTTGGACATACAGTGGCTTTGGACAGTGGCTTTGGACATACAGTGGCTTTGGACATACAGTGGCTTTGGACAGTGGCTTTGGACATACAGTGGCTTTGGATATACAGTGGCTTTGGACAGTGGCTTTGGACATAGAGTGGCTTGGAGAGTGGCTTTGGAGAGTGTTATTGGACAGTTGCTTTGGACATAGAGTGGCTTTGGGGAGTGGCTTTGGATAGTGGCTTTGGACAGTGGCTTTGGACAGTGGCTTTGGACAGTGGCTTTGAACATAGAGTGGCTTTGGAGAGTGGCTTTGAACAGTGGCTTTGGACAGTGGCTTTGGACATAGAGTGGCTTTGGAGAATGGCTTTGGACAGTGGCTTTGGACAGTGGCTTTGGACAGTAGCTTTGGACATAGAGTGGCTTTGGAGAGTGGCTTTGGAGAGTGTCTTTGGACAGTGGCTTTGGACATAGAGTGGCTTTGGAGAGTGGCTTTGGAGAGTGGCTTTGGACAGTGGCTTTGGACATAGAGTGGCTTTGGAGAGTGGCTTTGGAGAGTGGCTTTGGACAGTGGCTTTGGACATAGAGTGGCTTTGGGGATTGGCTTTGGACAGTGGCTTTGGACATAGAGTGGCTTTGGAGAGTGGCTTTGGACAGTGGCTTTGGACAGTGGCTTTGGACATAGAGTGACTTTGGAGAGTGGCTTTGGACAGTGGCTTTGGACAGTGGCTTTGGACATAGAGTGGCTTTGGAAAATGGCTTTGGAGAGTGTCTTTGGAGAGTGGCTTTGGACATAGAGTGGCTTTGGAGAGTGGCTTTGGACAGTGGCTTTGGACAGTGGCTTTGGACATAGAGTGGCTTTGGAGAGTGGCTTTGGAGAGTAGCTTTGGACAGTGGCTTTGGACATAGAGTGGCTTTGGACTGTGGCTTTAGGAGAGTGGCTTTGGATAGTGGCTTTGGACATAGAGTGGCTTTGGAGAGTGGCTTTGGACAGTGGCTTTGGACAGTGGCTTTGGACAGTGGCTTTGGACATAGAGTGGCTTTGGAGAGTGGCTTTGGAGAGTGGCTTTGGACATTGGCTTTGGACAGTGGCTTTGGACATAGAGTGGCTTTGGAGAGTGGCTTTGGCGAGTGGCTTTGGACAGTGGCTTTGGACATAGAGTGGCTTTGGAGAGTGGCTTTAGGAGAGTGGCTTTGGACAGTGGCTTTGGACATAGAGTGGCTTTGGAGAGTGGCTTTGGACAGTGGCTTTGGACAGTGGCTTTGGACATAGAGTGGCTTTGGAGAGTGGCTTTGGAGAGTGGCTTTGGACAGTGGCTTTGGACATAGAGTGACTTTTGACAGTGGATTTGTAGAGTGGCTTTGGACAGTGGCTTTGGACATAGAGTGGCTTTGGACAGTGGCTTTGGAGAGTGGCTTTGGACAGTGGCTTTGGACATAGAGTGGCTTTGGACATAGAGTGGCTTTGGACAGTGGCTTTGGAGAGTGGCTTTGGACAGTGGCTTTGGACATAGAGTGGCTTTGGACCGTGGCTTTGGAGAGTGGCTTTGGACAGTGGCTTTGGACATAGAGTGGCTTTGGACAGTGGCTTTAGACAGTGGCTTTGGACAGTGGCTTTGGACATAGATTGGCTTTGGACAGTGGCTTTGGACATAGAGTGTCTTTGGAGAGTGGCTTTGGAGAGTGGCTTTGGACTGGCTTTGGACATAGAGTGGCTTTGGAAAGTGGCTTTGGAGATTGGCTTTGGACAGTGACTTTGGACATAGAGTGGCTTTGGAGAGTGGCTTTGGAGATTGGCTTTGGAGAGTGGCTTTGGACAGTGGCTTTGGACAGTGGCTTTGGACAGTGGCTTTGGACATAGAGTGGCTTTGGACAGTGGCTTTGGACAGTGGCTTTGGACAGTGGATTTGGACATAGAGTGGCTTTGGACAGTGGCTTTGGACAGTGGCTTTGGACAGTGGCTTTGGACAGTGGATTTGGACATAGAGTGGCTTTGGACTGTGGCTTTGGACAGTGGCTTTGGACAGTGACTTTGGACATAGAGAGGCTGTGGACAGTGGCTTTGGACAGTAGCTTTGGACAGTAGATTTGGACATAGAGTGGCTTTGGACAGTGGCTTTGGACAGTGGCTTTGGACAGTGGCTTTGGACAGTGGCTTTGGACAGTGGCTTTGGACAGTGGCTTTGGACATAGAGTGGCTTTGGACATACAGTGGCTTTGGACAGTGGCTTTGGACATACAGTGGCTTTGGACATACAGTGGCTTTGGACAGTGGCTTTGGACATACAGTGGCTTTGGATATACAGTGGCTTTGGACAGTGGCTTTGGACATAGAGTGGCTTGGAGAGTGGCTTTGGAGAGTGTCATTGGACAGTTGCTTTGGACATAGAGTGGCTTTGGGGAGTGGCTTTGGATAGTGGCTTTGGACAGTGGCTTTGGACAGTGGCTTTGGACAGTGGCTTTGAACATAGAGTGGCTTTGGAGAGTGGCTTTGAACAGTGGCTTTGGACAGTGGCTTTGGACATAGAGTGGCTTTGGAGAATGGCTTTGGACAGTGGCTTTGGACAGTGGCTTTGGACAGTAGCTTTGGACATAGAGTGGCTTTGGAGAGTGGCTTTGGAGAGTGTCTTTGGACAGTGGCTTTGGACATAGAGTGGCTTTGGAGAGTGGCTTTGGAGAGTGGCTTTGGACAGTGGCTTTGGACATAGAGTGGCTTTGGAGAGTGGCTTTGGAGAGTGGCTTTGGACAGTGGCTTTGGACATAGAGTGGCTTTGGGGATTGGCTTTGGACAGTGGCTTTGTACATAGAGTGGCTTTGGAGAGTGGCTTTGGACAGTGGCTTTGGACAGTGGCTTTGGACATAGAGTGACTTTGGAGAGTGGCTTTGGACAGTGGCTTTGGACAGTGGCTTTGGACATAGAGTGGCTTTGGAAAATGGCTTTGGAGAGTGTCTTTGGAGAGTGGCTTTGGACATAGAGTGGCTTTGGAGAGTGGCTTTGGACAGTGGCTTTGGACAGTGGCTTTGGACATAGAGTGGCTTTGGAGAGTGGCTTTGGAGAGTGGCTTTGGACAGTGGCTTTGGACATAGAGTGGCTTTGGACTGTGGCTTTAGGAGAGTGGCTTTGGATAGTGGCTTTGGACATAGAGTGGCTTTGGAGAGTGGCTTTGTACAGTGGCTTTGGACAGTGGCTTTGGACAGTGGCTTTGGACATAGAGTGGCTTTGGAGAGTGGCTTTGGAGAGTGGCTTTGGACATTGGCTTTGGACAGTGGCTTTGGACATAGAGTGGCTTTGGAGAGTGGCTTTGGCGAGTGGCTTTGGACAGTGGCTTTGGACATAGAGTGGCTTGGAGAGTGGCTTTGGAGAGTGTCATTGGACAGTTGCTTTGGACATAGAGTGGCTTTGGGGAGTGGCTTTGGATAGTGGCTTTGGACAGTGGCTTTGGACAGTGGCTTTGGACAGTGGCTTTGAACATAGAGTGGCTTTGGAGAGTGGCTTTGAACAGTGGCTTTGGACAGTGGCTTTGGACATAGAGTGGCTTTGGAGAATGGCTTTGGACAGTGGCTTTGGACAGTGGCTTTGGACAGTAGCTTTGGACATAGAGTGGCTTTGGAGAGTGGCTTTGGAGAGTGTCTTTGGACAGTGGCTTTGGACATAGAGTGGCTTTGGAGAGTGGCTTTGGAGAGTGGCTTTGGACAGTGGCTTTGGACATAGAGTGGCTTTGGAGAGTGGCTTTGGAGAGTGGCTTTGGACAGTGGCTTTGGACATAGAGTGGCTTTGGGGATTGGCTTTGGACAGTGGCTTTGGACATAGAGTGGCTTTGGAGAGTGGCTTTGGACAGTGGCTTTGGACAGTGGCTTTGGACATAGAGTGACTTTGGAGAGTGGCTTTGGACAGTGGCTTTGGACAGTGGCTTTGGACATAGAGTGGCTTTGGAAAATGGCTTTGGAGAGTGTCTTTGGAGAGTGGCTTTGGACATAGAGTGGCTTTGGAGAGTGGCTTTGGACAGTGGCTTTGGACAGTGGCTTTGGACATAGAGTGGCTTTGGAGAGTGGCTTTGGAGAGTGGCTTTGGACAGTGGCTTTGGACATAGAGTGGCTTTGGACTGTGGCTTTAGGAGAGTGGCTTTGGATAGTGGCTTTGGACATAGAGTGGCTTTGGAGAGTGGCTTTGGACAGTGGCTTTGGACAGTGGCTTTGGACAGTGGCTTTGGACATAGAGTGGCTTTGGAGAGTGGCTTTGGAGAGTGGCTTTGGACATTGGCTTTGGACAGTGGCTTTGGACATAGAGTGGCTTTGGAGAGTGGCTTTGGCGAGTGGCTTTGGACAGTGGCTTTGGACATAGAGTGGCTTTGGAGAGTGGCTTTAGGAGAGTGGCTTTGGACAGTGGCTTTGGACATAGAGTGGCTTTGGAGAGTGGCTTTGGACAGTGGCTTTGGACAGTGGCTTTGGACATAGAGTGGCTTTGGAGAGTGGCTTTGGAGAGTGGCTTTGGACAGTGGCTTTGGACATAGAGTGACTTTTGACAGTGGATTTGTAGAGTGGCTTTGGACAGTGGCTTTGGACATAGAGTGGCTTTGGACAGTGGCTTTGGACATAGAGTGGCTTTGGACATAGAGTGGCTTTGGACAGTGGCTTTGGAGAGTGGCTTTGGACAGTGGCTTTGGACATAGAGTGGCTTTGGACCGTGGCTTTGGAGAGTGGCTTTGGACAGTGGCTTTGGACATAGAGTGGCTTTGGACAGTGGCTTTAGACAGTGGCTTTGGAAAGTGGCTTTGGACATAGATTGGCTTTGGACAGTGGCTTTGGACATAGAGTGTCTTTGGAGAGTGGCTTTGGAGAGTGGCTTTGGACTGGCTTTGGACATAGAGTGGCTTTGGAGAGTGGCTTTGGAGATTGGCTTTGGACAGTGACTTTGGACATAGAGTGGCTTTGGAGAGTGGCTTTGGAGATTGGCTTTGGAGAGTGGCTTTGGACAGTGGCTTTGGACAGTGGCTTTGGACAGTGGCTTTGGACATAGAGTGGCTTTGGACAGTGGCTTTGGACAGTGGCTTTGGACAGTGGATTTGGACATAGAGTGGCTTTGGACAGTGGCTTTGGACAGTGGCTTTGGACAGTGGCTTTGGACAGTGGATTTGGACATAGAGTGGCTTTGGACTGTGGCTTTGGACAGTGGCTTTGGACAGTGACTTTGGACATAGAGAGGCTGTGGACAGTGGCTTTGGACAGTGGCTTTGGACAGTAGATTTGGACATAGAGTGGCTTTGGACAGTGGCTTTGGACAGTGGTTTGGACAGTGGCTTTGGACAGTGGCTTTGGACAGTGGCTTTGGACAGTGGCTTTAGACATAGAGTGGCTTTGGACATACAGTGGCTTTGGACAGTGGCTTTGGACATACAGTGGCTTTGGACATACAGTGGCTTTGGACAGTGGCTTTGGACATACAGTGGCTTTGGATATACAGTGGCTTTGGACAGTGGCTTTGGACATAGAGTGGCTTGGAGAGTGGCTTTGGAGAGTATCATTGGACAGTTGCTTTGGACATAGAGTGGCTTTGGAGAGTGGCTTTGGACAGTGGCTTTGGACAGTGGCTTTGGACAGTGGCTTTGGACAGTGGCTTTGAACATAGAGTGGCTTTGGAGAGTGGCTTTGGACAGTGGCTTTGGACAGTGGCTTTGGACATAGAGTGGCTTTGGAGAATGGCTTTGGACAGTGGCTTTGGACAGTGGCTTTGGACAGTAGCTTTGGACATAGAGTGGCTTTGGAGAGTGGCTTTGGAGAGTGTCTTTGGACAGTGGCTTTGGACATAGAGTGGCTTTGGAGAGTGGCTTTGGAGAGTGGCTTTGGACTGTGGCTTTGGACATAGAGTGGTTTTGGAGAGTGGCTTTGGAGAGTGGCTTTGGACAGTGGCTTTGGACATAGAGTGGCTTTGGAGAGTGGCTTTGGACAGTGGCTTTGGACATAGAGTGGCTTTGGAGAGTGGCTTTGGACAGTGGCTTTGGACAGTGGCTTTGGACATAGAGTGGCTTTAGAGAGTGGCTTTGGACAGTGGCTTTGGACAGTGGCTTTGGACATAGAGTGGCTTTGGAGAGTGGCTTTGGCGAGTGGCTTTGGACAGTGGCTTTGGACATAGAGTGGCTTTGGAGAGTGGATTTAGGAGAGTGGCTTTGGACAGTGGCTTTGGACATAGAGTGGCTTTGGAGAGTGGCTTTGGACAGTGGCTTTGGACAGTGGCTTTGGACATAGAGTGGCTTTGGAGAGTGGCTTTGGAGAGTGGCTTTGGACAGTGGCTTTGGACATAGAGTGACTTTTGACAGTGGATTTGTAGAGTGGCTTTGGACAGTGGCTTTGGACATAGAGTGGCTTTGGACAGTGGCTTTGGAGAGTGGCTTTGGACAGTGGCTTTGGACATAGAGTGGCTTTGGACAGTGGCTTTGGAGAGTGGCTTTGGACAGTGGCTTTGGACATAGAGTGGCTTTGGACCGTGGCTTTGGAGAGTGGCTTTGGACAGTGGCTTTGGACATAGAGTGGCTTTGGACAGTGGCTTTAGACAGTGGCTTTGGACAGTGGCTTTGGACATAGATTGGCTTTGGACAGTGGCTTTGGACATAGAGTGTCTTTGGAGAGTGGCTTTGGAGAGTGGCTTTGGACTGGCTTTGGACATAGAGTGGCTTTGGAGAGTGGCTTTGGAGATTGGCTTTGGACAGTGACTTTGGACATAGAGTGGCTTTGGAGAGTGGCTTTGGAGATTGGCTTTGGAGAGTGGCTTTGGACAGTGGCTTTGGACAGTGGCTTTGGACAGTGGCTTTGGACATAGAGTGGCTTTGGACAGTGGCTTTGGACAGTGGCTTTGGACAGTGGATTTGGACATAGAGTGGCTTTGGACAGTGGCTTTGGACAGTGGCTTTGGACAGTGGCTTTGGACAGTGGATTTGGACATAGAGTGGCTTTGGACTGTGGCTTTGGACAGTGGCTTTGGACAGTGACTTTGGACATAGAGAGGCTGTGGACAGTGGCTTTGGACAGTGGCTTTGGACAGTAGATTTGGACATAGAGTGGCTTTGGACAGTGGCTTTGGACAGTGGTTTGGACAGTGGCTTTGGACAGTGGCTTTGGACAGTGGCTTTGGACAGTGGCTTTAGACATAGAGTGGCTTTGGACATACAGTGGCTTTGGACAGTGGCTTTGGACATACAGTGGCTTTGGACATACAGTGGCTTTGGACAGTGGCTTTGGACATACAGTGGCTTTGGATATACAGTGGCTTTGGACAGTGGCTTTGGACATAGAGTGGCTTGGAGAGTGGCTTTGGAGAGTATCATTGGACAGTTGCTTTGGACATAGAGTGGCTTTGGAGAGTGGCTTTGGACAGTGGCTTTGGACAGTGGCTTTGGACAGTGGCTTTGGACAGTGGCTTTGAACATAGAGTGGCTTTGGAGAGTGGCTTTGGACAGTGGCTTTGGACAGTGGCTTTGGACATAGAGTGGCTTTGGAGAATGGCTTTGGACAGTGGCTTTGGACAGTGGCTTTGGACAGTAGCTTTGGACATAGAGTGGCTTTGGAGAGTGGCTTTGGAGAGTGTCTTTGGACAGTGGCTTTGGACATAGAGTGGCTTTGGAGAGTGGCTTTGGAGAGTGGCTTTGGACTGTGGCTTTGGACATAGAGTGGCTTTGGAGAGTGGCTTTGGAGAGTGGCTTTGGACAGTGGCTTTGGACATAGAGTGGCTTTGGAGAGTGGCTTTGGACAGTGGCTTTGGACATAGAGTGGCTTTGGAGAGTGGCTTTGGACAGTGGCTTTGGACAGTGGCTTTGGACATAGAGTGGCTTTAGAGAGTGGCTTTGGACAGTGGCTTTGGACAGTGGCTTTGGACATAGAGTGGCTTTGGAAAATGGCTTTGGAGAGTGTCTTTGGAGAGTGGCTTTGGACATAGAGTGGCTTTGGAGAATGGCTTTGGACAGTGGCTTTGGACAGTGGCTTTGGACAGCAGCTTTGGACATAGAGTGGCTTTGGAGAGTGGCTTTGGACAGTGGCTTTGGACAGTGGCTTTGGACTGTGGCTTTGGACAGTGGCTTTGGACAGTGACTTTGGACATAGAGAGGCTGTGGACAGTGGCTTTGGTCAGTGGCTTTGGACAGTAGATTTGGACATAGAGTGGCTTTGGACAGTGGCTTTGGACAGTGGCTTTGGACAGTGGCTTTGGACAGTGGCTTTGGACATAGAGTGGCTTTGGACATACAGTGGCTTTGGACAGTGGCTTTGGACATACAGTGGCTTTGGACATACAGTGGCTTTGGACAGTTGCTTTGGACATACAGTGGCTTTGTATATACAGTGGCTTTGGACAGTGGCTTTGGACATAGAGTGGCTTGGAGAGTGGCTTTGGAGAGTGTCATTGGACAGTTGCTTTGGACATAGAGTGGCTTTGGGGAGTGGCTTTGGACAGTGGCTTTGGACAGTGGCTTTGGACAGTGGCTTTGGACAGTGGCTTTGAACATAGAGTGGCTTTGGAGAGTGGCTTTGAACAGTGGCTTTGGACAGTGGCTTTGGACATAGAGTGGCTTTGGAGAATGGCTTTGGACAGTGGCTTTGGACAGTGGCTTTGGACAGTAGCTTTGGACATAGAGTGGCTTTGGAGAGTGGCTTTGGAGAGTGTCTTTGGACAGTGGCTTTGGACATAGAGTGGCTTTGTAGAGTGGCTTTGGAGAGTGGCTTTGGACAGTGGCTTTGGACATAGAGTGGCTTTGGAGAGTGGCTTTGGAGAGTGGCTTTGGACAGTGGCTTTGGACATAGAGTGGCTTTGGAGATTGGCTTTGGACAGTGGCTTTGGACATAGAGTGGCTTTGGAGAGTGGCTTTGGACAGTGGCTTTGGATAGTGGCTTTGGACATAGAGTGGCTTTGGAGAGTGGCTTTGGACAGTGGCTTTGGACAGTGGCTTTGGACATAGAGTGGCTTTGGAAAATGGCTTTGTAGAGTGTCTTTGGAGAGTGGCTTTGGACATAGAGTGGCTTTGGAGAGTGGCTTTGGACAGTGGCTTTGGATAGTGGCTTTGGACATAGAGTGGCTTTGGAGAGTGGCTTTGGAGAGTGGCTTTGGATAGTGGCTTTGGACATAGAGTGGCTTTGGAGAGTGGCTTTGGACAGTGGCTTTGGACAGTGGCTTTGGACAGTGGCTTTGGACATAGAGTGGCTTTGGAGAGTGGCTTTGGAGAGTGGCTTTGGACATTGGCTTTGGACAGTGGCTTTGGACATAGAGTGGCTTTGGAGAGTGGCTTTGGCGAGTGGCTTTGGACAGTGGCTTTGGACATAGAGTGGCTTTGGACAGTGGCTTTAGGAGAGTGGCTTTGGATAGTGGCTTTGGACATAGAGTGGCTTTGGAGAGTGGCTTTGGACAGTGGCTTTGGACAGTGGCTTTGGACATAGAGTGGCTTTGGAGAGTGGCTTTGGAGAGTGGCTTTGGACAGTGGCTTTGGACATAGAGTGACTTTTGACAGTAGATTTGTAGAGTGGCTTTGGACAGTGGCTTTGGACATAGAGTGGCTTTGGACAGTGGCTTTGGAGAGTGGCTTTGGACAGTGGCTTTGGACATAGAGTGGCTTTGGACAGTGGCTTTGGCGAGTGGCTTTGGACAGTGGCTTTGGACATAGAGTGGCTTTGGACCGTGGCTTTGGAGAGTGGCTTTGGACAGTGGCTTTGGACATAGAGTGGCTTTGGACAGTGGCTTTAGACAGTGGCTTTGGACAGTGGCTTTGGACATAGATTGGCTTTGGACAGTGGCTTTGGACATAGAGTGTCTTTGGAGAGTGGCTTTGGAGAGTGGCTTTGGACTGGCTTTGGACATAGAGTGGCTTTGGAGAGTGGCTTTGGAGATTGGCTTTGGACAGTGACTTTGGACATAGAGTGGCTTTGGAGAGTGGCTTTGGAGATTGGCTTTGGACATAGAGTGGCTTTGGACATAGAGTGGCTTTGGAGAGTGGCTTTGGACAGTAGCTTTGGACAGTGGCTTTGGACAGTGGCTTTGGACATAGAGTGGCTTTGGACAGTGGCTTTGGACAGTGGCTTTGGACAGTGGATTTGGACATAGAGTGGCTTTGGACAGTGGCTTTGGACAGTGGCTTTGGACAGTGGCTTTGGACAGTGGATTTGGACATAGAGAATAGCTTTGGACTGTGGCTTTGGACAGTGGCTTTGGACAGTGACTTTGGACATAGAGAGGCTGTGGACAGTGGCTTTGGACAGTGGCTTTGGACAGTAGATTTGGACATAGAGTGGCTTTGGACAGTGGCTTTGGACAGTGGCTTTGGACAGTGGCTTTGGACAGTGGCTTTGGACAGTGGCTTTGGACAGTGGCTTTAGACATAGCGTGGCTTTGGACAAACAGTGGCTTTGGACAGTGGCTTTGGACATACAGTGGCTTTGGACATACAGTGGCTTTGGACAGTGGCTTTGGACATACAGTGACTTTGGATATACATTGGCTTTGGACAGTGGCTTTGGACATAGAGTGGCTTGGAGAGTGGCTTTGGAGAGTATCATAGGACAGTTGCTTTGGACATAGAGTGGCTTTGGAGAGTGGCTTTGGACAGTGGCTTTGGACAGTGGCTTTGGACAGTGGCTTTGGACAGTGGCTTTGAACATAGAGTGGCTTTGGAGAGTGGCTTTGGACAGTGGCTTTGGACAGTGGCTTTGGACATAGAGTGGCTTTGGAGAATGGCTTTGGACAGTGGCTTTGGATAGTGGCTTTGGAGAGTAGCTTTGGACATAGAGTGGCTTTGGAGAGTGGCTTTGGAGAGTGTCTTTGGACAGTGGCTTTGGACATAGAGTGGCTTTGGAGAGTGGCTTTGGAGAGTGGCTTTGGACTGTGGCTTTGGACATAGAGTGGCTTTGGAGAGTGGCTTTGGAGAGTGGCTTTGGACTGTGGCTTTGGACATAGAGTGGCTTTGGAGAGTGGCTTTGGACAGTAGCCTTGGACATAGAGTGGCTTTGGAGAGTGGCTTTGGACAGTGGCTTTGGACAGTGGCTTTGGACATAGAGTGGCTTTGGAAAGTGGCTTTGGACAGTGGCTTTGGACAGTGGCTTTGGACATAGAGTGGCTTTGGAAAATGGCTTTGGAGAGTGTCTTTGGAGAGTGGCTTTGGACATAGAGTGGCTTTGGAGAGTGGCTTTGGACAGTGGCTTTGGACAGTGGCTTTGGACATAGAGTGGCTTTGGAGAGTGGCTTTGGAGAGTGGCTTTGGACAGTGGCTTTGGACATAGAGTGGCTTTGGACTGTGGCTTTAGGAGAGTGGCTTTGGACAGTGGCTTTGGACATAGAGTGGCTTTGGAGAGTGGCTTTGGACAGTGGCTTTGGACAGTAGCTTTGGACATAGAGTTGCTTTGGAAATTGGCTTTGGCGAGTGGCTTTGGACAGTGGCTTTGGACATAGAGTGGCTTTGGACAGTGGCTTTAGGAGAGTGGCTTTGGACAGTGGCTTTGGACATAGAGTGGCTTTGGAGAGTGGCTTTGGACAGTGGCTTTGGACAGTGGCTTTGGACATAAAGTGGCTTTGGAGAGTGGCTTTGGAGAGTGGCTTTGGACAGTGGCTTTGGACATAGAGTGACTTTTGACAGTGGATTTGTAGAGTGGCTTTGGACAGTGGCTTTGGACATAGAGTGGCTTTGGACAGTGGCTTTGGAGAGTGGCTTTGGACAGTGGCTTTGGACATAGAGTGGCTTTGGACAGTGGCTTTGGAGAGTGGCTTTGGACAGTGGCTTTGGGCATAGAGTGGCTTTGGACAGAGGTTTTGGACAGTGGCTTTGGACATAGAGTGGCTTTGGACAATGGCTTTGGAGAGTGGCTATGGACAGTGGCTTTGGACTTAGAGTGGCTTTGGAAAGTGGCTTTGGAGAGTGGCTTTGGACAGTGGCTTTGGACATAGAGGTGCTTTGGACAGTGGGTTTGTAGAGTGGCTTTGGACAGTGGCTTTGGACATAGAGTGGCTTTGGACAGTGGCTTTGGACAGTGGCTTAGGACATAGAGTGGTTTGGACAGTGGCTTTGGACAGTGGCTTTGGACAGTGGCTTTGTTGGACATAGAATTGCTTTGGACAGTGGCTTTGGACAGTGGCTTTGTACAGTGGCTTTGAACATATAGTGGCTTTGGACAGTGGCTTTGGACAGTGGCTATGGACAGTGGCTTTGGACATAGAGGGGCTTTAGACAGTGGCATTGGAAAGTGGCTTTGGACAGTGGCTTTAGACATAGAGTGGCTTTGGAGAGTGGCTTTCGACAGTGGCTTTGGACATTGGCTTTGGACATAGAGTGGCTTTAGAGAGTGTCTTTTGACAGTGGCTTTGGACAGTGGCTTTGGACATAGAATGGCTTTGGAGAGTGGCTTTGGACAGTGGCTTTGGACAGTGGCTTTGGACATAGAGTGGCGTTGAAGAGTGGCTTTGGAGAGTGGCTTTGGACAGTGGCTTTGGACATAGAGTGGCTTTGGAGAGTGGCTTTGGAGAGTGGTTTTGGAGAGTGGCTTTGGACATAGAGTGGCTTTGGAGAGTGGCTTTGGAGAGTGGCTTTGTACAGTGACTTTGGAGATAGAGTGGCTTTGGAGAGTGGCTTTCGACAGTGGCTTTGGACAGTTACTTTAGACATAGAGTGGCTTTGGACAGTGGCTTTGGACAGTGGCTTTGGACAGTGGCTTTAGACATAGAGTGGCTTTGGAGATTGGCTTTGGACAGTGACTTTGGACAGTGGCTTTGGACATACAGTGGCTTTGGAGAGTGGCTTTGGACAGTGGCTTTGGACATAGAGTGGCTTTGGATAGTGGCTTTGGACAGTAGCTTTGGACATAGAGTGGCTTTGGAGAGTGGCTTTGGAGAGTGTCTTTGGACAGTGGCTTTGGACATAGAGTGGCTTTGGAGAGTGGCTTTGGAGAGTGGCTTTGGACTGTGGCTTTGGACATAGAGTGGCTTTGGAGAGTGGCTTTGGAGAGTGGCTTTGGACTGTGGCTTTGGACATAGAGTGGCTTTGGAGAGTGGCTTTGGACAGTAGCCTTGGACATAGAGTGGCTTTGGAGAGTGGCTTTGGACAGTGGCTTTGGACAGTGGCTTTGGACATAGAGTGGCTTTGGAGAGTGGCTTTGGACAGTGGCTTTGGACAGTGGCTTTGGACATAGAGTGGCTTTGGAAAATGGCTTTGGAGAGTGTCTTTGGAGAGTGGCTTTGGACATAGAGTGGCTTTGGAGAGTGGCTTTGGACAGTGGCTTTGGACAGTGGCTTTGGACATAGAGGGGCTTTGTAGAGTGGCTTTGGAGAGTGGCTTTGGACAGTGGCTTTGGACATAGAGTGGCTTTGGACTGTGGCTTTAGGAGAGTGGCTTTGGACAGTGGCTTTGGACATAGAGTGGCTTTGGAGAGTGGCTTTGGACAGTGGCTTTGGACAGTAGCTTTGGACATAGAGTTGCTTTGGAAAGTGGCTTTGGCGAGTGGCTTTGGACAGTGGCTTTGGACATAGAGTGGCTTTGGACAGTGGCTTTAGGAGAGTGGCTTTGGACAGTGGCTTTGGACATAGAGTGGCTTTGGAGAGTGGCTTTGGACAGTGGCTTTGGACAGTGGCTTTGGACATAAAGTGGCTTTGGAGAGTGGCTTTGGAGAGTGGCTTTGGACAGTGGCTTTGGACATAGAGTGGCTTTGGACAGTGGCTTTGGAGAGTGGCTTTGGACAGTGGCTTTGGACATAGAGTGGCTTTGGACAGTGGCTTTGGAGAGTGGCTTTGGACAGTGGCTTTGGGCATAGAGTGGCTTTGGACAGAGGTTTTGGACAGTGGCTTTGGACATAGAGTCTCTTTGGACAGTGGCTTTGGAGAGTGGCTATGGACAGTGGCTTTGGACTTAGAGTGGCTTTGGAAAGTGGCTTTGGAGAGTGGCTTTGGACAGTGGCTTTGGACATAGAGGGGCTTTGGACAGTGGGTTTGTAGAGTGGCTTTGGACAGTGGCTTTGGACATAGAGTGGCTTTGGACAGTGGCTTTGGACAGTGGCTTAGGACATAGAGTGGTTTGGACAGTGGCTTTGGACAGTGGCTTTGGACAGTGGCTTTGTTGGACATAGAATTGCTTTGGACAGTGGCTTTGGACAGTGGCTTTTTACAGTGGCTTTGAACATATAGTGGCTTTGGACAGTGGCTTTGGACAGTGGCTATGGACAGTGGCTTTGGACATAGAGGGGCTTTAGACAGTGGCATTGGAAAGTGGCTTTGGACAGTGGCTTTAGACATAGAGTGGCTTTGGAGAGTGGCTTTCGACAGTGGCTTTGGACATTGGCTTTGGACATAGAGTGGCTTTAGAGAGTGTCTTTGGACAGTGGCTTTGGACAGTGGCTTTGGACATAGAATGGCTTTGGAGAGTGGCTTTGGACAGTGGCTTTGGACATAAAGTGGCTTTGGAGAGTGGCTTTGGAGAGTGGCTTTGGATAGTGGCTTTGGACATAGAGTGGCTTTGGAGAATGGCTTTGGAGAGTGGCTTTGTACAGTGGCTTTGGAGATAGAGTGGCTTTGGAGAGTAGCTTTCGACAGTGGCTTTGGACAGTTGCTTTAGACATAGAGGGGCTTTGGACAGTGGCTTTGGACAGTGGCTTTGGACAGTGGCTTTAGACATAGAGTGGCTTTGGAGAGTGGCTTTGGACAGTGACTTTGGACAGTGGCTTTGGACATACAGTGGCTTTGGAGAGTGGCTTTGGATAGTGGCTTTGGACATAGAGTGGCTTTGGACAGTGGCTTTAGACAGTGGCTTTGGACAGTGGCTTTGGACATAGATTAGCTTTGGACAGTGTCTTTGGACATAGAGTAGCTTTGGAGAGTGGCTTTGGAGAGTGGCTTTGGACTGGCTTTGGACATAGAGTGGCTTTGGAGAGTGGCTTTGGAGATTGGCTTTGGACAGTGACTTTGGACATAGAGTGGCTTTGGAGAGTGGCTTTGGAGATTGGCTTTGGAGAGTGGCTTTGGACAGTGGCTTTGGACAGTGGCTTTGGACAGTGGCTTTGGACATAGAGTGGCTTTGGACAGTGGCTTTGGACAGTGGCTTTGGACAGTGGCTTTGGACATAGAGTGGCTTTGGACAGTGGCTTTGGACAGTGGCTTTGGACAGTGGCTTTGGACATAGAATTGCTTTGGACAGTGGCTTTGGACAGTGGCTTTGTACAGTGGCTTTGAACATATAGTGGCTTTGGACAGTGGCTTTGGACAGTGGCTATGGACAGTGGCTTTGGACATAGAGTGGCTTTAGACAGTGGCTTTGGAAAGTGGCTTTGGACAGTGGCTTTAGACATAGCGTGGCTTTGGAGAGTGGCTTTGGACAGTGGCTTTGGACATTGGCTTTGGACATAGAGTGGCTTTAGAGAGTGTCTTTGGACAGTGGCTTTGGACAGTGGCTTTGGACATAGAATGGCTTTGGAGAGTGTCTTTGGACAGTGGCTTTGGACAGTGGCTTTGGACATAGAGTGGCATTGAAGAGTGGCTTTGGAGAGTGGCTTTGGACAGTGGCTTTGGACATACAGTGGCTTTGGAGAGTGGCTTTGGAGAGTGGCTTTGGAGAGTGGCTTTGGACAGTGGCTCTGGACATAGAGTGGCTTTGGACAGTGGCTTTGGAGAGTGGCTTTGGACAGTGGCTTTGGACATAGAGTGGCTTTGGACAGTGGCTTTGGACAGTGGCTTTGGACATAGAGTGGCTTTGGATATAGAGTGGCTTTGGAGAGTGGCTTTGGACAGTGGCTTTGGACATAGAGTAGCTTTGGACAGTGGCTTTGGACAGTGGCTTTGGACAGTGGCTTTCGACAGTAGCTTTAGACAGTGGATTTGGACAGTGGCTTTGGACAGTGGCTTTGGATAGTGGCTTTGGACATAGAGTGGCTTTGGACTGTTGCTTTGGAAAGTGGCTTTGGACAGTGACTTTGGACATAGAGAGGCTGTGGACAGTGGCTTTGGACAGTGGTTTTGGACAGTGGATTTGGACATAGATGGCTTTGGACAGTGGCTTTGGACAGTGGCTTTGGACAGTGGCTTTGGACAGTGGCTTTGGACAGTGGCTTTGGACATAGAGTGTCTTTGGACAGTGGCTTTGGACAGTGGCTTTGGACATAGAGTGGCTTTGGAGAGTGGCTTTGGAGAGTGGCTTTGGACATTGGCTTTGGACAGTGGCTTTGGACATAGAGTGGCTTTGGAGAGTGGCTTTGGAGAGTGGCTTTGGACAGTGGCTTTGGACATAGAGTGGCTTTGGACAGTGGCTTTAGGAGAGTGGCTTTGGACAGTGGTTTTGGACATAGAGTGGCTTTGGACAGTGGCTTTGGAGAGTGGCTTTGGACAGTGGGTTTGGACATAGAGTGGCTTTGGAGAGTGGCTTTGGAGAGTGGCTTTGGACAGTGGCTTTGGAAATAGAGTGACTTTCGACAGTGGCTTTGTAGAGTGGCTTTGGACAGTGGCTTTGGACATAGATTGGCTTTGGACAGTGGCTTTGGAGAGTGGCTTTGGACAGTGGCTTTGGACATAGAGTGGCTTTGGGCAGTGGCTTTGGAGAGTGGCTTTGGACAGTGGCTTTGGACAGTAGCTTTGGACATAAAGTGGCTTTGGACAGTGGCTTTGGACAGTGGCTTTGGACAGTGGCTTTGGACATAGAGTGGCTTTGGACATAGAGTGGCTTTAGAGAGTGGCTTAGGACAGTGGCTTTGGACATAGAGTAGCTTTGGACAGTGGCTTTGGACAGTGGCTTTGGACAGTGGCTTTCGACAGTGGCTTTGGACAGTGGATTTGGACAGTGGCTTTGGACAGTGGCTTTGGACATAGATTTGCTTTGGACAGTGGCTTTGGACAGTGGCTTTGTACAATGGCTTTGAACATATAGTGGCTTTGGACAGTGGCTTTCGACAGTGGCTATGGACAGTGGCTTTGGACATAGAGGGGCTTTAGACAGTGGCTTTGGAAAGTGGCTTTGGACAGTGGCTTTAGACATAGAGTGGCTTTGGAGAGTGGCTTTGGACAGTGGCTTTGGACATTGGCTTTGGACATAGAGTGGCTTTAGAGAGTGTCTTTGGACAGTGGCTTTGGACAGTGGCTTTGGACATAGAATGGCTTTGGAGAGTGGCTTTGGACAGTGGCTTTGGACAGAATCTTTGGACATAGAGTGGCTTTGAAGAGTGGCTTTGGAGAGTGGCTTTGGACAGTGGCTTTGGACATAGAGTGGCTTTGGAGAGTGGCTTTGGAGAGTGGCTTTGGATAGTGGCTTTGGACATAGAGTGGCTTTGGAGAATGGCTTTGGAGAGTGGCTTTGTACAGTGGCTTTGGAGATAGAGTGGCTTTGGAGAGTAGCTTTCGACAGTGGCTTTGGACAGTTGCTTTAGACATAGAGGGGCTTTGGACAGTGGCTTTGGACAGTGGCTTTGGACAGTGGCTTGAGACATAGAGTGGCTTTGGAGAGTGGCTTTGGACAGTGACTTTGGACAGTGGCTTTGGACATACAGTGGCTTTGGAGAGTGGCTTTGGATAGTGGCTTTGGACATAGAGTGGCTTTGGACAGTGGCTTTAGACAGTGGCTTTGGACAGTGGCTTTGGACATAGATTGGCTTTGGACAGTGTCTTTGGACATAGAGTGGCTTTGGAGAGTGGCTTTGGAGAGTGGCTTTGGACTGGCTTTGGACATAGAGTGGCTTTGGAGAGTGGCTTTGGAGATTGGCTTTGGACAGTGACTTTGGACATAGAGTGGCTTTGGAGAGTGGCTTTGGAGATTGGCTTTGGAGAGTGGCTTTGGACAGTGGCTTTGGACAGTGGCTTTGGACAGTGGCTTTGGACATAGAGTGGCTTTGGACAGTGTCTTTGGACAGTGGCTTTGGACAGTGGCTTTGGACATAGAGTGGCTTTGGACAGTGGCTTTGGACAGTGGCTTTGGACAGTGGCTTTGGACATAGAATTGCTTTGGACAGTGGCTTTGGACAGTGGCTTTGTACAGTGGCTTTGAACATATAGTGGCTTTGGACAGTGGCTTTGGACAGTGGCTATGGACAGTGGCTTTGGACATAGAGTGGCTTTAGACAGTGGCTTTGGAAAGTGGCTTTGGACAGTGGCTTTAGACATAGCGTGGCTTTGGAGAGTGGCTTTGGACAGTGGCTTTGGACATTGGCTTTGGACATAGAGTGGCTTTAGAGAGTGTCTTTGGACAGTGGCTTTGGACAGTGGCTTTGGACATAGAATGGCTTTGGAGAGTGGCTTTGGACAGTGGCTTTGGACAGTGGCTTTGGACATAGAGTGGCATTGAAGAGTGGCTTTGGAGAGTGGCTTTGGACAGTGGCTTTGGACATACAGTGGCTTTGGAGAGTGGCTTTGGAGAGTGGCTTTGGAGAGTGGCTTTGGACAGTGGCTCTGGACATAGAGTGGCTTTGGACAGTGGCTTTGGAGAGTGGCTTTGGACAGTGGCTTTGGACATAGAGTGGCTTTGGACAGTGGCTTTGGACAGTGGCTTTGGACAGTAGCTTTGGACATAAAGTGGCTTTGGACAGTGGCTTTGGACAGTGGCTTTGGACAGTGGCTTTGGACATAGAGTCGCTTTGGATATAGAGTGGCTTTGGAGAGTGGCTTTGGACAGTGGCTTTGGACATAGAGTAGCTTTGGACAGTGGCTTTGGACAGTGGCTTTGGACAGTGGCTTTCGACAGTAGCTTTAGACAGTGGATTTGGACAGTGGCTTTGGACAGTGGCTTTGGACAGTGGCTTTGGACATAGAGTGGCTTTGGACTGTTGCTTTGGAAAGTGGCTTTGGACAGTGACTTTGGACATAGAGAGGCTGTGGACAGTGGCTTTGGACAGTGGTTTTGGACAGTGGATTTGGACATAGATGGCTTTGGACAGTGGCTTTGGACAGTGGCTTTGGACAGTGGCTTTGGACAGTGGCTTTGGACAGTGGCTTTGGACATAGAGTGTCTTTGGACAGTGGCTTTGGACAGTGGCTTTGGACATAGAGTGGCTTTGGAGAGTGGCTTTGGAGAGTGGCTTTGGACATTGGCTTTGGACAGTGGCTTTGGACATAGAGTGGCTTTGGAGAGTGGCTTTGGAGAGTGGCTTTGGACAGTGGCTTTGGACATAGAGTGGCTTTGGACAGTGGCTTTAGGAGAGTGGCTTTGGACAGTAGTTTTGGACATAGAGTGGCTTTGGACAGTGGCTTTGGAGAGTGGCTTTGGACAGTGGGTTTGGACATAGAGTGGCTTTGGAGAGTGGCTTTGGAGAGTGGCTTTGGACAGTGGCTTTGGAAATAGAGTGACTTTCGACAGTGGCTTTGTAGAGTGGCTTTGGACAGTGGCTTTGGACATAGATTGGCTTTGGACAGTGGCTTTGGAGAGTGGCTTTGGACAGTGGCTTTGGACATAGAGTGGCTTTGGGCAGTGGCTTTGGAGAGTGGCTTTGGACAGTGGCTTTGGACAGTAGCTTTGGACATAAAGTGGCTTTGGACAGTGGCTTTGGACAGTGGCTTTGGACAGTGGCTTTGGACATAGAGTGTCTTTGGACATAGAGTGGCTTTAGAGAGTGGCTTAGGACAGTGGCTTTGGACAGTGGCTTTCGACAGTGGCTTTGGACAGTGGATTTGGACAGTGGCTTTGGACAGTGGCTTTGGACAGTGGCTTTGGACATAGAGTGGCTTTGGACTGTTGCTTTGGAAAGTGGCTTTGGACAGTGACTTTGGACATAGAGAGGCTGTGGAGAGTGGCTTTGGACAGTGGCTTTGGACAGTGGATTTGGACATAGAAGGCTTTGGACAGTGGCTTTGGACAGTGGCTTTGGACAGTGGCTTTGGACAGTGGCTTTGGACATAGTGTGGCTTTGGACATACAGTGGCTTTGGACAGTGGCTTTGGACATCCAGTGGCATTGGACATACAGTGGCTTTGGACATACAGTGGCTTTGGACAGTGGCTTTGGACATACAGTGTCTTTGGACATACAGTGACTTTGGACAGTAGCTTTGGACATACAGTGGCTTTGTACATACAGTGGCTTTGGACAGTGGCTTTAGACATACAGTAGCTTTAGACAGTGGCTTTGGACATCCAGTGGCTTTGGACATACAGTGGCTTTGGACAGTGGCTTTGGACATACAGTGGCTTTGGACATACAGTGGCTTTGGACAGTGGCTTTGGACATACAGTGGCTTTGGACATACAGTGGCATTGGGCAGTGGCTTTGGACATACAGTGGCTTTGGACAGTGGCTTTGGAGAGTGGCTTTGGACAGTGGCTTTGGACATAGGGTGGTTTAGGACAGTGGCTTTGGAGAGTGGCTTTGGACAGTGGCTTTGGACATAGAGTGGTTTAGGACAGTGGCTTTGGAGAGTGGCTTTGGACAGTGGCTTTGGACATAGAGTGGCTTTGGACAGTGGCTTTGGACAGTGGCTTTGGACAGTGGCTTTGGACATAGAGTGGCTTTGGACAGTGGCTTTGGACAGTGGCTTTGGACAGTGGCTTTGGACATAGAGTGGCTTTGGACAGTGGCTTTGGACAGTGGCTTTGGACAGTGGCTTTGGACATAGAATTGCTTTGGACAGTGGCTTTGGACAGTGGCTTTGTACAGTGGCTTTGAACATATAGTGGCTTTGGACAGTGGCTTTGGACAGTGGCTATGGACAGTGGCTTTGGACATAGAGGGACTTTAGACAGTGGCTTTGGAAAGTGGCTTTGGACAGTGGCTTTAGACATAGAGTGGCTTTGGAGAGTGGCTTTGGACAGTGGCTTTGGACATTGGCTTTGGACATAGAGTGGCTTTAGAGAGTGTCTTTGGACAGTGGCTTTGGACAGTGGCTTTGGACATAGAATGGCTTTGGAGAGTGGCTTTGGACAGTGGCTTTGGGCAGAATCTTTGGACATAGAGTGGCTTTGAAGAGTGGCTTTGGAGAGTGGCTTTGGACAGTGGCTTTGGACATAGAGTGGCTTTGGACATAGAGTGGCTTTGGAGAGTGGCTTAGGAGAGTGGCTTTGGAGAATGGCTTTGGAGAGTGGCTTTGTACAGTGGCTTTGGAGATAGAGTGGCTTTGGAGAGTAGCTTTCGACAGTGGCTTTGGACAGTTGCTTTAGACATAGAGGGGCTTTGGACAGTGGCTTTGGACAGTGGCTTTGGACAGTGGCTTTAGACATAGAGTGGCTTTGGAGAGTGGCTTTGGACAGTGACTTTGGACAGTGGCTTTGGACATACAGTGGCTTTGGAGAGTGGCTTTGGATAGTGGCTTTGGACATAGAGTGGCTTTGGACAGTGGCTTTAGACAGTGGCTTTGGACAGTGGCTTTGGACATAGATTGGCTTTGGACAGTGTCTTTGGACATAGAGTGGCTTTGGAGAGTGGCTTTGGAGAGTGGCTTTGGACTGGCTTTGGACATAGAGTGGCTTTGGAGAGTGGCTTTGGAGATTGGCTTTGGAGAGTGGCTTTGGACAGTGGCTTTGGACAGTGGCTTTTGACAGTGGCTTTGGACATAGAGTGGCTTTGGACAGTGGCTTTGGACAGTGGCTTTGGACAGTGGCTTTGGACATAGAGTGGCTTTGGACAGTGGCTTTGGACAGTGGCTTTGGACAGTGGCTTTGGACATAGAATTGTTTGGACAGTGGCTTTGGACAGTGGCTTTGTACAGTGGCTTTGAACATATAGTGGCTTTGGACAGTGGCTTTGGACAGTGGCTATGGACAGTGGCTTTGGACATTGGCTTTGGACATAGAGTGGCTTTAGAGAGTGTCTTTGGACAGTGGCTTTGGACAGTGGCTTTGGACATAGAATGGCTTTGGAGAGTGGATTTGGACAGTGGCTTTGGACGGTGGCTTTGGACATAGAGTGGCATTGAAGAGTGGCTTTGGAGAGTGGCTTTGGACAGTGGCTTTGGACATACAGTGGCTTTGGAGAGTGGCTTTGGAGAGTGGCTTTGGAGAGTGGCTTTGGACAGTGGCTTTGGACATAGAGTGGCTTTGGACAGTGGCTTTGGAGAGTGGCTTTGGACAGTGGCTTTGGACATAGAGTGGCTTTGGACAGTGGCTTTGGACAGTGGCTTTGGACAGTAGCTTTGGACATAAAGTGGCTTTGGACAGTGGCTTTGGACAGTGGCTTTGGACAGTGGCTTTGGACATAGAGTGGCTTTGGATATAGAGTGGCTTTGGAGAGTGGCTTTGGACAGTGGCTTTGGACATAGAGTAGCTTTGGACAGTGGCTTTGGACAGTGGCTTTGGACAGTGGCTTTCGACAGTGGCTTTGGACAGTGGATTTGGACAGTGGCTTTGGACAGTGGCTTTGGACAGTGGCTTTGGACATAGAGGGGCTTTAGACAGTGGCTTTGGAAAGTGGCTTTGGACAGTGGCTTTAGACATAGAGTGGCTTTGGAGAGTGGCTTTGGACAGTGGCTTTGGACAGTGGATTTGGACATAGATGGCTTTGGACAGTGGCTTTGGACAGTGGCTTTGGACAGTTGCTTTGGACAGTGGCTTTGGACAGTGGCTTTGGACATAGAGTGTCTTTGGACATACAGTGGCTTTAGACAGTGGATTTGGACATACAGTGGCTTTGGACAGTAGCTTTGGACATACAGTGGCTTTGTACATACAGTGGCTTTGGACAGTTGCTTTGGACATACAGTAGCTTTAGACAGTGGCTTTGGACATACAGTGGCTTTGGACATACAGTGGCTTTGGACAGTGGCTTTGGACATACAGTGGCTTTGGACATACAGTGGCTTTGGATAGTGGCTTTGGACATACAGTGGCTTTGGACATACAGTGGCTTTGGGCAGTGGCTTTGGCCATACAGTGGCTTTGGACAGTGGCTTTGGAGAGTGGCTTTGGACAGTGGCTTTGGACATAGAGTGGTTTAGGACAGTGGCTTTGGAGAGTGGCTTTGGACAGTGGCTTTGGACAGTGGCTTTGGACATAGAGTGGCTTTGGACAGTGGCTTTGGACAGTGGCTTTGGACAGTGGCTTTGTACATAGAGTGGCTTTGGACAGTGGCTTTGGACAGTGGCTTTGGACAGTGGCTTTGGACATAGAATTGCTTTGGACAGTGGCTTTGGACAGTGGCTTTGTACAGTGGCTTTGAACATATAGTGGCTTTGGACAGTGGCTTTGGACAGTGGCTATGGACAGTGGCTTTGGACATAGAGGGGCTTTAGACAGTGGCTTTGGAAAGTGGCATTGGACAGTGGCTTTGGACAGTGGCTTTGGACATAGATTGGCTTTGGACAGTGGCTTTGGACATAGAGTGGCTTTGGAGAGTGGCTTTGGAGAGTGGCTTTGGACATTGGCTTTGGACAGTGGCTTTGGACATAGAGTGGCTTTGGAGAGTGGCTTTGGAGAGTGGCTTTGGACAGTGGCTTTGGACATAGAGTGGCTTTGGACAGTGGCTTTAGGAGAGTGGCTTTGGACAGTGGTTTTGGACATAGAGTGGCTTTGGACAGTGGCTTTGGAGAGTGGCTTTGGACAGTGGGTTTGGACATAGAGTGGCTTTGGAGAGTGGCTTTGGAGAGTGGCTTTGGACAGTGGCTTTGGAAATAGAGTGACTTTCGACAGTGGCTTTGTAGAGTGGCTTTGGACAGTGGCTTTGGACATAGATTGGCTTTGGACAGTGGCTTTGGAGAGTGGCTTTGGACAGTGGCTTTGGACATAGAGTGGCTTTGGGCAGTGGCTTTGGAGAGTGGCTTTGGACAGTGGCTTTGGACAGTAGCTTTGGACATAAAGTGGCTTTGGACAGTGGCTTTGGACAGTGGCTTTGGACAGTGGCTTTGGACATAGAGTGGCTTTGGACATAGAGTGGCTTTAGAGAGTGGCTTATGACAGTGGCTTTGGACATAGAGTAGCTTTGGACAGTGGCTTTGGACAGTGGCTTTGGACAGTGGCTTTCGACAGTGGCTTTGGACAGTGGATTTGGACAGTGGCTTTGGACAGTGGCTTTGGACATAGATTTGCTTTGGACAGTGGCTTTGGACTGTGGCTTTGTACAGTGGCTTTGAACATATAGTGGCTTTGGACAGTGGCTTTGGACAGTGGCTATGGACAGTGGCTTTGGACATAGAGGGGCTTTAGACAGTGGCTTTGGAAAGTGGCTTTGGACAGTGGCTTTAGACATAGAGTGGCTTTGGAGAGTGGCTTTGGACAGTGGCTTTGGACATTGGCTTTGGACATAGAGTGGCTTTAGAGAGTGTCTTTGGACAGTGGCTTTGGACAGTGGCTTTGGACATAGAATGGCTTTGGAGAGTGGCTTTGGACAGTGGCTTTGGACAGAATCTTTGGACATAGAGTGGCTTTGAAGAGTGGCTTTGGAGAGTGGCTTTGGAGAGTGGCTTTGGACAGTGGCTTTGGACATAGAGTGGCTTTGGAGAGTGGCTTTGGAGAGTGGCTTTGGATAGTGACTTTGGACATAGAGTGGCTTTGGAGAATGGCTTTGTAGAGTGGCTTTGTACAGTGGCTTTGGAGATAGAGTGGCTTTGGAGAGTAGCTTTGGAATGGCTTTGGACATAGAGTGGCTTTGAAGAGTGGCTTTGGAGATTGGCTTTGGACAGTGACTTTGGACATAGAGTGGCTTTGGATAGTGGTTTGGAGAGTGGCTTTGGACAGTGGCTTTGGACATAGAATGGCTTTGGAGAGTGGCTTTGGACAGTGGCTTTGGACAGTGGCTTTGGACATAGAGTGGCATTGAAGAGTGGCTTTGGAGAGTGGCTTTGGACAGTGGCTTTGGACATACAGTGGCTTTGGAGAGTGGCTTTGGAGAGTGGCTTTGGAGAGTGGCTTTGGACAGTGGCTCTGGACATAGAGTGGCTTTGGACAGTGGCTTTGGAGAGTGGCTTTGGACAGTGGCTTTGGACATAGAGTGGCTTTGGACAGTGGCTTTGGACAGTGGTTTTGGACAGTAGCTTTGGACATAAAGTGGCTTTGGACAGTGGCTTTGGACAGTGGCTTTGGACAGTGGCTTTGGACATAGAGTGGCTTTGGATATAGAGTGGCTTTGGAGAGTGGCTTTGGACAGTGGCTTTGGACATAGAGTAGCTTTGGACAGTGGCTTTGGACAGTGGCTTTGGACAGTGGCTTTCGACAGTAGCTTTAGACAGTGGATTTGGACAGTGGCTTTGGACAGTGGCTTTGGACAGTGGCTTTGGACATAGAGTGGCTTTGGACTGTTGCTTTGGAAAGTGGCTTTGGACAGTGACTTTGGACATAGAGAGGCTGTGGACAGTGGCTTTGGACAGTGGTTTTGGACAGTGGATTTGGACATAGATGGCTTTGGACAGTGGCTTTGGACAGTGGCTTTGGACAGTGGCTTTGGACAGTGGCTTTGGACAGTGGCTTTGGACATAGAGTGTCTTTGGACAGTGGCTTTGGACAGTGGCTTTGGACATAGAGTGGCTTTGGAGAGTGGCTTTGGAGAGTGGCTTTGGACATTGGCTTTGGACAGTGGCTTTGGACATAGAGTGGCTTTGGAGAGTGGCTTTGGAGAGTGGCTTTGGACAGTGGCTTTGGACATAGAGTGGCTTTGGACAGTGGCTTTAGGAGAGTGGCTTTGGACAGTGGTTTTGGACATAGAGTGGCTTTGGACAGTGGCTTTGGAGAGTGGCTTTGGACAGTGGGTTTGGACATAGAGTGGCTTTGGAGAGTGGCTTTGGAGAGTGGCTTTGGACAGTGGCTTTGGAAATAGAGTGACTTTCGACAGTGGCTTTGTAGAGTGGCTTTGGACAGTGGCTTTGGACATAGATTGGCTTTGGACAGTGGCTTTGGAGAGTGGCTTTGGACAGTGGCTTTGGACATAGAGTGGCTTTGGGCAGTGGCTTTGGAGAGTGGCTTTGGACAGTGGCTTTGGACAGTAGCTTTGGACATAAAGTGGCTTTGGACAGTGGCTTTGGACAGTGGCTTTGGACAGTGGCTTTGGACATAGAGTGGCTTTGGACATAGAGTGGCTTTAGAGAGTGGCTTAGGACAGTGGCTTTGGACATAGAGTAGCTTTGGACAGTGGCTTTGGACAGTGGCTTTGGACAGTGGCTTTCGACAGTGGCTTTGGACAGTGGATTTGGACAGTGGCTTTGGACAGTGGCTTTGGACATAGATTTGCTTTGGACAGTGGCTTTGGACAGTGGCTTTGTACAGTGGCTTTGAACATATAGTGGCTTTGGACAGTGGCTTTGGACAGTGGCTATGGACAGTGGCTTTGGACATAGAGGGGCTTTAGACAGTGGCTTTGGAAAGTGGCTTTGGACAGTGGCTTTAGACATAGAGTGGCTTTGGAGAGTGGCTTTGGACAGTGGCTTTGGACATTGGCTTTGGACATAGAGTGGCTTTAGAGAGTGTCTTTGGACAGTGGCTTTGGACAGTGGCTTTGGACATAGAATGGCTTTGGAGAGTGGCTTTGGACAGTGGCTTTGGACAGAATCTTTGGACATAGAGTGGCTTTGAAGAGTGGCTTTGGAGAGTGGCTTTGGACAGTGGCTTTGGACATAGAGTGGCTTTGGAGAGTGGCTTTGGAGAGTGGCTTTGGATAGTGGCTTTGGACATAGAGTGGCTTTGGAGAATGGCTTTGGAGAGTGGCTTTGTACAGTGGCTTTGGAGATAGAGTGGCTTTGGAGAGTAGCTTTCGACAGTGGCTGGACAGTTGCTTTAGACATAGAGGGGCTTTGGACAGTGGCTTTGGACAGTGGCTTTGGACAGTGGCTTTAGACATAGAGTGGCTTTGGAGAGTGGCTTTGGACAGTGACTTTGGACAGTGGCTTTGGACATACAGTGGCTTTGGAGAGTGGCTTTGGATAGTGGCTTTGGACATAGAGTGGCTTTGGACAGTGGCTTTAGACAGTGGCTTTGGACAGTGGCTTTGGACATAGATTGGCTTTGGACAGTGTCTTTGGACATAGAGTGGCTTTGGAGAGTGGCTTTGGAGAGTGGCTTTGGACTGGCTTTGGACATAGAGTGGCTTTGGAGAGTGGCTTTGGAGATTGGCTTTGGACAGTGACTTTGGACATAGAGTGGCTTTGGAGAGTGGCTTTGGAGATTGGCTTTGGAGAGTGGCTTTGGACAGTGGCTTTGGACAGTGGCTTTGGACAGTGGCTTTGGACATAGAGTGGCTTTGGACAGTGGCTTTGGACAGTAGCTTTGGACAGTGGCTTTGGACATAGAGTGGCTTTGGACAGTGGCTTTGGACAGTGGCTTTGGACAGTGGCTTTGGACATAGAATTGCTTTGGACAGTGGCTTTGGACAGTGGCTTTGTACAGTGGCTTTGAAAATATAGTGGCTTTGGACAGTGGCTTTGGACAGTGGCTATGGACAGTGGCTTTGGACATAGAGTGGCTTTAGACAGTGGCTTTGGAAAGTGGCTTTGGACAGTGGCTTTAGACATAGCGTGGCTTTGGAGAGTGGCTTTGGACAGTGGCTTTGGACATTGGCTTTGGACATAGAGTGGCTTTAGAGAGTGTCTTTGGACAGTGGCTTTGGACAGTGGCTTTGGACATAGAATGGCTTTGGAGAGTGGCTTTGGACAGTGGCTTTGGACAGTGGCTTTGGACATAGAGTGGCATTGAAGAGTGGCTTTGGAGAGTGGCTTTGGACAGTGGCTTTGGACATACAGTGGCTTTGGAGAGTGGCTTTGGAGAGTGGCTTTGGAGAGTGGCTTTGGACAGTGGCTCTGGACATAGAGTGGCTTTGGACAGTGGCTTTGGAGAGTGGCTTTGGACAGTGGCTTTGGACATAGAGTGGCTTTGGACAGTGGCTTTGGACAGTGGCTTTGGACAGTAGCTTTGGACATAAAGTGGCTTTGGACAGTGGCTTTGGACAGTGGCTTTGGACAGTGGCTTTGGACATAGAGTCGCTTTGGATATAGAGTGGCTTTGGAGAGTGGCTTTGGACAGTGGCTTTGGACATAGAGTAGCTTTGGACAGTGGCTTTGGACAGTGGCTTTGGACAGTGGCTTTCGACAGTAGCTTTAGACAGTGGATTTGGACAGTGGCTTTGGACAGTGGCTTTGGACAGTGGCTTTGGACATAGAGTGGCTTTGGACTGTTGCTTTGGAAAGTGGCTTTGGACAGTGACTTTGGACATAGAGAGGCTGTGGACAGTGGCTTTGGACAGTGGTTTTGGACAGTGGATTTGGACATAGATGGCTTTGGACAGTGGCTTTGGACAGTGGCTTTGGACAGTGGCTTTGGACAGTGGCTTTGGACAGTGGCTTTGGACATAGAGTGTCTTTGGACAGTAGCTTTGGACAGTGGCTTTGGACATAGAGTGGCTTTGGAGAGTGGCTTTGGAGAGTGGCTTTGGACATTGGCTTTGGACAGTGGCTTTGGACATAGAGTGGCTTTGGAGAGTGGCTTTGGAGAGTGGCTTTGGACAGTGGCTTTGGACATAGAGTGGCTTTGGACAGTGGCTTTAGGAGAGTGGCTTTGGACATAGAGTGGCTTTGGACAGTGGCTTTGGAGAGTGGCTTTGGACAGTGGGTTTGGACATAGAGTGGCTTTGGAGAGTGGCTTTGGAGAGTGGCTTTGGACAGTGGCTTTGGAAATAGAGTGACTTTCGACAGTGGCTTTGTAGAGTGGCTTTGGACAGTGGCTTTGGACATAGATTGGCTTTGGACAGTGGCTTTGGAGAGTGGCTTTGGACAGTGGCTTTGGACATAGAGTGGCTTTGGGCAGTGGCTTTGGAGAGTGGCTTTGGACAGTGGCTTTGGACAGTAGCTTTGGACATAAAGTGGCTTTGGACAGTGGCTTTGGACAGTGGCTTTGGACAGTGGCTTTGGACATAGAGTGGCTTTGGACATAGAGTGGCTTTAGAGAGTGGCTTAGGACAGTGGCTTTGGACATAGAGTAGCTTTGGACAGTGGCTTTGGACAGTGGCTTTGGACAGTGGCTTTCGACAGTGGCTTTGGACAGTGGATTTGGACAGTGGCTTTGGACAGTGGCTTTGGACAGTGGCTTTGGACCTAGAGTGGCTTTGGACTGTTGCTTTGGAAAGTGGCTTTGGACAGTGACTTTGGACATAGAGAGGCTGTGGAGAGTGGCTTTGGACAGTGGCTTTGGACAGTGGATTTGGACATAGAAGGCTTTGGACAGTGGCTTTGGACAGTGGCTTTGGACAGTGGCTTTGGACAGTGGCTTTGGACATAGAGTGGCTTTGGACATACAGTGGCTTTGGACAGTGGCTTTGGACATCCAGTGGCATTGGACATACAGTGGCTTTGGACATACAGTGGCTTTGGACAGTGGCTTTGGACATACAGTGTCTTTGGACATACAGTGACTTTGGACAGTAGCTTTGGACATACAGTGGCTTTGTACATACAGTGGCTTTGGACAGTGGCTTTAGACATACAGTAGCTTTAGACAGTGGCTTTGGACATCCAGTGGCTTTGGACATACAGTGGCTTTGGACAGTGGCTTTGGACATACAGTGGCTTTGGACATACAGTGGCTTTGGACAGTGGCTTTGGACATACAGTGGCTTTGGACATACAGTGGCATTGGGCAGTGGCTTTGGACATACAGTGGCTTTGGACAGTGGCTTTGGAGAGTGGCTTTGGACAGTGGCTTTGGACATAGGGTGGTTTAGGACAGTGGCTTTGGAGAGTGGCTTTGGACAGTGGCTTTGGACATAGAGTGGTTTAGGACAGTGGCTTTGGAGAGTGGCTTTGGACAGTGGCTTTGGACATAGAGTGGCTTTGGACAGTGGCTTTGGACAGTGGCTTTGGACAGTGGCTTTGGACATAGAGTGGCTTTGGACAGTGGCTTTGGACAGTGGCTTTGGACAGTGGCTTTGGACATAGAGTGGCTTTGGACAGTGGCTTTGGACAGTGGCTTTGGACAGTGGCTTTGGACATAGAATTGCTTTGGACAGTGGCTTTGGACAGTGGCTTTGTACAGTGGCTTTGAACATATAGTGGCTTTGGACAGTGGCTTTGGACAGTGGCTATGGACAGTGGCTTTGGACATAGAGGGACTTTAGACAGTGGCTTTGGAAAGTGGCTTTGGACAGTGGCTTTAGACATAGAGTGGCTTTGGAGAGTGGCTTTGGACAGTGGCTTTGGACATTGGCTTTGGACATAGAGTGGCTTTAGAGAGTGTCTTTGGACAGTGGCTTTGGACAGTGGCTTTGGACATAGAATGGCTTTGGAGAGTGGCTTTGGACAGTGGCTTTGGACAGAATCTTTGGACATAGAGTGGCTTTGAAGAGTGTCTTTGGAGAGTGGCTTTGGACAGTGGCTTTGGACATAGAGTGGCTTTGGACATAGAGTGGCTTTGGAGAGTGGCTTTGGAGAGTGGCTTTGGACATAGAGTGGCTTTGGAGAATGGCTTTGGAGAGTGGCTTTGTACAGTGGCTTTGGAGATAGAGTGGCTTTGGAGAGTAGCTTTCGACAGTGGCTTTGGACAGTTGCTTTAGACATAGAGGGGCTTTGGACAGTGGCTTTGGACAGTGGCTTTGGACAGTGGCTTTAGACATAGAGTGGCTTTGGAGAGTGGCTTTGGACAGTGACTTTGGACAGTGGCTTTGGACATACAGTGGCTTTGGAGAGTGGCTTTGGATAGTGGCTTTGGACATAGAGTGGCTTTGGACAGTGGCTTTAGACAGTGGCTTTGGACAGTGGCTTTGGACATAGATTGGCTTTGGACAGTGTCTTTGGACATAGAGTGGCTTTGGAGAGTGGCTTTGGAGAGTGGCTTTGGACTGGCTTTGGACATAGAGTGGCTTTGGAGAGTGGCTTTGGAGATTGGCTTTGGAGAGTGGCTTTGGACAGTGGCTTTGGAGAGTGGCTTTGGACAGTCGCTTTGGACATAGAGTGGCTTTGGACAGTGGCTTTGAAGAGTGGCTTTGGACAGTGGCTTTGGACATAGAGTGGCTTTGGACAGTGGCTTTGGACAGTGGCTTTGGACAGTGGCTTTGGACATAAAGTGGCTTTGGACAGTGGCTTTGGAGAGTGGCTTTGGACAGTGGCTTTGGACAGTGGCTTTGGACATAGAGTGACTTTGGAGAGTGGCTTTGGACAGTGGCTTTGGACAGTGGCTTTGGACATAGAGTGGCTTTGGAAAATGGCTTTGGAGAGTGTCTTTGGAGAGTGGCTTTGGACATAGAGTGGCTTTGGAGAGTGGCTTTGGACAGTGGCTTTGGACAGTGGCTTTGGACATAGAGTGGCTTTGGAGAGTGGCTTTGGAGAGTGGCTTTGGACAGTGGCTTTGGACATAGAGTGGCTTTGGACTGTGGCTTTAGGAGAGTGGCTTTGGATAGTGGCTTTGGACATAGAGTGGCTTTGGAGAGTGGCTTTGGACAGTGGCTTTGGACAGTGGCTTTGGACAGTGGCTTTGGACATAGAGTGGCTTTGGAGAGTGGCTTTGGAGAGTGGCTTTGGACATTGGCTTTGGACAGTGGCTTTGGACATAGAGTGGCTTTGGAGAGTGGCTTTGGCGAGTGGCTTTGGACAGTGGCTTTGGACATAGAGTGGCTTTGGAGAGTGGCTTTAGGAGAGTGGCTTTGGACAGTGGCTTTGGACATAGAGTGGCTTTGGAGAGTGGCTTTGGACAGTGGCTTTGGACAGTGGCTTTGGACATAGAGTGGCTTTGGAGAGTGGCTTTGGAGAGTGGCTTTGGACAGTGGCTTTGGACATAGAGTGACTTTTGACAGTGGATTTGTAGAGTGGCTTTGGACAGTGGCTTTGGACATAGAGTGGCTTTGGACAGTGGCTTTGGACATAGAGTGGCTTTGGACATAGAGTGGCTTTGGACAGTGGCTTTGGAGAGTGGCTTTGGACAGTGGCTTTGGACATAGAGTGGCTTTGGACCGTGGCTTTGGAGAGTGGCTTTGGACAGTGGCTTTGGACATAGAGTGGCTTTGGACAGTGGCTTTAGACAGTGGCTTTGGAAAGTGGCTTTGGACATAGATTGGCTTTGGACAGTGGCTTTGGACATAGAGTGTCTTTGGAGAGTGGCTTTGGAGAGTGGCTTTGGACTGGCTTTGGACATAGAGTGGCTTTGGAGAGTGGCTTTGGAGATTGGCTTTGGACAGTGACTTTGGACATAGAGTGGCTTTGGAGAGTGGCTTTGGAGATTGGCTTTGGAGAGTGGCTTTGGACAGTGGCTTTGGACAGTGGCTTTGGACAGTGGCTTTGGACATAGAGTGGCTTTGGACAGTGGCTTTGGACAGTGGCTTTGGACAGTGGATTTGGACATAGAGTGGCTTTGGACAGTGGCTTTGGACAGTGGCTTTGGACAGTGGCTTTGGACAGTGGATTTGGACATAGAGTGGCTTTGGACTGTGGCTTTGGACAGTGGCTTTGGACAGTGACTTTGGACATAGAGAGGCTGTGGACAGTGGCTTTGGACAGTGGCTTTGGACAGTAGATTTGGACATAGAGTGGCTTTGGACAGTGGCTTTGGACAGTGGTTTGGACAGTGGCTTTGGACAGTGGCTTTGGACAGTGGCTTTGGACAGTGGCTTTAGACATAGAGTGGCTTTGGACATACAGTGGCTTTGGACAGTGGCTTTGGACATACAGTGGCTTTGGACATACAGTGGCTTTGGACAGTGGCTTTGGACATACAGTGGCTTTGGATATACAGTGGCTTTGGACAGTGGCTTTGGACATAGAGTGGCTTGGAGAGTGGCTTTGGAGAGTATCATTGGACAGTTGCTTTGGACAGTGGCTTTGGACATAGAATTGCTTTGGACAGTGGCTTTGGACAGTGGCTTTGTACAGTGGCTTTGAAAATATAGTGGCTTTGGACAGTGGCTTTGGACAGTGGCTATGGACAGTGGCTTTGGACATAGAGTGGCTTTAGACAGTGGCTTTGGAAAGTGGCTTTGGACAGTGGCTTTAGACATAGCGTGGCTTTGGAGAGTGGCTTTGGACAGTGGCTTTGGACATTGGCTTTGGACATAGAGTGGCTTTAGAGAGTGTCTTTGGACAGTGGCTTTGGACAGTGGCTTTGGACATAGAATGGCTTTGGAGAGTGGCTTTGGACAGTGGCTTTGGACAGTGGCTTTGGACATAGAGTGGCATTGAAGAGTGGCTTTGGAGAGTGGCTTTGGACAGTGGCTTTGGACATACAGTGGCTTTGGAGAGTGGCTTTGGAGAGTGGCTTTGGAGAGTGGCTTTGGACAGTGGCTCTGGACATAGAGTGGCTTTGGACAGTGGCTTTGGAGAGTGGCTTTGGACAGTGGCTTTGGACATAGAGTGGCTTTGGACAGTGGCTTTGGACAGTGGCTTTGGACAGTAGCTTTGGACATAAAGTGGCTTTGGACAGTGGCTTTGGACAGTGGCTTTGGACAGTGGCTTTGGACATAGAGTCGCTTTGGATATAGAGTGGCTTTGGAGAGTGGCTTTGGACAGTGGCTTTGGACATAGAGTAGCTTTGGACAGTGGCTTTGGACAGTGGCTTTGGACAGTGGCTTTCGACAGTAGCTTTAGACAGTGGATTTGGACAGTGGCTTTGGACAGTGGCTTTGGACAGTGGCTTTGGACATAGAGTGGCTTTGGACTGTTGCTTTGGAAAGTGGCTTTGGACAGTGACTTTGGACATAGAGAGGCTGTGGACAGTGGCTTTGGACAGTGGTTTTGGACAGTGGATTTGGACATAGATGGCTTTGGACAGTGGCTTTGGACAGTGGCTTTGGACAGTGGCTTTGGACAGTGGCTTTGGACAGTGGCTTTGGACATAGAGTGTCTTTGGACAGTAGCTTTGGACAGTGGCTTTGGACATAGAGTGGCTTTGGAGAGTGGCTTTGGAGAGTGGCTTTGGACATTGGCTTTGGACAGTGGCTTTGGACATAGAGTGGCTTTGGAGAGTGGCTTTGGAGAGTGGCTTTGGACAGTGGCTTTGGACATAGAGTGGCTTTGGACAGTGGCTTTAGGAGAGTGGCTTTGGACATAGAGTGGCTTTGGACAGTGGCTTTGGAGAGTGGCTTTGGACAGTGGGTTTGGACATAGAGTGGCTTTGGAGAGTGGCTTTGGAGAGTGGCTTTGGACAGTGGCTTTGGAAATAGAGTGACTTTCGACAGTGGCTTTGTAGAGTGGCTTTGGACAGTGGCTTTGGACATAGATTGGCTTTGGACAGTGGCTTTGGAGAGTGGCTTTGGACAGTGGCTTTGGACATAGAGTGGCTTTGGGCAGTGGCTTTGGAGAGTGGCTTTGGACAGTGGCTTTGGACAGTAGCTTTGGACATAAAGTGGCTTTGGACAGTGGCTTTGGACAGTGGCTTTGGACAGTGGCTTTGGACATAGAGTGGCTTTGGACATAGAGTGGCTTTAGAGAGTGGCTTAGGACAGTGGCTTTGGACATAGAGTAGCTTTGGACAGTGGCTTTGGACAGTGGCTTTGGACAGTGGCTTTCGACAGTGGCTTTGGACAGTGGATTTGGACAGTGGCTTTGGACAGTGGCTTTGGACAGTGGCTTTGGACCTAGAGTGGCTTTGGACTGTTGCTTTGGAAAGTGGCTTTGGACAGTGACTTTGGACATAGAGAGGCTGTGGAGAGTGGCTTTGGACAGTGGCTTTGGACAGTGGATTTGGACATAGAAGGCTTTGGACAGTGGCTTTGGACAGTGGCTTTGGACAGTGGCTTTGGACAGTGGCTTTGGACATAGAGTGGCTTTGGACATACAGTGGCTTTGGACAGTGGCTTTGGACATCCAGTGGCATTGGACATACAGTGGCTTTGGACATACAGTGGCTTTGGACAGTGGCTTTGGACATACAGTGTCTTTGGACATACAGTGACTTTGGACAGTAGCTTTGGACATACAGTGGCTTTGTACATACAGTGGCTTTGGACAGTGGCTTTAGACATACAGTAGCTTTAGACAGTGGCTTTGGACATCCAGTGGCTTTGGACATACAGTGGCTTTGGACAGTGGCTTTGGACATACAGTGGCTTTGGACATACAGTGGCTTTGGACAGTGGCTTTGGACATACAGTGGCTTTGGACATACAGTGGCATTGGGCAGTGGCTTTGGACATACAGTGGCTTTGGACAGTGGCTTTGGAGAGTGGCTTTGGACAGTGGCTTTGGACAGTGGCTTTGGACAGTGGCTTTGGACATAGAGTGGCTTTGGACAGTGGCTTTGGACAGTGGCTTTGGACAGTGGATTTGGACATAGAGTGGCTTTGGACAGTGGCTTTGGACAGTGGCTTTGGACAGTGGCTTTGGACAGTGGATTTGGACATAGAGTGGCTTTGGACTGTGGCTTTGGACAGTGGCTTTGGACAGTGACTTTGGACATAGAGAGGCTGTGGACAGTGGCTTTGGACAGTGGCTTTGGACAGTAGATTTGGACATAGAGTGGCTTTGGACAGTGGCTTTGGACAGTGGTTTGGACAGTGGCTTTGGACAGTGGCTTTGGACAGTGGCTTTGGACAGTGGCTTTAGACATAGAGTGGCTTTGGACATACAGTGGCTTTGGACAGTGGCTTTGGACATACAGTGGCTTTGGACATACAGTGGCTTTGGACAGTGGCTTTGGACATACAGTGGCTTTGGATATACAGTGGCTTTGGACAGTGGCTTTGGACATAGAGTGGCTTGGAGAGTGGCTTTGGAGAGTATCATTGGACAGTTGCTTTGGACAGTGGCTTTGGACATAGAATTGCTTTGGACAGTGGCTTTGGACAGTGGCTTTGTACAGTGGCTTTGAAAATATAGTGGCTTTGGACAGTGGCTTTGGACAGTGGCTATGGACAGTGGCTTTGGACATAGAGTGGCTTTAGACAGTGGCTTTGGAAAGTGGCTTTGGACAGTGGCTTTAGACATAGCGTGGCTTTGGAGAGTGGCTTTGGACAGTGGCTTTGGACATTGGCTTTGGACATAGAGTGGCTTTAGAGAGTGTCTTTGGACAGTGGCTTTGGACAGTGGCTTTGGACATAGAATGGCTTTGGAGAGTGGCTTTGGACAGTGGCTTTGGACAGTGGCTTTGGACATAGAGTGGCATTGAAGAGTGGCTTTGGAGAGTGGCTTTGGACAGTGGCTTTGGACATACAGTGGCTTTGGAGAGTGGCTTTGGAGAGTGGCTTTGGAGAGTGGCTTTGGACAGTGGCTCTGGACATAGAGTGGCTTTGGACAGTGGCTTTGGAGAGTGGCTTTGGACAGTGGCTTTGGACATAGAGTGGCTTTGGACAGTGGCTTTGGACAGTGGCTTTGGACAGTAGCTTTGGACATAAAGTGGCTTTGGACAGTGGCTTTGGACAGTGGCTTTGGACAGTGGCTTTGGACATAGAGTCGCTTTGGATATAGAGTGGCTTTGGAGAGTGGCTTTGGACAGTGGCTTTGGACATAGAGTAGCTTTGGACAGTGGCTTTGGACAGTGGCTTTGGACAGTGGCTTTCGACAGTAGCTTTAGACAGTGGATTTGGACAGTGGCTTTGGACAGTGGCTTTGGACAGTGGCTTTGGACATAGAGTGGCTTTGGACTGTTGCTTTGGAAAGTGGCTTTGGACAGTGACTTTGGACATAGAGAGGCTGTGGACAGTGGCTTTGGACAGTGGTTTTGGACAGTGGATTTGGACATAGATGGCTTTGGACAGTGGCTTTGGACAGTGGCTTTGGACAGTGGCTTTGGACAGTGGCTTTGGACAGTGGCTTTGGACATAGAGTGTCTTTGGACAGTAGCTTTGGACAGTGGCTTTGGACATAGAGTGGCTTTGGAGAGTGGCTTTGGAGAGTGGCTTTGGACATTGGCTTTGGACAGTGGCTTTGGACATAGAGTGGCTTTGGAGAGTGGCTTTGGAGAGTGGCTTTGGACAGTGGCTTTGGACATAGAGTGGCTTTGGACAGTGGCTTTAGGAGAGTGGCTTTGGACATAGAGTGGCTTTGGACAGTGGCTTTGGAGAGTGGCTTTGGACAGTGGGTTTGGACATAGAGTGGCTTTGGAGAGTGGCTTTGGAGAGTGGCTTTGGACAGTGGCTTTGGAAATAGAGTGACTTTCGACAGTGGCTTTGTAGAGTGGCTTTGGACAGTGGCTTTGGACATAGATTGGCTTTGGACAGTGGCTTTGGAGAGTGGCTTTGGACAGTGGCTTTGGACATAGAGTGGCTTTGGGCAGTGGCTTTGGAGAGTGGCTTTGGACAGTGGCTTTGGACAGTAGCTTTGGACATAAAGTGGCTTTGGACAGTGGCTTTGGACAGTGGCTTTGGACAGTGGCTTTGGACATAGAGTGGCTTTGGACATAGAGTGGCTTTAGAGAGTGGCTTAGGACAGTGGCTTTGGACATAGAGTAGCTTTGGACAGTGGCTTTGGACAGTGGCTTTGGACAGTGGCTTTCGACAGTGGCTTTGGACAGTGGATTTGGACAGTGGCTTTGGACAGTGGCTTTGGACAGTGGCTTTGGACCTAGAGTGGCTTTGGACTGTTGCTTTGGAAAGTGGCTTTGGACAGTGACTTTGGACATAGAGAGGCTGTGGAGAGTGGCTTTGGACAGTGGCTTTGGACAGTGGATTTGGACATAGAAGGCTTTGGACAGTGGCTTTGGACAGTGGCTTTGGACAGTGGCTTTGGACAGTGGCTTTGGACATAGAGTGGCTTTGGACATACAGTGGCTTTGGACAGTGGCTTTGGACATCCAGTGGCATTGGACATACAGTGGCTTTGGACATACAGTGGCTTTGGACAGTGGCTTTGGACATACAGTGTCTTTGGACATACAGTGACTTTGGACAGTAGCTTTGGACATACAGTGGCTTTGTACATACAGTGGCTTTGGACAGTGGCTTTAGACATACAGTAGCTTTAGACAGTGGCTTTGGACATCCAGTGGCTTTGGACATACAGTGGCTTTGGACAGTGGCTTTGGACATACAGTGGCTTTGGACATACAGTGGCTTTGGACAGTGGCTTTGGACATACAGTGGCTTTGGACATACAGTGGCATTGGGCAGTGGCTTTGGACATACAGTGGCTTTGGACAGTGGCTTTGGAGAGTGGCTTTGGACAGTGGCTTTGGACATAGGGTGGTTTAGGACAGTGGCTTTGGAGAGTGGCTTTGGACAGTGGCTTTGGACATAGAGTGGTTTAGGACAGTGGCTTTGGAGAGTGGCTTTGGACAGTGGCTTTGGACATAGAGTGGCTTTGGACAGTGGCTTTGGACAGTGGCTTTGGACAGTGGCTTTGGACATAGAGTGGCTTTGGACAGTGGCTTTGGACAGTGGCTTTGGACAGTGGCTTTGGACATAGAGTGGCTTTGGACAGTGGCTTTGGACAGTGGCTTTGGACAGTGGCTTTGGACATAGAATTGCTTTGGACAGTGGCTTTGGACAGTGGCTTTGTACAGTGGCTTTGAACATATAGTGGCTTTGGACAGTGGCTTTGGACAGTGGCTATGGACAGTGGCTTTGGACATAGAGGGACTTTAGACAGTGGCTTTGGAAAGTGGCTTTGGACAGTGGCTTTAGACATAGAGTGGCTTTGGAGAGTGGCTTTGGACAGTGGCTTTGGACATTGGCTTTGGACATAGAGTGGCTTTAGAGAGTGTCTTTGGACAGTGGCTTTGGACAGTGGCTTTGGACATAGAATGGCTTTGGAGAGTGGCTTTGGACAGTGGCTTTGGACAGAATCTTTGGACATAGAGTGGCTTTGAAGAGTGTCTTTGGAGAGTGGCTTTGGACAGTGGCTTTGGACATAGAGTGGCTTTGGACATAGAGTGGCTTTGGAGAGTGGCTTTGGAGAGTGGCTTTGGACATAGAGTGGCTTTGGAGAATGGCTTTGGAGAGTGGCTTTGTACAGTGGCTTTGGAGATAGAGTGGCTTTGGAGAGTAGCTTTCGACAGTGGCTTTGGACAGTTGCTTTAGACATAGAGGGGCTTTGGACAGTGGCTTTGGACAGTGGCTTTGGACAGTGGCTTTAGACATAGAGTGGCTTTGGAGAGTGGCTTTGGACAGTGACTTTGGACAGTGGCTTTGGACATACAGTGGCTTTGGAGAGTGGCTTTGGATAGTGGCTTTGGACATAGAGTGGCTTTGGACAGTGGCTTTAGACAGTGGCTTTGGACAGTGGCTTTGGACATAGATTGGCTTTGGACAGTGTCTTTGGACATAGAGTGGCTTTGGAGAGTGGCTTTGGAGAGTGGCTTTGGACTGGCTTTGGACATAGAGTGGCTTTGGAGAGTGGCTTTGGAGATTGGCTTTGGAGAGTGGCTTTGGACAGTGGCTTTGGAGAGTGGCTTTGGACAGTCGCTTTGGACATAGAGTGGCTTTGGACAGTGGCTTTGAAGAGTGGCTTTGGACAGTGGCTTTGGACATAGAGTGGCTTTGGACAGTGGCTTTGGACAGTGGCTTTGGACATAGAGTGGCTTGGAGAGTGGCTTTGGAGAGTGTCATTGGACAGTTGCTTTGGACATAGAGTGGCTTTGGGGAGTGGCTTTGGATAGTGGCTTTGGACAGTGGCTTTGGACAGTGGCTTTGGACAGTGGCTTTGAACATAGAGTGGCTTTGGAGAGTGGCTTTGAACAGTGGCTTTGGACAGTGGCTTTGGACATAGAGTGGCTTTGGAGAATGGCTTTGGACAGTGGCTTTGGACAGTGGCTTTGGACAGTAGCTTTGGACATAGAGTGGCTTTGGAGAGTGGCTTTGGAGAGTGTCTTTGGACAGTGGCTTTGGACATAGAGTGGCTTTGGAGAGTGGCTTTGGAGAGTGGCTTTGGACAGTGGCTTTGGACATAGAGTGGCTTTGGAGAGTGGCTTTGGAGAGTGGCTTTGGACAGTGGCTTTGGACATAGAGTGGCTTTGGGGATTGGCTTTGGACAGTGGCTTTGGACATAGAGTGGCTTTGGAGAGTGGCTTTGGACAGTGGCTTTGGACAGTGGCTTTGGACATAGAGTGACTTTGGAGAGTGGCTTTGGACAGTGGCTTTGGACAGTGGCTTTGGACATAGAGTGGCTTTGGAAAATGGCTTTGGAGAGTGTCTTTGGAGAGTGGCTTTGGACATAGAGTGGCTTTGGAGAGTGGCTTTGGACAGTGGCTTTGGACAGTGGCTTTGGACATAGAGTGGCTTTGGAGAGTGGCTTTGGAGAGTGGCTTTGGACAGTGGCTTTGGACATAGAGTGGCTTTGGACTGTGGCTTTAGGAGAGTGGCTTTGGATAGTGGCTTTGGACATAGAGTGGCTTTGGAGAGTGGCTTTGGACAGTGGCTTTGGACAGTGGCTTTGGACAGTGGCTTTGGACATAGAGTGGCTTTGGAGAGTGGCTTTGGAGAGTGGCTTTGGACATTGGCTTTGGACAGTGGCTTTGGACATAGAGTGGCTTTGGAGAGTGGCTTTGGCGAGTGGCTTTGGACAGTGGCTTTGGACATAGAGTGGCTTTGGAGAGTGGCTTTAGGAGAGTGGCTTTGGACAGTGGCTTTGGACATAGAGTGGCTTTGGAGAGTGGCTTTGGACAGTGGCTTTGGACAGTGGCTTTGGACATAGAGTGGCTTTGGAGAGTGGCTTTGGAGAGTGGCTTTGGACAGTGGCTTTGGACATAGAGTGACTTTTGACAGTGGATTTGTAGAGTGGCTTTGGACAGTGGCTTTGGACATAGAGTGGCTTTGGACAGTGGCTTTGGACATAGAGTGGCTTTGGACATAGAGTGGCTTTGGACAGTGGCTTTGGAGAGTGGCTTTGGACAGTGGCTTTGGACATAGAGTGGCTTTGGACCGTGGCTTTGGAGAGTGGCTTTGGACAGTGGCTTTGGACATAGAGTGGCTTTGGACAGTGGCTTTAGACAGTGGCTTTGGAAAGTGGCTTTGGACATAGATTGGCTTTGGACAGTGGCTTTGGACATAGAGTGTCTTTGGAGAGTGGCTTTGGAGAGTGGCTTTGGACTGGCTTTGGACATAGAGTGGCTTTGGAGAGTGGCTTTGGAGATTGGCTTTGGACAGTGACTTTGGACATAGAGTGGCTTTGGAGAGTGGCTTTGGAGATTGGCTTTGGAGAGTGGCTTTGGACAGTGGCTTTGGACAGTGGCTTTGGACAGTGGCTTTGGACATAGAGTGGCTTTGGACAGTGGCTTTGGACAGTGGCTTTGGACAGTGGATTTGGACATAGAGTGGCTTTGGACAGTGGCTTTGGACAGTGGCTTTGGACAGTGGCTTTGGACAGTGGATTTGGACATAGAGTGGCTTTGGACTGTGGCTTTGGACAGTGGCTTTGGACAGTGACTTTGGACATAGAGAGGCTGTGGACAGTGGCTTTGGACAGTGGCTTTGGACAGTAGATTTGGACATAGAGTGGCTTTGGACAGTGGCTTTGGACAGTGGTTTGGACAGTGGCTTTGGACAGTGGCTTTGGACAGTGGCTTTGGACAGTGGCTTTAGACATAGAGTGGCTTTGGACATACAGTGGCTTTGGACAGTGGCTTTGGACATACAGTGGCTTTGGACATACAGTGGCTTTGGACAGTGGCTTTGGACATACAGTGGCTTTGGATATACAGTGGCTTTGGACAGTGGCTTTGGACATAGAGTGGCTTGGAGAGTGGCTTTGGAGAGTATCATTGGACAGTTGCTTTGGACATAGAGTGGCTTTGGAGAGTGGCTTTGGACAGTGGCTTTGGACAGTGGCTTTGGACAGTGGCTTTGGACAGTGGCTTTGAACATAGAGTGGCTTTGGAGAGTGGCTTTGGACAGTGGCTTTGGACAGTGGCTTTGGACATAGAGTGGCTTTGGAGAATGGCTTTGGACAGTGGCTTTGGACAGTGGCTTTGGACAGTAGCTTTGGACATAGAGTGGCTTTGGAGAGTGGCTTTGGAGAGTGTCTTTGGACAGTGGCTTTGGACATAGAGTGGCTTTGGAGAGTGGCTTTGGAGAGTGGCTTTGGACTGTGGCTTTGGACATAGAGTGGTTTTGGAGAGTGGCTTTGGAGAGTGGCTTTGGACAGTGGCTTTGGACATAGAGTGGCTTTGGAGAGTGGCTTTGGACAGTGGCTTTGGACATAGAGTGGCTTTGGAGAGTGGCTTTGGACAGTGGCTTTGGACAGTGGCTTTGGACATAGAGTGGCTTTAGAGAGTGGCTTTGGACAGTGGCTTTGGACAGTGGCTTTGGACATAGAGTGGCTTTGGAGAGTGGCTTTGGCGAGTGGCTTTGGACAGTGGCTTTGGACATAGAGTGGCTTTGGAGAGTGGATTTAGGAGAGTGGCTTTGGACAGTGGCTTTGGACATAGAGTGGCTTTGGAGAGTGGCTTTGGACAGTGGCTTTGGACAGTGGCTTTGGACATAGAGTGGCTTTGGAGAGTGGCTTTGGAGAGTGGCTTTGGACAGTGGCTTTGGACATAGAGTGACTTTTGACAGTGGATTTGTAGAGTGGCTTTGGACAGTGGCTTTGGACATAGAGTGGCTTTGGACAGTGGCTTTGGAGAGTGGCTTTGGACAGTGGCTTTGGACATAGAGTGGCTTTGGACAGTGGCTTTGGAGAGTGGCTTTGGACAGTGGCTTTGGACATAGAGTGGCTTTGGACCGTGGCTTTGGAGAGTGGCTTTGGACAGTGGCTTTGGACATAGAGTGGCTTTGGACAGTGGCTTTAGACAGTGGCTTTGGACAGTGGCTTTGGACATAGATTGGCTTTGGACAGTGGCTTTGGACATAGAGTGTCTTTGGAGAGTGGCTTTGGAGAGTGGCTTTGGACTGGCTTTGGACATAGAGTGGCTTTGGAGAGTGGCTTTGGAGATTGGCTTTGGACAGTGACTTTGGACATAGAGTGGCTTTGGAGAGTGGCTTTGGAGATTGGCTTTGGAGAGTGGCTTTGGACAGTGGCTTTGGACAGTGGCTTTGGACAGTGGCTTTGGACATAGAGTGGCTTTGGACAGTGGCTTTGGACAGTGGCTTTGGACAGTGGATTTGGACATAGAGTGGCTTTGGACAGTGGCTTTGGACAGTGGCTTTGGACAGTGGCTTTGGACAGTGGATTTGGACATAGAGTGGCTTTGGACTGTGGCTTTGGACAGTGGCTTTGGACAGTGACTTTGGACATAGAGAGGCTGTGGACAGTGGCTTTGGACAGTGGCTTTGGACAGTAGATTTGGACATAGAGTGGCTTTGGACAGTGGCTTTGGACAGTGGTTTGGACAGTGGCTTTGGACAGTGGCTTTGGACAGTGGCTTTGGACAGTGGCTTTAGACATAGAGTGGCTTTGGACATACAGTGGCTTTGGACAGTGGCTTTGGACATACAGTGGCTTTGGACATACAGTGGCTTTGGACAGTGGCTTTGGACATACAGTGGCTTTGGATATACAGTGGCTTTGGACAGTGGCTTTGGACATAGAGTGGCTTGGAGAGTGGCTTTGGAGAGTATCATTGGACAGTTGCTTTGGACATAGAGTGGCTTTGGAGAGTGGCTTTGGACAGTGGCTTTGGACAGTGGCTTTGGACAGTGGCTTTGGACAGTGGCTTTGAACATAGAGTGGCTTTGGAGAGTGGCTTTGGACAGTGGCTTTGGACAGTGGCTTTGGACATAGAGTGGCTTTGGAGAATGGCTTTGGACAGTGGCTTTGGACAGTGGCTTTGGACAGTAGCTTTGGACATAGAGTGGCTTTGGAGAGTGGCTTTGGAGAGTGTCTTTGGACAGTGGCTTTGGACATAGAGTGGCTTTGGAGAGTGGCTTTGGAGAGTGGCTTTGGACTGTGGCTTTGGACATAGAGTGGCTTTGGAGAGTGGCTTTGGAGAGTGGCTTTGGACAGTGGCTTTGGACATAGAGTGGCTTTGGAGAGTGGCTTTGGACAGTGGCTTTGGACATAGAGTGGCTTTGGAGAGTGGCTTTGGACAGTGGCTTTGGACAGTGGCTTTGGACATAGAGTGGCTTTAGAGAGTGGCTTTGGACAGTGGCTTTGGACAGTGGCTTTGGACATAGAGTGGCTTTGGAAAATGGCTTTGGAGAGTGTCTTTGGAGAGTGGCTTTGGACATAGAGTGGCTTTGGAGAATGGCTTTGGACAGTGGCTTTGGACAGTGGCTTTGGACAGCAGCTTTGGACATAGAGTGGCTTTGGAGAGTGGCTTTGGACAGTGGCTTTGGACAGTGGCTTTGGACTGTGGCTTTGGACAGTGGCTTTGGACAGTGACTTTGGACATAGAGAGGCTGTGGACAGTGGCTTTGGTCAGTGGCTTTGGACAGTAGATTTGGACATAGAGTGGCTTTGGACAGTGGCTTTGGACAGTGGCTTTGGACAGTGGCTTTGGACAGTGGCTTTGGACATAGAGTGGCTTTGGACATACAGTGGCTTTGGACAGTGGCTTTGGACATACAGTGGCTTTGGACATACAGTGGCTTTGGACAGTTGCTTTGGACATACAGTGGCTTTGTATATACAGTGGCTTTGGACAGTGGCTTTGGACATAGAGTGGCTTGGAGAGTGGCTTTGGAGAGTGTCATTGGACAGTTGCTTTGGACATAGAGTGGCTTTGGGGAGTGGCTTTGGACAGTGGCTTTGGACAGTGGCTTTGGACAGTGGCTTTGGACAGTGGCTTTGAACATAGAGTGGCTTTGGAGAGTGGCTTTGAACAGTGGCTTTGGACAGTGGCTTTGGACATAGAGTGGCTTTGGAGAATGGCTTTGGACAGTGGCTTTGGACAGTGGCTTTGGACAGTAGCTTTGGACATAGAGTGGCTTTGGAGAGTGGCTTTGGAGAGTGTCTTTGGACAGTGGCTTTGGACATAGAGTGGCTTTGTAGAGTGGCTTTGGAGAGTGGCTTTGGACAGTGGCTTTGGACATAGAGTGGCTTTGGAGAGTGGCTTTGGAGAGTGGCTTTGGACAGTGGCTTTGGACATAGAGTGGCTTTGGAGATTGGCTTTGGACAGTGGCTTTGGACATAGAGTGGCTTTGGAGAGTGGCTTTGGACAGTGGCTTTGGATAGTGGCTTTGGACATAGAGTGGCTTTGGAGAGTGGCTTTGGACAGTGGCTTTGGACAGTGGCTTTGGACATAGAGTGGCTTTGGAAAATGGCTTTGTAGAGTGTCTTTGGAGAGTGGCTTTGGACATAGAGTGGCTTTGGAGAGTGGCTTTGGACAGTGGCTTTGGATAGTGGCTTTGGACATAGAGTGGCTTTGGAGAGTGGCTTTGGAGAGTGGCTTTGGATAGTGGCTTTGGACATAGAGTGGCTTTGGAGAGTGGCTTTGGACAGTGGCTTTGGACAGTGGCTTTGGACAGTGGCTTTGGACATAGAGTGGCTTTGGAGAGTGGCTTTGGAGAGTGGCTTTGGACATTGGCTTTGGACAGTGGCTTTGGACATAGAGTGGCTTTGGAGAGTGGCTTTGGCGAGTGGCTTTGGACAGTGGCTTTGGACATAGAGTGGCTTTGGACAGTGGCTTTAGGAGAGTGGCTTTGGATAGTGGCTTTGGACATAGAGTGGCTTTGGAGAGTGGCTTTGGACAGTGGCTTTGGACAGTGGCTTTGGACATAGAGTGGCTTTGGAGAGTGGCTTTGGAGAGTGGCTTTGGACAGTGGCTTTGGACATAGAGTGACTTTTGACAGTAGATTTGTAGAGTGGCTTTGGACAGTGGCTTTGGACATAGAGTGGCTTTGGACAGTGGCTTTGGAGAGTGGCTTTGGACAGTGGCTTTGGACATAGAGTGGCTTTGGACAGTGGCTTTGGCGAGTGGCTTTGGACAGTGGCTTTGGACATAGAGTGGCTTTGGACCGTGGCTTTGGAGAGTGGCTTTGGACAGTGGCTTTGGACATAGAGTGGCTTTGGACAGTGGCTTTAGACAGTGGCTTTGGACAGTGGCTTTGGACATAGATTGGCTTTGGACAGTGGCTTTGGACATAGAGTGTCTTTGGAGAGTGGCTTTGGAGAGTGGCTTTGGACTGGCTTTGGACATAGAGTGGCTTTGGAGAGTGGCTTTGGAGATTGGCTTTGGACAGTGACTTTGGACATAGAGTGGCTTTGGAGAGTGGCTTTGGAGATTGGCTTTGGACATAGAGTGGCTTTGGACATAGAGTGGCTTTGGAGAGTGGCTTTGGACAGTAGCTTTGGACAGTGGCTTTGGACAGTGGCTTTGGACATAGAGTGGCTTTGGACAGTGGCTTTGGACAGTGGCTTTGGACAGTGGATTTGGACATAGAGTGGCTTTGGACAGTGGCTTTGGACAGTGGCTTTGGACAGTGGCTTTGGACAGTGGATTTGGACATAGAGAATAGCTTTGGACTGTGGCTTTGGACAGTGGCTTTGGACAGTGACTTTGGACATAGAGAGGCTGTGGACAGTGGCTTTGGACAGTGGCTTTGGACAGTAGATTTGGACATAGAGTGGCTTTGGACAGTGGCTTTGGACAGTGGCTTTGGACAGTGGCTTTGGACAGTGGCTTTGGACAGTGGCTTTGGACAGTGGCTTTAGACATAGCGTGGCTTTGGACAAACAGTGGCTTTGGACAGTGGCTTTGGACATACAGTGGCTTTGGACATACAGTGGCTTTGGACAGTGGCTTTGGACATACAGTGACTTTGGATATACATTGGCTTTGGACAGTGGCTTTGGACATAGAGTGGCTTGGAGAGTGGCTTTGGAGAGTATCATAGGACAGTTGCTTTGGACATAGAGTGGCTTTGGAGAGTGGCTTTGGACAGTGGCTTTGGACAGTGGCTTTGGACAGTGGCTTTGGACAGTGGCTTTGAACATAGAGTGGCTTTGGAGAGTGGCTTTGGACAGTGGCTTTGGACAGTGGCTTTGGACATAGAGTGGCTTTGGAGAATGGCTTTGGACAGTGGCTTTGGATAGTGGCTTTGGAGAGTAGCTTTGGACATAGAGTGGCTTTGGAGAGTGGCTTTGGAGAGTGTCTTTGGACAGTGGCTTTGGACATAGAGTGGCTTTGGAGAGTGGCTTTGGAGAGTGGCTTTGGACTGTGGCTTTGGACATAGAGTGGCTTTGGAGAGTGGCTTTGGAGAGTGGCTTTGGACTGTGGCTTTGGACATAGAGTGGCTTTGGAGAGTGGCTTTGGACAGTAGCCTTGGACATAGAGTGGCTTTGGAGAGTGGCTTTGGACAGTGGCTTTGGACAGTGGCTTTGGACATAGAGTGGCTTTGGAAAGTGGCTTTGGACAGTGGCTTTGGACAGTGGCTTTGGACATAGAGTGGCTTTGGAAAATGGCTTTGGAGAGTGTCTTTGGAGAGTGGCTTTGGACATAGAGTGGCTTTGGAGAGTGGCTTTGGACAGTGGCTTTGGACAGTGGCTTTGGACATAGAGTGGCTTTGGAGAGTGGCTTTGGAGAGTGGCTTTGGACAGTGGCTTTGGACATAGAGTGGCTTTGGACTGTGGCTTTAGGAGAGTGGCTTTGGACAGTGGCTTTGGACATAGAGTGGCTTTGGAGAGTGGCTTTGGACAGTGGCTTTGGACAGTAGCTTTGGACATAGAGTTGCTTTGGAAATTGGCTTTGGCGAGTGGCTTTGGACAGTGGCTTTGGACATAGAGTGGCTTTGGACAGTGGCTTTAGGAGAGTGGCTTTGGACAGTGGCTTTGGACATAGAGTGGCTTTGGAGAGTGGCTTTGGACAGTGGCTTTGGACAGTGGCTTTGGACATAAAGTGGCTTTGGAGAGTGGCTTTGGAGAGTGGCTTTGGACAGTGGCTTTGGACATAGAGTGACTTTTGACAGTGGATTTGTAGAGTGGCTTTGGACAGTGGCTTTGGACATAGAGTGGCTTTGGACAGTGGCTTTGGAGAGTGGCTTTGGACAGTGGCTTTGGACATAGAGTGGCTTTGGACAGTGGCTTTGGAGAGTGGCTTTGGACAGTGGCTTTGGGCATAGAGTGGCTTTGGACAGAGGTTTTGGACAGTGGCTTTGGACATAGAGTGGCTTTGGACAATGGCTTTGGAGAGTGGCTATGGACAGTGGCTTTGGACTTAGAGTGGCTTTGGAAAGTGGCTTTGGAGAGTGGCTTTGGACAGTGGCTTTGGACATAGAGGGGCTTTGGACAGTGGGTTTGTAGAGTGGCTTTGGACAGTGGCTTTGGACATAGAGTGGCTTTGGACAGTGGCTTTGGACAGTGGCTTAGGACATAGAGTGGTTTGGACAGTGGCTTTGGACAGTGGCTTTGGACAGTGGCTTTGTTGGACATAGAATTGCTTTGGACAGTGGCTTTGGACAGTGGCTTTGTACAGTGGCTTTGAACATATAGTGGCTTTGGACAGTGGCTTTGGACAGTGGCTATGGACAGTGGCTTTGGACATAGAGGGGCTTTAGACAGTGGCATTGGAAAGTGGCTTTGGACAGTGGCTTTAGACATAGAGTGGCTTTGGAGAGTGGCTTTCGACAGTGGCTTTGGACATTGGCTTTGGACATAGAGTGGCTTTAGAGAGTGTCTTTTGACAGTGGCTTTGGACAGTGGCTTTGGACATAGAATGGCTTTGGAGAGTGGCTTTGGACAGTGGCTTTGGACAGTGGCTTTGGACATAGAGTGGCGTTGAAGAGTGGCTTTGGAGAGTGGCTTTGGACAGTGGCTTTGGACATAGAGTGGCTTTGGAGAGTGGCTTTGGAGAGTGGTTTTGGAGAGTGGCTTTGGACATAGAGTGGCTTTGGAGAGTGGCTTTGGAGAGTGGCTTTGTACAGTGACTTTGGAGATAGAGTGGCTTTGGAGAGTGGCTTTCGACAGTGGCTTTGGACAGTTACTTTAGACATAGAGTGGCTTTGGACAGTGGCTTTGGACAGTGGCTTTGGACAGTGGCTTTAGACATAGAGTGGCTTTGGAGATTGGCTTTGGACAGTGACTTTGGACAGTGGCTTTGGACATACAGTGGCTTTGGAGAGTGGCTTTGGACAGTGGCTTTGGACATAGAGTGGCTTTGGATAGTGGCTTTGGACAGTAGCTTTGGACATAGAGTGGCTTTGGAGAGTGGCTTTGGAGAGTGTCTTTGGACAGTGGCTTTGGACATAGAGTGGCTTTGGAGAGTGGCTTTGGAGAGTGGCTTTGGACTGTGGCTTTGGACATAGAGTGGCTTTGGAGAGTGGCTTTGGAGAGTGGCTTTGGACTGTGGCTTTGGACATAGAGTGGCTTTGGAGAGTGGCTTTGGACAGTAGCCTTGGACATAGAGTGGCTTTGGAGAGTGGCTTTGGACAGTGGCTTTGGACAGTGGCTTTGGACATAGAGTGGCTTTGGAGAGTGGCTTTGGACAGTGGCTTTGGACAGTGGCTTTGGACATAGAGTGGCTTTGGAAAATGGCTTTGGAGAGTGTCTTTGGAGAGTGGCTTTGGACATAGAGTGGCTTTGGAGAGTGGCTTTGGACAGTGGCTTTGGACAGTGGCTTTGGACATAGAGGGGCTTTGTAGAGTGGCTTTGGAGAGTGGCTTTGGACAGTGGCTTTGGACATAGAGTGGCTTTGGACTGTGGCTTTAGGAGAGTGGCTTTGGACAGTGGCTTTGGACATAGAGTGGCTTTGGAGAGTGGCTTTGGACAGTGGCTTTGGACAGTAGCTTTGGACATAGAGTTGCTTTGGAAAGTGGCTTTGGCGAGTGGCTTTGGACAGTGGCTTTGGACATAGAGTGGCTTTGGACAGTGGCTTTAGGAGAGTGGCTTTGGACAGTGGCTTTGGACATAGAGTGGCTTTGGAGAGTGGCTTTGGACAGTGGCTTTGGACAGTGGCTTTGGACATAAAGTGGCTTTGGAGAGTGGCTTTGGAGAGTGGCTTTGGACAGTGGCTTTGGACATAGAGTGGCTTTGGACAGTGGCTTTGGAGAGTGGCTTTGGACAGTGGCTTTGGACATAGAGTGGCTTTGGACAGTGGCTTTGGAGAGTGGCTTTGGACAGTGGCTTTGGGCATAGAGTGGCTTTGGACAGAGGTTTTGGACAGTGGCTTTGGACATAGAGTCTCTTTGGACAGTGGCTTTGGAGAGTGGCTATGGACAGTGGCTTTGGACTTAGAGTGGCTTTGGAAAGTGGCTTTGGAGAGTGGCTTTGGACAGTGGCTTTGGACATAGAGGGGCTTTGGACAGTGGGTTTGTAGAGTGGCTTTGGACAGTGGCTTTGGACATAGAGTGGCTTTGGACAGTGGCTTTGGACAGTGGCTTAGGACATAGAGTGGTTTGGACAGTGGCTTTGGACAGTGGCTTTGGACAGTGGCTTTGTTGGACATAGAATTGCTTTGGACAGTGGCTTTGGACAGTGGCTTTTTACAGTGGCTTTGAACATATAGTGGCTTTGGACAGTGGCTTTGGACAGTGGCTATGGACAGTGGCTTTGGACATAGAGGGGCTTTAGACAGTGGCATTGGAAAGTGGCTTTGGACAGTGGCTTTAGACATAGAGTGGCTTTGGAGAGTGGCTTTCGACAGTGGCTTTGGACATTGGCTTTGGACATAGAGTGGCTTTAGAGAGTGTCTTTGGACAGTGGCTTTGGACAGTGGCTTTGGACATAGAATGGCTTTGGAGAGTGGCTTTGGACAGTGGCTTTGGACATAAAGTGGCTTTGGAGAGTGGCTTTGGAGAGTGGCTTTGGATAGTGGCTTTGGACATAGAGTGGCTTTGGAGAATGGCTTTGGAGAGTGGCTTTGTACAGTGGCTTTGGAGATAGAGTGGCTTTGGAGAGTAGCTTTCGACAGTGGCTTTGGACAGTTGCTTTAGACATAGAGGGGCTTTGGACAGTGGCTTTGGACAGTGGCTTTGGACAGTGGCTTTAGACATAGAGTGGCTTTGGAGAGTGGCTTTGGACAGTGACTTTGGACAGTGGCTTTGGACATACAGTGGCTTTGGAGAGTGGCTTTGGATAGTGGCTTTGGACATAGAGTGGCTTTGGACAGTGGCTTTAGACAGTGGCTTTGGACAGTGGCTTTGGACATAGATTAGCTTTGGACAGTGTCTTTGGACATAGAGTAGCTTTGGAGAGTGGCTTTGGAGAGTGGCTTTGGACTGGCTTTGGACATAGAGTGGCTTTGGAGAGTGGCTTTGGAGATTGGCTTTGGACAGTGACTTTGGACATAGAGTGGCTTTGGAGAGTGGCTTTGGAGATTGGCTTTGGAGAGTGGCTTTGGACAGTGGCTTTGGACAGTGGCTTTGGACAGTGGCTTTGGACATAGAGTGGCTTTGGACAGTGGCTTTGGACAGTGGCTTTGGACAGTGGCTTTGGACATAGAGTGGCTTTGGACAGTGGCTTTGGACAGTGGCTTTGGACAGTGGCTTTGGACATAGAATTGCTTTGGACAGTGGCTTTGGACAGTGGCTTTGTACAGTGGCTTTGAACATATAGTGGCTTTGGACAGTGGCTTTGGACAGTGGCTATGGACAGTGGCTTTGGACATAGAGTGGCTTTAGACAGTGGCTTTGGAAAGTGGCTTTGGACAGTGGCTTTAGACATAGCGTGGCTTTGGAGAGTGGCTTTGGACAGTGGCTTTGGACATTGGCTTTGGACATAGAGTGGCTTTAGAGAGTGTCTTTGGACAGTGGCTTTGGACAGTGGCTTTGGACATAGAATGGCTTTGGAGAGTGGCTTTGGACAGTGGCTTTGGACAGTGGCTTTGGACATAGAGTGGCATTGAAGAGTGGCTTTGGAGAGTGGCTTTGGACAGTGGCTTTGGACATACAGTGGCTTTGGAGAGTGGCTTTGGAGAGTGGCTTTGGAGAGTGGCTTTGGACAGTGGCTCTGGACATAGAGTGGCTTTGGACAGTGGCTTTGGAGAGTGGCTTTGGACAGTGGCTTTGGACATAGAGTGGCTTTGGACAGTGGCTTTGGACAGTGGCTTTGGACATAGAGTGGCTTTGGATATAGAGTGGCTTTGGAGAGTGGCTTTGGACAGTGGCTTTGGACATAGAGTAGCTTTGGACAGTGGCTTTGGACAGTGGCTTTGGACAGTGGCTTTCGACAGTAGCTTTAGACAGTGGATTTGGACAGTGGCTTTGGACAGTGGCTTTGGATAGTGGCTTTGGACATAGAGTGGCTTTGGACTGTTGCTTTGGAAAGTGGCTTTGGACAGTGACTTTGGACATAGAGAGGCTGTGGACAGTGGCTTTGGACAGTGGTTTTGGACAGTGGATTTGGACATAGATGGCTTTGGACAGTGGCTTTGGACAGTGGCTTTGGACAGTGGCTTTGGACAGTGGCTTTGGACAGTGGCTTTGGACATAGAGTGTCTTTGGACAGTGGCTTTGGACAGTGGCTTTGGACATAGAGTGGCTTTGGAGAGTGGCTTTGGAGAGTGGCTTTGGACATTGGCTTTGGACAGTGGCTTTGGACATAGAGTGGCTTTGGAGAGTGGCTTTGGAGAGTGGCTTTGGACAGTGGCTTTGGACATAGAGTGGCTTTGGACAGTGGCTTTAGGAGAGTGGCTTTGGACAGTGGTTTTGGACATAGAGTGGCTTTGGACAGTGGCTTTGGAGAGTGGCTTTGGACAGTGGGTTTGGACATAGAGTGGCTTTGGAGAGTGGCTTTGGAGAGTGGCTTTGGACAGTGGCTTTGGAAATAGAGTGACTTTCGACAGTGGCTTTGTAGAGTGGCTTTGGACAGTGGCTTTGGACATAGATTGGCTTTGGACAGTGGCTTTGGAGAGTGGCTTTGGACAGTGGCTTTGGACATAGAGTGGCTTTGGGCAGTGGCTTTGGAGAGTGGCTTTGGACAGTGGCTTTGGACAGTAGCTTTGGACATAAAGTGGCTTTGGACAGTGGCTTTGGACAGTGGCTTTGGACAGTGGCTTTGGACATAGAGTGGCTTTGGACATAGAGTGGCTTTAGAGAGTGGCTTAGGACAGTGGCTTTGGACATAGAGTAGCTTTGGACAGTGGCTTTGGACAGTGGCTTTGGACAGTGGCTTTCGACAGTGGCTTTGGACAGTGGATTTGGACAGTGGCTTTGGACAGTGGCTTTGGACATAGATTTGCTTTGGACAGTGGCTTTGGACAGTGGCTTTGTACAATGGCTTTGAACATATAGTGGCTTTGGACAGTGGCTTTCGACAGTGGCTATGGACAGTGGCTTTGGACATAGAGGGGCTTTAGACAGTGGCTTTGGAAAGTGGCTTTGGACAGTGGCTTTAGACATAGAGTGGCTTTGGAGAGTGGCTTTGGACAGTGGCTTTGGACATTGGCTTTGGACATAGAGTGGCTTTAGAGAGTGTCTTTGGACAGTGGCTTTGGACAGTGGCTTTGGACATAGAATGGCTTTGGAGAGTGGCTTTGGACAGTGGCTTTGGACAGAATCTTTGGACATAGAGTGGCTTTGAAGAGTGGCTTTGGAGAGTGGCTTTGGACAGTGGCTTTGGACATAGAGTGGCTTTGGAGAGTGGCTTTGGAGAGTGGCTTTGGATAGTGGCTTTGGACATAGAGTGGCTTTGGAGAATGGCTTTGGAGAGTGGCTTTGTACAGTGGCTTTGGAGATAGAGTGGCTTTGGAGAGTAGCTTTCGACAGTGGCTTTGGACAGTTGCTTTAGACATAGAGGGGCTTTGGACAGTGGCTTTGGACAGTGGCTTTGGACAGTGGCTTGAGACATAGAGTGGCTTTGGAGAGTGGCTTTGGACAGTGACTTTGGACAGTGGCTTTGGACATACAGTGGCTTTGGAGAGTGGCTTTGGATAGTGGCTTTGGACATAGAGTGGCTTTGGACAGTGGCTTTAGACAGTGGCTTTGGACAGTGGCTTTGGACATAGATTGGCTTTGGACAGTGTCTTTGGACATAGAGTGGCTTTGGAGAGTGGCTTTGGAGAGTGGCTTTGGACTGGCTTTGGACATAGAGTGGCTTTGGAGAGTGGCTTTGGAGATTGGCTTTGGACAGTGACTTTGGACATAGAGTGGCTTTGGAGAGTGGCTTTGGAGATTGGCTTTGGAGAGTGGCTTTGGACAGTGGCTTTGGACAGTGGCTTTGGACAGTGGCTTTGGACATAGAGTGGCTTTGGACAGTGGCTTTGGACAGTGGCTTTGGACAGTGGCTTTGGACATAGAGTGGCTTTGGACAGTGGCTTTGGACAGTGGCTTTGGACAGTGGCTTTGGACATAGAATTGCTTTGGACAGTGGCTTTGGACAGTGGCTTTGTACAGTGGCTTTGAACATATAGTGGCTTTGGACAGTGGCTTTGGACAGTGGCTATGGACAGTGGCTTTGGACATAGAGTGGCTTTAGACAGTGGCTTTGGAAAGTGGCTTTGGACAGTGGCTTTAGACATAGCGTGGCTTTGGAGAGTGGCTTTGGACAGTGGCTTTGGACATTGGCTTTGGACATAGAGTGGCTTTAGAGAGTGTCTTTGGACAGTGGCTTTGGACAGTGGCTTTGGACATAGAATGGCTTTGGAGAGTGGCTTTGGACAGTGGCTTTGGACAGTGGCTTTGGACATAGAGTGGCATTGAAGAGTGGCTTTGGAGAGTGGCTTTGGACAGTGGCTTTGGACATACAGTGGCTTTGGAGAGTGGCTTTGGAGAGTGGCTTTGGAGAGTGGCTTTGGACAGTGGCTCTGGACATAGAGTGGCTTTGGACAGTGGCTTTGGAGAGTGGCTTTGGACAGTGGCTTTGGACATAGAGTGGCTTTGGACAGTGGCTTTGGACAGTGGCTTTGGACAGTAGCTTTGGACATAAAGTGGCTTTGGACAGTGGCTTTGGACAGTGGCTTTGGACAGTGGCTTTGGACATAGAGTCGCTTTGGATATAGAGTGGCTTTGGAGAGTGGCTTTGGACAGTGGCTTTGGACATAGAGTAGCTTTGGACAGTGGCTTTGGACAGTGGCTTTGGACAGTGGCTTTCGACAGTAGCTTTAGACAGTGGATTTGGACAGTGGCTTTGGACAGTGGCTTTGGACAGTGGCTTTGGACATAGAGTGGCTTTGGACTGTTGCTTTGGAAAGTGGCTTTGGACAGTGACTTTGGACATAGAGAGGCTGTGGACAGTGGCTTTGGACAGTGGTTTTGGACAGTGGATTTGGACATAGATGGCTTTGGACAGTGGCTTTGGACAGTGGCTTTGGACAGTGGCTTTGGACAGTGGCTTTGGACAGTGGCTTTGGACATAGAGTGTCTTTGGACAGTGGCTTTGGACAGTGGCTTTGGACATAGAGTGGCTTTGGAGAGTGGCTTTGGAGAGTGGCTTTGGACATTGGCTTTGGACAGTGGCTTTGGACATAGAGTGGCTTTGGAGAGTGGCTTTGGAGAGTGGCTTTGGACAGTGGCTTTGGACATAGAGTGGCTTTGGACAGTGGCTTTAGGAGAGTGGCTTTGGACAGTAGTTTTGGACATAGAGTGGCTTTGGACAGTGGCTTTGGAGAGTGGCTTTGGACAGTGGGTTTGGACATAGAGTGGCTTTGGAGAGTGGCTTTGGAGAGTGGCTTTGGACAGTGGCTTTGGAAATAGAGTGACTTTCGACAGTGGCTTTGTAGAGTGGCTTTGGACAGTGGCTTTGGACATAGATTGGCTTTGGACAGTGGCTTTGGAGAGTGGCTTTGGACAGTGGCTTTGGACATAGAGTGGCTTTGGGCAGTGGCTTTGGAGAGTGGCTTTGGACAGTGGCTTTGGACAGTAGCTTTGGACATAAAGTGGCTTTGGACAGTGGCTTTGGACAGTGGCTTTGGACAGTGGCTTTGGACATAGAGTGTCTTTGGACATAGAGTGGCTTTAGAGAGTGGCTTAGGACAGTGGCTTTGGACAGTGGCTTTCGACAGTGGCTTTGGACAGTGGATTTGGACAGTGGCTTTGGACAGTGGCTTTGGACAGTGGCTTTGGACATAGAGTGGCTTTGGACTGTTGCTTTGGAAAGTGGCTTTGGACAGTGACTTTGGACATAGAGAGGCTGTGGAGAGTGGCTTTGGACAGTGGCTTTGGACAGTGGATTTGGACATAGAAGGCTTTGGACAGTGGCTTTGGACAGTGGCTTTGGACAGTGGCTTTGGACAGTGGCTTTGGACATAGTGTGGCTTTGGACATACAGTGGCTTTGGACAGTGGCTTTGGACATCCAGTGGCATTGGACATACAGTGGCTTTGGACATACAGTGGCTTTGGACAGTGGCTTTGGACATACAGTGTCTTTGGACATACAGTGACTTTGGACAGTAGCTTTGGACATACAGTGGCTTTGTACATACAGTGGCTTTGGACAGTGGCTTTAGACATACAGTAGCTTTAGACAGTGGCTTTGGACATCCAGTGGCTTTGGACATACAGTGGCTTTGGACAGTGGCTTTGGACATACAGTGGCTTTGGACATACAGTGGCTTTGGACAGTGGCTTTGGACATACAGTGGCTTTGGACATACAGTGGCATTGGGCAGTGGCTTTGGACATACAGTGGCTTTGGACAGTGGCTTTGGAGAGTGGCTTTGGACAGTGGCTTTGGACATAGGGTGGTTTAGGACAGTGGCTTTGGAGAGTGGCTTTGGACAGTGGCTTTGGACATAGAGTGGTTTAGGACAGTGGCTTTGGAGAGTGGCTTTGGACAGTGGCTTTGGACATAGAGTGGCTTTGGACAGTGGCTTTGGACAGTGGCTTTGGACAGTGGCTTTGGACATAGAGTGGCTTTGGACAGTGGCTTTGGACAGTGGCTTTGGACAGTGGCTTTGGACATAGAGTGGCTTTGGACAGTGGCTTTGGACAGTGGCTTTGGACAGTGGCTTTGGACATAGAATTGCTTTGGACAGTGGCTTTGGACAGTGGCTTTGTACAGTGGCTTTGAACATATAGTGGCTTTGGACAGTGGCTTTGGACAGTGGCTATGGACAGTGGCTTTGGACATAGAGGGACTTTAGACAGTGGCTTTGGAAAGTGGCTTTGGACAGTGGCTTTAGACATAGAGTGGCTTTGGAGAGTGGCTTTGGACAGTGGCTTTGGACATTGGCTTTGGACATAGAGTGGCTTTAGAGAGTGTCTTTGGACAGTGGCTTTGGACAGTGGCTTTGGACATAGAATGGCTTTGGAGAGTGGCTTTGGACAGTGGCTTTGGGCAGAATCTTTGGACATAGAGTGGCTTTGAAGAGTGGCTTTGGAGAGTGGCTTTGGACAGTGGCTTTGGACATAGAGTGGCTTTGGACATAGAGTGGCTTTGGAGAGTGGCTTAGGAGAGTGGCTTTGGAGAATGGCTTTGGAGAGTGGCTTTGTACAGTGGCTTTGGAGATAGAGTGGCTTTGGAGAGTAGCTTTCGACAGTGGCTTTGGACAGTTGCTTTAGACATAGAGGGGCTTTGGACAGTGGCTTTGGACAGTGGCTTTGGACAGTGGCTTTAGACATAGAGTGGCTTTGGAGAGTGGCTTTGGACAGTGACTTTGGACAGTGGCTTTGGACATACAGTGGCTTTGGAGAGTGGCTTTGGATAGTGGCTTTGGACATAGAGTGGCTTTGGACAGTGGCTTTAGACAGTGGCTTTGGACAGTGGCTTTGGACATAGATTGGCTTTGGACAGTGTCTTTGGACATAGAGTGGCTTTGGAGAGTGGCTTTGGAGAGTGGCTTTGGACTGGCTTTGGACATAGAGTGGCTTTGGAGAGTGGCTTTGGAGATTGGCTTTGGAGAGTGGCTTTGGACAGTGGCTTTGGACAGTGGCTTTTGACAGTGGCTTTGGACATAGAGTGGCTTTGGACAGTGGCTTTGGACAGTGGCTTTGGACAGTGGCTTTGGACATAGAGTGGCTTTGGACAGTGGCTTTGGACAGTGGCTTTGGACAGTGGCTTTGGACATAGAATTGTTTGGACAGTGGCTTTGGACAGTGGCTTTGTACAGTGGCTTTGAACATATAGTGGCTTTGGACAGTGGCTTTGGACAGTGGCTATGGACAGTGGCTTTGGACATTGGCTTTGGACATAGAGTGGCTTTAGAGAGTGTCTTTGGACAGTGGCTTTGGACAGTGGCTTTGGACATAGAATGGCTTTGGAGAGTGGATTTGGACAGTGGCTTTGGACGGTGGCTTTGGACATAGAGTGGCATTGAAGAGTGGCTTTGGAGAGTGGCTTTGGACAGTGGCTTTGGACATACAGTGGCTTTGGAGAGTGGCTTTGGAGAGTGGCTTTGGAGAGTGGCTTTGGACAGTGGCTTTGGACATAGAGTGGCTTTGGACAGTGGCTTTGGAGAGTGGCTTTGGACAGTGGCTTTGGACATAGAGTGGCTTTGGACAGTGGCTTTGGACAGTGGCTTTGGACAGTAGCTTTGGACATAAAGTGGCTTTGGACAGTGGCTTTGGACAGTGGCTTTGGACAGTGGCTTTGGACATAGAGTGGCTTTGGATATAGAGTGGCTTTGGAGAGTGGCTTTGGACAGTGGCTTTGGACATAGAGTAGCTTTGGACAGTGGCTTTGGACAGTGGCTTTGGACAGTGGCTTTCGACAGTGGCTTTGGACAGTGGATTTGGACAGTGGCTTTGGACAGTGGCTTTGGACAGTGGCTTTGGACATAGAGGGGCTTTAGACAGTGGCTTTGGAAAGTGGCTTTGGACAGTGGCTTTAGACATAGAGTGGCTTTGGAGAGTGGCTTTGGACAGTGGCTTTGGACAGTGGATTTGGACATAGATGGCTTTGGACAGTGGCTTTGGACAGTGGCTTTGGACAGTTGCTTTGGACAGTGGCTTTGGACAGTGGCTTTGGACATAGAGTGTCTTTGGACATACAGTGGCTTTAGACAGTGGATTTGGACATACAGTGGCTTTGGACAGTAGCTTTGGACATACAGTGGCTTTGTACATACAGTGGCTTTGGACAGTTGCTTTGGACATACAGTAGCTTTAGACAGTGGCTTTGGACATACAGTGGCTTTGGACATACAGTGGCTTTGGACAGTGGCTTTGGACATACAGTGGCTTTGGACATACAGTGGCTTTGGATAGTGGCTTTGGACATACAGTGGCTTTGGACATACAGTGGCTTTGGGCAGTGGCTTTGGCCATACAGTGGCTTTGGACAGTGGCTTTGGAGAGTGGCTTTGGACATAGAGTGGCTTTGGACTGTTGCTTTGGAAAGTGGCTTTGGACAGTGACTTTGGACATAGAGAGGCTGTGGACAGTGGCTTTGGACAGTGGTTTTGGACAGTGGATTTGGACATAGATGGCTTTGGACAGTGGCTTTGGACAGTGGCTTTGGACAGTGGCTTTGGACAGTGGCTTTGGACAGTGGCTTTGGACATAGAGTGTCTTTGGACAGTGGCTTTGGACAGTGGCTTTGGACATAGAGTGGCTTTGGAGAGTGGCTTTGGAGAGTGGCTTTGGACATTGGCTTTGGACAGTGGCTTTGGACATAGAGTGGCTTTGGAGAGTGGCTTTGGAGAGTGGCTTTGGACAGTGGCTTTGGACATAGAGTGGCTTTGGACAGTGGCTTTAGGAGAGTGGCTTTGGACAGTAGTTTTGGACATAGAGTGGCTTTGGACAGTGGCTTTGGAGAGTGGCTTTGGACAGTGGGTTTGGACATAGAGTGGCTTTGGAGAGTGGCTTTGGAGAGTGGCTTTGGACAGTGGCTTTGGAAATAGAGTGACTTTCGACAGTGGCTTTGTAGAGTGGCTTTGGACAGTGGCTTTGGACATAGATTGGCTTTGGACAGTGGCTTTGGAGAGTGGCTTTGGACAGTGGCTTTGGACATAGAGTGGCTTTGGGCAGTGGCTTTGGAGAGTGGCTTTGGACAGTGGCTTTGGACAGTAGCTTTGGACATAAAGTGGCTTTGGACAGTGGCTTTGGACAGTGGCTTTGGACAGTGGCTTTGGACATAGAGTGTCTTTGGACATAGAGTGGCTTTAGAGAGTGGCTTAGGACAGTGGCTTTGGACAGTGGCTTTCGACAGTGGCTTTGGACAGTGGATTTGGACAGTGGCTTTGGACAGTGGCTTTGGACAGTGGCTTTGGACATAGAGTGGCTTTGGACTGTTGCTTTGGAAAGTGGCTTTGGACAGTGACTTTGGACATAGAGAGGCTGTGGAGAGTGGCTTTGGACAGTGGCTTTGGACAGTGGATTTGGACATAGAAGGCTTTGGACAGTGGCTTTGGACAGTGGCTTTGGACAGTGGCTTTGGACAGTGGCTTTGGACATAGTGTGGCTTTGGACATACAGTGGCTTTGGACAGTGGCTTTGGACATCCAGTGGCATTGGACATACAGTGGCTTTGGACATACAGTGGCTTTGGACAGTGGCTTTGGACATACAGTGTCTTTGGACATACAGTGACTTTGGACAGTAGCTTTGGACATACAGTGGCTTTGTACATACAGTGGCTTTGGACAGTGGCTTTAGACATACAGTAGCTTTAGACAGTGGCTTTGGACATCCAGTGGCTTTGGACATACAGTGGCTTTGGACAGTGGCTTTGGACATACAGTGGCTTTGGACATACAGTGGCTTTGGACAGTGGCTTTGGACATACAGTGGCTTTGGACATACAGTGGCATTGGGCAGTGGCTTTGGACATACAGTGGCTTTGGACAGTGGCTTTGGAGAGTGGCTTTGGACAGTGGCTTTGGACATAGGGTGGTTTAGGACAGTGGCTTTGGAGAGTGGCTTTGGACAGTGGCTTTGGACATAGAGTGGTTTAGGACAGTGGCTTTGGAGAGTGGCTTTGGACAGTGGCTTTGGACATAGAGTGGCTTTGGACAGTGGCTTTGGACAGTGGCTTTGGACAGTGGCTTTGGACATAGAGTGGCTTTGGACAGTGGCTTTGGACAGTGGCTTTGGACAGTGGCTTTGGACATAGAGTGGCTTTGGACAGTGGCTTTGGACAGTGGCTTTGGACAGTGGCTTTGGACATAGAATTGCTTTGGACAGTGGCTTTGGACAGTGGCTTTGTACAGTGGCTTTGAACATATAGTGGCTTTGGACAGTGGCTTTGGACAGTGGCTATGGACAGTGGCTTTGGACATAGAGGGACTTTAGACAGTGGCTTTGGAAAGTGGCTTTGGACAGTGGCTTTAGACATAGAGTGGCTTTGGAGAGTGGCTTTGGACAGTGGCTTTGGACATTGGCTTTGGACATAGAGTGGCTTTAGAGAGTGTCTTTGGACAGTGGCTTTGGACAGTGGCTTTGGACATAGAATGGCTTTGGAGAGTGGCTTTGGACAGTGGCTTTGGGCAGAATCTTTGGACATAGAGTGGCTTTGAAGAGTGGCTTTGGAGAGTGGCTTTGGACAGTGGCTTTGGACATAGAGTGGCTTTGGACATAGAGTGGCTTTGGAGAGTGGCTTAGGAGAGTGGCTTTGGAGAATGGCTTTGGAGAGTGGCTTTGTACAGTGGCTTTGGAGATAGAGTGGCTTTGGAGAGTAGCTTTCGACAGTGGCTTTGGACAGTTGCTTTAGACATAGAGGGGCTTTGGACAGTGGCTTTGGACAGTGGCTTTGGACAGTGGCTTTAGACATAGAGTGGCTTTGGAGAGTGGCTTTGGACAGTGACTTTGGACAGTGGCTTTGGACATACAGTGGCTTTGGAGAGTGGCTTTGGATAGTGGCTTTGGACATAGAGTGGCTTTGGACAGTGGCTTTAGACAGTGGCTTTGGACAGTGGCTTTGGACATAGATTGGCTTTGGACAGTGTCTTTGGACATAGAGTGGCTTTGGAGAGTGGCTTTGGAGAGTGGCTTTGGACTGGCTTTGGACATAGAGTGGCTTTGGAGAGTGGCTTTGGAGATTGGCTTTGGAGAGTGGCTTTGGACAGTGGCTTTGGACAGTGGCTTTTGACAGTGGCTTTGGACATAGAGTGGCTTTGGACAGTGGCTTTGGACAGTGGCTTTGGACAGTGGCTTTGGACATAGAGTGGCTTTGGACAGTGGCTTTGGACAGTGGCTTTGGACAGTGGCTTTGGACATAGAATTGTTTGGACAGTGGCTTTGGACAGTGGCTTTGTACAGTGGCTTTGAACATATAGTGGCTTTGGACAGTGGCTTTGGACAGTGGCTATGGACAGTGGCTTTGGACATTGGCTTTGGACATAGAGTGGCTTTAGAGAGTGTCTTTGGACAGTGGCTTTGGACAGTGGCTTTGGACATAGAATGGCTTTGGAGAGTGGATTTGGACAGTGGCTTTGGACGGTGGCTTTGGACATAGAGTGGCATTGAAGAGTGGCTTTGGAGAGTGGCTTTGGACAGTGGCTTTGGACATACAGTGGCTTTGGAGAGTGGCTTTGGAGAGTGGCTTTGGAGAGTGGCTTTGGACAGTGGCTTTGGACATAGAGTGGCTTTGGACAGTGGCTTTGGAGAGTGGCTTTGGACAGTGGCTTTGGACATAGAGTGGCTTTGGACAGTGGCTTTGGACAGTGGCTTTGGACAGTAGCTTTGGACATAAAGTGGCTTTGGACAGTGGCTTTGGACAGTGGCTTTGGACAGTGGCTTTGGACATAGAGTGGCTTTGGATATAGAGTGGCTTTGGAGAGTGGCTTTGGACAGTGGCTTTGGACATAGAGTAGCTTTGGACAGTGGCTTTGGACAGTGGCTTTGGACAGTGGCTTTCGACAGTGGCTTTGGACAGTGGATTTGGACAGTGGCTTTGGACAGTGGCTTTGGACAGTGGCTTTGGACATAGAGGGGCTTTAGACAGTGGCTTTGGAAAGTGGCTTTGGACAGTGGCTTTAGACATAGAGTGGCTTTGGAGAGTGGCTTTGGACAGTGGCTTTGGACAGTGGATTTGGACATAGATGGCTTTGGACAGTGGCTTTGGACAGTGGCTTTGGACAGTTGCTTTGGACAGTGGCTTTGGACAGTGGCTTTGGACATAGAGTGTCTTTGGACATACAGTGGCTTTAGACAGTGGATTTGGACATACAGTGGCTTTGGACAGTAGCTTTGGACATACAGTGGCTTTGTACATACAGTGGCTTTGGACAGTTGCTTTGGACATACAGTAGCTTTAGACAGTGGCTTTGGACATACAGTGGCTTTGGACATACAGTGGCTTTGGACAGTGGCTTTGGACATACAGTGGCTTTGGACATACAGTGGCTTTGGATAGTGGCTTTGGACATACAGTGGCTTTGGACATACAGTGGCTTTGGGCAGTGGCTTTGGCCATACAGTGGCTTTGGACAGTGGCTTTGGAGAGTGGCTTTGGACAGTGGCTTTGGACATAGAGTGGTTTAGGACAGTGGCTTTGGAGAGTGGCTTTGGACAGTGGCTTTGGACAGTGGCTTTGGACATAGAGTGGCTTTGGACAGTGGCTTTGGACAGTGGCTTTGGACAGTGGCTTTGTACATAGAGTGGCTTTGGACAGTGGCTTTGGACAGTGGCTTTGGACAGTGGCTTTGGACATAGAATTGCTTTGGACAGTGGCTTTGGACAGTGGCTTTGTACAGTGGCTTTGAACATATAGTGGCTTTGGACAGTGGCTTTGGACAGTGGCTATGGACAGTGGCTTTGGACATAGAGGGGCTTTAGACAGTGGCTTTGGAAAGTGGCATTGGACAGTGGCTTTGGACAGTGGCTTTGGACATAGATTGGCTTTGGACAGTGGCTTTGGACATAGAGTGGCTTTGGAGAGTGGCTTTGGAGAGTGGCTTTGGACATTGGCTTTGGACAGTGGCTTTGGACATAGAGTGGCTTTGGAGAGTGGCTTTGGAGAGTGGCTTTGGACAGTGGCTTTGGACATAGAGTGGCTTTGGACAGTGGCTTTAGGAGAGTGGCTTTGGACAGTGGTTTTGGACATAGAGTGGCTTTGGACAGTGGCTTTGGAGAGTGGCTTTGGACAGTGGGTTTGGACATAGAGTGGCTTTGGAGAGTGGCTTTGGAGAGTGGCTTTGGACAGTGGCTTTGGAAATAGAGTGACTTTCGACAGTGGCTTTGTAGAGTGGCTTTGGACAGTGGCTTTGGACATAGATTGGCTTTGGACAGTGGCTTTGGAGAGTGGCTTTGGACAGTGGCTTTGGACATAGAGTGGCTTTGGGCAGTGGCTTTGGAGAGTGGCTTTGGACAGTGGCTTTGGACAGTAGCTTTGGACATAAAGTGGCTTTGGACAGTGGCTTTGGACAGTGGCTTTGGACAGTGGCTTTGGACATAGAGTGGCTTTGGACATAGAGTGGCTTTAGAGAGTGGCTTATGACAGTGGCTTTGGACATAGAGTAGCTTTGGACAGTGGCTTTGGACAGTGGCTTTGGACAGTGGCTTTCGACAGTGGCTTTGGACAGTGGATTTGGACAGTGGCTTTGGACAGTGGCTTTGGACATAGATTTGCTTTGGACAGTGGCTTTGGACTGTGGCTTTGTACAGTGGCTTTGAACATATAGTGGCTTTGGACAGTGGCTTTGGACAGTGGCTATGGACAGTGGCTTTGGACATAGAGGGGCTTTAGACAGTGGCTTTGGAAAGTGGCTTTGGACAGTGGCTTTAGACATAGAGTGGCTTTGGAGAGTGGCTTTGGACAGTGGCTTTGGACATTGGCTTTGGACATAGAGTGGCTTTAGAGAGTGTCTTTGGACAGTGGCTTTGGACAGTGGCTTTGGACATAGAATGGCTTTGGAGAGTGGCTTTGGACAGTGGCTTTGGACAGAATCTTTGGACATAGAGTGGCTTTGAAGAGTGGCTTTGGAGAGTGGCTTTGGAGAGTGGCTTTGGACAGTGGCTTTGGACATAGAGTGGCTTTGGAGAGTGGCTTTGGAGAGTGGCTTTGGATAGTGGCTTTGGACATAGAGTGGCTTTGGAGAATGGCTTTGTAGAGTGGCTTTGTACAGTGGCTTTGGAGATAGAGTGGCTTTGGAGAGTAGCTTTGGAATGGCTTTGGACATAGAGTGGCTTTGAAGAGTGGCTTTGGAGATTGGCTTTGGACAGTGACTTTGGACATAGAGTGGCTTTGGATAGTGGTTTGGAGAGTGGCTTTGGACAGTGGCTTTGGACATAGAATGGCTTTGGAGAGTGGCTTTGGACAGTGGCTTTGGACAGTGGCTTTGGACATAGAGTGGCATTGAAGAGTGGCTTTGGAGAGTGGCTTTGGACAGTGGCTTTGGACATACAGTGGCTTTGGAGAGTGGCTTTGGAGAGTGGCTTTGGAGAGTGGCTTTGGACAGTGGCTCTGGACATAGAGTGGCTTTGGACAGTGGCTTTGGAGAGTGGCTTTGGACAGTGGCTTTGGACATAGAGTGGCTTTGGACAGTGGCTTTGGACAGTGGTTTTGGACAGTAGCTTTGGACATAAAGTGGCTTTGGACAGTGGCTTTGGACAGTGGCTTTGGACAGTGGCTTTGGACATAGAGTGGCTTTGGATATAGAGTGGCTTTGGAGAGTGGCTTTGGACAGTGGCTTTGGACATAGAGTAGCTTTGGACAGTGGCTTTGGACAGTGGCTTTGGACAGTGGCTTTCGACAGTAGCTTTAGACAGTGGATTTGGACAGTGGCTTTGGACAGTGGCTTTGGACAGTGGCTTTGGACATAGAGTGGCTTTGGACTGTTGCTTTGGAAAGTGGCTTTGGACAGTGACTTTGGACATAGAGAGGCTGTGGACAGTGGCTTTGGACAGTGGTTTTGGACAGTGGATTTGGACATAGATGGCTTTGGACAGTGGCTTTGGACAGTGGCTTTGGACAGTGGCTTTGGACAGTGGCTTTGGACAGTGGCTTTGGACATAGAGTGTCTTTGGACAGTGGCTTTGGACAGTGGCTTTGGACATAGAGTGGCTTTGGAGAGTGGCTTTGGAGAGTGGCTTTGGACATTGGCTTTGGACAGTGGCTTTGGACATAGAGTGGCTTTGGAGAGTGGCTTTGGAGAGTGGCTTTGGACAGTGGCTTTGGACATAGAGTGGCTTTGGACAGTGGCTTTAGGAGAGTGGCTTTGGACAGTGGTTTTGGACATAGAGTGGCTTTGGACAGTGGCTTTGGAGAGTGGCTTTGGACAGTGGGTTTGGACATAGAGTGGCTTTGGAGAGTGGCTTTGGAGAGTGGCTTTGGACAGTGGCTTTGGAAATAGAGTGACTTTCGACAGTGGCTTTGTAGAGTGGCTTTGGACAGTGGCTTTGGACATAGATTGGCTTTGGACAGTGGCTTTGGAGAGTGGCTTTGGACAGTGGCTTTGGACATAGAGTGGCTTTGGGCAGTGGCTTTGGAGAGTGGCTTTGGACAGTGGCTTTGGACAGTAGCTTTGGACATAAAGTGGCTTTGGACAGTGGCTTTGGACAGTGGCTTTGGACAGTGGCTTTGGACATAGAGTGGCTTTGGACATAGAGTGGCTTTAGAGAGTGGCTTAGGACAGTGGCTTTGGACATAGAGTAGCTTTGGACAGTGGCTTTGGACAGTGGCTTTGGACAGTGGCTTTCGACAGTGGCTTTGGACAGTGGATTTGGACAGTGGCTTTGGACAGTGGCTTTGGACATAGATTTGCTTTGGACAGTGGCTTTGGACAGTGGCTTTGTACAGTGGCTTTGAACATATAGTGGCTTTGGACAGTGGCTTTGGACAGTGGCTATGGACAGTGGCTTTGGACATAGAGGGGCTTTAGACAGTGGCTTTGGAAAGTGGCTTTGGACAGTGGCTTTAGACATAGAGTGGCTTTGGAGAGTGGCTTTGGACAGTGGCTTTGGACATTGGCTTTGGACATAGAGTGGCTTTAGAGAGTGTCTTTGGACAGTGGCTTTGGACAGTGGCTTTGGACATAGAATGGCTTTGGAGAGTGGCTTTGGACAGTGGCTTTGGACAGAATCTTTGGACATAGAGTGGCTTTGAAGAGTGGCTTTGGAGAGTGGCTTTGGACAGTGGCTTTGGACATAGAGTGGCTTTGGAGAGTGGCTTTGGAGAGTGGCTTTGGATAGTGGCTTTGGACATAGAGTGGCTTTGGAGAATGGCTTTGGAGAGTGGCTTTGTACAGTGGCTTTGGAGATAGAGTGGCTTTGGAGAGTAGCTTTCGACAGTGGCTGGACAGTTGCTTTAGACATAGAGGGGCTTTGGACAGTGGCTTTGGACAGTGGCTTTGGACAGTGGCTTTAGACATAGAGTGGCTTTGGAGAGTGGCTTTGGACAGTGACTTTGGACAGTGGCTTTGGACATACAGTGGCTTTGGAGAGTGGCTTTGGATAGTGGCTTTGGACATAGAGTGGCTTTGGACAGTGGCTTTAGACAGTGGCTTTGGACAGTGGCTTTGGACATAGATTGGCTTTGGACAGTGTCTTTGGACATAGAGTGGCTTTGGAGAGTGGCTTTGGAGAGTGGCTTTGGACTGGCTTTGGACATAGAGTGGCTTTGGAGAGTGGCTTTGGAGATTGGCTTTGGACAGTGACTTTGGACATAGAGTGGCTTTGGAGAGTGGCTTTGGAGATTGGCTTTGGAGAGTGGCTTTGGACAGTGGCTTTGGACAGTGGCTTTGGACAGTGGCTTTGGACATAGAGTGGCTTTGGACAGTGGCTTTGGACAGTAGCTTTGGACAGTGGCTTTGGACATAGAGTGGCTTTGGACAGTGGCTTTGGACAGTGGCTTTGGACAGTGGCTTTGGACATAGAATTGCTTTGGACAGTGGCTTTGGACAGTGGCTTTGTACAGTGGCTTTGAAAATATAGTGGCTTTGGACAGTGGCTTTGGACAGTGGCTATGGACAGTGGCTTTGGACATAGAGTGGCTTTAGACAGTGGCTTTGGAAAGTGGCTTTGGACAGTGGCTTTAGACATAGCGTGGCTTTGGAGAGTGGCTTTGGACAGTGGCTTTGGACATTGGCTTTGGACATAGAGTGGCTTTAGAGAGTGTCTTTGGACAGTGGCTTTGGACAGTGGCTTTGGACATAGAATGGCTTTGGAGAGTGGCTTTGGACAGTGGCTTTGGACAGTGGCTTTGGACATAGAGTGGCATTGAAGAGTGGCTTTGGAGAGTGGCTTTGGACAGTGGCTTTGGACATACAGTGGCTTTGGAGAGTGGCTTTGGAGAGTGGCTTTGGAGAGTGGCTTTGGACAGTGGCTCTGGACATAGAGTGGCTTTGGACAGTGGCTTTGGAGAGTGGCTTTGGACAGTGGCTTTGGACATAGAGTGGCTTTGGACAGTGGCTTTGGACAGTGGCTTTGGACAGTAGCTTTGGACATAAAGTGGCTTTGGACAGTGGCTTTGGACAGTGGCTTTGGACAGTGGCTTTGGACATAGAGTCGCTTTGGATATAGAGTGGCTTTGGAGAGTGGCTTTGGACAGTGGCTTTGGACATAGAGTAGCTTTGGACAGTGGCTTTGGACAGTGGCTTTGGACAGTGGCTTTCGACAGTAGCTTTAGACAGTGGATTTGGACAGTGGCTTTGGACAGTGGCTTTGGACAGTGGCTTTGGACATAGAGTGGCTTTGGACTGTTGCTTTGGAAAGTGGCTTTGGACAGTGACTTTGGACATAGAGAGGCTGTGGACAGTGGCTTTGGACAGTGGTTTTGGACAGTGGATTTGGACATAGATGGCTTTGGACAGTGGCTTTGGACAGTGGCTTTGGACAGTGGCTTTGGACAGTGGCTTTGGACAGTGGCTTTGGACATAGAGTGTCTTTGGACAGTAGCTTTGGACAGTGGCTTTGGACATAGAGTGGCTTTGGAGAGTGGCTTTGGAGAGTGGCTTTGGACATTGGCTTTGGACAGTGGCTTTGGACATAGAGTGGCTTTGGAGAGTGGCTTTGGAGAGTGGCTTTGGACAGTGGCTTTGGACATAGAGTGGCTTTGGACAGTGGCTTTAGGAGAGTGGCTTTGGACATAGAGTGGCTTTGGACAGTGGCTTTGGAGAGTGGCTTTGGACAGTGGGTTTGGACATAGAGTGGCTTTGGAGAGTGGCTTTGGAGAGTGGCTTTGGACAGTGGCTTTGGAAATAGAGTGACTTTCGACAGTGGCTTTGTAGAGTGGCTTTGGACAGTGGCTTTGGACATAGATTGGCTTTGGACAGTGGCTTTGGAGAGTGGCTTTGGACAGTGGCTTTGGACATAGAGTGGCTTTGGGCAGTGGCTTTGGAGAGTGGCTTTGGACAGTGGCTTTGGACAGTAGCTTTGGACATAAAGTGGCTTTGGACAGTGGCTTTGGACAGTGGCTTTGGACAGTGGCTTTGGACATAGAGTGGCTTTGGACATAGAGTGGCTTTAGAGAGTGGCTTAGGACAGTGGCTTTGGACATAGAGTAGCTTTGGACAGTGGCTTTGGACAGTGGCTTTGGACAGTGGCTTTCGACAGTGGCTTTGGACAGTGGATTTGGACAGTGGCTTTGGACAGTGGCTTTGGACAGTGGCTTTGGACCTAGAGTGGCTTTGGACTGTTGCTTTGGAAAGTGGCTTTGGACAGTGACTTTGGACATAGAGAGGCTGTGGAGAGTGGCTTTGGACAGTGGCTTTGGACAGTGGATTTGGACATAGAAGGCTTTGGACAGTGGCTTTGGACAGTGGCTTTGGACAGTGGCTTTGGACAGTGGCTTTGGACATAGAGTGGCTTTGGACATACAGTGGCTTTGGACAGTGGCTTTGGACATCCAGTGGCATTGGACATACAGTGGCTTTGGACATACAGTGGCTTTGGACAGTGGCTTTGGACATACAGTGTCTTTGGACATACAGTGACTTTGGACAGTAGCTTTGGACATACAGTGGCTTTGTACATACAGTGGCTTTGGACAGTGGCTTTAGACATACAGTAGCTTTAGACAGTGGCTTTGGACATCCAGTGGCTTTGGACATACAGTGGCTTTGGACAGTGGCTTTGGACATACAGTGGCTTTGGACATACAGTGGCTTTGGACAGTGGCTTTGGACATACAGTGGCTTTGGACATACAGTGGCATTGGGCAGTGGCTTTGGACATACAGTGGCTTTGGACAGTGGCTTTGGAGAGTGGCTTTGGACAGTGGCTTTGGACATAGGGTGGTTTAGGACAGTGGCTTTGGAGAGTGGCTTTGGACAGTGGCTTTGGACATAGAGTGGTTTAGGACAGTGGCTTTGGAGAGTGGCTTTGGACAGTGGCTTTGGACATAGAGTGGCTTTGGACAGTGGCTTTGGACAGTGGCTTTGGACAGTGGCTTTGGACATAGAGTGGCTTTGGACAGTGGCTTTGGACAGTGGCTTTGGACAGTGGCTTTGGACATAGAGTGGCTTTGGACAGTGGCTTTGGACAGTGGCTTTGGACAGTGGCTTTGGACATAGAATTGCTTTGGACAGTGGCTTTGGACAGTGGCTTTGTACAGTGGCTTTGAACATATAGTGGCTTTGGACAGTGGCTTTGGACAGTGGCTATGGACAGTGGCTTTGGACATAGAGGGACTTTAGACAGTGGCTTTGGAAAGTGGCTTTGGACAGTGGCTTTAGACATAGAGTGGCTTTGGAGAGTGGCTTTGGACAGTGGCTTTGGACATTGGCTTTGGACATAGAGTGGCTTTAGAGAGTGTCTTTGGACAGTGGCTTTGGACAGTGGCTTTGGACATAGAATGGCTTTGGAGAGTGGCTTTGGACAGTGGCTTTGGACAGAATCTTTGGACATAGAGTGGCTTTGAAGAGTGTCTTTGGAGAGTGGCTTTGGACAGTGGCTTTGGACATAGAGTGGCTTTGGACATAGAGTGGCTTTGGAGAGTGGCTTTGGAGAGTGGCTTTGGACATAGAGTGGCTTTGGAGAATGGCTTTGGAGAGTGGCTTTGTACAGTGGCTTTGGAGATAGAGTGGCTTTGGAGAGTAGCTTTCGACAGTGGCTTTGGACAGTTGCTTTAGACATAGAGGGGCTTTGGACAGTGGCTTTGGACAGTGGCTTTGGACAGTGGCTTTAGACATAGAGTGGCTTTGGAGAGTGGCTTTGGACAGTGACTTTGGACAGTGGCTTTGGACATACAGTGGCTTTGGAGAGTGGCTTTGGATAGTGGCTTTGGACATAGAGTGGCTTTGGACAGTGGCTTTAGACAGTGGCTTTGGACAGTGGCTTTGGACATAGATTGGCTTTGGACAGTGTCTTTGGACATAGAGTGGCTTTGGAGAGTGGCTTTGGAGAGTGGCTTTGGACTGGCTTTGGACATAGAGTGGCTTTGGAGAGTGGCTTTGGAGATTGGCTTTGGAGAGTGGCTTTGGACAGTGGCTTTGGAGAGTGGCTTTGGACAGTCGCTTTGGACATAGAGTGGCTTTGGACAGTGGCTTTGAAGAGTGGCTTTGGACAGTGGCTTTGGACATAGAGTGGCTTTGGACAGTGGCTTTGGACAGTGGCTTTGGACAGTGGCTTTGGACATAAAGTGGCTTTGGACAGTGGCTTTGGACAGTGGCTTTGGACAGTGGCTTTGGACAGTGGCTTTGGACATAGAGTGGCTTTGGATATAGAGTGGCTTTGGAGAGTGGCTTTGGACAGTGGCTTTGGACATAGAGTAGCTTTGGACAGTGGCTTTGGACAGTGGCTTTGGACAGTGGCTTTCGACAGTGGCTTTGGACAGTGGATTTGGACAGTGGCTTTGGACAGTGGCTTTGGACAGTGGCTTTGGACATAGAGTGGCTTTGGACTGTTGCTTTGGAAAGTGGCTTTGGACAGTGACTTTGGACATAGAGAGGCTGTGGACAGTGGCTTTGGACAGTGGTTTTGGACAGTGGATTTGGACATAGATGGCTTTGGACAGTGGCTTTGGACAGTGGCTTTGGACAGTGGCTTTGGACAGTGGCTTTGGACAGTGGCTTTGGACATAGAGTGTCTTTGGACATACAGTGGCTTTGGACAGTGGATTTGGACATACAGTGGCTTTGGACAGTAGCTTTGGACATACAGTGGCTTTGTATATACAGTGGCTTTGGACAGTTGCTTTGGACATACAGTAGCTTTAGACAGTGGCTTTGGACATACAGTGGCTTTGGACATACAGTGGCTTTGGACAGTGGCTTTGGACATACAGTGGCTTTGGACATACAGTGGCTTTGGATAGTGGCTTTGGACATACAGTGGCTTTGGACATACAGTGGCTTTGGGCAGTGGCTTTGGCCATACAGTGGCTTTGGACAGTGGCTTTGGAGAGTGGCTTTGGACAGTGGCTTTGGACATAGAGTGGTTTAGGACAGTGGCTTTGGAGAGTGGCTTTGGACAGTGGCTTTGGACAGTGGCTTTGGACAGTGGCTTTGGACATAGAGTGGCTTTGGACAGTGGCTTTGGACAGTGGCTTTGGACAGTGGCTTTGGACATAGAATTGCTTTGGACAGTGGCTTTGGACAGTGGCTTTGTACAGTGGCTTTGAACATATAGTGGCTTTGGACAGTGGCTTTGGACAGTGGCTATGGACAGTGGCTTTGGACATAGAGGGGCTTTAGACAGTGGCTTTGGAAAGTGGCATTGGACAGTGGCTTTGGACAGTGGCTTTGGACATAGATTGGCTTTGGACAGTGGCTTTGGACATAGAGTGGCTTTGGAGAGTGGCTTTGGAGAGTGGCTTTGGACATTGGCTTTGGACAGTGGCTTTGGACATAGAGTGGCTTTGGAGAGTGGCTTTGGAGAGTGGCTTTGGACAGTGGCTTTGGACATAGAGTGGCTTTGGACAGTGGCTTTAGGAGAGTGGCTTTGGACAGTGGTTTTGGACATAGAGTGGCTTTGGACAGTGGCTTTGGAGAGTGGCTTTGGACAGTGGGTTTGGACATAGAGTGGCTTTGGAGAGTGGCTTTGGAGAGTGGCTTTGGACAGTGGCTTTGGAAATAGAGTGACTTTCGATAGTGGCTTTGTAGAGTGGCTTTGGACAGTGGCTTTGGACATAGATTGGCTTTGGACAGTGGCTTTGGAGAGTGGCTTTGGACAGTGGCTTTGGACATAGAGTGGCTTTGGGCAGTGGCTTTGGAGAGTGGCTTTGGACAGTGGCTTTGGACAGTAGCTTTGGACATAAAGTGGCTTTGGACAGTGGCTTTGGACAGTGGCTTTGGACAGTGGCTTTGGACATAGAGTGGCTTTGGACATAGAGTGGCTTTAGAGAGTGGCTTAGGACAGTGGCTTTGGACATAGAGTAGCTTTGGACAGTGGCTTTGGACAGTGGCTTTGGACAGTGGCTTTCGACAGTGGCTTTGGACAGTGGATTTGGACAGTGGCTTTGGACAGTGGCTTTGGACATAGATTTGCTTTGGACAGTGGCTTTGGACAGTGGCTTTGTACAGTGGCTTTGAACATATAGTGGCTTTGGACAGTGGCTTTGGACAGTGGCTATGGACAGTGGCTTTGGACATAGAGGGGCTTTAGACAGTGGCTTTGGAAAGTGGCTTTGGACAGTGGCTTTAGACATAGAGTGGCTTTGGAGAGTGGCTTTGGACAGTGGCTTTGGACATTGGCTTTGGACATAGAGTGGCTTTAGAGAGTGTCTTTGGACAGTGGCTTTGGACAGTGGCTTTGGACATAGAATGGCTTTGGAGAGTGGCTTTGGACAGTGGCTTTGGACAGAATCTTTGGACATAGAGTGGCTTTGAAGAGTGGCTTTGGAGAGTGGCTTTGGACAGTGGCTTTGGACATAGAGTGGCTTTGGACAGTGGCTTTGGACAGTGGCTTTGGACAGTGGCTTTCGACAGTGGCTTTGGACAGTGGATTTGGACAGTGGCTTTGGACAGTGGCTTTGGACATAGATTTGCTTTGGACAGTGGCTTTGGACAGTGGCTTTGTACAGTGGCTTTGAACATATAGTGGCTTTGGACAGTGGCTTTGGACAGTGGCTATGGACAGTGGCTTTGGACATAGAGGGGCTTTAGACAGTGGCTTTGGAAAGTGGCTTTGGACAGTGGCTTTAGACATAGAGTGGCTTTGGAGAGTGGCTTTGGACAGTGGCTTTGGACATTGGCTTTGGACATAGAGTGGCTTTAGAGAGTGTCTTTGGACAGTGGCTTTGGACAGTGGCTTTGGACATAGAATGGCTTTGGAGAGTGGCTTTGGACAGTGGCTTTGGACAGAATCTTTGGACATAGAGTGGCTTTGAAGAGTGGCTTTGGAGAGTGGCTTTGGACAGTGGCTTTGGACATAGAGTGGCTTTGGAGAGTGGCTTTGGAGAGTGGCTTTGGATAGTGGCTTTGGACATAGAGTGGCTTTGGAGAATGGCTTTGGAGAGTGGCTTTGTACAGTGGCTTTGGAGATAGAGTGGCTTTGGAGAGTAGCTTTCGACAGTGGCTTTGGACAGTTGCTTTAGACATAGAGGGGCTTTGGACAGTGGCTTTGGACAGTGGCTTTGGACAGTGGCTTTAGACATAGAGTGGCTTTGGAGAGTGGCTTTGGACAGTGACTTTGGACAGTGGCTTTGGACATACAGTGGCTTTGGAGAGTGGCTTTGGATAGTGGCTTTGGACATAGAGTGGCTTTGGACAGTGGCTTTAGACAGTGGCTTTAGACAGTGGCTTTGGACAGTGGCTTTGGACATAGATTGGCTTTGGACAGTGTCTTTGGACATAGAGTGGCTTTGGAGAGTGGCTTTGGAGAGTGGCTTTGGACTGGCTTTGGACATAGAGTGGCTTTGGAGAGTGGCTTTGGAGATTGGCTTTGGACAGTGACTTTGGACATAGAGTGGCTTTGGAGAGTGGCTTTGGAGATTGGCTTTGGAGAGTGGCTTTGGACAGTGGCTTGGACAGTGGCTTTGGACAGTGGCTTTGGACATAGAGTGGCTTTGGACATTGGCTTTGCACAGTGGCTTTGGACAGTGGCTTTGGACATAGAGTGGCTTTGGACAGTGGCTTTGGACAGTGGCTTTGGACAGTGGCTTTGGACATAGAATTGCTTTGGACAGTGGCTTTGGACAGTGGCTTTGTACAGTGGCTTTGAACATATAGTGGCTTTGGACAGTGGCTTTGGACAGTGGCTATGGACAGTGGCTTTGGACATAGAGTGGCTTTAGACAGTGGCTTTGGAAAGTGGCTTTGGACAGTGGCTTTAGACATAGCGTGGCTTTGGAGAGTGGCTTTGGACAGTGGCTTTGGACATTGGCTTTGGACATAGAGTGGCTTTAGAGAGTGTCTTTGGACAGTGGCTTTGGACAGTGGCTTTGGACATAGAATGGCTTTGGAGAGTGGCTTTGGACAGTGGCTTTGGACAGTGGCTTTGGACATAGAGTGGCATTGAAGAGTGGCTTTGGAGAGTGGCTTTGGACAGTGGCTTTGGACATACAGTGGCTTTGGAGAGTGGCTTTGGAGAGTGGCTTTGGAGATTGGCTTTGGACAGTGGCTCTGGACATAGAGTGGCTTTGGACAGTGGCTTTGGAGAGTGGCTTTGGACAGTGGCTTTGGACATAGAGTGGCTTTGGACAGTGGCTTTGGACAGTGGCTTTGGACAGTAGCTTTGGACATAAAGTGGCTTTGGACAGTGGCTTTGGACAGTGGCTTTGGACAGTGGCTTTGGACATAGAGTGGCTTTGGATATAGAGTGGCTTTGGAGAGTGGCTTTGGACAGTGGCTTTGGACGTAGAGTAGCTTTGGACAGTGGCTTTGGACAGTGGCTTTGGACAGTGGCTTTCGACAGTAGCTTTAGACAGTGGATTTGGACAGTGGCTTTGGACAGTGGCTTTGGACAGTGGCTTTGGACATAGAGTGGCTTTGGACTGTTGCTTTGGAAAGTGGCTTTGGACAGTGACTTTGGACATAGATAGGCTGTGGACAGTGGCTTTGGACAGTGGTTTTGGACAGTGGATTTGGACATAGATGGCTTTGGACAGTGGCTTTGGACAGTGGCTTTGGACAGTGGCTTTGGACAGTGGCTTTGGACAGTGGCTTTGGACATAGAGTGTCTTTGGACAGTGGCTTTGGACAGTGGCTTTGGACATAGAGTGGCTTTGGAGAGTGGCTTTGGAGAGTGGCTTTGGACATTGGCTTTGGACAGTGGCTTTGGACATAGAGTGGCTTTGGAGAGTGGCTTTGGAGAGTGGCTTTGGACAGTGGCTTTGGACATAGAGTGGCTTTGGACAGTGGCTTTAGGAGAGTGGCTTTGGACAGTGGTTTTGGACATAGAGTGGCTTTGGATAGTGGCTTTGGAGAGTGGCTTTGGACAGTGGGTTTGGACATAGAGTGGCTTTGGAGAGTGTCTTTGGAGAGTGGCTTTGGACAGTGGCTTTGGAAATAGAGTGACTTTCGACAGTGGCTTTGTAGAGTGGCTTTGGACAGTGGCTTTGGACATAGATTGGCTTTGGAAAGTGGCTTTGGAGAGTGGCTTTGGACAGTGGCTTTGGACATAGAGTGGCTTTGGGCAGTGGCTTTGGAGAGTGGCTTTGGACAGTGGCTTTGGACAGTAGCTTTGGACATAAAGTGGCTTTGGACAGTGGCTTTGGACAGTGGCTTTGGACAGTAGCTTTGGACATAGAGTGGCTTTGGACATAGAGTGGCTTTAGAGAGTGGCTTAGGACAGTGGCTTTGGACATAGAGTAGCTTTGGACAGTGGCTTTGGACAGTGGCTTTGGACAGTGGCTTTCGACAGTGGCTTTGGACAGTGGATTTGGACAGTGGCTTTGGACAGTGGCTTTGGACAGTGGCTTTGGACATAGAGTGGCTTTGGACTGTTGCTTTGGAAAGTGGCTTTGGACAGTGACTTTGGACATAGAGAGGTTGTGGAGAGTGGCTTTGGACAGTGGCTTTGGACAGTGGATTTGGGCATAGATGGCTTTGGACAGTGGCTTTGGACAGTGGCTTTGGACAGTGGCTTTGGACAGTGGCTTTGGACAGTGGCTTTGGACATAGAGTGGCTTTGGACATACAGTGGCTTTGGACAGTGGCTTTGGACATCCAGTGGCATTGGACATACAGTGGCTTTGGACATACAGTGGCTTTGGACAGTGGCTTTGGACATACAGTGTCTTTGGACATACAGTGACTTTGGACAGTAGCTTTGGACATACAGTGGCTTTGTACATACAGTGGCTTTGGACAGTGGCTTTAGACATACAGTAGCTTTAGACAGTGGCTTTGGACATCCAGTGGCTTTGGACATACAGTGGCTTTGGACAGTGGCTTTGGACATACAGTGGCTTTGGACATACAGTGGCATTGGACAGTGGCTTTGGACATACAGTGGCTTTGGGCATACAGTGGCATTGGGCAGTGGCTTTGGACATACAGTGGCTGTGGACAGTGGCTTTGGAGAGTGGCTTTGGACAGTGGCTTTGGACATAGGGTGGTTTAGGACAGTGGCTTTGGAGAGTGGCTTTGGACAGTGGCTTTGGACATAGAGTGGTTTAGGACAGTGGCTTTGGAGAGTGGCTTTGGACAGTGGCTTTGGACATAGAGTGGCTTTGGACAGTGACTTTGGACAGTGGCTTTGGACAGTGGCTTTGGACATAGAGTGGCTTTGGATAGTGGCTTTGGACAGTGGCTTTGGACAGTGGCTTTGGACATAGAGTGGCTTTGGACAGTGGCTTTGGACAGTGGCTTTGGACAGTGGCTTTGGACATAGAATTGCTTTGGACAGTGGCTTTGGACAGTGGCTTTGTACAGTGGCTATGGTCAGTGGCTTTGGACATAGAGGGGCTTTAGACAGTGGCTTTGGAAAGTGGCTTTGGACAGTGGCTTTAGACATAGAGTGGCTTTGGAGAGTGGCTTTGGACAGTGGCTTTGGACATTGGCTTTGGACATAGAGTGGCTTTAGAGAGTGTCTTTGGACAGTGGCTTTGGACAGTGGCTTTGGACATAGAATGGCTTTGGACAGTGGCTTTGGACAGTGGCTTTGGACAGAATCTTTGGACATAGAGTGGCTTTGAAGAGTGGCTTTTAAGAGTGGCTTTGGACAGTGGCTTTGGACATAGAGTGGCTTTGGACATAGAGTGGCTTTGGAGAGTGGCTTTGGAGAGTGGCTTTGGACATAGAGTGGCTTTGGAGAATGGCTTTGGAGAGTGGCTTTGTACAGTGGCTTTGGAGATAGAGTGGCTTTGGAGAGTAGCTTTCGACAGTGGCTTTGGACAGTTGCTTTAGACATAGAGGGGCTTTGGACAGTGGCTTTGGACAGTGGCTTTGGACAGTGGCTTTAGACATAGAGTGGCTTTGGAGAGTGGCTTTGGACAGTGACTTTGGACAGTGGCTTTGGACATACAGTGGCTTTGGAGAGTGGCTTTGGATAGTGGCTTTGGACATAGAGTGGCTTTGGACAGTGGCTTTAGACAGTGGCTTTGGACAGTGGCTTTGGACATAGATTGGCTTTGGACAGTGTCTTTGGACATAGAGTGGCTTTGGAGAGTGGCTTTGGAGAGTGGCTTTGGACTGGCTTTGGACATAGAGTGGCTTTGGAGATTGGCTTTGGAGATTGGCTTTGGACAGTGACTTTGGACATAGAGTGGCTTTGGAGAGTGGCTTTGGAGATTGGCTTTGGAGAGTGGCTTTGGACAGTGGCTTTGGACAGTGGCTTTTGACAGTGGCTTTGGACATAGAGTGGCTTTGGACAGTGGCTTTGGACAGTGGCTTTGGACAGTGGCTTTGGACATAGAGTGGCTTTGGACAGTGGCTTTGGACAGTGGCTTTGGACAGTGGCTTTGGACATAGAATTGCTTTGGACAGTGGCTTTGGACAGTGGCTTTGTACAGTGGCTTTGAACATATAGTGGCTTTGGACAGTGGCTTTGGACAGTGGCTATGGACAGTGGCTTTGGACATAGAGTGGCTTTAGACAGTGGCTTTGGAAAGTGGCTTTGGACAGTGGCTTTAGACATAGCGTGGCTTTGGAGAGTGGCTTTGGACAGTGGCTTTGGACATTGGCTTTGGACATAGAGTGGCTTTAGAGAGTGTCTTTGGACAGTGGCTTTGGACAGTGGCTTTGGACATAGAATGGCTTTGGAGAGTGGCTTTGGACAGTGGCTTTGGACAGTGGCTTTGGAGAGTGGCTTTGGACAGTGGCTTTGGACATAGAGTGGCTTTGGACAGTGGCTTTGGACAGTGGCTTTGGACAGTGGCTTTGGACATAGAGTGGCTTTGGATAGTGGCTTTGGACAGTGGCTTTGGACAGTGGCTTTTGACATAGAGTGGCTTTGGACAGTGGCTTTGGACAGTGGCTTTGGACAGTGGCTTTGGACATAGAATTGCTTTGGACAGTGGCTTTGGACAGTGGCTTTGTACAGTGGCTTTGAACATATAGTGGCTTTGGACAGTGGCTTTGGACAGTGGCTATGTACAGTGGCTTTGGACATAGAGGGGCTTTAGACAGTGGCTTTGGAAAGTGGCTTTGGACAGTGGCTTTAGACATAGAGTGGCTTTGGAGAGTGGCTTTGGACAGTGGCTTTGGACATTGGCTTTGGACATAGAGTGGCTTTAGAGAGTGTCTTTGGACAGTGGCTTTGGACAGTGGCTTTGGACATAGAATGGCTTTGGAGAGTGGCTTTGGACAGTGGCTTTGGACAGAATCTTTGGACATAGAGTGGCTTTGAAGAGTGGCTTTGGAGAGTGGCTTTGGACAGTGGCTTTGGACATAGAGTGGCTTTGGACATAGAGTGGCTTTGGAGAGTGGCTTTGGAGAGTGGCTTTGGACATAGAGTGGCTTTGGAGAATGGCTTTGGAGAGTGGCTTTGTACAGTGGCTTTGGAGATAGAGTGGCTTTGGAGAGTAGCTTTCGACAGTGGCTTTGGACAGTTGCTTTAGACATAGAGGGGCTTTGGACAGTGGCTTTGGACAGTGGCTTTGGACAGTGGCTTTAGACATAGAGTGGCTTTGGAGAGTGGCTTTGGACAGTGACTTTGGACAGTGGCTTTGGACATACAGTGGCTTTGGAGAGTGGTTTTGGATAGTGGCTTTGGACATAGAGTGGCTTTGGACAGTGGCTTTAGACAGTGGCTTTGGACAGTGGCTTTGGACATAGATTGGCTTTGGACAGTGTCTTTGGACATAGAGTGGCTTTGGAGAGTGGCTTTGTAGAGTGGCTTTGGACTGGCTTTGGACATAGAGTGGCTTTGGAGAGTGGCTTTGGAGATTGGCTTTGGACAGTGACTTTGGACATAGAGTGGCTTTGGAGAGTGGCTTTGGAGATTGGCTTTGGAGAGTGGTTTGGACAGTGGCTTTGGACAGTGGCTTTTGACAGTGGCTTTGGACATAGAGTGGCTTTGGACAGTGGCTTTGGACAGTGGCTTTGGACAGTGGCTTTGGACATAGAGTGGCTTTCGACAGTGGCTTTGGACAGTGGCTTTGGACAGTGGCTTTGGACATAGAATTGTTTGGACAGTGGCTTTGGACAGTGGCTTTGTACAGTGGCTTTGAACATATAGTGGCTTTGGACAGTGGCTTTGGACAGTGGCTATGGACAGTGGCTTTGGACATAGAGTGGCTTTAGACAGTGGCTTTCGAAAGTGGCTTTGGACAGTGGCTTTAGACATAGCGTGGCTTTGGAGAGTGGCATTGGACAGTTGCTTTGGACATTGGCTTTGGACATAGAGTGGCTTTAGAGAGTGTCTTTGGACAGTGGCTTTGGACAGTGGCTTTGGACATAGAATGGCTTTGGAGAGTGGCTTTGGACAGTGGCTTTGGACAGTGGCTTTGGACATAGAGTGGCATTGAAGAGTGGCTTTGGAGAGTGGCTTTGGACAGTGGCTTTGGACATACAGTGGCTTTGGAGAGTGGCTTTGGAGAGTGGCTTTGGAGAGTGGCTTTGGACAGTGGCTTTGGACATAGAGTGGCTTTGGACAGTGGCTTTGGAGAGTGGCTTTGGACAGTGGCTTTGGACATAGAGTGGCTTTGGACAGTGGCTTTGGACAGTGGCTTTGGACAGTAGCTTTGGACATAAAGTGGCTTTGGACAGTGGCTTTGGACAGTGGCTTTGGACAGTGGCTTTGGACATAGAGTGGCTTTGGATATAGAGTGGCTTTGGAGAGTGGCTTTGGACAGTGGCTTTGGACATAGAGTAGCTTTGGACAGTGGCTTTGGACAGTGGCTTTGGACAGTGGCTTTCGACAGTGGCTTTGGACAGTGGATTTGGACAGTGGCTTTGGACAGTGGCTTTGGACAGTGGCTTTGGACATAGAGTGGCTTTGGACTGTTGCTTTGGAAAGTGGCTTTGGACAGTTACTTTGGACATAGAGAGGCTGTGGACAGTGGCTTTGGACAGTGGTTTTGGACAGTGGATTTGGACATAGATGGCTTTGGACAGTGGCTTTGGACAGTGGCTTTGGACAGTGGCTTTGGACAGTGGCTTTGGACAGTGGCTTTGGACATAGAGTGTCTTTGGACATACAGTGGCTTTGGACAGTGGATTTGGACATACAGTGGCTTTGGACAGTAGCTTTGGACATACAGTGGCTTTGGACAGTTGCTTTGGACATACAGTAGCTTTAGACAGTGGCTTTGGACATACAGTGGCTTTGGACATACAGTGGCTTTGGACAGTGGCTTTGGACATACAGTGGCTTTGGACATACAGTGGCTTTGGATAGTGGCTTTGGACATACAGTGGCTTTGGACATACAGTGGCTTTGGGCAGTGGCTTTGGCCATACAGTGGCTTTGGACAGTGGCTTTGGAGAGTGGCTTTGGACAGTGGCTTTGGACATAGAGTGGTTTAGGACAGTGGCTTTGGAGAGTGGCTTTGGACAGTGGCTTTGGACAGTGGCTTTGGACATAGAGTGGCTTTGGACAGTGGCTTTGGACAGTGGCTTTGGACAGTGGCTTTGGACATAGAGTGGCTTTGGACAGTGGCTTTGGACAGTGGCTTTGGACAGTGGCTTTGGACATAGAATTGCTTTGGACAGTGGCTTTGGACAGTGGCTTTGTACAGTGCCTTTGAACATATAGTGGCTTTGGACAGTGGCTTTGGACAGTGGCTATGGACAGTGGCTTTGGACATAGAGGGGCTTTAGACAGTGGCTTTGGAAAGTGGCATTGGACAGTGGCTTTGGACAGTGGCTTTGGACATAGATTGGCTTTGGACAGTGGCTTTGGACATAGAGTGGCTTTGGAGAGTGACTTTGGAGAGTGGCTTTGGACTGGCTTTGGACATAGAGTGGCTTTGGAGAGTGGCTTTGGAGATTGGCTTTGGACAGTGACTTTGGACATAGAGTGGCTTTGGAGAGTGGCTTTGGAGATTGGCTTTGGAGAGTGGCTTTGGACAGTGGCTTTGGACAGTGGCTTTGGACAGTGGCTTTAGACATAGAGTGGCTTTGGAGAGTGGCTTTGGACAGTGACTTTGGACAGTAGCTTTGGACATACAGTGGCTTTGGAGAGTGGCTTTGGACAGTGGCTTTGGACATAGAGTGGCTTTGGACAGTGGCTTTAGACAGTGGCTTTGGACAGTGGCTTTGGACATAGATTGGCTTTGGACAGTGGCTTTGGACATAGAGTGGCTTTGGAGAGTGGCTTTGGAGAGTGGCTTTGGACTGGCTTTGGACATAGAGTGGCTTTGGAGAGTGGCTTTGGAGATTGGCTTTGGACAGTGACTTTGGACATAGAGTGGCTTTGGAGAGTGGCTTTGGAGATTGGCTTTGGAGAGTGGCTTTGGAGATTGGCTTTGGACAGTGGCTTTGGACATAGAGTGGCTTTGGAGTGTGGCATTGGAGAGTGGCTTTGGACAGTGGCTTTGGACATAGAGTGGCTTTGGACAGTGGCTTTGGACAGTGGCTTTGGACAGTGGCTTTGGACATAGAGTGGCTTTGGACAGTGGCTTTGGACAGTGGCTTTGGACAGTGGCTTTGGCCATAGAGTGGCTTTGGACAGTGGCTTTGGACAGTGGCTTTGGACATAGAGTGGCTTTGGACAGTGGCTTTAGACAGTGGCTTTGGACAGTGGCTTTGGACATAGAGTGGCTTTAGACAGTGGCTTTGGAGAGTTGCTTTGGACAGTGGCTTTGGACATAGAGTGGCTTTGGACAGTGGCTTTGGACATAGAGTGGCTTTGGACAGTGGCTTTGGAGAGTGGCTTTGGACAGTGGCTTTGGACATAGAGTGGTATTGGACAGTGGCTTTGGAGAGTGGCTTTGGACAGTGGCTTTGGACATAGAGTGGCTTTGGACAGTAGCTTTGGACAGTGGCTTTGGACAGTGGCTTTGGACATAGAGTGGCTTTGGACAGTGGCTTTGGACAGTGGCTTTGGACAGTGGCTTTGGACATAGAGTGGCTTTGGACAGTGGCTTTGGAAATACAGTGGCTTTGGACAGTGGCTTTGGACAGTGGCTTTGGACAGTGGCTTTGGACATAGAGTGGCTTTGGACAGTGGCTTTAGACAGTGGCTTTGGACAGTGGCTTTGGACATAGATTGGCTTTGGACAGTGGCTTTGGATATAGAGTGGCTTTGGAGAGTGGCTTTGGAGAATGGCTTTGGACAGTGGCTTTGGACATAGAGTGGCTTTGGAGAGTGGCTTTGGAGAGTGGCTTTGGAAAGTGGCTTTGGACATAGAGTGGCTTTGGACAGTGGCTTTGGAGAGTGGCTTTGGACAGTGGCTTTGGACATAGAGTGGCTTTGGAGAGTGGCTTTGGAGAGTGGCTTTGGACAGTGGCTTTGGACATAGAGTGGCTTTGGACAGTGGCTTTGGACAGTGGCTTTGGACAGTGGCTTTGGACATAGAGTGGCTTTGGACAGTGGCTTTGGACAGTGGCTTTGGACAGTGGCTTTGGCCATAGAGTGGCTTTGGACAGTGGCTTTGGACAGTGGCTTTGGACATAGAGTGGCTTTGGACAGTAGCTTTAGACAGTGGCTTTGGACAGTGGCTTTGGACATAGAGTGGCTTTGGACAGTGGCTTTGGAGAGTTGCTTTGGACAGTGGCTTTGGACATAGAGTGGCTTTGGACAGTGGCTTTGGACATAGAGTGGCTTTGGACAGTGGCTTTGGAGAGTGGCTTTGGACAGTGGCTTTGGACATAGAGTGGTATTGGACAGTGGCTTTGGAGAGTGGCTTTGGACAGTGGCTTTGGACATAGAGTGGCTTTGGACAGTAGCTTTGGACAGTGGCTTTGGACAGTGGCTTTGGACATAGAGTGGCTTTGGACAGTGGCTTTGGACAGTGGCTTTGGACAGTGGCTTTGGACATAGAGTGGCTTTGGACAGTGGCTTTGGACATAGAGTGGCTTTGGACAGTGGCTTTGGAAATACAGTGGCTTTGGACAGTGGCTTTGGACAGTGGCTTTGGACAGAAGCTTTGGACATAGAGTGGCTTTGGACAGTGGCTTTAGACAGTGGCTTTGGACAGTGGCTTTGGACATAGATTGGCTTTGGACAGTGGCTTTGGATATAGAGTGGCTTTGGAGAGTGGCTTTGGAGAATGGCTTTGGACAGTGGCTTTGGACATAGAGTGGCTATGGAGAGTGGCTTTGGAGAGTGGCTTTGGAAAGTGGCTTTGGACATAGAGTGGCTTTGGAGAGTGGCTTTGGAGAGTGGCTTTGGACAGTGGCTTTGGACATAGAGTGGCTTTGGAGAGTGGCTTTGGAGAGTGGCTTTGGACAGTGGCTTTGGACATAGAGTGGCTTTGGACAGTGGCTTTGGACAGTGGCTTTGGACATAGAGTGGCTTTGGGGCGTGTCTTTGGACAGTGGCTTTGGACAGTGGCTTTGGACATAGAGTGGCTTTGGAGAGTGGCTTTGGAGAGTGTCTTTGGAGAGTGGCTTTGGACATAGAGTGGTTTGGAGTTTGGCGTTGGACAGTGGCTTTGGACAGTGGCTTTGGACATAGAGTGGCTTTGGAGAGTGGCTTTGGAGAGTGGCTTTGGACAGTGGCTTTGGACATAGAGTGGCTTTGGACTGTGGCTTTAGGAGAGTGGCTTTGGACAGTGGCTTTGCACATAGAGTGGCTTTGGAGAGTGGCTTTGGACAGTGGCTTTGGACAGTGGCTTTGGACAGTGGCTTTGGACATAGACTGGCTTTGGAGAGTGGCTTTGGAGAGTGGCTTTGGACATTGGCTTTGGACAGTGGCTTTGGACATAGAGTGGCTTTGGAGAGTGGCTTTGGAGAGTGGCTTTGGAGAGTGGCTTTGGACATAGAGTGGCTTTGGGCAGTGGCTTTAGGAGAGTGGCTTTGGATAGTGGCTTTGGACATAGAGTGGCTTTGGAGAGTGGCTTTGGACAGTGGCTTTGGACAGTGGCTTTGGACATAGAGTGGCTTTGCAGAGTGGCTTTGGAGAGTGGCTTTGGACAGTGGCTTTGGACATAGAGTGACTTTCGACAGTGGCTTTGTAGAGTGGCTTTGGAGAGTGGCTTTGGACATAGAGTGGCTTTGGACAGTGGCTTTGGACATAGAGTGGCTTTGGAGAGTGGCTTTGGAGAGTGGCTTTGGACAGTGGCTTTGGACATAGAGTGGCTTTGGGCAGTTGCTTTAGGAGAGTGGCTTTGGACAGTGGCTTTGGACATAGAGTGGCTTTGGAGAGTGGCTTTAGACAGTGGCATTGGACAGTGGCTTTGGACATGGAGTGGCTTTGGAGAGTGGCTTTGGAGAGTGGCTTTGGACAGTGGCTTTGGACATAGAGTGACTTTCGACAGTGGCTTTGTAGAGTGGCTTTGGACAGTGGCTTTGGACATAGAGTGGCTTTGGACAGTGGCTTTGGAGAGTGGCTTTGGACAGTGGCTTTGGACATAGAGTGGCATTGGACAGTGGCTTTGGAGAGTGGCTTTGGACAGTGGCTTTGGACATAGAGTGGCTTTGGAAAGTGGCTTTGGACAGTGGCTTTGGACATAGAGTGGCTTTGGAGAGTGGCTTTGGAGAGTGGCTTTGGACAGTGGCTTTGGACTTAGAGTGGCTTTGGACAGTGGCTTTGGAGAGTGGCTTTGGACAGTGGCTTTGGACATAGAGTGGCTTTGGACAGTGGCTTTGGAGAGTGGCTTTGGACAGTGGCTTTGGACATAGAGTGGCTTTGGACAGTGGCTTTGGACAGTGGCTTTGGACAGTGGCTTTGGACAGTGGCTTTGGACATAGAGTGGTATTGGACAGTGGCTTTGGAGAGTGGCTTTGGACAGTGGCTTTGGACATAGAGTGGCTTTGGACAGTAGCTTTGGACAGTGGCTTTGGGCAGTGGCTTTGGACATAGAGTGGCTTTGGACAGTGGCTTTGGACAGTGGCTTTGGACAGTGGCTTTGGACATAGAGTGGCTTTGGACAGTGGCTTTGGACATAGAGTGGCTTTGGACAGTGGCTTTGGAAATACAGTGGCTTTGGACAGTGGCTTTGGACAGTGGCTTTGGACAGTGGCTTTGGACATAGAGTGGCTTTGGACAGTGGCTTTAGACAGTGGCTTTGGACAGTGGCTTTGGACATAGATTGGCTTTGGACAGTGGCTTTGGATATAGAGTGGCTTTGGAGAGTGGCTTTGGAGAATGGCTTTGGACAGTGGCTTTGGACATAGAGTGGCTTTGGAGAGTGGCTTTGGAGAGTGGCTTTGGAAAGTGGCTTTGGACATAGAGTGGCTTTGGAGAGTGGCTTTGGAGAGTGGCTTTGGACAGTGGCTTTGGACATAGAGTGGCTTTGGAGAGTGGCTTTGGAGAGTGGCTTTGGACAGTGGCTTTGGACATAGAGTGGCTTTGGACAGTGGCTTTGGACATAGAGTGGCTTTGGAGAGTGGCTTTGGACAGTGGCTTTGGACAGTTGCTTTGGACATAGAGTGGCTTTGGAGCGTGTCTTTGGACAGTGGCTTTGGACAGTGGCTTTGGACATAGAGTGGCTTTGGAGAGTGGCTTTGGAGAGTGTCTTTGGAGAGTGGCTTTGGACATAGAGTGGTTTGGAGTGTGGCGTTGGACAGTGGCTTTGGACAGTGGCTTTGGACATAGAGTGGCTTTGGAGAGTGGCTTTGGAGAGTGGCTTTGGACAGTGGCTTTGGACATAGAGTGGCTTTGGACTGTGGCTTTAGGAGAGTGGCTTTGGACAGTGGCTTTGCACAAAGAGTGGCTTTGGAGAGTGGCTTTGGACAGTGGCTTTGGACAGTGGCTTTGGACAGTGGCTTTGGACATAGAGTGGCTTTGGAGAGTGGCTTTGGAGAGTGGCTTTGGACATTGGCTTTGGACAGTGGCTTTGGACATAGAGTGGCTTTGGAGAGTGGCTTTGGAGAGTGGCTTTGGAGAGTGGCTTTGGACATAGAGTGGCTTTGGGCAGTGGCTTTAGGAGAGTGGCTTTGGACAGTGGCTTTGGACATAGAGTGGCTTTGGAGAGTGGCTTTGGACAGTGGCTTTGGACAGTGGCTTTGGACATAGAGTGGCTTTGCAGAGTGGCTTTGGAGAGTGGCTTTGGACAGTGGCTTTGGACATAGAGTGACTTTCGACAGTGGCTTTGTAGAGTGGCTTTGGAGAGTGGCTTTGGACATAGAGTGGCTTTGGACAGTGGCTTTGGACATAGAGTGGCTTTGGAGAGTGGCTTTGGAGAGTGGCTTTGGACAGTGGCTTTGGACATAGAGTAGCTTTGGGCAGTTGCTTTAGGAGAGTGGCTTTGGACAGTGGCTTTGGACATAGAGTGGCTTTGGAGAGTGGCTTTGGACAGTGGCATTGGACAGTGGCTTTGGACATGGAGTGGCTTTGGAGAGTGGCTTTGGAGAGTGGCTTTGGACAGTGGCTTTGGACATAGAGTGACTTTCGACAGTGGCTTTGTAGAGTGGCTTTGGACAGTGGCTTTGGACATAGAGTGGCTTTGGACAGTGGCTTTGGAGAGTGGCTTTGGACAGTGGCTTTGGACATAGAGTGGCTTTGGACAGTGGCTTTGGAGAGTGGCTTTGGACAGTGGCTTTGGACATAGAGTGGCTTTGGAAAGTGGCTTTGGACAGTGGCTTTGGACATAGAGTGGCTTTGGAGAGTGGCTTTGGAGAGTGGCTTTGGACAGTGGCTTTAGACTTAGAGTGGCTTGGGACAGTGGCTTTGGAGAGTGGCTTTGGACAGTGGCTTTGGACATAGAGTGGCTTTGGACAGTGGCTTTGGAGAGTGGCTTTGGACAGTGGCTTTGGACATAGAGTGGCTTTGGACGGTGGCTTTGGACAGTGGCTTTGGACAGTGGCTTTGGACAGTGGCTTTGGGCATAGAGTGGCTTTGGACAGTGGCTTTGGACAGTGGCTTTGGACAGTGGCTTTGGACATAGAGTGGCTTTGGACAGTGGCTTTGGAGAGTTGCTTTGGACAGTGGCTTTGGACATAGAGTGGCTTTGGACAGTGGCTTTGGACATAGAGTGGCTTTGGACAGTGGCTTTGGAGAGTGGCTTTGGACAGTGGCTTTGGACATAGAGTCGCTTTGGACAGTGGCTTTGGAGCGTGGCTTTGGACAGTGGCTTTGGACATAGAGTGGCTTTGGGCAGTGGCTTTAGGAGAGTGGCTTTGGACAGTGGCTTTGGACTTAGAGTGGCTTTGGACAGTGGCTTTGGAGAGTGGCTTTGGACAGTGGCTTTGGACATAGAGTGGCTTTGGACAGTGGCTTTGGAGAGTGGCTTTGGACAGTGGCTTTGGACATAGAGTGGCTTTGGACAGTGGCTTTGGACAGTGGCTTTGGACAGTGGCTTTGGACAGTGGCTTTGGACATAGAGTGGCTTTCGACAGTGGCTTTGGACAGTGTCTTTGGACAGTGGCTTTGGACATAGAGTGGCTTTGGAATGTGACTTTGGAGAGTGGCTTTGGACAGTCGCTTTGGACATAGAGTGGCTTTGGACAGTGGCTTTGGACAGTGTCTTTGGACAGTGGCTTTGGACATAGAGTGGCTTTGGACAGTGGCTTTGGACAGTGGCTTTGGACAGTGTCTTTGGCATAGAGTGCTTTGGACAGTGGCTTTGGACAGTGGCTTTGGACAGTGGCTTTGGACATAGAGTGGCTTTGGACAGTGGCTTTGGACAGTGGTTTTGGACAGTGGCTTTGGACATAGAGTGGATTTGGACAGTGGCTTTGGACATTGGCTTTGGACAGTGGCTTTGGACATAGAGTGGCTTTGGACGGTGGCTTTGGACAGTGGCTTTGGACAGTGGCTTTGGACAGTGGCTTTGGGCATAGAGTGGCTTTGGACAGTGGCTTTAGACAGTGGCTTTGGACAGTGGCTTTGGACATAGAGTGGCTTTGGACAGTGGCTTTGGAGAGTTGCTTTGGACAGTGGCTTTGGACATAGAGTGGCTTTGGACAGTGGCTTTGGACATAGAGTGGCTTTGGACAGTGGCTTTGGATATAGAGTGGCTTTGGAGAGTGGCTTTGGAGAATGGCTTTGGACAGTGGCTTTGGACATAGAGTGGCTATGGAGAGTGGCTTTGGAGAGTGGCTTTGGAAAGTGGCTTTGGACATAGAGTGGCTTTGGAGAGTGGCTTTGGAGAGTGGCTTTGGACAGTGGCTTTGGACATAGAGTGGATTTGGAGAGTGGCTTTGGAGAGTGGCTTTGGACAGTGGCTTTGGACATAGAGTGGCTTTGGACAGTGGCTTTGGACAGTGGCTTTGGACATAGAGTGGCTTTGGGGCGTGTCTTTGGACAGTGGCTTTGGACAGTGGATTTGGACATAGAGTGGCTTTGGAGAGTGGCTTTGGAGAGCGTCTTTGGAGAGTGGCTTTGGACATAGAGTGGTTTGGAGTTTGGCGTTGGACAGTGGCTTTGGACAGTGGCTTTGGACATAGAGTGGCTTTGGAGAGTGGCTTTGGAGAGTGGCTTTGGACAGTGGCTTTGGACATAGAGTGGCTTTGGACTGTGGCTTTAGGAGAGTGGCTTTGGACAGTGGCTTTGCACATAGAGTGGCTTTGGAGAGTGGCTTTGGACAGTGGCTTTGGACAGTGGCTTTGGACAGTGGCTTTGGACATAGACTGGCTTTGGAGAGTGGCTTTGGAGAGTGGCTTTGGACATTGGCTTTGGACAGTGGCTTTGGACATAGAGTGGCTTTGGAAAGTGGCTTTGGAGAGTGACTTTGGAGAGTGGCTTTGGACATAGAGTGGCTTTGGGCAGTGGCTTTAGGAGAGTGGCTTTGGACAGTGGCTTTGGACATAGAGTGGCTTTGGAGAGTGGCTTTGGACAGTGGCTTTGGACAGTGGCTTTGGACATAGAGTGGCTTTGCAGAGTGGCTTTGGAGAGTGGCTTTGGACAGTGGCTTTGGACATAGAGTGACTTTCGACAGTGGCTTTGTAGAGTGGCTTTGGAGAGTGGCTTTGGACATAGAGTGGCTTTGGACAGTGGCTTTGGACATAGAGTGGCTTTGGAGAGTGGCTTTGGAGAGTGGCTTTGGACAGTGGCTTTGGACATAGAGTGGCTTTGGGCAGTTGCTTTAGGAGAGTGGCTTTGGACAGTGGCTTTGGACATAGAGTGGCTTTGGAGAGTGGCTTTAGACAGTGGCATTGGACAGTGGCTTTGGACATGGAGTGGCTTTGGAGAGTGGCTTTGGAGAGTGGCTTTGGACAGTGGCTTTGGACATAGAGTGACTTTCGACAGTGGCTTTGTAGAGTGGCTTTGGACAGTGGCTTTGGACATAGAGTGGCTTTGGACAGTGGCTTTGGAGAGTGGCTTTGGACAGTGGCTTTGGACATAGAGTGGCATTGGACAGTGGCTTTGGAGAGTGGCTTTGGACAGTGGCTTTGGACATAGAGTGGCTTTGGAAAGTGGCTTTGGACAGTGGCTTTGGACATAGAGTGGCTTTGGAGAGTGGCTTTGGAGAGTGGCTTTGGACAGTGGCTTTGGACTTAGAGTGGCTTTGGACAGTGGCTTTGGAGAGTGGCTTTGGACAGTGGCTTTGGACATAGAGTGGCTTTGGACAGTGGCTTTGGAGAGTGGCTTTGGACAGTGGCTTTGGACATAGAGTGGCTTTGGACAGTGGCTTTGGACAGTGGCTTTGGACAGTGGCTTTGGACAGTGGCTTTGGACATAGAGTGGTATTGGACAGTGGCTTTGGAGAGTGGCTTTGGACAGTGGCTTTGGACATAGAGTGGCTTTGGACAGTAGCTTTGGACAGTGGCTTTGGACAGTGGCTTTGGACATAGAGTGGCTTTGGACAGTGGCTTTGGACAGTGGCTTTGGACAGTGGCTTTGGACATAGAGTGGCTTTGGACAGTGGCTTTGGACATAGAGTGGCTTTGGACAGTGGCTTTGGAAATACAGTGGCTTTGGACAGTGGCTTTGGACAGTGGCTTTGGACAGTGGCTTTGGACATAGAGTGGCTTTGGACAGTGGCTTTAGACAGTGGCTTTGGACAGTGGCTTTGGACATAGATTGGCTTTGGACAGTGGCTTTGGATATAGAGTGGCTTTGGAGAGTGGCTTTGGAGAATGGCTTTGGACAGTGGCTTTGGACATAGAGTGGCTTTGGAGAGTGGCTTTGGAGAGTGGCTTTGGAAAGTGGCTTTGGACATAGAGTGGCTTTGGAGAGTGGCTTTGGAGAGTGGCTTTGGACAGTGGCTTTGGACATAGAGTGGCTTTGGAGAGTGGCTTTGGAGAGTGGCTTTGGACAGTGGCTTTGGACATAGAGTGGCTTTGGACAGTGGCTTTGGACATAGAGTGGCTTTGGAGAGTGGCTTTGGACAGTGGCTTTGGACAGTGGCTTTGGACATAGAGTGGCTTTGGAGCGTGTCTTTGGACAGTGGCTTTGGACAGTGGCTTTGGACATAGAGTGGCTTTGGAGAGTGGCTTTGGAGAGTGTCTTTGGAGAGTGGCTTTGGACATAGAGTGGTTTGGAGTGTGGCGTTGGACAGTGGCTTTGGACAGTGGCTTTGGACATAGAGTGGCTTTGGAGAGTGGCTTTGGAGAGTGGCTTTGGACAGTGGCTTTGGACATAGAGTGGCTTTGGACTGTGGCTTTAGGAGAGTGGCTTTGGACAGTGGCTTTGCACAAAGAGTGGCTTTGGAGAGTGGCTTTGGACAGTGGCTTTGGACAGTGGCTTTGGACAGTGGCTTTGGACATAGAGTGGCTTTGGAGAGTGGCTTTGGAGAGTGGCTTTGGACATTGGCTTTGGACAGTGGCTTTGGACATAGAGTGGCTTTGGAGAGTGGCTTTGGAGAGTGGCTTTGGAGAGTGGCTTTGGACATAGAGTGGCTTTGGGCAGTGGCTTTAGGAGAGTGGCTTTGGACAGTGGCTTTGGACATAGAGTGGCTTTGGAGAGTGGCTTTGGACAGTGGCTTTGGACAGTGTCTTTGGACATAGAGTGGCTTTGCAGAGTGGCTTTGGAGAGTGGCTTTGGACAGTGGCTTTGGACATAGAGTGACTTTCGACAGTGGCTTTGTAGAGTGGCTTTGGAGAGTGGCTTTGGACATAGAGTGGCTTTGGACAGTGGCTTTGGACATAGAGTGGCTTTGGAGAGTGGCTTTGGACAGTGGCTTTGGACATAGAGTGGCTTTGGAGAGTGGCTTTGGACAGTGGCATTGGACAGTGGCTTTGGACATGGAGTGGCTTTGGAGAGTGGCTTTGGAGAGTGGCTTTGGACAGTGGCTTTGGACATAGAGTGACTTTCGACAGTGGCTTTGTAGAGTGGCTTTGGACAGTGGCTTTGGACATAGAGTGGCTTTGGACAGTGGCTTTGGAGAGTGGCTTTGGACAGTGGCTTTGGACATAGAGTGGCTTTGGACAGTGGCTTTGGAGAGTGGCTTTGGACAGTGGCTTTGGACATAGAGTGGCTTTGGAAAGTGGCTTTGGACAGTGGCTTTGGACATAGAGTGGCTTTGGAGAGTGGCTTTGGAGAGTGGCTTTGGACAGTGGCTTTAGACTTAGAGTGGCTTGGGACAGTGGCTTTGGAGAGTGGCTTTGGACAGTGGCTTTGGACATAGAGTGGCTTTGGACAGTGGCTTTGGAGAGTGGCTTTGGACAGTGGCTTTGGACATAGAGTGGCTTTGGAAAGTGGCTTTGGACAGTGGCTTTGGACAGTGGCTTTGGACAGTGGCTTTGGACATAGAGTGGCTTTGGACAGTGGCTTTGGACAGTGGCTTTGGACAGTGGCTTTGGACATAGAGTGGCTTTGGAATGTGACTTTGGAGAGTGGCTTTGGACAGTCGCTTTGGACATAGAGTGGCTTTGGACAGTGGCTTTGGACAGTGTCTTTGGACAGTGGCTTTGGACATAGAGTGGCTTTGGACAGTGGCTTTGGACAGTGGCTTTCGACAGTGGCTTTGGACATAGAGTGGCTTTGGACAGTGGCTTTGGACAGTGGCTTTGGACAGTGGCTTTGGACATAGAGTGGCTTTGGACAGTGGCTTTGGACAGTGGTTTTGGACAGTGGCTTTGGACATAGAGTGGATTTGGACAGTGGCTTTGGACATTGGCTTTGGACAGTGGCTTTGGACATAGAGTGGCTTTGGACGGTGGCTTTGGACAGTGGCTTTGGACAGTGGCTTTGGACAGTGGCTTTGGGCATAGAGTGGCTTTGGACAGTGGCTTTAGACAGTGGCTTTGGACAGTGGCTTTGGACATAGAGTGGCTTTGGACAGTGGCTTTGGAGAGTTGCTTTGGACAGTGGCTTTGGACATAGAGTGGCTTTGGACAGTGGCTTTGGACATAGAGTGGCTTTGGACAGTGGCTTTGGAGAGTGGCTTTGGTCAGTGGCTTTGGACATAGAGTCGCTTTGGACAGTGGCTTTGGAGAGTGGCTTTGGACAGTGGCTTTGGACATAGAGTGGCTTTGGGCAGTGGCTTTAAGAGAGTGGCTTTGGACAGTGGCTTTGGACTTAGAGTGGCTTTGGACAGTGGCTTTGGAGAGTGGCTTTGGACAGTGGCTTTGGACATAGAGTGGCTTTGGACAGTGGCTTTGGAGAGTGGCTTTGGACAGTGGCTTTGGACATAGAGTGGCTTTGGACAGTGGCTTTGGACAGTGGCTTTGGACAGTGGCTTTGGACAGTGGCTTTGGACATAGAGTGGCTTTGGACAGTGGCTTTGGACAGTGTCTTTGGACAGTGGCTTTGGACATAGAGTGGCTTTGGAATGTGACTTTGGAGAGTGGCTTTGGACAGTCGCTTTGGACATAGAGTGGCTTTGGACAGTGGCTTTGGACAGTGTCTTTGGACAGTGGCTTTGGACATAGAGTGGCTTTTGACAGTGGCTTTGGACAGTGGCTTTGGACAGTGGCTTTGGACATAGAGTGGCTTTGGACAGTGGCTTTGGACAGTGGCTTTGGACAGTGGCTTTGGACATAGAGTGGCTTTGGACAGTGGCTTTGGACAGTGGTTTTGGACAGTGGCTTTGGACATAGAGTGGATTTGGACAGTGGCTTTGGACATTGGCTTTGGACAGTGGCTTTGGACATAGAGTGGCTTTGGACGGTGGCTTTGGACAGTGGCTTTGGACAGTGGCTTTGGACAGTGGCTTTGGGCATAGAGTGGCTTTGGACAGTGGCTTTAGACAGTGGCTTTGGACAGTGGCTTTGGACATAGAGTGGCTTTGGACAGTGGCTTTGGACAGTGGCTTTGGACAGTGGCTTTGGACATAGAGTGGCTTTGGACAGTGGCTTTGGACAGTGGCTTTGGACAGTGGCTTTGGACATAGAGTGGCTTTGGACAGTGGCTTTGGACATAGAGTGGCTTTGGACAGTGGCTTTGCACAGTGGCTTTGGACAGTGGCTTTGGACATAGAGTGGCTTTGGAGAGTGTCTTTCGACAGTGGCTTTGGACAGTGGCTTTGGACATAGAGTCGCTTTGGAGAGTGGCTTTGGAGAGTGTCTTTGGAGAGTGGCTTTGGACATAGAGTGGTTTGGAGTGTGGCGTTGGACAGTGGCTTTGGACAGTGGCTTTGGACATAGAGTGGCTTTGGAGAGTGGCTTTGGAGAGTGGCTTTGGACAGTGGCTTTGGACATAGAGTGGCTTTGGACTGTGGCTTTAGGAGAGTGGCTTTGGACAGTGGCTTTGCACATAGAGTGGCTATGGAGAGTGGCTTTGGACAGTGGCTTTAGACAGTGGCTTTGGACAGTGGCTTTGTACATAGAGTGGCTTTGGAGAGTGGCTTTGGAGAGTGGCTTTGGACATTGGCTTTGGACAGTGGCTTTGGACATAGAGTGGCTTTGGAGAGTGGCTTTGGAGAGTGGCTTTGGAGAGTGGCTTTGGACATAGAGTGGCTTTGGGCAGTGGCTTTAGGAGAGTGGCTTTGGACAGTGGCTTTGGACATAGAGTGGCTTTGGAGAGTGGCTTTGGACAGTGGCTTTGGACAGTGGCTTTGGACATAGAGTGGCTTTGGAGAGTGGCTTTGGAGAGTGGCTTTGGACAGTGGCTTTGGACATAGAGTGACTTTCGACAGTGGCTTTGTAGAGTGGTTGGAGAGTGGCTTTGGACATAGTGTGGCTTTGGACAGTGGCTATGGACATAGAGTGGCTTTGGAGAGTGGCTTTGGAGAGTGGCTTTGGACAGTGGCTTTGGACATAGAGTGGCTTTGGGCAGTGGCTTTAGGAGAGTGGCTTTGGACAGTGGCTTTGGACATAGAGTGGCTTTGGAGAGTGGCTTTGGACAGTGGCTTTGGACAGTGGCTTTGGACATGGAGTGGCTTTGGAGAGTGGCTTTGGAGAGTGGCTTTGGACAGTGACTTTGGACATAGAGTGACTTCCGACAGTGGCTTTGTAGAGTGGCTTTGGACAGTGGCTTTGGACATAGAGTGGCTTTGGACAGTGGCTTTGGAGAGTGGCTTTGGAGAGTGGCTTTGGATATAGAGTGGCTTTGGACAGTGGCTTTGGACATAGAGTGGCTTTGGAGAGTGGCTTTGGAGAGTGGCTTTGGATAGTGGCTTTGGACATAGAGTGGCTTTGGGCAGTGGCTTTAGGAGAGTGGCTTTGGACAGTGGCTTTGGACATAGAGTGGCTTTGGACAGTGGCTTTGGAGAGTGGCTTTGGACAGTGGCTTTGGACATAGAGTGGCTTTGGACAGTGGCTTTGGACAGTGGCTTTGGACAGTGGCTTTGGACAGTGGCTTTGGACATAGAGTGGCTTTGGACAGTGGCTTTGGACAGTGGCTTTGGACAGTGGCTTTGGACATAGAGTGGCTTTGGAATGTGACTTTGGAGAGTGGCTTTGGACAGTCGCTTTGGACATAGAGTGGCTTTGGACAGTGGCTTTGGACAGTGTCTTTGGACAGTGGCTTTGGACATAGAGTGGCTTTGGACAGTGGCTTTGGATAGTGGCTTTGGACAGTGGCTTTGGACATAGAGTGGCTTTGGACAGTGGCTTTGGACAGTGGCTTTGGACAGTGGCTTTGGACATAGAGTGGCTTTGGACAGTGGCTTTGGACAGTGGTTTTGGACAGTGGCTTTGGACATAGAGTGGATTTGGACAGTGGCTTTGGACATTGGCTTTGGACAGTGGCTTTGGACATAGAGTGGCTTTGGACGGTGGCTTTGGACAGTGGCTTTGGACAGTGGCTTTGGACAGTGGCTTTGGGCATAGAGTGGCTTTGGACAGTGGCTTTAGACAGTGGCTTTGGACAGTGGCTTTGGACATAGAGTGGCTTTGGACAGTGGCTTTGGAGAGTTGCTTTGGACAATGGCTTTGGACATAGAGTGGCTTTGGACAGTGGCTTTGGACATAGAGTGGCTTTGGACAGTGGCTTTGGAGAGTGGCTTTGGACAGTGGCTTTGGACATAGAGTCGCTTTGGACAGTGGCTTTGGAGAGTGGCTTTGGACAGTGGCTTTGGACATAGAGAGGCTTTGGACAGTGGCTTTGGACAGTGGCTTTAGACAGTGGCTTTGGACATAGAGTGGCTTTGGACAGTGGCTTTTGACAGTGGCTTTGGACAGTGGCTTTGGACATAGAGTGGCTTTGGACAGTGGCTTTGGACATAGAGTGGCTTTGGACAGTGGCTTTGGACAGTGGCTTTGGACAGTGGCTTTGGACATAGAGTGGCTTTGGAGAGTGTCTTTGGACAGTGGCTTTGGACAGTGGCTTTGGACATAGAGTCGCTTTGGAGAGTGGCTTTGGAGAGTGTCTTTGGAGAGTGGCTTTGGACATAGAGTGGTTTGGAGTGTGGCGTTGGACAGTGGCTTTGGAGAGTGGCTTTGGACATAGAGTGGCTTTGGAGAGTGGCTTTGGAGAGTGGCTTTGGACAGTGGCTTTGGACATAGAGTGGCTTTGGACTGTGGCTTTATGAGAGTGGCTTTGGACAGTGGCTTTGCACATAGAGTGGCTATGGAGAGTGGCTTTGGACAGTGGCTTTGGACAGTGGCTTTGGACAGTGGCTTTGGACATAGAGTGGCTTTGGAGAGTGGCTTTGGAGAGTGGCTTTGGACATTGGCTTTGGACAGTGGCTTTGGACATAGAGTGGCTTTGGAGAGTGTCTTTGGAGAGTGGCTTTGGAGAGTGGCTTTGGACATAGAGTGGCTTTGGGCAGTGGCTTTAGGAGAGTGGCTTTGGACAGTGGCTTTGGACATAGAGTGGCTTTGGAGAGTGGCTTTGGACAGTGGCTTTGGACAGTGGCTTTGGACATAGAGTGGCTTTGGAGAGTGGCTTTGGAGAGTGGCTTTGGACAGTGGCTTTGGACATAGAGTGACTTTCGACAGTGGCTTTGTAGAGTGGCTTTGGAGAGTGGCTTTGGACATAGAGTGGCTTTGGACAGTGGCTTTGGACATAGAGTGGCTTTGGAGAGTGGCTTTGGAGAGTGGCTTTGGACAGTGGCTTTGGACATAGAGTGGCTTTGGGCAGTGGCTTTAGGAGAGTGGCTTTGGACAGTGGCTTTGGACATAGAGTGGCTTTGGAGAGTGGCTTTGGACAGTGGCTTTGGACAGTGGCTTTGGACATGGAGTGGCTTTGGAGAGTGGCTTTGGAGAGTGGCTTTGGACAGTGGCTTTGGACATAGAGTGACTTTCGACAGTGGCTTTGTAGAGTGGCTTTGGACAGTGGCTTTGGACATAGAGTGGCTTTGGACAGTGGCTTTGGAGAGTGGCTTTGGACAGTGGCTTTGGACATATAGTGGCTTTGGACAGTGGCTTTGGAGAGTGGATTTGGACAGTGGCTTTGGACATAGAGTGGCTTTGGAAAGTGGCTTTGGACAGTGGCTTTGGACATAGAGTGGCTTTGGACAGTGGCTTTGGAGAGTGGCTTTGGACAGTGGCTTTGGACTTAGAGTGGCTTTGGACAGTGGCTTTGGAGAGTGGCTTTGGACAGTGGCTTTGGACATAGAGTGGCTTTGGACAGTGGCTTTGGAGAGTGGCTTTGGACAGTGGCTTTGGACATAGAGTGGCTTTGGACAGTGGCTATGGACAGTGGCTTTGGACAGTGGCTTTGGACAGTGGCTTTGGACATAGAGTGGCTTTGGACAGTGGCTTTGGACAGTGGCTTTGGACAGTGGCTTTGGACATAGAGTGGCTTTGGAATGGGACTTTGGAGAGTGGCTTTGGACAGTCGCTTTGGACATAGAGTGGCTTTGGACAGTGGCTTTGAACAGTGTCTTTGGACAGTGGCTTTGGACATAGAGTGGCTTTGGACAGTGGCTTTGGACAGTGGCTTTGGACATAGAGTGGCTTTGGACAGTGGCTTTGGACAGTGGCTTTGGACAGTGGCTTTGGACATAGAGTGGCTTTGGACAGTGGCTTTGGACAGTGGTTTTGGAGAGTAGCTTTGGACATAGAGTGGATATGGACAGTGGCTTTGGACATTGGCTTTGGACAGTGGCTTTGGACATAGAGTGGCTTTGGACGGTGGCTTTGGACAGTGGCTTTGGACATTGGCTTTGGACATAGAGTGGCTTTGGAAAGTGGCTTTGGACAGTGGCTTTGGTCAGTGGCTTTGGACATAGAGTGGCTTTGGACAGTGGCTTTGGACAGTGGCTTTCGACAGTGGCTTTGGACATAGAGTGGCTTTGGACATAGAGTGGGTTTGGAGAGTGGCTTTGGGCAGTGGCTTTGGACAGTGGCTTTGGACAGTGGCTTTGGACATAGAGTAGCTTTGGACAGTGGCTTTGGACAGTGGCTTTGGACAGTGGCTTTGGACAGTGGCTTTGGACATAGAGTGGCTTTGGACTGTTGCTTTGGACAGTGGCTTTGGGCAGTGACTTTGGACATAGAGAAGCTGTGGACAGTGGCTTTGGACAGTGGCTTTGGACAGTGGATTTGGACATAGAGTGGCTTTGGACAGTGGCTTTGGACAGTGGCTTTGGACAGTGGCTTTGGACTGTGGCTTTGGACAGTGGCTTTGGACAGTGGCTTTGGACAGTGGCTTTGGACATAGAGTGGCTTTGGACATACAGTGGCTTTGGACAGTGGCTTTGGACATACAGTGGCTTTGGACATTCAGTGGCTTTGAACAGTGGCTTTGGACATACAGTGGCTTTGGACATACAGTGGCTTTGGACAGTGGCTTTGGACATAGAGTGGCTTGGAGAGTGGCTTTGGAGACTGTCATTGGACAGTGGCTTTGGACATAGTGTGGCTTTGGAGAGTGGCTTTGGACATAGTGTGGCTTTGGACAGTGGCTTTGGAAATACAGTGGCTTTGGACAGTGGCTTTGGACAGTGGCTTTGGACAGTGGCTTTGGACATAGAGTGGCTTTGGACAGTGGCTTTAGACAGTGGCTTTGGACAGTGGCATTGGACATAGATTGGCTTTGGACAGTGGCTTTGGATATAGAGTGGCTTTGGAGAGTGGCTTTGGAGAATGGCTTTGGACAGTGGCTTTGGACATAGAGTGGCTTTGGAGAGTGGCTTTGGAGAGTGACTTTGGAAAGTGGCTTTGGACATAGAGTGGCTTTGGAGAGTGGCTTTGGAGAGTGGCTTTGGACAGTGGATTTGGACATAGAGTGGCTTTGGAGAGTGGCTTTGGAGAGTGGCTTTGGACAGTGGCTTTGGACATAGAGTGGCTTTGGACAGTGGCTTTGTACATAGAGTGGCTTTGGAGAGTGGCTTTGGACAGTGGCTTTGGACAGTGGCTTTGGACATAGAGTGGCTTTGGAGAGTGTCTTTGGACAGTGGCTTTGGACAGTGGCTTTGGACATAGAGTGGCTTTGGAGAGTGGCTTTGGAGAGTGTCTTTGGAGAGTGGCTTTGGACATAGAGTGGTTTGGAGTGTGGCATTGGACAGTGGCTTTGGACAGTGGCTTTGGACATAGAGTGGCTTTGGAGAGTGGCTTTGGAGAGTGGCTTTGGACAGTGGCTTTGGACATAGAGTGGCTTTGGACTGTGGCTTTAGGAGAGTGGCTTTGGACAGTGGCTTTGCACATAGAGTAGCTTTGGAGAGTGGCTTTGGACAGTGCCTTTGGACAGTGGCTTTGGACAGTGGCTTTGGACATAGAGTGGCTTTGGAGAGTGGCTTTGGAGAGTGGCTTTGGACATTGGCTTTGGACAGTGGCTTTGGACATAGAGTGGCTTTGGAGAGTGGCTTTGGAGAGTGGCTTTGGAGAGTGGCTTTGGACATAGAGTTGCTTCGGGCAGTGGCTTTAGGAGAGTGGCTTTGGACAGTGGCTTTGGACATAGAGTGGCTTTGGAGAGTGGCTTTGGACAGTGGCTTTGGACAGTGGCTTTGGACATAGAGTGGCTTTGGAGAGTGGCTTTGGAGAGTGGCTTTGGACAGTGGCTTTGGACATAGAGTGACTTTCGACAGTGGCTTTGTAGAGTGGTTTTGGAGAGTGGCTTTGGACATAGAGTGACTTTGGACAGTGGCTTTGGACATAGAGTGGCTTTGGAGAGTGGCTTTGGAGAGTGGCTTTGGAGAGTGGCTTTGGACAGTGGCTTTGGACATAGAGTGGCTTTGGGCAGTGGCTTTAGGAGAGTGGCTTTGGACAGTGGCTTTGGACATAGAGTGGCTTTGGAGAGTGGCTTTGGACAGTGGCTTTGGACAGTGGCTTTGGACATGGAGTGGCTTTGGAGATTGGCTTTGGAGAGTGGCTTTGGACAGTGGCTTTGGACATAGAGTGACTTTCGACAGTGGCTTTGTAGAGTGGCTTTGGACAGTGGCTTTGGACATAGAGTGGCTTTGGACGGTGGCTTTGGACAGTGGCTTTGGACAGTGGCTTTGGACATAGAGTGGCTTTGGACAGTGGCTTTAGACAGTGGCTTTGGACAGTGGCTTTGGACATAGAGTGGCTTTGGACAGTGGCTTTGGAGAGTTGCTTTGGACAGTGGCTTTGGACATAGAGTGGCTTTGGACAGTGGCTTTGGAGAGTGGCTTTGGACAGTGGCTTTGGACATAGAGTGGCTTTGGACAGTGGCTTTGGAGAGTGGCTTTGGACAGTGGCTTTGGACATAGAGTGGCTTTGGAAAGTGGCTTTGGACAGTGGCTTTGGACATAGAGTGGCTTTGGAGAGTGGCTTTGGAGAGTGGCTTTGGACAGTGGCTTTGGACTTAGAGTGGCTTTGGACAGTGGCTTTGGAGAGTGGCTTTGGACAGTGGCTTTGGACATAGAGTGGCTTTGGACAGTGGCTTTGGAGAGTGGCTTTGGACAGTGGCTTTGGACATAGAGTGGCTTTGGACAGTGGCTTTGGACAGTGGCTTTGGACAGCGGCTTTAGACAGTGGCTTTGGACATAGAGTGGCTTTGGACAGTGGCTTTGGACAGTCGCTTTGGACATAGAGTGGCTTTGGACATTGGCTTTGGACAGTGTCTTTGGACAGTGGCTTTGGACATAGAGTGGCTTTGGACAGTGGCTTTGGACAGTGGCTTTGGACAGTGGCTTTGGACATAGAGTGGCTTTGGACAGTGGCTTTGGACAGTGGCTTTGGACATAGAGTGGCTTTGGAGAGTGGCTTTGGAGAGTGACTTTGGAAAGTGGCTTTGGACATAGAGTGGCTTTGGAGAGTGGCTTTGGAGAGTGGCTTTGGACAGTGGATTTGGACATAGAGTGGCTTTGGAGAGTGGCTTTGGAGAGTGGCTTTGGACAGTGGCTTTGGACATAGAGTGGCTTTGGACAGTGGCTTTGTACATAGAGTGGCTTTGGAGAGTGGCTTTGGACAGTGGCTTTGGACAGTGGCTTTGGACATAGAGTGGCTTTGGAGAGTGTCTTTGGACAGTGGCTTTGGACAGTGGCTTTGGACATAGAGTGGCTTTGGAGAGTGGCTTTGGAGAGTGTCTTTGGAGAGTGGCTTTGGACATAGAGTGGTTTGGAGTGTGGCATTGGACAGTGGCTTTGGACAGTGGCTTTGGACATAGAGTGGCTTTGGAGAGTGGCTTTGGAGAGTGGCTTTGGACAGTGGCTTTGGACATAGAGTGGCTTTGGACTGTGGCTTTAGGAGAGTGGCTTTGGACAGTGGCTTTGCACATAGAGTAGCTTTGGAGAGTGGCTTTGGACAGTGCCTTTGGACAGTGGCTTTGGACAGTGGCTTTGGACATAGAGTGGCTTTGGAGAGTGGCTTTGGAGAGTGGCTTTGGACATTGGCTTTGGACAGTGGCTTTGGACATAGAGTGGCTTTGGAGAGTGGCTTTGGAGAGTGGCTTTGGAGAGTGGCTTTGGACATAGAGTTGCTTCGGGCAGTGGCTTTAGGAGAGTGGCTTTGGACAGTGGCTTTGGACATAGAGTGGCTTTGGAGAGTGGCTTTGGACAGTGGCTTTGGACAGTGGCTTTGGACATAGAGTGGCTTTGGAGAGTGGCTTTGGAGAGTGGCTTTGGACAGTGGCTTTGGACATAGAGTGACTTTCGACAGTGGCTTTGTAGAGTGGTTTTGGAGAGTGGCTTTGGACATAGAGTTACTTTGGACAGTGGCTTTGGACATAGAGTGGCTTTGGAGAGTGGCTTTGGAGAGTGGCTTTGGACAGTGGCTTTGGACATAGAGTGGCTTTGGGCAGTGGCTTTAGGAGAGTGGCTTTGGACAGTGGCTTTGGACATAGAGTGGCTTTGGAGAGTGGCTTTGGACAGTGGCTTTGGACAGTGGCTTTGGACATGGAGTGGCTTTGGAGATTGGCTTTGGAGAGTGGCTTTGGACAGTGGCTTTGGACATAGAGTGACTTTCGACAGTGGCTTTGTAGAGTGGCTTTGGACAGTGGCTTTGGACATAGAGTGGCTTTGGACGGTGGCTTTGGACAGTGGCTTTGGACAGTGGCTTTGGACATAGAGTGGCTTTGGACAGTGGCTTTAGACAGTGGCTTTGGACAGTGGCTTTGGACATAGAGTGGCTTTGGACAGTGGCTTTGGAGAGTTGCTTTGGACAGTGGCTTTGGACATAGAGTGGCTTTGGACAGTGGCTTTGGAGAGTGGCTTTGGACAGTGGCTTTGGACATAGAGTGGCTTTGGACAGTGGCTTTGGAGAGTGGCTTTGGACAGTGGCTTTGGACATAGAGTGGCTTTGGAAAGTGGCTTTGGACAGTGGCTTTGGACATAGAGTGGCTTTGGAGAGTGGCTTTGGAGAGTGGCTTTGGACAGTGGCTTTGGACTTAGAGTGGCTTTGGACAGTGGCTTTGGAGAGTGGCTTTGGACAGTGGCTTTGGACATAGAGTGGCTTTGGACAGTGGCTTTGGAGAGTGGCTTTGGACAGTGGCTTTGGACATAGAGTGGCTTTGGACAGTGGCTTTGGACAGTGGCTTTGGACAGTGGCTTTAGACAGTGGCTTTGGACATAGAGTGGCTTTGGACAGTGGCTTTGGACAGTCGCTTTGGACATAGAGTGGCTTTGGACATTGGCTTTGGACAGTGTCTTTGGACAGTGGCTTTGGACATAGAGTGGCTTTGGACAGTGGCTTTGGACAGTGGCTTTGGACAGTGGCTTTGGACATAGAGTGGCTTTGGACAGTGGCTTTGGACAGTGGCTTTGGACAGTGGCTTTGGACATAGAGTGGCTTTGGACAGTGGCTTTGGAGAGTAGTTTTGGACAGTGGCTTTGGACATAGAGTGGATTTGGACAGTGGCTTTGGACATTGGCTTTGGACAGTGGCTTTGAACATAGAGTGGCTTTGGATGGTGGCTTTGGACAGTGGCTTTGGACAGTGGCTTTGGACATAGAGTGGCTTTGGACAGTGGCTTTAGACAGTGGCTTTGGACAGTGGCTTTGGACATAGAGTGGCTTTGGACAGTGGCTTTGGAGAGTTGCTTTGGACAGTGGCTTTGGACATAGAGTGGCTTTGGACAGTGGCTTTGGACATAGAGTGGCTTTGGACAGTGGCTTTGGACATAGAGTGGCTTTGGACAGTGGCTTTGGACATAGAGTGGCTTTGGACAGTGGCTTTGGACAGTGGCTTTGGACAGTGGCTTTGGACATAGAGTGGCTTTGGACAGTGGCTTTGGACAGTGGCTTTGGACAGTGGCTTTGGACATAGAGTGGCTTTGGACAGTGGCTTTGGACATAGAGTGGCTTTGGACAGTGGCTTTGGAAATACAGTGGCTTTGGACAGTGGCTTTGGACAGTGGCTTTGGACAGTGGCTTTGGACATAGAGTGGCTTTAGAGAGTGGCTTTAGACAGTGGCTTTGGACAGTGGCTTTGGACATAGATTGGCTTTGGACAGTGGCTTTGGATATAGAGTAGCTTTGGAGAGTGGCTTTGGAGAATGGCTTTGGACAGTGGCTTTAGACATAGAGTTGCTTTGGAGAGTGGCTTTGGAGAGTGGCTTTGGAAAGTGGCTTTGGACATAGAGTGGCTTTGGAGAGTGGCTTTGGAGAGTGGCTTTGGACTGTGGCTTTGGACATAGAGTGGCTTTGGAGAGTGGCTTTGGAGAGTGGCTTTGGACAGTGGCTTTGGACATAGAGTGGCTTTGGACAGTGGCTTTGGACATAGAGTGGCTTTGGAGAGTGGCTTTGGACAGTGGCTTTGGACAGTGGCTTTGGACATAGAGTGGCTTTGGAGAGTGTCTTTGGACAGTGACTTTGGACAGTGGCTTTGGACATAGAGTCGCTTTGGAGAGTGGCTTTGGAGAGTGTCTTTGGAGAGTGGCTTTGGACATAGAGTGGTTTGGAGTGTGGCGTTGGACAGTGGCTTTGGACAGTGGCTTTGGACATAGAGTGGCTTTGGAGAGTGGCTTTGGAGAGTGGCTTTGGACAGTGGCTTTGGACATAGAGTGGCTTTGGACTGTGGCTTTAGGAGAGTGGCTTTGGACAGTGGCTTTGCACATAGAGTGGCTTTGGAGAGTGGCTTTGGACAGTGGCTTTGGACAGTGGCTTTGGACAGTGGCTTTGGACATAGAGTGGCTTTGGAGAGTGGCTTTGGAGAGTGGCTTTGGACATTGGCTTTGGACAGTGGCTTTGGACATAGAGTGGCTTTGGAGAGTGGCTTTGCAGAGTGGCTTTGGAGAGTGGCTTTGGACATAGAGTGGCTTTGGGCAGTGGCTTTAGGAGAGTGGCTTTGGACAGTGGCTTTGGACATAGAGTGGCTTTGGAGAGTGGCTTTGGACAGTGGCTTTGGACAGTGGCTTTGGACATAGAGTGCCTTTGGAGAGTGGCTTTGGAGAGTGGCTTTGGACAGTGGCTTTGGACATAGAGTGACTTTCGACAGTGGCTTTGTAGAGTGGCTTTGGAGAGCGGCTTTGGACATAGAGTGGCTTTGGACAGTGGCTTTGGACATAGAGTGGCTTTGGAGAGTGGCTTTGGAGAGTGGTTTTGGACAGTGGCTTTGGACATAGAGTGGCTTTGGGCAGTGGCTTTAGGAGAGTGGCTTTGGACAGTGGCTTTGGACATAGAGTGGCTTTGGAGAGTGGCTTTGGACAGTGGCTTTGGACATAGAGTGACTTTCGACAGTGGCTTTGTAGAGTGGCTTTGGACAGTGGCTTTGGACATAGAGTGGCTTTGGACAGTGGCTTTGGAGAGTGGCTTTGGACAGTGGCTTTGGACATATAGTGGCTTTGGACAGTGGCTTTGGAGAGTGGCTTTGGACAGTGGCTTTGGACATAGAGTGGCTTTGGAAAGTGGCTTTGGACAGTGGCTTTGGACATAGAGTGGCTTTGGACAGTGGCTTTGGAGAGTGGCTTTGGACAGTGGCTTTGGACTTAGAGTGGCTTTGGACAGTGGCTTTGGAGAGTGTCTTTGGACAGTGGCTTTGGACATAGAGTGGCTTTGGACAGTGGCTTTGGAGAGTGGCTTTGGACAGTGGCTTTGGACATAGAGTGGCTTTGGACAGTGGCTTTGGACAGTGGCTTTGGACAGTGGCTTTGGACAGTGGCTTTGGACATAGAGTGGCTTTGGACAGTGGCTTTGGACAGTGGCTTTGGACAGTGGCTTTGGACATAGAGTGGCTTTGGAATGTGACTTTGGAGAGTGGCTTTGGACAGTCGCTTTGGACATAGAGTGGCTTTGGACAGTGGCTTTGGACAGTGTCTTTGGACAGTGGCTTTGGACATAGAGTGGCTTTGGACAGTGGCTTTGGACAGTGGCTTTGGACAGTGGCTTTGGACATAGAGTGGCTTTGGACAGTGGCTTTGGACAGTGGCTTTGGACAGTGGCTTTGGACAGTGGCTTTGGACAGTGTCTTTGGACATAGAGTGGCTTTGGAGAGTGGCTTTGGAGAGTGGCTTTGAACAGTGGCTTTGGACATGGAGTGGCTTTGGAGACTGGCTTTGGACAGTGGCTTTGGACAGCGGCTATGGAAATAGAGTGGCTTTGGAGAGTGGCTTTGGAGAGTGGCTTTGGACAGTGGCTTTGGACATAGAGTGGCTTTGGAGAGTGGCTTTGGACAGTGGCTTTGGACATAGAGTGGCTTTGGACAGTGGCTTTGGACATAGAGTGGCTTTGGAGAGTGGCTTTGGACAGTGGCTTTGGACAGTGGCTTTGGACATAGAGTGGCTTTGGAGAGTGTCTTTGGACAGTGGCTTTGGACAGTGGCTTTGGACATAGAGTCGCTTTGGAGAGTGGCTTTGGAGAGTGTCTTTGGAGAGTGGCTTTGGACATAGAGTGGTTTGGAGTGTGGCGTTGGACAGTGGCTTTGGACAGTGGCTTTGGACATAGAGTGGCTTTGGAGAGTGGCTTTGGAGAGTGGCTTTGGACAGTGGCTTTGGACATAGAGTGGCTTTGGACTGTGGCTTTAGGAGAGTGGCTTTGGACAGTGGCTTTGCACATAGAGTGGCTTTGGAGAGTGGCTTTGGACAGTGGCTTTGGACAGTGGCTTTGGACAGTGGCTTTGGACATAGAGTGGCTTTGGAGAGTGGCTTTGGAGAGTGGCTTTGGACATTGGCTTTGGACAGTGGCTTTGGACATAGAGTGGCTTTGGAGAGTGGCTTTGCAGAGTGGCTTTGGAGAGTGGCTTTGGACATAGAGTGGCTTTGGGCAGTGGCTTTAGGAGAGTGGCTTTGGACAGTGGCTTTGGACATAGAGTGGCTTTGGAGAGTGGCTTTGGACAGTGGCTTTGGACAGTGGCTTTGGACATAGAGTGCCTTTGGAGAGTGGCTTTGGAGAGTGGCTTTGGACAGTGGCTTTGGACATAGAGTGACTTTCGACAGTGGCTTTGTAGAGTGGCTTTGGAGAGCGGCTTTGGACATAGAGTGGCTTTGGACAGTGGCTTTGGACATAGAGTGGCTTTGGAGAGTGGCTTTGGAGAGTGGCTTTGGACAGTGGCTTTGGACATAGAGTGGCTTTGGGCAGTGGCTTTAGGAGAGTGGCTTTGGACAGTGGCTTTGGACATAGAGTGGCTTTGGAGAGCGGCTTTGGACAGTGGCTTTGGACATAGAGTGACTTTCGACAGTGGCTTTGTAGAGTGGCTTTGGACAGTGGCTTTGGACATAGAGTGGCTTTGGACAGTGGCTTTGGAGAGTGGCTTTGGACAGTGGCTTTGGACATATAGTGGCTTTGGACAGTGGCTTTGGAGAGTGGCTTTGGACAGTGGCTTTGGACATAGAGTGGCTTTGGAAAGTGGCTTTGGACAGTGGCTTTGGACATAGAGTGGCTTTGGACAGTGGCTTTGGAGAGTGGCTTTGGACAGTGGCTTTGGACTTAGAGTGGCTTTGGACAGTGGCTTTGGAGAGTGTCTTTGGACAGTGGCTTTGGACATAGAGTGGCTTTGGACAGTGGCTTTGGAGAGTGGCTTTGGACAGTGGCTTTGGACATAGAGTGGCTTTGGACAGTGGCTTTGGACAGTGGCTTTGGACAGTGGCTTTGGACAGTGGCTTTGGACAGTGGCTTTGGACAGTGGCTTTGGACATAGAGTGGCTTTGGACAGTGGCTTTGGACAGTGGCTTTGGACAGTGGCTTTGGACATAGAGTGGCTTTGGAATGTGACTTTGGAGAGTGGCTTTGGACAGTCGCTTTGGACATAGAGTGGCTTTGGACAGTGGCTTTGGACAGTGTCTTTGGACAGTGGCTTTGGACATAGAGTGGCTTTGGACAGTGGCTTTGGACAGTGGCTTTGGACAGTGGCTTTGGACATAGAGTGGCTTTGGACAGTGGTTTGGACAGTGGCTTTGGACAGTGGCTTTGGACAGTGGCTTTGGACAGTGGCTTTGGACAGTGGCTTTGGACAGTGTCTTTGGACATAGAGTGGCTTTGGAGAGTGGCTTTGGAGAGTGGCTTTGAACAGTGGCTTTGGACATGGAGTGGCTTTGGAGACTGGCTTTGGACAGTGGCTTTGGACAGCGGCTATGGAAATAGAGTGGCTTTGGAGAGTGGCTTTGGAGAGTGGCTTTGGACAGTGGCTTTGGACATAGAGTGGCTTTGGAGAGTGGCTTTGGAGAGTGGCTTTGGACAGTGGCTTTGGACATAGTGGGGCTTTGGAGAGTGGCATTGGACATTGGCTTTGGACAGTGGCTTTGGACATAGAGTGGCTTTGGAGAGTGGGTTTGGAGAGTGGCTTTGGACAGTAGCTTTGGACATAGAGTGGCTTTGGAGAGTGGCTATGGAGAGTGGCTTTGGAGAGTGGCTTTGGACAGTGGCTTTGGACAGTGGCTTTGGACATAGAGTGGCTTTGGATAGTGGTTTTGGAGAGTGGCTTTGGACAGTGGCTTTGGACATATAGTGGCTTTGGACAGTGGCTTTGGAGAGTGGCTTTGGACAGTGGCTTTGGACATAGAGTGGCTTTGGCAGTGGGTTTGGACAGTGGCTTTGGACATAGAGTGGCTTTGGACATAGAGTGGCTTTGGAGAGTGGCGTCGGACAGTGGCTTTGGACAGTGGCTTTGGATATAGAGTGGCTTTGGAGAGTGGCTTTGGAGAGTGGATTTGGACAGTGGCTTTGGACATAGAGTGGCTTTGGAGAGTGATTTTGGAGAGTGGCTTTGGACAGTGGCTTTGGACATAGAGTGGCTTTGGAGAGTGGCTTTGGAGAGTGGCTTTGGACAGTGGCTTTGGACATAGAGTGGCTTTGGAGAGTGGCTTTGGAGAGTGGCTTTGGACAGTGGCTTTGGACATAGAGTGGCTTAGGACAGTGGCTTTGGAGAGTGGCTTTGGACAGTGGCTTTGGACATAGAGTGGCTTTGGACATAGAGTGGCTTTGGAGAGTGGCTTTGGACAGTGGCTTTGGACATAGAGTGGCTTTGGACAGTGGCTTTGGAGAGTGTCCTAGGAAAGTGGCTTTGGACATAGAGTGGCTTTGGACAGTGGCTTTGGACATACAGTGGCTTTGGAGAGTGGCTTTGCAGAGTGGCTTTGGACAGTGGCTTTGACATAGAGTGACTTTGGACAGTGGCTTTGACATAGAGTGGCTTTGGACAGTGGCTTTGGACAGTGGCTTTGGACATAGAGTGGATTTGGAGAGTGGCTTTGGACAGTGTCTTTGGACAGTGGCTTTGGACATAGAGTTGCTTTGGACAGTGGCTTAGGACAGTCGCTTTGTACAGTGGCTTTGGACATAGAGTGGCTTTGGACAGTGGCTTTGGACAGTGGCTTTGGACAGTGCCTTTGGACATAGAGTGGCTTTAGATAGTGGCTTTGGAGAGTGGCTTTGGACAGTGGCTTTTGACATAGAGTGGCTTTGGTGCGTGGCTTTGGACAGTGGCTTTGGACAGTGGCTTTGGAACAGTGGCTTTGGACATAGATTGGCTTTGGAGAGTGGCTATGGAGAGTGGCTTTGGACAGTGGCTTTGGACATAGAGTGGCTTTGGAGAGTGGCTTTGGACAGTGGCTTTGGACAGTGGCTTTGGACATAGAGTGGCTTTGGAGAGTGGCTTTGGAGAGTGTCTTTGGACAGTGGCTTTGGACATAGAGTGGCTTTTGAGAGTGGCTTTGGACAGTGGCTTTGGACGTAGAGTGGCTTTGGAGAGTGGTTTTGGACAGTGGCTTTGGGCAGTGGCTTGGGACATAGAGTGGCTTTGGAGAGTGGCTTTGGAGAGTGGCTTTGGACAGTGGCTTTGGACATAGAGTGGCTTTGGAGAGTGGCTTTGGAGAGTGGCTTTGGACAGTTGCTTTGGACATAGATTGGTTTTGGACAGTGGCTTTGGAGAGTCGCTTTGGACAGTGGCTTTGGACATAGAGTGGCTTTGGACATAGAGTGGCTTTGGAGAGTGGCTTTGGACAGTGGCTTTGGACATAGAGTGGCTTTGGACAGTAGCTTTGGAGAGTGTCTTTGGAAAGTGGCTTTGGACATAGAGTGGCTTTGGACAGTGGCTTTGGACATAGAGTGGCTTTGGAGAGTGGCTTTGGAGAGTGGCTTTGGACAGTGGCTTTGACATAGAGTGGCTTTGGACAGTGGCTTTGACATAGAGTGGCTTTGGACAGTGGCTTTGGACAGTGTCTTTGGACAGTGGCTTTGGACATAGAGTGGCTTTGGAGAGTGGCTTTGGACAGTGGCTTTGGACAGTGGCTTTGGACATAGAGTTGCTTTGGACAGTGGCTTAGGACAGTGGCTTTGTACAGTGGCTTTGGACATAGAGTGGCTTTGGACAGTGGCTTTGGACAGTGGCTTTGGACAGTGGCTTTGGACATAGAGTGGCTTTAGATAGTGGCTTTGGAGAGTGGCTTTGGACATAGAGTGGCTTTAGATAGTGGCTTTGGAGAGTGGCTTTGGACAGTGGCTTTTGACATAGAGTGGCTTTGGAGCGTGGCTTTGGACAGTGGCTTTGGACAGTGGCTTTGGACATAGATTGGCTTTGGAGAGTGGCTATGGAGAGTGGCTTTGGACAGTGGCTTTGGACATAGAGTGGCTTTGGAGAGTGGCTTTGGACAGTGGCTTTGGAAAGTGTCTTTGGACATAGAGTGGCTTTGGAGAGTGGCTTTGGAGAGTGTCTTTGGACAGTGGCTTTGGACATAGAGTGGCTTGGAGAGTGGCTTTGGAGAGTGTCTTTGGACAGTGGCTTTGGACATAGAGTGGCTTTGGAGAGTGGCTTTGGACAGTGGCTTTGGACAGTGGCTTTGGACATAGAGTGGCTTTGGACAGTGGCTTTGGACAGTGTCTTTGGACATAGAGTGGCTTTGGAGAGTGGTTTGGAGAGTGGCTTTGAACAGTGGCTTTGGACATGGAGTGGCTTTGGAGACTGGCTTTGGACAGTGGCTTTGGACAGCGGCTTTGGAAATAGAGTGGCTTTGGAGAGTGGCTTTGGAGAGTGGCTTTGGACAGTGGCTTTGGACATAGAGTGGCTTTGGAGAGTGGCTTTGGAGAGTGGCTTTGGACAGTGGCTTTGGACATAGTGGGGCTTTGGAGAGTGGCATTGGACATTGGCTTTGGACAGTGGCTTTGGACATAGAGTTGCTTTGGAGAGTGGCTTTGGAGAGTGGCTTTGGACAGTAGCTTTGGACATAGAGTGGTTTTGGAGAGTGGCTTTGGAGAGTGGCTTTGGACAGTGGCTTTAGACAGTGGCTTTGGACATAGAGTGGCTTTGGACAGTGGCTTTGGACAGTCGCTTTGGACATAGAGTGGCTTTGGACATTGGCTTTGGACATTGTCTTTGGACAGTGGCTTTGGACATAGAGTGGCTTTGGACAGTGGCTTTGGACAGTGGCTTTGGACAGTGGCTTTGGACATAGAGTGGCTTTGGACAGTGGCTTTGGACAGTGGCTTTGGACAGTGGCTTTGGACATAGAGTGGCTTTGGACAGTGGCTTTGGAGAGTAGTTTTGGACAGTGGCTTTGGACATAGAGTGGATTTGGACAGTGGCTTTGGACATTGGCTTTGGACAGTGGCTTTGAACATAGAGTGGCTTTGGACGGTGGCTTTGGACAGTGGCTTTGGACAGTGGCTTTGGACATAGAGTGGCTTTGGACAGTGGCTTTAGACAGTGGCTTTGGACAGTGGCTTTGGACATAGAGTGGCTTTGGACAGTGGCTTTGGAGAGTTGCTTTGGACAGTGGCTTTGGACATAGAGTGGCTTTGGACAGTGGCTTTGGACATAGAGTGGCTTTGGACAGTGGCTTTGGACATAGAGTGGCTTTGGACAGTGGCTTTGGACATAGAGTGGCTTTGGACAGTGGCTTTGGACAGTGGCTTTGGACAGTGGCTTTGGACATAGAGTGGCTTTGGACAGTGGCTTTGGACAGTGGCTTTGGACAGTGGCTTTGGACATAGAGTGGCTTTGGACAGTGGCTTTGGACATAGAGTGGCTTTGGACAGTGGCTTTGGAAATACAGTGGCTTTGGACAGTGGCTTTGGACAGTGGCTTTGGACAGTGGCTTTGGACATAGAGTGGCTTTAGAGAGTGGCTTTAGACAGTGGCTTTGGACAGTGGCTTTGGACATAGATTGGCTTTGGACAGTGGCTTTGGATATAGAGTAGCTTTGGAGAGTGGCTTTGGAGAATGGCTTTGGACAGTGGCTTTAGACATAGAGTTGCTTTGGAGAGTGGCTTTGGAGAGTGGCTTTGGAAAGTGGCTTTGGACATAGAGTGGCTTTGGAGAGTGGCTTTGGAGAGTGGCTTTGGACTGTGGCTTTGGACATAGAGTGGCTTTGGAGAGTGGCTTTGGAGAGTGGCTTTGGAGAGTGGCTTTGGACAGTGGCTTTGGACATAGAGTGGCTTTGGACAGTGGCTTTGGACATAGAGTGGCTTTGGAGAGTGGCTTTGGACAGTGGCTTTGGACAGTGGCTTTGGACATAGAGTGGCTTTGGAGAGTGTCTTTGGACAGTGGCTTTGGACAGTGGCTTTGGACATAGAGTCGCTTTGGAGAGTGGCTTTGGAGAGTGTCTTTGGAGAGTGGCTTTGGACATAGAGTGGTTTGGAGTGTGGCGTTGGACAGTAGCTTTGGACAGTGGCTTTGGACATAGAGTGGCTTTGGAGAGTGGCTTTGGAGAGTGGCTTTGGACAGTGGCTTTGGACATAGAGTGGCTTTGGACTGTGGCTTTAGGAGAGTGGCTTTGGACAGTGGCTTTGCACATAGAGTGGCTTTGGAGAGTGGCTTTGGACAGTGGCTTTGGACAGTGGCTTTGGACAGTGGCTTTGGACATAGAGTGGCTTTGGAGAGTGGCTTTGGAGAGTGGCTTTGGACATTGGCTTTGGACAGTGGCTTTGGACATAGAGTGGCTTTGGAGAGTGGCTTTGCAGAGTGGCTTTGGAGAGTGGCTTTGGACATAGAGTGGCTTTGGGCAGTGGCTTTAGGAGAGTGGCTTTGGACAGTGGCTTTGGACATAGAGTGGCTTTGGAGAGTGGCTTTGGACAGTGGCTTTGGACAGTGGCTTTGGACATAGAGTGCCTTTGGAGAGTGGCTTTGGAGAGTGGCTTTGGACAGTGGCTTTGGACATAGAGTGACTTTCGACAGTGGCTTTGTAGAGTGGCTTTGGAGAGCGGCTTTGGACATAGAGTGGCTTTGGACAGTGGCTTTGGACATAGAGTGGCTTTGGAGAGTGGCTTTGGAGAGTGGTTTTGGACAGTGGCTTTGGACATAGAGTGGCTTTGGGCAGTGGCTTTAGGAGAGTGGCTTTGGACAGTGGCTTTGGACATAGAGTGGCTTTGGAGAGTGGCTTTGGACAGTGGCTTTGGACATAGAGTGACTTTCGACAGTGGCTTTGTAGAGTGGCTTTGGACAGTGGCTTTGGATATAGAGTGGCTTTGGACAGTGGCTTTGGAGAGTGGCTTTGGACAGTGGCTTTGGACATATAGTGGCTTTGGACAGTGGCTTTGGAGAGTGGCTTTGGACAGTGGCTTTGGACATAGAGTGGCTTTGGAAAGTGGCTTTGGACAGTGGCTTTGGACATAGAGTGGCTTTGGACAGTGGCTTTGGAGAGTGGCTTTGGACAGTGGCTTTGGACTTAGAGTGGCTTTGGACAGTGGCTTTGGAGAGTGTCTTTGGACAGTGGCTTTGGACATAGAGTGGCTTTGGACAGTGGCTTTGGAGAGTGGCTTTGGACAGTGGCTTTGGACATAGAGTGGCTTTGGACAGTGGCTTTGGACAGTGGCTTTGGACAGTGGCTTTGGACAGTGGCTTTGGACATAGAGTGGCTTTGGACAGTGGCTTTGGACAGTGGCTTTGGACAGTGGCTTTGGACATAGAGTGGCTTTGGAATGTGACTTTGGAGAGTGGCTTTGGACAGTCGCTTTGGACATAGAGTGGCTTTGGACAGTGGCTTTGGACAGTGTCTTTGGACAGTGGCTTTGGACATAGAGTGGCTTTGGACAGTGGCTTTGGACAGTGGCTTTGGACAGTGGCTTTGGACATAGAGTGGCTTTGGACAGTGGCTTTGGACAGTGGCTTTGGACAGTGGCTTTGGACAGTGGCTTTGGACAGTGGCTTTGGACATAGAGTGGCTTTGGAGAGTGGCTTTGGAGAGTGGCTTTGAACAGTGGCTTTGGACATGGAGTGGCTTTGGAGACTGGCTTTGGACAGTGGCTTTGGACAGCGGCTATGGAAATAGAGTGGCTTTGGAGAGTGGCTTTGGAGAGTGGCTTTGGACAGTGGCTTTGGACATAGAGTGGCTTTGGAGAGTGGCTTTGGACAGTGGCTTTGGACATAGAGTGGCTTTGGACAGTGGCTTTGGACATAGAGTGGCTTTGGAGAGTGGCTTTGGACAGTGGCTTTGGACAGTGGCTTTGGACATAGAGTGGCTTTGGAGAGTGTCTTTGGACAGTGGCTTTGGACAGTGGCTTTGGACATAGAGTCGCTTTGGAGAGTGGCTTTGGAGAGTGTCTTTGGAGAGTGGCTTTGGACATAGAGTGGTTTGGAGTGTGGCGTTGGACAGTGGCTTTGGACAGTGGCTTTGGACATAGAGTGGCTTTGGAGAGTGGCTTTGGAGAGTGGCTTTGGACAGTGGCTTTGGACATAGAGTGGCTTTGGACTGTGGCTTTAGGAGAGTGGCTTTGGACAGTGGCTTTGCACATAGAGTGGCTTTGGAGAGTGGCTTTGGACAGTGGCTTTGGACAGTGGCTTTGGACAGTGGCTTTGGACATAGAGTGGCTTTGGAGAGTGGCTTTGGAGAGTGGCTTTGGACATTGGCTTTGGACAGTGGCTTTGGACATAGAGTGGCTTTGGAGAGTGGCTTTGCAGAGTGGCTTTGGAGAGTGGCTTTGGACATAGAGTGGCTTTGGGCAGTGGCTTTAGGAGAGTGGCTTTGGACAGTGGCTTTGGACATAGAGTGGCTTTGGAGAGTGGCTTTGGACAGTGGCTTTGGACAGTGGCTTTGGACATAGAGTGCCTTTGGAGAGTGGCTTTGGAGAGTGGCTTTGGACAGTGGCTTTGGACATAGAGTGACTTTCGACAGTGGCTTTGTAGAGTGGCTTTGGAGAGCGGCTTTGGACATAGAGTGGCTTTGGACAGTGGCTTTGGACATAGAGTGGCTTTGGAGAGTGGCTTTGGAGAGTGGCTTTGGACAGTGGCTTTGGACATAGAGTGGCTTTGGGCAGTGGCTTTAGGAGAGTGGCTTTGGACAGTGGCTTTGGACATAGAGTGGCTTTGGAGAGCGGCTTTGGACAGTGGCTTTGGACATAGAGTGACTTTCGACAGTGGCTTTGTAGAGTGGCTTTGGACAGTGGCTTTGGACATAGAGTGGCTTTGGACAGTGGCTTTGGAGAGTGGCTTTGGACAGTGGCTTTGGACATATAGTGGCTTTGGACAGTGGCTTTGGAGAGTGGCTTTGGACAGTGGCTTTGGACATAGAGTGGCTTTGGAAAGTGGCTTTGGACAGTGGCTTTGGACATAGAGTGGCTTTGGACAGTGGCTTTGGAGAGTGGCTTTGGACAGTGGCTTTGGACTTAGAGTGGCTTTGGACAGTGGCTTTGGAGAGTGTCTTTGGACAGTGGCTTTGGACATAGAGTGGCTTTGGACAGTGGCTTTGGAGAGTGGCTTTGGACAGTGGCTTTGGACATAGAGTGGCTTTGGACAGTGGCTTTGGACAGTGGCTTTGGACAGTGGCTTTGGACAGTGGCTTTGGACAGTGGCTTTGGACAGTGGCTTTGGACATAGAGTGGCTTTGGACAGTGGCTTTGGACAGTGGCTTTGGACAGTGGCTTTGGACATAGAGTGGCTTTGGAATGTGACTTTGGAGAGTGGCTTTGGACAGTCGCTTTGGACATAGAGTGGCTTTGGACAGTGGCTTTGGACAGTGTCTTTGGACAGTGGCTTTGGACATAGAGTGGCTTTGGACAGTGGCTTTGGACAGTGGCTTTGGACAGTGGCTTTGGACATAGAGTGGCTTTGGACAGTGGCTTTGGACAGTGGCTTTGGACAGTGGCTTTGGACAGTGGCTTTGGACAGTGTCTTTGGACATAGAGTGGCTTTGGAGAGTGGCTTTGGAGAGTGGCTTTGAACAGTGGCTTTGGACATGGAGTGGCTTTGGAGACTGGCTTTGGACAGTGGCTTTGGACAGCGGCTATGGAAATAGAGTGGCTTTGGAGAGTGGCTTTGGAGAGTGGCTTTGGACAGTGGCTTTGGACATAGAGTGGCTTTGGAGAGTGGCTTTGGAGAGTGGCTTTGGACAGTGGCTTTGGACATAGTGGGGCTTTGGAGAGTGGCATTGGACATTGGCTTTGGACAGTGGCTTTGGACATAGAGTGGCTTTGGAGAGTGGGTTTGGAGAGTGGCTTTGGACAGTAGCTTTGGACATAGAGTGGCTTTGGAGAGTGGCTATGGAGAGTGGCTTTGGAGAGTGGCTTTGGACAGTGGCTTTGGACAGTGGCTTTGGACATAGAGTGGCTTTGGATAGTGGTTTTGGAGAGTGGCTTTGGACAGTGGCTTTGGACATATAGTGGCTTTGGACAGTGGCTTTGGAGAGTGGCTTTGGACAGTGGCTTTGGACATAGAGTGGCTTTGGCAGTGGGTTTGGACAGTGGCTTTGGACATAGAGTGGCTTTGGACATAGAGTGGCTTTGGAGAGTGGCGTCGGACAGTGGCTTTGGACAGTGGCTTTGGATATAGAGTGGCTTTGGAGAGTGGCTTTGGAGAGTGGATTTGGACAGTGGCTTTGGACATAGAGTGGCTTTGGAGAGTGATTTTGGAGAGTGGCTTTGGACAGTGGCTTTGGACATAGAGTGGCTTTGGAGAGTGGCTTTGGAGAGTGGCTTTGGACAGTGGCTTTGGACATAGAGTGGCTTTGGAGAGTGGCTTTGGAGAGTGGCTTTGGACAGTGGCTTTGGACATAGAGTGGCTTAGGACAGTGGCTTTGGAGAGTGGCTTTGGACAGTGGCTTTGGACATAGAGTGGCTTTGGACATAGAGTGGCTTTGGAGAGTGGCTTTGGACAGTGGCTTTGGACATAGAGTGGCTTTGGACAGTGGCTTTGGAGAGTGTCCTAGGAAAGTGGCTTTGGACATAGAGTGGCTTTGGACAGTGGCTTTGGACATACAGTGGCTTTGGAGAGTGGCTTTGCAGAGTGGCTTTGGACAGTGGCTTTGACATAGAGTGACTTTGGACAGTGGCTTTGACATAGAGTGGCTTTGGACAGTGGCTTTGGACAGTGGCTTTGGACATAGAGTGGATTTGGAGAGTGGCTTTGGACAGTGGCTTTGGACAGTGGCTTTGGACATAGAGTTGCTTTGGACAGTGGCTTAGGACAGTCGCTTTGTACAGTGGCTTTGGACATAGAGTGGCTTTGGACAGTGGCTTTGGACAGTGGCTTTGGACAGTGCCTTTGGACATAGAGTGGCTTTAGATAGTGGCTTTGGAGAGTGGCTTTGGACAGTGGCTTTTGACATAGAGTGGCTTTGGTGCGTGGCTTTGGACAGTGGCTTTGGACAGTGGCTTTGGAACAGTGGCTTTGGACATAGATTGGCTTTGGAGAGTGGCTATGGAGAGTGGCTTTGGACAGTGGCTTTGGACATAGAGTGGCTTTGGAGAGTGGCTTTGGACAGTGGCTTTGGACAGTGGCTTTGGACATAGAGTGGCTTTGGAGAGTGGCTTTGGAGAGTGTCTTTGGACAGTGGCTTTGGACATAGAGTGGCTTTTGAGAGTGGCTTTGGACAGTGGCTTTGGACGTAGAGTGGCTTTGGAGAGTGGTTTTGGACAGTGGCTTTGGGCAGTGGCTTGGGACATAGAGTGGCTTTGGAGAGTGGCTTTGGAGAGTGGCTTTGGACAGTGGCTTTGGACATAGAGTGGCTTTGGAGAGTGGCTTTGGAGAGTGGCTTTGGACAGTTGCTTTGGACATAGATTGGTTTTGGACAGTGGCTTTGGAGAGTCGCTTTGGACAGTGGCTTTGGACATAGAGTGGCTTTGGACATAGAGTGGCTTTGGAGAGTGGCTTTGGACAGTGGCTTTGGACATAGAGTGGCTTTGGACAGTAGCTTTGGAGAGTGTCTTTGGAAAGTGGCTTTGGACATAGAGTGGCTTTGGACAGTGGCTTTGGACATAGAGTGGCTTTGGAGAGTGGCTTTGGAGAGTGGCTTTGGACAGTGGCTTTGACATAGAGTGGCTTTGGACAGTGGCTTTGACATAGAGTGGCTTTGGACAGTGGCTTTGGACAGTGTCTTTGGACAGTGGCTTTGGACATAGAGTGGCTTTGGAGAGTGGCTTTGGACAGTGGCTTTGGACAGTGGCTTTGGACATAGAGTTGCTTTGGACAGTGGCTTAGGACAGTGGCTTTGTACAGTGGCTTTGGACATAGAGTGGCTTTGGACAGTGGCTTTGGACAGTGGCTTTGGACAGTGGCTTTGGACATAGAGTGGCTTTAGATAGTGGCTTTGGAGAGTGGCTTTGGACAGTGGCTTTTGACATAGAGTGGCTTTGGAGCGTGGCTTTGGACAGTGGCTTTGGACAGTGGCTTTGGACATAGATTGGCTTTGGAGAGTGGCTATGGAGAGTGGCTTTGGACAGTGGCTTTGGACATAGAGTGGCTTTGGAGAGTGGCTTTGGACAGTGGCTTTGGAAAGTGTCTTTGGACATAGAGTGGCTTTGGAGAGTGGCTTTGGAGAGTGTCTTTGGACAGTGGCTTTGGACATAGAGTGGCTTGGAGAGTGGCTTTGGAGAGTGTCTTTGGACAGTGGCTTTGGACATAGAGTGGCTTTGGAGAGTGGCTTTGGACAGTGGCTTTGGACAGTGGCTTTGGACATAGAGTGGCTTTGGACAGTGGCTTTGGACAGTGTCTTTGGACATAGAGTGGCTTTGGAGAGTGGTTTGGAGAGTGGCTTTGAACAGTGGCTTTGGACATGGAGTGGCTTTGGAGACTGGCTTTGGACAGTGGCTTTGGACAGCGGCTTTGGAAATAGAGTGGCTTTGGAGAGTGGCTTTGGAGAGTGGCTTTGGACAGTGGCTTTGGACATAGAGTGGCTTTGGAGAGTGGCTTTGGAGAGTGGCTTTGGACAGTGGCTTTGGACATAGTGGGGCTTTGGAGAGTGGCATTGGACATTGGCTTTGGACAGTGGCTTTGGACATAGAGTTGCTTTGGAGAGTGGCTTTGGAGAGTGGCTTTGGACAGTAGCTTTGGACATAGAGTGGTTTTGGAGAGTGGCTTTGGAGAGTGGCTTTGGAGAGTGGCTTTGGACAGTGGCTTTGGACAGTGGCTTTGGACATAGAGTGGCTTTGGAGAGTGGCTTTGGAGAGTGGCTTTGGACAGTGGCTTTGGACATATAGTGGCTTTGGACAGTGGCTTTGGAGAGTGGCTTTGGACAGTGGCTTTGGACATAGAGTGGCTTTGGACAGTGGGTTTGGACAGTGGCTTTGGACATAGAGTGGCTTTGGACATAGAGTGGCTTTGGAGAGTGGCGTCGGACAGTGGCTTTGGACAGTGGCTTTGGATATAGAGTGGCTTTGGAGAGTGGCTTTGGAGAGTGGCTTTGGACATAGAATGGCTTTGGAGAGTGGCTTTGGAGAGTGGCTTTGGACAGTGGCTTTGGACATAGAGTGGCTTTGGAGAGTGGTTTTGGAGAGTGGCTTTGGACAGTGGCTTTGGACATAGAGTGGCTTTGGAGAGTGGCTTTGGAGAGTGACTTTGAACAGTGGCTTTGGACATAGAGTGGCATTGGAGAGTGGCTTTGGAGAGTGGCTTTGGACAGTGGCTTTGGACATAGAGTGGCTTTGGACAGTGGCATTGACATAGAGTGGCTTTGGACAGTGGCTTTGACATAGAGTGGCTTTGGACAGTGGCTTTGGACAGTGGCTTTGGACAGTGGCTTTGGACATAGAGTGGCTTTGGAGAGTGGCTTTGGACAGTGGCTTTGGACAGTGGCTTTGGACATAGAGTTGCTTTGGACAGTGGCTTAGGACAGTCGCTTTGTACAGTGGCTTTGGACATAGAGTGGCTTTGGACAGTGGCTTTGGACAGTGGCTTTGGACTGTGGCTTTGGACATAGAGTGGCTTTAGATAGTGGCTTTGGAGAGTGGCTTTGGACAGTGGCTTTTGACATAGAGTGGCTTGGAGCGTGGCTTTGGACAGTGGCTTTGGACAGTGGCTTTGGACATAGATTGGCTTTGGAGAGTGGCTATGGAGAGTGGCTTTGGACAGTGGCTTTGGACATAGAGTGGCTTTGGAGAGTGGCTTTGGACAGTGGCTTTGGACAGTGGCTTTGGACATAGAGTGGCTTTGGAGAGTGGCTTTGGAGAGTGTCTTTGGACAGTGGCTTTGGACATAGAGTGGCTTGGAGAGTGGCTTTGGAGAGTGTCTTTGGACAGTGGCTTTGGACATAGAGTGGCTTTTGAGAGTGGCTTTGGACAGTGGCTTTGGACATAGAGTGGCTTTGGAGAGTGGTTTTGGACAGTGGCTTTGGGCAGTGGCTTTGGACATAGAGTGGCTTTGGAGAGTGGCTTTGGAGAGTGGCTTTGGACAGTGGCTTTGGTCATAGAGTGGCTTTGGAGAGTGGCTTTGGAGAGTGGCTTTGGACAGTTGCTTTGGACATAGATTGGCTTTGGACAGTGGCTTTGGAGAGTGGCTTTGGACAGTGGCTTTGGACATAGAGTGGCTTTGGACATAGAGTGGCTTTGGAGAGTGGCTTTGAACAGTGGCTTTGGACATAGAGTGGCTTTGGACAGTAGCTTTGGAGAGTGTCTTTGGAAAGTGGCTTTGGACATAGAGTGGCTTTGGACAGTGGCTTTGGACATAGAGTGGCTTTGGAGAGTGGCTTTGGAGAGTGGCTTTGGACAGTGGCTTTGACATAGAGTGGCTTTGGACAGTGGCTTTGACATAGAGTGGCTTTGGACAGTGGCTTTGGACAGTGGCTTTGGACAGTGGCTTTGGACATAGAGTGGCTTTGGAGAGTGGCTTTGGACAGTGGCTTTGGACAGTGGCTTTGGACATAGAGTTGCTTTGGACAGTGGCTTAGGACAGTGACTTTGTACAGTGGCTTTGGACATAGAGTGGCTTTGGACCGTGGCTTTGGACAGTGGCTTTGGACAGTGGCTTTGGACATAGAGTGGCTTTAGATAGTGGCTTTGGAGAGTGGCTTTGGACAGTGGCTTTGGACAGTGGCTTTGGACATAGATTGGCTTTGGAGAGTGGCTATGGAGAGTGGCTTTGGACAGTGGCTTTGGACATAGAGTGGCTTTGGAGAGTGGCTTTGGACAGTGGCTTTGGAATGTGGCTTTGGACATAGAGTGGCTTTGGAGAGTGGCTTTGGAGAGTGTCTTTGGACAGTGGCTTTGGACATAGAGTGGCTTGGAGAGTGGCTTTGGAGAGTGTCTTTGGACAGTGGCTTTGGACATAGAGTGGCTTTGGAGAGTGGCTTTGGACAGTGGCTTTGGACAGTGGCTTTGGACATAGAGTGGCTTTGGACAGTGGCTTTGGACAGTGTCTTTGGACATAGAGTGGCTTTGGAGAGTGGCTTTGGAGAGTAGCTTTGAACAGTGGCTTTGGACATGGAGTGGCTTTGGAGACTGGCTTTGGACAGTGGCTTTGGACAGCGACTTTGGAAATAGAGTGGCTTTGGAGAGTGGCTTTGGAGAGTGGCTTTGGATAGTGGCTTTGGACATAGAGTGGCTTTGGAGAGTGGCTTTGGACAGTGGCTTTGGACATAGTGGGGCTTTGGAGAGTGGCATTGGACATTGGCTTTGGACAGTGGCTTTGGACATAGAGTGGCTTTGGAGAGTGGCTTTGGAGAGTGGCTTTGGACAGTAGCTTTGGACATAGAGTGGCTTTGGAGAGTGGCTTTGGAGAGTGGCTTTGGAGAGTGGCTTTGGACAGTGGCTTTGGACAGTGGCTTTGGACATAGAGTGGCTTTGGAGAGTGGCTTTGGAGAGTGGCTTTGGACATTTGCTTTGGACATATAGTGGCTTTGGACAGTGGCTTTGGAGAGTGGCTTTGGACAGTGGCTTTGGACATAGAGTGGCTTTGGACAGTGGGTTTGGACAGTGGCTTTGGACATAGAGTGGCTTTGGACATAGAGTGGCTTTGGAGAGTGGCGTCGGACAGTGGCTTTGGACAGTGGCTTTGGATATAGAGTGGCTTTGGAGAGTGGCTTTGGAGAGTGGCTTTGGACAGTGGCTTTGGACATAGAGTGGCTTTGGAGAGTGGTTTTGGAGAGTGGCTTTGGACAGTGGCTTTGGACATAGAGTGTATTTGGAGAGTGGCTTTGGAGAGTGGCTTTGAACAGTGGCTTTGGACATAGAGTGGCTTTGGAGAGTGGCTTTGGAGAGTGGCTTTGGACAGTGGCTTTGGACATAGAGTGGCTTTGGACAGTGGCTTTGGAGAGTGGCTTTGGAGAGTGGCTTTGGACAGTGGCTTTGACATAGAGTGGCTTTGGACAGTGGCTTTGACATAGAGTGGCTTTGGACAGTGGCTTTGGACAGTGGCTTTGGACAGTGGCTTTGGACATAGAGTGGCTTTGGAGAGTGGCTTGGGACAGTGGCTTTGGACAGTGGCTTTGGACATAGAGTTGCTTTGGACAGTGGCTTAGGACAGTGGCTTTGTACAGTGGCTTTGGACATAGAGTGGCTTTGGACAGTGGCTTTGGACAGTGGCTTTGGACAGTGGCTTTGGACATAGAGTGGCTTTAGATAGTGGCTTTGGAGAGTGGCTTTGGACAGTGGCTTTTGACATAGAGTGGCTTTGGAGCGTGGCTTTGGACAGTGGCTTTGGACAGTGGCTTTGGACATAGATTGGCTTTGGAGAGTGGCTATGGAGAGTGGCTTTGGACAGTGGCTTTGGACATAGAATGGCTTTGGAGAGTGGCTTTGGACAGTGGCTTTGGACAGTGGCTTTGGACATAGAGTGGCTTTGGAGAGTGGCTTTGGAGAGTGTCTTTGGACAGTGGCTTTGGACATAGAGTGGCTTGGAGAGTGGCTTTGGAGAGTGTCTTTGGACAGTGGCTTTGGACATAGAGTGGCTTTGGAGAGTGGCTTTGGACAGTGGCTTTGGACATAGAGTGGCTTTGGAGAGTGGTTTTGGACAGTGGCTTTGGGCAGTGTCTTTGGACATAGAGTGGCTTTGGAGAGTGTCTTTGGAGAGTGGCTTTGGACAGTGGCTTTGGACATAGAGTGGCTTTGGAGAGTGGCTTTGGAGAGTGGCTTTGGACAGTGGCTTTGGACATAGATTGGCTTTGGACAGTGGCTTTGGACAGTGGCTTTGGACAGTAGCTTTGGACATAGAGTGGCTTTGGACATAGAGTGGCTTTGGAGAGTGGCTTTGGACAGTGGCTTTGGACATAGAGTGGCTTTGGACAGTAGCTTTGGAGAGTGTCTTTGGAAAGTGGCTTTGGACATAGAGTGGCTTTGGACAGTGGCTTTGGACATAGAGTGGCTTTGGAGAGTGGCTTTGGAGAGTGGCTTTGGACAGTGGCTTTGACATAGAGTGGCTTTGGACAGTGGCTTTGACATAGAGTGGCTTTGGACAGTGGCTTTGGACAGTGGCTTTGGACAGTGGCTTTGGACATAGAGTGGCTTTGGAGAGTGGCTTTGGACAGTGGCTTTGGACAGTGGCTTTGGACATAGAGTTGCTTTGGACAGTGGCTTAGGACAGTGGCTTTGTACAGTGGCTTTGGACATAGAGTGGCTTTGGACAGTGGCTTTGGACAGTGGCTTTGGACAGTGGCTTTGGACATAGAGTGGCTTTAGATAGTGGCTTTGGAGAGTGGCTTTGGACAGTGGCTTTTGACATAGAGTGGCTTTGGAGCGTGGCTTTGGACAGTGGCTTTGGACAGTGGCTTTGGACATAGATTGGCTTTGGAGAGTGGCTATGGAGAGTGGCTTTGAACAGTGGCTTTGGACATAGAGTGGCTTTGGAGAGTGGCTTTGGACAGTGGCTTTGGAAAGTGGCTTTGGACATAGAGTGGCTTTGGAGAGTGGCTTTGGAGAGTGTCTTTGGACAGTGGCTTTGGACATAGAGTGGCTTGGAGAGTGGCTTTGGAGAGTGTCTTTGGACAGTGGCTTTGGACATAGAGTGGCTTTGGACTGTGGCTTTAGGAGAGTGGCTTTGGACAGTGGCTTTGCACATAGAGTGGCTTTGGAGAGTGGCTTTGGACAGTGGCTTTGGACAGTGGCTTTGGACAGTGGCTTTGGACATAGAGTGGCTTTGGAGAGTGGCTTTGGAGAGTGGCTTTGGACATTGGCTTTGGACAGTGGCTTTGGACATAGAGTGGCTTTAGATAGTGGCTTTGGAGAGTGGCTTTGGACAGTGGCTTTTGACATAGAGTGGCTTTTGAGAGTGGCTTTGGACAGTGGCTTTGGACATAGAATGGCTTTGGAGAGTGGTTTTGGACAGTGGCTTTGGGCAGTGGCTTTGGACATAGAGTGGCTTTGGAGAGTGGCTTTGGAGAGTGGCTTTGGACAGTGGCTTTGGACATAGAGTGGCTTTGGAGAGTGGCTTTGGAGAGTGGCTTTGGACAGTTGCTTTGGACATAGATTGGCTTTGGACAGTGGCTTTGGAGAGTGGCTTTGGACAGTGGCTTTGGACATAGAGTGGCTTTGGACATAGAGTGGCTTTGGAGAGTGGCTTTGAACAGTGGCTTTGGACATAGAGTGGCTTTGGACAGTAGCTTTGGAGAGTGTCTTTGGAAAGTGGCTTTGGACATAGAGTGGCTTTGGACAGTGGCTTTGGACATAGAGTGGCTTTGGAGAGTGGCTTTGGAGAGTGGCTTTGGACAGTGGCTTTGACATAGAGTGGCTTTGGACAGTGGCTTTGACATAGAGTGGCTTTGGACAGTGGCTTTGGACATAGAGTGGCTTTGGAGAGTGGCTTTGGACAGTGGCTTTGGACAGTGGCTTTGGACATAGAGTTGCTTTGGACAGTGGATTAGGACAGTGACTTTGTACAGTGGCTTTGGACATAGAGTGGCTTTGGACCGTGGCTTTGGACAGTGGCTTTGGACAGTGGCTTTGGACATAGAGTGGCTTTAGATAGTGGCTTTGGAGAGTGGCTTTGGACAGTGGCTTTGGACAGTGGCTTTGGACATAGATTGGCTTTGGAGAGTGGCTATGGAGAGTGGCTTTGGACAGTGGCTTTGGACATAGAGTGGCTTTGGAGAGTGGCTTTGGACAGTGGCTTTGGAATGTGGCTTTGGACATAGAGTGGCTTTGGAGAGTGGCTTTGGAGAGTGTCTTTGGACAGTGGCTTTGGACATAGAGTGGCTTGGAGAGTGGCTTTGGAGAGTGTCTTTGGACAGTGGCTTTGGACATAGAGTGGCTTTGGAGAGTGGCTTTGGACAGTGGCTTTGTACAGTGGCTTTGGACATAGAGTGGCTTTGGACAGTGGCTTTGGACAGTGTCTTTGGACATAGAGTGGCTTTGGAGATTGGCTTTGGAGAGTAGCTTTGAACAGTGGCTTTGGACATGGAGTGGCTTTGGAGACTGGCTTTGGACAGTGGCTTTGGACAGCGACTTTGGAAATAGAGTGGCTTTGGAGAGTGGCTTTGGAGAGTGGCTTTGGATAGTGGCTTTGGACATAGAGTGGCTTTGGAGAGTGGCTTTGGACAGTGGCTTTGGACATAGTGGGGCTTTGGAGAGTGGCATTGGACATTGGCTTTGGACAGTGGCTTTGGACATAGAGTGGCTTTGGAGAGTGGCTTTGGAGAGTGGCTTTGGACAGTAGCTTTGGACATAGAGTGGCTTTGGAGAGTGGCTTTGGAGAGTGGCTTTGGAGAGTGGCTTTGGACAGTGGCTTTGGACAGTGGCTTTGGACATAGAGTGGCTTTGGAGAGTGGCTTTGGAGAGTGGCTTTGGACATTTGCTTTGGACATATAGTGGCTTTGGACAGTGGCTTTGGAGAGTGGCTTTGGACAGTGGCTTTGGACATAGAGTGGCTTTGGACAGTGGGTTTGGACAGTGGCTTTGGACATAGAGTGGCTTTGGACATAGAGTGGCTTTGGAGAGTGGCGTCGGACAGTGGCTTTGGACAGTGGCTTTGGATATAGAGTGGCTTTGGAGAGTGGCTTTGGAGAGTGGCTTTGGACAGTGGCTTTGGACATAGAGTGGCTTTGGAGAGTGGTTTTGGAGAGTGGCTTTGGACAGTGGCTTTGGACATAGAGTGTATTTGGAGAGTGGCTTTGGAGAGTGGCTTTGAACAGTGGCTTTGGACATAGAGTGGCTTTGGAGAGTGGCTTTGGAGAGTGGCTTTGGACAGTGGCTTTGGACATAGAGTGGCTTTGGACTGTGGCTTTGGAGAGTGGCTTTGGAGAGTGGCTTTGGACAGTGGCTTTGACATAGAGTGGCTTTGGACAGTGGCTTTGACATAGAGTGGCTTTGGACAGTGGCTTTGGACAGTGGCTTTGGACAGTGGCTTTGGACATAGAGTGGCTTTGGAGAGTGGCTTGGGACAGTGGCTTTGGACAGTGGCTTTGGACATAGAGTTGCTTTGGACAGTGGCTTAGGACAGTGGCTTTGTACAGTGGCTTTGGACATAGAGTGGCTTTGGACAGTGGCTTTGGACAGTGGCTTTGGACAGTGGCTTTGGACATAGAGTGGCTTTAGATAGTGGCTTTGGAGAGTGGCTTTGGACAGTGGCTTTTGACATAGAGTGGCTTTGGAGCGTGGCTTTGGACAGTGGCTTTGGACAGTGGCTTTGGACATAGATTGGCTTTGGAGAGTGGCTATGGAGAGTGGCTTTGGACAGTGGCTTTGGACATAGAATGGCTTTGGAGAGTGTCTTTGGACAGTGGCTTTGGACAGTGGCTTTGGACATAGAGTGGCTTTGGAGAGTGGCTTTGGAGAGTGTCTTTGGACAGTGGCTTTGGACATAGAGTGGCTTGGAGAGTGGCTTTGGAGAGTGTCTTTGGACAGTGGCTTTGGACATAGAGTGGCTTTGGAGAGTGGCTTTGGACAGTGGCTTTGGACATAGAGTGGCTTTGGAGAGTGGTTTTGGACAGTGGCTTTGGGCAGTGGCTTTGGACATAGAGTGGCTTTGGAGAGTGTCTTTGGAGAGTGGCTTTGGACAGTGGCTTTGGACATAGAGTGGCTTTGGAGAGTGGCTTTGGAGAGTGGCTTTGGACAGTGGCTTTGGACATAGATTGGCTTTGGACAGTGGCTTTGGACAGTGGCTTTGGACAGTAGCTTTGGACATAGAGTGGCTTTGGACATAGAGTGGCTTTGGAGAGTGGCTTTGGACAGTGGCTTTGGACATAGAGTGGCTTTGGACAGTAGCTTTGGAGAGTGTCTTTGGAAAGTGGCTTTGGACATAGAGTGGCTTTGGACAGTGGCTTTGGACATAGAGTGGCTTTGGAGAGTGGCTTTGGAGAGTGGCTTTGGACAGTGGCTTTGACATAGAGTGGCTTTGGACAGTGGCTTTGACATAGAGTGGCTTTGGACAGTGGCTTTGGACAGTGGCTTTGGACAGTGGCTTTGGACATAGAGTGGCTTTGGAGAGTGGCTTTGGACAGTGGCTTTGGACAGTGGCTTTGGACATAGAGTTGCTTTGGACAGTGGCTTAGGACAGTGGCATTGTACAGTGGCTTTGGACATAGAGTGGCTTTGGACAGTGGCTTTGGACAGTGGCTTTGGACAGTGGCTTTGGACATAGAGTGGCTTTAGATAGTGGCTTTGGAGAGTGGCTTTGGACAGTGGCTTTTGACATAGAGTGGCTTTGGAGCGTGGCTTTGGACAGTGGCTTTGGACAGTGGCTTTGGACATAGATTGGCTTTGGAGAGTGGCTATGGAGAGTGGCTTTGGACAGTGGCTTTGGACATAGAGTGGCTTTGGAGAGTGGCTTTGGACAGTGGCTTTGGAAAGTGGCTTTGGACATAGAGTGGCTTTGGAGAGTGGCTTTGGAGAGTGTCTTTGGACAGTGGCTTTGGACATAGAGTGGCTTGGAGAGTGGCTTTGGAGAGTGTCTTTGGACAGTGGCTTTGGACATAGAGTGGCTTTGGAGAGTGGCTTTGGACAGTAGCTTTGGACAGTGGCTTTGGACAGTGGCTTTGGACAGTGGCTTTGAACATAGAGTGGCTTTGGGGAGTGGCTTTGGACAGTGGCTTTGGACAGTGGCTTTGGACATAGAGTGGCTTTGGAGAATAGATTTGGATAGTGGCTTTGGACAGTGGCTTTGGACAGTAGCTTTGGACATAGAGTGGCTTTGGAGAGTGGCTTTGGAGAGTGTCTTTGGATAGTGGCTTTGGACATAGAGTGGCTTTGGAGAGTGGCTTTGGAGAGTGGCTTTGGACAGTGGCATTGGATATAGAGTGGCTTTGGAGAGTGGATTTGGACAGTGGCTTTGGACATAGAGTGGCTTTGGAGAGTGGCTTCGGACAGTGGCTTTGGACAGTGGCTTTGGACATAGAGTGGCTTTGGAGAGTGGCTTTGGACAGTGGCTTTGGACAGTGGCTTTGGACATAGAGTGGCTTTGGAGTGTGGCTTTGGAGAGTGGCTTTGGACAGTGGCTTTGGACATAGAGTGGCTTTGGACTGTGGCTTTGGACATAGAGTGGCTTTGGAGAGTGGCTTTGGAGAGTGGCTTTGGACTGGCTTTGGACATAGAGTGGCATTGGAGAGTGGCTTTGGAGATTGGCTTTGGACAGTGACTTTGGACATAGAGTGGCTTTGGAGAGTGGCTTTGTAGATTGGCTTTGGAGAGTGGCTTTGGACAGTGGCTTTGGACAGTGGCTTTGGACAGTGGCTTTGGACATAGAGTGGCTTTGGACAGTGGCTTTGGACAGTGGCTTTGGACAGTGGCTTTGGACATAGAGTGGCTTTGGACATTGGCTTTGGACAGTGGCTTTGGACAGTGGCTTTGGACATAGAATTGCTTTGGACAGTGGCTTTGGACAGTGGTTTTGTACAGTGGCTTTGAACATATAGTGGCTTTGGACAGTGGCTTTGGACAGTGGCTATGGACAGTGGCTTTGGACATAGAGTGGCTTTAGACAGTGGCTTTGGAAAGTGGCTTTGGACAGTGGCTTTAGGCATAGAGTGGCTTTGGAGAGTGGCTTTGGACAGTGGCTTTGGACAGTGATTTTGGACATAGAATGGCTTTGGAGAGTGGCTTTGGACAGTGGCTTTGGACAGTGGCTTTGGAAATAGAGTGGCTTTGAAGAGTGGCTTTGGAGAGTGGCTTTGGACAGTGGCTTTGGACATAGAGTGGCTTTGGAGAGTGGGTTTGGAGAGTGGCTTTGGACTTAGAGTGGCTTTGGACATAGAGTGGCTTTGGAGAGTGGCTTTGGAGAGTGGCTTTGTACAGTGGCTTTGGAGATAGAGTGGCTTTGGAGAGTGGCTTTGGACAGTGGCTTTGGACAGTTGCTTTGGACATAGAGTGGCTTTGGACAGTGGCTTTGGACAGTGGCTTTGGACAGTGGCTTTAGACATAGAGTGGCTTTGGAGAGTGGCTTTGGACAGTGACTTTCGACAGTGGCTTTGGACATACAGTGGCTTTGGAGAGTGGCTTTGGACAGTGGCTTTGGACATAGAGTGGCTTTGGACAGTGGCTTTAGACAGTGGCTTTGGACAGTGGCTTTGGACATAGATTGGCTTTGGACAGTGGCTTTGGACATAGAGTGGCTTTGGAGAGTGGCTTTGGAGAGTGGCTTTGGGCTGGCTTTGGACATAGAGTGGCTTTGGAGAGTGGCTTTGGAGATTGGCTTTGGACAGTGACTTTGGACATAGAGTGGCTTTGGAGAGTGGCTTTGGAGATTGGCTTTGGAGAGTGGCTTTGGAGATTGGCTTTGGACAGTGGCTTTGGACATAGAGTGGCTTTGGAGTGTGGCTTTGGAGAGTGGCTTTGGACAGTGGCTTTGGACATAGAGTGGCTTTGGACAGTGGCTTTGGACATAGAGTGGCTTTGGACAGTGTCTTTGGAAAGTGTCTTTGGACAGAGGCTTTGGACAGTGGTTTTGGACATAGAGTGGCTTTGGATAGTGGCTTTGGACAGTGGCTTTGGACAGTGGCTTTGGCCATAGAGTGGCTTTGGACAGTGGCTTTGGACAGTGGCTTTGGACATAGAGTGGCTTTGGCCAGTGGCTTTAGACAGTGGCTTTGGACGGTGGCTTTGGACATAGAGTGGCTTTGGACAGTGGCTTTGGAGAGTTGCTTTGGACAGTGGCTTTGGACATAGAGTGGCTTTGGACAGTGGCTTTGGACATAGAGTGGCTTTGGACAGTGGCTTTGGAGAGTGGCTTTGGACAGTAGCTTTGGACATAGAGTGGCTTTGGAGAGTGGCTTTGGACAGTGGCTTTGGACATAGAGTGGCTTTGGACAGTGGCTTTGGACAGTGGCTTTGGACAGTGGCTTTGGACATAGAGTGGCTTTGGACAGTGGCTTTGGACAGTGGCTTTGGACAGTGGCTTTGGACATAGAGTGGCTTTGGACAGTGGCTTTGGACATAGAGTGGCTTTGGACAGTGGCTTTGGAAATACAGTGGCTTTGGACAGTGGCTTTGGACAGTGGCTTTGGACAGTGGCTTTGGACATAGAGTGGCTTTGGACAGTGGCTTTAGACAGTGGCTTTGGACAGTGGCTTTGGACATAGAGTGGCTTTGGACAGTGGCTTTGGATATAGAGTGGCTTTGGAGAGTGGCTTTGGACAGTGGCTTTGGAACTAGAGTGGCTTTGGACAGTGGCTTTAGACAGTGGCTTTGGACAGTGGCTTTTGACATAGATTGGCTTTGGACAGTGGCTTTGGACATAGAGTGGCTTTGGAGAGTGGCTTTGGAGAATGGCTTTGGACAGTGGCTTTGTACATAGAGTGGCTTTGGAGAGTGGCTTTGGAGAGTGGCTTTGGAAAGTGGCTTTGGACATAGAGTGGCTTTGGAGAGTGGCTTTGGAGAGTGGCTTTGGACAGTGGCTTTGGACATAGAGTGGCTTTGGAGAGTGGCTTTGGAGAGAGGCTTTGGACAGTGGGTTTGGACATAGAGTGGCTTTGGAGAGTGGCTTTGGAGAGTGACTTTGGACAGTGGCTTTGGACATAGAGTGGCTTTGGAGAGTGGCTTTGGAGAGTGGCTTTGGACTGGCTTTGGATATAGAGTGGCTTTGGAGAGTGGCTTTGGAGATTGGCTTTGGACAGTGACTTTGGACATAGAGTGGCTTTGGAGAGTGGCTTTGGAGATTGGCTTTGGACAGTGGCTTTGGACATAGAGTGGCTTTGCAGAGTGTCTTTGGAGAGTGGCTTTGGACAGTGGCTTTGGACATAGAGTGGCTTTGGAGTGTGGCTTTGTAGATTGGCTTTGGAGAGTGGCTTTGGACAGTGGCTTTGGACAGTGGCTTTGGACAGTGGCTTTGGACATAGAGTGGCTTTGGACAGTGGCTTTGGACAGTGGCTTTGGACAGTGGCTTTGGACATAGAGTGGCTTTGGACAGTGGCTTTGGACAGTGGCTTTGGACAGTGGCTTTGGACATAGAATTGCTTTGGACAGTGGCTTTGGACAGTGGTTTTGTACAGTGGCTTTGAACATATAGTGGCTTTGGACAGTGGCTTTGGAGAGTGGCTATGGACAGTGACTTTGGACATAGAGTGGCTTTAGACAGTGGCTTTGGAAAGTGGCTTTGGACAGTGGCTTTAGACATAGAGTGGCTTTGGAGAGTGGCTTTGGACAGTGGCTTTGGACAGTGGCTTTGGACATAGAATGGCTTTGGAGAGTGGCTTTGGACAGTGGCTTTGGACAGTGGCTTTGGACATAGAGTGGCTTTGAAGAGTGGCTTTGGAGAGTGGCTTTGGACAGTGGCTTTGGACATAGAGTGGCTTTGGAGAGTGGCTTTGGAGAGTGGCTTTGGAGAGTGGCTTTGGACATAGAGTGGCTTTGGAGAGTGGCTTTGGAGAGTGGCTTTGTACAGTGGCTTTGGAGATAGGGTGGCTTTGGAGAGTGGCTTTGGACAGTGGCTTTGGACAGTTGCATTGGACATAGAGTGGCTTTGGACAGTGGCTTTGGACAGTGGCTTTGGACAGTGGCTTTAGACATAGAGTGGCTTTGGAGAGTGGCTTTGGACAGTGACTTTCGACAGTGGCTTTGGACATACAGTGGCTTTGGAGAGTGGCTTTGGACAGTGGCTTTGGACATAGAGTGGCTTTGGACATTGGCTTTAGACAGTGGCTTTGGACAGTGGCTTTGGACATAGATTGGCTTTGGACAGTGGCTTTGGACATAGAGTGGCTTTGGAGAGTGGCTTTGGAGAGTGGCTTTGGGCTGGCTTTGGACATAGAGTGGCTTTGGAGAGTGGCTTTGGAGATTGGCTTTGGACAGTGACTTTGGACATAGAGTGGCTTTGGAGAGTGGCTTTGGAGATTGGCTTTGGAGAGTGGCTTTGGAGATTGGCTTTGGACAGTGGCTTTGGACATAGAGTGGCTTTGGAGTGTGGCTTTGGAGAGTGGCTTTGGACAGTGGCTTTGGACATAGAGTGGCTTTGGACAGTGGCTTTGGACATAGAGTGGCTTTGGACAGTGTCTTTGGAAAGTGTCTTTGGACAGAGGCTTTGGACAGTGGTTTTGGACATAGAGTGGCTTTGGATAGTGGCTTTGGACAGTGGCTTTGGACAGTGGCTTTGGCCATAGAGTGGCTTTGGACAGTGGCTTTGGACAGTGGCTTTGGACATAGAGTGGCTTTGGCCAGTGGCTTTAGACAGTGGCTTTGGACGGTGGCTTTGGACATAGAGTGGCTTTGGACAGTGGCTTTGGAGAGTTGCTTTGGACAGTGGCTTTGGACATAGAGTGGCTTTGGACAGTGGCTTTGGACATAGAGTGGCTTTGGACAGTGGCTTTGGAGAGTGGCTTTGGACAGTGGCTTTGGACATAGAGTGGCCTTGGACAGTGGCTTTGGACAGTGGCTTTGGATAGTGGCTTTGGACATAGAGTGGCTTTGGACAGTGGCTTTGGACAGTGGCTTTGGACAGTGGCTTTGGACATAGAGTGGCTTTGGACAGTGGCTTTGGACATAGAGTGGCTTTGGACAGTGGCTTTGGAAATACAGTGGCTTTGGACAGTGGCTTTGGACAGTGGCTTTGGACAGTGGCTTTGGACATAGAGTGGCTTTGGACAGTGGCTTTAGACAGTGGCTTTGGACAGTGGCTTTGGACATAGAGTGGCTTTGGACAGTGGCTTTGGATATAGAGTGGCTTTGGAGAGTGGCTTTGGACAGTGGCTTTGGAACTAGAGTGGCTTTGGACAGTGGCTTTAGACAGTGGCTTTGGACAGTGGCTTTTGACATAGATTGGCTTTGGACAGTGGCTTTGGACATAGAGTGGCTTTGGAGAGTGGCTTTGGAGAATGGTTTTGGACAGTGGCTTTGTACATAGAGTGGCTTTGGAGAGTGGCTTTGGAGAGTGGCTTTGGAAAGTGGCTTTGGACATAGAGTGGCTTTGGAGAGTGGCTTTGGAGAGTGGCTTTGGACAGTGGCTTTGGACATAGAGTGGCTTTGGAGAGTGGCTTTGGAGAGAGGCTTTGGACAGTGGCTTTGGACATAGAGTGGCTTTGGAGAGTGGCTTTGAAGAGTGACTTTGGACAGTGGCTTTGGACATAGAGTGGCTTTGGAGAGTGGCTTTGGAGAGTGGCTTTGGATTGGCTTTGGATATAGAGTGGCTTTGGAGAGTGGCTTTGGAGATTGGCTTTGGACAGTGACTTTGGACATAGAGTGGCTTTGGAGAGTGGCTTTGGAGATTGGCTTTGGACAGTGGCTTTGGACATAGAGTGGCTTTGCAGAGTGTCTTTGGAGAGTGGCTTTGGACAGTGGCTTTGGACATAGAGTGGCTTTGGACAGTGGCTTTGGACAGTGGCTTTGGACAGTGGCTTTGGACAGTGGCTTTGGACATAGAGTGGCTTTGGACAGTGGCTTTGTACAGTGGCTTTGTACAGTCGCTTTGAACATAGAGTGGCTTTGGACAGTGGCTTTGGAAAGTGGCTTTGGACAGGGGCTTTGGACAGTGGGTTTGGACATAGAGTGGCTTTGGACAGTGGCTTTGGACAGTGGCTTTGGACAGTGGCTTTGGACATAGAGTGGCTTTGGACAGTGGCTTTGGACAGTGGCTTTGTACAGTGTCTTTGGACATAGAAGGGCTTTGGACAGTGGCTTCGGACAGTGGCTTTGGACAGTGGCTTTGGACATAGAGTGGCTTTGGACAGTGGCTTTGGACACTGTCTTTGGACATGGAGTGGCTTTGGAGACTGGCTTTGGAGAGTGGCTTTGGACAGCGGCTTTGGAAATAGAGTGGCTTTGGAGAGTGGCTTTGGAGAGTGGCTTTAGACAGTAGCTTTGGACATAGAGTGGCTTTGGAGAGTGGCTTTGGAGAGTGGCTTTGGACAGTGGTTTTGGACATAGTGGGGCTTTGGAGAGTGGCTTTGGACATTGGCTTTGGACAGTGGCTTTGGACATAGAGTGGCTTTGGCCAGTGGCTTTAGACAGTGGCTTTGGACGGTGGCTTTGGACATAGAGTGGCTTTGGACAGTGGCTTTGGAGAGTTGCTTTGGACAGTGGCTTTGGACATAGAGTGGCTTTGGACAGTGGCTTTGGACATAGAGTGGCTTTGGACAGTGGCTTTGGAGAGTGGCTTTGGACAGTAGCTTTGGACATAGAGTGGCTTTGGACAGTGGCTTTGGAGAGTGGCTTTGGACAGTGGCTTTGGACATAGAGTGGCCTTGGACAGTGGCTTTGGACAGTGGCTTTGGACAGTGGCTTTGGACATAGAGTGGCTTTGGACAGTGGCTTTGGACAGTGGCTTTGGACAGTGGCTTTGGACATAGAGTGGCTTTGGACAGTGGCTTTGGACATAGAGTGGCTTTGGACAGTGGCTTTGGAAATACAGTGGCTTTGGACAGTGGCTTTGGACAGTGGCTTTGGACAGTGGCTTTGGACATAGAGTGGCTTTGGACAGTGGCTTTAGACAGTGGCTTTGGACAGTGGCTTTGGACATAGAGTGGCTTTGGACAGTGGCTTTGGATATAGAGTGGCTTTGGAGAGTGGCTTTGGACAGTGGCTTTGGAACTAGAGTGGCTTTGGACAGTGGCTTTAGACAGTGGCTTTGGACAGTGGCTTTTGACATAGATTGGCTTTGGACAGTGGCTTTGGACATAGAGTGGCTTTGGAGAGTGGCTTTGGAGAATGGTTTTGGACAGTGGCTTTGTACATAGAGTGGCTTTGGAGAGTGGCTTTGGAGAGTGGCTTTGGAAAGTGGCTTTGGACATAGAGTGGCTTTGGAGAGTGGCTTTGGAGAGTGGCTTTGGACAGTGGCTTTGGACATAGAGTGGCTTTGGAGAGTGGCTTTGGAGAGAGGCTTTGGACAGTGGCTTTGGACATAGAGTGGCTTTGGAGAGTGGCTTTGGAGAGTGGCTTTGGAGAGTGGCTTTGGATTGGCTTTGGATATAGAGTGGCTTTGGAGAGTGGCTTTGGAGATTGGCTTTGGACAGTGACTTTGGACATAGAGTGGCTTTGGAGAGTGGCTTTGGAGATTGGCTTTGGACAGTGGCTTTGGACATAGAGTGGCTTTGCAGAGTGTCTTTGGAGAGTGGCTTTGGACAGTGGCTTTGGACATAGAGTGGCTTTGGACAGTGGCTTTGGACAGTGGCTTTGGACAGTGGCTTTGGACAGTGGCTTTGGACATAGAGTGGCTTTGGACAGTGGCTTTGTACAGTGGCTTTGTACAGTCGCTTTGAACATAGAGTGGCTTTGGACAGTGGCTTTGGAAAGTGGCTTTGGACAGGGGCTTTGGACAGTGGGTTTGGACATAGAGTGGCTTTGGACAGTGGCTTTGGACAGTGGCTTTGGACAGTGACTTTGGACATAGAGTGGCTTTGGACAGTGGCTTTGGACAGTGGCTTTGTACAGTGTCTTTGGACATAGAAGGGCTTTGGACAGTGGCTTCGGACAGTGGCTTTGGACAGTGGCTTTGGACATAGAGTGGCTTTGGACAGTGGCTTTGGACAGTGTCTTTGGACATGGAGTGGCTTTGGAGACTGGCTTTGGAGAGTGGCTTTGGACAGCGGCTTTGGAAATAGAGTGGCTTTGGAGAGTGGCTTTGGAGAGTGGCTTTAGACAGTAGCTTTGGACATAGAGTGGCTTTGGAGAGTGGCTTTGGAGAGTGGCTTTGGACAGTGGTTTTGGACATAGTGGGGCTTTGGAGAGTGGCTTTGGACATTGGCTTTGGACAGTGGCTTTGGACATAGAGTGGCTTTGGAGAGTGGCTTTGGAGAGTGGCTTTGGACAGTAGCTTTGGACATAGAGTGGCTTTGGAGAGTGGCTTTGGAGAGTGGCTTTGGAGAGTGGCTTTGGACAGTGGCTTTGGACAGTGGCTTTGGACATAGAGTGGCTTTGGAGAGTGGCTTTGGAGAGTGGCTTTGGACAGTGGCTTTGGACATATAGTGGCTTTGGACAGTGGCTTTGGAGAGTGGCTTTGGACAGTGGCTTTGGACATAGAGTGGCTTTGGACAGTGGGTTTGGACAGTGGCTTTGGACATAGAGTGGCTTTGGACATAGAGTGGCTTTGGAGAGTGGCGTCGGACAGTGGCTTTGGACAGTGGCTTTGGATATAGAGTGGCTTTGGAGAGTGGCTTTGGAGAGTGGCTTTGGACAGTGGCTTTGGACATAGAGTGTCTTTGGAGAGTGGTTTTGGAGAGTGGCTTTGGACAGTGGCTTTGGACATAGAGTGGCTTTGGAGAGTGGCTTTGGAGAGTGGCTTTGGACAGTGGCTTTGGACATAGAGTGGCTTTGGAGAGTGGCTTTGGAGAGTGGCTTTGGACAGTGGCTTTGGACATAGAATGGCTTTGGACAGTGGCTTTGGAGAGTGGCTTTGGACAGTGGCTTTGGACATAGATTGGCTTTGGACAGTGGCTTTGGACATAGAGTGGCTTTGGAGAGTGGCTTTGGAGAGTGGCTTTGGGCTGGCTTTGGACATAGAGTGGCTTTGGAGAGTGGCTTTGGAGATTGGCTTTGGACAGTGACTTTGGACATAGAGTGGCTTTGGAGAGTGGCTTTGGAGATTGGCTTTGGAGAGTGGCTTTGGAGATTGGCTTTGGACAGTGGCTTTGGACATAGAGTGGCTTTGGAGTGTGGCTTTGGAGAGTGGCTTTGGACAGTGGCTTTGGACATAGAGTGGCTTTGGACAGTGGCTTTGGACATAGAGTGGCTTTGGACAGTGTCTTTGGAAAGTGTCTTTGGACAGAGGCTTTGGACAGTGGTTTTGGACATAGAGTGGCTTTGGATAGTGGCTTTGGACAGTGGCTTTGGACAGTGGCTTTGGCCATAGAGTGGCTTTGGACAGTGGCTTTGGACAGTGGCTTTGGACATAGAGTGGCTTTGGCCAGTGGCTTTAGACAGTGGCTTTGGACGGTGGCTTTGGACATAGAGTGGCTTTGGACAGTGGCTTTGGAGAGTTGCTTTGGACAGTGGCTTTGGACATAGAGTGGCTTTGGACAGTGGCTTTGGACATAGAGTGGCTTTGGACAGTGGCTTTGGAGAGTGGCTTTGGACAGTGGCTTTGGACATAGAGTGGCCTTGGACAGTGGCTTTGGACAGTGGCTTTGGATAGTGGCTTTGGACATAGAGTGGCTTTGGACAGTGGCTTTGGACAGTGGCTTTGGACAGTGGCTTTGGACATAGAGTGGCTTTGGACAGTGGCTTTGGACATAGAGTGGCTTTGGACAGTGGCTTTGGAAATACAGTGGCTTTGGACAGTGGCTTTGGACAGTGGCTTTGGACAGTGGCTTTGGACATAGAGTGGCTTTGGACAGTGGCTTTAGACAGTGGCTTTGGACAGTGGCTTTGGACATAGAGTGGCTTTGGACAGTGGCTTTGGATATAGAGTGGCTTTGGAGAGTGGCTTTGGACAGTGGCTTTGGAACTAGAGTGGCTTTGGACAGTGGCTTTAGACAGTGGCTTTGGACAGTGGCTTTTGACATAGATTGGCTTTGGACAGTGGCTTTGGACATAGAGTGGCTTTGGAGAGTGGCTTTGGAGAATGGTTTTGGACAGTGGCTTTGTACATAGAGTGGCTTTGGAGAGTGGCTTTGGAGAGTGGCTTTGGAAAGTGGCTTTGGACATAGAGTGGCTTTGGAGAGTGGCTTTGGAGAGTGGCTTTGGACAGTGGCTTTGGACATAGAGTGGCTTTGGAGAGTGGCTTTGGAGAGAGGCTTTGGACAGTGGCTTTGGACATAGAGTGGCTTTGGAGAGTGGCTTTGAAGAGTGACTTTGGACAGTGGCTTTGGACATAGAGTGGCTTTGGAGAGTGGCTTTGGAGAGTGGCTTTGGATTGGCTTTGGATATAGAGTGGCTTTGGAGAGTGGCTTTGGAGATTGGCTTTGGACAGTGACTTTGGACATAGAGTGGCTTTGGAGAGTGGCTTTGGAGATTGGCTTTGGACAGTGGCTTTGGACATAGAGTGGCTTTGCAGAGTGTCTTTGGAGAGTGGCTTTGGACAGTGGCTTTGGACATAGAGTGGCTTTGGACAGTGGCTTTGGACAGTGGCTTTGGACAGTGGCTTTGGACAGTGGCTTTGGACATAGAGTGGCTTTGGACAGTGGCTTTGTACAGTGGCTTTGTACAGTCGCTTTGAACATAGAGTGGCTTTGGACAGTGGCTTTGGAAAGTGGCTTTGGACAGGGGCTTTGGACAGTGGGTTTGGACATAGAGTGGCTTTGGACAGTGGCTTTGGACAGTGGCTTTGGACAGTGGCTTTGGACATAGAGTGGCTTTGGACAGTGGCTTTGGACAGTGGCTTTGTACAGTGTCTTTGGACATAGAAGGGCTTTGGACAGTGGCTTCGGACAGTGGCTTTGGACAGTGGCTTTGGACATAGAGTGGCTTTGGACAGTGGCTTTGGACACTGTCTTTGGACATGGAGTGGCTTTGGAGACTGGCTTTGGAGAGTGGCTTTGGACAGCGGCTTTGGAAATAGAGTGGCTTTGGAGAGTGGCTTTGGAGAGTGGCTTTAGACAGTAGCTTTGGACATAGAGTGGCTTTGGAGAGTGGCTTTGGAGAGTGGCTTTGGACAGTGGTTTTGGACATAGTGGGGCTTTGGAGAGTGGCTTTGGACATTGGCTTTGGACAGTGGCTTTGGACATAGAGTGGCTTTGGCCAGTGGCTTTAGACAGTGGCTTTGGACGGTGGCTTTGGACATAGAGTGGCTTTGGACAGTGGCTTTGGAGAGTTGCTTTGGACAGTGGCTTTGGACATAGAGTGGCTTTGGACAGTGGCTTTGGACATAGAGTGGCTTTGGACAGTGGCTTTGGAGAGTGGCTTTGGACAGTAGCTTTGGACATAGAGTGGCTTTGGACAGTGGCTTTGGAGAGTGGCTTTGGACAGTGGCTTTGGACATAGAGTGGCCTTGGACAGTGGCTTTGGACAGTGGCTTTGGACAGTGGCTTTGGACATAGAGTGGCTTTGGACAGTGGCTTTGGACAGTGGCTTTGGACAGTGGCTTTGGACATAGAGTGGCTTTGGACAGTGGCTTTGGACATAGAGTGGCTTTGGACAGTGGCTTTGGAAATACAGTGGCTTTGGACAGTGGCTTTGGACAGTGGCTTTGGACAGTGGCTTTGGACATAGAGTGGCTTTGGACAGTGGCTTTAGACAGTGGCTTTGGACAGTGGCTTTGGACATAGAGTGGCTTTGGACAGTGGCTTTGGATATAGAGTGGCTTTGGAGAGTGGCTTTGGACAGTGGCTTTGGAACTAGAGTGGCTTTGGACAGTGGCTTTAGACAGTGGCTTTGGACAGTGGCTTTTGACATAGATTGGCTTTGGACAGTGGCTTTGGACATAGAGTGGCTTTGGAGAGTGGCTTTGGAGAATGGTTTTGGACAGTGGCTTTGTACATAGAGTGGCTTTGGAGAGTGGCTTTGGAGAGTGGCTTTGGAAAGTGGCTTTGGACATAGAGTGGCTTTGGAGAGTGGCTTTGGAGAGTGGCTTTGGACAGTGGCTTTGGACATAGAGTGGCTTTGGAGAGTGGCTTTGGAGAGAGGCTTTGGACAGTGGCTTTGGACATAGAGTGGCTTTGGAGAGTGGCTTTGGAGAGTGGCTTTGGAGAGTGGCTTTGGATTGGCTTTGGATATAGAGTGGCTTTGGAGAGTGGCTTTGGAGATTGGCTTTGGACAGTGACTTTGGACATAGAGTGGCTTTGGAGAGTGGCTTTGGAGATTGGCTTTGGACAGTGGCTTTGGACATAGAGTGGCTTTGCAGAGTGTCTTTGGAGAGTGGCTTTGGACAGTGGCTTTGGACATAGAGTGGCTTTGGACAGTGGCTTTGGACAGTGGCTTTGGACAGTGGCTTTGGACAGTGGCTTTGGACATAGAGTGGCTTTGGACAGTGGCTTTGTACAGTGGCTTTGTACAGTCGCTTTGAACATAGAGTGGCTTTGGACAGTGGCTTTGGAAAGTGGCTTTGGACAGGGGCTTTGGACAGTGGGTTTGGACATAGAGTGGCTTTGGACAGTGGCTTTGGACAGTGGCTTTGGACAGTGACTTTGGACATAGAGTGGCTTTGGACAGTGGCTTTGGACAGTGGCTTTGTACAGTGTCTTTGGACATAGAAGGGCTTTGGACAGTGGCTTCGGACAGTGGCTTTGGACAGTGGCTTTGGACATAGAGTGGCTTTGGACAGTGGCTTTGGACAGTGTCTTTGGACATGGAGTGGCTTTGGAGACTGGCTTTGGAGAGTGGCTTTGGACAGCGGCTTTGGAAATAGAGTGGCTTTGGAGAGTGGCTTTGGAGAGTGGCTTTAGACAGTAGCTTTGGACATAGAGTGGCTTTGGAGAGTGGCTTTGGAGAGTGGCTTTGGACAGTGGTTTTGGACATAGTGGGGCTTTGGAGAGTGGCTTTGGACATTGGCTTTGGACAGTGGCTTTGGACATAGAGTGGCTTTGGAGAGTGGCTTTGGAGAGTGGCTTTGGACAGTAGCTTTGGACATAGAGTGGCTTTGGAGAGTGGCTTTGGAGAGTGGCTTTGGAGAGTGGCTTTGGACAGTGGCTTTGGACAGTGGCTTTGGACATAGAGTGGCTTTGGAGAGTGGCTTTGGAGAGTGGCTTTGGACAGTGGCTTTGGACATATAGTGGCTTTGGACAGTGGCTTTGGAGAGTGGCTTTGGACAGTGGCTTTGGACATAGAGTGGCTTTGGACAGTGGGTTTGGACAGTGGCTTTGGACATAGAGTGGCTTTGGACATAGAGTGGCTTTGGAGAGTGGCGTCGGACAGTGGCTTTGGACAGTGGCTTTGGATATAGAGTGGCTTTGGAGAGTGGCTTTGGAGAGTGGCTTTGGACAGTGGCTTTGGACATAGAGTGTCTTTGGAGAGTGGTTTTGGAGAGTGGCTTTGGACAGTGGCTTTGGACATAGAGTGGCTTTGGAGAGTGGCTTTGGAGAGTGGCTTTGGACAGTGGCTTTGGACATAGAGTGGCTTTGGAGAGTGGCTTTGGAGAGTGGCTTTGGACAGTGGCTTTGGACATAGAATGGCTTTGGACAGTGGCTTTGGAGAGTGGCTTTGGACAGTGGCTTTGGACATAGAGTGGCTTTGGACATAGAGTGGCTTTGGAGAGTGGCTTTGGACAGTGGCTTTGGACATAGAGTGGCTTTGGACAGTGGCTTTGGAGAGTGTCTTTGGAAAGTGGCTTTGGACATAGAGTGGCTTTGGACAGTGGCTTTGGACATAGAGTGGCTTTGGAGAGTGGCTTTGGAGAGTGGCTTTGGACAGTGGCTTTGACATAGAGCGGCTTTGGACAGTGGCTTTGACATAGAGTGGCTTTGGACAGTGGCTTTGGACAGTGGCTTTGGACAGTGGCTTTGGACATAGAGTTGCTTTGGACAGTGGCTTAGGACAGTGGCTTTGTACAGTGGCTTTGGACATAGAGTGGCTTTGGACAATGGCTTTGGACAGTGGCTTTGGACAGTGGCTTTGGACATAGAGTGGCTTTAGATAGTGGCTTTGGAGAGTGGCTATGGACAGTGGCTTTTGATATAGAGTGGCTTTGGAGCGTGGCTTTGGACAGTGGCTTTGGACAGTGGCTTTGGACATAGATTGGCTTTGGAGAGTGGCTATGGAGAGTGGCTTTGGACAGTGGCTTTGGACATAGAGTGGCTTTGGAGAGTGGCTTTGGACAGTGGCTTTGGACAGTGGCTTTGGACATAGAGTGGCTTTGGAGAGTGGCTTTGGAGAGTGTCTTTGGACAGTGGCTTTGGACATAGAGTGGCTTGGAGAGTGGCTTTGGAGAGTGTCTTTGGACAGTGGCTTTGGACATAGAGTGGCTTTGGAGAGTGGCTTTGGACAGTAGCTTTGGACATAGAGTGGCTTTGGAGAGTGGTTTTGGACAGTGGCTTTGGACATTGGCTTTGGACATAGAGTGGATTTGGAGAGTGGCTTTGGAGAGTGGCTTTGGACAGTAGCTTTGGACATAGAGTGGCTTTGGAGAGTGGCTTTGGAGAGTGGCTTTGGACAGTGGCTTTGGACATAGATTGGCTTTGGACAGTGGCTTTGGAGAGTGGCTTTGGAAAGTGGCTTTGGACATAGAGTGGCTTTGGACATAGAGTGGCTTTGGAGAGTGGCTTTGGACAGTGGCTTTGGACATAGAGTGGCTTTGGACAGTAGCTTTGGAGAGTGTCTTTGGAAAGTGGCTTTGGACATAGAGTGGCTTTGGACAGTGGCTTTGGACATAGAGTGGCTTTGGAGAGTGGCTTTGGAGAGTGGCTTTGGACAGTGGCTTTGACATAGAGTGGCTTTGGACAGTGGCTTTGACATAGAGTGGCTTTGGACAGTGGCTTTGGACAGTGGCTTTGGACAGTGGCTTTGGACATAGAGTGGCTTTGGAGAGTGGCTTTGGACAGTGGCTTTGGACAGTGGCTTTGGACATAGAGTTGCTTTGGACAGTGGCTTAGGACAGTGGCTTTGTACAGTGGCTTTGGACATAGAGTGGCTTTGGACAGTGGCTTTGGACAGTGGCTTTGGACAGTGGCTTTGGACATAGAGTGGCTTTAGATAGTGGCTTTGGAGAGTGGCTTTGGACAGTGGCTTTTGACATAGAGTGGCTTTGGAGCGTAGCTTTGGACAGTGGCTTTGGACAGTGGCTTTGGACATAGATTGGCTTTGGAGAGTGGCTATGGAGAGTGGCTTTGGACAGTGGCTTTGGACATAGAGTGGCTTTGGAGAGTGGCTTTGGACAGTGGCTTTGGAAAGTGGCTTTGGACATAGAGTGGCTTTGGAGAGTGGCTTTGGAGAGTGTCTTTGGACAGTGGCTTTGGACATAGAGTGGCTTGGAGAGTGGCTTTGGAGAGTGGCTTTGGACAGTGGCTTTGGACATAGAGTGGCTTTGGACAGTGGCTTTGGACAGTGGCTTTGGACAGTGGCTTTGGACATAGAGTGGCTTTGGACAGTGGCTTTGGACATAGAGTGGCTTTGGACAGTGGCTTTGGAGAGTGGCTTTGGACAGTGGCTTTGGACATAGAGTGGCTTTGGACAGTGGCTTTGGAGAGTGGCTTTGGACAGTGGCTATGGACATAGAGTGGCTTTGGATAGTGGCTTTGGAGAGTGGCTTTGGACAGTGGCTTTGGACATAGAGTGGCTTTGGACAGTGGCTTTGGACAGTGGCTTTGGACAGTGGCTTTGGACATAGAGTGGCTTTGGACAGTGGCTTTGGACAGTGGCTTTGGACAGTGGCTTTGGACATAGATTGGCTTTGGACAGTGGCTTTGGATATAGAGTGGCTTTGGAGAGTGGCTTTGGACAGTGGCTTTGGACATAGAGTGGCTTTGGACAGTGGCTTTAGACAGTGGCTTTGGACATAGAGTGGCTTTGGAGAGTGGCTTTGGAGAATGACTTTGGACAGTGGCTTTGGACATAGAGTGGCTTTGGAGAGTGGCTTTGGAGAGTGGCTTTTGAAAGTGGCTTTGGACATAGAGTGGCTTTGGAGAGTGGCTTTGGAGAGTGGCTTTGGACAGTGGCTTTGGACATAGAGTGGCTTTGGAGAGTGACTTTGGAGAGTGGCTTTGGACAGTGGCTTTGGACATAGAGTGGCTTTGGAGAGTGGCTTTGGAGAGTGACTTTGGACAGTGGCTTTGGACATAGAGTGTCTATGGAGAGTGGCTTTGGAGAGTGGCTTTGGACTGGCTTTGGATATAGAGTGGCTTTGGAGAGTGGCTTTGGAGATTGGCTTTGGACAGTGACTTTGGACATAGAGTGGCTTTGCAGAGTGGCTTTGGAGAGTGGCTTTGGACAGTGGCTTTGGACATAGAGTGGCTTTGGACAGTGGCTTTGGACAGTGGCTTTGGACAGTGGCTTTGGACAGTGGCTTTGGACATATAGTGGCTTTGGACAGGGGCTTTGGACAGTGGCTTTGTACAGTCGCTTTGAACATAGAGTGGCTTTGGACAGTGGCTTTGGAAAGTGGCTTTGGACAGGGGCTTTGGACAGTGGGTTTGGACATAGAGTGGCTTTGGACAGTGGCTTTGGACAGTGGCTTTTGACAGTGACTTTGGACATAGAGTGGCTTTGGACAGTGGCTTTGGACAGTGGCTTTGTACAGTGGCTTTGGACATAGAAGGGCTTTGGACAGTGGCTTTGGACAGTGGCTTTGGACAGTGGCTTTGGACATAGAGTGGCTTTGGACAGTGGCTTTTGACAGTGGCTTTGGACATAGAGTGGCTTTGGAGAGTGGCTTTGGAGAGTGGCTTTGAACAGTGGCTTTGGACATGGAGTGGCTTTGGAGACTGGCTTTGGACAGTGGCTTTGGACAGCGGCTTTGGAAATAGAGTGGCTTTGGAGAGTGGCTTTGGAGAGTGGCTTTGGACAGTCGCTTTGGACATAGAGTGTCTTTGGAGAGTGACTTTGGAGAGTGGCTTTGGACAGTGGCTTTGGACATAGTGGGGCTTTGGAGAGTGGCTTTGGACATTGGCTTTGGACAGTTGCTTTGGACATAGGGTGGCTTTGGAGAGTGGCTTTGGAGAGTGGCTTTGGACAGTAGCTTTGGACATAGAGTGGCTTTGGAGAGTGGCTTTGGAGAGTGGCTTTGGAGAGTGGCTTTGGACAGTGGCTTTGGACAGTGGCTTTGGACATAGAGTGGCTTTGGAGAGTGGCTTTGGAGAGTGGCTTTGGAGAGTGGCTTTGGACAGTGGCTTTTGACATATAGTGGCTTTGGACAGTGGCTTTGGAGAGTGGCTTTGGACAGTCGCTTTTGACATAAAGTGGCTTTGGACAGTGGCTTTGGACAGTGGCTTTGGACATAGAGTGGCTTTGGACATAGAGTGGCTTTGGAGAGTGGTGTCGGACAGTGGCTTTGGACAGTGGCTTTGGATATAGAGTGGCTTTGGAGAGTGGCTTTGGAGAGTGGCTTTGGACAGTGGCTTTGGACATAGAGTGGCTTTGGAGAGTGGTTTTGGACAGTGGCTTTGGACAGTGGCTTTGGACATAGAGTGGCTTTGGAGAGTGGCTTTGGAGAGTGGCTTTGGACAGTGGCTTTGGACATAGAGTGGCTTTGGAGAGTGGCTTTGGAGAGTGGCTTTGGACAGTGGCTTTGGACATAGAGTGGATTTTTGGAGAGTGGCTTTGGACAGTGGCTTTGGACATAGAGTGGCTTTGGACATAGAGTGGATTTGGAGAGTGGCTTTGGACAGTGGCTTTGGACATAGAGTGGCTTTGGACAGTGGCTTTGGAGAGTGTCTTTGGACAGTGGCTTTGTACAGTGGCTTTGTACAGTCGCTTTGAACATAGAGTGGCTTTGGACAGTGGCTTTGGAAAGTGGCTTTGGACAGGGGCTTTGGACAGTGGGTTTGGACATAGAGTGGCTTTGGACAGTGGCTTTGGACAGTGGCTTTGGACAGTGGCTTTGGACATAGAGTGGCTTTGGACAGTGGCTTTGGACAGTGGCTTTGTACAGTGTCTTTGGACATAGAAGGGCTTTGGACAGTGGCTTCGGACAGTGGCTTTGGACAGTGGCTTTCGACATAGAGTGGCTTTGGACAGTGGCTTTGGACAGTGTCTTTGGACATGGAGTGGCTTTGGAGACTGGCTTTGGAGAGTGGCTTTGGACAGCGGCTTTGGAAATAGAGTGGCTTTGGAGAGTGGCTTTGGAGAGTGGCTTTAGACAGTAGCTTTGGACATAGAGTGGCTTTGGAGAGTGGCTTTGGAGAGTGGCTTTGGACAGTGGTTTTGGACATAGTGGGGCTTTGGAGAGTGGCTTTGGACATTGGCTTTGGACAGTGGCTTTGGACATAGAGTGGCTTTGGAGAGTGGCTTTGGAGAGTGGCTTTGGACAGTAGCTTTGGACATAGAGTGGCTTTGGAGAGTGGCTTTGGAGAGTGGCTTTGGAGAGTGGCTTTGGACAGTGGCTTTGGACAGTGGCTTTGGACATAGAGTGGCTTTGGAGAGTGGCTTTGGAGAGTGGCTTTGGACAGTGGCTTTGGACATATAGTGGCTTTGGACAGTGGCTTTGGAGAGTGGCTTTGGACAGTGGCTTTGGACATAGAGTGGCTTTGGACAGTGGGTTTGGACAGTGGCTTTGGACATAGAGTGGCTTTGGACATAGAGTGGCTTTGGAGAGTGGCGTCGGACAGTGGCTTTGGACAGTGGCTTTGGATATAGAGTGGCTTTGGAGAGTGGCTTTGGAGAGTGGCTTTGGACAGTGGCTTTGGACATAGAGTGTCTTTGGAGAGTGGTTTTGGAGAGTGGCTTTGGACAGTGGCTTTGGACATAGAGTGGCTTTGGAGAGTGGCTTTGGAGAGTGGCTTTGGACAGTGGCTTTGGACATAGAGTGGCTTTGGAGAGTGGCTTTGGAGAGTGGCTTTGGACAGTGGCTTTGGACATAGAATGGCTTTGGACAGTGGCTTTGGAGAGTGGCTTTGGACAGTGGCTTTGGACATAGAGTGGCTTTGGACATAGAGTGGCTTTGGAGAGTGGCTTTGGACAGTGGCTTTGGACATAGAGTGGCTTTGGAAAGTGGCTTTGGAGAGTGTCTTTGGAAAGTGGCTTTGGACATAGAGTGGCTTTGGACAGTGGCTTTGGACATAGAGTGGCTTTGGAGAGTGGCTTTGGAGAGTGGCTTTGGACAGTGGCTTTGACATAGAGCGGCTTTGGACAGTGGCTTTGACATAGAGTGGCTTTGGACAGTGGCTTTGGACAGTGGCTTTGGACAGTGGCTTTGGACATAGAGTTGCTTTGGACAGTGGCTTAGGACAGTGGCTTTGTACAGTGGCTTTGGACATAGAGTGGCTTTGGACAATGGCTTTGGACAGTGGCTTTGGACAGTGGCTTTGGACATAGAGTGGCTTTAGATAGTGGCTTTGGAGAGTGGCTATGGACAGTGGCTTTTGATATAGAGTGGCTTTGGAGCGTGGCTTTGGACAGTGGCTTTGGACAGTGGCTTTGGACATAGATTGGCTTTGGAGAGTGGCTATGGAGAGTGGCTTTGGACAGTGGCTTTGGACATAGAGTGGCTTTGGAGAGTGGCTTTGGACAGTGGCTTTGGACAGTGGCTTTGGACATAGAGTGGCTTTGGAGAGTGGCTTTGGAGAGTGTCTTTGGACAGTGGCTTTGGACATAGAGTGGCTTGGAGAGTGGCTTTGGAGAGTGTCTTTGGACAGTGGCTTTGGACATAGAGTGGCTTTGGAAAGTGGCTTTGGACAGTAGCTTTGGACATAGAGTGGCTTTGGAGAGTGGTTTTGGACAGTGGCTTTGGACATTGGCTTTGGACATAGAGTGGATTTGGAGAGTGGCTTTGGAGAGTGGCTTTGGACAGTAGCTTTGGACATAGAGTGGCTTTGGAGAGTGGCTTTGGAGAGTGGCTTTGGACAGTGGCTTTGGACATAGATTGGCTTTGGACAGTGGCTTTGGAGAGTGGCTTTGGAAAGTGGCTTTGGACATAGAGTGGCTTTGGACATAGAGTGGCTTTGGAGAGTGGCTTTGGACAGTGGCTTTGGACATAGAGTGGCTTTGGACAGTAGCTTTGGAGAGTGTCTTTGGAAAGTGGCTTTGGACATAGAGTGGCTTTGGACAGTGGCTTTGGACATAGAGTGGCTTTGGAGAGTGGCTTTGGAGAGTGGCTTTGGACAGTGGCTTTGACATAGAGTGGCTTTGGACAGTGGCTTTGACATAGAGTGGCTTTGGACAGTGGCTTTGGACAGTGGCTTTGGACAGTGGCTTTGGACATAGAGTGGCTTTGGAGAGTGGCTTTGGACAGTGGCTTTGGACAGTGGCTTTGGACATAGAGTTGCTTTGGACAGTGGCTTAGGACAGTGGCTTTGTACAGTGGCTTTGGACATAGAGTGGCTTTGGAGAGTGGCTTTGGACAGTGGCTTTGGACAGTGGCTTTGGACATAGAGTGGCTTTAGATAGTGGCTTTGGAGAGTGGCTTTGGACAGTGGCTTTTGACATAGAGTGGCTTTGGAGCGTAGCTTTGGACAGTGGCTTTGGACAGTGGCTTTGGACATAGATTGGCTTTGGAGAGTGGCTATGGAGAGTGGCTTTGGACAGTGGCTTTGGACATAGAGTGGCTTTGGAGAGTGGCTTTGGACAGTGGCTTTGGAAAGTGGCTTTGGACATAGAGTGGCTTTGGAGAGTGGCTTTGGAGAGTGTCTTTGGACAGTGGCTTTGGACATAGAGTGGCTTGGAGAGTGGCTTTGGAGAGTGGCTTTGGACAGTGGCTTTGGACATAGAGTGGCTTTGGACAGTGGCTTTGGACAGTGGCTTTGGACAGTGGCTTTGGACATAGAGTGGCTTTGGACAGTGGCTTTGGACATAGAGTGGCTTTGGACAGTGGCTTTGGAGAGTGGCTTTGGACAGTGGCTTTGGACATAGAGTGGCTTTGGACAGTGGCTTTGGAGAGTGGCTTTGGACAGTGGCTATGGACATAGAGTGGCTTTGGATAGTGGCTTTGGAGAGTGGCTTTGGACAGTGGCTTTGGACATAGAGTGGCTTTGGACAGTGGCTTTGGACAGTGGCTTTGGACAGTGGCTTTGGACATAGAGTGGCTTTGGACAGTGGCTTTGGACAGTGGCTTTGGACAGTGGCTTTGGACATAGATTGGCTTTGGACAGTGGCTTTGGATATAGAGTGGCTTTGGAGAGTGGCTTTGGATAGTGGCTTTGGACATAGAGTGGCTTTGGACAGTGGCTTTAGACAGTGGCTTTGGACATAGAGTGGCTTTGGAGAGTGGCTTTGGAGAATGACTTTGGACAGTGGCTTTGGACATAGAGTGGCTTTGGAGAGTGGCTTTGGAGAGTGGCTTTTGAAAGTGGCTTTGGACATAGAGTGGCTTTGGAGAGTGGCTTTGGAGAGTGGCTTTGGACAGTGGCTTTGGACATAGAGTGGCTTTGGAGAGTGACTTTGGAGAGTGGCTTTGGACAGTGGCTTTGGACATAGAGTGGCTTTGGAGAGTGGCTTTGGAGAGTGACTTTGGACAGTGGCTTTGGACATAGAGTGTCTATGGAGAGTGGCTTTGGAGAGTGGCTTTGGACTGGCTTTGGATATAGAGTGGCTTTGGAGAGTGGCTTTGGAGATTGGCTTTGGACAGTGACTTTGGACATAGAGTGGCTTTGCAGAGTGGCTTTGGAGAGTGGCTTTGGACAGTGGCTTTGGACATAGAGTGGCTTTGGACAGTGGCTTTGGACAGTGGCTTTGGACAGTGGCTTTGGACAGTGGCTTTGGACATATAGTGGCTTTGGACAGGGGCTTTGGACAGTGGCTTTGTACAGTCGCTTTGAACATAGAGTGGCTTTGGACAGTGGCTTTGGAAAGTGGCTTTGGACAGGGGCTTTGGACAGTGGGTTTGGACATAGAGTGGCTTTGGACAGTGGCTTTGGACAGTGGCTTTTGACAGTGACTTTGGACATAGAGTGGCTTTGGACAGTGGCTTTGGACAGTGGCTTTGTACAGTGGCTTTGGACATAGAAGGGCTTTGGACAGTGGCTTTGGACAGTGGCTTTGGACAGTGGCTTTGGACATAGAGTGGCTTTGGACAGTGGCTTTTGACAGTGTCTTTGGACATAGAGTGGCTTTGGAGAGTGGCTTTGGAGAGTGGCTTTGAACAGTGGCTTTGGACATGGAGTGGCTTTGGAGACTGGCTTTGGACAGTGGCTTTGGACAGCGGCTTTGGAAATAGAGTGGCTTTGGAGAGTGGCTTTGGAGAGTGGCTTTGGACAGTCGCTTTGGACATAGAGTGTCTTTGGAGAGTGGCTTTGGAGAGTGGCTTTGGACAGTGGCTTTGGACATAGTGGGGCTTTGGAGAGTGGCTTTGGACATTGGCTTTGGACAGTTGCTTTGGACATAGGGTGGCTTTGGAGAGTGGCTTTGGAGAGTGGCTTTGGACAGTAGCTTTGGACATAGAGTGGCTTTGGAGAGTGGCTTTGGAGAGTGGCTTTGGAGAGTGGCTTTGGACAGTGGCTTTGGACAGTGGCTTTGGACATAGAGTGGCTTTGGAGAGTGGCTTTGGAGAGTGGCTTTGGAGAGTGGCTTTGGACAGTGGCTTTTGACATATAGTGGCTTTGGACAGTGGCTTTGGAGAGTGGCTTTGGACAGTCGCTTTTGACATAAAGTGGCTTTGGACAGTGGCTTTGGACAGTGGCTTTGGACATAGAGTGGCTTTGGACATAGAGTGGCTTTGGAGAGTGGTGTCGGACAGTGGCTTTGGACAGTGGCTTTGGATATAGAGTGGCTTTGGAGAGTGGCTTTGGAGAGTGGCTTTGGACAGTGGCTTTGGACATAGAGTGGCTTTGGAGAGTGGTTTTGGACAGTGGCTTTGGACAGTGGCTTTGGACATAGAGTGGCTTTGGAGAGTGGCTTTGGAGAGTGGCTTTGGACAGTGGCTTTGGACATAGAGTGGCTTTGGAGAGTGGCTTTGGAGAGTGGCTTTGGACAGTGGCTTTGGACATAGAGTGGATTTTTGGAGAGTGGCTTTGGACAGTGGCTTTGGACATAGAGTGGCTTTGGACATAGAGTGGATTTGGAGAGTGGCTTTGGACAGTGGCTTTGGACATAGAGTGGCTTTGGACAGTGGCTTTGGAGAGTGTCTTTGGAAAGTGGCTTTGGACATAGAGTGGCTTTGGACAGTGGCTTTGGACATAGAGTGGCTTTGGAGAGTGGCTTTGGAGAGTGGCTTTGGACAGTGGCTTTGACATAGAGTGACTTTGGACAGTGGCTTTGATATAGAGTGGCTTTGGACAGTGGCTTTGGACAGTGGCTTTGGACAGTGGCTTTGGACATAGAGTGGCTTTGGAGAGTGGCTTTGGACAGTGGCTTTGGACAGTGGCTTTGGACATAGAGTTGCTTTGGACAGTGGCTTAGGACAGTGGCTTTGTACAGTGGCTTTGGACATAGAGTGGCTTTGGACAGTGGCTTTAGACAGTGGCTTTGGACAGTGGCTTTGGACATAGAGTGGCTTTAGATAGTGGCTTTGGAGAGTGGCTTTGGACAGTGGCTTTTGACATAGATTGGCTTTGGAGAGTGGCTATGGAGAGTGGCTTTGGACAGTGGCTTTGGACATAGAGTGGCTTTGGAGAGTGGCTTTGGACAGTGGCTTTGGACAGTGGCTTTGGACATAGAGTGGCTTTGGAGAGTGGCTTTGGAGAGTGTCTTTGGACAGTGGCTTTGGACATAGAGTGGCTTGGAGAGTGGCTTTGGAGAGTGTCTTTGGACAGTGGCTTTGGACATAGAGTGGCTTTGGAGAGTGGCTTTGGACATAGAGTGGCTTTGGAGAATGGCTTTGGACAGTGGCTTTGGACAGTGGCTTTGGACAGTAGCTTTAGACATAGAGTGGCTTTGGAGAGTGGCTTTGGAGAGTGTCTTTGGACAGTGGCTTTGGACATAGAGTGGCTTTGGAGAGTGGCTTTTGAGAGTGGCTTTGGACAGTGGCTTTGGACATAGAGTGGCTTTGGAGAGTGGCTTTGGACAGTGGCTTTGGACATAGAGTGGCTTTGGAGAGTGGCTTTGAACAGTAGCTTTGGACAGTGGCTTTGGACATAGAGTGGCTTTGGAGAGTGGCTTTGGACAGTGGCTTTGGACAGTGGCTTTGGACAGTGGCTTTGGACATAGAGTGGCTTTGGAGAGTGGCTTTGGAGAGTATCTTTGGAGAGTGGCTTTGGACAGAGAGTGGCTTTGGAGAGTGGCTTTGGACAGTGTCGTTGGACAGTGGCTTTGGACATAGAGTGGCTTTGGAGAGTGGCTTTGAAGAGTGGCTTTGGACAGTGGCTTTGGACATAGAGTGGCTTTGGACTGTGGCTTTAGGAGAGTGGCTTTGGACAGTGGCTTTGGAAATAGAGTGGCTTTGGAGAGTGGCTTTGGACAGTGGCTTTGGAGAGTGGCTTTGGACATTGGCTTTGGACAGTGGCTTTGGACATAGAGTGGCTTTGGAGAATGGCTTTGGAGAGTGGCTTTGGACAGTAACTTTGGACATAGAGTGGCTTTGGGCAGTGGCTTTAGGAGAGTGGCTTTGAACAGTGGCTTTGGACATAGAGTGGCTTTGGAGAGTGGCTTTGGACAGTGGCTTTGGACAGTGGCTTTGGACATAGAGTGGCTTTAGAGAGTGGCTTTGGGAGTGGCTTTGGACAGTGGCTTTGGACATAGAGTGATTTCGACAGTGGCTTTGTAGAGTGGCTTTGGAGAGTGGCTTTGGACATAGATTGGCTTTGGACAGTGGCTTTGGAGAATGGCTTTGGACAGTGGCTTTGGACATAGAGTGGCTTTGGATAGTGGCTTTGGAGAGTGGCTTTGGACAGTGGCTTTGGACATAGAGTGGCTTTGGACAGTGGCTTTGAACTTAGAGTGGCTTTGGACAGTGGCTTTGGAGAGTGGCTTTGGACAGTGGCTTTGGACATAGAGTGGCTTTGGACAGTGGCTTTGGAGAGTGGCTTTGGACAGTGGCTTTGGACATAGAGTGGCTTTGGACAGTGGCTTTGGACAGTGGCTTTCGACAGTGGCTTTGGACAGTGGCTTTGGACATAGAGTGGCTTTGGACAGTGGCTTTGGACAGAGGCTTTGGACAGTGGCTTTGGACATAGAGTGGCTTTGGAATGTGACTTTGGAGAGTGGCTTTGGACAGTGGCTTTGGACATAGAGTGGCTTTGGACAGTGGCTTTGGACAGTGTCTTTGGACAGTGGCTTTGGACATACAGTGGCTTGGGACAGTGGCTTTGGACAGTGGCTTTGGACAGTGGCTTTGGACATAGAGTGGCTTTGGACAGTGGCTTTGGACAGTGGCTTTGGACAGTGGCTTTGGACATAGAGTGGCTTTGGACAGTGGCTTTGGACAGTGGTTTTGGACAGTGGCTTATGACATAGAGTGGATTTGGACAGTGGCTTTGGACATTGGCTTTGGACAGTGGCTTTGGACATAGAGTGGCTTTGGACAGTGGCTTTGGACAGTGGCTTTGGACAGTGGCTTTGGACATAGAGTGGCTTTGGACAGTGGCTTTGGACAGTGGCTTTGGACAGTGGCTTTGGACATAGAGTGGCTTTAGACAGTGGCTTTGGACAGTGGCTTTGGACAGTGGCTTTGGACATAGAGTGGCTTTGGACATAGAGTGGGTTTGGAGAGTGGCTTTTGGCAGTAGCTTTCGACAGTGTCTTTGGACAGTGGCTTTGGACATAGAGTGGCTTTGGACAGTGGCTTTGGAGAGTGGCTTTGGACAGTAGCTTTGGACATAGAGTGGCTTTGGAGAGTGGCTTTGGAGAGTGGCTTTGGAGAGTGGCTTTGGACAGTGGCTTTGGACAGTGGCTTTGGACATAGAGTGGCTTTGGAGAGTGGCTTTGGAGAGTGGCTTTGGAGAGTGGCTTTGGACAGTGGCTTTTGACATATAGTGGCTTTGGACAGTGGCTTTGGAGAGTGGCTTTGGACAGTCGCTTTGGACATAGAGTGGCTTTGGACAGTGGCTTTGGACAGTGGCTTTGGACATAGAGTGGCTTTGGACATAGAGTGGCTTTGGAGAGTGGCGTCGGACAGTGGCTTTGGACAGTGGCTTTGGATATAGAGTGGCTTTGGAGAGTGGCTTTGGAGAGTGGCTTTGGACAGTGGCTTTGGACATAGAGTGGCTTTGGAGAGTGGTTTTGGACAGTGGCTTTGGACAGTGGCTTTGGACATAGAGTGGCTTTGGAGAGTGGCTTTGGAGAGTGGCTTTGGACAGTGGCTTTGGACATAGAGTGGCTTTGGAGAGTGGCTTTGGAGAGTGGCTTTGGACAGTGGCTTTGGACATAGAGTGGCTTTGGACAGTGGCTTTGGAGAGTGGCTTTGGACAGTGGCTTTGGACATAGAGTGGCTTTGGACATAGAGTGGATTTGGAGAGTGGCTTTGGACAGTGGCTTTGGACATAGAGTGGCTTTGGACAGTGGCTTTGGAGAGTGTCTTTGGAAAGTGGCTTTGGACATAGAGTGGCTTTGGACAGTGGCTTTGGACATAGAGTGGCTTTGGAGAGTGGCTTTGGAGAGTGGCTTTGGACAGTGGCTTTGACATAGAGTGGCTTTGGACAGTGGCTTTGATATAGAGTGGCTTTGGACAGTGGCTTTGGACAGTGGCTTTGGACAGTGGCTTTGGACATAGAGTGGCTTTGGAGAGTGGCTTTGGACAGTGGCTTTGGACAGTGGCTTTGGACATAGAGTTGCTTTGGACAGTGGCTTAGGACAGTGGCTTTGTACAGTGGCTTTGGACATAGAGTGGCTTTGGACAGTGGCTTTGGACAGTGGCTTTGGACAGTGGCTTTGGACATAGAGTGGCTTTAGATAGTGGCTTTGGAGAGTGGCTTTGGACAGTGGCTTTTGACATAGATTTGCTTTGGAGAGTGGCTATGGAGAGTGGCTTTGGACAGTGGCTTTGGACATAGAGTGGCTTTGGAGAGTGGCTTTGGACAGTGGCTTTGGACAGTGGCTTTGGACATAGAGTGGCTTTGGAGAGTGGCTTTGGAGAGTGTCTTTGGACAGTGGCTTTGGACATAGAGTGGCTTGGAGAGTGGCTTTGGAGAGTGTCTTTGGACAGTGGCTTTGGACATAGAGTGGCTTTGGAGAGTGTCTTTGGACATAGAGTGGCTTTGGAGAATGGCTTTGGACAGTGGCTTTGGACAGTGGCTTTGGACAGTAGCTTTGGACATAGAGTGGCTTTGGAGAGTGGCTTTGGAGAGTGTCTTTGGACAGTGGCTTTGGACATAGAGTGGCTTTGGAGAGTGGCTTTTGAGAGTGGCTTTGGACAGTGGCTTTGGACATAGAGTGGCTTTGGAGAGTGGCTTTGGACAGTGGCTTTGGACATAGAGTGGCTTTGGAGAGTGGCTTTGAACAGTAGCTTTGGACAGTGGCTTTGGACATAGAGTGGCTTTGGAGAGTGGCTTTGGACAGTGGCTTTGTACAGTGGCTTTGGACATAGAGTGGCTTTGGAGAGTGGCTTTGGAGAGTATCTTTGGAGAGTGGCTTTGGACATAGAGTGGCTTTGGAGAGTGGCTTTGGACAGTGTCGTTGGACAGTGGCTTTGGACATAGAGTTGCTTTGGAGAGTGGCTTTGAAGAGTGGCTTTGGACAGTGGCTTTGGACATAGAGTGGCTTTGGACTGTGGCTTTAGGAGAGTGGCTTTGGACAGTGGCTTTGGACATATAGTTGCTTTGGAGAGTGGCTTTGGACAGTGGCTTTGGACAGTGGCTTTGGACAGTGGCTTTGAACATAGAGTGGCTTTGGAGAGTGGCTTTGGACATTGGCTTTGGACAGTGGCTTTGGACATAGAGTGGCTTTGGAGAATGGCTTTGGAGAGTGGCTTTGGACAGTGACTTTGGACATAGAGTGGCTTTGGGCAGTGGCTTTAGGAGAGTGGCTTTGGACAGTGGCTTTGGACATAGAGTGGCTTTGGGGAGTGGCTTTGGACAGTGGCTTTGGACAGTGGCTTTGGACATAGAGTGGCTTTAGAGAGTGGCTTTGGGAGTGGCTTTGGACAGTGGCTTTGGACATAGAGTGATTTCGACAGTGGCTTTGTAGAGTGGCTTTGGAGATTGGCTTTGGACATAGATTGGCTTTGGACAGTGGCTTTGGAGAATGGCTTTGGACAGTGGCTTTGGACATAGAGTGGCTTTGGATAGTGGCTTTCGAGAGTGGCTTTGGACAGTGGCTTTGGACATAGAGTGGCTTTGGACAGTGGCTTTGGACTTAGAGTGGCTTTGGACAGTGGCTTTGGAGAGTGGCTTTGGACAGTGGCTTTGGACATAGAGTGGCTTTGGACAGTGGCTTTGGAGAGTGGCTTTGGACAGTGGCTTTGGACATAGAGTGGCTTTGGACAGTGGCTTTGGACAGTGGCTTTCGACAGTGGCTTTGGACAGTGGCTTTGGACATAGAGTGGCTTTGGACAGTGGCTTTGGACAGTGGCTTTGGACAGTGGCTTTGGACATAGAGTGGCTTTGGAATGTGACTTTGGAGAGTGGCTTTGGACAGTGGCTTTGGACATAGAGTGGCTTTGGACAGTGGCTTTGGACAGTGTCTTTGGACAGTGGCTTTGGACATAGAGTGGCTTTGGACAGTGGCTTTGGACAGTGGCTTTGGACAGTGGCTTTGGACATAGAGTGGCTTTGGACAGTGGCTTTGGACAGTGGCTTTGGACAGTGGCTTTGGACATAGAGTGGCTTTGGACAGTGGCTTTGGACAGTGGTTTTGGACAGTGGCTTATGACATAGAGTGGATTTGGACAGTGGCTTTGGACATTGGCTTTGGACAGTGGCTTTGGACATAGAGTGGCTTTGGACAGTGGCTTTGGACAGTGGCTTTGGACAGTGGCTTTGGACATAGAGTGGTTTGGACAGTGGCTTTGGACAGTGGCTTTGGACAGTGGCTTTGGACATAGAGTGGCTTTAGACAGTGGCTTTGGACAGTGGCTTTGGACAGTGGCTTTGGACATAGAGTGGCTTTGGACATAGAGTGGGTTTGGAGAGTGGCTTTTGGCAGTAGCTTTCGACAGTGTCTTTGGACAGTGGCTTTGGACATAGAGTGGCTTTGGACAGTGGCTTTGGACAGTGGCTTTGGACAGTGGCTTTGGACAGTGGCTTTGGACATAGAGTGGCTTTGGACTGTGGCTTTGGACAGTGGCTTTGGACAGTGACTTTGGACAGAAAGAGGCTGTGGACAGTGGCTTTGGACAGTGGCTTTGGACAGTAGATTTGGACATAGAGTGGCTTTGGACAGTGGCTTTGGACAGTGGCTTTGGACAGTGGCTTTGGACAGTGGCTTTGGACAGTGGCTTTGGACAGTGGCTTTGGATATAGAGTGGCTTTGGACATACAGTGGCTTTGGACAGTGGCTTTGGACATACAGTGGCTTTGGAGATACAGTGGCTTTGGACAGTGGCTTTGGACATACAGTGGCTTTGGACATACAGTGGCTTTGGACAGTGGCTTTGGACATAGAGCGGCTTGGAGAGTGGCTTTGGAGAGTGTCATTGGACAGTTGCTTTGGACATAGAGTGGCTTTGGACAGTGGCTTTGAACATAGAGTGGCTTTGGAGAGTGGCTTTGGACAGTGGCTTTGGACAGTGGCTTTGGACATAGAGTGGCTTTGGAGAATTGCTTTGGACAGTGGCTTTGGACAGTGGCTTTGGACAGTAGCTTTGGACATAGAGAGGCTTTGGAGAGTGGCTTTGGAGAGTGTCTTTGGACAGTGGCTTTGGACATAGAGTGGCTTTGGAGGGTGGCTTTGGAGAGTGGCTTTGGACAGTGGCTTTGGACAGTGGCTTTGGACATAGAGTGGCTTTGGACTGTGGCTTTAGGAGAGTGGCTTTGGACAGTGGCTTTGGACATATAGTTGCTTTGGAGAGTGGCTTTGGACAGTGGCTTTGGACAGTGGCTTTGGACAGTGGCTTTGAACATAGAGTGGCTTTGGAGAGTGGCTTTGGACATTGGCTTTGGACAGTGGCTTTGGACATAGAGTGGCTTTGGAGAATGGCTTTGGAGAGTGGCTTTGGACAGTGACTTTGGACATAGAGTGGCTTTGGGCAGTGGCTTTAGGAGAGTGGCTTTGGACAGTGGCTTTGGACATAGAGTGGCTTTGGGGAGTGGCTTTGGACAGTGGCTTTGGACAGTGGCTTTGGACATAGAGTGGCTTTAGAGAGTGGCTTTGGGAGTGGCTTTGGACAGTGGCTTTGGACATAGAGTGATTTCGACAGTGGCTTTGTAGAGTGGCTTTGGAGATTGGCTTTGGACATAGATTGGCTTTGGACAGTGGCTTTGGAGAATGGCTTTGGACAGTGGCTTTGGACATAGAGTGGCTTTGGATAGTGGCTTTCGAGAGTGGCTTTGGACAGTGGCTTTGGACATAGAGTGGCTTTGGACAGTGGCTTTGGACTTAGAGTGGCTTTGGACAGTGGCTTTGGAGAGTGGCTTTGGACAGTGGCTTTGGACATAGAGTGGCTTTGGACAGTGGCTTTGGAGAGTGGCTTTGGACAGTGGCTTTGGACATAGAGTGGCTTTGGACAGTGGCTTTGGACAGTGGCTTTCGACAGTGGCTTTGGACAGTGGCTTTGGACATAGAGTGGCTTTGGACAGTGGCTTTGGACAGTGGCTTTGGACAGTGGCTTTGGACATAGAGTGGCTTTGGAATGTGACTTTGGAGAGTGGCTTTGGACAGTGGCTTTGGACATAGAGTGGCTTTGGACAGTGGCTTTGGACAGTGTCTTTGGACAGTGGCTTTGGACATAGAGTGGCTTTGGACAGTGGCTTTGGACAGTGGCTTTGGACAGTGGCTTTGGACATAGAGTGGCTTTGGACAGTGGCTTTGGACAGTGGCTTTGGACAGTGGCTTTGGACATAGAGTGGCTTTGGACAGTGGCTTTGGACAGTGGTTTTGGACAGTGGCTTATGACATAGAGTGGATTTGGACAGTGGCTTTGGACATTGGCTTTGGACAGTGGCTTTGGACATAGAGTGGCTTTGGACAGTGGCTTTGGACAGTGGCTTTGGACAGTGGCTTTGGACATAGAGTGGTTTGGACAGTGGCTTTGGACAGTGGCTTTGGACAGTGGCTTTGGACATAGAGTGGCTTTAGACAGTGGCTTTGGACAGTGGCTTTGGACAGTGGCTTTGGACATAGAGTGGCTTTGGACATAGAGTGGGTTTGGAGAGTGGCTTTTGGCAGTAGCTTTCGACAGTGTCTTTGGACAGTGGCTTTGGACATAGAGTGGCTTTGGACAGTGGCTTTGGACAGTGGCTTTGGACAGTGGCTTTGGACAGTGGCTTTGGACATAGAGTGGCTTTGGACTGTGGCTTTGGACAGTGGCTTTGGACAGTGACTTTGGACAGAAAGAGGCTGTGGACAGTGGCTTTGGACAGTGGCTTTGGACAGTAGATTTGGACATAGAGTGGCTTTGGACAGTGGCTTTGGACAGTGGCTTTGGACAGTGGCTTTGGACAGTGGCTTTGGACAGTGGCTTTGGACAGTGGCTTTGGATATAGAGTGGCTTTGGACATACAGTGGCTTTGGACAGTGGCTTTGGACATACAGTGGCTTTGGAGATACAGTGGCTTTGGACAGTGGCTTTGGACATACAGTGGCTTTGGACATACAGTGGCTTTGGACAGTGGCTTTGGACATAGAGCGGCTTGGAGAGTGGCTTTGGAGAGTGTCATTGGACAGTTGCTTTGGACATAGAGTGGCTTTGGACAGTGGCTTTGAACATAGAGTGGCTTTGGAGAGTGGCTTTGGACAGTGGCTTTGGACAGTGGCTTTGGACATAGAGTGGCTTTGGAGAATTGCTTTGGACAGTGGCTTTGGACAGTGGCTTTGGACAGTAGCTTTGGACATAGAGAGGCTTTGGAGAGTGGCTTTGGAGAGTGTCTTTGGACAGTGGCTTTGGACATAGAGTGGCTTTGGAGGGTGGCTTTGGAGAGTGGCTTTGGACAGTGGCTTTGGACAGTGGCTTTGGACATAGAGTGGCTTTGGAGAATTGCTTTGGACAGTGGCTTTGGACAGTGGCTTTGGACAGTAGCTTTGGACATAGAGAGGCTTTGGAGAGTGGCTTTGGAGAGTGTCTTTGGACAGTGGCTTTGGACATAGAGTGGCTTTGGAGGGTGGCTTTGGAGAGTGGCTTTGGACAGTGGCTTTGGACATAGAGTGGCTTTGGAGAGTGGCTTTGGAGAGTGGCTTTGGACAGTAGCTTTGGACATAGAGTGGCTTTGGAGAGTGGCTTTGGACAGTGGCTTTGGACATAGAGTGGCTTTGGAGAGTGGCTTTGGACAGTGGCTTTGGACAGTGGCTTTGGACATAGAGTGGCTTTGGAGAGTGGCTTTGGACAGTGGCTTTGGACAGTGGCTTTGGACATAGAGTGGCTTTGGAGAGTGGCTTTGGAGAGTGTCTTTGGAGAGTGGCTTTGGACATAGAGTGGCTTTGGAGAGTGGCTTTGGACAGTGGCTTTGGACAGTGGCTTTGGACATAGAGTGGCTTTGGAGAGTGGCTTTGGAGAGTGGCTTTGGACAGTGGCTTTGGAGATAGAGTGGCTTTGGACTGTGGCTTTAGGAGAGTGGCTTTGGACAGTGGCTTTGGACATAGAGTGGCTTTGGAGAGTGGCTTTGGATAGTGGCTTTGGACAGTGGCTTTGGACAGTGGCTTTGGACATAGAGTGGCTTTGGAGAGTGGCTTTGGAGAGTGGCTTTGGACATTGGCTTTGGACAGTGGCTTTGGACATAGAGTGGCTTTGGAGAGTGGCTTTGGAGGGTGGCTTTGGACAGTGGCTTTGGACATAGAGTGGCTTTGGACAGTGGCTTTAGGAGAGTGGCTTTGGACAGTGGCTTTGGACATAGAGTGGCTTTGGAGAGTGGCTTTGGACAGTGGCTTTGGACAGTGGCTTTGGACATAGAGTGGCTTTGGAGTGTGGCTTTGGACAGTGTCGTTGGACAGTGGCTTTGGACATAGAATGGCTTTGGAGAGTGGCTTTGAAGAGTGGCTTTGGACAGTGGCTTTGGACATAGAGTGGCTTTGGACTGTGGCTTTAGGAGAGTGGCTTTGGACAGTGGCTTTGGACATAGAGTGGCTTTGGAGAGTGGCTTTGGAAAGTGGCTTTGGACAGTGGCTTTGGATAGTGGCTTTGAACATAGAGTGGCTTTGGAGAGTGGCTTTGGAGAGTGGCTTTGGACATTGGCTTTGGAGAGTGGCTTTGGACATTGGCTTTGGAGAGTGGCTTTGGACATAGAGTGGCTTTGTGCAGTGGCTTTAGGAGAGTGGCTTTGGACAGTGGCTTTGGACATAGAGTGGCTTTGGAGAGTGGCTTTGGACAGTGGCTTTGGACAGTGGCTTTGGACATAGAGTGGCTTTAGAGAGTGGCTTTGGGAGTGGCTTTGGACAGTGGCTTTGGACATAGAGTGATTTCGACAGTGGCTTTGTAGAGTGGCTTTGGAGAGTGGCTTTGGACATAGATTGGCTTTGGACAGTGGCTTTGGAGAATGACTTTGGACAGTGGCTTTGGACATAGAGTGGCTTTGGATAGTGGCTTTGGAGAGTGGCTTTGGACAGTGGCTTTGGACATAGAGTGGCTTTGGACAGTGGCTTTGGACTTAGAGTGGCTTTGGACAGTGGCTTTGGAGAGTGGCTTTGGACAGTGGCTTTGGAGAGTGGCTTTGGACAGTGGCTTTGGACATAGAGTGGCTTTGGACAGTGGCTTTGGACAGTGGCTTTCGACAGTGGCTTTGGACAGTGGCTTTGGACATAGAGTGGCTTTGGACAATGGCTTTGGACAGTGACTTTGGACAGTGGCTTTGGACATAGAGTGGCTTTGGAATGTGACTTTGGAGAGTGGCTTTGGACAGTGGCTTTGGACATAGAGTGGCTTTGGACAGTGGCTTTGGACAGTGTCTTTGGACAGTGGCTTTGGACATAGAGTGGCTTTGGACAGTGGCTTTGGACAGTGGCTTTGGACAGTGGCTTTGGACATAGAGTGGCTTTGGACAGTGGCTTTGGACAGTGGCTTTGGACAGTGGCTTTGGACATAGAGTGGCTTTGGACAGTGGCTTTGGACAGTGGTTTTGGACAGTGGCTTATGACATAGAGTGGATTTGGACAGTGGCTTTGGACATTGGCTTTGGACAGTGGCTTTGGACATAGAGTGGCTTTGGACAGTGGCTTTGGACAGTGGCTTTGGACAGTGGCTTTGGACATAGAGTGGCTTTGGACAGTGGCTTTGGACAGTGGCTTTGGACAGTGGCTTTGGACATAGAGTGGCTTTAGACAGTGGCTTTGGACAGTGGCTTTGGACAGTGGCTTTGGACATAGAGTGGCTTTGGACATAGAGTGGGTTTGGAGAGTGGCTTTTGGCAGTAGCTTTCGACAGTGTCTTTGGACAGTGGCTTTGGACATAGAGTGGCTTTGGACGGTGGCTTTGGACAGTGGCTTTGGACAGTGGCTTTGGACAGTGGCTTTGGACATAGAGTGGCTTTGGACTGTGGCTTTGGACAGTGGCTTTGGACAGTGACTTTGGACATAGAGAGGCTGTGGACAGTGGCTTTGGACAGTGGCTTTGGACAGTAGATTTGGACATAGAGTGGCTTTGGACAGTGGCTTTGGACAGTGGCTTTGGACAGTGGCTTTGGACAGTGGCTTTGGACAGTGGCTTTGGACAGTGGCTTTGGATATAGAGTGGCTTTGGACATACAGTGGCTTTGGACAGTGGCTTTGGACATACAGTGGCTTTGGAGATACAGTGGCTTTGGACAGTGGCTTTGGACATACAGTGGCTTTGGACATACAGTGGCTTTGGACAGTGGCTTTGGACATAGAGTGGCTTGGAGAGTGGCTTTGGAGAGTGTCATTGGACAGTTGCTTTGGACATAGAGTGGCTTTGGAGAGTGGCTTTGGACAGTGGCTTAGGACAGTGGCTTTGAACATAGAGTGGCTTTGGAGAGTGGCTTTGGACAGTGGCTTTGGACAGTGGCTTTGGACATAGAGTGGCTTTGGAGAATTGCTTTGGACAGTGGCTTTGGACAGTGGCTTTGGACAGTAGCTTTGGACATTGAGAGGCTTTGGAGAGTGGCTTTGGAGAGTGTCTTTGGACAGTGGCTTTGGACATAGAGTGGCTTTGGAGAGTGGCTTTGGAGAGTGGCTTTGGACAGTGGCTTTGGAAATAGAGTGGCTTTGGACAGTGGCTTTGGAGAGTGGCTTTGGACAGTGGCTTTGGACATAGAGTGGCTTTGGAGAGTGGCTTTGGACAGTGACTTTGGACATAGAGTGGCTTTGGAGAGTGGCTTTGGACAGTGGCTTTGGACAGTGGCTTTGGACATAGAGTGGCTTTGGAGAGTGGCTTTGGACAGTGGCTTTGGACAGTGGCTTTGGACATAGAGTGGCTTTGGAGAGTGGCTTTGGAGAGTGTCTTTGGAGAGTGGCTTTGGACATAGAGTGGCTTTGGAGAGTGGCTTTGGACAGTGGCTTTGGACAGTGGCTTTGGACATAGAGTGGCTTTGGAGAGTGTCTTTGGAGAGTGGCTTTGGACAGTGGCTTTGGACATAGAGTGGCTTTGGACTGTGGCTTTAGGAGAGTGGCTTTGGACAGTGGCTTTGGACATAGAGTGGCTTTGGAGAGTGGCTTTGGATAGTGGCTTTGGACAGTGGCTTTGGACAGTGGCTTTGGACATAGAGTGGCTTTGGAGAGTGGCTTTGGAGAGTGGCTTTGGACATTGGCTTTGGACAGTGGCTTTAGACATAGAGTGGCTTTGGAGAGTGGCTTTGGAGAATGGCTTTGGACAGTGGCTTTGGACATAGAGTGGCTTTGGACAGTGGCTTTAGGAGAGTGGCTTTGGACAGTGGCTTTGGACATAGAGTGGCTTTGGAGAGTGGCTTTGGACAGTGGCTTTTGACAGTGGCTTTGGACATAGAGTGGCTTTGGAGAGTGGCTTTGGACAGTGTCGTTGGACAGTGGCTTTGGACATAGAGTGGCTTTGGAGAGTGGCTTTGAAGAGTGGCTTTGGACAGTGGCTTTGGACATAGAGTGGCTTTGGACTGTGGCTTTAGGAGAGTGGCTTTGGACAGTGGCTTTGGACATAGAGTGGCTTTGGAGAGTGGCTTTGGAAAGTGGCTTTGGACAGTGGCTTTGGACAGTGGCTTTGAACATAGAGTGGCTTTGGAGAGTGGCTTTGGAGAGTGGCTTTGGACATTGGCTTTGGAGAGTGGCTTTGGACATTGGCTTTGGACAGTGGCTTTGGACATACAGTGGCTTTGTGCAGTGGCTTTAGGAGAGTGGCTTTGGACAGTGGCTTTGGACATAGAGTGGCTTTGGAGAGTGGCTTTGGACAGTGGCTTTGGACAGTGGCTTTGGACATAGAGTGGCTTTAGAGAATGGCTTTGGGAGTGGCTTTGGACAGTGGCTTTGGACATAGAGTGATTTCGACAGTGGCTTTGTAGAGTGGCTTTGGAGAGTGGCTTTGGACATAGATTGGCTTTGGACAGTGGCTTTGGAGAATGGCTTTGGACAGTGGCTTTGGACATAGAGTGGCTTTGGAGAGTGGCTTTGGAGAGTGGCTTTGGACAGTGGCTTTGGACATAGAGTGGCTTTGGACAGTGGCTTTGGACTTAGAGTGGCTTTGGACAGTGGCTTTGGAGAGTGGCTTTGGACAGTGGCTTTGGACATAGAGTGGCTTTGGACAGTGGCTTTGGAGAGTGGCTTTGGACAGTGGCTTTGGACATAGAGTGGCTTTGGACAGTGGCTTTGGACAGTGGCTTTCGACAGTGGCTTTGGACAGTGGCTTTGGACATAGAGTGGCTTTGGACAGTGGCTTTGGACAGTGGCTTTGGACAGTGGCTTTGGACATAGAGTGGCTTTGGAATGTGACTTTGGAGAGTGGCTTTGGACAGTGGCTTTGGACATAGAGTGGCTTTGGACAGTGGCTTTGGACAGTGTCTTTGGACAGTGGCTTTGGACATAGAGTGGCTTTGGACAGTGGCTTTGGACAGTGGCTTTGGACAGTGGCTTTGGACATAGAGTGGCTTTGGACATAGAGTGGCTTTGGACAGTGGCTTTGGACAGTGGTTTTGGACAGTGGCTTATGACATAGAGTGGATTTGGACAGTGGCTTTGGACATTGGCTTTGGACAGTGGCTTTGGACATAGAGTGGCTTTGGACAGTGGCTTTGGACAGTGGCTTTGGACAGTGGCTTTGGACAGTGGCTTTGGACAGTGGCTTTGGACATAGAGTGGCTTTGGACAGTGGCTTTGGACAGTGGCTTTGGACAGTGGCTTTGGACATAGAGTGGCTTTAGACAGTGGCTTTGGACAGTGGCTTTGGACAGTGGCTTTGGACATAGAGTGGCTTTGGACATAGAGTGGGTGTGGAGAGTGGCTTTTGGCAGTAGCTTTCGACAGTGTCTTTGGACAGTGGCTTTGGACATAGAGTGGCTTTGGACAGTGGCTTTGGACAGTGGCTTTGGACAGTGGCTTTGGATAGTGGCTTTGGACATAGAGTAGCTTTGGACTGTGGCTTTGGACAGTGGCTTTGGACAGTGACTTTGGACATAGAGAGGCTGTGGACAGTGGCTTTGGACAGTGGCTTTGGACAGTAGATTTGGACATAGAGTGGCTTTGGACAGTGGCTTTGGACAGTGGCTTTGGACAGTGGCTTTGGACAGTGGCTTTGGACAGTGGCTTTGGACAGTGGCTTTGGATATAGAGTGGCTTTGGACATACAGTGGCTTTGGACAGTGACTTTGGACATACAGTGGCTTTGGAGATACAGTGGCTTTGGACAGTGGCTTTGGACATTCAGTGGCTTTGGACATACAGTGGCTTTGAACAGTGGCTTTGGACATAGAGTGGCTTGGAGAGTGGCTTTGGAGAGTGTCATTGGACAGTTGCTTTGGACATAGAGTGGCTTTGGAGAGTGGCTTTGGACAGTGGCTTAGGACAGTGGCTTTGGACAGTGGCTTTGGACAGTGGCTTTGAACATAGAGTGGCTTTGGAGAGTGGCTTTGGACAGTGGCTTTGGACAGTGGCTTTGGACATAGAGTGGCTTTGGAGAATTGCTTTGGACAGTGGCTTTGGACAGTGGCTTTGGACAGTAGCTTTGGACATAGAGAGGCTTTGGAGAGTGGCTTTGGAGAGTGTCTTTGGACAGTGGCTTTGGACATAGAGTGGCTTTGGAGAGTGGCTTTGGACAGTGGCTTTGGACATAGAGTGGCTTTGGAGAGTGGCTTTGGAGAGTGGCTTTGGACAGTGGCTTTGGACATAGAGTGGCTTTGGAGAGTGGCTTTGGACAGTGGCTTTGGACATAGAGTGGCTTTGGAGAGTGGCTTTGGACAGTGGCTTTGGACAGTGGCTTTGGACATAGAGTGGCTTTGGAGAGTGGCTTTGGACAGTGGCTTTGGACAGTGGCTTTGGACATAGAGTGGCTTTGGAGAGTGGCTTTGGAGAGTGTCTTTGGAGAGTGGCTTTGGACATAGAGTGGCTTTGGAGAGTGGCTTTGGACAGTGGCTTTGGACAGTGGCTTTGGACATAGAGTGGCTTTGGAGAGTGGCTTTGGAGAGTGGCTTTGGACAGTGGCTTTGGACATAGAGTGGCTTTGGACTGTGGCTTTAGGAGAGTGGCTTTGGACAGTGGCTTTGGACATAGAGTGGCTTTGGAGAGTGGCTTTGGATAGTGGCTTTGGACAGTGGCTTTGGACAGTGGCTTTGGACATAGAGTGGCTTTGGAGAGTGGCTTTGGAGAGTGGCTTTGGACATTGGCTTTGGACAGTGGCTTTGGACATAGAGTGGCTTTGGAGAGTGGCTTTGGAGAGTGGCTTTGGACAGTGGCTTTGGACATAGAGTGGCTTTGGACAGTGGCTTTAGGAGAGTGGCTTTGGACAGTGGCTTTGGACATAGAGTGGCTTTGGAGAGTGGCTTTGGACAGTGGCTTTGGACAGTGGCTTTGGACATAGAGTGGCTTTGGAGAGTGGCTTTGGAGAGTGACTTTGGACAGTGGCTTTGGGCATCGAGTGACTTTCGACAGTGGCTTTGTAGAGTGGCTTTGGACAGTGGCTTTGGACATAGAGTGGCTTTGGACAGTGGCTTTGGAGAGTGGCTTTGGACAGTGGCTTTGGTCATAGAGTGGCTTTGGACAGTGGCTTTGGAGAGTGGCTTTGGACAGTGGCTTTGGACATAGAGTGGCTTTGGACAGTGGCTTTGGACAGTGGCTTTGGACATAGAGTGGCTTTGGACAGGGGCTTTGGACAGTGGCTTTGTACAGTCGCTGTGAACATAGAGTGGCTTTGGACAGTGGCTTTGGAAAGTGGCTTTGGACAGGGGCTTTGGACAGTGGGTTTGGACATAGAGTGGCTTTGGACAGTGGCTTTGGACAGTGGCTTTTGACAGTGACTTTGGACATAGAGTGGCTTTGGACAGTGGCTTTGGACAGTGGCTTTGTACAGTGGCTTTGAACATAGAAGGGCTTTGGACAGTGGCTTTGGACAGTGGCTTTGGACAGTGGCTTTGGACATAGAGTGGCTTTGGACAGTGGCTTTGGATAGTGTCTTTGGACATAGAGTGGCTTTGGAGAGTGGCTTTGGAGAGTGGCTTTGAACAGTGGCTTTGGACATGGAGTGGCTTTGGAGACTGGCTTTGGACAGTGGCTTTGGACAGCGGCTTTGGAAATAGAGTGGCTTTGGAGAGTGGCTTTGGAGAGTGGCTTTGGACAGTCGCTTTGGACATAGAGTGTCTTTGGAGAGTGTCTTTGGAGAGTGGCTTTGGACAGTGGCTTTGGACATAGTGGGGCTTTGGAGAGTGGATTTGGACATTGGCTTTGGACAGTGGCTTTGGACATAGGGTGGCTTTGGAGAGTGGCTTTGGAGAGTGGCTTTGGACAGTAGCTTTGGACATAGAGTGGCTTTGGAGAGTGGCTTTGGAGAGTGGCTTTGGAGAGTGGCTTTGGACAGTGGCTTTGGACAGTGGCTTTGGACATAGAGTGGCTTTGGAGAGTGGCTTTGGAGAGTGGCTTTGGAGAGTGGCTTTGGACAGTGGCTTTTGACATATAGTGGCTTTGGACAGTGGCTTTGGAGAGTGGCTTTGGACAGTCGCTTTGGACATAGAGTGGCTTTGGACAGTGGCTTTGGACAGTGGCTTTGGACATAGAGTGGCTTTGGACATAGAGTGGCTTTGGAGAGTGGTGTCGGACAGTGGCTTTGGACAGTGGCTTTGGATATAGAGTGGCTTTGGAGAGTGGCTTTGGAGAGTGGCTTTGGACAGTGGCTTTGGACATAGAGTGGCTTTGGAGAGTGGTTTTGGACAGTGGCTTTGGACAGTGGCTTTGGACATAGAGTGGCTTTGGAGAGTGGCTTTGGAGAGTGGCTTTGGACAGTGGCTTTGGACATAGAGTGGCTTTCGAGAGTGGCTTTGGAGAGTGGCTTTGGACAGTGGCTTTGGACATAGAGTGGCTTTGGACAGTGGCTTTGGAGAGTGGCTTTGGACAGTGGCTTTGGACATAGAGTGGCTTTGGACATAGAGTGGATTTGGAGAGTGGCTTTGGACAGTGGCTTTGGACATAGAGTGGCTTTGGACAGTGGCTTTGGAGAGTGTCTTTGGAAAGTGGCTTTGGACATAGAGTGGCTTTGGACAGTGGCTTTGGACATAGAGTGGCTTTGGAGAGTGGCTTTGGAGAGTGGCTTTGGACAGTGGCTTTGACATAGAGTGGCTTTGGACAGTGGCTTTGATATAGAGTGGCTTTGGACAGTGGCTTTGGACAGTGGCTTTGGACAGTGGCTTTGGACATAGAGTGGCTTTGGAGAATGGCTTTGGACAGTGGCTTTGGACAGTGGCTTTGGACATAGAGTTGCTTTGGACAGTGGCTTAGGACAGTGGCTTTGTACAGTGGCTTTGGACATAGAGTGGCTTTGGACAGTAGCTTTGGACAGTGGCTTTGGACAGTGGCTTTGGACATAGAGTGGCTTTGGAGAGTGGCTATGGAGAGTGGCTTTGGACAGTGGCTTTGGACATAGAGTGGCTTTGGAGAGTGGCTTTGGACAGTGGCTTTGGATAGTGGCTTTGGACATAGAGTGGATTTGGAGAGTGGCTTTGGAGAGTGTCTTTGGACAGTGTCTTTGGACATAGAGTGGCTTGGAGAGTGGCTTTGGAGAGTGTCTTTGGACAGTGGCTTTGGACATAGAGTGGCTTTGGAGAGTGGCATTGGACATAGAGTGGCTTTGGAGAATGGCTTTGGACAGTGGCTTTGGACAGTGGCTTTGGACAGTAGCTTTGGACATAGAGTGGCTTTGGAGAGTGGCTTTGGAGAGTGTCTTTGGACAGTGGCTTTGGACATAGAGTGGCTTTGGAGAGTGGCTTTTGAGAGTGGCTTTGGACAGTGGCTTTGGACATAGAGTGGCTTTGGAGAGTGGCTTTGGACAGTGGCTTTGGACATAGAGTGGCTTTGGAGAGTGGCTTTGAACAGTAGCTTTGGACAGTGGCTTTGGACATAGAGTGGCTTTGGAGAGTGGCTTTGGACAGTGGCTTTGGACAGTGGCTTTGGACATAGAGTGGCTTTGGAGAGTGGCTTTGGAGAGTATCTTTGGAGAGTGGCTTTGGACATAGAGTGGCTTTGGAGAGTGGCTTTGGACAGTGTCGTTGGACAGTGGCTTTGGACATCGAGTGGCTTTTTAGAGTGGCTTTGAAGAGTGGCTTTGGACAGTGGCTTTGGACATAGAGTGGCTTTGGACTGTGGCTTTAGGAGAGTGGCTTTGGACAGTGGCTTTGGAAATAGAGTGGCTTTGGAGAGTGGCTTTGGACAGTGGCTTTGGAGAGTGGCTTTGGACATTGGCTTTGGACAGTGGCTTTGGACATAGAGTGGCTTTGGAGAATGGCTTTGGAGAGTGGCTTTGGACAGTGACTTTGGACATAGAGTGGCTTTGGGCAGTGGCTTTAGGAGAGTGGCTTTGGACAGTGGCTTTGGACATAGAGTGGCTTTGGAGAGTGGCTTTGGACAGTGGCTTTGGACAGTGGCTTTGGACATAGAGTGGCTTTAGAGAGTGGCTTTGGGAGTGGCTTTGGACAGTGGCTTTGCACATAGAGTGATTTCGACAGTGGCTTTGTAGAGTGGCTTTGTAGAGTGGCTTTGGACATAGATTGGCTTTGGACAGTGGCTTTGGAGAATGGCTTTGGACAGTGGCTTTGGACATAGAGTGGCTTTGGATAGTGGCTTTGGAGAGTGGATTTGGACAGTGGCTTTGGACATAGAGTGGCTTTGGACAGTGGCTTTGGACTTAGAGTGGCTTTGGACAGTGGCTTTGGAGAGTGGCTTTGGACAGTGGCTTTGGACATAGAGTGGCTTTGGACAGTGGCTTTGGAGAGTGGCTTTGGACAGTGGCTTTGGACATAGAGTGGCTTTGGACAGTGGCTTTGGACAGTGGCTTTCGACAGTGGCTTTGGATAGTGGCTTTGGACATAGAGTGGCTTTGGAAAGTGGCTTTGGACAGTGGCTTTGGACAGTGGCTTTGGACATAGAGTGGCTTTGGAATGTGACTTTGGAGAGTGGCTTTGGACAGTGGCTTTGGACATAGAGTGGCTTTGGACAGTGGCTTTGGACAGTGTCTTTGGACAGTGGCTTTGGACATAGAGTGGCTTTGGACAGTGGCTTTGGACAGTGGCTTTGGACAGTGGCTTTGGACATAGAGTGGCTTTGGACAGTGGCTTTGGACAGTGGCTTTGGACAGTGGCTTTGGACATAGAGTGGCTTTGGACAGTGGCTTTGGACAGTGGTTTTGGACAGTGGCTTATGACATAGAGTGGATTTGGACAGTGGCTTTGGACATTGGCTTTGGACAGTGGCTTTGGACATAGAGTGGCTTTGGACAGTGGCTTTGGACAGTGGCTTTGGACAGTGGCTTTGGACATAGAGTGGCTTTGGACAGTGGCTTTGGACAGTGGCTTTGGACAGTGGCTTTGGACATAGAGTGGCTTTAGACAGTGGCTTTGGACAGTGGCTTTGGACAGTGGCTTTGGACATAGAGTGGCTTTGGACATAGAGTGGGTTTGGAGAGTGGCTTTTGGCAGTAGCTTTCGACAGTGTCTTTGGACAGTGGCTTTGGACATAGAGTGGCTTTGGACAGTGGCTTTGGAGAGTGGCTTTGGACAGTAGCTTTGGACATAGAGTGGCTTTGGAGAGTGGCTTTTGAGAGTGGCTTTGGAGAGTGGCTTTGGACAGTGGCTTTGGACAGTGGCTTTGGACATAGAGTGGCTTTGGAGAGTGGCTTTGGAGAGTGGCTTTGGAGAGTGGCTTTGGACAGTGGCTTTTGACATATAGTGGCTTAGGACAGTGGCTTTGGAGAATGGCTTTGGACAGTCGCTTTGGACATAGAGTGGCTTTGGACAGTGGCTTTGGACAGTGGCTTTGGACATAGAGTGGCTTTGGACATAGAGTGGCTTTGGAGAGTGGCGTCGGACAGTGGCTTTGGACAGTGGCTTTGGATATAGAGTGGCATTGGAGAGTGGCTTTGGAGAGTGGCTTTGGACAGTGGCTTTGGACATAGAGTGGCTTTGGAGAGTGGTTTTGGACAGTGGCTTTGGACAGTGGCTTTGGACATAGAGTGGCTTTGGAGAGTGGCTTTGGAGAGTGGCTTTGGACAGTGGCTTTGGACATAGAGTGGCTTTGGAGAGTGGCTTTGGAGAGTGGCTTTGGACAGTGGCTTTGGACATAGAGTGGCTTTGGACAGTGGCTTTGGAGAGTGGCTTTGGACAGTGGCTTTGGACATAGAGTGGCTTTGGACATAGAGTGGATTTGGAGAGTGGCTTTGGACAGTGGCTTTGGACATAGAGTGGCTTTGGACAGTGGCTTTGGAGAGTGTCTTTGGAAAGTGGCTTTGGACATAGAGTGGCTTTGGACAGTGGCTTTGGACATAGAGTGGCTTTGGAGAGTGGCTTTGGAGAGTGGCTTTGGACAGTGGCTTTGACATAGAGTGGCTTTGGACAGTGGCTTTGATATAGAGTGGCTTTGGACAGTGGCTTTGGACAGTGGCTTTGGACAGTGGCTTTAGACATAGAGTGGCTTTGGAGAGTGGCTTTGGACAGTGGCTTTGGACAGTGGCTTTGGACATAGAGTTGCTTTGGACAGTGGCTTAGGACAGTGGCTTTGTACAGTGGCTTTGGACATAGAGTGGCTTTGGACAGTGGCTTTGGACAGTGGCTTTGGACAGTGGCTTTGGACATAGAGTGGCTTTAGATAGTGGCTTTGGAGAGTGGCTTTGGACAGTGGCTTTTGACATAGATTGGCTTTGGAGAGTGGCTTTGGACAGTGGCTTTGGACAGTGGCTTTGGACATAGAGTGGCTATTGAGAGTGGCTTTGGAGAGTGTCTTTGGACAGTGGCTTTGGACATAGAGTGGCTTGGAGAGTGGCTTTGGAGAGTGTCTTTGGACAGTGGCTTTGGACATAGAGTGGCTTTGGAGAGTGGCTTTGGACATAGAGTGGCTTTGGAGAATGGCTTTGGACAGTGGCTTTGGACAGTGGCTTTGGACGGTAGCTTTGGACATAGAGTGGCTTTGGAGAGTGGCTTTGGAGAGTGTCTTTGGACAGTGGCTTTGGACATAGAGTGGCTTTGGAGAGTGGCTTTTGAGAGTGGCTTTGGACAGTGGCTTTGGACATAGAGTGGCTTTGGAGAGTGGCTTTGGACAGTGGCTTTGGACATAGAGTGGCTTTGGAGAGTGGCTTTGAACAGTAGCTTTGGACAGTGGCTTTGGACATAGAGTGGCTTTGGAGAGTGGCTTTGGACAGTGGCTTTGGACAGTGGCTTTGGACATAGAGTGGCTTTGGAGAGTGGCTTTGGAGAGTATCTTTGGAGAGTGGCTTTGGACATAGAGTGGCTTTGGAGAGTGGCTTTGGACAGTGTCGTTGGACAGTGGCTTTGGACATAGAGTGGCTTTGGAGAGTGGCTTTGCAGAGTGGCTTTGGACAGTGGCTTTGGACATAGAGTGGCTTTGGACTGTGGCTTTAGGAGAGTGGCTTTGGACAGTGGCTTTGGACATAGAGTGGCTTTGGAGAGTGGCTTTGGACATTGGCTTTGGACAGTGGCTTTGGACATAGAGTGGCTTTGGAGAATGGCTTTGGAGAGTGGCTTTGGACAGTGACTTTGGACATAGAGTGGCTTTGGGCAGTGGCTTTAGGAGAGTGGCTTTGGACAGTAGCTTTGGACATAGAGTGGCTTTGGAGAGTGGCTTTGGACAGTGGCTTTGGACAGTGGCTTTGGACATAGAGTGGCTTTAGAGAGTGGCTTTGGGAGTGGCTTTGGACAGTGGCTTTGGACATAGAGTGATTTCGACAGTGGCTTTGTAGAGTGGCTTTGGAGAGTGGCTTTGGACATAGATTGGCTTTGGACAGTGGCTTTGGAGAATGGCTTTGGACAGTGGCTTTGGACATAGAGTGGCTTTGGATAGTGGCTTTGGAGAGTGGCTTTGGACAGTGGCTTTGGACATAGAGTGGCTTTGGACAGTGGCTTTGGACTTAGAGTGGCTTTGGACAGTGGCTTTGGAGAGTGGCTTTGGACAGTGGCTTTGGACATAGAGTGGCTTTGGACAGTGGCTTTGGAGAGTGGCTTTGGACAGTGGCTTTGGACATAGAGTGGCTTTGGACAGTGGCTTTGGACAGTGGCTTTCGACAGTGGCTTTGGACAGTGGCTTTGGACATAGAGTGGCTTTGGACAGTGGCTTTGGACAGTGGCTTTGGACAGTGGCTTTGGACATAGAGTGGCTTTGGAATGTGACTTTGGAGAGTGGCTTTGGACAGTGGCTTTGGACATAGAGTGGCTTTGGACAGTGGCTTTGGACAGTGTCTTTGGACAGTGGCTTTGGACATAGAGTGGCTTTGGACAGTGGCTTTGGACAGTGGCTTTGGACAGTGGCTTTGGACATAGAGTGGCTTTGGACAGTGGCTTTGGACAGTGGCTTTGGACAGTGGCTTATGACATAGAGTGGATTTGGACAGTGGCTTTGGACATTGGCTTTGGACAGTGGCTTTGGACATAGAGTGGCTTTGGACAGTGGCTTTGGACAGTGGCTTTGGACAGTGGCTTTGGACATAGAGTGGCTTTGGACAGTGCCTTTGGACAGTGGCTTTGGACAGTGGCTTTGGACATAGAGTGGCTTTAGACAGTGGCTTTGGACAGTGGCTTTGGACAGTGGCTTTGGACATAGAGTGGCTTTGGACATAGAGTGGGTTTGGAGAGTGGCTTTTGGCAGTAGCTTTCGACAGTGTCTTTGGACAGTGGCTTTGGACATAGAGTGGCTTTGGACAGTGGCTTTGGACAGTGGCTTTGGACAGTGGCTTTGGACAGTGGCTTTGGACATAGAGTGGCTTTGGACTGTGGCTTTGGACAGTGGCTTTGGACAGTGACTTTGGACATAGAGAGGCTGTGGACAGTGGCTTTAGACAGTGGCTTTGGACAGTAGATTTGGACATAGAGTGGCTTTGGACAGTGGCTTTGGACAGTGGCTTTGGACAGTGGCTTTGGACAGTGGCTTTGGACAGTGGCTTTGGACAGTGGCTTTGGATATAGAGTGGCTTTGGACATACAGTGGCTTTGGAGATACAGTGGCTTTGGACAGTGGCTTTGGACATACAGTGGCTTTGGACATACAGTGGCTTTGGACAGTGGCTTTGGACATAGAGCGGCTTGGAGAGTGGCTTTGGAGAGTGTCATTGGACAGTTGCTTTGGACATAGAGTGGCTTTGGAGAGTGGCTTTGGACAGTGGCTTAGGACAGTGGCTTTGGACAGTGGCTTTGGACAGTGGCTTTGAACATAGAGTGGCTTTGGAGAGTGGCTTTGGACAGTGGCTTTGGACAGTGGCTTTGGACATAGAGTGGCTTTGGAGAATTGCTTTGGACAGTGGCTTTGGACAGTGGCTTTGGACAGTCGCTTTGGACATAGAGAGTCTTTGGAGAGTGGCTTTGGAGAGTGTCTTTGGACAGTGGCTTTGGACATAGAGTGGCTTTGGAGAGTGGCTTTGGAGAGTGGCTTTGGACAGTGGCTTTGGACATAGAGTGGCTTTGGAGAGTGGCTTTGGAGAGTGGCTTTGGACAGTGGCTTTGGACATAGAGTGGCTTTGGAGAGTGGCTTTGGACAGTGGCTTTGGACATAGAGTGGCTTTGGAGAGTGGCTTTGGACAGTGGCTTTGGACAGTGGCTTTGGACATAGAGTGGCTTTGGAGAGTGGCTTTGGAAAGTGGCTTTGGACAGTGGCTTTGGACATAGAGTTGCTTTGGAGAGTGGCTTTGGAGAGTGTCTTTGGAGAGTGGCTTTGGACATAGAGTGGCTTTGGAGAGTGGCTTTGGACAGTGGCTTTGGACAGTGGCTTTGGACATAGAGTGGCTTTGGAGAGTGGCTTTGGAGAGTGGCTTTGGACAGTGGCTTTGGACATAGAGTGGCTTTGGACTGTGGCTTTAGGAGAGTGGCTTTGGACAGTGGCTTTGGACATAGAGTGGCTTTGGAGAGTGGCTTTGGATAGTGGCTTTGGACAGTGGCTTTGGACAGTGGCTTTGGACATAGAGTGGCTTTGGAGAGTGGCTTTGGAGAGTGGCTTTGGACATTGGCTTTGGACAGTGGCTTTGGACATAGAGTGGCTTTGGAGAGTGGCTTTGGAGAGTGGCTTTGGACAGTGGCTTTGGACATAGAGTGGCTTTGGACAGTGGCTTTAGGAGAGTGGCTTTGGACAGTGGCTTTGGACATAGAGTGGCTTTGGAGAGTGGCTTTGGACAGTGGCTTTGGACAGTGGCTTTGGACATAGAGTGGCTTTGGAGAGTGGCTTTGGACAGTGTCGTTGGACAGTGGCTTTGGACATAGAGTGGCTTTGGAGAGTGGCTTTGAAGAGTGGCTTTGGACAGTGGCTTTGGACATAGAGTGGCTTTGGACTGTGGCTTTAGGAGAGTGGCTTTGGACAGTGGCTTTGGACATAGAGTGGCTTTGGAGAGTGGCTTTGGAAAGTGGCTTTGGACAGTGGCTTTGGACAGTGGCTTTGAACATAGAGTGGCTTTGGAGAGTGGCTTTGGAGAGTGGCTTTGGACATTGGCTTTGGAGAGTGGCTTTGGACATTGGCTTTGGACAGTGGCTTTGGACATAGAGTGGCTTTGTGCAGTGGCTTTAGGAGAGTGTCTTTGGACAGTGGCTTTGGACATAGAGTGGCTTTGGAGAGTGGCTTTGGACAGTGGCTTTGGACAGTGGCTTTGGACATAGAGTGGCTTTAGAGAGTGGCTTTGGGAGTGGCTTTGGACAGTGGCTTTGGACATAGAGTGATTTCGACAGTGGCTTTGTAGAGTGGCTTTGGAGAGTGGCTTTGGACATAGATTGGCTTTGGACAGTGGCTTTGGAGAATGGCTTTGGACAGTGGCTTTGGACATAGAGTGGCTTTGGATAGTGGCTTTGGAGAGTGGCTTTGGACAGTGGCTTTGGACATAGAGTGGCTTTGGACAGTGGCTTTGGACTTAGAGTGGCTTTGGACAGTGGCTTTGGAGAGTGGCTTTGGACAGTGGCTTTGGACATAGAGTGGCTTTGGACAGTGGCTTTGGAGAGCGGCTTTGGACAGTGGCTTTGGACATAGAGTGGCTTTGTACAGTGGCTTTGGACAGTGGCTTTCGACAGTGGCTTTGGGCAGTGGCTTTGGACATAGAGTGGCTTTGGACAGTGGCTTTGGACAGTGGCTTTGGACAGTGGCTTTGGACATAGAGTGGCTTTGGAATGTGACTTTGGAGAGTGGCTTTGGACAGTGGCTTTGGACATAGAGTGGCTTTGGACAGTGGCTTTGGACAGTGTCTTTGGACAGTGGCTTTGGACATAGAGTGGCTTTGGACAGTGGCTTTGGACAGTGGCTTTGGACAGTGGCTTTGGACATAGAGTGGCTTTGGACAGTGGCTTTGGACAGTGGCTTTGGACAGTGGCTTTGGACATAGAGTGGCTTTGGACAGTGGCTTTGGACAGTGGTTTTGGACAGTGGCTTATGACATAGAGTGGATTTGGACAGTGGCTTTGGACATTGGCTTTGGACAGTGGCTTTGGACATAGAGTGGCTTTGGACAGTGGCTTTGGACAGTGGCTTTGGACAGTGGCTTTGGACATAGAGTGGCTTTGGACAGTGGCTTTGGACAGTGGCTTTGGACAGTGGCTTTGGACATAGAGTGGCTTTGGACAGTGGCTTTGGACAGTGGCTTTGGACATAGAGTGGCTTTGGACATAGAGTGGGTTTGGAGAGTGGCTTTTGGCAGTAGCTTTCGACAGTGTCTTTGGACAGTGGCTTTGGACATAGAGTGGCTTTGGACAGTGGCTTTGGACAGTGGCTTTGGACAGTGGCTTTGGACAGTGGCTTTGGACATAGAGTGACTTTGGACTGTGGCTTTGGACAGTGGCTTTGGACAGTGACTTTGGACATAGAGAGGCTGTGGACAGTGGCTTTGGACAGTGGCTTTGGACAGTAGATTTGGACATAGAGTGGCTTTGGACAGTGGCTTTGGACAGTGGCTTTGGACAGTGGCTTTGGACAGTGGCTTTGGACAGTGGCTTTGGATATAGAGTGGCTTTGAACATACAGTGGCTTTGGACAGTGGCTTTGGACATACAGTGGCTTTGGAGATACAGTGGCTTTGGACAGTGGCTTTGGACATACAGTGGCTTTGGACATACAGTGGCTTTAGACAGTGGCTTTGGACATAGAGTGGCTTGGAGAGTCGCCCAAGGCCACCGCCCAAGGCCACCGCCCAAGGCCACCGCCCAAGGCCACCGCCCAAGGCCACCGCCCAAGGCCACCGCCCAAGGCCACCGCCCAAGGCCACCGCCCAAGTCCACCGCCCAAGGCCACCGCCCAAGGCCACCGCCCAAGTCCACCGCCCAAGGCCACCGCCCAAGGCCACCGCCCATGGCCACCGCCCAAGGCCACCGCCCAAGGCCACCGTCCAGAGCCACCATCCAGAGCCACCGTCCAGAGCCACCGTCCAGAGCCACCGTCCAGAGCCACCGTCCAGAGCCACTCTATGTCCAAAATCACTGTCCAAAGCCACTCTCCAAAGCCACTCTACAAAGCCACTCTATGTCCAAAATCACTGTCCAAAGCGACTGTCCAAAGGCACTCTCCAAAGCCACTCTATGTCCAAAGCCACTGTCCAAAGCCACTCTCCAAAGCCACTCTCCAAAGCCACTCTATGTCCAAAGCCACTGTCCAAAGCCACTCTCCAAAGCCACTCTCCAAAGCCACTCTATGTCCAAAGCCACTGTCCAAAGCCACTCTCCAAATCCACTGTCCAAAGCCACTCTATGTCCAAAGCCACTGTCCAAAGCCACTCTCCAAAGCCACTGTCCAAAGCCACTCTATGTCCAAAGCTACTGTCCAAAGCCACTCTCCAAATCCACTGTCCAAAGCCACTCTCCAAAGCCACTCTCCAAACCCACTGTCCAAAGCCACTGTCCAAAGCCACTCTATGTCCAAAGCCACTGTCCAAAGCCACTGTCCAAAGCCACTGTCCAAAGCCTCACCATGTCATGAGATGTTTGAGGCGGTTGTTCGACATTGTTGTACAAATGTAACATTTCACCCTTCTCAGCGCAATGAAGGCTTGTTCAGATCTTGCATTAGTTACCGGCATAACCAGTATACAACATTGACCAATGACTGGTATGAGGAGCCAGATGCTTTTGTTCTTTTTGAGTAATTCAACGACATTTTGCACTGTATCAACACCACCGTTATCTTGACTGAAACTGCGATAGGACTCTGCCATTATATATAGCTGGATTCTTAAGGTATTAGGGTCAAACTCAGTGTAGAACTCACAGAGTTCAACATTTTGTGAGACCAATGTTCATTTCACTAGGACCTTCTACCAGGTTGCATAGTTTTTGAATGTTTTTAGGATAAACAGTCTGAAATCGCTCATTCTTGTCAAAGTGGGCAAATAAGTTTACTTTTCAACTTTGTGGAGCTGTTTCTACTTTTTAAATAATAGAAAACGGCTTTTGGTCTGAATTCTTCACTTTTTAACCCTATTTTGCTCCATCGGGACGTTTTTGAGCGTTTTGAGGAAAAACTCTGAAATCACTCATTCTTGTCAAAATGGCTTCTTTTTCAATATTCTGGAACTGTTTCTCCCCTTTGTAACCAAACGAAGCTATAGTTTGCTCCAATTGGAAAGTTTTGAGCATATTTAAGCTCATTCTTGTCAAAATGGTCACATTAGTTTCTTTTCAACATTATGGAACTGTTTCTACTCATTAAATGACTTTTTCTAACCTTTTTAACTGATAAAAGCTCTAATTTGCTCGAATAGAGGAAAAACGGTTAAAAAACGCTCTTTCTTAACAAAATAGGTGCATTAGTTTCCTTTACAACATTGTGGAGCTGTTTCTACTCTTTAAATGACAGAAACAGGGATTTTAGTCAGAAATCTCCCCTTTTAAACGAAAGCTCTATTTTGTTGAAAAATTCTGAAATCCCTCATTCCTGTCAAAATGCGCAAATAGTTTCATTTTCAACATTATTGAACTTTTCTACACTTAAAGAGAAATCTCCCCTTTTTAACCCAAAAAAGCTCCGTTTTGCTCCATTGGGACAATTTTGTCTGGAATCGCTCATTCTTGTTAAAATGGTCACATTAGTTTCCGTTTCAATATTATAGAACTGTTTCTATTCTTTAAATGACAGAAAAAGGCTTTTGGTTTGATATCTACCCTTTTTAGCTCCAATTGGGACTTATTTGAGCGTTTTGAGGGAAAACAGTCTGAAATCTCTCATTCTTGGCAAAATGGGCACTTTAGCTTCCTTTTCAACATTATGGAAATGTTTGTACTCTTTAAATGACTTGCTAAGAAATCTCCCCTTTTTTTAATCTATTTTGGTCAAATTGATATGTTTTTGAGCATTTTGTGGAAAAACCGCTGAAAACATGCCCATTAGTTTCCTTTACAACATTATGGCTACTTTTTTAATGACAGAAAACGGCTTTTTGATCAGAAATCTCCCTTATTAACCGTAAGAAGCTCTATTTTGCTCCAATTGGGACGTTTTTAGCATTTTGAAGAGAAACTATCTGAAATCCCTCATTTTGTCAAAATGGGCACATTAGTTTCCGTATCAACATTATTGAACTTGTCTACACATTAAATTACAGAAAACGACTTTTGGTGACCCAAAGACGCACTATTTTGCTCCAATTGGGAGATTTTGGAGTGTTTTGAGGAAAAACAGCTCATTCTTGTCTTGAAGGAATCTCCCCTTTTTAACAGCATTTTGTGAAAAAAGGTCTGAAATCGCTCATTCTTATGAAAATGGACATATGAGTTTCCTTTTCAACATTATGGAACTGTTTCTACTCTTTAAATGCCAGAAAATGGCTTTTGGTCAGAAATCTCCATTTTTTTACCGAAAGAAGCTCTTTTAATTGAGAAGTTTTTGCTCGAGTTTGGATTTTTTTTTGGCGTTTTGAGAAAAAACGGTGTGCATTAAAAACAGTCTGAAATCGTTATTCTTATCAAAATAGCACATTAGCTTCTTTTTGAACATTATTGAACTATTTCTCCACTTTAAATGATTATTTTGTTCCAATTGGGACGTTTTTGAGCGTTTTGAGGAAAAGTGTGAAATTGCTCATTCTCATCAAAATGGGCACATTAGTTTTCTTTTAAACATGAAACTGTTTCTACACTTTATTTAAATGACAGAAAACAGCTTTTGGTGAGAAATTTACCCTTTTTAACCAAAGAAGCTCATTCTTGTTAAAATTGACACTAGTTTACTTTTCAACATTATGGAACTGTTTCTACTCTTTAAATAACAGAAAACGGCTTTTGGTCAGAATTCTCTCCTTTTTAACTCGGGACGTTTTTGAGCGTTTTGCGGAAAACTCTGAAATCGTTCAATCTGGTAATAATGGGCACATTCGCTTCCTTTTCAATATTAGAGAACTCTTTCTCCCCTTTGTAACAGAAAGAAGCTATATTTTGTCATATACTCTCGCTGGGATCTTCTTCAGCCAGTCATATACTGTCCAAAGCCACTGTCCAAAGCCACTCTATGTCCAAAGCCACCGTCCAAAGCCACTGTCCAAAGCCACTGTCCAAAGCCACTCTATGTCCAAAGCCACTGTCCAAACCCACTGTCCAAAGCCACTGTCCAAAGCCACTCTATGTCCAAAGCCACTGTCCAAAGCCACTGTCCAAAGCCACTGTCCAAAGCCACTCTATGTCCAAAGCCACTGTCCAAAGCCACTGTCCAAAGCTACTGTCCAAAGCCACTCTATGTCCAAAGCCACTGTCCAAAGCCACTCTCCAAAGCCACTGTCCAAAGCCACTCTATGTCCAAAACCACTGTCCAAAGCCACTGTCTAAAGCCACTGTCCAAAGCCACTCTATTTCCAAAGCCACTGTCCAAAGCCACTGTCCAAAGCCACTTTCCAAAGTCACTCTATGTTCAAAGCCACTGTCCAAAGCTACTCTCCAAAGACAGTGTCCAAAGCCACTCTATGTCCAAAGCCACTGTCCAAAGCCACTCTATGTCCAAAGCCACTGTCCAAATCCACTCTCCAAAGCCAATGTCCAAAGCCACTCTATGTCCAAAGCCACTGTCCAAAGCCACTCTCCAAATCCACTGTCCAAAGCCACTCTATGTCCAAAGCCACTCTCCAAAGCCACTCTCCATAGACACTGTCCAAAGCCACTCTATGTCCAAAGCCACTGTCCAAAGCCACTCTCCAAAGCCACTGTCCTAAGCCACTCTATGTCCAAAGCGACTGTCCAAAGCCACTGTCCAAAGCCACTGTCCAAAGCCACTCTATGTCCAAAGCCACTGTCCAAACCCACTCTCCAAAGCCACTCTACAAAGCCACTCTATGTCCAAAATGACTGTCCAAAGCCACTGTCCAAAGCCACTCTCCAAAGCCACTCTATGTCCAAAGCCACTGTCCAAAGCCACTCTCCAAAGCCACTCTCCAAAGCCACTCTATGTCCAAAGCCACTGTCCAAAGCCACTGTCCAAAGCCACTCTCCAAAGTCACTCTATGTCCAAAGCCACTGTCCAAAGTCACTGTCCAAAGTCACTCTCCAAAGCCACTCTATGTCCAAAGCCACTGTCCAAAGCCACTGTCCAAAGCCACTGTCCAAAGCCACTCACTGTCCAAAGCCACTCTCCAAAGCCACTCTATCTCCAAAGCCACTGTCCAAAGCCACTCTCCAAAGCCACTCTCCAAAGCCACTCTATGTCCAAAGCCACTGTCCAAAGCCACTCTCCAAAGCCACTCTTCAAAGCCACTCTATGTCCAAAGCCACTGTCCAAAGCCACTGTCCAAAGCCACTCTCCAAAGCCATTCTATGTCCAAAGCCACTGTCCAAAGCCACTGTCCAAAGCCACTCTCCAAAGCCACTATGTCAAAAGCCAATGTCCAAAGCCACAGTCCAAAGCCACTCTCCAAAGCCACTCTATGTCCAAAGCCACTGTCCAAAGCCACTGTCTAAAGTCACTGTCTAAAGCCACTCTATGTCCAAAGCCACTGTCCATAGCCACTGTCCAAAGCCACTGTCCAAAGCCACTCTATGTCCAAAGCCACTGTACAAAGCCACTGTCCAAAGCCACTCTCCAAAGCAATTCTATGTCCAAAGCCACTGTCCAAAGCCACTGTCCAAATCTATTGTTCAAAGCCACTCTATGTCCAAAGCCACTGTCCAAGGCCACTGTCCTAAGCCACTGTCCAAAGCCACTGTCCAAAGCCACTCTATGTCCAAACCCACTGTCCAAAGCCACTCTCCAAAGCCACTGTCCAAATCCACTCTATGTCCAAAGCCACTGTCCAAAGCCACTCTATGTCCAAAGCCACTGTCCAAAGCCACTCTCCATAGCCACTGTCCTATACCACTCTATGTCCAAAGCAACTGTCCAAAGCTACTCTCCAAAGCCACTGTCCTAAACTACTCTATGTCCAAAGCCACTGTCCAAAGCCACTCTCCAAAGCCACTGTCCAAAGCCACTTTATGTCCAAAGCCACTGTATGTCCAAAGCCACTGTCCAAAGCCACTGTATGTCCAAAGCCACTGTATGTCCAAAGCCACTGTCCAAATCCACTGTATGTCCAAAGCCACTGTATGTCCAAAGCCACTGTCCAAAGCCACTGTATGTCCAAAGCCACTGTATGTCCAAAGCCACTATCCAAAGCCACTGTATGTCCAAAGCCACTGTATGTCTAAAGCCACTGTCTAAAGCCACTGTATGTCCAAAGCCACTGTCCAAAGCCACTGTATGTCCATAGCCACTGTATGTCCAAAGCCACTGTACAAACCACTGTATGTCCAAAGCCACTGTATGTCCAAAGCCACTGTCCAAAGCCACTGTATGTCCAAAGCCACTCTATGTCCAAAGCGACTGTCCAAAGCCACTCTACAAAGCCACTGTCCAAAGCCACTGTCCAAAGCCACTGTCCAAAGCCACTCTATGTCCAAAGCCACTGTCCAAAGCCACTCTCCAAAGCCACTGTCCAAAGCCACTCTATGTCCAAAGCCACTGTCCAAAGCCACTGTCTAAAGTCACTGTCTAAAGCCACTCTATGTCCAAAGCCACTGTCCATAGCCACTGTCCAAAGCCACTGTCCAAAGCTACTCTATGTCCAAAGCCACTGTACAAAGCCACTGTCCAAAGCCACTCTCCAAAGCAATTCTATGTCCAAAGCCACTGTCCAAAGCCACTGTCCAAATCTACTGTTCAAAGCCACTCTAAGTCCAAAGCCACTGTCCAAGACCACTGTCCAAAGCCACTGTCCAAAGCCACTGTCCAAAGCCACTCTATGTCCAAACCCACTGTCCAAAGCCACTCTCCAAAGCCACTGTCCAAATCCACTCTATGTCCAAAGCCACTGTCCAAAGCCACTCTATGTCCAAAGCCACTGTCCAAACCACTCTCCATAGCCACTGTCCTATACCACTCTATATCCAAAGCAACTGTCCAAAGCTACTCTCCAAAGCCACTGTCCTAAACTACTCTATGTCCAAAGCCACTGTCCAAAGCCACTCTCCAAAGCCACTGTCCAAAGCCACTGTATGTCCAAAGCCACTGTATGTCCAAAGCCACTGTCCAAAGCCACTGTATGTCCAAAGCCACTGTTTGTCCAAAGCCACTGTCCAAATCCACTGTCCAAAGCCACTCTATGTCCAAAGCCACTGTCCAAAGCTACTGTCCAAAGCCACTGTCCAAAGCCACTCTATGTCCAAATCCACTGTCCAAAACCACTCTCCAAAGCCACTGTCCAAAGCCACTCTATGTCCAAAGCCACTGTCCAAAGCCACTCTCCAAAGCCACTGTCCAAAGCCACTCTATGTCCAAAGCCACTGTCCAAAGCCACTCTCCAAATCCACTTTCCAAAGCCACTCTATGTCCAAAGCCACTCTCCAAAGCCACTCTCCAATGCCACTCTCCAAAGCCACTCTATGTCCAAAGCCACTGTCCAAAGCCACTCTCCAAAGCCACTCTCCAAAGCCACTCTATGTCCAAAGCCACTGTCCAAAGCCACTGTCCAAAGCCACTGTCCAAAGCCACTCTATGTCCAAAGCCACTGTCCAAAGCCACTGTCCAAAGCCACTCTCCAAAGCCACTCTATGTCCAAAGCCACTGTCCAAAGCCACTGTCCAAAGCCACTGTCCAAAGCCACTCTATGTCCAAAGCCACTGTCCAAAGCCATTGTCCAAAGCCACTCTATGTCCAAAATCACTGTCCAAAGCCACTGTCCAAAGCCACTCTCCAAAGCCACTCTATGTCCAAAGCCACTATCCAAAGCCACTCTCCAAAGCCACTCTCCAAAGCCACTCTATTTCTAAAGCCACTGTCCAAAGCCACTGTCCAAAGCCACTGTCCAAAGCCATTTTATGTCCAAAGCCACTGTCCAAAGCCACTGTCCAAAGCCACTCTATGTCCAAAGCCACTGTCCAAAGCCACTGTCCAAAGCCACTGTCCACAGCCACTCTATGTCCAAAGCCACTGTCCAAAGCCACTGTCCAAAGATACAGTCAAATGCCACTCTATGTCCAAAGCCACTGTCCAAAGCCACTGTCCAAAGCCACTTTCCAAAGCCACTGTCCAAAGCCACTCTATGTCCAAAGCCACTCTCCAAAGCCACTGTCCAAAGCCACTGTCCAAAGCCACTGTCCAAAGCCACTCTTATCCAAAGCCACTATCCAAAGCCACTGTCCAAAGCCACTCTATGTCCAAAGCCACTCTATGTCCAAAGCGACTGTCCAAAGCCACTGTCCAAAGCCACTATCCAAAGCCACTGTCCAAAGCCACTGTATGTCCAAAGCCACTGTCCAAAGCTACTGTACAAAGCCACTGTCCAAAGCTACTGTATATCCAAAGCCACTGACCAAATACACTGTCCAAAGCCACTGTCCAAAGACACTGTATGTCCAAAGCCACTGTCCAAAGCCACTGTCCAAAAGGCACTGTATGTCCAAAGCCACAGTCCAAAGCCACTCTCTAATGCCACTGTATGTCCAAAGCCACTGTCCAAAGGCACTGTCCAAAGCCACTTTATGTCCAAAGCCACTTTATGTCCAAAGCCACTTTATGTCGGAAGCCACTGCCCAAAGCCACTCTCCAAAGCCACTGTCCAAAGCCACTGTATGTCCAAAGCCACTGTATGTCCAAAGCCACTGTCCAAAGCCACTGTATGTCCAAAGCCACGATATGTCCAAAGCCACTGTCCAAAGCCACTGTATGTCCAAAGCCACTGTATGTCCAAATCCACTATCCAAAGCCACTGTATGTCCAAAGTCACTGTATGTCCAAAGCCACTGTCTAAAGCCATTGTATGTCCAAAGCCACTGTCCAAAGCCACAGTATGTCCAAAGCCACTGTATGTCCAAAGCCACTGTCCAAAGCCACTGTCCAAAGCCACAGTCCAGAGCTACTCTATGTCCAAAGCCACTTTTCAAAGCCACTGTCCAAAGCCACTCTATGTCCAAAGCCACTGTCCAAAGCCACTGTCCAAAGCCACTCTATGTCCAAAGCCACTCTATGTCCAAAGCCACTGTCCAAAGCCACTGTCCAAAGCTACTGTCCAAAGCCACTCTATGTCCAAAGCCACTCTCCAAAGCCACTGTCCAAAGCCACTGTCCAAAGCCACTCTATGTCCAAAGCCACTGTCCAAAGCCACTGTCCAAAGTCACTGTCCAAAGCCACTCTATGTCCAAAGCCACTGTCCAAAGCAAATGTCCAAAGCTACTGTCCAAATCCACTCTATGTCCAAAGCCACTGTCCAAAGCCACTGTCCAAAGCCACTGTCCAAAGCCACTCTATGTCCAAAGCCACCGTCCAAAGCCACTGTCCAAAGCCACTGTCCAAAGCCACTCTATGTCCAAAGCCACTGTCCAAACCCACTGTCCAAAGCCACTGTCCAAAGCCACTCTATGTCCAAAGCCACTGTCCAAAGCCACTGTCCAAAGCCACTGTCCAAAGCCACTCTATGTCCAAAGCCACTGTCCAAAGCCACTGTCCAAAGCTACTGTCCAAAGCCACTCTATGTCCAAAGCCACTGTCCAAAGCCACTCTCCAAAGCCACTGTCCAAAGCCACTCTATGTCCAAAACCACTGTCCAAAGCCACTGTCTAAAGCCACTGTCCAAAGCCACTCTATTTCCAAAGCCACTGTCCAAAGCCACTGTCCAAAGCCACTTTCCAAAGTCACTCTATGTTCAAAGCCACTGTCCAAAGCTACTCTCCAAAGACAGTGTCCAAAGCCACTCTATGTCCAAAGCCACTGTCCAAAGCCACTCTATGTCCAAAGCCACTCTCCAAATCCACTCTCCAAAGCCAATGTCCAAAGCCACTCTATGTCCAAAGCCACTGTCCAAAGCCACTCTCCAAATCCACTGTCCAAAGCCACTCTATGTCCAAAGCCACTCTCCAAAGCCACTCTCCATAGACACTGTCCAAAGCCACTCTATGTCCAAAGCCACTGTCCAAAGCCACTCTCCAAAGCCACTGTCCTAAGCCACTCTATGTCCAAAGCGACTGTCCAAAGCCACTGTCCAAAGCCACTGTCCAAAGCCACTCTATGTCCAAAGCCACTGTCCAAACCCACTCTCCAAAGCCACTCTACAAAGCCACTCTATGTCCAAAATGACTGTCCAAAGCCACTGTCCAAAGCCACTCTCCAAAGCCACTCTATGTCCAAAGCCACTGTCCAAAGCCACTCTCCAAAGCCACTCTCCAAAGCCACTCTATGTCCAAAGCCACTGTCCAAAGCCACTGTCCAAAGCCACTCTCCAAAGTCACTCTATGTCCAAAGCCACTGTCCAAAGTCACTGTCCAAAGTCACTCTCCAAAGCCACTCTATGTCCAAAGCCACTGTCCAAAGCCACTGTCCAAAGCCACTGTCCAAAGCCACTTACTGTCCAAAGCCACTCTCCAAAGCCACTCTATCTCCAAAGCCACTGTCCAAAGCCACTCTCCAAAGCCACTCTCCAAAGCCACTCTATGTCCAAAGCCACTGTCCAAAGCCACTCTCCAAAGCCACTCTTCAAAGCCACTCTATGTCCAAAGCCACTGTCCAAAGCCACTGTCCAAAGCCACTCTCCAAAGCCATTCTATGTCCAAAGCCACTGTCCAAAGCCACTGTCCAAAGCCACTCTCCAAAGCCACTATGTCAAAAGCCAATGTCCAAAGCCACAGTCCAAAGCCACTCTCCAAAGCCACTCTATGTCCAAAGCCACTGTCCAAAGCCACTGTCTAAAGTCACTGTCTAAAGCCACTCTATGTCCAAAGCCACTGTCCATAGCCACTGTCCAAAGCCACTGTCCAAAGCCACTCTATGTCCAAAGCCACTGTACAAAGCCACTGTCCAAAGCCACTCTCCAAAGCAATTCTATGTCCAAAGCCACTGTCCAAAGCCACTGTCCAAATCTACTGTTCAAAGCCACTCTATGTCCAAAGCCACTGTCCAAGGCCACTGTCCTAAGCCACTGTCCAAAGCCACTGTCCAAAGCCACTCTATGTCCAAACCCACTGTCCAAAGCCACTCTCCAAAGCCACTGTCCAAATCCACTCTATGTCCAAAGCCACTGTCCAAAGCCACTCTATGTCCAAAGCCACTGTCCAAAGCCACTCTCCATAGCCACTGTCCTATACCACTCTATGTCCAAAGCAACTGTCCAAAGCTACTCTCCAAAGCCACTGTCCTAAACTACTCTATGTCCAAAGCCACTGTCCAAAGCCACTCTCCAAAGCCACTGTCCAAAGCCACTTTATGTCCAAAGCCACTGTATGTCCAAAGCCACTGTCCAAAGCCACTGTATGTCCAAAGCCACTGTATGTCCAAAGCCACTGTCCAAATCCACTGTATGTCCAAAGCCACTGTATGTCCAAAGCCACTGTCCAAAGCCACTGTATGTCCAAAGCCACTGTATGTCCAAAGCCACTATCCAAAGCCACTGTATGTCCAAAGCCACTGTATGTCTAAAGCCACTGTCTAAAGCCACTGTATGTCCAAAGCCACTGTCCAAAGCCACTGTATGTCCATAGCCACTGTATGTCCAAAGCCACTGTCCAAACCACTGTATGTCCAAAGCCACTGTATGTCCAAAGCCACTGTCCAAAGCCACTGTATGTCCAAAGCCACTCTATGTCCAAAGCGACTGTCCAAAGCCACTCTACAAAGCCACTGTCCAAAGCCACTGTCCAAAGCCACTGTCCAAAGCCACTCTATGTCCAAAGCCACTGTCCAAAGCCACTCTCCAAAGCCACTGTCCAAAGCCACTCTATGTCCAAAGCCACTGTCCAAAGCCACTGTCTAAAGTCACTGTCTAAAGCCACTCTATGTCCAAAGCCACTGTCCATAGCCACTGTCCAAAGCCACTGTCCAAAGCTACTCTATGTCCAAAGCCACTGTACAAAGCCACTGTCCAAAGCCACTCTCCAAAGCAATTCTATGTCCAAAGCCACTGTCCAAAGCCACTGTCCAAATCTACTGTTCAAAGCCACTCTAAGTCCAAAGCCACTGTCCAAGACCACTGTCCAAAGCCACTGTCCAAAGCCACTGTCCAAAGCCACTCTATGTCCAAACCCACTGTCCAAAGCCACTCTCCAAAGCCACTGTCCAAATCCACTCTATGTCCAAAGCCACTGTCCAAAGCCACTCTATGTCCAAAGCCACTGTCCAAACCACTCTCCATAGCCACTGTCCTATACCACTCTATATCCAAAGCAACTGTCCAAAGCTACTCTCCAAAGCCACTGTCCTAAACTACTCTATGTCCAAAGCCACTGTCCAAAGCCACTCTCCAAAGCCACTGTCCAAAGCCACTGTATGTCCAAAGCCACTGTATGTCCAAAGCCACTGTCCAAAGCCACTGTATGTCCAAAGCCACTGTTTGTCCAAAGCCACTGTCCAAATCCACTGTCCAAAGCCACTCTATGTCCAAAGCCACTGTCCAAAGCTACTGTCCAAAGCCACTGTCCAAAGCCACTCTATGTCCAAATCCACTGTCCAAAACCACTCTCCAAAGCCACTGTCCAAAGCCACTCTATGTCCAAAGCCACTGTCCAAAGCCACTCTCCAAAGCCACTGTCCAAAGCCACTCTATGTCCAAAGCCACTGTCCAAAGCCACTCTCCAAATCCACTTTCCAAAGCCACTCTATGTCCAAAGCCACTCTCCAAAGCCACTCTCCAATGCCACTGTCCAAAGCCACTCTATGTCCAAAGCCACTGTCCAAAGCCACTCTCCAAAGCCACTCTCCAAAGCCACTCTATGTCCAAAGCCACTGTCCAAAGCCACTGTCCAAAGCCACTGTCCAAAGCCACTCTATGTCCAAAGCCACTGTCCAAAGCCACTGTCCAAAGCCACTCTCCAAAGCCACTCTATGTCCAAAGCCACTGTCCAAAGCCACTGTCCAAAGCCACTGTCCAAAGCCACTCTATGTCCAAAGCCACTGTCCAAAGCCATTGTCCAAAGCCACTCTATGTCCAAAATCACTGTCCAAAGCCACTGTCCAAAGCCACTCTCCAAAGCCACTCTCCAAAGCCACTCTATGTCCAAAGCCACTATCCAAAGCCACTCTCCAAAGCCACTCTCCAAAGCCACTCTATTTCTAAAGCCACTGTCCAAAGCCACTGTCCAAAGCCACTGTCCAAAGCCATTTTATGTCCAAAGCCACTGTCCAAAGCCACTGTCCAAAGCCACTCTATGTCCAAAGCCACTGTCCAAAGCCACTGTCCAAAGCCACTGTCCACAGCCACTCTATGTCCAAAGCCACTGTCCAAAGCCACTGTCCAAAGATACAGTCAAATGCCACTCTATGTCCAAAGCCACTGTCCAAAGCCACTGTCCAAAGCCACTGTCCAAAGCCACTGTCCAAAGCCACTCTATGTCCAAAGCCACTCTCCAAAGCCACTGTCCAAAGCCACTGTCCAAAGCCACTGTCCAAAGCCACTCTTATCCAAAGCCACTGTCCAAAGCCACTGTCCAAAGCCACTCTATGTCCAAAGCCACTCTATGTCCAAAGCGACTGTCCAAAGCCACTGTCCAAAGCCACTGTCCAAAGCCACTCTATGTCCAAAGCCACTGTCCAAAGCCACTCTATGTCCAAAGCCATTGTCCAAAGCCACTGTCCAAAGCCACTGTCCAAAGCCACTCTATGTCCAAAGCCACTGTCCAAAGCCAATGTCCAAAGCCACTATCCAAATCCACTCTATTTCCAAAGCCACTGTCCAAAGCCACTGTCCAAAGCCACTTTCCAAAGTCACTCTATGTTCAAAGCCACTGTCCAAAGCTACTCTCCAAAGACAGTGTCCAAAGCCACTCTATGTCCAAAGCCACTGTCCAAAGCCACTCTATGTCCAAAGCCACTGTCCAAATCCACTCTCCAAAGCCAATGTCCAAAGCCACTCTATGTCCAAAGCCACTGTCCAAAGCCACTCTCCAAATCCACTGTCCAAAGCCACTCTATGTCCAAAGCCACTCTCCAAAGCCACTCTCCATAGACACTGTCCAAAGCCACTCTATGTCCAAAGCCACTGTCCAAAGCCACTCTCCAAAGCCACTGTCCTAAGCCACTCTATGTCCAAAGCGACTGTCCAAAGCCACTGTCCAAAGCCACTGTCCAAAGCCACTCTATGTCCAAAGCCACTGTCCAAACCCACTCTCCAAAGCCACTCTACAAAGCCACTCTATGTCCAAAATGACTGTCCAAAGCCACTGTCCAAAGCCACTCTCCAAAGCCACTCTATGTCCAAAGCCACTGTCCAAAGCCACTCTCCAAAGCCACTCTCCAAAGCCACTCTATGTCCAAAGCCACTGTCCAAAGCCACTGTCCAAAGCCACTCTCCAAAGTCACTCTATGTCCAAAGCCACTGTCCAAAGTCACTGTCCAAAGTCACTCTCCAAAGCCACTCTATGTCCAAAGCCACTGTCCAAAGCCACTGTCCAAAGCCACTGTCCAAAGCCACTCACTGTCCAAAGCCACTCTCCAAAGCCACTCTATCTCCAAAGCCACTGTCCAAAGCCACTCTCCAAAGCCACTCTCCAAAGCCACTCTATGTCCAAAGCCACTGTCCAAAGCCACTCTCCAAAGCCACTCTTCAAAGCCACTCTATGTCCAAAGCCACTGTCCAAAGCCACTGTCCAAAGCCACTCTCCAAAGCCATTCTATGTCCAAAGCCACTGTCCAAAGCCACTGTCCAAAGCCACTCTCCAAAGCCACTATGTCAAAAGCCAATGTCCAAAGCCACAGTCCAAATCCACTCTCCAAAGCCACTCTATGTCCAAAGCCACTGTCCAAAGCCACTGTCTAAAGTCACTGTCTAAAGCCACTCTATGTCCAAAGCCACTGTCCATAGCCACTGTCCAAAGCCACTGTCCAAAGCCACTCTATGTCCAAAGCCACTGTACAAAGCCACTGTCCAAAGCCACTCTCCAAAGCAATTCTATGTCCAAAGCCACTGTCCAAAGCCACTGTCCAAATCTACTGTTCAAAGCCACTCTATGTCCAAAGCCACTGTCCAAGGCCACTGTCCAAAGCCACTGTCCAAAGCCACTGTCCAAAGCCACTCTATGTCCAAACCCACTGTCCAAAGCCACTCTCCAAAGCCACTGTCCAAATCCACTCTATGTCCAAAGCCACTGTCCAAAGCCACTCTATGTCCAAAGCCACTGTCCAAAGCCACTCTCCATAGCCACTGTCCTATACCACTCTATGTCCAAAGCAACTGTCCAAAGCTACTCTCCAAAGCCACTGTCCTAAACTACTCTATGTCCAAAGCCACTGTCCAAAGCCACTCTCCAAAGCCACTGTCCAAAGCCACTTTATGTCCAAAGCCACTGTATGTCCAAAGCCACTGTCCAAAGCCACTGTATGTCCAAAGCCACTGTATGTCCAAAGCCACTGTCCAAATCCACTGTATGTCCAAAGCCACTGTATGTCCAAAGCCACTGTCCAAAGCCACTGTATGTCCAAAGCCACTGTATGTCCAAAGCCACTATCCAAAGCCACTGTATGTCCAAAGCCACTGTATGTCTAAAGCCACTGTCTAAAGCCACTGTATTTCCAAAGCCACTGTCCAAAGCCACTGTATGTCCATAGCCACTGTATGTCCAAAGCCACTGTCCAAACCACTGTATGTCCAAAGCCACTGTATGTCCAAAGCCACTGTCCAAAGCCACTGTATGTCCAAAGCCACTCTATGTCCAAAGCGATTGTCCAAAGCCACTCTACAAAGCCACTGTCCAAAGCCACTGTCCAAAGCCACTGTCCAAAGCCACTCTATGTCCAAAGCCACTGTTCAAAGCCACTCTCCAAAGCCACTGTCCAAAGCCACTCTATGTCCAAAGCCACTGTCCAAAGCCACTGTCTAAAGTCACTGTCTAAAGCCACTCTATGTCCAAAGCCACTGTCCATAGCCACTGTCCAAAGCCACTGTCCAAAGCTACTCTATGTCCAAAGCCACTGTACAAAGCCACTGTCCAAAGCCACTCTCCAAAGCAATTCTATGTCCAAAGCCACTGTCCAAAGCCACTGTCCAAATCTACTGTTCAAAGCCACTCTATGTCCAAAGCCACTGTCCAAGACCACTGTCCAAAGCCACTGTCCAAAGCCACTGTCCAAAGCCACTCTATGTCCAAACCCACTGTCCAAAGCCACTCTCCAAAGCCACTGTCCAAATCCACTCTATGTCCAAAGCCACTGTCCAAAGCCACTCTATGTCCAAAGCCACTGTCCAAAGCCACTCTCCATAGCCACTGTCCTATACCACTCTATATCCAAAGCAACTGTCCAAAGCTACTCTCCAAAGCCACTGTCCTAAACTACTCTATGTCCAAAGCCACTGTCCAAAGCCACGCTCCAAAGCCACTGTCCAAAGCCACTGTATGTCCAAAGCCACTGTATGTCCAAAGCCACTGTCCAAAGCCACTGTATGTCCAAAGCCACCGTCTGTCCAAAGCCACTGTCCAAATCCACTGTATGTCCAAAGCCACTGTATGTCCAAAGCCACTGTCCAAAGCCACTGTATGTCCAAAGCCACTGTATGTCCAAAGCCACTATCCAAAGCCACTGTATGTCCAAAGCCACTGTATGTCTAAAGCCACTGTCTAAAGCCACTGTATGTCCAAAGCCACTGTCCAAAGCCACTGTATGTCCATAGCCACTTTATGTCCAAAGCCACTGTCCAAAGCTACTGTATGTCCAAAGCCACTGTATGTCCAAAGCCACTGTCCAAAGCCACTGTATGTCCAAAGCCACTCTATGTCCAAAGCGACTGTCCAAAGCCACTCTACAAAGCCACTGTCCAAAGCCACTGTCCAAAGCCACTGTCCAAAGCCACTGTCCAAAGCCACTCTATGTCCAAAGCCACTGACCAAAGCCACTGTCCAAAGCCACTGTCCACAGCCACTCTATGTCCAAAGCCACTGTCCAAAGCCACTGTCCAAAGCAACAGTCCAATGCCACTCTATGTCCAAAGCCACTGTCCAAAGCCACTGTCCAAAGCCACTGTCCAAAGCCACTGTCCAAAGCCACTCTATGTCCAAAGCCACTCTCCAAAGCCACTGTCCAAAGCCACTGTCCAAAGCCACTGTCCAAAGCCACTCTTATCCAAAGCCACTGTCCAAAGCCACTGTCCAAAGCCACTCTATGTCCAAAGCCACTCTATGTCCAAAGCGACTGTCCAAAGCCACTGTCCAAAGCCACTGTCCAAAGCCACTCTATGTCCAAAGCCACTGTCCAAAGCCACTCTATGTCCAAAGCCACTGTCCAAAGCCACTGTCCAAAGCCGCTGTCCAAAGCCACTCTATGTCCAAAGCCACTGTCCAAAGCCAATGTCCAAAGCCACTATCCAAATCCACTCTATGTCCAAAGCCACTGTCCAAAGCCACTGTCCAAAGCCACTGTCCAAAGCCACTCTATGTTCAAAGCCAACGTCCAAAGCCACTGTCCAAAGCCACTGTCCAAATCCACTCTATGTCCAAATCCACTGTCCAAAACCACTCTCCAAAGCCACTGTCCAAAGCCACTCTATGTCCAAAGCCACTGTCCAAAGCCACTCTCCAAAGCCACTGTCCAAAGCCACTCTATGTCCAAAGCCACTGTCCAAAGCCACTCTCCAAATCCACTGTCCAAAGGCACTCTATGTCCAAAGCCACTCTCCAAAGCCACTCTCCAATGCCACTGTCCAAAGCCACTCTATGTCCAAAGCCACTGTCCAAAGCCACTCTCCAAAGCCACTCTCCAAAGCCACTCTATGTCCAAAGTCACTGTCCAAAGCCACTGTCCAAAGCCACTGTCCAAAGCTACTCTATGTCCAAAGCCACTGTCCAAAGCCACTGTCCAAAGCCACTGTCCAAAGCCACTCTATGTCCAAAGCCACTGTCCAAAGCCACTGTCCAAAGCCACTATCCAAAGCCACTCTATGTCCAAAGCCACTGTCCAAAGCCATTGTCCAAAGCCACTCTATGTCCAAAATCACTGTCCAAAGCCACTGTCCAAAGCCACTCTCCAAAGCCACTCTATGTCCAAAGCCACTGTCCAAAGCCACTCTCCAAAGCCACTCTCCAAAGCCACTCTATTTCTAAAGCCACTGTCCAAAGCCACTGTCCAAAGCCACTGTCCAAAGCCATTTAATGTCCAAAGCCACTGTCCAAAGCCACTGTCCAAAGCCACTCTATGTCCAAAGCCACTGTCCAAAGCCACTGTCCAAAGCCACTGTCCACAGCCACTCTATGTCCAAAGCCACTGTCCAAAGCCACTGTCCAAAGCAACAGTCCAATGCCACTCTATGTCCAAAGCCACTGTCCAAAGCCACTGTCCAAAGCCACTGTCCAAAGCCACTGTCCAAAGCCACTCTATGTCCAAAGCCACTCTCCAAAGCCACTGTCCAAAGCCACTGTCCAAAGCCACTGTCCAAAGCCACTCTTATCCAAAGCCACTGTCCAAAGCCACTGTCCAAAGCCACTCTATGTCCAAAGCCACTCTATGTCCAAAGCGACTGTCCAAAGCCACTGTCCAAAGCCACTGTCCAAAGCCACTCTATGTCCAAAGCCACTGTCCAAAGCCACTCTATGTCCAAAGCCATTGTCCAAAGCCACTGTCCAAAGCCACTGTCCAAAGCCACTCTATGTCCAAAGCCACTGTCCAAAGCCAATGTCCAAAGCCACTATCCAAATCCACTCTATGTCCAAAGCCACTGTCCAAAGCCACTGTCCAAAGCCACAGTCCAAAGCCACTCTATGTCCAAAGCCAACGTCCAAAGCCACTGTCCAAAGCCACTGTCCAAATCCACTCTATGTCCAAAGCCACTGTCTAAAGCCACTGTCCAAAGCCACTGTCCAAAGCCACTCTATGTCCAAAGCCACTGTCCAAAGCTACTGTCCAAAGCCACTGTCCAAAGCCACTCTATGTCCAAATTCACTGTCCAAAACCACTCTCCAAAGCCACTGTCCAAAGCCACTCTATGTCCAAAGCCACTGTCCAAAGCCACTCTCCAAAGCCACTGACCAAAGCCACTCTATGTCCAAAGCCACTGTCCAAAGCCACTCTCCAAATCCACTGTCCAAAGCCACTCTATGTCCAAAGCCACTCTCCAAAGCCACTCTCCAAAGCCACTGTCCAAAGCTACTCTATGTCCAAAGCCACTGTCCAAAGCCACTCTCCAAAGCCACTCTCCAAAGCCACTCTATGTCCAAAGCCACTGTCCAAAGCCACTGTCCAAAGCCACTGTCCAAAGCCACTCTATGTCCAAAGCCACTGTCCAAAGCCACTGTCCAAAGCCATTCTCCAAAGCCACTCTATGTCCAAAGCCACTGTCCAAAGCCACTGTCCAAAGCCACTGTCCAAAGCCACTCTATGTCCAAAGCCACTGTCCAAAGCCACTGTCCAAAGCCACTGTCCTAAGCCACTCTATGTCCAAAATCACTGTCCAAAGCCACTGTCCAAAGCCACTCTCCAAAGCCACTCTATGTCCAAAGCCACTGTCCAAAGCCACTCTCCAAAGCCACTCTCCAAAGCCACTCTATTTCTAAAGCCACTGTCCAAAGCCACTGTCCAAAGCCACTGTCCAAAGCCATTTTATGTCCAAAGCCACTGTCCAAAGCCACTGTCCAAAGCCACTTTCCAAAGCCACTCTATGTCCAAAGCCACTGTCCAAAGCCAGTCTCCAAAGCCACAGTCCAAAGACACTCTATGTCCAAAATCACTGTCCAAAGCCACTGTCCAAAGTCACTGTCTAAAGCCACTCTATGTCCAAAGCCACTGTCCATAGCCACTGTCCAAAGCCACTGTCCAAAGTCACTCTATGTCCAAAGCCACTGTACAAAGCCACTGTCCAAAGCCACTCACCAAAGCAATTCTATGTCCAAAGCCACTGTCCAAAGCCACTGTCCAAATCTACTGTTCAAAGCCACTCTATGTCCAAAGCCACTGTCCAAAGCCACTGTCCTAAGCCACTGTCCAAAGCCACTGTCCAAAGCCACTCTATGTCCAAAGCCACTGTCCAAAGCCACTGTCCAAAGCCACTGTCCAAAGCCACTCTATGTCCAAAGCCACAGTCCAAAGCCACTCTCCAAAGCCACTGTCCTAAACCACTCTATGTCCAAAGCAACTGTCCAAAGCTACTCTCCAAAGCCACTGTCCTAAACTACTCTATGTCCAAAGCTACTGTCCAAATCCACTCTCCAAAGCCACTGTCCAAAGCCACTGTATGTCCAAAGCCACTGTATGTCCAAAGCCACAGTCCAAAGCCAATGTATGTCCAAAGCCACTGTATGTCCAAAACCACTGTCCAAAGCCACTGTATGTCCAAAGCCACTGTATGTCCAAAGCCACTGTCCAAAGCCACTGTATGTCCAAAGACACTGTATGTCCAAAGCCACTATCCATAGCCACTGTATGTCCAAAGCAACTGTATGTCTAAAGCCACTGTCTATAGCCACTGTATGTCCAAAGCCACTGTCCAAAGCCACTGTATGTCCAAATCCACTGTATGTCCAAAGCCACTGTCCAAAGCCACTGTATGTCCAAAGCCACTGTATGTCCAAAGCCACTGTCCAAAGCCTCTGTATGTCCAAAGCCACTCTATGTCCAAAGCCACTGTCCAAAGCCACTCTACAAAGCCACTGTCCAAAGCCACTGTCCAAAGCCACTGTCCAAAGCCACTCTATGTCCAAACCCACTGTCCAAAGGTACTGTCCAAAGCCACTGTCCACAGCCACTCTATGTCCAAAGCCACTGTCCAAAGCCACTGTCCAAAGCAACAGTCCAATGCCACTCTATGTCCAAAGCCACTGTCCAAAGCCACTTTCCAAAGCCACTTTCCAAAGCCACTGTCCAAAGCCACTCTATGTCCAAAGCCACTGTCCAAAGCCACTGTCCAAAGCCACTGTCCAAAGCCACTCTTATCCAAAGCCACTGTCCAAAGCCACTGTCCAAAGCAACTCTATGTCCAAAGCCACTCTATGTCCAAAGCGACTGTCCAAAGCCACTGTCCAAAGCCACTGTCCAAAGCCACTCTATGTCCAAAGTAACTGTCCAAAGCCACTCTATGTCCAAAGCCACTCTATGTCCAAAGCCACTGTCCAAAGCCACTGTCCAAAGCCACTGTCCAAAGCCACTCTATGTCCTAAGCCACTGTCCAAAGCCACTGTCCAAAGCCACAGTCCAAAGCCACTCTATGTCCAAAGCCAACGTCCAAAGCCACTGTCCAAAGCCACTGTCCAAATCCACTCTATGTCCAAAGCCACTGTCTAAAGCCACTGTCCAAAGCCACTGTCCAAAGCCACTCTATGTCCAAAGCCACTGTCCAAAGCTACTGTCCAAAGCCACTGTCCAAAGCCACTCTATGTCCAAATTCACTGTCCAAAACCACTCTCCAAAGCCACTGTCCAAAGCCACTCTATGTCCAAAGCCACTGTCCAAAGCCACTCTCCAAAGCCACTGACCAAAGCCACTCTATGTCCAAAGCCACTGTCCAAAGCCACTCTCCAAATCCACTGTCCAAAGCCACTCTATGTCCAAAGCCACTCTCCAAAGCCACTCTCCAAAGCCACTGTCCAAAGCTACTCTATGTCCAAAGCCACTGTCCAAAGCCACTCTCCAAAGCCACTCTCCAAAGCCACTCTATGTCCAAAGCCACTGTCCAAAGCCACTGTCCAAAGCCACTGTCCAAAGCCACTCTATGTCCAAAGCCACTGTCCAAAGCCACTGTCCAAAGCCATTCTCCAAAGCCACTCTATGTCCAAAGCCACTGTCCAAAGCCACTGTCCAAAGCCACTGTCCAAAGCCACTCTATGTCCAAAGCCACTGTCCAAAGCCACTGTCCAAAGCCACTGTCCTAAGCCACTCTATGTCCAAAATCACTGTCCAAAGCCACTGTCCAAAGCCACTCTCCAAAGCCACTCTATGTCCAAAGCCACTGTCCAAAGCCACTCTCCAAAGCCACTCTCCAAAGCCACTCTATTTCTAAAGCCACTGTCCAAAGCCACTGTCCAAAGCCACTGTCCAAAGCCATTTTATGTCCAAAGCCACTGTCCAAAGCCACTGTCCAAAGCCACTTTCCAAAGCCACTCTATGTCCAAAGCCACTGTCCAAAGCCAGTCTCCAAAGCCACAGTCCAAAGACACTCTATGTCCAAAATCACTGTCCAAAGCCACTGTCCAAAGTCACTGTCTAAAGCCACTCTATGTCCAAAGCCACTGTCCATAGCCACTGTCCAAAGCCACTGTCCAAAGTCACTCTATGTCCAAAGCCACTGTACAAAGCCACTGTCCAAAGCCACTCACCAAAGCAATTCTATGTCCAAAGCCACTGTCCAAAGCCACTGTCCAAATCTACTGTTCAAAGCCACTCTATGTCCAAAGCCACTGTCCAAAGCCACTGTCCTAAGCCACTGTCCAAAGCCACTGTCCAAAGCCACTCTATGTCCAAAGCCACTGTCCAAAGCCACTGTCCAAAGCCACTGTCCAAAGCCACTCTATGTCCAAAGCCACAGTCCAAAGCCACTCTCCAAAGCCACTGTCCTAAACCACTCTATGTCCAAAGCAACTGTCCAAAGCTACTCTCCAAAGCCACTGTCCTAAACTACTCTATGTCCAAAGCTACTGTCCAAATCCACTCTCCAAAGCCACTGTCCAAAGCCACTGTATGTCCAAAGCCACTGTATGTCCAAAGCCACAGTCCAAAGCCAATGTATGTCCAAAGCCACTGTATGTCCAAAACCACTGTCCAAAGCCACTGTATGTCCAAAGCCACTGTATGTCCAAAGCCACTGTCCAAAGCCACTGTATGTCCAAAGACACTGTATGTCCAAAGCCACTATCCATAGCCACTGTATGTCCAAAGCAACTGTATGTCTAAAGCCACTGTCTATAGCCACTGTATGTCCAAAGCCACTGTCCAAAGCCACTGTATGTCCAAATCCACTGTATGTCCAAAGCCACTGTCCAAAGCCACTGTATGTCCAAAGCCACTGTATGTCCAAAGCCACTGTCCAAAGCCTCTGTATGTCCAAAGCCACTCTATGTCCAAAGCCACTGTCCAAAGCCACTCTACAAAGCCACTGTCCAAAGCCACTGTCCAAAGCCACTGTCCAAAGCCACTCTATGTCCAAACCCACTGTCCAAAGGTACTGTCCAAAGCCACTGTCCACAGCCACTCTATGTCCAAAGCCACTGTCCAAAGCCACTGTCCAAAGCAACAGTCCAATGCCACTCTATGTCCAAAGCCACTGTCCAAAGCCACTTTCCAAAGCCACTTTCCAAAGCCACTGTCCAAAGCCACTCTATGTCCAAAGCCACTGTCCAAAGCCACTGTCCAAAGCCACTGTCCAAAGCCACTCTTATCCAAAGCCACTGTCCAAAGCCACTGTCCAAAGCAACTCTATGTCCAAAGCCACTCTATGTCCAAAGCGACTGTCCAAAGCCACTGTCCAAAGCCACTGTCCAAAGCCACTCTATGTCCAAAGTAACTGTCCAAAGCCACTCTATGTCCAAAGCCACTCTATGTCCAAAGCCACTGTCCAAAGCCACTGTCCAAAGCCACTGTCCAAAGCCACTCTATGTCCTAAGCCACTGTCCAAAGCCAATGTCCAAAGCCACTATCCAAATCCACTCTATGGCCAAAGCCACTGTCCAAAGCCACTGTCCAAAGCCACTGTCCAAAGCCACTCTATGTCCAAAGCCACTGTCCAAAGCCACTGTCCAAAGCCACTGTCCAAATCCACTCTATGTCCAAAGCCACCGTCCAAAGCCACTGTCTAAAGCCACTGTCCAAAGCCACTCTATGTCCAAAGCCACTGTCCAAAGCTAATGTCCAAAGCCACTGTCCAAAGCCACTCTATGTCCAAAGCCACTGTCCAAAGCCACTCTCCAAAGCCACTGTCCAAAGCCACTCTATGTCCAAAGCCACTGTCCAAAGCCACTCTCCAAAGTCACTGTCCAAAGCCACTCTATGTCCAAAGCCACTGTCCAAAGCCACTGTCCAAAGCCACTGTCCAAAGCCACTCTATGTCCAAAGCCACTGTCCAAAGCCACTGTCCAAAGCCACTCTCCAAAACCACTCTATGTCCAAAGCCACTGTCCAAAGCCACTCTCCAAAGCCTCTCTCCAAAGCCACTCTATTTCCAAAGCCACTGTCCAAAGCCACTCTCCAAAGCCACTCTACAAAGCCACTCTATATCCAAAGCCACTGTCCAAAGCCACTCTCCAAAGCCACTGTACAAAGCCACTGTCCAAAGCCACTCTATGTCCAAAGCCACAGTCCAAAGCCACTCTCCAAAGCCACTGTCCTAAACCACTCTATGTCCAAAGCAATTGTCCAAAGCTACTCTCCAAAGCCACTGTCCTAAACTACTCTATGTCCAAAGCCACTGTCCAAATCCACTCTCCAAAGCCACTGTCCAAAGCCACTGTATGTCCAAAGCCACTGTATGTCCAAAGCCACTGTCCAAAGCCACTGTATGTCCAAAGCCACTGTATGTCCAAAATCACTGTCCAAAGCCACTGTATGTCCAAAGCCACTGTATGTCCAAAGCCACTGTCCAAAGCCACTGTATGTCCAAAGACACTGTATGTCCAAAGCCACTATCCATAGCCACTGTATGTCCAAAGCAACTGTATGTCTAAAGCCACTGTCTAAAGCCACTGTATGTCCAAAGCCACTGTCCAAAGCCACTGTATGTCCAAAGCCACTGTATGTCCAAAGCCACTGTCCAAAGCTACTGTATGTCCAAAGCCACTGTATGTCCAAAGCCACTGTCCAAAGCCACTGTATGTCCAAAGCCACTCAATGTCCAAAGCCACTGTCCAAAGCCACTCTACAAAGCCACTGTCCAAAGCCACTGTCCAAAGCCACTGTCCAAAGCCACTCTATGTCCAAACCCACTGTCCAAAGCCACTGTCCAAAGCCACTGTCCACAGCCACTCTATGTCCAAAGCCACTGTCCAAAGCCACTCTCCAAAGCCACTCTCCAAAGCCACTCTATGTCCAAAGCCACTGTCCAAAGCCACTCTATGTCCAAAATCACTGTCCAAAGCCACTGTCCAAAGCCACTCTACGTCCAAAGCCACTGTCCAAAGCCACTGTCCAAAGCCACTGTCCAAAGCCACTCTTATCCAAAGCCACTGTCCAAAGCCACTGTCCAAAGCAACTCTATGTCCAAAGCCACTCTATGTCCAAAGCGACTGTCAAAAGCCACTGTCCAAAGCCACTATCTAAAGCCACTCTATGTCCAAAGCCACTGTCTAAAGCCACTCTCCAAAGCCACTGTCCAAAGCTACTCTATGTCCAAAGCCACTGTCCAAAGCCACTCTCCAAATCCACTGTCCAAAGCCACTCTATCTCCAAAGCCACTCTCCAAAGCCACTCTCCAAAGCCACTGTCCAAAGCCACTCTATGTCCAAAGCCACTGTCCAAAGCCACTCTCCAAAGTCACTGTCCAAAGCCACTCTATGTCCAAAGCCACTGTCCAAAGCCACTGTCCAAAGCCACTGTCCAAAGCCACTCTATGTCCAAAGCCACTGTCCAAAGCCACTGTCCAAAGCCACTGTCCAAAGCCACTCTATGTCCAAAATCACTGTCCAAAGCCACTGTCCAAAGCCACTCTCCAAAACCACTCTATGTCCAAAGCCACTGTCCAAAACCACTCTCCAAAGCCTCTCTCCAAAGCCACTCTATTTCCAAAGCCACTGTCCAAAGCCACTCTCCAAAGCCACTCTACAAAGCCACTCTATGTCCAAAGCCACTGTCCAAAGCCACTCTCCAAAGCCACTTTCCAAAGCCACTTTATGTCCAAAGCCCTGTCCAAAGCCACTCTCCAAAGCCACTGTCCAAAGCCACTCTATGTCCAAAGCCACTGTCCAAAGCCACTCTCCAAAGCCACTCTCCAAAGCCACTCTATGTCCAAAGCCACTGTCCAAAGCCACTCTCCAAATCCACTGTCCAAAGCCACTCTATGTCCAAAGCCACTGTCCAAAGCCACTGTCCAAAGCCACTGTCCAAAGCCACTCTATGTCCAAAATCACTGTCCAAAGCCACTGTCCAAAGCCACTCTCCAAAGCCACTCTCCAAAGCCACTCTCCAAAGCCACTCTATTTCCAAAGCCACTGTCCAAAGCCACTGTCCAAAGCCACTGTCCAAAGCCATTCTATGTCTAAAGCCACTGTCCAAAGCCACTGTCCAAAGCCACTTTCCAAAGCCACTCTATGTCCAAAGCCACTGTCCAAAGCCAGTCTCCAAAGCCACTCTACAAAGCCACTCTATGTCCAAAATCACTGTCTAAAGCCACTGTCCAAAGTCACTGTCTAAAGCCACTCTATGTCCAAAGCCACTGTCCATAGCCACTGTCCAAAGCCACTCTATGTCCAAAGCCACTGTCCATAGCCACTGTCCAAAGCCACTGTCCAAAGCCACTCTATGTCCAAAGCCACTGTCCAAAGCCACTGTCCAAATCTACTGTTCAAAGCCACTCTATGTCCAAAGCCACTGTCCAAAGCCACTGTCCTAAAACACTGTCCAAAGCCACTGTCCAAAGCCACTCTATGTCCAATGCCACTGTTCAAAGCCACTGTCCAAAGCCACTGTCCAAAGCCACTCTATGTCCAAAGCCACAGTCCAAAGCAACTCTCCAAAGCCACTGTCCTAAACCACTCTATGTCCAAAGCAACTGTCCAAAGCTACTCTCCAAAGCCACTGTCCTAAACTACTCTATGTCCAAAGCCACTGTCCAAAGCCACTCTCCAAAGCCACTGTCCAAACCACTGTACGTCCAAAGCAACTGTATGTCCAAAGCCACTGTCCAAAGCCACTGTATGTCCAAAGCCACTGTATGTCCAAAAGTCACTGTCCAAAGCCACTGTATGTCCAAAGCCACTGTATGTCCAAAGCCACTGTCCAAAGCCACTGTATGTCCAAAGCCACTGTATGTCCAAAGCCACTATCCAAAGCCACTGTATGTCCAAAGCAACTGTATGTCTAAAGCCACTGTCTAAAGCCACTGTATGTCCAAAGCCACTGTCCAAAGCCACTGTGTCCAAAGCCACTGTATGTCCAAAGCCACTGTCCAAAGCCACTGTATGTATAAAGCCACTGTATGTCCAAAGCCACTGTCCAAAGCCACTGTATGTCCAAAGCCACTCTATGTCCAAAGCCACTGTCCAAAGCCACTCTACAAAGCAACTGTCCAAAGCCACTGTCCAAAGCCACTGTCCAAAGCCACTCTATGTCCAAACCCACTGTCCAAAGCCACTGTCCAAAGCCACTGTCCACAGCCACTCTATGTCCAAAGCCACTATCCAAAGCCACTGTCCAAAGCAACAGTCCAATGCCACTCTATGTCCAAAGCCACTGTCCAAAGCCACTCTCCAAAGCCACTGTCCAAAGCCACTGTCCAAAGCCACTCTATGTCCAAAGCCACTGTCCAAAGCCACTGTCCAAAACAACTGTCCAAAGCCACTCTTATCCAAAGCCACTGTCCAAAGCCACTGTCCAAAGCCACTCTATGTCCAAAGCGACTGTCCAAAGCCACTGTCCAAAGCCACTGTCCAAAGCCACTCTATGTCCAAAGTCACTGTCCAAAGTCACTCTATGTCCAAAGCCACTGTCGAAAGCCACTGTCCAAAGCCACTGTCCAAAGCCACTCTATGTCCTAAGCCACTGTCCAAAGCCAATGTCCAAAACCACTATCCAAATCCACTCTATGTCCAAAGCCACTGTCCAAAGCCACTGTCCAAAGCCACTGTCCAAAGCCACTCTATGTCCAAAGCCACTGTTCAAAGCCACTGTCCAAAGCCACTGTCCAAATCCACTCTATGTCCAAAGCCACTGTCCAAAGCCACTGTCCAAAGCCACTGTCCAAAGCCACTCTATGTCCAAAGCCACTGTCCAAAGCCACTCTATGTCCAAAGCCACTGTCCAAAGCCACTGTCCAAAGCCACTGTCCAAAGCCACTCTATGTCCAAAGCCACTGTCCAAAGCCACTGTCCAAAGCCACTGTCCAAATCCACTCTATGTCCAAAGCCACTGTCCAAAGCCACTGTCCAAAGCCACTGTCCAAAGCCACTCTATGTCCAAAGCCACTGTCCAAAGCCACTGTCCAAAGCCACTGTCCAAATCCACTCTATGTCCAAAGCCACTGTCTAAAGTCACTGTCCAAAGCCACTGTCCAAAGCCACTCTATGTCCAAAGCTACTGTCCAAAGCTACTGTCCAAAGCCACTGTCCAAAGCCACTCTATGTCCAAATCCACTGTCCAAAACCACTCTCCAAAGCCACTGTCCAAAGCCACTCTAAGACCAAAGCCACTGTCCATAGCCACTCTCCAAAGCCACTGTCCAAAGCCACTCTATGTCCAAAGCCACTGTCCAAAGCCACTCTCCAAATCCACTGTCTAAAGCCACTCTATGTCCAAAGCCACTCTCCAAAGCCACTCTCCAAAGCCACTGTCCAAAGCCACTCTATGTCCAAAGCCACTCTCCAAAGCCACTCTATGTCCAAAGCCACTGTCCAAAGCCACTGTCCAAAGCCACTGTCCAAAGCCACTCTATGTCCAAAGCCACTGTCCAAAGCCACTGTCCAAAGCCACTCTCCAAAGCCACTCTATGTCCAAAGCCACTGTCCAAAGCCACTGTCCAAAGCCACTGTCCAAAACCACCCTATGTCCAAAGCCACTGTCCAAAGCCACTGTCCAAAGCCACTGTCCAAAGCCACTCTATGTCCAAAATCACTGTCCAAAGCCTCTGTCCAAAGCCACTCTCCAAAGCCACTCTATGTCCAAAGCCACTGTCCAAAGCCACTCTCCAAAGTCACTCTCCAAAGCCACTCTATTTCTAAAGTCACTGTCCAAAGCCACTGTCCAAAGCCACTGTCCAAAGCCATTCTATGTCCAAAGCCACTGTCAAAGCCACTGTCCAAAGCCACTTTCCAAAGCCACTCTATGTCCAAAGCCACTGTCCAAAGCCACTTTCCAAAGCCACTGTCCAAAGCCACTCTATGTCCAAAGCCACTGTCCTAAGCCACTGTCCAAAGCCACTGTCCAAAGCCACTTTTATCCAAAGCCAATGTCCAAAGCCACTGTCCAAAGCCACTCTATGTCCAAAGCCACTCTATGTCCAAAGCGAATGTCCAAATCCACTGTCCAAAGCCACTGTCCAAAGCCACTCTATGTCCAAAGTCACTGTCCAAAGCCACTCTATGTCCAAAGCTACTGTCCAAAGCCACTGTCCAAAGCCACTGTCCAAAGCCACTCTATGTCCTAAGCCACTGTCCAAATCCACTCTATGTCCAAAGCCACTGTCCAAAGCCACTGTCCAAAGCCACTGTCCAAAGCCACTCTATGTCCAAAGCCACTGTCCAAAGCCACTGTCCAAAGCCACTGTCCAAATCCACTCTATGTCCAAAGCCACTGTCCAAAGCCACTGTCCAAAGTCACTGTCAAAAGCCACTCTATGTCCAAAGCCACTGTCCAAAGCTACTGTCCATAGCCTCTGTCCAAAGCCACTCTATGTCCAAAGCCACAGTCCAAAGCCACTCTCCAAAGCCACTGTCCAATGCCACTCTATGTCCAAAGCCACTGTCTAAAGCCACTCTCCAAAGCCACTGTCCAAAGCCACTCTATGTCCAAAACAACTGTCCAAAGCCACTCTCCAAATCCACTGTCCAAAGCCACTCTATCTCCAAAGCCACTCTCCAAAGCCACTCTCCAAAGCCACTGTCCAAAGCCACTCTCCAAAACCACTCTATGTCCAAAGCCACTGTCCAAAGCCACTCTCCAAAGCCTCTCTCCAAAGCCACTCTATTTCCAAAGCCAATGTCCAAAACCACTCTCCAAAGCCACTCTACAAAGCCACTCTATGTCCAAAGCCACTGTCCAAAGCCACTCTCCAAAGCCACTGTCCAAAGCCACTGTCCAAAGCCACTCTATGTCCAAAGCCACAGTCCAAAGCCACTCTCCAAAGCCACTGTCCTAAACCACTCTATGTCCAAAGCAACTGTCCAAAGCTACTCTCCAAAGCCACTGTCCTAAACTACTCTATGTCCAAAGCCACTGTCCAAATCCACTCTCCAAAGCCACTGTCCAAAGCCACTGTATGTCCAAAGCCACTGTATGTCCAAAGCCACTGTCCAAAGCCACTGTATGTCCAAAGCCACTGTATGTCCAAAGCCACTGTATGTCCAAAGCCACTGTCCAAAGCCACTGTATGTCCAAAGACACTGTATGTCCAAAGCCACTATCCAAAGCCACTGTATGTCCAAAGCAACTGTATGTCTAAAGCCACTGTCTAAAGCCACTGTATGTCCAAAGCCACTGTCCAAAGCCACTGTATGTCCAAAGCCACTGTATGTCCAAAGCCACTGTCCAAAGCCAATGTATGTCCAAAGCCACTGTATGTCCAAAGCCACTGTCCAAAGCCACTGTATGTCCAAAGCCACTCTATGTCCAAAGCCACTGTCCAAAGCCACTCTACAAAGCCACTGTCCAAAGCCACTGTCCAAAGCCACTGTCCAAAGCCACTCTATGTCCAAACCCACTGTCCAAAGCCACTGTCCAAAGCCACTGTCCAAAGCCACTGTCCAAAGCAACAGTCCAATGCCACTCTATGTCCAAAGCCACTGTCCAAAGCCACTGTCCAAAGCCACTTTCCAAAGCCACTGTCCAAAGCCACTCTATGTCCAAAGCCACTGTCCAAAGCCACTGTCCAAAGCCACTGTCCAAAGCCACTCTTATCCAAAGCCACTGTCCAAAGCCACTGTCCAAAGCCACTCTTATCCAAAGCCACTGTCCAAAGCCACTGTCCAAAGCAACTCTATGTCCAAAGCCACTCTACGTCCAAAGCGACTGTCCAAAGCCACTGTCCAAAGCCACTGTCCAAAGCCACTCTATGTCCAAAGTAACTGTCCACTGCCACTCTATGTCCAAAGCCACTGTCCAAAGCCACTGTCCAAAGCCACTGTCCAAAGCCACTCTATGTCCTAAGCCACTGTCCAAAGCCAATGTCCAAAGCCACTATCCAAATCCACTCTATGTCCAAAGCCACTGTCCAAAGCCACTGTCCAAAGCCACTGTCCAAAGCCACTCTATGTCCAAAGCCACTGTCCAAAGCCACTGTCCAAAGCCACTGTCCAAAGCCACTGTCCAAATCCACTCTATGTCCAAAGCCACTGTCCAAAGCCACTGTCTAAAGCCACTGTCCAAAGCCACTCTATCTCCAAAGCCACTGTCCAAAGCTACTGTCCAAAGCCACTGTCCAAAGCCACTCTATGTCCAAATCCACTGTCCAAAGCCACTCTCCAAAGCCACTGTCCAAAGCCACTCTATGTCCAAAGCCACTGTCTAAAGCCACTCTCCAAAGCCACTGTCCAAAGCCACTCTATGTCCAAAGCCACTGTCCAAAGCCACTCTCCAAATCCACTGTCCAAAGCCACTCTATCTCCAAAGCCACTCTCCATAGCCACTCTCCAAAGCCACTGTCCAAAGCTACTCTATGTCCAAAGCCACTGTCCAAAGCCACTCTCCAAAGCCACTGTCCAAAGCCACTCTATGTCCAAAGCCACTGTCCATAGCCACTCTCCAAAGCCACTGTCCAAAGCCACTCTATGTCCAAAGCCACTGTCCAAAGCCACTGTCCAAAGCCACTGTCCAAAGCCACTCTATGTCCAAAACCACTGTCCAAAGCCACTGTCCAAAGCCACTCTCCAAAACCACTCTATGTCCAAAGCCACTGTCCAAAGCCACTCTCCAAAGCCTCTCTCTAAAGCCACTCTATTTCCAAAGCGACTGTCCAAAGCCACTCTCCAAAGCCACTCTACAAAGCCACTCTATGTCCAAAGCCACTGTCCAAAGCCACTCTCCAAAGCCACTGTCCAAAGCCACTTTATGTCCAAAGCCACTGTCCAAAGCCACTCTCCAAAGCCACTGTCCAAAGCCACTCTATGTCCAAAGCCACTGTCCAAAGCCACTCTCCAAAGCCACTCCCCAAAGCCACTCTATGTCCAAAGCCACTGTCCAAAGCCACTGTCCAAAGACACTGTCCAAAGCCACTCTATGTCCAAAGCCACTGTCCAAAGCCACTCTCCAAAGCCACTGTCCAAAGCCACTCTATGTCCAAAATCACTGTCCAAAGCCACTGTCCAAAGCCACTCTCCAAAGCCACTCTCCAAAGCCACTCTCCAAAGCCACTCTATTTCCAAAGCCACTGTCCAAAGCCACTGTCCAAAGCCACTGTCCAAAGCCATTCTATGTCCAAAGCCACTGTCCAAAGCCACTGTCCAAAGCCACTTTCCAAAGCCACTCTATGTCCAAAGCCACTGTCCAAAGCCAGTCTCCAAAGCCACTCTACAAAGCCACTCTATGTCCAAAATTACTGTCTAAAGCCACTGTCCAAAGTCACTGTCTAAAGCCACTCTATGTCCAAAGCCACTGTCCATAGCCACTGTCCAAAGCCACTGTCCAAAGCCACTCTATGTCCAAAGCCACTGTACAAAGCCACTGTCCAAAGCCACTCTCCAAAGCAATTCTATGTCCAAAGCCACTGTCCAAAGCCACTGTCCAAATCTACTGTTCAAAGCCACTCTATGTCCAAAGCCACTGTCCAAAGCCACTGTCCTAAAACACTGTCCAAAGCCACTGTCCAAAGCCACTCTATGTCCAAAGCCACTGTTCAAAGCCACTGTCCAAAGCCACTGTCCAAAGCCACTCTATGTCCAAAGCCACAGTCCAAAGCAACTCTCCAAAGCCACTGTCCTAAACTACTCTATGTCCAAAGCCACTGTCCAAAGCCACTCTCCAAAGCCACTGTCCAAAGCCACTCTATGTCCAAAGCCACTGTCCAAAGCCACTCTCCAAAGCCACTCCCCAAAGCCACTCTATGTCCAAAGCCACTGTCCAAAGCCACTGTCCAAAGACACTGTCCAAAGCCACTCTATGTCCAAAGCCACTGTCCAAAGCCACTGTCCAAAGCCACTGTCCAAAGCCACTCTATGTCCAAAATCACTGTCCAAAGCCACTGTCCAAAGCCACTCTCCAAAGCCACTCTCCAAAGCCACTCTCCAAAGCCACTCTATTTCCAAAGCCACTGTCCAAAGCCACTGTCCAAAGCCACTGTCCAAAGCCATTCTATGTCCAAAGCCACTGTCCAAAGCCACTGTCCAAAGCCACTTTCCAAAGCCACTCTATGTCCAAAGCCACTGTCCAAAGCCAGTCTCCAAAGCCACTCTACAAAGCCACTCTATGTCCAAAATCACTGTCTAAAGCCACTGTCCAAAGTCACTGTCTAAAGCCACTCTATGTCCAAAGCCACTGTCCATAGCCACTGTCCAAAACCACTGTCCAAAGCCACTCTATGTCCAAAGCCACTGTACAAAGCCACTGTCCAAAGCCACTCTCCAAAGCAATTCTATGTCCAAAGCCACTGTCCAAAGCCACTGTCCAAATCTACTGTTCAAAGCCACTCTATGTCCAAAGCCACTGTCCAAAGCCACTGTCCTAAAACACTGTCCAAAGCCACTGTCCAAAGCCACTCTATGTCCAAAGCCACTGTTCAAAGCCACTGTCCAAAGCCACTGTCCAAAGCCACTCTATGTCCAAAGCCACAGTCCAAAGCAACTCTCCAAAGCCACTGTCCTAAACCACTCTATGTCCAAAGCAACTGTCCAAAGCTACTCTCCAAAGCCACTGTCCTAAACTACTCTATGTCCAAAGCCACTGTCCAAAGCCACTCTCCAAAGCCACTGTCCAAAGCCACTGTATGTCCAAAGCAACTGTATGTCCAAAGCCACTGTCCAAAGCCACTGTATGTCCAAAGCCACTGTATGTCCAAAAGTCACTGTCCAAAGCCACTGTATGTCCAAAGCCACTGTATGTCCAAAGCCACTGTCCAAAGCCACTGTATGTCCAAAGCCACTGTATGTCCAAAGCCACTATCCAAAGCCACTCTATGTCCAAAGCAACTGTATGTCTAAAGCCACTGTCTAATGCCACTATATGTCCAAAGCCACTGTCCAAAGCCACTGTATGTCCAAAGCCACTGTATGTCCAAAGCCACTGTCCAAAGCCACTGTATGTCCAAACCCACTGTCCAAAGCCACTGTCCAAAGCCACTGTCCACAGCCACTCTATGTCCAAAGCCACTATCCAAAGCCACTGTCCAAAGCAACAGTCCAATGCCACTCTATGTCCAAAGCCACTGTCCAAAGCCACTCTCCAAAGCCACTGTCCAAAGCCACTGTCCAAAGCCACTCTATGTCCAAAGCCACTGTCCAAAGCCACTGTCCAAAACAACTGTCCAAAGCCACTCTTATCCAAAGCCACTGTCCAAAGCCACTGTCCAAAGCCACTCTATGTCCAAAGCGACTGTCCAAAGCCACTGTCCAAAGCCACTGTCCAAAGCCACTCTATGTCCAAAGTCACTGTCCAAAGTCACTCTATGTCCAAAGCCACTGTCGAAAGCCACTGTCCAAAGCCACTGTCCAAAGCCACTCTATGTCCTAAGCCACTGTCCAAAGCCAATGTCCAAAACCACTATCCAAATCCACTCTATGTCCAAAGCCACTGTCCAAAGCCACTGTCCAAAGCCACTGTCCAAAGCCACTCTATGTCCAAAGCCACTGTTCAAAGCCACTGTCCAAAGCCACTGTCCAAATCCACTCTATGTCCAAAGCCACTGTCCAAAGCCACTGTCCAAAGCCACTGTCCAAAGCCACTCTATGTCCAAAGCCACTGTCCAAAGCCACTCTATGTCCAAAGCCACTGTCCAAAGCCACTGTCCAAAGCCACTGTCCAAAGCCACTCTATGTCCAAAGCCACTGTCCAAAGCCACTGTCCAAAGCCACTGTCCAAATCCACTCTATGTCCAAAGCCACTGTCCAAAGCCACTGTCCAAAGCCACTGTCCAAAGCCACTCTATGTCCAAAGCCACTGTCCAAAGCCACTGTCCAAAGCCACTGTCCAAATCCACTCTATGTCCAAAGCCACTGTCTAAAGTCACTGTCCAAAGCCACTGTCCAAAGCCACTCTATGTCCAAAGCTACTGTCCAAAGCTACTGTCCAAAGCCACTGTCCAAAGCCACTCTATGTCCAAATCCACTGTCCAAAACCACTCTCCAAAGCCACTGTCCAAAGCCACTCTAAGACCAAAGCCACTGTCCATAGCCACTCTCCAAAGCCACTGTCCAAAGCCACTCTATGTCCAAAGCCACTGTCCAAAGCCGCTCTCCAAATCCACTGTCTAAAGCCACTCTATGTCCAAAGCCACTCTCCAAAGCCACTCTCCAAAGCCACTGTCCAAAGCCACTCTATGTCCAAAGCCACTCTCCAAAGCCACTCTATGTCCAAAGCCACTGTCCAAAGCCACTGTCCAAAGCCACTGTCCAAAGCCACTCTATGTCCAAAGCCACTGTCCAAAGCCACTGTCCAAAGCCACTCTCCAAAGCCACTCTATGTCCAAAGCCACTGTCCAAAGCCACTGTCCAAAGCCACTGTCCAAAACCACCCTATGTCCAAAGCCACTGTCCAAAGCCACTGTCCAAAGCCACTGTCCAAAGCCACTCTATGTCCAAAATCACTGTCCAAAGCCTCTGTCCAAAGCCACTCTCCAAAGCCACTCTATGTCCAAAGCCACTGTCCAAAGCCACTCTCCAAAGTCACTCTCCAAAGCCACTCTATTTCTAAAGTCACTGTCCAAAGCCACTGTCCAAAGCCACTGTCCAAAGCCATTCTATGTCCAAAGCCACTGTCAAAGCCACTGTCCAAAGCCACTTTCCAAAGCCACTCTATGTCCAAAGCCACTGTCCAAAGCCACTTTCCAAAGCCACTGTCCAAAGCCACTCTATGTCCAAAGCCACTGTCCTAAGCCACTGTCCAAAGCCACTGTCCAAAGCCACTTTTATCCAAAGCCAATGTCCAAAGCCACTGTCCAAAGCCACTCTATGTCCAAAGCCACTCTATGTCCAAAGCGAATGTCCAAATCCACTGTCCAAAGCCACTGTCCAAAGCCACTCTATGTCCAAAGTCACTGTCCAAAGCCACTCTATGTCCAAAGCTACTGTCCAAAGCCACTGTCCAAAGCCACTGTCCAAAGCCACTCTATGTCCTAAGCCACTGTCCAAATCCACTCTATGTCCAAAGCCACTGTCCAAAGCCACTGTCCAAAGCCACTGTCCAAAGCCACTCTATGTCCAAAGCCACTGTCCAAAGCCACTGTCCAAAGCCACTGTCCAAATCCACTCTATGTCCAAAGCCACTGTCCAAAGCCACTGTCCAAAGTCACTGTCAAAAGCCACTCTATGTCCAAAGCCACTGTCCAAAGCTACTGTCCATAGCCTCTGTCCAAAGCCACTCTATGTCCAAAGCCACAGTCCAAAGCCACTCTCCAAAGCCACTGTCCAATGCCACTCTATGTCCAAAGCCACTGTCTAAAGCCACTCTCCAAAGCCACTGTCCAAAGCCACTCTATGTCCAAAACAACTGTCCAAAGCCACTCTCCAAATCCACTGTCCAAAGCCACTCTATCTCCAAAGCCACTCTCCAAAGCCACTCTCCAAAGCCACTGTCCAAAGCCACTCTCCAAAACCACTCTATGTCCAAAGCCACTGTCCAAAGCCACTCTCCAAAGCCTCTCTCCAAAGCCACTCTATTTCCAAAGCCAATGTCCAAAACCACTCTCCAAAGCCACTCTACAAAGCCACTCTATGTCCAAAGCCACTGTCCAAAGCCACTCTCCAAAGCCACTGTCCAAAGCCACTGTCCAAAGCCACTCTATGTCCAAAGCCACAGTCCAAAGCCACTCTCCAAAGCCACTGTCCTAAACCACTCTATGTCCAAAGCAACTGTCCAAAGCTACTCTCCAAAGCCACTGTCCTAAACTACTCTATGTCCAAAGCCACTGTCCAAATCCACTCTCCAAAGCCACTGTCCAAAGCCACTGTATGTCCAAAGCCACTGTATGTCCAAAGCCACTGTCCAAAGCCACTGTATGTCCAAAGCCACTGTATGTCCAAAGCCACTGTATGTCCAAAGCCACTGTCCAAAGCCACTGTATGTCCAAAGACACTGTATGTCCAAAGCCACTATCCAAAGCCACTGTATGTCCAAAGCAACTGTATGTCTAAAGCCACTGTCTAAAGCCACTGTATGTCCAAAGCCACTGTCCAAAGCCACTGTATGTCCAAAGCCACTGTATGTCCAAAGCCACTGTCCAAAGCCAATGTATGTCCAAAGCCACTGTATGTCCAAAGCCACTGTCCAAAGCCACTGTATGTCCAAAGCCACTCTATGTCCAAAGCCACTGTCCAAAGCCACTCTACAAAGCCACTGTCCAAAGCCACTGTCCAAAGCCACTGTCCAAAGCCACTCTATGTCCAAACCCACTGTCCAAAGCCACTGTCCAAAGCCACTGTCCAAAGCCACTGTCCAAAGCAACAGTCCAATGCCACTCTATGTCCAAAGCCACTGTCCAAAGCCACTGTCCAAAGCCACTTTCCAAAGCCACTGTCCAAAGCCACTCTATGTCCAAAGCCACTGTCCAAAGCCACTGTCCAAAGCCACTGTCCAAAGCCACTCTTATCCAAAACCACTGTCCAAAGCCACTGTCCAAAGCCACTCTTATCCAAAGCCACTGTCCAAAGCCACTGTCCAAAGCAACTCTATGTCCAAAGCCACTCTACGTCCAAAGCGACTGTCCAAAGCCACTGTCCAAAGCCACTGTCCAAAGCCACTCTATGTCCAAAGTAACTGTCCACTGCCACTCTATGTCCAAAGCCACTGTCCAAAGCCACTGTCCAAAGCCACTGTCCAAAGCCACTCTATGTCCTAAGCCACTGTCCAAAGCCAATGTCCAAAGCCACTATCCAAATCCACTCTATGTCCAAAGCCACTGTCCAAAGCCACTGTCCAAAGCCACTGTCCAAAGCCACTCTATGTCCAAAGCCACTGTCCAAAGCCACTGTCCAAAGCCACTGTCCAAAGCCACTGTCCAAATCCACTCTATGTCCAAAGCCACTGTCCAAAGCCACTGTCTAAAGCCACTGTCCAAAGCCACTCTATCTCCAAAGCCACTGTCCAAATCCACTGTCCAAAGCCACTCTCCAAAGCCACTGTCCAAAGCCACTCTATGTCCAAAGCCACTGTCTAAAGCCACTCTCCAAAGCCACTGTCCAAAGCCACTCTATGTCCAAAGCCACTGTCCAAAGCCACTCTCCAAATCCACTGTCCAAAGCCACTCTATCTCCAAAGCCACTCTCCATAGCCACTCTCCAAAGCCACTGTCCAAAGCTACTCTATGTCCAAAGCCACTGTCCAAAGCCACTCTCCAAAGCCACTGTCCAAAGCCACTCTATGTCCAAAGCCACTGTCCATAGCCACTCTCCAAAGCCACTGTCCAAAGCCACTCTATGTCCAAAGCCACTGTCCAAAGCCACTGTCCAAAGCCACTGTCCAAAGCCACTCTATGTCCAAAACCACTGTCCAAAGCCACTGTCCAAAGCCACTCTCCAAAACCACTCTATGTCCAAAGCCACTGTCCAAAGCCACTCTCCAAAGCCTCTCTCTAAAGCCACTCTATTTCCAAAGCGACTGTCCAAAGCCACTCTCCAAAGCCACTCTACAAAGCCACTCTATGTCCAAAGCCACTGTCCAAAGCCACTCTCCAAAGCCACTGTCCAAAGCCACTTTATGTCCAAAGCCACTGTCCAAAGCCACTCTCCAAAGCCACTGTCCAAAGCCACTCTATGTCCAAAGCCACTGTCCAAAGCCACTCTCCAAAGCCACTCCCCAAAGCCACTCTATGTCCAAAGCCACTGTCCAAAGCCACTGTCCAAAGACACTGTCCAAAGCCACTCTATGTCCAAAGCCACTGTCCAAAGCCACTCTCCAAAGCCACTGTCCAAAGCCACTCTATGTCCAAAATCACTGTCCAAAGCCACTGTCCAAAGCCACTCTCCAAAGCCACTCTCCAAAGCCACTCTCCAAAGCCACTCTATTTCCAAAGCCACTGTCCAAAGCCACTGTCCAAAGCCACTGTCCAAAGCCATTCTATGTCCAAAGCCACTGTCCAAAGCCACTGTCCAAAGCCACTTTCCAAAGCCACTCTATGTCCAAAGCCACTGTCCAAAGCCAGTCTCCAAAGCCACTCTACAAAGCCACTCTATGTCCAAAATTACTGTCTAAAGCCACTGTCCAAAGTCACTGTCTAAAGCCACTCTATGTCCAAAGCCACTGTCCATAGCCACTGTCCAAAGCCACTGTCCAAAGCCACTCTATGTCCAAAGCCACTGTACAAAGCCACTGTCCAAAGCCACTCTCCAAAGCAATTCTATGTCCAAAGCCACTGTCCAAAGCCACTGTCCAAATCTACTGTTCAAAGCCACTCTATGTCCAAAGCCACTGTCCAAAGCCACTGTCCTAAAACACTGTCCAAAGCCACTGTCCAAAGCCACTCTATGTCCAAAGCCACTGTTCAAAGCCACTGTCCAAAGCCACTGTCCAAAGCCACTCTATGTCCAAAGCCACAGTCCAAAGCAACTCTCCAAAGCCACTGTCCTAAACTACTCTATGTCCAAAGCCACTGTCCAAAGCCACTCTCCAAAGCCACTGTCCAAAGCCACTCTATGTCCAAAGCCACTGTCCAAAGCCACTCTCCAAAGCCACTCCCCAAAGCCACTCTATGTCCAAAGCCACTGTCCAAAGCCACTGTCCAAAGACACTGTCCAAAGCCACTCTATGTCCAAAGCCACTGTCCAAAGCCACTGTCCAAAGCCACTGTCCAAAGCCACTCTATGTCCAAAATCACTGTCCAAAGCCACTGTCCAAAGCCACTCTCCAAAGCCACTCTCCAAAGCCACTCTCCAAAGCCACTCTATTTCCAAAGCCACTGTCCAAAGCCACTGTCCAAAGCCACTGTCCAAAGCCATTCTATGTCCAAAGCCACTGTCCAAAGCCACTGTCCAAAGCCACTTTCCAAAGCCACTCTATGTCCAAAGCCACTGTCCAAAGCCAGTCTCCAAAGCCACTCTACAAAGCCACTCTATGTCCAAAATCACTGTCTAAAGCCACTGTCCAAAGTCACTGTCTAAAGCCACTCTATGTCCAAAGCCACTGTCCATAGCCACTGTCCAAAACCACTGTCCAAAGCCACTCTATGTCCAAAGCCACTGTACAAAGCCACTGTCCAAAGCCACTCTCCAAAGCAATTCTATGTCCAAAGCCACTGTCCAAAGCCACTGTCCAAATCTACTGTTCAAAGCCACTCTATGTCCAAAGCCACTGTCCAAAGCCACTGTCCTAAAACACTGTCCAAAGCCACTGTCCAAAGCCACTCTATGTCCAAAGCCACTGTTCAAAGCCACTGTCCAAAGCCACTGTCCAAAGCCACTCTATGTCCAAAGCCACAGTCCAAAGCAACTCTCCAAAGCCACTGTCCTAAACCACTCTATGTCCAAAGCAACTGTCCAAAGCTACTCTCCAAAGCCACTGTCCTAAACTACTCTATGTCCAAAGCCACTGTCCAAAGCCACTCTCCAAAGCCACTGTCCAAAGCCACTGTATGTCCAAAGCAACTGTATGTCCAAAGCCACTGTCCAAAGCCACTGTATGTCCAAAGCCACTGTATGTCCAAAAGTCACTGTCCAAAGCCACTGTATGTCCAAAGCCACTGTATGTCCAAAGCCACTGTCCAAAGCCACTGTATGTCCAAAGCCACTGTATGTCCAAAGCCACTATCCAAAGCCACTCTATGTCCAAAGCAACTGTATGTCTAAAGCCACTGTCTAATGCCACTGTATGTCCAAAGCCACTGTCCAAAGCCACTGTATGTCCAAAGCCACTGTATGTCCAAAGCCACTGTCCAAAGCCACTGTATGTCCAAAGCCACTGTATGTCCAAAGCCATTGTCCAAAGCCACTGTATGTCCAAAGCCACTCTATGTCCAAAGCCACTGTTCAAAGCCACTCTACAAAGCAACTGTCCAAAGCCACTGTCCAAAGCCACTGTCCAAAGCCACTCTATGTCCAAACCCACTGTCCAAAGCCACTGTCCAAAGCCACTGTCCACAGCCACTCTATGTCCAAAGCCACTATCCAAAGCCACTGTCCAAAGCAACAGTCCAATGCCACTCTATGTCCAAAGCCACTGTCCAAAGCCACTGTCCAAAGCCACTGTCCAAAGCCACTGTCCAAAGCCACTCTATGTCCAAAGCCACTGTCCAAAGCCACTGTCCAAAACAACTGTCCAAAGCCACTCTTATCCAAAGCCACTGTCCAAAGCCACTTTCCAAAGCCACTCTATGTCCAAAGCGACTGTCCAAAGCAACTGTCCAAAGCCACTGTCCAAAGCCACTCTATGTCCAAAGTCACTGTCCAAAGCCACTCTATGTCCAAAGCCACTGTCGAAAGCCACTGTCCAAAGCCACTGTCCAAAGCCACTCTATGTCCTAAGCCACTGTCCAAAGCCAATGTCCAAAACCACTATCCAAATCCACTCTATGTCCAAAGCCACTGTCCAAAGCCACTGTCCAAAGCCACTGTCCAAAGCCACTCTATGTCCAAAGCCACTGTCCAAAGCCACTGTCCAAAGCCACTGTCCAAATCCACTCTATGTCCAAAGCCACTGTCCAAAGCCACTGTCCAAAGCCACTGTCCAAAGCCACTCTATGTCCAAAGCCACTGTCCAAAGCCACTCTATGTCCAAAGCCACTGTCCAAAGCCACTGTCCAAAGCCACTGTCAAAAGCCACTCTATGTCCAAAGCCACTGTCCAAAGCCAATGTCCAAAGCCACTATCCAAATCCATTCTATGTCCAAAGCCACTGTCCAAAGCCACTGTCCAAAGCCACTGTCCAAAGCCACTCTATGTCCAAAGCCACTGTCCAAAGCCACTGTCCAAAGCCACTGTCCAAATCCACTCTATGGCCAAATCCACTGTCTAAAGCCACTGTCCAAAGCCACTGTCCAAAGCCACTCTATGTCCAAAGCCACTGTCCAAAGCTACTGTCCAAAGCCACTGTCCAAAGCCACTCTATGTCCAAATCCACTGTCCAAAACCACTCTCCAAAGCCACTGTCCAAAGCCACTCTATGTCCAAAGCCACTGTCCAAAGCCACTCTCCAAAGCCACTGTCCAAAGCCACTCTATGTCCAAAGCCACTGTCCAAAGTCACTCTCCAATTCCACTGTCCAAAGCCACTCTATGTCCAAAGCCACTGTCCAAAGCCACTGTCTAAAGCCACTCTATGTCCAAAGCCACTGTCCAAAGCCACTCTCCAATGCCACTGTCCAAAGCCACTCTATCTAAAAAGCCACTGTCCAAAGCCACTGTCTAAAGTCACTGTCCAAAGCCACTCTATGTCCAAAGCAACTGTCCAAAGCCACTGTCCAAAGGCACTGTCCAAAGCCACTCTATGTCCAAAGCCACTGTCCAAAGCCACTCTCCAAAGCCACTGTCCAAAGCCACTCTATGTCCAGAGCAACTGTCCAAAGCCACTGTCTAAAGACACTGTCCAAAGCCACTCTATGTCCAAAGCCACTGTCCAAAGCTACTGTCCAAAGCCACTGTCCAAAGCCACTCTATGTCCAAAGCCACTGTCCAAAGCCACTCTCCAAAGCCACTGTCCAAAGCCACTCTATGTCCAAAGCCACTGTCTAAAGCAACTCTCCAAAGCCACTGTCCAAAGCCACTCTATGTCCAAAGCCACTGTCCAAAGCCACTCTCCAAATCCACTGTCCAAAGCCACTCTATCTCCAAGCCACTCTCTAAAGCCACTCTCCAAAGCCACTGTCCAAAGCCACTCTATGTCCAAAGCCACTGTCCAAAGCCACTCTCCAAAGTCACTGTCCAAAGCCACTCTATGTCCAAAGCCACTGTCCAAAGCCACTGTCCAAAGCCACTGTCCAAAGCCACTCTATGTCCAAAGCCACTGTCCAAAGCCACTGTCCAAAGCCACTGTCCAAAGCCACTCTATGTCCAAAATCACTGTCCAAAGCCACTGTCCAAAGCCACTCTCCAAAACCACTCTATGTCCAAAGCCACTGTCCAAAGCCACTCTCCAAAGCCTCTCTCCAAAGCCACTCTATTTCCAAAGCCAATGTCCAAAGCCACTCTCCAAAGCCACTCTACAAAGCCACTCTATGTCCAAAGCCACTGTCCAAAGCCACTCTCCAAAGCCACTGTCCAAAGCCACTGTCCAAAGCCACTCTATGTCCAAAGCCATAGTCCAAAGCCACTCTCCAAAGCCACTGTCCTAAACCACTCTATGTCCAAAGCAACTGTCCAAAGCTACTCTCCAAAGCCACTGTCCTAAACTACTCTATGTCCAAAGCCACTGTCCAAATCCACTCTCCAAAGCCACTGTCCAAAGCCACTGTATGTCCAAAGCCACTGTATGTCCAAAGCCACTGTCCAAAGCCACTGTATGTCCAAAGCCACTGTATGTCCAAAACCACTGTCCAAAGCCACTGTATGTCCAAAGCCACTGTATGTCCAAAGCCACTGTCCAAAGCCACTGTATGTCCAAAGCCACTGTATGTCCAAAGCCACTATCCAAAGCCACTGTATGTCCAAAGCAACTGTATGTCTAAAGCCACTGTCTAAAGCCACTGTATGTCCAAAGCCACTGTCCAAAGCCACTGTATGTCCAAAGCCACTGTATGTCCAAAGCCACTGTCCAAAGCCAATGTATGTCCAAAGCCACTGTATGTCCAAAGCCACTGTCCAAAGCCACTGTATGTCCAAAGCCACTCTATGTCCAAAGCCACTGTCCAAAGCCACTCTACAAAGCCACTGTCCAAAGCCACTGTCCAAAGCCACTGTCCAAAGCCACTCTATGTCCAAACCCACTGTCCAAAGCCACTGTCCAAAGCCACTGTCCAAAGCCACTGTCCAAAGCAACAGTCCAATGCCACTCTATGTCCAAAGCCACTGTCCAAAGCCACTGTCCAAAGCCACTTTCCAAAGCCACTGTCCAAAGCCACTCTATGTCCAAAGCCACTGTCCAAAGCCACTGTCCAAAGCCACTGTCCAATGCCACTCTTATCCAAAGCCACTGTCCAAAGCCACTGTCCAAAGCAACTCTATGTCCAAAGCCACTCTACGTCCAAAGCGACTGTCCAAAGCCACTGTCCAAAGCCACTGTCCAAAGCCACTCTATGTCCAAAGTAACTGTCCACTGCCACTCTATGTCCAAAGCCACTGTCCAAAGCCACTGTCCAAAGCCACTGTCCAAAGCCACTCTATGTCCTAAGCCACTGTCCAAAGCCAATGTCCAAAGCCACTATCCAAATCCACTCTATGTCCAAAGCCACTGTCCAAAGCCACTGTCCAAAGCCACTGTCCAAAGCCACTCTATGTCCAAAGCCACTGTCCAAAGCCACTGTCCAAAGCCACTGTCCAAAGCCACTGTCCAAATCCACTCTATGTCCAAAGCCACTGTCCAAAGCCACTGTCTAAAGCCACTGTCCAAAGCCACTCTATCTCCAAAGCCACTGTCCAAAGCTACTGTCCAAAGCCACTCTATGTCCAAATCCACTGTCCAAAGCCACTCTCCAAAGCCACTGTCCAAAGCCACTCTATGTCCAAAGCCACTGTCTAAAGCCACTCTCCAAAGCCACTGTCCAAAGCCACTCTATGTCCAAAGCCACTGTCCAAAGCCACTCTCCAAATCCACTGTCCAAAGCCACTCTATCTCCAAAGCCACTCTCCATAGCCACTCTCCAAAGCCACTGTCCAAAGCTACTCTATGTCCAAAGCCACTGTCCAAAGCCACTCTCCAAAGTCACTGTCCAAAGCCACTCTATGTCCAAAGCCACTGTCCATAGCCACTGTCCAAAGCCACTGTCCAAAGCCACTCTATGTCCAAAGCCACTGTCCAAAGCCACTGTCCAAAGCCACTGTCCAAAGCCACTCTATGTCCAAAACCACTGTCCAAAGCCACTGTCCAAAGCCACTCTCCAAAACCACTGTATGTCCAAAGCCACTGTCCAAAGCCACTCTCCAAAGCCTCTCTCTAAAGCCACTCTATTTCCAAAGCCACTGTCCAAAGCCACTCTCCAAAGCTACTCTACAAAGCCACTCTATGTCCAAAGCCACTGTCCAAAGCCACTCTCCAAAGCCACTGTCCAAAGCCACTTTATGTCCAAAGCCACTGTCCAAAGCCACTCTCCAAAGCCACTGTCCAAAGCCACTCTATGTCCAAAGCCACTGTCCAAAGCCACTCTCCAAAGCCACTCCCCAAAGCCACTCTATGTCCAAAGCCACTGTCCAAAGCCACTCTCCAAATCCACTGTCCAAAGCCACTCTATCTCCAAAGCCACTCTCCATAGCCACTCTCCAAAGCCACTGTCCAAAGCTACTCTATGTCCAAAGCCACTGTCCAAAGCCACTCTCCAAAGTCACTGTCCAAAGCCACTCTATGTCCAAAGCCACTGTCCATAGCCACTGTCCAAAGCCACTGTCCAAAGCCACTCTATGTCCAAAGCCACTGTCCAAAGCCACTGTCCAAAGCCACTGTCCAAAGCCACTCTATGTCCAAAACCACTGTCCAAAGCCACTGTCCAAAGCCACTCTCCAAAACCACTGTATGTCCAAAGCCACTGTCCAAAGCCACTCTCCAAAGCCTCTCTCTAAAGCCACTCTATTTCCAAAGCCACTGTCCAAAGCCACTCTCCAAAGCTACTCTACAAAGCCACTCTATGTCCAAAGCCACTGTCCAAAGCCACTCTCCAAAGCCACTGTCCAAAGCCACTTTATGTCCAAAGCCACTGTCCAAAGCCACTCTCCAAAGCCACTGTCCAAAGCCACTCTATGTCCAAAGCCACTGTCCAAAGCCACTCTCCAAAGCCACTCCCCAAAGCCACTCTATGTCCAAAGCCACTGTCCAAAGCCACTGTCCAAAGACACTGTCCAAAGCCACTCTATGTCCAAAGCCACTGTCCAAAGCCACTCTATGTCCAAAATCACTGTCCAAAGCCACTGTCCAAAGCCACTCTCCAAAGCCACTCTCCAAAGCCACTCTCCAAAGCCACTCTATTTCCAAAGCCACTGTCCAAAGCCACTGTCCAAAGCCACTGTCCAAAGCCATTCTATGTCCAAAGCCACTGTCCAAAGCCACTGTCCAAAGCCACTTTCCAAAGCCACTCTATGTCAAAAGCCACTGTCCAAAGCCAGTCTCCAAAGCCACTCTACAAAGCCACTCTATGTCCAAAATCACTGTCTAAAGCCACTGTCCAAAGTCACTGTCTAAAGCCACTCTATGTCCAAAGCCACTGTCCATAGCCACTGTCCAAAGCCACTGTCCAAAGCCACTCTATGTCCAAAGCCACTGTACAAAGCCACTGTCCAAAGCCACTCTCCAAAGCAATTCTATGTCCAAAGCCACTGTCCAAAGCCACTGTCCAAATCTACTTTTCAAAGCCACTCTATGTCCAAAGCCTCTGTCCAAAGCCACTGTCCTAAAACACTGTCCAAAGCCACTGTCCAAAGCCACTCTATGTCCAAAGCCACTGTTCAAAGCCACTGTCCAAAGCCACTGTCCAAAGCCACTCTATGTCCAAAGCCACAGTCCAAAGCAACTCTCCAAAGCCACTGTCCTAAACCACTCTATGTCCAAAGCAACTGTCCAAAGCTACTCTCCAAAGCCACTGTCCTAAACTACTCTATGTCCAAAGCCACTGTCCAAAGCCACTCTCCAAAGCCACTGTCCAAAGCCACTCTATGTCCAAAGCCACTGTCCAAAGCCACTCTCCAAAGCCACTCCCCAAAGCCACTCTATGTCCAAAGCCACTGTCCAAAGCCACTGTCCAAAGACACTGTCCAAAGCCACTCTATGTCCAAAGCCACTGTCCAAAGCCACTGTCCAAAGCCACTGTCCAAAGCCACTCTATGTCCAAAATCACTGTCCAAAGCCACTGTCCAAAGCCACTCTCCAAAGCCACTCTCCAAAGCCACTCTCCAAAGCCACTCTATTTCCAAAGCCACTGTCCAAAGCCACTGTCCAAAGCCACTGTCCAAAGCCATTCTATGTCCAAAGCCACTGTCCAAAGCCACTGTCCAAAGCCACTTTCCAAAGCCACTCTATGTCCAAAGCCACTGTCCAAAGCCAGTCTCCAAAGCCACTCTACAAAGCCACTCTATGTCCAAAATCACTGTCTAAAGCCACTGTCCAAAGTCACTGTCTAAAGCCACTCTATGTCCAAAGCCACTGTCCATAGCCACTGTCCAAAACCACTGTCCAAAGCCACTCTATGTCCAAAGCCACTGTACAAAGCCACTGTCCAAAGCCACTCTCCAAAGCAATTCTATGTCCAAAGCCACTGTCCAAAGCCACTGTCCAAATCTACTGTTCAAAGCCACTCTATGTCCAAAGCCACTGTCCAAAGCCACTGTCCTAAAACACTGTCCAAAGCCACTGTCCAAAGCCACTCTATGTCCAAAGCCACTGTTCAAAGCCACTGTCCAAAGCCACTGTCCAAAGCCACTCTATGTCCAAAGCCACAGTCCAAAGCAACTCTCCAAAGCCACTGTCCTAAACCACTCTATGTCCAAAGCAACTGTCCAAAGCTACTCTCCAAAGCCACTGTCCTAAACTACTCTATGTCCAAAGCCACTGTCCAAAGCCACTCTCCAAAGCCACTGTCCAAAGCCACTGTATGTCCAAAGCAACTGTATGTCCAAAGCCACTGTCCAAAGCCACTGTATGTCCAAAGCCACTGTATGTCCAAAAGTCACTGTCCAAAGCCACTGTATGTCCAAAGCCACTGTATGTCCAAAGCCACTGTCCAAAGCCACTGTATGTCCAAAGCCACTGTATGTCCAAAGCCACTATCCAAAGCCACTCTATGTCCAAAGCAACTGTATGTCTAAAGCCACTGTCTAATGCCACTGTATGTCCAAAGCCACTGTCCAAAGCCACTGTATGTCCAAAGCCACTGTATGTCCAAAGCCACTGTCCAAAGCCACTGTATGTCCAAAGCCACTGTATGTCCAAAGCCATTGTCCAAAGCCACTGTATGTCCAAAGCCACTCTATGTCCAAAGCCACTGTTCAAAGCCACTCTACAAAGCAACTGTCCAAAGCCACTGTCCAAAGCCACTGTCCAAAGCCACTCTATGTCCAAACCCACTGTCCAAAGCCACTGTCCAAAGCCACTGTCCACAGCCACTCTATGTCCAAAGCCACTATCCAAAGCCACTGTCCAAAGCAACAGTCCAATGCCACTCTATGTCCAAAGCCACTGTCCAAAGCCACTGTCCAAAGCCACTGTCCAAAGCCACTGTCCAAAGCCACTCTATGTCCAAAGCCACTGTCCAAAGCCACTGTCCAAAACAACTGTCCAAAGCCACTCTTATCCAAAGCCACTGTCCAAAGCCACTTTCCAAAGCCACTCTATGTCCAAAGCGACTGTCCAAAGCAACTGTCCAAAGCCACTGTCCAAAGCCACTCTATGTCCAAAGTCACTGTCCAAAGCCACTCTATGTCCAAAGCCACTGTCGAAAGCCACTGTCCAAAGCCACTGTCCAAAGCCACTCTATGTCCTAAGCCACTGTCCAAAGCCAATGTCCAAAACCACTATCCAAATCCACTCTATGTCCAAAGCCACTGTCCAAAGCCACTGTCCAAAGCCACTGTCCAAAGCCACTCTATGTCCAAAGCCACTGTCCAAAGCCACTGTCCAAAGCCACTGTCCAAATCCACTCTATGTCCAAAGCCACTGTCCAAAGCCACTGTCCAAAGCCACTGTCCAAAGCCACTCTATGTCCAAAGCCACTGTCCAAAGCCACTCTATGTCCAAAGCCACTGTCCAAAGCCACTGTCCAAAGCCACTGTCCAAAGCCACTCTATGTCCAAAGCCACTGTCCAAAGCCAATGTCCAAAGCCACTATCCAAATCCACTCTATGTCCAAAGCCACTGTCCAAAGCCACTGTCCAAAGCCACTGTCCAAAGCCACTGTCCAAAGCCACTCTATGTCCAAAGCCACTGTCCAAAGCCACTGTCCAAAGCCACTGTCCAAATCCACTCTATGGCCAAATCCACTGTCTAAAGCCACTGTCCAAAGCCACTGTCCAAAGCCACTCTATGTCCAAAGCCACTGTCCAAAGCTACTGTCCAAAGCCACTGTCCAAAGCCACTCTATGTCCAAATCCACTGTCCAAAACCACTCTCCAAAGCCACTGTCCAAAGCCACTCTATGTCCAAAGCCACTGTCCAAAGCCACTCTCCAAAGCCACTGTCCAAAGCCACTCTATGTCCAAAGCCACTGTCCAAAGTCACTCTCCAATTCCACTGTCCAAAGCCACTCTATGTCCAAAGCCACTGTCCAAAGCCACTGTCTAAAGCCACTCTATGTCCAAAGCCACTGTCCAAAGCCACTCTCCAATGCCACTGTCCAAAGCCACTCTATCTAAAAAGCCACTGTCCAAAGCCACTGTCTAAAGTCACTGTCCAAAGCCACTCTATGTCCAAAGCAACTGTCCAAAGCCACTGTCCAAAGGCACTGTCCAAAGCCACTCTATGTCCAAAGCCACTGTCCAAAGCCACTCTCCAAAGCCACTGTCCAAAGCCACTCTATGTCCAGAGCAACTGTCCAAAGCCACTGTCTAAAGACACTGTCCAAAGCCACTCTATGTCCAAAGCCACTGTCCAAAGCTACTGTCCAAAGCCACTGTCCAAAGCCACTCTATGTCCAAAGCCACTGTCCAAAGCCACGCTCCAAAGCCACTGTCCAAAGCCACTCTATGTCCAAAGCCACTGTCTAAAGCAACTCTCCAAAGCCACTGTCCAAAGCCACTCTATGTCCAAAGCCACTGTCCAAAGCCACTCTCCAAATCCACTGTCCAAAGCCACTCTATCTCCAAGCCACTCTCTAAAGCCACTCTCCAAAGCCACTGTCCAAAGCCACTCTATGTCCAAAGCCACTGTCCAAAGCCACTCTCCAAAGTCACTGTCCAAAGCCACTCTATGTCCAAAGCCACTGTCCAAAGCCACTGTCCAAAGCCACTGTCCAAAGCCACTCTATGTCCAAAGCCACTGTCCAAAGCCACTGTCCAAAGCCACTGTCCAAAGCCACTCTATGTCCAAAATCACTGTCCAAAGCCACTGTCCAAAGCCACTCTCCAAAACCACTCTATGTCCAAAGCCACTGTCCAAAGCCACTCTCCAAAGCCTCTCTCCAAAGCCACTCTATTTCCAAAGCCAATGTCCAAAGCCACTCTCCAAAGCCACTCTACAAAGCCACTCTATGTCCAAAGCCACTGTCCAAAGCCACTCTCCAAAGCCACTGTCCAAAGCCACTGTCCAAAGCCACTCTATGTCCAAAGCCATAGTCCAAAGCCACTCTCCAAAGCCACTGTCCTAAACCACTCTATGTCCAAAGCAACTGTCCAAAGCTACTCTCCAAAGCCACTGTCCTAAACTACTCTATGTCCAAAGCCACTGTCCAAATCCACTCTCCAAAGCCACTGTCCAAAGCCACTGTATGTCCAAAGCCACTGTATGTCCAAAGCCACTGTCCAAAGCCACTGTATGTCCAAAGCCACTGTATGTCCAAAACCACTGTCCAAAGCCACTGTATGTCCAAAGCCACTGTATGTCCAAAGCCACTGTCCAAAGCCACTGTATGTCCAAAGCCACTGTATGTCCAAAGCCACTATCCAAAGCCACTGTATGTCCAAAGCAACTGTATGTCTAAAGCCACTGTCTAAAGCCACTGTATGTCCAAAGCCACTGTCCAAAGCCACTGTATGTCCAAAGCCACTGTATGTCCAAAGCCACTGTCCAAAGCCAATGTATGTCCAAAGCCACTGTATGTCCAAAGCCACTGTCCAAAGCCACTGTATGTCCAAAGCCACTCTATGTCCAAAGCCACTGTCCAAAGCCACTCTACAAAGCCACTGTCCAAAGCCACTGTCCAAAGCCACTGTCCAAAGCCACTCTATGTCCAAACCCACTGTCCAAAGCCACTGTCCAAAGCCACTGTCCAAAGCCACTGTCCAAAGCAACAGTCCAATGCCACTCTATGTCCTAAGCCACTGTCCAAAGCCACTGTCCAAAGCCACTTTCCAAAGCCACTGTCCAAAGCCACTCTATGTCCAAAGCCACTGTCCAAAGCCACTGTCCAAAGCCACTGTCCAATGCCACTCTTATCCAAAGCCACTGTCCAAAGCCACTGTCCAAAGCAACTCTATGTCCAAAGCCACTCTACGTCCAAAGCGACTGTCCAAAGCCACTGTCCAAAGCCACTGTCCAAAGCCACTCTATGTCCAAAGTAACTGTCCACTGCCACTCTATGTCCAAAGCCACTGTCCAAAGCCACTGTCCAAAGCCACTGTCCAAAGCCACTCTATGTCCTAAGCCACTGTCCAAAGCCAATGTCCAAAGCCACTATCCAAATCCACTCTATGTCCAAAGCCACTGTCCAAAGCCACTGTCCAAAGCCACTGTCCAAAGCCACTCTATGTCCAAAGCCACTGTCCAAAGCCACTGTCCAAAGCCACTGTCCAAAGCCACTGTCCAAATCCACTCTATGTCCAAAGCCACTGTCCAAAGCCACTGTCTAAAGCCACTGTCCAAAGCCACTCTATCTCCAAAGCCACTGTCCAAAGCTACTGTCCAAAGCCACTCTATGTCCAAATCCACTGTCCAAAGCCACTCTCCAAAGCCACTGTCCAAAGCCACTCTATGTCCAAAGCCACTGTCTAAAGCCACTCTCCAAAGCCACTGTCCAAAGCCACTCTATGTCCAAAGCCACTGTCCAAAGCCACTCTCCAAATCCACTGTCCAAAGCCACTCTATCTCCAAAGCCACTCTCCATAGCCACTCTCCAAAGCCACTGTCCAAAGCTACTCTATGTCCAAAGCCACTGTCCAAAGCCACTCTCCAAAGTCACTGTCCAAAGCCACTCTATGTCCAAAGCCACTGTCCATAGCCACTGTCCAAAGCCACTGTCCAAAGCCACTCTATGTCCAAAGCCACTGTCCAAAGCCACTGTCCAAAGCCACTGTCCAAAGCCACTCTATGTCCAAAACCACTGTCCAAAGCCACTGTCCAAAGCCACTCTCCAAAACCACTGTATGTCCAAAGCCACTGTCCAAAGCCACTCTCCAAAGCCTCTCTCTAAAGCCACTCTATTTCCAAAGCCACTGTCCAAAGCCACTCTCCAAAGCTACTCTACAAAGCCACTCTATGTCCAAAGCCACTGTCCAAAGCCACTCTCCAAAGCCACTGTCCAAAGCCACTTTATGTCCAAAGCCACTGTCCAAAGCCACTCTCCAAAGCCACTGTCCAAAGCCACTCTATGTCCAAAGCCACTGTCCAAAGCCACTCTCCAAAGCCACTCCCCAAAGCCACTCTATGTCCAAAGCCACTGTCCAAAGCCACTCTCCAAATCCACTGTCCAAAGCCACTCTATCTCCAAAGCCACTCTCCATAGCCACTCTCCAAAGCCACTGTCCAAAGCTACTCTATGTCCAAAGCCACTGTCCAAAGCCACTCTCCAAAGTCACTGTCCAAAGCCACTCTATGTCCAAAGCCACTGTCCATAGCCACTGTCCAAAGCCACTGTCCAAAGCCACTCTATGTCCAAAGCCACTGTCCAAAGCCACTGTCCAAAGCCACTGTCCAAAGCCACTCTATGTCCAAAACCACTGTCCAAAGCCACTGTCCAAAGCCACTCTCCAAAACCACTGTATGTCCAAAGCCACTGTCCAAAGCCACTCTCCAAAGCCTCTCTCTAAAGCCACTCTATTTCCAAAGCCACTGTCCAAAGCCACTCTCCAAAGCTACTCTACAAAGCCACTCTATGTCCAAAGCCACTGTCCAAAGCCACTCTCCAAAGCCACTGTCCAAAGCCACTTTATGTCCAAAGCCACTCTCCAAAGCCACTCTCCAAAGCCACTGTCCAAAGCCACTCTATGTCCAAAGCCACTGTCCAAAGCCACTCTCCAAAGCCACTCCCCAAAGCCACTCTATGTCCAAAGCCACTGTCCAAAGCCACTGTCCAAAGACACTGTCCAAAGCCACTCTATGTCCAAAGCCACTGTCCAAAGCCACTCTATGTCCAAAATCACTGTCCAAAGCCACTGTCCAAAGCCACTCTCCAAAGCCACTCTCCAAAGCCACTCTCCAAAGCCACTCTATTTCCAAAGCCACTGTCCAAAGCCACTGTCCAAAGCCACTGTCCAAAGCCATTCTATGTCCAAAGCCACTGTCCAAAGCCACTGTCCAAAGCCACTTTCCAAAGCCACTCTATGTCAAAAGCCACTGTCCAAAGCCAGTCTCCAAAGCCACTCTACAAAGCCACTCTATGTCCAAAATCACTGTCTAAAGCCACTGTCCAAAGTCACTGTCTAAAGCCACTCTATGTCCAAAGCCACTGTCCATAGCCACTGTCCAAAGCCACTGTCCAAAGCCACTCTATGTCCAAAGCCACTGTACAAAGCCACTGTCCAAAGCCACTCTCCAAAGCAATTCTATGTCCAAAGCCACTGTCCAAAGCCACTGTCCAAATCTACTTTTCAAAGCCACTCTATGTCCAAAGCCACTGTCCAAAGCCACTGTCCTAAAACACTGTCCAAAGCCACTGTCCAAAGCCACTCTATGTCCAAAGCCACTGTTCAAAGCCACTGTCCAAAGCCACTGTCCAAAGCCACTCTATGTCCAAAGCCACAGTCCAAAGCAACTCTCCAAAGCCACTGTCCTAAACCACTCTATGTCCAAAGCAACTGTCCAAAGCTACTTTCCAAAGCCACTGTCCTAAACTACTCTATGTCCAAAGCCACTGTCCAAAGCCACTCTCCAAAGCCACTGTCCAAAGCCACTCTATGTCCAAAGCCACTGTCCAAAGCCACTCTCCAAAGCCACTCCCCAAAGCCACTCTATGTCCAAAGCCACTGTCCAAAGCCACTGTCCAAAGACACTGTCCAAAGCCACTCTATGTCCAAAGCCACTGTCCAAAGCCACTGTCCAAAGCCACTGTCCAAAGCCACTCTATGTCCAAAATCACTGTCCAAAGCCACTGTCCAAAGCCACTCTCCAAAGCCACTCTCCAAAGCCACTCTCCAAAGCCACTCTATTTCCAAAGCCACTGTCCAAAGCCACTGTCCAAAGCCACTGTCCAAAGCCAATCTATGTCCAAAGCCACTGTCCAAAGCCACTGTCCAAAGCCACTTTCCAAAGCCACTCTATGTCCAAAGCCACTGTCCAAAGCCAGTCTCCAAAGCCACTCTACAAAGCCACTCTATGTCCAAAATCACTGTCTAAAGCCACTGTCCAAAGTCACTGTCTAAAGCCACTCTATGTCCAAAGCCACTGTCCATAGCCACTGTCCAAAGCCACTGTCCAAAGCCACTCTATGTCCAAAGCCACTGTACAAAGCCACTGTCCAAAGCCACTCTCCAAAGCAATTCTATGTCCAAAGCCACTGTCCAAAGCCACTGTCCAAATCTACTGTTCAAAGCCACTCTATGTCCAAAGCCACTGTCCAAAGCCACTGTCCTAAAACACTGTCCAAAGCCACTGTCCAAAGCCACTCTATGTCCAAAGCCACTGTTCAAAGCCACTGTCCAAAGCCACTGTCCAAAGCCACTCTATGTCCAAAGCCACAGTCCAAAGCAACTCTCCAAAGCCACTGTCCTAAACCACTCTATGTCCAAAGCAACTGTCCAAAGCTACTCTCCAAAGCCACTGTCCTAAACTACTCTATGTCCAAAGCCACTGTCCAAAGCCACTCTCCAAAGCCACTGTCCAAAGCCACTGTATGTCCAAAGCAACTGTATGTCCAAAGCCACTGTCCAAAGCCACTGTATGTCCAAAGCCACTGTATGTCCAAAAGTCACTGTCCAAAGCCACTGTATGTCCAAAGCCACTGTATGTCCAAAGCCACTGTCCAAAGCCACTGTATGTCCAAAGCCACTGTATGTCCAAAGCCACTATCCAAAGCCACTGTATGTCCAAAGCAACTGTATGTCTAAAGCCACTGTCTAACGCCACTGTATGTCCAAAGCCACTGTCCAAAGCCACTGTATGTCCAAAGCCACTGTATGTCCAAAGCCACTGTCCAAAGCCACTGTATGTCCAAAGCCACTGTATGTCCAAAGCCATTGTCCAAAGCCACTGTATGTCCAAAGCCACTCTATGTCCAAAGCCACTGTTCAAAGCCACTCTACAAAGCAACTGTCCAAAGCCACTGTCCAAAGCCACTGTCCAAAGCCACTCTATGTCCAAACCCACTGTCCAAAGCCACTGTCCAAAGCCACTGTCCACAGCCACTCTATGTCCAAAGCCACTATCCAAAGCCACTGTCCAAAGCAACAGTCCAATGCCACTCTATGTCCAAAGCCACTGTCCAAAGCCACTGTCCAAAGCTACTGTCCAAAGCCACTGTCCAAAGCCACTCTATGTCCAAAGCCACTGTCCAAAGCCACTGTCCAAACAACTGTCCAAAGCCACTCTTATCCAAAGCCACTGTCCAAAGCCACTGTCCAAAGCCACTCTATGTCCAAAGCGACTGTCCAAAGCAACTGTCCAAAGCCACTGTCCAAAGCCACTCTATGTCCAAAGTCACTGTCCAAAGCCACTCTATGTCCAAAGCCACTGTCGAAAGCCACTGTCCTAAGCCACTGTCCAAAGCCACTCTATGTCCTAAGCCACTGTCCAAAGCCAATGTCCAAAACCACTATCCAAATCCACTCTATGTCCAAAGCCACTGTCCAAAGCCACTGTCCAAAGCCACTGTCCAAAGCCACTCTATGTCCAAAGCCATGTCCAAAGCCACTGTCCAAAGCCACTGTCCAAATCCACTCTATGTCCAAAGCCACTGTCCAAAGCCACTGTCCAAAGCCACTGTCCAAAGCCACTCTATGTCCAAAGCCACTGTCCAAAGCCACTCTATGTCCAAAGCCACTGTCCAAAGCCACTGTCCAAAGCCACTGTCCAAAGCCACTCTATGTCCAAAGCTACTGTCCAAAGCCAATGTCCAAAGCCACTATCCAAATCCACTCTATGTCCAAAGCCACTCTCCAAAGCCACTGTCCAAAGCCACTGTCCAAAGCCACTCTATGTCCAAAGCCACTGTCCAAAGCCACTGTCCAAAGCCACTGTCCAAATCCACTCTATGGCCAAAGCCACTGTCTAAAGCCACTGTCCAAAGCCACTGTCCAAAGCCACTCTATGTCCAAAGCCACTGTCCTAAGCTACTGTCCAAAGCCACTGTCCAAAGCCACTCTATGTCCAAATCCACTGTCCAAAACCACTCTCCAAAGCCACTGTCCAAAGCCACTCTATGTCCAAAGCCACTGTCCAAAGCCACTCTCCAAAGCCACTGTCCAAAGCCACTCTATGTCCAAAGCCACTGTCCAAAGCCACTCTCCAATTCCACTGTCCAAAGCCACTCTATGTCCAAAGCCACTCTCCAAAGCCACTCTCCAAAGCCACTGTCCAAAGCCACTCTATGTCCAAAGCCACTGTCCAAAGCCACTCTCCAAAGCCACTCTCCTAAGCCACTCTATGTCCAAAGCCACTGTCCAAAGCCACTGTCCAAAGCCACTGTCCAAAACCACTCTATGTCCAAAGCCACTGTCCAAAGCCACTGTCCAAAGCCACTCTCCAAAGCCACTCTATGTCCAAAGCCACTGTCCAAAGCCACTGTCCAAAGCCACTGTCCAAAGCCACTCTATGTCCAAAGCCACTGTCCAAAGCCACTGTCCAAAGCCACTGTCCAAAGCCACTCTATGTCCAAAATCACTGTCCAAAGCCACTGTCCAAAGCCACTCTCCAAAGCCACTCTATGTCCAAAGCCACTGTCCAAAGCCACTCTCCAAAGCCACTCTCCAAAGCCACTCTATTTCTAAAGCCACTGTCCAAAGCCACTGTCCAAAGCCACTGTCCAAAGCCATTCTATGTCCAAAGCCACTGTCCAAAGCCACTGTCCAAAGCCACTTTCCAAAGCCACTCTATGTCCAAAGCCACTGTCCAAAGCCACTTTCCAAAGCCACTGTCCAAAGCCACTCTATGTCCAAAGCCACTGTCCAAAGCCACTGTCCAAAGCCACTGTCCAAAGCCAATCTTATCCAAAGCCACTGTCCAAAGCCACTGTCCAAAGCCACTCTATATCCAAAGCCACTCTATGTCCAAAGCGAATGTCCAAAGCCACTGTCCAAAGCCACTGTCCAAAGCCACTCTATGTCCAAAGTCACTGTCCAAAGCCACTCTATGTCCAAAGCCACTGTCCAAAGCCACTGTCCAAAGCCACTGTCCAAAGCCACTCTATGTCCTAAGCCACTGTCCAAAGCCAATGTCCAAAGCCACTATCCAAATACACTCTATGTCCAAAGCCACTGTCCAAAGCCACTGTCCAAAGCCACTGTCCAAAGCCACTCTATGTCCAAAGCCACTGTTCAAAGCCACTGTCCAAAGCCACTGTCCAAATCCACTCTATGTCCAAAGCCACTGTCCAAAGCCACTGTCCAAAGTCACTGTCCAAAGCCACTCTATGTCCAAAGCCACTGTCCAAAGCTACTGTCCATAGCCTCTGTCCAAAGCCACTCTATGTCCAAAGCCACAGTCCAAAGCCACTCTCCAAAGCCACTGTCCAAAGCCACTCTATGTCCAAAGCCACTGTCTAAAGCCACTCTCCAAAGCCACTGTCCAAAGCCACTCTATGTCCAAAGCCACTGTCCAAAGCCACTCTCCAAATCCACTGTCCAAAGCCACTCTATCTCCAAAGCCACTCTCCAAAGCCACTCTCCAAAGCCACTGTCCAAAGCCACTCTATGTCCAAAGCCACTGTCCAAAGCCACTCTCCAAAGTCACTGTCCAAAGCCACTCTATGTCCAAACCCACTGTCCAAAGCCACTGTCCAAAGCCACTGTCCAAAGCCACTCTATGTCCAAAGCCACTGTCCAAAGCCACTGTCCAAAGCCACTGTCCAAAGCCACTCTATGTCCAAAATCACTGTCCAAAGCCACTGTCCAAAGCCACTCTCCAAAGCCACTCTATGTCCAAAGCCACTGTCCAAAGCCACTGTCCAAAGCCACTCTCCAAAGCCACTCTATGTCCAAAGCCACTGTCCAAAGCCACTCTCCAAAGCCACTCTACAAAGCCACTCTATGTCCAAAGCCACTGTCCAAACCCACTCTCCAAAGCCACTGTCCAAAGCCACTTTATGTCCAAAGCCACTGTCCAAAGACACTCTCCAAAGCCACTGTCCAAAGCCACTCTATGACCAAATCCACTGTCCAAAGCCACTCTCCAAAGCCACTCTCCAAAGCCACTCTATGTCCAAAGCCACTCTCCAAAGCCACTGTCCAAAGCCACTGTCCAAAGCCACTCTATGTCCAAAGCCACTGTCCAAAGCCACTGTCCAAAGCCACTGTCCAAAGCCACTCTATGTCCAAAATCACTGTCCAAAGCCACTGTCCAAAGCCACTCTCTAAAGCCACTCTCCAAAGCCACTCTCCAAAGCCACTCTATTTCCAAAGCCACTGTCCAAAGCCACTGTCCAAAGCCACTGTCCAAAGCCATTTTATGTCCAAAGCCACTGTCCAAAGCCACTGTCCAAAGCCACTTTCCAAAGCCACTCTATGTCCAAAGCCACTGTCCAAAGCCACTGTCCAAAGCCACTGTCCTAAAACACTGTCCAAAGCCACTGTCCAAAGCCACTCTATGTCCAAAGCCACTGTCCAAAGCCACTGTCCAAAGCCACTGTCCAAAGCCACTCTATGTCCAAAGCCACAGTCCAAAGCAACTCTCCAAAGCCACTCTCCTAAACCACTCTATGTCCAAAGCAACTGTCCAAAGCTACTCTCCAAAGCCACTGTCCTAAACTACTCTATGTCGAAAGCCACTGTCCAAAACCACTCTCCAAAGCCACTGTCCAAAGCCACTGTATGTCCAAAGCCACTGTATGTCCAAAGCCACTGTCCAAAGTCACTGTATGTCCAAAGCCACTGTATGTCCAAAAGCCACTGTCCAAAGCCCCTGTATGTCCAAAGCCACTGTATGTCCAAAGCCACTGTCCAAAGCCACTGTATGTCCAAAGCCACTGTAGGTCCAAAGCCACTATCCAAAGCCACTGTATGTCCAAAGCAACTGTATGTCTAAAGCCACTGTCTAAAGCCACTGTATGTCCAAAGCCACTGTCCAAAGCCACTGTATGTCCAAAGCCACTGTATGTCCAAAGCCACTGTCCAAAGCCACTGTATGTCCAAAGCCACTGTATGTCCAAAGCCACTGTCCAAAGCCACTGTATGTCCAAAGCCACTCTATGTCCAAAGCCACTGTCCAAAGCCACTCTACAAAGCCACTGTCCAAAGCCACTGTCCAAAGCCACTGTCCAAAGCCACTCTATGTCCAAACCCACTGTCCAAAGCCACTGTCCAAAGCCACTGTCCACAGCCACTCTATGTCCAAAGCCACTATCCAAAGCCACTGTCCAAAGCAACAGTCCAATGCCACTCTATGTCCAAAGCCACTGTCCAAAGCCACTGTCCAAAGCCACTGTCCAAAGCCATTGTCCAAAGCCACTCTATGTCCAAAGCTACTGTCCAAAGACACTGTCCAAAGCCACTGTCCAAAGCCACTCTATGTCCAAAATCACTGTCCAAAGCCACTGTCCAAAGCCACTCTCCAAAGCCACTCTATGTCCAAAGCCACTGTCCAAAGCCACTCTCCAAAGCCACTCTCCAAAGCCACTCTATTTCCAAAGCCACTGTCCAAAGCCACTCTCCAAAGCCACTCTACAAAGCCACTCTATGTCCAAAGCCACTGTCCAAACCCACTCTCCAAAGCCACTGTCCAAAGCCACTTTATGTCCAAAGCCACTGTCCAAAGCCACTCTCCAAAGCCACTCTCCAAAGCCACTCTATGTCCAAAGCCACTATCCAAAGCCACTGTCCAAAGCCACTATCCAAAGCCACTCTATGTCCAAAGCCACTGTCCAAAGCCACTGTCCAAAGCCACTGTCCAAAGCCACTCTATGTCCAAAATCACTGTCCAAAGCCACTGTCCAAAGCCACTCTCCAAAGCCACTCTCCAAAGCCACTCTCCAAAGCCACTCTATTTCCAAAGCCACTGTCCAAAGCCACTGTCCAAAGCCACTGTCCAAAGCCAGTCTCCAAAGCCACTCTACAAAGCCACTCTATGTCCAAAATCACTGTCCAAAGCCACTGTCCAAAGTCACTGTCTAAAGCCACTCTATGTCCAAAGCCACTGTCCATAGCCACTGTCCAAAGCCACTGTCCAAAGCCACTCTATGTCCAAAGCCACTGTACAAAGCCACTGTCCAAAGCCACTCTCCAAAGCAATTCTATGTCCAAAGCCACTGTCCAAAGCCACTGTCCAAATCTACTGTTCAAAGCCACTCTATGTCCAAAGCCACTGTCCAAAGCCACTGTCCTAAAACACTGTCCAAAGCCACTGTCCAAAGCCACTCTATGTCCAAAGCCACTGTCCAAAGCCACTGTCCAAAGCCACTGTCCAAAGCCACTCTATGTCCAAAGCCACATTCCAAAGCAACTCTCCAAAGCCACTGTCCTAAACCACTCTATGTCCAAAGCAACTGTCCAAAGCTACTCTCCAAAGCCACTGTCCTAAACTACTCTATGTCGAAAGCCACTGTCCAAAGCCACTCTCCAAAGCCACTGTCCAAAGCCACTCTATGTCCAAAGCCACTGTATGTCCAAAGCCACTGTCCAAAGCCACTGTATGTCCAAAAGCCACTGTCCAAAGCCACTGTATGTCCAAAGCCACTGTATGTCCAAAGCCACTATCCAAAGCCACTGTATGTCCAAAGCCACTGTATGTCCAAAGCCACTATCCAAAGCCACTGTATGTCCAAAGCAACTGTATGTCTAAAGCCACTGTCTAAAGCCACTCTATGTCCAAAGCCACTGTCCAAAGCCACTGTCCAAAGCCACTGTCCAAAGCCACTCTATGTCCAAAATCACTGTCCAAAGCCACTGTCCAAAGCCACTCTCTAAAGCCACTCTCCAAAGCCACTCTCCAAAGCCACTCTATTTCCAAAGCCACTGTCCAAAGCCACTTTCCAAAGCCACTGTCCAAAGCCATTCTATGTCCAAAGCCACTGTCCAAAGCCACTGTCCAAAGCCACTTTCCAAAGCCACTCTATGTCCAAAGCCACTGTCCAAAGCCACTGTCCAAAGCCACTGTCCTAAAACACTGTCCAAAGCCACTGTCCAAAGCCACTCTATGTCCAAAGCCACTGTCCAAAGCCACTGTCCAAAGCCACTGTCCAAAGCCACTCTATGTCCAAAGCCACAGTCCAAAGCAACTCTCCAAAGCCACTGTCCTAAACCACTCTATGTCCAAAGCAACTGTCCAAAGCTACTCTCCAAAGCCACTGTCCTAAACTACTCTATGTCGAAAGCCACTGTCTAAAACCACTCTCCAAAGCCACTGTCCAAAGCCACTGTATGTCCAAAGCCACTGTATGTCCAAAGCCACTGTCCAAAGTCACTGTATGTCCAAAGCCACTGTATGTCCAAAAGCCACTGTCCAAAGCCACTGTATGTCCAAAGCCACTGTATGTCCAAAGCCACTGTCCAAAGCCACTGTCCAAAGCCACTCTATGTCCAAAACCACTGTCCAAAGCCACTGTCCAAAGCCACTCTCCAAAACCACTGTATGTCCAAAGCCACTGTCCAAAGCCACTCTCCAAAGCCTCTCTCTAAAGCCACTCTATTTCCAAAGCCACTGTCCAAAGCCACTCTCCAAAGCTACTCTACAAAGCCACTCTATGTCCAAAGCCACTGTCCAAAGCCACTCTCCAAAGCCACTGTCCAAAGCCACTTTATGTCCAAAGCCACTGTCCAAAGCCACTCTCCAAAGCCACTGTCCAAAGCCACTCTATGTCCAAAGCCACTGTCCAAAGCCACTCTCCAAAGCCACTCCCCAAAGCCACTCTATGTCCAAAGCCACTGTCCAAAGCCACTGTCCAAAGACACTGTCCAAAGCCACTCTATGTCCAAAGCCACTGTCCAAAGCCACTCTATGTCCAAAATCACTGTCCAAAGCCACTGTCCAAAGCCACTCTCCAAAGCCACTCTCCAAAGCCACTCTCCAAAGCCACTCTATTTCCAAAGCCACTGTCCAAAGCCACTGTCCAAAGCCACTGTCCAAAGCCATTCTATGTCCAAAGCCACTGTCCAAAGCCACTGTCCAAAGCCACTTTCCAAAGCCACTCTATGTCAAAAGCCACTGTCCAAAGCCAGTCTCCAAAGCCACTCTACAAAGCCACTCTATGTCCAAAATCACTGTCTAAAGCCACTGTCCAAAGTCACTGTCTAAAGCCACTCTATGTCCAAAGCCACTGTCCATAGCCACTGTCCAAAGCCACTGTCCAAAGCCACTCTATGTCCAAAGCCACTGTACAAAGCCACTGTCCAAAGCCACTCTCCAAAGCAATTCTATGTCCAAAGCCACTGTCCAAAGCCACTGTCCAAATCTACTTTTCAAAGCCACTCTATGTCCAAAGCCACTGTCCAAAGCCACTGTCCTAAAACACTGTCCAAAGCCACTGTCCAAAGCCACTCTATGTCCAAAGCCACTGTTCAAAGCCACTGTCCAAAGCCACTGTCCAAAGCCACTCTATGTCCAAAGCCACAGTCCAAAGCAACTCTCCAAAGCCACTGTCCTAAACCACTCTATGTCCAAAGCAACTGTCCAAAGCTACTCTCCAAAGCCACTGTCCTAAACTACTCTATGTCCAAAGCCACTGTCCAAAGCCACTCTCCAAAGCCACTGTCCAAAGCCACTCTATGTCCAAAGCCACTGTCCAAAGCCACTCTCCAAAGCCACTCCCCAAAGCCACTCTATGTCCAAAGCCACTGTCCAAAGCCACTGTCCAAAGACACTGTCCAAAGCCACTCTATGTCCAAAGCCACTGTCCAAAGCCACTGTCCAAAGCCACTGTCCAAAGCCACTCTATGTCCAAAATCACTGTCCAAAGCCACTGTCCAAAGCCACTCTCCAAAGCCACTCTCCAAAGCCACTCTCCAAAGCCACTCTATTTCCAAAGCCACTGTCCAAAGCCACTGTCCAAAGCCACTGTCCAAAGCCATTCTATGTCCAAAGCCACTGTCCAAAGCCACTGTCCAAAGCCACTTTCCAAAGCCACTCTATGTCCAAAGCCACTGTCCAAAGCCAGTCTCCAAAGCCACTCTACAAAGCCACTCTATGTCCAAAATCACTGTCTAAAGCCACTGTCCAAAGTCACTGTCTAAAGCCACTCTATGTCCAAAGCCACTGTCCATAGCCACTGTCCAAAACCACTGTCCAAAGCCACTCTATGTCCAAAGCCACTGTACAAAGCCACTGTCCAAAGCCACTCTCCAAAGCAATTCTATGTCCAAAGCCACTGTCCAAAGCCACTGTCCAAATCTACTGTTCAAAGCCACTCTATGTCCAAAGCCACTGTCCAAAGCCACTGTCCTAAAACACTGTCCAAAGCCACTGTCCAAAGCCACTCTATGTCCAAAGCCACTGTTCAAAGCCACTGTCCAAAGCCACTGTCCAAAGCCACTCTATGTCCAAAGCCACAGTCCAAAGCAACTCTCCAAAGCCACTGTCCTAAACCACTCTATGTCCAAAACAACTGTCCAAAGCTACTCTCCAAAGCCACTGTCCTAAACTACTCTATGTCCAAAGCCACTGTCCAAAGCCACTCTCCAAAGCCACTGTCCAAAGCCACTGTATGTCCAAAGCAACTGTATGTCCAAAGCCACTGTCCAAAGCCACTGTATGTCCAAAGCCACTGTATGTCCAAAAGTCACTGTCCAAAGCCACTGTATGTCCAAAGCCACTGTATGTCCAAAGCCACTGTCCAAAGCCACTGTATGTCCAAAGCCACTGTATGTCCAAAGCCACTATCCAAAGCCACTCTATGTCCAAAGCAACTGTATGTCTAAAGCCACTGTCTAATGCCACTGTATGTCCAAAGCCACTGTCCAAAGCCACTGTATGTCCAAAGCCACTGTATGTCCAAAGCCACTGTCCAAAGCCACTGTATGTCCAAAGCCACTGTATGTCCAAAGCCATTGTCCAAAGCCACTGTATGTCCAAAGCCACTCTATGTCCAAAGCCACTGTTCAAAGCCACTCTACAAAGCAACTGTCCAAAGCCACTGTCCAAAGCCACTGTCCAAAGCCACTCTATGTCCAAACCCACTGTCCAAAGCCACTGTCCAAAGCCACTGTCCACAGCCACTCTATGTCCAAAGCCACTATCCAAAGCCACTGTCCAAAGCAACAGTCCAATGCCACTCTATGTCCAAAGCCACTGTCCAAAGCCACTGTCCAAAGCCACTGTCCAAAGCCACTGTCCAAAGCCACTCTATGTCCAAAGCCACTGTCCAAAGCCACTGTCCAAAACAACTGTCCAAAGCCACTCTTATCCAAAGCCACTGTCCAAAGCCACTTTCCAAAGCCACTCTATGTCCAAAGCGACTGTCCAAAGCAACTGTCCAAAGCCACTGTCCAAAGCCACTCTATGTCCAAAGTCACTGTCCAAAGCCACTCTATGTCCAAAGCCACTGTCGAAAGCCACTGTCCAAAGCCACTGTCCAAAGCCACTCTATGTCCTAAGCCACTGTCCAAAGCCAATGTCCAAAACCACTATCCAAATCCACTCTATGTCCAAAGCCACTGTCCAAAGCCACTGTCCAAAGCCACTGTCCAAAGCCACTCTATGTCCAAAGCCACTGTCCAAAGCCACTGTCCAAAGCCACTGTCCAAATCCACTCTATGTCCAAAGCCACTGTCCAAAGCCACTGTCCAAAGCCACTGTCCAAAGCCACTCTATGTCCAAAGCCACTGTCCAAAGCCACTCTATGTCCAAAGCCACTGTCCAAAGCCACTGTCCAAAGCCACTGTCCAAAGCCACTCTATGTCCAAAGCCACTGTCCAAAGCCAATGTCCAAAGCCACTATCCAAATCCACTCTATGTCCAAAGCCACTGTCCAAAGCCACTGTCCAAAGCCACTGTCCAAAGCCACTGTCCAAAGCCACTCTATGTCCAAAGCCACTGTCCAAAGCCACTGTCCAAAGCCACTGTCCAAATCCACTCTATGGCCAAATCCACTGTCTAAAGCCACTGTCCAAAGCCACTGTCCAAAGCCACTCTATGTCCAAAGCCACTGTCCAAAGCTACTGTCCAAAGCCACTGTCCAAAGCCACTCTATGTCCAAATCCACTGTCCAAAACCACTCTCCAAAGCCACTGTCCAAAGCCACTCTATGTCCAAAGCCACTGTCCAAAGCCACTCTCCAAAGCCACTGTCCAAAGCCACTCTATGTCCAAAGCCACTGTCCAAAGTCACTCTCCAATTCCACTGTCCAAAGCCACTCTATGTCCAAAGCCACTGTCCAAAGCCACTGTCTAAAGCCACTCTATGTCCAAAGCCACTGTCCAAAGCCACTCTCCAATGCCACTGTCCAAAGCCACTCTATCTAAAAAGCCACTGTCCAAAGCCACTGTCTAAAGTCACTGTCCAAAGCCACTCTATGTCCAAAGCAACTGTCCAAAGCCACTGTCCAAAGGCACTGTCCAAAGCCACTCTATGTCCAAAGCCACTGTCCAAAGCCACTCTCCAAAGCCACTGTCCAAAGCCACTCTATGTCCAGAGCAACTGTCCAAAGCCACTGTCTAAAGACACTGTCCAAAGCCACTCTATGTCCAAAGCCACTGTCCAAAGCTACTGTCCAAAGCCACTGTCCAAAGCCACTCTATGTCCAAAGCCACTGTCCAAAGCCACTCTCCAAAGCCACTGTCCAAAGCCACTCTATGTCCAAAGCCACTGTCTAAAGCAACTCTCCAAAGCCACTGTCCAAAGCCACTCTATGTCCAAAGCCACTGTCCAAAGCCACTCTCCAAATCCACTGTCCAAAGCCACTCTATCTCCAAGCCACTCTCTAAAGCCACTCTCCAAAGCCACTGTCCAAAGCCACTCTATGTCCAAAGCCACTGTCCAAAGCCACTCTCCAAAGTCACTGTCCAAAGCCACTCTATGTCCAAAGCCACTGTCCAAAGCCACTGTCCAAAGCCACTGTCCAAAGCCACTCTATGTCCAAAGCCACTGTCCAAAGCCACTGTCCAAAGCCACTGTCCAAAGCCACTCTATGTCCAAAATCACTGTCCAAAGCCACTGTCCAAAGCCACTCTCCAAAACCACTCTATGTCCAAAGCCACTGTCCAAAGCCACTCTCCAAAGCCTCTCTCCAAAGCCACTCTATTTCCAAAGCCAATGTCCAAAGCCACTCTCCAAAGCCACTCTACAAAGCCACTCTATGTCCAAAGCCACTGTCCAAAGCCACTCTCCAAAGCCACTGTCCAAAGCCACTGTCCAAAGCCACTCTATGTCCAAAGCCATAGTCCAAAGCCACTCTCCAAAGCCACTGTCCTAAACCACTCTATGTCCAAAGCAACTGTCCAAAGCTACTCTCCAAAGCCACTGTCCTAAACTACTCTATGTCCAAAGCCACTGTCCAAATCCACTCTCCAAAGCCACTGTCCAAAGCCACTGTATGTCCAAAGCCACTGTATGTCCAAAGCCACTGTCCAAAGCCACTGTATGTCCAAAGCCACTGTATGTCCAAAACCACTGTCCAAAGCCACTGTATGTCCAAAGCCACTGTATGTCCAAAGCCACTGTCCAAAGCCACTGTATGTCCAAAGCCACTGTATGTCCAAAGCAACTGTATGTCTAAAGCCACTGTCTAAAGCCACTGTATGTCCAAAGCCACTGTCCAAAGCCACTGTATGTCCAAAGCCACTGTATGTCCAAAGCCACTGTCCAAAGCCAATGTATGTCCAAAGCCACTGTATGTCCAAAGCCACTGTCCAAAGCCACTGTATGTCCAAAGCCACTCTATGTCCAAAGCCACTGTCCAAAGCCACTCTACAAAGCCACTGTCCAAAGCCACTGTCCAAAGCCACTGTCCAAAGCCACTCTATGTCCAAACCCACTGTCCAAAGCCACTGTCCAAAGCCACTGTCCAAAGCCACTGTCCAAAGCAACAGTCCAATGCCACTCTATGTCCAAAGCCACTGTCCAAAGCCACTGTCCAAAGCCACTTTCCAAAGCCACTGTCCAAAGCCACTCTATGTCCAAAGCCACTGTCCAAAGCCACTGTCCAAAGCCACTGTCCAATGCCACTCTTATCCAAAGCCACTGTCCAAAGCCACTGTCCAAAGCAACTCTATGTCCAAAGCCACTCTACGTCCAAAGCGACTGTCCAAAGCCACTGTCCAAAGCCACTGTCCAAAGCCACTCTATGTCCAAAGTAACTGTCCACTGCCACTCTATGTCCAAAGCCACTGTCCAAAGCCACTGTCCAAAGCCACTGTCCAAAGCCACTCTATGTCCTAAGCCACTGTCCAAAGCCAATGTCCAAAGCCACTATCCAAATCCACTCTATGTCCAAAGCCACTGTCCAAAGCCACTGTCCAAAGCCACTGTCCAAAGCCACTCTATGTCCAAAGCCACTGTCCAAAGCCACTGTCCAAAGCCACTGTCCAAAGCCACTGTCCAAATCCACTCTATGTCCAAAGCCACTGTCCAAAGCCACTGTCTAAAGCCACTGTCCAAAGCCACTCTATCTCCAAAGCCACTGTCCAAAGCTACTGTCCAAAGCCACTCTATGTCCAAATCCACTGTCCAAAGCCACTCTCCAAAGCCACTGTCCAAAGCCACTCTATGTCCAAAGCCACTGTCTAAAGCCACTCTCCAAAGCCACTGTCCAAAGCCACTCTATGTCCAAAGCCACTGTCCAAAGCCACTCTCCAAATCCACTGTCCAAAGCCACTCTATCTCCAAAGCCACTCTCCATAGCCACTCTCCAAAGCCACTGTCCAAAGCTACTCTATGTCCAAAGCCACTGTCCAAAGCCACTCTCCAAAGTCACTGTCCAAAGCCACTCTATGTCCAAAGCCACTGTCCATAGCCACTGTCCAAAGCCACTGTCCAAAGCCACTCTATGTCCAAAGCCACTGTCCAAAGCCACTGTCCAAAGCCACTGTCCAAAGCCACTCTATGTCCAAAACCACTGTCCAAAGCCACTGTCCAAAGCCACTCTCCAAAACCACTGTATGTCCAAAGCCACTGTCCAAAGCCACTCTCCAAAGCCTCTCTCTAAAGCCACTCTATTTCCAAAGCCACTGTCCAAAGCCACTCTCCAAAGCTACTCTACAAAGCCACTCTATGTCCAAAGCCACTGTCCAAAGCCACTCTCCAAAGCCACTGTCCAAAGCCACTTTATGTCCAAAGCCACTGTCCAAAGCCACTCTCCAAAGCCACTGTCCAAAGCCACTCTATGTCCAAAGCCACTGTCCAAAGCCACTCTCCAAAGCCACTCCCCAAAGCCACTCTATGTCCAAAGCCACTGTCCAAAGCCACTCTCCAAATCCACTGTCCAAAGCCACTCTATCTCCAAAGCCACTCTCCATAGCCACTCTCCAAAGCCACTGTCCAAAGCTACTCTATGTCCAAAGCCACTGTCCAAAGCCACTCTCCAAAGTCACTGTCCAAAGCCACTCTATGTCCAAAGCCACTGTCCATAGCCACTGTCCAAAGCCACTGTCCAAAGCCACTCTATGTCCAAAGCCACTGTCCAAAGCCACTGTCCAAAGCCACTGTCCAAAGCCACTCTATGTCCAAAACCACTGTCCAAAGCCACTGTCCAAAGCCACTCTCCAAAACCACTGTATGTCCAAAGCCACTGTCCAAAGCCACTCTCCAAAGCCTCTCTCTAAAGCCACTCTATTTCCAAAGCCACTGTCCAAAGCCACTCTCCAAAGCTACTCTACAAAGCCACTCTATGTCCAAAGCCACTGTCCAAAGCCACTCTCCAAAGCCACTGTCCAAAGCCACTTTATGTCCAAAGCCACTGTCCAAAGCCACTCTCCAAAGCCACTGTCCAAAGCCACTCTATGTCCAAAGCCACTGTCCAAAGCCACTCTCCAAAGCCACTCCCCAAAGCCACTCTATGTCCAAAGCCACTGTCCAAAGCCACTGTCCAAAGACACTGTCCAAAGCCACTCTATGTCCAAAGCCACTGTCCAAAGCCACTCTATGTCCAAAATCACTGTCCAAAGCCACTGTCCAAAGCCACTCTCCAAAGCCACTCTCCAAAGCCACTCTCCAAAGCCACTCTATTTCCAAAGCCACTGTCCAAAGCCACTGTCCAAAGCCACTGTCCAAAGCCATTCTATGTCCAAAGCCACTGTCCAAAGCCACTGTCCAAAGCCACTTTCCAAAGCCACTCTATGTCAAAAGCCACTGTCCAAAGCCAGTCTCCAAAGCCACTCTACAAAGCCACTCTATGTCCAAAATCACTGTCTAAAGCCACTGTCCAAAGTCACTGTCTAAAGCCACTCTATGTCCAAAGCCACTGTCCATAGCCACTGTCCAAAGCCACTGTCCAAAGCCACTCTATGTCCAAAGCCACTGTACAAAGCCACTGTCCAAAGCCACTCTCCAAAGCAATTCTATGTCCAAAGCCACTGTCCAAAGCCACTGTCCAAATCTACTTTTCAAAGCCACTCTATGTCCAAAGCCACTGTCCAAAGCCACTGTCCTAAAACACTGTCCAAAGCCACTGTCCAAAGCCACTCTATGTCCAAAGCCACTGTTCAAAGCCACTGTCCAAAGCCACTGTCCAAAGCCACTCTATGTCCAAAGCCACAGTCCAAAGCAACTCTCCAAAGCCACTGTCCTAAACCACTCTATGTCCAAAGCAACTGTCCAAAGCTACTTTCCAAAGCCACTGTCCTAAACTACTCTATGTCCAAAGCCACTGTCCAAAGCCACTCTCCAAAGCCACTGTCCAAAGCCACTCTATGTCCAAAGCCACTGTCCAAAGCCACTCTCCAAAGCCACTCCCCAAAGCCACTCTATGTCCAAAGCCACTGTCCAAAGCCACTGTCCAAAGACACTGTCCAAAGCCACTCTATGTCCAAAGCCACTGTCCAAAGCCACTGTCCAAAGCCACTGTCCAAAGCCACTCTATGTCCAAAATCACTGTCCAAAGCCACTGTCCAAAGCCACTCTCCAAAGCCACTCTCCAAAGCCACTCTCCAAAGCCACTCTATTTCCAAAGCCACTGTCCAAAGCCACTGTCCAAAGCCACTGTCCAAAGCCAATCTATGTCCAAAGCCACTGTCCAAAGCCACTGTCCAAAGCCACTTTCCAAAGCCACTCTATGTCCAAAGCCACTGTCCAAAGCCAGTCTCCAAAGCCACTCTACAAAGCCACTCTATGTCCAAAATCACTGTCTAAAGCCACTGTCCAAAGTCACTGTCTAAAGCCACTCTATGTCCAAAGCCACTGTCCATAGCCACTGTCCAAAGCCACTGTCCAAAGCCACTCTATGTCCAAAGCCACTGTACAAAGCCACTGTCCAAAGCCACTCTCCAAAGCAATTCTATGTCCAAAGCCACTGTCCAAAGCCACTGTCCAAATCTACTGTTCAAAGCCACTCTATGTCCAAAGCCACTGTCCAAAGCCACTGTCCTAAAACACTGTCCAAAGCCACTGTCCAAAGCCACTCTATGTCCAAAGCCACTGTTCAAAGCCACTGTCCAAAGCCACTGTCCAAAGCCACTCTATGTCCAAAGCCACAGTCCAAAGCAACTCTCCAAAGCCACTGTCCTAAACCACTCTATGTCCAAAGCAACTGTCCAAAGCTACTCTCCAAAGCCACTGTCCTAAACTACTCTATGTCCAAAGCCACTGTCCAAAGCCACTCTCCAAAGCCACTGTCCAAAGCCACTGTATGTCCAAAGCAACTGTATGTCCAAAGCCACTGTCCAAAGCCACTGTATGTCCAAAGCCACTGTATGTCCAAAAGTCACTGTCCAAAGCCACTGTATGTCCAAAGCCACTGTATGTCCAAAGCCACTGTCCAAAGCCACTGTATGTCCAAAGCCACTGTATGTCCAAAGCCACTATCCAAAGCCACTGTATGTCCAAAGCAACTGTATGTCTAAAGCCACTGTCTAACGCCACTGTATGTCCAAAGCCACTGTCCAAAGCCACTGTATGTCCAAAGCCACTGTATGTCCAAAGCCACTGTCCAAAGCCACTGTATGTCCAAAGCCACTGTATGTCCAAAGCCATTGTCCAAAGCCACTGTATGTCCAAAGCCACTCTATGTCCAAAGCCACTGTTCAAAGCCACTCTACAAAGCAACTGTCCAAAGCCACTGTCCAAAGCCACTGTCCAAAGCCACTCTATGTCCAAACCCACTGTCCAAAGCCACTGTCCAAAGCCACTGTCCACAGCCACTCTATGTCCAAAGCCACTATCCAAAGCCACTGTCCAAAGCAACAGTCCAATGCCACTCTATGTCCAAAGCCACTGTCCAAAGCCACTGTCCAAAGCTACTGTCCAAAGCCACTGTCCAAAGCCACTCTATGTCCAAAGCCACTGTCCAAAGCCACTGTCCAAACAACTGTCCAAAGCCACTCTTATCCAAAGCCACTGTCCAAAGCCACTGTCCAAAGCCACTCTATGTCCAAAGCGACTGTCCAAAGCAACTGTCCAAAGCCACTGTCCAAAGCCACTCTATGTCCAAAGTCACTGTCCAAAGCCACTCTATGTCCAAAGCCACTGTCGAAAGCCACTGTCCTAAGCCACTGTCCAAAGCCACTCTATGTCCTAAGCCACTGTCCAAAGCCAATGTCCAAAACCACTATCCAAATCCACTCTATGTCCAAAGCCACTGTCCAAAGCCACTGTCCAAAGCCACTGTCCAAAGCCACTCTATGTCCAAAGCCATGTCCAAAGCCACTGTCCAAAGCCACTGTCCAAATCCACTCTATGTCCAAAGCCACTGTCCAAAGCCACTGTCCAAAGCCACTGTCCAAAGCCACTCTATGTCCAAAGCCACTGTCCAAAGCCACTCTATGTCCAAAGCCACTGTCCAAAGCCACTGTCCAAAGCCACTGTCCAAAGCCACTCTATGTCCAAAGCTACTGTCCAAAGCCAATGTCCAAAGCCACTATCCAAATCCACTCTATGTCCAAAGCCACTCTCCAAAGCCACTGTCCAAAGCCACTGTCCAAAGCCACTCTATGTCCAAAGCCACTGTCCAAAGCCACTGTCCAAAGCCACTGTCCAAATCCACTCTATGGCCAAAGCCACTGTCTAAAGCCACTGTCCAAAGCCACTGTCCAAAGCCACTCTATGTCCAAAGCCACTGTCCTAAGCTACTGTCCAAAGCCACTGTCCAAAGCCACTCTATGTCCAAATCCACTGTCCAAAACCACTCTCCAAAGCCACTGTCCAAAGCCACTCTATGTCCAAAGCCACTGTCCAAAGCCACTCTCCAAAGCCACTGTCCAAAGCCACTCTATGTCCAAAGCCACTGTCCAAAGCCACTCTCCAATTCCACTGTCCAAAGCCACTCTATGTCCAAAGCCACTCTCCAAAGCCACTCTCCAAAGCCACTGTCCAAAGCCACTCTATGTCCAAAGCCACTGTCCAAAGCCACTCTCCAAAGCCACTCTCCTAAGCCACTCTATGTCCAAAGCCACTGTCCAAAGCCACTGTCCAAAGCCACTGTCCAAAACCACTCTATGTCCAAAGCCACTGTCCAAAGCCACTGTCCAAAGCCACTCTCCAAAGCCACTCTATGTCCAAAGCCACTGTCCAAAGCCACTGTCCAAAGCCACTGTCCAAAGCCACTCTATGTCCAAAGCCACTGTCCAAAGCCACTGTCCAAAGCCACTGTCCAAAGCCACTCTATGTCCAAAATCACTGTCCAAAGCCACTGTCCAAAGCCACTCTCCAAAGCCACTCTATGTCCAAAGCCACTGTCCAAAGCCACTCTCCAAAGCCACTCTCCAAAGCCACTCTATTTCTAAAGCCACTGTCCAAAGCCACTGTCCAAAGCCACTGTCCAAAGCCATTCTATGTCCAAAGCCACTGTCCAAAGCCACTGTCCAAAGCCACTTTCCAAAGCCACTCTATGTCCAAAGCCACTGTCCAAAGCCACTTTCCAAAGCCACTGTCCAAAGCCACTCTATGTCCAAAGCCACTGTCCAAAGCCACTGTCCAAAGCCACTGTCCAAAGCCAATCTTATCCAAAGCCACTGTCCAAAGCCACTGTCCAAAGCCACTCTATATCCAAAGCCACTCTATGTCCAAAGCGAATGTCCAAAGCCACTGTCCAAAGCCACTGTCCAAAGCCACTCTATGTCCAAAGTCACTGTCCAAAGCCACTCTATGTCCAAAGCCACTGTCCAAAGCCACTGTCCAAAGCCACTGTCCAAAGCCACTCTATGTCCTAAGCCACTGTCCAAAGCCAATGTCCAAAGCCACTATCCAAATACACTCTATGTCCAAAGCCACTGTCCAAAGCCACTGTCCAAAGCCACTGTCCAAAGCCACTCTATGTCCAAAGCCACTGTTCAAAGCCACTGTCCAAAGCCACTGTCCAAATCCACTCTATGTCCAAAGCCACTGTCCAAAGCCACTGTCCAAAGTCACTGTCCAAAGCCACTCTATGTCCAAAGCCACTGTCCAAAGCTACTGTCCATAGCCTCTGTCCAAAGCCACTCTATGTCCAAAGCCACAGTCCAAAGCCACTCTCCAAAGCCACTGTCCAAAGCCACTCTATGTCCAAAGCCACTGTCTAAAGCCACTCTCCAAAGCCACTGTCCAAAGCCACTCTATGTCCAAAGCCACTGTCCAAAGCCACTCTCCAAATCCACTGTCCAAAGCCACTCTATCTCCAAAGCCACTCTCCAAAGCCACTCTCCAAAGCCACTGTCCAAAGCCACTCTATGTCCAAAGCCACTGTCCAAAGCCACTCTCCAAAGTCACTGTCCAAAGCCACTCTATGTCCAAACCCACTGTCCAAAGCCACTGTCCAAAGCCACTGTCCAAAGCCACTCTATGTCCAAAGCCACTGTCCAAAGCCACTGTCCAAAGCCACTGTCCAAAGCCACTCTATGTCCAAAATCACTGTCCAAAGCCACTGTCCAAAGCCACTCTCCAAAGCCACTCTATGTCCAAAGCCACTGTCCAAAGCCACTGTCCAAAGCCACTCTCCAAAGCCACTCTATGTCCAAAGCCACTGTCCAAAGCCACTCTCCAAAGCCACTCTACAAAGCCACTCTATGTCCAAAGCCACTGTCCAAACCCACTCTCCAAAGCCACTGTCCAAAGCCACTTTATGTCCAAAGCCACTGTCCAAAGACACTCTCCAAAGCCACTGTCCAAAGCCACTCTATGACCAAATCCACTGTCCAAAGCCACTCTCCAAAGCCACTCTCCAAAGCCACTCTATGTCCAAAGCCACTCTCCAAAGCCACTGTCCAAAGCCACTGTCCAAAGCCACTCTATGTCCAAAGCCACTGTCCAAAGCCACTGTCCAAAGCCACTGTCCAAAGCCACTCTATGTCCAAAATCACTGTCCAAAGCCACTGTCCAAAGCCACTCTCTAAAGCCACTCTCCAAAGCCACTCTCCAAAGCCACTCTATTTCCAAAGCCACTGTCCAAAGCCACTGTCCAAAGCCACTGTCCAAAGCCATTTTATGTCCAAAGCCACTGTCCAAAGCCACTGTCCAAAGCCACTTTCCAAAGCCACTCTATGTCCAAAGCCACTGTCCAAAGCCACTGTCCAAAGCCACTGTCCTAAAACACTGTCCAAAGCCACTGTCCAAAGCCACTCTATGTCCAAAGCCACTGTCCAAAGCCACTGTCCAAAGCCACTGTCCAAAGCCACTCTATGTCCAAAGCCACAGTCCAAAGCAACTCTCCAAAGCCACTCTCCTAAACCACTCTATGTCCAAAGCAACTGTCCAAAGCTACTCTCCAAAGCCACTGTCCTAAACTACTCTATGTCGAAAGCCACTGTCCAAAACCACTCTCCAAAGCCACTGTCCAAAGCCACTGTATGTCCAAAGCCACTGTATGTCCAAAGCCACTGTCCAAAGTCACTGTATGTCCAAAGCCACTGTATGTCCAAAAGCCACTGTCCAAAGCCCCTGTATGTCCAAAGCCACTGTATGTCCAAAGCCACTGTCCAAAGCCACTGTATGTCCAAAGCCACTGTAGGTCCAAAGCCACTATCCAAAGCCACTGTATGTCCAAAGCAACTGTATGTCTAAAGCCACTGTCTAAAGCCACTGTATGTCCAAAGCCACTGTCCAAAGCCACTGTATGTCCAAAGCCACTGTATGTCCAAAGCCACTGTCCAAAGCCACTGTATGTCCAAAGCCACTGTATGTCCAAAGCCACTGTCCAAAGCCACTGTATGTCCAAAGCCACTCTATGTCCAAAGCCACTGTCCAAAGCCACTCTACAAAGCCACTGTCCAAAGCCACTGTCCAAAGCCACTGTCCAAAGCCACTCTATGTCCAAACCCACTGTCCAAAGCCACTGTCCAAAGCCACTGTCCACAGCCACTCTATGTCCAAAGCCACTATCCAAAGCCACTGTCCAAAGCAACAGTCCAATGCCACTCTATGTCCAAAGCCACTGTCCAAAGCCACTGTCCAAAGCCACTGTCCAAAGCCATTGTCCAAAGCCACTCTATGTCCAAAGCTACTGTCCAAAGACACTGTCCAAAGCCACTGTCCAAAGCCACTCTATGTCCAAAATCACTGTCCAAAGCCACTGTCCAAAGCCACTCTCCAAAGCCACTCTATGTCCAAAGCCACTGTCCAAAGCCACTCTCCAAAGCCACTCTCCAAAGCCACTCTATTTCCAAAGCCACTGTCCAAAGCCACTCTCCAAAGCCACTCTACAAAGCCACTCTATGTCCAAAGCCACTGTCCAAACCCACTCTCCAAAGCCACTGTCCAAAGCCACTTTATGTCCAAAGCCACTGTCCAAAGCCACTCTCCAAAGCCACTCTCCAAAGCCACTCTATGTCCAAAGCCACTATCCAAAGCCACTGTCCAAAGCCACTATCCAAAGCCACTCTATGTCCAAAGCCACTGTCCAAAGCCACTGTCCAAAGCCACTGTCCAAAGCCACTCTATGTCCAAAATCACTGTCCAAAGCCACTGTCCAAAGCCACTCTCCAAAGCCACTCTCCAAAGCCACTCTCCAAAGCCACTCTATTTGCAAAGCCACTGTCCAAAGCCACTGTCCAAAGCCACTGTCCAAAGCCAGTCTCCAAAGCCACTCTACAAAGCCACTCTATGTCCAAAATCACTGTCCAAAGCCACTGTCCAAAGTCACTGTCTAAAGCCACTCTATGTCCAAAGCCACTGTCCATAGCCACTGTCCAAAGCCACTGTCCAAAGCCACTCTATGTCCAAAGCCACTGTACAAAGCCACTGTCCAAAGCCACTCTCCAAAGCAATTCTATGTCCAAAGCCACTGTCCAAAGCCACTGTCCAAATCTACTGTTCAAAGCCACTCTATGTCCAAAGCCACTGTCCAAAGCCACTGTCCTAAAACACTGTCCAAAGCCACTGTCCAAAGCCACTCTATGTCCAAAGCCACTGTCCAAAGCCACTGTCCAAAGCCACTGTCCAAAGCCACTCTATGTCCAAAGCCACATTCCAAAGCAACTCTCCAAAGCCACTGTCCTAAACCACTCTATGTCCAAAGCAACTGTCCAAAGCTACTCTCCAAAGCCACTGTCCTAAACTACTCTATGTCGAAAGCCACTGTCCAAAGCCACTCTCCAAAGCCACTGTCCAAAGCCACTCTATGTCCAAAGCCACTGTATGTCCAAAGCCACTGTCCAAAGCCACTGTATGTCCAAAAGCCACTGTCCAAAGCCACTGTATGTCCAAAGCCACTGTATGTCCAAAGCCACTATCCAAAGCCACTGTATGTCCAAAGCCACTGTATGTCCAAAGCCACTATCCAAAGCCACTGTATGTCCAAAGCAACTGTATGTCTAAAGCCACTGTCTAAAGCCACTCTATGTCCAAAGCCACTGTCCAAAGCCACTGTCCAAAGCCACTGTCCAAAGCCACTCTATGTCCAAAATCACTGTCCAAAGCCACTGTCCAAAGCCACTCTCTAAAGCCACTCTCCAAAGCCACTCTCCAAAGCCACTCTATTTCCAAAGCCACTGTCCAAAGCCACTTTCCAAAGCCACTGTCCAAAGCCATTCTATGTCCAAAGCCACTGTCCAAAGCCACTGTCCAAAGCCACTTTCCAAAGCCACTCTATGTCCAAAGCCACTGTCCAAAGCCACTGTCCAAAGCCACTGTCCTAAAACACTGTCCAAAGCCACTGTCCAAAGCCACTCTATGTCCAAAGCCACTGTCCAAAGCCACTGTCCAAAGCCACTGTCCAAAGCCACTCTATGTCCAAAGCCACAGTCCAAAGCAACTCTCCAAAGCCACTGTCCTAAACCACTCTATGTCCAAAGCAACTGTCCAAAGCTACTCTCCAAAGCCACTGTCCTAAACTACTCTATGTCGAAAGCCACTGTCTAAAACCACTCTCCAAAGCCACTGTCCAAAGCCACTGTATGTCCAAAGCCACTGTATGTCCAAAGCCACTGTCCAAAGTCACTGTATGTCCAAAGCCACTGTATGTCCAAAAGCCACTGTCCAAAGCCACTGTATGTCCAAAGCCACTGTATGTCCAAAGCCACTGTCCAAAGCCACTGTATGTCCAAAGCCACTGTAGGTCCAAAGCCACTATCCAAAGCCACTGTATGTCCAAAGCAACTGTATGTCTAAAGCCACTGTCTAAAGCCACTGTATGTCCAAAGCCACTGTCCAAAGCCACTGTATGTCCAAAGCCACTGTATGTCCAAAGCCACTGTCCAAAGCCACTGTATGTCCAAAGCCACTGTATGTCCAAAGCCACTGTCCAAAGCCACTGTATGTCCAAAGCCACTCTATGTCCAAAGCCACTGTCCAAAGCCACTCTACAAAGCCACTGTCCAAAGCCACTGTCCAAAGCCACTGTCCAAAGCCACTCTATGTCCAAACCCACTGTCCAAAGCCACTGTCCAAAGCCACTGTCCACAGCCACTCTATGTCCAAAGCCACTATCCAAAGCCACTGTCCAAAGCAACAGTCCAATGCCACTCTATGTCCAAAGCCACTGTCCAAAGCCACTGTCCAAAGCCACTGTCCAAAGCCATTGTCCAAAGCCACTCTATGTCCAAAGCTACTGTCCAAAGACACTGTCCAAAGCCACTGTCCAAAGCCACTCTATGTCCAAAATCACTGTCCAAAGCCACTGTCCAAAGCCACTCTCCAAAGCCACTCTATGTCCAAAGCCACTGTCCAAAGCCACTCTCCAAAGCCACTCTCCAAAGCCACTCTATTTCCAAAGCCACTGTCCAAAGCCACTCTCCAAAGCCACTCTACAAAGCCACTCTATGTCCAAAGCCACTGTCCAAACCCACTCTCCAAAGCCACTGTCCAAAGCCACTTTATGTCCAAAGCCACTGTCCAAAGCCACTCTCCAAAGCCACTGTACAAAGCCACTCTATGTCCAAAGCCACTGTCCAAAGCCACTCTCCAAAGCCACTCTCCAAAGCCACTCTATGTCCAAAGCCACTATCCAAAGCCACTGTCCAAAGCCACTGTCCAAAGCCACTCTATGTCCAAAGCCACTGTCCAAAGCCACTGTCCAAAGCCACTGTCCAAAGCCACTCTATGTCCAAAATCACTGTCCAAAGCCACTGTCCAAAGCCACTCTCCAAAGCCACTCTCCAAAGCCACTCTCCAAAGCCACTCTATTTCCAAAGCCACTGTCCAAAGCCACTGTCCAAAGCCAGTCTCCAAAGCCACTCTACAAAGCCACTCTATGTCCAATCACTGTCCAAAGCCACTGTCCAAAGTCACTGTCTAAAGCCACTCTATGTCCAAAGCCACTGTCCATAGCCACTGTCCAAAGCCACTGTCCAAAGCCACTCTATGTCCAAAGCCACTGTACAAAGCCACTGTCCAAAGCCACTCTCCAAAGCAATTCTATGTCCAAAGCCACTGTCCAAAGCCACTGTCCAAATCTACTGTTCAAAGCCACTCTATGTCCAAAGCCACTGTCCAAAGCCACTGTCCTAAAACACTGTCCAAAGCCACTGTCCAAAGCCACTCTATGTCCAAAGCCACTGTCCAAAGCCACTGACCAAAGACACTGTCCAAAGCCACTCTATGTCCAAAGCCACAGTCCAAAGCAACTCTCCAAAGCCACTGTCCTAAACCAATCTATGTCCAAAGCAACTGTCCAAAGCTACTCTCCAAAGCCACTGTCCTAAACTACTCTATGTCGAAAGCCACTGTCCAAAGCCACTCTCCAAAGCCACTGTCCAAAGCCACTGTATGTCCAAAGCCACTGTATGTCCAAAAGCCACTGTCCAAAGCCACTGTATGTCCAAAGCCACTGTATGTCCAAAGCCACTATCCAAAGCCACTGTATGTCCAAAGCCACTGTATGTCCAAAGCCACTATCCAAAGCCACTGTATGTCCAAAGCAACTGTATGTCTAAAGCCACTGTCTAAAGCCACTGTATGTCCAAAGCCACTGTCCAAAGCCACTGTATGTCCAAAGCCACTGTCCAAAGCCACTGTATGTCCAAAGCCACTGTATGTCCAAAGCCACTGTCCAAAGCCACTGTATGTCCAAAGCCACTCTATGTCCAAAGCCACTGTCCAAAGCCACTCTACAAAGCCACTGTCCAAAGCCACTGTCCAAAGCCACTGTCCAAAGCCACTCTATGTCCAAACCCACTGTCCAAAGCCACTGTCCAAAGCCACTGTCCACAGCCACTCTATGTCCAAAGCCACTATCCAAAGCCACTGTCCAAAGCAAAAGTCCAATGCCACTCTATGTCCAAAGCCACTGTCCAAAGCCACTGTCCAAAGCCACTGTCCAAAGCCATTGTCCAAAGCCACTCTATGTCCAAAGCCACTGTCCAAAGCCACTGTCCAAAGCCACTGTCCAAAGCCACTCTTATCCAAAGCCACTGTCCAAAGCCACTGACCAAAGCCACTCTATGTCCAAAGCCACTCTATGTCCAAAGCGACTGTCCAAAGCCACTGTCCAAAGCCACTGTCCAAAGCCACTCTATGTCCAAAGTCACTGTCCAAAGCCACTCTATGTCCAAAGCCACTGTCGAAAGCCACTGTCCAAAGCCACTGTCCAAAGCCACTCTATGTCCTAAGCCACTGTCCAAAGCCAATGTCCAAAGCCACTATCCAAATCCACTCTATGTCCAAAGCCACTGTCCAAAGCCACTGTCCAAAGCCACTGTCCAAAGCCACTCTATGTCCAAAGCCACTGTCCAAAGCCACTGTCCAAAGCCACTGTCCAAATCCAGTCTATGTCCAAAGCCACTGTCCAAAGCCACTCTATGTCCAAAGCCACTGTCCAAAGCTACTGTCCAAGGCCACTCTCCAAAGCCACTCTATGTCCAAAGCCACTGTCCAAAGCCACTCTCCAAAGCCACTGTCCAAAGCCACTCTATGTCCAAAGCCACTGTCCAAAGCCACTCTACAAAGCCACTGTTCAAAGCCACTCTATGTCCAAAGCCACTGTCCAAAGCCACTCTCCAAATCCACTGTCCAAAGCCACTCTATCTCCAAAGCCACTCTCCAAAGCCACTCTCCAAAGGCACTGTCCAAAGCCACTGTCCAAAGCCACTCTCCAAAGCCACTGTCCAAAGCCACTCTATGTCCAAAGCCACTGTCCAAAGCCACTGTCCAAAGCCACTGTCCAAAGCCACTCTATGTCCAAAGCCACTGTCCAAAGCCACTGTCCAAAGCCACTGTCCAAAGCCACTGTCCAAAGCCACTCTATGTCCAAAATCACTGTCCAAAGCCACTGTCCAAAGCCACTCTCCAAAGACACTCTATGTCCAAAGCCACTGTCCAAAGCCACCCTCCAAAGCCACTCTCCAAAGCCACTCTATTTCCAAAGCCACTAACCAAAGCCACTCTCCAAAGCCACTCTACAAAGCCACTCTATGTCCAAAGCCACTGTCCAAAGCCACTCTCCAAAGCCACTGTCCAAAGCCACTTTATGTCCAAAGCCACTGTCCAAAGCCACTCTCCAAAGCAACTGTCCAAAGCCACTCTATGTCCAAAGCTACTGTCCAAAGCCACTCTCCAAATCCACTGTCCAAAGCCACTCTATGTCCAAAGCCACTCTCCAAAGCCACTCTCCAAAGCCACTGTCCAAAGCCACTCTATGTCCGAAGCCACTGTCCAAAGCCACTCTCCAAAGACACTGTCCAAAGCCACTCTATTTCCAAAGCCACTGTCCAAAGCTACTGTCCAAAGCCGCTGTCCAAAGCCACTCTATGTCCAAAGCCACTGTCCAAAGCCACTGTCCAAAGCCACTGTCCAAAGCCACTCTATGTCCAAAGCTACTGTCCAAAGCCAGTCTCCAAAGCCACTCTACAAAGCCACTCTATGTCCAAAATCACTGTCCAAAGCCACTTTCCAAAACCACTCTCCAAAGCCACTCTATATCCAAAGCCACTATCCAAAGCCACTCTCCAAAGCCACTCTTCAAAGCCACTCTATGTCCAAAGCCACTGTCCAAAGCCAGTGTCCAAAGCCACTCTCCAAAGCCACTCTATGTCCAAAGCCACTGTCCAAAGTCACTGTCCATAGCCACTCTCCAAAGCCACTCTATGTCCAAAGCACTGTCCAAAGCCACTGTCCAAAGCCAATGTCCAAAGCCACTCTATGTCCAATGCAACTGTCCAAAGCCACTGTCTAAAACCACTATCCAAAGCCACTCTATCTCCAAAGCCACTGTCTAAAGCCACTCTCCAAAGCCACTCTCCAAAGCCACTCTATGTGCAAAGCCACTCTCCAAAGCCACTCTCCAAAGCCAATCTCCAAAGCCACTCTATGTCCAAAGCCACTGTCCAAAGCCACTCTCCAAAGCCACCCTTCAAGCCACTCTATGTCCAAAGCCACTGTCCAAAGCCACTTTCCAAAGCCACTGTCCAAAGCCACTCTATGTCCAAAGCCACTGTCCAAAGCCACTCTCCAAAGCCACTCTCCAAAGCCACTCTATGTCCAAAGCCACTGTCCAAAGCCACTGTCCAAAGCCATTGTCCAAAGCCACTCTATGTCCAAAGCCACTGTCCAAAGTCACTGTCCAAAGACACTCTCCAAAGCCACTCTATGTCCAAAGCCACTGTCCAAAGCCACTGTCCAAAGCCATTGTCCAAAGCCACTCTATGTCCAAAGCAACTGTCCAAAGCCACTGTCCAAAGCCACTCTCCAAAGCCACTCTATGTCCAAAGCCACTGTCCAAAGCCACTCTCCAAAGCCACTCTTCAAAGCCACTCTGTGTCCAAAGCCACTGTCCAATGCCACTGTCCAAAGCCACTGTCTAAAGCCACTCTATGTCCAAAGCCACTGTCCATAGCCACTGTCCAAAGCCACTGTCCTAAGCCACTCTATGTCCAAAGCCACTGTACAAAGCCACTGTCCAAAGCCACTATCCAAAGCAATTCTATGTCCAAAGTCACTGTCCAAAGCCACTTATGTCCAAAGCCACTGTCCAAAGCCACTTTCCAAAGCCACTGTCCAAAGCCATTCTATGTCCAAAGCCACTGTCCAAAGCCACTGTCCAAAGCCACTGTCCAAAGCCACTCTCCAAAGCCACTCTATGTCCAAAGCCACTGTCCAAAGCCACTCTATGTCCAAAGCCACTGTCCAAAGCCACTGTCCAAAGCCACTGTCCAATGCCACTCTATGTCCAAAGCCACTGTCCAAAGCAACTGTCCAAAGCCACTGTCCAAAGCCACTCTATGTCCAAAGCCACTGTCCAAAGCCACTGTCCATAGCCACTCTATGTCCAAAGCCACTCTATGTCCAAAGCCACTGTCCAAAGCCACTGTCCAAAGCCACTGTCCAAAGCCACTCTATGTCCAAAGCCACTGTCCAAAGCCACTGTCCAAAGCCACTGTCCAAAGCCACTCTATGTCCAAAGCCACTGTCCAAAGCCAATGTCCAAAGCCACTGTCCAAATCCACTCTATTTCCAAAGCCACTCTACAAAGCCACTGTCCAAAGCCACTGTCCTAAGCCACTGTCCAAAGGTACTGTCCAAAGCCACTCTATGTCCAAAGCCACTGTCCAAAGCCACTGTCCAAAGCCACCGTCCAAAGCCACTGTCCAAAGCCACTGTCCAAAGCCACTCTATGTCCAAAGCCAATGTCCAAAGCTACTGTCCAAAGCCACTGTCCAAAGCCACTCTATGTCCAAAGCCACTGTCCAAAGCCACTCTCCAAAGCCACTGTCCAAAGCCACTCTATGTCCAAAGCCACTGTCCAAAGCCACTCTCCAAAGCCACTCTCCAAAGCCACTCTATGTGCAAAGCCACTCTCCAAAGCCACTCTCCAAAGCCAATCTCCAAAGCCACTCTATGTCCAAAGCCACTGTCCAAAGCCACTCTCCAAAGCCACCCTTCAAAGCCACTCTGTGTCCAAAGCCACTGTCCAAAGCCACTTTCCAAAGCCACTCTCCAAAGCCACTCTATATCCAAAGCCACTGTCCAAAGCCACTCTCCAAAGCCACTCTCCAAAGCCACTCTATGTCCAAAGCCACTGTCCAAAGCCACTGTCCAAAGCCATTGTCCAAAGCCACTCTATGTCCAAAGCCACTGTCCAAAGTCACTGTCCAAAGACACTCTCCAAAGCCACTCTATGTCCAAAGCCACTATCCAAAGCCACTGTCCAAAGCCATTGTCCAAAGCCACTCTATGTCCAAAGCAACTGTCCAAAGCCACTGTCCAAAGCCACTCTCCAAAGCCACTCTATGTCCAAAGCCACTGTCCAAAGCCACTCTCCAAAGCCACTCTTCAAAGCCTCTCTGTGTCCAAAGCCACTGTCCAATGCCGCTCTCCAAAGCCACTGTCTAAAGCCACTCTATGTCCAAAGCCACTGTCCATAGCCACTGTCCAAAGCCACTGTCCTAAGCCACTCTATGTCCAAAGCCACTGTACAAAGCCACTGTCCAAAGCCACTATCCAAAGCAATTCTATGTCCAAAGTCACTGTCCTAAGCCACTCTATGTCCAAAGCCACTGTCCAAAGCCACTTTCCAAAGCCACTGTCCCAAGCCACTCTATGTCCAAAGTCACTGTCCAAAGCCACTGTCCAAAGCCACTGTCCAAAGCCACTCTCCAAAGCCACTCTATGTCCAAAGCCACTGTCCAAAGCCACTCTATGTCCAAAGCCACTGTCCAAAGCCACTGTCCAAAGCCACTGTCCAAAGCCACTCTATGTCCAAAGCCACTGTCCAAAGCAACTGTCCAAAGCCACTGTCCAAAGCCACTCTATGTCCAAAGCCACTGTCCAAAGCCACTGTCCATAGCCACTCTATGTCCAAAGCCACTCTATGTCCAAAGCCACTGTCCAAAGCCACTGTCCAAAGCCACTGTCCAAAGCCACTCTATGTCCAAAGCCACTGTCCAAAGCCACTGTCCAAAGCCACTGTCCAAAGCCACTCTATGTCCAAAGCCACTGTCCAAAGCCACTGTCCAAAGGTACTGTCCAAAGCCACTCTATGTCCAAAGCCACTGTCCAAAGCCACTGTCCAAAGCCACTGTCCAAAGCCACTGTCCAAAGCCAGTGTCAAAAGCCACTCTATGTCCAAAGCCAATGTCCAAAGCTACTGTCCAAAGCCACTGTCCAAAGCCAATCTATGTCCAAAGCCACTGTCCAAAGCCACTCTCCAAAGCCACTGTCCAAAGCCACTCTATGTCCAAAGCCACTGTCCAAAGCTACTCTCCAAAGCCACTGTCCAAAGCCACTCTATGTCCAAAGCCACTGTCCAAAGCCACTCTCCAAATCAACTGTCCAAAGCCACTCTATGTCCAAATCCACTCTCCAAAGCCACTCTCCAAAGCCACTGTCCAATGCCACTCTTTGTCCAAAGTCACTGTCCAAAGCCACTCTCCAAAGCCACTGTCCAAAGCCACTCTGTCCAAAGCCAGTCCAAAGCCACTGTCCAAATCCACTGTCCAAAGCCACTCTATGTCCAAAGCCACTGTCCAAAGCCACTGTCCATAGCCACTGTCCATAGCCACTGTCCAAAGCCACTCTATGTCCAAAATCACTGTCCAAAGCCACTCTCCAAAGCCACTCTACAAAGCCAATCTATGTCCAAAATCACTGTCCAAAGCCACTGTCCAAAGCCACTCTCCAAAGCCACTCTATGTCCAAAGCCACTGTTCAAAGCCACTCTCCAAAGCCACTCTCCAACGCCACTCTATGTCCAAAGCCACTGTCCAAAGCCACTCTATGTCCAAAGCCACTTTCTAAAGCCACTCTCCAAAGCCACTGTCCAAAACCACTCTATGACCAAAGCTACTGTCCAAAACCACTCTCCAAATCCACTGTCCAAAGCCACTCTATGTCCAAAGCCACTCTCCAAAGCCACTCTCCAAACACACTGTCCAAAGCCACTCTATGTCCAAAACCACTGTCCAAAGCCACTCTATGTCCAAAATCACTGTCCAAAGCCACTCTATGTCCAAAATCACTGTCCAAAGCCACTCTCCAAAGACACTCTACAAAGCCACTCTATGTCCAAAATCACTGTCCAAAGCCACTGTCCAAAGGCACTCTCCAAAGCCACTCTATGTCCAAAGCCACTGTCCAAAGCTACTCTCCAAAGCCACTCTCCAAAGCCACTCTATGTCCAAAGCCACTGTCCACAGCCACTCTCCAAAGCCACTCTCCAAAGCCACTCTATGTCCAAAGACAGTGTCCAAAGCCACTCTCCAAACACACTGTCCAAAGCCACTCTATGTCCAAAGCCACTGTCCAAAGCCACTCTCCAAAGCCACTGTCCAAAGCCACTCTATGTCCAAAGCTACTGTCCAAAGCCACTCTCCAAATACACTGTCCAAATCCACTCTATATCCAAAGCCACTCTCCAATGCCACTCTCCAAAGCCACTGTCCAAAGCCACTCTATGTCCAAAGCCACTGTCCAAAGCCACTCTCCAAAGCCACTGTCCAAAGCCACTCTATGTCCAAAGCTACTGTCCAAAGCCACTGTCCAAAGCCACTGTCCAAAGCCACTGTCCAAAGCCACTGTCCAAAGACACTCTATGTCCAAAGCCACTGTCCAAAGACACTGTCCAAAGCCACTGTCCAAAGCCACTCTATGTCCAAAATCACGGTCCAAAGCCACTGTATAAAGCCACTCTCCAAAGCCACTCTATGTCCAAAGCCACTGTCCAAAGCTACTCTCCAAAGCCACTCTCCAAAGCCACTCTATTTCCAAAGCCACTGTCCAAAGTCACTCTCCAAAGCCACTCTACAAAGCCACTCTATGTCCAAAGCCACTGTCTAAAGCCACTCTCCAAAGCCAATGTCCAAAGCCACTTTATGTCCAAAGCCACTGTCCAAAGCCACTCTCCAAAGCCACTGTCCAAAGCCACTCTATGTCCAAAGCTACTGTCCAAAGCCACTCTCCAAATCCACTGTCCAAAGCCACTCTATGTCCAAAGCCACTCTCCAAAGCCACTCTCCAAAGCCACTGTCCAAAGCCACTCTATGTCCAAAGCCACTATCCAAAGCCACTCTCCAAAGACACTGTCCAAAGCCACTCTATTTCCAAAGCCACTGTCCAAAGCCACTGTCCAAAGCCTCTGTCCAAAGCCACTCTATGTCCAAAGCCACTGTCCAAAGCCAGTCTACAAAGCCACTCTACAAAGCCACTCTATGTCCAAAATCACTGTCCAAAGCCACTTTCCAAAACCACTCTTCAAAGCCACTCTATGTCCAAAGCCACTGTTCAAATCCACTCTATGTCCAAAGACCCTGTCCAAAGCCACTGTCCAAAGCCACTGTCCAAAGCCACTCTATGTCCAAAGCCACTGTCCAAAGCCACTGTCCAAAGCCACTGTCCAAAGCCACCCTATGTCCAAAGCCACTGTCCAAAGCCACTGTCCAAAGCCACTGTCCAAAGCCACTCTATGTCCAAAGCCACTGTCCAAAGCTACTGTCCAAAGCCACTGTCCAAAGCCACTCTATGTCCAAAGCCACTGACCAAAGCCACTCTCCAAAGCCACTGTCCAAATCCACTCTATGTCCAAAGCCACTGTCCAAAGCCACTGTCCAAAGCCACTGTCCAAAGCCACTCTATGTCCAAAGCCACTGTCCAAAGCCACTGTCCAAAGCCACTGTCCAAAGCCACTCTATGTCCAAAGCCACTGTCCAAAGCCACTCTCCTAAGCCACTGTCCAAAGCCACTCTATGTCCAAAGACACTGTCCAAAGCCACTCTCCAAAGCCACTGTCCAAAGCCACTCTATGTCCAAAGCCACTGTCCAAAGCCACTCTCCAAAGCCACTGTCCAAAGCCACTCTATGTCCAAAGCCACTGTCCAAAGCCACTCTCCAAAGCCACTGTCCAAAGCCACTCTATGTCCAAAGCCACTGTCCAAAGCCACTCTCCAAAGCCACTGTCCAAAGCCACTCTATGTCCAAAGCCACTGTCCAAAGCCACTCTACAAAGCCACTATCGAAAGTCACTCTATGTCCAAAGCCACTGTCCAAAGCCACTCTCCAAAGCCACTCTCTAAAGCCACTCTATGTACAAAGCCACTGTCCAAAGCCACTGTCCAAAGCCACTCTCCAAAGCCACTCTATGTCCAAAGCCACTGTCCAAAGCCACTGTCCAAAGCCATTGTCCAAAGCCACTCTATGTCCAAAGCCACTGTCCAAAGTCACTGTCCAAAGACACTCTCCAAAGCCACTCTATGTCCAAAGCCACTGTCCAAAGCCACTGTCCAAAGCCATTGTCCAATGCCACTCTATGTCCAAAGCAACTGTCCAAAGCCACTGTCCAAAGCCACTCTCCAAAGCCACTCTATGTCCAAAGCCACTGTCCAAAGCCACTCTCCAAAGCCACTCTTCAAAGCCACTCTGTGTCCAAAGCCACTGTCCAATGCCACTGTCCAAAGCCACTGTCTAAAGCCACTCTATGTCCAAAGCCACTGTCCATAGCCACTGTCCAAAGCCACTGTCCTAAGCCACTCTATGTCCAAAGCCACTGTACAAAGCCACTGTCCAAAGCCACTATCCAAAGCAATTCTATGTCCAAAGTCACTGTCCAAAGCCACTTATGTCCAAAGCCACTGTCCAAAGCCACTTTCCAAAGCCACTGTCCAAAGCCATTCTATGTCCAAAGCCACTGTCCAAAGCCACTGTCCAAAGCCACTGTCCAAAGCCACTCTCCAAAGCCACTCTATGTCCAAAGCCACTGTCCAAAGCCACTCTATGTCCAAAGCCACTGTCCAAAGCCACTGTCCAAAGCCACTGTCCAATGCCACTCTATGTCCAAAGCCACTGTCCAAAGCAACTGTCCAAAGCCACTGTCCAAAGCCACTCTATGTCCAAAGCCACTGTCCAAAGCCACTGTCCATAGCCACTCTATGTCCAAAGCCACTCTATGTCCAAAGCCACTGTCCAAAGCCACTGTCCAAAGCCACTGTCCAAAGCCACTCTATGTCCAAAGCCACTGTCCAAAGCCACTGTCCAAAGCCACTGTCCAAAGCCACTCTATGTCCAAAGCCACTGTCCAAAGCCAATGTCCAAAGCCACTGTCCAAATCCACTCTATTTCCAAAGCCACTCTACAAAGCCACTGTCCAAAGCCACTGTCCTAAGCCACTGTCCAAAGGTACTGTCCAAAGCCACTCTATGTCCAAAGCCACTGTCCAAAGCCACTGTCCAAAGCCACCGTCCAAAGCCACTGTCCAAAGCCACTGTCCAAAGCCACTCTATGTCCAAAGCCAATGTCCAAAGCTACTGTCCAAAGCCACTGTCCAAAGCCACTCTATGTCCAAAGCCACTGTCCAAAGCCACTCTCCAAAGCCACTGTCCAAAGCCACTCTATGTCCAAAGCCACTGTCCAAAGCCACTCTCCAAAGCCACTCTCCAAAGCCACTCTATGTGCAAAGCCACTCTCCAAAGCCACTCTCCAAAGCCAATCTCCAAAGCCACTCTATGTCCAAAGCCACTGTCCAAAGCCACTCTCCAAAGCCACCCTTCAAAGCCACTCTGTGTCCAAAGCCACTGTCCAAAGCCACTTTCCAAAGCCACTCTCCAAAGCCACTCTATATCCAAAGCCACTGTCCAAAGCCACTCTCCAAAGCCACTCTCCAAAGCCACTCTATGTCCAAAGCCACTGTCCAAAGCCACTGTCCAAAGCCATTGTCCAAAGCCACTCTATGTCCAAAGCCACTGTCCAAAGTCACTGTCCAAAGACACTCTCCAAAGCCACTCTATGTCCAAAGCCACTATCCAAAGCCACTGTCCAAAGCCATTGTCCAAAGCCACTCTATGTCCAAAGCAACTGTCCAAAGCCACTGTCCAAAGCCACTCTCCAAAGCCACTCTATGTCCAAAGCCACTGTCCAAAGCCACTCTCCAAAGCCACTCTTCAAAGCCTCTCTGTGTCCAAAGCCACTGTCCAATGCCGCTCTCCAAAGCCACTGTCTAAAGCCACTCTATGTCCAAAGCCACTGTCCATAGCCACTTTCCAAAGCCACTGTCCTAAGCCACTCTATGTCCAAAGCCACTGTACAAAGCCACTGTCCAAAGCCACTATCCAAAGCAATTCTATGTCCAAAGTCACTGTCCTAAGCCACTCTATGTCCAAAGCCACTGTCCAAAGCCACTTTCCAAAGCCACTGTCCCAAGCCACTCTATGTCCAAAGTCACTGTCCAAAGCCACTGTCCAAAGCCACTGTCCAAAGCCACTCTCCAAAGCCACTCTATGTCCAAAGCCACTGTCCAAAGCCACTCTATGTCCAAAGCCACTGTCCAAAGCCACTGTCCAAAGCCACTGTCCAAAGCCACTCTATGTCCAAAGCCACTGTCCAAAGCAACTGTCCAAAGCCACTGTCCAAAGCCACTCTATGTCCAAAGCCACTGTCCAAAGCCACTGTCCATAGCCACTCTATGTCCAAAGCCACTCTATGTCCAAAGCCACTGTCCAAAGCCACTGTCCAAAGCCACTGTCCAAAGCCACTCTATGTCCAAAGCCACTGTCCAAAGCCACTGTCCAAAGCCACTGTCCAAAGCCACTCTATGTCCAAAGCCACTGTCCAAAGCCACTGTCCAAAGGTACTGTCCAAAGCCACTCTATGTCCAAAGCCACTGTCCAAAGCCACTGTCCAAAGCCACTGTCCAAAGCCACTGTCCAAAGCCAGTGTCAAAAGCCACTCTATGTCCAAAGCCAATGTCCAAAGCTACTGTCCAAAGCCACTGTCCAAAGCCAATCTATGTCCAAAGCCACTGTCCAAAGCCACTCTCCAAAGCCACTGTCCAAAGCCACTCTATGTCCAAAGCCACTGTCCAAAGCTACTCTCCAAAGCCACTGTCCAAAGCCACTCTATGTCCAAAGCCACTGTCCAAAGCCACTCTCCAAATCAACTGTCCAAAGCCACTCTATGTCCAAATCCACTCTCCAAAGCCACTCTCCAAAGCCACTGTCCAATGCCACTCTTTGTCCAAAGTCACTGTCCAAAGCCACTCTCCAAAGCCACTGTCCAAAGCCACTCTGTCCAAAGCCAGTCCAAAGCCACTGTCCAAATCCACTGTCCAAAGCCACTCTATGTCCAAAGCCACTGTCCAAAGCCACTGTCCATAGCCACTGTCCATAGCCACTGTCCAAAGCCACTCTATGTCCAAAATCACTGTCCATAGCCACTCTCCAAAGCCACTCTACAAAGCCAATCTATGTCCAAAATCACTGTCCAAAGCCACTGTCCAAAGCCACTCTCCAAAGCCACTCTATGTCCAAAGCCACTGTTCAAAGCCACTCTCCAAAGCCACTCTCCAACGCCACTCTATGTCCAAAGCCACTGTCCAAAGCCACTCTATGTCCAAAGCCACTTTCTAAAGCCACTCTCCAAAGCCACTGTCCAAAACCACTCTATGACCAAAGCTACTGTCCAAAACCACTCTCCAAATCCACTGTCCAAAGCCACTCTATGTCCAAAGCCACTCTCCAAAGCCACTCTCCAAACACACTGTCCAAAGCCACTCTATGTCCAAAACCACTGTCCAAAGCCACTCTATGTCCAAAATCACTGTCCAAAGCCACTCTATGTCCAAAATCACTGTCCAAAGCCACTCTCCAAAGACACTCTACAAAGCCACTCTATGTCCAAAATCACTGTCCAAAGCCACTGTCCAAAGGCACTCTCCAAAGCCACTCTATGTCCAAAGCCACTGTCCAAAGCTACTCTCCAAAGCCACTCTCCAAAGCCACTCTATGTCCAAAGCCACTGTCCACAGCCACTCTCCAAAGCCACTCTCCAAAGCCACTCTATGTCCAAAGACAGTGTCCAAAGCCACTCTCCAAACACACTGTCCAAAGCCACTCTATGTCCAAAGCCACTGTCCAAAGCCACTCTCCAAAGCCACTGTCCAAAGCCACTCTATGTCCAAAGCTACTGTCCAAAGCCACTCTCCAAATACACTGTCCAAATCCACTCTATGTCCAAAGCCACTCTCCAATGCCACTCTCCAAAGCCACTGTCCAAAGCCACTCTATGTCCAAAGCCACTGTCCAAAGCCACTCTCCAAAGCCACTGTCCAAAGCCACTCTATGTCCAAAGCTACTGTCCAAAGCCACTGTCCAAAGCCACTGTCCAAAGCCACTGTCCAAAGCCACTGTCCAAAGACACTCTATGTCCAAAGCCACTGTCCAAAGACACTGTCCAAAGCCACTGTCCAAAGCCACTCTATGTCCAAAATCACGGTCCAAAGCCACTGTATAAAGCCACTCTCCAAAGCCACTCTATGTCCAAAGCCACTGTCCAAAGCTACTCTCCAAAGCCACTCTCCAAAGCCACTCTATTTCCAAAGCCACTGTCCAAAGTCACTCTCCAAAGCCACTCTACAAAGCCACTCTATGTCCAAAGCCACTGTCTAAAGCCACTCTCCAAAGCCAATGTCCAAAGCCACTTTATGTCCAAAGCCACTGTCCAAAGCCACTCTCCAAAGCCACTGTCCAAAGCCACTCTATGTCCAAAGCTACTGTCCAAAGCCACTCTCCAAATCTACTGTCAAAAGCCACTCTATGTCCAAAGCCACTCTCCAAAGCCACTCTCCAAAGCCACTGTCCAAAGCCACTCTATGTCCAAAGCCACTATCCAAAGCCACTCTCCAAAGACACTGTCCAAAGCCACTCTATTTCCAAAGCCACTGTCCAAAGCCACTGTCCAAAGCCTCTGTCCAAAGCCACTCTATGTCCAAAGCCACTGTCCAAAGCCACTGTCCAAAGCCACTGTCCAAAGCCACTCTATGTCCAAAGCCACTGTCCAAAGCCAGTCTACAAAGCCACTCTACAAAGCCACTCTATGTCCAAAATCACTGTCCAAAGCCACTTTCCAAAACCACTCTTCAAAGCCACTCTATGTCCAAAGCCACTGTTCAAATCCACTCTATGTCCAAAGACCCTGTCCAAAGCCACTGTCCAAAGCCACTGTCCAAAGCCACTCTATGTCCAAAGCCACTGTCCAAAGCCACTGTCCAAAGCCACTGTCCAAAGCCACCCTATGTCCAAAGCCACTGTCCAAAGCCACTGTCCAAAGCCACTGTCCAAAGCCACTCTATGTCCAAAGCCACTGTCCAAAGCTACTGTCCAAAGCCACTGTCCAAAGCCACTCTCTGTCCAAAGCCACTGACCAAAGCCACTCTCCAAAGCCACTGTCCAAATCCACTCTATGTCCAAAGCCACTGTCCAAAGCCACTGTCCAAAGCCACTGTCCAAAGCCACTCTATGTCCAAAGCCACTGTCCAAAGCCACTGTCCAAAGCCACTGTCCAAAGCCACTCTATGTCCAAAGCCACTGTCCAAAGCCACTCTCCTAAGCCACTGTCCAAAGCCACTCTATGTCCAAAGACACTGTCCAAAGCCACTCTCCAAAGCCACTGTCCAAAGCCACTCTATGTCCAAAGCCACTGTCCAAAGCCACTCTCCAAAGCCACTGTCCAAAGCCACTCTATGTCCAAAGCCACTGTCCAAAGCCACTCTCCAAAGCCACTGTCCAAAGCCACTCTATGTCCAAAGCCACTGTCCAAAGCCACTCTCCAAAGCCACTGTCCAAAGCCACTCTATGTCCAAAGCCACTGTCCAAAGCCACTCTACAAAGCCACTATCGAAAGTCACTCTATGTCCAAAGCCACTGTCCAAAGCCACTCTCCAAAGCCACTCTCTAAAGCCACTCTATGTACAAAGCCACTGTCCAAAGCCACTGTCCAAAGCCACTCTCCAAAGCCACTCTATGTCCAAAGCCACTGTCCAAAGCCACTGTCCAAAGCCACTGTCCAAAGCCACTCTATGTCCAAAGCAAGTGTCCAAAGCCACTGTCCAAAGCCACTTTCCAAAGCCTCTCTCCAAAGCCACTCTATGTCCAAAGCCACTGTCCAAAGCCACTGTCCAAAGCCACTCTCCAAAGCCACTCTATGTCCAAAGCCACTGTCCAAAGCCACTGTCCAAAGCCACTCTCCAAAGCCACTCTATGACCAAAGCCAATGTCCAAAGCCACTGTCCAAAGCCACTCTCCAAAGCCACTCTATGTCCAAAGCCACTGTTCAAAGCCACTGTCCAAAGCCACTCTCTAAAGCCACTCTATGTCCAAAGCTACTGTCCATAGCCACTGTCCAAAGCCACTGTCCAAAGCCACTCTATGTCCAAAGCCACTGTCCAAAGCAATTCTATGTCCAAAGCCACTGTCCAAAGCCACTGTCCAAAGCCACTCTATGTCCAAAGCCACTGTCCAAAGCCACTGTCCAAAGCCACTCTATGTCCAAAGCCACTGTCCAAAGCCACTCTTCAAAGCCACTGTCCTAAACCACTCTATGTCCAAGGCCACTGTCCAAAGCCACTCTCCAAAGCCACTGTCCTAAACCACTCTATGTTCAAAGCCACTGTCCAAAGCCACTCTCCAAATCCACTGTCCATAGCCACTGTATGTCCAAAGCCACTGTATGTCCAAAGCCACTGTCCAAAGCCACTGTATGTCCAAAGCCACTGTATGTCCAAAGCCACTGTCCAAAGCCACTGTATGTCCAAAGCCACTGTATGTCCAAAGCCACTATCCAAAGCCACTGTATGTCCAAAGCCACTGTACGTCCAAAGCCACTGTATAAAGCCACTGTATGTCCAAAGCCACTGTCCAAAGCCACTGTATGTCCAAAGCCACTGTCCAAAGCCACTGTATGTCCAAAGCCACTGTCCAAAGCCACTGTATGTCCAAAGCCACTCTATATCCAAAGCCACTGTCCAAAGCCACTGTCCAAAGCCACTGTCCAAAGCCACTGTCCAAAGCCACGGTCCAAAGCCACACTATGTCCAAAGCCACTGTCCAAAGCCACTTTCCAAAGCCACTGTCCACAGCCACTCTATGTCCAAAGCCACTGTCCAAAGCCACTGTCCAAAGCAACAGTCCAAAGCCACTCTATGTCCAAAGCCACTGTTCAAAGCCACTGTCCAAAGCCACTCTATGTCCAAAGCCACTGTCCAAAGCCACTGTCCAAAGCCACTCTATGTCCAAAGCCAGTCTATGTCCAAAGCCACTGTCCAAAGCCACTGTCCAAAGCCACTTTATATCCAAAGCCACTCTATGTCCAAAGCCACTGTCCAAAGCCACTGTCCAAAGCCACTGTCCAAAGCCACTCTATGTCCAAACCCACTGTCCAAAGCCACTGTCCAAAGCCACTGTCCAAAGCCACTCTATGTCCAAAGCCACTGTCCAAAGCCACTGTCCAAAGCCACTCTATGTCCAAAGCCACTGTCCAAAGCAAATGTCCAAATCCACTGTCCAAATCCACTCTATGTCCAAAGCCACTGTCCAAAGCCACTGTCCAAAGCCACTGTCCAAAGCCACTGTCCAAAGCCACTCTATGTCCAAAGCCACTGTCCAAAGCCACTGTCCAAAGCCACTGTCCAAAGCCACTCTATGTCCAAAGCCACTGTCCAAACCCACTGTCCAAAGCCACTGTCCAAAGCCACTCTATGTCCAAAGCCACTGTCCAAAGCCACTGTCCAAAGCCACTATCCAAAGTCACTCTATGTCCAAAGCCACTGTCCAAAGCCACTCTCCAAAGCCACTGTCCAAATCCACTCTATGTCCAAAGCCACTGTCCAAAGCCACTGTCCAAAGCCACTGTCCAAAGCCACTCTATGTCCAAAGCCACTGTCCAAAGCCACTCTTCAATGCCACTCTCCTAAACCACTCTATGTCCAAAGCCACTGTCCAAAGCCACTCTCCAAAGCCACTGTCCTAAACCACTCTATGTCCAAAGCCACTGTCCAAAGCCACTCTCCAAAGCCACTGTCCAAAGCCACTCTATGTCCAAAGCCACTGTATGTCCAAATCCACTGTCCAAAGCCAGTGTATGTCCAAAGCCACTGTATGTCCAAAGCCACTGTCCAAAACCACTGTATGTCCAAAGCCACTGTATGTCCAAAGCCACTATCCAAAGCCACTGTATGTCCAAAGCCACTGTATGTCCAAAGCCACTGTCTAAAGCCACTGTATGTCCAAAGCCATTGTCCAAAGCCACTGTATGTCCAAAGCCACTGTCCAAAGCCACTGTATGTCCAAAGCCACTTTATGTCCAAAGCCACTGTCCAAATCCACTGTATGTCCAAAGCCACTGTATGTCCAAAGCCACTGTCCAAAGCCACTGTATGTCCAAAGCCGCTCTATGTCCAAAGCCACTGTCTAAAGCCACTGTCCAAAGCCACTGTCCAAAGCCACTGTCCAAAGCCACTGTCCAAAGCCACTCTATATCCAAAGTCACTGTCCAAAGCCACTTTCCAAAGCCACTGTCCACAGCCACTCTATGTCCAAAGCCACTGTCCAAAGCCACTCTTCAAAGCCACTGTCCTAAACCACTCTATGTCCAAGGCCACTGTCCAAAGCCACTCTCCAAAGCCACTGTCCTAAACCACTCTATGTTCAAAGCCACTGTCCAAAGCCACTCTCCAAAGCCACTGTCCATAGCCACTGTATGTCCAAAGCCACTCTATATCCAAAGCCACTGTCCAAAGCCACTGTCCAAAGCCACTGTCCAAAGCCACTGTCCAAAGCCACGGTCCAAAGCCACACTATGTCCAAAGCCACTGTCCAAAGCCACTTTCCAAAGCCACTGTCCACAGCCACTCTATGTCCAAAGCCACTGTCCAAAGCCACTGTCCAAAGCAACAGTCCAAAGCCACTCTATGTCCAAAGCCACTGTTCAAAGCCACTGTCGAAAGCCACTCTATGTCCAAAGCCACTGTCCAAAGCCACTGTCCAAAGCAACTCTATGTCCAAAGCCACTCTATGTCCAAAGCCACTGTCCAAAGCCACTGTCCAAAGCCACTCTATGTCCAAAGCCACTCTATGTCCAAAGCCACTGTCCAAAGCCACTGTCCAAAGCCACTGTTCAAAGCCACTCTATGTCCAAAGCCACTGTCCAAAGCCACTGTCCAAAGCCACTGTCCAAATCCACTCTATGTCCAAAGCCACTGTCCAAAGCCACTGTCCAAAGCCACTCTATGTCCAAAGCCACTGTCCAAAGCAAATATCCAAAGCCACTGTCCAAATCCACTCTATGTCCAAAGCCACTTTCCAAAGCCACTGTCCAAAGCCACTGTCCTAAGCCACTCTATGTCCAAAGCCACTGTCCAAAGCCACTGTCCAAAGCCACTGTCCAAAGCCACTCTATGTCCAAAGCCACTGTCCAAACCCACTGTCCAAAGCCACTGTCCAAAGCCACTCTATGTCCAAAGCCACTGTCCAAAGCCACTGTCCAAAGCCACTGTCCAAAGTCACTCTATGTCCAAAGCCACTGTCCAAAGCCACTCTCCAAAGCCACTGTCCAAATCCACTCTATGTCCAAAGCCACTGTCCAAAGCCACTGTCCAAAGCCACTGTCCAAAGCCACTCTATGTCCAAAGCCACTGTCCAAAGCCACTCTTCAATGCCACTCTCCTAAACCACTCTCTGTCCAAAGCTACTGTCCAAAGCCACTCTCCAAAGCTACTGTCCTAAACCACTCTATGTCCAAAGCCACTGTCCAAAGCCACTCTCCAAAGCCACTGTCCAAAGCCACTCTATGTCCAAAGCCACTGTATGTCCAAAGCCACTGTCCAAAGCCACTGTATGTCCAAAGCCACTGTATGTCCAAAGCCACTGTCCAAAGCCACTGTATGTCCAAAGCCACTGTATGTCCAAAGCCACTATCCAAAGCCACTGTATGTCCAAAGCCACTGTATGTCCAAAGCCACTGTCTAAAGCCACTGTATGTCCAAAGCCACTCTCCAAAGCCACTGTATGTCCAAAGCCACTGTATGTCCAAAGCCACTGTCCAAAGCCACTGTATGTTCAAAGCCACTTTATGTCCAAAGCCACTGTCCAAAGCCACTGTATGTCCAAAGCTACTGTATGTCCAAAGCCACTGTCCAAAGCCACTGTATGTCCAAAGCCACTCTATATCCAAAGCCACTGTCCAAAGCCACTGTCCAAAGCCACTGTCCAAAGCCACTGTCCAAAGCCACGGTCCAAAGCCACACTATGTCCAAAGCCACTGTCCAAAGCCACTTTCCAAAGCCACTGTCCACAGCCACTCTATGTCCAAAGCCACTGTCCAAAGCCACTGTCCAAAGCAACAGTCCAAAGCCACTCTATGTCCAAAGCCACTGTTCAAAGCCACTGTCCAAAGCCACTCCATGTCCAAAGCCACTGTCCAAAGCCACTGTCCAAAGCCACTCTATGTCCAAAGCCACTCTATGTCCAAAGCCACTGTCCAAAGCCACTGTCCAAAGCCACTCTATGTCCAAAGCCACTCTATGTCCAAAGCCACTGTCCTAAGCCACTGTCCAAAGCCACTGTCCAAAGCCACTCTATGTCCAAAGCCACTGTCCAAAGCCACTGTCCAAAGCCACTGTCCAAAGCCACTCTATGTCCAAAGCCACTGTCCAAAGCCACTGTCCAAAGCCAATCTATGTCCAAATCCACTCTATGTCCAAAGCCACTGTCCAAAGCCACTGTCCAAAGCCACTCTATGTCCAAAGACACTGTCCAAAGCCACTCTCCAAAGCCACTGTCCAAATCCACTCTATGTCCAAAGCCACTGTCCAAAGCCACTTTCCAAAACTACTGTCCAAAGCCACTCTATGTCCAAAGCCACTGTCCAAAGCCACTGTCCAAAGCCACTGTCCAAAGCCACTCTATGTCCAAAGCCACTGTCCAAAGCCACTCTCCTAAGCCACTGTCCAAAGCCACTCTATGTCCAAAGACACTGTCCAAAGCCACTCTCCAAAGCCACTGTCCAAAGCCACTCTATGTCCAAAGCCACTGTCCAAAGCCACTCTCCAAAGCAACTGTCCAAAGCCACTCTATGTCCAAAGCCACTGTCCAAAGCCACTCTCCAAAGCCACTGTCCAAAGCCACTCTATGTCCAAAGCCACTGTCCAAAGCCACTCTCCAAAGACACTGTCCAAAGCCACTCTATGTCCAAAGCCACTGTCCAAAGCCACTCTCCAAAGCCACTGTCCAAAGCCACTCTATGTCCAAAGCCACTGTCCAAAGCCACTCTACAAAGCCACTATCGAAAGTCACTCTATGTCCAAAGCCACTGTCCAAAGCCACTCTCCAAAGCCACTCTCTAAAGCCACTCTATGTACAAAGCCACTCTCCAAAGCCACTGTCCAAAGCCACTCTCCAAAGCCACTCTATGTCCAAAGCCAATGTCCAAAGCCACTCTATGTCCAAAGCAAGTGTCCAAAGCCACTGTCCAAACCACTCTCCAAAGCCACTCTATCTCCATAGACACTGTCCAAAGCCACTCTCCAAAGCCACTTTCCAAAGCCTCTCTCCAAAGCCACTCTATGTCCAAAGCCACTGTCCAAAGCCAGTGTCCAAAGCCACTCTCCAAAGCCACTCTATGTCCAAAGCCACTGTCCAAAGCCACTGTCCAATGCCACTCTCCAAAGCCACTCTATGTCCAAAGCCAATGTCCAAAGCCACTGTCCAAAGCCACTCTCCAAAGCCACTCTATGTCCAAAGCCACTGTTCAAAGCCACTGTCCAAAGCCACTGTCTAAAGCAACTCTATGTCCAAAGCTACTGTCCATAGCCACTGTCCAAAGCCACTATCCAAAGCCACTCTATGTCCAAAGCCACTGTCCAAAGCAATTCTATGTCCAAAGCCACTGTCCAAAGCCACTGTCCAAAGCAACTCTATGTCCAAAGCCACTGTCCAAAGCCACTCTTCAAAGCCACTGTCCTAAACCACTCTATGTCCAAGGCCACTGTCCAAAGCCACTCTCCAAAGCCACTGTCCTAAACCACTCTATGTTCAAAGCCACTGTCCAAAGCCACTCTCCAAAGCCACTGTCCATAGCCACTGTATGTCCAAAGCCACTGTATGTCCAAAGCCACTGTCCAAAGCCACTGTATGTCCAAAGCCACTGTATGTCCAAAGCCACTCTCCAAAGCCAATGTATGTCCAAAGCCACTGTATGTCCAAAGCCACTATCCAAAGCCACTGTATGTCCAAAGCCACTGTACGTCGAAAGCCACTGTCTAAAGCCACTGTATGTCCAAAGCCACTGTCTAAAGCCACTGTATGTCCAAAGCCACTGTATGTCCAAAGCCACTGTCCAAAGCCACTGTATGTCCAAAGCCACTCTATGTCCAAAGCCACTGTCCAAAGCCACTGTCCAAAGCCACTGTCCAAAGCCACTGTCCAAAGCCACTCTATGTCCAAAGCCACTGTCCAAAGCCACTGTCCAAAGCCACTGTCCAAAGCCACTCTATGTCCAAAGCCACTGTCCAAAGCCACTCTCCAAAGCCACTGTCCAAATCCACTCTATGTCCAAAGCCACTGTCCAAAGCCACTGTCTAAAGCCACTGTCCAAAGCCACTCTATGTCCAAAGCCACTGTCCAAAGCCACTGTCCAAAGCCACTGTCCAAAGCCACTCTATGTCCAAAGCCACTGTCCAAAGCCACTCTCCTAAGCCACTGTCCAAAGCCACTCTATGTCCAAAGATACTGTCCAAAGCCACTCTCCAAAGCCACTGTCCAAAGCCACTCTATGTCCAAAGCCACTGTCCAAAGCCACTCTCCAAAGCCACTGTCCAATGCCACTCTATGTCCAAAGCCACTGTCCAAAGCCACTCTCCAAAGCCACTGTCCAAAGCCACTCTATGTCCAAAGCCACTGTCCAAAGCCACTCTCCAAAGCCACTGTCCAAAGCCACTCTATGTCCAAAGCGACTGTCCAAAGCCACTCTCCAAAGCCACTGTCCAAAGCCACTCTATGTCCAAAGCCACTGTCCAAAGCCACTCTACAAAGCCACTATCGAAAGTCACTCTATATCCAAAGCCACTGTCCAAAGCCACTCTCCTAAGCCACTGTCCAAAGCCACTCTATGTACAAAGACACTGTCCAAAGCCACTCTCCAAAGCCACTGTCCAAAGCCACTCTATGTCCAAAGCCACTGTCCAAAGCCACTGTCCAAAGCCACTCTCCAAAGCCACTCTATGTCCAAAGCCACTGTCCAGAGCCACTCTCCAAAGCCACTCTCCAAAGCCACTCTATGTCCAAAGCCACTGTCCAAAGCCACTCTCCAAAGCCACTCTCCTAAGCCACTCTATGTCCAAAGCCACTGTCCAAAGCCATTCTCCAAAGCCACTCTCCAAAGCCACTGTCCAAAGCCACTCTATGTCCAAAGCCACTGTCTAAAGCCACTGTCCAAAGCCACTGTCCAAAGCCACTCTATGTCCAAAGCCACTGTCCAAAGCCACTCTCCAAAGCCACTGTCCAAAGCCACTCTATGTCCAAAGCCACTGTCCAAAGCCACTGTCTAAAGCCACTGTCCAAAGCCACTCTATGTCCAAAGCCACTGTCCAAAGCCACTGTCCAAAGCCACTCCCCAAAGCCACTTTATGTTCAAAGCCACTGTCCAAAGCTACTCTCCAAAGCCAGTGTCCAAAGCCACTCTATGTCCAAAGCTAATGTCCAAAGCCACTCTCCAAAGCTACTGTCCAAAGCCACTCTATGTCCAAAGCCAGTCCAAATCCACTCTCCAAAGCCACTGTCCAAAGCCATTCTATGTACAAAGCCACTGTCCAAAGCCATTCTCCAAATCAACTGTCCAAAGCCACTCTATGTCCAAAGCCACTCTCCAAAGCCACTCTCCATAGCCACTGTCCAAAGCCACTATATGTCCAAAGCCACTGTCCAAAGCCACTCTCCAAAGCCACTGTCCTAAGCCACACTATGTCCAAAGCGACTGTCCAAAGCCACTGTCCAAAGCCACTGTCCAAAGCCACTCTATGTCCAAAGCCACTGTCCAAAGCCACTCTCCAAAGCCACTCTATGTCCAAAGCCACTGTCCAAAGCCACTTTCCAAAGCCACTCTCCAAAGCCACTCTATGTCCAAAGCCACTGTCCAAAGCCACTGTCCAAAGCCACTCTCCAAAGTCACTCTATGTCCAAAGCCACTGTCCAAAGTCACTGTCCAAAGTCACTCTCCAAAGCCACTCTATGTCCAAAGCCACTGTCCAAAGCCACTGTCCAAAGCCACTGTCCAAAGCCACTCACTGTCCAAAGCTACTGTCCAAAGCCACTGTCCAAAGCCACTCTCCAAAGCCACTCTCGAAAGCAACTCTATGTACAAAGCCACTCTCCAAAGCCATTCTCCAAAGCCACTCACCAAAGCCACTCTATGTCCAAAGCCACTGTCCAAAGCCACTCTCCAAAGCCACTCTTCAAAGCCACTCTATGTCCAAAGCCACTGTCCAAAGCTACTGTCCAAAGCCACTCTCCAAAGCCACTCTATGTCCAAATCCACTGTCCAAAGCCACTGTCCAAAGCCACTCTCCAAAGCCACTCTATGTCCAAAGCCACTGTCCAAAGCCATGGTCCAAAGTCACTGTCTAAAGCCACTCTATGTCCAAAGCCACTGTCCATAGCCACTGTTCAAAGCCACGGTCCAAAGCCACTCTATGTCCAAAGCCACTGTACAAAGCCACAGTCCAAAGCCACTCTCCAAAGCAATTCTATGTCCAAAGCCACTGTCCAAAGCCACTGTCCAAATCTACTGTTCAAAGCCACTCTATGTCCAAAGCCACTGTCCAAAGCCACTGTTCAAAGCCACTATCCAAAGCCACTGTCCAAAGCCACTGTCCAAAGCCACTGACTGTCCAAAGCCACTCTCCAAAGCCACTGTCCTAAACCACTCTATGTCCAAAGCAACTGTCCAAAGCTACTCTCCAAAGCCACTGTCCTAAACTACTCTATGTACAAAGCCACTGTCCGAAGCCACTCTCCAAAGCCACTGTCCAAAGCCACTGTATGTCTAAAGCCACTGTATGTCCAAAGCCACTGTCCAAAGCCACTGTATGTCCAAAGCGACTGTATGTCCAAAGCCACTGTCCAAAGCCACTGTATGTCCAAATCCACTGTATGTCCAAAGCCACTGTCCAAAGCCACTGTATGTCCAAAGCCACTGTATGTCCAAAGCCACTATCCAAAGCCACTGTATGTCCAAAGCCACTGTCCAAAGCCACTGTATGTCCAAAGCCACTGTATGTCCAAAGCCACTGTCCAAAGCCACTGTATGTCCAAAGCCACTGTATGTCCAAAGCCACTGTCCAAAGCCACTGTATGTCCAAAGCCACTCTATGTCCAAAGCCACTGTCCAAAGCCACTCTACAAAGCCACTGTCCAAAGCCACTGTCCAAAGCCACTGTCCAAAGCCACTCTATGTCCAAAGCCACTGTCCAAAGCCACTGTCCAAAGCCACTGTCCACAGCCACTCTATGTCCAAAGCCACTGTCCAAAGCCACTGTCCAAAGCAACAGTCCAATGCCACTCTATGTCCAAAGCCACTGTCCAAAGCCACTGTCCAAAGCCACTCTCCAAAGTCACTCTATGTCCAAAGCCACTGTCCAAAGATACTGTCCAAAGTCACTCTCCAAAGCCACTCTATGTCCAAAGCCACTGTCCAAAGCCACTGTCCAAAGCCACTGTCCAAAGCCACTCACTGTCCAAAGCCACTGTCCAAAGCCACTGTCCAAAGCCACTCTCCAAAGCCACTCTATCTCCAAAGCCACTGTACAAAGCCACTCTCCAAAGCCACTCTCGAAAGCAACTCTATGTACAAAGCCACTCTCCAAAGCCATTCTCCAAAGCCACTCACCAAAGCCACTCTATGTCCAAAGCCACTGTCCAAAGCCACTCTCCAAAGCCACTCTTCAAAGCCACTCTATGTCCAAAGCCACTGTCCAAAGCTACTGTCCAAAGCCACTCTCCAAAGCCACTCTATGTCCAAATCCACTGTCCAAAGCCACTGTCCAAAGCCACTCTCCAAAGCCACTCTATGTCAAAAGCCAATGTCCAAAGCCACTGTCCAAAGCCACTCTCCAAAGCCACTCTATGTCCAAAGCCACTGTCCAAAGCCATGGTCCAAAATCACTGTCTAAAGCCACTCTATGTCCAAAGCCACTGTCCATAGCCACTGTCCAAAGCCACTGTCCAAAGCCACTCTATGTCCAAAGCCACTGTACAAAGCCACAGTCCAAAGCCACTCTCCAAAGCAATTCTATGTCCAAAGCCACTGTCCAAAGCCACTGTCCAAATCTACTGTTCAAAGCCACTCTATGTCCAAAGCCACTGTCCAAAGCCACTGTCCAAAGCCACTGTCCAAAGCCACTGTCCAAAGCCACTCACTGTCCAAAGCCACTCTCCAAAGCCACTGTCCTAAACCACTCTATGTCCAAAGCAACTGTCCAAAGCTACTCTCCAAAGCTACTGTCCTAAACTACTCTATGTACAAAGCCACTGTCCAAAGCCACTCTCCAAAGCCACTGTCCAAAGCCACTGTATGTCCAAAGCCACTGTATGTCCAAAGCCACTGTCCAAAGCCACTGTATGTCCAAAGCCACTGTATGTCCAAAGCCACTGTATGTCCAAAGCCACTGTCCAAAGCCACTGTATGTCCAAAGCCACTGTATGTCCAAAGCCACTGTCCAAAGCCACTGTATGTCCAAAGCCACTGTATGTCCAAAGCCACTATCCAAAGCCACTGTATGGCCAAAGCCACTGTATGTCTAAAGCCACTGTCTAAAGCCACTGTATGTCCAAAGCCACTGTCCAAAGCCACTGTATGTCCAAAGCCACTGTATGTCCAAAGCCACTGTCCAAAGCCACTGTATGTCCAAAGCCACTGTATGTCCAAAGCCACTGTCCAAAGCCACTGTATGTCCAAAGCCACTCTATGTCCAAAGCCACTGTCCAAAGCCACTCTACAAAGCCACTGTCCAAAGCCACTGTCCAAAGCCACTGTCCAAAGCCACTCTATGTCCAAAGCCACTGTCCAAAGCCACTGTCCAAAGCCACTGTCCACAGCCACTCTATGTCCAAAGCCACTGTCCAAAGCCACTGTCCAAAGCAACAGTCCAATGCCACTCTATGTCCAAAGCCACTGTCCAAAGCCACTGTCCAAAGCCACTGTCCAAAGCCACTGTCCAAAGCCACTCTATGTCCAAAGCCACTGTCCAAAGCCACTGTCCAAAGCCACTGTCCAAAGCCACTCTTATCCAAAGCCACTGTCCAAAGCCACTATCCAAAGCCACTCTATGTCTAAAGCCACTCTATGTCCAAAGCCACTGTCCAAAGCCACTCTATGTCCAAAGCCACTGTCCAATGCCACATGTCCAAAGCCACTGTCCAAAGCCACTCTATGTCCAAAGCCACTGTCCAAAGCCAATGTCCAAAGCCACTATCCAAATCCACTCTATGTCCAAAGCCACTCTCGAAAGCAACTCTATGTCCAAAGCCACTCTCCAAAGCCATTCTCCAAAGCCACTCTCCAAAGCCACTCTATGTCCAAAGCCACTGTCCAAAGCCACTCTCCAAATCCACTCTATGTCCAAAGCCACTCTCGAAAGCAACTCTATGTCCAAAGCCACTCTCCAAAGCCATTCTCCAAAGCCACTCTCCAAAGCCACTCTATGTCCAAAGCCACTGTCCAAAGCCACTCTCCAAAGCCACTCTTCAAAGCCACTCTATGGCCAAAGCCACTGTCCAAAGCTACTGTCCAAAGCCACTCTCCAAAGCCATTCTATGTCCAAAGCCTCTGTCCAAAGCCACTGTCCAAAGCCACTCTCCAAAGCCACTCTATGTCAAAAGCCAATGTCCAAAGACACTGTCCAAAGCCACTCTCCAAAGCCACTCTATGTCCAAAGCCACTGTCCAAAGCCACTGTCCAAAGTTACTGTCTAAAGCCACTCAATGTCCAAAGCCACTGTCCATAGCCACTGTCCAAAGCCACTGTCCAAAGCCACTCTATGTCCAAAGCCACTGTACAAAGCCACTGTCCAAAGCCACTCTCCAAAGCAATTCTATGTCCAAAGCCACTGTCCAAAGCCACTGTCCAAATCTACTGTTCAAAGCCACTCTATGTCCAAAGCCACTGTCCAAAGCCACTGTCCAAAGCCACTCTCCAAAGCCAATGTCCAAAGCCACTGTCCAAAGCCACTATATGTCCAAAGCCACTGTCCAAAGCCACTCTCCAAAGCCACTGTCCTAAGCCACACTATGTCCAAAGCGACTGTCCAAAGCCACTGTCCAAAGCCACTGTCCAAAGCCACTCTATGTCCAAAGCCACTGTCCAAAGCCACTCTCCAAAGCCACTCTATGTCCAAAGCCACTGTCCAAAGCCACTTTCCAAAGCCACTCTCCAAAGCCACTCTATGTCCAAAGCCACTGTCCAAAGCCACTGTCCAAAGCCACTCTCCAAAGTCACTCTATGTCCAAAGCCACTGTCCAAAGTCACTGTCCAAAGTCACTCTCCAAAGCCACTCTATGTCCAAAGCCACTGTCCAAAGCCACTGTCCAAAGCCACTGTCCAAAGCCACTCACTGTCCAAAGCTACTGTCCAAAGCCACTGTCCAAAGCCACTCTCCAAAGCCACTCTCGAAAGCAACTCTATGTACAAAGCCACTCTCCAAAGCCATTCTCCAAAGCCACTCACCAAAGCCACTCTATGTCCAAAGCCACTGTCCAAAGCCACTCTCCAAAGCCACTCTTCAAAGCCACTCTATGTCCAAAGCCACTGTCCAAAGCTACTGTCCAAAGCCACTCTCCAAAGCCACTCTATGTCCAAATCCACTGTCCAAAGCCACTGTCCAAAGCCACTCTCCAAAGCCACTCTATGTCCAAAGCCACTGTCCAAAGCCATGGTCCAAAGTCACTGTCTAAAGCCACTCTATGTCCAAAGCCACTGTCCATAGCCACTGTTCAAAGCCACGGTCCAAAGCCACTCTATGTCCAAAGCCACTGTACAAAGCCACAGTCCAAAGCCACTCTCAAAAGCAATTCTATGTCCAAAGCCACTGTCCAAAGCCACTGTCCAAATCTACTGTTCAAAGCCACTCTATGTCCAAAGCCACTGTCCAAAGCCACTGTTCAAAGCCACTATCCAAAGCCACTGTCCAAAGCCACTGTCCAAAGCCACTGACTGTCCAAAGCCACTCTCCAAAGCCACTGTCCTAAACCACTCTATGTCCAAAGCAACTGTCCAAAGCTACTCTCCAAAGCCACTGTCCTAAACTACTCTATGTACAAAGCCACTGTCCGAAGCCACTCTCCAAAGCCACTGTCCAAAGACACTGTATGTCTAAAGCCACTGTATGTCCAAAGCCACTGTCCAAAGCCACTGTATGTCCAAAGCGACTGTATGTCCAAAGCCACTGTCCAAAGCCACTGTATGTCCAAATCCACTGTATGTCCAAAGCCACTGTCCAAAGCCACTGTATGTCCAAAGCCACTGTATGTCCAAAGCCACTATCCAAAGCCACTGTATGTCCAAAGCCACTGTATGTCTAAAGCCACTGTCTAAAGCCACTGTATGTCCAAAGCCACTGTCCAAAGCCACTGTATGTCCAAAGCCACTGTATGTCCAAAGCCACTGTCCAAAGCCACTGTATGTCCAAAGCCACTGTATGTCCAAAGCCACTGTCCAAAGCCACTGTATGTCCAAAGCCACTCTATGTCCAAAGCCACTGTCCAAAGCCACTCTACAAAGCCACTGTCCAAAGCCACTGTCCAAAGCCACTGTCCAAAGCCACTCTATGTCCAAAGCCACTGTCCAAAGCCACTGTCCAAAGCCACTGTCCACAGCCACTCTATGTCCAAAGCCACTGTCCAAAGCCACTGTCCAAAGCAACAGTCCAATGCCACTCTATGTCCAAAGCCACTGTCCAAAGCCACTGTCCAAAGCCACTCTCCAAAGTCACTCTATGTCCAAAGCCACTGTCCAAAGATACTGTCCAAAGTCACTCTCCAAAGCCACTCTATGTCCAAAGCCACTGTCCAAAGCCACTGTCCAAAGCCACTGTCCAAAGCCACTCACTGTCCAAAGCCACTGTCCAAAGCCACTGTCCAAAGCCACTCTCCAAAGCCACTCTATCTCCAAAGCCACTGTACAAAGCCACTCTCCAAAGCCACTCTCGAAAGCAACTCTATGTACAAAGCCACTCTCCAAAGCCATTCTCCAAAGCCACTCACCAAAGCCACTCTATGTCCAAAGCCACTGTCCAAAGCCACTCTCCAAAGCCACTCTTCAAAGCCACTCTATGTCCAAAGCCACTGTCCAAAGCTACTGTCCAAAGCCACTCTCCAAAGCCACTCTATGTCCAAATCCACTGTCCAAAGCCACTGTCCAAAGCCACTCTCCAAAGCCACTCTATGTCAAAAGCCAATGTCCAAAGCCACTGTCCAAAGCCACTCTCCAAAGCCACTCTATGTCCAAAGCCACTGTCCAAAGCCATGGTCCAAAATCACTGTCTAAAGCCACTCTATGTCCAAAGCCACTGTCCATAGCCACTGTCCAAAGCCACTGTCCAAAGCCACTCTATGTCCAAAGCCACTGTACAAAGCCACAGTCCAAAGCCACTCTCCAAAGCAATTCTATGTCCAAAGCCACTGTCCAAAGCCACTGTCCAAATCTACTGTTCAAAGCCACTCTATGTCCAAAGCCACTGTCCAAAGCCACTGTCCAAAGCCACTGTCCAAAGCCACTGTCCAAAGCCACTCACTGTCCAAAGCCACTCTCCAAAGCCACTGTCCTAAACCACTCTATGTCCAAAGCAACTGTCCAAAGCTACTCTCCAAAGCTACTGTCCTAAACTACTCTATGTACAAAGCCACTGTCCAAAGCCACTCTCCAAAGCCACTGTCCAAAGCCACTGTATGTCCAAAGCCACTGTATGTCCAAAGCCACTGTCCAAAGCCACTGTATGTCCAAAGCCACTGTATGTCCAAAGCCACTGTATGTCCAAAGCCACTGTCCAAAGCCACTGTATGTCCAAAGCCACTGTATGTCCAAAGCCACTGTCCAAAGCCACTGTATGTCCAAAGCCACTGTATGTCCAAAGCCACTATCCAAAGCCACTGTATGGCCAAAGCCACTGTATGTCTAAAGCCACTGTCTAAAGCCACTGTATGTCCAAAGCCACTGTCCAAAGCCACTGTATGTCCAAAGCCACTGTATGTCCAAAGCCACTGTCCAAAGCCACTGTATGTCCAAAGCCACTGTATGTCCAAAGCCACTGTCCAAAGCCACTGTATGTCCAAAGCCACTCTATGTCCAAAGCCACTGTCCAAAGCCACTCTACAAAGCCACTGTCCAAAGCCACTGTCCAAAGCCACTGTCCAAAGCCACTCTATGTCCAAAGCCACTGTCCAAAGCCACTGTCCAAAGCCACTGTCCACAGCCACTCTATGTCCAAAGCCACTGTCCAAAGCCACTGTCCAAAGCAACAGTCCAATGCCACTCTATGTCCAAAGCCACTGTCCAAAGCCACTGTCCAAAGCCACTGTCCAAAGCCACTGTCCAAAGCCACTCTATGTCCAAAGCCACTGTCCAAAGCCACTGTCCAAAGCCACTGTCCAAAGCCACTCTTATCCAAAGCCACTGTCCAAAGCCACTATCCAAAGCCACTCTATGTCCAAAGCCACTCTATGTCCAAAGCCACTGTCCAAAGCCACTCTATGTCCAAAGCCACTGTCCAATGCCACATGTCCAAAGCCACTGTCCAAAGCCACTCTATGTCCAAAGCCACTGTCCAAAGCCAATGTCCAAAGCCACTATCCAAATCCACTCTATGTCCAAAGCCACTCTCGAAAGCAACTCTATGTCCAAAGCCACTCTCCAAAGCCATTCTCCAAAGCCACTCTCCAAAGCCACTCTATGTCCAAAGCCACTGTCCAAAGCCACTCTCCAAATCCACTCTATGTCCAAAGCCACTCTCGAAAGCAACTCTATGTCCAAAGCCACTCTCCAAAGCCATTCTCCAAAGCCACTCTCCAAAGCCACTCTATGTCCAAAGCCACTGTCCAAAGCCACTCTCCAAAGCCACTCTTCAAAGCCACTCTATGGCCAAAGCCACTGTCCAAAGCTACTGTCCAAAGCCACTCTCCAAAGCCATTCTATGTCCAAAGCCTCTGTCCAAAGCCACTGTCCAAAGCCACTCTCCAAAGCCACTCTATGTCAAAAGCCAATGTCCAAAGACACTGTCCAAAGCCACTCTCCAAAGCCACTCTATGTCCAAAGCCACTGTCCAAAGCCACTGTCCAAAGTTACTGTCTAAAGCCACTCAATGTCCAAAGCCACTGTCCATAGCCACTGTCCAAAGCCACTGTCCAAAGCCACTCTATGTCCAAAGCCACTGTACAAAGCCACTGTCCAAAGCCACTCTCCAAAGCAATTCTATGTCCAAAGCCACTGTCCAAAGCCACTGTCCAAATCTACTGTTCAAAGCCACTCTATGTCCAAAGCCACTGTCCAAAGCCACTGTCCAAAGCCACTGTCCAAAGCCAATGTCCAAAGCCACTGTCCAAAGCCACTGTCCAAAGCCACTCTATGTCCAAAGCCACTGTCCAAAGCCACTATCCAAAGCCACTGTCCAAAGCCACTCTATGTCCAAAGCCACTGTCCAAAGCGACTCTCCAAAGCCACTGTCCTAAACTACTCTATGTCCAAAGCCACTGTCCAAAGCCACTCTCCAAAGCCACTGTCCAAAGCCACTGTATGTCCAAAGCCACTGTATGTCCAAATCCCCTGTCCAAAGCCACTGTATGTCCAAAGCCACTGTATGTCCAAAGACACTGTCCAAAGCCACTGTATGTCCAAAGCCACTGTATGTCCAAAGCCACTGTCCAAAGCCACTGTATGTCCAAAGCCACTGTATGTCCAAAGCTACTATCCGAAGCCACTGAGTGTCCAAAGCCACTCTATCTCTAAAGCCACTGTTTAAAGCCACTGTATGTCCAAAGCCACTGTCCAAAGCCACAGTATGTCCAAAGCCACTGTATGTCCAAAGCCACTGTCCAAAGCCACTGTATGTCCAAAGCCACTGTATGTCCAAAGCCACTGTCCAAAGCCACTGTATGTCCAAAGCCACTCTATGTCCAAAGCCACTGTCCAAAGCCACGCTACAAAGCCACTGTCCAAAGCCACTGTCCAAAGCCACTGTCCAAAGCCACTCTATGTCCAAAGCCACTGTCCAAAGCCACTGTCCAAAGCCACTGTCCACAGCCACTCTATGTCCAAAGCCACTGTCCAAAGCCACTTTCCAAAGCAACAGTCCAATGCCACTCTATGTCCAAAGCCACTGTCCAAAGCCACTGTCCAAAGCCACTGTCCAAAGCCACTGTCCAAAGCCACTCTATGTCCAAAGCCACTGTCCAAAGCCATTGTATAAAGCCACTGTCCAAAGCCACTCTTATCCAAAGCCACTGTCCAAAGCCACTGTCCAAAGCCACTCTATGTCCAAAGCCACTCTATGTCCAAAGCGACTGTCCAAAGCAACTGTCCAAAGCCACTGTCCAAACCACTCTATGTCCAAAGCCACTGTCCAAAGCCACTCTATGTCCAAAGCCACTGTCCAAAGCCACTGTCTAAAGCCACTGTCCAAAGCCACTCTATGTCCAAAGCCACTGTCCAAAGCCAATGTCCAAAGCCACTGTCCAAATCCACTCTATGTCCAAAGCCACTGTCCAAAGCCACTGTCCAAAGCCACTGTCCAAAGCCACTCTATGTCCAAAGCCACTGTCCAAAGCTACTGTCCAAAGCCACTATCCAAATCCACTCTATGTCCAAAGCCACTGTCCAAAGCCACTGTCCAAAGCCACTGTCCAAAGCCACTCTATGTCCAAAGCCACTGTCCAAAGCTACTGTCCAAAGCCACTGTCCAAAGCCACTCTATGTCCAAAGCCACTGTCTAAAGCCACTCTCCAAAGCCACTGTCCAAAGCCACTCTATGTCCAAAGCCACTGTCCAAAGCCACTCTCCAAAGCCACTGTCCAAAGCCACTCTATGTCCAAAGCCACTGTCCAAAGCCACTCTCCAAATCCACTCTCCAAAGCCACTCTATGTCCAAAGCCACTCTCCAAAGCCACTCTCCAAAGCCACTGTCCAAAGCCACTCTATGTCCAAAGCCACTGTCCAAAGCCACTGTCCAAAGCCACTGTCCAAAGCCACTCTATGTCCAAAGCCACTGTCCAAAGCCACCGTCCAAAGCCACTCTCCAAAGCCACTCTATGTCCAAAGCCACTGTCCAAAGCCACTGTCCAAAGCCACTGTCCAAAGCCACTCTATGTCCAAAGCCACTGTCCAAAGCCACTGTCCAAAGCCACTGTCCAAAGCCACTGTCCAAAGCCACTCTATGTCCAAAGCCACTGTCCAAAGCCACTGTCCAAAGCCACTGTATGTCCAAAGCCACTGTATGTCCAAAGCCACTGTCCAAAGCCACTGTATGTCCAAATCCACTGTATGTCCAAAGCCACTATCCAAAGCCACTGTATGTCCAAAGCCACTGTATGTCTAAAGCCACTGTCTAAAGCCACTGTATGTCCAAAGCCACTGTCCAAAGCCACTGTATGTCCAAAGCTACTGTATGTCCAAAGCCACTGTCCAAAGCCACTGTATGTCCAAAGCCACTGTATGTCCAAAGCCACTGTCCAAAGCCACTGTATGTCCAAAGCCACTCTATGTCCAAAGCCACTGTCCAAAGCCAATCTACAAAGCCACTGTCCAAAGCCACTGTCCAAAGCCACTGTCCAAAGCCACTCTATGTCCAAAGCCACTGTCCAAAGCCACTGTCCAAAGCCACTGTCCACAGCCACTCTATGTCCAAAGCCACTGTCCAAAGCCACTGTGTAAAGCAACAGTCCAATGCCACTCTATGTCCAAAGCCACTGTCCAAAGCCACTGTCCAAAGCCACGGTCCAAAGCCACTGTCCAAAGCCACTCTCCAAAGCCACTCTATGTCCAAAGCCACTGTCCAAAGCCACTGTCCAAAGCCACTGTCCAAAGCCACTCTTATCCAAAGCCACTGTCCAAAGCCACTGTCCAAAGCCACTCTATGTCCAAAGCCACTCTATGTCCAAAGCGACTGTCCAAAGCCACTGTCCAAAGCCACTGTCCAAAGCCACTCTATGTCCAAAGCCACTGTCCAAAGCCACTCTATGTCCAAAGCCACTGTCCAATGCCACTCTCCAAAGCCACTGTCCAAAGCCACTCTATGTCCAAAGCCACTGTCCAAAGCCACTCTCCAAATCCACTCTCCAAAGCCACTCTATGTCCAAAGCCACTCTCCAAAGCCACTCTCCAAAGCCACTGTCCAAAGCCACTCTATGTCCAAAGCCACTGTCCAAAGCCACTGTCCAAAGCCACTGTCCAAAGCCACTCTATGTCCAAAGCCACTGTCCAAAGCCACCGTCCAAAGCCACTCTCCAAAGCCACTCTATGTCCAAAGCCACTGTCCAAAGCCACTGTCCAAAGCCACTGTCCAAAGCCACTCTATGTCCAAAGCCACTGTCCAAAGCCACTGTCCAAAGCCACTGTCCAAAGCCACTGTCCAAAGCCACTCTATGTCCAAAGCCACTGTCCAAAGCCACTGTCCAAAGCCACTGTATGTCCAAAGCCACTGTATGTCCAAAGCCACTGTCCAAAGCCACTGTATGTCCAAAGCCACTGTATGTCCAAAGCCACTATCCAAAGCCACTGTATGTCCAAAGCCACTGTATGTCTAAAGCCACTGTCTAAAGCCACTGTATGTCCAAAGCCACTGTCCAAAGCCACTGTATGTCCAAAGCTACTGTATGTCCAAAGCCACTGTCCAAAGCCACTGTATGTCAAAAGCCACTGTATGTCCAAAGCCACTATCCAAAGCCACTGTATGTCCAAAGCCACTCTATGTCCAAAGCCACTGTCCAAAGCCAATCTACAAAGCCACTGTCCAAAGCCACTGTCCAAAGCCACTGTCCAAAGCCACTCTATGTCCAAAGCCACTGTCCAAAGCCACTGTCCAAAGCCACTGTCCACAGCCACTCTATGTCCAAAGCCACTGTCCAAAGCCACTGTGTAAAGCAACAGTCCAATGCCACTCTATGTCCAAAGCCACTGTCCAAAGCCACTGTCCAAAGCCACGGTCCAAAGCCACTGTCCAAAGCCACTCTCCAAAGCCACTCTATGTCCAAAGCCACTGTCCAAAGCCACTGTCCAAAGCCACTGTCCAAAGCCACTCTTATCCAAAGACACTGTCCAAAGCAACTGTCCAAAGCCACTCTATGTCCAAAGCCACTCTATGTCCAAAGCGACTGTCCAAAGCCACTGTCCAAAGCCACTGTCCAAAGCCACTCTATGTCCAAAGCCACTGTCCAAAGCCACTCTATGTCCAAAGCCACTGTCCAATGCCACTGTCCAAAGCCACTGTCCAAAGCCACTCTATGTCCAAAGCCACTGTCCAAAGCCAATGTCCAAAGCCACTATCCAAATCCACTCTTATGTCCAAAGCCACTCTCGAAAGCAACTCTATGTCCAAAGCCACTCTCCAAAGCCATTCTCCAAACCACTCTCCAAAGCCACTCTATGTCCAAAGCCACTGTCCAAAGCCACTCTCCAAAGCCACTCTTCAAAGCCACTCTATGTCCAAAGCCACTGTCCAAAGCTACTGTCCAAAGCCACTCTCCAAAGCCATTCTATGTCCAAAGCCTCTGTCCAAAGCCACTGTCCAAAGCCACTCTCCAAAGCCACTCTATGTCAAAAGCCAATGTCCAAAGACACTGTCCAAAGCCACTCTATGTCCAAAGCCACTGTCCAAAGCCACTGTCCAAAGTTACTGTCTAAAGCCACTCTATGTCCAAAGCCACTGTCCATAGCCACTGTCCAAAGCCACTGTCCAAAGCCACTCTATGTCCAAAGCCACTGTACAAAGCCACTGTCCAAAGCCACTCACCAATGCAATTCTATGTCCAAAGCCACTGTCCAAAGCCACTGTCCAAATCTACTGTTCAAAGCCACTCTATGTCCAAAGCCACTGTCCAAAGCCACTGTCCAAAGCCACTGTCCAAAGCCACTGTCCAAAGCCACTCTATGTCCAAAGCCACTGTCCAAAGCCACTGTCCAAAGCCACTGTCCAAAGCCACTCTATTTCCAAAGCCACTGTCCAAAGCGACTCTCCAAAGCCACTGTTCTAAACTACTCTATGTCCAAAGCCACTGTCCAAAGCCACTCTCCAAAGCCACTGTCCAAAGCCACTGTATGTCCAAAGCCACTGTATGTCCAAAGCCACTGTCCAAAGCCACTGTATGTCCAAAGCCACTGTATGTCCAAAGACACTGTCCAAAGACACTGCATGTCCAAAGCCACTGTATGTCCAAAGCCACTGTCCAAAGCCACTGTATGTCCAAAGCCACTGTATGTCCAAAGCCACTATCTGAAGCCACTGTATGTCCAAAGCCACTTTATCTCTAAAGCCACTGTCTAAAGCCACTGTATGTCCAAAGCCACTGTCCAAAGCCACAGTATGTCCAAAGCCACTGTATGTCCAAAGCCACTGTCCAAAGCCACTGTATGTCCAAAGCCACTGTATGTCCAAAGCCACTGTCCAAAGCCACTGTATGTCCAAAGCCACTCTATGTCCAAAGCCACTGTCCAAAGCCACTCTACAAAGCCACTGTCCAAAGCCACTGTCCAAAGCCACTGTCCAAAGCCACTCTATGTCCAAAGCCACTGTCCAAAGCCACTGTCCAAAGCCACTGTCCACAGCCACTCTATGTCCAAAGCCACTGTCCAAAGCCACTTTCCAAAGCAACAGTCCAATGCCACTCTATGTCCAAAGCCACTGTCCAAAGCCACTGTCCAAAGCCACTGTCCAAAGCCACTGTCCAAAGCCACTCTATGTCCAAAGCCACTGTCCAAAGCCACTGTCCAAAGCCACTGTCCAAAGCCACTCTATGTCCAAAGCCACTCTATGTCCAAAGCGACTGTCCAAAGCAACTCTCCAAAGCCACTGTCCAAACCACTCTATGTCCAAAGCCACTGTCCAAAGCCACTCTATGTCCAAAGCCACTGTCCAAAGCCACTGTCCAAAGCCACTATCCAAAGCCACTCTATGTCCAAAGCCACTGTCCAAAGCCAATGTCCCAAGCTACTATCCAAAGCCACTCTATGTCCAAAGCCACTGTCCAAAGCCACTGTCCAAAGCCACTGTCCAAAGCCACTCTATGTCCAAAGCCACTGTCCAAAGCCAGTCCAAAGCCACTGTCCAAATCCACTCTATGTCCAAAGCCACTGTCCAAAGCCACTGTCCAAAGCCACTGTCCAAAGCCACTCTATGTCCAAAGCCACTGTCCAAAGCTACTGTCCAAAGCCACTGTCCAAAGCCACTCTATGTCCAAAGCCACTGTCTAAAGCCACTCTCCAAAGCCACTGTCCAAAGCCACTCTATGTCCAAAGCCACTGTCCAAAGCCACTCTCCAAAGCCACTGTCCAAAGCCACTCTATGTCCAAAGCCACTGTCCAAAGCCACTCTCCAAATCCACTATCCAAAGCCACTCTATGTCCAAAGCCACTCTCCAAAGCCACTCTCCAAAGCCACTGTCCAAAGCCACTCTATGTCCAAAGGCACTGTCCAAAGCCACTGTCCAAAGCCACTGTCCAAAGCCACTCTATGTCCAAAGCCACTGTCCAAAGCCAGTCTCCAAAGCCACTCTACAAAGCCACTCTATGTCTAAAACTACTGTCCAAAGCCACTTTCCAAAACCACTCTCCAAAGCCACTCTATATCCAATGCCACTGTCCAAAGCCACTGTCCAAAGCTACTGTCCAAAGTCATTCTATGTCCAAAGCCACTGTCCAAAGCCACTGTCCAAAGCCACTCTCCAAAGCCACTCTATGTCCAAAGCCACTGTCCAAAGCCACTCTCCAAAGCCACTCTACAAAGCCACTCTATGTCCAAAATCACTGTCCATAGCCACTTTCCAAAGTCACTGTCTAAAGCCACTCTATGTCCAAAGCCACTGTCCATAGCCACTGTCCAAAGCCACTATCCAAAGCCACTCTATGTCCAAAGCCACTGTACAAAGCCACTGTCCAAAGCCACTCTCCAAAGCAATTCTATGTCCAAAGCCACTGTCCAAAGCCACTGTCCAAATCTACTGTTCAAAGCCACTCTATGTCCAAAGCCACTGTCCAAAGCCACTGTCCTAAGCCACTGTCCTAAGCCACTGTCCAAAGCCACTCTATGTCCAAAGCCACTGTCCAAAGCCACTGTCCAAAGCCACTGTCCAAATCCACTCTATGTCCAAAGCCACAGTCCAAAGCCACTCTCCAAAGCCACTGTCCTAAACCACTCTATGTCCAAAGCCACTGTCCAAAGCCACTCTCCAAAGCCTCTCTCCAAAGCCACTCTATGTCCAAAGCCACTGTCCAAAGCCACTGTATGTCCAAAGCCACTGTATGTCCAAAGCCACTGTCCAAAGCCACTGTATGTCCAAAGCCACTGTATGTCCAAAGCCACTGTCCAAAGCCACTGTATGTCCAAAGCCACTGTATGTCCAAAGCCACTCTCCAAAGCCACTGTATGTCCAAAGCCACTGTATGTCTAAAGCCACTGTCTAAAGCCACTGTATGTCCAAAGCCACTGTCCAAAGCCACTGTATGTCCAAAGCCACTGTATGTCCATAGACACTGTCCAAAGCCACTGTATGTCCAAAGCCACTGTATGTCCAAAGCCACTGTCCAAAGCCACTGTATGTCCAAAGCCACTCTATGTCCAAAGCCACTGTCCAAAGTCACTCTACAAAGCCACTGTCCAAAGCCACTGTCCAAAGCCACTGTCCAAAGCCACTCTATGTCCAAAGCCACTGTCCAAAGCCACTGTCCAAAGCCACTTTCCAAAGCCACTCTATGTCCAAAGCCACTGTCCAAAGCCAGTCTCCAAAGCCACTCTTAAAAGCCACTCTATGTCCAAAGCCACTTTCCAAAACCACTCTCCAAAGCCACTCTATATCCAAAGCCAATGTCCAAAGCCACTCTCCAAAGCCACTCTCCAAAGCCACTCTATGTCCAAAGCCACTGTCCAAAGCCAGTGTCCAAAGCCACTCTCCAAAGCCACTCTATGTCCATAGCCACTGTCTAAAGTTACTGTCCACAGCCACTCTCCAAAGCCACTGTACAAAGCCACTCTCCAAAGCCACTCTCGAAAGCAACTCTATGTACAAAGCCACTCTCCAAAGCCATTCTCCAAAGCCACTCACCAAAGCCACTCTATGTCCAAAGCCACTGTCCAAAGCCACTCTCCAAAGCCACTCTTCAAAGCCACTCTATGTCCAAAGCCACTGTCCAAAGCTACTGTCCAAAGCCACTCTCCAAAGCCACTCTATGTCCAAATCCACTGTCCAAAGCCACTGTCCAAAGCCACTCTCCAAAGCCACTCTATGTCAAAAGCCAATGTCCAAAGCCACTGTCCAAAGCCACTCTCCAAAGCCACTCTATGTCCAAAGCCACAGTCCAAAGCCATGGTCCAAAATCACTGTCTAAAGCCACTCTATGTCCAAAGCCACTGTCCATAGCCACTGTCCAAAGCCACTGTCCAAAGCCACTCTATGTCCAAAGCCACTGTACAAAGCCACAGTCCAAAGCCACTCTCCAAAGCAATTCTATGTCCAAAGCCACTGTCCAAAGCCACTGTCCAAATCTACTGTTCAAAGCCACTCTATGTCCAAAGACACTGTCCAAAGCCACTGTCCAAAGCCACTGTCCAAAGCCACTGTCCAAAGCCACTCACTGTCCAAAGCCACTCTCCAAAGCCACTGTCCTAAACCACTCTATGTCCAAAGCAACTGTCCAAAGCTACTCTCCAAAGCCACTGTCCTAAACTACTCTATGTACAAAGCCTCTGTCCAAAGCCACTCTCCAAAGCCACTGTCCAAAGCCACTGTATGTCCAAAGCCACTGTATGTCCAAAGCCACTGTCCAAAGCCACTGTATGTCCAAAGCCACTGTATGTCCAAAGCCACTGTATGTCCAAAGCCACTGTCCAAAGCCACTGTATGTCCAAAGCCACTGTATGTCCAAAGCCACTGTCCAAAGCCACTGTATGTCCAAAGCCACTGTATGTCCAAAGCCACTATCCAAAGCCACTGTATGGCCAAAGCCACTGTATGTCTAAAGCCACTGTCTAAAGCCACTGTATGTCCAAAGCCACTGTCCAAAGCCACTGTATGTCCAAAGCCACTGTATGTCCAAAGCCACTGTCCAAAGCCACTGTATGTCCAAAGCCACTGTATGTCCAAAGCCACTGTCCAAAGCCACTGTATGTCCAAAGCCACTCTATGTCCAAAGCCACTGTCCAAAGCCACTCTACAAAGCCACTGTCCAAAGCCACTGTCCAAAGCCACTGTCCAAAGCCACTCTATGTCCAAAGCCATTGTCCAAAGCCACTGTCCAAAGCCACTGTCCACAGCCACTCTATGTCCAAAGCCACTGTCCAAAGCCACTGTCCAAAGCAACAGTCCAATGCCACTCTATGTCCAAAGCCACTGTCCAAAGCCACTGTCCAAAGCCACTGTCCAAAGCCACTGTCCAAAGCCACTCTATGTCCAAAGCCACTGTCCAAAGCCACTGTCCAAAGCCACTGTCCAAAGCCACTCTTATCCAAAGCCACTGTCCAAAGCCACTGTCCAAAGCCACTCTATGTCCAAAGCCACTCTATGTCCAAAGCCACTGTCCAAAGCCACTCTATGTCCAAAGCCACTGTCCAATGCCACATGTCCAAAGCCACTGTCCAAAGCCACTCTATGTCCAAAGCCACTGTCCAAAGCCAATGTCCAAAGCCACTATCCAAATCCACTCTATGTCCAAAGCCACTCTCGAAAGCAACTCTATGTCCAAAGCCACTCTCCAAAGCCATTCTCCAAAGCCACTCTCCAAAGCCACTCTATGTCCAAAGCCACTGTCCAAAGCCACTCTCCAAATCCACTCTATGTCCAAAGCCACTCTCGAAAGCAACTCTATGTCCAAAGCCACTCTCCAAAGCCATTCTCCAAAGCCACTCTCCAAAGCCACTCTATGTCCAAAGCCACTGTCCAAAGCCACTCTCCAAAGCCACTCTTCAAAGCCACTCTATGGCCAAAGCCACTGTCCAAAGCTACTGTCCAAAGCCACTCTCCAAAGCCATTCTATGTCCAAAGCCTCTGTCCAAAGCCACTGTCCAAAGCCACTCTCCAAAGCCACTCTATGTCAAAAGCCAATGTCCAAAGACACTGTCCAAAGCCACTCTCCAAAGCCACTCTATGTCCAAAGCCACTGTCCAAAGCCACTGTCCAAAGTTACTGTCTAAAGCCACTCAATGTCCAAAGCCACTGTCCATAGCCACTGTCCAAAGCCACTGTCCAAAGCCACTCTATGTCCAAAGCCACTGTACAAAGCCACTGTCCAAAGCCACTCTCCAAAGCAATTCTATGTCCAAAGCCACTGTCCAAAGCCACTGTCCAAATCTACTGTTCAAAGCCACTCTATGTCCAAAGCCACTGTCCAAAGCCACTGTCCAAAGCCACTGTCCAAAGCCAATGTCCAAAGCCACTGTCCAAAGCCACTTTCCAAAGCCACTCTATGTCCAAAGCCACTGTCCAAAGCCACTATCCAAAGCCACTGTCCAAAGCCACTCTATGTCCAAAGCCACTGTCCAAAGCGACTCTCCAAAGCCACTGTCCTAAACTACTCTATGTCCAAAGCCACTGTCCAAAGCCACTCTCCAAAGCCACTGTCCAAAGCCACTGTATGTCCAAAGCCACTGTATGTCCAAATCCCCTGTCCAAAGCCACTGTATGTCCAAAGCCACTGTATGTCCAAAGACACTGTCCAAAGCCACTGTATGTCCAAAGCCACTGTATGTCCAAAGCCACTGTCCAAAGCCACTGTATGTCCAAAGCCACTCTATGTCCAAAGCCACTATCCGAAGCCACTGTATGTCCAAAGCCACTCTATCTCTAAAGCCACTGTTTAAAGCCACTGTATGTCCAAAGCCACTGTCCAAAGCCACAGTATGTCCAAAGCCACTGTATGTCCAAAGCCACTGTCCAAAGCCACTGTATGTCCAAAGCCACTGTATGTCCAAAGCTACTGTCCAAAGCCACTGTATGTCCAAAGCCACTCTATGTCCAAAGCCACTGTCCAAAGCCACTCTACAAAGCCACTGTCCAAAGCCACTGTCCAAAGCCACTGTCCAAAGCCACTCTATGTCCAAAGCCACTGTCCAAAGCCACTGTCCAAAGCCACTGTCCACAGCCACTCTATGTCCAAAGCCACTGTCCAAAGCCACTTTCCAAAGCAACAGTCCAATGCCACTCTATGTCCAAAGCCACTGTCCAAAGCCACTGTCCAAAGCCACTGTCCAAAGCCACTGTCCAAAGCCACTCTATGTCCAAATCCACTGTCCAAAGCCATTGTATAAAGCCACTGTCCAAAGCCACTCTTATCCAAAGCCACTGTCCAAAGCCACTGTCCAAAGCCACTCTATGTCCAAAGCCACTCTATGTCCAAAGCGACTGTCCAAAGCAACTGTCCAAAGCCACTGTCCAAACCACTCTATGTCCAAAGCCACTGTCCAAAGCCACTCTATGTCCAAAGCCACTGTCCAAAGCCACTGTCTAAAGCCACTGTCCAAAGCCACTCTATGTCCAAAGCCACTGTCCAAAGCCAATGTCCAAAGCCACTGTCCAAATCCACTCTATGTCCAAAGCCACTGTCCAAAGCCACTGTCCAAAGCCACTGTCCAAAGCCACTCTATGTCCAAAGCCACTGTCCAAAGCCACTGTCCAAAGCCACTGTCCAAATTCACTCTATGTCCAAAGCCACTGTCCAAAGCCACTGTCCAAAGCCACTGTCCAAAGCCACTCTATGTCCAAAGCCACTGTCCAAAGCTACTGTCCAAAGCCACTGTCCAAAGCCACTCTATGTCCAAAGCCACTGTCTAAAGCCACTCTCCAAAGCCACTGTCCAAAGCCACTCTATGTCCAAAGCCACTGTCCAAAGCCACTCTCCAAAGCCACTGTCCAAAGCCACTCTATGTCCAAAGCCACTGTCCAAAGCCACTCTCCAAATCCACTCTCCAAAGCCACTCTATGTCCAAAGCCACTCTCCAAAGCCACTCTCCAAAGCCACTGTCCAAAGCCACTCTATGTCCAAAGCCACTGTCCAAAGCCACTGTCCAAAGCCACTGTCCAAAGCCACTCTATGTCCAAAGCCACTGTCCAAAGCCACTGTCCAAAGCCACTCTCCAAAGCCACTCTATGTCTAAAACTACTGTCCAAAGCCACTGTCCAAAGCCACTGTCCAAAGCCACTCTATATCCAATGCAACTGTCCAAAGCCACTGTCCAAAGCTACTGTCCAAAGTCATTCTATGTCCAAAGCCACTGTCCAAAGCCACTGTCCAAAGCCACTCTCCAAAGCCACTCTATGTCCAAAGCCACTGTCCAAAGCCACTCTCCAAAGCCACTCTACAACGCCACTCTATGTCCAAAATCACTGTCCAAAGCCACTTTCCAAAGTCACTGTCTAAAGCCACTCTATGTCCAAAGCCACTGTCCATAGCCACTGTCCAAAGCCACTATCCAAAGCCACTCTATGTCCAAAGCCACTGTACAAAGCCACTGTCCAAAGCCACTCTCCAAAGCAATTCTATGTCCAAAGCCACTGTCCAAAGCCACTGTCCAAATCTACTGTTCAAAGCCACTCTATGTCCAAAGCCACTGTCCAAAGCCACTGTCCTAAGCCACTGTCCAAAGCCACTGTCCAAAGCCACTCTATGTCCAAAGCCACTGTCCAAAGCCACTGTCCAAAGCCACTGTCCAAATCCACTCTATGTCCAAAGCCACAGTCCAAAGCCACTCTCCAAAGCCACTGTCCTAAACCACTCTATGTCCAAAGCCACTGTCCAAAGCCACTCTCCAAAGCCTCTCTCCAAAGCCACTCTATGTCCAAAGCCACTGTCCAAAGCCACTGTATGTCCAAAGCCACTGTATGTCCAAAGCCACTGTCCAAAGCAACTGTATGTCCAAAGCCACTGTATGTCCAAAGCCACTGTCCAAAGCCACTGTATGTCCAAAGCCACTGTATGTCCAAAGCCACTGTCCAAAGCCACTGTATGTCCAAAGCCACTGTATGTCCAAAGCCACTCTCCAAAGCCACTGTATGTCCAAAGCCACTGTATGTCTAAAGCCACTGTCTAAAGCCACTGTATGTCCAAAGCCACTGTCCAAAGCCACTGTATGTCCAAAGCCACTGTATGTCCATAGCCACTGTCCAAAGCCACTGTATGTCCAAAGCCACTGTATGTCCAAAGCCACTGTCCAAAGCCACTGTATGTCCAAAGCCACTCTATGTCCAAAGCCACTGTCCAAAGTCACTCTACAAAGCCACTGTCCAAAGCCACTGTCCAAAGCCACTGTCCAAAGCCACTCTATGTCCAAAGCCACTGTCCAAAGCCACTGTCCAAAGCCACTGTCCAAAGCCACTCTATGTCCAAAGCCACTGTCCAAAGCCAGTCTCCAAATCCACTCTTAAAAGCCACTCTATGTCCAAAGCCACTTTCCAAAACCACTCTCCAAAGCCACTCTATATCCAAAGCCAATGTCCAAAGCCACTCTCCAAAGCCACTCTCCAAAGCCACTCTATGTCCAAAGCCACTGTCCAAAGCCAGTGTCCAAAGCCACTCTCCAAAGCCACTCTATGTCCAAAGCCACTGTCCAAAGTTACTGTCCACAGCCACTCTCCAAAGCCACTCTATGTCCAAAGCCACTGTCCAAAGCCACTGTCCAAAGCCAATGTCCAAAGCCACTCTATGTCCAAAGCAACTGTCCAAAGCCACTCTCCAAAGCCATTCTCCAAAGCCACTCTATCTCCAAAGCTACTGTCCAAAGCCACTCTCCAAAGCCACTCTCCAAAGCCAATCTCCAAAGCCACTCTATGTCCAAAGCCACTGTCCAAAGCCGCTCTCCAAAGCCACTCTTCAAAGCCACTCTGTGTCCAAAGCCACTGTCCAATGCCACTGTCTAAAGCCTCTGTCTAAAGCCACTCTATGTCCAAAGCCACTGTCTAAAGCCATTCTATGTCCAAAGCCACTGTCCTAAGCCACTCTATGTCCAAAGCCACTGTACAAAGCCACTGTCCAAAGCCACTGTCCAAAGCAATTCTATGTCCAAGGTCACTGTCCAAAGCCACTCTATGTCCAAAGCCACTGTCCAAAGCCACTTTCTAAAGCCACTGTCCAAAGCCACTCTATGTCCAAAGCCACTGTCCAAAGCCACTGTCCAAAGCCACTGTTCAAAGCCACTCTCCAAAGCCACTCTTTGTCCAAAGCCACTGTCCAAAGCCATTCTCCAAAGCCACTCTCCAAAGCCACTCTATGTCCAAAGCCACTGTCCAAAGCCACTCTATGTCCAAAGCCACTGTCCAAAGCCACTGTCCAAAGCCACTGTCCAAAGCCACTCTATGTCCAAAGCCACTGTCCAAAGCAACTGTCCAAAGCCACTGTCCAAAGCCACTCTATGTCCAAAGCCACTGTCCAAAGCCACTGTCCATAGCCACTCTATGTCCAAAGCCACTATATGTCCAAAGCCACTGTCCAAAGCCACTGTCCAAAGCCACTGTCCAAAGCCACTCTATGTCCAAAGCCATTGTCCAAAGCCACTGTTCAAAGCCACTGTCCAAAGCCACTCTATGTCCAAAGCCACTATCCAAAGCCACTGTCCAAAGCCACTGTCCAAAGCCATTCTATGTCCAAAGCCACTGTCCTAAGCCAATGTCCAAAGCCACTTTCCAAATCCACTCTATTTCCAAAGCCACTGTCCAAAGCCACTGTCCAAAGCCACTGTCCAAAGCCACTCTATGTCCAAAGCCACTGTCCAAAGCCTCTGTCCAAAGGTACTGTCCAAAGCCACTCTATGTCCAAAGCCACTGTCCATAGCCACTGTCCAAAGCCACTATCCAAAGCCACTCTATGTCCAAAGCCACTGTACAAAGCCACTGTCCAAAGCCACTCTCCAAAGCAATTCTATGTCCAAAGCCACTGTCCAAAGCCACTGTCCAAATCTACTGTTCAAAGCCACTCTATGTCCAAAGCCACTGTCCAAAGCCACTGTCCTAAGCCACTGTCCTAAGCCACTGTCCAAAGCCACTCTATGTCCAAAGCCACTGTCCAAAGCCACTGTCCAAAGCCACTGTCCAAATCCACTCTATGTCCAAAGCCACAGTCCAAAGCCACTCTCCAAAGCCACTGTCCTAAACCACTCTATGTCCAAAGCCACTGTCCAAAGCCACTCTCCAAAGCCTCTCTCCAAAGCCACTCTATGTCCAAAGCCACTGTCCAAAGCCACTGTATGTCCAAAGCCACTGTATGTCCAAAGCCACTGTCCAAAGCAACTGTATATCCAAAGCCACTGTATGTCCAAAGCCACTCTCCAAAGCCACTGTATGTCCAAAGCCACTGTATGTCTAAAGCCACTGTCTAAAGCCACTGTATGTCCAAAGCCACTGTCCAAAGCCACTGTATGTCCAAAGCCACTGTATGTCCATAGACACTGTCCAAAGCCACTGTATGTCCAAAGCCACTGTATGTCCAAAGCCACTGTCCAAAGCCACTGTATGTCCAAAGCCACTCTATGTCCAAAGCCACTGTCCAAAGTCACTCTACAAAGCCACTGTCCAAAGCCACTGTCCAAAGCCACTGTCCAAAGCCACTCTATGTCCAAAGCCACTGTCCAAAGCCACTGTCCAAAGCCACTTTCCAAAGCCACTCTATGTCCAAAGCCACTGTCCAAAGCCAGTCTCCAAAGCCACTCTTAAAAGCCACTCTATGTCCAAAGCCACTTTCCAAAACCACTCTCCAAAGCCACTCTATATCCAAAGCCAATGTCCAAAGCCACTCTCCAAAGCCACTCTCCAAAGCCACTCTATGTCCAAAGCCACTGTCCAAAGCCAGTGTCCAAAGCCACTCTCCAAAGCCACTCTATGTCCATAGCCACTGTCCAAAGTTACTGTCCACAGCCACTCTCCAAAGCCACTGTACAAAGCCACTCTCCAAAGCCACTCTCGAAAGCAACTCTATGTACAAAGCCACTCTCCAAAGCCATTCTCCAAAGCCACTCACCAAAGCCACTCTATGTCCAAAGCCACTGTCCAAAGCCACTCTCCAAAGCCACTCTTCAAAGCCACTCTATGTCCAAAGCCACTGTCCAAAGCTACTGTCCAAAGCCACTCTCCAAAGCCACTCTATGTCCAAATCCACTGTCCAAAGCCACTGTCCAAAGCCACTCTCCAAAGCCACTCTATGTCAAAAGCCAATGTCCAAAGCCACTGTCCAAAGCCACTCTCCAAAGCCACTCTATGTCCAAAGCAACTGTCCAAAGCCATGGTCCAAAATCACTGTCTAAAGCCACTCTATGTCCAAAGCCACTGTCCATAGCCACTGTCCAAAGCCACTGTCCAAAGCCACTCTATGTCCAAAGCCACTGTACAAAGCCACAGTCCAAAGCCACTCTCCAAAGCAATTCTATGTCCAAAGCCACTGTCCAAAGCCACTGTCCAAATCTACTGTTCAAAGCCACTCTATGTCCAAAGCCACTGTCCAAAGCCACTGTCCAAAGCCACTGTCCAAAGCCACTGTCCAAAGCCACTCACTGTCCAAAGCCACTCTCCAAAGCCACTGTCCTAAACCACTCTATGTCCAAAGCAACTGTCCAAAGCTACTCTCCAAAGCCACTGTCCTAAACTACTCTATGTACAAAGCCACTGTCCAAAGCCACTCTCCAAAGCCACTGTCCAAAGCCACTGTATGTCCAAAGCCACTGTATGTCCAAAGCCACTGTCCAAAGCCACTGTATGTCCAAAGCCACTGTATGTCCAAAGCCACTGTATGTCCAAAGCCACTGTCCAAAGCCACTGTATGTCCAAAGCCACTGTATGTCCAAAGCCACTATCCAAAGCCACTGTATGGCCAAAGCCACTGTATGTCTAAAGCCACTGTCTAAAGCCACTGTATGTCCAAAGCCACTGTCCAAAGCCACTGTATGTCCAAAGCCACTGTATGTCCAAAGCCACTGTCCAAAGCCACTGTATGTCCAAAGCCACTGTATGTCCAAAGCCACTGTCCAAAGCCACTGTATGTCCAAAGCCACTCTATGTCCAAAGCCACTGTCCAAAGCCACTCTACAAAGCCACTGTCCAAAGCCACTGTCCAAAGCCACTGTCCAAAGCCACTCTATGTCCAAAGCCACTGTCCAAAGCCACTGTCCAAAGCCACTGTCCACAGCCACTCTATGTCCAAAGCCACTGTCCAAAGCCACTGTCCAAAGCAACAGTCCAATGCCACTCTATGTCCAAAGCCACTGTCCAAAGCCACTGTCCAAAGCCACTGTCCAAAGCCACTGTCCAAAGCCACTCTATGTCCAAAGCCACTGTCCAAAGCCACTGTCCAAAGCCACTGTCCAAAGCCACTCTTATCCAAAGCCACTGTCCAAAGCCACTGTCCAAAGCCACTCTATGTCCAAAGCCACTCTATGTCCAAAGCCACTGTCCAAAGCCACTCTATGTCCAAAGCCACTGTCCAATGCCACATGTCCAAAGCCACTGTCCAAAGCCACTCTATGTCCAAAGCCACTGTCCAAAGCCAATGTCCAAAGCCACTATCCAAATCCACTCTATGTCCAAAGCCACTCTCGAAAGCAACTCTATGTCCAAAGCCACTCTCCAAAGCCATTCTCCAAAGCCACTCTCCAAAGCCACTCTATGTCCAAAGCCACTGTCCAAAGCCACTCTCCAAATCCACTCTATGTCCAAAGCCACTCTCCAAAGCCACTCTATGTCCAAAGCCACTGTCCAAAGCCACTCTCCAAAGCCACTCTTCAAAGCCACTCTATGGCCAAAGCCACTGTCCAAAGCTACTGTCCAAAGCCACTCTCCAAAGCCATTCTATGTCCAAAGCCTCTGTCCAAAGCCACTGTCCAAAGCCACTCTCCAAAGCCACTCTATGTCAAAAGCCAATGTCCAAAGACACTGTCCAAAGCCACTCTCCAAAGCCACTCTATGTCCAAAGCCACTGTCCAAAGCCACTGTCCAAAGTTACTGTCTAAAGCCACTCAATGTCCAAAGCCACTGTCCATAGCCACTGTCCAAAGCCACTGTCCAAAGCCACTCTATGTCCAAAGCCACTGTACAAAGCCACTGTCCAAAGCCACTCTCCAAAGCAATTCTATGTCCAAAGCCACTGTCCAAAGCCACTGTCCAAATCTACTGTTCAAAGCCACTCTATGTCCAAAGCCACTGTCCAAAGCCACTGTCCAAAGCCACTGTCCAAAGCCAATGTCCAAAGCCACTGTCCAAAGCCACTTTCCAAAGCCACTCTATGTCCAAAGCCACTGTCCAAAGCCACTATCCAAAGCCACTGTCCAAAGCCACTCTATGTCCAAAGCCACTGTCCAAAGCGACTCTCCAAAGCCACTGTCCTAAACTACTCTATGTCCAAAGCCACTGTCCAAAGCCACTCTCCAAAGCCACTGTCCAAAGCCACTGTATGTCCAAAGCCACTGTATGTCCAAATCCCCTGTCCAAAGCCACTGTATGTCCAAAGCCACTGTATGTCCAAAGACACTGTCCAAAGCCACTGTATGTCCAAAGCCACTGTATGTCCAAAGCCACTGTCCAAAGCCACTGTATGTCCAAAGCCACTGTATGTCCAAAGCCACTATCCGAAGCCACTGTATGTCCAAAGCCACTCTATCTCTAAAGCCACTGTTTAAAGCCACTGTATGTCCAAAGCCACTGTCCAAAGCCACAGTATGTCCAAAGCCACTGTATGTCCAAAGCCACTGTCCAAAGCCACTGTATGTCCAAAGCCACTGTATGTCCAAAGCTACTGTCCAAAGCCACTGTATGTCCAAAGCCACTCTATGTCCAAAGCCACTGTCCAAAGCCACTCTACAAAGCCACTGTCCAAAGCCACTGTCCAAAGCCACTGTCCAAAGCCACTCTATGTCCAAAGCCACTGTCCAAAGCCACTGTCCAAAGCCACTGTCCACAGCCACTCTATGTCCAAAGCCACTGTCCAAAGCCACTTTCCAAAGCAACAGTCCAATGCCACTCTATGTCCAAAGCCACTGTCCAAAGCCACTGTCCAAAGCCACTGTCCAAAGCCACTGTCCAAAGCCACTCTATGTCCAAATCCACTGTCCAAAGCCATTGTATAAAGCCACTGTCCAAAGCCACTCTTATCCAAAGCCACTGTCCAAAGCCACTGTCCAAAGCCACTCTATGTCCAAAGCCACTCTATGTCCAAAGCGACTGTCCAAAGCAACTGTCCAAAGCCACTGTCCAAACCACTCTATGTCCAAAGCCACTGTCCAAAGCCACTCTATGTCCAAAGCCACTGTCCAAAGCCACTGTCTAAAGCCACTGTCCAAAGCCACTCTATGTCCAAAGCCACTGTCCAAAGCCAATGTCCAAAGCCACTGTCCAAATCCACTCTATGTCCAAAGCCACTGTCCAAAGCCACTGTCCAAAGCCACTGTCCAAAGCCACTCTATGTCCAAAGCCACTGTCCAAAGCCACTGTCCAAAGCCACTGTCCAAATCCACTCTATGTCCAAAGCCACTGTCCAAAGCCACTGTCCAAAGCCACTGTCCAAAGCCACTCTATGTCCAAAGCCACTGTCCAAAGCTACTGTCCAAAGCCACTGTCCAAAGCCACTCTATGTCCAAAGCCACTGTCTAAAGCCACTCTCCAAAGCCACTGTCCAAAGCCACTCTATGTCCAAAGCCACTGTCCAAAGCCACTCTCCAAAGCCACTGTCCAAAGCCACTCTATGTCCAAAGCCACTGTCCAAAGCCACTCTCCAAATCCACTCTCCAAAGCCACTCTATGTCCAAAGCCACTCTCCAAAGCCACTCTCCAAAGCCACTGTCCAAAGCCACTCTATGTCCAAAGCCACTGTCCAAAGCCACTGTCCAAAGCCACTGTCCAAAGCCACTCTATGTCCAAAGCCACTGTCCAAAGCCACTGTCCAAAGCCACTCTCCAAAGCCACTCTATGTCTAAAACTACTGTCCAAAGCCACTGTCCAAAGCCACTGTCCAAAGCCACTCTATATCCAATGCAACTGTCCAAAGCCACTGTCCAAAGCTACTGTCCAAAGTCATTCTATGTCCAAAGCCACTGTCCAAAGCCACTGTCCAAAGCCACTCTCCAAAGCCACTCTATGTCCAAAGCCACTGTCCAAAGCTACTCTCCAAAGCCACTCTACAAAGCCACTCTATGTCCAAAATCACTGTCCAAAGCCACTTTCCAAAGTCACTGTCTAAAGCCACTCTATGTCCAAAGCCACTGTCCATAGCCACTGTCCAAAGCCACTATCCAAAGCCACTCTATGTCCAAAGCCACTGTACAAAGCCACTGTCCAAAGCCACTCTCCAAAGCAATTCTATGTCCAAAGCCACTGTCCAAAGCCACTGTCCAAATCTACTGTTCAAAGCCACTCTATGTCCAAAGCCACTGTCCAAAGCCACTGTCCTAAGCCACTGTCCAAAGCCACTGTCCAAAGCCACTCTATGTCCTAAGCCACTGTCCAAAGCCACTGTCCAAAGCCACTGTCCAAATCCACTCTATGTCCAAAGCCACAGTCCAAAGCCACTCTCCAAAGCCACTGTCCTAAACCACTCTATGTCCAAAGCAACTGTCCAAAGCCACTCTCCAAAGCCTCTCTCCAAAGCCACTCTATGTCCAAAGCCACTGTCCAAAGCCACTGTATGTCCAAAGCCACTGTATGTCCAAAGCCACTGTCCAAAGCAACTGTATGTCCAAAGCCACTGTATGTCCAAAGCCACTGTCCAAAGCCACTGTATGTCCAAAGCCACTGTATGTCCAAAGCCACTGTCCAAAGCCACTGTATGTCCAAAGCCACTGTATGTCCAAAGCCACTCTCCAAAGCCACTGTATGTCCAAAGCCACTGTATGTCTAAAGCCACTGTCTAAAGCCACTGTATGTCCAAAGCCACTGTCCAAAGCCACTGTATGTCCAAAGCCACTGTATGTCCATAGCCACTGTCCAAAGCCACTGTATGTCCAAAGCCACTGTATGTCCAAAGCCACTGTCCAAAGCCACTGTATGTCCAAAGCCACTCTATGTCCAAAGCCACTGTCCAAAGTCACTCTACAAAGCCACTGTCCAAAGCCACTGTCCAAAGCCACTGTCCAAAGCCACTCTATGTCCAAAGCCACTGTCCAAAGCCACTGTCCAAAGCCACTGTCCAAAGCCACTCTATGTCCAAAGCCACTGTCCAAAGCCAGTCTCCAAAGCCACTCTTAAAAGCCACTCTATGTCCAAAGCCACTTTCCAAAACCACTCTCCAAAGCCACTCTATATCCAAAGCCAATGTCCAAAGCCACTCTCCAAAGCCACTCTCCAAAGCCACTCTATGTCCAAAGCCACTGTCCAAAGCCAGTGTCCAAAGCCACTCTCCAAAGCCACTCTATGTCCAAAGACACTGTCCAAAGTTACTGTCCACAGCCACTCTCCAAAGCCACTCTATGTCCAAAGCCACTGTCCAAAGCCACTGTCCAAAGCCAATGTCCAAAGCCACTCTATGTCCAAAGCAACTGTCCAAAGCCACTCTCCAAAGCCATTCTCCAAAGCCACTCTATCTCCAAAGCTACTGTCCAAAGCCACTCTCCAAAGCCACTCTCCAAAGCCAATCTCCAAAGCCACTCTATGTCCAAAGCCACTGTCCAAAGCCGCTCTCCAAAGCCACTCTTCAAAGCCACTCTGTGTCCAAAGCCACTGTCCAATGCCACTGTCTAAAGCCTCTGTCTAAAGCCACTCTATGTCCAAAGCCACTGTCTAAAGCCACTCTATGTCCAAAGCCACTGTCCTAAGCCACTCTATGTCCAAAGCCACTGTACAAAGCCACTGTCCAAAGCCACTGTCCAAAGCAATTCTATGTCCAAGGTCACTGTCCAAAGCCACTCTATGTCCAAAGCCACTGTCCAAAGCCACTTTCTAAAGCCACTGTCCAAAGCCACTCTATGTCCAAAGCCACTGTCCAAAGCCACTGTCCAAAGCCACTGTTCAAAGCCACTCTCCAAAGCCACTCTTTGTCCAAAGCCACTGTCCAAAGCCATTCTCCAAAGCCACTCTCCAAAGCCACTCTATGTCCAAAGCCACTGTCCAAAGCCACTCTATGTCCAAAGCCACTGTCCAAAGCCACTGTCCAAAGCCACTGTCCAAAGCCACTCTATGTCCAAAGCCACTGTCCAAAGCAACTGTCCAAAGCCACTGTCCAAAGCCACTCTATGTCCAAAGCCACTGTCCAAAGCCACTGTCCATAGCCACTCTATGTCCAAAGCCACTATATGTCCAAAGCCACTGTCCAAAGCCACTGTCCAAAGCCACTGTCCAAAGCCACTCTATGTCCAAAGCCATTGTCCAAAGCCACTGTTCAAAGCCACTGTCCAAAGCCACTCTATGTCCAAAGCCACTATCCAAAGCCACTGTCCAAAGCCACTGTCCAAAGCCATTCTATGTCCAAAGCCACTGTCCTAAGCCAATGTCCAAAGCCACTTTCCAAATCCACTCTATTTCCAAAGCCACTGTCCAAAGCCACTGTCCAAAGCCACTGTCCAAAGCCACTCTATGTCCAAAGCCACTGTCCAAAGCCTCTGTCCAAAGGTACTGTCCAAAGCCACTCTATGTCCAAAGCCACTGTCCAAAGCCACTGTCCAAAGCCACTGTCCAAAGCCACTCTCCAAAGCCACTGTCCAAAGCCACTGTATGTCCAAAGCCAATGTCCAAAGCGCCACCGCCCAAGGCCACCGCCCAAGGCCACCGCCCAAGGCCACCGCCCAAGGCCACTGCCCAAGGCCACCGCCCAAGGCCACCGCCAAAGGCCACCGCCCAAGGCCACCGGCCAAGGCCAGAGCCACCGTCCAGAGCCACCGTCCAGAGCCACCGTCCAGAGCCACCGTCCAGAGCCACTCTATGCCCAAAACCACTGTCCAGAGCCACTATTCAAAGCTTCTGTATGTCCCAATCCACTGTCCAAAGCCACTGTCCAAAGCCACTATCCAAAGCCACTGTCCAAAGCCACTGTTCAAAGCTACTGTATGTCCAAAGCCACTGTCCAAAGCTACTGTACAAAGCCACTGTCCAAAGCTACTGTATGTCCAAAGCCACTGACCAAAGCCACTGTCCAAAGACACTGTCCAAAGACACTGTATGTCCAAAGCCACTGTCCAAAGCCACTGTCCAAAGGAACTGTATGTCCAAAGCCACTGTCCAAAGCCACTCTCTAATGCCACTTGATGTCCAAAGCCACTGTCCAAAGGCACTGTATGTCCAAAGCCACTGTCCAAAGCCACTCTCTAATGCCACTGTATGTCCAAAGCCACTGTCCAAAGGCAGTGTCCAAAGCCACTTTATGTCCAAAGCCACTTTATATCGAAAGCCACTGCCCAAAGCCACTGTCCAAAGCCACTGTATGTCCAAAGCCACTGTCCAAAGCCATTGTCCAAAGCCACTGTATGCCCAAAGCCACTGTCCAAATCAACTGTCCAAAGCCACTCTATGTCCAAAGCCACTGTCCAAAGCCTCTCTATGTCCAAAGCCACTCTATTTCCAAAGCCACTGTCCAAAGCCACCGTCCAAAGCCACTGTCCAAAGCCACTCTATGTCCAAAGCCACTGTCCAAAGCCACTCTCCAAAGCCACTGTCCAAAGCCACTCTATGTCCAAAGACACTGTCCAAAGCCACTCTCCAAAGCCACTGTCCAAAGCCACTCTATGTCCAAAGCCACTGTCCAAAGCCAATCTCCAAAGCCACTCTCCAAAGCCACTCTATGTCCAAAGCCACTCTATGTCCAAAGCCACTGTATGTCCAAAGCCACTGTCCAAAGACACTGTCCAAAGACACTGTATGTCCAAAGCCACTGTTCAAAGCCACTGTACAAAGGCACTGTATGTCCAAAGCCACGGTCCAAAGCCACTCTCTAATGCCACTGTATGTCCAACTCCCTGTCCAAAGGCACTGTATGTCCAAAGCCAATGTCCAAAGCCACTCTCTAATGCCACTGTATGTCCAAAGCCACTGTCCAAAGGCACTGTCCAAAGCCACTTTATTTCCAAAGCCACTTTATGTCGAAAGCCACTGCCCAAAGCCACTGTCCAAAGCCACTCTCCAAAGCCACTCTCCAAAGCCACTCTCCAAAGCCACTCTCCAAAGCCACTCTCCAAAGCCACTCTATGTCCAAAGCCACTGTATGTACAAAGCCACTGTCCAAAGCTACTGTACAAAGCCACTGTCCAAAGCTACTGTATGTCCAAAGCCACTGACCAAAGCCACTGTCCAAAGACACTGTCCAAAGACACTGTATGTCCAATGCCACTGTCCAAAGCCACTGTCCAAAGGCACTGTATGTCCAAAGCCACTGTCCAAAGCCACTCTCTAATGCCACTGTATGTCCAAAGCCACTGTCCAAAGGCACTGTATGTCCAAAGCCACTGTCCAAAGCCACTCTCTAATGCCACTGTATGTCCAAAGCCACTGTCCAAAGGCACTGTCCAAAGCCACTTTATGTCCAAAGCCACTTTATGTCGAAAGCCACTGCCCAAAGCCACTGTCCAAAGCCACTGTATGTCCAATGCCACTGTCCAAAGCCATTGTCCAAAGCCACTGTATGTCCAAAGCCACTCTATGTCCAAAGCCACTGTCCAAAGCCACTGTCCAAAGCCACTGTCCAAAGCCTCTCTATGTCCAAAGCCACTCTATGTCCAAAGCCACTATCCAAAGCCACTGTCCAAAGCTACTGTCCAAAGCTACTGTATGTCCAAAGCCACTGTCCAAAGCTACTGTACAAAGCCACTGTCCAAAGCTACTGTATGTCCAAAGCCACTGACCAAAGCCACTGTCCAAAGACACTGTCCAAAGACACTGTATGTCCAAAGCCACTGTTCAAAGCCACTGTCCAAAGGCACTGTATGTCCAAAGCCACTGTCCAAAGCCACTTTCTAATGCCACTGTATGTCCAAAGCTACTGTCCAAAGGCACTGTATGTCCAAAGCCACTGTCCAAAGCAACTCTCTAATGCCACTGTATGTCCAAAGCCACTGTCCAAAGGCACTGTCCAAAGCCACTTTATGTCCAAAGCCACTTTATGTCGAAAGCCACTGCCCAAAGCCACTGTCCAAAGGCACTGTACGTCCAAAGCCACTGTCCAATGCCACCGTATGTCCAAAGCCACGGTATGTCCAAAGCCACTGTCCAAAGCCACCGTATGTCCAAAGCCACTGTATGTCCAAAGCCAATGTCCAAAGCCACCGTATGTCCAAAGCCACTGTATGTCCAAAGCCACTGTCCAAAGCCATTGTCCAAAGCCACTGTATGTCCAAAGCCACTGTCCAAATCAACTGCCCAAAGCCACTCTATGTCCAAAGCCACTGTCCAAAGCCACTGTCCAAAGCCACTGTCCAAAGCCTCTCTATGTCCAAAGCCACTCTATGTCCAAAGCAACTGTCCAAAGCCACTGTCCAAAGCAACTGTCCAAAGCCACTCTATGTCCAAAGGCACTGTCCAAAGCCACTCTCCAAAGCCTCTGTCCAAAGCCACTCTATGTCCAAAGACACTGTCCAAAGCCACTCTCCAAAGCCACTGTCCAAAGCCACTCTGTGTCCAAAACCACTGTCCAAAGCCAATCTCCAAAGCCACTCTCCAAAGCCACTCTATCTCCAAAGCCACTGTCCAAAGCCACTCTCCAAAGCCACTCTCCAAATCCACTCTCCAAAGCCACTCTCCAAAGCCACTCTCCAAAGCCACTCTCCAAAGCCACTCTATGTCCAAAGCCACTGTATGTCCAAAGCCACTGTCCAAAGCTACTGTACAAAGCCACTGTCCAAAGCTCCTGTATGTCCAAAGCCACTGACCAAAGCCACTGTCCAAAGACACTGTCCAAAGACACTGTATGTCCAATGCCACTGTCCAAAGCCACTGTCCAAAGGCACTGTATGTCCAAAGCCACTGTCCAAAGCCACTCTCTAATGCCACTGTATGTCCAAAGCCACTGTCCAAAGGCACTGTATGTCCAAAGCCACTGTCCAAAGCCACTCTCTAATGCCACTGTATGTCCAAAGCCACTGTCCAAAGGCACTGTCCAAAGCCACTTTATGTCCAAAGCCACTTTATGTCGAAAGCCACTGCCCAAAGCCACTGTCCAAAGCCACTGTATGTCCAATGCCACAGTCCAAAGCCATTGTCCAAAGCCACTGTATGTCCAAAGCCACTCTATGTCCAAAGCCACTGTCCAAAGCCACTGTCCAAAGCCACTGTCCAAAGCCTCTCTATGTCCAAAGCCACTCTATGTCCAAAGCCACTGTCCAAAGCCATTGTCCAAAGCCACTGTCCAAAGCCACTCTATGTCCAAAGCCACTGTCCAAAGCCACTCTTCAAAGCCACTGTCCTAAACCACTCTATGTCCAAAGCCACTGTCCAAAGCCACTCTCCAAAGCCACTGTCCTAAACCACTCTATGTCCAAAGCCACTGTCCAAAGCCACTCTCCAAAGCCACTGTCCAAAGCCACTCTATGTCCAAAGCCACTGTCCAAAGACACTCTTCAAAGCCACTATCCTAAACCACTCTATGTCCAAAGCCACTGTCCAAAGCCACTCTCCAAAGCCACTGTCCTAAACCACTCTATGTCCAAAGCCACTGTCCAAAGCCACTCTCCAAAGCCACTGTCCAAAGCCACTGTATGTCCAAAGCCACTGTATGTCCAAAGCCACTGTCCAAAGCCACTGTACGTCCAAAGCCACTCTATGTCCAAAGCCACTGTCCAAAGCCACTGTATGTCCAAAGCCACTGTATGTCCAAAGCCACTATCCAAAGCCACTGTATGTCCAAAGCCACTGTATGTCCAAAGCCACTGTCTAAAACCAGTGTATGTCCAAAGCCACTGTCTAAAGCCACTGTATGTCCAAAGCCACTGTATGTCCAAAGCCAATGTCCAAAGCCACTGTATGTCCAAGCCACTGTATGTCCAAAGCTACTGTCCAAAGCCACTGTATGTCCAAAGCCACTCTATGTCCAAAGCCACTGTCCAAAGCCACTGTCCAAAGCCACTGTCCAAAGCCACTGTATGTCCAAAGCCACTCTATGTTCAAAGCTACTGTCCAAAGCCACTGTCCAAAGCCACTGTCCAAAGCCACTGTCCAAAGCCACTGTCCAAAGCCACTCTATGTCCAAAGCCACTGTACAAAGCCACTTTACAAAGCCACTGTCCACAGCCACTCTATGTCCAAAGCCACTGTCCAAAGCCACTGTCCAAAGCAACAGTCCAAAGCCACTCTATGTCCAAAGCCACTGTCCAAAGCCACTGTCCAAAGCCACTCTATGTCCCAAGCCACTGTCCAAAGCCACTGTCAACAGCCACTCTATGTCCAAAGACACTCTATGTCCAAAGCCACTGTCTAAAGTAATTTGTTGTGGAAAATATTGATTATATATTGAGGCTTATGAAATTGGCATTGATCAATTATGCATTTCTGGGTGGGGCTATAATGTTGCCAGGGTCTTGTATTTGAACCAGTTGGAAGCTATTAATGAAGTAAGTTTTAAGTTATTCTAAGAATAGTAAAGGTCTAGTTTTGGACATTTATGCTGAACTGCACTATAGAACATTCCTCCACCTATAGACAAAATAGCCAAGATAAACTGTGTCATGTGAAAGGTGTGCTAGACCACTCAGTACATTATTGCTGAGGCCTTTATAACAACAAGAGACATAAAATATTTCGCTTTGGACATACAGTGTCTTTGGACAGTGTCTTTGGACAGTGGCTTTGGACATAGAGTGGCTTTGGAGAGTGGCTTTGGAGAGTGGCTTTGGAGAGTGTCTTTGGACAGTGGCTTTGGAGATAGAGTGGCTTTGGAGAGTGGCTTTGGAGATTGGCTTTGGACAGTGGCTTTGGACATAGAGTGGCTTTGGACAGTGGCTTTGGAGAGTGGTTTTGGACAGTGTCTTTGGACATAGAGTGGCTTTGGACAGTGGCTTTGGAGAGTGGCTTTGGACAGTGGCTTTGGACATAGAGTGGCTTTGGACAGTGGCTTTGGACGGTGGCTTTGGACAGTGGCTTTGGAAATAGAGTGGCTTTGGACATAGAGAGGCTTTGGACAGTGGCTTTGGACATAGAGTGGCTTTGGACAGTTGATTTGGACAGTGGCTTTGGGCATACAGTGGCTTTGGACAATGGCTTTGGACAGTGGCTTTGGACATACAGTGGCTTTGGACAGTAGCTTTGGGCAGTGGCTTTCGATATAAAGTGGCTTTGGACATAAAGTGGCTTTGGACACTGCCTTTGGACAGTGGCTTTGGACATACAGTGGCATTAGAGAGTGGCTTTGGACAGTGGCTTTGGACATACAGTGCCTTTGGACAGTGGCTTTGGACATACAGTGGCATTATAGAGTGGCTTTGGACAGTAGCTTTGGACATACAGTTCCTTTGGACAGTTGTCCAAAGCCTCTATCCAAAGCCACTCTATTTCCAAAGCCACTGTCCAAAGCGACTGACCAAATCCACTGTCCAAAGCCACTGTCAACAGCCACTCTATGTCCAAAGACACTCTATGTCCAAAGCCACTGTCTAAAGTCACTGTCCAAAGCCTCTATCCAAAGCCACTCTATTTCCAAAGCCACTGTCCAAAGCGACTGACCAAAGCCACTGTCCAAAGCCACTCTATGTCCAAAGCTACTGTCCAAAGCCACTATCCAAAGCCACTGTCCAGAGCCACTCTATGTCCAAAGCCACTGTCCAAACCCAATGTCCAAAGCCACTGTCCAAATCCACTCTATGTCCAAAGCCACTGTCCAAAGCCACTGTCCAAAGCCACTGTCCAAAGTCACTCTATGTCCAAAGCCACTGTCCAAAGCCACTGTCCAAAGCCACTACTGTCCAAAGCCACTCTATGTCCAAAGCCACTGTCCAAAGCCACTGTCCAAAGCCACTGTCCAAAGCCACTGTCCAAAGCCACTCTATGTCCAAAGCCACTGTCCAAAGCCACAGTACAAAGCCACTGTCCAAAGCCACTCTATGTCCAAAGCCACTGTCCAAAGCCACTGTCCAAAGCCACTGTCCAAAGCCACTCTATGTCCAAAGCCACTGTCCAAAGCCACTCTCCAAAGCCACTGTCCAAATCCACTCTATGTCCAAAGCCACTGTCCAAAGCCACTGTCCAAAGCCATTGTCCAAAGCCACTCTATATCCAAAGCCACTGTCCAAAGCCACTGTCCAAAGCCACTGTCCAAAGCCACTCTATGTACAAAGCCACTGTCCAAAGCCACTCTACAAAGCCACTGTCCAAAGCCACTCTATGTCCAAAGCCACTGTCCAAAGCCACTCTCCAAAGCCACTGTCCAAAGCCACTCTTTGTCCAAAGCCACTGTCCAAAGCCACTCTCCAAAGCCACTGTCCAAAGCCACTCTATGTCCAAAGCCACTGTCCAAAGCCACTCTCCAAAGCCACTGTCCAAAGCCACTCTATGTCCAAAGCCACTGTACAAAGCCACTCTCCAAAGCCACTTTCCAAAGCAACACTATGTCCAAAGTCACTATCCAAAGCCACTCACCAAAGTTACTGTCCAAAGCCACTCTATGTCCGAAGCCACTGTCCAAATCACTCTACAAAGCCACTGTCGAAAGTCACTCTATGTCCAAAGCCACTGTCCAAAGCCACTCTCCAAAGCCACTCTCCAAAGCCACTCTATGTCCAAAGCCACTGTCCAAAGCCACTGTCCAAAGCCACTCTCCTAAGCCACTCTGTCAAAAGCCACTGTCCAAAGCCACTGTCCAAAGCCACTCTCCAAAGCCACTCTATGTCCAAAGCCAATGACCAAAGCCACTGTCCAAAGCCACTCTCCAAAGCCACTCTATATCCAAAGCCACTGTCCAAAGCCACTGTCCAAAGCCACTCTATGTCCAAAGCCACTGTCCATAGCCACTGTCCAAAGCCACTGTCCAAAGCCACTCTATGTCCAAAGCCACTGTCCAAAGCAATTCTATGTCCAAAGCCACTGTCCAAAGCCACTGTCCAAAGCCACTGTCCAAAGCCACTCTATGTCCAAAGCCACTGTCCAAAGCCAATGTCCAAAGCAACTGTCCAAAGCCACTCTATGTCCCAATCCACTGTCCAAAGCCACTGTCCAAAGCCACTATCCAAAGCCACTGTCCAAAGCCACTGTCCAAAGCCACTGTATGTCCAAAGCCACTGTCCAAAGCTACTGTACAAAGCCACTGTCCAAAGCTACTGTATGTCCAAAGCCACTGACCAAAGATACTGTCCAAAGACACTGTCCAAAGACACTGTATGACCAAAGCCACTGTCCAAAGCCACTGTCCAAAGGCACTGTATGTCTAAAGCCACTGTCCAAAGCCACTCTCTAATGCCACTGTATGTCCAAAGCCACTGTCCAAAGGCACTGTATGTCCAAAGCCACTGTCCAAAGCCACTCTCTAATGCCACTGTATGTTCAAAGCCACTGTGCAAAGGCACTGTCCAAAGCCACTTTATGTCCAAAGCCACTTTATGTCGAAAGCCACTGCCCAAAGCCACTGTCCAAAGCCACTGTATGTCCAATGCCACTGTCCAAAGCCATTGTCCAAAGCCACTGTATGTCCAAAGCCACTCTATGTCCAAAGCCACTGTCCAAAGCCAATGTCCAAAGCCACTGTCCAAAGCCTCTCTATGTCCAAAGCCACTCTATGTCCAAAGCCACTGTCCAAAGCCATTGTCCAAAGCCACTGTTCAAAGCCACTCTATGTCCAAAGCCACTGTCCAAAGCCACTCTTCAAAGCCACTGTCCTAAACCACTCTATGTCAAAAGCCACTGTCCAAAGCCACTCTCCAAAGCCACTGTCCTAAACCACTCTATGTCCAAAGCCACTGTCCAAAGCCACTCTCCAAAGCCACTGTCCAAAGCCACTCTATGTCCAAAGCCACTGTCCAAAGACACACTTCAAAGCCACTGTCCTAAACCACTCTATGTCCAAAGCCACTGTCCAAAGCCACTCTCCAAAGCCACTGTCCTAAACCACTTTATGTCCAAAGCCACTGTCCAAAGCCACTCTCCAAAGCCACTGTCCAAAGCCACTGTATGTCCAAAGCCACTGTATGTCCAAAGCCACTGTCCAAAGCCACTGTACGTCCAAAGCCACTCTATGTCCAAAGCTACTGTCCAAAGCCACTGTATGTCCAAAGCCACTGTATGTCCAAAGCCACTATCCAAAGCCACTGTATGTCCAAAGCCACTGTATGTCCAAAGCCACTGTCTAAAGCCAGTGTATGTCCAAAGCCACTGTCCAAAGCCACTGTATGTCCAAAGCCACTGTATGTCCAAAGCCACTGTCCAAAGCCACTGTATGTCCAAAGCCACTTTATTTCCAAAGCCACTGTCCAAAGCCACTGTATGTCCAAGCCACTGTATGTCCAAAGCCACTGTCCAAAGCCACTGTATGTCCAAAGCCACTCTATGTCCAAAGCCACTGTCCAAAGCCACTGTCCAAAGCCACTGTCCAAAGCCACTGTATGTCCAAAGCCACTCTATGTTCAAAGCTACTGTCCAAAGCCACTGTCCAAAGCCACTGTCCAAAGCCACTGTCCAAAGCCACTGTCCAAAGCCACTCTATGTCCAAAGCCACTGTACAAAGCCACTTTACAAAGCCACTGTCCACAGCCACTCTATGTCCAAAGCCACTGTCCAAAGCCACTGTCCAAAGCAACAGTCCAAAGCCACTCTATGTCCAAAGCCACTGTCCAAAGCCACTGTCCAAAGCCACTCTATGTCCCAAGCCACTGTCCAAAGCCACTGTCCAAAGCCACTCTATGTCCAAAGACACTCTATGTCCAAAGCCACTGTCTAAAGTCACTGTCCAAAGCCTCTATCCAAAGCCACTCTATGTCCAAAGCCACTGTCCAAAGCGACTGACCAAAGCCACTGTCCAAAGCCACTCTATGTCCAAAGCTACTGTCCAAAGCCACTATCCAAAGCCACTGTCCAAAGCCACTCTATGTCCAAAGCCACTGTCCAAAGCCAATGTCCAAAGCCACTGTCCAAATCCACTCTATGTCCAAAGCCACTGTCCAAAGCCACTGTCCAAAGCCACTGTCCAAAGTCACTCTATGTCCAAAGCTACTGTCCAAAGCCACTGTCCAAAGCCACTGTCCAAAGCCACTCTATGTCCAAAGCCACTGTCCAAAGCCACTGTCCAAAGCCACTGTCCAAAGCCACTGTCCAAAGCCACTCTATGTCCAAAGCCACTGTCCAAAGCCACTGTCCAAAGCCACAGTACAAAGACACTGTCCAAAGCCACTCTATGTCCAAAGCCACTGTCCAAAGCCACTGTCCAAAGCCACTGTCCAAAGCCACTCTATGTCCAAAGCCACTGTCCAAAGCCACTCTCCAAAGCCACTGTCCAAATCCACTCTATGTCCAAAGCCACTGTCCAAAGCCACTGTCCAAAGCCATTGTCCAAAGCCACTCTATGTCCAAAGCCACTGTCCAAAGCCACTGTCCAAAGCCACTGTCCAAAGCCACTCTATGTACAAAGTCACTGTCCAAAGCCACTCTCCAAAGCCACTGTCCAAAGCCACTCTATGTCCAAAGCCACTGTCCAAAGCCACTCTCCAAAGCCACTGTCCAAAGCCACTCTTTGTCCAAAGCCACTGTCCAAAGCCACTCTCCAAAGCCACTGTCCAAAGCCACTCTATGTCCAAAGCCACTGTCCAAAGCCACTCTCCAAAGCCACTGTCCAAAGCCACTCTATGTCCAAAGCCACTGTACAAAGCCACTCTCCAAAGCCACTTTCCAAAGCAACTCTATGTCCAAAGTCACTGTCCTAAGCCACTCACCAAAGCTACTGTCCAAAGCCACTCTATGTCCAAAGCCACTGTCCAAATCACTCTACAAAGCCACTTTCGAAAGTCACTCTATGTCCAAAGCCACTGTCCAAAGCCACTCTCCAAAGCCACTCTCCAAAGCCACTCTATGTCCAAAGCCACTGTCCAAAGCCACTGTCCAAAGCCACTCTCCTAAGCCACTCTATGTCAAAAGCCACTGTCCAAAGCCACTGTCCAAAGCCACTCTCCAAAGCCACTCTATGTCCAAAGCCAATGACCAAAGCCACTGTCCAAAGCCACTCTCCAAAGCCACTCTATGTCCAAAGCCACTGTCCAAAGCCACTGTCCAAAGCCACTCTATGTCCAAAGCCACTGTCCATAGCCACTGTCCAAAACCACTGTCCAAAGCGACTCTATGTCCAAAGCCACTGTCCAAAGCAATTCTATGTCCAAAGCCACTGTCCAAAGCCACTGTCCAAAGCCACTGTCCAAAGCCACTCTATGTCCAAAGCCACTGTCCAAAGCCAATGTCCAAAGCAACTGTCCAAAGCCACTCTATGTCCCAATCCACTGTCCAAAGCCACTGTCCAAAGCCACTATCCAAAGCCACTGTCCAAAGCCACTGTCCAAAGCCACTGTATGTCCAAAGCCAATGTCCAAAGCTACTGTACAAAGCCACTGTCCAAAGCTACTGTATGTCCAAAGCCACTGACCAAAGCTACTGTCCAAAGACACTGTCCAAAGACACTGTATGTCCAAAGCCACTGTCCAAAGCCACTGTCCAAAGGCACTGTATGTCTAAAGCCACTGTCCAAAGCCACTCTCTAATGCCACTGTATGTCCAAAGCCACTGTCCAAAGGCACTGTATGTCCAAAGCCACTGTCCAAAGCCACTCTCTAATGCCACTGTATGTTCAAATCCACTATGCAAAGGCACTATCCAAAGCCACTTTAAGTCCAAAGCCACTTTATGTCGAAAGCCACTGCCCAAAGCCACTGTCCAAAGCCACTGTATGTCCAAAGCCACTGTCCAAAGCCATTGTCCAAAGCCACTGTATGTCCAAAGCCACTGTCCAAATCAACTGTCCAAAGCCACTCTATGTCCAAAGCCACTGTCCAAAGCCATTGTCCAAAGCCACTGTCCAAAGCCTCTCTATGTCCAAACCCACTGTCCAAAGTTACTGTCCAAAGCCACTGTCCAAAGCCACTCTATGTCCAAAGCCACTGTCCAAAGCCACTGTCCAAAGCCACTTTCCAAAGCCACTGTCCAAAGCCACTGTCCAAAGCCATTCTATGTCCAAAGCCACTGTCCAAAGCCACTGTCCAAAGCCACTGTCCAAAGCCACTCTATGTCCAAAGCCACTGTCCAAAGCCACTCTCCAAAGCCACTGTCCAAAGCCACTCTATGTCCAAAGCCACTGTCCAAAGCCACTCTTCAAAGCCACTGTCCTAAACCACTCTATGTCCAAAGCCACTGTCCAAAGCCACTCTCCAAAGCCACTGTCCTAAACCACTCTATGTCCAAAGCCACTGTCCAAAGCCACTCTCGAAAGCCACTGTCCAATGCCACTGTATGTCCAAAGCCACTGTATGTCCAAAGCCACTGTCCAAAGCCACTGTATGTCCAAAGCCACTGTATGTCCAAAGCCACTGTCCAAAGCCACTGTATGTCCAAAGCCACTGTAAGTCCAAAGCCACTATCCAAAGCCACTGTATGTCCAAAGCCACTGTATGTCCAAAGCCACTGTCTAAAGCCAATGTATGTCCAAAGCCACTGTCCAAAGCCACTGTATGTCCAAAGCCACTGTATGTCCAAAGCCACTGTCCAAAGCCACTGTATGTCCAAAGCCACTTTATCTCCAAAGCTACTGTCCAAAGCCAGTGTATGTCCAAAGCCACTGTATGTCCAAAGCCACTGTCCAAAGCAACTGTATGTCCAAAGCCACTCTATGTCCAAAGCCTCTGTCCAAAGCCACTGTCCAAAACCACTGTCCAAAGCCACTGTATGTCCAAAGCCACTCTATGTCCAAAGCCACTATCCAAAGCCACTGTCCAAAGCCACTGTCCAAAGCTACTGTCCAAAGCCACTGTCCAAAGCCACTGTCCAAAGCCACTCTATGTCCAAAGCCACTGTCCAAAGCCACTTTCCAAAGCCACTGTCCACAGCCACTCTATGTCCAAAGCCACCGACCAAAGACACTGTCCAAAGCAACAGTCCAATGCCACTCTATGTCCAAAGCCACTGTCCAAAGCCACTGTCCAAAGCCACTCTATGTCCAAAGCCACTGTCCAAAGCCACTGTCCAAAGCCACTCTATGTCCAAAGACACTCTATGTCCAAAGCCACTGTCTAAAGTCACTGTTCAAAGCCACTGTCCAAAGCCACTCTATGTCCAAAGCAACTGTCCAAAGCCACTGACCAAAGCCACTGTCCAAAGCCACTCTATGTCCAAAGCCACTGTCCAAAGTCACTGTCCAAAGCCACTGTCCAAAGCCACTCTATGTCCAAAGCCAATGTCCAAAGCCACTGTCCAAATCCACTCTATGTCCAAAGCCACTGTCCAAAGCCACTGTCCACAGCCGCTGTCCAAAGTCACTCTATGTCCAAAGCCACTGTCCAAAGCCACTGTCCAAAGCCACTGTCCAAAGCCACTCTATGTCCAAAGGCACTGTCCAAAGCCACTGTCCAAAGCCACTGTCCAAAGCCACTCTATGTCCAAAGTCACTGTCCAAATCCACTGTCCAAAGTCACTGTCCAAAGCCACTCTATGACCAAAGCCACGGTCCAAAGCCACTGTCAAAAGCCACTGTCCAAAGCCACTCTATGTACAAAGCCACTGTCCAAAGCCACTCTCCAAAGCCACTGTCCAAATCCACTCTATGTCCAAAGCCACTGTCCAAAGCCACTGTCCAAAGCCACTGTCCAAAGCCACTCTATGTCCAAAGCCACTGTCCAGAGCCACTCTCCAAAGCCACTGTCCAAAGCCACTCTATGTCCAAAGCCACTGTCCAAAGCCACTCTCCAAAGCCACTGTCCAAAGCCACTCTATGTCCAAAGCCACTGTCCAAAGCCACTCTCCAAAGCCACTGTCCAAAGCCACTCTATGTCCAAAGCCACTGTCCAAAGCCACTCTCCAAAGCCACTATCCAAAGCAGCTCTATGTCCAAAGCCACTGTCCAAAGCCACTCACCAAAGCCACTGTCCAAAGCCACTCTATGTCCAAAGCCACTGTCCAAAGCCACTCTACAAAGCCACTGTCGAAAGTCACTCTATGTCCAAAGCCACTCTCCAAAGCCACTCTCCAAAGCCACTCTCCAAAGCCACTCTATGTCCAAAGGCACTGTCCAAAGCCACTGTCCAAAGCCACTATCCTAAGCCACTCTATGTCCAAAGCCACTGTCCAAAGCCACTGTCCAAAGCAACTCTCCAAAGCCACTCTATGTCCAAAGCCAATGTCGAAAGCCACTCTCCAAAGTCACTCTCCAAAGCCACTCTATGTCCAAAGCCACTCTCCAAAGCCACTGTCAAAAGCCACTTTATGTCCAAAGCCACTGTCCATAGCCACTGTCCAAAGCCACTGTCCAAAGCCACTCTATGTCCAAAGCCACTGTCCAAAGCAATTCTATGTCCAAAGCCACTGTCCAAAGCCACTGTCCAAAGCCACTGTCCAAAGCCACTCTATGTCCAAAGCCACTGTCCAAAGCCACTGTCCAAAGCAACTGTCCAAAGCCACTCTATGTCCAAAGCCACTGTCCAAAGCCACTGTCCAAAGCCACGGTCCAAAGCCACTCTATGTCCAAAGCTACTGTCTAAAGCCACTCTCCAAAGCCACTGTCCTAAACCACTCTATGTCCAAAGCCACTGTCCAAAGCCAATCTCCAAAGCCACTGTCCAAAGCCACTGTATGTCCAAAGCCAGTGTATGTCCAAAGCCACTGTCCAAAGCCACTGTATGTCCAAAGCCACTGTATGTCCAAAGCCACTGTCCACAGCCACTGTATGTCCAAAGCCACTGTATGTCCAAAGCCAGTGTATGTCCAAAGCCACTGTCCAAAGCCACTGTATGTCCAAAGACACTGTATGTCCAAAGCCACTGTCCACAGCCACTGTATGTCCAAAGCCACTGTATGTCCAAAGCCACTATCCAAAGCCACTGTATGTCCAAAGCCACTGTATGTCCAAAGCCAGTGGCTTTGAACAGTGGCTTTGGACAGTGGCTTTGGACATAGAGTGGCTTTGGACAGTGGCTTTGTAGAGTGGCTTTGGACAGTGGCTTTGGACACAGAGTGGCTTTGGACAGTGGCTTTGGAGAGTGGCTTTGGACAGTGGCTTTGGACATAGAGTTGCTTTGGACAGTGGCTTTGGAGAGTGGCTTCGGACAGTGGCTTTGGACATAGAGTGGCTTTGGACAGTGGCTTTGGAGAGTGGCTTTGGACAGTGGCTTTGGACATAGAGTGGCTTTGGACAGTGGCTTTGGAGAGTGGCTTTGGACAGTGGCTATGGACATAGAGTGGCTTTGGACAGTGGCTTTGGGGAGTGGCTTTGGAGAGTGGCTTTGGATAGTGGCTTTGGACATAGAGTGGCTTTGGAGAGTGGCTTTGGAGAGTGGCTTTGGACAGTGGCTTTGGACATAGAGTGGATTTGGACAGTGGCTTTAGGAGAGTGGCTTTGGACAGTGGCTTTGGACATAGAGTGGCTTTGGAGAGTGGCTTTGGACAGTGGCTTTAGACAGTGGCTTTGGACATAGAGTGGCTTTGGAGAGTGGCTTTGGAGAGTGGCTTTGGACAGTGGCTTTGGACATAGAGTGACTTTCGACAGTGGCTTTGTAGAGTGGCTTTGGAGAGTGGCTTTGGACACAGAGTGGCTTTGGACAGTGGCTTTGGAGAGTGGCTTTGGACAGTGGCTTTGGACATAGAGTTGCTTTGGACAGTGGCTTTGGAGAGTGGCTTCGGACAGTGGCTTTGGAAATAGAGTGGCTTTGGACAGTGGCTTTGGAGAGTGGCTTTGGACAGTGGCTTTGGACATAGAGTGGCTTTGGACAGTGGCTTTGGAGAGTGGCTTTGGACAGTGGCTTTGGACATAGAGTGGCTTTGGACAGTGGCTTTGGAGAGTGGCTTTGGAGAGTGGCTTTGGATAGTGGCTTTGGACATAGAGTGGCTTTGGAGAGTGGCTTTGGAGAGTGGCTTTGGACAGTGGCTTTGGACATAGTGTGGCTTTGGAAAGTGGCTTTGGAGAGTGGCTTTGGATAGTGGCTTTGGACATAGAGTGGCTTTGGAGAGTGGCTTTGGACATTGGCTTTGGACAGTGGCTTTGGACATACAGTGGCTTTGGAGAGTGTGTGGCTTTGGACATAGAGTGGCTTTGGACAGTAGCTTTGGACATAGTGGCTTTGGAGAGTGGCTTTGGACATACAGTGGCTTTGGACATACAGTGACTTTGGACAGTGGCTTTGGACATACAGTGGCATTGGACATACAGTGGTTTGGACAGTGGCTTTGGAGAGTGGCTTTGGACAGTGGCTTTGGACATAGAGTGGCTTTGGACAGTGGCTTTGGAGAGTGGCTTTGGACAGTGGCGTTGGACATATAGTGGTTTAGGACAGTGACTTTGGATAGTGGCTTTGGACAGTGGCTTTGGACATCGAGTGGCTTTGGACATAGAGTGGCTTTGGACAGTGGCTTTGGACAGTGGCTTTGGACATAGAGTGGCTTTGGACAGTGGCTTTGGACAGTGGCTTTGGACAGTGGCTTTGGACATAGAGTGGCTTTGGACAGTGGCTTTGGACAGTGGCTTTGGACAGTGGCTTTGGACATAGTATTGCTTTGGACAGTGGCTTTGGACAGTGGGTTTGTACAGTGGATTTGGACATAGAGTGGCTTTGGACAGCTGGCTTTGGACAGTTGCTTTGTACAGTGGCTTTGGACATACAGTGGCTTTGGACAGTGGCTTTGGACATACAGTGGCTTTGGACATACAGTGGCTTTGGACAGTGGCTTTGGACATACAGTGGCTTTGGACATACAATGGCTTTGGACATACAGTGGCTTTGGACAGTGGCTTTGGACATACAGTGGCTTTGGACATACAGTGGCTTTGGACAGTGGCTTTGGACATACAGTAGCTTTGGACATACAGTAGCTTTGGACAGTGGCTTTGGACATACAATGGCTTTAGACAGTGGCTTTGGACATACAGTTGCTTTGGACATACAGTGGCTTTGGACAGTGGCTTTGGACATAGAGTGGCTTTGGACAGTGGCTTTGGAAAGTGGCTTTGGACAGTGGCTTTGGACAGTGGCTTTGGACATAGAAAGGCTTTGGACAGTGGCTTTGGACAGTGGCTTTGGACAGTGGCTTTGGACATAGAGTGGCTTTGGACAGTGGCTTTGGAAAGTGGCTTTGTACAGTGACTTTGGACATAGAGTGGCTTTGTACAGTGGCTTTGGACAGTGGCTTTGGAGAGTGGCTTTGGAGAGTGGCTTTGAACAGAGGCTTTGGACATAGAGTGGCTTTGGAGAGTGGCTTTGGACAGTGGCTTTTGACAGTGGCTTTGGACATAGAGTGGCTTTGGAGAGTGGCTTTGGAGAGTGGCTTTGGATAGTGGCTTTGGACATAGAGTGGCTTTGGAGAGTGGCTTTGGAGAGTGGCTTTGGACAGTGGCTTTGGACATACAGTGGCTTTGGAGAGTGGCTTTGGAGAGTGGCTTTGGACAGTGGCTTGGGACAGTGGCTTTGGACATAGAGTGGCTTTGGAGAGTGACTTTGGAGAATGGCTTTGGACAGTGGCTTTGGACATAGAGTGGCTTTGGACAGTGGCTTTGGAGAGTGGCTTTGGAGAGTGGCTTTGGATAGTGGCTTTGGACATAGAGTGGCTTTGGAGAGTGGCTTTGGACATTGGCTTTGGACAGTGGCTTTGGACATACAGTGGCTTTGGAGAGTGGGTGGCTTTGGACAGTGGCTTTGGACAGTGGCTTTGGACATAGAGTGGCTTTGGAGAGTGGCTTTGGACATACAGTGACTTTGGACATACAGTGGCTTTGGACAGTGGCTTTGGACATACAGTGGCTTTGGACATACAGTGGCTTTGGATAGTGGCTTTGGACAGTGGCTTTGGACATAGTGTGGCTTTGGAGAGTGGCTTTGGAGAGTGGCTTTGATCAGAGGCTTTGGACATAGAGTGGCTTTGGAGAGTGGCTTTGGACAGTGGCTTTTGACAGTGGCTTTGGACATAGAGTGGCTTTGGAGAGTGGCTTTGGAGAGTGGCTTTGGATAGTGGCTTTGGACATAGAGTGGCTTTGGAGAGTGGCTTTGGACATTGGCTTTGGACAGTGGCTTTGGTCATACAGTGGCTTTGAAGAGTGGCTTTGGAGAGTGGCTTTGGACAGTGGCTTTGGACAGTGGCTTTGGACATAGAGTGGCTTTGGAGAGTGACTTTGGAGAGTGGCTTTGGACAGTGGCTTTGGACATAGAGTGGCTTTGGACAGTGGCTTTGGAGAGTGGCTTTGGACAGTGGCTTTGGATATAGAGTGGCTTTGGAGAGTGGCTTTGGAGAGTGGCTTTAGACAGTGGCTTTGGACATAGAGTGGTTTTGGAGAGTGGCTTCGGACAGTGGCTTTGGACAGTGGCTTTGGACATACAGTGGCTTTGGACATACAGTGGCTTTGGATAGTGGCTTTGGACATACAGTGGCTTTGGACATACAGTGGCTTTGGACAGTGGCTTTGGACATACAGTGGCTTTGGACATACAGTGGCTTTGGACAGTGGCTTTGGACATACAGTGGCTTTGGACATACAGTGGCTTTGGACAGTGGCTTTGGAGAGTGGCTTTGGACAGTGGCTTTGGACATAGAGTGGCTTTGGAGAATGGCTTTGGACAGTGGCTTTGGACAGAGGCTTTGGACATAGAGTGGCTTTGGACAGTGGCTTTGGAGAGTGGCTTTGGACAGTGGCTTTGGACATAGAGTGGCTTTGGAGAGTGGCTTTGGACAGTGGCTTTGGACAGTGGCTTTGGACATAGAGTGGCTTTGGACAGTGGCTTTGGAGAGTGTCTTTGGACAGTGGCTTTGGACATAGAGTGGCTTTGGAGAGTGGCTTTGGACAGTGGCTTTGGACAGTGGCTTTGGACATAGAGTGGCTTTGTAGAGTGGCTTTGGATAGTGGCTTCGGACAGTGGCTTTGGACATAGAGTGGCTTTGGACAGTGGCTTTGGAGAGTGGCTTTGGACAGTGGCTTTGGACTTAGAGTGGCTTTGGACAGTGGCTTTGGAGAGTGGCTTTGGACAGTGGCTTTGGACATAGAGTGGCTTTGGACAGTGGCTTTGGAGAGTGGCTTTGGAGAGTGGCTTTGGATAGTGGCTTTGGACATAGAGTGGCTTTGGAGAGTGGCTTTGGAGAGTGGCTTTGGACAGTGGCTTTGGACATAGTGTGGCTTTGGAAAGTGGCTTTGGAGAGTGGCTTTGGATAGTGGCTTTGGACATAGAGTGGCTTTGGAGAGTGGCTTTGGACATTGGCTTTGGACAGTGGCTTTGGACATACAATGGCTTTGGAGAGTGGGTGGCTTTGGACAGTGGCTTTGGACAGTGGCTTTGGACATAGAGTGGCTTTGGAGAATGGCTTTGGACAGTGGCTTTGGACAGTGGCTTTGGACATAGAGTGGCTTTGGAGAGTGGCTTTGGACAGTGGCATTGTACAGTGGCTTTGGATATTGAGTGGCTTTGGAGAGTGGCTTTGGAGAGCGGCTTTGGACAGTGGCTTTGGACATAGAGTGGCTTTGGAGAGTGGCTTTGGACAGTGTGTTTGGACAGTGGCTTTGGACATAGAGTGGCTTTGGAGAGTGGCTTTAGAGAGTGGCTTTGGACAGTAGCTTTGGACATAGAGTGGCTTTGGAGAGTGGCTTTGGACAGTGGCTTTGGACAGTGGCTTTGGACATAGAGTGGCTTTGGACAGTGGCTTTGGAGAGTGGCTTTGCACAGTGGCTTTGGACATAGAGTGGCTTTGGACAGTGGCTTTGGACATTGAGTGGCTTTGGACAGTGGCTTTGGAGAGTGGCTTGGGACAGTGGCTTTGACATAGAGTGGCTTTGGACAGTGGCTTTGGACAGTGGCTTTGGACAGTGGCTTTGGACATAGAGTGGCTTTGGACAGTGGCTTTGGACAGTGGCTTTGGACAGTGGCTTTGGACATAGAGTTGCTTTGGAGAGTGGCTTTGGAGAGTGTCTTTGGACAGTGGCTTTGGAGATAGAGTGGCTTTGTAGAGTGGCTTTGGACAGTGGCTTTGGACAGTGGCTTGGGACATAGAGTGGCTTTGGAGAGTGGCTTTGAAGAGTGTCTTTGGACAGTGGCTTTGGACATAGAGTGGCTTTGGAGAGTGGCTTTGGAGAGTGGCTTTGGACAGTGGCTTTGGACATAGAGTGGCTTTGGAGAGTGGCTTTGGACAGTGGCTTTGGACAGTGCCTTTGGACATAGAGTGGCTTTGGACAGTGGCTTTGGACATAGTGTGACTTTCGAGAGTGGCTTTGTAGAGTGGCTTGGGACAGTGGCTTTGGACATAGAGTGGCTTTGGACAGTGGCTTTGGAGAGTGGCTTCGGACAGTGGCTTTGGACATAGAGTGGCTTTGGAGAGTGGCTTTGGACAGTGGCTTTGGACATAGAGTGGCTTTGGACAGTGGCTTTGGAGAGTGGCTTTGGACAGTGGTTTTGGACATAGAGTGGCTTTGGACAGTGGCTTTGGAGAGTGGCTTTGTACAGTGGCTTTGGACATAGAGTGGCTTTGGACAGTGCCTTTGGACAGTGGCTTTGGACAGTGGCTTTGGACATAGAGTGGCTTTGGACAGTGGCTTTGGACAGTGGCTTTGGACAGTGGCTTTGGACATAGAGTGGCTTTGGAGAGTGGCTTTGGACAGTGGCTTTGGATAGTGGCTTTGGACATAGAGTGGCTTTGGAGAATAGCTTTGGACAGTGGCTTTGGACAGTGGCTTTGGACATAGAGTGGCTTTGGAGAGTGGCTTTGGAGAGTCTTTGGACAGTGGTTTGGACATAGAGTGGCTTTGGATAGTGGCTTTGGACAGTGGCTTTGGACAGTGGCTTTGGACATAGAGTGCCTTTGGAGAGTGGCTTTGGAGAGTGGCTTTGGACAGTGGCTTTGGACATAGAGTGGCTTTGGACAGTGGCTTTAGGAGAGTGGCTTTGGACAGTGGCTTTGGACATAGAGTAGCTTTAGAGAGTGGCTTTGGACAGTGGCTTTGGACAGTGGCTTTGGACATAGAGTGGCTTTGGAGAGTGGCTTTGGAGAGTGGCTTTGGACAGTGGCTTTGGACATAGTGTGACTTTCGACAGTGGCTTTGTAGAGTGGCTTTGAACAGTGGCTTTGGACATAGAGTGGCTTTGGACATAGAGTGGCTTTGGACAGTTGCTTTGGACAGTGGCTTCGGACAGTGGCTTAGGACATAGAGTAGCTTTGGACAGTGGCTTTGGAGAGTGGCTTTGGACAGTGGCTTTGGAGAGTGGCTTTGCACAGTGGCTTTGGACATAGAGTGGCTTTGGACAGTGGCTTTGGACATTGAGTGGCTTTGGACAGTGGCTTTGGAGAGTGGCTTGGGACAGTGGCTTTGGACATAGAGTGGCTTTGGAGAGTGGCTTTGGACAGTGGCTTTGGACATTGCCTTTGGACATAGAGTGGCTTTGGACAGTGGCTTTGGACATAGTGTGACTTTCGAGAGTGGCTTTGTAGAGTGGCTTGGGACAGTGGCTTTGGACATAGAGTGGCTTTGGACAGTGGCTTTGGAGAGTGGCTTCGGACAGTGGCTTTGGACATAGAGTGGCTTTGGAGAGTGGCATTGGACAGTGGCTTTGGACATAGAGTGGCTTTGGACAGTGGCTTTGGAGAGTGGCTTTGGACAGTGGTTTTGGACATAGAGTGGCTTTGGACAGTGGCTTTGGAGAGTGGCTTTGTACAGTGGCTTTGGACATAGAGTGGCTTTGGACAGTGCCTTTGGACAGTGGCTTTGGACAGTGGCTTTGGACATAGAGTGGCTTTGGACAGTGGCTTTGGACAGTGGCTTTGGACAGTGGCTTTGGACATAGAGTGGCTTTGGAGAGTGGCTTTGGACAGTGGCTTTGGATAGTGGCTTTGGACATAGAGTGGCTTTGGAGAATAGCTTTGGACAGTGGCTTTGGACAGTGGCTTTGGACATAGAGTGGCTTTGGAGAGTGGCTTTGGAGAGTCTTTGGACAGTGGTTTGGACATAGAGTGGCTTTGGATAGTGGCTTTGGACAGTGGCTTTGGACAGTGGCTTTGGACATAGAGTGCCTTTGGAGAGTGGCTTTGGAGAGTGGCTTTGGACAGTGGCTTTGGACATAGAGTGGCTTTGGACAGTGGCTTTAGGAGAGTGGCTTTGGACAGTGGCTTTGGACATAGAGTAGCTTTAGAGAGTGGCTTTGGACAGTGGCTTTGGACAGTGGCTTTGGACATAGAGTGGCTTTGGAGAGTGGCTTTGGAGAGTGGCTTTGGACAGTGGCTTTGGACATAGTGTGACTTTCGACAGTGGCTTTGTAGAGTGGCTTTGGACAGTGGCTTTGGACATAGAGTGGCTTTGGACATAGAGTGGCTTTGGACAGTTGCTTTGGACAGTGGCTTCGGACAGTGACTTAGGACATAGAGTGGCTTTGGACAGTGGCTTTGGAGAGTGGCTTTGGACAGTGGCTTTGGACATAGAGTGGCTTTGGACAGTGGCTTTGGAGAGTGGCTTTGGACAGTGGTTTTGGACATAGAGTGGCTTTGGACAGTGGCTTTGGAGAGTGGCTTTGGACAGTGGCTTTGGAGAGTGGCTTTGGACAGTGGCTTTGGACATAGAGTGGCTTTGGACAGTGCCTTTGGACAGTGGCTTTGGACAGTGGCTTTGGACATAGAGTGGCTTTGGACATTGGCTTTGGACAGTGGCTTTGGACAGTGGCTTTAGACATAGAGTGGCTTTGGACAGTGGCTTTGGACAGTGGCTTTGGACAGTGGCTTTGGACATAGAGTGGCTTTGGATATAGAGTGGCTTTGGACAGTGGCTTTTGTTTCGTGGCTTTTCTTTCGTGGCTTTTGTTTCGTAGCTTTTGTTTGGTGGTTTTTGTTTGGTGACTTTTGTTTCGTGGCTTTTGTTTCGTGGATTTTATTTCGTGGCTTTTGTTTTGTCGATTTTGTTTCGTGGCTTTTCTTTGTGGCTTTTGTTTCGTGTCTTTTGTTTGGTGGTTTTTGTTTCGTGGCTTTTGTTTGATGGCTTTTGTTTGGTGGCTTTTGTTTGGTGGCTTTTGTTTGCTGGCTTTTGTTTGGTGGCTTTTGTTTGGTGGCTTTTGTTTGGTGGCTTTTATATGGTGGCTTTTGTTTGGTGGCTTTTGTTTGGTGGCTTTTGTTTGGTGGCTTTTGTTTGGTGTTTTTGTTTGGTGGCTTTTGTTTGTTGGCTTTTGTTTGGTGGCTTTTGTTTGGTGGCTTTTGTTTGGTGGCTTTTGTTTGGTGTTTTTGTTTGGTGGCTTTTGTTTGGTGGTTTTTGTTTGGTGGCTTTTTTCGTGGCTTTTGTTTCATGGCTTTTGTTTCGTGGCTTTTGTTTCGTTACTTTTGTTTATGGCTTTTGTTTCGTGGCTTTTATTTCGTGGCTTTTGTTTGGTGGCTTTTATTTTGTTTTTCTTTCGTGGCTTTTGTTTCGTGGCTTTTGTTTGGTGGCTTTTGTTTGGTGGCTTTACTTTGGTGGTTTTTCTTTGGTGGCTTTTGTTTGGTGGCTTTAGTTTGGTGGGTTTTGTTTTGTGGCTTTTGTTTGGTGGCTTTTGTGTGGTGGCTTTTGTTTAGTGGCTATTGTTTGATGGAATTTGTTTCGTGGCTTTTGATTTGTGGCTTTTGTTTCTTGGATTTGTTAGGTGGCCATGTTTAGTGGCTTTGTTTGTTGGCCATTTTTATTGGTTTGTTTGGTGGCTTTGTTTAGTGGCCATGTTTGGAGGCCATGTTTAGTGGCTTTGTTTAGTGGCCAAGTTTAGTGGCTTTGTTTAGTTGCCTTGGTTAGTGGCTTAGTGGCTTTGTTCAGTGGCTTTATTTAGTGTAGTGGCTTTGTTTAGTGGCTATGTATAGTGGCTCTCACTGGGATCTTTTGCCGGTCTTATACTATGAGACGTTCAGCCAGTCTCATATACTCCGAGTCCCAGTCACATTGTGATCTAATTCAGCCAGTCATATACTATGAGACCTTCTTCAGCCAGATCTTCCGCCAGTCATATACTCTGGGTCTCATTCATAGAGTCTCGCTGGGATCTTCTTCAGCCAGTCATATACTCTACTAATTAAGAGCAAAATATAGCTTCTTTCGGTTACAAAGGGGAGAAAGAGTTCTCTAATATTGAAAAGGAAGCGAATGTGCCCATTATTACCAGATTGAACGATTTCAGAGTTTTTCCTCAAAACGCTCAAAAACGTCCCGGATTGGAGCAAAATAGGGTTAAATAGGAGAGAATTCTGACCAAAAGCCGTTTTCTGTTATTTAAAGAGTAGAAACAGTTCCATAATGTTGAAAAGTAAACTAATTTGTCAATTTTTACAAGAATGACTGAGCGATTTTAGCTTCTTTGGTTAAAAAGGGTAAATTTCCCACCAAAAGCCTTTTTCTGTCGTTTAAATAAAGTAAAGAAACGTTTCATGTTTAAAAGAAAACTAATGTGCCCATTTTGATGAGAATGAGCAATTTCACACTTTTTCCTCAAAACGCTCAAAAACGTCCCAATTGGAACAAAATATTCATAAAGTGGAGAAATAATGTTCAAAAAGAAGCTAATGTGCTATTTTGATAAGAATGAGCGATTTCATTCTGTTTTTCATAAAAAGCTCAAAAACGATCCAATAAAAAAGGGAGATTTCTCATTTAAAGAGTAGAAATGGCTTCATAATGTTGTAATGCAACATGTTTTGTTAAGAATGAGCGATTTCATACGGTTTTTCCTCAAAATTCTCAAAAATGTCTCATTTGGAGCAAAATAGTTAAAAAGGGTAGATTTCTCATCAATAGCAGTTTTCTGTCATTTAAAGAGTACAAACAGTTCCATGTTGAAAAGAAAACTAATCTTCCAAAAAATTAGCGGTCACACCGTTTTTTCTCAAAACGCCCCCAAAAAATCCACTCGAGCTTAATGATCAAAAACTTCTCAAAAGATCGGTTAAAAAAAGGGAAATTTCTGACCATAAGCCATTTTTGGCATTTAAAGAGTAGAAACAGTTCCATAATGTTGAAAAGGAAACTAATATGTCCATTTTGATAGGAATGAGCGATTTCAGACCTTTTTTCACAAAATGCTGTTAAAAAGGGGAGATTTCTTCAAGACAAGAATGACCTCAAAACGCTCAAAAAATCTCCCAATTGGAGCAAAATAGTGGGTCTTTGGGCACCAAAAGTGGTTTTCTGTAATTTAAAGTATAGACAAGTTCAATAATGTTGATACGGAAACAAATGTGCCCATTTTGACAAAATGAGGGATTTCAGATAGTTTCTCTTCAAAATGCTAAAAACGTCCCAATTGGAGCAAAATAGAGCTTCTTACGGTTAATTGGGAAATTTCTGACCAAAAGCCGTTTTCTGTCATTTAAAAAGTAGCCATAATGTTGTAAAGGAAACTAATGGGCATGTTTTCAGCGGTTTTTCCACAAAATGCTCAAAAACATATCAATTTGACCAAAATAGATTAACAAAAGGGGAGATTTCTTAGCAAAAGTCATTTAAAGAGTAGAAACATTTCTATAATGTTGAAAAGGAAGCTAAAGTGCCCATTTTGCCAAGAATGAGCGATTTCAGACTGTTTTCCCTCAAAACGCTCAAATAAGTCTCAATTGGAGCTAAAAAGGGTAGATATCACACCAAAAGCCTTTTTCTGTCATTTAAAGAATGGAAACAGTTCCATAATATTGAACCGGAAACTAGTGACCATTTTAACAAGAATGAGCGATTTCGACAAATATTTCCCAATAGAGCAAAATGGTGCTTTTTTGGTTAAAAAGGGGAGATTTCTCTTTAAGTGTAGAAAAGTTCAATAATGTTGAAAATGAAACTAATTGCCCATTTTGACAGGAATGAGTGATTTCCGAATTTTTCAGCAAAATAGAGCTTTCTGACTAAAATCCCTGTTTCTGTCATTTAAAGAGTAAAAATAGCTCCATAATGTTGTAAAGGAAACTAATGCACCTATTTTGTTAAGAATGAGTGTTTTTTAACCGTTTTTCCTCTATTCGAGCAAATTAGAGTTTTTTTCAGTTAAAAAGGTTAGAAAAAGTCATTTAATGAGTAGAAACAGTTCCATAATGTTGAAAAGGAACTAATGTGACCATTTTGACAAGAATGAGCTTAAATACGCTCAAAACTTTCCAATTGGAGCAAACTATAGCTTCGTTTGGTTACAAAGGGGAGAAACAGTTCCATAATATTGAATAAGAAGCCATTTTGACATGAATGAGCGATTTCAGAGTTTTTCCTCAAAACGCTCAAAAACGTCCCGATAGGAGCAAATTAGGGTTAAAAAGTGAAGAATTCAGACCAAAATCCGTTTTCTATTATTTAAAGAGTAGAAACAGCTCCACAATGTTGAAAAGTAAACTAATGTGCCCACTTTGACAAGAATGAGCGATTTCAGACTGTTTATCCTAAAAACATTCAAAAACTATGCAACCTGGTAGAAATGACAGAAAAAGGGATTTTAGTCAGAAATCTCCCCTTTTAAACGAAAGCTCTATTTTGCAAAAAAATTCGGAAATCACTCATTCCTGTCAAAATGGGCAATTAGTTTCATTTTCAACATTATTGAACTTTTCTACACTTAAAGAGAAATCTCCCCTTTTTAACCAAAAAAGCTCCATTTTGCTCTATTGGGAAATATTTGTCGAAATCGCTCATTCTTGTTAAAATGGTCACATTAGTTTCCGGTTCAATATTATGGAACTGTTTCTATTCTTTAATATATATATATATAAACAGAATAACAAACAAACATTAACAAACAACAACAAACAAACATTAAAACAAAAAATCTTAATACACTACTTATAAAAAATAAAAAATAATCGTCATTACAACTAAAGCTGGTGCCCAGCACAGCTGCAGTGTTACCTCGCTGCACGGCTACTGCAATCTGCTGGGAAAGGAAAAAGGAGGAGCGGGGATCATCCGTTTCCTGTTTGAGACGGTTGCCTTAAATGACAGAAAAAGGCTTTTGGTGTGATATCTACCCTTTTTAGCTCCAATTGAGACTTATTTGAGCGTTTTGAGGGAAAACAGTCTGAAATCGCTCATTCTTGGCAAAATGGGCACTTTAGCTTCCTTTTCAACATTATGGAAATGTTTCTACTCCTTAAATAACTTTTGCTAAGAAATCTCCCCTTTTTTTAATCTATTTTGGTCAAATTGATATGTTTTTGAGCATTTTGTGGAAAAACCGCTGAAAACATGCCCATTAGTTTCCTTTACAACATTATGGCTACTTTTTAAATGACAGAAAACGGCTTTTGGTCAGAAATTTCCCTATTAACCGTAAGAAGCTCTATTTTGCTCCAATTCGGACGTTTTTAGCATTTTGAAGAGAAACTATCTGAAATCCCTCATTTTGTCAAAATGGGCACATTAGTTTCCGTATCAACATTATTGAACTTGTCTATACTTTAAATTACAGAAAACCACTTTTGGTGACCCAAAGACCCACTATTTTGCTCCAATTGGGAGATTTTTGAGCGTTTTGAGGTCATTCTTGTCTTGAAGAAATCTCCCCTTTTTAACAGCATTTTGTGAAAAAATGTCTGAAATCGCTCATTCCTATCAAAATGGACATATTAGTTTCCTTTTCAACATTATGGAACTGTTTCTACTCTTTAAATGCCAAAAATGGCTTTTGGTCAGAAATCTCCCTTTTTTTAACCGATCTTTTGATAAGTTTTTGATCATTAAGCTCGAGTGGATTTTTTTGGGGCGTTTTGAGAAAAAACGGTGTGACCGCTAATTTTTTGGAAGATTAGTTTTCTTTTCAACATGGAACTGTTTGTACTCTTTAAATGACAGAAAACTGCTATTGATGAAAAATCTACCCTTTTTAACTATTTTGCTCCAAATGAGACATTTTTGAGAATTTTGAGGAAAAACCCTATGAAATCGCTCATTCTTAACAAAACATGTTGCATTACAACATTATGAAGCCATTTCTACACTTTAAATGAGAAATCTCCCTTTTTTATTGGATCGTTTTTGAGCTTTTTATGAAAAACAAAATGAAATCGCTCATTCTTATCAAAATAGCACATTAGCTTTTTTTGAACATTATTTCTCCACTTTATGAATATTTTGTTCCAATTGGGACGTTTTTGAGCGTTTTGAGGAAAAAGTGTGAAATTGCTCATTCTCATCAAAATGGGCACATTAGTTTTCTTTTAAACATGAAACTGCTTCTTTACTTTATTTAAATGACAGAAAAAGGCTTTTGGTGGGAAATTTACCCTTTTTAACCAAAGAAGCTAAAATCGCTGTCATTCTTGTTAAAATTGACAAATTAGTTTACTTTTCAACATTATTGAACTGTTTGTACTCTTTAAATGACAGAAAACTGCTATTGATTAGAAATCTACCCTTTTTAACTATTTTGCTCCAAATGAGACATTTTTGAGAATTTTGAGGAAAAACCCTATGAAATCGCTCAATCTTAACAAAACATGTTGCATTACAACATTATGAAGCCATTTCTACACTTTAAATGAGAAATCTCCCTTTTTTATTGAATCGTTTTTGAGCTTTTTATGAAAAACAGAATGAAATCGCTCATTCTTATCAAAATAGCACATTAGCTTCTTTTTGAACATTATTTCTCCACTTTATGAATATTTTGTTCCAATTGGGACGTTTTTGAGCGTTTTGAGGAAAAAGTGTGAAATTGCTCATTCTCATCAAAATGGGCACATTAGTTTTCTTTTAAACATGAAACTGTTTCTTTACTTTATTTAAACGACAGAAAAAGGCTTTTGGTGGGAAATTTACCCTTTTTAACCAAAGAAGCTAAAATCGCTCAGTCATTCTTGTTAAAATTGACAAATTAGTTTACTTTTCAACATTATGAACTGTTTCTACTCTTTAAATAACAGAAAACGGCTTTTGGTCAGAATTCTCTCCTATTTAACCCTATTTTGCTCCAATCCGGGACGTTTTTGAGCGTTTTGAGGTAAAACTCTGAAATCGTTCAATCTGGTAATAATGGGCACATTTGCTTCCTTTTCAATATTAGAGAACTCTTTCTCCCCTTTGTAACCGAAAGAAGCTATATTTTGCTCTTAATTAGTAGAGTATATGACTGGCTGAAGAAGATCCCAGCGAGACTCTATGAATGAGACCCAGAGTATATGACTGGCGGAAGATCTGGCTGAAGAAGGTCTCATAGTATATGACTGGCTGAATTAGATCACAATGTGACTGGGACTCGGAGTATATGAGACTGGCTGAACGTCTCATAGTATAAGACCGGCAAAAGATCCCAGTGAGAGCCACTATACATAGCCACTAAACAAAGCCACTACACTAAATAAAGCCACTGAACAAAGCCACTAAGCCACTAAACAAGGCCACCAAACAAAGCCATTAACAAAGACACTAAACAAAGCCACTAAACAAAGCCACTGAACAAAGAAACTGAACAAAGCAAATAAACAAAGCCATTAACAAGGCCACTAAACAAAGCCACTAAGCCACTAAACAAGGCCACCTAACAAAGCCATTAACAAGAACACTAAACAAAGCCACTAAACAAGGCCACTAAACAAGGCCACTAAACGAGGCCACCAAACAAAGCCATTAACTAGGCCACTAAACAAAGACACTAAACAAGGCCACTAATCAAGGCCACTTAACAAGGCCACTAACCAAGGCAACTAAACAAAGCCACTAAACTTGGCCACTAAACAAAGCCACTAAACATGGCCACCAAACATGGCCACTAAACAAAGCCACCAAACAAACCAATAAAAATGGCCAACAAACAAAGCCACTAAACATGGCCACCTAACAAATCCAAGAAACAAAAGCCACAAATCAAAAGCCACGAAACAAATTCCACCAAACAATAGCCACTAAACAAAAGCCACCACACAAAAGCCACCAAACAAAAGCCACAAAACAAAACCCACCAAACTAAAGCCATCAAACAAAAGCCACCTAAGAAAAACCACCAAAGTAAAGCCAACAAACAAAAGCCACCAAACAAAAGCCACCAAACAAAAGCCACGAAAGAAAAACAAAATAAAAGCCACCAAACAAAAGCCACGAAATAAAAGCCACGAAACAAAAGCCATAAACAAAAGTAACGAAACAAAAGCCACGAAACAAAAGCCATGAAACAAAAGCCACGAAAAAAGCCACCAAACAAAAACCACCAAACAAAAGCCACCAAACAAAAACACCAAACAAAAGCCACCAAACAAAAGCCACCAAACAAAAGCCACCAAACAAAAGCCAACAAACAAAAGCCACCAAACAAAAACACCAAACAAAAGCCACCAAACAAAAGCCACCAAACAAAAGCCACCAAACAAAAGCCACCATATAAAAGCCACCAAACAAAAGCCACCAAACAAAAGCCACCAAACAAAAGCCAGCAAACAAAAGCCACCAAACAAAAGCCACCAAACAAAAGCCACCAAACAAAAGCCACGAAACAAAAACCACCAAACAAAAGACACGAAACAAAAGCCACAAAGAAAAGCCACGAAACAAAATCGACAAAACAAAAGCCACGAAATAAAATCCACGAAACAAAAGCCACGAAACAAAAGTCACCAAACAAAAACCACCAAACAAAAGCCACGAAACAAAAGCCACGAAAGAAAAGCCACGAAACAAAAGCCACTGTCCAAAGCCACTCTATATCCAAAGCCACTCTATGTCCAAAGCCACTGTCCAAAGCCACTGTCCAAAGCCACTGTCCAAAGCCACTCTATGTACAAAGCCACTGTCCAAAGCCACTCTCCAAAGCCACTGTCCAAAGCCACTCTATGTCCAAAGCCACTGTCCAGAGCCACTCTCCAAAGCCACTGTCCAAAGCCACTCTATGTCCAAAGCCACTGTCCAAAGCCACTCTCCAAAGCCACTGTCCAAAGCCACTCTATGTCCAAAGCCACTGTCCAAAGCCACTCTCCAAAGCCACTGTCCAAAGCCACTCTATGTCCAAAGCCACTGTCCAAAGCCACTCTCCAAAGCCACTGTCCAAAGCAGCTCTATGTCCAAAGCCACTGTCCAAAGCCACTCACCAAAGCCACTGTCCAAAGCCACTCTATGTCCAAAGCCACTGTCCAAAGCCACTCTACAAAGCCACTGTCGAAAGTCACTCTATGTCCAAAGCCACTCTCCAAAGCCACTCTCCAAAGCCACTCTCCAAAGCCACTCTATGTCCAAAGGCACTGTCCAAAGCCACTGTCCAAAGCCACTCTCCTAAGCCACTCTATGTCCAAAGCTACTGTCCAAAGCCATTGTCCAAAGCAACTCTCCAAAGCCACTCTATGTCCAAAGCCAATGTCGAAAGCCACTGTCCAAAGTCACTCTCCAAAGCCACTCTATGTCCAAAGCCACTGTCCAAAGCCACTGTCAAAAGCCACTTTATGTCCAAAGCCACTGTCCATAGCCACTGTCCAAAGCCACTGTCCAAAGCCACTGTCCAAAGCAACTGTCCAAAGCCACTCTATGTCCAAAGCCACTGTCCAAAGCCACTGTCCAAAGCCACGGTCCAAAGCCACTCTATGTCCAAAGCTACTGTCTAAAGCCACTCTCCAAAGCCACTGTCCTAAACCACTCTATGTCCAAAGCCACTGTCCAAAGCCACTCTCCAAAGCCACTGTCCAAAGCCACTGTATGTCCAAAGCCAGTGTATGTCCAAAGCCACTGTCCAAAGCCACTGTATGTCCAAAGCCACTGTATGTCCAAAGCCACTGTCCACAGCCATTGTATGTCCAAAGCCACTGTATGTCCAAAGCCACTATCCAAAGCCACTGTATGTCCAAAGCCACTGTATGTCCAAAGCCAGTGGCTTTGGACAGTGGCTTTGGACAGTGGCTTTGGACATAGAGTGGCTTTGGACAGTGGCTTTGTAGAGTGGCTTTGGACAGTGGCTTTGGACACAGAGTGGCTTTGGACAGTGGCTTTGGAGAGTGGCTTTGGACAGTGGCTTTGGACATAGAGTTGCTTTGGACAGTGGCTTTGGAGAGTGGCTTCGGACAGTGGCTTTGGACATAGAGTGGCTTTGGACAGTGGCTTTGGAGAGTGGCTTTGGACAGTGGCTTTGGACATAGAGTGGCTTTGGACAGTGGCTTTGGAGAGTGGCTTTGGACAGTGGCTTTGGACATAGAGTGGCTTTGGACAGTGGCTTTGGAGAGTGGCTTTGGAGAGTGGCTTTGGATAGTGGCTTTGGACATAGAGTGGCTTTGGAGAGTGGCTTTGGAGAGTGGCTTTGGACAGTGGCTTTCGACATAGAGTGGCTTTGGACAGTGGCTTTAGGAGAGTGGCTTTGGACAGTGGCTTTGGACATAGAGTGGCTTTGGAGAGTGGCTTTGGACAGTGGCTTTAGACAGTGGCTTTGGACATAGAGTGGCTTTGGAGAGTGGCTTTGGAGAGTGGCTTTGGACAGTGGCTTTGGACATAGAGTGACTTTCGACAGTGGCTTTGTAGAGTGGCTTTGGACAGTGGCTTTGGACACAGAGTGGCTTTGGACAGTGGCTTTGGAGAGTGGCTTTGGACAGTGGCTTTGGACATAGAGTTGCTTTGGACAGTGGCTTTGGAGAGTGGCTTCGGACAGTGGCTTTGGACATAGAGTGGCTTTGGACAGTGACTTTGGAGAGTGGCTTTGGACAGTGGCTTTGGACATAGAGTTGCTTTGGACAGTGGCTTTGGAGAGTGGCTTTGGACAGTGGCTTTGGACATAGAGTGGCTTTGGACAGTGGCTTTGGAGAGTGGCTTTGGAGAGTGGCTTTGGATAGTGGCTTTGGACATAGAGTGGCTTTGGAGAGTGGCTTTGGAGAGTGGCTTTGGACAGTGGCTTTGGACATAGTGTGGCTTTGGAAAGTGGCTTTGGAGAGTGGCTTTGAATAGTGGCTTTGGACATAGAGTGGCTTTGGAGAGTGGCTTTGGACATTGGCTTTGGACAGTGGCTTTGGACATACAGTGGCTTTGGAGAGTGGGTGGCTTTGGACAGTGGCTTTGGACATAGTGGCTTTGGAGAGTGGCTTTGGACATACCCTGGCTTTGGACATACAGTGACTTTGGACAGTGGCTTTGGACATACAGTGGCATTGGACATACAGTGGCTTTGGACAGTGGCTTTGGAGAGTGGCTTTGGACAGTGGCTTTGGACATAGAGTGGCTTTGGACAGTGGCTTTGGAGAGTGGCTTTGGACAGTGGCGTTGGACATATAGTGGTTTAGGACAGTGGCTTTGGATAGTGGCTTTGGACAGTAGCTTTGGACATAGAGTGGCTTTGGACATAGAGTGGCTTTGGACAGTGGCTTTGGACAGTGGCTTTGGACATAGAGTGGCTTTGGACAGTGGCTTTGGACAGTGGCTTTGGACAGTGGCTTTGGACATAGAGTGGCTTTGGACAGTGGCTTTGGACAGTGGCTTTGGACAGTGGCTTTGGACATAGTATTGCTTTGGAAAGTGGCTTTGGACAGTGGGTTTGTACAGTGGATTTGGACATAGAGTGGCTTTGGACAGCTGGCTTTGGACAGTTGCTTTGTACAGTGGCTTTGGACATACAGTGGCTTTGGACAGTGGCTTTGGACATACAGTGGCTTTGGACATACAGTGGCTTTGGACAGTGGCTTTGGACATACAGTGGCTTTGGACATACAGTGGCTTTGGACATACAGTGGCTTTGGACAGTGGCTTTGGACATACAGTGGCTTTGGACATACAGTGGCTTTGGACAGTGCCTTTGGACATACAGTAGCTTTGGACATACAGTAGCTTTGGACAGTGGCTTTGGACATACAATGGCTTTAGACAGTGGCTTTGGACATACAGTTGCTTTGGACATACAGTGGCTTTGGACAGTGGCTTTGGACATAGAGTGGCTTTGGACAGTGGCTTTGGAAAGTGGCTTTGGACAGTGGCTTTGGACAGTGGCTTTGGACATAGAAAGGCTTTGGAGAGTGGCTTTGGACAGTGGCTTTGGACAGTGGCTTTGGACATAGAGTGGCTTTGGACAGTGGCTTTGGAAAGTGGCTTTGTACAGTGGCTTTGGACATAGAGTGGCTTTGTACAGTGGCTTTGGACAGTGGCTTTGGAGAGTGGCTTTGGAGAGTGGCTTTGAACAGAGGCTTTGGACATAGAGTGGCTTTGGAGAGTGGCTTTGGACAGTGGCTTTTGACAGTGGCTTTGGACATAGAGTGGCTTTGGAGAGTGGCTTTGGAGAGTGGCTTTGGATAGTGGCTTTGGACATAGAGTGGCTTTGGAGAGTGGCTTTGGAGAGTGGCTTTGGACAGTGGCTTTGGACATAGTGTGGCTTTGGAAAGTGGCTTTGGAGAGTGGCTTTGGACAGTGGCTTTGGACATAGAGTGGCTTTGGAGAGTGGCTTTGGACATTGGCTTTGGACAGTGGCTTTGGACATACAGTGGCTTTGGAGAGTGGCTTTGGAGAGTGGCTTTGGACAGTGGCTTGGGACAGTGGCTTTGGACATAGAGTGGCTTTGGACAGTGGCTTTGGAGAGTGGCTTTGGAGAGTGGCTTTGGATAGTGGCTTTGGACATAGAGTGGCTTTGGAGAGTGGCTTTGGACATTGGCTTTGGACAGTGGCTTTGGACATACAGTGGCTTTGGAGAGTGGGTGGCTTTGGACAGTGGCTTTGGACAGTGGCTTTGGACATAGAGTGGCTTTGGAGAGTGGCTTTGGACATACAGTGGCTTTGGACATACAGTGGCTTTGGACAGTGGCTTTGGACATACAGTGGCTTTGGACATACAGTGGCTTTGGATAGTGGCTTTGGACAGTGGCTTTGGACATAGTGTGGCTTTGGAGAGTGGCTTTGGAGAGTGGCTTTGATCAGAGGCTTTGGACATAGAATGGCTTTGGAGAGTGGCTTTGGACAGTGGCTTTTGACAGTGGCTTTGGACATAGAGTGGCTTTGGAGAGTGGCTTTGGAGAGTGGCTTTGGATAGTGGCTTTGGACATAGAGTGGCTTTGGAGAGTGGCTTTGGACATTGGCTTTGGACAGTGGCTTTGGACATACAGTGGCTTTGAAGAGTGGCTTTGGAGAGTGGCTTTGGACAGTGGCTTTGGACAGTGGCTTTGGACATAGAGTGGCTTTGGAGAGTGACTTTGGAGAGTGGCTTTGGACAGTGGCTTTGGACATAGAGTGGCTTTGGACAGTGGCTTTGGAGAGTGGCTTTGGACAGTGGCTTTGGACATAGAGTGGCTTTGGAGAGTGGCTTTGGAGAGTGGCTTTAGACAGTGGCTTTGGACATAGAGTGGTTTTGGAGAGTGGCTTCGGACAGTGGCTTTGGACAGTGGCTTTGGACATACAGTGGCTTTGGACATACAGTGGCTTTGGATAGTGGCTTTGGACATACAGTGGCTTTGGACATACAGTGGCTTTGGACAGTGGCTTTGGACATACAGTGGCTTTGGACATACAGTGGCTTTGGACAGTGGCTTTGGACATACAGTGGCTTTGGACATACAATGGCTTTGGACAGTGGCTTTGGAGAGTGGCTTTGGACAGTGGCTTTGGACATAGAGTGGCTTTGGAGAATGGCTTTGGACAGTGGCTTTGGACAGAGGCTTTGGACATAGAGTGGCTTTGGACAGTGGCTTTGGAGAGTGGCTTTGGACAGTGGCTTTGGACATAGAGTGGCTTTGGAGAGTGGCTTTGGACAGTGGCTTTGGACAGTGGCTTTGGACATAGAGTGGCTTTGGACAGTGGCTTTGGAGAGTGTCTTTGGACAGTGGCTTTGGACATAGAGTGGCTTTGGAGAGTGGCTTTGGACAGTGACTTTGGACAGTGGCTTTGGACATAGAGTGGCTTTGTAGAGTGGCTTTGGATAGTGGCTTCGGACAGTGGCTTTGGACATAGAGTGGCTTTGGACAGTGGCTTTGGAGAGTGGCTTTGGACAGTGGCTTTGGACATAGAGTGGCTTTGGACAGTGGCTTTGGACAGTGGCTTTGGACAGTGGCTTTGGACAGTGGCTTTGGACATAGAGTTGCTTTGGACAGTGGCTTTGGACAGTGGCTTTATACAGTGGCTTTGGACATAGAGTGGCTTTGGACAGTGGCTTTCGACAGTGGCTTTGGACAGTGGCTTTGGACATACAGTGGCTTTAGACAGTGGCTTTCGACAGTAGCTTTGGACAGTGGCTTTTGACATAGAGTGGCTTTGGAGAGTGGCTTTGGAGAGTGTCTTTGGACAGTGGCTTTGGAGATAGAGTGGCTTTGTAGAGTGGCTTTGGACAGTGGCTTTGGACAGTGGCTTGGGACATAGAGTGGCTTTGGAGAGTGGCTTTGAAGAGTGTCTTTGGACAGTGGCTTTGGACATAGAGTGGCTTTGGAGAGTGGCTTTGGAGAGTGGCTTTGGACAGTGGCTTTGGACATAGAGTGGCTTTGGAGAGTGGCTTTGGACAGTGGCTTTGGACAGTGGCTTTGGACATAGAGTGGCTTTGGACAGTGGCTTTGGACATAGTGTGACTTTCGATAGTGGCTTTGTAGAGTGGCTTGGGACAGTGGCTTTGGACATAGAGTGGCTTTGGACAGTGGCTTTGGAGAGTGGCTTCGGACAGTGGCTTTGGACATAGAGTGGCTTTGGAGAGTGGCTTTGGACAGTGGCTTTGGACATAGAGTGGCTTTGGACAGTGGCTTTGGAGAGTGGCTTTGGACAGTGGTTTTGGACATAGAGTGGCTTTGGACAGTGGCTTTGGAGAGTGGCTTTGTACAGTGGCTTTGGACATAGAGTGGCTTTGGACAGTGCCTTTGGACAGTGGCTTTGGACAGTGGCTTTGGACATAGAGTGGCTTTGGAGAGTGGCTTTGGAGAGTGGCTTTGGACAGTGGCTTTGGACATAGAGTGGCTTTGGACAGTGGCTTTAGGAGAGTGGCTTTGGACAGTGGCTTTGGACATAGAGTAGCTTTAGAGAGTGGCTTTGGACAGTGGCTTTGGACAGTGGCTTTGGACATAGAGTGGCTTTGGAGAGTGGCTTTGGAGAGTGGCTTTGGACAGTGGCTTTGGACATAGTGTGACTTTCGACAGTGGCTTTGTAGAGTGGCTTTGGACAGTGGCTTTGGACATAGAGTGGCTTTGGACATAGAGTGGCTTTGGACAGTGGCTTTGGACAGTGGCTTCGGACAGTGGCTTAGGACATAGAGTGGCTTTGGACAGTGGCTTTGGAGAGTGGCTTTGGACAGTGGCTTTGGACATAGAGTGGCTTTGGACAGTGGCTTTGGAGAGTGGCTTTGGACAGTGGTTTTGGAAATAGAGTGGCTTTGGACAGTGGCTTTGGAGAGTGGCTTTGGACAGTGGCTTTGGAGAGTGGCTTTGGACAGTGGCTTTGGACATAGAGTGGCTTTGGACAGTGCCTTTGGACAGTGGCTTTGGACAGTGGCTATGGACATAGAGTGGCTTTGGACATTGGCTTTGGACAGTGGCTTTGGACAGTGGCTTTAGACATAGAGTGGCTTTGGACAGTGGCTTTGGACAGTGGCTTTGGACAGTGGCTTTGGACATAGAGTGGCTTTGGATATAGAGTGGCTTTGGACAGTGGCTTTTGTTTCGTCGCTTTTCTTTCGTGGCTTTTGTTTCGTGGCTTTTGTTTGGTGGTTTTTGTTTGGTGACTTGTTTCGTGGCTTTTGTTTCGTGGATTTTATTTCGTGGCTTTTGTTTTGTCGATTTTGTTTCGTGGCTTTTCTTTGTGGCTTTTGTTTCGTGTCTTTTGTTTGTGGTTTTTGTTTCGTGTCTTTTGTTTGGTGGCTTTTGTTTGGTGGCTTTTGTTTGGTGGCTTTTGTTTGCTGGCTTTTGTTTGGTGGCTTTTGTTTGGTGGCTTTTGTTTGGTGGCTTTTATATGGTGGCTTTTGTTTGGTGGCTTTTGTTTGGTGGCTTTTGTTTGGTGGCTTTTGTTTGGTGTTTTTGTTTGGTGGCTTTTGTTTGTTGGCTTTTGTTTGGTGGCTTTTGTTTGGTGGCTTTTGTTTGGTGGCTTTTGTTTGGTGTTTTTGTTTGGTGGCTTTTGTTTGGTGGTTTTTGTTTGGTGGCTTTTTTCGTGGCTTTTGTTTCATGGCTTTTGTTTCGTGGCTTTTGTTTCGTTACTTTTGTTTATGGCTTTTGTTTCGTGGCTTTTATTTCGTGGCTTTTGTTTGGTGGCTTTTATTTTGTTTTTCTTTCGTGGCTTTTGTTTCGTGGCTTTTGTTTGGTGGCTTTTGTTTGGTGGCTTTACTTTGGTGGTTTTTCTTTGGTGGCTTTTGTTTGGTGGCTTTAGTTTGGTGGGTTTTGTTTTGGTGGCTTTTGTTTAGTGGCTATTGTTTGGTGGAATTTGTTTCGTGGCTTTTGATTTGTGGCTTTTGTTTGTTGGATTTGTTAGGTGGCCATGTTTAGTGGCTTTGTTTGTTGGCCATTTTTATTGGTTTGTTTGGTGGCTTTGTTTAGTGGCCATGTTTGGTGGCCATGTTTAGTGGCTTTGTTTAGTGGCCAAGTTTAGTGGCTTTGTTTAGTGGCCTTGGTTAGGGCCTTGTTTAGTGGCCTTGATTAGTGGCCTTGTTTAGTGTCTTTGTTTAGTGGCCTAGTTAATGGCTTTGTTTGGTGGCCTCGTTTAGTGGCCTTGTTTAGTGGCCTTGTTTAGTGGCTTTGTTTAGTGTTCTTGTTAATGGCTTTGTTAGGTGGCCTGGTTTAGTGGCTTAGTGGCTTTGTTTAGTGGCCTTGTTAATGGCTTTGTTTATTTGCTTTGTTCAGTTTCTTTGTTCAGTGGCTTTGTTTAGTGGCTTTGTTTAGTGTCTTTGTTAATGGCTTTGTTTGGTGGCCTTGTTTAGTGGCTTAGTGGCTTTGTTCAGTGGCTTTATTTAGTGTAGTGGCTTTGTTTAGTGGCTATGTATAGTGGCTCTCACTGGGATCTTTTGCCGGTCATATACTATGAGACGTTCAGCCAGTCTCATATACTCCGAGTCCCAGTCACATTGTGATCTAATTCAGCCAGTCATATACTATGAGACCTTCTTCAGCCAGATCTTCCGCCAGTCATATACTCTGGGTCTCATTCATAGAGTCTCGCTGGGATCTTCTTCAGCCAGTCATATACTCTACTAATTAAGAGCAAAATATAGCTTCTTTCGGTTACAAAGGGGAGAAAGAGTTCTCTAATATTGAAAAGGAAGCGAATGTGCCCATTATTACCAGATTGAACGATTTCAGAGTTTTTCCTCAAAACGCTCAAAAACGTCCCGGATTGGAGCAAAATAGGGTTAAATAGGAGAGAATTCTGACCAAAAGCCGTTTTCTGTTATTTAAAGAGTAGAAACAGTTCCATAATGTTGAAAAGTAAACTAATTTGTCAATTTTTACAAGAATGACTGAGCGATTTTAGCTTCTTTGGTTAAAAAGGGTAAATTTCCCACCAAAAGCCTTTTTCTGTCGTTTAAATAAAGTAAAGAAACGTTTCATGTTTAAAAGAAAACTAATGTGCCCATTTTGATGAGAATGAGCAATTTCACACTTTTTCCTCAAAACGCTCAAAAACGTCCCAATTGGAACAAAATATTCATAAAGTGGAGAAATAATGTTCAAAAAGAAGCTAATGTGCTATTTTGATAAGAATGAGCGATTTCATTCTGTTTTTCATAAAAAGCTCAAAAACGATCCAATAAAAAAGGGAGATTTCTCATTTAAAGAGTAGAAATGGCTTCATAATGTTGTAATGCAACATGTTTTGTTAAGAATGAGCGATTTCATACGGTTTTTCCTCAAAATTCTCAAAAATGTCTCATTTGGAGCAAAATAGTTAAAAAGGGTAGATTTCTCATCAATAGCAGTTTTCTGTCATTTAAAGAGTACAAACAGTTCCATGTTGAAAAGAAAACTAATCTTCCAAAAAATTAGCGGTCACACCGTTTTTTCTCAAAACGCCCCAAAAAAATCCACTCGAGCTTAATGATCAAAAACTTCTCAAAAGATCGGTTAAAAAAAGGGAGATTTCTGACCATAAGCCATTTTTGGCATTTAAAGAGTAGAAACAGTTCCATAATGTTGAAAAGGAAACTAATATGTCCATTTTGATAGGAATGAGCGATTTCAGACCTTTTTTCACAAAATGCTGTTAAAAAGGGGAGATTTCTTCAAGACAAGAATGACCTCAAAACGCTCAAAAAATCTCCCAATTGGAGCAAAATAGTGGGTCTTTGGGCACCAAAAGTGGTTTTCTGTAATTTAAAGTATAGACAAGTTCAATAATGTTGATACGGAAACTAATGTGCCCATTTTGACAAAATGAGGGATTTCAGATAGTTTCTCTTCAAAATGCTAAAAACGTCCGAATTGGAGCAAAATAGAGCTTCTTACGGTTAATAGGGAAATTTCTGACCAAAAGCCGTTTTCTGTCATTTAAAAAGTAGCCATAATGTTGTAAAGGAAACTAATGGGCATGTTTTCAGCGGTTTTTCCACAAAATGCTCAAAAACATATCAATTTGACCAAAATAGATTTAAAAAAGGGGAGATTTCTTAGCAAAAGTTATTTAAGGAGTAGAAACATTTCCATAATGTTGAAAAGGAAGCTAAAGTGCCCATTTTGCCAAGAATGAGCGATTTCAGACTGTTTTCCCTCAAAACGCTCAAATAAGTCTCAATTGGAGCTAAAAAGGGTAGATATCACCAAAAGCCTTTTTCTGTCATTTAAGGCAACCGTCTCAAACAGGAAACGGATGATCCCCGCTCCTCCTTTTTCCTTTCCCAGCGGATTGCAGTAGCCGTGCAGCGAGGTAACACTGCAGCTGTGCTGGGCACCAGCTTTAGTTGTAATGACGATTATTTTTTATTTTTTATAAGTAGTGTATTAAGATTTTTTGTTTTAATGTTTGTTTGTTGTTGTTTGTTAATGTTTGTTTGTTATTCTGTTTATATATATATATATTAAAGAATAGAAACAGTTCCATAATATTGAACCGGAAACTAATGTGACCATTTTAACAAGAATGAGCGATTTCGACAAATATTTCCCAATAGAGCAAAATGGAGCTTTTTTGGTTAAAAAGGGGAGATTTCTCTTTAAGTGTAGAAAAGTTCAATAATGTTGAAAATGAAACTAATTGCCCATTTTGACAGGAATGAGTGATTTCCGAATTTTTTAGCAAAATAGAGCTTTCGTTTAAAAGGGGAGATTTCTGACTAAAATCCCTTTTTCTGTCATTTCTACCAGGTTGCATAGTTTTTGAATGTTTTTAGGATAAACAGTCTGAAATCGCTCATTCTTGTCAAAGTGGGCACATTAGTTTACTTTTCAACATTGTGGAGCTGTTTCTACTCTTTAAATAATAGAAAACGGATTTTGGTCTGAATTCTTCACTTTTTAACCCTAATTTGCTCCTATCGGGACGTTTTTGAGCGTTTTGAGAAAAAACTCTGAAATCGCTCATTCATGTCAAAATGGCTTCTTATTCAATATTATGGAACTGTTTCTCCCCTTTGTAACCAAACGAAGCTATAGTTTGCTCCAATTGGAAAGTTTTGAGCGTATTTAAGCTCATTCTTGTCAAAATGGTCACATTAGTTCCTTTTCAACATTATGGAACTGTTTCTACTCATTAAATGACTTTTTCTAACCTTTTTAACTGAAAAAAACTCTAATTTGCTCGAATAGAGGAAAAACGGTTAAAAAACGCTCATTCTTAACAAAATAGGTGCATTAGTTTCCTTTACAACATTATGGAGCTATTTCTACTCTTTAAATGACAGAAACAGGGATTTTAGTCAGAAAGCTCTATTTAGCTGAAAAATTCGGAAATCACTCATTCCTGTCAAAATGGGCAATTAGTTTCATTTTCAACATTATTGAACTTTTCTACACTGTCCAAAGCCACTCTATGTCCAAAGCCACTGTCCAAAGTCACTGTCCAAAGCCACTGTCCAAAGCCACTCTATGTCCAAAGCCAATGTCCAAAGCCACTGTCCAAATCCACTCTATGTCCAAAGCCACTGTCCAAAGCCACTGTCCACAGCCGCTGTCCAAAGTCACTCTATGTCCAAAGCCACTGTCCAAAGCCACTGTCCAAAGCCACTGTCCAAAGCCACTCTATGTCCAAAGGCACTGTCCAAAGCCACTGTCCAAAGCCACTGTCCAAAGCCACTGTCCAAAGCCACTCTATGTCCAAAGCCACTGTCCAAAGCCACTGTCCAAAGTCACTGTCCAAAGCCACTCTATGTCCAAAGCCACTGTCCAAAGCCACTCTCCAAAGCCACTCTCCAAAGCCACTCTATGTCCAAAGCCACTGTCCAAAGCCACTCTCCAAAGCCACTCTCCAAAGCCACTCTATATCCAAAGCCACTTTCCATAGCCACTGTCCGAAGTCACTCTCCAAAGCCACTCTTTGTCCAAAGCCACTGTCCAAAGCCACTCTCCAAAGCCAGTCTCCAAAGCCACTCTATGTCCAAAGCCACTGTCCAAAGCCACTCTTCAAAGCCACTGTCCTAAACCACTCTATGTCCAAAGCCACTGTCCAAAGCCACTCTCCAAAGCCACTGTCCTAAACCACTCTATGTCCAAAGCCACTGTCCAAAGCCACTCTCGAAAGCCACTGTCCAATGCCACTGTATGTCCAAAGCCACTGTATGTCCAAAGCCACTGTCCAAAGCCACTGTATGTCCAAAGCCACTGTATGTCCAAAGCCACTGTCCAAAGCCACTGTATGTCCAAAGCCACTGTAAGTCCAAAGCCACTATCCAAAGCCACTGTATGTCCAAAGCCACTGTATGTCCAAAGCCACTGTCTAAAGCCAATGTATGTCCAAAGCCACTGTCCAAAGCCACTGTATGTCCAAAGCCACTGTATGTCCAAAGCCACTGTCCAAAGCCACTGTATGTCCAAAGCCACTTTATCTCCAAAGCTACTGTCCAAAGCCAGTGTATGTCCAAAGCCACTGTATGTCCAAAGCCACTGTCCAAAGCAACTGTATGTCCAAAGCCACTCTATGTCCAAAGCCTCTGTCCAAAGCCACTGTCCAAAACCACTGTCCAAAGCCACTGTATGTCCAAAGCCACTCTATGTCCAAAGCCACTATCCAAAGCCACTGTCCAAAGCCACTGTCCAAAGCTACTGTCCAAAGCCACTGTCCAAAGCCACTGTCCAAAGCCACTCTATGTCCAAAGCCACTGTCCAAAGCCACTTTCCAAAGCCACTGTCCACAGCCACTCTATGTCCAAAGCCACCGACCAAAGACACTGTCCAAAGCAACAGTCCAATGCCACTCTATGTCCAAAGCCACTGTCCAAAGCCACTGTCCAAAGCCACTCTATGTCCAAAGCCACTGTCCAAAGCCACTCTATGTCCAAAGACACCCTATGTCCAAAGCCACTGTTTAAAGTCACTGTTCAAAGCCACTGTCCAAAGCCACTCTATGTCCAAAGCAACTGTCCAAAGCCACTGACCAAAGCCACTGTCCAAAGCCACTCTATGTCCAAAGCCACTGTCCAAAGTCACTGTCCAAAGCCACTCTATGTCCAAAGCCACTGTCCAAAGTCACTGTCCAAAGCCACTGTCCAAAGCCACTCTATGTCCAAAGCCAATGTCCAAAGCCACTGTCCAAATCCACTCTATGTCCAAAGCCACTGTCCAAAGCCACTGTCCACAGCCGCTGTCCAAAGTCACTCTATGTCCAAAGCCACTGTCCAAAGCCACTGTCCAAAGCCACTGTCCAAAGCCACTCTATGTCCAAAGGCACTGTCCAAAGCCACTGTCCAAAGCCACTGTCCAAAGCCACTCTATGTCCAAAGTCACTGTCCAAATCCACTGTCCAAAGTCACTGTCCAAAGCCACTCTATGACCAAAGCCACGGTCCAAAGCCACTGTCAAAAGCCACTGTCCAAAGCCACTCTATGTACAAAGCCACTGTCCAAAGCCACTCTCCAAAGCCACTGTCCAAATCCACTCTATGTCCAAAGCCACTGTCCAAAGCCACTGTCCAAAGCCATTGTCCAAAGCCACTCTATGTCCAAAGCCTCTGTCCAAAGCCACTGTCCAAAGCCACTGTCCAAAGCCACTCTATGTACAAAGCCACTGTCCAAAGCCACTCTCCAAAGCCACTGTCCAAAGCCACTCTATGTCCAAAGCCACTGTCCAGAGCCACTCTCCAAAGCCACTGTCCAAAGCCACTCTATGTCCAAAGCCACTGTCCAAAGCCACTCTCCAAAGCCACTGTCCAAAGCCACTCTATGTCCAAAGCCACTGTCCAAAGCCACTCTCCAAAGCCACTGTCCAAAGCCACTCTATGTCCAAAGCCACTGTCCAAAGCCACTCTCCAAAGCCACTATCCAAAGCAGCTCTATGTCCAAAGCCACTGTCCAAAGCCACTCACCAAAGCCACTGTCCAAAGCCACTCTATGTCCAAAGCCACTGTCCAAAGCCACTCTACAAAGCCACTGTCGAAAGTCACTCTATGTCCAAAGCCACTCTCCAAAGCCACTCTCCAAAGCCACTCTCCAAAGCCACTCTATGTCCAAAGGCACTGTCCAAAGCCACTGTCCAAAGCCACTATCCTAAGCCACTCTATGTCCAAAGCCACTGTCCAAAGCCACTGTCCAAAGCAACTCTCCAAAGCCACTCTATGTCCAAAGCCAATGTCGAAAGCCACTCTCCAAAGTCACTCTCCAAAGCCACTCTATGTCCAAAGCCACTCTCCAAAGCCACTGTCAAAAGCCACTTTATGTCCAAAGCCACTGTCCATAGCCACTGTCCAAAGCCACTGTCCAAAGCCACTCTATGTCCAAAGCCACTGTCCAAAGCAATTCTATGTCCAAAGCCACTGTCCAAAGCCACTGTCCAAAGCCACTGTCCAAAGCCACTCTATGTCCAAAGCCACTGTCCAAAGCCACTGTCCAAAGCAACTGTCCAAAGCCACTCTATGTCCAAAGCCACTGTCCAAAGCCACTGTCCAAAGCCACGGTCCAAAGCCACTCTATGTCCAAAGCTACTGTCTAAAGCCACTCTCCAAAGCCACTGTCCTAAACCACTCTATGTCCAAAGCCACTGTCCAAAGCCAATCTCCAAAGCCACTGTCCAAAGCCACTGTATGTCCAAAGCCAGTGTATGTCCAAAGCCACTGTCCAAAGCCACTGTATGTCCAAAGCCACTGTATGTCCAAAGCCACTGTCCACAGCCACTGTATGTCCAAAGCCACTGTATGTCCAAAGCCAGTGTATGTCCAAAGCCACTGTCCAAAGCCACTGTATGTCCAAAGACACTGTATGTCCAAAGCCACTGTCCACAGCCACTGTATGTCCAAAGCCACTGTATGTCCAAAGCCACTATCCAAAGCCACTGTATGTCCAAAGCCACTGTATGTCCAAAGCCAGTGGCTTTGGACAGTGGCTTTGGACAGTGGCTTTGGACATAGAGTGGCTTTGGACAGTGGCTTTGTAGAGTGGCTTTGGACAGTGGCTTTGGACACAGAGTGGCTTTGGACAGTGGCTTTGGAGAGTGGCTTTGGACAGTGGCTTTGGACATAGAGTTGCTTTGGACAGTGGCTTTGGAGAGTGGCTTCGGACAGTGGCTTTGGACATAGAGTGGCTTTGGACAGTGGCTTTGGAGAGTGGCTTTGGACAGTGGCTTTGGACATAGAGTGGCTTTGGACAGTGGCTTTGGAGAGTGGCTTTGGACAGTGGCTTTGGACATAGAGTGGCTTTGGACAGTGGCTTTGGAGAGTGGCTTTGGAGAGTGGCTTTGGATAGTGGCTTTGGACATAGAGTGGCTTTGGAGAGTGGCTTTGGAGAGTGGCTTTGGACAGTGGCTTTGGACATAGAGTGGATTTGGACAGTGGCTTTAGGAGAGTGGCTTTGGACAGTGGCTTTGGACATAGAGTGGCTTTGGAGAGTGGCTTTGGACAGTGGCTTTAGACAGTGGCTTTGGACATAGAGTGGCTTTGGAGAGTGGCTTTGGAGAGTGGCTTTGGACAGTGGCTTTGGACATAGAGTGACTTTCGACAGTGGCTTTGTAGAGTGGCTTTGGACAGTGGCTTTGGACACAGAGTGGCTTTGGACAGTGGCTTTGGAGAGTGGCTTTGGACAGTGGCTTTGGACATAGAGTTGCTTTGGACAGTGGCTTTGGAGAGTGGCTTCGGACAGTGGCTTTGGAAATAGAGTGGCTTTGGACAGTGGCTTTGGAGAGTGGCTTTGGACAGTGGCTTTGGACATAGAGTGGCTTTGGACAGTGGCTTTGGAGAGTGGCTTTGGACAGTGGCTTTGGACATAGAGTGGCTTTGGACAGTGGCTTTGGAGAGTGGCTTTGGAGAGTGGCTTTGGATAGTGGCTTTGGACATAGAGTGGCTTTGGAGAGTGGCTTTGGAGAGTGGCTTTGGACAGTGGCTTTGGACATAGTGTGGCTTTGGAAAGTGGCTTTGGAGAGTGGCTTTGGATAGTGGCTTTGGACATAGAGTGGCTTTGGAGAGTGGCTTTGGACATTGGCTTTGGACAGTGGCTTTGGACATACAGTGGCTTTGGAGAGTGTGTGGCTTTGGACAGTGGCTTTGGACAGTGGCTTTGGACATAGTGGCTTTGGAGAGTGGCTTTGGACATACAGTGGCTTTGGACATACAGTGACTTTGGACAGTGGCTTTGGACATACAGTGGCATTGGACATACAGTGGTTTGGACAGTGGCTTTGGAGAGTGGCTTTGGACAGTGGCTTTGGACATAGAGTGGCTTTGGACAGTGGCTTTGGAGAGTGGCTTTGGACAGTGGCGTTGGACATATAGTGGTTTAGGACAGTGACTTTGGATAGTGGCTTTGGACAGTGGCTTTGGACATCGAGTGGCTTTGGACATAGAGTGGCTTTGGACAGTGGCTTTGGACAGTGGCTTTGGACATAGAGTGGCTTTGGACAGTGGCTTTGGACAGTGGCTTTGGACAGTGGCTTTGGACATAGAGTGGCTTTGGACAGTGGCTTTGGACAGTGGCTTTGGACAGTGGCTTTGGACATAGTATTGCTTTGGACAGTGGCTTTGGACAGTGGGTTTGTACAGTGGATTTGGACATAGAGTGGCTTTGGACAGCTGGCTTTGGACAGTTGCTTTGTACAGTGGCTTTGGACATACAGTGGCTTTGGACAGTGGCTTTGGACATACAGTGGCTTTGGACATACAGTGGCTTTGGACAGTGGCTTTGGACATACAGTGGCTTTGGACATACAATGGCTTTGGACATACAGTGGCTTTGGACAGTGGCTTTGGACATACAGTGGCTTTGGACATACAGTGGCTTTGGACAGTGGCTTTGGACATACAATGGCTTTAGACAGTGGCTTTCAACATACAGTTGCTTTGGACATACAGTGGCTTTGGACAGTGGCTTTGGACATAGAGTGGCTTTGGACAGTGGCTTTGGAAAGTGGCTTTGGACAGTGGCTTTGGACAGTGGCTTTGGACATAGAAAGGCTTTGGACAGTGGCTTTGGACAGTGGCTTTGGACAGTGGCTTTGGACATAGAGTGGCTTTGGACAGTGGCTTTGGAAAGTGGCTTTGTACAGTGACTTTGGACATAGAGTGGCTTTGTACAGTGGCTTTGGACAGTGGCTTTGGAGAGTGGCTTTGGAGAGTGGCTTTGAACAGAGGCTTTGGACATAGAGTGGCTTTGGAGAGTGGCTTTGGACAGTGGCTTTTGACAGTGGCTTTGGACATAGAGTGGCTTTGGAGAGTAGCTTTGGAGAGTGGCTTTGGATAGTGGCTTTGGACATAGAGTGGCTTTGGAGAGTGGCTTTGGAGAGTGGCTTTGGACAGTGGCTTTGGACATACAGTGGCTTTGGAGAGTGGCTTTGGAGAGTGGCTTTGGACAGTGGCTTGGGACAGTGGCTTTGGACATAGAGTGGTTTTGGAGAGTGACTTTGGAGAATGGCTTTGGACAGTGGCTTTGGACATAGAGTGGCTTTGGACAGTGGCTTTGGAGAGTGGCTTTGGAGAGTGGCTTTGGATAGTGGCTTTGGACATAGAGTGGCTTTGGAGAGTGGCTTTGGACATTGGCTTTGGACAGTGGCTTTGGACATACAGTGGCTTTGGAGAGTGGGTGGCTTTGGACAGTGGCTTTGGACAGTGGCTTTGGACATAGAGTGGCTTTGGAGAGTGGCTTTGGACATACAGTGACTTTGGACATACAGTGGCTTTGGACAGTGGCTTTGGACATACAGTGGCTTTGGACATACAGTGGCTTTGGATAGTGGCTTTGGACAGTGGCTTTGGACATAGTGTGGCTTTGGAGAGTGGCTTTGGAGAGTGGCTTTGATCAGAGGCTTTGGACATAGAGTGGCTTTGGAGAGTGGCTTTGGACAGTGGCTTTTGACAGTGGCTTTGGACATAGAGTGGCTTTGGAGAGTGGCTTTGGAGAGTGGCTTTGGATAGTGGCTTTGGACATAGAGTGGCTTTGGAGAGTGGCTTTGGACATTGGCTTTGGACAGTGGCTTTGGTCATACAGTGGCTTTGAAGAGTGGCTTTGGAGAGTGGCTTTGGACAGTGGCTTTGGACAGTGGCTTTGGACATAGAGTGGCTTTGGAGAGTGACTTTGGAGAGTGGCTTTGGACAGTGGCTTTGGACATAGAGTGGCTTTGGACAGTGGCTTTGGAGAGTGGCTTTGGACAGTGGCTTTGGATATAGAGTGGCTTTGGAGAGTGGCTTTGGAGAGTGGCTTTAGACAGTGGCTTTGGACATAGAGTGGTTTTGGAGAGTGGCTTCGGACAGTGGCTTTGGACAGTGGCTTTGGACATACAGTGGCTTTGGACATACAGTGGCTTTGGATAGTGGCTTTGGACATACAGTGGCTTTGGACATACAGTGGCTTTGGACAGTGGCTTTGGACATACAGTGGCTTTGGACATACAGTGGCTTTGGACAGTGGCTTTGGACATACAGTGGCTTTGGACATACAGTGGCTTTGGACAGTGGCTTTGGAGAGTGGCTTTGGACAGTGGCTTTGGACGTAGAGTGGCTTTGGAGAATGGCTTTGGACAGTGGCTTTGGACAGAGGCTTTGGACATAGAGTGGCTTTGGACAGTGGCTTTGGAGAGTGGCTTTGGACAGTGGCTTTGGACATAGAGTGGCTTTGGAGAGTGGCTTTGGACAGTGGCTTTGGACAGTGGCTTTGGACATAGAGTGGCTTTGGACAGTGGCTTTGGAGAGTGTCTTTGGACAGTGGCTTTGGACATAGAGTGGCTTTGGAGAGTGGCTTTGGACAGTGGCTTTGGACAGTGGCTTTGGACATAGAGTGGCTTTGTAGAGTGGCTTTGGATAGTGGCTTCGGACAGTGGATTTGGACATAGAGTGGCTTTGGACAGTGGCTTTGGAGAGTGGCTTTGGACAGTGGCTTTGGACATAGAGTGGCTTTGGACAGTGGCTTTGGAGAGTGGCTTTGGACAGTGGCTTTGGACATAGAGTGGCTTTGGACAGTGGCTTTGGAGAGTGGCTTTGGAGAGTGGCTTTGGATAGTGGCTTTGGACATAGAGTGGCTTTGGAGAGTGGCTTTGGAGAGTGGCTTTGGACAGTGGCTTTGGACATAGTGTGGCTTTGGAAAGTGGCTTTGGAGAGTGGCTTTGGATAGTGGCTTTGGACATAGAGTGGCTTTGGAGAGTGGCTTTGGACATTGGCTTTGGACAGTGGCTTTGGACATACAATGGCTTTGGAGAGTGGGTGGCTTTGGACAGTGGCTTTGGACAGTGGCTTTGGACATAGAGTGGCTTTGGAGAATGGCTTTGGACAGTGGCTTTGGACAGTGGCTTTGGACATAGAGTGGCTTTGGAGAGTGGCTTTGGACAGTGGCATTGTACAGTGGCTTTGGATATTGAGTGGCTTTGGAGAGTGGCTTTGGAGAGTGGCTTTGGACAGTGGCTTTGGACATAGAGTGGCTTTGGAGAGTGGCTTTGGACAGTGTGTTTGGACAGTGGCTTTGGACATAGAGTGGCTTTGGAGAGTGGCTTTAGAGAGTGGCTTTTGACAGTAGCTTTGGACATAGAGTGGCTTTGGAGAGTGGCTTTGGACAGTGGCTTTGGACAGTGGCTTTGGACATAGAGTGGCTTTGGACAGTGGCTTTGGAGAGTGGCTTTGCACAGTGGCTTTGGACATAGAGTGGCTTTGGACAGTGGCTTTGGACATTGAGTGGCTTTGGACAGTGGCTTTGGAGAGTGGCTTGGGACAGTGGCTTTGACATAGAGTGGCTTTGGACAGTGGCTTTGGACAGTGGCTTTGGACAGTGGCTTTGGACATAGAGTGGCTTTGGACAGTGGCTTTGGACAGTGGCTTTGGACTGTGGCTTTGGACATAGAGTTGCTTTGGAGAGTGGCTTTGGAGAGTGTCTTTGGACAGTGGCTTTGGAGATAGAGTGGCTTTGTAGAGTGGCTTTGGACAGTGGCTTTGGACAGTGGCTTGGGACATAGAGTGGCTTTGGAGAGTGGCTTTGAAGAGTGTCTTTGGACAGTGGCTTTGGACATAGAGTGGCTTTGGAGAGTGGCTTTGGAGAGTGGCTTTGGACAGTGGCTTTGGACATAGAGTGGCTTTGGAGAGTGGCTTTGGACAGTGGCTTTGGACAGTGCCTTTGGACATAGAGTGGCTTTGGACAGTGGCTTTGGACATAATGTGACTTTCGAGAGTGGCTTTGTAGAGTGGCTTGGGACAGTGGCTTTGGACATAGAGTGGCTTTGGACAGTGGCTTTGGAGAGTGGCTTCGGACAGTGGCTTTGGACATAGAGTGGCTTTGGAGAGTGGCTTTGGACAGTGGCTTTGGACATAGAGTGGCTTTGGACAGTGGCTTTGGAGAGTGGCTTTGGACAGTGGTTTTGGACATAGAGTGGCTTTGGACAGTGGCTTTGGAGAGTGGCTTTGTACAGTGGCTTTGGACATAGAGTGGCTTTGGACAGTGCCTTTGGACAGTGGCTTTGGACAGTGGCTTTGGACATAGAGTGGCTTTGGACAGTGGCTTTGGACAGTGGCTTTGGACAGTGACTTTGGACATAGAGTGGCTTTGGAGAGTGGCTTTGGACAGTGGCTTTGGATAGTGGCTTTGGACATAGAGTGGCTTTGGAGAATAGCTTTGGACAGTGGCTTTGGACAGTGGCTTTGGACATAGAGTGGCTTTGGAGAGTGGCTTTGGAGAGTCTTTGGACAGTGGTTTGGACATAGAGTGGCTTTGGATAGTGGCTTTGGACAGTGGCTTTGGACAGTGGCTTTGGACATAGAGTGCCTTTGGAGAGTGGCTTTGGAGAGTGGCTTTGGAGAGTGGCTTTGGACATAGAGTGGCTTTGGACAGTGGCTTTAGGAGAGTGGCTTTGGACAGTGGCTTTGGACATAGAGTAGCTTTAGAGAGTGGCTTTGGACAGTGGCTTTGGACAGTGGCTTTGGACATAGAGTGGCTTTGGAGAGTGGCTTTGGAGAGTGGCTTTGGACAGTGGCTTTGGACATAGTGTGACTTTCGACAGTGGCTTTGTAGAGTGGCTTTGGACAGTGGCTTTGGACATAGAGTGGCTTTGGACATAGAGTGGCTTTGGACAGTTGCTTTGGACAGTGGCTTTGGACAGTGGCTTTGGACATAGAGTGGCTTTGGAGAGTGACTTTGGACAGTGGCTTTCGACATTGGCTTTGGACATAGAGTGGCTTTGGAGAGTTGCTTTGGACAGTGGCTTTGGACAGTAGCTTTGGACATAGAGTGGCTTAGGAGAGTGGCTTTGGACAGTGGCTTTGGACAGTGGCTTTGGACATAGAGTGGCTTTGGACAGTGGCTTTGGAGAGTGGCTTTGGAGAGTGGCTTTGGACATAGAGTGACTTTCGACAGTGGCTTTGTAGAGTGGCTTTGGACAGTGGCTTTGGACATAGAGTGGCTTTGGACAGTGGCTTTGGTGAGTGGCTTTGGACAGTGGCTTTGGACATAGAGCTGCTTTGGACAGTGGCTTTGGAGAGTGGCTTTGGACAGTGGCTTTGGACATAGAGTGGCTTTGGACAGTGGCTTTGGAGAGTGGCTTTGGACAGTGGCTTTGGACATAGAGTGGCTTTGGACAGTGGCTTTGGAGAGTGGCTTTGGACAGTGGCTTTGGACATAGAGTGGCTTTGGACAGTGGCTTTGGAGAGTGGCTCTTCTTTCGTGGCTTTTGTTTCGTGGCTTTTGTTTGGTGGTTTTTGTTTGGTGACTTTTGTTTCGTGGCTTTTGTTTCGTGGATTTTATTTCGTGGCTTTTGTTTTGTCGATTTTGTTTCGTGGCTTTTCTTTGTGGCTTTTGTTTCGTGTCTTTTGTTTGGTGGTTTTTGTTTCGTGGCTTTTGTTTGGTGGCTTTTGTTTGGTGGCTTTTGTTTGGTGGCTTTTGTTTGCTGGCTTTTGTTTGGTGGCTTTTGTTTGGTGGCTTTTGTTTGGTGGCTTTTATATGGTGGCTTTTGTTTGGTGGCTTTTGTTTGGTGGCTTTTGTTTGGTGGCTTTTGTTTGGTGTTTTTGTTTGGTGGCTTTTGTTTGTTGGCTTTTGTTTGGTGGCTTTTGTTTGGTGGCTTTTGTTTGGTGGCTTTTGTTTGGTGTTTTTGTTTGGTGGCTTTTGTTTGGTGGTTTTTGTTTGGTGGCTTTTTTCGTGGCTTTTGTTTCATGGCTTTTGTTTCGTGGCTTTTGTTTCGTTACTTTTGTTTATGGCTTTTGTTTCGTGGCTTTTATTTCGTGGCTTTTGTTTGGTGGCTTTTATTTTGTTTTTCTTTCGTGGCTTTTGTTTCGTGGCTTTTGTTTGGTGGCTTTTGTTTGGTGGCTTTACTTTGGTGGTTTTTCTTTGGTGGCTTTTGTTTGGTGGCTTTAGTTTGGTGGGTTTTGTTTTGTGGCTTTTGTTTGGTGGCTTTTGTGTGGTGGCTTTTGTTTAGTGGCTATTGTTTGGTGGAATTTGTTTCGTGGCTTTTGATTTGTGGCTTTTGTTTCTTGGATTTGTTAGGTGGCCATGTTTAGTGGCTTTGTTTGTTGGCCATTTTTATTGGTTTGTTTGGTGGCTTTGTTTAGTGGCCATGTTTGGTGGCCATGTTTAGTGGCTTTGTTTAGTGGCCAAGTTTAGTGGCTTTGTTTAGTTGCCTTGGTTAGTGGCCTTGTTAAGTGGCCTTGATTAGTGGCCTTGTTTAGTGTCTTTGTTTAGTGGCCTAGTTAATGGCTTTGTTTGGTGGCCTCGTTTAGTGGCCTTGTTTAGTGGCCTTGTTTAGTGGCTTTGTTTAGTGTTCTTGTTAATGGCTTTGTTAGGTGGCCTTGTTTAGTGGCTTAGTGGCTTTGTTTAGTGGCCTTGTTAATGGCTTTGTTTATTTGCTTTGTTCAGTTTCTTTGTTCAGTGGCTTTGTTTAGTGGCTTTGTTTAGTGTCTTTGTTAATGGCTTTGTTTGGTGGCCTTGTTTAGTGGCTTAGTGGCTTTGTTCAGTGGCTTTATTTAGTGTAGTGGCTTTGTTTAGTGGCTATGTATAGTGGCTCTCACTGGGATCTTTTGCCGGTCTTATACTATGAGACGTTCAGCCAGTCTCATATACTCCGAGTCCCAGTCACATTGTGATCTAATTCAGCCAGTCATATACTATGAGACCTTCTTCAGCCAGATCTTCCGCCAGTCATATACTCTGGGTCTCATTCATAGAGTCTCGCTGGGATCTTCTTCAGCCAGTCATATACTCTACTAATTAAGAGCAAAATATAGCTTCTTTCGGTTACAAAGGGGAGAAAGAGTTCTCTAATATTGAAAAGGAAGCGAATGTGCCCATTATTACCAGATTGAACGATTTCAGAGTTTTTCCTCAAAACGCTCAAAAACGTCCCGGATTGGAGCAAAATAGGGTTAAATAGGAGAGAATTCTGACCAAAAGCCGTTTTCTGTTATTTAAAGAGTAGAAACAGTTCCATAATGTTGAAAAGTAAACTAATTTGTCAATTTTTACAAGAATGACTGAGCGATTTTAGCTTCTTTGGTTAAAAAGGGTAAATTTCCCACCAAAAGCCTTTTTCTGTCGTTTAAATAAAGTAAAGAAACAGTTTCATGTTTAAAAGAAAACTAATGTGCCCATTTTGATGAGAATGAGCAATTTCACACTTTTTCCTCAAAACGCTCAAAAACGTCCCAATTGGAACAAAATATTCATAAAGTGGAGAAATAATGTTCAAAAAGAAGCTAATGTGCTATTTTGATAAGAATGAGTGATTTCATTCTGTTTTTCATAAAAAGCTCAAAAACGATCCAATAAAAAAGGGAGATTTCTCATTTAAAGAGTAGAAATGGCTTCATAATGTTGTAATGCAACATGTTTTGTTAAGAATGAGCGATTTCATACGGTTTTTCCTCAAAATTCTCAAAAATGTCTCATTTGGAGCAAAATAGTTAAAAAGGGTAGATTTCTCATCAATAGTAGTTTTCTGTCATTTAAAGAGTACAAACAGTTCCGTTCCATGTTGAAAAGAAAACTAATCTTCCAAAAAATTAGCGGTCACACCGTTTTTTCTCAAAACGCCCCAAAAAAATCCACTCGAGCTTAATGATCAAAAACTTCTCAAAAGATCGGTTAAAAAAAGGGAGATTTCTGACCAAAAGCCATTTTTGGCATTTAAAGAGTAGAAACAGTTCCATAATGTTGAAAAGGAAACTAATATGTCCATTTTGATAGGAATGAGCGATTTCAGACTTTTTCCACAAAATGCTGTTAAAAAGGGGAGATTTCTTCAAGACAAGAATGACCTCAAAACGCTCAAAAAATCTCCCAATTGGAGCAAAATAGTGGGTCTTTGGGCACCAAAAGTGGTTTTCTGTTATTTAAAGTATAGACAAGTTCAATAATGTTGATACGGAAACTAATGTGCCCATTTTGACAAAATGAGGGATTTCAGATAGTTTCTCTTCAAAATGCTAAAAACGTCCCAATTGGAGCAAAATAGAGCTTCTTACGGTTAATAGGGAAATTTCTGACCAAAAGCCGTTTTCTGTCATTTAAAAAGTAGCCATAATGTTGTAAAGGAAACTAATGGGCATGTTTTCAGCGGTTTTTCCACAAAATGCTCAAAAACATATCAATTTGACCAAAATAGATTAAAAAAAGGGGAGATTTCTTAGCAAAAGTTATTTAAGGAGTAGAAACATTTCCATAATGTTGAAAAGGAAGCTAAAGTGCCCCTTTTGCCAAGAATGAGCGATTTCAGACTGTTTTCCCTCAAAACGCTCAAATAAGTCTCAATTGGAGCTAAAAAGGGTAGATATCACCAAAAGCCTTTTTCTGTCATTTAAGGCAACCGTCTCAAACAGGAAACGGATGATCCCCGCTCCTCCTTTTTCCTTTCCCAGCGGATTGCAGTAGCCGTGCAGCGAGGTAACACTGCAGCTGTGCTGGGCACCAGCTTTAGTTGTAATGACGATTATTTTTTATTTTTTATAAGTAGTGTATTAAGATTTTTTGTTTTAATGTTTGTTTGTTGTTGTTTGTTAATGTTTGTTTGTTATTCTGTTTATATATATATATATTAAAGAATAGAAACAGTTCCATAATATTGAACCGGAAACTAATGTGACCATTTTAACAAGAATGAGCGATTTCGACAAATATTTCCCAATAGAGCAAAATGGAGCTTTTTTGGTTAAAAAGGGGAGATTTCTCTTTAAGTGTAGAAAAGTTCAATAATGTTGAAAATGAAACTAATTGCCCATTTTGACAGGAATGAGTGATTTCCGAATTTTTTAGCAAAATAGAGCTTTCGTTTAAAAGGGGAGATTTCTGACTAAAATCCCTTTTTCTGTCATTTCTACCAGGTTGCATAGTTTTTGAATGTTTTTAGGATAAACAGTCTGAAATCGCTCATTCTTGTCAAAGTGGGCACATTAGTTTACTTTTCAACATTGTGGAGCTGTTTCTACTCTTTAAATAATAGAAAACGGATTTTGGTCTGAATTCTTCACTTTTTAACCCTAATTTGCTCCTATCGGGACGTTTTTGAGCGTTTTGAGAAAAAACTCTGAAATCGCTCATTCATGTCAAAATGGCTTCTTATTCAATATTATGGAACTGTTTCTCCCCTTTGTAACCAAACGAAGCTATAGTTTGCTCCAATTGGAAAGTTTTGAGCGTATTTAAGCTCATTCTTGTCAAAATGGTCACATTAGTTCCTTTTCAACATTATGGAACTGTTTCTACTCATTAAATGACTTTTTCTAACCTTTTTAACTGAAAAAAACTCTAATTTGCTCGAATAGAGGAAAAACGGTTAAAAAACGCTCATTCTTAACAAAATAGGTGCATTAGTTTCCTTTACAACATTATGGAGCTATTTCTACTCTTTAAATGACAGAAACAGGGATTTTAGTCAGAAAGCTCTATTTTGCTGAAAAATTCGGAAATCACTCATTCCTGTCAAAATGGGCAATTAGTTTCATTTTCAACATTATTGAACTTTTCTACACTGTCCAAAGCCACTCTATGTCCAAAGCCACTGTCCAAAGTCACTGTCCAAAGCCACTGTCCAAAGCCACTCTATGTCCAAAGCCAATGTCCAAAGCCACTGTCCAAATCCACTCTATGTCCAAAGCCACTGTCCAAAGCCACTGTCCACAGCCGCTGTCCAAAGTCACTCTATGTCCAAAGCCACTGTCCAAAGCCACTGTCCAAAGCCACTGTCCAAAGCCACTCTATGTCCAAAGGCACTGTCCAAAGCCACTGTCCAAAGCCACTGTCCAAAGCCACTGTCCAAAGCCACTGTCCAAAGCCACTCTATGTCCAAAGCCACTGTCCAAAGCCACTGTCCAAAGTCACTGTCCAAAGCCACTCTATGTCCAAAGCCACTGTCCAAAGCCACTCTCCAAAGCCACTCTCCAAAGCCACTCTTTGTCCAAAGCCACTGTCCAAAGCCACTCTCCAAAGCCACTTTCCAAAGCCACTCTATATCCAAAGTCACTGTCCAAAGCCAATCTCAAAAGCCACTCTCCAAAGCCACTCTATGTCCAAAGCCAGTCCAAAGCCACTCTCCAAAGCCACTCTCCAAAGCCACTCTATGTCCAAAGCCACTGTCCAAAGCCACTCTATGTCCAAAGCCACTGTCCAAAGCCACTGTCCAAAGCCACTGTCCAAAGCCACTCTATGTCCAAAGCCGCTGTCCAAAGCAACTCTCCAAAGCCACTGTCCTAAACCACTCTATGTCCAAAGCCACTGTCCAAAGCCACTCTCCAAAGCCACTGTCCAAAGCCACTCTATGTCGAAAGCCACTGTCCAAAGCCACTCTCCAAAGCCACTGTCCAACGCCACTGTATGTCCAAAGCCACTGTATGTCCAAAGCCACTGTCCAAAGCCACTGTATGTCCAAAGCCACTGTATGTCCAAAGCCACTGTCCAAAGCCACTGCATGTCCAAAACCACTGTATGTCTAAAGCCACTAGCCAAAGCCACTGTATGTCCAAAGCCACTGTATGTCCAAAGCCACTGTCCAAAGCCACTGTATGTCCAAAGCCACTGTATGTCCAAAGCCACTGTCTAAAGCCACTGTATGTCCAAAGCCACTGTCCAAAGCTACTGTATGTCCAAAGCCACTGTATGTCCAAAGCCACTGTCCAAAGCCACCGTATGTCCAAAGCCACTGTATGTCCAAAGCCACTGTCCAAAGCCACTGTATGTCCAAAGCCACTTTATGTCCAAAGCCACAGTCCAAAGCCACTGTATGACCAAAGCCACTGTATGTCCAAAGCCACTGTCCAAAGCCACTGTCCAAAGCCACTCTATGTCCAAAGCCACTGTCCAAAGCCACTCTCCAACGCCACTCTCCAAAGCCACTCTATGTCCAAAGCCACTGTCCAAAGACACTCTCCAAAGCCACTCTCCCAAGCCACTCTATGTCCAAAGCCACCGTCCAAAGCCACTGTCCAAACCCACTCTCCAAAGCCACTCTATGTCCAAAGCCACTGTCCAAATCCACTGTCCAAAACCACTCTCCAAAGCCACTCTATGTCAAAACCACTGTCCAAAGCCACTGTCTAAAGCCACTCTATGTCCAAAGCCACTGTCCAAAGCCACTATCCAAAGCCACTCTCCAAAGCCACTCTTTGTCCAAAGTCACGGTACAAAGCCACTGTCCTAAGCCACTGTCCAAAGCAACTCTATGTCCAAAGCCACTGTCCAAAGCCACTGTCCAAAGCCACTCTCCAAAGCCACTCTATGTCCAAAGCCACTATCCAAAGCCACTGTCCAAAGCCACTGTCCAAAGCCACTCTATGTCAAAGCCACTGTCCAAAGCCACTCTCCATAGCCACTCTCCAAAGCCACTCTATATCCAATGCCACTGTCCAAAGCCACTCTATGTCCAAAGCCACTTTCCAAAGACACTCTCCAAAGCCACTTTCCAAAGCCACTCTCCAAAGCCACGGTCCAAAACCACTCTCCAAAGCCACTCTATGTCCAAAGCCACTGTCCAAAGCCACTCTCCAAAGCCACTCTCCAAAGCCACTCTATGTCCAAAGCCACTGTCCAAAGCCACTGTCCAAAGCCACTGTCCAAAGCAACTCTATGTCCAAAGCCACTGTACAAAGCCACTTTCCAAAGCCACTGTCCAAAGCCACTCTATGTCCAAAGCCACTGTCCAAAGCCACTGTCCAAAGCCACTGTCCAAAGCCTTTCTATGTCCAAAGCCACTGTCCAAAGCCACTGTCCAAAGCCACTTTCCAAAGCCACTGTCCAAAGCCACTCTATATCCAAAGCCACTGTCCAAAGCCACTGTTCAAAGCCACTGTCCAAAGCCACTCTATGTCCAAAGCCACTGTCCAAAGCCACTCTCCAAAGCCACTCTCCAAAGCCACTCTATGTCCAAAGTCACTGTCCAAAGCCAATCTCCAAAGCCACTCTCCAAAGCCACTCTATGTCCAAAGCCAGTCCAAAGCCACTCTCCAAAGCCACTCTCCAAAGCCACTCTATGTCCAAAGCCACTGTCCAAAGCCACTCTATGTCCAAAGCCACTGTCCAAAGCCACTGTCCAAAGCCACTGTCCAAAGCCACTCTATGTCCAAAGCCGCTGTCCAAAGCAACTCTCCAAAGCCACTGTCCTAAACCACTCTATGTCCAAAGCCACTGTCCAAAGCCACTCTCCAAAGCCACTGTCCAAAGCCACTCTATGTCGAAAGCCACTGTCCAAAGCCACTCTCCAAAGCCACTGTCCAACGCCACTGTATGTCCAAAGCCACTGTATGTCCAAAGCCACTGTCCAAAGCCACTGTATGTCCAAAGCCACTGTATGTCCAAAGCCACTGTCCAAAGCCACTGCATGTCCAAAACCACTGTATGTCTAAAGCCACTAGCCAAAGCCACTGTATGTCCAAAGCCACTGTATGTCCAAAGCCACTGTCCAAAGCCACTGTATGTCCAAAGCCACTGTATGTCCAAAGCCACTGTCTAAAGCCACTGTATGTCCAAAGCCACTGTCCAAAGCTACTGTATGTCCAAAGCCACTGTATGTCCAAAGCCACTGTCCAAAGCCACTGTATGTCCAAAGCCACTGTATGTCCAAAGCCACTGTCCAAAGCCACTGTATGTCCAAAGCCACTTTATGTCCAAAGCCACTGTCCAAAGCCACTGTATGACCAAAGCCACTGTATGTCCAAAGCCACTGTCCAAAGCCACTGTATGTCCAAAGCCACTGTACAAAGCAATTGTCCAAAGCCAGCTGTCCAAAGCCACTCTATGTCCAAATCCACTGTACAAACCCACTGTCCAAAGCCACTGTCCAAAGCAATACTATGTCCAAAGCCACTGTCCAAAGCCACTGTCCAAAGCCACTCTCCAAAGCCACTCTATGTCCAAAGCCACTGTCCAAAGCCACTGTCCAAAGCCACTGTCCAAAGCCACTCTATGTCCAAAGCCACTGTCCAAAGCCACTGTCCAAAGCCACTCTATGTCCAAAGCCACTCTATGTCCAAAGCCACTGTCCAAAGCCACTATCCAAAGCCACTGTCCTAAACCACTATATGTCCAACGCCACTGTCCAAAGCCACTCTCCAAAGCCACTGTCCAAAGCCACTCTATGTCCAAAGCCACTGTCCAAAGCCACTCTCCAAAGCCACTGTCCAAAGCCACTGTATGTCCAATGCCACTGTATGTCCAAAGCCACTGTCCAAAGTCACTGTATGTCCAAAGCCACGGTATGTCCAAAGCCACTCTCCAAAGCCACTATGTCCAAGCCACTGTCCAAAGCCACCCACTCTCCAAAGCCACTGTATGTCCAAAGCCACTGTCCAAAGCCAATGTCCAAAGCCACTCTCCAAAGCCACTCTATGTCCAAAGCCACTATCCAAAGCCACTCTCCAAAGCCACTTTCCAAAGCCACACTATGTCCAAAGCCACTGTCCAAAGCCACTCTCCAAAGCCACTCTCCAAAGCCACTCTATGTCCAAAGCCACTATCCAAAGCCACTCTCCAAAGCCACTCTCCAAAGCCACTGTCCAAAGCCACTCTATGTCCAAAGCCACTGTCCAAAGCCACTCTCCAAAGCCACTGTCCAAAGCCACACTATGTCCAAAGCCACTGTCCAAAGCCACTCTCCAAAGCCACTCTCCAAAGCCACTCTATGTCCAAAGCCACTATCCAAAGCCACTCTCCAAAGCCACTCTCCAAAGCCACTGTCCAAAGCCACTCTATGTCCAAAGCCACTGTCCAAAGCCACTCTCCAAAGCCACTGTCCAAAGCCACTCTATGTCCAAAGCCACTGTCCAAAGCCACTCTCCAAAGCCACTGTCCAAAGCCACTCTATGTCCAAAGCCACTGTCCGAAGCCACTCTCCAAAGCCACTGTCCAAAGCAACTCTATGTCCAAAGCCACTGTCCAAAGCCACTCTCCAAAGCCACTGTCTAAAGCCACTCTGTGTCCAAAGCCACTGTCCAAAGCCACTCTACAAAGCCACTGTCGAAAGTCACTCTATGTCCAAAGCCACTGTCCAAAGCCACTCTCCAAAGCCACTCTCCAAAGCCACTCTATGTCCAAAGCCACTGTCCAAAGCCACTCTCCAAAGCCACTCTCCAAAGCCACTCTATGTCCAAAGCCACTGTCCAAAGCCACTCTATGTCCAAAGCCACTGTCCAAAGCCACTGTCCAAAGCCACTGTCCAAAGCCACTCTATGTCCAAAGCCGCTGTCCAAAGCAACTCTCCAAAGCCACTGTCCTAAACCACTCTATGTCCAAAGCCACTGTCCAAAGCCACTCTCCAAAGCCACTGTCCAAAGCCACTCTATGTCGAAAGCCACTGTCCAAAGCCACTCTCCAAAGCCACTGTCCAACGCCACTGTATGTCCAAAGCCACTGTATGTCCAAAGCCACTGTCCAAAGCCACTGTATGTCCAAAGCCACTGTATGTCCAAAGCCACTGTCCAAAGCCACTGCATGTCCAAAACCACTGTATGTCTAAAGCCACTAGCCAAAGCCACTGTATGTCCAAAGCCACTGTATGTCCAAAGCCACTGTCCAAAGCCACTGTATGTCCAAAGCCACTGTATGTCCAAAGCCACTGTCTAAAGCCACTGTATGTCCAAAGCCACTGTCCAAAGCTACTGTATGTCCAAAGCCACTGTATGTCCAAAGCCACTGTCCAAAGCCACCGTATGTCCAAAGCCACTGTATGTCCAAAGCCACTGTCCAAAGCCACTGTATGTCCAAAGCCACTTTATGTCCAAAGCCACAGTCCAAAGCCACTGTATGACCAAAGCCACTGTATGTCCAAAGCCACTGTCCAAAGCCACTGTCCAAAGCCACTCTATGTCCAAAGCCACTGTCCAAAGCCACTCTCCAAAGCCACTCTCCAAAGCCACTCTATGTCCAAAGCCACTGTCCAAAGACACTCTCCAAAGCCACTCTCCCAAGCCACTCTATGTCCAAAGCCACCGTCCAAAGCCACTGTCCAAACCCACTCTCCAAAGCCACTCTATGTCCAAAGCCACTGTCCAAATCCACTGTCCAAAACCACTCTCCAAAGCCACTCTATGTCAAAACCACTGTCCAAAGCCACTGTCTAAAGCCACTCTATGTCCAAAGCCACTGTCCAAAGCCACTATCCAAAGCCACTCTCCAAAGCCACTCTTTGTCCAAAGTCACGGTACAAAGCCACTGTCCTAAGCCACTGTCCAAAGCAACTCTATGTCCAAAGCCACTGTCCAAAGCCACTGTCCAAAGCCACTCTCCAAAGCCACTCTATGTCCAAAGCCACTATCCAAAGCCACTGTCCAAAGCCACTGTCCAAAGCCACTCTATGTCAAAGCCACTGTCCAAAGCCACTCTCCATAGCCACTCTCCAAAGCCACTCTATATCCAATGCCACTGTCCAAAGCCACTCTATGTCCAAAGCCACTTTCCAAAGACACTCTCCAAAGCCACTTTCCAAAGCCACTCTCCAAAGCCACGGTCCAAAACCACTCTCCAAAGCCACTCTATGTCCAAAGCCACTGTCCAAAGCCACTCTCCAAAGCCACTCTCCAAAGCCACTCTATGTCCAAAGCCACTGTCCAAAGCCACTGTCCAAAGCCACTGTCCAAAGCAACTCTATGTCCAAAGCCACTGTACAAAGCCACTTTCCAAAGCCACTGTCCAAAGCCACTCTATGTCCAAAGCCACTGTCCAAAGCCACTGTCCAAAGCCACTGTCCAAAGCCTTTCTATGTCCAAAGCCACTGTCCAAAGCCACTGTCCAAAGCCACTTTCCAAAGCCACTGTCCAAAGCCACTCTATATCCAAAGCCACTGTCCAAAGCCACTGTTCAAAGCCACTGTCCAAAGCCACTCTATGTCCAAAGCCACTGTCCAAAGCCACTCTCCAAAGCCACTCTCCAAAGCCACTCTATGTCCAAAGTCACTGTCCAAAGCCAATCTCCAAAGCCACTCTCCAAAGCCACTCTATGTCCAAAGCCAGTCCAAAGCCACTCTCCAAAGCCACTCTCCAAAGCCACTCTATGTCCAAAGCCACTGTCCAAAGCCACTCTATGTCCAAAGCCACTGTCCAAAGCCACTGTCCAAAGCCACTGTCCAAAGCCACTCTATGTCCAAAGCCGCTGTCCAAAGCAACTCTCCAAAGCCACTGTCCTAAACCACTCTATGTCCAAAGCCACTGTCCAAAGCCACTCTCCAAAGCCACTGTCCAAAGCCACTCTATGTCGAAAGCCACTGTCCAAAGCCACTCTCCAAAGCCACTGTCCAACGCCACTGTATGTCCAAAGCCACTGTATGTCCAAAGCCACTGTCCAAAGCCACTGTATGTCCAAAGCCACTGTATGTCCAAAGCCACTGTCCAAAGCCACTGCATGTCCAAAACCACTGTATGTCTAAAGCCACTAGCCAAAGCCACTGTATGTCCAAAGCCACTGTATGTCCAAAGCCACTGTCCAAAGCCACTGTATGTCCAAAGCCACTGTATGTCCAAAGCCACTGTCTAAAGCCACTGTATGTCCAAAGCCACTGTCCAAAGCTACTGTATGTCCAAAGCCACTGTATGTCCAAAGCCACTGTCCAAAGCCACTGTATGTCCAAAGCCACTGTATGTCCAAAGCCACTGTCCAAAGCCACTGTATGTCCAAAGCCACTTTATGTCCAAAGCCACTGTCCAAAGCCACTGTATGACCAAAGCCACTGTATGTCCAAAGCCACTGTCCAAAGCCACTGTATGTCCAAAGCCACTGTACAAAGCAATTGTCCAAAGCCAGCTGTCCAAAGCCACTCTATGTCCAAATCCACTGTACAAACCCACTGTCCAAAGCCACTGTCCAAAGCAATACTATGTCCAAAGCCACTGTCCAAAGCCACTGTCCAAAGCCACTCTCCAAAGCCACTCTATGTCCAAAGCCACTGTCCAAAGCCACTGTCCAAAGCCACTGTCCAAAGCCACTCTATGTCCAAAGCCACTGTCCAAAGCCACTGTCCAAAGCCACTCTATGTCCAAAGCCACTCTATGTCCAAAGCCACTGTCCAAAGCCACTATCCAAAGCCACTGTCCTAAACCACTATATGTCCAACGCCACTGTCCAAAGCCACTCTCCAAAGCCACTGTCCAAAGCCACTCTATGTCCAAAGCCACTGTCCAAAGCCACTCTCCAAAGCCACTGTCCAAAGCCACTGTATGTCCAATGCCACTGTATGTCCAAAGCCACTGTCCAAAGTCACTGTATGTCCAAAGCCACGGTATGTCCAAAGCCACTCTCCAAAGCCACTATGTCCAAAGCCACTGTCCAAAGCCACCCACTCTCCAAAGCCACTGTATGTCCAAAGCCACTGTCCAAAGCCAATGTCCAAAGCCACTCTCCAAAGCCACTCTATGTCCAAAGCCACTATCCAAAGCCACTCTCCAAAGCCACTTTCCAAAGCCACACTATGTCCAAAGCCACTGTCCAAAGCCACTCTCCAAAGCCACTCTCCAAAGCCACTCTATGTCCAAAGCCACTATCCAAAGCCACTCTCCAAAGCCACTCTCCAAAGCCACTGTCCAAAGCCACTCTATGTCCAAAGCCACTGTCCAAAGCCACTCTCCAAAGCCACTGTCCAAAGCCACACTATGTCCAAAGCCACTGTCCAAAGCCACTCTCCAAAGCCACTCTCCAAAGCCACTCTATGTCCAAAGCCATTATCCAAAGCCACTCTCCAAAGCCACTCTCCAAAGCCACTGTCCAAAGCCACTCTATGTCCAAAGCCACTGTCCAAAGCCACTCTCCAAAGCCACTGTCCAAAGCCACTCTATGTCCAAAGCCACTGTCCAAAGCCACTCTCCAAAGCCACTGTCCAAAGCCACTCTATGTCCAAAGCCACTGTCCGAAGCCACTCTCCAAAGCCACTGTCCAAAGCAACTCTATGTCCAAAGCCACTGTCCAAAGCCACTCTCCAAAGCCACTGTCTAAAGCCACTCTGTGTCCAAAGCCACTGTCCAAAGCCACTCTACAAAGCCACTGTCGAAAGTCACTCTATGTCCAAAGCCACTGTCCAAAGCCACTCTCCAAAGCCACTCTCCAAAGCCACTCTATGTCCAAAGCCACTGTCTAAAGCCACTGTCCAAAGCCACTCTCCAAAGCCACTCTATGTCCAAAGCCACTGTCCAAAGCCACTCTCCTAAAGCCACTGTCCAAAGCCACTCTATGTCCAAAGCCACTGTCCAAAGCCACTCTCCAAAGCCACTCTCCAAAGCCACTCTATGTCCAAAGCCACTATCCAAAGCCACTCTCCAAAGCCACTCTCCAAAGCCACTGTCCAAAGCCACTCTATGTCCAAAGCCACTCTCCAAAGCCACTCTCCAAAGCCACTGTCCAAAGCCACTCTATGTCCAAAGCCACTGTCCAAAGCCACTCTCCAAAGCCACTGTCCAAAGCCACTCTATGTCCAAAGCCACTGTCCGAAGCCACTCTCCAAAGCCACTGTCCAAAGCAACTCTATGTCCAAAGCCACTGTCCAAAGCCACTCTCCAAAGCCACTGTCCAAAGCCACTCTGTGTCCAAAGCCACTGTCCAAAGCCACTCTACAAAGCCACTGTCCAAAGCCACTCTATGTCCAAAGCCACTGTCCAAAGCCACTGTCCAAAGCCACTGGCTTTGGACATACAGTGGCTTTGGACATACAGTGGCTTTGGACAGTGGCTTTGGACATACAGTGGCTTTGGACATACAGTGGCTGTGGACAGTGGCTTTGGACATACAGTGGCTTTGGACATACAGTGGCTTTGGACAGTGGCTTTGGACATACACTGGCTTTGGACATACAGTGGCTTTGGACAGTGGCTTTGGAGAGTGGCTTTGGACAGTGGCTTTGGACATAGAGTGGTTTAGGACAGTGGCTTTGGAGAGTGGCTTTAGACAGTAGCTTTGGACATAGAGTGGCTTTGGACCGTGGCTTTGGACAGTGGCTTTGGACAGTGGCTTTGGACATAGAGTGGCTTTGGACAGTTGCTTTGGACAGTGGCTTTGGACAGTGGCTTTGGACATAGAGTGGCTTTGGACAGTGGCTTTGGACAGTGGCTTTGGACATAGAATTGCTTTGGACAGTGGCTTTGGACATAGAGTGGCTTTGGACAGTGGCTTTGGACAGTGGCTATGGACAGTGGCTTTGGACATAAAGTGGCTTTTGACAGTGGCTTTGGAGAGTGGCTTTGGACATAGAGTGGCTTTGGAGAGTGACTATGGACAGTGGCTTTCGACATTGGCTTTGGACATAGAGTGGCTTTGGAGAGTTGCTTTGGACAGTGGCTTTGGACAGTGGCTTTGGACATAGAGTGGCTTAGGAGAGTGGCTTTGGACAGTGGCTTTGGACAGTGCCTTTGGACATAGAGTGGCTTTGGAGAGTGGCTTTGGAGAGTGGCTTTGGAGAGTGGCTTTAGACATAGAGTGACTTTCGACAGTGGCTTTGTAGAGTGGCTTTGGACAGTGGCTTTGGACATAGAGTGGCTTTGGACAGTGGCTTTGGTGAGTGGCTTTGGACAGTGGCTTTGGACATAGAGCTGCTTTGGACAGTGGCTTTGGAGAGTGGCTTTGGACAGTGGCTTTGGACATAGAGTGGCTTTGGACAGTGGCTTTGGAGAGTGGCTTTGGACAGTCGCTTTGGACATAGAGTGGCTTTGGACAGTGGCTTTGGAGAGTGGCTTTGGACAGTGGCTTTGGACATAGAGTGGCTTTGGACAGTGGCTTTGGAGAGTGGCTCTGGACAGTGGCTTTGGACATAGAGTGGCTTTGGACAGTGGCTTTGGAGAGTGGCTTTGGACAGTGGCTTTGTACATAGAGTGGCTTTGGACAGTGGCTTTGGACAGTGGCTTTGGACAGTGGCTTTGGACATAGAGTGGCTTTGGATATAGAGTGGCTTTGGACAGTGGCTTTTGTTTCGTGGCTTTTCTTTCGTGGCTTTTGTTTCGTGGCTTTTGTTTGGTGGTTTTTGTTTGGTGACTTTTGTTTCGTGGCTTTTGTTTCGTGGATTTTATTTCGTGGCTTTTGTTTTGTCGATTTTGTTTCGTGGCTTTTCTTTGTGGCTTTTGTTTCGTGTCTTTTGTTTGGTGGTTTTTGTTTCGTGGCTTTTGTTTGGTGGCTTTTGTTTGGTGGCTTTTGTTTGGTGGCTTTTGTTTGCTGGCTTTTGTTTGGTGGCTTTTGTTTGGTGGCTTTTGTTTGGTGGCTTTTATATGGTGGCTTTTGTTTGGTGGCTTTTGTTTGGTGGCTTTTGTTTGGTGGCTTTTGTTTGGTGTTTTTGTTTGGTGGCTTTTGTTTGTTGGCTTTTGTTTGGTGGCTTTTGTTTGGTGGCTTTTGTTTGGTGGCTTTTGTTTGGTGTTTTTGTTTGGTGGCTTTTGTTTGGTGGTTTTTGTTTGGTGGCTTTTTTCGTGGCTTTTGTTTCATGGCTTTTGTTTCGTGGCTTTTGTTTCGTTACTTTTGTTTATGGCTTTTGTTTCGTGGCTTTTATTTCGTGGCTTTTGTTTGGTGGCTTTTATTTTGTTTTTCTTTCGTGGCTTTTGTTTGGTGGCTTTTGTTTGGTGGCTTTTGTTTGGTGGCTTTACTTTGGTGGTTTTTCTTTGGTGGCTTTTGTTTGGTGGCTTTAGTTTGGTGGGTTTTGTTTTGTGGCTTTTGTTTGGTGGCTTTTGTGTGGTGGCTTTTGTTTAGTGGCTATTGTTTGGTGGAATTTGTTTCGTGGCTTTTGATTTGTGGCTTTTGTTTCTTGGATTTGTTAGGTGGCCATGTTTAGTGGCTTTGTTTGTTGGCCATTTTTATTGGTTTGTTTGGTGGCTTTGTTTAGTGGCCATGTTTGGTGGCCATGTTTAGTGGCTTTGTTTAGTGGCCAAGTTTAGTGGCTTTGTTTAGTTGCCTTGGTTAGTGGCCTTGATTAGTGGCCTTGTTTAGTGTCTTTGTTTAGTGGCCTAGTTAATGGCTTTGTTTGGTGGCCTCGTTTAGTGGCCTTGTTTAGTGGCCTTGTTTAGTGGCTTTGTTTAGTGTTCTTGTTAATGGCTTTGTTAGGTGGCCTTGTTTAGTGGCTTAGTGGCTTTGTTTAGTGGCCTTGTTAATGGCTTTGTTTATTTGCTTTGTTCAGTTTCTTTGTTCAGTGGCTTTGTTTAGTGGCTTTGTTTAGTGTCTTTGTTAATGGCTTTGTTTGGTGGCCTTGTTTAGTGGCTTAGTGGCTTTGTTCAGTGGCTTTATTTAGTGTAGTGGCTTTGTTTAGTGGCTATGTATAGTGGCTCTCACTGGGATCTTTTGCCGGTCTTATACTATGAGACGTTCAGCCAGTCTCATATACTCCGAGTCCCAGTCACATTGTGATCTAATTCAGCCAGTCATATACTATGAGACCTTCTTCAGCCAGATCTTCCGCCAGTCATATACTCTGGGTCTCATTCATAGAGTCTCGCTGGGATCTTCTTCAGCCAGTCATATACTCTACTAATTAAGAGCAAAATATAGCTTCTTTCGGTTACAAAGGGGAGAAAGAGTTCTCTAATATTGAAAAGGAAGCAAATGTGCCCATTATTACCAGATTGAACGATTTCAGAGTTTTTCCTCAAAACGCTCAAAAACGTCCCGGATTGGAGCAAAATAGGGTTAAATAGGAGAGAATTCTGACCAAAAGCCGTTTTCTGTTATTTAAAGAGTAGAAACAGTTCCATAATGTTGAAAAGTAAACTAATTTGTCAATTTTAACAAGAATGACTGAGCGATTTTAGCTTCTTTGGTTAAAAAGGGTAAATTTCCCACCAAAAGCCTTTTTCTGTCGTTTAAATAAAGTAAAGAAACAGTTTCATGTTTAAAAGAAAACTAATGTGCCCATTTTGATGAGAATGAGCAATTTCACACTTTTTCCTCAAAACGCTCAAAAACGTCCCAATTGGAACAAAATATTCATAAAGTGGAGAAATAATGTTCAAAAAGAAGCTAATGTGCTATTTTGATAAGAATGAGCGATTTCATTCTGTTTTTCATAAAAAGCTCAAAAACGATCCAATAAAAAAGGGAGATTTCTCATTTAAAGTGTAGAAATGGCTTCATAATGTTGTAATGCAACATGTTTTGTTAAGAATGAGCGATTTCATAGGGTTTTTCCTCAAAATTCTCAAAAATGTCTCATTTGGAGCAAAATAGTTAAAAAGGGTAGATTTCTCATCAATAGCAGTTTTCTGTCATTTAAAGAGTACAAACAGTTCCATGTTGAAAAGAAAACTAATCTTCCAAAAAATTAGCGGTCACACCGTTTTTTCTCAAAACGCCCCAAAAAAATCCACTCGAGCTTAATGATCAAAAACTTCTCAAAAGATCGGTAAAAAAAAGGGAGATTTCTGACCAAAAGCCATTTTTGGCATTTAAAGAGTAGAAACAGTTCCATAATGTTGAAAAGTAAACTAATATGTCCATTTTGATAGGAATGAGCGATTTCAGACATTTTTTCACAAAATGCTGTTAAAAAGGGGAGATTTCTTCAAGACAAGAATGACCTCAAAACGCTCAAAAATCTCCCAATTGGAGCAAAATAGTGGGTCTTTGGGTCACCAAAAGTGGTTTTCTGTAATTTAAAGTATAGACAAGTTCGATAATGTTGATACGGAAACTAATGTGCCCATTTTGACAAAATGAGGGATTTCAGATAGTTTCTCTTCAAAATGCTAAAAACGTCCGAATTGGAGCAAAATAGAGCTTCTTACGGTTAATAGGGAAATTTCTGACCAAAAGCCGTTTTCTGTCATTTAAAAAGTAGCCATAATGTTGTAAAGGAAACTAATGGGCATGTTTTCAGCGGTTTTTCCACAAAATGCTCAAAAACATATCAATTTGACCAAAATAGATTAAAAAAAGGGGAGATTTCTTAGCAAAAGTTATTTAAGGAGTAGAAACATTTCCATAATGTTGAAAAGGAAGCTAAAGTGCCCATTTTGCCAAGAATGAGAGATTTCAGACTGTTTTCCCTCAAAACGCTCAAATAAGTCTCAATTGGAGCTAAAAAGGGTAGATATCACACCAAAAGCCTTTTTCTGTCATTTAAGGCAACCGTCTCAAACAGGAAACGGATGATCCCCGCTCCTCCTTTTTCCTTTCCCAGCGGATTGCAGTAGCCGTGCAGCGAGGTAACACTGCAGCTGTGCTGGGCACCAGCTTTAGTTGTAATGACGATTATTTTTTATTTTTTATAAGTAGTGTATTAAGATTTTTTGTTTTAATGTTTGTTTGTTGTTGTTTGTTAATGTTTGTTTGTTATTCTGTTTATATATATATATATTAAAGAATAGAAACAGTTCCATAATATTGAACCGGAAACTAATGTGACCATTTTAACAAGAATGAGCGATTTCGACAAATATTTCCCAATAGAGCAAAATGGAGCTTTTTTGGTTAAAAAGGGGAGATTTCTCTTTAAGTGTAGAAAAGTTCAATAATGTTGAAAATGAAACTAATTGCCCATTTTGACAGGAATGAGTGATTTCCGAATTTTTTAGCAAAATAGAGCTTTCGTTTAAAAGGGGAGATTTCTGACTAAAATCCCTTTTTCTGTCATTTCTACCAGGTTGCATAGTTTTTGAATGTTTTTAGGATAAACAGTCTGAAATCGCTCATTCTTGTCAAAGTGGGCACATTAGTTTACTTTTCAACATTGTGGAGCTGTTTCTACTCTTTAAATAATAGAAAACGGATTTTGGTCTGAATTCTTCACTTTTTAACCCTAATTTGCTCCTATCGGGACGTTTTTGAGCGTTTTGAGAAAAAACTCTGAAATCGCTCATTCATGTCAAAATGGCTTCTTATTCAATATTATGGAACTGTTTCTCCCCTTTGTAACCAAACGAAGCTATAGTTTGCTCCAATTGGAAAGTTTTGAGCGTATTTAAGCTCATTCTTGTCAAAATGGTCACATTAGTTCCTTTTCAACATTATGGAACTGTTTCTACTCATTAAATGACTTTTTCTAACCTTTTTAACTGAAAAAAACTCTAATTTGCTCGAATAGAGGAAAAACGGTTAAAAAACGCTCATTCTTAACAAAATAGGTGCATTAGTTTCCTTTACAACATTATGGAGCTATTTTCTACTCTTTAAATGACAGAAACAGGGATTTTAGTCAGAAAGCTCTATTTTGCTGAAAAATTCGGAAATCACTCATTCCTGTCAAAATGGGCAATTAGTTTCATTTTCAACATTATTGAACTTTTCTACACTGTCCAAAGCCACTCTATGTCCAAAGCCACTGTCCAAAGTCACTGTCCAAAGCCACTGTCCAAAGCCACTCTATGTCCAAAGCCAATGTCCAAAGCCACTGTCCAAATCCACTCTATGTCCAAAGCCACTGTCCAAAGCCACTGTCCACAGCCGCTGTCCAAAGTCACTCTATGTCCAAAGCCACTGTCCAAAGCCACTGTCCAAAGCCACTGTCCAAAGCCACTCTATGTCCAAAGGCACTGTCCAAAGCCACTGTCCAAAGCCACTGTCCAAAGCCACTGTCCAAAGCCACTCTATGTCCAAAGCCACTGTCCAAAGCCACTGTCCAAAGTCACTGTCCAAAGCCACTCTATGTCCAAAGCCACTGTCCAAAGCCACTCTCCAAAGCCACTCTCCAAAGCCACTCTATGTCCAAAGCCACTGTCCAAAGCCACTCTCCAAAGCCACTCTCCAAAGCCACTCTATATCCAAAGCCACTTTCCATAGCCACTGTCCGAAGTCACTCTCCAAAGCCACTCTTTGTCCAAAGCCACTGTCCAAAGCCACTCTCCAAAGCCAGTCTCCAAAGCCACTCTATGTCCAAAGCTACTGTCCAAGGCCACTCTCCAAAGCCACTGTCCAAAGCCACTGTATGTCCAAAGCCACTGTCCAAAGCCACTGTATGTCCAAAGCCACTGTATGTCTTAAGCTACATTCCAAAGCCACTGTATGTCCAAAGCCACGGTATGTCCAAAGCCACTGTCCAAAGCCACCGTATGTCCAAAGCCACTGTATGTCCAAAGCCACTGTCCAAAGCCACCGTATGTCCAAAGCCACTGTATGTCCAAAGCCACCGTCCAAAGCCAATGTATGTCCAAAGCAACTCTATGTCCAAAGCCACTGTCCAAAGCCACTGTATGTCCAAAGCCACTGTATGTCCAAAGCCACTGTCCAAAGCCACTGTATGTCCATAGCCACTGTATATCCAAAGCCACTGTAAGTCTAAAGCCACTGTCCAAAGCCACTGCATGTCCAAAGCCACTGTATGTCCAAAGCCACTGTATGTCCAAAGCCAATGTATGTCCAAAGCCACTGTCCAAAGCCACTGTATGTCCAAAGCCACTATCCAAAGCCACTCTATGTCCAAAGCCACTGTCCAAAGCCACTTTCCAAAGCCACTATCCAAAGCCACTCTATGTCCAAAGCCACTGTTCAAAGCCAATGTCCAAAGCCACTGTCCAAATCCACTCTATGTCCAAAGCCACTGTCCAAAGCCACTGTCCAAAGCCACTGTCCAAAGCCACTCTATGTCCAAAGCCACTGTCCAAAGCCACTGTCCAAAGCCACTGTCCAAAGCCTCTCTATGTCCAAAGCCACTGTCCAAAGCCAATGTCCAAAGCCACTGTCCAAAGCCACTGTCCAAAGCCACTCTATATCCAAAGCCACTGTCCAAAGCCACTCTCCAAAGCCACTGTCCAAAGCCACTCTATGTCCAAAGCCACTGTCCAAAGCCACTGTCCAAAGCCACTGGCTTTGGACATACAGTGGCTTTGGACATACAGTGGCTTTGGATAGTGGCTTTGGACATACAGTGGCTTTGGACATACAGTGGCTGTGGACAGTGGCTTTGGACATACAGTGGCTTTGGACATACAGTGGCTTTGGACAGTGGCTTTGGACATACACTGGCTTTGGACATACAGTGGCTTTGGACATACAGTGGCTGTAGACAGTGGCTTTGGACATACAGTGGCTTTGGACATACAGTGGCTTTGGACAGTGGCTTTGGACATACACTGGCTTTGGACATACAGTGGCTTTGGACAGTGGCTTTGGAGAGTGGCTTTGGACAGTGGCTTTGGCATAGAGTGGTTTAGGACAGTGGCTTTGGAGAGTGGCTTTAGACAGTAGCTTTGGACATAGAGTGGCTTTGGACCGTGGTTTTGGACAGTGGCTTTGGACAGTGGCTTTGGACATAGAGTGGCTTTGGACAGTTGCTTTGGACAGTGGCTTTGGACAGTGGCTTAGGACATAGAGTGGCTTTGGACAGTGGCTTTGGACAGTGGCTTTGGACAGTGGCTTTGGACATAGAATTGCTTTGGACAGTGGCTTTGGACATAGAGTGGCTTTGGACAGTGGCTTTGGACAGTGGCTATGGACAGTGGCTTTGGACATAAAGTGGCTTTTGACAGTGGCTTTGGACAGTGGCTTTGGACATAGAGTGGCTTTGGAGAGTGACTTTGGACAGTGGCTTTCGACATTGGCTTTGGACATAGCGTGGCTTTGGAGAGTTGCTTTGGACAGTGGCTTTGGACAGTAGCTTTGGACATAGAGTGGCTTAGGAGAGTGGCTTTGGACAGTGGCTTTGGACAGTGCCTTTGGACATAGAGTGGCTTTGGAGAGTGGCTTTGGAGAGTGGCTTTGGAGAGTGGCTTTGGACATAGAGTGACTTTCGACAGTGGCTTTGTAGAGTGGCTTTGGACAGTGGCTTTGGACATAGAGTGGCTTTGGACAGTGGCTTTGGTGAGTGGCTTTGGACAGTGGCTTTGGACATAGAGCTGCTTTGGACAGTGGCTTTGGAGAGTGGCTTTGGACAGTGGCTTTGGACATAGAGTGGCTTTGGACAGTGGCTTTGGAGAGTGGCTTTGGACAGTGGCTTTGGACATAGAGTAGCTTTGGACAGTGGCTTTGGAGAGTGGCTCTGGACAGTGGCTTTGGACATAGAGTGGCTTTGGACAGTGGCTTTGGAGAGTGGCTCTGGACAGTGGCTTTGGACATAGAGTGGCTTTGGACAGTGGCTTTGGAGAGTGGCTTTGGACAGTGGCTTTGTACATAGAGTGGCTTTGGACAGTGGCTTTGGACAGTGGCTTTGGACAGAGGCTTTGGACATAGAGTGGCTTTGGACAATGGCTTTGGACAGTGGTTTTGGACAGTGGCTTTGGACATAGAGTGGATTTGGACAGTGGCTTTGGAGAGTGGCTTTGGACAGTGGCTTTGTACATAGAGTGGCTTTGGACAGTGGCTTTTGACAGTGGCTTTGGACCGTGGCTTTGGACATAGAGTGGCTTTGGACAGTGACTTTGGACAGTGGCTTTGCACAGTGGCTTTGGACATAGAGTGGCTTTGGACAGTGGCTTTGGACAGTGGCTTTGGACAGTGGCTTTGGACAGTGCCTCTGGACATAGAGTGGCTTTGGACAGTGGCTTTGGACAGTGGCTTTGGACAGTGGCTTTGGACATAGAGTGACTTTGGACAGCGGCTGTGGACAGTGGCTTTGGACAGTGGCTTTGGACATAGAGTGGATTTGGACAGTGGCTTTGGACATTGGCTTTGGACATAGAGTGGCTTTGGACAGTGGCTTTGGACAGTGACTTTGGACAGTGGCTTTGGACATAGAGTGGCTTTGGACAGTGTAGAAAAGTTCAATAATGTTGAAAATGAAACAAATTGCCCATTTTGACAGGAATGAGTGATTTCCGAATTTTTCAGCAAAATAGAGCTTTCTGACTAAAATCCCTGTTTCTGTCATTTAAAGAGTAGAAATAGCTCCATAATGTTGTAAAGGAAACTAATGCACCTATTTTGTTAAGAATGAGCGTTTTTTAACCGTTTTTCCTCTATTCGAGCAAATTAGAGTTTTTTTCAGTTAAAAAGGTTAGAAAAAGTCATTTAATGAGTAGAAACAGTTCCATAATGTTGAAAAGGAACTAATGTGACCATTTTGACAAGAATGAGCTTAAATACGCTCAAAACTTTCCAATTGGAGCAAACTATAGCTTCGTTTGGTTACAAAGGGGAGAAACAGTTCCATAATATTGAATAAGAAGCCATTTTGACATGAATGAGCGATTTCAGAGTTTTTTCTCAAAACGCTCAAAAACGTCCCGATAGGAGCAAATTAGGGTTAAAAAGTGAAGAATTCAGACCAAAATCCGTTTTCTATTATTTAAAGAGTAGAAACAGCTCCACAATGTTGAAAAGTAAACTAATGTGCCCACTTTGACAAGAATGAGCGATTTCAGACTGTTTATCCTAAAAACATTCAAAAACTATGCAACCTGGTAGAAATGACAGAAAAAGGGATTTTAGTCAGAAATCTCCCCTTTTAAACGAAAGCTCTATTTTGCTAAAAAATTCGGAAATCACTCATTCCTGTCAAAATGGGCAATTAGTTTCATTTTCAACATTATTGAACTTTTCTACACTTAAAGAGAAATCTCCCCTTTTTAACCAAAAAAGCTCCATTTTGCTCTATTGGGAAATATTTGTCGAAATCGCTCATTCTTGTTAAAATGGTCACATTAGTTTCCGGTTCAATATTATGGAACTGTTTCTATTCTTTAATATATATATATATAAACAGAATAACAAACAAACATTAACAAACAACAACAAACAAACATTAAAACAAAAAATCTTAATACACTACTTATAAAAAATAAAAAATAATCGTCATTACAACTAAAGCTGGTGCCCAGCACAGCTGCAGTGTTACCTCGCTGCACGGCTACTGCAATCCGCTGGGAAAGGAAAAAGGAGGAGCGGGGATCATCCGTTTCCTGTTTGAGACGGTTGCCTTAAATGACAGAAAAAGGCTTTTGGTGTGATATCTACCCTTTTTAGCTCCAATTGAGACTTATTTGAGCGTTTTGAGGGAAAACAGTCTGAAATCTCTCATTCTTGGCAAAATGGGCACTTTAGCTTCCTTTTCAACATTATGGAAATGTTTCTACTCCTTAAATAACTTTTGCTAAGAAATCTCCCCTTTTTTTAATCTATTTTGGTCAAATTGATATGTTTTTGAGCATTTTGTGGAAAAACCGCTGAAAACATGCCCATTAGTTTCCTTTACAACATTATGGCTACTTTTTAAATGACAGAAAACGGCTTTTGGTCAGAAATTTCCCTATTAACCGTAAGAAGCTCTATTTTGCTCCAATTCGGACGTTTTTAGCATTTTGAAGAGAAACTATCTGAAATCCCTCATTTTGTCAAAATGGGCACATTAGTTTCCGTATCAACATTATCGAACTTGTCTATACTTTAAATTACAGAAAACCACTTTTGGTGACCCAAAGACCCACTATTTTGCTCCAATTGGGAGATTTTTGAGCGTTTTGAGGTCATTCTTGTCTTGAAGAAATCTCCCCTTTTTAACAGCATTTTGTGAAAAAATGTCTGAAATCGCTCATTCCTATCAAAATGGACATATTAGTTTACTTTTCAACATTATGGAACTGTTTCTACTCTTTAAATGCCAAAAATGGCTTTTGGTCAGAAATCTCCCTTTTTTTTACCGATCTTTTGAGAAGTTTTTGATCATTAAGCTCGAGTGGATTTTTTTGGGGCGTTTTGAGAAAAAACGGTGTGACCGCTAATTTTTTGGAAGATTAGTTTTCTTTTCAACATGGAACTGTTTGTACTCTTTAAATGACAGAAAACTGCTATTGATGAGAAATCTACCCTTTTTAACTATTTTGCTCCAAATGAGACATTTTTGAGAATTTTGAGGAAAAACCCTATGAAATCGCTCATTCTTAACAAAACATGTTGCATTACAACATTATGAAGCCATTTCTACACTTTAAATGAGAAATCTCCCTTTTTTATTGGATCGTTTTTGAGCTTTTTATGAAAAACAGAATGAAATCGCTCATTCTTATCAAAATAGCACATTAGCTTCTTTTTGAACATTATTTCTCCACTTTATGAATATTTTGTTCCAATTGGGACGTTTTTGAGCGTTTTGAGGAAAAAGTGTGAAATTGCTCATTCTCATCAAAATGGGCACATTAGTTTTCTTTTAAACATGAAACTGTTTCTTTACTTTATTTAAACGACAGAAAAAGGCTTTTGGTGGGAAATTTACCCTTTTTAACCAAAGAAGCTAAAATCGCTCAGTCATTCTTGTTAAAATTGACAAATTAGTTTACTTTTCAACATTATGGAACTGTTTCTACTCTTTAAATAACAGAAAACGGCTTTTGGTCAGAATTCTCTCCTATTTAACCCTATTTTGCTCCAATCCGGGACGTTTTTGAGCGTTTTGAGGAAAAACTCTGAAATCGTTCAATCTGGTAATAATGGGCACATTTGCTTCCTTTTCAATATTAGAGAACTCTTTCTCCCCTTTGTAACCGAAAGAAGCTATATTTTGCTCTTAATTAGTAGAGTATATGACTGGCTGAAGAAGATCCCAGCGAGACTCTATGAATGAGACCCAGAGTATATGACTGGCGGAAGATCTGGCTGAAGAAGGTCTCATAGTATATGACTGGCTGAATTAGATCACAATGTGACTGGGACTCGGAGTATATGAGACTGGCTGAACGTCTCATAGTATAAGACCGGCAAAAGATCCCAGTGAGAGCCACTATACATAGCCACTAAACAAAGCCACTACACTAAATAAAGCCACTGAACAAAGCCACTAAGCCACTAAACAAGGCCACCAAACAAAGCCATTAACAAAGACACTAAACAAAGCCACTAAACAAAGCCACTGAACAAAGAAACTGAACAAAGCAAATAAACAAAGCCATTAACAAGGCCACTAAACAAAGCCACTAAGCCACTAAACAAGGCCACCTAACAAAGCCATTAACAAGAACACTAAACAAAGCCACTAAACAAGGCCACTAAACAAGGCCACTAAACGAGGCCACCAAACAAAGCCATTAACTAGGCCACTAAACAAAGACACTAAACAAGGCCACTAATCAAGGCCACTAACCAAGGCAACTAAACAAAGCCACTAAACTTGGCCACTAAACAAAGCCACTAAACATGGCCACCAAACATGGCCACTAAACAAAGCCACCAAACAAACCAATAAAAATGGCCAACAAACAAAGCCACTAAACATGGCCACCTAACAAATCCAAGAAACAAAAGCCACAAATCAAAAGCCACGAAACAAATTCCACCAAACAATAGCCACTAAACAAAAGCCACCACACAAAAGCCACCAAACAAAAGCCACAAAACAAAACCCACCAAACTAAAGCCACCAAACAAAAGCCACCAAAGAAAAACCACCAAAGTAAAGCCACCAAACAAAAGCCACCAAACAAAAGCCACCAAACAAAAGCCACGAAAGAAAAACAAAATAAAAGCCACCAAACAAAAGCCACGAAATAAAAGCCACGAAACAAAAGCCATAAACAAAAGTAACGAAACAAAAGCCACGAAACAAAAGCCATGAAACAAAAGCCACGAAAAAAGCCACCAAACAAAAACCACCAAACAAAAGCCACCAAACAAAAACACCAAACAAAAGCCACCAAACAAAAGCCACCAAACAAAAGCCACCAAACAAAAGCCAACAAACAAAAGCCACCAAACAAAAACACCAAACAAAAGCCACCAAACAAAAGCCACCAAACAAAAGCCACCAAACAAAAGCCACCATATAAAAGCCACCAAACAAAAGCCACCAAACAAAAGCCACCAAACAAAAGCCAGCAAACAAAAGCCACCAAACAAAAGCCACCAAACAAAAGCCACCAAACAAAAGCCACGAAACAAAAACCACCAAACAAAAGACACGAAACAAAAGCCACAAAGAAAAGCCACGAAACAAAATCGACAAAACAAAAGCCACGAAATAAAATCCACGAAACAAAAGCCACGAAACAAAAGTCACCAAACAAAAACCACCAAACAAAAGCCACGAAACAAAAGCCACGAAAGAAAAGCCACGAAACAAAAGCCACTGTCCAAAGCCACTCTATATCCAAAGCCACTCTATGTCCAAAGCCACTGTCCAAAGCCACTGTCCAAAGCCACTGTCCAAAGCCACTCTATGTACAAAGCCACTGTCCAAAGCCACTCTCCAAAGCCACTGTCCAAAGCCACTCTATGTCCAAAGCCACTGTCCAGAGCCACTCTCCAAAGCCACTGTCCAAAGCCACTCTATGTCCAAAGCCACTGTCCAAAGCCACTCTCCAAAGCCACTGTCCAAAGCCACTCTATGTCCAAAGCGACTGTCCAAAGCCACTCTCCAAAGCCACTGTCCAAAGCCACTCTATGTCCAAAGCCACTGTCCAAAGCCACTCTCCAAAGCCACTGTCCAAAGCAGCTCTATGTCCAAAGCCACTGTCCAAAGCCACTCACCAAAGCCACTGTCCAAAGCCACTCTATGTCCAAAGCCACTGTCCAAAGCCACTCTACAAAGCCACTGTCGAAAGTCACTCTATGTCTAAAGCCACTCTCCAAAGCCACTCTCCAAAGCCACTCTCCAAAGCCACTCTATGTCCAAAGGCACTGTCCAAAGCCACTGTCCAAAGCCACTCTCCTAAGCCACTCTATGTCCAAAGCCACTGTCCAAAGCCACTGTCCAAAGCAACTCTCCAAAGCCACTCTATGTCCAAAGCCAATGTCGAAAGCCACTGTCCATAGTCACTCTCCAAAGCCACTCTATGTCCAAAGCCACTCTCCAAAGCCACTGTCAAAAGCCACTTTATGTCCAAAGCCACTGTCCATAGCCACTGTCCAAAGCCACTGTCCAAAGCCACTCTATGTCCAAAGCCACTGTCCAAAGCAATTCTATGTCCAAAGCCACTGTCCAAAGCCACTGTCCAAAGCCACTCTATGTCCAAAGCCACTGTCCAAAGCCACTGTCCAAAGCAACTGTCCAAAGCCACTCTATGTCCAAAGCCACTGTCCAAAGCCACTGTCCAAAGCCACGGTCCAAAGCCACTCTATGTCCAAAGCTACTGTCTAAAGCCACTCTCCAAAGCCACTGTCCTAAACCACTCTATGTCCAAAGCCACTGTCCAAAGCCACTCTCCAAAGCCACTGTCCAAAGCCACTGTATGTCCAAAGCCAGTGTATGTCCAAAGCCACTGTCCAAAGCCACTGTATGTCCAAAGCCACTGTATGTCCAAAGCCACTGTCCACAGCCACTGTATGTCCAAAGCCACTGTATGTCCAAAGCCACTATCCAAAGCCACTGTATGTCCAAAGCCACTGTATGTCCAAAGCCACTGTATGTCCAAAGCCAGTGGCTTTGGACATAGAGTGGCTTTGGACAGTGGCTTTGGAGAGTGGCTTTGGACAGTGGCTTTGGACATAGAGTTGCTTTGGACAGTGGCTTTGGAGAGTGGCTTCGGACAGTGGCTTTGGACATAGAGTGGCTTTGGACAGTGGCTTTGGAGAGTGGCTTTGGACAGTGGCTTTGGACATACAGTGGCTTTGGACAGTGGCTTTGGACATACACTGGCTTTGGACATACAGTGGCTTTGGACAGTGGCTTTGGAGAGTGGCTTTGGACAGTGGCTTTGGACATAGAGTGGTTTAGGACAGTGGCTTTGGAGAGTGGCTTTAGACAGTAGCTTTGGACATAGAGTGGCTTTGGACCGTGGCTTTGGACAGTGGCTTTGGACAGTGGCTTTGGACATAGAGTGGCTTTGGACAGTTGCTTTGGACAGTGGCTTTGGACAGTGGCTTTGGACATAGAGTGGCTTTGGACAGTGGCTTTGGACAGTGGCTTTGGACATAGAATTGCTTTGGACAGTGGCTTTGGACATAGAGTGGCTTTGGACAGTGGCTTTGGACAGTGGCTATGGACAGTGGCTTTGGACATAAAGTGGCTTTTGACAGTGGCTTTGGAGAGTGGCTTTGGACATAGAGTGGCTTTGGAGAGTGACTATGGACAGTGGCTTTCGACATTGGCTTTGGACATAGAGTGGCTTTGGAGAGTTGCTTTGGACAGTGGCTTTGGACAGTGGCTTTGGACATAGAGTGGCTTAGGAGAGTGGCTTTGGACAGTGGCTTTGGACAGTGCCTTTGGACATAGAGTGGCTTTGGAGAGTGGCTTTGGAGAGTGGCTTTGGAGAGTGGCTTTAGACATAGAGTGACTTTCGACAGTGGCTTTGTAGAGTGGCTTTGGACAGTGGCTTTGGACATAGAGTGGCTTTGGACAGTGGCTTTGGTGAGTGGCTTTGGACAGTGGCTTTGGACATAGAGCTGCTTTGGACAGTGGCTTTGGAGAGTGGCTTTGGACAGTGGCTTTGGACATAGAGTGGCTTTGGACAGTGGCTTTGGAGAGTGGCTTTGGACAGTCGCTTTGGACATAGAGTGGCTTTGGACAGTGGCTTTGGAGAGTGGCTTTGGACAGTGGCTTTGGACATAGAGTGGCTTTGGACAGTGGCTTTGGAGAGTGGCTCTGGACAGTGGCTTTGGACATAGAGTGGCTTTGGACAGTGGCTTTGGAGAGTGGCTTTGGACAGTGGCTTTGTACATAGAGTGGCTTTGGACAGTGGCTTTGGACAGTGGCTTTGGACAGTGGCTTTGGACATAGAGTGGCTTTGGATATAGAGTGGCTTTGGACAGTGGCTTTTGTTTCGTGGCTTTTCTTTCGTGGCTTTTGTTTCGTGGCTTTTGTTTGGTGGTTTTTGTTTGGTGACTCTTGTTTCGTGGCTTTTGTTTCGTGGATTTTATTTCGTGGCTTTTGTTTTGTCGATTTTGTTTCGTGGCTTTTCTTTGTGGCTTTTGTTTCGTGTCTTTTGTTTGGTGGTTTTTGTTTCGTGGCTTTTGTTTGATGGCTTTTGTTTGGTGGCTTTTGTTTGGTGGCTTTTGTTTGCTGGCTTTTGTTTGGTGGCTTTTGTTTGGTGGCTTTTGTTTGGTGGCTTTTATATGGTGGCTTTTGTTTGGTGGCTTTTGTTTGGTGGCTTTTGTTTGGTGGCTTTTGTTTGGTGTTTTTGTTTGGTGGCTTTTGTTTGTTGGCTTTTGTTTGGTGGCTTTTGTTTGGTGGCTTTTGTTTGGTGGCTTTTGTTTGGTGTTTTTGTTTGGTGGCTTTTGTTTGGTGGTTTTTGTTTGGTGGCTTTTTTCGTGGCTTTTGTTTCATGGCTTTTGTTTCGTGGCTTTTGTTTCGTTACTTTTGTTTATGGCTTTTGTTTCGTGGCTTTTATTTCGTGGCTTTTGTTTGGTGGCTTTTATTTTGTTTTTCTTTCGTGGCTTTTGTTTCGTGGCTTTTGTTTGGTGGCTTTTGTTTGGTGGCTTTACTTTGGTGGTTTTTCTTTGGTGGCTTTTGTTTGGTGGCTTTAGTTTGGTGGGTTTTGTTTTGTGGCTTTTGTTTGGTGGCTTTTGTGTGGTGGCTTTTGTTTAGTGGCTATTGTTTGGTGGAATTTGTTTCGTGGCTTTTGATTTGTGGCTTTTGTTTCTTGGATTTGTTAGGTGGCCATGTTTAGTGGCTTTGTTTGTTGGCCATTTTTATTGGTTTGTTTGGTGGCTTTGTTTAGTGGCCATGTTTGGTGGCCATGTTTAGTGGCTTTGTTTAGTGGCCAAGTTTAGTGGCTTTGTTTAGTTGCCTTGGTTAGTGGCCTTGTTAAGTGGCCTTGATTAGTGGCCTTGTTTAGTGTCTTTGTTTAGTGGCCTAGTTAATGGCTTTGTTTGGTGGCCTCGTTTAGTGGCCTTGTTTAGTGGCCTTGTTTAGTGGCTTTGTTTAGTGTTCTTGTTAATGGCTTTGTTAGGTGGCCTTGTTTAGTGGCTTAGTGGCTTTGTTTAGTGGCCTTGTTAATGGCTTTGTTTATTTGCTTTGTTCAGTTTCTTTGTTCAGTGGCTTTGTTTAGTGGCTTTGTTTAGTGTCTTTGTTAATGGCTTTGTTTGGTGGCCTTGTTTAGTGGCTTAGTGGCTTTGTTCAGTGGCTTTATTTAGTGTAGTGGCTTTGTTTAGTGGCTATGTATAGTGGCTCTCACTGGGATCTTTTGCCGGTCTTATACTATGAGACGTTCAGCCAGTCTCATATACTCCGAGTCCCAGTCACATTGTGATCTAATTCAGCCAGTCATATACTATGAGACCTTCTTCAGCCAGATCTTCCGCCAGTCATATACTCTGGGTCTCATTCATAGAGTCTCGCTGGGATCTTCTTCAGCCAGTCATATACTCTACTAATTAAGAGCAAAATATAGCTTCTTTCGGTTACAAAGGGGAGAAAGAGTTCTCTAATATTGAAAAGGAAGCAAATGTGCCCATTATTACCAGATTGAACGATTTCAGAGTTTTTCCTCAAAACGCTCAAAAACGTCCCGGATTGGAGCAAAATAGGGTTAAATAGGAGAGAATTCTGACCAAAAGCCGTTTTCTGTTATTTAAAGAGTAGAAACAGTTCCATAATGTTGAAAAGTAAACTAATTTGTCAATTTTAACAAGAATGACTGAGCGATTTTAGCTTCTTTGGTTAAAAAGGGTAAATTTCCCACCAAAAGCCTTTTTCTGTCGTTTAAATAAAGTAAAGAAACAGTTTCATGTTTAAAAGAAAACTAATGTGCCCATTTTGATGAGAATGAGCAATTTCACACTTTTTCCTCAAAACGCTCAAAAACGTCCCAATTGGAACAAAATATTCATAAAGTGGAGAAATAATGTTCAAAAAGAAGCTAATGTGCTATTTTGATAAGAATGAGCGATTTCATTCTGTTTTTCATAAAAAGCTCAAAAACGATCCAATAAAAAAGGGAGATTTCTCATTTAAAGTGTAGAAATGGCTTCATAATGTTGTAATGCAACATGTTTTGTTAAGAATGAGCGATTTCATAGGGTTTTTCCTCAAAATTCTCAAAAATGTCTCATTTGGAGCAAAATAGTTAAAAAGGGTAGATTTCTCATCAATAGCAGTTTTCTGTCATTTAAAGAGTACAAACAGTTCCATGTTGAAAAGAAAACTAATCTTCCAAAAAATTAGCGCTCACACCGTTTTTTCTCAAAACGCCCCAAAAAAATCCACTCGAGCTTAATGATCAAAAACTTCTCAAAAGATCGGTAAAAAAAAAGGGAGATTTCTGACCAAAAGCCATTTTTGGCATTTAAAGAGTAGAAACAGTTCCATAATGTTGAAAAGTAAACTATGTCCATTTTGATAGGAATGAGCGATTTCAGACATTTTTTCACAAAATGCTGTTAAAAAGGGGAGATTTCTTCAAGACAAGAATGACCTCAAAACGCTCAAAAATCTCCCAATTGGAGCAAAATAGTGGGTCTTTGGGTCACCAAAAGTGGTTTTCTGTAATTTAAAGTATAGACAAGTTCGATAATGTTGATACGGAAACTAATGTGCCCATTTTGACAAAATGAGGGATTTCAGATAGTTTCTCTTCAAAATGCTAAAAACGTCCGAATTGGAGCAAAATAGAGCTTCTTACGGTTAATAGGGAAATTTCTGACCAAAAGCCGTTTTCTGTCATTTAAAAAGTAGCCATAATGTTGTAAAGGAAACTAATGGGCATGTTTTCAGCGGTTTTTCCACAAAATGCTCAAAAACATATCAATTTGACCAAAATAGATTTAAAAAAGGGGAGATTTCTTAGCAAAAGTTATTTAAGGAGTAGAAACATTTCCATAATGTTGAAAAGGAAGCTAAAGTGCCCATTTTGCCAAGAATGAGCGATTTCAGACTGTTTTCCCTCAAAACGCTCAAATAAGTCTCAATTGGAGCTAAAAAGGGTAGATATCACACCAAAAGCCTTTTTCTGTCATTTAAGGCAACCGTCTCAAACAGGAAACGGATGATCCCCGCTCCTCCTTTTTCCTTTCCCAGCGGATTGCAGTAGCCGTGCAGCGAGGTAACACTGCAGCTGTGCTGGGCACCAGCTTTAGTTGTAATGACGATTATTTTTTATTTTTTATAAGTAGTGTATTAAGATTTTTTGTTTTAAAGTTTGTTTGTTGTTGTTTGTTAATGTTTGTTTGTTATTCTGTTTATATATATATATATTAAAGAATAGAAACAGTTCCATAATATTGAACCGGAAACTAATGTGACCATTTTAACAAGAATGAGCGATTTCGACAAATATTTCCCAATAGAGCAAAATGGAGCTTTTTTGGTTAAAAAGGGGAGATTTCTCTTTAAGTGTAGAAAAGTTCAATAATGTTGAAAATGAAACTAATTGCCCATTTTGACAGGAATGAGTGATTTCCGAATTTTTTAGCAAAATAGAGCTTTCGTTTAAAAGGGGAGATTTCTGACTAAAATCCCTTTTTCTGTCATTTCTACCAGGTTGCATAGTTTTTGAATGTTTTTAGGATAAACAGTCTGAAATCGCTCATTCTTGTCAAAGTGGGCACATTAGTTTACTTTTCAACATTGTGGAGCTGTTTCTACTCTTTAAATAATAGAAAACGGATTTTGGTCTGAATTCTTCACTTTTTAACCCTAATTTGCTCCTATCGGGACGTTTTTGAGCGTTTTGAGAAAAAACTCTGAAATCGCTCATTCATGTCAAAATGGCTTCTTATTCAATATTATGGAACTGTTTCTCCCCTTTGTAACCAAACGAAGCTATAGTTTGCTCCAATTGGAAAGTTTTGAGCGTATTTAAGCTCATTCTTGTCAAAATGGTCACATTAGTTCCTTTTCAACATTATGGAACTGTTTCTACTCATTAAATGACTTTTTCTAACCTTTTTAACTGAAAAAAACTCTAATTTGCTCGAATAGAGGAAAAACGGTTAAAAAACGCTCATTCTTAACAAAATAGGTGCATTAGTTTCCTTTACAACATTATGGAGCTATTTCTACTCTTTAAATGACAGAAACAGGGATTTTAGTCAGAAAGCTCTATTTTGCTGAAAAATTAGGAAATCACTCATTCCTGTCAAAATGGGCAATTAGTTTCATTTTCAACATTATTGAACTTTTCTACACTGTCCAAAGCCACTCTATGTCCAAAGCCACTGTCCAAAGTCACTGTCCAAAGCCACTGTCCAAAGCCACTCTATGTCCAAAGCCACTGTCCAAAGCCACTGTCCACAGCCGCTGTCCAAAGTCACTCTATGTCCAAAGCCACTGTCCAAAGCCACTGTCCAAAGCCACTGTCCAAAGCCACTCTATGTCCAGAGGCACTGTCCAAAGCCACTGTCCAAAGCCACTGTCCAAAGCCACTGTCCAAAGCCACTCTATGTCCAAAGCCACTGTGCAAAGCCACTGTCCAAAGTCACTGTCCAAAGCCACTCTATGTCCAAAGCCACGGTCCAAAGCCACTGTCAAAAGCCACTGTCCAAAGCCACTCTATGTACAAAGCCACTGTCCAAAGCCACTCTCCAAAGCCACTGTCCAAATCCACTCTATGTCCAAAGCCACTGTCCAAAACCACTGTCCAAAGCCATTGTCCAAAGCCACTCTATGTCCAAAGCCTCTGTCCAAAGCCACTGTCCAAAGCCACTGTCCAAAGCCACTCTATGTACAAAGCCACTGTCCAAAGCCACTCTCCAAAGCCACTGTCCAAAGCCACTCTATGTCCAAAGCCACTGTCCAGAGCCACTCTCCAAAGCCACTGTCCAAAGCCACTCTATGTCCAAAGCCACTGTCCAGAGCCACTCTCCAAAGCCACTGTCCAAAGCCACTCTATGTCCAAAGCCACTGTCCAAAGCCACTCTCCAAAGCCACTGTCCAAAGCCACTCTATGTCCAAAGCCACTGTCCAAAGCCACTCTCCAAAGCCACTGTCCAAAGCAGCTCTATGTCCAAAGCCACTGTCCAAAGCCACTCACCAAAGCCACTGTCCAAAGCCACTCTATGTCCAAAGCCACTGTCCAAAGCCACTCTACAAAGCCACTGTCGAAAGTCACTCTATGTCCAAAGCCACTCTCCAAAGCCACTCTCCAAAGCCACTCTCCAAAGCCACTCTATGTCCAAAGGCACTGTCCAAAGCCACTGTCCAAAGCCACTCTCCTAAGCCACTCTATGTCCAAAGCTACTGTCCAAAGCCACTGTCCAAAGCAACTCTCCAAAGCCACTCTATGTCCAAAGCCAATGTCGAAAGCCACTGTCCAAAGTCACTCTCCAAAGCCACTCTATGTCCAAAGCCACTGTCCAAAGCCACTGTCAAAAGCCACTTTATGTCCAAAGCCACTGTCCATAGCCACTGTCCAAAGCCACTGTCCAAAGCCACTCTATGTCCAAAGCCACTGTCCAAAGCAATTCTATGTCCAAAGCCACTGTCCAAAGCCACTGTCCAAAGCCACTGTCCAAAGCCACTCTATGTCCTAAGCCACTGTCCAAAGCCACTGTCCAAAGCAACTGTCCAAAGCCACTCTATGTCCAAAGCCACTGTCCAAAGCCACTGTCCAAAACCACGGTCCAAAGCCACTCTATGTCCAAAGCTACTGTCTAAAGCCACTCTCCAAAGCCACTGTCCTAAACCACTCTATGCCAAAGCCACTGTCCAAAGCCACTCTCCAAAGCCACTGTCCAAAGCCACTGTATGTCCAAAGCCAGTGTATGTCCAAAGCCACTGTCCAAAGCCACTGTATGTCCAAAGCCACTGTATGTCCAAAGCCACTGTCTACAGCCACTGTATGTCCAAAGCCACTGTATGTCCAAAGCCAGTGTATGTCCAAAGCCACTGTCCAAAGCCACTGTATGTCCAAAGCCACTGTATGTCCAAAGCCACTGTCCACAGCCACTGTATGTCCAAAGCCACTGTATGTCCAAAGCCACTATCCAAAGCCACTGTATGTCCAAAGCCACTGTATGTCCAAAGCCAGTGGCTTTGGACAGTGGCTTTGGACAGTGGCTTTGGACATAGAGTGGCTTTGGACAGTGGCTTTGGAGAGTGGCTTTGGACAGTGGCTTTGGATATAGAGTGGCTTTGGACAGTGGCTTTGGACAGTGGCTTTGGACATTGGCTTTGGACAGTGGCTTTGGACATAGAGAGGCTTTGGACAGTGGCTTTGGACAGTGGCTTTGGACAGTGGCTTTGGACATAGAGTGGCTTTGGACAGTGGCTTTGGACAGTGGCTTTGGACAGTGGCTTTGGACATAGAGTGGATTTGGACAGTGGCTTTGGACATTGGCTTTGAACAGTGGCTTTGGACATAGAGTGGCTTTGGATAGTGGCTTTGGAAAGTGGCTTTGGACAGTGGCTTTGGACATAGAGTGGCTTTGGATAGTGGCTTTGGACATACAGTGGCTTTGGACAGTGGCTTTGGACATACAGTGGCTTTGGACATACAGTGGCTTTGGACATACAGTGGCTTTGGACATGCAGTGGCTTTGGACAGTGGCTTTAGACTTACAGTGGCTTTGGATATACAGTGGCTTTGGACATACAGTGGCTTTGGACAGTGGCTTTGGACATACAGTGGCTTTGGACATACAGTGGCTTTGGACAGTGGCTTTGGACATAGAGTTGCTTTGGACATACATTGGCTTTGGACGGTGGCTTTGGACATACAGTGGCTTTGGACATACGGTGGCTTTGGACAGTGGCTTTGGACATACAGTGGCTTTGGACATACGGTGGCTTTGGACAGTGGCTTTGGACATACCGTGGCTTTGGACATACAGTGGCTTTGGAATGTAGCTTAAGACATACAGTGGCTTTGGACATACAGTGGCTTTGGACAGTGGCTTTGGACATACAGTGGCTTTGGACAGTGGCTTTGGAGAGTGGCCTTGGACAGTGGCTTTGGACATAGAGTGGCTTTGGAGACTGGCTTTGGAGAGTGGCTTTGGACAGTGGCTTTGGACAAAGAGTGGCTTTGGAGAGTGACTTCGGACAGTGGCTATGGAAAGTGGCTTTGGATATAGAGTGGCTTTGGAGAGTGGCTTTGGAGAGTGGCTTTGGACAGTGGCTTTGGACATAGAGTGGCTTTGGAGAGTGGCTTTGGAGAGTGGCTTTGGACAGTGGCTTTGGACATAGAGTGGCTTTGGACAGTGACTTTGGACAGTGGCTTTGGACAGTGGCTTTGGACATAGAGTGGCTTTGGACAGTGGCTTTGGACAGTGGCTTTGGACAGTGGCTTTGGACAGTGCCTTTGGACATAGAGTGGCTTTGGACAGTGGCTTTGGACAGTGGCTTTGGACAGTGGCTTTGGACATAGAGTGACTTTGGACAGCGGCTGTGGACAGTGGCATTGGACAGTGGCTTTGGACATAGAGTGGATTTGGACAGTGGCTTTGGACATTGGCTTTGGACATAGAGTGGCTTTGGACAGTGGCTTTGGACAGTGACTTTGGACAGTGGCTTTGGACATAGAGTGGCTTTGGACAGTGTAGAAAAGTTCAATAATGTTGAAAATGAAACTAATTGCCCATTTTGACAGGAATGAGTGATTTCCGAATTTTTCAGCAAAATAGAGCTTTCTGACTAAAATCCCTGTTTCTGTCATTTAAAGAGTAGAAATAGCTCCATAATGTTGTAAAGGAAACTAATGCACCTATTTTGTTAAGAATGAGCGTTTTTTAACCGTTTTTCCTCTATTCGAGCAAATTAGAGTTTTTTTCAGTTAAAAAGGTTAGAAAAAGTCATTTAATGAGTAGAAACAGTTCCATAATGTTGAAAAGGAACTAATGTGACCATTTTGACAAGAATGAGCTTAAATACGCTCAAAACTTTCCAATTGGAGCAAACTATAGCTTCGTTTGGTTACAAAGGGGAGAAACAGTTCCATAATATTGAATAAGAAGCCATTTTGACATGAATGAGCGATTTCAGAGTTTTTTCTCAAAACGCTCAAAAACGTCCCGATAGGAGCAAATTAGGGTTAAAAAGTGAAGAATTCAGACCAAAATCCGTTTTCTATTATTTAAAGAGTAGAAACAGCTCCACAATGTTGAAAAGTAAACTAATGTGCCCACTTTGACAAGAATGAGCGATTTCAGACTGCTTATCCTAAAAACATTCAAAAACTATGCAACCTGGTAGAAATGACAGAAAAAGGGATTTTAGTCAGAAATCTCCCCTTTTAAACGAAAGCTCTATTTTGCTAAAAAATTCGGAAATCACTCATTCCTGTCAAAATGGGCAATTAGTTTCATTTTCAACATTATTGAACTTTTCTACACTTAAAGAGAAATCTCCCCTTTTTAACCAAAAAAGCTCCATTTTGCTCTATTGGGAAATATTTGTCGAAATCGCTCATTCTTGTTAAAATGGTCACATTAGTTTCCGGTTCAATATTATGGAACTGTTTCTATTCTTTAATATATATATATATAAACAGAATAACAAACAAACATTAACAAACAACAACAAACAAACATTAAAACAAAAAATCTTAATACACTACTTATAAAAAATAAAAAATAATCGTCATTACAACTAAAGCTGGTGCCCAGCACAGCTGCAGTGTTACCTCGCTGCACGGCTACTGCAATCCGCTGGGAAAGGAAAAAGGAGGAGCGGGGATCATCCGTTTCCTGTTTGAGACGGTTGCCTTAAATGACAGAAAAAGGCTTTTGGTGTGATATCTACCCTTTTTAGCTCCAATTGAGACTTATTTGAGCGTTTTGAGGGAAAACAGTCTGAAATCTCTCATTCTTGGCAAAATGGGCACTTTAGCTTCCTTTTCAACATTATGGAAATGTTTCTACTCCTTAAATAACTTTTGCTAAGAAATCTCCCCTTTTTTTAATCTATTTTGGTCAAATTGATATGTTTTTGAGCATTTTGTGGAAAAACCGCTGAAAACATGCCCATTAGTTTCCTTTGCAACATTATGGCTACTTTTTAAATGACAGAAAACGGCTTTTGGTCAGAAATTTCCCTATTAACCGTAAGAAGCTCTATTTTGCTCCAATTCGGACGTTTTTAGCATTTTGAAGAGAAACTATCTGAAATCCCTCATTTTGTCAAAATGGGCACATTAGTTTCCGTATCAACATTATCGAACTTGTCTATACTTTAAATTACAGAAAACCACTTTTGGTGACCCAAAGACCCACTATTTTGCTCCAATTGGGAGATTTTTGAGCGTTTTGAGGTCATTCTTGTCTTGAAGAAATCTCCCCTTTTTAACAGCATTTTGTGAAAAAATGTCTGAAATCGCTCATTCCTATCAAAATGGACATATTAGTTTACTTTTCAACATTATGGAACTGTTTCTACTCTTTAAATGCCAAAAATGGCTTTTGGTCAGAAATCTCCCTTTTTTTTAACCGATCTTTTGAGAAGTTTTTGATCATTAAGCTCGAGTGGATTTTTTTGGGGCGTTTTGAGAAAAAACGGTGTGACCGCTAATTTTTTGGAAGATTAGTTTTCTTTTCAACATGGAACTGTTTGTACTCTTTAAATGACAGAAAACTGCTATTGATGAGAAATCTACCCTTTTTAACTATTTTGCTCCAAATGAGACATTTTTGAGAATTTTGAGGAAAAACCCTATGAAATCGCTCATTCTTAACAAAACATGTTGCATTACAACATTATGAAGCCATTTCTACACTTTAAATGAGAAATCTCCCTTTTTTATTGGATCGTTTTTGAGCTTTTTATGAAAAACAGAATGAAATCGCTCATTCTTATCAAAATAGCACATTAGCTTCTTTTTGAACATTATTTCTCCACTTTATGAATATTTTGTTACAATTGGGACGTTTTTGAGCGTTTTGAGGAAAAAGTGTGAAATTGCTCATTCTCATCAAAATGGGCACATTAGTTTTCTTTTAAACATGAAACTGTTTCTTTACTTTATTTAAACGACAGAAAAAGGCTTTTGGTGGGAAATTTACCCTTTTTAACCAAAGAAGCTAAAATCGCTCAGTCATTCTTGTTAAAATTGACAAATTAGTTTACTTTTCAACATTATGGAACTGTTTCTACTCTTTAAATAACAGAAAACGGCTTTTGGTCAGAATTCTCTCCTATTTAACCCTATTTTGCTCCAATCCGGGACGTTTTTGAGCGTTTTGAGGAAAAACTCTGAAATCGTTCAATCTGGTAATAATGGGCACATTTGCTTCCTTTTCAATATTAGAGAACTCTTTCTCCCCTTTGTAACCGAAAGAAGCTATATTTTGCTCTTAATTAGTAGAGTATATGACTGGCTGAAGAAGATCCCAGCGAGACTCTATGAATGAGACCCAGAGTATATGACTGGCGGAAGATCTGGCTGAAGAAGGTCTCATAGTATATGACTGGCTGAATTAGATCACAATGTGACTGGGACTCGGAGTATATGAGACTGGCTGAACGTCTCATAGTATAAGACCGGCAAAAGATCCCAGTGAGAGCCACTATACATAGCCACTAAACAAAGCCACTACACTAAATAAAGCCACTGAACAAAGCCACTAAGTCACTAAACAAGGCCACCAAACAAAGCCATTAACAAAGACACTAAACAAAGCCACTAAACAAAGCCACTGAACAAAGAAACTGAACAAAGCAAATAAACAAAGCCATTAACAAGGCCACTAAACAAAGCCACTAAGCCACTAAACAAGGCCACCTAACAAAGCCATTAACAAGAACACTAAACAAAGCCACTAAACAAGGCCACTAAACAAGGCCACTAAACAAGGCCACCAAACAAAGCCATTAACAAAGACACTAAACAAAGCCACTAAACAAAGCCACTGAACAAAGAAACTGAACAAAGCAAATAAACAAAGCCATTAACAAGGTCACTAAACAAAGCCACTAAGCCACTAAACAAGGCCACCTAACAAAGCCATTAACAAGAACACTAAACAAAGCCACTAAACAAGGCCACTAAACAAGGCCACTAAACGAGGCCACCAAACAAAGCCATTAACTAGGCCACTAAACAAAGACACTAAACAAGGCCACTAATCAAGGCCACTTAACAAGGCCACTAACCAAGGCAACTAAACAAAGCCACTAAACTTGGCCACTAAACAAAGCCACTAAACATGGCCACCAAACATGGCCACTAAACAAAGCCACCAAACAAACCAATAAAAATGGCCAACAAACAAAGCCACTAAACATGGCCACCTAACAAATCCAAGAAACAAAAGCCACAAATCAAAAGCCACGAAACAAATTCCACCAAACAATAGCCACTAAACAAAAGCCACCACACAAAAGCCACCAAACAAAAGCCACAAAACAAAACCCACCAAACTAAAGCCACCAAACAAAAGCCACCAAAGAAAAACCACCAAAGTAAAGCCACCAAACAAAAGCCACCAAACAAAAGCCACGAAACAAAAGCCACGAAAGAAAAACAAAATAAAAGCCACCAAACAAAAGCCACGAAATAAAAGCCACGAAACAAAAGCCATAAACAAAAGTAACGAAACAAAAGCCACGAAACAAAAGCCATGAAACAAAAGCCACGAAAAAAGCCACCAAACAAAAACCACCAAACAAAAGCCACCAAACAAAAACACCAAACAAAAGCCACCAAACAAAAGCCACCAAACAAAAGCCACCAAACAAAAGCCAACAAACAAAAGCCACCAAACAAAAACACCAAACAAAAGCCACCAAACAAAAGCCACCAAACAAAAGCCACCAAACAAAAGCCACCATATAAAAGCCACCAAACAAAAGCCACCAAACAAAAGCCACCAAACAAAAGCCAGCAAACAAAAGCCACCAAACAAAAGCCACCAAACAAAAGCCACCAAACAAAAGCCACGAAACAAAAACCACCAAACAAAAGACACGAAACAAAAGCCACAAAGAAAAGCCACGAAACAAAATCGACAAAACAAAAGCCACGAAATAAAATCCACGAAACAAAAGCCACGAAACAAAAGTCACCAAACAAAAACCACCAAACAAAAGCCACGAAACAAAAGCCACGAAAGAAAAGCCACGAAACAAAAGCCACTGTCCAAAGCCACTCTATATCCAAAGCCACTCTATGTCCAAAGCCACTGTCCAAAGCCACTGTCCAAAGCCACTGTCCAAAGCCACTCTATGTACAAAGCCACTGTCCAAAGCCACTCTCCAAAGCCACTGTCCAAAGCCACTCTATGTCCAAAGCCACTGTCCAGAGCCACTCTCCAAAGCCACTGTCCAAAGCCACTCTATGTCCAAAGCCACTGTCCAAAGCCACTCTCCAAAGCCACTGTCCAAAGCCACTCTATGTCCAAAGCGACTGTCCAAAGCCACTCTCCAAAGCCACTGTCCAAAGCCACTCTATGTCCAAAGCCACTGTCCAAAGCCACTCTCCAAAGCCACTGTCCAAAGCAGCTCTATGTCCAAAGCCACTGTCCAAAGCCACTCACCAAAGCCACTGTCCAAAGCCACTCTATGTCCAAAGCCACTGTCCAAAGCCACTCTACAAAGCCACTGTCGAAAGTCACTCTATGTCTAAAGCCACTCTCCAAAGCCACTCTCCAAAGCCACTCTCCAAAGCCACTCTATGTCCAAAGGCACTGTCCAAAGCCACTGTCCAAAGCCACTCTCCTAAGCCACTCTATGTCCAAAGCCACTGTCCAAAGCCACTGTCCAAAGCAACTCTCCAAAGCCACTCTATGTCCAAAGCCAATGTCGAAAGCCACTGTCCATAGTCACTCTCCAAAGCCACTCTATGTCCAAAGCCACTCTCCAAAGCCAATGTCAAAAGCCACTTTATGTCCAAAGCCACTGTCCATAGCCACTGTCCAAAGCCACTGTCCAAAGCCACTCTATGTCCAAAGCCACTGTCCAAAGCAATTCTATGTCCAAAGCCACTGTCCAAAGCCACTGTCCAAAGCCACTCTATGTCCAAAGCCACTGTCCAAAGCCACTGTCCAAAGCAACTGTCCAAAGCCACTCTATGTCCAAAGCCACTGTCCAAAGCCACTGTCCAAAGCCACGGTCCAAAGCCACTCTATGTCCAAAGCTACTGTCTAAAGCCACTCTCCAAAGCCACTGTCCTAAACCACTCTATGTCCAAAGCCACTGTCCAAAGCCACTCTCCAAAGCCACTGTCCAAAGCCACTGTATGTCCAAAGCCAGTGTATGTCCAAAGCCACTGTCCAAAGCCACTGTATGTCCAAAGCCACTGTATGTCCAAAGCCACTGTCCACAGCCACTGTATGTCCAAAGCCACTGTATGTCCAAAGCCACTATCCAAAGCCACTGTATGTCCAAAGCCACTGTATGTCCAAAGCCAGTGGCTTTGGACAGTGGCTTTGGACAGTGGCTTTGGACATAGAGTGGCTTTGGACAGTCGCTTTGTAGAGTGGCTTTGGACAGTGGCTTTGGACATAGAGTGGCTTTGGACAGTGGCTTTGGAGAGTGGCTTTGGACAGTGGCTTTGGACATAGAGTTGCTTTGGACAGTGGCTTTGGAGAGTGGCTTCGGACAGTGGCTTTGGACATAGAGTGGCTTTGGACAGTGGCTTTGGAGAGTGGCTTTGGACAGTGGCTTTGGACATAGAGTGGCTTTGGACAGTGGCTTTGGAGAGTGGCTTTGGACAGTGGCTTTGGACATAGAGTGGCTTTGGACAGTGGCTTTGGAGAGTGGCTTTGGAGAGTGGCTTTGGATAGTGGCTTTGGACATAGAGTGGCTTTGGAGAGTGGCTTTGGAGAGTGGCTTTGGACAGTGGCTTTGGACATAGAGTGGCTTTGGACAGTGGCTTTAGGAGAGTGGCTTTGGACAGTGGCTTTGGACATAGAGTGGCTTTGGAGAGTGGCTTTGGACAGTGGCTTTAGACAGTGGCTTTGGACATAGAGTGGCTTTGGAGAGTGGCTTTGGAGAGTGGCTTTGGACAGTGGCTTTGGAAATAGAGTGACTTTCGACAGTGGCTTTGTAGAGTGGCTTTGGACAGTGGCTTTGGACACAGAGTGGCTTTAGACAGTGGCTTTGGAGAGTGGCTTTGGACAGTGGCTTTGGACATAGAGTTGCTTTGGACAGTGGCTTTGGAGAGTGGCTTCGGACAGTGGCTTTGGACATAGAGTGGCTTTGGACAGTGGCTTTGGAGAGTGGCTTTGGACAGTGGCTTTGGACATAGAGTGGCTTTGGACAGTGGCTTTGGAGAGTGGCTTTGGACAGTGGCTTTGGACATAGAGTGGCTTTGGACAGTGGCTTTGGAGAGTGGCTTTGGAGAGTGGCTTTGGATAGTGGCTTTGGACATAGAGTGGCTTTGGAGAGTGGCTTTGGAGAGTGGCTTTGGACAGTGGCTTTGGACATAGTGTGGCTTTGGACAGTGGCTTTGGAGAGTGGCTTTGGACAGTGGCTTTGGACATAGAGTGGCTTTGGACAGTGGCTTTGGAGAGTGGCTTTGGAGAGTGGCTTTGGATAGTGGCTTTGGACATAGAGTGGCTTTGGAGAGTGGCTTTGGAGAGTGGCTTTGGACAGTGGCTTTGGACATAGTGTGGCTTTGGAAAGTGGCTTTGGAGAGTGGCTTTGGATAGTGGCTTTGGACATAGAGTGGCTTTGGAGAGTGGCTTTGGACATTGGCTTTGGACAGTGGCTTTGGACATACAGTGGCTTTGGAGAGTGGGTGGCTTTGGACAGTGGCTTTGGACATAGTGGCTTTGGAGAGTGGCTTTGGACATACCGTGGCTTTGGACATACAGTGACTTTGGACAGTGGCTTTGGACATACAGTGGCATTGGACATACAGTGGCTTTGGACAGTGGCTTTGGAGAGTGGCTTTGGACAGTGGCTTTGGACATAGAGTGGCTTTGGACAGTGGCTTTGGAGAGTGGCTTTGGACAGTGGCGTTGGACATATAGTGGTTTAGGACAGTGGCTTTGGATAGTGGCTTTGGACAGTGGCTTTGGACATAGAGTGGCTTTGGACATAGAGTGGCTTTGGACAGTGGCTTTGGACAGTGGCTTTGGACATAGAGTGGCTTTGGACAGTGGCTTTGGACAGTGGCTTTGGACAGTGGCTTTGGACATAGAGTGGCTTTGGAGAGTGGCTTTGGACAGTGGCTTTGGACAGTGGCTTTGGACATAGTATTGCTTTGGACAGTGGCTTTGGACAGTGGGTTTGTACAGTGGATTTGGACATAGAGTGGCTTTGGACAGCTGGCTTTGGACAATTGCTTTGTACAGTGGCTTTGGACATACAGTGGCTTTGGACAGTGGCTTTGGACATACAGTGGCTTTGGTCATACAGTGGCTTTGGACAGTGGCTTTGGACATACAGTGGCTTTGGACATACAGTGGCTTTGGACATACAGTGGCTTTGGACAGTGGCTTTGGACATACAGTGGCTTTGGACATACAGTGGCTTTGGACAGTGGCTTTGGACATACAGTAGCTTTGGACATACAGTAGCTTTGGACAGTGGCTTTGGACATACAATGGCTTTAGACAGTGGCTTTGGACATACAGTTGCTTTGGACATACAGTGGCTTTGGACAGTGGCTTTGGACATAGAGTGGCTTTGGACAGTGGCTTTGGAAAGTGGCTTTGGACAGTGGCTTTGGACAGTGGCTTTGGACATAGAAAGGCTTTGGACAGTGGCTTTGGACAGTGGCTTTGGACAGTGGCTTTGGACATAGACTGGCTTTGGACAGTGGCTTTGGAAAGTGGCTTTGTACAGTGGCTTTGGACATAGAGTGGCTTTGTACAGTGGCTTTGTACAGTGGCTTTGGAGAGTGGCTTTGGAGAGTGGCTTTGAACAGAGGCTTTGGACATAGAGTGGCTTTGGAGAGTGGCTTTGGACAGTGGCTTTTGACAGTGGCTTTGGACATAGAGTGGCTTTGGAGAGTGGCTTTGGAGAGTGGCTTTGGATAGTGGCTTTGGACATAGAGTGGCTTTGGAGAGTGGCTTTGGAGAGTGGCTTTGGACAGTGGCTTTGGACATAGTGTGGCTTTGGAAAGTGGCTTTGGAGAGTGGCTTTGGACAGTGGCTTTGGACATAGAGTGGCTTTGGAGAGTGGCTTTGGACATTGGCTTTGGACAGTGGATTTGGACATACAGTGGCTTTGGAGAGTGGCTTTGGAGAGTGGCTTTGGACAGTGGCTTGGGACAGTGGCTTTGGACATAGAGTGGCATTGGAGAGTGACTTTGGAGAATGGCTTTGGACAGTGGCTTTGGACATAGAGTGGCTTTGGACAGTGGCTTTGGAGAGTGGCTTTGGAGAGTGGCTTTGGATAGTGGCTTTGGACATAGAGTGGCTTTGGAGAGTGGCTTTGGACATTGGCTTTGGACAGTGGCTTTGGACATACAGTGGCTTTGGAGAGTGGGTGGCTTTGGACAGTGGCTTTGGACAGTGGCTTTGGACATAGAGTGGCTTTGGAGAGTGGCTTTGGACATACAGTGGCTTTGGACATACAGTGGCTTTGGACAGTGGCTTTGGACATACAGTGGCTTTGGACATACAGTGGCTTTGGATAGTGGCTTTGGACAGTGGCTTTGGACATAGTGTGGCTTTGGAGAGTGGCTTTGGAGAGTGGCTTTGATCAGAGGCTTTGGACATAGAGTGGCTTTGGAGAGTGGCTTTGGACAGTGGCTTTTGACAGTGGCTTTGGACATAGAGTGGCTTTGGAGAGTGGCTTTGGAGAGTGGCTTTGGATAGTGGCTTTGGACATAGAGTGGCTTTGGAGAGTGGCTTTGGACATTGGCTTTGGACAGTGGCTTTGGACATACAGTGGCTTTGAAGAGTGGCTTTGGAGAGTGGCTTTGGACAGTGGCTTTGGACAGTGGCTTTGGACATAGAGTGGCTTTGGAGAGTGACTTTGGAGAGTGGCTTTGGACAGTGGCTTTGGACATAGAGTGGCTTTGGACAGTGGCTTTGGAGAGTGGCTTTGGACAGTGGCTTTGGACATAGAGTGGCTTTGGAGAGTGGCTTTGGAGAGTGGCTTTAGACAGTGGCTTTGGACATAGAGTGGTTTTGGAGAGTGGCTTCGGACAGTGGCTTTGGACAGTGGCTTTGGACATACAGTGGCTTTGGACATACACTGGCTTTGGATAGTGGCTTTGGACATACAGTGGCTTTGGACATACAGTGGCTTTGGACAGTGGCTTTGGACATACAGTGGCTTTGGACATACAGTGGCTTTGGACAGTGGCTTTGGACATACAGTGGCTTTGGACATACAGTGGCTTTGGACAGTGGCTTTGGAGAGTGGCTTTGGACAGTGGCTTTGGACATAGAGTGGCTTTGGAGAATGGCTTTGGACAGTGGCTTTGGACAGAGGCTTTGGACATAGAGTGGCTTTGGACAGTGGCATTGGAGAGTGGCTTTGGACAGTGGCTTTGGACATAGAGTGGCTTTGGAGAGTGGCTTTGGACAGTGGCTTTGGATAGTGGCTTTGGACATAGAGTGGCTTTGGACAGTGGCTTTGGAGAGTGTCTTTGGACAGTGGCTTTGGACATAGAGTGGCTTTGGAGAGTGGCTTTGGACAGTGGCTTTGGACAGTGGCTTTGGACATAGAGTGGCTTTGTAGAGTGGCTTTGGATAGTGGCTTCGGACAGTGGCTTTGGACATAGAGTGGCTTTGGACAGTGGCTTTGGAGAGTGGCTTTGGACAGTGGCTTTGGACATAGAGTGGCTTTGGACAGTGGCTTTGGAGAGTGGCTTTGGACAGTGGCTTTGGACATAGAGTGGCTTTGGACAGTGGCTTTGGAGAGTGGCTTTGGAGAGTGGCTTTGGATAGTGGCTTTGGATATAGAGTGGCTTTGGAGAGTGGCTTTGGAGAGTGGCTTTGGACAGTGGCTTTGGACATAGTGTGGCTTTGGAAAGTGGCTTTGGAGAGTGGCTTTGGATAGTGGCTTTGGACATAGAGTGGCTTTGGAGAGTGGCTTTGGACATTGGCTTTGGACAGTGGCTTTGGACATACAGTGGCTTTGGAGAGTGGGTGGCTTTGGACAGTGGCTTTGGACAGTGGCTTTGGACATAGAGTAGCTTTGGAGAGTGGCTTTGGACATACAGTGGCTTTGGACATAGAGTGGTTGGGAGAGTGGCTTTGGAGAGTGGCTTTGGACAGTGGCTTTGGACATAGAGTGGCTTTGGAGAATGGCTTTGGACAGTGGCTTTGGACAGTGGCTTTGGACATAGAGTGGCTTTGGAGAGTGGCTTTGGACAGTGGCATTGTACAGTGGCTTTGGATATTGAGTGGCTTTGGAGAGTGGCTTTGGAGAGTGGCTTTGGACAGTGGCTTTGGACAGTGGCTTTGGACATAGTGTGGCTTTGGAAAGTGGCTTTGGAGAGTGGCTTTGGATAGTGGCTTTGGACATAGAGTGGCTTTGGAGAGTGGCTTTGGACATTGGCTTTGGACAGTGGCTTTGGACATACAGTGGCTTTGTAGAGTGGGTGGCTTTGGACAGTGGCTTTGGACATAGTGGCTTTGGAGAGTGGCTTTGGACATACCGTGGCTTTGGACATACAGTGACTTTGGACAGTGGCTTTGGACATACAGTGGCATTGGACATACAGTGGCTTTGGACAGTGGCTTTGGAGAGTGGCTTTGGACAGTGGCTTTGGACATAGAGTGGCTTTGGACAGTGGCTTTGGAGAGTGGCTTTGGACAGTGGCGTTGGACATATAGTGGTTTAGGACAATGGCTTTGGATAGTGGCTTTGGACAGTGGCTTTGGACATAGAGTGGCTTTGGACATAGAGTGGCTTTGGACAGTGGCTTTGGACAGTGGCTTTGGACATAGAGTGGCTTTGGACAGTGGCTTTGGACAGTGGCTTTGGACAGTGGCTTTGGACATAGAGTGGCTTTGGAGAGTGGCTTTGGACAGTGGCTTTGGACAGTGGCTTTGGACATAGTATTGCTTTGGACAGTGGCTTTGGACAGTGGGTTTGTACAGTGGATTTGGACATAGAGTGGCTTTGGAGAGCTGGCTTTGGACAATTGCTTTGTACAGTGGCTTTGGACATACAGTGGCTTTGGACAGTGGCTTTGGACATACAGTGGCTTTGGACATACAGTGGCTTTGGACAGTGGCTTTGGACATACAGTGGCTTTGGACATACAGTGGCTTTGGACATACAGTGGCTTTGGACAGTGGCTTTGGACATACAGTGGCTTTGGACATACAGTGGCTTTGGACAGTGGCTTTGGACATACAGTAGCTTTGGACATACAGTAGCTTTGGACAGTGGCTTTGGACATACAATGGCTTTAGACAGTGGCTTTGGACATACAGTTGCTTTGGACATACAGTGGCTTTGGACAGTGGCTTTGGACATAGAGTGGCTTTGGACAGTGGCTTTGGAAAGTGGCTTTGGACAGTGGCTTTAGACAGTGGCTTTGGACATAGAAAGGCTTTGGACAGTGGCTTTGGACAGTGGCTTTGGACAGTGGCTTTGGACATAGACTGGCTTTGGACAGTGGCTTTGGAAAGTGGCTTTGTACAGTGGCTTTGGACATAGAGTGGCTTTGTACAGTGGCTTTGGACAGTGGCTTTGGAGAGTGGCTTTGGAGAGTGGCTTTGAACAGAGGCTTTGGACATAGAGTGGCTTTGGAGAGTGGCTTTGGACAGTGGCTTTTGACAGTGGCTTTGGACATAGAGTGGCTTTGGAGAGTGGCTTTGGAGAGTGGCTTTGGATAGTGGCTTTGGACATAGAGTGGCTTTGGAGAGTGGCTTTGGAGAGTGGCTTTGGACAGTGGCTTTGGACATAGTGTGGCTTTGGAAAGTGGCTTTGGAGAGTGGCTTTGGACAGTGGCTTTGGACATAGAGTGGCTTTGGAGAGTGGCTTTGGACATTGGCTTTGGACAGTGGCTTTGGACATACAGTGGCTTTGGAGAGTGGTTTGGAGAGTGGCTTTGGACAGTGGCTTGGGACAGTGGCTTTGGACATAGAGTGGCATTGGAGAGTGACTTTGGAGAATGGCTTTGGACAGTGGCTTTGGACATAGAGTGGCTTTGGACAGTGGCTTTGGAGAGTGGCTTTGGAGAGTGGCTTTGGATAGTGGCTTTGGACATAGAGTGGCTTTGGAGAGTGGCTTTGGACATTGGCTTTGGACAGTGGCTTTGGACATACAGTGGCTTTGGAGAGTGGGTGGCTTTGGACAGTGGCTTTGGACAGTGGCTTTGGACATAGAGTGGCTTTGGAGAGTGGCTTTGGACATACAGTGGCTTTGGACATACAGTGGCTTTGGACAGTGGCTTTGGACATACAGTGGCTTTGGACATACAGTGGCTTTGGATAGTGGCTTTGGACAGTGGCTTTGGACATAGTGTGGCTTTGGAGAGTGGCTTTGGAGAGTGGCTTTGATCAGAGGCTTTGGACATAGAGTGGCTTTGGAGAGTGGCTTTGGACAGTGGCTTTTGACAGTGGCTTTGGACATAGAGTGGCTTTGGAGAGTGGCTTTGGAGAGTGGCTTTGGATAGTGGCTTTGGACATAGAGTGGCTTTGGAGAGTGGCTTTGGACATTGGCTTTGGACAGTGGCTTTGGACATACAGTGGCTTTGAAGAGTGGCTTTGGAGAGTGGCTTTGGACAGTGGCTTTGGACAGTGGCTTTGGACATAGAGTGGCTTTGGAGAGTGACTTTGGAGAGTGGCTTTGGACAGTGGCTTTGGACATAGAGTGGCTTTGGACAGTGGCTTTGGAGAGTGGCTTTGGACAGTGGCTTTGGACATAGAGTGGCTTTGGAGAGTGGCTTTGGAGAGTGGCTTTAGACAGTGGCTTTGGACATAGAGTGGTTTTGGAGAGTGGCTTCGGACAGTGGCTTTGGACAGTGGCTTTGGACATACAGTGGCTTTGGACATACACTGGCTTTGGATAGTGGCTTTGGACATACAGTGGCTTTGGACATACAGTGGCTTTGGACAGTGGCTTTGGACATACAGTGGCTTTGGACATACAGTGGCTTTGGACAGTGGCTTTGGACATACAGTGGCTTTGGACATACAGTGGCTTTGGACAGTGGCTTTGGAGAGTGGCTTTGGACAGTGGCTTTGGACATAGAGTGGCTTTGGAGAATGGCTTTGGACAGTGGCTTTGGACAGAGGCTTTGGACATAGAGTGGCTTTGGACAGTGGCTTTGGAGAGTGGCTTTGGACAGTGGCTTTGGACATAGAGTGGCTTTGGAGAGTGGCTTTGGACAGTGGCTTTGGATAGTGGCTTTGGACATAGAGTGGCTTTGGACAGTGGCTTTGGAGAGTGTCTTTGGACAGTGGCTTTGGACATAGAGTGGCTTTGGAGAGTGGCTTTGGACAGTGGCTTTGGACAGTGGCTTTGGACATAGAGTGGCTTTGTAGAGTGGCTTTGGATAGTGGCTTCGGACAGTGGCTTTGGACATAGAGTGGCTTTGGACAGTGGCTTTGGAGAGTGGCTTTGGACAGTGGCTTTGGACATAGAGTGGCTTTGGACAGTGGCTTTGGAGAGTGGCTTTGGACAGTGGCTTTGGACATAGAGTGGCTTTGGACAGTGGCTTTGGAGAGTGGCTTTGGAGAGTGGCTTTGGATAGTGGCTTTGGACATAGAGTGGCTTTGGAGAGTGGCTTTGGAGAGTGGCTTTGGACAGTGGCTTTGGACATAGTGTGGCTTTGGAAAGTGGCTTTGGAGAGTGGCTTTGGATAGTGGCTTTGGACATAGAGTGGCTTTGGAGAGTGGCTTTGGACATTGGCTTTGGACAGTGGCTTTGGACATACAGTGGCTTTGGAGAGTGGGTGGCTTTGGACAGTGGCTTTGGACAGTGGCTTTGGACATAGAGTAGCTTTGGAGAGTGGCTTTGGACATACAGTGGCTTTGGACATAGAGTGGTTGGGAGAGTGGCTTTGGAGAGTGGCTTTGGACAGTGGCTTTGGACATAGAGTGGCTTTGGAGAATGGCTTTGGACAGTGGCTTTAGACAGTGGCTTTGGACATAGAGTGGCTTTGGAGAGTGGCTTTGGACAGTGGCATTGTACAGTGGCTTTGGATATTGAGTGGCTTTGGAGAGTGGCTTTGGAGAGTGGCTTTGGACAGTGGCTTTGGACATAGAGTGGCTTTGGAGAGTGGCTTTGGACAGTGTGTTTGGACAGTGGCTTTGGACATAGAGTGGCTTTGGAGAGTGGCTTTAGAGAGTGGCTTTGGACAGTAGCTTTAGACATAGAGTGGCTTTGGAGAGTGGCTTTGGACAGTGGCTTTGGACAGTGGCTTTGGACATAGAGTGGCTTTGGACAGTGGCTTTGGAGAGTGGCTTTGCACAGTGGCTTTGGACATAGAGTGGCTTTGGACAGTGGCTTTGGACATTGAGTGGCTTTGGACAGTGGCTTTGGAGAGTGGCTTGGGACAGTGGCTTTGACATAGAGTGGCTTTGGACAGTGGCTTTGGACAGTGGCTTTGGACAGTGGCTTTGGACATAGAGTGGCTTTGGACAGTGGCTTTGGACAGTGGCTTTGGACAGTGGCTTTGGACATAGAGTTGCTTTGGACAGTGGCTTTGGACAGTGGCTTTATACAGTGGCATTGGACATAGAGTGGCTTTGGACAGTGGCTTTCGACAGTGGCTTTGGACAGTGGCTTTGGACATACAGTGGCTTTAGACAGTGGCTTTCGACAGTAGCTTTGGACAGTGGCTTTTGACATAGAGTGGCTTTGGAGAGTGGCTTTGGAGAGTGTCTTTGGACAGTGGCTTTGGAGATAGAGTGGCTTTGTAGAGTGGCTTTGGACAGTGGCTTTGGACAGTGGCTTGGGACATAGAGTGGCTTTGGAGAGTGGCTTTGAAGAGTGTCTTTGGACAGTGGCTTTGGACAAAGAGTGGCTTTGGAGAGTGGCTTTGGAGAGTGGCTTTGGACAGTGGCTTTGGACATAGAGTGGCTTTGGAGAGTGGCTTTGGACAGTGGCTTTGGACATAGAGTGGCTTTGGAGAGTGGCTTTGGACAGTGGCTTTGGACAGTGGCTTTGGACATAGAGTGGCTTTGGACAGTGGCTTTGGACATAGTGTGACTTTCGAGAGTGGCTTTGTAGAGTGGCTTGGGACAGTGGCTTTGGACATAGAGTGGCTTTGGACAGTGGCTTTGGAGAGTGGCTTCGGACAGTGGCTTTGGACATAGAGTGGCTTTGGAGAGTGGCTTTGGACAGTGGCTTTGGACATAGAGTGGCTTTGGACAGTGGCTTTGGAGAGTGGCTTTGGACAGTGGTTTTGGACATAGAGTGGCTTTGGACAGTGGCTTTGGAGAGTGGCTTTGTACAGTGGCTTTGGACATAGAGTGGCTTTGGACAGTGCCTTTGGACAGTGGCTTTGGACAGTGGCTTTGGACATAGAGTGGCTTTGGACAGTTGCTTTGGACAGTGGCTTTGGACAGTGGCTTTGGACATAGAGTGGCTTTGGAGAGTGGCTTTGGACAGTGGCTTTGGACAGTGGCTTTGGACATAGAGTGGCTTTGGAGAATAGCTTTGGACAGTGGCTTTGGACAGTGGCTTTGGACATAGAGTGGCTTTGAAGAGTGGCTTTGGAGAGTCTTTGGACAGTGGTTTGGACATAGAGTGGCTTTGGATAGTGGCTTTGGACAGTGGCTTTGGACAGTGGCTTTGGACATAGAGTGCCTTTGGAGAGTGGCTTTGGAGAGTGGCTTTGGACAGTGGCTTTGGACATAGAGTGGCTTTGGACAGTGGCTTTAGGAGAGTGGCTTTGGACAGTGGCTTTGGACATAGAGTAGCTTTAGAGAGTGGCTTTGGACAGTGGCTTTGGACAGTGGCTTTGGACATAGAGTGGCTTTGGAAAGTGGCTTTGGAGAGTGGCTTTGGACAGTGGCTTTGGACATAGTGTGACTTTCGACAGTGGCTTTGTAGAGTGGCTTTGGACAGTGGCTTTGGACATAGAGTGGCTTTGGACATAGAGTGGCTTTGGACAGTGGCTTTGGACAGTGGCTTCGGACAGTGGCTTAGGACATAGAGTGGCTTTGGACAGTGGCTTTGGAGAGTGGCTTTGGACAGTGGCTTAGGGCATAGAGTGGCTTTGGACAGTGGCTTTGGAGAGTGGCTTTGGACAGTGGTTTTGGACATAGAGTGGCTTTGGACAGTGGCTTTGGAGAGTGGCTTAGGACAGTGGCTTTGGAGAGTGGCTTTGGACAGTGGCTTTGGACATAGAGTGGCTTTGGACAGTGCCTTTGGACAGTGGCTTTGGACAGTGGCTTTGGACATAGAGTGGCTTTGGACATTGGCTTTGGACAGTGGCTTTGGACAGTGGCTTTGGACATAGAGTGGCTTTGGACAGTGGCTTTGGACAGTGGCTTTGGACAGTGGCTTTGGACATAGAGTGGCTTTGGATATAGAGTGGCTTTGGACAGTGGCTTTTGTTTCGTGGCTTTTCTTTCGTGGCTTTTGTTTCGTGGCTTTTGTTTGGTGGTTTTTGTTTGGTGACTTTTGTTTCGTGGCTTTTGTTTCGTGGATTTTATTTCGTGGATTTTGTTTCGTGGCTTTTCTTTGTGGCTTTTGTTTCGTGTCTTTTGTTTGGTGGTTTTTGTTTCGTGTCTTTTGTTTGGTGGCTTTTGTTTGGTGGCTTTTGTTTGGTGGCTTTTGTTTGCTGGCTTTTGTTTGGTGGCTTTTGTTTGGTGGCTTTTGTTTGGTGGCTTTTATATGATGGCTTTTGTTTGGTGGCTTTTGTTTGGTGGCTTTTGTTTGGTGGCTTTTGTTTGGTGTTTTTGTTTGGTGGCTTTTGTTTGATGGCTTTTGTTTGGTGGCTTTTGTTTGGTGGCTTTTGTTTGGTGGCTTTTGTTTGGTGTTTTTGTTTGGTGGCTTTTGTTTGGTGGTTTTGTTTGGTGGCTTTTTTCGTGGCTTTTGTTTCATGGCTTTTGTTTCGTGGCTTTTGTTTCGTTACTTTTGTTTATGGCTTTTGTTTCGTGGCTTTTATTTCGTGGCTTTTGTTTGGTGGCTTTTATTTTGTTTTTCTTTCGTGGCTTTTGTTTCGTGGCTTTTGTTTGGTGGCTTTTGTTTGGTGGCTTTACTTTGGTGGTTTTTCTTTGGTGGCTTTTGTTTGGTGGCTTTAGTTTGGTGGGTTTTGTTTTGTGGCTTTTGTTTGGTGGCTTTTGTGTGGTGGCTTTTGTTTAGTGGCTATTGTTTGGTGGAATTTGTTTCGTGGCTTTTGATTTGTGGCTTTTGTTTGTTGGATTTGTTAGGTGGCCATGTTTAGTGGCTTTGTTTGTTGGCCATTTTTATTGGTTTGTTTGGTGGCTTTGTTTAGTGGCCATGTTTGGTGGCCATGTTTAGTGGCTTTGTTTAGTGGCCAAGTTTAGTGGCTTTGTTTAGTGGCCTTGGTTAGTGGCCTTGTTTAGTGGCCTTGATTAGTGGCCTTGTTTAGTGTCTTTGTTTAGTGGCCTAGTTAATGGCTTTGTTTGGTGGCCTCGTTTAGTGGCCTTGTTTAGTGGCCTTGTTTAGTGGCTTTGTTTAGTGTTCTTGTTAATGGCTTTGTTAGGTGGCCTGGTTTAGTGGCTTAGTGGCTTTGTTTAGTGGCCTTGTTAATGGCTTTGTTTATTTGCTTTGTTCAGTTTCTTTGTTCAGTGGCTTTGTTTAGTGGCTTTGTTTAGTGTCTTTGTTAATGGCTTTGTTTGGTGGCCTTGTTTAGTGGCTTAGTGGCTTTGTTCAGTGGCTTTATTTAGTGTAGTGGCTTTGTTTAGTGGCTATGTATAGTGGCTCTCACTGGGATCTTTTGCCGGTCATATACTATGAGACGTTCAGCCAGTCTCATATACTCCGAGTCCCAGTCACATTGTGATCTAATTCAGCCAGTCATATACTATGAGACCTTCTTCAGCCAGATCTTCCGCCAGTCATATACTCTGGGTCTCATTCATAGAGTCTCGCTGGGATCTTCTTCAGCCAGTCATATACTCTACTAATTAAGAGCAAAATATAGCTTCTTTCGGTTACAAAGGGGAGAAAGAGTTCTCTAATATTGAAAAGGAAGCGAATGTGCCCAATATTACCAGATTGAACGATTTCAGAGTTTTTCCTCAAAACGCTCAAAAACGTCCCGGATTGGAGCAAAATAGGGTTAAATAGGAGAGAATTCTGACCAAAAGCCGTTTTCTGTTATTTAAAGAGTAGAAACAGTTCCATAATGTTGAAAAGTAAACTAATTTGTCAATTTTAACAAGAATGACTGAGCGATTTTAGCTTCTTTGGTTAAAAAGGGTAAATTTCCCACCAAAAGCCTTTTTCTGTCATTTAAATAAAGTAAAGAAACAGTTTCATGTTTAAAAGAAAACTAATGTGCCCATTTTGATGAGAATGAGCAATTTCACACTTTTTCCTCAAAACGCTCAAAAACGTCCCAATTGGAACAAAATATTCATAAAGTGGAGAAATAATGTTCAAAAAGAAGCTAATGTGCTATTTTGATAAGAATGAGCGATTTCATTCTGTTTTTCATAAAAAGCTCAAAAACGATCCAATAAAAAAGGGAGATTTCTCATTTAAAGAGTAGAAATGGCTTCATAATGTTGTAATGCAACATGTTTTGTTAAGAATGAGCGATTTCATAGGGTTTTTCCTCAAAATTCTCAAAAATGTCTCATTTGGAGCAAAATAGTTAAAAAGGGTAGATTTCTCATCAATAGCAGTTTTCTGTCATTTAAAGAGTACAAACAGTTCCATGTTGAAAAGAAAACTAATCTTCCAAAAAATTAGCGGTCACACCGTTTTTTCTCAAAACGCCCCAAAAAAATCCACTCGAGCTTAATGATCAAAAACTTCTCAAAAGATCGGTAAAAAAAAAGGGGAGATTTCTGACCAAAAGCCATTTTTGGCATTTAAAGAGTAGAAACAGTTCCATAATGTTGAAAAGTAAACTAATATGTCCATTTTGATAGGAATGAGCGATTTCAGACATTTTTTCACAAAATGCTGTTAAAAAGGGGAGATTTCTTCAAGACAAGAATGACCTCAAAACGCTCAAAAATCTCCCAATTGGAGCAAAATAGTGGGTCTTTGGGTCACCAAAAGTGGTTTTCTGTAATTTAAAGTATAGACAAGTTCAATAATGTTGATACGGAAACTAATGTGCCCATTTTGACAAAATGAGGGATTTCAGATAGTTTCTCTTCAAAATGCTAAAAACGTCCGAATTGGAGCAAAATAGAGCTTCTTACGGTTAATAGGGAAATTTCTGACCAAAAGCCGTTTTCTGTCATTTAAAAAGTAGCCATAATGTTGTAAAGGAAACTAATGGGCATGTTTTCAGCGGTTTTTCCACAAAATGCTCAAAAACATATCAATTTGACCAAAATAGATTAAAAAAAGGGGAGATTTCTTAGCAAAAGTTATTTAAGGAGTAGAAACATTTCCATAATGTTGAAAAGGAAGCTAAAGTGCCCATTTTGCCAAGAATGAGCGATTTCAGACTGTTTTCCCTCAAAACGCTCAAATAAGTCTCAATTGGAGCTAAAAAGGGTAGATATCACACCAAAAGCCTTTTTCTGTCATTTAAGGCAACCGTCTCAAACAGGAAACGGATGATCCCCGCTCCTCCTTTTTCCTTTCCCAGCGGATTGCAGTAGCCGTGCAGCGAGGTAACACTGCAGCTGTGCTGGGCACCAGCTTTAGTTGTAATGACGATTATTTTTTATTTTTTATAAGTAGTGTATTAAGATTTTTTGTTTTAATGTTTGTTTGTTGTTGTTTGTTAATGTTTGTTTGTTATTCTGTTTATATATATATATATTAAAGAATAGAAACAGTTCCATAATATTGAACCGGAAACTAATGTGACCATTTTAACAAGAATGAGCGATTTCGACAAATATTTCCCAATAGAGCAAAATGGAGCTTTTTTGGTTAAAAAGGGGAGATTTCTCTTTAAGTGTAGAAAAGTTCAATAATGTTGAAAATGAAACTAATTGCCCATTTTGACAGGAATGAGTGATTTCCGAATTTTTTAGCAAAATAGAGCTTTCGTTTAAAAGGGGAGATTTCTGACTAAAATCCCTTTTTCTGTCATTTCTACCAGGTTGCATAGTTTTTGAATGTTTTTAGGATAAGCAGTCTGAAATCGCTCATTCTTGTCAAAGTGGGCACATTAGTTTACTTTTCAACATTGTGGAGCTGTTTCTACTCTTTAAATAATAGAAAACGGATTTTGGTCTGAATTCTTCACTTTTTAACCCTAATTTGCTCCTATCGGGACGTTTTTGAGCGTTTTGAGAAAAAACTCTGAAATCGCTCATTCATGTCAAAATGGCTTCTTATTCAATATTATGGAACTGTTTCTCCCCTTTGTAACCAAACGAAGCTATAGTTTGCTCCAATTGGAAAGTTTTGAGCGTATTTAAGCTCATTCTTGTCAAAATGGTCACATTAGTTCCTTTTCAACATTATGGAACTGTTTCTACTCATTAAATGACTTTTTCTAACCTTTTTAACTGAAAAAAACTCTAATTTGCTCGAATAGAGGAAAAACGGTTAAAAAACGCTCATTCTTAACAAAATAGGTGCATTAGTTTCCTTTACAACATTATGGAGCTATTTCTACTCTTTAAATGACAGAAACAGGGATTTTAGTCAGAAAGCTCTATTTTGCTGAAAAATTCGGAAATCACTCATTCCTGTCAAAATGGGCAATTAGTTTCATTTTCAACATTATTGAACTTTTCTACACTGTCCAAAGCCACTCTATGTCCAAAGCCACTGTCCAAAGTCACTGTCCAAAGCCACTGTCCAAAGCCACTCTATGTCCAAAGCCAATGTCCAAAGCCACTGTCCAAATCCACTCTATGTCCAAAGCCACTGTCCAAAGCCACTGTCCACAGCCGCTGTCCAAAGTCACTCTATGTCCAAAGCCACTGTCCAAAGCCACTGTCCAAAGCCACTGTCCAAAGCCACTCTATGTCCAAAGGCACTGTCCAAAGCCACTGTCCAAAGCCACTGTCCAAAGCCACTGTCCAAAGCCACTCTATGTCCAAAGCCACTGTCCAAAGCCACTGTCCAAAGTCACTGTCCAAAGCCACTCTATGTCCTAAGCCACGGTCCAAAGCCACTGTCAAAAGCCACTGTCCAAAGCCACTCTATGTACAAAGCCACTGTCCAAAGCCACTCTCCAAAGCCACTGTCCAAATCCACTCTATGTCCAAAGCCACTGTCCAAAACCACTGTCCAAAGCCATTGTCCAAAGCCACTCTATGTCCAAAGCCTCTGTCCAAAGCCACTGTCCAAAGCCACTGTCCAAAGCCACTCTATGTACAAAGCCACTGTCCAAAGCCACTCTCCAAAGCCACTGTCCAAAGCCACTCTATGTCCAAAGCCACTGTCCAGAGCCACTCTCCAAAGCCACTGTCCAAAGCCACTCTATGTCCAAAGCCACTGTCCAAAGCCACTCTCCAAAGCCACTGTCCAAAGCCACTCTATGTCCAAAGCCACTGTCCAAAGCCACTCTCCAAAGCCACTGTCCAAAGCCACTCTATGTCCAAAGCCACTGTCCAAAGCCACTCTCCAAAGCCACTGTCCAAAGCAGCTCTATGTCCAAAGCCACTGTCCAAAGCCACTCACCAAAGCCACTGTCCAAAGCCACTCTATGTCCAAAGCCACTGTCCAAAGCCACTCTACAAAGCCACTGTCGAAAGTCACTCTATGTCCAAAGCCACTCTCCAAAGCCACTCTCCAAAGCCACTCTCCAAAGCCACTCTATGTCCAAAGGCACTGTCCAAAGCCACTGTCCAAAGCCACTCTCCTAAGCCACTCTATGTCCAAAGCTACTGTCCAAAGCCACTGTCCAAAGCAACTCTCCAAAGCCACTCTATGTCCAAAGCCAATGTCGAAAGCCACTGTCCAAAGTCACTCTCCAAAGCCACTCTATGTCCAAAGCCACTGTCCAAAGCCACTGTCAAAAGCCACTTTATGTCCAAAGCCACTGTCCATAGCCACTGTCCAAAGCCACTGTCCAAAGCCACTCTATGTCCAAAGCCACTGTCCAAAGCAATTCTATGTCCAAAGCCACTGTCCAAAGCTACTGTCCAAAGCCACTGTCCAAAGCCACTCTATGTCCTAAGCCACTGTCCAAAGCCACTGTCCAAAGCAACTGTCCAAAGCCACTCTATGTCCAAAGCCACTGTCCAAAGCCACTGTCCAAAACCACGGTCCAAAGCCACTCTATGTCCAAAGCTACTGTCTAAAGCCACTCTCCAAAGCCACTGTCCTAAACCACTCTATGCCAAAGCCACTGTCCAAAGCCACTCTCCAAAGCCACTGTCCAAAGCCACTGTATGTCCAAAGCCAGTGTATGTCCAAAGCAACTGTCCAAAGCCACTGTATGTCCAAAGCCACTGTATGTCCAAAGCCACTGTCCACAGCCACTGTATGTCCAAAGCCACTGTATGTCCAAAGCCAGTGTATGTCCAAAGCCACTGTCCAAAGCCACTGTATGTCCAAAGCCACTGTATGTCCAAAGCCACTGTCCACAGCCACTGTATGTCCAAAGCCACTGTATGTCCAAAGCCACTATCCAAAGCCACTGTATGTCCAAAGCCACTGTATGTCCAAAGCCAGTGGCTTTGGACAGTGGATTTGGACAGTGGCTTTGGACATAGAGTGGCTTTGGACAGTGGCTTTGGAGAGTGGCTTTGGACAGTGGCTTTGGATATAGAGTGGCTTTGGACAGTGGCTTTGGACAGTGGCTTTGGACAGTGGCTTTGGACAGTGGCTTTGGACATAGAGAGGCTTTGGACAGTGGCTTTGGACAGTGGCTTTGGACAGTGGCTTTGGACATAGCGTGGCTTTGGACAGTGGCTTTGGACAGTGGCTTTGGACAGTGGCTTTGGACATAGAGTGGATTTGGACAGTGGCTTGGGCATTGGCTTTGAACAGTGGCTTTGGACATAGAGTGGCTTTGGATAGTGGCTTTGGACAGTGGCTTTGGACAGTGGCTTTGGACATAGAGTGGCTTTGGATAGTGGCTTTGGACATACAGTAGCTTTGGACAGTGGCTTTGGACATACAGTGGCTTTGGACATACAGTGGCTTTGGACATACAGTGGCTTTGGACATGCAGTGGCTTTGGACAGTGGCTTTAATCTTACAGTGGCTTTGGATATACAGTGGCTTTGGACATACAGTGGCTTTGGACAGTGGCTTTGGACATACAGTGGCTTTGGACATACAGTGGCTTTGGACAGTGGCTTTGGACATAGAGTTGCTTTGGACATACATTGGCTTTGGACGGTGGCTTTGGACATACAGTGGCTTTGGACATACGGTGGCTTTGGACAGTGGCTTTGGACATACAGTGGCTTTGGACATACGGTGGCTTTGGACAGTGGCTTTGGACATACCGTGGCTTTGGACATACAGTGGCTTTGGAATGTAGCTTAAGACATACAGTGGCTTTGGACATACAGTGGCTTTGGACAGTGGCTTTGGACATAGAGTGGCTTTGGAGAGTGGCTTTGGAGAGTGGCTTTGGACGGTGGCTTTGGAGAGTGTCTTTGGAAAGTGGCTTTGGACATAGAGTGGCTTTGGACAGTGGCTTTGGACATAGAGTGGCTTGGGAGAGTGGCTTTGGAGAGTGGCTTTGGACAGTGGCTTTGACATAGAGTGTCTTTGGACAGTGGCTTTAGACATTGGCTTTGGATAATGGCTTTGGACATAGAGTGGCTTTGGACATAGAGTGGCTTTGGAGAGTGGCTTTGGACAGTGGCTTTGGACAGTGCCTTTGGACATAGAGTTGCTTTGGACAGTGGCTTAGGACAGTGGCTTTGTACAGTGACTTTGGACATAGAGTGGCTTTGGACAGTGGCTTTGGACAGTGTCTTTGGACAGTGGCTTTGGACATAGAGTGGCTTTGGACAGTGGTTTTGATATAGAGTGGCTTTGGAGAGTGGCTTTGGACAGTGGATTTGGACAGTGTCTTTGGACATAGAGTGGCTTTGGAGAGTGGCTTTGGACAGTGGCTTTGGACGGTGGCTTTGGACATAGAGTGGCTTGGGAGAGTGGCTTTGGAGAGTGTCTTTGGACAGTGGCTTTGGACATAGAGTGGCTTTGGAGAGTAGCTTTGGAGAGTGGCTTTGGATAGAGGCTTTGGACATAGAGTAGCTTTGGACAGTGGCTTTGGACAGTGGCTTTGGACATAGAGTGGCTTTGGACAGTGGCTTTGGAGAGTGGCTTTGGAGAGTGGCTTTGGATAGTGGCTTTGGACATAGAGTGGCTTTGGAGAGTGGCTTTGGACATTGGCTTTGGACAGTGGCTTTGGACATACAGTGGCTTTGGAGAGTGGGTGGCTTTGGACAGTGGCTTTGGACAGTGGCTTTGGACATAGAGTGGCTTTGGAGAGTGGCTTTGGACATACAGTGGCTTTGGACATACAGTGGCTTTGGACAGTGGCTTTGGACATACAGTGGCTTTGGACATACAGTGGCTTTGGATAGTGGCTTTAGACAGTGGCTTTGGACATAGTGTGGCTTTGGAGAGTGGCTTTGGAGAGTGGCTTTGATCAGAGGCTTTGGACATAGAGTGGCTTTGGAGAGTGGCTTTGGACAGTGGCTTTTGACAGTGGCTTTGGACATAGAGTGGCTTTGGAGAGTGGCTTTGGAGAGTGGCTTTGGATAGTGGCTTTGGACATAGAGTGGCTTTGGAGAGTGGCTTTGGACATTGGCTTTGGACAGTGGCTTTGGACATACAGTGGCTTTGAAGAGTGGCTTTGGAGAGTGGCTTTGGACAGTGGCTTTGGACAGTGGCTTTGGACATAGAGTGGCTTTGGAGAGTGACTTTGGAGAGTGGCTTTGGACAGTGGCTTTGGACATAGAGTGGCTTTGGACAGTGGCTTTGGAGAGTGGCTTTGGACAGTGGCTTTGGACATAGAGTGGCTTTGGAGAGTGGCTTTGGAGAGTGGCTTTAGACAGTGGCTTTGGACATAGAGTGGTTTTGGAGAGTGGCTTCGGACAGTGGCTTTGGACAGTGGCTTTGGACATACAGTGGCTTTGGACATACACTGGCTTTGGATAGTGGCTTTGGACATACAGTGGCTTTGGACATACAGTGGCTTTGGACAGTGGCTTTGGACATACAGTGGCTTTGGACATACAGTGGCTTTGGACAGTGGCTTTGGACATACAGTGGCTTTGGACATACAGTGGCTTTGGACAGTGGCTTTGGAGAGTGGCTTTGGACAGTGGCTTTGGACATAGAGTGGCTTTGGAGAATGGCTTTGGACAGTGGCTTTGGACAGAGGCTTTGGACATAGAGTGGCTTTGGACAGTGGCTTTGGAGAGTGGCTTTGGACAGTGGCTTTGGACATAGAGTGGCTTTGGAGAGTGGCTTTGGACAGTGGCTTTGGATAGTGGCTTTGGACATAGAGTGGCTTTGGACAGTGGCTTTGGAGAGTGTCTTTGGACAGTGGCTTTGGACATAGAGTGGCTTTGGAGAGTGGCTTTGGACAGTGGCTTTGGACAGTGGCTTTGGACATAGAGTGGCTTTGTAGAGTGGCTTTGGATAGTGGCTTCGGACAGTGGCTTTGGACATAGAGTGGCTTTGGACAGTGGCTTTGGAGAGTGGCTTTGGACAGTGGCTTTGGACATAGAGTGGCTTTGGACAGTGGCTTTGGAGAGTGGCTTTGGACAGTGGCTTTGGACATAGAGTGGCTTTGGACAGTGGCTTTGGAGAGTGGCTTTGGAGAGTGGCTTTGGATAGTGGCTTTGGACATAGAGTGGCTTTGGAGAGTGGCTTTGGAGAGTGGCTTTGGACAGTGGCTTTGGACATAGTGTGGCTTTGGAAAGTGGCTTTGGAGAGTGGCTTTGGATAGTGGCTTTGGACATAGAGTGGCTTTGGAGAGTGGCTTTGGACATTGGCTTTGGACAGTGGCTTTGGACATACAGTGGCTTTGGAGAGTGGGTGGCTTTGGACAGTGGCTTTGGACAGTGGCTTTGGACATAGAGTAGCTTTGGAGAGTGGCTTTGGACATACAGTGGCTTTGGACATAGAGTGGTTGGGAGAGTGGCTTTGGAGAGTGGCTTTGGACAGTGGCTTTGGACATAGAGTGGCTTTGGAGAATGGCTTTGGACAGTGGCTTTGGACAGTGGCTTTGGACATAGAGTGGCTTTGGAGAGTGGCTTTGGACAGTGGCATTGTACAGTGGCTTTGGATATTGAGTGGCTTTGGAGAGTGGCTTTGGAGAGTGGCTTTGGACAGTGGCTTTGGACAGTGGCTTTGGACATAGTGTGGCTTTGGAAAGTGGCTTTGGAGAGTGGCTTTGGATAGTGGCTTTGGACATAGAGTGGCTTTGGAGAGTGGCTTTGGACATTGGCTTTGGACAGTGGCTTTGGACATACAGTGGCTTTGGAGAGTGGGTGGCTTTGGACAGTGGCTTTGGACATAGTGGCTTTGGAGAGTGGCTTTGGACATACCGTGGCTTTGGACATACAGTGACTTTGGACAGTGGCTTTGGACATACAGTGGCATTGGACATACAGTGGCTTTGGACAGTGGCTTTGGAGAGTGGCTTTGGACAGTGGCTTTGGACATAGAGTGGCTTTGGACAGTGGCTTTGGAGAGTGGCTTTGGACAGTGGCGTTGGACATATAGTGGTTTAGGACAGTGGCTTTGGATAGTGGCTTTGGACAGTGGCTTTGGACATAGAGTGGCTTTGGACATAGAGTGGCTTTGGACAGTGGCTTTGGACAGTGGCTTTGGACATAGAGTGGCTTTGGACAGTGGCTTTGGACAGTGGCTTTGGACAGTGGCTTTGGACATAGAGTGGCTTTGGAGAGTGGCTTTGGACAGTGGCTTTGGACAGTGGCTTTGGACATAGTATTGCTTTGGACAGTGGCTTTGGACAGTGGGTTTGTACAGTGGATTTGGACATAGAGTGGCTTTGGACAGCTGGCTTTGGACAATTGCTTTGTACAGTGGCTTTGGACATACAGTGGCTTTGGACAGTGGCTTTGGACATACAGTGGCTTTGGACATACAGTGGCTTTGGACAGTGGCTTTGGACATACAGTGGCTTTGGACATACAGTGGCTTTGGACATACAGTGGCTTTGGACAGTGGCTTTGGACATACAGTGGCTTTGGACATACAGTGGCTTTGGACAGTGGCTTTGGACATACAGTAGCTTTGGACATACAGTAGCTTTTGACAGTGGCTTTGGACATACAATGGCTTTAGACAGTGGCTTTGGACATACAGTTGCTTTGGACATACAGTGGCTTTGGACAGTGGCTTTGGACATAGAGTGGCTTTGGACAGTGGCTTTGGAAAGTGGCTTTGGACAGTGGCTTTGGACAGTGGCTTTGGACATAGAAAGGCTTTGGACAGTGGCTTTGGACAGTGGCTTTGGACAGTGGCTTTGGACATAGACTGGCTTTGGACAGTGGCTTTGGAAAGTGGCTTTGTACAGTGGCTTTGGACATAGAGTGGCTTTGTACAGTGGCTTTGGACAGTGGCTTTGGAGAGTGGCTTTGGAGAGTGGCTTTGAACAGAGGCTTTGGACATAGAGTGGCTTTGGAGAGTGGCTTTGGACAGTGGCTTTTGACAGTGGCTTTGGACATAGAGTGGCTTTGGAGAGTGGCTTTGGAGAGTGGCTTTGGATAGTGGCTTTGGACATAGAGTGGCTTTGGAGAGTGGCTTTGGAGAGTGGCTTTGGACAGTGGCTTTGGACATAGTGTGGCTTTGGAAAGTGGCTTTGGAGAGTGGCTTTGGACAGTGGCTTTGGACATAGAGTGGCTTTGGAGAGTGGCTTTGGACATTGGCTTTGGACAGTGGCTTTGGACATACAGTGGCTTTGGAGAGTGGTTTGGAGAGTGGCTTTGGACAGTGGCTTGGGACAGTGGCTTTGGACATAGAGTGGCATTGGAGAGTGACTTTGGAGAATGGCTTTGGACAGTGGCTTTGGACATAGAGTGGCTTTGGACAGTGGCTTTGGAGAGTGGATTTGGAGAGTGGCTTTGGATAGTGGCTTTGGACATAGAGTGGCTTTGGAGAGTGGCTTTGGACATTGGCTTTGGACAGTGGCTTTGGACATACAGTGGCTTTGGAGAGTGGGTGGCTTTGGACAGTGGCTTTGGACAGTGGCTTTGGACATAGAGTGGCTTTGGAGAGTGGCTTTGGACATACAGTGGCTTTGGACATACAGTGGCTTTGGACAGTGGCTTTGGACATACAGTGGCTTTGGACATACAGTGGCTTTGGATAGTGGCTTTGGACAGTGGCTTTGGACATAGTGTGGCTTTGGAGAGTGGCTTTGGAGAGTGGCTTTGATCAGAGGCTTTGGACATAGAGTGGCTTTGGAGAGTGGCTTTGGACAGTGGCTTTTGACAGTGGCTTTGGACATAGAGTGGCTTTGGAGAGTGGCTTTGGAGAGTGGCTTTGGATAGTGGCTTTGGACATAGAGTGGCTTTGGAGAGTGGCTTTGGACATTGGCTTTGGACAGTGGCTTTGGACATACAGTGGCTTTGAAGAGTGGCTTTGGAGAGTGGCTTTGGACAGTGGCTTTGGACAGTGGCTTTGGACATAGAGTGGCTTTGGAGAGTGACTTTGGAGAGTGGCTTTGGACAGTGGCTTTGGACATAGAGTGGCTTTGGACAGTGGCTTTGGAGAGTGGCTTTGGACAGTGGCTTTGGACATAGAGTGGCTTTGGAGAGTGGCTTTGGAGAGTGGCTTTAGACAGTGGCTTTGGACATAGAGTGGTTTTGGAGAGTGGCTTCGGACAGTGGCTTTGGACAGTGGCTTTGGACATACAGTGGCTTTGGACATACACTGGCTTTGGATAGTGGCTTTGGACATACAGTGGCTTTGGACATACAGTGGCTTTGGACAGTGGCTTTGGACATACAGTGGCTTTGGACATACAGTGGCTTTGGACAGTGGCTTTGGACATACAGTGGCTTTGGACATACAGTGGCTTTGGACAGTGGCTTTGGAGAGTGGCTTTGGACAGTGGCTTTGGACATAGAGTGGCTTTGGAGAATGGCTTTGGACAGTGGCTTTGGACAGAGGCTTTGGACATAGAGTGGCTTTGGACAGTGGCTTTGGAGAGTGGCTTTGGACAGTGGCTTTGGACATAGAGTGGCTTTGGAGAGTGGCTTTGGACAGTGGCTTTGGATAGTGGCTTTGGACATAGAGTGGCTTTGGACAGTGGCTTAGGAGAGTGTCTTTGGACAGTGGCTTTGGACATAGAGTGGCTTTGGAGAGTGGCTTTGGACAGTGGCTTTGGACAGTGGCTTTGGACATAGAGTGGCTTTGTAGAGTGGCTTTGGATAGTGGCTTCGGACAGTGGCTTTGGACATAGAGTGGCTTTGGACAGTGGCTTTGGAGAGTGGCTTTGGACAGTGGCTTTGGACATAGAGTGGCTTTGGACAGTGGCTTTGGAGAGTGGCTTTGGACAGTGGCTTTGGACATAGAGTGGCTTTGGACAGTGGCTTTGGAGAGTGGCTTTGGAGAGTGGCTTTGGATAGTGGCTTTGGACATAGAGTGGCTTTGGAGAGTGGCTTTGGAGAGTGGCTTTGGACAGTGGCTTTGGACATAGTGTGGCTTTGGAAAGTGGCTTTGGAGAGTGGCTTTGGATAGTGGCTTTGGACATAGAGTGGCTTTGGAGAGTGGCTTTGGACATTGGCTTTGGACAGTGGCTTTGGACATACAGTGGCTTTGGAGAGTGGGTGGCTTTGGACAGTGGCTTTGGACAGTGGCTTTGGACATAGAGTAGCTTTGGAGAGTGGCTTTGGACATACAGTGGCTTTGGACATAGAGTGGTTGGGAGAGTGGCTTTGGAGAGTGGCTTTGGACAGTGGCTTTGGACATAGAGTGGCTTTGGAGAATGGCTTTGGACAGTGGCTTTGGACAGTGGCTTTGGACATAGAGTGGCTTTGGAGAGTGGCTTTGGAGAGTGGCTTTGGAGAGTGGCTTTGGACAGTGGCTTTGGACATAGAGTGGCTTTGGAGAGTGGCTTTGGACAGTGTGTTTGGACAGTGGCTTTGGACATAGAGTGGCTTTGGAGAGTGGCTTTAGAGAGTGGCTTTGGACAGTAGCTTTAGACATAGAGTGGCTTTGGAGAGTGGCTTTGGACAGTGGCTTTGGACAGTGGCTTTGGACATAGAGTGGCTTTGGACAGTGGCTTTGGACATTGAGTGGCTTTGGACAGTGGCTTTGGAGAGTGGCTTGGGACAGTGGCTTTGACATAGAGTGGCTTTGGACAGTGGCTTTGGACAGTGGCTTTGGACAGTGGCTTTGGACATAGAGTGGCTTTGGACAGTGGCTTTGGACAGTGGCTTTGGACAGTGGCTTTGGACATAGAGTTGCTTTGGACAGTGGCTTTGGACAGTGGCTTTATACAGTGGCATTGGACATAGAGTTGCTTTGGACAGTGGCTTTGGACAGTGGCTTTATACAGTGGCATTGGACATAGAGTGGCTTTGGACAGTGGCTTTCGACAGTGGCTTTGGACAGTGGCTTTGGACATACAGTGGCTTTAGACAGTGGCTTTCGACAGTAGCTTTGGACAGTGGCTTTTGACATAGAGTGGCTTTGGAGAGTGGCTTTGGAGAGTGTCTTTGGACAGTGGCTTTGGAGATAGAGTGGCTTTGTAGAGTGGCTTTGGACAGTGGCTTTGGACAGTGGCTTGGGACATAGAGTGGCTTTGGAGAGTGGCTTTGAAGAGTGTCTTTGGACAGTGGCTTTGGACATAGAGTGGCTTTGGAGAGTGGCTTTGGAGAGTGGCTTTGGACAGTGGCTTTGGACATAGAGTGGCTTTGGAGAGTGGCTTTGGACAGTGGCTTTGGACATAGAGTGGCTTTGGAGAGTGGCTTTGGACAGTGGCTTTGGACAGTGGCTTTGGACATAGAGTGGCTTTGGACAGTGGCTTTGGACATAGTGTGACTTTCGAGAGTGGCTTTGTAGAGTGGCTTGGGACAGTGGCTTTGGACATAGAGTGGCTTTGGACAGTGGCTTTGGAGAGTGGCTTCGGACAGTGGCTTTGGACATAGAGTGGCTTTGGAGAGTGGCTTTGGACAGTGGCTTTGGACATAGAGTGGCTTTGGACAGTGGCTTTGGAGAGTGGCTTTGGACAGTGGTTTTGGACATAGAGTGGCTTTGGACAGTGGCTTTGGAGAGTGGCTTTGTACAGTGGCTTTGGACATAGAGTGGCTTTGGACAGTGCCTTTGGACAGTGGCTTTGGACAGTGGCTTTGGACATAGAGTGGCTTTGGACAGTTGCTTTGGACAGTGGCTTTGGACAGTGGCTTTGGACATAGAGTGGCTTTGGAGAGTGGCTTTGGACAGTGGCTTTGGACAGTGGCTTTGGACATAGAGTGGCTTTGGAGAATAGCTTTGGACAGTGGCTTTGGACAGTGGCTTTGGACATAGAGTGGCTTTGGAGAGTGGCTTTGGAGAGTCTTTGGACAGTGGTTTGGACATAGAGTGGCTTTGGATAGTGGCTTTGGACAGTGGCTTTGGACAGTGGCTTTGGACATAGAGTGCCTTTGGAGAGTGGCTTTGGAGAGTGGCTTTGGACAGTGGCTTTGGAGATAGAGTGGCTTTGGACAGTGGCTTTAGGAGAGTGGCTTTGGACAGTGGCTTTGGACATAGAGTAGCTTTAGAGAGTGGCTTTGGACAGTGGCTTTGGACAGTGGCTTTGGACATAGAGTGGCTTTGGAAAGTGGCTTTGGAGAGTGGCTTTGGACAGTGGCTTTGGACATAGTGTGACTTTCGACAGTGGCTTTGTAGAGTGGCTTTGGACAGTGGCTTTGGACATAGAGTGGCTTTGGACATAGAGTGGCTTTGGACAGTGGCTTTGGACAGTGGCTTCGGACAGTGGCTTAGGACATAGAGTGGCTTTGGACAGTGGCTTTGGAGAGTGGCTTTGGACAGTGGCTTAGGGCATAGAGTGGCTTTGGACAGTGGCTTTGGAGAGTGGCTTTGGACAGTGGTTTTGGACATAGAGTGGCTTTGGACAGTGGCTTTGGAGAGTGGCTTAGGACAGTGGCTTTGGAGAGTGGCTTTGGACAGTGGCTTTGGACATAGAGTGGCTTTGGACAGTGCCTTTGGACAGTGGCTTTGGACAGTGGCTTTGGACATAGAGTGGCTTTGGACATTGGCTTTGGACAGTGGCTTTGGACAGTGGCTTTGGACATAGAGTGGCTTTGGACAGTGGCTTTGGACAGTGGCTTTGGACAGTGGCTTTGGACATAGAGTGGCTTTGGATATAGAGTGGCTTTGGACAGTGGCTTTTGTTTCGTGGCTTTTCTTTCGTGGCTTTTGTTTCGTGGCTTTTGTTTGGTGGTTTTTGTTTGGTGACTTTTGTTTCGTGGCTTTTGTTTCGTGGATTTTATTTCGTGGATTTTGTTTCGTGGCTTTTCTTTGTGGCTTTTGTTTCGTGTCTTTTGTTTGGTGGTTTTTGTTTCGTGTCTTTTGTTTGGTGGCTTTTGTTTGGTGGCTTTTGTTTGGTGGCTTTTGTTTGCTGGCTTTTGTTTGGTGGCTTTTGTTTGGTGGCTTTTGTTTGGTGGCTTTTATATGGTGGCTTTTGTTTGGTGGCTTTTGTTTGGTGGCTTTTGTTTGGTGGCTTTTGTTTGGTGTTTTTGTTTGGTGGCTTTTGTTTGATGGCTTTTGTTTGGTGGCTTTTGTTTGGTGGCTTTTGTTTGGTGGCTTTTGTTTGGTGTTTTTGTTTGGTGGCTTTTGTTTGGTGGTTTTGTTTGGTGGCTTTTTTCGTGGCTTTTGTTTCATGGCTTTTGTTTCGTGGCTTTTGTTTCGTTACTTTTGTTTATGGCTTTTGTTTCGTGGCTTTTATTTCGTGGCTTTTGTTTGGTGGCTTTTATTTTGTTTTTCTTTCGTGGCTTTTGTTTCGTGGCTTTTGTTTGGTGGCTTTTGTTTGGTGGCTTTACTTTGGTGGTTTTTCTTTGGTGGCTTTTGTTTGGTGGCTTTAGTTTGGTGGGTTTTGTTTTGTGGCTTTTGTTTGGTGGCTTTTGTGTGGTGGCTTTTGTTTAGTGGCTATTGTTTGGTGGAATTTGTTTCGTGGCTTTTGATTTGTGGCTTTTGTTTGTTGGATTTGTTAGGTGGCCATGTTTAGTGGCTTTGTTTGTTGGCCATTTTTATTGGTTTGTTTGGTGGCTTTGTTTAGTGGCCATGTTTGGTGGCCATGTTTAGTGGCTTTGTTTAGTGGCCAAGTTTAGTGGCTTTGTTTAGTGGCCTTGGTTAGTGGCCTTGTTTAGTGGCCTTGATTAGTGGCCTTGTTTAGTGTCTTTGTTTAGTGGCCTAGTTAATGGCTTTGTTTGGTGGCCTCGTTTAGTGGCCTTGTTTAGTGGCCTTGTTTAGTGGCTTTGTTTAGTGTTCTTGTTAATGGCTTTGTTAGGTGGCCTGGTTTAGTGGCTTAGTGGCTTTGTTTAGTGGCCTTGTTAATGGCTTTGTTTATTTGCTTTGTTCAGTTTCTTTGTTCAGTGGCTTTGTTTAGTGGCTTTGTTTAGTGTCTTTGTTAATGGCTTTGTTTGGTGGCCTTGTTTAGTGGCTTAGTGGCTTTGTTCAGTGGCTTTATTTAGTGTAGTGGCTTTGTTTAGTGGCTATGTATAGTGGCTCTCACTGGGATCTTTTGCCGGTCATATACTATGAGACGTTCAGCCAGTCTCATATACTCCGAGTCCCAGTCACATTGTGATCTAATTCAGCCAGTCATATACTATGAGACCTTCTTCAGCCAGATCTTCCGCCAGTCATATACTCTGGGTCTCATTCATAGAGTCTCGCTGGGATCTTCTTCAGCCAGTCATATACTCTACTAATTAAGAGCAAAATATAGCTTCTTTCGGTTACAAAGGGGAGAAAGAGTTCTCTAATATTGAAAAGGAAGCGAATGTGCCCAATATTACCAGATTGAACGATTTCAGAGTTTTTCCTCAAAACGCTCAAAAACGTCCCGGATTGGAGCAAAATAGGGTTAAATAGGAGAGAATTCTGACCAAAAGCCGTTTTCTGTTATTTAAAGAGTAGAAACAGTTCCATAATGTTGAAAAGTAAACTAATTTGTCAATTTTAACAAGAATGACTGAGCGATTTTAGCTTCTTTGGTTAAAAAGGGTAAATTTCCCACCAAAAGCCTTTTTCTGTCATTTAAATAAAGTAAAGAAACAGTTTCATGTTTAAAAGAAAACTAATGTGCCCATTTTGATGAGAATGAGCAATTTCACACTTTTTCCTCAAAACGCTCAAAAACGTCCCAATTGGAACAAAATATTCATAAAGTGGAGAAATAATGTTCAAAAAGAAGCTAATGTGCTATTTTGATAAGAATGAGCGATTTCATTCTGTTTTTCATAAAAAGCTCAAAAACGATCCAATAAAAAAGGGAGATTTCTCATTTAAAGAGTAGAAATGGCTTCATAATGTTGTAATGCAACATGTTTTGTTAAGAATGAGCGATTTCATAGGGTTTTTCCTCAAAATTCTCAAAAATGTCTCATTTGGAGCAAAATAGTTAAAAAGGGTAGATTTCTCATCAATAGCAGTTTTCTGTCATTTAAAGAGTACAAACAGTTCCATGTTGAAAAGAAAACTAATCTTCCAAAAAATTAGCGGTCACACCGTTTTTTCTCAAAACGCCCCAAAAAAATCCACTCGAGCTTAATGATCAAAAACTTCTCAAAAGATCGGTAAAAAAAAAGGGGAGATTTCTGACCAAAAGCCATTTTTGGCATTTAAAGAGTAGAAACAGTTCCATAATGTTGAAAAGTAAACTAATATGTCCATTTTGATAGGAATGAGCGATTTCAGACATTTTTTCACAAAATGCTGTTAAAAAGGGGAGATTTCTTCAAGACAAGAATGACCTCAAAACGCTCAAAAATCTCCCAATTGGAGCAAAATAGTGGGTCTTTGGGTCACCAAAAGTGGTTTTCTGTAATTTAAAGTATAGACAAGTTCAATAATGTTGATACGGAAACTAATGTGCCCATTTTGACAAAATGAGGGATTTCAGATAGTTTCTCTTCAAAATGCTAAAAACGTCCGAATTGGAGCAAAATAGAGCTTCTTACGGTTAATAGGGAAATTTCTGACCAAAAGCCGTTTTCTGTCATTTAAAAAGTAGCCATAATGTTGTAAAGGAAACTAATGGGCATGTTTTCAGCGGTTTTTCCACAAAATGCTCAAAAACATATCAATTTGACCAAAATAGATTAAAAAAAGGGGAGATTTCTTAGCAAAAGTTATTTAAGGAGTAGAAACATTTCCATAATGTTGAAAAGGAAGCTAAAGTGCCCATTTTGCCAAGAATGAGCGATTTCAGACTGTTTTCCCTCAAAACGCTCAAATAAGTCTCAATTGGAGCTAAAAAGGGTAGATATCACACCAAAAGCCTTTTTCTGTCATTTAAGGCAACCGTCTCAAACAGGAAACGGATGATCCCCGCTCCTCCTTTTTCCTTTCCCAGCGGATTGCAGTAGCCGTGCAGCGAGGTAACACTGCAGCTGTGCTGGGCACCAGCTTTAGTTGTAATGACGATTATTTTTTATTTTTTATAAGTAGTGTATTAAGATTTTTTGTTTTAATGTTTGTTTGTTGTTGTTTGTTAATGTTTGTTTGTTATTCTGTTTATATATATATATATTAAAGAATAGAAACAGTTCCATAATATTGAACCGGAAACTAATGTGACCATTTTAACAAGAATGAGCGATTTCGACAAATATTTCCCAATAGAGCAAAATGGAGCTTTTTTGGTTAAAAAGGGGAGATTTCTCTTTAAGTGTAGAAAAGTTCAATAATGTTGAAAATGAAACTAATTGCCCATTTTGACAGGAATGAGTGATTTCCGAATTTTTTAGCAAAATAGAGCTTTCGTTTAAAAGGGGAGATTTCTGACTAAAATCCCTTTTTCTGTCATTTCTACCAGGTTGCATAGTTTTTGAATGTTTTTAGGATAAGCAGTCTGAAATCGCTCATTCTTGTCAAAGTGGGCACATTAGTTTACTTTTCAACATTGTGGAGCTGTTTCTACTCTTTAAATAATAGAAAACGGATTTTGGTCTGAATTCTTCACTTTTTAACCCTAATTTGCTCCTATCGGGACGTTTTTGAGCGTTTTGAGAAAAAACTCTGAAATCGCTCATTCATGTCAAAATGGCTTCTTATTCAATATTATGGAACTGTTTCTCCCCTTTGTAACCAAACGAAGCTATAGTTTGCTCCAATTGGAAAGTTTTGAGCGTATTTAAGCTCATTCTTGTCAAAATGGTCACATTAGTTCCTTTTCAACATTATGGAACTGTTTCTACTCATTAAATGACTTTTTCTAACCTTTTTAACTGAAAAAAACTCTAATTTGCTCGAATAGAGGAAAAACGGTTAAAAAACGCTCATTCTTAACAAAATAGGTGCATTAGTTTCCTTTACAACATTATGGAGCTATTTCTACTCTTTAAATGACAGAAACAGGGATTTTAGTCAGAAAGCTCTATTTTGCTGAAAAATTCGGAAATCACTCATTCCTGTCAAAATGGGCAATTAGTTTCATTTTCAACATTATTGAACTTTTCTACACTGTCCAAAGCCACTCTATGTCCAAAGCCACTGTCCAAAGTCACTGTCCAAAGCCACTGTCCAAAGCCACTCTATGTCCAAAGCCAATGTCCAAAGCCACTGTCCAAATCCACTCTATGTCCAAAGCCACTGTCCAAAGCCACTGTCCACAGCCGCTGTCCAAAGTCACTCTATGTCCAAAGCCACTGTCCAAAGCCACTGTCCAAAGCCACTGTCCAAAGCCACTCTATGTCCAAAGGCACTGTCCAAAGCCACTGTCCAAAGCCACTGTCCAAAGCCACTGTCCAAAGCCACTCTATGTCCAAAGCCACTGTCCAAAGCCACTGTCCAAAGTCACTGTCCAAAGCCACTCTATGTCCTAAGCCACGGTCCAAAGCCACTGTCAAAAGCCACTGTCCAAAGCCACTCTATGTACAAAGCCACTGTCCAAAGCCACTCTCCAAAGCCACTGTCCAAATCCACTCTATGTCCAAAGCCACTGTCCAAAACCACTGTCCAAAGCCATTGTCCAAAGCCACTCTATGTCCAAAGCCTCTGTCCAAAGCCACTGTCCAAAGCCACTGTCCAAAGCCACTCTATGTACAAAGCCACTGTCCAAAGCCACTCTCCAAAGCCACTGTCCAAAGCCACTCTATGTCCAAAGCCACTGTCCAGAGCCACTCTCCAAAGCCACTGTCCAAAGCCACTCTATGTCCAAAGCCACTGTCCAAAGCCACTCTCCAAAGCCACTGTCCAAAGCCACTCTATGTCCAAAGCCACTGTCCAAAGCCACTCTCCAAAGCCACTGTCCAAAGCCACTCTATGTCCAAAGCCACTGTCCAAAGCCACTCTCCAAAGCCACTGTCCAAAGCAGCTCTATGTCCAAAGCCACTGTCCAAAGCCACTCACCAAAGCCACTGTCCAAAGCCACTCTATGTCCAAAGCCACTGTCCAAAGCCACTCTACAAAGCCACTGTCGAAAGTCACTCTATGTCCAAAGCCACTCTCCAAAGCCACTCTCCAAAGCCACTCTCCAAAGCCACTCTATGTCCAAAGGCACTGTCCAAAGCCACTGTCCAAAGCCACTCTCCTAAGCCACTCTATGTCCAAAGCTACTGTCCAAAGCCACTGTCCAAAGCAACTCTCCAAAGCCACTCTATGTCCAAAGCCAATGTCGAAAGCCACTGTCCAAAGTCACTCTCCAAAGCCACTCTATGTCCAAAGCCACTGTCCAAAGCCACTGTCAAAAGCCACTTTATGTCCAAAGCCACTGTCCATAGCCACTGTCCAAAGCCACTGTCCAAAGCCACTCTATGTCCAAAGCCACTGTCCAAAGCAATTCTATGTCCAAAGCCACTGTCCAAAGCTACTGTCCAAAGCCACTGTCCAAAGCCACTCTATGTCCTAAGCCACTGTCCAAAGCCACTGTCCTAAGCAACTGTCCAAAGCCACTCTATGTCCAAAGCCACTGTCCAAAGCCACTGTCCAAAACCACGGTCCAAAGCCACTCTATGTCCAAAGCTACTGTCTAAAGCCACTCTCCAAAGCCACTGTCCTAAACCACTCTATGCCAAAGCCACTGTCCAAAGCCACTCTCCAAAGCCACTGTCCAAAGCCACTGTATGTCCAAAGCCAGTGTATGTCCAAAGCAACTGTCCAAAGCCACTGTATGTCCAAAGCCACTGTATGTCCAAAGCCACTGTCCACAGCCACTGTATGTCCAAAGCCACTGTATGTCCAAAGCCAGTGTATGTCCAAAGCCACTGTCCAAAGCCACTGTATGTCCAAAGCCACTGTATGTCCAAAGCCACTGTCCACAGCCACTGTATGTCCAAAGCCACTGTATGTCCAAAGCCACTATCCAAAGCCACTGTATGTCCAAAGCCACTGTATGTCCAAAGCCAGTGGCTTTGGACAGTGGATTTGGACAGTGGCTTTGGACATAGAGTGGCTTTGGACAGTGGCTTTGGAGAGTGGCTTTGGACAGTGGCTTTGGATATAGAGTGGCTTTGGACAGTGGCTTTGGACAGTGGCTTTGGACAGTGGCTTTGGACAGTGGCTTTGGACATAGAGAGGCTTTGGACAGTGGCTTTGGACAGTGGCTTTGGACAGTGGCTTTGGACATAGAGTGGCTTTGGACAGTGGCTTTGGACAGTGGCTTTGGACAGTGGCTTTGGACATAGAGTGGATTTGGACAGTGGCTTGGGCATTGGCTTTGAACAGTGGCTTTGGACATAGAGTGGCTTTGGATAGTGGCTTTGGACAGTGGCTTTGGACAGTGGCTTTGGACATAGAGTGGCTTTGGATAGTGGCTTTGGACATACAGTAGCTTTGGACAGTGGCTTTGGACATACAGTGGCTTTGGACATACAGTGGCTTTGGACATACAGTGGCTTTGGACATGCAGTGGCTTTGGACAGTGGCTTTAGACTTACAGTGGCTTTGGATATACAGTGGCTTTGGACATACAGTGGCTTTGGACAGTGGCTTTGGACATACAGTGGCTTTGGACATACAGTGGCTTTGGACAGTGGCTTTGGACATAGAGTTGCTTTGGACATACATTGGCTTTGGACGGTGGCTTTGGACATACAGTGGCTTTGGACATACGGTGGCTTTGGACAGTGGCTTTGGACATACAGTGGCTTTGGACATACGGTGGCTTTGGACAGTGGCTTTGGACATACCGTGGCTTTGGACATACAGTGGCTTTGGAATGTAGCTTAAGACATACAGTGGCTTTGGACATACAGTGGCTTTGGACAGTGGCTTTGGACATAGAGTGGCTTTGGAGAGTGGCTTTGGAGAGTGGCTTTGGACGGTGGCTTTGGAGAGTGTCTTTGGAAAGTGGCTTTGGACATAGAGTGGCTTTGGACAGTGGCTTTGGACATAGAGTGGCTTGGGAGAGTGGCTTTGGAGAGTGGCTTTGGACAGTGGCTTTGACATAGAGTGTCTTTGGACAGTGGCTTTAGACATTGGCTTTGGATAATGGCTTTGGACATAGAGTGGCTTTGGACATAGAGTGGCTTTGGAGAGTGGCTTTGGACAGTGGCTTTGGACAGTGCCTTTGGACATAGAGTTGCTTTGGACAGTGGCTTAGGACAGTGGCTTTGTACAGTGACTTTGGACATAGAGTGGCTTTGGACAGTGGCTTTGGACAGTGTCTTTGGACAGTGGCTTTGGACATAGAGTGGCTTTGGACAGTGGTTTTGATATAGAGTGGCTTTGGAGAGTGGCTTTGGACAGTGGATTTGGACAGTGTCTTTGGACATAGAGTGGCTTTGGAGAGTGGCTTTGGACAGTGGCTTTGGACGGTGGCTTTGGACATAGAGTGGCTTGGGAGAGTGGCTTTGGAGAGTGTCTTTGGACAGTGGCTTTGGACATAGAGTGGCTTTGGAGAGTAGCTTTGGAGAGTGGCTTTGGATAGAGGCTTTGGACATAGAGTAGCTTTGGACAGTGGCTTTGGACAGTGGCTTTGTATAGTGGCTTTGGACATACAGTGGCTTTGGACAGTGGCTTTGGACATACAGTGGCTTTGGACATACAGTGGCTTTGGACAGTGGCTTTGGACATACAATGGATTTGGACATAGAGTAGCTTTGGACAGTGGCTTTGGACATACAGTGGCTTTAGACAGTGGCTTTGGACATACAGTGGCCTTGGACATACAGTGGCTTTGGACAGTGGCTTTGGACATACAGTGGCTTTGGACATACAGTGGCTTTGGACAGTGGCTTTGGACAAACAGTGGCTTTGGACATACAGTGGCTTTGGACAGTGGCTTTGGACATACAGTGGCTTTGGACAGTGGCTTTGGAGAGTGGCCTTGGACAGTGGCTTTGGACATAGAGTGGCTTTGGAGACTGGCTATGGAGAGTGGCTTTGGACAGTGGCTTTGGACAAAGAGTGGCTTTGGAGAGTGACTTCGGACAGTGGCTATGGAAAGTGGCTTTGGATATAGAGTGGCTTTGGAGAGTGGCTTTGGAGAGTGGCTTTGGACAGTGGCTTTGGACATAGAGTGGCTTTGGAGAGTGGCTTTGCACAGTGGCTTTGTACAGTGGCTTTGGACATAGAGTGGCTTTGGAGAGTGGCTTTGGAGAGTGGCTTTGGACAGTGGCTTTGGACATAGAGTGGCTTTGGAGAGTGGTTTTGGACCGTGGCTTTGGAGAGTGGCTTTGGACAGTGGCTTTGGATAGTGGCTTTGGACAGTGGCTTTGGAGAGTGGCTTTGGAAAGTGGCTTTGGAGAGTGTCTTTGGAAAGTGGCTTTGGACATAGAGTGGCTTTGGACAGTGGCTTTGGACATAGAGTGGCTTTGGAGAGTGGCTTTGGAGAGTGGCTTTGGACAGTGGCTTTGACATACAGTGGCTTTGGACAGTGGCTTTGGACAGTGGCTTTGGATAGTGGCTTTGGACATAGAGTGGCTTTGGAGAGTGGCTTTGGACAGTGGCTTTGGACAGTGGCTTTGGACATAGAGTTGCTTTGGACAGTGGCTTAGGACAGTGGCTTTGTACCGTGACTTTGGACAAAGAGTGGCTTTGGAGAGTGGCTTTGGATAGTGGCTTTGGATAGTGGCTTTGGACATAGAGTGGCTTCAGACAGTGGCTTTGGACAGTGGTTTTGACATAGAGTGGCTTTGGAGAGTGGTTTTGGACAGTGGATTTGGACAGTGGCTTTGGACATAGAGTGGCTTTGGAGAGTGGGTTTGGACAGTGGCTTTGGACGGTGGCTTTGGACATAGAGTGGCTTGGGAAAGTGGCTTTGGAGAGTGTCTTTGGACAGTGGCTTTGGACATAGAGTGGCTTTGGAGAGTGGCTTTGGAGAGTGGCTTTGGACAGTGGCTTTGGACATAGAGTGGCTTTGGACAGTGGCTTTGGACAGTGGCTTTGTACAGTGGCTTTGGACATACAGTGGCTTTGGACAGTGGCTTTGGACATACAGTGGCTTTGGACAGTGGCTTTGGACATACAGTGGCTTTGGACATACAGTAGCTTTGGACAGTGGCTTTGGACATACAGTGGCTTTAGACAGTGGCTTTGGACATACAGTGGCTTTGGACATACAGTGGCTTTGGACAGTGGCTTTGGACATACAGTGGCTTTGGACATACAGTGGCTTTGGCTAGTGGCTTTAGACATACAGTGGTTTTGGACATGCAGTGGCTTTGGACAGTGGCTTTGGACATACAGTGGCTTTGGACATACAGTGGCTTTGGACAGTGGCTTTGGACATACAGTGGCTTTGGACATACAGTGGCGTTGGACAGTGGCTTTGGAGAGTGGCTTTGGACAGTGGCTTTCGACATAGAGTGGCTTTGGACAGTGGCTTTGGAGAGTGGCTTTGGACAGTGGCTTTGGACATAGAGTGGTTTAGGACAGTGGCTTTGGAGAGTTGCTTTGGACAGCGGCTTTGGACATAGAGTGGCTTTGGACAGTGGCTTTGGACAGTGGCTTTGGACAGTGGCTTTGGACATAGAGTGGCTTTGGACAGTGGCTTTGGACATAGAGTGGCTTTGGAGAGTGGCTTTGGAGAGTGGCTTTGGACTGGCTTTGGACATAGAGTGGCTTTGGAGAGTGGCTTTGGAGATTGGCTTTGGACAGTGACTTTGGACATAGAGTGGCTTTGGAGAGTGGCTTTGGAGAGTGGCTTTGGACAGTGGCTTTGGACATAGAGTGGCTTTGGACAGTGGCTTTGAACAGTGGCTTTGGACAGTGGCTTTGGATATAGAGTGGCTTTAGACAGTGGCTTTGGAAAGTGGCTTTGGACAGTGGCTTTGGACAGTGGCTTTGGACATAGAAAGGCTTTGGACAGTGGCTTTGGACAGTGGCTTTGGACAGTGGCTTTGGACATAGAGTGGCTTTGGACAGTGGCTTTGGAAAGTGGCTTTGTACAGTGGCTTTGGACATAGAGTGGCTTTGGACAGTGGCTTTGGACAGTGGCTTTGGACAGTGGCTTTGGACATAGAGTGGCTTTGGAGAGTGGCTTTGGAGAGTGGCTTTGGACAGTGGCTTTGGACATAGAGTGGCTTTGGAGAGTGGTTTTGGACCGTGGCTTTGGAGAGTGGCTTTGGAAAGTGGCTTTGGAGAGTGTCTTTGGAAAGTGGCTTTGGACATAGAGTGGCTTTGGACAGTGGCATTGGACATAGAGTGGCTTTGGAGAGTGGCTTATGGAGAGTGGCTTTGGACAGTGGCTTTGACATAGAGTGGCTTTGGACAGTGGCTTTGGACAGTGGCTTTGGATAGTGGCTTTGGACATAGAGTGGCTTTGGAGAGTGGCTTTGGACAGTGGCTTTGGACAGTGGCTTTGGACATAGAGTTGCTTTGGACAGTGGCTTAGGACAGTGGCTTTGTACCGTGACTTTGGACAAAGAGTGGCTTTGGAGAGTGGCTTTGGATAGTGGCTTTCGACAGTGGCTTTGGACATAGAGTGGCTTTAGACAGTGGCTTTGGACAGTGGTTTTGACATAGAGTGGCTTTGGAGAGTGGTTTTGGACAGTGGATTTGGACAGTGGCTTTGGACATAGAGTGGCTTTGGAGAGTGGGTTTGGACAGTGGCTTTGGACGGTGGCTTTGGACATAGAGTGGCTTGGGAGAGTGGCTTTGGAGAGTGTCTTTGGACAGTGGCTTTGGACATAGAGTGGCTTTGGAGAGTGGCTTTGGAGAGTGGCTTTGGACAGTGGCTTTGGACATAGAGTGGCTTTGGACAGTGGCTTTGGACAGTGGCTTTGGACATACAGTGGCTTTGGTCATACAGTGGCTTTGGACTGTGGCTTTGGACATAAAGTGGCTTTGGACATACAGTGGCTTTGGACAGTGGCTTTGGACATACAGTGGCTTTGGACATACAGTGGCTTTGGACAGTGGCTTTGGACATACAGTGGCTTTGGACATACAGTAGCTTTGGACAGTGGCTTTGGACATACAGTGGCTTTAGACAGTGGCTTTGGACATACAGTGGCTTTGGACATACAGTGGCTTTGGACAGTGGCTTTGGACATACAGTGGCTTTGGACATACAGTGGCTTTGGCTAGTGGCTTTAGACATACAGTGGTTTTGGACATGCAGTGGCTTTGGACAGTGGCTTTGGACATACAGTGGCTTTGGACATACAGTGGCTTTGGACAGTGGCTTTTGACATACAGTGGCTTTGGACATACAGTGGCGTTGGACAGTGGCTTTGGAGAGTGGCTTTGGACAGTGGCTTTCGACATAGAGTGGCTTTGGACAGTGGCTTTGGAGAGTGGCTTTGGACAGTGGCTTTGGACATAGAGTGGTTTAGGACAGTGGCTTTGGAGAGTTGCTTTGGACAGCGGCTTTGGACATAGAGTGGCTTTGGACAGTGGCTTTGGACAGTGGCTTTGGACAGTGGCTTTGGACATAGAGTGGCTTTGGACAGTGGCTTTGGACATAGAGTGGCTTTGGAGAGTGGCTTTGGAGAGTGGCTTTGGACTGGCTTTGGACATAGAGTGGCTTTGGAGAGTGGCTTTGGAGATTGGCTTTGGACAGTGACTTTGGACATAGAGTGGCTTTGGAAAGTGGCTTTGGAGAGTGGCTTTGGACAGTGGCTTTGGACAAAGAGTGGCTTTGGAGAGTGGCTTTGGAGAGTGGCTTTGGACAGTGGCTTTGGACATAGAGTGGCTTTGGACAGTGGCTTTGAACAGTGGCTTTGGACAGTGGCTTTGGATATAGAGTGGCTTTGGACAGTGGCTTTGGAAAGTGGCTTTGGACAGTGGCTTTGGACAGTGGCTTTGGACATAGAAAGGCTTTGGACAGTGGCTTTGGACAGTGGCTTTGGACAGTGGCTTTGGACATAGAGTGGCTTTGGACAGTGGCTTTGGACAGTGGCTTTGGACAGTGGCTTTGGACATAGAGTGGCTTTGGACAGTGGGTTTGGACAGTGGCTTTGGACATTGGGTTTGGACATAGAGTGGCTTTGGATAGTGGCTTTGGACAGTGGCTTTGGACATAGTGTGGCTTTGGAGAGTGGCTTTGGAGAGTGGCTTTGAACAGTGGCTTTGGACATAGAGTGGCTTTGGACAGTGGCTTTGGACATAGAGTGGCTTGGGAGAGTGGCTTTGGAGAGTGGCTTTGGACAGTGGCTTTGACATAGAGTGTCTTTGGACAGTGGCTTTAGACATTGGCTTTGGATAATGGCTTTGGACATAGAGTGGCTTTGGACATAGAGTGGCTTTGGAGAGTGGCTTTGGACAGTGGCTTTGGACAGTGCCTTTGGACATAGAGTTGCTTTGGACAGTGGCTTAGGACAGTGGCTTTGTACAGTGACTTTGGACATAGAGTGGCTTTGGACAGTGGCTTTGGACAGTGTCTTTGGACAGTGGCTTTGGACATAGAGTGGCTTTGGACAGTGGTTTTGATATAGAGTGGCTTTGGAGAGTGGCTTTGGACAGTGGATTTGGACAGTGTCTTTGGACATAGAGTGGCTTTGGAGAGTGGCTTTGGACAGTGGCTTTGGACGGTGGCTTTGGACATAGAGTGGCTTGGGAGAGTGGCTTTGGAGAGTGTCTTTGGACAGTGGCTTTGGACATAGAGTGGCTTTGGAGAGTAGCTTTGGAGAGTGGCTTTGGATAGAGGCTTTGGACATAGAGTAGCTTTGGACAGTGGCTTTGGACAGTGGCTTTGTATAGTGGCTTTGGACATACAGTGGCTTTGGACAGTGGCTTTGGACATACAGTGGCTTTGGACATACAGTGGCTTTGGACAGTGGCTTTGGACATACAATGGATTTGGACATAGAGTAGCTTTGGACAGTGGCTTTGGACATACAGTGGCTTTAGACAGTGGCTTTGGACATACAGTGGCCTTGGACATACAGTGGCTTTGGACAGTGGCTTTGGACATACAGTGGCTTTGGACATACAGTGGCTTTGGACAGTGGCTTTGGACAAACAGTGGCTTTGGACATACAGTGGCTTTGGACAGTGGCTTTGGACATACAGTGGCTTTGGACAGTGGCTTTGGAGAGTGGCCTTGGACAGTGGCTTTGGACATAGAGTGGCTTTGGAGACTGGCTATGGAGAGTGGCTTTGGACAGTGGCTTTGGACAAAGAGTGGCTTTGGAGAGTGACTTCGGACAGTGGCTATGGAAAGTGGCTTTGGATATAGAGTGGCTTTGGAGAGTGGCTTTGGAGAGTGGCTTTGGACAGTGGCTTTGGACATAGAGTGGCTTTGGAGAGTGGCTTTGCACAGTGGCTTTGTACAGTGGCTTTGGACATAGAGTGGCTTTGGAGAGTGGCTTTGGAGAGTGGCTTTGGACAGTGGCTTTGGACATAGAGTGGCTTTGGAGAGTGGTTTTGGACCGTGGCTTTGGAGAGTGGCTTTGGACAGTGGCTTTGGATAGTGGCTTTGGACAGTGGCTTTGGAGAGTGGCTTTGGAAAGTGGCTTTGGAGAGTGTCTTTGGAAAGTGGCTTTGGACATAGAGTGGCTTTGGACAGTGGCTTTGGACATAGAGTGGCTTTGGAGAGTGGCTTTGGAGAGTGGCTTTGGACAGTGGCTTTGACATACAGTGGCTTTGGACAGTGGCTTTGGACAGTGGCTTTGGATAGTGGCTTTGGACATAGAGTGGCTTTGGAGAGTGGCTTTGGACAGTGGCTTTGGACAGTGGCTTTGGACATAGAGTTGCTTTGGACAGTGGCTTAGGACAGTGGCTTTGTACCGTGACTTTGGACAAAGAGTGGCTTTGGAGAGTGGCTTTGGATAGTGGCTTTGGATAGTGGCTTTGGACATAGAGTGGCTTCAGACAGTGGCTTTGGACAGTGGTTTTGACATAGAGTGGCTTTGGAGAGTGGTTTTGGACAGTGGATTTGGACAGTGGCTTTGGACATAGAGTGGCTTTGGAGAGTGGGTTTGGACAGTGGCTTTGGACGGTGGCTTTGGACATAGAGTGGCTTGGGAAAGTGGCTTTGGAGAGTGTCTTTGGACAGTGGCTTTGGACATAGAGTGGCTTTGGAGAGTGGCTTTGGAGAGTGGCTTTGGACAGTGGCTTTGGACATAGAGTGGCTTTGGACAGTGGCTTTGGACAGTGGCTTTGTACAGTGGCTTTGGACATACAGTGGCTTTGGACAGTGGCTTTGGACATACAGTGGCTTTGGACAGTGGCTTTGGACATACAGTGGCTTTGGACATACAGTAGCTTTGGACAGTGGCTTTGGACATACAGTGGCTTTAGACAGTGGCTTTGGACATACAGTGGCTTTGGACATACAGTGGCTTTGGACAGTGGCTTTGGACATACAGTGGCTTTGGACATACAGTGGCTTTGGCTAGTGGCTTTAGACATACAGTGGTTTTGGACATGCAGTGGCTTTGGACAGTGGCTTTGGACATACAGTGGCTTTGGACATACAGTGGCTTTGGACAGTGGCTTTGGACATACAGTGGCTTTGGACATACAGTGGCGTTGGACAGTGGCTTTGGAGAGTGGCTTTGGACAGTGGCTTTCGACATAGAGTGGCTTTGGACAGTGGCTTTGGAGAGTGGCTTTGGACAGTGGCTTTGGACATAGAGTGGTTTAGGACAGTGGCTTTGGAGAGTTGCTTTGGACAGCGGCTTTGGACATAGAGTGGCTTTGGACAGTGGCTTTGGACAGTGGCTTTGGACAGTGGCTTTGGACATAGAGTGGCTTTGGACAGTGGCTTTGGACATAGAGTGGCTTTGGAGAGTGGCTTTGGAGAGTGGCTTTGGACTGGCTTTGGACATAGAGTGGCTTTGGAGAGTGGCTTTGGAGATTGGCTTTGGACAGTGACTTTGGACATAGAGTGGCTTTGGAGAGTGGCTTTGGAGAGTGGCTTTGGACAGTGGCTTTGGACATAGAGTGGCTTTGGACAGTGGCTTTGAACAGTGGCTTTGGACAGTGGCTTTGGATATAGAGTGGCTTTAGACAGTGGCTTTGGAAAGTGGCTTTGGACAGTGGCTTTGGACAGTGGCTTTGGACATAGAAAGGCTTTGGACAGTGGCTTTGGACAGTGGCTTTGGACAGTGGCTTTGGACATAGAGTGGCTTTGGACAGTGGCTTTGGAAAGTGGCTTTGTACAGTGGCTTTGGACATAGAGTGGCTTTGGACAGTGGCTTTGGACAGTGGCTTTGGACAGTGGCTTTGGACATAGAGTGGCTTTGGAGAGTGGCTTTGGAGAGTGGCTTTGGACAGTGGCTTTGGACATAGAGTGGCTTTGGAGAGTGGTTTTGGACCGTGGCTTTGGAGAGTGGCTTTGGAAAGTGGCTTTGGAGAGTGTCTTTGGAAAGTGGCTTTGGACATAGAGTGGCTTTGGACAGTGGCATTGGACATAGAGTGGCTTTGGAGAGTGGCTTATGGAGAGTGGCTTTGGACAGTGGCTTTGACATAGAGTGGCTTTGGACAGTGGCTTTGGACAGTGGCTTTGGATAGTGGCTTTGGACATAGAGTGGCTTTGGAGAGTGGCTTTGGACAGTGGCTTTGGACAGTGGCTTTGGACATAGAGTTGCTTTGGACAGTGGCTTAGGACAGTGGCTTTGTACCGTGACTTTGGACAAAGAGTGGCTTTGGAGAGTGGCTTTGGATAGTGGCTTTCGACAGTGGCTTTGGACATAGAGTGGCTTTAGACAGTGGCTTTGGACAGTGGTTTTGACATAGAGTGGCTTTGGAGAGTGGTTTTGGACAGTGGATTTGGACAGTGGCTTTGGACATAGAGTGGCTTTGGAGAGTGGGTTTGGACAGTGGCTTTGGACGGTGGCTTTGGACATAGAGTGGCTTGGGAGAGTGGCTTTGGAGAGTGTCTTTGGACAGTGGCTTTGGACATAGAGTGGCTTTGGAGAGTGGCTTTGGAGAGTGGCTTTGGACAGTGGCTTTGGACATAGAGTGGCTTTGGACAGTGGCTTTGGACAGTGGCTTTGGACATACAGTGGCTTTGGTCATACAGTGGCTTTGGACTGTGGCTTTGGACATAAAGTGGCTTTGGACATACAGTGGCTTTGGACAGTGGCTTTGGACATACAGTGGCTTTGGACATACAGTGGCTTTGGACAGTGGCTTTGGACATACAGTGGCTTTGGACATACAGTAGCTTTGGACAGTGGCTTTGGACATACAGTGGCTTTAGACAGTGGCTTTGGACATACAGTGGCTTTGGACATACAGTGGCTTTGGACAGTGGCTTTGGACATACAGTGGCTTTGGACATACAGTGGCTTTGGCTAGTGGCTTTAGACATACAGTGGTTTTGGACATGCAGTGGCTTTGGACAGTGGCTTTGGACATACAGTGGCTTTGGACATACAGTGGCTTTGGACAGTGGCTTTTGACATACAGTGGCTTTGGACATACAGTGGCGTTGGACAGTGGCTTTGGAGAGTGGCTTTGGACAGTGGCTTTCGACATAGAGTGGCTTTGGACAGTGGCTTTGGAGAGTGGCTTTGGACAGTGGCTTTGGACATAGAGTGGTTTAGGACAGTGGCTTTGGAGAGTTGCTTTGGACAGCGGCTTTGGACATAGAGTGGCTTTGGACAGTGGCTTTGGACAGTGGCTTTGGACAGTGGCTTTGGACATAGAGTGGCTTTGGACAGTGGCTTTGGACATAGAGTGGCTTTGGAGAGTGGCTTTGGAGAGTGGCTTTGGACTGGCTTTGGACATAGAGTGGCTTTGGAGAGTGGCTTTGGAGATTGGCTTTGGACAGTGACTTTGGACATAGAGTGGCTTTGGAAAGTGGCTTTGGAGAGTGGCTTTGGACAGTGGCTTTGGACAAAGAGTGGCTTTGGAGAGTGGCTTTGGAGAGTGGCTTTGGACAGTGGCTTTGGACATAGAGTGGCTTTGGACAGTGGCTTTGAACAGTGGCTTTGGACAGTGGCTTTGGATATAGAGTGGCTTTGGACAGTGGCTTTGGAAAGTGGCTTTGGACAGTGGCTTTGGACAGTGGCTTTGGACATAGAAAGGCTTTGGACAGTGGCTTTGGACAGTGGCTTTGGACAGTGGCTTTGGACATAGAGTGGCTTTGGACAGTGGCTTTGGACAGTGGCTTTGGACAGTGGCTTTGGACATAGAGTGGCTTTGGACAGTGGGTTTGGACAGTGGCTTTGGACATTGGGTTTGGACATAGAGTGGCTTTGGATAGTGGCTTTGGACAGTGGCTTTGGACATAGTGTGGCTTTGGAGAGTGGCTTTGGAGAGTGGCTTTGAACAGTGGCTTTGGACATAGAGTGGCTTTGGAAAGTGGCTTTGGACAGTGGCTTTGGACATAGAGTGGCTTTGGACAGTGGCTTTGGACATAGAGTGGCTTTGGAGAGTGGCTTTGGAGAGTGGCTTTGGACTGGCTTTGGACATAGAGTGGCTTTGGAGAGTGGCTTTGGAGATTGGCTTTGGACAGTGACTTTGGACATAGAGTGGCTTTGGAGAGTGGCTTTGGAGAGTTGCTTTGGACAGTGGCTTTGGACATAGAGTGGTTTTGGACAGTGGCTTTGGACAGTGGCTTTGGACAGTGGCTTTGGACATAGAGTGGCTTTGGATAGTGGCTTTGGACATAGAGTGGCTTTGGAGAGTGGCTTTGGAGAGTGGCTTTGGACTGGCTTTGGACATAGAGTGGCTTTGGAGAGTGGCTTTGGAGATTGGCTTTGGACAGTGACTTTGGACATAGAGTGGCTTTGGAGAGTGGCTTTGGAGAGTGGCTTTGGACAGTGGCTTTGGACATAGAGTGGCTTTGGACAGTGGCTTTGAACAGTGGCTTTGGACAGTGGCTTTGGATATAGAGTGGCTTTAGACAGTGGCTTTGGAAAGTGGCTTTGGACAGTGGCTTTGGACAGTGGCTTTGGACATAGAAAGGCTTTGGACAGTGGCTTTGGACAGTGGCTTTGGACAGTGGCTTTGGACATAGAGTGGCTTTGGACAGTGGCTTTGGAAAGTGGCTTTGTACAGTGGCTTTGGACATAGAGTGGCTTTGGACAGTGGCTTTGGACAGTGGCTTTGGACAGTGGCTTTGGACATAGAGTGGCTTTGGAGAGTGGCTTTGGAGAGTGGCTTTGGACAGTGGCTTTGGACATAGAGTGGCTTTGGAGAGTGGTTTTGGACCGTGGCTTTGGAGAGTGGCTTTGGAAAGTGGCTTTGGAGAGTGTCTTTGGAAAGTGGCTTTGGACATAGAGTGGCTTTGGACAGTGGCATTGGACATAGAGTGGCTTTGGAGAGTGGCTTATGGAGAGTGGCTTTGGACAGTGGCTTTGACATAGAGTGGCTTTGGACAGTGGCTTTGGACAGTGGCTTTGGATAGTGGCTTTGGACATAGAGTGGCTTTGGAGAGTGGCTTTGGACAGTGGCTTTGGACAGTGGCTTTGGACATAGAGTTGCTTTGGACAGTGGCTTAGGACAGTGGCTTTGTACCGTGACTTTGGACAAAGAGTGGCTTTGGAGAGTGGCTTTGGATAGTGGCTTTCGACAGTGGCTTTGGACATAGAGTGGCTTTAGACAGTGGCTTTGGACAGTGGTTTTGACATAGAGTGGCTTTGGAGAGTGGTTTTGGACAGTGGATTTGGACAGTGGCTTTGGACATAGAGTGGCTTTGGAGAGTGGGTTTGGACAGTGGCTTTGGACGGTGGCTTTGGACATAGAGTGGCTTGGGAGAGTGGCTTTGGAGAGTGTCTTTGGACAGTGGCTTTGGACATAGAGTGGCTTTGGAGAGTGGCTTTGGAGAGTGGCTTTGGACAGTGGCTTTGGACATAGAGTGGCTTTGGACAGTGGCTTTGGACAGTGGCTTTGGACATACAGTGGCTTTGGTCATACAGTGGCTTTGGACTGTGGCTTTGGACATAAAGTGGCTTTGGACATACAGTGGCTTTGGACAGTGGCTTTGGACATACAGTGGCTTTGGACATACAGTGGCTTTGGACAGTGGCTTTGGACATACAGTGGCTTTGGACATACAGTAGCTTTGGACAGTGGCTTTGGACATACAGTGGCTTTAGACAGTGGCTTTGGACATACAGTGGCTTTGGACATACAGTGGCTTTGGACAGTGGCTTTGGACATACAGTGGCTTTGGACATACAGTGGCTTTGGCTAGTGGCTTTAGACATACAGTGGTTTTGGACATGCAGTGGCTTTGGACAGTGGCTTTGGACATACAGTGGATTTGGACATACAGTGGCTTTGGACAGTGGCTTTTGACATACAGTGGCTTTGGACATACAGTGGCGTTGGACAGTGGCTTTGGAGAGTGGCTTTGGACAGTGGCTTTCGACATAGAGTGGCTTTGGACAGTGGCTTTGGAGAGTGGCTTTGGACAGTGGCTTTGGACATAGAGTGGTTTAGGACAGTGGCTTTGGAGAGTTGCTTTGGACAGCGGCTTTGGACATAGAGTGGCTTTGGACAGTGGCTTTGGACAGTGGCTTTGGACAGTGGCTTTGGACATAGAGTGGCTTTGGACAGTGGCTTTGGACATAGAGTGGCTTTGGAGAGTGGCTTTGGAGAGTGGCTTTGGACTGGCTTTGGACATAGAGTGGCTTTGGAGAGTGGCTTTGGAGATTGGCTTTGGACAGTGACTTTGGACATAGAGTGGCTTTGGAAAGTGGCTTTGGAGAGTGGCTTTGGACAGTGGCTTTGGACAAAGAGTGGCTTTGGAGAGTGGCTTTGGAGAGTGGCTTTGGATAGTGGCTTTGGACATAGAGTGGCTTTGGACAGTGGCTTTGAACAGTGGCTTTGGACAGTGGCTTTGGATATAGAGTGGCTTTGGACAGTGGCTTTGGAAAGTGGCTTTGGACAGTGGCTTTGGACAGTGGCTTTGGACATAGAAAGGCTTTGGACAGTGGCTTTGGACAGTGGCTTTGGACAGTGGCTTTGGACATAGAGTGGCTTTGGACAGTGGCTTTGGACAGTGGCTTTGGACAGTGGCTTTGGACATAGAGTGGCTTTGGACAGTGGGTTTGGACAGTGGCTTTGGACATTGGGTTTGGACATAGAGTGGCTTTGGATAGTGGCTTTGGACAGTGGCTTTGGACATAGTGTGGCTTTGGAGAGTGGCTTTGGAGAGTGGCTTTGAACAGTGGCTTTGGACATAGAGTGGCTTTGGAAAGTGGCTTTGGACAGTGGCTTTTGACAGTGGCTTTGGACATAGAGTGGCTTTGGAGAGTGGCTTTGGAGAGTGGCTTTGGATAGTGGCTTTGGACATAGAGTGGCTTAGGAGAGTGGCTTTGGAGATTGGCTTTGGACAGTGGCTTTGGACATAGTGTGGCTTTGGAAAGTGGCTTTGGAGAGTGGCTTTGGACAATGGCTTTGGACAGTGGCTTTGGAAATACAGTGGCTTTGGAGAGTGGCTTTGGAGAGTGGTTTTGGAGAGTGGCTTTGGATAGTGTCTTTGGACATAGAGTAGCTTTGGAGAGTGACTTTGGAGAGTGGCTTTGGACAGTGGCTTTGGACATAGAGTGGCTTTGGACAGTGGCTTTGGAGAGTGGCTTTGGACAGTGGCTTTGGACATAGAGTGGCTTTGGACAGTGGCTTTGGAGAGTGGCTTTGGACAGTGGCTTTGGACATAGAGTGGCTTTGGAGAGTGGCTTTGGAGAGTGGCTTTGGACAGTGGCTTTGGACATAGAGTGGTTTTGGAGAGTGGCTTCGGACAGTGGCTTTGGACAGTGGCTTTGGATATAGAGTGGCTTTGGAGAGTGTCTTTGGAGAGTGGCTTTGGACAGTGGCTTTGGACATAGAGTGGCTATCGAGAGTGGCTTTGGAGAATGGCTTTGAACAGTGACTTTGGACATAGAGTGGCTTTGGAGAATGGCTATGGAGAGTGGCTTTGGACAGTGGCTTTGGACATAGAGTGGCTTTGGAGAGTTGCTTTGGAGAGTGGCTTTGGATAGTGGCTATGGACATAGAGTGGCTTTGGACACAGAGTGGCTTTGGACATACAGTGACTTTGGACAGTGGCTTTGGACATACAGTGGCTTTGGACATACAGTGGCTTTGGACAGTGGCTTTGGACATACAGTGGCTTTGGACATACAGTGGCTTTGGACATACAGTGGCTTTGGACATACAGTGGCTTTGGACATGGCTTTGGACTTACAGTGGCTTTGGACATACAGTGGCTTTGGACATACAGTGGCTTTGGACAGTGGCTTTGGACATACAGTGGCTTTGGACATACGGTGGCTTTGGACAGTGGCTTTGGACATACAGTGGCTTTGGACATACGGTGGCTTTGGACAGTGGCTTTGGACATACCGTGGCTTTGGACATACAGTGGCTTTGGACAGTGGCTTTGGACATACAGTGGCTTTGGACATACGGTGGCTTTGGACAGTGGCTTTGGACATACAGTGGATTTGGACATACAGTGGCTTTGGACAGTGGCTTTGGACATACAGTGGCTTTGGACATACAGTGGCTTTGGACAGTGGCTTTGGACATACAGTGGCTTTGGACATACAGTGGCTTTGGACAGTGGCTTTGGACATGTAGTAGCTTTGGAAATACAGTGGCTTTGGACAGTGGCTTTGGACATACAGTGGCTTTGGACATACAGTGGCTTTGGACAGTGGCTTTGGACATACAGTGGATTTGGACATAGAGTAGCTTTGGACAGTGGCTTTGGACATACAGTGGCTTTAGACAGTGGCTTTGGACATACAGTGGCCTTGGACATACAGTGGCTTTGGACAGTGGCTTTGGACATACGGTGGCTTTGGATATACAGTGGCTTTGGCTAGTGGCTTTGGACATACAGTGGCTTTGGACATACAGTGGCTTTGGACATACAGTGGCTTTGGACAGTGGCTTTGGACATACAGTGGCTTTGGACAGTAGCTTTGGAGAGTGGCCTTGGACAGTGGCTTTGGACATAGAGTGGCTTTGGAGAGTGGCTTTGGAGAGTAGCTTTGGACAGTGGCTTTGGACAAAGAGTGGCTTTGGAGAGTGACTTCGGACAGTGGCTATGGAAAGTGGCTTTGGATATAGAGTGGCTTTGGAGAGTGGCTTTGGAGAGTGGCTTTGGACAGTGGCTTTGTACATAGAGTGGCTTTGGAGAGTGGCTTTGCACAGTGGCTTTGGAGAGTGGCTTTGGACATAGAGTGGCTTTGGAGAGTGGCTTTGGAGAGTGGCTTTAGACAGTGGCTTTGGACATAGAGTGGCTTTGGAGAGTGGTTTTGGACAGTGGCTTTGGAGAGTGGCTTTGGACAGTGGCTTTGGACAGTGGCTTTGGACAGTGGCTTTGGAGAGTGGCTTTGGACAGTGGCTTTGGAGAGTGTCTTTGGAAAGTGGCTTTGGACATAGAGTGGCTTTGGACAGTGGCTTTGGACATAGAGTGGCTTTGGAGAGTGGCTTTGGAGAGTGGCTTTGGACAGTGGCTTTGACATAGAGTGGCTTTGGACAGTGGCTTTGGACAGTGGCTTTGGATAGTGGCTTTGGACATAGAGTGGCTTTGGAGAGTGGCTTTGGACAGTGGCTTTGGACATAGAGTGGTTTAGGATAGTGGCTTTGGAGAGTTGCTTTGGACAGCGGCTTTGGACATAGAGTGGCTTTGGACAGTGGCTTTGGACAGTGGCTTTGGACAGTGGCTTTGGACATAGAGTGGCTTTGGACAGTGGCTTTGGACAGTGGCTTTGGACAGTGGCTTTGGACATAGAGTGGCTTTGGAGAGTGGCTTTGGAGAGTGGCTTTGGACTGGCTTTGGACATAGAGTGGCTTTGTAGAGTGGCTTTGGAGAGTGGCTTTGGACCGTGGTTTTGGACATAGAGTGGCTTTGGAGATTGGCTTTGGAGAGTGGCTTTGGACAGTGGCTTTGACATAGAGTGGCTTTGGACAGTGGCTTTGGACAGTGGCTTTGGACATAGAGTTGCTTTGGACAGTGGCTTAGGACAGTGGCTTTGTACATTGACTTTGGATATAGAGTGGCTTTGGACAGTGGCTTTGGACAGTGGCTTTGGACAGTGGCTTTGGACATAGATTGGCTTTAGACAGTGGCTTTGGACAGTGGTTTTGCCATAGAGTGGCTTTGGAGAGTGGTTTTGAACAGTGGATTTGGACAGTGGCTTTGGACATAGAGTGGCTTTGGAGAGTGGCTTTGGACAGTGGCTTTGGACGGTGGCTTTGGACATAGAGTGGCTTGGGAGAGTGGCTTTGGAGAGTGTCTTTGGACAGTGGCTTTGGACATAGAGTGGCTTTGGAGAGTGGCTTTGGAGAGTGGCTTTGGACAGTGGCTTTGGACAAAGAGTGGCTTTGGACAGTGGCTTTGGACAGTGGCTTTGTACAGTGGCTTTGGACATACAGTGGCTTTGGATAGTGGCTTAGGACAGTGGCTTTGTACCGTGACTTTGGACATAGAGTGGCTTTGGAGAGTGGCTTTGGACAGTGGCTTTGGACATAGAGTGGCTTTGGAGAGTGAGTTTGGAGAGTGGCTTTGGACAGTGGCTTTGGACATAGAGTGGCTTTAGACAGTGGCTTTGGACAGTGGTTTTGACATAGAGTGGCTTTGGAGAGTGGTTTTGGACAGTGGATTTGGACAGTGGCTTTGGACATAGAGTGGCTTTGGAGAGTGGCTTTGGACAGTGGCTTTGGACGGTGGCTTTGGACATAGAGTGGCTTGGGAGAGTGGCTTTGGAGAGTGTCTTTGGACAGTGGCTTTGGACATAGAGTGGCTTTGGAGAGTGGCTTTGGAGAGTGGCTTTGGACAGTGGCTTTGGACATAGAGTGGCTTTGGACAGTGGCTTTGGACAGTGGCTTTGTACAGTGGCTTTGGACATAGAGTGGCTTTGGACAGTGGCTTTGGACATACAGTGGCTTTGGTCATACAGTGGCTTTGGACAGTGGCTTTGGACATAAAGTGGCTTTGGACATACAATGGCTTTGGACAGTGGCTTTGGACATACAGTGGCTTTGGACATACAGTGGCTTTGGACAGTGGCTTTGGACATACAGTGGCTTTGGACATACAGTAGCTTTGGACAGTGGCTTTGGACATACAGTGGCTTTAGACAGTGGCTTTGGACATACAGTGGCTTTGGACATACAGTGGCTTTGGACAGTGGCTTTGGACATACAGTGGCTTTGGACATACAGTGGCTTTGGCTAGTGGCTTTAGACATACAGTGGTTTTGGACATGCAGTGGCTTTGGACAGTGGCTTTGGACATACAGTGGCTTTGGACATACATTGGCTTTGGACAGTGGCTTTGGACATACAGTGGCTTTGGACATATAGTGGCGTTGGACAGTGGCTTTGGAGAGTGGCTTTGGACAGTGGCTTTCGACATAGAGTGGCTTTGGACAGTGGCTTTGGAGAGTGGCTTTGGACAGTGGCTTTGGACATAGAGTGGTTTAGGACAGTGGCTTTGGAGAGTTGCTTTGCACAGCGGCTTTGGACATAGAGTGGCTTTGGACAGTGGCTTTGGACAGTGGCTTTGGACAGTGGCTTTGGACATAGAGTGGCTTTGGACAGTGGCTTTGGACAGTGGCTTTGGTCAGTGGCTTTGGACATAGGCTTTGGACATAGAGTGGCTTTGGAGAGCGGCTTTGGAGAGTGGCTTTGGACTGGCTTTGGACATAGAGTGGCTTTGGAGAGTGGCATTGGAGATTGGCTTTGGACAGTGACTTTGGACATAGAGTGGCTTTGGAGAGTGGCTTTGGAGAGTGGCTTTGGACAGTGGCTTTGGACAAAGAGTGGCTTTGGAGAGTGGCTTTGGAGAGTGGCTTTGAACAGTGGCTTTGGACATAGAGTGGCTTTGGAGAGTGGCTTTGGAGAGTGGCTTTGGATAGTGGCTTTGGACATAGAGTGGCTTAGGAGAGTGGCTTTGGAGATTGGCTTTGGACAGTGGCTTTGGACATAGTGTGGCTTTGGAAAGTGGCTTTGGAGAGTGGCTTTGGACAATGGCTTTGGACAGTGGCTTTGGAAATACAGTGGCTTTGGAGTGTGGCTTTGGAGAGTGGTTTTGGAGAGTGGCTTTGGATAGTGTCTTTGGACATAGAGTAGCTTTGGAGAGTGACTTTGGAGAGTGGCTTTGGACAGTGGCTTTGGACATAGAGTGGCTTTGGACAGTGGCTTTGGAGAGTGGCTTTGGACAGTGGCTTTGGACATAGAGTGGCTTTGGACAGTGGCTTTGGAGAGTGGCTTTGGACAGTCGCTTTGGACATAGAGTGGCTTTGGAGAGTGGCTTTGGAGAGTGGTTTTGGACAGTGGCTTTGGACATAGAGTGGTTTTGGAGAGTGGCTTCGGACAGTGGCTTTGGACAGTGGCTTTGGATATAGAGTGGCTTTGGAGAGTGGCTTTGGAGAGTGGCTTTGGACAGTGGCTTTGGACATAGAGTGGCTATCGAGAGTGGCTTTGGAGAATGGCTTTGAACAGTGACTTTGGACATAGAGTGGCTTTGGAGAGTGGCTATGGAGAGTGGCTTTGGACAGTGGCTTTGGACATAGAGTGGCTTTGGAGAGTTGCTTTGGAGAGTGGCTTTGGATAGTGGCTATGGACATAGAGTGGCTTTGGACATAGAGTGGCTTTGGACATACAGTGACTTTGGACAGTGGCTTTGGACATACAGTGGCTTTGGACATACAGTGGCTTTGGACAGTGTCTTTGGACATACAGTGGCTTTGGACATAGAGTGGCTTTGGACATACAGTGGCTTTGGACATACAGTGGCTTTGGACATGGCTTTGGACTTACAGTGGCTTTGGACATACAGTGGCTTTGGACATACAGTGGCTTTGGACAGTGGCTTTGGACATACAGTGGCTTTGGACATACGGTGGCTTTGGACAGTGGCTTTGGACATACAGTGGCTTTGGACATACGGTAGCTTTGGACAGTGGCTTTGGACACACCGTGGCTTTGGACATACAGTGGCTTTGGATAGTGGCTTTGGACATACAGTGGCTTTGGTCATACGGTGGCTTTGGACAGTGGCTTTGGACATACAGTGGATTTGGACAGACAGTGGCTTTGGACAGTGGCATTGGACATACAGTGGCTTTGGACATACAGTGGCTTTGGACAGTGGCTTTGGACATACAGTGGCTTTGGACATACAGTAGCTTTGGACAGTGGCTTTGGACATGTAGTGGCTTTGGAAATACAGTGGCTTTGGACAGTGGCTTTGGACATACAGTGGCTTTGGACATACAGTGGCTTTGGACAGTGGCTTTGGACATACAGTGGATTTGGACATAGAGTAGCTTTGGACAGTGGCTTTGGACATACAGTGGCTTTAGACAGTGGCTTTGGACATACAGTGGCCTTGGACATACAGTGGCTTTGGACAGTGGCTTTGGACATACAGTGGCTTTGGATATACAGTGGCTTTGGCTAGTGGCTTTGGACATACAGTGGCTTTGGACATACAGTGGCTTTGGACAGTGGCTTTGGACATACAGTGGCTTTGGACATACAGTGGCTTTGGACAGTGGCTTTGGACATACAGTGGCTTTGGACAGTGGCTTTGGAGAGTGGCCTTGGACAGTGGCTTTGGACATAGAGTGGCTTTGGAGAGTGGCTTTGGAGAGTGGCTTTGGACAGTGGCTTTGGACAAAGAGTGGCTTTGGAGAGTGACTTCGGACAGTGGCTATGGAAAGTGGCTTTGGATATAGAGTGGCTTTGGAGAGTGGCTTTGGAGAGTGGCTATGGACAGTGGTTTTGTACATAGAGTGGCTTTGGAGAGTGGCTTTGCACAGTGGCTTTGGAGAGTGGCTTTGGACATAGAGTGGCTTTGGAGAGTGGCTTTGGAGAGTGGCTTTGGACAGTGGCTTTGGACATAGAGTGGCTTTGGAGAGTGGTTTTGGACAGTGGCTTTGGAGAGTGGCTTTGGACAGTGGCTTTGGACAGTGGCTTTGGACAGTGGCTTTGGAGAGTGGCTTTGGACAGTGGCTTTGGAGAGTGGCTTTGGAAAGTGGCTTTGGACATAGAGTGGCTTTGGACAGTGGCTTTGGACATAGAGTGGCTTTGGAGAGTGGCTTTGGAGAGTGGCTTTGGACAGTGGCTTTGACATAGAGTGGCTTTGGACAGTGGCTTTGGACAGTGGCTTTGGATAGTGGCTTTGGACATAGAGTGGCTTTGGAGAGTGGCTTTGGACAGTGACTTTGGACAGTGGCTTTGGACATAGAGTTGCTTTGGACAGTGGCTTAGGACAGTGGCTTTGTACAGTGACTTTGGACATAGAGTGGCTTTGGAAAGTGGCTTTGGACAGTGGCTTTGGACAGTGGCTTTGGACATAGATTGGCTTTAGACAGTGGCTTTGGACAGTGGTTTTGACATAGAGTGGCTTTGGAGAGTGGTTTTGGACAGTGGATTTGGACAGTGGCTTTGGACATAGAGTGGCTTTGGAGAGTGGCTTTGGACAGTGGCTTTGGACGGTGGCTTTGGACATAGAGTGGCTTGGGAGAGTGGCTTTGGAGAGTTGCTTTGGACAGCGGCTTTGGACATAGAGTGGCTTTGGACAGTGGCTTTGGACAGTGGCTTTGGACAGTGGCTTTGGACATAGAGTGGCTTTGGACAGTGGCTTTGGACAGTGGCTTTGGTCAGTGGCTTTGTACATTGACTTTGGATATAGAGTGGCTTTGGACAGTGGCTTTGGACAGTGGCTTTGGACAGTGGCTTTGGACATAGATTGGCTTTAGACAGTGGCTTTGGACAGTGGTTTTGCCATAGAGTGGCTTTGGAGAGTGGTTTTGAACAGTGGATTTGGACAGTGGCTTTGGACATAGAGTGGCTTTGGAGAGTGGCTTTGGACAGTGGCTTTGGACGGTGGCTTTGGACATAGAGTGGCTTGGGAGAGTGGCTTTGGAGAGTGTCTTTGGACAGTGGCTTTGGACATAGAGTGGCTTTGGAGAGTGGCTTTGGAGAGTGGCTTTGGACAGTGGCTTTGGACAAAGAGTGGCTTTGGACAGTGGCTTTGGACAGTGGCTTTGTACAGTGGCTTTGGACATACAGTGGCTTTGGATAGTGGCTTAGGACAGTGGCTTTGTACCGTGACTTTGGACATAGAGTGGCTTTGGAGAGTGGCTTTGGACAGTGGCTTTGGACATAGAGTGGCTTTGGAGAGTGAGTTTGGAGAGTGGCTTTGGACAGTGGCTTTGGACATAGAGTGGCTTTAGACAGTGGCTTTGGACAGTGGTTTTGACATAGAGTGGCTTTGGAGAGTGGTTTTGGACAGTGGATTTGGACAGTGGCTTTGGACATAGAGTGGCTTTGGAGAGTGGCTTTGGACAGTGGCTTTGGACGGTGGCTTTGGACATAGAGTGGCTTGGGAGAGTGGCTTTGGAGAGTGTCTTTGGACAGTGGCTTTGGACATAGAGTGGCTTTGGAGAGTGGCTTTGGAGAGTGGCTTTGGACAGTGGCTTTGGACATAGAGTGGCTTTGGACAGTGGCTTTGGACAGTGGCTTTGTACAGTGGCTTTGGACATAGAGTGGCTTTGGACAGTGGCTTTGGACATACAGTGGCTTTGGTCATACAGTGGCTTTGGACAGTGGCTTTGGACATAAAGTGGCTTTGGACATACAATGGCTTTGGACAGTGGCTTTGGACATACAGTGGCTTTGGACATACAGTGGCTTTGGACAGTGGCTTTGGACATACAGTGGCTTTGGACATACAGTAGCTTTGGACAGTGGTTTGGACATACAGTGGCTTTAGACAGTGGCTTTGGACATACAGTGGCTTTGGACATACAGTGGCTTTGGACAGTGGCTTTGGACATACAGTGGCTTTGGACATACAGTGGCTTTGGCTAGTGGCTTTAGACATACAGTGGTTTTGGACATGCAGTGGCTTTGGACAGTGGCTTTGGACATACAGTGGCTTTGGACATACATTGGCTTTGGACAGTGGCTTTGGACATACAGTGGCTTTGGACATATAGTGGCGTTGGACAGTGGCTTTGGAGAGTGGCTTTGGACAGTGGCTTTCGACATAGAGTGGCTTTGGACAGTGGCTTTGGAGAGTGGCTTTGGACAGTGGCTTTGGACATAGAGTGGTTTAGGACAGTGGCTTTGGAGAGTTGCTTTGCACAGCGGCTTTGGACATAGAGTGGCTTTGGACAGTGGCTTTGGACAGTGGCTTTGGACAGTGGCTTTGGACATAGAGTGGCTTTGGACAGTGGCTTTGGACAGTGGCTTTGGTCAGTGGCTTTGGACATAGGCTTTGGACATAGAGTGGCTTTGGAGAGTGGCTTTGGAGAGTGGCTTTGGACTGGCTTTGGACATAGAGTGGCTTTGGAGAGTGGCATTGGAGATTGGCTTTGGACAGTGACTTTGGACATAGAGTGGCTTTGGAGAGTGGCTTTGGAGAGTGGCTTTGGACAGTGGCTTTGGACAAAGAGTGGCTTTGGAGAGTGGCTTTGGAGGGTGGCTTTGAACAGTGGCTTTGGACATAGAGTGGCTTTGGAGAGTGGCTTTGGAGAGTGGCTTTGGATAGTGGCTTTGGACATAGAGTGGCTTAGGAGAGTGGCTTTGGAGATTGGCTTTGGACAGTGGCTTTGGACATAGTGTGGCTTTGGAAAGTGGCTTTGGAGAGTGGCTTTGGACAATGGCTTTGGACAGTGGCTTTGGAAATACAGTGGCTTTGGAGTGTGGCTTTGGAGAGTGGTTTTGGAGAGTGGCTTTGGATAGTGTCTTTGGACATAGAGTAGCTTTGGAGAGTGACTTTGGAGAGTGGCTTTGGACAGTGGCTTTGTACATAGAGTGGCTTTGGACAGTGGCTTTGGAGAGTGGCTTTGGACAGTGGCTTTGGACATAGAGTGGCTTTGGACAGTGGCTTTGGAGAGTGGCTTTGGACAGTCGCTTTGGACATAGAGTGGCTTTGGAGAGTGGCTTTGGAGAGTGGTTTTGGACAGTGGCTTTGGACATAGAGTGGTTTTGGAGAGTGGCTTCGGACAGTGGCTTTGGACAGTGGCTTTGGATATAGAGTGGCTTTGGAGAGTGGCTTTGGAGAGTGGCTTTGGACAGTGGCTTTGGACATAGAGTGGCTATCGAGAGTGGCTTTGGAGAATGGCTTTGAACAGTGACTTTGGACATAGAGTGGCTTTGGAGAGTGGCTATGGAGAGTGGCTTTGGACAGTGGCTTTGGACATAGAGTGGCTTTGGAGAGTTGCTTTGGAGAGTGGCTTTGGATAGTGGCTATGGACATAGAGTGGCTTTGGACATAGAGTGGCTTTGGACATACAGTGACTTTGGACAGTGGCTTTGGACATACAGTGGCTTTGGACATACAGTGGCTTTGGACAGTGTCTTTGGACATACAGTGGCTTTGGACATAGAGTGGCTTTGGACATACAGTGGCTTTGGACATACAGTGGCTTTGGACATGGCTTTGGACTTACAGTGGCTTTGGACATACAGTGGCTTTGGACATACAGTGGCTTTGGACAGTGGCTTTGGACATACAGTGGCTTTGGACATACGGTGGCTTTGGACAGTGGCTTTGGACATACAGTGGCTTTGGACATACGGTAGCTTTGGACAGTGGCTTTGGACACACCGTGGCTTTGGACATACAGTGGCTTTGGATAGTGGCTTTGGACATACAGTGGCTTTGGTCATACGGTGGCTTTGGACAGTGGCTTTGGACATACAGTGGATTTGGACAGACAGTGGCTTTGGACAGTGGCATTGGACATACAGTGGCTTTGGACATACAGTGGCTTTGGACAGTGGCTTTGGACATACAGTGGCTTTGGACATACAGTAGCTTTGGACAGTGGCTTTGGACATGTAGTGGCTTTGGAAATACAGTGGCTTTGGACAGTGGCTTTGGACATACAGTGGCTTTGGACATACAGTGGCTTTGGACAGTGGCTTTGGACATACAGTGGATTTGGACATAGAGTAGCTTTGGACAGTGGCTTTGGACATACAGTGGCTTTAGACAGTGGCTTTGGACATACAGTGGCCTTGGACATACAGTGGCTTTGGACAGTGGCTTTGGACATACAGTGGCTTTGGATATACAGTGGCTTTGGCTAGTGGCTTTGGACATACAGTGGCTTTGGACATACAGTGGCTTTGGACAGTGGCTTTGGACATACAGTGGCTTTGGACATACAGTGGCTTTGGACAGTGGCTTTGGACATACAGTGGCTTTGGACAGTGGCTTTGGAGAGTGGCCTTGGACAGTGGCTTTGGACATAGAGTGGCTTTGGAGAGTGGCTTTGGAGAGTGGCTTTGGACAGTGGCTTTGGACAAAGAGTGGCTTTGGAGAGTGACTTCGGACAGTGGCTATGGAAAGTGGCTTTGGATATAGAGTGGCTTTGGAGAGTGGCTTTGGAGAGTGGCTATGGACAGTGGTTTTGTACATAGAGTGGCTTTGGAGAGTGGCTTTGCACAGTGGCTTTGGAGAGTGGCTTTGGACATAGAGTGGCTTTGGAGAGTGGCTTTGGAGAGTGGCTTTGGACAGTGGCTTTGGACATAGAGTGGCTTTGGAGAGTGGTTTTGGACAGTGGCTTTGGAGAGTGGCTTTGGACAGTGGCTTTGGACAGTGGCTTTGGACAGTGGCTTTGGAGAGTGGCTTTGGACAGTGGCTTTGGAGAGTGGCTTTGGAAAGTGGCTTTGGACATAGAGTGGCTTTGGACAGTGGCTTTGGACATAGAGTGGCTTTGGAGAGTGGCTTTGGAGAGTGGCTTTGGACAGTGGCTTTGACATAGAGTGGCTTTGGACAGTGGCTTTGGACAGTGGCTTTGGATAGTGGCTTTGGACATAGAGTGGCTTTGGAGAGTGGCTTTGGACAGTGACTTTGGACAGTGGCTTTGGACATAGAGTTGCTTTGGACAGTGGCTTAGGACAGTGGCTTTGTACAGTGACTTTGGACATAGAGTGGCTTTGGAAAGTGGCTTTGGACAGTGGCTTTGGACAGTGGCTTTGGACATAGATTGGCTTTAGACAGTGGCTTTGGACAGTGGTTTTGACATAGAGTGGCTTTGGAGAGTGGTTTTGGACAGTGGATTTGGACAGTGGCTTTGGACATAGAGTGGCTTTGGAGAGTGGCTTTGGACAGTGGCTTTGGACGGTGGCTTTGGACATAGAGTGGCTTGGGAGAGTGGCTTTGGAGAGTTGCTTTGGACAGCGGCTTTGGACATAGAGTGGCTTTGGACAGTGGCTTTGGACAGTGGCTTTGGACAGTGGCTTTGGACATAGAGTGGCTTTGGACAGTGGCTTTGGACAGTGGCTTTGGTCAGTGGCTTTGGACATAGGCTTTGGAAATAGAGTGGCTTTGGAGAGTGGCTTTGGAGAGTGGCTTTGGACTGGCTTTGGACATAGAGCGGCTTTGGAGAGTGGCATTGGAGATTGGCTTTGGACAGTGACTTTGGACATAGAGTGGCTTTAGAGAGTGGCTTTGGAGAGTGGCTTTGGACAGTGGCTTTGGACAAAGAGTGGCTTTGGAGAGTGGCTTTGGAGAGTGGCTTTGGACAGTGGCTTTGGACATAGAGTGGCTTTGGACAGTGGCTTTGAACAGTGGCTTTGGACAGTGGCTTTGGATATAGAGTGGCTTTGGACAGTGGCTTTGGAAAGTGGCTTTGGACAGTGGCTTTGGACAGTGGCTTTGGACAAAGAAAGGCTTTGGACAGTGGCTTTGGACAGTGGCTTTGGACAGTGGCTTTGGACATAGAGTGGCTTTGGACAGTGGCTTTGGAAAGTGGCTTTGCACAGTGGCTTTGGACATAGAGTGGCTTTGGACAGTGGCTTTGGGCAGTGGCTTTGGACAGTGGCTTTGGACATAGAGTGGCTTTGGACAGTGGGTTTGGACAGTGGCTTTGGACATTGGCTTTGGACATAGAGTGGCTTTGGATAGTGGCTTGGACAGTGGCTTTGGACATAGTGTGGCTTTGGAGAGTGGCTTTGGAGAGTGGCTTTGAACAGTGGCTTTGGACATAGAGTGGCTTTGGAAAGTGGCTTTGGACAGTGGCTTTTGACAGTGGCTTTGGACATAGAGTGGCTTTGGAGAGTGGCTTTGGAGAGTGGCTTTGGATAGTGGCTTTGGACATAGAGTGGCTTAGGAGAGTGGCTTTGGAGATTGGCTTTGGACAGTGGCTTTGGACAATGGCTTTGGACAGTGGCTTTGGAAATACAGTGGCTTTGGAGAATGGCTTTGGAGAGTGGTTTTGGAGAGTGGCTTTGGATAGTGTCTTTGGACATAGAGTAGCTTTGGAGAGTGACTTTGGAGAGTGGCTTTGGACAGTGGCTTTGGACATAGAGTGGCTTTGGACAGTGGCTTTGGAGAGTGGCTTTGGACAGTGGCTTTGGACATAGAGTGGCTTTGGACAGTGGCTTTGGAGAGTGGCTTTGGACAGTGGCTTTGGACATAGAGTGGCTTTGGAGAGTGGCTTTGGAGAGTGGCTTTGGACAGTGGCTTTGGACATAGAGTGGTTTTGGAGAGTGGCTTCGGACAGTGGCTTTGGACAGTGGCTTTGGATATAGAGTGGCTTTGGAGAGTGGCTTTGGAGAGTGGCTTTGGACAGTAGCTTTGGACATAGAGTGGCTATCGAGAGTGGCTTTGGAGAATGGCTTTGAACAGTGACTTTGGACATAGAGTGGCTTTGGAGAGTGGCTATGGAGAGTGGCTTTGGACAGTGGCTTTGGACATAGAGTGGCTTTGGAGAGTGGCTTTGGAGAGTGGCTTTGGATAGTGGCTATGGACATAGAGTGGCTTTGGAGAGTGGCTTTGGAGAGTGGCTTTGGACATACAGTGACTTTGGACAGTGGCTTTGGACATACAGTGGCTTTGGACATACAGTGGCTTTGGACAGTGTCTTTGGACATACAATGGCTTTGGACATACAGTGGCTTTGGACATACAGTGGCTTTGGACATACAGTGGCTTTGGACATGGCTTTGGACTTACAGTGGCTTTGGACATACAGTGGCTTTGGACATACAGTGGCTTTGGACAGTGGCTTTGGACATACAGTGGCTTTGGACATACGGTGGCTTTGGACAGTGGCTTTGGACATACAGTGGCTTTGGACATACGGTAGCTTTGGACAGTGGCTTTGGACATACCGTGGCTTTGGACATACAGTGGCTTTGGACAGTGGCTTTGGACATACAGTGGCTTTGGTCATACGGTGGCTTTGGACAGTGGCTTTGGACATAGAGTGGATTTGGACATACAGTGGCTTTGGACAGTGGCTTTGGACATACAGTGGCTTTGGACATACAGTGGCTTTGGACAGTGGCTTTGGACATACAGTGGCTTTGGACATACAGTGGCTTTGGATAGTGGCTTTGGACATGTAGTGGCTTTGGAAATACAGTGGCTTTGGACAGTGGCTTTGGACATACAGTGGCTTTGGACATACAGTGGCTTTGGACAGTGGCTTTGGACATACAGTGGATTTGGACATAGAGTAGCTTTGGACAGTGGCTTTGGACATACAGTGGCTTTAGACAGTGGCTTTGGACATACAGTGGCCTTGGACATACAGTGGCTTTGGACAGTGGCTTTGGACATACAGTGGCTTTGGATATACAGTGGCTTTGGCTAGTGGCTTTGGAGATACAGTTGCTTTGGACATACAGTGGCTTTGGACAGTGGCTTTGGACATACAGTGGCTTTGGACATACAGTGGCTTTGGACAGTGGCTTTGGACATACAGTGGCTTTGGACAGTGGCTTTGGAGAGTGGCCTTGGACAGTGGCTTTGGACATAGAGTGGCTTTGGAGAGTGGCTTTGGAGAGTGGCTTTGGACAGTGGCTTTGGACAAAGAGTGGCTTTGGAGAGTGACTTCGGACAGTGGCTATGGAAAGTGGCTTTGGATATAGAGTGGCTTTGGAGAGTGGCTTTGGAGAGTGGCTATGGACAGTGGCTTTGTACATAGAGTGGCTTTGGAGAGTGGCTTTGCACAGTGGCTTTGGAGAGTGGCTTTGGACATAGAGTGGCTTTGGAGAGTGGCTTTGGAGAGTGGCTTTGGACAGTGGCTTTGGACATAGAGTGGCTTTGGAGAGTGGTTTTGGACAGTGGCTTTGGAGAGTGGCTTTGGACAGTGGCTTTGGACAGTGGCTTTGGACATTGGCTTTGGAGAGTGGCTTTGGACAGTGGCTTTGGAGAGTGGCTTTGGAAAGTGGCTTTGGACATAGAGTGGCTTTGGACAGTGGCTTTGGACATAGAGTGGCTTTGGAGAGTGGCTTTGGAGAGTGGCTTTGGACAGTGGCTTTGACATAGAGTGGCTTTGGACAGTGGCTTTGGACAGTGGCTTTGGATAGTGACTTTGGACATAGAGTGGCTTTGGACAGTGGCTTTGGACAGTGGCTTTGGACAGTGGCTTTGGACATAGAGTTGCTTTGGACAGTGGCTTAGGACAGTGGCTTTGTACAGTGACTTTGGACATAGAGTGGCTTTGGAAAGTGGCTTTGGACAGTGGCTTTGGACAGTGGCTTTGGACATAGATTGGCTTTAGACAGTGGCTTTGGACAGTGGTTTTGACATAGAGTGGCTTTGGAGAGTGGTTTTGGACAGTGGATTTGGACAGTGGCTTTGGACATAGAGTGGCTTTGGAGAGTGGCTTTGGACAGTGGCTTTGGACGTTGGCTTTGGACATAGAGTGGCTTGGGAGAGTGGCTTTGGAGAGTGTCTTTGGACAGTGGCTTTGGACATAGAGTGGCTTTGGAGAGTTGCTTTGGAGAGTGGCTTTGGACAGTGGCTTTGGACATAGAGTGGCTTTGGACAGTGGCTTTGGACAGTGGCTTTGTACAGTGGCTTTGGACATACAGTGGCTTTGGACAGTGGCTTTGGATATACAGTGGCTTTGGACATACAGTGGCTTTGGACAGTGGCTTTAGACATACAGTGGCTTTGGACATACAGTGGCTTTGGACAGTGGCTTTGGACATACAGTGGCTTTGGACATACAGTGGCTTTGGACAGTGGCTTTGGACATACAGTGGCTTTGGACATACAGTAGCTTTGGACAGTGGCTTTGGACATACAGTGGCTTTAGACAGTGGCTGTGGACATACAGTGGCTTTGGACATACAGTGGCTTTGGACAGTGGCTTTGGACATAAAGTGGCTTTGGACATACAGTGGCTTTGGACAGTGGCTTTGGACATACAGTGGCTTTGGACATACAGTGGCTTTGGACAGTGGCTTTGGACATACAGTGGCTTTGGAAATACAGTGGCGTTGGACAGTGGCTTTGGAGAGTGGCTTTGGACAGTGGCTTTGGACATAGAGTGGCTTTGGACAGTGGATTTGGAGAGTGGCTTTGGACAGTGGCTTTGGACATAGAGTGGTTTAGGACAGTGGCTTTGGTGAGTTGCTTTGGACAGCGGCTTTGGACATAGAGTGGCTTTGGACAGTGGCTTTGGACAGTGGCTTTGGACAGTGGCTTTGGACATAGAGTGGCTTTGGACAGTGACTTTGGACAGTGGCTTTGGACAGTGGCTTTGGACATAGAGTGGCTTTGGAGAGTGGCTTTGGAGAGTGGCTTTGGACTGGCTTTGGACATAGAGTGTCTTTGGAGAGTGGCTTTGGAGAGTGGCTTTGGACAGTGGCTTTGGACATAGAGTGGCTTTGGAGAGTGGCTTTGGACAGTGGCTTTGACATAGAGTGGCTTTGGACAGTGGCTTTGGACAGTGGCTTGGATAGTGGCTTTGGACATAGAGTGGCTTTGGAGAGTGGCTTTGGACAGTGGCTTTGGACAGTGGCTTTGGACATAGAGTTGCTTTGGACAGTGGCTAAGGACAGTGGCTTTGTACATTGACTTTGGACATAGAGTGGCTTTGGACAGTGGCTTTGGACAGTGGCTTTGGACAGTGGATTTGGACATAGATTGGCTTTAGACAGTGGCTTTGGACAGTGGTTTTGACATAGAGTGGCTTTGGAGAGTGGTTTTGGACAGTGGATTTGGACAGTGGCTTTGGACATACAGTGGCTTTGGAGAGTGGCTTTGGACAGTGGCTTTGGACAGTGGCTTTGGACATAGAGTGGCTTGGGAGAGTGGCTTTGGAGAGTGTCTTTGGACAGTGGCTTTGGACATAGAGTGGCTTTGGAGAGTGGCTTTGGAGAGTGGCTTTGGACAGTGGCTTTGGACATAGAGTGGCTTTGGACAGTGACTTTGGACAGTGGCTTTGTACAGTGGCTTTGGACATACAGTGGCTTTGGACAGTGGCTTTGGATATACAGTGGCTTTGGACATACAGTGGCTTTGGACAGTGGCTTTGGACATACAGTGGCTTTGGACATACAGTGGCTTTGGACAGTGGCTTTGGACATACAGTGGCTTTGGACATACAGTGGCTTTGGACAGTGGCTTTGGACATACAGTGGCTTTGGACATACAGTAGCTTTGGACAGTGGCTTTGGACATACAGTGGCTTTAGACAGTGGCTTTGGACATACAGTGGCTTTGGACATACAGTGGCTTTGGACAGTGGCTTTGGACATACAGTGGCTTTGGACATACAGTGGCTTTGGCTAGTGGCTTTAGACATACAGTGGCTTTGGACATACAGTGGCTTTGGACAGTGGCTTTGGACATACAGTGGCTTTGGACATACAGTGGCTTTGGACAGTGGCTTTGGACATACAGTGGCTTTGGACATACAGTGGCATTGGACAGTGGCTTTGGAGAGTGGCTTTGGACAGTGGCTTTGGACATAGAGTGGCTTTGGACAGTGGATTTGGAGAGTGGCTTTGGACAGTGGCTTTGGACATAGAGTGGTTTAGGACAGTGGCTTTGGAGAGTTGCTTTGGACAGCGGCTTTGGACATAGAGTGGCTTTGGAAAGTGGCTTTGGACAGTGGCTTTGGACAGTGGCTTTGGACATAGAGTGGCTTTGGACAGTGACTTTGGACAGTGGCTTTGGACAGTGGCTTTGGACATAGAGTAGCTTTGGAGAGTGGCTTTGGAGAGTGGCTTTGGACTGGCTTTGGACATAGAGTGCCTTTGGAGAGTGGCTTTGGAGAGTGGCTTTGGACAGTGGCTTTGGATATAGAGTGGCTTTGGAGAGTGGCTTTGGACAGTGGCTTTGATATAGAGTGGCTTTGGACAGTGGCTTTGGACAGTGGCTTTGATAGTGGCTTTGGACATAGAGTGGCTTTGGAGAGTGGCTTTGGACAGTGGCTTTGGACAGTGGCTTTGGACATAGAGTTGCTTTGGACAGTGGCTAAGGACAGTGGCTTTGTACATTGACTTTGGACATAGAGTGGCTTTGGACAGTGGCTTTGGACAGTGGCTTTGGACAGTGGCTTTGGGCATAGATTGGCTTTAGACAGTGGCTTTGGACAGTGGTTTTGACATAGAGTGGCTTTGGAGAGTGGTTTTGGACAGTGGATTTGGACAGTGGCTTTGGACATAGAGTGGCTTTGGAGAGTGGCTTTGGACAGTGGCTTTGGACGGTGGCTTTGGACATAGATTGGCTTGGGAGAGTGGCTTTGGAGAGTGTCTTTGGACAGTGGCTTTGGACATAGAGTGGCTTTGGAGAGTGGCTTTGGAGAGTGGCTTTGGACAGTGGCTTTGGACATAGAGTGGCTTTGGACAGTGGCTTTGGACAGTGGCTTTGTACAGTGGCTTTGGACATACAGTGGCTTTGGACAGTGGCTTTGGACATACAGTGGCTTTGGACATACAGTGGCTTTGGACAGTGGCTTTGGACATACAGTGGCTTTGGACATACAGTGGCTTTGGACAGTGGCTTTGGACATACAGTGGCTTTGGACATACAGTGGTTTTGGACAGTGGCTTTGGACATACAGTGGCTTTGGACATACAGTAGCTTTGGACAGTGGCTTTGGACATACAGTGGCTTTAGACAGTGGCTTTGGACATACAGTGGCTTTGGACATACAGTGGCTTTGGACAGTGGCTTTGGACATACAGTGGCTTTGGACATACAGTGGCTTTGGCTAGTGGCTTTAGACATACAGTGGCTTTGGACATACAGTGGCTTTGGACAGTGGCTTTGGACATACAGTGGCTTTGGACATACAGTGGCTTTGGACAGTGGCTTTGGACATACAGTGGCTTTGGACATACAGTGGCGTTGGACAGTGGCGTTGGACAGTGGCTTTGGAGAGTGGCTTTGGACAGTGGCTTTGGACATAGAGTGGCTTTGGACAGTGGATTTGGAGAGTGGCTTTGGACAGTGGCTTTGAACATAGAGTGGTTTAGGACAGTGGCTTTGGAGAGTTGCTTTGGACAGCGGCTTTGGACATAGAGTGGCTTTGGACAGTGGCTTTGGACAGTGGCTTTGGACAGTGGCTTTGGACATAGAGTGGCTTTGGACAGTGCTTTGGACAGTGGCTTTGGACAGTGGCTTTGGACATAGAATGGCTTAGGAGAGTGGCTTTAGAGAGTGGCTTTGGACTGGCTTTGGACATAGAGTGGCTTTGGAGAGTGGCTTTGGAGATTGGCTTTGGACAGTGACTTTGGACATAGAGTGGCTTTGGAGAGTGGCTTTGGAGAGTGGCTTTGGACAGTGGCTTTGGACATAGAGTGGCTTTGGAGAGTGGCTTTGGAGAGTGGCTTTGGACAGTGGCTTTGGACATAGAGTGGCTTTGGACAGTGGCTTTGAACAGTGGCTTTGGACAGTGGCTTTGGACATAGAGTGGCTTTGGACAGTGGCTTTGGAAAGTGGCTTTGGACAGTGGCTTTGGACAGTGGCTTTGGACATAGAAAGGCTTTGGACAGTGGCTTTGGACAGTGGCTTTGGACAGTGGCTTTGGACATAGAGTGGCTTTGGACAGTGGCTTTGGAAAGTGGCTTTGTACAGTGGCTTTTGACATAGAGTGGCTTTGGACAGTGGCTTTGGACAGTGGCTTTGGACAGTGGCTTTGGACATAGAGTGGCTTTGGACAGTGGGTTTGGACAGTGGCTTTGGACATAGATTGGCTATCGAGTGTGGCTTTGGAGAATGGCTTTGAACAGTGACTTTGGACATAGAGTGGCTTTGGAGAGTGGCTATGGAGAGTGGCTTTGGACAGTGGCTTTGGACATAGAGTGGCTTTGGAGAGTGGCTTTGGAGAGTGGCTTTGGACAGTGGCTATGGACATAGAGTGGCTTTGGACAGTGGCTTTGGACATACAGTGGCTTTGGTCATTGAGTGGCTTTGGACATACAGTGACTTTGGACAGTGGCTTTGGACATACAGTGGCTTTGGACAGTGGCTTTGGACATACAGTGGCTTTGGACATACAGTGGCTTTGGACATACAGTGGCTTTGGACATACAGTGGCTTTGGACAGTGGCTTTGGACTTACAGTGGCTTTGGACATACAGTGGCTTTGGACATACAGTGGCTTTGGACAGTGGCTTTGGACATACAGTGGCTTTGGACATAGAGTGGCTTTGGACAGTGGCTTTGGACATAGAGTTGCTTTGGACATACATTGGCTTTGGACGGTGGCTTTGGACATACAGTGGCTTTGGACATACGGTGGCTTTGGACAGTGGCTTTAGACATACAGTGGCTTTGGACATACGGTGGCTTTGGACAGTGGCTTTGGACATACCGTGGCTTTGGACATACAGTGGCTTTGGACAGTAGCTTTGGACATACAGTGGCTTTGGACATACAGTGGCTTTGGACAGTGGCTTTGGACATACAGTGGATTTGGACATACAGTGGCTTTGGACAGTGGCTTTGGACATACAGTGGCTTTGGACATATAGTGGCTTTGGACAGTGGCTTTGGACATACAGTGGCTTTGGACATACAGTGGCTTTGGACAGTGGCTTTGGCCATGTAGTGGCTTTGGAAATACAGTGGCTTTGGACAGTGGCTTTGGAGATATAGTGGCTTTGGACATACAGTGGCTTTGGACAGTGGCTTTGGACATACAGTGGCTTTAGACAGTGGCTTTGGACATACAGTGGCTTTGGACATACAGTGGCTTTGGACATACAGTGGCTTTGGACAGTGGCTTTGGACTTACAGTGGCTTTGGACATACAGTGGCTTTGGACATACAGTGGCTTTGGACAGTGGCTTTGGACATACAGTGGCTTTGGACATACAGTGACTTTGGACAGTGGCTTTGGACATAGAGTTGATTTGGACATACATTGGCTTTGGACGGTGGCTTTGGACATACAGTGGCTTTGGACATACGGTGGCTTTGGACAGTGGCTTTGGACATACAGTGGCTTTGGACATACAGTGGCTTAGGACTGTGGCTTTGGACATACTGTGGCTTTGGACATACAGTGGCTTTGGACAGTAGCTTTGGAGATACAGTGGCTTTGGACATACAGTGGCTTTGGACTGTGGCTTTGGACATACAGTGGATTTGGACATACAGTGGCTTTGGACAGTGGCTTTGGACATACATTGGCTTTGGACATACAGTAGCTTTGGACAGTGGCTTTGGATATACAGTGGCTTTGGACATACAGTGGCTTTGGACAGTGGCTTTGGACATGTAGTGGCTTTGGACATACAGTGGCTTTGGACAGTGGCTTTGGACATACAGTGGCTTTGGACATACAGTGGCTTTGGACAGTGGCTTTGGACATACAGTGGCTTTAGACAGTGGCTTTGGACATACAGTGGCTTTCGACATACAGTGGCTTTCGACAGTGGCTTTGGACATACAGTGGCTTTGGACATACAGTGGCTTTGGATAGTGGCTTTGGACATACAGTGGCTTTGGACATACAGTGGCTTTGGACAGTGGCTTTGGACATACAGTTGCTTTGGACATACAGTGGCTTTGGACAGTGGCTTTGGACATATAGTTGCTTTGGACATACAGTGGCTTTGGAGAGTGGATTTGAACAGTGGCTTTGGAAATAGAGTGGTTTAGGACAGTGGCTTTGGAGAGTGGCTTTGGACAGTGGCTTTGGACAGTGGCTTTGGACATAGAGTGGCTTTGGACAGTGGCTTTGGACAGTGGCTTTGGACAATGGCTTTGGACATAGAGTGGCTTTGGACAGTGGCTTTGGACAGTGGCTTTGGACAGTGGCTTTGGACATAGAGTGGCTTTGGATAGTGGCTTTGGACAGTGGCTTTCGACAGTGGCTTTGTACAGTGGCTTTGGACATAGAGTGGCTTTGGACAGTGGCTTTGGACAGTGGCTTTGTACAGTGGCTTTGGACATACAGTGGGTTTGGACAGTGGCTTTGGACATACAGTGGCTTTGGACATACAGAAGCTTTGGACAGTGGCTTTGGACATACAGTGGCTTTGGACATACAGTGGCTTTGGACAGTGGCTTTGGACATACAGTGGCTTTGGACATACAGTGGCTTTGGACAGTGGCTTTGGACATACAGTAGCTTTGGACAATACAGTATCTTTGGACAGTGGCTTTGGACATACAGTGGCTTTAGACAGTGGCTTTGGACATACAGTGGCTTTGGACATACAGTGGCTTTTGACAGTGGCTTTGGACATACAGTGGCTTTGGACATACAGTGGCTTTGGATAGTGGCTTTGGACATACAGTGGCTTTGGACATACAGTGGCTTTGGATAGTGGCTTTGGACATAGAGTGGCTTTGGACATACATGGCTTTAGACAGTGGCTTTGGACATACAGTGGCTTTGGACATACAGTGGCTTTGGACAGTGGCTTTGGAGAGTGGCTTTGGACAGTGGCGTTGGACGTAGAGTGGCTTTGGACAGTAGCTTTGGAGAGTGGCTTTGGACAGTGGCTTTGGACATAGAGTGGTTTAGGACAGTGGCTTTGGAGAGTTGCTTTGGACAGTGTCTTTGGACATAGAGTGGCTTTGGACAGTGGCTTTGGAGAGTGGCTTTGGACAGTGGCATTGGACATAGAGTGGCTTTGGACAGTGGCTTTGGACAGTAGCTTTGGACAGTGGCTTTGGACATAGAGTGGCTTTGGAGAGTGGCTTTGGAGGGTGGCTTTGGACTGGCTTTGGACATAGAGTGGCTTTGGAGAGTGGCTTTGGAGATTGGATTTGGACAGTGACTTTGGACATAGAGTGGCTTTGGAGAGTGGCTTTGGACAGTGGCTTTGGCTATAGAGTGGCTTTGGAGAGTGGCTTTGGAGAGTGGCTTTGGACAGTGGCTTTGGACATAGAGTGGTTTTGGACAGTGGCTTTGAACAGTGGCTTTGGACAGTGGCTTTGGACATAGAGTGGCTTTGGACAGTGGCTTTGGAAAGTGGCTTTGGACAGTGGCTTTGGACAGTGGCTTTGGACATAGAAAGGCTTTGGACAGTGACTTTGGACAGTGGCTTTGGACAGTAGCTTTGGACATAGAGTGGCTTTGGACAGTGGCTTTGGAAAGTGGCTTTGTACAGTGGCTTTGGACATAGAGAGGCTTTGGACAGTGGCTTTGGACAGTGGCTTTGGACAGTGGCTTTGGACATAGAGTGGCTTTGGACAGTGGGTTTGGACAGTGGCTTTGGACAGTGGCTTTGGACATAGAGTGGCTTTGGATAGTGGCATTGGACAGTGGCTTTGGACATAGTGTGGCTTTGGAGAGTGGCTTTGGAGAGTGGCTTTGAACAGTGGCTTTGGACATAGAGTGGCTTTGGAGAGTGGCTTTGGACAGTGGCTTTTGACAGTGGCTTTGGACATAGAGTGGCTTTGGAGAGTGGCTATGGAGAGTGGCTTTGGATAGTGGCTTTGGACATAGAGTGGCTTTGGAGAGTGGCTTTGGAGAGTGGCTTTGGACAGTGGCTTTGGACATAGTGTGGCTTTGGAAAGTGGCTTTGGAGAGTGGCTTTGGACAGTGGCTCTGGACATAGAGTGGCTTTGGACAGTGGCTTTGGACAGTGGCTTTGGACAGTGGCTTTGGACATAGAGTGGCTTTGGACAGTGGCTTTGGACAGTGGCTTTGGACAGTGGCTTTGGACATAGAGTGGCTTTGGATAGTGGCTTTGGACAGTGGCTTTGGACAGTGGCTTTGTACAGTGGCTTTGGACATAGAGTGGCTTTGGACAGTGGCTTTGGACAGTGGCTTTGTACAGTGGCTTTGGACATACAGTGGCTTTGGACAGTGGCTTTGGACATACAGTGGCTTTGGATATACAGAAGCTTTGGACAGTGGCTTTGGACATACAGTGGCTTTGGACATACAGTGGCTTTGGACAGTGGCTTTGGACATACAGTGGCTTTGGACATACAGTGGCTTTGGACAGTGGCTTTGGACATACAGTAGCTTTTGACAATACAGTAGCTTTGGACAGTGGCTTTGGATATACAGTGGCTTTAGACAGTGGCTTTGGACATACAGTGGCTTTGGACATACAGTGGCTTTGGACAGTGGCTTTGGACATACAGTGGCTTTGGACATACAGTGGCTTTGGATAGTGGCTTTGGACATACAGTGGATTTGGACATACAGTGGCTTTGGATAGTGGATTTGGACATAGAGTGGCTTTGGACATACATGACTTTAGACAGTGGCTTTGGACATACAGTGGCTTTGGACATACAGTGGCTTTGGACAGTGGCTTTGGAGAGTAGCTTTGGACAGTGGCTTTGGACATAGAGTGGCTTTGGACAGTGGCTTTGGAGAGTGGCTTTGGACAGTGGCTTTGGACATAGAGTGGCTTTGGAGAGTGGCTTTGGAGAGTGGCTTTGGACAGTGGCTTTGGACATAGAGTGGTTTTGGAGAGTGGCTTCGGACCGTGGCTTTGTACAGTGGCTTTGGATATAGAGTAGCTTTGGAGAGTGGCTTTGGAGAGTGGCTTTGGACAGTGGCTTTGGACATAGAGTGGCTTTCGAGAGTGTCTTTGGAGAGTGGCTTTGAACAGTGACTTTGGACATAGAGTGGCTTTGGAGAGTGGCTTTGGAGAGTGGCTTTGGACAGTGGCTTTGGACATAGAGTGGCTTTGGAGAGTGGCTTTGGAGAGTGGCTTTGGACAGTGGCTATGGACATAGAGTGGCTTTGGACAGTGGTTTTGGACATACAGTGGCTTTGGACATAGAGTGGCTTTGGACATACAGTGGCTTTGGACAGTGGCTTTTGACATACAGTGGCTTTGGACATACAGTGGCTTTGGACAGTGGCTTTGAACATACAGTGGCTTTGGACATACAGTGACTTTGGACATACAGTTGCTTTGGACATACAGTGGCATTGGACAGTGGCTTTGGACTTACAGTGGCTTTGGCCATACAGTGGCTTTGGAAATACAGTGGCTTTGTACAGTGGCTTTGGACAAACAGTGGCTTTGGACAAACAGTGGCTTTGGACAGTGGCTTTAGACATGGAGTGGCTTTGGACATACAGTGGTTTTGGATGGTGGCTTTGGACATACAGTGACTTTGGACATACGGTGGCTTTGGACAGTGGCTTTGGACATACAGTGGCTTTGGACATACAGTGACTTTGGACAGTGGCTTTGGACATAGAGTTGATTTGGACATACATTGGCTTTGGACGGTGGCTTTGGACATACAGTGGCTTTGGACAGTGGCTTTGGACATACAGTGGCTTTGGACATACAGTGACTTTGGACAGTGGCTTTGGACATAGAGTTGATTTGGACATACATTGGCTTTGGACGGTGGCTTTGGACATACAGTGGCTTTGGACATACGGTGGCTTTGGACAGTGGCTTTGGACATACAGTGGCTTTGGACATACAGTGGCTTTGGACTGTGGCTTTGGACATACTGTGGCTTTGGACATACAGTGGCTTTGGACAGTAGCTTTGGAGATACAGTGGCTTTGGACATACAGTGGCTTTGGACTGTGGCTTTGGACATACAGTGGATTTGGACATACAGTGGCTTTGGACAGTGGCTTTGGACATACATTGGCTTTGGACATACAGTAGCTTTGGACAGTGGCTTTGGACATACTGTGGCTTTGGACATACAGTGGCTTTGGACAGTGGCTTTGGACATGTAGTGGCTTTGGACATACAGTGGCTTTGGACAGTGGCTTTGGACATACAGTGGCTTTGGACATACAGTGGCTTTGGACAGTGGCTTTGGACATACAGTGGCTTTAGACAGTGGCTTTGGACATACAGTGGCTTTCGACATACAGTGGCTTTCGACAGTGGCTTTGGACATACAGTGGCTTTGGACATACAGTGGCTTTGGATAGTGGCTTTGGACATACAGTGGCTTTGGACATACAGTGGCTTTGGACAGTGGCTTTGGACATACAGTTGCTTTGGACATACAGTGGCTTTGGACAGTGGCTTTGGACATATAGTTGCTTTGGACATACAGTGGCTTTGGAGAGTGGATTTGAACAGTGGCTTTGGACATAGAGTGGTTTAGGACAGTGGCTTTGGAGAGTGGCTTTGGACAGTGGCTTTGGACAGTGGCTTTGGACATAGAGTGGCTTTGGACAGTGGCTTTGGACAGTGGCTTTGGACAATGGCTTTGGACATAGAGTGGCTTTGGACAGTGGCTTTGGACAGTGGCTTTGGACAGTGGCTTTGGACATAGAGTGGCTTTGGATAGTGGCTTTGGACAGTGGCTTTCGACAGTGGCTTTGTACAGTGGCTTTGGACATAGAGTGGCTTTGGACAGTGGCTTTGGACAGTGGCTTTGTACAGTGGCTTTGGACATACAGTGGGTTTGGACAGTGGCTTTGGACATACAGTGGCTTTGGACATACAGAAGCTTTGGACAGTGGCTTTGGACATACAGTGGCTTTGGACATACAGTGGCTTTGGACAGTGGCTTTGGACATACAGTGGCTTTGGACATACAGTGGCTTTGGACAGTGGCTTTGGACATACAGTAGCTTTGGACAATACAGTATCTTTGGACAGTGGCTTTGGACATACAGTGGCTTTAGACAGTGGCTTTGGACATACAGTGGCTTTGGACATACAGTGGCTTTTGACAGTGGCTTTGGACATACAGTGGCTTTGGACATACAGTGGCTTTGGATAGTGGCTTTGGACATACAGTGGCTTTGGACATACAGTGGCTTTGGATAGTGGCTTTGGACATAGAGTGGCTTTGGACATACATGGCTTTAGACAGTGGCTTTGGACATACAGTGGCTTTGGACATACAGTGGCTTTGGACAGTGGCTTTGGAGAGTGGCTTTGGACAGTGGCGTTGGACGTAGAGTGGCTTTGGACAGTAGCTTTGGAGAGTGGCTTTGGACAGTGGCTTTGGACATAGAGTGGTTTAGGACAGTGGCTTTGGAGAGTTGCTTTGGACAGTGTCTTTGGACATAGAGTGGCTTTGGACAGTGGCTTTGGAGAGTGGCTTTGGACAGTGGCATTGGACATAGAGTGGCTTTGGACAGTGGCTTTGGACAGTAGCTTTGGACAGTGGCTTTGGACATAGAGTGGCTTTGGAGAGTGGCTTTGGAGGGTGGCTTTGGACTGGCTTTGGACATAGAGTGGCTTTGGATAGTGGCTTTGGAGATTGGATTTGGACAGTGACTTTGGACATAGAGTGGCTTTGGAGAGTGGCTTTGGACAGTGGCTTTGGCTATAGAGTGGCTTTGGAGAGTGGCTTTGGAGAGTGGCTTTGGACAGTGGCTTTGGACATAGAGTGGTTTTGGACAGTGGCTTTGAACAGTGGCTTTGGACAGTGGCTTTGGACATAGAGTGGCTTTGGACAGTGGCTTTGGAAAGTGGCTTTGGACAGTGGCTTTGGACAGTGGCTTTGGACATACAAAGGCTTTGGACAGTGACTTTGGACAGTGGCTTTGGACAGTAGCTTTGGACATAGAGTGGCTTTGGACAGTGGCTTTGGAAAGTGGCTTTGTACAGTGGCTTTGGACATAGAGAGGCTTTGGACAGTGGCTTTGGACAGTGGCTTTGGACAGTGGCTTTGGACATAGAGTGGCTTTGGACAGTGGGTTTGGACAGTGGCTTTGGACAGTGGCTTTGGACATAGAGTGGCTTTGGATAGTGGCATTGGACAGTGGCTTTGGACATAGTGTGGCTTTGGAGAGTGGCTTTGGAGAGTGGCTTTGAACAGTGGCTTTGGACATAGAGTGGCTTTGGAGAGTGGCTTTGGACAGTGGCTTTTGACAGTGGCTTTGGACATAGAGTGGCTTTGGAGAGTGGCTATGGAGAGTGGCTTTGGATAGTGGCTTTGGACATAGAGTGGCTTTGGAGAGTGGCTTTGGAGAGTGGCTTTGGACAGTGGCTTTGGACATAGTGTGGCTTTGGAAAGTGGCTTTGGAGAGTGGCTTTGGACAGTGGCTCTGGACATAGAGTGGCTTTGGACAGTGGCTTTGGACAGTGGCTTTGGACAGTGGCTTTGGACATAGAGTGGCTTTGGACAGTGGCTTTGGACAGTGGCTTTGGACAGTGGCTTTGGACATAGAGTGGCTTTGGATAGTGGCTTTGGACAGTGGCTTTGGACAGTGGCTTTGTACAGTGGCTTTGGACATAGAGTGGCTTTGGACAGTGGCTTTGGACAGTGGCTTTGTACAGTGGCTTTGGACATACAGTGGCTTTGGACAGTGGCTTTGGACATACAGTGGCTTTGGATATACAGAAGCTTTGGACAGTGGCTTTGGACATACAGTGGCTTTGGACATACAGTGGCTTTGGACAGTGGCTTTGGACATACAGTGGCTTTGGACATACAGTGGCTTTGGACAGTGGCTTTGGACATACAGTAGCTTTTGACAATACAGTAGCTTTGGACAGTGGCTTTGGATATACAGTGGCTTTAGACAGTGGCTTTGGACATACAGTGGCTTTGGACATACAGTGGCTTTGGACAGTGGCTTTGGACATACAGTGGCTTTGGACATACAGTGGCTTTGGATAGTGGCTTTGGACATACAGTGGATTTGGACATACAGTGGCTTTGGATAGTGGATTTGGACATAGAGTGGCTTTGGACATACATGACTTTAGACAGTGGCTTTGGACATACAGTGGCTTTGGACATACAGTGGCTTTGGACAGTGGCTTTGGAGAGTGGCTTTGGACAGTGGCTTTGGACATAGAGTGGCTTTGGACAGTGGCTTTGGAGAGTGGCTTTGGACAGTGGCTTTGGACATAGAGTGGTTTAGGACAGTGGCTTTGGAGAGTTGCTTTGGACAGTGGCTTTGGACATAGAGTGGCTTTGGACAGTGGCTTTGGAGAGTGGCTTTGGACAGTGGCTTTGGACATAGAGTGGCTTTGGACAGTGGCTTTGGACAGTGGCTTTGGAAAGTGGCTTTGGACATAGAGTGGCTTTGGAGAGTGGCTTTGGAGAGTGGCTTTGGACTGGCTTTGGACATAGAGTGGCTTTGGAGAGTGGCTTTGGAGATTGGCTTTGGACAGTGACTTTGGACATAGAGTGGCTTTGGAGAGTGGCTTTGGACAGTGGCTTTGGACATAGAGTGGCTTTGGAGAGTGGCTTTGGAGAGTGGCTTTGGACAGTGGCTTTGGACATAGAGTGGCTTTGGAGAGTGCCTTTGGAGAGTGGCTTTGGACTGGCTTTGGACATAGAGTGGCTTTGGAGAGTGGCTTTGGAGATTGGCTTTGGACAGTGACTTTGGACATAGAGTGGCTTTGGAGAGTGGCTTTGGAGAGTGGCTTTGGACAGTGGCTTTGGACATAGAGTAGCTTTGGAGAGTGGCTTTGGAGAGTGGCTTTGGACAGTGGCTTTGGACATAGAGTGGCTTTGGACAGTGGCTTTGAACAGTGGCTTTGGACAGTGGCTTTGGACATAGAGTGGCTTTAGACAGTGGCTTTGGAAAGTGGCTTTGGACAGTGGCTTTGGAGAGTGGCTTTGGACATAGAAAGGCTTTTGACAGTGGCTTTGGACAGTGGCTTTGGACAGTGGCTTTGGACATAGAGTGGCTTTGGACAGTGGCTTTGGAAAGTGGCTTTGTACAGTGGCTTTGGACATAGAGTGGCTTTGGACAGTTGCTTTGCACAGTGGCTTTAGACAGTGGCTTTGGACATAGAGTGGCTTTGGACAGTGGGTTTGGACAGTGGCTTTGGACAGTGGCTTTGGACATAGAGTGGCTTTGGATAGTGGCTTTGGACAGTGGCTTTGGACATAGCGTGGCTTTGGAGAGAGGCTTTGGAGAGTGGCTTTGAACAGTGGCTTTGGAGATAGAGTGGCTTTGGAGAGTGGCTTTGGACAGTGGCTTTTGACAGTGGCTTTTGACATAGAGTGGCTTTGGAGAGTGGCTTTGGAGAGTGGCTTTGGATAGTGGCTTTGGACATAGAGTGGCTTTGGAGAGTGGCTTTGGAGAGTGGCTTTGGACAGTGGCTTTGGACATAGTGTGGCTTTGGAAAGTGGCTTTGGAGAGTGGCTTTGGACAGTGGCTTTGGACATAGAGTGGCTTTGGAGAGTGGCTTTGCACATTGGCTTTGGACAGTGGCTTTGGACATACAGTGGCTTTGGAGAGTGGCTTTGGAGAGTGGCTTTGGACAGTGGCTTTGGACTGTGGCTTTGGACATAGAGTGGCTTTGGAGAGTGACTTTGGAGAGTGGCTTTGGACAGTGGCTTTGGACATAGAGTGGCTTTGGATAGTGGCTTTGGAGAGTGGCTTTGGACAGTGGCTTTGGACATAGAGTGGCTTTGGACATTGGCTTTGGAGAGTGGCTTTGGACAGTGGCTTTGGACATAGAGTGGCTTTGGAGAGTGGCTTTGGAGAGTGGCTTTGGACAGTGGCTTTGGACATAGAGTGGTTTTGGAGAGTGGCTTCGGACCGTGGCTTTGTACAGTGGCTTTGGATATAGAGTAGCTTTGGAGAGTGGCTTTGGAGAGTGGCTTTGGACAGTGGCTTTGGACATAGAGTGGCTTTCGAGAGTGTCTTTGGAGAGTGGCTTTGAACAGTGACTTTGGACATAGAGTGGCTTTGGAGAGTGGCTTTGGAGAGTGGCTTTGGACAGTGGCTTTGGACATAGAGTGGCTTTGGAGAGTGGCTTTGGAGAGTGGCTTTGGACAGTGGCTATGGACATAGAGTGGCTTTGGACAGTGGTTTTGGACATACAGTGGCTTTGGACATAGAGTGGCTTTGGACATACAGTGGCTTTGGACAGTGGCTTTTGACATACAGTGGCTTTGGACATACAGTGGCTTTGGACAGTGGCTTTGAACATACAGTGGCTTTGGACATACAGTGACTTTGGACATACAGTTGCTTTGGACATACAGTGGCATTGGACAGTGGCTTTGGACTTACAGTGGCTTTGGCCATACAGTGGCTTTGGAAATACAGTGGCTTTGTACAGTGGCTTTGGACAAACAGTGGCTTTGGACAAACAGTGGCTTTGGACAGTGGCTTTAGACATGGAGTGGCTTTGGACATACAGTGGTTTTGGATGGTGGCTTTGGACATACAGTGACTTTGGACATACGGTGGCTTTGGACAGTGGCTTTGGACATACAGTGGCTTTGGACATACGGTGGCTTTGGACAGTGGCTTTGGACATACAGTGGCTTTGGACATACAGTGGCTTTGGACAGTGGCTTTGGACATACAGTGGCTTTGGACATACAGTGGCTTTGGACCGTGGCTTTGGACATACAGTGGCTTTGGACAGTGGCTTTGGACATACAGTTGCTTTGGACATACAGTGGATGTGGACAGTGGCTTTGGACATACAGTGGCTTTGGACATACAGTGGATTTGGACAGTGGCTTTGGACATACAGTGGCTTTAGACAGTGGCTTTGGACATACAGTGGCTTTGGACATACAGTGGCTTTGGACAGTGGCTATGGACATACAGTGGCTTTGGACATACAGTGGCTTTGGATAGTGGCTTTGGAAATACAGTGGCTTTGGACATACAGTGGCTTTGGACAGTGGCTTTGGACATACAGTGGCTTTGGACATATAGTGGCTTTGGACAGTGGCTTTGGACATACAGTGGCTTTGGACATACAGTAGCTTTGGACAATGGCTTTGGAGAGTGGATTTGGACAGTGGCTTTGGACATAGAGTGGCTTTGGACAGTTGCTTTGGAGAGTGGCTTTGGACAGTGGCTTCGGACATAGAATGTATTAGGACAGTGGCTTTGGAGAGTGGCTTTGGACAGTGGCTTTGGACATAGAGTGGCTTTGGACAGTGGCTTTGGACAGTGGCTTTGGACAGTGGCTTTGGACATAGAGTGGCTTTGGACAGTGGCTTCGGACAGTGGCTTTGGACAGTGGCTTTGGACATAGAGTGGCTTTGGACAGTGGCTTTGGACAGTGGCTTTGGACAGTGGCTTTGGACATAGTATTGCTTTGGACTGTGGCTTTGGACAGTGGCTTTGTACAGTGGATTTGGACATAGAGTGGCTTTGGACAGTGGCTTTGGACAGTTGCTTTGTACAGTGGCTTTGGAAATACAGTGGCTTTGGACAGTGGCTTTGGACATACAGTGGCTTTGGACATACAGTGGCTTTGGACAGTGGCTTTGGACATACAGTGGCTTTGGACATACAGTGGCTTTGGACAGTGGTTTTGGACATACAGTGGCTTTGGACATATATTGGCTTTGGACAGTGGCTTTGGACATACAGTGGCTTTGGATACAGTAGCTTTGGACAGTGGCTTTGGACATACAGTGGCTTTAGACATGGCTTTGGACATACAGTGGCTTTGGACATACAGTGGCATTGGACAGTGGCTTTGGACATACAGTGGCTTTGGACATACAGTGGCTTTGGAAAGTGGCTTTGGACATACAGTGGCTTTGGACATACAGTGGCTTTGGACAGTGGCTTTGGACATACAGTGGCTTTGGACATACAGTGGCTTTGGACAGTGGCTTTGGACATACAGTAGCTTTGGACATACAGTGGCTTTGGACAGTGGCTTTGGAGAGTGGCTTTGGACAGTGGCTTTGGACATAGAGTGGCTTTGGACAGTGGCTTTAGAGAGTGGCTTTGGACAGTGGCTTTGGACATAGAGTGATTTAGGACAGTGGCTTTGGAGAGTTGTTTTGGACAGTGGCTTTGGACATAGAGTGGCTTTGGACAGTGGCTTTGGACAGTGGCTTTGGACAGTGGCTTTGGTCATAGAGTGGCTTTGGACAGTGGCTTTGGACAGTGGCTTTGGACAGTGGCTTTGGACATAAAGTGGCTTTGGAGAGTGGTTTTGGACAGTGGCTTTGGACAGTGGCTTTGGACATAGAGTGGCTTTGGACAGTGGCTTTGGAAAGTGGCTTTGGACAGTGGCTTTGGACAGTGGCTTTTGACATAGAAAGGCTTTGGGCAGTGGCTTTGGACAGTGGCTTTGGACAGTGGCTTTGGACATAGAGTGGCTTTGGACAGTGGCTTTGGAAAGTGGCTTTGTACAGTGGCTTTGGACATAGAGTGGCTTTGGACAGTGACTTTGGACAGTGGCTTTGGACAGTGGCTTTGGACATAGAGTGGCTTTGGACAGTGGATTTGGACAGTGGCTTTGGACAGTGGCTTTGGACATAGAGTGGCTTTGGATAGTGGCTTTGGACAGTGGCTTTGGACATAATGTGGCTTTGGAGAGTGGCTTTGGAGAGTGGCTTTGAACAGTGGCTTTGGACATAGAGTGGCTTTGGAGAGTGGCTTTCGACAGTGGCTTTTGACAGTGGCTTTGGACATAGAGTGGCTTTGGAGAGTGGCTTTGGATAGTGGCTTTGGACATAGAGTGGCTTTGGAGAGTGGCTTTGGAGAGTGGCTTTGGACAGTGGCTTTGGACATAGTGTGGCTTTGGACAGTAGCTTTGGACAGTGGCTTTGGACAGTGGCTTTGGAGATAGAGTGGCTTTGGAGAGTGAGTTTGGAGAGTGGCTTTGGACAGTGGCTTTGGACATAGAGTGGCTTTGGACAGTGGCTTTGGAGAGTGGCTTTGGACAGTGGCTTAGGACATAGAGTGGCTTTGGACATTGTTTTGGAGAGTGGCTTTGGACAGTGGCTTTGGACATAGTGTGGCTTTGGAGAGTGGCTTTGGAGAGTGGCTTTGGACAGTGGCTTTGGACATAGAGTGGTTTTGGAGAGTGGCTTCGGACAGTGGCTTTGGACAGTGGCTTTGGATATAGAGTGGCTTTGGAGAGTGGCTTTGGAGAGTGGCTTTGGACAGTGGCTTTGGACATAGAGTGGCTTTCGAGAGTGGCTTTGGAGAGTAGCTTTGAACAGTGACTTTGGACATAGAGTGGCTTTGGAGAGTGGCTTTGGAGAGTGGCTTTGGACAGTGGCTTTGGACATAGAGTGGCTTTGGAGAGTGGCTTTGGAGAGTGGCTTTGGACAGTGGCTATGGACATAGAGTGGCTTTGGACAGTGGTTTTGGACATACAGTGGCTTTGGACATAGAGTGGCTTTGGACATACAGTGGCTTTGGACAGTGGCTTTGGACAGTAGCTTTGGACATACAGTGGCTTTGGAAATACAGTGGCTTTGGACAGTGGCTTTGAACATACAGTGGCTTTGGACATACAGTGGCTTTGGACATACAGTGGCTTTGGACATACAGTGGCTTTGGACAGTGGCTTTGGACTTACAGTGGCTTTGGACATACAGTGGCTTTGGAAATACAGTGGCTTTGTACAGTGGCTTTGGACAAACAGTGGCTTTGGACAAACAGTGGCTTTGGACAGTGGCTTTGGACATAGAGTGGCTTTGGACATACAGTGGCTTTGGATGGTGGCTTTGGACATACAGTGGCTTTGGACATACGGTGGCTTTGGACAGTGGCTTTGGACATACAGTGGCTTTAGACATACGGTGGCTTTGTACAGTGGCTTTGGACATACCGTGGCTTTGGACATACAGTGGCTTTGGACAGTGGCTTTGGACATACAGTGGATTTGGACATACAGTTGCTTTGGACAGTGGCTTTGGACATACAGTGGCTTTGGACATACAGTGGCTTTGGACAGTGGCTTTGGACATACAGTGGCTTTGGACATACAGTGGCTTTGGACAGTGGCTTTGGACATACAGTTGCTTTGGACATACAGTGGATTTGGACAGTGGCTTTGGACATATAGTGGCTTTGGACATACAGTGGCTTTGGACAGTGGCTTTGGACATACAGTGGCTTTAGACAGTGGCTTTGGACATACAGTGGCTTTGGACATACAGTGGCTTTGGACAGTGGCTTTGGACATACAGTGGCTTTGGACATACAGTGGCTTTGGATAGTGGCTTTGGACATACAGTGGCTTTGGACATACAGAGGCTTTGGACAGTGGCTTTAGACATACAGTGGCTTTGGACATACAGTGGCTTTGGACAGTGGCTTTGGACATACAGTGGCTTTGGACATAAATTGGCTTTGGACAGTGGCTTTGGACATACAGTTGCATTGGACAGTGGCTTTGGACATAGAGTGGCTTTGGACAGTGGCTTTGGACATACAGTGGCTTTGGACATAAATTGGCTTTGGACAGTGGCTTTGGACATAGAGTGGCTTTGGACAGTGGCTTTGGAGAGTGGCTTTGGACAGTGGCTTTGGACATAGAGTGATTTAGGACAGTGGCTTTGGAGAGTTGTTTTGGACAGTGGCTTTGGACATAGAGTGGCTTTGGACAGTGGCTTTGGACATTGGCTTTGGACTGTGGCTTTGGTCATAGAGTGGCTTTGGACAGTGGCTTTGGACAGTGGCTTTGGACAGTGGCTTTGGACATAAAGTGGCTTTGGAGAGTGGCTTTGGACAGTGGCTTTGGACAGTGGCTTTGGACATAGAGTGACTTTGGACAGTGGCTTTGGAAAGTGGCTTTGGACAGTGGCTTTGGACAGTGGCTTTTGACATAGAAAGGCTTTGGGCAGTGGCTTTGGACAGTGGCTTTGGACAGTGGCTTTGGACATAGAGTGGCTTTGGACAGTGGCTTTGGAAAGTGGCTTTGTACAGTGGCTTTGGACATAGAGTGGCTTTGGACAGTGACTTTGGACATAGAGTGGCTTTGGACAGTGACTTTGGACATAGAGTGGCTTTGGACAGTGGATTTGGACAGTGGCTTTGGACAGTGGCTTTGGACATAGAGTGGCTTTGGATAGTGGCTTTGGACAGTGGCTTTGGACATAGTGTGGCTTTGGAGAGTGGCTTTGGAGAGTGGCTTTGAACAGTGGCTTTGGACATAGAGTGGCTTTGGAGAGTGGCTTTCGACAGTGGCTTTTGACAGTGGCTTTGGACATAGAGTGGCTTTGGAGAGTGGCTTTGGAGAGTGGCTTTGGATAGTGGCTTTGGACATAGAGTGGCTTTGGAGAGTGGCTTTGGAGAGTGGCTTTGGACAGTGGCTTTGGACATAGTGTGGCTTTGGACAGTAGCTTTGGACAGTGGCTTTGGACAGTGGCTTTGGAGATAGAGTGGCTTTGGAGAGTGAGTTTGGAGAGTGGCTTTGGACAGTGGCTTTGGACATAGAGTGGCTTTGGACAGTGGCTTTGGAGAGTGGCTTTGGACAGTGGCTTAGGACATAGAGTGGCTTTGGACATTGTTTTGGAGAGTGGCTTTGGACAGTGGCTTTGGACATAGTGTGGCTTTGGAGAGTGGCTTTGGAGAGTGGCTTTGGACAGTGGCTTTGGACATAGAGTGGTTTTGGAGAGTGGCTTCGGACAGTGGCTTTGGACAGTGGCTTTGGATATAGAGTGGCTTTGGAGAGTGGCTTTGGAGAGTGGCTTTGGACAGTGGCTTTGGACATAGAGTGGCTTTCGAGAGTGGCTTTGGAGAGTAGCTTTGAACAGTGACTTTGGACATAGAGTGGCTTTGGAGAGTGGCTTTGGAGAGTGGCTTTGGACAGTGGCTTTGGACATAGAGTGGCTTTGGAGAGTGGCTTTGGAGAGTGGCTTTGGACAGTGGCTATGGACATAGAGTGGCTTTGGACAGTGGTTTTGGACATACAGTGGCTTTGGACATAGAGTGGCTTTGGACATACAGTGGCTTTGGACAGTGGCTTTGGACAGTAGCTTTGGACATACAGTGGCTTTGGAAATACAGTGGCTTTGGACAGTGGCTTTGAACATACAGTGGCTTTGGACATACAGTGGCTTTGGACATACAGTGGCTTTGGACATACAGTGGCTTTGGACAGTGGCTTTGGACTTACAGTGGCTTTGGACATACAGTGGCTTTGGAAATACAGTGGCTTTGTACAGTGGCTTTGGACAAACAGTGGCTTTGGACAAACAGTGGCTTTGGACAGTGGCTTTGGACATAGAGTGGCTTTGGACATACAGTGGCTTTGGATGGTGGCTTTGGACATACAGTGGCTTTGGACATACGGTGGCTTTGGACAGTGGCTTTGGACATACAGTGGCTTTAGACATACGGTGGCTTTGTACAGTGGCTTTGGACATACCGTGGCTTTGGACATACAGTGGCTTTGGACAGTGGCTTTGGACATACAGTGGATTTGGACATACAGTTGCTTTGGACAGTGGCTTTGGACATACATTGGCTTTGGACATACAGTGGCTTTGGACAGTGGCTTTGGACATACAGTGGCTTTGGACATACAGTGGCTTTGGACAGTGGCTTTGGACATACAGTTGCTTTGGACATACAGTGGATTTGGACAGTGGCTTTGGACATACAGTGGCTTTGACATACAGTGGCTTTGGACAGTGGCTTTGGACATACAGTGGCTTTAGACAGTGGCTTTGGACATACAGTGGCTTTGGACATACAGTGGCTTTGGACAGTGGCTTTGGACATACAGTGGCTTTGGACATACAGTGGCTTTGGATAGTGGCTTTGGACATACAGTGGCTTTGGACATACAGAGGCTTTGGACAGTGGCTTTGGACATACAGTGTCTTTGGACATACAGTGGCTTTGGACAGTGGCTTTGGACATACAGTGGCTTTGGACATACAGTGGCTTTGGACAATGGCTTTGGAGAGTGGATTTGGACAGTGGCTTTGGACATAGAGTGGCTATGGACAGTGGCTTTGGAGAGTGGCTTTGGACAGTGGCTTTGGACATAGAGTGGTTTAGGACAGTGGCTTTGGAGAGTGGCTTTGGACAGTGGCTTTGGACATAGAGTGGCTTTGGATAGAGGCTTTGGACAGTTGCTTTGGACAGTGGCTTTGGACATAGAGTGGCTTTGGACAGTGGCTTTGGACAGTGGCTTTGGACAGTGGCTTTGGTCATAGAGTGGCTTTGGACAGTGGCTTTGGACAGTGGCTTTGGACAGTGGCTTTGGACATAAAGTGGCTTTGGATAGTGGCTTTGGACAGTGGCTTTGGACAGTGGCTTTGGACATAGAGTGGCTTTGGACATTGGCTTTGGAAAGTGGCTTTGGACAGTGGCTTTGGACAGTGGCTTTTGACATAGAAAGGCTTTGGGCAGTGGCTTTGGACAGTGGCTTTGGACAGTGGCTTTGGACATAGAGTGGCTTTGGACAGTGGCTTTGGAAAGTGGCTTTGTACAGTGGCTTTGGACATAGAGTGGCTTTGGACAGTGACTTTGGACAGTGGCTTTGGAAAGTGGCTTTGGACATAGAGTGGCTTTGGACAGTGGATTTGGACAGTGGCTTTGGACAGTGGCTTTGGACATAGAGTGGCTTTGGATAGTGGCTTTGGACAGTGGCTTTGGACATAGTGTGGCTTTGGAGAGTGGCTTTGGAGAGTGGCTTTGAACAGTGGCTTTGGACATAGAGTGGCTTTGGAGAGTGGCTTTCGACAGTGGCTTTTGACAGTGGCTTTGGACATAGAGTGGCTTTGGAGAGTGGCTTTGGAGAGTGGCTTTGGATAGTGGCTTTGGACAAAGAGTGGCTTTGGAGAGTGGCTTTGGAGAGTGGCTTTGGACAGTGGCTTTGGACATAGTGTGGCTTTGGACAGTGGCTTTGGACAGTGGCTTTGGACAGTGGCTTTGGAGATAGAGTGGCTTTGGAGAGTGAGTTTGGAGAGTGGCTTTGGACAGTGGCTTTGGACATAGAGTGGCTTTGGACAGTGGCTTTGGAGAGTGGCTTTGGACAGTGGCTTAGGACATAGAGTGGCTTTGGACATTGTTTTGGAGAGTGGCTTTGGACAGTGGCTTTGGACATAGTGTGGCTTTGGAGAGTGGCTTTGGAGAGTGGCTTTGGACAGTGGCTTTGGACATAGAGTGGTTTTGGAGAATGGCTTCGGACAGTGGCTTTGGACAGTGGCTTTGGATATAGAGTGGCTTTGGAGAGTGGCTTTGGAGAGTGTCTTTGGACAGTGGCTTTGGACATAGAGTGGCTTTCGAGAGTGGCTTTGGAGAGTAGCTTTGAACAGTGACTTTGGACATAGAGTGGCTTTGGAGAGTGGCTTTGGAGAGTGGCTTTGGACAGTGGGTTTGGACATAGAGTGGCTTTGGAGAGTGGCTTTGGAGAGTGGCTTTGGACAGTGGCTATGGACATAGAGTGGCTTTGGACAGTGGTTTTGGACATACAGTGGCTTTGGACATAGAGTGGCTTTGGACATACAGTGGCTTTGGACAGTGGCTTTGGACAGTAGCTTTGGACATACAGTGGCTTTGGAAATACAGTGGCTTTGGACAGTGGCTTTGAACATACAGTGGCTTTGGACATACAGTGGCTTTGGACATACAGTGGCTTTGGACATACAGTGGCTTTGGACAGTGGCTTTGGACTTACAGTGGCTTTGGACATACAGTGGCTTTGGAAATACAGTGGCTTTGTACAGTGGCTTTGGACAAACAGTAGCTTTGGACAAACAGTGGCTTTGGACAGTGGCTTTGGACATAGAGTGGCTTTGGACATACAGTGGCTTTGGATGGTGGCTTTGGACATACAGTGGCTTTGGACATACGGTGGCTTTGGACAGTGGCTTTGGACATACAGTGGCTTTAGACATACGGTGGCTTTGTACAGTGGCTTTGGACATACCGTGGCTTTGGACATACAGTGGCTTTGGACAGTGGCTTTGGACATACAGTGGATTTGGACATACAGTTGCTTTGGACAGTGGCTTTGGACATACATTGGCTTTGGACATACAGTGGCTTTGGACAGTGGCTTTGGACATACAGTGGCTTTGGACATACAGTGGCTTTGGACAGTGGCTTTGGACATACAGTTGCTTTGGACATACAGTGGATTTGGACAGTGGCTTTGGACATACAGTGGCTTTGGACATACAGTGGCTTTGGACAGTGGCTTTGGACATACAGTGGCTTTAGACAGTGGCTTTGGACATACAGTGGCTTTGGACATACAGTGGCTTTGGACAGTGGCTTTGGACATACAGTGGCTTTGGACATACAGTGGCTTTGGATAGTGACTTTGGACATACAGTGGCTTTGGACATACAGAGGCTTTGGACAGTGGCTTTGGACATACAGTGTCTTTGGACATACAGTGGCTTTGGACAGTGGCTTTGGACATACAGTGGCTTTGGACATAAATTGGCTTTGGACAGTGGCTTTGGACATACAGTGGCATTGGACATACAGTGGCTTTGGACAGACGCTTTGGACATACAGTGGCTTTGGACATACAGTGTGGCTTTGGAAAGTGGCTTTGGACATACATTGGCTTTGGACAGTGGCTTTGGACATACAGTGGCTTTGGACATACAGTGGCTTTGGACAGTGGCTTTGGACATACAGTGGCTTTGGACATACAGTGGCTTTGGACAATGGCTTTTGAGAGTGGATTTGGACAGTGGCTTTGGACATAGAGTGGCTATGGACAGTGGCTTTGGAGAGTGGCTTTGGACAGTGGCTTTGGACATAGAGTGGTTTAGGACAGTGGCTTTGGAGAGTGGCTTTGGACAGTGGCTTTGGACATAGAGTGGCTTTGGATAGTGGCTTTGGACAGTAGCTTTGGACATAGAGTGGCTTTGGACAGTGGCTTTGGACAGTGGCTTTGGACAGTGGCTTTGGACATAGAGTGGCTTTGGACAGTGGCTTTGGACAGTGGCTTTGGACAGTGGCTTTAGTCATAGTATTGCTTTGGACAGTGGCTTTGGACATTGGCTTTGTACAGTGGATTTGGACATAGAGTGGCTTTGGACAGTGGCTTTGGACAGTTGCTTTGTACAGTGGCTTTGGACATACAGTGGCTTTGGACAGTGGCTATGGACATACAGTGGCTTTGGACATACAGTGGCTTTGGACAGTTGCTTTGGACATACAGTGGCTTTGGACATACAGTGGCTTTGGACAGTGGCTTTGGACATACAGTGGCTTTGGACATACATTGGCTTTGGACAGTGGCATTGGACATACAGTGGCTTTGGATACAGTAGCTTTGGACAGTGGCTTTGGACATACAGTGGCTTTAGACATGGCTTTGGACATACAGTGGCTTTGGACATACAGTGGCATTGGACAGTGGCTTTGGACATACAGTGGCTTTGGACAGTGGCTTTGGACATACAGTGGCATTGGACATACAGTGGCTTTGGACAGACGCTTTGGACATACAGTGGCTTTGGACATACAGTGGCTTTGGACATACAGTGGCTTTGGACATACAGTGGCTTTGGACAGTGGCTTTGGACATACAGTGGCTTTGGACATACAGTGGCTTTGGACAGTGGCTTTGGAAATACAGTGGCTTTGGACATACAGTGGCTTTGGACAATGGCTTTGGAGAGTGGATTTGGACAGTGGCTTTGGACATAGAGTGGCTTTCGACAGTGGCTTTGGAGAGTGGCTTTGGACAGTGGCTTTGGACATAGAGTGGTTTAGGACAGTGGCTTTGGAGAGTGGCTTTGGACAGTGGCTTTGGACATAGAGTGGCTTTGGACAGTGACTTTGGACAGTGGCTTTGGACAGTGGCTTTGGACATAGAGTGGCTTTGGACAGTGGCTTCGGACAGTGGCTTTGGACAGTGGCTCTGGACATAATATTGCTTTGGAGAGTGGCTTTGGACAGTGGCTTTGTACAGTGGATTTGGACATAGAGTGGCTTTGGACAGTGGCTTTGGACAGTTGCTTTGTACAGTGGCTTTGGACATACATTGGCTTTGGACAGTGGCTATGGACATAGAGTGGCTTGGGACATACAGTGGCTTTGGACAGTGGCTTTGGACATACAGTGGCTTTGGACATACAGTGGCTTTGGACAGTGGCTTTGGACATACAGTGGCTTTGGACATACATTGGCTTTTGACAGTGGCATTGGACATAAAGTGGCTTTGGACAATGGCTTTGGAGAGTGGATTTGGACAGTGGCTTTGGACATAGAGTGGCTATGGACAGTGGCTTTGGAGAGTGGCTTTGGACAGTGGCTTTGGACATAGAGTGGTTTAGGACAGTGGCTTTGGAGAGTGGCTTTGGACAGTGGCTTTGGACATAGAGTGGCTTTGGATAGAGGCTTTGGACAGTTGCTTTGGACAGTGGCTTTGGACATAGAGTGGCTTTGGACAGTGGCTTTGGACAGTGGCTTTGGACAGTGGCTTTGGTCATAGAGTGGCTTTGGACAGTGGCTTTGGACAGTGGCTTTGGACAGTGGCTTTGGACATAAAGTGGCTTTGGATAGTGGCTTTGGACAGTGGCTTTGGACAGTGGCTTTGGACATAGAGTGGCTTTGGACAGTGGCTTTGGAAAGTGGCTTTGGACAGTGGCTTTGGACAGTGGCTTTTGACATAGAAAGGCTTTGGGCAGTGGCTTTGGACAGTGGCTTTGGACAGTGGCTTTGGACATAGAGTGGCTTTGGACAGTGGCTTTGGAAAGTGGCTTTGTACAGTGGCTTTGGACATAGAGTGGCTTTGGACAGTGACTTTGGACAGTGGCTTTGGAAAGTGGCTTTGGACATAGAGTGGCTTTGGACAGTGGATTTGGACAGTGGCTTTGGACAGTGGCTTTGGACATAGAGTGGCTTTGGATAGTGGCTTTGGACAGTGGCTTTGGACATAGTGTGGCTTTGGAGAGTGGCTTTGGAGAGTGGCTTTGAACAGTGGCTTTGGACATAGAGTGGCTTTGGAGAGTGGCTTTCGACAGTGGCTTTTGACAGTGGCTTTGGACATAGAGTGGCTTTGGAGAGTGGCTTTGGAGAGTGGCTTTGGATAGTGGCTTTGGACAAAGAGTGGCTTTGGAGAGTGGCTTTGGAGAGTGGCTTTGGACAGTGGCTTTGGACATAGTGTGGCTTTGGACAGTGGCTTTGGACAGTGGCTTTGGACAGTGGCTTTGGAGATAGAGTGGCTTTGGAGAGTGAGTTTGGAGAGTGGCTTTGGACAGTGGCTTTGGACATAGAGTGGCTTTGGACAGTGGCTTTGGAGAGTGGCTTTGGACAGTGGCTTAGGACATAGAGTGGCTTTGGACATTGTTTTGGAGAGTGGCTTTGGACAGTGGCTTTGGACATAGTGTGGCTTTGGAGAGTGGCTTTGGAGAGTGGCTTTGGACAGTGGCTTTGGACATAGAGTGGTTTTGGAGAATGGCTTCGGACAGTGGCTTTGGACAGTGGCTTTGGATATAGAGTGGCTTTGGAGAGTGGCTTTGGAGAGTGTCTTTGGACAGTGGCTTTGGACATAGAGTGGCTTTCGAGAGTGGCTTTGGAGAGTAGCTTTGAACAGTGACTTTGGACATAGAGTGGCTTTGGAGAGTGGCTTTGGAGAGTGGCTTTGGACAGTGGGTTTGGACATAGAGTGGCTTTGGAGAGTGGCTTTGGAGAGTGGCTTTGGACAGTGGCTATGGACATAGAGTGGCTTTGGACAGTGGTTTTGGACATACAGTGGCTTTGGACATAGAGTGGCTTTGGACATACAGTGGCTTTGGACAGTGGCTTTGGACAGTAGCTTTGGACATACAGTGGCTTTGGAAATACAGTGGCTTTGGACAGTGGCTTTGAACATACAGTGGCTTTGGACATACAGTGGCTTTGGACATACAGTGGCTTTGGACATACAGTGGCTTTGGACAGTGGCTTTGGACTTACAGTGGCTTTGGACATACAGTGGCTTTGGAAATACAGTGGCTTTGTACAGTGGCTTTGGACAAACAGTAGCTTTGGACAAACAGTGGCTTTGGACAGTGGCTTTGGACATAGAGTGGCTTTGGACATACAGTGGCTTTGGATGGTGGCTTTGGACATACAGTGGCTTTGGACATACGGTGGCTTTGGACAGTGGCTTTGGACATACAGTGGCTTTAGACATACGGTGGCTTTGTACAGTGGCTTTGGACATACCGTGGCTTTGGACATACAGTGGCTTTGGACAGTGGCTTTGGACATACAGTGGATTTGGACATATAGTTGCTTTGGACAGTGGCTTTGGACATACATTGGCTTTGGACATACAGTGGCTTTGGACAGTGGCTTTGGACATACAGTGGCTTTGGACATACAGTGGCTTTGGACAGTGGCTTTGGACATACAGTTGCTTTGGACATACAGTGGATTTGGACAGTGGCTTTGGACATACAGTGGCTTTGGACATACAGTGGCTTTGGACAGTGGCTTTGGACATACAGTGGCTTTAGACAGTGGCTTTGGACATACAGTGGCTTTGGACATACAGTGGCTTTGGACAGTGGCTTTGGACATACAGTGGCTTTGGACATACAGTGGCTTTGGATAGTGACTTTGGACATACAGTGGCTTTGGACATACAGAGGCTTTGGACAGTGGCTTTGGACATACAGTGTCTTTGGACATACAGTGGCTTTGGACAGTGGCTTTGGACATACAGTGGCTTTGGACATAAATTGGCTTTGGACAGTGGCTTTGGACATACAGTGGCATTGGACATACAGTGGCTTTGGACAGACGCTTTGGACATACAGTGGCTTTGGACATACAGTGTGGCTTTGGAAAGTGGCTTTGGACATACATTGGCTTTGGACAGTGGCTTTGGACATACAGTGGCTTTGGACATACAGTGGCTTTGGACAGTGGCTTTGGACATACAGTGGCTTTGGACATACAGTGGCTTTGGACAATGGCTTTTGAGAGTGGATTTGGACAGTGGCTTTGGACATAGAGTGGCTATGGACAGTGGCTTTGGAGAGTGGCTTTGGACAGTGGCTTTGGACATAGAGTGGTTTAGGACAGTGGCTTTGGAGAGTGGCTTTGGACAGTGGCTTTGGACATAGAGTGGCTTTGGATAGTGGCTTTGGACAGTAGCTTTGGACATAGAGTGGCTTTGGACAGTGGCTTTGGACAGTGGCTTTGGACAGTGGCTTTGGACATAGAGTGGCTTTGGACAGTGGCTTTGGACAGTGGCTTTGGACAGTGGCTTTAGTCATAGTATTGCTTTGGACAGTGGCTTTGGACATTGGCTTTGTACAGTGGATTTGGACATAGAGTGGCTTTGGACAGTGGCTTTGGACAGTTGCTTTGTACAGTGGCTTTGGACATACAGTGGCTTTGGACAGTGGCTATGGACATACAGTGGCTTTGGACATACAGTGGCTTTGGACAGTTGCTTTGGACATACAGTGGCTTTGGACATACAGTGGCTTTGGACAGTGGCTTTGGACATACAGTGGCTTTGGACATACATTGGCTTTGGACAGTGGCATTGGACATACAGTGGCTTTGGATACAGTAGCTTTGGACAGTGGCTTTGGACATACAGTGGCTTTAGACATGGCTTTGGACATACAGTGGCTTTGGACATACAGTGGCATTGGACAGTGGCTTTGGACATACAGTGGCTTTGGACAGTGGCTTTGGACATACAGTGGCATTGGACATACAGTGGCTTTGGACAGACGCTTTGGACATACAGTGGCTTTGGACATACAGTGGCTTTGGACATACAGTGGCTTTGGACATACAGTGGCTTTGGACAGTGGCTTTGGACATACAGTGGCTTTGGACATAGAGTGGCTTTGGACAGTGGCTTCGGACAGTGGCTTTGGACAGTGGCTCTGGACATAATATTGCTTTGGAGAGTGGCTTTGGACAGTGGCTTTGTACAGTGGATTTGGACATAGAGTGGCTTTGGACAGTGGCTTTGGACAGTTGCTTTGTACAGTGGCTTTGGACATACATTGGCTTTGGACAGTGGCTATGGACATAGAGTGGCTTGGGACATACAGTGGCTTTGGACAGTGGCTTTGGACATACAGTGGCTTTGGACATACAGTGGCTTTGGACAGTGGCTTTGGACATACAGTGGCTTTGGACATACATTGGCTTTTGACAGTGGCATTGGATACAGTAGCTTTGGACAGTGGCTTTGGAAATACAGTGGCTTTAGACATGGCTTTGAACATACAGTGGCTTTGAACATACAGTGGCATTGGACAGTGGCTTTGGACATACAGTGGCTTTGGACATACAGTGGCTTTGGACAGTGGCTATGGACAGTGGCTTTGGACATAGAGTGGCTTTGGAGAGTGGCTTTGGAGAGTGGCTTTGGACTGGCTTTGGACATAGAGTGGCTTTAGAGAGTGGCTTTGGAGATTGGCTTTGGACAGTGACTTTGGACATAGAGTGGCTTAGGAGAGTGGCTTTGGAGAGTGGCTTTGGACAGTGGCTTTGGACATAGAGTGGCTTTGGAGAGTGGCTTTGGAGAGTGGCTTTGGACAGTAGCTTTGGACATAGAGTGGCTTTGGACAGTGACTTTGAACAGTGGCTTTGGACAGTGGCTTTGGACATAGAGTGGCTTTGGACAGTGGCTTTGGAAAGTGGCTTTGGACAGTGGCTTTGGTCAGTGGCTTTGGACATAGAAAGGCTTTGGACAGTGGATTTGGACAGTGGCTTTGGACACTGGCTTTGGACATAGAGTGGCTTTGGACAGTGGCTTTGGAAAGTGGCTTAGTACAGTGGCTTTAGACATAGAGTGGCTTTGGACAGTGACTTTGGACAGTGGCTTTGGACAGTGGCTTTGGACATAGAGTGGCTTTGGACAGTGGGTTTGGACAGTGGCTTTGGACAGTGGCTTTGGACATAGAGTGGCTTTGGATAATGGCTTTGGACAGTGGCTTTGGACATAGTGTGGCTTTGGAGAGTGGCTTTGGAGAGTGGCTTTGAACAGTGGCTTTGGACATAGAGTGGCTTTGGAGAGTGGCTTTGGACAGTGGCTTTTGACAGTGGCTTTGGACATAGAGTGGCTTTGGAGAGTGGCTTTGGAGAGTGGCTTTGGATAGTGGCTTTGGACATAGAGTGGCTTTGGAGAGTGGCTTTGGAGAGTGGCTTTGGACAGTGGCTTTGGACATAGTGTGGGTTTGGAAAGTGGCTTTGGAGAGTGGCTTTGGACAGTGGCTTTGGACATAGAGTGGCTTTGGAGAGTGGCTTTGGACATTGGCTTTGGACAGTGGCTTTGGACATACAGTGGCTTTGGAGAGTGGCTTTGGAGAGTGGCTTTGGACAGTGGCTTTGGACAGTGGCTTTGGACATAGAGTGGCTTTGGAGAGTGACTTTGGAGATTGGCTTTGGACAGTGGCTTTGGACATAGAGTGGCTTTGGACAGTGGCTTTGGAGAGTGGATTTGGACAGTGGCTTTGGACATAGAGTGGCTTTGGACAGTGGCTTTGGAGAGTGGCTTTGGACAGTGGTTTTGGACATAGAGTGGTTTTGGAGAGTGGCTTTGGAGAGTGGCTTTGGACAGTGGCTTTGGACATAGAGTGGCTTTCGAGAGTGGCTTTGGAGAGTGGCTTTGGACAGTGGCTTTGGACATAGAGTGGCTTTGGAGAGTGGCTTTGGAGAGTGGCTTTGGACAGTGGCTTTGGACATAGAGTGGCTTTGGAGAGTGGCTTTGGACAGTGGCGTTGAACAGTGGCTTTGGACATACAGTGGCTTTGGACAGTGGCTTTGGACATACCGTGGCTTTGGACTTACAGTGGCTTTGGACAGTGGCTTTGGAGAGTGGCTTTGGACAGTGGCTTTGGACATAGAGTGGCTTTGGACAGTGGCTTTGGAGAGTGGCTTTGGACAGTGGCTTTGGACATAGAGTGGTTTAGGACAGTGGCTTTGGAGAGATGCTTTGGACAGTGGCTTAGGACATAGAGTGGCTTTGGACAGTGGCTTTGGACAGTGGGTTTGGACAGTGGCTTTGGACATAGAGTGGCTTTGGACAGTGGCTTTGGACAGTGGCTTTGGACAGTGGCTTTGGACATAGAGTGGCTTTGGAGAGTGGCTTTGGAGATTGGCTTTGGACAGTGACTTTGGACATAGAGTGGCTTTGGAGAGTGGCTTTGGAGAGTGGCTTTGGACAGTTGCTTTGGACATAGAGTGGCTTTGGAGAGTAGCTTTGGAGAGTGGCTTTGGACAGTAGCTTAGGACATATAGTGGCTTTGGACAGAGACTTTGAACAGTGGCTTTGGACAGTGGCTTTGGACATAGAGTGGCTTTGGACAGTGGCTTTGGAAAGTGGCTTTGGACAGTGGCTTTGGACAGTGGCTTTGGACATAGAAAGGCTTTGGACAGTGGCTTTGGACAGTGGCTTTGGACAGAGGCTTTGGAAATAGAGTAGCTTTGGACAGTGGCTTTGGAAAGTGGCTTTGTACAGTGGCTTTGCAATAGAGTGGCTTTGGACAGTGGGTTTGGACAGTGGCTTTGGACAGTGGCTTTGGACATAGAGTGGCTTTGGATAGTGGCTTTCGACAGTGGCTTTGGACATAGTGTGGCTTTGGAGAGTGGCTTTGGAGAGTGGCTTAGAACAGTGGCTTTGGACATAGAGTGGCTTTGGAGAGTGGCTTTCGACAGTGGCTTTTGACAGTGGCTTTGGACATAGAGTGGCTTTGGAGAGTGGCTTTGGAGAGTGGCTTTGGATAGTGGCTTTGGACATAGAGTGGCTTTGGAGAGTGGCTTTGGAGAGTGGCTTTGGACAGTGGCTTTGGACATAGTGTGGCTTTGGAAAGTGGCTTTGGAGAGTGGCTTTGGACAGTGGCTTTGGACATAGAGTGGCTTTGGAGAGTGGCTTTGGACATTGGCTTTGGACAGTGGCTTTGGACATACAGTGGATTTGGAGAGTGGCTTTGGAGAGTGGCTTTGGACAGTGGCTTTGGACAGTGGCTTTGGAGATAGAGTGGCTTTGGAGAGTGAGTTTGGAGAGTGGCTTTGGACAGTGGCTTTGGACATAGAGTGGCTTTGGACAGTGGCTTTGGAGAGTGGCTTTGGACAGTGGCTTTGGACATAGAGTAGCTTTGGACATTGGCTTTGGAGAGTGGCTTTGGACAGTGGCTTTGGACATAGAGTGGCTTTGGAGAGTGGCTTTGGAGAGTGGCTTTGGACAGTGGCTTTGGACATAGAGTGGTTTTGGAGAGTGGCTTCGGACAGTGGCTTTGGACAGTGGCTTTGGATATAGAGTGGCTTTGGAGAGTGGCTTTGGAGAGTGGCTTTGGACAGTGGCTTTGGACATAGAGTGGCTTTCGAGAGTGGCTTTGGTGAGTGGCTTTGAACAGTGACTTTGGACATAGAGTGGCTTTGGAGAGTGGCTTTGGAGAGTGGCTTTGGACAGTGGCTTTGGACATAGAGTGGCTTTGGAGAGTGGCTTTGGAGAGTGGCTTTGGACAGTGGCTATGGACATAGAGTGGCTTTGGACAGTGGTTTTGGACATACAGTGGCTTTGGACATAGAGTGGCTTTGGACATACAGTGGCTTTGGACAGTGGCTTTGGACAGTAGCTTTGGACATACAGTGGCTTTGGACATACAGTGGCTTTAGACAGTGGCTTTGAACATACAGTGGCTTTGGACATACAGTGGCTTTGGACATACAGTAGCTTTGGACATACAGTGGCTTTGGACAGTGGCTTTGGACTTACAGTGGCTTTGGACATACAGTGGCTTTGGAAATACAGTGGCTTTGTAGAGTGGCTTTGGACAAACAGTGGCTTTGGACAAACAGTGGCTTTGGACAGTGGCTTTGGACATAGAGTGGCTTTGGACATACAGTGGCTTTGGATGGTGGCTTTGGACATACAGTGGCTTTGGACATACGGTGGCTTTGGACAGTGGCTTTGGACATACAGTGGCTTTAGACATATGGTGGCTTTGTACAGTGGCTTTGGACATACCATGGCTTTGGACATACAGTGGCTTTGGACAGTGGCTTTGGACATACAGTGGATTTGGACATACAGTTGCTTTGGACAGTGGCTTTGGACATACAGTGGCTTTGGACATACAGTGGCTTTGGACAGTGGCTTTGGACATACAGTGGCTTTGGACATACAGTGGCTTTGGACAGTGGCTTTGGACATACAGTTGCTTTGGACATACAGTGGATTTGGACAGTGGCTTTGGACATACAGTGGCTATGGACATACAGTGGCTTTGGACAGTGGCTTTGGATATACAGTGGCTTTAGACAGTGGCTTTGGACATACAGTGGCTTTGGACATACAGTGGCTTTGGACAGTGGATTTGGACATACAGTGGCTTTGGACATACAGTGGCTTTGGATAGTGGCTTTGGACATACAGTGGCTTTGGACATACAGAGGCTTTGGACAGTGGCTTTGGACATACAGTGGCTTTGGACATACAGTGGCTTTGGACAGTGGCTTTGGACATAGAGTGGCTTTGGAGAGTGGCTTTGGAGAGAGGCTTTGGACAGTGGCTTTGGACATAGTGTAGCTTTGGAAAGTGGCTTTGGAGAGTGGCTTTGGACACTGGCTTTGGACATAGAGTGGCTTTGGAGAGTGGCTTTGGACATTGGCTTTGGACAGTGGCTTTGGACATACAGTGGCTTTGGAGAGTGGCTTTGGAGAGTGGCTTTGGACAGTGGCTTTGGACAGTGGCTTTGGACATAGAGTGGCTTTGGAGAGTGACTTTGGAGAGTGGCTTTGGACAGTGGCTTTGGACATAGAGTGGCTTTGGACAGTGGCTTTGGAGAGTGGCTTTGGACAGTGGCTTTGGAGAGTGGCTTTGGACAGTGGCTTTGGATAGTGGCTTTGGACATAGAGTGGCTTTGGAAAGTGGCTTTGGAGAGTGGCTTTGGATAGTGGCTTTGGACATAGAGTGGCTTTGGAGAGTGGCTTTGGACATTGGCTTTGGGCAGTGGCTTTGGACATACAGTGGCTTTGGAGAGTGGGTGGTTTTGGACAGTGGCTTTGGACAGTGGCTTTGGACATAGAGTGGCTTTGGAGAGTGGCTTTGGACATACAGTGGCTTTGGACATACAGTGGCTTTGGACAGTGGCTTTGGACATACAGTGGCTATGGAATTACAGTGGCTTTGGACATACAGTGGCTTTGGACAGTGGCTTTGGACATACAGTGGCTTTGGACATAGAGTGTGGCTTTGGACAGTGGCTTTGGACATACAGTGGCTTTGGACAGTGGCTTTGGACATACAGTGGCTTTGGACATACAGTGGCTTTGGACAGTGGCTTTGGACATACAGTGGCTTTGGACATACAGTGGCTTTGGACAATGGCATTGGAGAGTGGATTTGGATAGTGGCTTTGGACATAGAGTGGCTATGGACAGTGGCTTTGGAGAGTGGCTTTGGACAGTGGCTTTGGACATAGAGTGGTTTAGGACAGTGGCTTTGGAGAGTGGCTTTGGACAGTGGCTTTGGACATAGAGTGGCTTTGGATAGTGGCTTTGGACAGTGGCTTTGGACAGTGGCTTTGGACATAGAGTGGCTTTGGACAGTGGCTTCGGACAGTGGCTTTGGACAGTGGCTTTGGACATAGAGTGGCTTTGGACAGTGGCTTTGGTCAGTGGCTTTGGACAGTGGCTTTGGACATAGTATTGCTTTGGACAGTGGCTTTGGACATTGGCTTTGTACAGTGGATTTGGACATAGAGTGGCTTTGGACAGTGGCTTTGAACAGTTGCTTTGTACAGTGGCTTTGGACATACAATGGCTTTGCACAGTGGCTATGGACATACAGTGGCTTTGGACATACAGTGGCTTTGGACAGTGGCTTTGGACATACAGTGGCTTTGGACATACAGTGGCTTTGGACAGTGGCTTTGGACATACAGTGGCTTTGGATATACATTGGATTTGGACAGTGGCATTGGACATACAGTGGCTTTGGATACAGTAGCTTTGGACAGTGGCTTTGGACATACAGTGGCTTTAGACATGGATTTGGACATACAGTGGCTTTGGACATACAGTGGCATTGGACAGTGGCTTTGGACATACAGTGGCTTTGGACAGTGGCTTTGGACATACAGTGGCATTGGACATACAGTAGCTTTGGACAGACGCTTTGGACATACAGTGGCTTTGGACATACAGTGGCTTTGGACAGTGGCTTTGGACATACAGTGGCTTTGGACAGTGGCTTTGGACATACAGTGGCTTTGGACATACAGTGGCTTTGGACAGTGGCTTTGGAAATACAGTGGCTTTGGACATACAGTGGCTTTGGACAATGGCTTTGGAGAGTGGATTTGGACAGTGGCTTTGGACATAGAGTGGCTTTCGACAGTGGCTTTGGAGAGTGGCTTTGGACAGTGGCTTTGGACATAGAGTGGTTTAGGACAGTGGCTTTGGAGAGTGGCTTTGGACAGTGGCTTTGGACATAGAGTGGCTTTGGACAGTGGCTTTGGATAGTGGCTTTGGACAGTGGCTTTGGACATAGAGTGGCTTTGGACAGTGGCTTCGGACAGTGGCTTTGGACAGTGGCTTTGGACATAGAGTGGCTTTGGACAGTGGCTTCGGACAGTGGCTTTGGACAGTGGCTTTGGACATAGTATTGCTTTGGTCAGTGGCTTTGGACAGTGGCTTTGTACAGTGGATTTGGACATAGAATTGCTTTGGACAGTGGCTTTGGACATAGAGTGGCTTTGGACATACGGTGGCTTTGGACAGTGGCTTTGGACATACAGTGGCTTTAGACATATGGTGGCTTTGTACAGTGGCTTTGGACATACCGTGGCTTTGGACATACAGTGGCTTTGGACAGTGGCTTTGGACATACAGTGGATTTGGACATACAGTTGCTTTGGACAGTGGCTTTGGACATACAGTGGCTTTGGACATACAGTGGCTTTGGACAGTGGCTTTGGACATACAGTGGCTTTGGACATACAGTGGCTTTGGACAGTGGCTTTGGACATACAGTTGCTTTGGACATACAGTGGATTTGGACAGTGGCTTTGGACATACAGTAGCTTTGGACATACAGTGGCTTTGGACAGTGGCTTTGGATATACAGTGGCTTTAGACAGTGGCTTTGGACATACAGTGGCTTTGGACATACAGTGGCTTTGGACAGTGGCTTTGGACATACAGTGGCTTTGGACATACAGTGGCTTTGGATAGTGGCTTTGGACATACAGTGGCTTTGGACATACAGAGGCTTTGGACAGTGGCTTTGGACATACAGTGGCTTTGGACATACAGTGGCTTTGGACAGTGGCTTTGGACATAGAGTGGCTTTGGAGAGTGGCTTTGGAGAGAGGCTTTGGACAGTGGCTTTGGACATAGTGTAGCTTTGGAAAGTGGCTTTGGAGAGTGGCTTTGGACACTGGCTTTGGACATAGTGTGGCTTTGGAGAGTGGCTTTGGACATTGGCTTTGGACAGTGGCTTTGGACATACAGTGGCTTTGGAGAGTGGCTTTGGAGAGTGGCTTTGGACAGTGGCTTTGGACAGTGGCTTTGGACATAGAGTGGCTTTGGAGAGTGACTTTGGAGAGTGGCTTTGGACAGTGGCTTTGGACTTAGAGTGGCTTTGGACAGTGGCTTTGGAGAGTGGCTTTGGACAGTGGCTTTGGAGAGTGGCTTTGGAGAGTGGCTTTGGATAGTGGCTTTGGACATAGAGTGGCTTTGGAAAGTGGCTTTGGAGAGTGGCTTTGGATAGTGGCTTTGGACATAGAGTGGCTTTGGAGAGTGGCTTTGGACATTGGCTTTGGGCAGTGGCTTTGGACATACAGTGGCTTTGGAGAGTGGGTGGCTTTGGACAGTGGCTTTGGACAGTGGCTTTGGACATAGAGTGGCTTTGGAGAGTGGCTTTGGACATACAGTGGCTTTGGACATACAGTGGCTTTGGACAGTGGCTTTGGACATACAGTGGCTTTGGACATACAGTGGCTTTGGATATACAGTGGCTTTGGACAGTGGCTTTGGACATACAGTGGCTTTGGACATACAGTATGGCTTTGGACAGTGGCTTTGGACATACAGTGGCTTTGACAGTGGCTTTGGACATACAGTGGCTTTGGACATACAGTGGCTTTGGACATACAGTGGCTTTGGACAATGGCTTTGGAGAGTGGATTTGGACAGTGGCTTTGGACATAGAGTGGCTATGGACAGTGGCTTTGGAGAGTGGCTTTGGACAGTGGCTTTGGACATAGAGTGGTTTAGGACAGTGGCTTTGGAGAGTGGCTTTGGACAGTGGCTTTGGACATAGAGTGGCTTTGGATAGTGGCTTTGGAAAGTGGCTTTGGACAGTGGCTTTGGACATAGAGTGGCTTTGGACAGTGGCTTCGGACAGTGGCTTTGGACAGTGGCTTTGGACATAGAGTGGCTTTGGACAGTGGCTTTGGACAGTGGCTTTGGACAGTGGCTTTGGACATAGTATTGCTATGGAAAGTGGCTTTGGACATTGGCTTTGTACAGTGGATTTGGACATAGAGTAGCTTTGGACAGTGGCTTTGGACAGTTGCTTTGTACAGTGGCTTTGGACATACAGTGGCTTTGGACAGTGGCTATGGACATACAGTGGCTTTGGACATACAGTGGCTTTGGACAGTGGCTTTGGACATACAGTGGCTTTGGACATACAGTGGCTTTGGACAGTGGCTTTGGACATACAGTGGCTTTGGACATACATTGGCTTTGGACAGTGGCATTGGACATACAGTGGCTTTGGATACAGTAGCTTTGGACAGTGGCTTTGGACATACAGTGGCTTTAGACATGGCTTTGGACATACAGTGGCTTTGGACATACAGTGGCATTGGACAGTGGCTTTGGACATACAGTGGCTTTGGACAGTGGCTTTGGACATACAGTGGCATTGGACATACAGTGGCTTTGGACAGACGCTTTGGACATACAGACGCTTTGGACATACAGTGGCTTTGGACATACAGTGGCTTTGGACAGTGGCTTTGGACATACAGTGGCTTTGGACAGTGGCTTTGGACATACAGTGGCTTTGGACATACAGTGGCTTTGGACAGTGGCTTTGGAAATACAGTGGCTTTGGACAGTGGCTTTGGACATACAGTGGCTTTGGACATACAGTGGCTTTGGACAGTGGCTTTGGACATACAGTGGCTTTGGACATACATTGGCTTTGGACAGTGGCATTGGACATACAGTGGCTTTGGATACAGTAGCTTTGGACAGTGGCTTTGGACATACAGTGGCATTGGACAGTGGCTTTGGACATACAGTGGCTTTGGACAGTGGCTTTGGACATACAGTGGCATTGGACATACAGTGGCTTTGGACAGATGCTTTGGACATACAGTGGCTTTGGACATACAGTGGCTTTGGACAGTGGCTTTGGACATACAGTGGCTTTGGACAGTGGCTTTGGACATACAGTGGCTTTGGACATACAGTGGCTTTGGACAGTGGCTTTGGAAATACAGTGGCTTTGGACATACAGTGGCTTTGGACAATGGCTTTGGAGAGTGGATTTGGACAGTGGCTTTGGACATAGAGTGGCTTTCGACAGTGGCTTTGGAGAGTGGCTTTGGACAGTGGCTTTGGACATAGAGTGGTTTAGGACAGTGGCTTTGGAGAGTGGCTTTGGACAGTGGCTTTGGACATAGAGTGGCTTTGGACAGTGGCTTTGGACAGTGGCTTTGGACAGTGGCTTTGGACATAGAGTGGCTTTGGACAGTGGCTTCGGACAGTGGCTTTGGACAGTGGCATTGGACATAGAGTGGCTTTGGACAGTGGCTTTGGACAGTGGCTTTGGACAGTGGCTTTGGACATAGTATTGCTTTGGTCAGTGGCTTTGGACAGTGGCTTTGTACAGTGGATTTGGACATAGAATTGCTTTGGACAGTGGCTTTGGACATAGAGTGGCTTTGGACATACGGTGGCTTTGGACAGTGGCTTTGGACATACAGTGGCTTTAGACATATGGTGGCTTTGTACAGTGGCTTTGGACATACCGTGGCTTTGGACATACAGTGGCTTTGGACAGTGGCTTTGGACATACAGTGGATTTGGACATACAGTTGCTTTGGACAGTGGCTTTGGACATACAGTGGCTTTGGACATACAGTGGCTTTGGACAGTGGCTTTGGACATACAGTGGCTTTGGACATACAGTGGCTTTGGACAGTGGCTTTGGACATACAGTTGCTTTGGACATACAGTGGATTTGGACAGTGGCTTTGGACATACAGTAGCTTTGGACATACAGTGGCTTTGGACAGTGGCTTTGGATATACAGTGGCTTTAGACAGTGGCTTTGGACATACAGTGGCTTTGGACATACAGTGGCTTTGGACAGTGGCTTTGGACATACAGTGGCTTTGGCAATACAGTGGCTTTGGATAGTGGCTTTGGACATACAGTGGTTTGGACATACAGAGGCTTTGGACAGTGGCTTTGGACATACAGTGGCTTTGGACATACAGTGGCTTTGGACAGTGGCTTTGGACATAGAGTGGCTTTGGAGAGTGGCTTTGGAGAGAGGCTTTGGACAGTGGCTTTGGACATAGTGTAGCTTTGGAAAGTGGCTTTGGAGAGTGGCTTTGGACACTGGCTTTGGACATAGTGTGGCTTTGGAGAGTGGCTTTGGACATTGGCTTTGGACAGTGGCTTTGGACATACAGTGGCTTTGGAGAGTGGCTTTGGAGAGTGGCTTTGGACAGTGGCTTTGGACAGTGGCTTTGGACATAGAGTGGCTTTGGAGAGTGACTTTGGAGAGTGGCTTTGGACAGTGGCTTTGGACTTAGAGTGGCTTTGGACAGTGGCTTTGGAGAGTGGCTTTGGACAGTGGCTTTGGAGAGTGGCTTTGGAGAGTGGCTTTGGATAGTGGCTTTGGACATAGAGTGGCTTTGGAAAGTGGCTTTGGAGAGTGGCTTTGGATAGTGGCTTTGGACATAGAGTGGCTTTGGAGAGTGGCTTTGGACATTGGCTTTGGGCAGTGGCTTTGGACATACAGTGGCTTTGGAGAGTGGGTGGCTTTGGACAGTGGCTTTGGACAGTGGCTTTGGACATAGAGTGGCTTTGGAGAGTGGCTTTGGACATACAGTGGCTTTGGACATACAGTGGCTTTGGACAGTGGCTTTGGACATACAGTGGCTTTGGACATACAGTGGCTTTGGACATACAGTGGCTTTGGACAGTGGCTTTGGACATACAGTGGCTTTGGACATACAGTATGGCTTTGGACAGTGGATTTGGACATACAGTGGCTTTGGACAGTGGCTTTGGACATACAGTGGCTTTGGACATACAGTGGCTTTGGACAGTGGCTTTGGACATACAGTGGCTTTGGACATACAGTGGCTTTGGACAATGGCTTTGGAGAGTGGATTTGGACAGTGGCTTTGGACATAGAGTGGCTATGGACAGTGGCTTTGGAGAGTGGCTTTGGACAGTGGCTTTGGACAGTGGCTTTGGACATAGAGTGGCTTTGGACAGTAGCTTCGGACAGTGGCTTTGGACAGTGGCTTTGGACATAGAGTGGCTTTGGACAGTGGCTTTGGACAGTGGCTTTGGACAGTGGCTTTGGACATAGTATTGCTTTGGTTAGTGGCTTTGGACAGTGGCTTTGTACAGTGGATTTGGACATAGAGTGGCTTTGGACAGTGGCTTTGGACAGTTGCTTTGTACAGTGGCTTTGGACATACAGTGGCTTTGGACAGTGGCTATGGACATACAGTGGCTTTGGACATACAGTGGCTTTGGACAGTGGCTTTGGACATACAGTGGCTTTGGACATACAGTGGCTTTGGACAGTGGCTTTGGACATACAGTGGCTTTGGACATACATTGGCTTTGGACAGTGGCATTGGACATACAGTGGCTTTGGATACAGTAGCTTTGGACAGTGGCTTTGGACATACAGTGGCTTTAGACATGGCTTTGGACATACAGTGGCTTTGGACATACAGTGGCTTTGGACATACAGTGGCATTGGACAGTGGCTTTGGACATACAGTGGCTTTGGACAGTGGCTTTGGACATACAGTGGCATTGGACATACAGTGGCTTTGGACAGACGCTTTGGACATACAGTGGCTTTGGACATACAGTGGCTTTGGACAGTGGCTTTGGACATACAGTGGCTTTGGACAGTGGCTTTGGACATACAGTGGCTTTGGACATACAGTGGCTTTGGACAGTGGCTTTGGAAATACAGTGGCTTTGGACATACAGTGGCTTTGGACAATGGCTTTGGAGAGTGGATTTGGATAGTGGCTTTGGACATATAGTGGCTTTCGACAGTGGCTTTGGAGAGTGGCTTTGGACAGTGGCTTTGGACATAGAGTGGTTTAGGACAGTGGCTTTGGAGATTGGCTTTGGACAGTGGCTTTGGACATAGTGTGGCTTTGGAGAGTGGCTTTGGACATTGGCTTTGGACAGTGGCTTTGGACATACAGTGGCTTTGGAGAGTGGCTTTGGAGAGTGGCTTTGGACAGTGGCTTTGGACAGTGGCTTTGGACATAGAGTGGCTTTGGAGAGTGACTTTGGAGAGTGGCTTTGGACAGTGGCTTTGGACTTAGAGTGGCTTTGGACAGTGGCTTTGGAGAGTGGCTTTGGACAGTGGCTTTGGAGAGTGGCTTTGGAGAGTGGCTTTGGATAGTGGCTTTGGACATAGAGTGGCTTTGGAAAGTGGCTTTGGAGAGTGGCTTTGGATAGTGGCTTTGGACATAGAGTGGCTTTGGAGAGTGGCTTTGGACATTGGCTTTGGGCAGTGGCTTTGGACATACAGTGGCTTTGGAGAGTGGGTGGCTTTGGACAGTGGCTTTGGACAGTGGCTTTGGACATAGAGTGGCTTTGGAGAGTGGCTTTGGACATACAGTGGCTTTGGACATACAGTGGCTTTGGACAGTGGCTTTGGACATACAGTGGCTTTGGACATACAGTGGCTTTGGACATACAGTAGCTTTGGACAGTGGCTTTGGACATACAGTGGCTTTGGACATACAGTATGGCTTTGGACAGTGGCTTTGGACATACAGTGGCTTTGGACAGTGGCTTTGGACATACAGTGGCTTTGGACATACAGTGGCTTTGGACAGTGGCTTTGGACATACAGTGGCTTTGGACATACAGTGGCTTTGGACAATGGCTTTGGAGAGTGGATTTGGACAGTGGCTTTGGACATAGAGTGGCTATGGACAGTGGCTTTGGAGAGTGGCTTTGGACAGTGGCTTTGGACAGTGGCTTTGGACATAGAGTGGCTTTGGACAGTAGCTTCGGACAGTGGCTTTGGACAGTGGCTTTGGACATAGAGTGGCTTTGGACAGTGGCTTTGGACAGTGGCTTTGGACAGTGGCTTTGGACATAGTATTGCTTTGGTTAGTGGCTTTGGACAGTGGCTTTGTACAGTGGATTTGGACATAGAGTGGCTTTGGACAGTGGCTTTGGACAGTTGCTTTGTACAGTGGCTTTGGACATACAGTGGCTTTGGACAGTGGCTATGGACATACAGTGGCTTTGGACATACAGTGGCTTTGGACAGTGGCTTTGGACATACAGTGGCTTTGGACATACAGTGGCTTTGGACAGTGGCTTTGGACATACAGTGGATTTGGACATACATTGGCTTTGGACAGTGGCATTGGACATACAGTGGCTTTGGATACAGTAGCTTTGGACAGTGGCTTTGGACATACAGTGGCTTTAGACATGGCTTTGGACATACAGTGGCTTTGGACATACAGTGGCTTTGGACATACAGTGGCATTGGACAGTGGCTTTGGACATACAGTGGCTTTGGACAGTGGCTTTGGACATACAGTGGCATTGGACATACAGTGGCTTTGGACAGACGCTTTGGACATACAGTGGCTTTGGACATACAGTGGCTTTGGACAGTGGCTTTGGACATACAGTGGCTTTGGACAGTGGCTTTGGACATACAGTGGCTTTGGACATACAGTGGCTTTGGACAGTGGCTTTGGAAATACAGTGGCTTTGGACATACAGTGGCTTTGGACATACATTGGCTTTGGACAGTGGCATTGGACATACAGTGGCTTTGGATACAGTAGCTTTGGACAGTGGCTTTGGACATACAGTGGCTTTAGACATGGCTTTGGACATACAGTGGCTTTGGACATACAGTGGCTTTGGACATACAGTGGCATTGGACAGTGGCTTTGGACATACAGTGGCTTTGGACAGTGGCTTTGGACATACAGTGGCATTGGACATACAGTGGCTTTGGACAGACGCTTTGGACATACAGTGGCTTTGGACATACAGTGGCTTTGGACAGTGGCTTTGGACATACAGTGGCTTTGGACAGTGGCTTTGGACATACAGTGGCTTTGGACATACAGTGGCTTTGGACAGTGGCTTTGGAAATACAGTGGCTTTGGACATACAGTGGCTTTGGACAGTGGCTTTGGACATAGAGTGGCTTTGGACAGTGGCTTCGGACAGTGGCTTTGGACAGTGGCATTGGACATAGAGTGGCTTTGGACAGTGGCTTTGGACAGTGGCTTTGGACAGTGGCTTTGGACATAGTATTGCTTTGGTCAGTGGCTTTGGACAGTGGCTTTGTACAGTGGATTTGGACATAGAATTGCTTTGGACAGTGGCTTTGGACATAGAGTGGCTTTGGACATACGGTGGCTTTGGACAGTGGCTTTGGACATACAGTGGCTTTAGACATATGGTGGCTTTGTACAGTGGCTTTGGACATACCGTGGCTTTGGACATACAGTGGCTTTGGACAGTGGCTTTGGACATACAGTGGATTTGGACATACAGTTGCTTTGGACAGTGGCTTTGGACATACAGTGGCTTTGGACATACAGTGGCTTTGGACAGTGGCTTTGGACATACAGTGGCTTTGGACATACAGTGGCTTTGGACAGTGGCTTTGGACATACAGTTGCTTTGGACATACAGTGGATTTGGACAGTGGCTTTGGACATACAGTAGCTTTGGACATACAGTGGCTTTGGACAGTGGCTTTGGATATACAGTGGCTTTAGACAGTGGCTTTGGACATACAGTGGCTTTGGACATACAGTGGCTTTGGACAGTGGCTTTGGACATACAGTGGCTTTGGCAATACAGTGGCTTTGGATAGTGGCTTTGGACATACAGTGGTTTGGACATACAGAGGCTTTGGACAGTGGCTTTGGACATACAGTGGCTTTGGACATACAGTGGCTTTGGACAGTGGCTTTGGACATAGAGTGGCTTTGGAGAGTGGCTTTGGAGAGAGGCTTTGGACAGTGGCTTTGGACATAGTGTAGCTTTGGAAAGTGGCTTTGGAGAGTGGCTTTGGACACTGGCTTTGGACATAGTGTGGCTTTGGAGAGTGGCTTTGGACATTGGCTTTGGACAGTGGCTTTGGACATACAGTGGCTTTGGAGAGTGGCTTTGGAGAGTGGCTTTGGACAGTGGCTTTGGACAGTGGCTTTGGACATAGAGTGGCTTTGGAGAGTGACTTTGGAGAGTGGCTTTGGACAGTGGCTTTGGACTTAGAGTGGCTTTGGACAGTGGCTTTGGAGAGTGGCTTTGGACAGTGGCTTTGGAGAGTGGCTTTGGAGAGTGGCTTTGGATAGTGGCTTTGGACATAGAGTGGCTTTGGAAAGTGGCTTTGGAGAGTGGCTTTGGATAGTGGCTTTGGACATAGAGTGGCTTTGGAGAGTGGCTTTGGACATTGGCTTTGGGCAGTGGCTTTGGACATACAGTGGCTTTGGAGAGTGGGTGGCTTTGGACAGTGGCTTTGGACAGTGGCTTTGGACATAGAGTGGCTTTGGAGAGTGGCTTTGGACATACAGTGGCTTTGGACATACAGTGGCTTTGGACAGTGGCTTTGGACATACAGTGGCTTTGGACATACAGTGGCTTTGGACATACAGTGGCTTTGGACAGTGGCTTTGGACATACAGTGGCTTTGGACATACAGTATGGCTTTGGACAGTGGCTTTGGACATACAGTGGCTTTGGACAGTGGCTTTGGACATACAGTGGCTTTGGACATACAGTGGCTTTGGACAGTGGCTTTGGACATACAGTGGCTTTGGACATACAGTGGCTTTGGACAATGGCTTTGGAGAGTGGATTTGGACAGTGGCTTTGGACATAGAGTGGCTATGGACAGTGGCTTTGGAGAGTGGCTTTGGACAGTGGCTTTGGACAGTGGCTTTGGACATAGAGTGGCTTTGGACAGTAGCTTCGGACAGTGGCTTTGGACAGTGGCTTTGGACATAGAGTGGCTTTGGACAGTGGCTTTGGACAGTGGCTTTGGACAGTGGCTTTGGACATAGTATTGCTTTGGTTAGTGGCTTTGGACAGTGGCTTTGTACAGTGGATTTGGACATAGAGTGGCTTTGGACAGTGGCTTTGGACAGTTGCTTTGTACAGTGGCTTTGGACATACAGTGGCTTTGGACAGTGGCTATGGACATACAGTGGCTTTGGACATACAGTGGCTTTGGACAGTGGCTTTGGACATACAGTGGCTTTGGACATACAGTGGCTTTGGACAGTGGCTTTGGACATACAGTGGCTTTGGACATACATTGGCTTTGGACAGTGGCATTGGACATACAGTGGCTTTGGATACAGTAGCTTTGGACAGTGGCTTTGGACATACAGTGGCTTTAGACATGGCTTTGGACATACAGTGGCTTTGGACATACAGTGGCTTTGGACATACAGTGGCATTGGACAGTGGCTTTGGACATACAGTGGCTTTGGACAGTGGCTTTGGACATACAGTGGCATTGGACATACAGTGGCTTTGGACAGACGCTTTGGACATACAGTGGCTTTGGACATACAGTGGCTTTGGACAGTGGCTTTGGACATACAGTGGCTTTGGACAGTGGCTTTGGACATACAGTGGCTTTGGACATACAGTGGCTTTGGACAGTGGCTTTGGAAATACAGTGGCTTTGGACATACAGTGGCTTTGGACAATGGCTTTGGAGAGTGGATTTGGACAGTGGCTTTGGACATATAGTGGCTTTCGACAGTGGCTTTGGAGAGTGGCTTTGGACAGTGGCTTTGGACATAGAGTGGTTTAGGACAGTGGCTTTGGAGATTGGCTTTGGACAGTGGCTTTGGACATAGTGTGGCTTTGGAGAGTGGCTTTGGACATTGGCTTTGGACAGTGGCTTTGGACATACAGTGGCTTTGGAGAGTGGCTTTGGAGAGTGGCTTTGGACAGTGGCTTTGGACAGTGGCTTTGGACATAGAGTGGCTTTGGAGAGTGACTTTGGAGAGTGGCTTTGGACAGTGGCTTTGGACTTAGAGTGGCTTTGGACAGTGGCTTTGGAGAGTGGCTTTGGACAGTGGCTTTGGAGAGTGGCTTTGGAGAGTGGCTTTGGATAGTGGCTTTGGACATAGAGTGGCTTTGGAAAGTGGCTTTGGAGAGTGGCTTTGGATAGTGGCTTTGGACATAGAGTGGCTTTGGAGAGTGGCTTTGGACATTGGCTTTGGGCAGTGGCTTTGGACATACAGTGGCTTTGGAGAGTGGGTGGCTTTGGACAGTGGCTTTGGACAGTGGCTTTGGACATAGAGTGGCTTTGGAGAGTGGCTTTGGACATACAGTGGCTTTGGACATACAGTGGCTTTGGACAGTGGCTTTGGACATACAGTGGCTTTGGACATACAGTGGCTTTGGACATACAGTAGCTTTGGACAGTGGCTTTGGACATACAGTGGCTTTGGACATACAGTATGGCTTTGGACAGTGGCTTTGGACATACAGTGGCTTTGGACAGTGGCTTTGGACATACAGTGGCTTTGGACATACAGTGGCTTTGGACAGTGGCTTTGGACATACAGTGGCTTTGGACATACAGTGGCTTTGGACAATGGCTTTGGAGAGTGGATTTGGACAGTGGCTTTGGACATAGAGTGGCTATGGACAGTGGCTTTGGAGAGTGGCTTTGGACAGTGGCTTTGGACAGTGGCTTTGGACATAGAGTGGCTTTGGACAGTAGCTTCGGACAGTGGCTTTGGACAGTGGCTTTGGACATAGAGTGGCTTTGGACAGTGGCTTTGGACAGTGGCTTTGGACAGTGGCTTTGGACATAGTATTGCTTTGGTTAGTGGCTTTGGACAGTGGCTTTGTACAGTGGATTTGGACATAGAGTGGCTTTGGACAGTGGCTTTGGACAGTTGCTTTGTACAGTGGCTTTGGACATACAGTGGCTTTGGACAGTGGCTATGGACATACAGTGGCTTTGGACATACAGTGGCTTTAGACAGTGGCTTTGGACATACAGTGGCTTTGGACATACAGTGGCTTTGGACAGTGGCTTTGGACATACAGTGGATTTGGACATACATTGGCTTTGGACAGTGGCATTGGACATACAGTGGCTTTGGATACAGTAGCTTTGGACAGTGGCTTTGGACATACAGTGGCTTTAGACATGGCTTTGGACATACAGTGGCTTTGGACATACAGTGGCTTTGGACATACAGTGGCATTGGACAGTGGCTTTGGACATACAGTGGCTTTGGACAGTGGCTTTGGACATACAGTGGCATTGGACATACAGTGGCTTTGGACAGACGCTTTGGACATACAGTGGCTTTGGACATACAGTGGCTTTGGACAGTGGCTTTGGACATACAGTGGCTTTGGACAGTGGCTTTGGACATACAGTGGCTTTGGACATACAGTGGCTTTGGACAGTGGCTTTGGAAATACAGTGGCTTTGGACATACAGTGGCTTTGGACATACATTGGCTTTGGACAGTGGCATTGGACATACAGTGGCTTTGGATACAGTAGCTTTGGACAGTGGCTTTGGACATACAGTGGCTTTAGACATGGCTTTGGACATACAGTGGCTTTGGACATACAGTGGCTTTGGACATACAGTGGCATTGGACAGTGGCTTTGGACATACAGTGGCTTTGGACAGTGGCTTTGGACATACAGTGGCATTGGACATACAGTGGCTTTGGACAGACGCTTTGGACATACAGTGGCTTTGGACATACAGTGGCTTTGGACAGTGGCTTTGGACATACAGTGGCTTTGGACAGTGGCTTTGGACATACAGTGGCTTTGGACATACAGTGGCTTTGGACAGTGGCTTTGGAAATACAGTGGCTTTGGACATACAGTGGCTTTGGACAATGGCTTTGGAGAGTGGATTTGGACAGTGGCTTTGGACATATAGTGGCTTTCGACAGTGGCTTTGGAGAGTGGCTTTGGACAGTGGCTTTGGACATAGAGTGGTTTAGGACAGTGGCTTTGGAGATTGGCTTTGGACAGTGGCTTTGGACATAGAGTGGCTTTGGACAGTGGCTTTGGACAGTGGCTTTGGACAGTGGCTTTGGACATAGAGTGGCTTTGGACAGTGGCTTCGGACAGTGGCTTTGGACAGTGGCTTTGGACATAGAGTGGCTTTGGACAGTGGCTTTGGACAGTGGCTTTGGACAGTGGCTTTGGACATAGTATTGCTTTGGTCAGTGGCTTTGGACAGTGGCTTTGTACAGTGGATTTGGACATAGGGTGGCTTTGGACAGTGGCTTTGGACAGTTGCTTTGTACAGTGGCTTTGGACATACAGTGGCATTGGACAGTGGCTATGGACATACAGTGGCTTTGGACATACAGTGATTTTGGACAGTGGCTTTGGACATACAGTGGCTTTGGACATACAGTGGCTTTGGACAGTGGCTTTGGACATACAGTGGCTTTGGACATACATTGGCTTTTGACAGTCGAATTGGACATAAAGTGGCTTTGGATACAGTAGCTTTGGACAGTGGCTTTGGAAATACAGTGACTTTAGACATGGCTTTGGACATACAGTGGCTTTGAACATACAGTGGCATTGGACAGTGGCTTTGGACATACAGTGGCTTTGGACATACAGTGGCTTTGGATAGTGGCTTTGGACATACAGTGGCTTTGGACATACAGTGGCTTTGGACAGTGGCTTTGGACATACAGTGGCTTTGGACAAACAGTGGCTTTGGACAGTGGCTTTGGACATACAGTGGCTTTGGACATACAGTGGCTTTGGACAGTGGCTTCGGAGAGTGGCTTTGGACAGTGGCTTTGGAGAGTTGCTTTGGACAGTGGCTTTGGACATAGAGTGGCTTTGGACAGTGGCTTTGGACAGTGGCTTTGGACATAGTATTGCTTTGGAAAGTGGCTTTGGACATTGGCTTTGTACAGTGGATTTGGACATAGAGTGGCTTTGGACAGTGGCTTTGGACAGTTGCTTTGTACAGTGGCTTTGGACATACAGTGGCTTTGGACAGTGGCTATGGACATACAGTGGCTTTGGACATACAGTGGCTTTGGACAGTGGCTTTGGACATACAGTGGCTTTGGACATACAGTGGCTTTGGACAGTGGCTTTGGACATACAGTGGCTTTGGACATACATTGGCTTTGGACAGTGGCATTGGACATACAGTGGCTTTGGATACAGTAGCTTTGGACAGTGGCTTTGGACATACAGTGGCTTTAGACATGGCTTTGGACATACAGTGGCTTTGGACATACAGTGGCATTGGACAGTGGCTTTGGACATACAGTGGCTTTGGACAGTGGCTTTGGACATACAGTGGCATTGGACATACAGTGGCTTTGGACAGACGCTTTGGACATACAGTGGCTTTGGACATACAGTGGCTTTGGACAGTGGCTTTGGACATACAGTGGCTTTGGACAGTGGCTTTGGACATACAGTGGCTTTGGACATACAGTGGCTTTGGACAGTGGCTTTGGAAATACAGTGGCTTTGGACATACAGTGGCTTTGGACAATGGCTTTGGAGAGTGGATTTGGACAGTGGCTTTGGACATAGAGTGGCTTTCGACAGTGGCTTTGGAGAGTGGCTTTGGACAGTGGCTTTGGACATAGAGTGGTTTAGGACAGTGGATTTGGAGAGTGGCTTTGGACAGTGGCTTTGGACATAGAGTGGCTTTGGACAGTGGCTTTGGACAGTGGCTTTGGACAGTGGCTTTGGACATAGAGTGGCTTTGGACAGTGGCTTCGGACAGTGGCTTTGGACAGTGGCTTTGGACATAGAGTGGCTTTGGACAGTGGCTTTGGACAGTGGCTTTGGACAGTGGCTTTGGACATAGTATTGCTTTGGTCAGTGGCTTTGGACAGTGGCTTTGTACAGTGGATTTGGACATAGAGTGGCTTTGGACAGTGGCTTTGGACAGTTGCTTTGTACAGTGGCTTTGGACATACAGTGGAATTGGACAGTGGCTATGGACATACAGTGGCTTTGGACATACAGTGACTTTGGACAGTGGCTTTGGACATACAGTGGCTTTGGACATACAGTGGCTTTGGACAGTGGCTTTGGACATACAGTGTCTTTGGACATACATTGGCTTTTGACAGTGGCATTGGACATAAAGTGGCTTTGGATACAGTAGCTTTGGACAGTGGCTTTGGAAATACAGTGGCTTTAGACATGGCTTTGGACATACAGTGGCTTTGAACATACAGTGGCATTGGACAGTGGCTTTGGACATACAGTGGCTTTGGACATACAGTGGCTTTGGATAGTGGCTTTGGACATACAGTGGCTTTGGACATACTGTGGCTTTGGACAGTGGCTTTGGACATACAGTGGCTTTGGACATACAGTGGCTTTGGACAGTGGCTTTGGATATACAGTGGCTTTGGACATACAGTGTGGCTTTGGACAGTGGCTTTGGACATACAGTGGCTTTGGACAGTGGCTTTGGACATACAGTGGCTTTGGACATACAGTGGCTTTGGACAGTGGCTTTGGACATACAGTGGCTTTGGACATACAGTGGCTTTGGACAATGGCTTTGGAGAGTGGATTTGGACAGTTGCTTTGGACATAGAGTGGCTATGGACAGTGGCTTTGGAGAGTGGCTTTGGACAGTGGCTTTGGACATAGAGTGGTTAAGGACAGTGGCTTTGGAGAGTGGCTTTGGACAGTGGCTTTGGACATAGAGTGGCTTTGGATAGTGGCTTTGGAAAGTGGCTTTGGACAGTGGCTTTGGACATAGAGTGGCTTTGGACAGTGGCTTCGGACAGTGGCTTTGGACAGTGGATTTGGACATAGAGTGGCTTTGGACAGTGGCTTTGGACAGTGGCTTTGGACATTGGCTTTGGACATAGTATTGCTTTGGAGAGTAGCTTTGGACATTGGCTTTGTACAGTGGATTTGGACATAGAGTGGCTTCGGACAGTGGCTTTGGACAGTTGCTTTGTACAGTGGCTTTTGACATACAATGGCTTTGGACAGTGGCTATGGACATACAGTGGCTTTGGACATACAGTGGCTTTGGACAGTGGCTTTGGACATACAGTGGCTTTGGACATACAGTGGCTTTGGACAGTGGCTTTGGACATACAGTGGCTTTGGACATACATTGGCTTTGGACAGTGGCATTGGACATACAGTGGCTTTGGATACAGTAGCTTTGGACAGTGGCTTTGGACATACAGTGGCTTTAGACATTGCTTTGGACATACAGTGGCTTTGGACATACAGTGGCATTGGACAGTGGCTTTGGACATACAGTGGCTTTGGACAGTGGCTTTGGACATACAGTGGCATTGGACATACAGTGGCTTTGGACAGACGCTTTGGACATACAGTGGCTTTGGACATACAGTGGCTTTGGACAGTGGCTTTGGACATACAGTGGCTTTGGACAGTGGCTTTGGACATACATTGGCTTTGGACATACAGTGGCTTTGGACAGTGGCTTTGGAAATACAGTGGTTTTGGACATACAGTGGCTTTGGACAATGGCTTTGGAGAGTGGATTTGGACAGTGGTTTTGGACATATAGTGGCTTTCGACAGTGGCTTTGGAGAGTGGCTTTGGACAGTGGCTTTGGACATAGAGTGGTTTAGGACAGTGGCTTTGGAGAGTGGCTTTGGACAGTGGCTTTGGACATAGAGTGGCTTTGGACAGTGGCTTTGGACAGTGGCTTTGGACAGTGGCTTTGGACATAGAGTGGCTTTGGACAGTGGCTTTGGACAGTGGCTTTGGACATAGAGTGGCTTTGGACAGTGGCTTTGGACAGTGGCTTTGGACAGTGGCTTTGGACATAGTATTGCTTTGGTTAGTGGCTTTGGACAGTGGCTTTGTACAGTGGATTTGGACATAGAGTGGCTTTGGACAGTGGCTTTGGACAGTTGCTTTGTACAGTGGCTTTGGACATACAGTGGCTTTGGACAGTGGCTATGGACATACAGTGGCTTTGGACATACAGTGGCTTTGGACAGTGGCTTTGGACATACAGTGGCTTTGGACATACAGTGGCTTTGGACAGTGGCTTTGGACATACAGTGGCTTTGGACATACATTGGCTTTTGACAGTCGAATTGGACATAAAGTGGCTTTGGATACAGTAGCTTTGGACAGTGGCTTTGGAAATACAGTGGCTTTAGACATGGCTTTGGACATACAGTGGCTTTGAACATACAGTGGCATTGGACAGTGGCTTTGGACATACAGTGGCTTTGGACATACAGTGGCTTTGGATAGTGGCTTTGGACATACAGTGGCTTTGGACATACAGTGGCTTTGGACAGTGGCTTTGGACATACAGTGGCTTTGGACAAACAGTGGCTTTGGACAGTGGCTTTGGACATACAGTGGCTTTGGACATACAGTGGCTTTGGACAGTGGCTTCGGAGAGTGGCTTTGGACAGTGGCTTTGGAGAGTGGCTTTGGACAGTGGCTTTGGACATAGAGTGGCTTTGGACAGTGGCTTTGGACAGTGGCTTTGGACATAGTATTGCTTTGGAAAGTGGCTTTGGACATTAGCTTTGTACAGTGGATTTGGACATAGAGTGGCTTTGGACAGTGGCTTTGGACAGTTGCTTTGTACAGTGGCTTTGGACATACAGTGGCTTTGGACAGTGGCTATGGACATACAGTGGCTTTGGACATACAGTGGCTTTGGACAGTGGCTTTGGACATACAGTGGCTTTGGACATACAGTGGCTTTGGACAGTGGCTTTGGACATACAGTGGCTTTGGACATACATTGGCTTTGGACAGTGGCATTGGACATACAGTGGCTTTGGATACAGTAGCTTTGGACAGTGGCTTTGGACATACAGTGGCTTTAGACATGGCTTTGGACATACAGTGGCTTTGGACATACAGTGGCATTGGACAGTGGCTTTGGACATACAGTGGCTTTGGACAGTGGCTTTGGACATACAGTGGCATTGGACATACAGTGGCTTTGGACAGACGCTTTGGACATACAGTGGCTTTGGACATACAGTGGCTTTGGACAGTGGCTTTGGACATACAGTGGCTTTGGACAGTGGCTTTGGACATACAGTGGCTTTGGACATACAGTGGCTTTGGACAGTGGCTTTGGAAATACAGTGGCTTTGGACATACAGTGGCTTTGGACAATGGCTTTGGAGAGTGGATTTGGACAGTGGCTTTGGACATAGAGTGGCTTTCGACAGTGGCTTTGGAGAGTGGCTTTGGACAGTGGCTTTGGACATAGAGTGGTTTAGGACAGTGGCTTTGGAGAGTGGCTTTGGACAGTGGCTTTGGACATAGAGTGGCTTTGGACAGTGGCTTTGGACAGTGGCTTTGGACAGTGGCTTTGGACATAGAGTGGCTTTGGACAGTGGCTTCGGACAGTGGCTTTGGACAGTGGCTTTGGACATAGAGTGGCTTTGGACAGTGGCTTTGGACAGTGGCTTTGGACAGTGGCTTTGGACATAGTATTGCTTTGGTCAGTGGCTTTGGACAGTGGCTTTGTACAGTGGATTTGGACATAGAGTGTCTTTGGACAGTGGCTTTGGACAGTTGCTTTGTACAGTGGCTTTGGACATACAGTGGAATTGGACAGTGGCTATGGACATACAGTGGCTTTGGACATACAGTGACTTTGGACAGTGGCTTTGGACATACAGTGGCTTTGGACATACAGTGGCTTTGGAGAGTGGCTTTGGACATACAGTGTCTTTGGACATACATTGGCTTTTGACAGTGGCATTGGACATAAAGTGGCTTTGGATACAGTAGCTTTGGACAGTGGCTTTGGAAATACAGTGGCTTTAGACATGGCTTTGGACATACAGTGGCTTTGAACATACAGTGGCATTGGACAGTGGCTTTGGACATACAGTGGCTTTGGACATACAGTGACTTTGGATAGTGGCTTTGGACATACAGTGGCTTTGGACATACTGTGGCTTTGGACAGTGGCTTTGGACATACAGTGGCTTTGGACATACAGTGGCTTTGGACAGTGGCTTTGGATATACAGTGGCTTTGGACATACAGTGTGGCTTTGGACAGTGGCTTTGGACATACAGTGGCTTTGGACAGTGGCTTTGGACATACAGTGGCTTTGGACATACAGTGGCTTTGGACAGTGGCTTTGGACATACAGTGGCTTTGGACATACAGTGGCTTTGGACAATGGCTTTGGAGAGTGGATTTGGACAGTTGCTTTGGACATAGAGTGGCTATGGACAGTAGCTTTGGAAAGTGGCTTTGGACAGTGGCTTTGGACATAGAGTGGTTAAGGACAGTGGCTTTGGAGAGTGGCTTTGGACAGTGGCTTTGGACATAGAGTGGCTTTGGATAGTGGCTTTGGAAAGTGGCTTTGGACAGTGGCTTTGGACATAGAGTGGCTTTGGACAGTGGCTTCGGACAGTGGCTTTGGACAGTGGCTTTGGACATAGAGTGGCTTTGGACAGTGGCTTTGGACAGTGGCTTTGGACATTGGCTTTGGACATAGTATTGCTTTGGAGAGTGGCTTTGGACATTGGCTTTGTACAGTGGATTTGGACATAGAGTGGCTTTGGACAGTGGCTTTGGACAGTTGCTTTGTACAGTGGCTTTTGACATACAGTGGCTTTGGACAGTGGCTATGGACATACAGTGGCTTTGGACATACAGTGGCTTTGGACAGTGGCTTTGGACATACAGTGGCTTTGGACATACAGTGGCTTTGGACAGTGGCTTTGGACATACAGTGGCTTTGGACATACATTGGCTTTGGACAGTGGCATTGGACATACAGTGGCTTTGGATACAGTAGCTTTGGACAGTGGCTTTGGACATACAGTGGCTTTAGACATGGCTTTGGACATACAGTGGCTTTGGACATACAGTGGCATTGGACAGTGGCTTTGGACATACAGTGGCTTTGGACAGTGGCTTTGGACATACAGTGGCATTGGACATACAGTGGCTTTGGACAGACGCTTTGGACATACAGTGGCTTTGGACATACAGTGGCTTTGGACAGTGGCTTTGGACATACAGTGGCTTTGGACAGTGGCTTTGGACATACATTGGCTTTGGACATACAGTGGCTTTGGACAGTGGCTTTGGAAATACAGTGGCTTTGGACATACAGTGGCTTTGGACAATGGCTTTGGAGAGTGGATTTGGACAGTATCTTTGGACATATAGTGGCTTTCGACAGTGGCTTTGGAGAGTGGCTTTGGACAGTGGCTTTGGACATAGAGTGGTTTAGGACAGTGGCTTTGGAGAGTGGCTTTGGACAGTGGCTTTGGACATAGAGTGGCTTTGGACAGTGGCTTTGGACAGTGGCTTTGGACAGTGGCTTTGGACATAGAGTGGCTTTGGACAGTGGCTTCGGACAGTGGCTTTGGACAGTGGCTTTGGACATAGAGTGGCTTTGGACAGTGACTTTGGACAGTGGCTTTGGACAGTGGCTTTGGACATAGTATTGCTTTGGTTAGTGGCTTTGGACAGTGGCTTTGTACAGTGGATTTGGACATAGAGTGGCTTTGGACAGTGGCTTTGGACAGTTGCTTTGTACAGTGGCTTTGGACATACAGTGGCTTTGGACAGTGGCTATGGACATACAGTGGCTTTGGACATACAGTGGCTTTGGACAGTGGCTTTGGACATACAGTGGCTTTGGACATACAGTGGCTTTGGACAGTGGCTTTGGACATACAGTGGCTTTGGACATACATTGGCTTTGGACAGTGGCATTGGACATACAGTGGCTTTGGATACAGTAGCTTTGGACAGTGGCTTTGGACATACAGTGGCTTTAGACATGGCTTTGGACATACAGTGGCTTTGGACATACAGTGGCATTGGACAGTGGCTTTGGACATACAGTGGCTTTGGACAGTGGCTTTGGACATACAGTGGCATTGGACATACAGTGGCTTTGGACAGACGCTTTGGACATACAGTGGCTTTGGACATACAGTGGCTTTGGACAGTGGCTTTGGACATACAGTGGCTTTGGACAGTGGCTTTGGACATACAGTGGCTTTGGACATACAGTGGCTTTGGACAGTGGCTTTGGAAATACAGTGGCTTTGGACATACAGTGGCTTTGGACAATGGCTTTGGAGAGTGGATTTGGACAGTGGCTTTGGACATAGAGTGGCTTTCGACAGTGGCTTTGGAGAGTGGCTTTGGACAGTGGCTTTGGACATAGAGTGGTTTAGGACAGTGGCTTTGGAGAGTGGCTTTGGACAGTGGCTTTGGACATAGAGTGGCTTTGGACAGTGGCTTTGGACAGTGGCTTTGGACAGTGGCTTTGGACATAGAGTGGCTTTGGACAGTGGCTTCGGACAGTGGCTTTGGACAGTGGCTTTGGACATAGAGTGGCTTTGGACAGTGGCTTTGGACAGTGGCTTTGGACAGTGGCTTTGGACATAGTATTGCTTTGGTCAGTGGCTTTGGACAATGGCTTTGTACAGTGGATTTGGACATAGAGTGGCTTTGGACAGTGGCTTTGGACAGTTGCTTTGTACAGTGGCTTTGGACATACAGTGGCATTGGACAGTGGCTATGGACATACAGTGGCTTTGGACATACAGTGACTTTGGACAGTGGCTTTGGACATACAGTGGCTTTGGACATACAGTGGCTTTGGACAGTGGCTTTGGACATACAGTGTCTTTGGACATACATTGGCTTTTGACAGTGGCATTGGACATAAAGTGGCTTTGGATACAGTAGCTTTGGACAGTGGCTTTGGAAATACAGTGGCTTTAGACATGGCTTTGGACATACAGTGGCTTTGAACATACAGTGGCATTGGACAGTGGCTTTGGACATACAGTGGCTTTGGACATACAGTGGCTTTGGATAGTGGCTTTGGACATACAGTGGCTTTGGACATACTGTGGCTTTGGACAGTGGCTTTGGACATACAGTGGCTTTGGACATACAGTGGCTTTGGACAGTGGCTTTGGATATACAGTGGCTTTGGACATACAGTGTGGCTTTGGACAGTGGCTTTGGACATACAGTAGCTTTGGACAGTGGCTTTGGACATACAGTGGCTTTGGACATACAGTGGCTTTGGACAGTGGCTTTGGACATACAGTGGCTTTGGACATACAGTGGCTTTGGACAATGGCTTTGGAGAGTGGATTTGGACAGTTGCTTTGGACATAGAGTGGCTATGGACAGTGGCTTTGGAGAGTGGCTTTGGACAGTGGCTTTGGACATAGAGTGGTTAAGGACAGTGGCTTTGGAGAGTGGCTTTGGACAGTGGCTTTGGACATAGAGTGGCTTTGGATAGTGGCTTTGGAAAGTGGCTTTGGACAGTGGCTTTGGACATAGAGTGGCTTTGGACAGTGGCTTCGGACAGTGGCTTTGGACAGTGGCTTTGGACATAGAGTGGCTTTGGACAGTGGCTTTGGACAGTGGCTTTGGACATTGGCTTTGGACATAGTATTGCTTTGGAGAGTGGCTTTGGACATTGGCTTTGTACAGTGGATTTGGACATAGAGTGGCTTTGGACAGTGGCTTTGGACAGTTGCTTTGTACAGTGGCTTTTGACATACAGTGGCTTTGGACAGTGGCTATGGACATACAGTGGCTTTGGACATACAGTGGCTTTGGACAGTGGCTTTGGACATACAGTGGCTTTGGACATACAGTGGCTTTGGACAGTGGCTTTGGACATACAGTGGCTTTGGACATACATTGGCTTTGGACAGTGGCATTGGACATACAGTGGCTTTGGATACAGTAGCTTTGGACAGTGGCTTTGGACATACAGTGGCTTTAGACATGGCTTTGGACATACAGTGGCTTTGGACATACAGTGGCATTGGACAGTGGCTTTGGACATACAGTGGCTTTGGACAGTGGCTTTGGACATACAGTGGCATTGGATATACAGTGGCTTTGGACAGACGCTTTGGACATACAGTGGCTTTGGACATACAGTGGCTTTGGACAGTGGCTTTGGACATACAGTGGCTTTGGACAGTGGCTTTGGACATACATTGGCTTTGGACATACAGTGGCTTTGGACAGTGGCTTTGGAAATACAGTGGCTTTGGACATACAGTGGCTTTGGACAATGGCTTTGGAGAGTGGATTTGGACAGTGGCTTTGGACATATAGTGGCTTTCGACAGTGGCTTTGGAGAGTGGCTTTGGACAGTGGCTTTGGACATAGAGTGGTTTAGGACAGTGGCTTTGGAGAGTGGCTTTGGACAGTGGCTTTGGACATAGAGTGGCTTTGGACAGTGGCTTTGGACAGTGGCTTTGGACAGTGGCTTTGGACATAGAGTGGCTTTGGACAGTGGCTTCGGACAGTGGCTTTGGACAGTGGCTTTGGACATAGAATGGCTTTGGACAGTGGCTTTGGACAGTGGCTTTGGACAGTGGCTTTGGACATAGTATTGCTTTGGTTAGTGGCTTTGGACAGTGGCTTTGTACAGTGGATTTGGACATAGAGTGGCTTTGGACAGTGGCTTTGGACAGTTGCTTTGTACAGTGGCTTTGGACATACAGTGGCTTTGGACAGTGGCTATGGACATACAGTGGCTTTGGACATACAGTGGCTTTGGACAGTGGCTTTGGACATACAGTGGCTTTGGACATACAGTGGCTTTGGACAGTGGCTTTGGACATACAGTGGCTTTGGACATACATTGGCTTTGGACAGTGGCATTGGACATACAGTGGCTTTGGATACAGTAGCTTTGGACAGTGGCTTTGGACATACAGTGGCTTTAGACATGGCTTTGGACATACAGTGGCTTTGGACATACAGTGGCATTGGACAGTGGCTTTGGACATACAGTGGCTTTGGACAGTGGCTTTGGACATACAGTGGCATTGGACATACAGTGGCTTTGGACAGACGCTTTGGACATACAGTGGCTTTGGACATACAGTGGCTTTGGACAGTGGCTTTGGACATACAGTGGCTTTGGACAGTGGCTTTGGACATACAGTGGCTTTGGACATACAGTGGCTTTGGACAGTGGCTTTGGAAATACAGTGGCTTTGGACATACAGTGGCTTTGGACAATGGCTTTGGAGAGTGGATTTGGACAGTGGCTTTGGACATATAGTGGCTTTCGACAGTGGCTTTGGAGAGTGGCTTTGGACAGTGGCTTTGGACATAGAGTGGTTTAGGACAGTGGCTTTGGAGAGTGGCTTTGGACAGTGGCTTTGGACATAGAGTGGCTTTGGACAGTGGCTTTGGACAGTGGCTTTGGACAGTGGCTTTGGACATAGAGTGGCTTTGGACAGTGGCTTCGGACAGTGGCTTTGGACAGTGGCTTTGGACATAGAGTGGCTTTGGACAGTGGCTTTGGACAGTGGCTTTGGACAGTGGCTTTGGACAGTGGCTTTGGACATAGTATTGCTTTGGTCAGTGGCTTTGGACAATGGCTTTGTACAGTGGATTTGGACATAGAGTGGCTTTGGACAGTGGCTTTGGACAGTTGCTTTGTACAGTGGCTTTGGACATACAGTGGCATTGGACAGTGGCTATGGACATACAGTGGCTTTGGACATACAGTGATTTTGGACAGTGGCTTTGGACATACAGTGGCTTTGGACATACAGTGGCTTTGGACAGTGGCTTTGGACATACAGTGGCTTTGGACATACATTGGCTTTTGACAGTGGCATTGGACATAAAGTGGCTTTGGATACAGTAGCTTTGGACAGTGGCTTTGGAAATACAGTGGCTTTAGACATGGCTTTGGACATACAGTGGCTTTGAACATACAGTGGCATTGGACAGTGGCTTTGGACATACAGTGGCTTTGGACATACAGTGGCTTTGGATAGTGGCTTTGGACATACAGTGGCTTTGGACATACAGTGGCTTTGGACAGTGGCTTTGGACATACAGTGGCTTTGGACATACAGTGTCTTTGGACAGTGGCTTTGGACATACAGTGGCTTTGGACATACAGTGGCTTTGGACAGTGGCTTCGGAGAGTGGCTTTGGACAGTGGCTTTGGAGAGTGGCTTTGGACAGTGGCTTTGGACATAGAGTGGCTTTGGATAGTGGCTTTGGACAGTGGCTTTGGACAGTGGCTTTGGACATAGAGTGGCTTTGGACAGTGGCTTTGGACAGTGGCTTTGGACAGTGGCTTTGGACATAGTATTGCTTTGGACAGTGGCTTTGGACATTGGCTTTGTACAGTGGATTTGGACATAGAGTGGCTTTGGACAGTGGCTTTGGACAGTTGCTTTGTACAGTGGCTTTGGACATACAGTGGCTTTGGACAGTGGCTATGGACATACAGTGGCTTTGGACATACAGTGGCTTTGGACAGTGGCTTTGGACATACAGTGGCTTTGGACATACAGTGGCTTTGGACAGTGGCTTTGGACATACAGTGGCTTTGGACATACATTGGCTTTGGACAGTGGCATTGGACATACAGTGGCTTTGGATACAGTAGCTTTGGACAGTGGCTTTGGACATACAGTGGCTTTAGACATGGCTTTGGACATACAGTGGCTTTGGACATACAGTGGCATTGGACAGTGGCTTTGGACATACAGTGGCTTTGGACAGTGGCTTTGGACATACAGTGGCATTGGACATACATTGGCTTTGGACAAACGCTTTGGACATACAGTGGCTTTGGACATACAGTGGCTTTGGACAGTGGCTTTGGACATACAGTGGCTTTGGACAGTGGCTTTGGACATACAGTGGCTTTGGACATACAGTGGCTTTGGACAGTGGCTTTGGAAATACAGTGGCTTTGGACATACAGTGGCTTTGGACAATGTCTTTGGAGAGTGGATTTGGACAGTAGCTTTGGACATAGAGTGGCTTTCGACAGTGGCTTTGGAGAGTGGCTTTGGACAGTGGCTTTGGACATAGAGTGGTTTAGGACAGTGGCTTTGGAGAGTGGCTTTGGACAGTGGCTTTGGACATAGAGTGGCTTTGGACAGTGGCTTTGGACAGTGGCTTTGGACAGTGGCTTTGGACATAGAGTGGCTTTGGACAGTGGCTTCGGACAGTGGCTTTGGACAGTGGCTTTGGACATAGAGTGGCTTTGGACAGTGGCTTTGGACAGTGGCTTTGGACAGTGGCTTTGGACATAGTATTGCTTTGGACAGTGGCTTTGGACAGTGGCTTTGTACAGTAGATTTGGACATAGAGTGGCTTTGGACAGTGGCTTTGGACAGTTGCTTTGTACAGTGGCTTTGGACATACATTGGCTTTGGACAGTGGCTATGGACATACAGTGGCTTGGGACATACAGTGGCTTTGGACAGTGGCTTTGGACATACAGTGGCTTTGGACATACAGTGGCTTTGGACAGTGGCTTTGGACATACAGTGGCTTTGGACATACATTGGCTTTTGACAGTGGCATTGGACATAAAGTGGCTTTGGATACAGTAGCTTTGGACAGTGGCTTTGGAAATACAGTGGCTTTAGACATGGCTTTGGACATACAGTGGCTTTGAACATACAGTGGCATTGGACAGTGGCTTTGGACATACAGTGGCTTTGGACATACAGTGGCTTTGGATAGTGGCTTTGGACATACAGTTGCTTTGGACATACAGTGGCTTTGGACAGTGGCTTTGGACATAGAGTGGCTTTGGACAGTGGCTTTGGAGAGTGGCTTTGGACAGTGGCTTTGGACATAGAGTGGTTTAGGACAGTGGCTTTGGAGAGTTGCTTTGGACAGTGGCTTTGGACATAGAGTGGCTTTGGACAGTGGCTTTGGACAGTGGCTTTGGACAGTGGCTTTGGACATAGAGTGGCTTTGGACAGTGGCTTTGGACAGTGGCTATGGACAGTGGCTTTGGACATAGAGTGGCTTTGGAGAGTGGCTTTGGAGAGTGGCTTTGGACTGGCTTTGGACATAGAGTGGCTTTAGAGAGTGGCTTTGGAGATTGGCTTTGGACAGTGACTTTGGACATAGAGTGGCTTAGGAGAGTGGCTTTGGAGAGTGGCTTTGGACAGTGGCTTTGGACATAGAGTAGCTTTGGAGAGTGGCTTTGGAGAGTGGCTTTGGACAGTAGCTTTGGACATAGAGTGGCTTTGGACAGTGACTTTGAACAGTGGCTTTGGACAGTGGCTTTGGACATAGAGTGGCTTTGGACAGTGGCTTTGGAAAGTGGCTTTGGACAGTGGCTTTGGACAGTGGCTTTGGACATAGAAAGGCTTTGGACAGTGGCTTTGGACAGTGGCTTTGGACAGTGGCTTTGGACATAGAGTGGCTTTGGACAGTGGCTTTGGAAAGTGGCTTTGTACAGTGGCTTTAGACATAGAGTGGCTTTGGACAGTGACTTTGGACAGTGGCTTTGGACAGTGGCTTTGGACATAGAGTGGCTTTGGACAGTCGGTTTGGACAGTGGCTTTGGACAGTGGCTTTGGACATAGAGTGGCTTTGGATAGTGGCTTTGGACAGTGGCTTTGGACATAGTGTGGCTTTGGAGAGTGGATTTGGAGAGTGGCTTTGAACAGTGGCTTTGGACATAGAGTGGCTTTGGAGAGTGGCTTTTGACAGTGGCTTTTGACAGTGGCTTTGGACATAGAGTGGCTTTGGAGAGTGGCTTTGGAGAGTGGCTTTGGATAGTGGCTTTGGACATAGAGTGGCTTTGGAGAGTGGCTTTGGAGAGTGGCTTTGGACAGTGGCTTTGGACAGTGGCTTTGGACATAGTGTGGGTTTGGAAAGTGGCTTTGGAGAGTGGCTTTGGACAGTGGCTTTGGACATAGAGTGGCTTTGGAGAGTGGCTTTGGACATTGGCTTTGGACAGTGGCTTTGGACATACAGTGGCTTTGGAGAGTGGCTTTGGAGAGTGGCTTTGGACAGTGGCTTTGGACAGTGGCTTTGGACATAAAGTGGCTTTGGAGAGTGACTTTGGAGAGTGGCTTTGGACAGTGGCTTTGGATATAGAGTGGCTTTGGACAGTGGCTTTGGATATAGAGTGGCTTTGGACAGTGGCTTTGGAGAGTGGATTTGGACAGTGGCTTTGGACATAGAGTGGCTTTGGACAGTGGCTTTGGAGAGTGGCTTTGGACAGTGGTTTTGGACATAGAGTGGTTTTGGAGAGTGGCTTTTGATATAGAGTGGCTTTGGAGAGTGGCTTTGGAGAGTGGCTTTGGACAGTGGCTTTGGACATAGAGTAGCTTTCGAGAGTGGCTTTGGAGAGTGGCTTTGGACAGTGGCTTTGGACATAGAGTGGCTTTGGAGAGTGGCTTTGGAGAGTGGCTTTGGACAGTGGCTTTGGACATAGAGTGACTTTGGAGAGTGGCTTTGGACAGTGGCTTTGAACAGTGGCTTTGGACATACAGTGGCTTTGGACAGTGGCTTTGGACATACAGTGGCTTTGGACATACAGTGGCTTTGGACAGTGGCTTTGGAGAGTGGCTTTGGACAGTGGCTTTGGACATAGAGTGGCTTTGGACAGTGGCTTTGGACATAGAGTGGCTTTGGACAGTGGCTTTGGAGAGTGGCTTTGGACAGTGGCTTTGGACATAGAGTGGTTTAGGACAGTGGCTTTGGAGAGTTGCTTTGGACAGTGGCTTATGACATAGAGTGGCTTTGGGCAGTGGCTTTGGACAGTGGGTTTGGACAGTGGCTTTGGACATAGAGTGGCTTTGGACAGTGGCTTTGGACAGTGGCTTTGGACAGTGGCGTTGGACAGTGGCTTTGGACATAGAGTGGCTTTGGAGAGTGGCTTTGGAGAGTGGCTATGGACTGGCTTTAGACATAGAGTGGCTTTAGAGAGTGGCTTTGGAGATTGGCTTTGGACAGTGACTTTGGACATAGAGTGGCTTTGGAGAGTGGCTTTGGAGAGTGGCTTTGGACAGTTGCTTTGGACATAGAGTGGCTTTGGAGAGTGGCTTTGGAGAGTGGCTTTGGACAGTTGCTTTGGACATATAGTGGCTTTGGACAGAGACTTTGAACAGTGGCTTTGGACAGTGGCTTTGGACATAGAGTGGCTTTGGACAGTGGCTTTGGAAAGTGGCTTTGGACAGTGGCTTTGGACAGTGGCTTTGGACATAGAAAGGCTTTGGACAGTGGCTTTGGACAGTGGCTTTGGACAGTGGCTTTGGACATAGAGTGGCTTTGGACAGTGGCTTTGGAAAGTGGCTTTGTACAGTGGCTTTGGACATAGAGTGGCTTTGGACAGTGACTTTGGACAGTGGCTTTGGACAGTGGCTTTGGACATAGAGTGGCTTTGGACAGTGGGTTTGGACAGTGGCTTTGGACAGTGGCTTTGGACATAGAGTGGCTTTGGATAGTGGCTTTGGACAGTGGCTTTGGACATAGTGTGGCTTTGGAGAGTGGCTTTGAACAGTGGCTTTGGACAGTGGCTTTGGACAGTAGCTTTGGACATACAGTGGCTTTGGACATACAGTGGCTTTGGACAGTGGCTTTGAACATACAGTGGCTTTGGACTTACAGTGGCTTTGGTCATACAGTGGCTTTGGAAATACAGTGGCTTTGTAAAGTGGCTTTGGACAAACAGTGGCTTTGGACAAACAGTGGCTTTAGACAGTGGCTTTGGACATAGAGTGGCTTTGGACATACAGTGGCTTTGGATGGTGGCTTTGGACATACAGTGGCTTTGGACATACGGTGGCTTTGGACAGTGGCTTTGGACATACAGTGGCTTTAGACATACGGTGGCTTTGTACAGTGGCTTTGGAAATACCGTGGCTTTGGACATACAGTGGCTTTGGACAGTGGCATTGGACATACAGTGGATTTGGACATACAGTTGCTTTGGACAGTGGCTTTGGACATACAGTGGCTTTGAACATACAGTTGCTTTGGACAGTGGCTTTGGACATACAGTGGCTTTGGACAGTAGCTTTGGACATACAGTGGCTTTGGACATACAGTGGCTTTGGACAGTGGCTTTGGACATACAGTTGCTTTGGACATACAGTGGATTTGGACAGTGGCTTTGGACATACAGTGGCTTTGGACATACAGTGGCTTTGGACAGTGGCTTTGGAGATACAGTGGCTTTAGACAGTGGCTTTGGACATACAGTGGCTTTGGACATACAATGGCTTTGGACAGTGGCTTTGGACATACAGTGGCTTTGGACATACAGTGGCTTTGGATAGTGGCTTTGGACATACAGTGGCTTTGGACATACAGAGGCTTTGGACAGTGGCTTTGGACATACAGTGGCTTTGGACATACAGTGGCTTTGGACAGTGGCTTTGGACATACAGTGGCTTTGGACAGTGGCTTTGGACATACAGTGGCTTTGGACAGTGGCTTTGGACATACAGTGGCTTTGGACATACAGTGGCTTTAGACAATGGCTTTGGAGAGTGGATTTGGACAGTGGCTTTGGACATAGAGTGGCTATGGACAGTGGCTTTGGAGAGTGGCTTTGGACAATGACTTTGGACATAGAGTGGTTTAGGACAGTGGCTTTGGAGAGTGGCTATGGACAGTGGCTTTGGACATAGAGTGGCTTTGGATAGTGGCTTTGGACAGTGGCTTTGGACAGTGGCTTTGGACATAGAGTGGCTTTGGACAGTGGCTTCGGACAGTGGCTTTGGACAGTGGCTTTGGACATAGAGTGGCTTTGGACAGTGGCTTTGGACAGTGGCTTTGGACAGTGGCTTTGGACATAGTATTGCTTTGGACAGTGACTTTGGACATTGGCTTTGTACAGTGGATTTGGACATAGAGTGGCTTTGGACAGTGGCTTTGGAAAGTTGCTTTGTACAGTGGCTTTGGACATACAGTGGCTTTGGACAGTGGCTATGGACATACAGTGGCTTTGGACATACAGTGGCTTTGGACAGTGGCTTTGGACATACAGTGGCTTTGGACATACAGTGGCTTTGGACAGTGGCTTTGGACATACAGTGGCTTTGGACATACATTGGCTTTGGACAGTGGCATTGGACATACAATGGCTTTGGATACAGTAGCTTTGGACAGTGGCTTTGGACATACAGTGGCTTTAGACATGGCTTTGGACATACAGTGGCTTTGGACATACAGTGGCATTGGACAGTGGATTTGGACATACAGTGGCTTTGGACAGTGGCTTTGGACATACAGTGGCATTGGACATACCGTGGCTTTGGACAGACGTTTGGACATACAGTGGCTTTGGACATACAGTGGCTGTGGACAGTGGCTTTGGACATACAGTGGCTTTGGACAGTGGCTTTGGACATACAGTGGCTTTGGACATACAGTGGCTTTGGACAGTGGCTTTTGAAATACAGTGGCTTTGGACATACAGTGGCTTTGGACAATGGCTTTGGAGAGTGGATTTGGACAGTGGCTTTGGACATAGAGTGGCTTTCGACAGTGGCTTTGGAGAGTGGCTTTGTACAGTGGCTTTGGATATAGAGTGGTTTAGGACAGTGGCTTTGGAGAGTGGCTTTGGACAGTGGCTTTGGACATAGAGTGGCTTTGGACAGTGGCTTTGGACAGTGGCTTTGGACAGTGGCTTTGGACATAGAGTGGCTTTGGACAGTGGCTTCGGACAGTGGCTTTTGACAGTGGCTTTGGACATAGAGTGGCTTTGGACAGTGGCTTTGGACAGTGGCTTTGGACAGTGGCTTTGGACATATTATTGCTTTGGACAGTGGCTTTGGACAGTGGCTTTGTACAGTGGATTTGGACATAGAGTGGCTTTGGACAGTGGCTTTGGACAGTTGCTTTGTACAGTGGCTTTGGACATACAGTGGCTTTGGACAGTGGCTATGGACATACAGTGGCTTTGGATATACAGTGACTTTGGACAGTGGCTTTGGACATACAGTGGCTTTGGACATACAGTGGCTTTGGACAGTGGCTTTGGACATACAGTGGCTTTGGACATACATTGGCTTTTGACAGTGGCATTGGACATAAAGTGGCTTTGGATACAGTAGCTTTGGACAGTGGCTTTGGAAATACAGTGGCTTTAGACATGGCTTTGGACATACAGTGGCTTTGAACATACAGTGGCATTGGACAGTGGCTTTGGACATACAGTTGCTTTGGACATACAGTGGCTTTGGATAGTGGCTTTGGACATACAGTGGCTTTGGACATACAGTGGCTTTGGACAGTGGCTTTGGACATACAGTGGCTTTGGACATACAGTGGCTTTGGACAGTGGCTTTGGACATACAGTGGCTTTGGACATACAGTGGCTTCGGAGAGTGACTTTGGACAGTGGGTTTGGACATAGAGTGGCTTTGGACAGTGGCTTTGGAGAGTGGCTTTGGACAGTGGCTTTGGACATAGAGTGGCTTTGGATAGTGGCTTTGGACAGTGGCTTTGGACAGTGGCTTTGGACATAGAGTGGCTTTGGACAGTGGCTTCGGACAGTGGCTTTGGACAGTGGCTTTGGACATAGAGTGGCTTTGGACAGTGGCTTTGGACAGTGGCTTTGGACAGTAGCTTTGGACATAGTATTGCTTTGGACAGTGGCTTTGGACATTGGCTTTGTACAGTGGATTTGGACATAGAGTGGCTTTGGACAGTGGCTTTGGACAGTTGCTTTGTACAGTGGCTTTGGACATACAGTGGCTTTGGACAGTGGCTATGGACATACAGTGGCTTTGGACATACAGTGGCTTTGGACAGTGGCTTTGGACATACAGTGGCTTTGGACATACAGTGGCTTTGGACAGTGGCTTTGGACATACAGTGGCTTTGGACATACATTGGCTTTGGACAGTGGCATTGGACATACAGTGGCTTTGGATACAGTAGCTTTGGACATTGGCTTTGGATATACAGTGGCTTTAGACATGGCTTTGGACATACAGTGGCTTTGGACATACAGTGGCATTGGACAGTGGCTTTGGACATACAGTGGCTTTGGACAGTGGCTTTGGACATACAGTGGCATTGGACATACAGTGGCTTTGGACAGATGCTTTGGACATACAGTGGCTTTGGACATACAGTGGCTTTGGACAGTGGCTTTGGACATACAGTGGCTTTGGACAGTGGCTTTGGACATACAATATCTTTGGACATACAGTGGCTTTGGACAGTGGCTTTGGAAATACAGTGGCTTTGGACATACAGTGGCTTTGGACAATGGCTTTGGAGAGTGGATTTGGACAGTGGCTTTGGACATAGAGTGGCTTTCGACAGTGGCTTTGGAGAGTGGCTTTGGACAGTGGCTTTGGACATAGAGTGGCTTTGGACAGTGGCTTTGGACAGTGGCTTTGGACAGTGGCTTTGGACATAGAGTGGCTTTGGACAGTGGCTTCGGACAGTGGCTTTGGACAGTGGCTTTGGACATAGAGTGGCTTTGGACAGTGGCTTTGGACAGTGGCTTTGGACAGTGGCTTTGGACATAGTACTGCTTTGGACAGTGGCTTTGGACAGTGGCTTTGTACAGTGGATTTGGACATAGAGTGGCTTTGGACAGTGGCTTTGGACAGTTGCTTTGTACAGTAGCTTTGGACATACAGTGGCTTTGGACAGTGGCTATGGACATACAGTGGCTTTGGACATACAGTGGCTTTGGACAGTGGCTTTGGACATACAGTGGCTTTGGACATACAGTGGCTTTGGACAGTGGCTTTGGACATACAGTGGCTTTGGACATACATTGGCTTTTGACAGTGGCATTGGACATAAAGTGGCTTTGGATACAGTAGCTTTGGACAGTGGCTTTGGAAATACAGTGGCTTTAGACATGGCTTTGGACATACAGTGGCTTTGAACATACAGTGGCATTGGACAGTGGCTTTGGACATACAGTGGCTTTGGACATACAGTGGCTTTGGATAGTGGCTTTGGACATACAGTGGCTTTGGACATACAGTGGCTTTGGACATGGCTTTGGACATACAGTGGCTTTGGACATACAGTGGCTTTGGACAGTGGCTTTGGACATACAGTGGCTTTGGACATACAGTGGATTTGGACAGTGGCTTCGGAGAGTGGCTTTGGACAGTGGCTTTGGACATAGAGTGGCTTTGGACAGTGGCTTTGGAGAGTGGCTTTGGACAGTGGCTTTGGACATAGAGTGGTTTAGGACAGTGGCTTTGGAGAGTTGCTTTGGACAGTGGCTTTGGAAATAGAGTGGCTTTGGACAGAGGCTTTGGACAGTGGCTTTGGACAGTGGCTTTGGACATAGAGTGGCTTTGGACAGTGGCTTTGGACAGTGGCTATGGAGAGTGGCTTTGGACATAGAGTGGCTTTGGAGAGTGGCTTTGGAGAGTGGCTTTGGACTGGCTTTGGACATACAGTGGCTTTAGACATGGCTTTGGACATACAGTGGCTTTGAACATACAGTGGCATTGGACAGTGGCTTTGGACATACAGTGGCTTTGGACATACAGTGGCTTTGGATAGTGGCTTTGGACATACAGTGGCTTTGGACATACTGTGGCTTTGGACAGTGGCTTTGGACATACAGTGGCTTTGGACATACAGTGGCTTTGGACAGTGGCTTTGGATATACAGTGGCTTTGGACATACAGTGTGGCTTTGGACAGTGGCTTTGGACATACAGTGGCTTTGGACAGTGGCTTTGGACATACAGTGGCTTTGGACATACAGTGGCTTTGGACAGTGGCTTTGGACATACAGTGGCTTTGGACATACAGTGGCTTTGGACAATGGCTTTGGAGAGTGGATTTGGACAGTTGCTTTGGACATAGAGTGGCTATGGACAGTGGCTTTGGAGAGTGGCTTTGGACAGTGGCTTTGGACATAGAGTGGTTAAGGACAGTGGCTTTGGAGAGTGGCTTTGGACAGTGGCTTTGGACATAGAGTGGCTTTGGATAGTGGCTTTGGAAAGTGGCTTTGGACAGTGGCTTTGGACATAGAGTGGCTTTGGACAGTGGCTTCGGACAGTGGCTTTGGACAGTGGATTTGGACATAGAGTGGCTTTGGACAGTGGCTTTGGACAGTGGCTTTGGACATTGGCTTTGGACATAGTATTGCTTTGGAGAGTGGCTTTGGACATTGGCTTTGTACAGTGGATTTGGACATAGAGTGGCTTCGGACAGTGGCTTTGGACAGTTGCTTTGTACAGTGGCTTTTGACATACAGTGGCTTTGGACAGTGGCTATGGACATACAGTGGCTTTGGACATACAGTGGCTTTGGACAGTGGCTTTGGACATACAGTGGCTTTGGACATACAGTGGCTTTGGACAGTGGCTTTGGACATACAGTGGCTTTGGACATACATTGGCTTTGGACAGTGGCATTGGACATACAGTGGCTTTGGATACAGTAGCTTTGGACAGTGGCTTTGGACATACAGTGGCTTTAGACATGGCTTTGGACATACAGTGGCTTTGGACATACAGTGGCATTGGACAGTGGCTTTGGACATACAGTGGCTTTGGACAGTGGCTTTGGACATACAGTGGCATTGGACATACAGTGGCTTTGGACAGACGCTTTGGACATACAGTGGCTTTGGACATACAGTGGCTTTGGACAGTGGCTTTGGACATACAGTGGCTTTGGACAGTGGCTTTGGACATACATTGGCTTTGGACATACAGTGGCTTTGGACAGTGGCTTTGGAAATACAGTGGCTTTGGACATACAGTGGCTTTGGACAATGGCTTTGGAGAGTGGATTTGGACAGTGGTTTTGGACATATAGTGGCTTTCGACAGTGGCTTTGGAGAGTGGCTTTGGACAGTGGCTTTGGACATAGAGTGGTTTAGGACAGTGGCTTTGGAGAGTGGCTTTGGACAGTGGCTTTGGACATAGAGTGGCTTTGGACAGTGGCTTTGGACAGTGGCTTTGGACAGTGGCTTTGGACATAGAGTGGCTTTGGACAGTGGCTTTGGACAGTGGCTTTGGACATAGAGTGGCTTTGGACAGTGGCTTTGGACAGTGGCTTTGGACAGTGGCTTTGGACATAGTATTGCTTTGGTTAGTGGCTTTGGACAGTGGCTTTGTACAGTGGATTTGGACATAGAGTGGCTTTGGACAGTGGCTTTGGACAGTTGCTTTGTACAGTGGCTTTGGACATACAGTGGCTTTGGACAGTGGCTATGGACATACAGTGGCTTTGGACATACAGTGGCTTTGGACAGTGGCTTTGGACATACAGTGGCTTTGGACATACAGTGGCTTTGGACAGTGGCTTTGGACATACAGTGGCTTTGGACATACATTGGCTTTTGACAGTCGAATTGGACATAAAGTGGCTTTGGATACAGTAGCTTTGGACAGTGGCTTTGGAAATACAGTGGCTTTAGACATGGCTTTGGACATACAGTGGCTTTGAACATACAGTGGCATTGGACAGTGGCTTTGGACATACAGTGGCTTTGGACATACAGTGGCTTTGGATAGTGGCTTTGGACATACAGTGGCTTTGGACATACAGTGGCTTTGGACAGTGGCTTTGGACATACAGTGGCTTTGGACAAACAGTGGCTTTGGACAGTGGCTTTGGACATACAGTGGCTTTGGACATACAGTGGCTTTGGACAGTGGCTTCGGAGAGTGGCTTTGGACAGTGGCTTTGGAGAGTGGCTTTGGACAGTGGCTTTGGACATAGAGTGGCTTTGGACAGTGGCTTTGGACAGTGGCTTTGGACATAGTATTGCTTTGGAAAGTGGCTTTGGACATTGGCTTTGTACAGTGGATTTGGACATAGAGTGGCTTTGGACAGTGGCTTTGGACAGTTGCTTTGTACAGTGGCTTTGGACATACAGTGGCTTTGGACAGTGGCTATGGACATACAGTGGCTTTGGACATACAGTGGCTTTGGACAGTGGCTTTGGACATACAGTGGCTTTGGACATACAGTGGCTTTGGACAGTGGCTTTGGACATACAGTGGCTTTGGACATACATTGGCTTTGGACAGTGGCATTGGACATACAGTGGCTTTGGATACAGTAGCTTTGGACAGTGGCTTTGGACATACAGTGGCTTTAGACATGGCTTTGGACATACAGTGGCTTTGGACATACAGTGGCATTGGACAGTGGCTTTGGACATACAGTGGCTTTGGACAGTGGCTTTGGACATACAGTGGCATTGGACATACAGTGGCTTTGGACAGACGCTTTGGACATACAGTGGCTTTGGACATACAGTGGCTTTGGACAGTGGCTTTGGACATACAGTGGCTTTGGACAGTGGCTTTGGACATACAGTGGCTTTGGACATACAGTGGCTTTGGACAGTGGCTTTGGAAATACAGTGGCTTTGGACATACAGTGGCTTTGGACAATGGCTTTGGAGAGTGGATTTGGACAGTGGCTTTGGACATAGAGTGGCTTTCGACAGTGGCTTTGGAGAGTGGCTTTGGACAGTGGCTTTGGACATAGAGTGGTTTAGGACAGTGGCTTTGGAGAGTGGCTTTGGACAGTGGCTTTGGACATAGAGTGGCTTTGGACAGTGGCTTTGGACAGTGGCTTTGGACAGTGGCTTTGGACATAGAGTGGCTTTGGACAGTGGCTTCGGACAGTGGCTTTGGACAGTGGCTTTGGACATAGAGTGGCTTTGGACAGTGGCTTTGGACAGTGGCTTTGGACAGTGGCTTTGGACATAGTATTGCTTTGGTCAGTGGCTTTGGACAGTGGCTTTGTACAGTGGATTTGGACATAGAGTGGCTTTGGACAGTGGCTTTGGACAGTTGCTTTGTACAGTGGCTTTGGACATACAGTGGAATTGGACAGTGGCTATGGACATACAGTGGCTTTGGACATACAGTGACTTTGGACAGTGGCTTTGGACATACAGTGGCTTTGGACATACAGTGGCTTTGGAGAGTGGCTTTGGACATACAGTGTCTTTGGACATACATTGGCTTTTGACAGTGGCATTGGACATAAAGTGGCTTTGGATACAGTAGCTTTGGACAGTGGCTTTGGAAATACAGTGGCTTTAGACATGGCTTTGGACATACAGTGGCTTTGAACATACAGTGGCATTGGACAGTGGCTTTGGACATACAGTGGCTTTGGACATACAGTGGCTTTGGATAGTGGCTTTGGACATACTGTGGCTTTGGACAGTGGCTTTGGACATACAGTGGCTTTGGACATACAGTGGCTTTGGACAGTGGCTTTGGATATACAGTGGCTTTGGACATACAGTGTGGCTTTGGACAGTGGCTTTGGACATACAGTGGCTTTGGACAGTGGCTTTGGACATACAGTGGCTTTGGACATACAGTGGCTTTGGACAGTGGCTTTGGACATACAGTGGCTTTGGACATACAGTGGCTTTGGACAATGGCTTTGGAGAGTGGATTTGGACAGTTGCTTTGGACATAGAGTGGCTATGGACAGTGGCTTTGGAAAGTGGCTTTGGACAGTGGCTTTGGACATAGAGTGGTTAAGGACAGTGGCTTTGGAGAGTGGCTTTGGACAGTGGCTTTGGACATAGAGTGGCTTTGGATAGTGGCTTTGGAAAGTGGCTTTGGACAGTGGCTTTGGACATAGAGTGGCTTTGGACAGTGGCTTCGGACAGTGGCTTTGGACAGTGGCTTTGGACATAGAGTGGCTTTGGACAGTGGCTTTGGACAGTGGCTTTGGACATTGGCTTTGGACATAGTATTGCTTTGGAGAGTGGCTTTGGACATTGGCTTTGTACAGTGGATTTGGACATAGAGTGGCTTTGGACAGTGGCTTTGGACAGTTGCTTTGTACAGTGGCTTTTGACATACAGTGGCTTTGGACAGTGGCTATGGACATACAGTGGCTTTGGACATACAGTGGCTTTGGACAGTGGCTTTGGACATATAGTGGCTTTGGACATACAGTGGCTTTGGACAGTGGCTTTGGACATACAGTGGCTTTGGACATACATTGGCTTTGGACAGTGGCATTGGACATACAGTGGCTTTGGATACAGTAGCTTTGGACAGTGGCTTTGGACATACAGTGGCTTTAGACATGGCTTTGGACATACAGTGGCTTTGGACATACAGTGGCATTGGACAGTGGCTTTGGACATACAGTGGCTTTGGACAGTGGCTTTGGACATACAGTGGCATTGGACATACAGTGGCTTTGGACAGACGCTTTGGACATACAGTGGCTTTGGACATACAGTGGCTTTGGACAGTGGCTTTGGACATACAGTGGCTTTGGACAGTGGCTTTGGACATATATTGGCTTTGGACATACAGTGGCTTTGGACAGTGGCTTTGGAAATACAGTGGCTTTGGACATACAGTGGCTTTGGACAATGGCTTTGGAGAGTGGATTTGGACAGTGTCTTTGGACATATAGTGGCTTTCGACAGTGGCTTTGGAGAGTGGCTTTGGACAGTGGCTTTGGACATAGAGTGGTTTAGGACAGTGGCTTTGGAGAGTGGCTTTGGACAGTGGCTTTGGACATAGAGTGGCTTTGGACAGTGGCTTTGGACAGTGGCTTTGGACAGTGGCTTTGGACATAGAGTGGCTTTGGACAGTGGCTTCGGACAGTGGCTTTGGACAGTGGCTTTGGACATAGAGTGGCTTTGGACAGTGACTTTGGACAGTGGCTTTGGACAGTGGCTTTGGACATAGTATTGCTTTGGTTAGTGGCTTTGGACAGTGGCTTTGTACAGTGGATTTGGACATAGAGTGGCTTTGGACAGTGGCTTTGGACAGTTGCTTTGTACAGTGGCTTTGGACATACAGTGGCTTTGGACAGTGGCTATGGACATACAGTGGCTTTGGACATACAGTGGCTTTGGACAGTGGCTTTGGACATACAGTGGCTTTGGACATACAGTGGCTTTGGACAGTGGCTTTGGACATACAGTGGCTTTGGACATACATTGGCTTTGGACAGTGGCATTGGACATACAGTGGCTTTGGATACAGTAGCTTTGGACAGTGGCTTTGGACATACAGTGGCTTTAGACATGGCTTTGGACATACAGTGGCTTTGGACATACAGTGGCATTGGACAGTGGCTTTGGACATACAGTGGCTTTGGACAGTGGCTTTGGACATACAGTGGCATTGGACATACAGTGGCTTTGGACAGACGCTTTGGACATACAGTGGCTTTGGACATACAGTGGCTTTGGACATACAGTGGCTTTGGACAGTGGCTTTGGACATACAGTGGCTTTGGACAGTGGCTTTGGACATACAGTGGCTTTGGACATACAGTGGCTTTGGACAGTGGCTTTGGAAATACAGTGGCTTTGGACATACAGTGGCTTTGGACAATGGCTTTGGAGAGTGGATTTGGACAGTGGCTTTGGACATAGAGTGGCTTTCGACAGTGGCTTTGGAGAGTGGCTTTGGACAGTGGCTTTGGACATAGAGTGGTTTAGGACAGTGGCTTTGGAGAGTGGCTTTGGACAGTGGCTTTGGACATAGAGTGGCTTTGGACAGTGGCTTTGGACAGTGGCTTTGGACAGTGGCTTTGGACATAGAGTGGCTTTGGACAGTGGCTTCGGACAGTGGCTTTGGACAGTGGCTTTGGACATAGAGTGGCTTTGGACAGTGGCTTTGGACAGTGGCATTGGACAGTGGCTTTGGACATAGTATTGCTTTGGTCAGTGGCTTTGGACAGTGGCTTTGTACAGTGGATTTGGACATAGAGTGGCTTTGGACAGTGGCTTTGGACAGTTGCTTTGTACAGTGGCTTTGGACATACAGTGGCATTGGACAGTGGCTATGGACATACAGTGGCTTTGGACATACAGTGACTTTGGACAGTGGCTTTGGACATACAGTGGCTTTGGACATACAGTGGCTTTGGACAGTGGCTTTGGACATACAGTGTCTTTGGACATACATTGGCTTTTGACAGTGGCATTGGACATAAAGTGGCTTTGGATACAGTAGCTTTGGACAGTGGCTTTGGAAATACAGTGGCTTTAGACATGGCTTTGGACATACAGTGGCTTTGAACATACAGTGGCATTGGACAGTGGCTTTGGACATACAGTGGCTTTGGACATACAGTGGCTTTGGATAGTGGCTTTGGACATACAGTGGCTTTGGACATACTGTGGCTTTGGACAGTGGCTTTGGACACACAGTGGCTTTGGACATACAGTGGCTTTGGACAGTGGCTTTGGATATACAGTGGCTTTGGACATACAGTGTGGCTTTGGACAGTGGCTTTGGACATACAGTAGCTTTGGACAGTGGCTTTGGACATACAGTGGCTTTGGACATACAGTGGCTTTGGACAGTGGCTTTGGACATACAGTGGCTTTGGACATACAGTGGCTTTGGACAATGGCTTTGGAGAGTGGATTTGGACAGTTGCTTTGGACATAGAGTGGCTATGGACAGTGGCTTTGGAGAGTGGCTTTGGACAGTGGCTTTGGACATAGAGTGGTTAAGGACAGTGGCTTTGGAGAGTGGCTTTGGACAGTGGCTTTGGACATAGAGTGGCTTTGGATAGTGGCTTTGGAAAGTGGCTTTGGACAGTGGCTTTGGACATAGAGTGGCTTTGGACAGTGGCTTCGGACAGTGGCTTTGGACAGTGGCTTTGGACATAGAGTGGCTTTGGACAGTGGCTTTGGACAGTGGCTTTGGACATTGGCTTTGGACATAGTATTGCTTTGGAGAGTGGCTTTGGACATTGGCTTTGTACAGTGGATTTGGACATAGAGTGGCTTTGGACAGTGGCTTTGGACAGTTGCTTTGTACAGTGGCTTTTGACATACAGTGGCTTTGGACAGTGGCTATGGACATACAGTGGCTTTGGACATACAGTGGCTTTGGACAGTGGCTTTGGACATACAGTGGCTTTGGACATACAGTGGCTTTGGACAGTGGCTTTGGACATACAGTGGCTTTGGACATACATTGGCTTTGGACAGTGGCATTGGACATACAGTGGCTTTGGATACAGTAGCTTTGGACAGTGGCTTTGGACATACAGTGGCTTTAGACATGGCTTTGGACATACAGTGGCTTTGGACATACAGTGGCATTGGACATACAGTGGCTTTGGACAGACGCTTTGGACATACAGTGGCTTTGGACATACAGTGGCTTTGGACAGTGGCTTTGGACATACAGTGGCTTTGGACAGTGGCTTTGGACATACATTGGCTTTGGACATACAGTGGCTTTGGACAGTGGCTTTGGAAATACAGTGGCTTTGGACATACAGTGGCTTTGGACAATGGCTTTGGAGAGTGGATTTGGACAGTGGCTTTGGACATATAGTGGCTTTCGACAGTGGCTTTGGAGAGTGGCTTTGGACAGTGGCTTTGGACATAGAGTGGTTTAGGACAGTGGCTTTGGAGAGTGGCTTTGGACAGTGGCTTTGGACATAGAGTGGCTTTGGACAGTGGCTTTGGACAGTGGCTTTGGACAGTGGCTTTGGACATAGAGTGGCTTTGGACAGTGGCTTCGGACAGTGGCTTTGGACAGTGGCTTTGGACATAGAGTGGCTTTGGACAGTGGCTTTGGACAGTGGCTTTGGACAGTGGCTTTGGACATAGTATTGCTTTGGTTAGTGGCTTTGGACAGTGGCTTTGTACAGTGGATTTGGACATAGAGTGGCTTTGGACAGTGGCTTTGGACAGTTGCTTTGTACAGTGGCTTTGGACATACAGTGGCTTTGGACAGTGGCTATGGACATACAGTGGCTTTGGACATACAGTGGCTTTGGACAGTGGCTTTGGACATACAGTGGCTTTGGACATACAGTGGCTTTGGACAGTGGCTTTGGACATACAGTGGCTTTGGACATACATTGGCTTTGGACAGTGGCATTGGACATACAGTGGCTTTGGATACAGTAGCTTTGGACAGTGGCTTTGGACATACAGTGGCTTTAGACATGGCTTTGGACATACAGTGGCTTTGGACATACAGTGGCATTGGACAGTGGCTTTGGACATACAGTGGCTTTGGACAGTGGCTTTGGACATACAGTGGCATTGGACATACAGTGGCTTTGGACAGACGCTTTGGACATACAGTGGCTTTGGACATACAGTGGCTTTGGACAGTGGCTTTGGACATACAGTGGCTTTGGACAGTGGCTTTGGACATACAGTGGCTTTGGACATACAGTGGCTTTGGACAGTGGCTTTGGAAATACAGTGGCTTTGGACATACAGTGGCTTTGGACAATGGCTTTGGAGAGTGGATTTGGACAGTGGCTTTGGACATATAGTGGCTTTCGACAGTGGCTTTGGAGAGTGGCTTTGGACAGTGGCTTTGGACATAGAGTGGTTTAGGACAGTGGCTTTGGAGAGTGGCTTTGGACAGTGGCTTTGGACATAGAGTGGCTTTGGACAGTGGCTTTGGACAGTGGCTTTGGACAGTGGCTTTGGACATAGAGTGGCTTTGGACAGTGGCTTCGGACAGTGGCTTTGGACAGTGGCTTTGGACATAGAGTGGCTTTGGACAGTGGCTTTGGACAGTGGCTTTGGACAGTGGCTTTGGACATAGTATTGCTTTGGTCAGTGGCTTTGGACAATGGCTTTGTACAGTGGATTTGGACATAGAGTGGCTTTGGACAGTGGCTTTGGACAGTTGCTTTGTACAGTGGCTTTGGACATACAGTGGCATTGGACAGTGGCTATGGACATACAGTGGCTTTGGACATACAGTGATTTTGGACAGTGGCTTTGGACATACAGTGGCTTTGGACATACAGTGGCTTTGGACAGTGGCTTTGGACATACAGTGGCTTTGGACATACATTGGCTTTTGACAGTGGCATTGGACATAAAGTGGCTTTGGATACAGTAGCTTTGGACAGTGGCTTTGGAAATACAGTGGCTTTAGACATGGCTTTGGACATACAGTGGCTTTGAACATACAGTGGCATTGGACAGTGGCTTTGGACATACAGTTGCTTTGGACATACAGTGGCTTTGGATAGTGGCTTTGGACATACAGTGGCTTTGGACATACAGTGGCTTTGGACAGTGGCTTTGGACATACAGTGGCTTTGGACATACAGTGTCTTTGGACAGTGGCTTTGGACATACAGTGGCTTTGGACATACAGTGGCTTTGGACAGTGGCTTCGGAGAGTGGCTTTGGACAGTGGCTTTGGAGAGTGGCTTTGGACAGTGGCTTTGGACATAGAGTGGCTTTGGATAGTGGCTTTGGACAGTGGCTTTGGACAGTGGCTTTGGACATAGAGTGGCTTTGGACAGTGGCTTTGGACAGTGGCTTTGGACAGTGGCTTTGGACATAGTATTGCTTTGGACAGTGGCTTTGGACATTGGCTTTGTACAGTGGATTTGGACATAGAGTGGCTTTGGACAGTGGCTTTGGACAGTTGCTTTGTACAGTGGCTTTGGACATACAGTGGCTTTGGACAGTGGCTATGGACATACAGTGGCTTTGGACATACAGTGGCTTTGGACAGTGGCTTTGGACATACAGTGGCTTTGGACATACAGTGGCTTTGGACAGTGGCTTTGGACATACAGTGGCTTTGGACATACATTGGCTTTGGACAGTGGCATTGGACATACAGTGGCTTTGGATACAGTAGCTTTGGACAGTGGCTTTGGACATACAGTGGCTTTAGACATGGCTTTGGACATACAGTGGCTTTGGACATACAGTGGCATTGGACAGTGGCTTTGGACATACAGTGGCTTTGGACAGTGGCTTTGGACATACAGTGGCATTGGACATACATTGGCTTTGGACAAACGCTTTGGACATACAGTGGCTTTGGACATACAGTGGCTTTGGACAGTGGCTTTGGACATACAGTGGCTTTGGACAGTGGCTTTGGACATACAGTGGCTTTGGACATACAGTGGCTTTGGACAGTGGCTTTGGAAATACAGTGGCTTTGGACATACAGTGGCTTTGGACAATGTCTTTGGAGAGTGGATTTGGACAGTAGCTTTGGACATAGAGTGGCTTTCGACAGTGGCTTTGGAGAGTGGCTTTGGACAGTGGCTTTGGACATAGAGTGGTTTAGGACAGTGGCTTTGGAGAGTGGCTTTGGACAGTGGCTTTGGACATAGAGTGGCTTTGGACAGTGGCTTTGGACAGTGGCTTTGGACAGTGGCTTTGGACATAGAGTGGCTTTGGACAGTGGCTTCGGACAGTGGCTTTGGACAGTGGCTTTGGACATAGAGTGGCTTTGGACAGTGGCTTTGGACAGTGGCTTTGGACAGTGGCTTTGGACATAGTATTGCTTTGGACAGTGGCTTTGGACAGTGGCTTTGTACAGTAGATTTGGACATAGAGTGGCTTTGGACAGTGGCTTTGGACAGTTGCTTTGTACAGTGGCTTTGGACATACATTGGCTTTGGACAGTGGCTATGGACATACAGTGGCTTGGGACATACAGTGGCTTTGGACAGTGGCTTTGGACATACAGTGGCTTTGGACATACAGTGGCTTTGGACAGTGGCTTTGGACATACAGTGGCTTTGGACATACATTGGCTTTTGACAGTGGCATTGGACATAAAGTGGCTTTGGATACAGTAGCTTTGGACAGTGGCTTTGGAAATACAGTGGCTTTAGACATGGCTTTGGACATACAGTGGCTTTGAACATACAGTGGCATTGGACAGTGGCTTTGGACATACAGTGGCTTTGGACATACAGTGGCTTTGGATAGTGGCTTTGGACATACAGTTGCTTTGGACATACAGTGGCTTTGGACAGTGGCTTTGGACATACAGTGGCTTTGGACATACAGTGGCTTTGGACAGTGGCTTTGGACATACAGTGGCTTTGGACATACAGTGGCTTTGGACATACAGTGGCTTCGGAGAGTGGCTTTGGACAGTGGCTTTGGACATAGAGTGGCTTTGGACAGTGGCTTTGGAGAGTGGCTTTGGACAGTGGCTTTGGACATAGAGTGGTTTAGGACAGTGGCTTTGGAGAGTTGCTTTGGACAGTGGCTTTGGACATAGAGTGGCTTTGGACAGTGGCTTTGGACAGTGGCTTTGGACAGTGGCTTTGGACATAGAGTGGCTTTGGACAGTGGCTTTGGACAGTGGCTATGGACAGTGGCTTTGGACATAGAGTGGCTTTGGAGAGTGGCTTTGGAGAGTGGCTTTGGACTGGCTTTGGACATAGAGTGGCTTTAGAGAGTGGCTTTGGAGATTGGCTTTGGACAGTGACTTTGGACATAGAGTGGCTTAGGAGAGTGGCTTTGGAGAGTGGCTTTGGACAGTGGCTTTGGACATAGAGTAGCTTTGGAGAGTGGCTTTGGAGAGTGGCTTTGGACAGTAGCTTTGGACATAGAGTGGCTTTGGACAGTGACTTTGAACAGTGGCTTTGGACAGTGGCTTTGGACATAGAGTGGCTTTGGACAGTGGCTTTGGAAAGTGGCTTTGGACAGTGGCTTTGGACAGTGGCTTTGGACATAGAAAGGCTTTGGACAGTGGCTTTGGACAGTGGCTTTGGACAGTGGCTTTGGACATAGAGTGGCTTTGGACAGTGGCTTTGGAAAGTGGCTTTGTACAGTGGCTTTAGACATAGAGTGGCTTTGGACAGTGACTTTGGACAGTGGCTTTGGACAGTGGCTTTGGACATAGAGTGGCTTTGGACAGTCGGTTTGGACAGTGGCTTTGGACAGTGGCTTTGGACATAGAGTGGCTTTGGATAGTGGCTTTGGACAGTGGCTTTGGACATAGTGTGGCTTTGGAGAGTGGATTTGGAGAGTGGCTTTGAACAGTGGCTTTGGACATAGAGTGGCTTTGGAGAGTGGCTTTTGACAGTGGCTTTTGACAGTGGCTTTGGACATAGAGTGGCTTTGGAGAGTGGCTTTGGAGAGTGGCTTTGGATAGTGGCTTTGGACATAGAGTGGCTTTGGAGAGTGGCTTTGGAGAGTGGCTTTGGACAGTGGCTTTGGACAGTGGCTTTGGACATAGTGTGGGTTTGGAAAGTGGCTTTGGAGAGTGGCTTTGGACAGTGGCTTTGGACATAGAGTGGCTTTGGAGAGTGGCTTTGGACATTGGCTTTGGACAGTGGCTTTGGACATACAGTGGCTTTGGAGAGTGGCTTTGGAGAGTGGCTTTGGACAGTGGCTTTGGACAGTGGCTTTGGACATAAAGTGGCTTTGGAGAGTGACTTTGGAGAGTGGCTTTGGACAGTGGCTTTGGATATAGAGTGGCTTTGGACAGTGGCTTTGGAGAGTGGATTTGGACAGTGGCTTTGGACATAGAGTGGCTTTGGACAGTGGCTTTGGAGAGTGGCTTTGGACAGTGGTTTTGGACATAGAGTGGTTTTGGAGAGTGGCTTTTGATATAGAGTGGCTTTGGAGAGTGGCTTTGGAGAGTGGCTTTGGACAGTGGCTTTGGACATAGAGTAGCTTTCGAGAGTGGCTTTGGAGAGTGGCTTTGGACAGTGGCTTTGGACATAGAGTGGCTTTGGAGAGTGGCTTTGGAGAGTGGCTTTGGACAGTGGCTTTGGACATAGAGTGACTTTGGAGAGTGGCTTTGGACAGTGGCTTTGAACAGTGGCTTTGGACATACAGTGGCTTTGGACAGTGGCTTTGGACATACAGTGGCTTTGGACATACAGTGGCTTTGGACAGTGGCTTTGGAGAGTGGCTTTGGACAGTGGCTTTGGACATAGAGTGGCTTTGGACAGTGGCTTTGGACATAGAGTGGCTTTGGACAGTGGCTTTGGAGAGTGGCTTTGGACAGTGGCTTTGGACATAGAGTGGTTTAGGACAGTGGCTTTGGAGAGTTGCTTTGGACAGTGGCTTATGACATAGAGTGGCTTTGGGCAGTGGCTTTGGACAGTGGGTTTGGACAGTGGCTTTGGACATAGAGTGGCTTTGGACAGTGGCTTTGGAGAGTGGCTTTGGACAGTGGCGTTGGACAGTGGCTTTGGACATAGAGTGGCTTTGGAGAGTGGCTTTGGAGAGTGGCTATGGACTGGCTTTAGACATAGAGTGGCTTTAGAGAGTGGCTTTGGAGATTGGCTTTGGACAGTGACTTTGGACATAGAGTGGCTTTGGAGAGTGGCTTTGGAGAGTGGCTTTGGACAGTTGCTTTGGACATAGAGTGGCTTTGGAGAGTGGCTTTGGAGAGTGGCTTTGGACAGTTGCTTTGGACATATAGTGGCTTTGGACAGAGACTTTGAACAGTGGCTTTGGACAGTGGCTTTGGACATAGAGTGGCTTTGGACAGTGGCTTTGGAAAGTGGCTTTGGACAGTGGCTTTGGACAGTGGCTTTGGACATAGAAAGGCTTTGGACAGTGGCTTTGGACAGTGGCTTTGGACAGTGGCTTTGGACATAGAGTGGCTTTGGACAGTGGCTTTGGAAAGTGGCTTTGTACAGTGGCTTTGGACATAGAGTGGCTTTGGACAGTGACTTTGGACAGTGGCTTTGGACAGTGGCTTTGGACATAGAGTGGCTTTGGACAGTGGGTTTGGACAGTGGCTTTGGACAGTGGCTTTGGACATAGAGTGGCTTTGGATAGTGGCTTTGGACAGTGGCTTTGGACATAGTGTGGCTTTGGAGAGTGGCTTTGAACAGTGGCTTTGGACAGTGGCTTTGGACAGTAGCTTTGGACATACAGTGGCTTTGGACATACAGTGGCTTTGGACAGTGGCTTTGAACATACAGTGGCTTTGGACTTACAGTGGCTTTGGACATACAGTGGCTTTGGAAATACAGTGGCTTTGTAAAGTGGCTTTGGACAAACAGTGGCTTTGGACAAACAGTGGCTTTAGACAGTGGCTTTGGACATAGAGTGGCTTTGGACATACAGTGGCTTTGGATGGTGGCTTTGGACATACAGTGGCTTTGGACATACGGTGGCTTTGGACAGTGGCTTTGGACATACAGTGGCTTTAGACATACGGTGGCTTTGTACAGTGGCTTTGGAAATACCGTGGCTTTGGACATACAGTGGCTTTGGACAGTGGCTTTGGACATACAGTGGATTTGGACATACAGTTGCTTTGGACAGTGGCTTTGGACATACAGTGGCTTTGAACATACAGTGGCTTTGGACAGTGGCTTTGGACATACAGTGGCTTTGGACAGTAGCTTTGGACATACAGTGGCTTTGGACATACAGTGGCTTTGGACAGTGGCTTTGGACATACAGTTGCTTTGGAAATACAGTGGATTTGGACAGTGGCTTTGGACATACAGTGGCTTTGAACATACAGTGGCTTTGGACAGTGGCTTTGGAGATACAGTGGCTTTAGACAGTGGCTTTGGACATACAGTGGCTTTGGACATACAATGGCTTTGGACAGTGGCTTTGGACATACAGTGGCTTTGGACATACAGTGGCTTTGGATAGTGGCTTTGGACATACAGTGGCTTTGGACATACAGAGGCTTTGGACAGTGGCTTTGGACATACAGTGGCTTTGGACATACAGTGGCTTTGGACAGTGGCTTTGGACATACAGTGGCTTTGGACAGTGGCTTTGGACATACAGTGGCTTTGGACATACAGTGGCTTTGGACAGTGGCTTTGGACATACAGTGGCTTTGGACATACAGTGGCTTTAGACAATGGCTTTGGAGAGTGGATTTGGACAGTGGCTTTGGACATAGAGTGGCTATGGACAGTGGCTTTGGAGAGTGGCTTTGGACAATGACTTTGGACATAGAGTGGTTTAGGACAGTGGCTTTGGAGAGTGGCTATGGACAGTGGCTTTGGACATAGAGTGGCTTTGAATAGTGGCTTTGGACAGTGGCTTTGGACAGTGGCTTTGGACATAGAGTGGCTTTGGACAGTGGCTTCGGACAGTGGCTTTGGACAGTGGCTTTGGACATAGAGTGGCTTTGGACAGTGGCTTTGGACAGTGGCTTTGGACAGTGGCTTTGGACATAGTATTGCTTTGGACAGTGACTTTGGACATTGGCTTTGTACAGTGGATTTGGACATAGAGTGGCTTTGGACAGTGGCTTTGGAAAGTTGCTTTGTACAGTTGCTTTGGACATACAGTGGCTTTGGACAGTGGCTATGGACATACAGTGGCTTTGGACATACAGTGGCTTTGGACAGTGGCTTTGGACATACAGTGGCTTTGGACATACAGTGGCTTTGGACAGTGGCTTTGGACATACAGTGGCTTTGGACATACATTGGCTTTGGACAGTGGCATTGGACATACAATGGCTTTGGATACAGTAGCTTTGGACAGTGGCTTTGGACATACAGTGGCTTTAGACATGGCTTTGGACATACAGTGGCTTTGGACATACAGTGGCATTGGACAGTGGATTTGGACATACAGTGGCTTTGGACAGTGGCTTTGGACATACAGTGGCATTGGACATACCGTGGCTTTGGACAGACGTTTGGACATACAGTGGCTTTGGACATACAGTGGCTGTGGACAGTGGCTTTGGACATACAGTGGCTTTGGACAGTGGCTTTGGACATACAGTGGCTTTGGACATACAGTGGCTTTGGACAGTCGCTTTTGAAATACAGTGGCTTTGGACATACAGTGGCTTTGGACAATGGCTTTGGAGAGTGGATTTGGACAGTGGCTTTGGACATAGAGTGGCTTTCGACAGTGGCTTTGGAGAGTGGCTTTGTACAGTGGCTTTGGATATAGAGTGGTTTAGGACAGTGGCTTTGGAGAGTGGCTTTGGACAGTGGCTTTGGACATAGAGTGGCTTTGGACAGTGGCTTTGGACAGTGGCTTTGGACAGTGGCTTTGGACATAGAGTGGCTTTGGACAGTGGCTTCGGACAGTGGCTTTTGACAGTGGCTTTGGACATAGAGTGGCTTTGGACAGTTGCTTTGGACAGTGGCTTTGGACAGTGGCTTTGGACATATTATTGCTTTGGACAGTGGCTTTGGACAGTGGCTTTGTACAGTGGATTTGGACATAGAGTGGCTTTGGACAGTGGCTTTGGACAGTTGCTTTGTACAGTGGCTTTGGACATACAGTGGCTTTGGACAGTGGCTATGGACATACAGTGGCTTTGGATATACAGTGACTTTGGACAGTGGCTTTGGACATACAGTGGCTTTGGACATACAGTGGCTTTGGACAGTGGCTTTGGACATACAGTGGCTTTGGACATACATTGGCTTTTGACAGTGGCATTGGACATAAAGTGGCTTTGGATACAGTAGCTTTGGACAGTGGCTTTGGAAATACAGTGGCTTTAGACATGGCTTTGGACATACAGTGGCTTTGAACATACAGTGGCATTGGACAGTGGCTTTGGACATACAGTTGCTTTGGACATACAGTGGCTTTGGATAGTGGCTTTGGACATACAGTGGCTTTGGACATACAGTGGCTTTGGACAGTGGCTTTGGACATACAGTGGCTTTGGACATACAGTGGCTTTGGACAGTGGCTTTGGACATACAGTGGCTTTGGACATACAGTGGCTTCGGAGAGTGACTTTGGACAGTGGGTTTGGACATAGAGTGGCTTTGGACAGTGGCTTTGGAGAGTGGCTTTGGACAGTGGCTTTGGACATAGAGTGGCTTTGGATAGTGGCTTTGGACAGTGGCTTTGGACAGTGGCTTTGGACATAGAGTGGCTTTGGACAGTGGCTTCGGACAGTGGCTTTGGACAGTGGCTTTGGACATAGAGTGGCTTTGGACAGTGGCTTTGGACAGTGGCTTTGGACAGTAGCTTTGGACATAGTATTGCTTTGGACAGTGGCTTTGGACATTGGCTTTGTACAGTGGATTTGGACATAGAGTGGCTTTGGACAGTGGCTTTGGACAGTTGCTTTGTACAGTGGCTTTGGACATACAGTGGCTTTGGACAGTGGCTATGGACATACAGTGGCTTTGGACATACAGTGGCTTTGGACAGTGGCTTTGGACATACAGTGGCTTTGGACATACAGTGGCTTTGGACAGTGGCTTTGGACATACAGTGGCTTTGGACATACATTGGCTTTGGACAGTGGCATTGGACATACAGTGGCTTTGGATACAGTAGCTTTGGACATTGGCTTTGGATATACAGTGGCTTTAGACATGGCTTTGGACATACAGTGGCTTTGGACATACAGTGGCATTGGACAGTGGCTTTGGACATACAGTGGCTTTGGACAGTGGCTTTGGACATACAGTGGCATTGGACATACAGTGGCTTTGGACAGACGCTTTGGACATACAGTGGCTTTGGACATACAGTGGCTTTGGACAGTGGCTTTGGACATACAGTGGCTTTGGACAGTGGCTTTGGACATACAATGGCTTTGGACATACAGTGGCTTTGGACAGTGGCTTTGGAAATACAGTGGCTTTGGACATACAGTGGCTTTGGACAATGGCTTTGGAGAGTGGATTTGGACAGTGGCTTTGGACATAGAGTGGCTTTCGACAGTGGCTTTGGAGAGTGGCTTTGGACAGTGGCTTTGGACATAGAGTGGCTTTGGACAGTGGCTTTGGACAGTGGCTTTGGACAGTGGCTTTGGACATAGAGTGGCTTTGGACAGTGGCTTCGGACAGTGGCTTTGGACAGTGGCTTTGGACATAGAGTGGCTTTGGACAGTGGCTTTGGACAGTGGCTTTGGACAGTGGCTTTGGACATAGTACTGCTTTGGACAGTGGCTTTGGACAGTGGCTTTGTACAGTGGATTTGGACATAGAGTGGCTTTGGACAGTGGCTTTGGACAGTTGCTTTGTACAGTAGCTTTGGACATACAGTGGCTTTGGACAGTGGCTATGGACATACAGTGGCTTTGGACATACAGTGGCTTTGGACAGTGGCTTTGGACATACAGTGGCTTTGGACATACAGTGGCTTTGGACAGTGGCTTTGGACATACAGTGGCTTTGGACATACATTGGCTTTTGACAGTGGCATTGGACATAAAGTGGCTTTGGATACAGTAGCTTTGGACAGTGGCTTTGGAAATACAGTGGCTTTAGACATGGCTTTGGACATACAGTGGCTTTGAACATACAGTGGCATTGGACAGTGGCTTTGGACATACAGTGGCTTTGGACATACAGTGGCTTTGGATAGTGGATTTGGACATACAGTGGCTTTGGACATACAGTGGCTTTGGACAGTGGCTTTGGCCATACAGTGGCTTTGGACATACAGTGGCTTTGGACAGTGGCTTTGGACATACAGTGGCTTTGGACATACAGTGGATTTGGACAGTGGCTTCGGAGAGTGGCTTTGGACAGTGGCTTTGGACATAGAGTGGCTTTGGACAGTGGCTTTGGAGAGTGGCTTTGGACAGTGGCTTTGGACATAGAGTGGTTTAGGACAGTGGCTTTGGAGAGTTGCTTTGGACAGTGGCTTTGGAAATAGAGTGGCTTTGGACAGAGGCTTTGGACAGTGGCTTTGGACAGTGGCTTTGGACATAGAGTGGCTTTGGACAGTGGCTTTGGACAGTGGCTATGGACAGTGGCTTTGGACATAGAGTGGCTTTGGAGAGTGGCTTTGGAGAGTGGCTTTGGACAGTGGCTTTTGACATAGAGTGGCTTTGGAGAGTGGCTTTGGAGAGTGGCTTTGGACAGTAGCTTTGGACATAGAGTGGCTTTGGACAGTGACTTTGAACAGTGGCTTTGGACAGTGGCTTTGGACATAGAGTGGCATTGGACAGTGGCTTTGGAAAGTGGCTTTGGACAGTGGCTTTGGACAGTGGCTTTGGACATAGAAAGGCTTTGGACAGTGGCTTTTGACAGTGGCTTTGGACAGTGGCTTGGGACAGTGGCTTTGGACATAGAGTGGCTTTGGACAGTGGCTTTGGAAAGTGGCTTTGTACAGTGGCTTTAGACATAGAGTGGCTTTGGACAGTGACTTTGGACAGTGGCTTTGGACAGTGGCTTTGGACATAGAGTGGCTTTGGACAGTGGGTTTGGACAGTGGCTTTGGACAGTGGCTTTGGACATAGAGTGGCTTTGGATAGTGGCTTTGGACAGTGGCTTTGGACATAGTGTGGCTTTGGAGAGTGGCTTTGGAGAGTGGCTTTGAACAGTGGCTTTGGACATAGAGTGGCTTTGGAGAGTGGCTTTGGACTGTGGCTTTTGACAGTGGCTTTGGACATAGAGTGGCTTTGGAGAGTGGCTTTGGAGAGTGGCTTTGGACAGTGGCTTTGGACATAGAGTAGCTTTGGAGAGTGGCTTTGGAGAGTGGCTTTGGACAGTGGCTTTGGACATAGTGTGGGTTTGGAAAGTGGCTTTGGAGAGTGGCTTTGGACAGTGGCTTTGGACATAGAGTGGCTTTGGAGAGTGGCTTTGGACATTGGCTTTGGACAGTGGCTTTGGCAGACAGTGGCTTTGGACATAGAGTAGCTTTGGAGAGTGGCTTTGGACAGTGGCTTTGGACAGTGGCTTTGGACATAGAGTGGCTTTGGAGAGTGGCTTTGGACAGTGGCTTTTGACAGTGGCTTTGGACATAGAGTGGCTTTGGAGAGTGGCTTTGGAGAGTGGCTTTGGACAGTGGCTTTGGACATAGAGTGGCTTTGGAGAGTGGCTTTGGAGAGTGGCTTTGGACAGTGGCTTTGGACATAGAGTGGCTTTGGACAGTGGCTTTGGACAGTGGCTTTGGACAGTGGCTTTGGACATAGTATTGCTTTGGACAGTGGCTTTGGACATTGGCTTTGTACAGTGGATTTGGACATAGAGTGGCTTTGGAAAGTGGCTTTGGACAGTTGCTTTGTACAGTGGCTTTGGACATACAGTGGCTTTGGACAGTGGCTATGGACATACAGTGGCTTTGGACATACAGTGGCTTTGGACAGTGGCTTTGGACATACAGTGGCTTTGGATACAGTAGCTTTGGACATTGGCTTTGGACATACAGTGGCTTTAGACATGGCTTTGGACATACAGTGGCTTTGGAGATACAGTGGCATTGGACAGTGGCTTTGGACATACAGTGGCTTTGGACAGTGGCTTTGGACATACAGTGGCATTGGACATACAGTGGCTTTGGACAGACGCTTTGGACATACAGTGGCTTTGGACATACAGTGGCTTTGGACAGTGGCTTTGGACATACAGTGGCTTTGGACAGTGGCTTTGGACATACAATGGCTTTGGACATACAGTGGCTTTGGACAGTGGCTTTGGAAATACAGTGGCTTTGGACATACAGTGGCTTTGGACAATGGCTTTGGAGAGTGGATTTGGACAGTGGCTTTGGACATAGAGTGGCTTTCGACAGTGGCTTTGGAGAGTGGCTTTGGACAGTGGCTTTGGACATAGAGTGGTTTAGGACAGTGGTTTGGAGAGTGGCTTTGGACAGTGGCTTTGGACATAGAGTGGCTTTGGACAGTGGCTTTGGACAGTGGCTTTGGACAGTGGCTTTGGACATAGAGTGGCTTTGGACAGTGGCTTCGGACAGTGGCTTTGGACAGTGGCTTTGGACATAGAGTGGCTTTGGACAGTGGCTTTGGACAGTGGCTTTGGACAGTGGCTTTGGACATAGTATTGCTTTGGACAGTGGCTTTGGACAGTGGCTTTGTACAGTGGATTTGGACATAGAGTGGCTTTGGACAGTGGCTTTGGACAGTTGCTTTGTACAGTAGCTTTGGACATACAGTGGCTTTGGACAGTGGCTATGGACATACAGTGGCTTTGGACATACAGTGGCTTTGGACAGTGGCTTTGGACATACAGTGGCTTTGGACATACAGTGGCTTTGGACAGTGGCTTTGGACATACAGTGGCTTTGGACATACATTGGCTTTTGACAGTGGCATTGGACATAAAGTGGCTTTGGATACAGTAGCTTTGGACAGTGGCTTTGGAAATACAGTGGCTTTAGACATGGCTTTGGACATACAGTGGCTTTGAACATACAGTAGCATTGGACAGTGGCTTTGGACATACAGTGGCTTTGGACATACAGTGGCTTTGGATAGTGGCTTTGGACATACAGTGGCTTTGGACATACAGTGGCTTTGGACAGTGGCTTTGGACATACAGTGGCTTTGGACATACAGTGGCTTTGGACAGTGGCTTTGGACATACAGTGGCTTTGGACATACAGTGGCTTTGGACAGTGGCTTCGGAGAGTGGCTTTGGACAGTGGCTTTGGACATAGAGTGGCTTTGGACAGTGGCTTTGGAGAGTGGCTTTGGACAGTGGCTTTGGACATAGAGTGGTTTAGGACAGTGGCTTTGGAGAGTTGCTTTGGACAGTGGCTTTGGAAATAGAGTGGCTTTGGACAGTGGCTTTGGAGAGTGGATTTGGACAGTAGCTTTGGAAATAGAGTGGCTTTGGACAGTGGCTTTCGAGAGTGGCTTTGGACAGTGGCTTTGGACATAGAATGGCTTTGGAGAGTGGCTTTGGAGAGTGGCTTTGGACAGTGGTTTTGGACATAGAGTGGTTTTAGAGAGTGGCTTTGGATATAGAGTGGCTTTGGAGAGTGGCTTTGGAGAGTGGCTTTGGACAGTGGCTTTGGACATAGAGTGGCTTTCGAGAGTGGCTTTGGAGAGTGGCTTTGGACAGTGGCTTTGGACATAGAGTGGCTTTGGAGAGTGGCTTTGGAGAGTGTCTTTGGACAGTGGCTTTGGACATAGAGTGGCTTTCGAGAGTGGCTTTGGACAGTGGCTTTGGACATAGAATGGCTTTGGAGAGTGGCTTTGGAGAGTGGCTTTGGACAGTGGTTTTGGACATAGGGTGGTTTTAGAGAGTGGCTTTGGATATAGAGTGGCTTTGGAGAGTGGCTTTGGATATAGAGTGGCTTTGGAGAGTGGCTTTGGAGAGTGGCTTTGGACAGTGGCTTTGGACATAGAGTGGCTTTCGAGAGTGGCTTTGGAGAGTGGCTTTGGACAGTGGCTTTGGACATAGAGTGGCTTTGGAGAGTGGCTTTGGAGAGTGTCTTTGGACAGTGGCTTTGGACATAGAGTGGCTTTGGAGAGTGGCTTTGGACAGTGGCTTTGAACAGTGGCTTTGGACATAGAGTGGCTTTGGACAGTGGCTTTGGAAAGTGGCTTTGGACAGTGGCTTTGGACAGTGGCTTTGGACATAGAAAGGCTTTGGACAGTGGCTTTGGACAGTGGCTTTGGACAGTTGCTTTGGACATAGAGTGGCTTTGGACAGTGGCTTTGGAAAGTGGCTTTGTACAGTGGCTTTAGACATAGAGTGGCTTTGGACAGTGACTTTGGACAGTGGCTTTGGACAGTGGCTTTGGACATAGAGTGGCTTTGGACAGTGGGTTTGGACAGTGGCTTTGGACAGTGGCTTTGGACATAGAGTGGCTTTGGAAAGTGGCTTTGAACAGTGGCTTTGGACATAGAGTGGCTTTGGAGAGTGGCTTTGGACAGTGGCTTTTGACACTGGCTTTGGACATAGAGTGGCTTTGGAGAGTGGCTTTGGAGAGTGGCTTTGGACAGTGGCTTTGGACATAGAGTGGCTTTGGAGAGTGGCTTTGGAGAGTGGCTTTGGACAGTGGCTTTGGACATAGAGTGGCTTTGGACAGTGGCTTTGGACAGTGGCTTTGGACAGTGGCTTTGGACATAGTATTGCTTTGGACAGTGGCTTTGGACATTGGCTTTGTACAGTGGATTTGGACATAGAGTGGCTTTGGAAAGTGGCTTTGGACAGTTGCTTTGTACAGTGGCTTTGGACATACAGTGGCTTTGGACAGTGGCTATGGACATACAGTGGCTTTGGACATACAGTGGCTTTGGACAGTGGCTTTGGACATACAGTGGCTTTGGATACAGTAGCTTTGGACATTGGCTTTGGACATACAGTGGCTTTAGACATGGCTTTGGACATACAGTGGCTTTGGAGATACAGTGGCATTGGACAGTGGCTTTGGACATACAGTGGCTTTGGACAGTGGCTTTGGACATACAGTGGCATTGGACATACAGTGGCTTTGGACAGACGCTTTGGACATACAGTGGCTTTGGACATACAGTGGCTTTGGACAGTGGCTTTGGACATACAGTGGCTTTGGACAGTGGCTTTGGACATACAATGGCTTTGGACATACAGTGGCTTTGGACAGTGGCTTTGGAAATACAGTGGCTTTGGACATACAGTGGCTTTGGACAATGGCTTTGGAGAGTGGATTTGGACAGTGGCTTTGGACATAGAGTGGCTTTCGACAGTGGCTTTGGAGAGTGGCTTTGGACAGTGGCTTTGGACATAGAGTGGTTTAGGACAGTGGTTTGGAGAGTGGCTTTGGACAGTGGCTTTGGACATAGAGTGGCTTTGGACAGTGGCTTTGGACAGTGGCTTTGGACAGTGGCTTTGGACATAGAGTGGCTTTGGACAGTGGCTTCGGACAGTGGCTTTGGACAGTGGCTTTGGACATAGAGTGGCTTTGGACAGTGGCTTTGGACAGTGGCTTTGGACAGTGGCTTTGGACATAGTATTGCTTTGGACAGTGGCTTTGGACAGTGGCTTTGTACAGTGGATTTGGACATAGAGTGGCTTTGGACAGTGGCTTTGGACAGTTGCTTTGTACAGTAGCTTTGGACATACAGTGGCTTTGGACAGTGGCTATGGACATACAGTGGCTTTGGACATACAGTGGCTTTGGACAGTGGCTTTGGACATACAGTGGCTTTGGACATACAGTGGCTTTGGACAGTGGCTTTGGACATACAGTGGCTTTGGACATACATTGGCTTTTGACAGTGGCATTGGACATAAAGTGGCTTTGGATACAGTAGCTTTGGACAGTGGCTTTGGAAATACAGTGGCTTTAGACATGGCTTTGGACATACAGTGGCTTTGAACATACAGTAGCATTGGACAGTGGCTTTGGACATACAGTGGCTTTGGACATACAGTGGCTTTGGATAGTGGCTTTGGACATACAGTGGCTTTGGACATACAGTGGCTTTGGACAGTGGCTTTGGACATACAGTGGCTTTGGACATACAGTGTCTTTGGACAGTGGCTTTGGACATACAGTGGCTTTGGACATACAGTGGCTTTGGACAGTGGCTTCGGAGAGTGGCTTTGGACAGTGGCTTTGGACATAGAGTGGCTTTGGACAGTGGCTTTGGAGAGTGGATTTGGACAGTGGCTTTGGACATAGAGTGGTTTAGGGCTTTGGACAGTGGCTTTGGAAATAGAGTGGCTTTGGACAGTGGCTTTGGAGAGTGGATTTGGACAGTAGCTTTGGAAATAGAGTGGCTTTGGACAGTGGCTTTCGAGAGTGGCTTTGGACAGTGGCTTTGGACATAGAATGGCTTTGGAGAGTGGCTTTGGAGAGTGGCTTTGGACAGTGGTTTTGGACATAGAGTGGTTTTAGAGAGTGGCTTTGGATATAGAGTGGCTTTGGAGAGTGGCTTTGGAGAGTGGCTTTGGACAGTGGCTTTGGACATAGAGTGGCTTTCGAGAGTGGCTTTGGAGAGTGGCTTTGGACAGTGGCTTTGGACATAGAGTGGCTTTGGAGAGTGGCTTTGGAGAGTGTCTTTGGACAGTGGCTTTGGACATAGAGTGGCTTTGGAGAGTGGCTTTGGACAGTGGCTTTGAACAGTGGCTTTGGACATAGAGTGGCTTTGGACAGTGGCTTTGGAAAGTGGCTTTGGACAGTGGCTTTGGACAGTGGCTTTGGACATAGAAAGGCTTTGGACAGTGGCTTTGGACAGTGGCTTTGGACAGTTGCTTTGGACATAGAGTGGCTTTGGACAGTGGCTTTGGAAAGTGGCTTTGTACAGTGGCTTTAGACATAGAGTGGCTTCGGACAGTGACTTTGGACAGTGGCTTTGGACAGTGGCTTTGGACATAGAGTGGCTTTGGACAGTGGGTTTGGACAGTGGCTTTGGACAGTGGCTTTGGACATAGAGTGGCTTTGGAAAGTGGCTTTGAACAGTGGCTTTGGACATAGAGTGGCTTTGGAGAGTGGCTTTGGACAGTGGCTTTTGACACTGGCTTTGGACATAGAGTGGCTTTGGAGAGTGGCTTTGGAGAGTGGCTTTGGACAGTGGCTTTGGACATAGAGTGGCTTTGGAGAGTGGCTTTGGAGAGTGGCTTTGGACAGTGGCTTTGGACATAGAGTGGCTTTGGACAGTGGCTTTGGACAGTGGCTTTGGACAGTGGCTTTGGACATAGTATTGCTTTGGACAGTGGCTTTGGACATTGGCTTTGTACAGTGGATTTGGACATAGAGTGGCTTTGGAAAGTGGCTTTGGACAGTTGCTTTGTACAGTGGCTTTGGACATACAGTGGCTTTGGACAGTGGCTATGGACATACAGTGGCTTTGGACATACAGTGGCTTTGGACAGTGGCTTTGGACATACAGTGGCTTTGGACATACAGTGGCTTTGGACAGTGGCTTTGGACATACAGTGGCTTTGGACATACATTGGCTTTGGACAGTGGCTTTGGACATACAGTGGCTTTGGATACAGTAGCTTTGGACATTGGCTTTGGACATACAGTGGCTTTAGACATGGCTTTGGACATACAGTGGCTTTGGAGATACAGTGGCATTGGACAGTGGCTTTGGACATACAGTGGCTTTGGACAGTGGCTTTGGACATACAGTGGCATTGGACATACAGTGGCTTTGGACAGACGCTTTGGACATACAGTGGCTTTGGACATACAGTGGCTTTGGACAGTGGCTTTGGACATACAGTGGCTTTGGACAGTGGCTTTGGACATACAATGGCTTTGGACATACAGTGGCTTTGGACAGTGGCTTTGGAAATACAGTGGCTTTGGACATACAGTGGCTTTGGACAATGGCTTTGGAGAGTGGATTTGGACAGTGGCTTTGGACATAGAGTGGCTTTCGACAGTGGCTTTGGAGAGTGGCTTTGGACAGTGGCTTTGGACATAGAGTGGTTTAGGACAGTGGTTTGGAGAGTGGCTTTGGACAGTGGCTTTGGAAATAGAGTGGCTTTGGACAGTGGCTTTGGAGAGTGGATTTGGACAGTAGCTTTGGAAATAGAGTGGCTTTGGACAGTGGCTTTCGAGAGTGGCTTTGGACAGTGGCTTTGGACATAGAATGGCTTTGGAGAGTGGCTTTGGAGAGTGGCTTTGGACAGTGGTTTTGGACATAGAGTGGTTTTAGAGAGTGGCTTTGGATATAGAGTGGCTTTGGAGAGTGGCTTTGGAGAGTGGCTTTGGACAGTGGCTTTGGACATAGAGTGGCTTTCGAGAGTGGCTTTGGAGAGTGGCTTTGGACAGTGGCTTTGGACATAGAGTGGCTTTGGAGAGTGGCTTTGGAGAGTGTCTTTGGACAGTGGCTTTGGACATAGAGTGGCTTTGGAGAGTGGCTTTGGACAGTGGCTTTGAACAGTGGCTTTGGACATAGAGTGGCTTTGGACAGTGGCTTTGGAAAGTGGCTTTGGACAGTGGCTTTGGACAGTGGCTTTGGACATAGAAAGGCTTTGGACAGTGGCTTTGGACAGTGGCTTTGGACAGTTGCTTTGGACATAGAGTGGCTTTGGACAGTGGCTTTGGAAAGTGGCTTTGTACAGTGGCTTTAGACATAGAGTGGCTTCGGACAGTGACTTTGGACAGTGGCTTTGGACAGTGGCTTTGGACATAGAGTGGCTTTGGACAGTGGGTTTGGACAGTGGCTTTGGACAGTGGCTTTGGACATAGAGTGGCTTTGGAAAGTGGCTTTGAACAGTGGCTTTGGACATAGAGTGGCTTTGGAGAGTGGCTTTGGACAGTGGCTTTTGACACTGGCTTTGGACATAGAGTGGCTTTGGAGAGTGGCTTTGGAGAGTGGCTTTGGACAGTGGCTTTGGACATAGAGTGGCTTTGGAGAGTGGCTTTGGAGAGTGGCTTTGGACAGTGGCTTTGGACATAGAGTGGCTTTGGACAGTGGCTTTGGACAGTGGCTTTGGACAGTGGCTTTGGACATAGTATTGCTTTGGACAGTGGCTTTGGACATTGGCTTTGTACAGTGGATTTGGACATAGAGTGGCTTTGGAAAGTGGCTTTGGACAGTTGCTTTGTACAGTGGCTTTGGACATACAGTGGCTTTGGACAGTGGCTATGGACATACAGTGGCTTTGGACATACAGTGGCTTTGGACAGTGGCTTTGGACATACAGTGGCTTTGGACATACAGTGGCTTTGGACAGTGGCTTTGGACATACAGTGGCTTTGGACATACATTGGCTTTGGACAGTGGCTTTGGACATACAGTGGCTTTGGATACAGTAGCTTTGGACATTGGCTTTGGACATACAGTGGCTTTAGACATGGCTTTGGACATACAGTGGCTTTGGAGATACAGTGGCATTGGACAGTGGCTTTGGACATACAGTGGCTTTGGACAGTGGCTTTGGACATACAGTGGCATTGGACATACAGTGGCTTTGGACAGACGCTTTGGACATACAGTGGCTTTGGACATACAGTGGCTTTGGACAGTGGCTTTGGACATACAGTGGCTTTGGACAGTGGCTTTGGACATACAATGGCTTTGGACATACAGTGGCTTTGGACAGTGGCTTTGGAAATACAGTGGCTTTGGACATACAGTGGCTTTGGACAATGGCTTTGGAGAGTGGATTTGGACAGTGGCTTTGGACATAGAGTGGCTTTCGACAGTGGCTTTGGAGAGTGGCTTTGGACAGTGGCTTTGGACATAGAGTGGTTTAGGACAGTGGTTTGGAGAGTGGCTTTGGACAGTGGCTTTGGACATAGAGTGGCTTTGGACAGTGGCTTTGGACAGTGGCTTTGGACAGTGGCTTTGGACATAGAGTGGCTTTGGACAGTGGCTTCGGACAGTGGCTTTGGACAGTGGCTTTGGACATAGAGTGGCTTTGGACAGTGGCTTTGGACAGTGGCTTTGGACAGTGGCTTTGGACATAGTATTGCTTTGGACAGTGGCTTTGGACAGTGGCTTTGTACAGTGGATTTGGACATAGAGTGGCTTTGGACAGTGGCTTTGGACAGTTGCTTTGTACAGTAGCTTTGGACATACAGTGGCTTTGGACAGTGGCTATGGACATACAGTGGCTTTGGACATACAGTGGCTTTGGACAGTGGCTTTGGACATACAGTGGCTTTGGACATACAGTGGCTTTGGACAGTGGCTTTGGACATACAGTGGCTTTGGACATACATTGGCTTTTGACAGTGGCATTGGACATAAAGTGGCTTTGGATACAGTAGCTTTGGACAGTGGCTTTGGAAATACAGTGGCTTTAGACATGGCTTTGGACATACAGTGGCTTTGAACATACAGTAGCATTGGACAGTGGCTTTGGACATACAGTGGCTTTGGACATACAGTGGCTTTGGATAGTGGCTTTGGACATACAGTGGCTTTGGACATACAGTGGCTTTGGACAGTGGCTTTGGACATACAGTGGCTTTGGACATACAGTGGCTTTGGACAGTGGCTTTGGACATACAGTGGCTTTGGACATACAGTGGCTTTGGACAGTGGCTTCGGAGAGTGGCTTTGGACAGTGGCTTTGGACATAGAGTGGCTTTGGACAGTGGCTTTGGAGAGTGGCTTTGGACAGTGGCTTTGGACATAGAGTGGTTTAGGACAGTGGCTTTGGAGAGTTGCTTTGGACAGTGGCTTTGGAAATAGAGTGGCTTTGGACAGTGGCTTTGGACAGTGGCTTTGGACAGTGGCTTTGGACATAGAGTGGCTTTGGACAGTGGCTTTGGACAGTGGCTATGGACAGTGGCTTTGGACATAGAGTGGCTTTGGAGAGTGGCTTTGGAGAGTGGCTTTGGACTGGCTTTGGACATAGAGTGGCTTTAGAGAGTGGCTTTGGAGATTGGCTTTGGACAGTGACTTTGGACATAGAGTGGCTTAGGAGAGTGGCTTTGGAGAGTGGCTTTGGACAGTGGCTTTGGACATAGAGTGGCTTTGGAGAGTGGCTTTGGAGAGTGGCTTTGGACAGTAGCTTTGGACATAGAGTGGCTTTGGACAGTGACTTTGAACAGTGGCTTTGGACAGTGGCTTTGGACATAGAGTGGCTTTGGAGAGAGGCTTTGGAGAGTGGCTTTGGACAGTGGTTTTGGACATAGAGTGGTTTTAGAGAGTGGCTTTGGATATAGAGTGGCTTTGGAGAGTGGCTTTGGAGAGTGGCTTTGGACAGTGGCTTTGGACATAGAGTGGCTTTCGAGAGTGGCTTTGGAGAGTGGCTTTGGACAGTGGCTTTGGACATAGAGTGGCTTTGGAGAGTGGCTTTGGAGAGTGTCTTTGGACAGTGGCTTTGGACATAGAGTGGCTTTGGAGAGTGGCTTTGGACAGTGGCTTTGAACAGTGGCTTTGGACATAGAGTGGCTTTGGACAGTGGCTTTGGAAAGTGGCTTTGGACAGTGGCTTTGGACAGTGGCTTTGGACATAGAAAGGCTTTGGACAGTGGCTTTGGACAGTGGCTTTGGACAGTTGCTTTGGACATAGAGTGGCTTTGGACAGTGGCTTTGGAAATTGGCTTTGTACAGTGGCTTTAGACATAGAGTGGCTTTGGACAGTGACTTTGGACAGTGGCTTTGGACAGTGGCTTTGGACATAGAGTGGCTTTGGACAGTGGGTTTGGACAGTGGCTTTGGACAGTGGCTTTGGACATAGAGTGGCTTTGGAAAGTGGCTTTGAACAGTGGCTTTGGACATAGAGTGGCTTTGGAGAGTGGCTTTGGACAGTGGCTTTTGACACTGGCTTTGGACATAGAGTGGCTTTGGAGAGTGGCTTTGGAGAGTGGCTTTGGACAGTGGCTTTGGACATAGAGTGGCTTTGGAGAGTGGCTTTGGAGAGTGGCTTTGGACAGTGGCTTTGGACATAGAGTGGCTTTGGACAGTGGCTTTGGACAGTGGCTTTGGACAGTGGCTTTGGACATAGTATTGCTTTGGACAGTGGCTTTGGACATTGGCTTTGTACAGTGGATTTGGACATAGAGTGGCTTTGGAAAGTGGCTTTGGACAGTTGCTTTGTACAGTGGCTTTGGACATACAGTGGCTTTGGACAGTGGCTATGGACATACAGTGGCTTTGGACATACAGTGGCTTTGGACAGTGGCTTTGGACATACAGTGGCTTTGGACATACAGTGGCTTTGGACAGTGGCTTTGGACATACAGTGGCTTTGGACATACATTGGCTTTGGACAGTGGCTTTGGACATACAGTGGCTTTGGATACAGTAGCTTTGGACATTGACTTTGGACATACAGTGGCTTTAGACATGGCTTTGGACATACAGTGGCTTTGGAGATACAGTGGCATTGGACAGTGGCTTTGGACATACAGTGGCTTTGGACAGTGGCTTTGGACATACAGTGGCATTGGACATACAGTGGCTTTGGACAGACGCTTTGGACATACAGTGGCTTTGGACATACAGTGGCATTGGACAGTGGCTTTGGACATACAGTGGCTTTGGACAGTGGCTTTGGACATACAATGGCTTTGGACATACAGTGGCTTTGGACAGTGGCTTTGGAAATACAGTGGCTTTGGACATACAGTGGCTTTGGACAATGGCTTTGGAGAGTGGATTTGGACAGTGGCTTTGGACATAGAGTGGCTTTCGATAGTGGCTTTGGAGAGTGGCTTTGGACAGTGGCTTTGGACATAGAGTGGTTTAGGACAGTGGTTTGGAGAGTGGCTTTGGACAGTGGCTTTGGACATAGAGTGGCTTTGGACAGTGGCTTTGGACAGTGGCTTTGGACAGTGGCTTTGGACATAGAGTGGCTTTGGACAGTGGCTTCGGACAGTGGCTTTGGACAGTGGCTTTGGACATAGAGTGGCTTTGGACAGTGGCTTTGGACAGTGGCTTTGGACAGTGGCTTTGGACATAGTATTGCTTTGGACAGTGGCTTTGGACAGTGGCTTTGTACAGTGGATTTGGACATAGAGTGGCTTTGGACAGTGGCTTTGGACAGTTGCTTTGTACAGTAGCTTTGGACATACAGTGGCTTTGGACAGTGGCTATGGACATACAGTGGCTTTGGACATACAGTGGCTTTGGACAGTGGCTTTGGACATACAGTGGCTTTGGACATACAGTGGCTTTGGACAGTGGCTTTGGACATACAGTGGCTTTGGACATACATTGGCTTTTGACAGTGGCATTGGACATAAAGTGGCTTTGGATACAGTAGCTTTGGACAGTGGCTTTGGAAATACAGTGGCTTTAGACATGGCTTTGGACATACAGTGGCTTTGAACATACAGTAGCATTGGACAGTGGCTTTGGACATACAGTGGCTTTGGACATACAGTGGCTTTGGATAGTGGCTTTGGACATACAGTGGCTTTGGACATACAGTGGCTTTGGACAGTGGCTTTGGACATACAGTGGCTTTGGACATACAGTGGCTTTGGACAGTGGCTTTGGACATACAGTGGCTTTGGACATACAGTGGCTTTGGACAGTGGCTTCGGAGAGTGGCTTTGGACAGTGGCTTTGGACATAGAGTGGCTTTGGACAGTGGCTTTGGAGAGTGGCTTTGGACAGTGGCTTTGGACATAGAGTGGTTTAGGACAGTGGCTTTGGAGAGTTGCTTTGGACAGTGGCTTTGGAAATAGAGTGGCTTTGGACAGTGGCTTTGGACAGTGGCTTTGGACAGTGGCTTTGGACATAGAGTGGCTTTGGACAGTGGCTTTGGACAGTGGCTATGGACAGTGGCTTTGGACATAGAGTGGCTTTGGAGAGTGGCTTTGGAGAGTGGCTTTGGACTGGCTTTGGACATAGAGTGGCTTTAGAGAGTGGCTTTGGAGATTGGCTTTGGACAGTGACTTTGGACATAGAGTGGCTTAGGAGAGTGGCTTTGGAGAGTGGCTTTGGACAGTGGCTTTGGACATAGAGTGGCTTTGGAGAGTGGCTTTGGAGAGTGGCTTTGGACAGTAGCTTTGGACATAGAGTGGCTTTGGACAGTGACTTTGAACAGTGGCTTTGGACAGTGGCTTTGGACATAGAGTGGCATTGGAGAGAGGCTTTGGAGAGTGGCTTTGGACAGTGGCTTTGGACATAGTGTGGGTTTGGAAAGTGGCTTTGGAGAGTGGCTTTGGACAGTGGCTTTGGACATAGAGTGGCTTTGGAGAGTGGCTTTGGACATTGGCTTTGGACAGTGGCTTTGGACATACAGTGGCTTTGGAGAGTGGCTTTGGAGAGTGGCTTTGGACAGTGGCTTTGGACAGTGGCTTTGGACATAGAGTGGCTTTGGAGAGTGACTTTGGAGAGTGGCTTTGGACAGTGGCTTTGGACATAGAGTGGCTTTGGACAGTGGCTTTGGAGAGTGGATTTGGACAGTAGCTTTGGAAATAGAGTGGCTTTGGACAGTGGCTTTGGAGAGTGGCTTTGGACAGTGGCTTTGGACATAGAATGGCTTTGGAGAGTGGCTTTGGAGAGTGGCTTTGGACAGTGGTTTTGGACATAGAGTGGTTTTGGAGAGTGGCTTTGGATATAGAGTGGCTTTGGAGAGTGGCTTTGGAGAGTGGCTTTGGACAGTGGCTTTGGACATAGAGTGGCTTTCGAGAGTGGCTTTGCAGAGTGGCTTTGGACAGTGGCTTTGGACATAGAGTGGCTTTGGAGAGTGGCTTTGTAGAGTGGCTTTGGAGAGTGGCTTTGGACAGTGGCTTTGGACATAGAGTGGCTTTGGAGAGTGGATTTGGACAGTGGCTTTGAACAGTGGCTTTGGACATAGAGTGGCTTTGGACAGTGGCTTTGGAAAGTGGCTTTGGACAGTGGCTTTGGACAGTGGCTTTGGACATAGAGTGGCTTTGGACAGTGGCTTTGGACAGTGGCTTTGGACAGTGGCTTTGGACATAGAGTGGCTTTGGACAGTGGCTTTGGAAAGTGGCTTTGTACAGTGGCTTTAGACATAGAGTGGCTTTGGACAGTGACTTTGGACAGTGGCTTTGGACAGTGGCTTTGGACATAGAGTGGCTTTGGACAGTGGGTTTGGACAGTGGCTTTGGACAGTGGCTTTGGACATAGAGTGGCTTTGGATAGTGGCTTTGGACAGTGGCTTTGGACATAGTGTGGCTTTGGAGAGTGGCTTTGGAGAGTGGCTTTGGACATACAGTGGCTTTGGACATAGAGTGGCTTTGGAGAGTGGCTTTGGACAGTGGCTTTTGACAGTGGCTTTGGACATAGAGTGGCTTTGGAGAGTGGCTTTGGAGAGTGGCTTTGGACAGTGGCTTTGGACATAGAGTGGCTTTGGAGAGTGGCTTTGGAGAGTGGCTTTGGACAGGTGCTTTGGACATAGTGTGGGTTTGGAAAGTGGCTTTGGAGAGTGGCTTTGGACAGTGGCTTTGGACATAGAGTGGCTTTGGAGAGTGGCTTTGGACATAGACTTTGGACAGTGGCTTTGGACATACAGTGGCTTTGGAGAGTGGCTTTGGAGAGTGGCTTTGGACAGTGGCTTTGGACAGTGGCTTTGGACATAGAGTGGCTTTGGAGAGTGACTTTGGAGAGTGGCTTTGGACAGTGGCTTTGGACATAGAGTGGCTTTGGACAGTGGCTTTGGAGAGTAGATTTGGACAGTAGATTTGGACATAGAGTGGCTTTGGACAGTGGCTTTGGAGAGTGGCTTTGGACAGTGGCTTTGGACATAGAGTGGCTTTGGAGAGTGGCTTTGGAGAGTGGCTTTGGACAGTGGTTTGGGACATAGAGTGGTTTTGGAGAGTGGCTTTGGATATAGAGTGGCTTTGGAGAGTGGCTTTGGAGAGTGGCTTTGGACAGTGGCTTTGGACATAGAGTGGCTTTGGAGAGTGGCTTTGGAGAGTGGCTTTGGACAGTGGCTTTGGACATAGAGTGGCTTTGGAGAGTGGATTTGGACAGTGGCTTTGAACAGTGGCTTTGGACATAGAGTGGCTTTGGAGAGTGGCTTTGGAGAGTGGCTTTGGACAGTGGCTTTGGACATAGAGTGGCTTTGGACAGTGGCTTTGGAGAGTGGCTTTGGACAGTGGCTTTGGACATAGAGTGGCTTTGGACAGTGGCTTTGGACATAGAGTGGCTTAGGACAGTGGCTTTGGACAGTGGCTTTGGACAGTTGCTTTGGACATAGAGTAGCTTTGGACAGTGGCTTTGGACAGCGGCTTTGGACAGAGGCTTTGGACAGTGGCTTTGGACAGTGGCTTTGGACATAGTATTGCTTAGGACAGTGGCTTTGGACAGTGGCTTTGTACAGTGGATTTGGACATAGAGTGGCTTTGGACAGTGGCTTTGGACAGTTGCTTTGTACAGTGGCTTTGGACATACAGTGGCTTTGGACAGTGGCTTTGGACATACAGTGGCTTTGGACATACAGTAGCTTTGGACAGTGGCTTTGGACATACAGTGGCTTTAGACATGGCTTTGGACATACAGTGGCTTTGGATATACAGTGGCATTGGACAGTGGCTTTGGACATACAGTTGCTTTGGACATACAGTGGCTTTGGACAGTGGCTTTGGACATACAGTGGCTTTGGACATACAGTGGCTTTGGACAGTGGCTTTGGACATACAGTGGCTTTGGACATACAGTGGCTTTGGACAGTGGCTTTGGACATACAGTGGCTTTGGACATACAGTGGCTTCGGAGAGTGACTTTGGACAGTGGCTTTGGACATAGAGTGGCTTTGGACAGTGGCTTTGGAGAGTGGCTTTGGACAGTGGCTTTGGACATAGAGTGGCTTTGGATAGTGGCTTTGGACAGTGGCTTTGGACAGTGGCTTTGGACATAGAGTGGCTTTGGACAGTGGCTTCGGACAGTGGCTTTGGACAGTGGCTTTGGACATAGAGTGGCTTTGGACAGTGGCTTTGGACAGTGGCTTTGGACAGTGGCTTTGGACATAGTATTGCTTTGGACAGTGGCTTTGGACATTGGCTTTGTACAGTGGATTTGGACATAGAGTGGCTTTGGACAGTGGCTTTGGACAGTTGCTTTGTACAGTGGCTTTGGACATACAGTGGCTTTGGACAGTGGCTATGGACATACAGTGGCTTTGGACATACAGTGGCTTTGGACAGTGGCTTTGGACATACAGTGGCTTTGGACATACAGTGGCTTTGGACAGTGGCTTTGGACATACAGTGGCTTTGGACATACATTGGCTTTGGACAGTGGCATTGGACATACAGTGGCTTTGGATACAGTAGCTTTGGATATTGGCTTTGGATATACAGTGGCTTTAGACATGGCTTTGGACATACAGTGGCTTTGGACATACAGTGGCATTGGACAGTGGCTTTGGACATACAGTGGCTTTGGACAGTGGCTTTGGACATACAGTGGCATTGGACATACAGTGGCTTTGGACAGACGCTTTGGACATACAGTGGCTTTGGACATACAGTGGCTTTGGACAGTGGCTTTGGACATACAGTGGCTTTGGACAGTGGCTTTGGACATACAGTGGCTTTGGACATACAGTGGCTTTGGACAGTGGCTTTGGAAATACAGTGGCTTTGGACATACAGTGGCTTTGGACAATGGCTTTGGAGAGTGGATTTGGACAGTGGCTTTGGACATAGAGTGGCTTTCGACAGTGGCTTTGGAGAGTGGCTTTGGACAGTGGCTTTGGACATAGAGTGGCTTTGGACAGTGGCTTTGGACAGTGGCTTTGGACAGTGGCTTTGGACATAGAGTGGCTTTGGACAGTGGCTTCGGACAGTGGCTTTGGACAGTGGCTTTGGACATAGAGTGGCTTTGGACATACAGTGGCTTTGGACAGTGGCTTTGGACAGTGGCTTTGGACATAGTACTGCTTTGGACAGTGGCTTTGGACAGTGGCTTTGTACAGTGGATTTGGACATAGAGTGGCTTTGGACAGTGGCTTTGGACAGTTGCTTTGTACAGTAGCTTTGGACATACAGTGGCTTTGGACAGTGGCTATGGACATACAGTGGCTTTGGACATACAGTGGCTTTGGACAGTGGCTTTGGACATACAGTGGCTTTGGACATACCGTGGCTTTGGACAGTGGCTTTGGACATACAGTGGCTTTGGACATACATTGGCTTTTGACAGTGGCATTGGACATAAAGTGGCTTTGGATACAGTAGCTTTGGACAGTGGCTTTGGAAATACAGTGGCTTTAGACATGGCTTTGGACATACAGTGGCTTTGAACATACAGTGGCATTGGACAGTGGCTTTGGACATACAGTGGCTTTGGACATACAGTGGCTTTGGATAGTGGCTTTGGACATACAGTGGCTTTGGACATACAGTGGCTTTGGACAGTGGCTTTGGACATACAGTGGCTTTGGACATACAGTGGCTTTGGACAGTGGCTTTGGACATACAGTGGCTTTGGACATACAGTGGATTTGGACAGTGGCTTCGGAGAGTGGCTTTGGACAGTGGCTTTGGACATAGAGTGGCTTTGGACAGTGGCTTTGGAGAGTGGCTTTGGACAGTGGCTTTGGACATAGAGTGGTTTAGGACAGTGGCTTTGGAGAGTTGCTTTGGACAGTGGCTTTGGAAATAGAGTGGCTTTGGACAGAGGCTTTGGACAGTGGCTTTGGACAGTGGCTTTGGACATAGAGTGGCTTTGGACAGTGGCTTTGGACAGTGGCTATGGACAGTGGCTTTGGACATAGAGTGGCTTTGGAGAGTGGCTTTGGAGAGTGGCTTTGGACTGGCTTTGGACATAGAGTGGCTTTAGAGAGTGGCTTTGGAAATTGGCTTTGGACAGAGACTTTGGACATAGAGTGGCTTAGGAGAGTGGCTTTGGAGAGTGGCTTTGGACAGTGGCTTTTGACATAGAGTGGCTTTGGAGAGTGGCTTTGGAGAGTGGCTTTGGACAGTAGCTTTGGACATAGAGTGGCTTTGGACAGTGACTTTGAACAGTGGCTTTGGACAGTGGCTTTGGACATAGAGTGGCTTTGGACAGTGGCTTTGGAAAGTGGCTTTGGACAGTGGCTTTGGACAGTGGCTTTGGACATAGAAAGGCTTTGGACAGTGGCTTTTGACAGTGGCTTTGGACAGTGGCTTTGGACAGTGGCTTTGGACATAGAGTGGCTTTGGACAGTGGCTTTGGAAAGTGGCTTTGTACAGTGGCTTTAGACATAGAGTGGCTTTGGACAGTGACTTTTGACAGTGGCTTTGGACAGTGGCTTTGGACATAGAGTGGCTTTGGACAGTGGGTTTGGACAGTGGCTTTGGACAGTGGCTTTGGACATAGAGTGGCTTTGGATAGTGGCTTTGGACAGTGGCTTTGGACATAGTGTGGCTTTGGAGAGTGGCTTTGTAGAGTGGCTTTGAACAGTGGCTTTGGACATAGAGTGGCTTTGGAGAGTGGCTTTGGACTGTGGCTTTTGACAGTGGCTTTGGACATAGAGTGGCTTTGGAGAGTGGCTTTGGAGAGTGGCTTTGGACAGTGGCTTTGGACATAGAGTGGCTTTGGAGAGTGGCTTTGGAGAGTGGCTTTGGACAGTGGCTTTGGACATAGTGTGGGTTTGGAAAGTGGCTTTGGAGAGTGGCTTTGGACAGTGGCTTTGGACATAGAGTGGCTTTGGAGAGTGGCTTTGGACATTGGCTTTGGACAGTGGCTTTGGACATACAGTGGCTTTGGAGAGTGGCTTTGGAGAGTGGCTTTGGACAGTGGCTTTGGACAGTGGCTTTGGACATAGAGTGGCTTTGGAGAGTGACTTTGGAGAGTGGCTTTGGACAGTGGCTTTGGACATAGAGTGGCTTTGGACAGTGACTTTGGAGAGTGGATTTGGACAGTAGCTTTGGAAATAGAGTAGCTTTGGACAGTGGCTTTCGAGAGTGGCTTTGGACAGTGGCTTTGGACATAGAGTGGCTTTGGACAGTGGCTTTGGACAGTAGCTTTGGACATTGGCTTTGGACATAGAGTGGCTTTGGACAGTGGCTTTGGACAGTGGCTTCGGACATACGGTGGCATTGGACATACAGTGGCTTTGGACAGTGGCTTTGGATATACAGTGGCTTTGGACAGTGGCTTTGGATATACAGTGGCTTTGGACATAAAGTGGCTTTGGACAGTGGCTTTGGACATACAGTGGCTTTGGACATACATTGGCTTTGGACAGTGGCTTTGGAGAGTGGCTTTGGACAGTGGCTTTGGATATAGAGTGGCTTTGGACAGTGGCTTTGGAGAGTGGCTTTAGACAGTGGCTTTGGACATAGATTGGTTAAGGAAAGTGGCTTTGGAGAGTGGCTTTGGACAGTGGCTTTGGACATAGAGTGGCTTTGGACAGTGGCTTTGGACAGTGGCTTTGGACAGTGGCTTTGGACATAGAGTGGCTTTGGACAGTGGCTTTGGACAGTGGCTTCGGACAGTGGCTTTGGACATAGAGTGGCTTTGGACATAGAGTGGCTTTGGACAGTGGCTTTGGACAGTGGCTTTGGACATAGTATTGCTTTGGACAGTGGCTTTGGACATACAGTGGCTTTGGACGTACAGTGGCTTTGGACAGTGGCTTTGGACATACAGTGGCTTTGGACATAGAGTGGCTTTGGACAGTGGCTTTGGACATACAGTGGCTTTGGACATACAGTGGCTATGGACAGTGGCTTTGGACATACAGTGGCTTTGGACATACAGTGGCTTTGGACAGTGGCTTTGGACATACAGTGGCTTTAGACAGTGGCTTTGGACATACAGTGGCTTTGGACATACAGTGGCTTTGGACAGTGGCTTTGGACATACAGTGGCTTTGGACATACAGTGGCTTTGGACAGTGGCTTTGGACATACAGTGGTTTGGACATACGGTGGCTTTGGACAGTGGCTTTGGACATACAGTGGCTTTGGACATACGGTGGCTTTGGACAGTGGCTTTGGACATACAGTGGCTTTGGACATACAGTGGCTTTAGACAGTGGCTTTGGACATACAGTGGCTTTGGACATACAGTGGCTTTGGACAGTGGCTTTGGACAGTGGCTTTGGACAGTGGCTTTGGACATAGAGTGGCTTTGGAGAGTGGCTTTGGAGAGTGGCTTTGGACAGTGGTTTTGGACATAGAGTGGCTTTGGAGAGTGGCTTTGGACAGTGACTTTGGACAGTGGCTTTGGACATAGAGTGGCTTTGGAGAGTGGCATTGGACAGTGGCTTTGGACGATGGCTTTGGACATACAGTGGCTTTGGAGAGTGGCTTTGGAGAGTGGCTTTGGACAGTGGCTTTGGACATAGAGTGGCTTTGGAGAGTCGCTTTGGACAGTGGCTTTGGACAGTGCTTTTGGACATAGAGTGGCTTTGGAGAGTGGCTTTGGAGAGTGGCTTTGGACAATGGCTTTGGACATAGAGTGGCTTTGGTCAGTGGCTTTGGACAGTGGCTTTGGACAGTGGCATTGGACATAGAGTGGCTTTGGTCAGTGGCTTTGGACAGTGGCTTTGGACAGTGGCTTTGGACATAGAGTGGCTTTGGACAGTGGCTTTGGAGAGTGGCTTTGGACAATGGCTCTGGACATAGAGTGGCTTTGGACAGTGGCTTTGGACATACAGTGGCTTTGGACACACAGTGGCTTTGGACAGTGGCTTTGGACATACAGTGGCTTTAGACAGTGGCTTTGGACATACAGTGGCTTTGGTTTGGACATACAGTGGCTTTGGACAGTGGCTTTGGACATACAGTGGCTTTGGACATACAGTGGCTTTGGACAGTGGCTTTGGACATACAGTGGTTTGGACATACGGTGGCTTTGGACAGTGGCTTTGGACATACAGTGGCTTTGGACATACGGTTGCTTTGGACAGTGGCTTTGGACATACAGTGGCTTTGGACATACAGTGGCTTTAGACAGTGGCTTTGGACATACAGTGGCTTTGGACATACAGTGGCTTTGGACAGTGACTTTGGACATACAGTAGCTTTGGACATACAGTGGCTTTGGACAGTGGCTTTGGACATACAGTGGCTTTGGACATACAGTGGCTACGGACAGTAGCTTTGGACATACAGTGGCTTTGGAAATACAGTGGCTTTGGACTGTGGCTTTGGACATACAGTGGCTTTAGACAGTGGCTTTGGACATACAGTGTCTTTGGACATACAGTGGCTTTGGACAGTGGCTTTGGATATACAGTGGCTTTGGACATACAGTGACTTAGGATAGTGGCTTTGGACATACAGTGGCTTTGGACATACAGTGGCTTTGGACAGTGGCTTTGGACATACAGTGGCTTTGGACATACAGTGGCTTTGGACAGTGGCTTTGGAGAGTGGCTTTGGACAGTGGCTTTGGACATAGAGTGGCTTTGGACAGTGGCTTTGGAGAGTGGCTTTAGACAGTGGCTTTGGACATAGAGTGGTTTAGGACAGTGGCTTTGGAGAGTGGCTTTGGACAGTGGCTTTGGACATAGAGTGGCTTAGGACAGTGGCTTTGGACAGTGGCTTTGGACATTGGCTTTGGACATAGAGTGGCTTTGGACAGTGGATTTGGACAGTGGCTTCGGACATACGGTGGCATTGGACATACAGTGGCTTTGCACAGTGGCTTTGGATATACAGTGGCTTTGGACAGTGGCTTTGGATATACAGTGGCTTTGGACATACAGTGGCTTTGGACAGTGGCTTTGGACATACAGTGGCTTTGGACATACAGTGGCTTTGCACAGTGGCTTTGGAGAGTGGCTTTGGACAGTGGCTTTGGATATAGAGTGGCTTTGGACAGTGGCTTTGGAGAGTGGCTTTAGACAGTGGCTTTGGACATAGATTGGTTAAGGAAAGTGGCTTTGGAGAGTGGCTTTGGACAGTGGCTTTGGACATAGAGTGGCTTTGGACAGTGGCTTTGGACAGTGGCTTTGGACAGTGGTTTTGGACATAGAGTGGCTTTGGACAGTGGCTTTGGACAGTGGCTTCGGACAGTGGCTTTGGACATAGAGTGGCTTTGGACATAGAGTGGCTTTGGACAGTGGCTTTGGACAGTGGCTTTGGACATAGTATTGCTTTGGACAGTGGCTTTGGACATACAGTGGCTTTGGACGTACAGTGGCTTTGGACAGTGGCTTTGGACATACAGTGGCTTTGGACATACAGTGGCTTTGGACAGTGGCTTTGGACATACAGTGGCTTGGGACATACAGTGGCTATGGACAGTGGCTTTGGACATACAGTGGCTTTGGACATACAGTGGCTTTGGACAGTGGCTTTGGACATACAGTGGCTTTAGACAGTGGCTTTGGACATACAGTGGCTTTGGACATACAGTGGCTTTGGACAGTGGCTTTGGACATACAGTGGCTTTGGACATACAGTGGCTTTGGACAGTGGCTTTGGACATACAGTGGTTTGGACATACGGTGGCTTTGGACAGTGGCTTTGGACATACAGTGGCTTTGGACATACGGTTGCTTTGGACAGTGGCTTTGGACATACAGTGGCTTTGGACATACAGTGGCTTTAGACAGTGGCTTTGGACATACAGTGGCTTTGGACATACAGTGGCTTTGGACAGTGGCTTTGGACATACAGTGGCTTTGGACAGTGGCTTTGGACATACAGTGGCTTTGGACATACAGTGGGTTTGGACATACAGTGGCTACGGACAGTGACTTTGGACATACAGTGGCTTTGGACATACAGTGGCTTTGGATAGTGGCTTAGGACATACAGTGGCTTTAGACAGTGGCTTTGGACATACAGTGGCTTTGGACATACAGTGGCTTAGGATAGTGGCTTTGGACATACAGTGGCTTTGGACATACAGTGGCTTTGGACAATGGCTTTGGACATACAGTGGCTTTGGACAGTGGCTTTGGACATACAGTGGCTTTAGACAGTGGCTATGGACATACAGTGGCTTTGGACATACAGTGGCTTTGGACAGTGCCTTTGGACATACAGTGGCTTTGGACATACAGTGGCTTTGGATAGTGGCTTTGGACATACAGTGGCTTTGGACATACAGTGGCTTTGGACAGTGGCTTTGGACATAGAGTGGTTTAGGACAGTGGCTTTGGAGAGTGGCTTTGGACAGTGGCTTTGGACATAGAGTGGCTTTGGAGAGTGGCTTTGGACAGTGGCTTTGGACGATGGCTTTGGACATACAGTGGCTTTGGAGAGTGGCTTTGGAGAGTGGCTTTGGACAGTGGCTTTGGACATAGAGTGGCTTTGGAGAGTCGCTTTGGACAGTGGCTTTGGACAGTGCTTTTGGACATAGGGTGGCTTTGGAGAGTGGCTTTGGAGAGTGGCTTTGGACAATGGCTTTGGACATAGAGTGGCTTTGGTCAGTGGCTTTGGACAGTGGTTTTGGACAGTGGCATTGGACATAGAGTGGCTTTGGTCAGTGGCTTTGGACAGTGGCTTTGGACAGTGGCTTTGGACATAGAGTGGCTTTGGACAGTGGCTTTGGAGAGTGGCTTTGGACAATGGCTCTGGACATAGAGTGGCTTTGGACAGTGGCTTTGGAGAGTGGCTTTGGACAGTGGCTTTGGACATAGAGTGGCTTTGGACAGTGGCTTTGGACATACAGTGGCTTTGGACACACAGTGGCTTTGGACAGTGGCTTTGGACATACAGTGGCTTTAGACAGTGGCTTTGGACATACAGTGGCTTTGGTTTGGACATACAGTGGCTTTGGACAGTGGCTTTGGACATACAGTGGCTTTGGACATACAGTGGCTTTGGACAGTGGCTTTGGACATACTGTGGTTTGGACATACGGTGGCTTTGGACAGTGGCTTTGGACATACAGTGGCTTTGGACATACGGTTGCTTTGGACAGTGGCTTTGGACATACAGTGGCTTTGGACATACAGTGGCTTTAGACAGTGGCTTTGGACATACAGTGGCTTTGGACATACAGTGGCTTTGGACAGTGTCTTTGGACATACAGTAGCTTTGGACATACAGTGGCTTTGGACAGTGGCTTTGGACATACAGTGGCTTTGGACATACAGTGGCTACGGACAGTGGCTTTGGACATATAGTGGCTTTGGACATACAGTGGCTTTGGACAGTAGCTTTGGACATACAGTGGCTTTAGACAGTGGCTTTGGACATACAGTGTCTTTGGACATACAGTGGCTTTGGACAGTGGCTTTGGATATACAGTGGCTTTGGACATACAGTGACTTAGGATAGTGGCTTTGGACATACAGTGGCTTTGGACATACAGTGGCTTTGGACAGTGGCTTTGGACATACAGTGGCTTTTGACATACAGTGGCTTTGGACAGTGGCTTTGGAGAGTGGCTTTGGACAGTGGCTTTGGACATAGAGTGGCTTTGGACAGTGGCTTTGGAGAGTGGCTTTAGACAGTGGCTTTGGACATAGAGTGGTTTAGGACAGTGGCTTTGGAGAGTGGCTTTGGACAGTGGCTTTGGACATAGAGTGGCTTTGGACAGTGGCTTTGGACAGTGGCTTTGGACATTGGCTTTGGACATAGAGTGGCTTTCGACAGTGGCTTTGGACAGTGGCTTCGGACATACGGTGGCATTGGACATAGAGTGGCTTTGGACAGTGGCTTTGGATATACAGTGGCTTTGGACATACAGTGGGTTTGGACATACAGTGGGTTTGGACAGTGGCTTTGGACATACAGTGGCTTTGGACATACAGTGGCTACGGACAGTGACTTTGGACATACAGTGGCTTTGGACATACAGTGGCTTTGGATAGTGGCTTTGGACATACAGTGGCTTTAGACAGTGGCTTTGGACATACAGTGGCTTTGGACATACAGTGGCTTTGGACAGTGGCTTTGGATATACAATGGCTTTGGACATACAGTGGCTTTGGACAGTGGCTTTGGACATACAGTGGCTTTGGACATACAGTGGCTTTGGACAGTGGCTTTGGAGTGTGGCTTTGGACAGTGGCTTTGGACATAGAGTGGCTTTGGACAGTGGCTTTGGAGAGTGGCTTTGGACAGTGGCTTTGGACATAGAGTGGTTTAGGACAGTGGCTTTGGAGAGTGACTTTGGACAGTGGCTTTGGACATAGAGTGGCTTTGGACAGTGGCTTTGGACAGTGACTTTGAACAGTGGCTTTGGACATAGAGTGGCTTTGGACAGTGGCTTTGGACAGTGGCTTCGGACAGTGGCTTTGGACATAGAGTGGCTTTGGACAGTGGCTTTGGACAATGGCTTTGGACAGTGGCTTTGGACATAGTATTGCTTTGGACAGTGGCTTTGGACAGTGGCTTTGTACAGTGGATTTGGACATAGAGTGGCTTTGGACAGTGGATTTGGACAGTGGCTTTGTACAGTGGCTTTGGACATACAGTGGCTTTGGACAGTGGTTTGGACATACAGTGGCTTTGGACATACAGTGGCTTTGGACAGTGGCTTTGGACATACAGTGGCTTTGGACATACAGTGGCTTTGGACAGTGGCTTTGGACATACAGTGGCTTTGGACATACAGTGGCTTTGGACAGTGGCTTTGGACATACAGTGGCTTTGGACATACAGTGGCTTTGGACAGTGGCTTTGGACATACAGTGGCTTTAGACAGTGGCTTTGGACATACAGTGGCTTTGGACATACAGTGGCTTTGGACAGTGCCTTTGGACATACAGTGGCTTTGGACATACAGTGGCTTTGGACATACAGTGGCTTTGGATAGTGGATTTGGACATACAGTGGCTTTGGACATACAGTGGCTTTGGACAGTGGCTTTGGACATAGAGTGGTTTAGGACAGTGGCTTTGGAGAGTGGCTTTGGACAGTGGCTTTGGACATAGAGTGGCTTTGGACAGTGGCTTTAGATATAGAGTGGCTTTGGACAGTGGCTTTGGACAGTGGCTTTGGACAGTGGCTTTGGACATAGAGTGGCTTTGGACAGTGCCTTTGGGCAGTGGCTTTGGACATAGTATTGCTTTGGACAGTGGCTTTGGACAGTGGCTTTGTACAGTAGCTTTGGACATAGAGTGGCTTTGGACAGTGGCTTTGGACAGTGGCTATGGACAGTGGCTTTGGACATAGAGTGGCTTTGGAAAGTGGCTTTGGAGAGTGGCTTTGGACAGTGGCTTTGGAGATAGAGTGGCTTTGGAGAGTGGCTTTGGACAGTGGCTTTGGACAGTGGCTTTGGACATAGAGTGGCTTTGGAGAGTGGCTTTGGAGAGTGGCTTTGGACAGTGGCTTTGGACATAGAGTGGCTTTGGAGAGTGGCTTTGGACAGTGACTTTGGACAGTGGCTTTGGACATAGAGTGGCTTTGGAGAGTTGCTTTGGACAGTGGCTTTGGACAGTGGCTTTGGATATACAGTGGCTTTGGACATACAGTGGCTTTGGACAGTGGCTTTGGACATACAGTGGCTTTGGACATACAGTGGCTTTGGACAGTGGCTTTGGAGAGTGGCTTTGGACAGTGGCTTTGGATATAGAGTGGCTTTGGTCAGTGGCTTTGGAGAGTGGCTTTGGACAGTGGCTTTGGACATAGATTGGTTAAGGAAAGTGGCTTTGGAAAGTGGCTTTGGACAGTGGCTTTGGACATAGAGTGGCTTTGGACAGTGGCTTTGGACAGTATCTTTGGACAGTGGCTTTGGACATAGAGTGGCTTTGGACAGTGGCTTTGGACAGTGGCTTCGGACAGTGGCTTTGGACATAGAGTGGCTTTGGACATAGAGTGGCTTTGGACAGTGGCTTTGGACAGTGGCTTTGGACATAGTATTGCTTTGGACAGTGGCTTTGGACATACAGTGGCTTTGGACATACAGTGGCTTTGGACAGTGGCTTTGGACATACAGTGGCTTTGGACATACAGTGGCTTTGGACAGTGGCTTTCGACATACAGTGGCTTTGGACATACAGTGGCTTTGGACAGTGGCTTTGGACATACAGTGGCTTTGGACATAGAGTGGCTTTGGACAGTGGCTTTGGACATACAGTGGCTTTAAACAGTGGCTTTGGACATACAGTGGCTTTGGACATACAGTGGCTTTGGACATACAGTGGCTTTGGACATACAGTGGCTTTGGACAGTGGCTTTGGACATATAGTGGTTTGGACATACGGTGGCTTTGGACAGTGGCTTTGGACATACAGTGGCTTTGGACATACGGTTGCTTTGGACAGTGGCTTTGGACAAACAGTGGCTTTGGACATACAGTGGCTTTAGACAGTGGCTTTGGACATACAGTGGCTTTGGACATACAATGGCTTTGGACAGTGGCTTTGGACATACAGTGGCTTTGGACAGTGGCTTTGGACATACAGTGGCTTTGGACATACAGTGGCTTTGGACAGTGGCTTTGGACATACAGTGGCTTTGGACATACAGTGGCTACGGACAGTGGCTTTGGACATACAGTGGCTTTGGACATAGAGTGGCTTTGGACAGTGGCTTTGGACATACAGTGGCTTTAGACAGTGGCTTTGGACATACAGTGGCTTTGGACATACAGTGGCTTTGGACAGTGGCTTTGGATATACAGTGGCTTTGGACATACAGTGGCTTAGGAAAGTGGCTTTGGACATACAGTGGCTTTGGACATACAGTGGCTTTGGACAGTGGCTTTGGACATACAGTGGCTTTGGACATACAGTGGCTTTGGACAGTGGCTTTGGAGAGTGGCTTTGGACAGTGGCTTTGGACATAGAGTGGCTTTGGACAGTGGCTTTGGAGAGTGGCTTTGGACAGTGGCTTTGGACATAGAGTGGTTTAGGACAGTGGCTTTGGAGAGTGACTTTGGACAGTGGCTTTGGACATAGAGTGGCTTTGGACAGTGGCTTTGGACAGTGGCTTTGGACAATGGCTTTGGACATAGAGTGGTTTGGACAATGGCTTTGGACAGTGGCTTCGGACAGTGGCTTTGGACATAGAGTGGCTTTGGACAGTGGCTTTGGACAGTGGCTTTGGACAGTGGCTTTGGACATATTATTGCTTTGGACAGTGGCTTTGGACAGTGGCTTTGTACAGTGGATTTGGACAGAAAGTGGCTTTGGACAGTGGATTTGGACAGTGGCTTTGTACAGTGGCTTTGGACATACAGTGGCTTTGGACAGTGGCTTTGGACATACAGTGGCTTTGGACATACAGTGGCTTTGGAAAGTGGCTTTGGACATACAGTGGCTTTGGACATACAGTGGCTTTGGACAGTGGCTTTGGACATACAGTGGCTTTGGACATACAGTGGCTTTGGACAGTGGCTTTGGACATACAGTGACTTTGGACATACAGTGGCTTTGGACAGTGGCTTTGGATATACAGTGGCTTTAGACAGTGGCTTTGGACATACAGTCGCTTTGGACATACAGTGGCTTTGGACAGTGCCTTTAGACATACAGTGGCTTTGGACAGTGCCTTTGGACATACAGTGGCTTTGGACATACAGTGGCTTTGGTTAGTGGCTTTGGACATACAGTGGCTTTGGACATACTGTGGCTTTGGACAGTGGCTTTGGACATAGAGTGGTTTAGGACAGTGGCTTTGGAGAGTGGCTTTGGACAGTGGCTTTGGACATAGAGTGGCTTTGGACAGTGGCTTTGGACATAGAGTGGCTTTGGACAGTGGCTTTGGATAGTGGCTTTGGACATACAGTAGCTTTGGACATACAGTGGCTTTGGACAGTGGCTTTGGACATACAGTGGCTTTGGCCATAGAGTGGCTTTGGACAGTGGCTTTGGAAATACAGTGGCTTTGGACATAGAGTGGCTTTGGATAGTGGCTTTGGAGACTGGCTTTGGATAGTGGCTTTGGACATAGAGTGGCTTTGGACAGTGGCTTTGGAGAGTGGCTTTGGACAGTGGCTTTGGACATAGAGTGGCTTTGGACAGTGGCTTTGGAGAGTGGCTTTGGACAGTGGCTTTGGACATAGAGTGGCTTTGGAGAGTGGCTTTGGAGAGTGGCTTTGGACATACAGTGTCTTAGACATACGGTGGCTTTGGACAGTGGCTTTGGACATACAGTAGCTTTGGACATACGGTTGCTTTGGACAGTGGCTTTGGACATACAGTTGCTTTGGACATACAGAGGCTTTGGACAGTGGCTTTGGACATACAGTGGCTTTGGACATACAGTGGCTTTGGACAGTGGCTTTGGACTAACAGTGGCTTTGGACATACAGTGGCTTTGGACAGTGGCTTTGGACATACAGTGGCTTTGGACATACAGTGGCTTTGGACAGTGGCTTTGGACTAACAGTGGCTTTGGACATACAGTGGCTTTGGACAGTGGCTTAGGACATACAGTGGCTTTGGACATACAGTGGCTTTGGACAGTGGCTTCGGACATACAGTGGCTTTGAACATACGGTGGCTTTGGACAGTGGCTTTGGACATATAGTTGCTTTGGACATACGGTGGCTTTGGACAGTGGCTTTGGACATACCGTGGCTTTGGACATACGGTGGCTTTGGACAGTGGCTTTGGACATAAAGTTGCTTTGGACATACGGTGGCTTTCAACAGTGGCTTTGGACATACAGTGGCTTTAGACAGTGGCTTTGGACATACAGTGGCTTCGGACATACAGTGGCTTTGGACAGTGGCTTTGGATATACAGTGGCTTTGGAGAGTGGCTTTGGACAGTGGCTTTGGAGAGTGGCTTTGGACAGTGGCTTTCGACATAGAGTGGTTTAGGACAGTGGCTTTGGAGAGTGGCTTTGGAAAGTGGCTTTGGACATAGAGTGGCTTTGGACAGTGGCTTTGGACATAGAGTGACTTTGGACAGTGGCTTTGGACAGTGGCTTTGGACAGTGGCTTTGGACATAGAGTGTCTTTGGACAGTGCCTTTGGATAGTGGCTTTGTACGGTGGCTTTGGACATAGAGTGGCTTTGGACAGTGGCTTTGGACAGTGGCTATGGACAGTGGCTTTGGACATAGAGTGGCTTTGCAAAGTGGCTTTGGAGAGTGGCTTTGGACAGTGGCTTTGGAGATAGAGTGGCTTTGGAGAGTGGCTTTGGACAGTGGCTTTGGACAGTGGCTTTGGACATAGAGTGGCTTTGGAGAGTGGCTTTGGAGAGTGGCTTTGGACAGTTGCTTTGGACATAGATTGGCTTTGGAGAGTAGCTTTGGACAGTGACTTTGGACAGTGGCTTTGGACATAGAGTGGCTTTGGAGAGTGGCTTTGGACAGCGGCTTTGGACAGTGGCTTTGGACATACAGTGGCTTTGGAGAGTGGCTTTGGAGAGTGGCTTTGGAAAGTGGCTTTGGACATAGAGTGGCTTTGGAGAGTGGCTTTAGACAGTGGCTTTGGACAGTGCTTTTGGACATAGAGTGGCTTTGGAGAGTGGCTTTGGAGAGTGGCTTTAGACAATGGCTTTGGACATAGAGTGGCTTTGGACAGTGGCTTTGGACACTGGCTTTGTTCAGTGGCTTTGGACATAGAGTGGCTTTGGACAGTGGCTTTGGACAGTGGCTTCAGCCAGTGGCTTTGGACATAGAGTGGCTTTGGACAGTGGCTTTGGACAGTGTCTTTGGACAGTGGCTTTGGACATAGTATTGCTTTGGACAGTGGCTTTGGACAGTGGCTTTGTACAGTGGATTTGGACAGAAAGTGGCTTTGGACAGTGGATTTGGACAGTGGCTTTGTACAGTGGCTGTGGACATACAGTGGCTTTGGACAGTGGCTTTGGACATACAGTGGCTTTGGACATACAGTGGCTTTGGACAGAGTCTTTGGACATACAGTGGCTTTGGACATACAGTGGCTTTGGACAGTGGCTTTGGACATACAGTGGCTTTGGACATACAGTGGCTTTGGACAGTGGCTTTGGACATACAGTGGGTTTGGACATACAGTGGCTATTGACAGTGGCTTTGGACATACAGTGGCTTTAGACAGTGGCTTTGGACATACAGTGGCTTTGGACATATAGTGGCTTTGGACAGTGCCTTTGGACATACAGTGGCTTTGGACATACAGTGGCTTTGGACATACAGTGGCTTTGGACAGTGGCTTTGGACATAGAGTGGTTTAGGACAGTGGCTTTGGAGAGTGGCTTTGGACAGCGGCTTTGGACATAGAGTGGCTATGGACAGTGGCTTTGGACATAGAGTGGCTTTTTACAGTGGCTTTGGACAGTGGCTTTGGACAGTGGCTTTGGACATAGAGTGGCTTTGGACAGTGCCTTTGGACAGTGGCTTTGGACATAGTATTGCTTTGGACAGTGGCTTTGGAAAGTGGCTTTGTACAGTGGCTTTGGACATAGAGTGGCTTTCGACAGTGGCTTTGGACAGTGGCTATGGACAGTGGCTTTGGACATAGAGTGGCTTTGGAAAGTGGCTTTGGAGAGTGGCTTTGGACAGTGGCTTTGGAGATAGAGTGGCTTTGGAGAGTGGCTTTGGACAGTGGCTTTGGACAGTGGCTTTGGACATAGAGTGGCTTTGGAGAGTGGCTTTGGAGAGTGGCTTTGGACAGTGGCTTTGGACATAGAGTGGCTTTGGAGAGTGGCTTTGGACAGTGACTTTGGACAGTGGCTTTGGACATAGAGTGGCTTTGGAGAGTGGCTTTGGAGAGTGGCTTTGGACAGTGGCTTTGGAGATAGAGTGGCTTTGGAGAGTCGCTTTGGACAGTGGCTTTGGACAGTGGCTTTGGACATAGAGTGGCTTTGGACAGTGGCTTTGGAGAGTGGCTTTGGACAGTGGCTTTGGACATAGAGTGGCTTTGGAGAGTGGCTTTGGAGAGTTGCTTTGGACAGTGGCTTTGGACATAGAGTGGCTTTGGACAGTGGCTTTGGACAGTGGCTTTGGACATAGAGTGGCTTTGGAGAGTGGCTTTGGACAGTGACTTTGGACAGTGGCTTTGGACATAGAGAGGCTTTGGAGAGTGGCTTTGGACAGTGGCTTTGGACAGTAGCTTTGGTCATACAGTGGCTTTGGAGAGTGGCTTTGGAGAGTGGCTTTGGACAGTGGCTTTGGACATAGAGTGGCTTTGGAGAGTGGCTTTGGACAGTGGCTTTGGACAGTGCTTTTGGACATAGAGTGGCTTTGGAGAGTGGCTTTGGAGAGTGGCTTTGGACAATGGCTTTGGACATAGAGTGGCTTTGGATAGTGGCTTTGGATAGTGGCTTTGGACAGTGGCATTGGACATAGAGTGGCTTTGGTCAGTGGCTTTGGACAGTGGCTTTGGACAGTGGCTTTGGACATAGAGTGGCTTTGGACAGTGGCTTTGGAGAGTGGCTTTGGACAATGGCTCTGGACATAGAGTGGCTTTGGACAGTGGCTTTGGAGAGTGGCTTTGGACAGTGGCTTTGGACATAGAGTGGCTTTGGACAGTGGCTTTGGACAGTGGCTTTGGACAGTTGCTTTGGACATAGAGTGGCTTTGGACAGTTACTTTAGACAGTGGCTTTGGACAGTGGCTTTGTAGATATAGTGGCTTTGGACAGTGGCATTGGAGATTGGCTTTGCACAGTGGCTTTGGACATAGAGTGGCTTTGGACAGTGGCTTTGGACAGTGGCTTTGGACAGTGGCTTTGGACATAGAGTGGCTTCGGACAGTGGCTTTGGACAGTGGCTTTGGACAGTGGCTTTGGACATAGAGTGGCTTTGGACAATGGCTTTGGACATAGAGTGGCTTTGGAGAGTGGCTTTGGAGAATGGCTTTGGACAGTGGCTTAGGACATAGAGTAGCTTTGGAGAGTGACTTTGGAGAGTGGCTTTGGACAGTGGCTTTGGACATAGAGTGGCTTTGGAGAGTGGCTTTGGAGAGTGGCTTTGGACAGTGGCTTTGGACAAAGAGTGGCTTTGGAGATTGGCTTTGGAGAGTGGCTTTGGACAGTTGCTTTGGACATAGAGTGGCTTTGGAGAGTGGCTTTGGAGAGTGGCTTTGGACAGTGGCTTTGGACATAGAGTGGCTTTGGAGAGTGGCTTTGGAGAGTGGCTTTGGACAGTGGCTTTGGACATAGAGTGGCTTTGGAGAGTGGCTTTGGAGAGTGGCTTTGGACTGGCTTTGGACATAGAGTGGCTTTGGAGAGTGGCTTTGGAGATTGGCTTTGGACAGTGACTTTGGACATAGAGTGGCTTTGGATAGTGGTTTGGAGAGTGGCTTTGGACTGTGGCTTTGGACATAGAGTGGCTTTGGAGAGTGGCTTTGGAGAGTGGCTTTGGATAGTGGCTTTGGACATAGAGTGGCTTTGTACAGTGGCTTTGGACAGTGGCTTTGGACAGTGGCTTTGGACATAGAGTGGCTTTGGACAGTGGCTTTTGAAAGTGGCTTTGGTCTGTGGCTTTGGACAGTGGCTTTGGACATAGAAAGGCTTTGGACAGTGACTTTGGACAGTGGCTTTGGACAGTGGCTTTGGATATACAGTGGCTTTGGACAGTGGCTTTGGACATACAGTAGCTTTGGACATACAGTGGCTTTGGGCATACAGTGGCTTTGGATAGTGGCTTTGAACATACAGTAGCTTTGGACATACAGTGGCTTTGGACAGTGGCTTTGGACATACAGTGGCTTTGGCCATACAGTGGCTTTGGACAGTGGCTTTGGACATACAGTGGCTTTGGACATAGAGTGGCTTTGGATAGTGGCTTTGGAGAGTGGCTTTGGACAGTGGCTTTGGACATAGAGTGGCTTTGGACAGTGGCTTTGGAGAGTGGCTTTGGACAGTGGCTTTGGACATAGAGTGGCTTTGGACAGTGGCTTTGGACATAGAGTGGCTTTGGAGAGTGGCTTTGGAGAGTGGCTTTGGACATACAGTGGCTTTGGACATACGGTGGCTTTGGACAGTGGCTTTGGACATACAGTGGCTTTGGACATACGGTTGCTTTGGACAGTGGCTTTGGACATACAGTGGCTTTGGACATACAGTGGCTTTGGACAGTGGCTTTGGACATACAGTGGCTTTGGACATACAGTGGCTTTGGACAGTGGCTTTGGACTAACAGTGGCTTTGGACATACAGTGGCTTTGGACAGTGGCTTTGGACATACAGTGGCTTTGGACATACAGTAGCTTTGGACAGTGGCTTTGGACATACAGTGGCTTTGGACATACGGTGGCTTTGGACAGTGGCTTTGGACATACAGTGGCTTTGGACATACGGTGGCTTTGGACAGTGGCTTTGGACATACCGTGGCTTTGGACATACGGTGGCTTTGGACAGTGGCTTTGGACATACAATGGCTTTGGACATACGGTGGCTTTGAACAGTGGCTTTGGACATACAGTGGCTTTGGACATAGAGTGGCTTTGGACATAGAGTGGCTTTGGACAGTTGCTTTGGACATACAGTGGCTTTGGACATACAGTGGCTTTGGACAGTGGCTTTGGACATACAGTGGCTTTGGACATACAGTGGCTATGGACAGTGGCTTTGGACATACAGTGGCTTTGGACATACAGTGGCTTTGGACAGTGGTTTTGGACATACAGTGGCTTTAGACAGTGGCTTTGGACATACAGTGGCTTCGGACATACAGTGGCTTTGGACAATGGCTTTGGATATACAGTGGCTTTGGAGAGTGGCTTTGGACAGTGGCTTTGGAGAGTGGCTTTGGACAGTGGCTTTCGACATAGAGTGGTTAAGGACAGTGGCTTTGGAGAGTGGCTTTGGACAGTTGCTTTGGACATAGAGTGTCTTTGGACAGTGCCTTTGGACAGTGGCTTTAGACATAGTATTGCTTTGGACAGTGGCTTTGGACAGTGGCTATAGACAGTGGCTTTGGACAGTGGCTTTGGACAGTTGCTTTGGACATAGAGTGGCTTTGGACAGTGACTTTAGACAGTGGCTTTGGACAGTGTCTTTGTAGATAGAGTGGCTTTGGAAAGTGGCATTGGAGAGTGGCTTTGGACAGTGGCTTTGGACATAGAGTGGATTTGAACAGTGGATTTAGACAGTGGCTTTGGACAGTGGCTTTGGACATAGAGTGGCTTTGGACTGTGCCTTTGGACTGTGGCTTTGGACAGTGGCTTTGGACATAGAGTGGCATTGGACAGTGGCTTTGGACATAGAGTGGCTTTGGAGAGTGGCTTTGGAGAGTGGCTTTGGACAGTGGCTTTGGACATAGAGTGGCTTTGGAGAGTGGCTTTGGACAGTGACTTTGGACAGTGGCTTTGGACATAGAGTGGCTTTGGAGAGTTGCTTTGGACAGTGGCTTTGGACAGTGGCTTTGGATATACAGTGGCTTTGGACATACAGTGGCTTTGGACAGTGGCTTTGGACATACAGTGGCTTTGGACATACAGTGGCTTTGGACAGTGGCTTTGGAGAGTGGCTTTGGACAGTGGCTTTGGATATAGAGTGGCTTTGGTCAGTGGCTTTGGAGAGTGGCTTTGGACAGTGGCTTTGGACATAGATTGGTTAAGGAAAGTGGCTTTGGAAAGTGGCTTTGGACAGTGGCTTTGGACATAGAGTGGCTTTGGACAGTGGCTTTGGACAGTATCTTTGGACAGTGGCTTTGGACATAGAGTGGCTTTGGACAGTGGCTTTGGACAGTGGCTTCGGACAGTGGCTTTGGACATAGAGTGGCTTTGGACATAGAGTGGCTTTGGACAGTGGCTTTGGACAGTGGCTTTGGACATAGTATTGCTTTGGACAGTGGCTTTGGACATACAGTGGCTTTGGACATACAGTGGCTTTGGACAGTGGCTTTGGACATACAGTGGCTTTGGACATACAGTGGCTTTGGACAGTGGCTTTCGACATACAGTGGCTTTGGACATACAGTGGCTTTGGACAGTGGCTTTGGACATACAGTGGCTTTGGACATAGAGTGGCTTTGGACAGTGGCTTTGGACATACAGTGGCTTTAAACAGTGGCTTTGGACATACAGTGGCTTTGGACATACAGTGGCTTTGGACATACAGTGGCTTTGGACATACAGTGGCTTTGGACAGTGGCTTTGGACATATAGTGGTTTGGACATACGGTGGCTTTGGACAGTGGCTTTGGACATACAGTGGCTTTGGACATACGGTTGCTTTGGACAGTGGCATTGGACAAACAGTGGCTTTGGACATACAGTGGCTTTAGACAGTGGCTTTGGACATACAGTGGCTTTGGACATACAATGGCTTTGGACAGTGGCTTTGGACATACAGTGGCTTTGGACAGTGGCTTTGGACATACAGTGGCTTTGGACATACAGTGGCTTTGGACAGTGGCTTTGGACATACAGTGGCTTTGGACATACAGTGGCTACGGACAGTGGCTTTGGACATACAGTGGCTTTGGACATAGAGTGGCTTTGGACAGTGGCTTTGGACATACAGTGGCTTTAGACAGTGGCTTTGGACATACAGTGGCTTTGGACATACAGTGGCTTTGGACAGTGGCTTTGGATATACAGTGGCTTTGGACATACAGTGGCTTAGGAAAGTGGCTTTGGACATACAGTGGCTTTGGACATACAGTGGCTTTGGACAGTGGCTTTGGACATACAGTGGCTTTGGACATACAGTGGCTTTGGACAGTGGCTTTGGAGAGTGGCTTTGGACAGTGGCTTTGGACATAGAGTGGCTTTGGACAGTGGCTTTGGAGAGTGGCTTTGGACAGTGGCTTTGGACATAGAGTGGTTTAGGACAGTGGCTTTGGAGAGTGACTTTGGACAGTGGCTTTGGACATAGAGTGGCTTTGGACAGTGGCTTTGGACAGTGGCTTTGGACAATGGCTTTGGACATAGAGTGGTTTGGACAATGGCTTTGGACAGTGGCTTCGGACAGTGGCTTTGGACATAGAGTGGCTTTGGACAGTGGCTTTGGACAGTGGCTTTGGACAGTGGCTTTGGACATATTATTGCTTTGGACAGTGGCTTTGGACAGTGGCTTTGTACAGTGGATTTGGACAGAAAGTGGCTTTGGACAGTGGATTTGGACAGTGGCTTTGTACAGTGGCTTTGGACATACAGTAGCTTTGGACCGTGGCTTTGGACATACAGTGGCTTTGGACATACAGTGGCTTTGGAAAGTGGCTTTGGACATACAGTGGCTTTGGACATACAGTGGCTTTGGACAGTGGCTTTGGACATACAGTGGCTTTGGACATACAGTGGCTTTGGACAGTGGCTTTGGACATACAGTGACTTTGGACATACAGTGGCTTTGGACAGTGGCTTTGGATATACAGTGGCTTTAGACAGTGGCTTTGGACATACAGTCGCTTTGGACATACAGTGGCTTTGGACAGTGCCTTTAGACATACAGTGGCTTTGGACAGTGCCTTTGGACATACAGTGGCTTTGGACATACAGTGGCTTTGGTTAGTGGCTTTGGACATACAGTGGCTTTGGACATACTGTGGCTTTGGACAGTGGCTTTGGACATAGAGTGGTTTAGGACAGTGGCTTTGGAGAGTGGCTTTGGACAGTGGCTTTGGACATAGAGTGGCTTTGGACAGTGGCTTTGGACATAGAGTGGCTTTGGACAGTGGCTTTGGATAGTGGCTTTGGACATACAGTAGCTTTGGACATACAGTGGCTTTGGACAGTGGCTTTGGACATACAGTGGCTTTGGCCATAGAGTGGCTTTGGACAGTGGCTTTGGAAATACAGTGGCTTTGGACATAGAGTGGCTTTGGATAGTGGCTTTGGAGAGTGGCTTTGGATAGTGGCTTTGGACATAGAGTGGCTTTGGACAGTGGCTTTGGAGAGTGGCTTTGGACAGTGGCTTTGGACATAGAGTGGCTTTGGACAGTGGCTTTGGAGAGTGGCTTTGGACAGTGGCTTTGGACATAGAGTGGCTTTGGAGAGTGGCTTTGGAGAGTGGCTTTGGACATACAGTGTCTTAGACATACGGTGGCTTTGGACAGTGGCTTTGGACATACAGTAGCTTTGGACATACGGTTGCTTTGGACAGTGGCTTTGGACATACAGTGGCTTTGGACATACAGAGGCTTTGGACAGTGGCTTTGGACATACAGTGGCTTTGGACATACAGTGGCTTTGGACAGTGGCTTTGGACTAACAGTGGCTTTGGACATACAGTGGCTTTGGACAGTGGCTTTGGACATACAGTGGCTTTGGACATACAGTGGCTTTGGACAGTGGCTTTGGACTAACAGTGGCTTTGGACATACAGTGGCTTTGGACAGTGGCTTAGGACATACAGTGGCTTTGGACATACAGTGGCTTTGGACAGTGGCTTTGGACATACAGTGGCTTTGAACATACGGTGGCTTTGGACAGTGGCTTTGGACATATAGTTGCTTTGGACATACGGTGGCTTTGGACAGTGGCTTTGGACATACCGTGGCTTTGGACATACGGTGGCTTTGGACAGTGGCTTTGGACATAAAGTTGCTTTGGACATACGGTGGCTTTGAACAGTGGCTTTGGACATACAGTGGCTTTAGACAGTGGCTTTGGACATACAGTGGCTTCGGACATACAGTGGCTTTGGACAGTGGCTTTGGATATACAGTGGCTTTGGAGAGTGGCTTTGGACAGTGGCTTTGGAGAGTGGCTTTGGACAGTGGCTTTCGACATAGAGTGGTTTAGGACAGTGGCTTTGGAGAGTGGCTTTGGAAAGTGGCTTTGGACATAGAGTGGCTTTGGACAGTGGCTTTGGACATAGAGTGACTTTGGACAGTGGCTTTGGACAGTGGCTTTGGACAGTGGCTTTGGACATAGAGTGTCTTTGGACAGTGCCTTTGGATAGTGGCTTTGTACGGTGGCTTTGGACATAGAGTGGCTTTGGACAGTGGCTTTGGACAGTGGCTATGGACAGTGGCTTTGGACATAGAGTGGCTTTGCAAAGTGGCTTTGGAGAGTGGCTTTGGACAGTGGCTTTGGAGATAGAGTGGCTTTGGAGAGTGGCTTTGGACAGTGGCTTTGGACAGTGGCTTTGGACATAGAGTGGCTTTGGAGAGTGGCTTTGGAGAGTGGCTTTGGACAGTTGCTTTGGACATAGATTGGCTTTAGAGAGTAGCTTTGGACAGTGACTTTGGACAGTGGCTTTGGACATAGAGTGGCTTTGGAGAGTGGCTTTGGACAGCGGCTTTGGACAGTGGCTTTGGACATACAGTGGCTTTGGAGAGTGGCTTTGGAGAGTGGCTTTGGAAAGTGGCTTTGGACATAGAGTGGCTTTGGAGAGTGGCTTTAGACAGTGGCTTTGGACAGTGCTTTTGGACATAGAGTGGCTTTGGAGAGTGGCTTTGGAGAGTGGCTTTAGACAATGGCTTTGGACATAGAGTGGCTTTGGACAGTGGCTTTGGACACTGGCTTTGTTCAGTGGCTTTGAACATAGAGTGGCTTTGGACAGTGGCTTTGGACAGTGGCTTCAGCCAGTGGCTTTGGACATAGAGTGGCTTTGGACAGTGGCTTTGGACAGTGTCTTTGGACAGTGGCTTTGGACATAGTATTGCTTTGGACAGTGGCTTTGGACAGTGGCTTTGTACAGTGGATTTGGACAGAAAGTGGCTTTGGACAGTGGATTTGGACAGTGGCTTTGTACAGTGGCTGTGGACATACAGTGGCTTTGGACAGTGGCTTTGGACATACAGTGGCTTTGGACATACAGTGGCTTTGGACAGAGTCTTTGGACATACAGTGGCTTTGGACATACAGTGGCTTTGGACAGTGGCTTTGGACATACAGTGGCTTTGGACATACAGTGGCTTTGGACAGTGGCTTTGGACATACAGTGGGTTTGGACATACAGTGGCTATTGACAGTGGCTTTGGACATACAGTGGCTTTAGACAGTGGCTTTGGACATACAGTGGCTTTGGACATATAGTGGCTTTGGACAGTGCCTTTGGACATACAGTGGCTTTGGACATACAGTGGCTTTGGACATACAGTGGCTTTGGACAGTGGCTTTGGACATAGAGTGGTTTAGGACAGTGGCTTTGGAGAGTGGCTTTGGACAGCGGCTTTGGACATAGAGTGGCTTTGGACAGTGGCTTTGGACATAGAGTGGCTTTGGACAGTGGCTTTGGACAGTGGCTTTGGACAGTGGCTTTGGACATAGAGTGGCTTTGGACAGTGCCTTTGGACAGTGGCTTTGGACATAGTATTGCTTTGGACAGTGGCTTTGGAAAGTGGCTTTGTACAGTGGCTTTGGACATAGAGTGGCTTTCGACAGTGGCTTTGGACAGTGGCTATGGACAGTGGCTTTGGACATAGAGTGGCTTTGGAAAGTGGCTTTGGAGAGTGGCTTTGGACAGTGGCTTTGGAGATAGAGTGGCTTTGGAGAGTGGCTTTGGACAGTGGCTTTGGACAGTGGCTTTGGACATAGAGTGGCTTTGGAGAGTGGCTTTGGAGAGTGGCTTTGGACAGTGGCTTTGGACATAGAGTGGCTTTGGAGAGTGGCTTTGGACAGTGACTTTGGACAGTGGCTTTGGACATAGAGTGGCTTTGGAGAGTGGCTTTGGAGAGTGGCTTTGGACAGTGGCTTTGGAGATAGAGTGGCTTTGGAGAGTCGCTTTGGACAGTGGCTTTGGACAGTGGCTTTGGACATAGAGTGGCTTTGGACAGTGGCTTTGGAGAGTGGCTTTGGACAGTGGCTTTGGACATAGAGTGGCTTTGGAGAGTGGCTTTGGAGAGTTGCTTTGGACAGTGGCTTTGGACATAGAGTGGCTTTGGACAGTGGCTTTGGACAGTGGCTTTGGACATAGAGTGGCTTTGGAGAGTGGCTTTGGACAGTGACTTTGGACAGTGGCTTTGGACATAGAGTGGCTTTGGAGAGTGGCTTTGGACAGTGGCTTTGGACAGTAGCTTTGGTCATACAGTGGCTTTGGAGAGTGGCTTTGGAGAGTGGCTTTGGACAGTGGCTTTGGACATAGAGTGGCTTTGGAGAGTGGCTTTGGACAGTGGCTTTGGACAGTGCTTTTGGACATAGAGTGGCTTTGGAGAGTGGCTTTGGAGAGTGGCTTTGGACAATGGCTTTGGACATAGAGTGGCTTTGGACAGTGGCTTTGGATAGTGGCTTTGGACAGTGGCATTGGACATAGAGTGGCTTTGGTCAGTGGCTTTGGACAGTGGCTTTGGACAGTGGCTTTGGACATAGAGTGGCTTTGGACAGTGGCTTTGGAGAGTGGCTTTGGACAATGGCACTGGACATAGAGTGGCTTTGGACAGTGGCTTTGGAGAGTGGCTTTGGACAGTGGCTTTGGACATAGAGTGGCTTTGGACAGTGGCTTTGGACAGTGGCTTTGGACAGTTGCTTTGGACATAGAGTGGCTTTGGACAGTTACTTTAGACAGTGGCTTTGGACAGTGGCTTTGTAGATATAGTGGCTTTGGACAGTGGCATTGGAGATTGGCTTTGCACAGTGGCTTTGGACATAGAGTGGCTTTGGACAGTGGCTTTGGACAGTGGCTTTGGACAGTGGCTTTGGACATAGAGTGGCTTCGGACAGTGGCTTTGGACAGTGGCTTTGGACAGTGGCTTTGGACATAGAGTGGCTTTGGACAATGGCTTTGGACATAGAGTGGCTTTGGAGAGTGGCTTTGGAGAATGGCTTTGGACAGTGGCTTAGGACATAGAGTGGCTTTGGAGAGTGACTTTGGAGAGTGGCTTTGGACAGTGGCTTTGGACATAGAGTGGCTTTGGAGAGTGGCTTTGGAGAGTGGCTTTGGACAGTGGCTTTGGACAAAGAGTGGCTTTGGAGATTGGCTTTGGAGAGTGGCTTTGGACAGTTGCTTTGGACATAGAGTGGCTTTGGAGAGTGGCTTTGGAGAGTGGCTTTGGACAGTGGCTTTGGACATAGAGTGGCTTTGGAGAGTGGCTTTGGAGAGTGGCTTTGGACAGTGGCTTTGGACATAGAGTGGCTTTGGAGAGTGGCTTTGGAGAGTGGCTTTGGACTGGCTTTGGACATAGAGTGGCTTTGGAGAGTGGCTTTGGAGATTGGCTTTGGACAGTGACTTTGGACATAGAGTGGCTTTGGATAGTGGTTTGGAGAGTGGCTTTGGACTGTGGCTTTGGACATAGAGTGGCTTTGGAGAGTGGCTTTGGAGAGTGGCTTTGGATAGTGGCTTTGGACATAGAGTGGCTTTGTACAGTGGCTTTGGACAGTGGCTTTGGACAGTGGCTTTGGACATAGAGTGGCTTTGGACAGTGGCTTTTGAAAGTGGCTTTGGTCTGTGGCTTTGGACAGTGGCTTTGGACATAGAAAGGCTTTGGACAGTGACTTTGGACAGTGGCTTTGGACAGTGGCTTTGGATATACAGTGGCTTTGGACAGTGGCTTTGGACATACAGTAGCTTTGGACATACAGTGGCTTTGGGCATACAGTGGCTTTGGATAGTGGCTTTGAACATACAGTAGCTTTGGACATACAGTGGCTTTGGACAGTGGCTTTGGACATACAGTGGCTTTGGCCATACAGTGGCTTTGGACAGTGGCTTTGGACATACAGTGGCTTTGGACATAGAGTGGCTTTGGATAGTGGCTTTGGAGAGTGGCTTTGGACAGTGGCTTTGGACATAGAGTGGCTTTGGACAGTGGCTTTGGAGAGTGGCTTTGGACAGTGGCTTTGGACATAGAGTGGCTTTGGAGAGTGGCTTTGGAGAGTGGCTTTGGACATACAGTGGCTTTGGACATACGGTGGCTTTGGACAGTGGCTTTGGACATACAGTGGCTTTGGACATACGGTTGCTTTGGACAGTGGCTTTGGACATACAGTGGCTTTGGACATACAGTGGCTTTGGACAGTGGCTTTGGACATACAGTGGCTTTGGACATACAGTGGCTTTGGACAGTGGCTTTGGACTAACAGTGGCTTTGGACATACAGTGGCTTTGGACAGTGGCTTTGGACATACAGTGGCTTTGGACATACAGTAGCTTTGGACAGTGGCTTTGGACATACAGTGGCTTTGGACATACGGTGGCTTTGGACAGTGGCTTTGGACATACAGTGGCTTTGGACATACGGTGGCTTTGGACAGTGGCTTTGGACATACCGTGGCTTTGGACATACGGTGGCTTTGGACAGTGGCTTTGGACATACAATGGCTTTGGACATACGGTGGCTTTGAACAGTGGCTTTGGACATACAGTGGCTTTGGACATAGAGTGGCTTTGGACATAGAGTGGCTTTGGACAGTTGCTTTGGACATACAGTGGCTTTGGACATACAGTGGCTTTGGACAGTGGCTTTGGACATACAGTGGCTTTGGACATACAGTGGCTATGGACAGTGGCTTTGGACATACAGTGGCTTTGGACATACAGTGGCTTTGGACAGTGGTTTTGGACATACAGTGGCTTTAGACAGTGGCTTTGGACATACAGTGGCTTCGGACATACAGTGGCTTTGGACAATGGCTTTGGATATACAGTGGCTTTGGAGAGTGGCTTTGGACAGTGGCTTTGGAGAGTGGCTTTGGACAGTGGCTTTCGACATAGAGTGGTTAAGGACAGTGGCTTTGGAGAGTGGCTTTGGACAGTTGCTTTGGACATAGAGTGTCTTTGGACAGTGCCTTTGGACAGTGGCTTTGGACATAGTATTGCTTTGGACAGTGGCTTTGGACAGTGACTATAGACAGTGGCTTTGGACAGTGGCTTTGGACAGTTGCTTTGGACATAGAGTGGCTTTGGACAGTGACTTTAGACAGTGGCTTTGGACAGTGTCTTTGTAGATAGAGTGGCTTTGGAAAGTGGCATTGGAGAGTGGCTTTGGACAGTGGCTTTGGACATAGAGTGGATTTGAACAGTGGATTTAGACAGTGGCTTTGGACAGTGGCTTTGGACATAGAGTGGCTTTGGACCGTGCCTTTGGACTGTGGCTTTGGACAGTGGCTTTGGACATAGAGTGGCATTGGACAGTGGCTTTGGACATAGAGTGGCTTTGGAGAGTGGCTTTGGAGAATGGCTTTGGACAGTGGCTTTGGACATAGAGTGGCTTTAGAGAGTGGCTTTGCAGAGTGGCTTTGGACAGTGGCTTTGGACATAGAGTGGCTTTGGAGAGTGGCTTTGGAGAGTGGCTTTGGACAGTGGCTTTGGACAAAGAGTGGCTTTGGAGATTGGCTTTGGAAAGTGGCTTTGGACAGTGGCTTTGGACATAGAGTGGCTTTGGAGAGTGGCTTTGGACATAGTATTGCTTTGGACAGTGGCTTTGGACAGTGGCTTTGTACAGTGGCTTTGGACATAGAGTGGCTTTGGACAGTGGCTTTGGACATAGAAAGGCTTTGGACAGTGACTTTGGACAGTGGCTTTGGACAGTGGCTTTGGATATACAGTGGCTTTGGACAGTGGCTTTGGACATACAGTAGCTTTGGACATACAGTGGCTTTGGGCATACAGTGGCTTTGGATAGTGGCTTTGAACATACAGTAGCTTTGGACATACAGTGGCTTTGGACAGTGGCTTTGGACATACAGTGGCTTTGGCCATACAGTGGCTTTGGACAGTGGCTTTGGACATACAGTGGCTTTGGACATAGAGTGGCTTTGGATAGTGGCTTTGGAGAGTGGCTTTGGACAGTGGCTTTGGACATAGAGTGGCTTTGGACAGTGGCTTTGGAGAGTGGCTTTGGACAGTGGCTTTGGACATAGAGTGGCTTTGGACAGTGGCTTTGGACATAGAGTGGCTTTGGGGAGTGGCTTTGGAGAGTGGCTTTGGACATACAGTGGCTTTGGACATACGGTGGCTTTGGACAGTGGCTTTGGACATACAGTGGCTTTGGACATACGGTTGCTTTGGACAGTGGCTTTGGACATACAGTGGCTTTGGACATACAGTGGCTTTGGACAGTGGCTTTGGACATACAGTGGCTTTGGACATACAGTGGCTTTGGACAGTGGCTTTGGACTAACAGTGGCTTTGGACATACAGTGGCTTTGGACAGTGGCTTTGGACATAAAGTGGCTTTGGACATACAGTGGCTTTGGACAGTGGCTTTGGACATACAGTGGCTTTGGACATACGGTGGCTTTGGACAGTGGCTTTGGACATACAGTGGCTTTGGACATACGGTGGCTTTGGACAGTGGCTTTGGACATACCGTGGCTTTGGACATACGGTGGCTTTGGACAGTGGCTTTGGACATACAATGGCTTTGGACATACGGTGGCTTTGAACAGTGGCTTTGGACATACAGTGGCTTTGGACATAGAGTGGCTTTGGACATAGAGTGGCTTTGGACAGTCGCTTTGGACATACAGTGGCTTTGGACATACAGTGGCTTTGGACAGTGGCTTTGGACATACAGTGGCTTTGGACATACAGTGGCTATGGACAGTGGCTTTGGACATACAGTGGCTATGGACAGTGGCTTTGGACATACAGTGGCTTTGGACATACAGTGGCTTTGGACAGTGGTTTTGGACATACAGTGGCTTTAGACAGTGGCTTTGGACATACAGTGGCTTCGGACATACAGTGGCTTTGGACAATGGCTTTGGATATACAGTGGCTTTGGAGAGTGGCTTTGGACAGTGGCTTTGGAGAGTGGCTTTGGACAGTGGCTTTCGACATAGAGTGGTTAAGGACAGTGGCTTTGGAGAGTGGCTTTGGACAGTTGCTTTGGACATAGAGTGTCTTTGGACAGTGCCTTTGGACAGTGGCTTTGGACATAGTATTGCTTTGGACAGTGGCTTTGGACAGTGGCTATGGACAGTGGCTTTGGACAGTGGCTTTGGACAGTTGCTTTGGACATAGAGTGGCTTTGGACAGTGACTTTAGACAGTGGCTTTGGACAGTGTCTTTGTAGATAGAGTGGCTTTGGAAAGTGGCATTGGAGAGTGACTTTGGACAGTGGCTTTGGACATAGAGTGGATTTGAACAGTAGATTTAGACAATGGCTTTGGACAGTGGCTTTGGACATAGAGTGGCTTTGGACCGTGCCTTTGGACTGTGGCTTTGGACAGTGGCTTTGGACATAGAGTGGCATTGGACAGTGGCTTTGGACATAGAGTGGCTTTGGAGAGTGGCTTTGGAGAATGGCTTTGGACAGTGGCTTTGGACATAGAGTGGCTTTAGAGAGTGGCTTTGCAGAGTGGCTTTGGACAGTGGCTTTGGACATAGAGTGGCTTTGGAGAGTGGCTTTGGAGAGTGGCTTTGGACAGTGGCTTTGGACAAAGAGTGGCTTTGGAGATTGGCTTTGGAAAGTGGCTTTGGACAGTGGCTTTGGACATAGAGTGGCTTTGGAGAGTGGCTTTGGACATAGTATTGCTTTGGACAGTGGCTTTGGACAGTGGCTTTGTACAGTGGCTTTGGACATAGAGTGGCTTTGGACAGTGGCTTTGGACATAGAGTGGCTTTGGACAGTGGCTTTGGACAGTGGCTTTGGACAGTTGCTTTGGACATAGAGTGTCTTTGGACAGTGCCTTTGGACAGTGGCTTTGGACATAGTATTGTTTGGACAGTGGCTTTGGACAGTGGCTATGGACAGTGGCTTTGGACATAGAGTGGCTTTGCAGAATGGCTTTGGAGAGTGGCTTTGGACAGTGGCTTAGGAGATAGAGTGGCTTTGGAGAGTGGCTTTGGAGAGTGGCTTTGGACATTGGCTTTGGACATAGAGTGGCTTTGGAGAGTGGCTTTGGAGAGTGGCTTTGGACAGTGGGTTTGGACATAGAGTGGCTTTGAAGAGTAGCTTTGGACAGTGACTTTGGACAGTGGCTTTGGACATAGAGTGGCTTTGGAGAGTGGCTTTGGACAGTGGCTTTGGACAGTGGCTTTGGACATACAGTGGCTTTGCAGAGTGGATTTGGAGAGTGGCTTTGGACAGTGGCTTTGGGCATAGAGTGGCTTTGGAGAGTGGTTTTGGTCAGTGGCTTTGGACAGTACTTTTGGACATAGAGTGGCTTTGGAGAGTGGCTTTGGAGAGTGGCTTTAGACAATGGCTTTGGACATATAGTGGCTTTGGACAGTGGCTTTGGACACTGGCTTTGGACAATGGCATTGGACATAGAGTGGCTTTGGTCAGTGGCTTTGGACAGTGGCTTTGTTCAGTGGCTTTGGACATAGAGTGGCTTTGGTCAGTGGCTTTGGAGAGTGGCTTTGGACAGTGGCTCTGGACATAGAGTGGCTTTGGACAGTGGCTTTGGAGAGTGGCTTTGGACAGTGGCTTTGGACATAGAGTGGCTTTGGACAGTGGCTTTGGACAGTGGCTTTGGACAGTTGCTTTGGACATAGAGTGGCTTTGGACAGTGACTTTAGACAGTGGCTTTGGACAGTGTCTTTGTAGATAGAGTGGCTTTGGAAAGTGGCATTGGAGAGTGGCTTTGGACAGTGGCTTTGGACATAGAGTGGATTTGAACAGTGGATTTGGACAGTGGCTTTGGACAGTGGCTTTGGACATAGAGTGGCTTTGGACTGTGCCTTTGGACTGTGGCTTTGGACAGTGGCTTTGGACATAGAGTGGCATTGGACAGTGGCTTTGGACATAGAGTGGCTTTGGAGAGTGGCTTTGGAGAATGGCTTTGGACAGTGGCTTTGGACATAGAGTGGCTTTAGAGAGTGGCTTTGCAGAGTGGCTTTGGACAGTGGCTTTGGACATAGAGTGGCTTTGGAGAGTGGCTTTGGAGAGTGGCTTTGGACAGTGGCTTTGGACAAAGAGTGGCTTTGGAGATTGGCTTTGGAAAGTGGCTTTGGACAGTGGCTTTGGACATAGAGTGGCTTTGGAGAGTGGCTTTGGACATAGTATTGCTTTGGACAGTGGCTTTGGACAGTGGCTTTGTACAGTGGCTTTGGACATAGAGTGGCTTTTGACAGTGGCTTTGGACAGTGGCTATGGACAGTGGCTTTGGACATAGAGTGGCTTTGGAGAGTGGCTTTGGAGAGTGGCTTTGGACAGTGGCTTTGGACAGTGGCTTTGGACATAGAGTGGCTTTGGACAGTGGCTTTGGAGAGTGGCTTTGGACAGTGGCTTTGGACATAGAGTGGCTTTGGACAGTGGCTTTGGAGAGTGGCTTTGGACAGTGGCTTTGGACATAGAGTGGCTTTGGACAGTGGCTTTGGACATAGAGTGGCTTTGGAGAGTGGCTTTGGAGAGTGGCTTTGGACATACAGTGGCTTTGGACATACGGTGGCTTTGGACAGTGGCTTTGGACATACAGTGGCTTTGGACATACGGTTGCTTTGGACAGTGGCTTTGGACATACAGTGGCTTTGGACATACAGTGGCTTTGGACAGTGGCTTTGGACATACAGTGGCTTTGGACATACAGTGGCTTTGGACAGTGGCTTTGGACTAACAGTGGCTTTGGACATACAGTGGCTTTGGACAGTGGCTTTGGACATACAGTGGCTTTGGACATACAGTGGCTTTGGACAGTGGCTTTGGACATACAGTGGCTTTGGACATACGGTGGCTTTGGACAGTGGCTTTGGACATACAGTGGCTTTGGACATACGGTGGCTTTGGACAGTGGGTTTGGACAAACCGTGGCTTTGGACATACGGTGGCTTTGGACAGTGGCTTTGGACATACAATGGCTTTGGACATACGGTGGCTTTGAACAGTGGCTTTGGACATACAGTGGCTTTGGACATAGAGTGGCTTTGGACATAGAGTGGCTTTGGACAGTCGCTTTGGACATACAGTGGCTTTGGACATACAGTGGCTTTGGACAGTGGCTTTGGACATACAGTGGCTTTGGACATACAGTGGCTATGGACAGTGGCTTTGGACATACAGTGGCTATGGACAGTGGCTTTGGACATACAGTGGCTTTGGACATACAGTGGCTTTGGACAGTGGTTTTGGACATACAGTGGCTTTAGACAGTGGCTTTGGACATACAGTGGCTTCGGACATACAGTGGCTTTGGACAATGGCTTTGGATATACAGTGGCTTTGGAGAGTGGCTTTGGACAGTGGCTTTGGAGAGTGGCTTTGGACAGTGGCTTTCGACATAGAGTGGTTAAGGACAGTGGCTTTGGAGAGTGGCTTTGGACAGTTGCTTTGGACATAGAGTGTCTTTGGACAGTGCCTTTGGACAGTGGCTTTGGACATAGTATTGCTTTGGACAGTGGCTTTGGACAGTGGCTATGGACAGTGGCTTTGGACAGTGGCTTTGGACAGTTGCTTTGGACATAGAGTGGCTTTGGACAGTGACTTTAGACAGTGGCTTTGGACAGTGTCTTTGTAGATAGAGTGGCTTTGGAAAGTGGCATTGGAGAGTGACTTTGGACAGTGGCTTTGGACATAGAGTGGATTTGAACAGTAGATTTAGACAATGGCTTTGGACAGTGGCTTTGGACATAGAGTGGCTTTGGACCGTGCCTTTGGACTGTGGCTTTGGACAGTGGCTTTGGACATAGAGTGGCATTGGACAGTGGCTTTGGACATAGAGTGGCTTTGGAGAGTGGCTTTGGAGAATGGCTTTGGACAGTGGCTTTGGACATAGAGTGGCTTTAGAGAGTGGCTTTGCAGAGTGGCTTTGGACAGTGGCTTTGGACATAGAGTGGCTTTGGAGAGTGGCTTTGGAGAGTGGCTTTGGACAGTGGCTTTGGACAAAGAGTGGCTTTGGAGATTGGCTTTGGAAAGTGGCTTTGGACAGTGGCTTTGGACATAGAGTGGCTTTGGAGAGTGGCTTTGGACATAGTATTGCTTTGGACAGTGGCTTTGGACAGTGGCTTTGTACAGTGGCTTTGGACATAGAGTGGCTTTGGACAGTGGCTTTGGACATAGAGTGGCTTTGGACAGTGGCTTTGGACAGTGGCTTTGGACAGTTGCTTTGGACATAGAGTGTCTTTGGACAGTGCCTTTGGACAGTGGCTTTGGACATAGTATTGTTTGGACAGTGGCTTTGGACAGTGGCTATGGACAGTGGCTTTGGACATAGAGTGGCTTTGCAGAATGGCTTTGGAGAGTGGCTTTGGACAGTGGCTTAGGAGATAGAGTGGCTTTGGAGAGTGGCTTTGGAGAGTGGCTTTGGACATTGGCTTTGGACATAGAGTGGCTTTGGAGAGTGGCTTTGGAGAGTGGCTTTGGACAGTGGGTTTGGACATAGAGTGGCTTTGAAGAGTAGCTTTGGACAGTGACTTTGGACAGTGGCTTTGGACATAGAGTGGCTTTGGAGAGTGGCTTTGGACAGTGGCTTTGGACAGTGGCTTTGGACATACAGTGGCTTTGCAGAGTGGATTTGGAGAGTGGCTTTGGACAGTGGCTTTGGGCATAGAGTGGCTTTGGAGAGTGGTTTTGGTCAGTGGCTTTGGACAGTACTTTTGGACATAGAGTGGCTTTGGAGAGTGGCTTTGGAGAGTGGCTTTAGACAATGGCTTTGGACATATAGTGGCTTTGGACAGTGGCTTTGGACACTGGCTTTGGACAATGGCATTGGACATAGAGTGGCTTTGGTCAGTGGCTTTGGACAGTGGCTTTGTTCAGTGGCTTTGGACATAGAGTGGCTTTGGTCAGTGGCTTTGGAGAGTGGCTTTGGACAGTGGCTCTGGACATAGAGTGGCTTTGGACAGTGGCTTTGGAGAGTGGCTTTGGACAGTGGCTTTGGACATAGAGTGGCTTTGGACAGTGGCTTTGGACAGTGGCTTTGGACAGTTGCTTTGGACATAGAGTGGCTTTGGACAGTGACTTTAGACAGTGGCTTTGGACAGTGTCTTTGTAGATAGAGTGGCTTTGGAAAGTGGCATTGGAGAGTGGCTTTGGACAGTGGCTTTGGACATAGAGTGGATTTGAACAGTGGATTTGGACAGTGGCTTTGGACAGTGGCTTTGGACATAGAGTGGCTTTGGACTGTGCCTTTGGACTGTGGCTTTGGACAGTGGCTTTGGACATAGAGTGGCATTGGACAGTGGCTTTGGACATAGAGTGGCTTTGGAGAGTGGCTTTGGAGAATGGCTTTGGACAGTGGCTTTGGACATAGAGTGGCTTTAGAGAGTGGCTTTGCAGAGTGGCTTTGGACAGTGGCTTTGGACATAGAGTGGCTTTGGAGAGTGGCTTTGGAGAGTGGCTTTGGACAGTGGCTTTGGACAAAGAGTGGCTTTGGAGATTGGCTTTGGAAAGTGGCTTTGGACAGTGGCTTTGGACATAGAGTGGCTTTGGAGAGTGGCTTTGGACATAGTATTGCTTTGGACAGTGGCTTTGGACAGTGGCTTTGTACAGTGGCTTTGGACATAGAGTGGCTTTTGACAGTGGCTTTGGACAGTGGCTATGGACAGTGGCTTTGGACATAGAGTGGCTTTGGAGAGTGGCTTTGGAGAGTGGCTTTGGACAGTGGCTTTGGAGATAGAGTGGCTTTGGAGAGTGGCTTTTGACAGTGGCTTTGGACAGTGGCTTTGGACATAGAGTGGCTTTGGAGAGTGGCTTTGGAGAGTGGCTTTGGACAGTGGCTTTGGACATAGAGTGGCTTTGGAGAGTGGCTTTGGACAGTGACTTTGGACAGTGGCTTTGGACATAGAGTGGCTTTGGAGAGTGGCTTTGGACAGTGGCTTTGGACAGTGGCTTTGGACATACAGAGGCTTTGGAGAGTGGCTTTGGAGAGTGGCTTTGCAGTGGCTTTGGACATAGAGTGGCTTTGGAGAGTGGCTTTGGACAGTGGCTTTGGAGATATAGTGGCTTTGGAGAGTGGCTTTGGACAGTGGCTTTGGAGATAGAGTGGCTTTGGAGAGTGGCTTTGGACAGTGGCTTTGGACAGTGGCTTTGGACATAGAGTGGCTTTGGAGAGTGGCTTTGGAGAGTGGCTTTGGACAGTGGCTTTGGACATAGAGTGGCTTTGGAGAGTGGCTTTGGACAGTGACTTTGGACAGTAGCTTTGGACATAGAGTGGCTTTGGAGAGTGGCTTTGGACAGTGGCTTTGGACAGTGGCTTTGGACATACAGAGGCTTTGGAGAGTGGCTTTGGAGAGTGGCTTTGGACAGTGGCTTTGGACATAGAGTGGCTTTGGAGAGTGGCTTTGGACATAGAGTGGCTTTGGACCGTGCCTTTGGACTGTGGCTTTGGACAGTGGCTTTGGACATAGAGTGGCATTGGACAGTGGCTTTGGACATAGAGTGGCTTTGGAGAGTGGCTTTGGAGAATGGCTTTGGACAGTGGCTTTGGACATAGAGTGGCTTTAGAGAGTGGCTTTGCAGAGTGGCTTTGGACAGTGGCTTTGGACATAGAGTGGCTTTGGAGAGTGGCTTTGGAGAGTGGCTTTGGACAGTGGCTTTGGACAAAGAGTGGCTTTGGAGATTGGCTTTGGAGAGTGGCTTTGGACAGTGGCTTTGGACATAGAGTGGCTTTGGAGAGTGGCTTTGGACATAGTATTGCTTTGGACAGTGGCTTTGGACAGTGGCTTTGTACAGTGGCTTTGGACATAGAGTGGCTTTGGACAGTGGCTTTGGACAGTGGCTATGGACAGTGGCTTTGGACATACAGTAGCTTTGGACATACAGTGGCTTTGGGCATACAGTGGCTTTGGATAGTGGCTTTGAACATACAGTAGCTTTGGACATACAGTGGCTTTGGACAGTGGCTTTGGACATACAGTGGCTTTGGCCATACAGTGGCTTTGGACAGTGGCTTTGGACATACAGTGGCTTTGGACATAGAGTGGCTTTGGATAGTGGCTTTGGAGAGTGGCTTTGGACAGTGGCTTTGGACATAGAGTGGCTTTGGACAGTGGCTTTGGAGAGTGGCTTTGGACAGTGGCTTTGGACATAGAGTGGCTTTGGACAGTGGCTTTGGACATAGAGTGGCTTTGGAGAGTGGCTTTGGAGAGTGGCTTTGGACATACAGTGGCTTTGGACATACGGTGGCTTTGGACAGTGGCTTTGGACATACAGTGGCTTTGGACATACGGTTGCTTTGGACAGTGGCTTTGGACATACAGTGGCTTTGGACATACAGTGGCTTTGGACAGTGGCTTTGGACATACAGTGGCTTTGGACATACAGTGGCTTTGGACAGTGGCTTTGGACTAACAGTGGCTTTGGACATACAGTGGCTTTGGACAGTGGCTTTGGACATACAGTGGCTTTGGACATACAGTGGCTTTGGACAGTGGCTTTGGACATACAGTGGCTTTGGACATACGGTGGCTTTGGACAGTGGCATTGGACATACAGTGGCTTTGGACATACGGTGGCTTTGGACAGTGGCTTTGGACATACCGTGGCTTTGGACATACGGTGGCTTTGGACAGTGGCTTTGGACATACAATGGCTTTGGACATACGGTGGCTTTGAACAGTGGCTTTGGACATACAGTGGCTTTGGACATAGAGTGGCTTTGGACATAGAGTGGCTTTGGACAGTCGCTTTGGACATACAGTGGCTTTGGACATACAGTGGCTTTGGACAGTGGCTTTGGACATACAGTGGCTTTGGACATACAGTGGCTATGGACAGTGGCTTTGGACATACAGTGGCTTTGGACATACAGTGGCTTTGGACAGTGGTTTTGGACATACAGTGGCTTTAGACAGTGGCTTTGGACATACAGTGGCTTCGGACATACAGTGGCTTTGGACAATGGCTTTGGATATACAGTGGCTTTGGAGAGTGGCTTTGGACAGTGGCTTTGGAGAGTGGCTTTGGACAGTGGCTTTCGACATAGAGTGGTTAAGGACAGTGGCTTTGGAGAGTGGCTTTGGACAGTTGCTTTGGACATAGAGTGTCTTTGGACAGTGCCTTTGGACAGTGGCTTTGGACATAGTATTGCTTTGGACAGTGGCTTTGGACAGTGGCTATGGACAGTGGCTTTGGACAGTGGCTTTGGACAGTTGCTTTGGACATAGAGTGGCTTTGGACAGTTACTTTAGACAGTGGCTTTGGACAGTGTCTTTGTAGATAGAGTGGCTTTGGAAAGTGGCATTGGAGAGTGGCTTTGGACAGTGGCTTTGGACATAGAGTGGATTTGAACAGTGGATTTAGACAGTGGCTTTGGACAGTGGCTTTGGACATAGAGTGGCTTTGGACCGTGCCTTTGGACTGTGGCTTTGGACAGTGGCTTTGGACATAGAGTGGCATTGGACAGTGGCTTTGGACATAGAGTGGCTTTGGAGAGTGGCTTTGGAGAATGGCTTTGGACAGTGGCTTTGGACATAGAGTGGCTTTAGAGAGTGGCTTTGCAGAGTGGCTTTGGACAGTGGCTTTGGACATAGAGTGGCTTTGGAGAGTGGCTTTGGAGAGTGGCTTTGGACAGTGGCTTTGGACAAAGAGTGGCTTTGGAGATTGGCTTTGGAAAGTGGCTTTGGACAGTGGCTTTGGACATAGAGTGGCTTTGGAGAGTGGCTTTGGACATAGTATTGCTTTGGACAGTGGCTTTGGACAGTGGCTTTGTATAGTGGCTTTGGACATAGAGTGGCTTTGGACAGTGGCTTTGGACATAGAGTGGCTTTGGACAGTGGCTTTGGACAGTGGCTTTGGACAGTTGCTTTGGACATAGAGTGTCTTTGGACAGTGCCTTTGGACAGTGGCTTTGGACATAGTATTGCTTTGGACAGTGGCTTTGGACAGTGGCTATGGACAGTGGCTTTGGACATAGAGTGGCTTTGCAGAGTGGCTTTGGAGAGTGGATTGGACAGTGGCTTAGGAGATAGAGTGGCTTTGGAGAGTGGCTTTGGAGAGTGGCTTTGGACATTGGCTTTGGACATAGAGTGGCTTTGGAGAGTGGCTTTGGAGAGTGGCTTTGGACAGTGGCTTTGGACATAGAGTGGATTTGGATAGTAGCTTTGGACAGTGACTTTGGACAGTGGCTTTGGACATAGAGTGGCTTTGGAGAGTGGCTTTGGACAGTGGCTTTGGACAGTGGCTTTGGACATACAGTGGCTTTGCAGAGTGGATTTGGAGAGTGGCTTTGGACAGTGGCTTTGGGCATAGAGTGGCTTTGGAGAGTGGTTTTGGTCAGTGGCTTTGGACAGTACTTTTGGACATAGAGTGGCTTTGGAGAGTGGCTTTGGAGAGTGGCTTTAGACAATGGCTTTGGACATATAGTGGCTTTGGACAGTGGCTTTGGACACTGGCTTTGGACAATGGCATTGGACATAGAGTGGCTTTGGTCAGTGGCTTTGGACAGTGGCTTTGTTCAGTGGCTTTGGACATAGAGTGGCTTTGGTCTGTGGCTTTGGAGAGTGGCTTTGGACAGTGGCTCTGGACATAGAGTGGCTTTGGACAGTGGCTTTGGAGAGTGGCTTTGGACAGTGGCTTTGGACATAGAGTGGCTTTGGACAGTGGCTTTGGACAGTGGCTTTGGACAGTTGCTTTGGACATAGAGTGGCTTTGGACAGTGACTTTAGACAGTGGCTTTGGACAGTGTCTTTGTAGATAGAGTGGCTTTGGAAAGTGGCATTGGAGAGTGGCTTTGGACAGTGGCTTTGGACATAGAGTGGATTTGAACAGTGGATTTGGACAGTGGCTTTGGACAGTGGCTTTGGACATAGAGTGGCTTTGGACTGTGCCTTTGGACTGTGGCTTTGGACAGTGGCTTTGGACATAGAGTGGCATTGGACAGTGGCTTTGGACATAGAGTGGCTTTGGAGAGTGGCTTTGGAGAATGGCTTTGGACAGTGGCTTTGGACATAGAGTGGCTTTAGAGAGTGGCTTTGCAGAGTGGCTTTGGACAGTGGCTTTGGACATAGAGTGGCTTTGGAGAGTGGCTTTGGAGAGTGGCTTTGGACAGTGGCTTTGGACAAAGCGTGGCTTTGGAGATTGGCTTTGGAAAGTGGCTTTGGACAGTGGCTTTGGACATAGAGTGGCTTTGGAGAGTGGCTTTGGACATAGTATTGCTTTGGACAGTGGCTTTGGACAGTGGCTTTGTACAGTGGCTTTGGACATAGAGTGGCTTTGGACAGTGGCTTTGGACAGTGGCTATGGACAGTGGCTTTGGACATAGAGTGGCTTTGGAGAGTGGCTTTGGAGAGTGGCTTTGGACAGTGGCTTTGGAGATAGAGTAGCTTTGGAGAGTGGCTTTTGACAGTGGCTTTGGACAGTGGCTTTGGACATAGAGTGGCTTTGGAGAGTGGCTTTGGAGAGTGGCTTTGGACAGTGGCTTTGGACATAGAGTGGCTTTGGAGAGTGGCTTTGGAAAGTGACTTTGGACAGTGGCTTTGGACATAGAGTGGCTTTGGAGAGTGGCTTTGGACAGTGGCTTTGGACAGTGGCTTTGGACATACAGAGGCTTTGGAGAGTGGCTTTGGAGAGTGGCTTTGCAGTGGCTTTGGACATAGAGTGGCTTTGGAGAGTGGCTTTGGACAGTGGCTTTGGACAGTGCTTTTGGACATAGAATGGCTTTGGAGAGTGACTTTGGAGAGTGGCTTTAGACAATGGCTTTGGACATTGAGTGGCTTTGGACAGTGGCTTTGGACACTGGCTTTGGACAATGGCATTGGACATAGAGTGGCTTTGGTCAGTGGCTTTGGACAGTGGCTTTGTTCAGTGGCTTTGGACATAGAGTGGCTTTGGTCAGTGGCTTTGGTGAGTGGCTTTGAACAGAGGCTCTGGACATAGAGTGGCTTTGGACAGTGGCTTTGGAGAGTGGCTTTGGACAGTGGCTTTGGACATAGAGTGGCTTTGGACAGTAGCTTTGGACAGTGGCTTTGGACAGTTGCTTTTGACATAGAGTGGCTTTGGACAGTGACTTTAGACAGTGGCTTTGGACAGTGACTTTGGACATAGATTGGCTTTGGACAGTGGCTTTGGACAGTGGCTTTGGACAGTGGCTTTGGACATAGAGTGGCTTTGGACCGTGGCTTTGGACAGTGGCTTTGGACAGTGGCTTTGGACATAGAGTGGCTTTGGACAGTGGCTTTGGACATAGAATGGCTTTGGAGAGTGGCTTTGGAGAATAGCTTTGGACAGTGGCTTTGGACATAGAGTGGCTTTGAACAGTGGATTTGGACAGTGGCTTTGGACAGTGGCTTTGGACATAGAGTGGCTTTGGACCGTGCCTTTGGACTGTGGCTTTGGACAGTGGCTTTGGACATAGAGTGGCATTGGACAGTGGCTTTGGACATAGAGTGGCTTTGGAGAGTGGCTTTGGAGAATGGCTTTGGACAGTGGCTTTGGACATAGAGTGGCTTTAGAGAGTGGCTTTGCAGAGTGGCTTTGGACAGTGGCTTTGGACATAGAGTGGCTTTGGAGAGTGGCTTTGGAGAGTGGCTTTGGGCAGTGGCTTTGGACAAAGAGTGGCTTTGGAGATTGGCTTTGGAGAGTGGCTTTGGACAGTGGCTTTGGACATAGAGTGGCTTTGGAGAGTGACTTTGGACATAGTATTGCTTTGGACAGTGGCTTTGGACAGTGGCTTTGTACAGTGGCTTTGGACATAGAGTGGCTTTGGACAGTGGCTTTGGACTGTGGCTATGGACAGTGGCTTTGGACATAGAGTGGCTTTGGAGAGTGGCTTTGGAGAGTGGCTTTGGACAGTGGCTTTGGACAGTAGCTTTGGACATAGAGTGGCTTTGGAGAGTGGCTTTGGAGAGTGGCTTTGGACAGTGGCTTTGGACATAGAGTGGCTTTGGAGAGTGGCTTTGGACAGTGACTTTGGACAGTGGCTTTGGACATAGAGTGGCTTTGGAGAGTGGCTTTGGACAGTGGCTTTGGACAGTGGCTTTGGACAACAGAGGCTTTGGAGAGTGGCTTTGGAGAGTGGCTTTGGACAGTGGCTTTGGACATAGAGTGGCTTTGGAGAGTGGCTTTGGACAGTGGCTTTGGACAGTGCTTTTGGACATAGAATGGCTTTGGAGAGTGACTTTGGAGAGTGGCTTTAGACAATGGCTTTGGACATTGAGTGGCTTTGGACAGTGGCTTTGGACACTGGCTTTGGACAATGGCATTGGACATAGAGTGGCTTTGGTCAGTGGCTTTGGACAGTGGCTTTGTTCAGTGGCTTTGGACATAGAGTGGCTTTGGTCAGTGGCTTTGGTGAGTGGCTTTGGACAGTGGCTCTGGACATAGAGTGGCTTTGGACAGTGGCTTTGGAGAGTGGCTTTGGACAGTGGCTTTGGACATAGAGTGGCTTTGGACAGTAGCTTTGGACAGTGGCTTTGGACAGTTGCTTTGGACATAGAGTGGCTTTGGACAGTGACTTTAGACAGTGGCTTTGGACAGTGACTTTGGACATAGAGTGGCTTTGGACAGTGACTTTAGACAGTGGCTTTGGACAGTGTCTTTGTAGATAGAGTGGCTTTGGAAAGTGGCATTGGAGAGTGGCTTTGGACAGTGGCTTTGGACATAGAGTGGATTTGAACAGTGGATTTGGACAGTGGCTTTGGACAGTGGCTTTGGACATAGAGTGGCTTTGGACCGTGCCTTTGGACTGTGGCTTTGGACAGTGGCTTTGGACATAGAGTGGCATTGGACAGTGGCTTTGGACATAGAGTGGCTTTGGAGAGTGGCTTTGGAGAATGGCTTTGGACAGTGGCTTTGGACATAGAGTGGCTTTAGAGAGTGGCTTTGCAGAGTGGCTTTGGACAGTGGCTTTGGACATAGAGTGGCTTTGGAGAGTGGCTTTGGAGAGTGGCTTTGTACAGTGGCTTTGACCAAAGAGTGGCTTTGGAGATTGGCTTTGGAAAGTGGCTTTGGACAGTGGCTTTGGACATAGAGTGGCTTTGGAGAGTGGCTTTGGACATAGTATTGCTTTGGACAGTGGCTTTGGACAGTGGCTTTGTACAGTGGCTTTGGACATAGAGTGGCTTTGGACAGTGGCTTTGGACAGTGGCTATGGACAGTGGCTTTGGACATAGAGTGGCTTTGGAGAGTGGCTTTGGAGAGTGGCTTTGGACAGTGGCTTTGGAGATAGAGTGGCTTTGGAGAGTGGCTTTTGACAGTGGCTTTGGACAGTGGCTTTGGACATAGAGTGGCTTTGGAGAGTGGCTTTGGAGAGTGGCTTTGGACAGTGGCTTTGGACATAGAGTGGCTTTGGAGAGTGGCTTTGGACAGTGACTTTGGACAGTGGCTTTGGACATAGAGTGGCTTTGGAGAGTGGCTTTGGACAGTGGCTTTGGACAGTGGCTTTGGACATACAGAGGCTTTGGAGAGTGGCTTTGGAGAGTGGCTTTGCAGTGGCTTTGGACATAGAGTGGCTTTGGACAGTAGCTTTGGACAGTGGCTTTGGACAGTTGCTTTGGACATAGAGTGGCTTTGGACAGTGACTTTAGACAGTGGCTTTGGACAGTGACTTTGGACATAGAGTGGCTTTGGACAGTGGCTTTGGACAGTGGCTTTGGACAGTGGCTTTGGACATAGAGTGGCTTTGGACCGTGGCTTTGGACAGTGGCTTTGGACAGTGGCTTTGGACATAGAGAGGCTTTGGACAGTGGCTTTGGACATAGAATGGCTTTGTAGAGTGGCTTTGGAGAATAGCTTTGGACAGTGGCTTTGGACATAGAGTGGCTTTGAACAGTGGATTTGGACAGTGGCTTTGGACAGTGGCTTTGGACATAGAGTGGCTTTGGACCGTGCCTTTGGACTGTGGCTTTGGACAGTGGCTTTGGACATAGAGTGGCATTGGACAGTGGCTTTGGACATAGAGTGGCTTTGGAGAGTGGCTTTGGAGAATGGCTTTGGACAGTGGCTTTGGACATAGAGTGGCTTTAGAGAGTGGCTTTGCAGAGTGGCTTTGGACAGTGGCTTTGGACATAGAGTGGCTTTGGAGAGTGGCTTTGGAGAGTGGCTTTGGACAGTGGCTTTGGACAAAGAGTGGCTTTGGAGATTGGCTTTGGAGAGTGGCTTTGGACAGTGGCTTTGGAAATAGAGTGGCTTTGGAGAGTGGCTTTGGACATAGTATTGCTTTGGACAGTGGCTTTGGACAGTGGCTTTGTACAGTGGCTTTGGACATAGAGTGGCTTTGGACAGTGGCTTTGGACAGTGGCTATGGACAGTGGCTTTGGACATAGAGTGGCTTTGGAGAGTGGCTTTGGAGAGTGGCTTTGGACAGTGGCTTTGGAGATATAGTGGCTTTGGAGAGTGGCTTTGGACAGTGGCTTTGGAGATAGAGTGGCTTTGGAGAGTGGCTTTGGACAGTGGCTTTGGACAGTGGCTTTGGACATAGAGTGGCTTTGGAGAGTGGCTTTGGAGAGTGGCTTTGGACAGTGGCTTTGGACATAGAGTGGCTTTGGAGAGTGGCTTTGGACAGTGACTTTGGACAGTAGCTTTGGACATAGAGTGGCTTTGGAGAGTGGCTTTGGAGAATGGCTTTGGACAGTGGCTTTGGACATAGAGTGGCTTTAGAGAGTGGCTTTGCAGAGTGGCTTTGGACAGTGGCTTTGGACATAGAGTGGCTTTGGAGAGTGGCTTTGGAGAGTGGCTTTGGACAGTGGCTTTGACCAAAGAGTGGCTTTGGAGATTGGCTTTGGAAAGTGGCTTTGGACAGTGGCTTTGGACATAGAGTGGCTATGGAGAGTGGCTTTGGACATAGTATTGCTTTGGACAGTGGCTTTGGACAGTGGCTTTGTACAGTGGCTTTGGACATAGAGTGGCTTTGGACAGTGGCTTTGGACAGTGGCTATGGACAGTGGCTTTGGACATAGAGTGGCTTTGGAGAGTGGCTTTGGAGAGTGGCTTTGGACAGTGGCTTTGGAGATAGAGTGGCTTTGGAGAGTGGCTTTTGACAGTGGCTTTGGACAGTGGCTTTGGGCATAGAGTGGCTTTGGAGAGTGGCTTTGGAGAGTGGCTTTGGACAGTGGCTTTGGACATAGAGTGGCTTTGGAGAGTGGCTTTGGACAGTGACTTTGGACAGTGGCTTTGGACATAGAGTGGCTTTGGAGAGTGGCTTTGGACAGTGGCTTTGGACAGTGGCTTTGGACATACAGAGGCTTTGGAGAGTGGCTTTGGAGAGTGGCTTTGCAGTGGCTTTGGACATAGAGTGGCTTTGGACAGTAGCTTTGGACAGTGGCTTTGGACAGTTGCTTTGGACATAGAGTGGCTTTGGACGGTGACTTTAGACAGTGGCTTTGGACAGTGACTTTGGACATAGAGTGGCTTTGGACAGTGGCTTTGGACAGTGGCTTTGGACAGTGGCTTTGGACATAGAGTGGCTTTGGACCGTGGCTTTGGACAGTGGCTTTGGACAGTGGCTTTGGACATAGAGAGGCTTTGGACAGTGGCTTTGGACATAGAATGGCTTTGTAGAGTGGCTTTGGAGAATAGCTTTGGACAGTGGCTTTGGACATAGAGTGGCTTTGAACAGTGGATTTGGACAGTGGCTTTGGACAGTGGCTTTGGACATAGAGTGGCTTTGGACCGTGCCTTTGGACTGTGGCTTTGGACAGTGGCTTTGGACATAGAGTGGCATTGGACAGTGGCTTTGGACATAGAGTGGCTTTGGAGAGTGGCTTTGGAGAATGGCTTTGGACAGTGGCTTTGGACATAGAGTGGCTTTAGAGAGTGGCTTTGCAGAGTGGCTTTGGACAGTGGCTTTGGACATAGAGTGGCTTTGGAGAGTGGCTTTGGAGAGTGGCTTTGGACAGTGGCTTTGGACAAAGAGTGGCTTTGGAGATTGGCTTTGGAGAGTGGCTTTGGACAGTGGCTTTGGAAATAGAGTGGCTTTGGAGAGTGGCTTTGGACATAGTATTGCTTTGGACAGTGGCTTTGGACAGTGGCTTTGTACAGTGGCTTTGGACATAGAGTGGCTTTGGACAGTGGCTTTGGACAGTGGCTATGGACAGTGGCTTTGGACATAGAGTGGCTTTGGAGAGTGGCTTTGGAGAGTGGCTTTGGACAGTGGCTTTGGAGATATAGTGGCTTTGGAGAGTGGCTTTGGACAGTGGCTTTGGAGATAGAGTGGCTTTGGAGAGTGGCTTTGGACAGTGGCTTTGGACAGTGGCTTTGGACATAGAGTGGCTTTGGAGAGTGGCTTTGGAGAGTGGCTTTGGACAGTGGCTTTGGACATAGAGTGGCTTTGGAGAGTGGCTTTGGACAGTGACTTTGGACAGTAGCTTTGGACATAGAGTGGCTTTGGAGAGTGGCTTTGGACAGTGGCTTTGGACAGTGGCTTTGGACATACAGAGGCTTTGGAGAGTGGCTTTGGAGAGTGGCTTTGGACAGTGGCTTTGGACATAGAGTGGCTTTGGAGAGTGGCTTTGGACATAGAGTGGCTTTGGACCGTGCCTTTGGACTGTGGCTTTGGACAGTGGCTTTGGACATAGAGTGGCATTGGACAGTGGCTTTGGACATAGAGTGGCTTTGGAGAGTGGCTTTGGAGAATGGCTTTGGACAGTGGCTTTGGACATAGAGTGGCTTTAGAGAGTGGCTTTGCAGAGTGGCTTTGGACAGTGGCTTTGGACATAGAGTGGCTTTGGAGAGTGGCTTTGGAGAGTGGCTTTGGACAGTGGCTTTGGACAAAGCGTGGCTTTGGAGATTGGCTTTGGAAAGTGGCTTTGGACAGTGGCTTTGGACATAGAGTGGCTTTGGAGAGTGGCTTTGGACATAGTATTGCTTTGGACAGTGGCTTTGGACAGTGGCTTTGTACAGTGGCTTTGGACATAGAGTGGCTTTGGACAGTGGCTTTGGACAGTGGCTATGGACAGTGGCTTTGGACATAGAGTGGCTTTGGAGAGTGGCTTTGGAGAGTGGCTTTGGACAGTGGCTTTGGAGATAGAGTAGCTTTGGAGAGTGGCTTTTGACAGTGGCTTTGGACAGTGGCTTTGGACATAGAGTGGCTTTGGAGAGTGGCTTTGGAGAGTGGCTTTGGACAGTGGCTTTGGACATAGAGTGGCTTTGGAGAGTGGCTTTGGACAGTGACTTTGGACAGTGGCTTTGGACATAGAGTGGCTTTGGAGAGTGGCTTTGGACAGTGGCTTTGGACAGTGGCTTTGGACATACAGAGGCTTTGGAGAGTGGCTTTGGAGAGTGGCTTTGCAGTGGCTTTGGACATAGAGTGGCTTTGGAGAGTGGCTTTGGACAGTGGCTTTGGACAGTGCTTTTGGACATAGAATGGCTTTGGAGAGTGACTTTGGAGAGTGGCTTTAGACAATGGCTTTGGACATTGAGTGGCTTTGGACAGTGGCTTTGGACACTGGCTTTGGACAATGGCATTGGACATAGAGTGGCTTTGGTCAGTGGCTTTGGACAGTGGCTTTGTTCAGTGGCTTTGGACATAGAGTGGCTTTGGTCAGTGGCTTTGGTGAGTGGCTTTGAACAGAGGCTCTGGACATAGAGTGGCTTTGGACAGTGGCTTTGGAGAGTGGCTTTGGACAGTGGCTTTGGACATAGAGTGGCTTTGGACAGTAGCTTTGGACAGTGGCTTTGGACAGTTGCTTTTGACATAGAGTGGCTTTGGACAGTGACTTTAGACAGTGGCTTTGGAGAGTGACTTTGGACATAGAGTGGCTTTGGACAGTGGCTTTGGACAGTGGCTTTGGACAGTGGCTTTGGACATAGAGTGGCTTTGGACCGTGGCTTTGGACAGTGGCTTTGGACAGTGGCTTTGGACATAGAGTGGCTTTGGACAGTGGCTTTGGACATAGAATGGCTTTGGAGAGTGGCTTTGGAGAATAGCTTTGGACAGTGGCTTTGGACATAGAGTGGCTTTGAACAGTGGATTTGGACAGTGGCTTTGGACAGTGGCTTTGGACATAGAGTGGCTTTGGACCGTGCCTTTGGACTGTGGCTTTGGACAGTGGCTTTGGACATAGAGTGGCATTGGACAGTGGCTTTGGACATAGAGTGGCTTTGGAGAGTGGCTTTGGAGAATGGCTTTGGACAGTGGCTTTGGACATAGAGTGGCTTTAGAGAGTGGCTTTGCAGAGTGGCTTTGGACAGTGGCTTTGGACATAGAGTGGCTTTGGAGAGTGGCTTTGGAGAGTGGCTTTGGGCAGTGGCTTTGGACAAAGAGTGGCTTTGGAGATTGGCTTTGGAGAGTGGCTTTGGACAGTGGCTTTGGACATAGAGTGGCTTTGGAGAGTGGCTTTGGACATAGTATTGCTTTGGACAGTGGCTTTGGACAGTGGCTTTGTACAGTGGCTTTGGACATAGAGTGGCTTTGGACAGTGGCTTTGGACAGTGGCTATGGACAGTGGCTTTGGACATAGAGTGGCTTTGGAGAGTGGCTTTGGAGAGTGGCTTTGGACAGTGGCTTTGGACAGTGGCTTTGGACAGTAGCTTTGGACATAGAGTGGCTTTGGAGAGTGGCTTTGGAGAGTGGCTTTGGACAGTGGCTTTGGACATAGAGTGGCTTTGGAGAGTGGCTTTGGACAGTGACTTTGGACAGTGGCTTTGGACATAGAGTGGCTTTGGAGAGTGGCTTTGGACAGTGGCTTTGGACAGTGGCTTTGGACAACAGAGGCTTTGGAGAGTGGCTTTGGAGAGTGGCTTTGGACAGTGGCTTTGGACATAGAGTGGCTTTGGAGAGTGGCTTTGGACAGTGGCTTTGGACAGTGCTTTTGGACATAGAATGGCTTTGGAGAGTGACTTTGGAGAGTGGCTTTAGACAATGGCTTTGGACATTGAGTGGCTTTGGACAGTGGCTTTGGACACTGGCTTTGGACAATGGCATTGGACATAGAGTGGCTTTGGTCAGTGGCTTTGGACAGTGGCTTTGTTCAGTGGCTTTGGACATAGAGTGGCTTTGGTCAGTGGCTTTGGTGAGTGGCTTTGGACAGTGGCTCTGGACATAGAGTGGCTTTGGACAGTGGCTTTGGAGAGTGGCTTTGGACAGTGGCTTTGGACATAGAGTGGCTTTGGACAGTAGCTTTGGACAGTGGCTTTGGACAGTTGCTTTGGACATAGAGTGGCTTTGGACAGTGACTTTAGACAGTGGCTTTGGACAGTGACTTTGGACATAGAGTGGCTTTGGACAGTGACTTTAGACAGTGGCTTTGGACAGTGTCTTTGTAGATAGAGTGGCTTTGGAAAGTGGCATTGGAGAGTGGCTTTGGACAGTGGCTTTGGACATAGAGTGGATTTGAACAGTGGATTTGGACAGTGGCTTTGGACAGTGGCTTTGGACATAGAGTGGCTTTGGACCGTGCCTTTGGACTGTGGCTTTGGACAGTGGCTTTGGACATAGAGTGGCATTGGACAGTGGCTTTGGACATAGAGTGGCTTTGGAGAGTGGCTTTGGAGAATGGCTTTGGACAGTGGCTTTGGACATAGAGTGGCTTTAGAGAGTGGCTTTGCAGAGTGGCTTTGGACAGTGGCTTTGGACATAGAGTGGCTTTGGAGAGTGGCTTTGGAGAGTGGCTTTGTACAGTGGCTTTGACCAAAGAGTGGCTTTGGAGATTGGCTTTGGAAAGTGGCTTTGGACAGTGGCTTTGGACATAGAGTGGCTTTGGAGAGTGGCTTTGGACATAGTATTGCTTTGGACAGTGGCTTTGGACAGTGGCTTTGTACAGTGGCTTTGGACATAGAGTGGCTTTGGACAGTGGCTTTGGACAGTGGCTATGGACAGTGGCTTTGGACATAGAGTGGCTTTGGAGAGTGGCTTTGGAGAGTGGCTTTGGACAGTGGCTTTGGAGATAGAGTGGCTTTGGAGAGTGGCTTTTGACAGTGGCTTTGGACAGTGGCTTTGGACATAGAGTGGCTTTGGAGAGTGGCTTTGGAGAGTGGCTTTGGACAGTGGCTTTGGACATAGAGTGGCTTTGGAGAGTGGCTTTGGACAGTGACTTTGGACAGTGGCTTTGGACATAGAGTGGCTTTGGAGAGTGGCTTTGGACAGTGGCTTTGGACAGTGGCTTTGGACATACAGAGGCTTTGGAGAGTGGCTTTGGAGAGTGGCTTTGCAGTGGCTTTGGACATAGAGTGGCTTTGGACAGTAGCTTTGGACAGTGGCTTTGGACAGTTGCTTTGGACATAGAGTGGCTTTGGACAGTGACTTTAGACAGTGGCTTTGGACAGTGACTTTGGACATAGAGTGGCTTTGGACAGTGGCTTTGGACAGTGGCTTTGGACAGTGGCTTTGGACATAGAGTGGCTTTGGACCGTGGCTTTGGACAGTGGCTTTGGACAGTGGCTTTGGACATAGAGAGGCTTTGGACAGTGGCTTTGGACATAGAATGGCTTTGTAGAGTGGCTTTGGAGAATAGCTTTGGACAGTGGCTTTGGACATAGAGTGGCTTTGAACAGTGGATTTGGACAGTGGCTTTGGACAGTGGCTTTGGACATAGAGTGGCTTTGGACCGTGCCTTTGGACTGTGGCTTTGGACAGTGGCTTTGGACATAGAGTGGCATTGGACAGTGGCTTTGGACATAGAGTGGCTTTGGAGAGTGGCTTTGGAGAATGGCTTTGGACAGTGGCTTTGGACATAGAGTGGCTTTAGAGAGTGGCTTTGCAGAGTGGCTTTGGACAGTGGCTTTGGACATAGAGTGGCTTTGGAGAGTGGCTTTGGAGAGTGGCTTTGGACAGTGGCTTTGGACAAAGAGTGGCTTTGGAGATTGGCTTTGGAGAGTGGCTTTGGACAGTGGCTTTGGAAATAGAGTGGCTTTGGAGAGTGGCTTTGGACATAGTATTGCTTTGGACAGTGGCTTTGGACAGTGGCTTTGTACAGTGGCTTTGGACATAGAGTGGCTTTGGACAGTGGCTTTGGACAGTGGCTATGGACAGTGGCTTTGGACATAGAGTGGCTTTGGAGAGTGGCTTTGGAGAGTGGCTTTGGACAGTGGCTTTGGAGATATAGTGGCTTTGGAGAGTGGCTTTGGACAGTGGCTTTGGAGATAGAGTGGCTTTGGAGAGTGGCTTTGGACAGTGGCTTTGGACAGTGGCTTTGGACATAGAGTGGCTTTGGAGAGTGGCTTTGGAGAGTGGCTTTGGACAGTGGCTTTGGACATAGAGTGGCTTTGGAGAGTGGCTTTGGACAGTGACTTTGGACAGTAGCTTTGGACATAGAGTGGCTTTGGAGAGTGGCTTTGGACAGTGGCTTTGGACAGTGGCTTTGGACATACAGAGGCTTTGGAGAGTGGCTTTGGAGAGTGGCTTTGGACAGTGGCTTTGGACATAGAGTGGCTTTGGAGAGTGGCTTTGGACATAGAGTGGCTTTGGACCGTGCCTTTGGACTGTGGCTTTGGACAGTGGCTTTGGACATAGAGTGGCATTGGACAGTGGCTTTGGACATAGAGTGGCTTTGGAGAGTGGCTTTGGAGAATGGCTTTGGACAGTGGCTTTGGACATAGAGTGGCTTTAGAGAGTGGCTTTGCAGAGTGGCTTTGGACAGTGGCTTTGGACATAGAGTGGCTTTGGAGAGTGGCTTTGGAGAGTGGCTTTGGACAGTGGCTTTGGACAAAGAGTGGCTTTGGAGATTGGCTTTGGAGAGTGGCTTTGGACAGTGGCTTTGGACATAGAGTGGCTTTGGAGAGTGGCTTTGGACATAGTATTGCTTTGGACAGTGGCTTTGGACAGTGGCTTTGTACAGTGGCTTTGGACATAGAGTGGCTTTGGACAGTGGCTTTGGACAGTGGCTATGGACAGTGGCTTTGGACATAGAGTGGCTTTGGAGAGTGGCTTTGGAGAGTGGCTTTGGACAGTGGCTTTGGACAGTGGCTTTGGACATAGAGTGGCTTTGGAGAGTGGCTTTGGAGAGTGGCTTTGGACAGTGGCTTTGGACATAGAGTGGCTTTGGAGAGTGGCTTTGGATAGTGACTTTGGACAGTGGCTTTGGACAGTGGCTTTGGACATACAGAGGCTTTGGAGAGTGGCATTGGAGAGTGGCTTTGGACAGTGGCTTTGGACATAGAGTGGCTTTGGAGAGTGGCTTTGGACAGTGGCTTTGGACAGTGCTTTTGGACATAGAATGGCTTTGGAGAGTGACTTTGTAGAGTGGCTTTAGACAATGGCTTTGGACATTGAGTGGCTTTGGACAGTGGCTTTGGACACTGGCTTTGGACAATGGCATTGGACATAGAGTGGCTTTGGTCAGTGGCTTTGGACAGTGGCTTTGTTCAGTGGCTTTGGACATAGAGTGGCTTTGGTCAGTGGCTTTGGTGAGTGGCTTTGGACAGTGGCTCTGGACATAGAGTGGCTTTGGACAGTGGCTTTGGAGAGTGGCTTTGGACAGTGGCTTTGGACATAGAGTGGCTTTGGACAGTAGCTTTGGACAGTGGCTTTGGACAGTTGCTTTGGACATAGAGTGGCTTTGGACAGTGACTTTAGACAGTGGCTTTGGACAGTGAATTTGGACAAAGAGTGGCTTTGGACAGTGACTTTAGACAGTGGCTTTGGACAGTGTCTTTGTAGAGAGAGTGGCTTTGGAAAGTGGCATTGGAGAGTGTCTTTGGACAGTGGCTTTGGATATAGAGTGGATTTAAACAGTGGATTTGGAGAGTGGCTTTGGACAGTGGCTTTGGACATAGAGTGGCTTTGGACCGTGCCTTTGGACTGTGGCTTTGGACAGTGGCTTTGGACATAGAGTGGCATTGGACAGTGGCTTTGGACATAGAGTGGCTTTGGAGAGTGGCTTTGGAGAATGGCTTTGGACAGTGGCTTTGGACATAGAGTGGCTTTAGAGAGTGGCTTTGCAGAGTGGCTTTGGACAGTGGCTTTGGACATAGAGTGGCTTTGGAGAGTGGCTTTGGAGAGTGGCTTTGGACAGTGGCTTTGGACAAAGAGTGGCTTTGGAGATTGGCTTTGGAAAGTGGCTTTGGACAGTGGCTTTGGACATAGAGTGGCTTTGGAGAGTGGCTTTGGACATAGTATTGCTTTGGACAGTGGCTTTGGACAGTGGCTTTGTACAGTGGCTTTGGACATAGAGTGGCTTTGGACAGTGGCTTTGGACAGTGGCTATGGACAGTGGCTTTGGACATAGAGTGGCTTTGGAGAGTGGCTTTGGAGAGTGGCTTTGGACAGTGGCTTTGGAGATAGAGTGGCTTTGGAGAGTGGCTTTTGACAGTGGCTTTGGACAGTGGCTTTGGACATAGAGTGGCTTTGGAGAGTGGCTTTGGAGAGTGGCTTTGGACAGTGGCTTTGGACATAGAGTGGCTTTGGAGAGTGGCTTTGGACAGTGACTTTGGACAGTGGCTTTGGACATAGAGTGGCTTTGGAGAGTGGCTTTGGACAGTGGCTTTGGACAGTGGCTTTGGACATACAGAGGCTTTGGAGAGTGGCTTTGGAGAGTGGCTTTGCAGTGGCTTTGGACATAGAGTGGCTTTGGACAGTAGCTTTGGACAGTGGCTTTGGACAGTTGCTTTGGACATAGAGTGGCTTTGGACAGTGACTTTAGACAGTGGCTTTGGACAGTGACTTTGGACATAGAGTGGCTTTGGACAGTGGCTTTGGACAGTGGCTTTGGACAGTGGCTTTGGACATAGAGTGGCTTTGGACCGTGGCTTTGGACAGTGGCTTTGGACAGTGGCTTTGGACATAGAGTGGCTTTGGACAGTGGCTTTGGACATAGAATGGCTTTGGAGAGTGGCTTTGGAGAATAGCTTTGGACAGTGGCTTTGGACATAGAGTGGCTTTGAACAGTGGATTTGGACAGTGGCTTTGGACAGTGGCTTTGGACATAGAGTGGCTTTGGACCGTGCCTTTGGACTGTGGCTTTGGACAGTGGCTTTGGACATAGAGTGGCATTGGACAGTGGCTTTGGACATAGAGTGGCTTTGGAGAGTGGCTTTGGAGAATGGCTTTGGACAGTGGCTTTGGACATAGAGTGGCTTTAGAGAGTGGCTTTGCAGAGTGGCTTTGGACAGTGGCTTTGGACATAGAGTGGCTTTGGAGAGTGGCTTTGGAGAGTGGCTTTGGACAGTGGCTTTGGACAAAGAGTGGCTTTGAAGATTGGCTTTGGAGAGTGGCTTTGGACAGTGGCTTTGGACATAGAGTGGCTTTGGAGAGTGGCTTTGGACATAGTATTGCTTTGGACAGTGGCTTTGGACAGTGGCTTTGTACAGTGGCTTTGGACATAGAGTGGCTTTGGACAGTGGCTTTGGACAGTGGCTATGGACAGTGGCTTTGGACATAGAGTGGCTTTGGAGAGTGGCTTTGGAGAGTGGCTTTGGACAGTGGCTTTGGAGATAGAGTGGCTTTGGAGAGTGGCTTTGGACAGTGACTTTGGACAGTGGCTTTGGACATAGAGTGGCTTTGGAGAGTGGCTTTGGAGAGTGGCTTTGGACAGTGGCTTTGGACATAGAGTGGCTTTGGAGAGTGGCTTTGGACAGTGACTTTGGACAATAGCTTTGGACATAGAGTGGCTTTGGAGAGTGGCTTTGGACAGTGGCTTTGGACAGTGGCTTTGGACATACAGAGGCTTTGGAGAGTGGCTTTGGAGAGTGGCTTTGGACAGTGGCTTTGGACATAGAGTGGCTTTGGAGAGTGGCTTTGGACAGTGGCTTTGGACAGTGCTTTTGGACATAGAATGGCTTTGGAGAGTGACTTTGGAGAGTGGCTTTAGACAATGGCTTAGGACATTGAGTGGCTTTGGACAGTGGCTTTGGACACTGGCTTTGGACAATGGCATTGGACATAGAGTGGCTTTGGTCAGTGGCTTTAGACAGTGGCTTTGTTCAGTGGCTTTGGACATAGAGTGGCTTTGGTCAGTGGCTTTGGTGAGTGGCTTTGGACAGTGGCTCTGGACATAGAGTGGCTTTGGACAGTGGCTTTGGACAGTGGCTTTGGACATAGAGTGGCTTTGGACAGTAGCTTTGGACAGTGGCTTTGGACAGTTGCTTTGGACATAGAGTGGCTTTGGACAGTGGCTTTAGACAGTGGCTTTGGACAGTGACTTTGGACATAGAGTGGCTTTGGACAGTGGCTTTGGACAGTGGCTTTGGACAGTGGCTTTGGACATAGAGTGGCTTTGGACCGTGGCTTTGGACAGTGGCTTTGGACAGTGGCTTTGGACATAGAGTGGCTTTGGACAGTGGCTTTGGACATAGAGTGGCTTTGGAGAGTGGCTTTGGAGAATAGCTTTGGACAGTGGCTTTGGACATAGAGTGGCTTTGGAGAGTGGCTTTGGGAGTGGCTTTGGACAGTGGCTTTCGATATAGAGTGGCTTTGGAGAGTGGCTTTGGAGAGTGGCTTTGGACAGTGGTTTTGGACAAAGAGTGGCTTTGGAGATTGGCTTTGGAGAGTGGCTTTGGAGAGTGGCTTTGGACATAGAGTGGCTTTGGAGAGTGGCTTTGGAGAGTGGCTTTGGACAGTGGCTTTGGACATAGAGTGGCTTTGGAGAGTGGCTTTGGAGAGTGGCTTTGGACAGTGGCTTTGGACATAGAGTGGCTTTGGAGAGTGGCTTTGGAGAGTGGCTTTGGACTGGCTTTGGATATAGAGTGGCTTTGGAGAGTGGCTTTGGAGATTGGCTTTGGACAGTGACTTTGGACATAGAGTGGCTTTGGATAGTGGTTTGGAGAGTGGCTTTGGACAGTGGCTTTGGACATAGAGTGGCTTTGGAGAGTGGCTTTGGAGAGTGGCTTTGAATAGTGGCTTTGGACATAGAGTGGCTTTGGACAGTGGCTTTGGACAGTGGCTTTGGACATAGAGTGGCTTTGGACAGTGGCTTTGGAAAGTGGCTTTGGACTGTGGCTTTAGACAGTGGCTTTGGACATAGAAAGGCTTTGGACAGTGACCTTGGACAGTGGCTTTGGACAGTGGTTTTGGACATACAGTGGCTTTGGACATACAGTGGCTTTGGACAGTGGCTTTGGACATACAGTGGCTTTGGCCATACAGTGGCTTTAGACAGTGGATTTGGACATACAGTGGCTTTGGACATAGAGTGGCTTTGGAGAGAGGCTTTGGAGAGTGGCTTTGGACAGTGGCTTTGTCATAGAGTGGCTTTGGACAGTGGCTTTGGCGAGTGGCTTTGGACAGTGGCTTTGGACATAGAGTGGCTTTGGACAGTGGCTTTGGAGAGTGGCTTTTGACAGTGGCTTTGGACATAGAGTGGCTTTGGAGAGTGGCTTTGGAGAGTGGCTTTGGACAGTGGCTTTACACATAGAGTGGCTTTGGAGAGTGGCTTTGGACAGTGGTTTTGTACAGTGGCTTTGGATATTGAGTGGCTTTGGAGAGTGGCTTTGTAGAGTGGCTTTGGACAGTGTCTTTGGAAATAGAGTGGCTTTGGAGAGTGGCTTTGGACAGTGGGTTTGGACAGTAGCTTTGGACATAGAGTGGCTTTGGAGAGTGGCTTTGGAGAGTGGCTTTGAACAGTGGCTTTGGACATAGAGTGGCTTTGGAGAGTGGCTTTGGACAGTGGCTTTGGACAGTGGCTTTGGACATAGAGTGGTTTGGACAGTGGCTTTGGAGAGTGGCTTTGCACAGTGGCTTTGGACATAGAGTGGCTTTGGACAGTGGCTTTGGAGAGTGTCTTTGGAAAGTGGCTATGGACATAGAGTGGCTTTGGACAGTGGCTTTGGACATTGAGTGGCTTTGGACAGTGGCTTTGGAGAGTGGCTTTGGACAGTGGCTTTGACATAGAGTGGCTTTGGACAGTGGCTTTGGACAGTGACTTTGGACAGTGGCTTTGGACATAGAGTGGCTTTGGACAGTGGCTTTGGACAGTGGCTTTGTACAGTGGCTTTGGACATAGAGTTGCTTTCGACAGTGGCTTTGGACAGTGGCTTTATACAGTGGCTTTGGACATAGAGTGGCTTTGGACAGTGGCTTTCGACAGTGGCTTTGGAAAGTGGCTTTGGACATACAGTGGCTTTAGACAGTGGCTTTGGACAGTAGCTTTGGACAGCGGCTTTTGACATAGAGTGGCTTTGGAGAGTGGCTTTGGAGAGTGTCTTTGGACAGTGGCTTTGGACATAGAGGGGCTTTGGAGAGTGGCTTTGGAGAGTGGCTTTGGACAGTGGCTTTGGACATAGAGTGGCTTTGGAGAGTCGCTTTGGAGAGTCTTTGGACAGTGGTTTGGACATAGAGTGGCTTTGGAGTGTGGCTTTGGACAGTGGCTTTGGACAGTGGCTTTGGACATAGAGTGCCTTTGGAGAGTGGCTTTGGAGAGTGGCTTTGGACAGTGGCTTTGGACATAGAGTGGCTTTGGACAGTGGCTTTAGGAGAGTGGCTTTGGACAGTGGCTTTGGACATAGAGTTGCTTTGGAGAGTGGCTTTGGACAGTGGCTTTGGACAGTGGCTTTGGACATAGAGTGGCTTTGGAGAGTGGATTTGGAGAGTGGCTTTGGACAGTGGCTTTGGACATAGTGTGACTTTCGACAGTGGCTTTGTAGAGTGGCTTTGGACAGTGGCTTTGGACATAGAGTGGCTTTGGACAGTGGCTTTGGAGAGTGGCTTCGGACAGTGGCTTTGGACATAGAGTGGCTTTGGACAGTGGCTTTGGAGAGTGGCTTTGGACAGTGGCTTTGGACAGTGGCTTTGGACATAGAGTGTCTTTGGAGAGTGCCTTTGGACAGTGGCTTTGGACATAGTATTGCTTTGGACAGTGGCTTTGGACAGTGGCTTGGTACGGTGGCTTTGGACATAGAGTGGCTTTGGACAGTGGCTTTGGACAGTGGCTATGGACAGTTGCTTTGGACATAGAGTGGCTTTGGAGAGTGTCTTTGGAGAGTGGCTTTGGACAGTGGCTTTGGAGATAGAGTGGCTTTGGAGAGTGGCTTTGGACAGTGGCTTTGGACAGTGGCTTTGGACATAGAGTGGCTTTGGAGAGTGGCTTTGGAGAGTGACTTTGGACAGTGGCTTTGGACATAGAGTGGCTTTGGAGAGTGGCTTTGGACAGGGACTTTGGACAGTGGCTTTGGACATAGAGTGGCTTTGGAGAGTGGCTTTGGACAGTGGCTTTGGAGAGTGGCTTTGGACATACAGAGGCTTTGGAGAGTGGCTTTGGAGAGTGGCTTTGGACAGTGGCTTTGGACATAGAGTGGCTTTGGAGAGTGGCTTTGGACAGTGGCTTTGGACAGTGCTTTTGGACATAGAGTGGCTTTGGAGAGTGGCTTTGGAGAGTGGCTTTAGACAATGGCTTTGGACATAGAGTGGCTTTGGACAGTTGCTTTGGACACTGGCTTTGGACATTGGCATTGGACATAGAGTGGCTTTGGTCAGTGGCTTTGGACAGTGGCTTTGTTCAGTGGCTTTGGACATAGAGTGGCTTTGGTCAGTGGCTTTGGAGAGTGGCTTTGGACAATGGCTCTGGACATAGAGTGGCTTTGGACAGTGGCTTTGGAGAGTGGCTTTGGAAAGTGGCTTTGGACATAGAGTGGCTTTGGACAGTGGCTTTGGACAGTGGCTTTGGACAGTTGCTTTGGACATAGAGTGGCTTTGGACAGTGACTTTAGACAGTGGCTTTGGACAGTGGCTTTGTAGATAGAGTGGCTTTGGACAGTGGCATTGGAGAGTGGCTTTGGACAGTGGCTTTGGACATAGAGTGGCTTTGGACAGTGGCTTTGGACTGTGGCTTTGGACAGTGGCTTTGGACATAGAATGGCATTGGACAGTGGCTTTGGACAAAGAGTGGCTTTGGAGATTGGCTTTGGAGAGTGGCTTTGGACAGTGGCTTTGGACATAGAGTGGCTTTGGAGAGTGGCTTTGGACATAGTATTGCTTTGGACAGTGGCTTTGGACAGTGGCTTTGTACAGTGGCTTTGGACATAGAGTGGTTTTGGACAGTGGCTTTGGACAGTGGCTATGGACAGTGGCTTTGGACATAGAGTGGCTTTGGAAAGTGGCTTTGGAGAGTGGCTTTGGACAGTGGCTTTGGAGATAGAGTGGCTTTGGAGAGTGGCTTTGGACAGTGGCTTTGGACAGTGGCTTTGGACATAGAGTGGCTTTGGAGAGTGGCTTTGGAGAGTGGCTTTGGATAGTGGCTTTGGACATAGAGTGGCTTTGGAGAGTGGCTTTGGACAGTGACTTTGGACAGTGGCTTTGGACATAGAGTGGCTTTGGATAGTGGCTTTGGACAGTGGCTTTGGACAGTGGCTTTGGACATACAGAGGCTTTGGAGAGTGGCTTTGGAGAGTGGCTTTGGACAGTGGCTTTGGACATAGAGTGGCTTTGGAGAGTGGCTTTGGACAGTGGCTTTGGACAGTGCTTTTGGACATAGAATGGCTTTGGAGAGTGACTTTGGAGAGTGGCTTTAGACAATGGCTTAGGACATTGAGTGGCTTTGGACAGTGGCTTTGGACACTGGCTTTGGACAATGGCATTGGACATAGAGTGGTTTTGGTCAGTGGCTTTGGACAGTGGCTTTGTTCAGTGGCTTTGGACATAGAGTGGCTTTGGTCAGTGGCTTTGGTGAGTGGCTTTGGACAGTGGCTCTGGACATAGAGTGGCTTTGGACAGTGGCTTTGGACAGTGGCTTTGGAGAGTGGCTTTGGACAGTGGCTTTGGACATAGAGTGGCTTTGGACAGTAGCTTTGGACAGTGGCTTTGGACAGTTGCTTTGGACATAGAGTGGCTTTGGACAGTGACTTTAGACAGTGGCTTTGGACAGTGACTTTGGACATAGAGTGGCTTTGGACAGTGGCTTTGGACAGTGGCTTTGGACAGTGGCTTTGGACATAGAGTGGCTTTGGACCGTGGCTTTGGACAGTGGCTTTGGACAGTGGCTTTGGACATAGAGTGGCTTTGGACAATGGCTTTGGACATAGAGTGGCTTTGGAGAGTGGCTTTGGAGAATAGCTTTGGACAGTGGCTTTGGACATAGAGTGGCTTTGGAGAGTGGCTTTGGGAGTGGCTTTGGACAGTGGCTTTCGACATAGAGTGGCTTTGGAGAGTGGCTTTGGAGAGTGGCTTTGGACAGTGGTTTTGGACAAAGAGTGGCTTTGGAGATTGGCTTTGGAGAGTGGCTTTGGAGAGTGGCTTTGGACATAGAGTGGCTTTGGAGAGTGGCTTTGGAGAGTGGCTTTGGACAGTGGCTTTGGACATAGAGTGGCTTTGGAGAGTGGCTTTGGAGAGTGGCTTTGGACAGTGGCTTTGGACATAGAGTGGCTTTGGAGAGTGGCTTTGGAGAGTGGCTTTGGACTGGCTTTGGATATAGAGTGGCTTTGGAGAGTGGCTTTGGAGATTGGCTTTGGACAGTGACTTTGGACATAGAGTGGCTTTGGATAGTGGTTTGGAGAGTGGCTTTGGACAGTGGCTTTGGACATAGAGTGGCTTTGGAGAGTGGCTTTGGAGAGTGGCTTTGAATAGTGGCTTTGGACATAGAGTGGCTTTGGACAGTGGCTTTGGACAGTGGCTTTGGACATAGAGTGGCTTTGGACAGTGGCTTTGGAAAGTGGCTTTGGACTGTGGCTTTAGACAGTGGCTTTGGACATAGAAAGGCTTTGGACAGTGACCTTGGACAGTGGCTTTGGACAGTGGTTTTGGACATACAGTGGCTTTGGACATACAGTGGCTTTGGACAGTGGCTTTGGACATACAGTGGCTTTGGCCATACAGTGGCTTTAGACAGTGGATTTGGACATACAGTGGCTTTGGACATAGAGTGGCTTTGGAGAGAGGCTTTGGAGAGTGGCTTTGGACAGTGGCTTTGTCATAGAGTGGCTTTGGACAGTGGCTTTGGAGAGTGGCTTTGGACAGTGGCTTTGGACATAGAGTGGCTTTGGACAGTGGCTTTGGAGAGTGGCTTTTGACAGTGGCTTTGGACATAGAGTGGCTTTGGAGAGTGGCTTTGGAGAGTGGCTTTGGACAGTGGCTTTACACATAGAGTGGCTTTGGAGAGTGGCTTTGGACAGTGGTTTTGTACAGTGGCTTTGGATATTGAGTGGCTTTGGAGAGTGGCTTTGTAGAGTGGCTTTGGACAGTGTCTTTGGAAATAGAGTGGCTTTGGAGAGTGGCTTTGGACAGTGGGTTTGGACAGTAGCTTTGGACATAGAGTGGCTTTGGAGAGTGGCTTTGGAGAGTGGCTTTGAACAGTGGCTTTGGACATAGAGTGGCTTTGGAGAGTGGCTTTGGACAGTGGCTTTGGACAGTGGCTTTGGACATAGAGTGGCTTTGGACAGTGGCTTTGGAGAGTGGCTTTGCACAGTGGCTTTGGACATAGAGTGGCTTTGGACAGTGGCTTTGGAGAGTGTCTTTGGAAAGTGGCTATGGACATAGAGTGGCTTTGGACAGTGGCTTTGGACATTGAGTGGCTTTGGACAGTGGCTTTGGAGAGTGGCTTTGGACAGTGGCTTTGACATAGAGTGGCTTTGGACAGTGGCTTTGGACAGTGACTTTGGACAGTGGCTTTGGACATAGAGTGGCTTTGGACAGTGGCTTTGGACAGTGGCTTTGTACAGTGGCTTTGGACATAGAGTTGCTTTCGACAGTGGCTTTGGACAGTGGCTTTATACAGTGGCTTTGGACATAGAGTGGCTTTGGACAGTGGCTTTCGACAGTGGCTTTGGAAAGTGGCTTTGGACATACAGTGGCTTTAGACAGTGGCTTTGGACAGTAGCTTTGGACAGCGGCTTTTTACATAGAGTGGCTTTGGAGAGTGGCTTTGGAGAGTGTCTTTGGACAGTGGCTTTGGACATAGAGGGGCTTTGGAGAGTGGCTTTGGAGAGTGGCTTTGGACAGTGGCTTTGGACATAGAGTGGCTTTGGAGAGTCGCTTTGGAGAGTCTTTGGACAGTGGTTTGGACATAGAGTGGCTTTGGAGTGTGGCTTTGGACAGTGGCTTTGGACAGTGGCTTTGGACATAGAGTGCCTTTGGAGAGTGGCTTTGGAGAGTGGCTTTGGACAGTGGCTTTGGACATAGAGTGGCTTTGGACAGTGGCTTTAGGAGAGTGGCTTTGGACAGTGGCTTTGGACATAGAGTGGCTTTGGAGAGTGGCTTTGGACAGTGGCTTTGGACAGTGGCTTTGGACATAGAGTGGCTTTGGAGAGTGGATTTGGAGAGTGGCTTTGGACAGTGGCTTTGGACATAGTGTGACTTTCGACAGTGGCTTTGTAGAGTGGCTTTGGACAGTGGCTTTGGACATAGAGTGGCTTTGGACAGTGGCTTTGGAGAGTGGCTTCGGACAGTGGCTTTGGACATAGAGTGGCTTTGGACAGTGGCTTTGGAGAGTGGCTTTGGACAGTGGCTTTGGACAGTGGCTTTGGACATAGAGTGTCTTTGGAGAGTGCCTTTGGACAGTGGCTTTGGACATAGTATTGCTTTGGACAGTGGCTTTGGACAGTGGCTTGGTACGGTGGCTTTGGACATAGAGTGGCTTTGGACAGCGGCTTTGGACAGTGGCTATGGACAGTTGCTTTGGACATAGAGTGGCTTTGGAGAGTGTCTTTGGAGAGTGGCTTTGGACAGTGGCTTTGGAGATAGAGTGGCTTTGGAGAGTGGCTTTGGACAGTGGCTTTGGACAGTGGCTTTGGACATAGAGTGGCTTTGGAGAGTGGCTTTGGAGAGTGACTTTGGACAGTGGCTTTGGACATAGAGTGGCTTTGGAGAGTGGCTTTGGACAGTGACTTTGGACAGTGGCTTTGGACATAGAGTGGCTTTGGAGAGTGGCTTTGGACAGTGGCTTTGGAGAGTGGCTTTGGACATACAGAGGCTTTGGAGAGTGGCTTTGGAGAGTGGCTTTGGACAGTGGCTTTGGACATAGAGTGGCTTTGGATAGTGGCTTTGGACAGTGGCTTTGGACAGTGGCTTTGGACATACAGAGGCTTTGGAGAGTGGCTTTGGAGAGTGGCTTTGGACAGTGGCTTTGGACATAGAGTGGCTTTGGAGAGTGGCTTTGGACAGTGGCTTTGGACAGTGCTTTTGGACATAGAATGGCTTTGGAGAGTGACTTTGGAGAGTGGCTTTAGACAATGGCTTAGGACATTGAGTGGCTTTGGACAGTGGCTTTGGACACTGGCTTTGGACAATGGCATTGGACATAGAGTGGCTTTGGTCAGTGGCTTTGGACAGTGGCTTTGTTCAGTGGCTTTGGACATAGAGTGGCTTTGGTCAGTGGCTTTGGTGAGTGGCTTTGGACAGTGGCTCTGGACATAGAGTGGCTTTGGACAGTGGCTTTGGACAGTGGCTTTGGAGAGTGGCTTTGGACAGTGGCTTTGGACATAGAGTGGCTTTGGACAGTAGCTTTGGACAGTGGCTTTGGACAGTTGCTTTGGACATAGAGTGGCTTTGGACAGTGACTTTAGACAGTGGCTTTGGACAGTGACTTTGGACATAGAGTGGCTTTGGACAGTGGCTTTGGACAGTGGCTTTGGACAGTGGCTTTGGACATAGAGTGGCTTTGGACCGTGGCTTTGGACAGTGGCTTTGGACAGTGGCTTTGGACATAGAGTGGCTTTGGACAATGGCTTTGGACATAGAGTGGCTTTGGAGAGTGGCTTTGGAGAATAGCTTTGGACAGTGGCTTTGGACATAGAGTGGCTTTGGAGAGTGGCTTTGGGAGTGGCTTTGGACAGTGGCTTTCGACATAGAGTGGCTTTGGAGAGTGGCTTTGGAGAGTGGCTTTGGACAGTGGTTTTGGACAAAGAGTGGCTTTGGAGATTGGCTTTGGAGAGTGGCTTTGGAGAGTGGCTTTGGACATAGAGTGGCTTTGGAGAGTGGCTTTGGAGAGTGGCTTTGGACAGTGGCTTTGGACATAGAGTGGCTTTGGAGAGTGGCTTTGGAGAGTGGCTTTGGACAGTGGCTTTGGACATAGAGTGGCTTTGGAGAGTGGCTTTGGAGAGTGGCTTTGGACTGGCTTTGGATATAGAGTGGCTTTGGAGAGTGGCTTTGGAGATTGGCTTTGGACAGTGACTTTGGACATAGAGTGGCTTTGGATAGTGGTTTGGAGAGTGGCTTTGGACAGTGGCTTTGGACATAGAGTGGCTTTGGAGAGTGGCTTTGGAGAGTGGCTTTGAATAGTGGCTTTGGACATAGAGTGGCTTTGGACAGTGGCTTTGGACAGTGGCTTTGGACATAGAGTGGCTTTGGACAGTGGCTTTGGAAAGTGGCTTTGGACTGTGGCTTTAGACAGTGGCTTTGGACATAGAAAGGCTTTGGACAGTGACCTTGGACAGTGGCTTTGGACAGTGGTTTTGGACATACAGTGGCTTTGGACATACAGTGGCTTTGGACAGTGGCTTTGGACATACAGTGGCTTTGGCCATACAGTGGCTTTAGACAGTGGATTTGGACATACAGTGGCTTTGGACATAGAGTGGCTTTGGAGAGAGGCTTTGGAGAGTGGCTTTGGACAGTGGCTTTGTCATAGAGTGGCTTTGGACAGTGGCTTTGGAGAGTGGCTTTGGACAGTGGCTTTGGACATAGAGTGGCTTTGGACAGTGGCTTTGGAGAGTGGCTTTTGACAGTGGCTTTGGACATAGAGTGGCTTTGGAGAGTGGCTTTGGAGAGTGGCTTTGGACAGTGGCTTTACACATAGAGTGGCTTTGGAGAGTGGCTTTGGACAGTGGTTTTGTACAGTGGCTTTGGATATTGAGTGGCTTTGGAGAGTGGCTTTGTAGAGTGGCTTTGGACAGTGTCTTTGGAAATAGAGTGGCTTTGGAGAGTGGCTTTGGACAGTGGGTTTGGACAGTAGCTTTGGACATAGAGTGGCTTTGGAGAGTGGCTTTGGAGAGTGGCTTTGAACAGTGGCTTTGGACATAGAGTGGCTTTGGAGAGTGGCTTTGGACAGTGGCTTTGGACAGTGGCTTTGGACATAGAGTGGCTTTGGACAGTGGCTTTGGAGAGTGGCTTTGCACAGTGGCTTTGGACATAGAGTGGCTTTGGACAGTGGCTTTGGAGAGTGTCTTTGGAAAGTGGCTATGGACATAGAGTGGCTTTGGACAGTGGCTTTGGACATTGAGTGGCTTTGGACAGTGGCTTTGGAGAGTGGCTTTGGACAGTGGCTTTGACATAGAGTGGCTTTGGACAGTGGCTTTGGACAGTGACTTTGGACAGTGGCTTTGGACATAGAGTGGCTTTGGAGAGTGGATTTGGAGAGTGGCTTTGGACAGTGGCTTTGGACATAGTGTGACTTTCGACAGTGGCTTTGTAGAGTGGCTTTGGACAGTGGCTTTGGACATAGAGTGGCTTTGGACAGTGGCTTTGGAGAGTGGCTTCGGACAGTGGCTTTGGACATAGAGTGGCTTTGGACAGTGGCTTTGGAGAGTGGCTTTGGACAGTGGCTTTGGACAGTGGCTTTGGACATAGAGTGTCTTTGGAGAGTGCCTTTGGACAGTGGCTTTGGACATAGTATTGCTTTGGACAGTGGCTTTGGACAGTGGCTTGGTACGGTGGCTTTGGACATAGAGTGGCTTTGGACAGCGGCTTTGGACAGTGGCTATGGACAGTTGCTTTGGACATAGAGTGGCTTTGGAGAGTGTCTTTGGAGAGTGGCTTTGGACAGTGGCTTTGGAGATAGAGTGGCTTTGGAGAGTGGCTTTGGACAGTGGCTTTGGACAGTGGCTTTGGACATAGAGTGGCTTTGGAGAGTGGCTTTGGAGAGTGACTTTGGACAGTGGCTTTGGACATAGAGTGGCTTTGGAGAGTGGCTTTGGACAGTGACTTTGGACAGTGGCTTTGGACATAGAGTGGCTTTGGAGAGTGGCTTTGGACAGTGGCTTTGGAGAGTGGCTTTGGACATACAGAGGCTTTGGAGAGTGGCTTTGGAGAGTGGCTTTGGACAGTGGCTTTGGACATAGAGTGGCTTTGGATAGTGGCTTTGGACAGTGGCTTTGGACAGTGGCTTTGGACATACAGAGGCTTTGGAGAGTGGCTTTGGAGAGTGGCTTTGGACAGTGGCTTTGGACATAGAGTGGCTTTGGAGAGTGGCTTTGGACAGTGGCTTTGGACAGTGCTTTTGGACATAGAATGGCTTTGGAGAGTGACTTTGGAGAGTGGCTTTAGACAATGGCTTAGGACATTGAGTGGCTTTGGACAGTGGCTTTGGACACTGGCTTTGGACAATGGCATTGGACATAGAGTGGCTTTGGTCAGTGGCTTTGGACAGTGGCTTTGTTCAGTGGCTTTGGACATAGAGTGGCTTTGGTCAGTGGCTTTGGTGAGTGGCTTTGGACAGTGGCTCTGGACATAGAGTGGCTTTGGACAGTGGCTTTGGACAGTGGCTTTGGAGAGTGGCTTTGGACAGTGGCTTTGGACATAGAGTGGCTTTGGACAGTAGCTTTGGACAGTGGCTTTGGACAGTTGCTTTGGACATAGAGTGGCTTTGGACAGTGACTTTAGACAGTGGCTTTGGACAGTGACTTTGGACATAGAGTGGCTTTGGACAGTGGCTTTGGACAGTGGCTTTGGACAGTGGCTTTGGACATAGAGTGGCTTTGGACCGTGGCTTTGGACAGTGGCTTTGGACAGTGGCTTTGGACATAGAGTGGCTTTGGACAATGGCTTTGGACATAGAGTGGCTTTGGAGAGTGGCTTTGGAGAATAGCTTTGGACAGTGGCTTTGGACATAGAGTGGCTTTGGAGAGTGGCTTTGGGAGTGGCTTTGGACAGTGGCTTTCGACATAGAGTGGCTTTGGAGAGTGGCTTTGGAGAGTGGCTTTGGACAGTGGTTTTGGACAAAGAGTGGCTTTGGAGATTGGCTTTGGAGAGTGGCTTTGGAGAGTGGCTTTGGACATAGAGTGGCTTTGGAGAGTGGCTTTGGAGAGTGGCTTTGGACAGTGGCTTTGGACATAGAGTGGCTTTGGAGAGTGGCTTTGGAGAGTGGCTTTGGACAGTGGCTTTGGACATAGAGTGGCTTTGGAGAGTGGCTTTGGAGAGTGGCTTTGGACTGGCTTTGGATATAGAGTGGCTTTGGAGAGTGGCTTTGGAGATTGGCTTTGGACAGTGACTTTGGACATAGAGTGGCTTTGGATAGTGGTTTGGAGAGTGGCTTTGGACAGTGGCTTTGGACATAGAGTGGCTTTGGAGAGTGGCTTTGGAGAGTGGCTTTGAATAGTGGCTTTGGACATAGAGTGGCTTTGGACAGTGGCTTTGGACAGTGGCTTTGGACATAGAGTGGCTTTGGACAGTGGCTTTGGAAAGTGGCTTTGGACTGTGGCTTTAGACAGTGGCTTTGGACATAGAAAGGCTTTGGACAGTGACCTTGGACAGTGGCTTTGGACAGTGGTTTTGGACATACAGTGGCTTTGGACATACAGTGGCTTTGGACAGTGGCTTTGGACATACAGTGGCTTTGGCCATACAGTGGCTTTAGACAGTGGATTTGGACATACAGTGGCTTTGGACATAGAGTGGCTTTGGAGAGAGGCTTTGGAGAGTGGCTTTGGACAGTGGCTTTGTCATAGAGTGGCTTTGGACAGTGGCTTTGGAGAGTGGCTTTGGACAGTGGCTTTGGACATAGAGTGGCTTTGGACAGTGGCTTTGGAGAGTGGCTTTTGACAGTGGCTTTGGACATAGAGTGGCTTTGGAGAGTGGCTTTGGAGAGTGGCTTTGGACAGTGGCTTTACACATAGAGTGGCTTTGGAGAGTGGCTTTGGACAGTGGTTTTGTACAGTGGCTTTGGATATTGAGTGGCTTTGGAGAGTGGCTTTGTAGAGTGGCTTTGGACAGTGTCTTTGGAAATAGAGTGGCTTTGGAGAGTGGCTTTGGACAGTGGGTTTGGACAGTAGCTTTGGACATAGAGTGGCTTTGGAGAGTGGCTTTGGAGAGTGGCTTTGAACAGTGGCTTTGGACATAGAGTGGCTTTGGAGAGTGGCTTTGGACAGTGGCTTTGGACAGTGGCTTTGGACATAGAGTGGCTTTGGACAGTGGCTTTGGAGAGTGGCTTTGCACAGTGGCTTTGGACATAGAGTGGCTTTGGACAGTGGCTTTGGAGAGTGTCTTTGGAAAGTGGCTATGGACATAGAGTGGCTTTGGACAGTGGCTTTGGACATTGAGTGGCTTTGGACAGTGGCTTTGGAGAGTGGCTTTGGACAGTGGCTTTGACATAGAGTGGCTTTGGACAGTGGCTTTGGACAGTGACTTTGGACAGTGGCTTTGGACATAGAGTGGCTTTGGACAGTGGCTTTGGACAGTGGCTTTGTACAGTGGCTTTGGACATAGAGTTGCTTTCGACAGTGGCTTTGGACAGTGGCTTTATACAGTGGCTTTGGACATAGAGTGGCTTTGGACAGTGGCTTTCGACAGTGGCTTTGGAAAGTGGCTTTGGACATACAGTGGCTTTAGACAGTGGCTTTGGACAGTAGCTTTGGACAGCGGCTTTTTACATAGAGTGGCTTTGGAGAGTGGCTTTGGAGAGTGTCTTTGGACAGTGGCTTTGGACATAGAGGGGCTTTGGAGAGTGGCTTTGGAGAGTGGCTTTGGACAGTGACTTTGGACATAGAGTGGCTTTGGAGAGTCGCTTTGGAGAGTCTTTGGACAGTGGTTTGGACATAGAGTGGCTTTGGAATGTGGCTTTGGACAGTGGCTTTGGACAGTGGCTTTGGACATAGAGTGCCTTTGGAGAGTGGCTTTGGAGAGTGGCTTTGGACAGTGGCTTTGGACATAGAGTGGCTTTGGACAGTGGCTTTAGGAGAGTGGCTTTGGACAGTGGCTTTGGACATAGAGTGGCTTTGGAGAGTGGCTTTGGACAGTGGCTTTGGACAGTGGCTTTGGACATAGAGTGGCTTTGGAGAGTGGATTTGGAGAGTGGCTTTGGACAGTGGCTTTGGACATAGTGTGACTTTCGACAGTGGCTTTGTAGAGTGGCTTTGGACAGTGGCTTTGGACATAGAGTGGCTTTGGACAGTGGCTTTGGAGAGTGGCTTCGGACAGTGGCTTTGGACATAGAGTGGCTTTGGACAGTGGCTTTGGACAGTGGCTTTGGACATAGAGTGGCTTTGGACAATGGCTTTGGACATAGAGTGGCTTTGGAGAGTGGCTTTGGAGAATAGCTTTGGACAGTGGCTTTGGACATAGAGTGGCTTTGGAGAGTGGCTTTGGGAGTGGCTTTGGACAGTGGCTTTCGACATAGAGTGGCTTTGGAGAGTGGCTTTGGAGAGTGGCTTTGGACAGTGGTTTTGGACAAAGAGTGGCTTTGGAGATTGGCTTTGGAGAGTGGCTTTGGAGAGTGGCTTTGGACATAGAGTGGCTTTGGAGAGTGGCTTTGGAGAGTGGCTTTGGACAGTGGCTTTGGACATAGAGTGGCTTTGGAGAGTGGCTTTGGAGAGTGGCTTTGGACAGTGGCTTTGGACATAGAGTGGCTTTGGAGAGTGGCTTTGGAGAGTGGCTTTGGACTGGCTTTGGATATAGAGTGGCTTTGGAGAGTGGCTTTGGAGATTGGCTTTGGACAGTGACTTTGGACATAGAGTGGCTTTGGATAGTGGTTTGGAGAGTGGCTTTGGACAGTGGCTTTGGACATAGAGTGGCTTTGGAGAGTGGCTTTGGAGAGTGGCTTTGAATAGTGGCTTTGGACATAGAGTGGCTTTGGACAGTGGCTTTGGACAGTGGCTTTGGACATAGAGTGGCTTTGGACAGTGGCTTTGGAAAGTGGCTTTGGACTGTGGCTTTAGACAGTGGCTTTGGACATAGAAAGGCTTTGGACAGTGACCTTGGACAGTGGCTTTGGACAGTGGTTTTGGACATACAGTGGCTTTGGACATACAGTGGCTTTGGACAGTGGCTTTGGACATACAGTGGCTTTGGCCATACAGTGGCTTTAGACAGTGGATTTGGACATACAGTGGCTTTGGACATAGAGTGGCTTTGGACAGTGGCTTTGGAGAGTGGCTTTTGACAGTGGCTTTGGACATAGAGTGGCTTTGGAGAGTGGCTTTGGAGAGTGGCTTTGGACAGTGGCTTTACACATAGAGTGGCTTTGGAGAGTGGCTTTGGACAGTGGTTTTGTACAGTGGCTTTGGATATTGAGTGGCTTTGGAGAGTGGCTTTGTAGAGTGGCTTTGGACAGTGTCTTTGGAAATAGAGTGGCTTTGGAGAGTGGCTTTGGACAGTGGGTTTGGACAGTAGCTTTGGACATAGAGTGGCTTTGGAGAGTGGCTTTGGAGAGTGGCTTTGAACAGTGGCTTTGGACATAGAGTGGCTTTGGAGAGTGGCTTTGGACAGTGGCTTTGGACAGTGGCTTTGGACATAGAGTGGCTTTGGACAGTGGCTTTGGAGAGTGGCTTTGCACAGTGGCTTTGGACATAGAGTGGCTTTGGACAGTGGCTTTGGAGAGTGTCTTTGGAAAGTGGCTATGGACATAGAGTGGCTTTGGACAGTGGCTTTGGACATTGAGTGGCTTTGGACAGTGGCTTTGGAGAGTGGCTTTGGACAGTGGCTTTGACATAGAGTGGCTTTGGACAGTGGCTTTGGACAGTGACTTTGGACAGTGGCTTTGGACATAGAGTGGCTTTGGACAGTGGCTTTGGACAGTGGCTTTGTACAGTGGCTTTGGACATAGAGTTGCTTTCGACAGTGGCTTTGGACAGTGGCTTTATACAGTGGCTTTGGACATAGAGTGGCTTTGGACAGTGGCTTTCGACAGTGGCTTTGGAAAGTGGCTTTGGACATACAGTGGCTTTAGACAGTGGCTTTGGACAGTAGCTTTGGACAGCGGCTTTTTACATAGAGTAGCTTTGGAGAGTGGCTTTGGAGAGTGTCTTTGGACAGTGGCTTTGGACATAGAGGGGCTTTGGAGAGTGGCTTTGGAGAGTGGCTTTGGACAGTGGCTTTGGACATAGAGTGGCTTTGGAGAGTCGCTTTGGAGAGTCTTTGGACAGTGGTTTGGACATAGAGTGGCTTTGGAGTGTGGCTTTGGACAGTGGCTTTGGACAGTGGCTTTGGACATAGAATGCCTTTGGAGAGTGGCTTTGGAGAGTGGCTTTGGACAGTGGCTTTGGACATAGAGTGGCTTTGGACAGTGGCTTTAGGAGAGTGGCTTTGGACAGTGGCTTTGGACATAGAGTGGCTTTGGAGAGTGGCTTTGGACAGTGGCTTTGGACAGTGGCTTTGGACATAGAGTGGCTTTGGAGAGTGGATTTGGAGAGTGGCTTTGGACAGTGGCTTTGGACATAGTGTGACTTTCGACAGTGGCTTTGTAGAGTGGCTTTGGACAGTGGCTTTGGACATAGAGTGGCTTTGGACAGTGGCTTTGGAGAGTGGCTTCGGACAGTGGCTTTGGACATAGAGTGGCTTTGGACAGTGGCTTTGGAGAGTGGCTTTGGACAGTGGCTTTGGACAGTGGCTTTGGACATAGAGTGTCTTTGGAGAGTGCCTTTGGACAGTGGCTTTGGACATAGTATTGCTTTGGACAGTGGCTTTGGACAGTGGCTTGGTACGGTGGCTTTGGACATAGAGTGGCTTTGGACAGTGGCTTTGGACAGTGGCTATGGACAGTTGCTTTGGACATAGAGTGGCTTTGGAGAGTGTCTTTGGAGAGTGGCTTTGGACAGTGGCTTTGGAGATAGAGTGGCTTTGGAGGGTGGCTTTGGACAGTGGCTTTGGACAGTGGCGTTGGACATAGAGTGGCTTTGGAGAGTGGCTTTGGAGAGTGACTTTGGACAGTGGCTTTGGACATAGAGTGGCTTTGGAGAGTGGCTTTGGACAGTGACTTTGGACAGTGGCTTTGGACATAGAGTGGCTTTGGAGAGTGGCTTTGGACAGTGGCTTTGGAGAGTGGCTTTGGACATACAAAGGCTTTGGAGAGTGGCTTTGGAGAGTGGCTTTGGACAGTGGCTTTGGACATAGAGTGGCTTTGGATAGTGGCTTTAGACAGTGGCTTTGGACAGTGGCTTTGGACATACAGAGGCTTTGGAGAGTGGCTTTGGAGAGTGGCTTTGGACAGTGGCTTTGGACATAGAGTGGCTTTGGAGAGTGGCTTTGGACAGTGGCTTTGGACAGTGCTTTTGGACATAGAATGGCTTTGGAGAGTGACTTTGGAGAGTGGCTTTAGACAATGGCTTAGGACATTGAGTGGCTTTGGACAGTGGCTTTGGACACTGGCTTTGGACAATGGCATTGGACATAGAGTGGCTTTGGTCAGTGGCTTTGGACAGTGGCTTTGTTCAGTGGCTTTGGACATAGAGTGGCTTTGGTCAGTGGCTTTGGTGAGTGGCTTTGGACAGTGGCTCTGGACATAGAGTGGCTTTGGACAGTGGCTTTGGACAGTGGCTTTGGAGAGTGGCTTTGGACAGTGGCTTTGGACATAGAGTGGCTTTGGACAGTAGCTTTGGACAGTGGCTTTGGACAGTTGCTTTGGACATAGAGTGGCTTTGGACAGTGACTTTAGACAGTGGCTTTGGACAGTGACTTTGGACATAGAGTGGCTTTGGACAGTGGCTTTGGACAGTGGCTTTGGACAGTGGCTTTGGACATAGAGTGGCTTTGGACCGTGGCTTTGGACAGTGGCTTTGGACAGTGGCTTTGGACATAGAGTGGCTTTGGACAATGGCTTTGGACATAGAGTGGCTTTGGAGAGTGGCTTTGGAGAATAGCTTTGGACAGTGGCTTTGGACATAGAGTGGCTTTGGAGAGTGGCTTTGGGAGTGGCTTTGGACAGTGGCTTTCGACATAGAGTGGCTTTGGAGAGTGGCTTTGGAGAGTGGCTTTGGACAGTGGTTTTGGACAAAGAGTGGCTTTGGAGATTGGCTTTGGAGAGTGGCTTTGGAGAGTGGCTTTGGACATAGAGTGGCTTTGGAGAGTGGCTTTGGAGAGTGGCTTTGGACAGTGGCTTTGGACATAGAGTGGCTTTGGAGAGTGGCTTTGGAGAGTGGCTTTGGACAGTGGCTTTGGACATAGAGTGGCTTTGGAGAGTGGCTTTGGAGAGTGGCTTTGGACTGGCTTTGGATATAGAGTGGCTTTGGAGATTGGCTTTGGAGAGTGGCTTTGGACAGTGGCTTTGGACATAGAGTGGCTTTGGAGAGTGGCTTTGTACATAGTATTGCTTTGGACAGTGGCTTTGGACAGTGGCTTTGTACAGTGGCTTTGGACATAGAGTGGCTTTGGACAGTGGCTTTGGACAGTGGCTATGGACAGTGGCTTTGGACATAGAGTGGCTTTGGAGAGTGGCTTTGGAGAGTGGCTTTGGACAGTGGCTTTGGAGATAGAGTGGCTTTGGAGAGTGGCTTTGGACAGTGGCTTTGGACAGTGGCTTTGGACATAGAGTGGCTTTGGAGAGTGGCTTTGGAGAGTGGCTTTGGATAGTGGCTTTGGACATAGAGTGGCTTCGGAGAGTGGCTTTGAACAGTGACTTTGGACAGTGGCTTTGGACATAGAGTGGCTTTGGACAGTGGCTTTGGACAGTGGCTTTGGACATAGAGTGGCTTTGGACAGTGGCTTTGGAAAGTGGCTTTGGACTGTGGCTTTAGACAGTGGCTTTGGACATAGAAAGGCTTTGGACAGTGACCTTGGACAGTGGCTTTGGACAGTGGTTTTGGACATACAGTGGCTTTGGACATACAGTGGCTTTGGACAGTGGCTTTGGACATACAGTGGCTTTGGCCATACAGTGGCTTTAGACAGTGGATTTGGACATACAGTGGCTTTGGACATAGAGTGGCTTTGGAGAGAGGCTTTGGAGAGTGGCTTTGGACAGTGGCTTTGTCATAGAGTGGCTTTGGACAGTGGCTTTGGAGAGTGGCTTTGGACAGTGGCTTTGGACATAGAGTGGCTTTGGACAGTGGCTTTGGAGAGTGGCTTTTGACAGTAGCTTTGGACATAGAGTGGCTTTGGACAGTGGCTTTGGACAGTGGCTTTGTACAGTGGCTTTGGACATAGAGTTGCTTTCGACAGAGGCTTTGGACAGTGGCTTTATACAGTGGCTTTGGACATAGAGTGGCTTTGGACAGTGGCTTTCGACAGTGGCTTTGGAAAGTGGCTTTGGACATACAGTGGCTTTAGACAGTGGCTTTGGACAGTAGCTTTGGACAGCGGCTTTTGACATAGAGTGGCTTTGGAGAGTGGCTTTGGAGAGTGTCTTTGGACAGTGGCTTTGGACATAGAGGGGCTTTGGAGAGTGGCTTTGGAGAGTGGCTTTGGACAGTGGCTTTGGACATAGAGTGGCTTTGGAGAGTCGCTTTGGAGAGTCTTTGGACAGTGGTTTGGACATAGAGTGGCTTTGGAGTGTGGCTTTGGACAGTGGCTTTGGACAGTGGCTTTGGACATAGAGTGCCTTTGGAGAGTGGCTTTGGAGAGTGGCTTTGGACAGTGGCTTTGGACATAGAGTGGCTTTGGACAGTGGCTTTAGGAGAGTGGCTTTGGACAGTGGCTTTGGACATAGAGTGGCTTTGGAGAGTGGCTTTGGACAGTGGCTTTGGACAGTGGCTTTGGACATAGAGTGGCTTTGGAGAGTGGATTTGGAGAGTGGCTTTGGACAGTGGCTTTGGACATAGTGTGACTTTCGACAGTGGCTTTGTAGAGTGGCTTTGGACAGTGGCTTTGGACATAGAGTGGCTTTGGACAGTGGCTTTGGAGAGTGGCTTCGGACAGTGGCTTTGGACATAGAGTGGCTTTGGACAGTGGCTTTGGAGAGTGGCTTTGGACAGTGGCTTTGGACAGTGGCTTTGGACATAGAGTGTCTTTGGAGAGTGCCTTTGGACAGTGGCTTTGGACATAGTATTGCTTTGGACAGTGGCTTTGGACAGTGGCTTGGTACGGTGGCTTTGGACATAGAGTGGCTTTGGACAGTGGCTTTGGACAGTGGCTATGGACAGTTGCTTTGGACATAGAGTGGCTTTGGAGAGTGTCTTTGGAGAGTGGCTTTGGACAGTGGCTTTGGAGATAGAGTGGCTTTGGAGAGTGGCTTTGGACAGTGGCTTTGGACAGTGGCTTTGGACATAGAGTGGCTTTGGAGAGTGGCTTTGGAGAGTGACTTTGGACAGTGGCTTTGGACATAGAGTGGCTTTGGAGAGTGGCTTTGGACAGTGACTTTGGACAGTGGCTTTGGACATAGAGTGGCTTTGGAGAGTGGCTTTGGACAGTGGCTTTGGACAGTGGCTTTGGACATACAGTGGCTTTGGAGAGTGGCTTTGGAGAGTGGCTTTGGACAGTGGCTTTGGACAGTGCTTTTGGACATAGAGTGGCTTTGGAGAGTGGCTTTGGAGAGTGGCTTTAGACAATGGCTTTGGACATAAAGTGGCTTTGGACAGTGGATTTGGACACTGGCTTTGGACAATGGCATTGGACATAGAGTGGCTTTGGTCAGTGGCTTTGGACAGTGGCTTTGTTCAGTGGCTTTGGACATAGAATGGCTTTGGTCAGTGGCTTTGGAGAGTGGCTTTGGACAGTGGCTCTGGACATAGAGTGGCATTGGACAGTGGCTTTGGAGAGTGGCTTTGGTCAGTGGCTTTGGACAGTGGCTTTGGACAGTTGCTTTGGACATAGAGTGGCTTTGGACAGTGACTTTAGACAGTGGCTTTGGTGGACAGTGGCTTTGTAGATAGAGTGGCTTTGGACAGTGGCTTTGGACATAGAATGGCATTGGACAGTGGCTTTGGACATAGAGTGGCTTTGGAGATTGGCTTTGGAGAATGGCTTTGGACAGTGGCTTTGGACATAGAGTGGCTTTGGAGAGTGGCTTTGGAGAGTGGCTTTGGACAGTGGCTTTGGACATAGAGTGGCTTAGGAGAGTGGCTTTGGAGAGTGGCTTTGGACAGTGGCTTTGGACAAAGAGTGGCTTTGGAGATTGGCTTTGGAGAGTGGCTTTGGACAGTGGCTTTGGACATAGAGTGGCTTTGGAGAGTGGCTTTGTACATAGTATTGCTTTGGACAGTGGCTTTGGACAGTGGCTTTGTACAGTGGCTTTGGACATAGAGTGGCTTTGGACAGTGGCTTTGGACAGTGGCTATGGACAGTGGCTTTGGACATAGAGTGGCTTTGGAGAGTGGCTTTGGAGAGTGGCTTTGGACAGTGGCTTTGGAGATAGAGTGGCTTTGGAGAGTGGCTTTGGACAGTGGCTTTGGACAGTGGCTTTGGACATAGAGTGGCTTTGGAGAGTGGCTTTGGAGAGTGGCTTTGGATAGTGGCTTTGGACATAGAGTGGCTTCGGAGAGTGGCTTTGAACAGTGACTTTGGACAGTGGCTTTGGACATAGAGTGGCTTTGGACAGTGGCTTTGGACAGTGGCTTTGGACATAGAGTGGCTTTGGACAGTGGCTTTGGAAAGTGGCTTTGGACTGTGGCTTTAGACAGTGGCTTTGGACATAGAAAGGCTTTGGACAGTGACCTTGGACAGTGGCTTTGGACAGTGGTTTTGGACATACAGTGGCTTTGGACATACAGTGGCTTTGGACAGTGGCTTTGGACATACAGTGGCTTTGGCCATACAGTGGCTTTAGACAGTGGATTTGGACATACAGTGGCTTTGGACATAGAGTGGCTTTGGAGAGAGGCTTTGGAGAGTGGCTTTGGACAGTGGCTTTGTCATAGAGTGGCTTTGGACAGTAGCTTTGGAGAGTGGCTTTGGACAGTGGCTTTGGACATAGAGTGGCTTTGGACAGTGGCTTTGGAGAGTGGCTTTTGACAGTAGCTTTGGACATAGAGTGGCTTTGGACAGTGGCTTTGGACAGTGGCTTTGTACAGTGGCTTTGGACATAGAGTTGCTTTCGACAGTGGCTTTGGACAGTGGCTTTATACAGTGGCTTTGGACATAGAGTGGCTTTGGACAGTGGCTTTCGACAGTGGCTTTGGAAAGTGGCTTTGGACATACAGTGGCTTTAGACAGTGGCTTTGGACAGTAGCTTTGGACAGCGGCTTTTGACATAGAGTGGCTTTGGAGAGTGGCTTTGGAGAGTGTCTTTGGACAGTGGCTTTGGACATAGAGGGGCTTTGGAGAGTGGCTTTGGAGAGTGGCTTTGGACAGTGGCTTTGGACATAGAGTGGCTTTGGAGAGTCGCTTTGGTGAGTCTTTGGACAGTGGTTTGGACATAGAGTGGCTTTGGAGTGTGGCTTTGGACAGTGGCTTTGGACAGTGGCTTTGGACATAGAGTGCCTTTGGAGAGTGGCTTTGGAGAGTGGCTTTGGACAGTGGCTTTGGACATAGAGTGGCTTTGGACAGTGGCTTTAGGAGAGTGGCTTTGGACAGTGGCTTTGGACATAGAGTGGCTTTGGAGAGTGGCTTTGGACAGTGGCTTTGGACAGTGGCTTTGGACATAGAGTGGCTTTGGAGAGTGGATTTGGAGAGTGGCTTTGGACAGTGGCTTTGGACATAGTGTGACTTTCGACAGTGGCTTTGTAGAGTGGCTTTGGACAGTGGCTTTGGACATAGAGTGGCTTTGGACAGTGGCTTTGGAGAGTGGCTTCGGACAGTGGCTTTGGACATAGAGTGGCTTTGGACAGTGGCTTTGGAGAGTGGCTTTGGACAGTGGCTTTGGACAGTGGCTTTGGACATAGAGTGTCTTTGGAGAGTGCCTTTGGACAGTGGCTTTGGACATAGTATTGCTTTGGACAGTGGCTTTGGACAGTGGCTTGGTACGGTGGCTTTGGACATAGAGTGGCTTTGGACAGTGGCTTTGGACAGTGGCTATGGACAGTTGCTTTGGACATAGAGTGGCTTTGGAGAGTGTCTTTGGAGAGTGGCTTTGGACAGTGGCTTTGGAGATAGAGTGGCTTTGGAGAGTGGCTTTGGACAGTGGCTTTGGACAGTGGCTTTGGACATAGAGTGGCTTTGGAGAGTGGCTTTGGAGAGTGACTTTGGACAGTGGCTTTGGACATAGAGTGGCTTTGGAGAGTGGCTTTGGACAGTGACTTTGGACAGTGGCTTTGGACATAGAGTGGCTTTGGAGAGTGGCTTTGGACAGTGGCTTTGGAGAGTGGCTTTGGACATACAGAGGCTTTGGAGAGTGGCTTTGGAGAGTGGCTTTGGACAGTGGCTTTGGACATAGAGTGGCTTTGGAGAGTGGCTTTGGACAGTGGCTTTGGACAGTGCTTTTGGACATAGAGTGGCTTTGGAGAGTGGCTTTGGAGAGTGGCTTTAGACAATGGCTTTGGACATAGAGTGGCTTTGGACAGTTGCTTTGGACACTGGCTTTGGATATTGGCATTGGACATAGAGTGGCTTTGGTCAGTGGCTTTGGACAGTGGCTTTGTTCAGTGGCTTTGGACATAGAGTGGCTTTGGTCAGTGGCTTTGGAGAGTGGCTTTGGACAATGGCTCTGGACATAGAGTGGCTTTGGACAGTGGCTTTGGAGAGTGGCTTTGGAAAGTGGCTTTGGACATAGAGTGGCTTTGGACAGTGGCTTTGGACAGTGGCTTTGGACAGTTGCTTTGGACATAGAGTGGCTTTGGACAGTGACTTTAGACAGTGGCTTTGGACAGTGGCTTTGTAGATAGAGTGGCTTTGGACAGTGGCATTGGAGAGTGGCTTTGGACAGTGGCTTTGGACATAGAGTGGCTTTGGACAGTGGCTTTGGACTGTGGCTTTGGACAGTGGCTTTGGACATAGAATGGCATTGGACAGTGGCTTTGGACATAGAGTGGCTTTGGAGAGTGGCTTTGGAGAATGGCTTTGGACAGTGGCTTTGGACATAGAGTGGCTTTGGAGAGTGGCTTTGGAGAGTGGCTTTGGACAGTGGCTTTGGACATAGAGTGGCTTTGGAGAGTGGCTTTGGAGAGTGGCTTTGGACAGTGGCTTTGGACAAAGAGTGGCTTTGGAGATTGGCTTTGGAGAGTGGCTTTGGACAGTGGCTTTGGACATAGAGTGGCTTTGGAGAGTGGCTTTGGACATAGTATTGCTTTGGACAGTGGCTTTGGACAGTGGCTTTGTACAGTGGCTTTGGACATAGAGTGGTTTTGGACAGTGGCTTTGGACAGTGGCTATGGACAGTGGCTTTGGACATAGAGTGGCTTTGGAAAGTGGCTTTGGAGAGTGGCTTTGGACAGTGGCTTTGGAGATAGAGTGGCTTTGGAGAGTGGCTTTGGACAGTGGCTTTGGACAGTGGCTTTGGACATAGAGTGGCTTTGGAGAGTGGCTTTGGAGAGTGGCTTTGGATAGTGGCTTTGGACATAGAGTGGCTTTGGAGAGTGGCTTTGGACAGTGACTTTGGACAGTGGCTTTGGACATAGAGTGGCTTTGGATAGTGGCTTTGGACAGTGGCTTTGGACAGTGGCTTTGGACATACAGAGGCTTTGGAGAGTGGCTTTGGAGAGTGGCTTTGGACAGTGGCTTTGGACATAGAGTGGCTTTGGAGAGTGGCTTTGGACAGTGGCTTTGGACAGTGCTTTTGGACATAGAATGGCTTTGGAGAGTGACTTTGGAGAGTGGCTTTAGACAATGGCTTAGGACATTGAGTGGCTTTGGACAGTGGCTTTGGACACTGGCTTTGGACAATGGCATTGGACATAGAGTGGCTTTGGTCAGTGGCTTTGGACAGTGGCTTTGTTCAGTGGCTTTGGACATAGAGTGGCTTTGGTCAGTGGCTTTGGTGAGTGGCTTTGGACAGTGGCTCTGGACATAGAGTGGCTTTGGACAGTGGCTTTGGACAGTGGCTTTGGAGAGTGGCTTTGGACAGTGGCTTTGGACATAGAGTGGCTTTGGACAGTAGCTTTGGACAGTGGCTTTGGACAGTTGCTTTGGACATAGAGTGGCTTTGGACAGTGACTTTAGACAGTGGCTTTGGACAGTGACTTTGGACATAGAGTGGCTTTGGACAGTGGCTTTGGACAGTGGCTTTGGACAGTGGCTTTGGACATAGAGTGGCTTTGGACCGTAGCTTTGGACAGTGGCTTTGGACAGTGGCTTTGGACATAGAGTGGCTTTGGACAATGGCTTTGGACATAGAGTGGCTTTGGAGAGTGGCTTTGGAGAATAGCTTTGGACAGTGGCTTTGGACATAGAGTGGCTTTGGAGAGTGGCTTTGGGAGTGGCTTTGGACAGTGGCTTTCGACATAGAGTGGCTTTGGAGAGTGGCTTTGGAGAGTGGCTTTGGACAGTGGTTTTGGACAAAGAGTGGCTTTGGAGATTGGCTTTGGAGAGTGGCTTTGGAGAGTGGCTTTGGACATAGAGTGGCTTTGGAGAGTGGCTTTGGAGAGTGGCTTTGGACAGTGGCTTTGGACATAGAGTGGCTTTGGAGAGTGGCTTTGGAGAGTGGCTTTGGACAGTGGCTTTGGACATAGAGTGGCTTTGGAGAGTGGCTTTGGAGAGTGGCTTTGGACTGGCTTTGGATATAGAGTGGCTTTGGAGAGTGGCTTTGGAGATTGGCTTTGGACAGTGACTTTGGACATAGAGTGGCTTTGGATAGTGGTTTGGAGAGTGGCTTTGGACAGTGGCTTTGGACATAGAGTGGCTTTGGAGAGTGGCTTTGGAGAGTGGCTTTGAATAGTGGCTTTGGACATAGAGTGGCTTTGGACAGTGGCTTTGGACAGTGGCTTTGGACATAGAGTGGCTTTGGACAGTGGCTTTGGAAAGTGGCTTTGGACTGTGGCTTTAGACAGTGGCTTTGGACATAGAAAGGCTTTGGACAGTGACCTTGGACAGTGGCTTTGGACAGTGGTTTTGGACATACAGTGGCTTTGGACATACAGTGGCTTTGGACAGTGGCTTTGGACATACATTGGCTTTGGCCATACAGTGGCTTTAGACAGTGGATTTGGACATACAGTGGCTTTGGACATAGAGTGGCTTTGGAGAGAGGCTTTGGAGAGTGGCTTTGGACAGTGGCTTTGTCATAGAGTGGCTTTGGACAGTGGCTTTGGAGAGTGGCTTTGGACAGTGGCTTTGGACATAGAGTGGCTTTGGACAGTGGCTTTGGAGAGTGGCTTTTGACAGTGGCTTTGGACATAGAGTGGCTTTGGAGAGTGGCTTTGGAGAGTGGCTTTGGACAGTGGCTTTACACATAGAGTGGCTTTGGAGAGTGGCTTTGGACAGTGGTTTTGTACAGTGGCTTTGGATATTGAGTGGCTTTGGAGAGTGGCTTTGTAGAGTGGCTTTGGACAGTGTCTTTGGAAATAGAGTGGCTTTGGAGAGTGGCTTTGGACAGTGGGTTTGGACAGTAGCTTTGGACATAGAGTGGCTTTGGAGAGTGGCTTTGGAGAGTGGCTTTGAACAGTGGCTTTGGACATAGAGTGGCTTTGGAGAGTGGCTTTGGACAGTGGCTTTGGACAGTGGCTTTGGACATAGAGTGGCTTTGGACAGTGGCTTTGGAGAGTGGCTTTGCACAGTGGCTTTGGACATAGAGTGGCTTTGGACAGTGGCTTTGGAGAGTGTCTTTGGAAAGTGGCTATGGACATAGAGTGGCTTTGGACAGTGGCTTTGGACATTGAGTGGCTTTGGACAGTGGCTTTGGAGAGTGGCTTTGGACAGTGGCTTTGACATAGAGTGGCTTTGGACAGTGGCTTTGGACAGTGACTTTGGACAGTGGCTTTGGACATAGAGTGGCTTTGGACAGTGGCTTTGGACAGTGGCTTTGTACAGTGGCTTTGGACATAGAGTTGCTTTCGACAGTGGCTTTGGACAGTGGCTTTATACAGTGGCTTTGGACATAGAGTGGCTTTGGACAGTGGCTTTCGACAGTGGCTTTGGAAAGTGGCTTTGGACATACAGTGGCTTTAGACAGTGGCTTTGGACAGTAGCTTTGGACAGCAGCTTTTTACATAGAGTGGCTTTGGAGAGTGGCTTTGGAGAGTGTCTTTGGACAGTGGCTTTGGACATAGAGGGGCTTTGGAGAGTGGCTTTGGAGAGTGGCTTTGGACAGTGGCTTTGGACATAGAGTGGCTTTGGAGAGTCGCTTTGGAGAGTCTTTGGACAGTGGTTTGGACATAGAGTGGCTTTGGAGTGTGGCTTTGGACAGTGGCTTTGGACAGTGGCTTTGGACATAGAGTGGCTTTGGAGAGTGGATTTGGAGAGTGGCTTTGGACAGTGGCTTTGGACATAGTGTGACTTTCGACAGTGGCTTTGTAGAGTGGCTTTGGACAGTGGCTTTGGACATAGAGTGGCTTTGGACAGTGGCTTTGGAGAGTGGCTTCGGACAGTGGCTTTGGACATAGAGTGGCTTTGGACAGTGGCTTTGGAGAGTGGCTTTGGACAGTGGCTTTGGACAGTGGCTTTGGACATAGAGTGTCTTTGGAGAGTGCCTTTGGACAGTGGCTTTGGACATAGTATTGCTTTGGACAGTGGCTTTGGACAGTGGCTTGGTACGGTGGCTTTGGACATAGAGTGGCTTTGGACAGTGGCTTTGGACAGTGGCTATGGACAGTTGCTTTGGACATAGAGTGGCTTTGGAGAGTGTCTTTGGAGAGTGGCTTTGGACAGTGGCTTTGGAGATAGAGTGGCTTTGGAGAGTGGCTTTGGACAGTGGCTTTGGACAGTGGCTTTGGACATAGAGTGGCTTTGGAGAGTGGCTTTGGAGAGTGACTTTGGACAGTGGCTTTGGACATAGAGTGGCTTTGGAGAGTGGCTTTGGACAGTGACTTTGGACAGTGGCTTTGGACATAGAGTGGCTTTGGAGAGTGGCTTTGGACAGTGGCTTTGGAGAGTGGCTTTGGACATACAGAGGCTTTGGAGAGTGGCTTTGGAGAGTGGCTTTGGACAGTGGCTTTGGACATAGAGTGGCTTTGGAGAGTGGCTTTGGACAGTGGCTTTGGACAGTGCTTTTGGACATAGAGTGGCTTTGGAGAGTGGCTTTGGGGAGTGGCTTTAGACAATGGCTTTGGACATAGAGTGGCTTTGGACAGTTGCTTTGGACACTGGCTTTGGACATTGGCATTGGACATAGAGTGGCTTTGGTCAGTGGCTTTGGACAGTGGCTTTGTTCAGTGGCTTTGGACATAGAGTGGCTTTGGTCAGTGGCTTTGGAGAGTGGCTTTGGACAATGGCTCTGGACATAGAGTGGCTTTGGACAGTGGCTTTGGAGAGTGGCTTTGGAAAGTGGCTTTGGACATAGAGTGGCTTTGGACAGTGGCTTTGGACAGTGGCTTTGGACAGTTGCTTTGGACATAGAGTGGCTTTGGACAGTGACTTTAGACAGTGGCTTTGGACAGTGGCTTTGTAAATAGAGTGGCTTTGGACAGTGGCATTGGAGAGTGGCTTTGGACAGTGGCTTTGGACATAGAGTGGCTTTGGACAGTGGCTTTGGACTGTGGCTTTGGACAGTGGCTTTGGACATAGAATGGCATTGGACAGTGGCTTTGGACATAGAGTGGCTTTGGAGAGTGGCTTTGGAGAATGGCTTTGGACAGTGGCTTTGGACATAGAGTGGCTTTGGAGAGTGGCTTTGGAGAGTGGCTTTGGACAGTGGCTTTGGACATAGAGTGGCTTTGGAGAGTGGCTTTGGAGAGTGGCTTTGGACAGTGGCTTTGGACAAAGAGTGGCTTTGGAGATTGGCTTTGGAGAGTGGCTTTGGACAGTGGCTTTGGACATAGAGTGGCTTTGGAGAGTGGCTTTGGACATAGTATTGCTTTGGACAGTGGCTTTGGACAGTGGCTTTGTACAGTGGCTTTGGACATAGAGTGGTTTTGGACAGTGGCTTTGGACAGTGGCTATGGACAGTGGCTTTGGACATAGAGTGGCTTTGGAAAGTGGCTTTGGAGAGTGGCTTTGGACAGTGGCTTTGGAGATAGAGTGGCTTTGGAGAGTGGCTTTGGACAGTGGCTTTGGACAGTGGCTTTGGACATAGAGTGGCTTTGGAGAGTGGCTTTGGAGAGTGGCTTTGGATAGTGGCTTTGGACATAGAGTGGCTTTGGAGAGTGGCTTTGGACAGTGACTTTGGACAGTGGCTTTGGACATAGAGTGGCTTTGGATAGTGGCTTTGGACAGTGGCTTTGGACAGTGGCTTTGGACATACAGTGGCTTTGGAGAGTGGCTTTGGAGAGTGGCTTTGGACAGTGGCTTTGGACAGTGCTTTTGGACATAGAGTGGCTTTGGAGAGTGGCTTTGGAGAGTGGCTTTAGACAATGGCTTTGGACATAAAGTGGCTTTGGACAGTGGATTTGGACACTGGCTTTGGACAATGGCATTGGACATAGAGTGGCTTTGGTCAGTGGCTTTGGACAGTGGCTTTGTTCAGTGGCTTTGGACATAGAATGGCTTTGGTCAGTGGCTTTGGAGAGTGGCTTTGGACAGTGGCTCTGGACATAGAGTGGCATTGGACAGTGGCTTTGGAGAGTGGCTTTGGTCAGTGGCTTTGGACAGTGGCTTTGGACAGTTGCTTTGGACATAGAGTGGCTTTGGACAGTGACTTTAGACAGTGGCTTTGGTGGCCAGTGGCTTTGTAGATAGAGTGGCTTTGGACAGTGGCTTTGGACATAGAATGGCATTGGACAGTGGCTTTGGACATAGAGTGGCTTTGGAGATTGGCTTTGGAGAATGGCTTTGGACAGTGGCTTTGGACATAGAGTGGCTTTGGAGAGTGGCTTTGGAGAGTGGCTTTGGACAGTGGCTTTGGACATAGAGTGGCTTAGGAGAGTGGCTTTGGAGAGTGGCTTTGGACAGTGGCTTTGGACAAAGAGTGGCTTTGGAGATTGGCTTTGGAGAGTGGCTTTGGACAGTGGCTTTGGACATAGAGTGGCTTTGGAGAGTGGCTTTGTACATAGTATTGCTTTGGACAGTGGCTTTGGACAGTGGCTTTGTACAGTGGCTTTGGACATAGAGTGGCTTTGGACAGTGGCTTTGGACAGTGGCTATGGACAGTGGCTTTGGACATAGAGTGGCTTTGGAGAGTGGCTTTGGAGAGTGGCTTTGGACAGTGGCTTTGGAGATAGAGTGGCTTTGGAGAGTGGCTTTGGACAGTGGCTTTGGACAGTGGCTTTGGACATAGAGTGGCTTTGGAGAGTGGCTTTGGAGAGTGGCTTTGGATAGTGGCTTTGGACATAGAGTGGCTTCGGAGAGTGGCTTTGAACAGTGACTTTGGACAGTGGCTTTGGACATAGAGTGGCTTTGGACAGTGGCTTTGGACAGTGGCTTTGGACATAGAGTGGCTTTGGACAGTGGCTTTGGAAAGTGGCTTTGGACTGTGGCTTTAGACAGTGGCTTTGGACATAGAAAGGCTTTGGACAGTGACCTTGGACAGTGGCTTTGGACAGTGGTTTTGGACATACAGTGGCTTTGGACATACAGTGGCTTTGGACAGTGGCTTTGGACATACAGTGGCTTTGGCCATACAGTGGCTTTAGACAGTGGATTTGGACATACAGTGGCTTTGGACATAGAGTGGCTTTGGAGAGAGGCTTTGGAGAGTGGCTTTGGACAGTGGCTTTGTCATAGAGTGGCTTTGGACAGTGGCTTTGGAGAGTGGCTTTGGACAGTGGCTTTGGACATAGAGTGGCTTTGGACAGTGGCTTTGGAGAGTGGCTTTTGACAGTAGCTTTGGACATAGAGTGGCTTTGGAGAGTGGCTTTGGAGAGTGGCTTTAGACAGTGGCTTTACACATAGAGTGGCTTTGGAGAGTGGCTTTGGACAGTGGTTTTGTACAGTGGCTTTGGATATTGAGTGGCTTTGGAGAGTGGCTTTGTAGAGTGGCTTTGGACAGTGTCTTTGGAAATAGAGTGGCTTTGGAGAGTGGCTTTGGACAGTGGGTTTGGACAGTAGCTTTGGACATAGAGTGGCTTTGGAGAGTGGCTTTGGAGAGTGGCTTTGAACAGTGTCTTTGGACATAGAGTGGCTTTGGAGAGTGGCTTTGGACAGTGGCTTTGGACAGTGGCTTTGGACATAGAGTGGCTTTGGACAGTGGCTTTGGAGAGTGGCTTTGCACAGTGGCTTTGGACATAGAGTGGCTTTGGACAGTGGCTTTGGAGAGTGTCTTTGGAAAGTGGCTATGGACATAGAGTGGCTTTGGACAGTGGCTTTGGACATTGAGTGGCTTTGGACAGTGGCTTTGGAGAGTGGCTTTGGACAGTGGTTTTGACATAGAGTGGCTTTGGACAGTGGCTTTGGACAGTGGCTTTGGACAGTGGCTTTGGACATAGAGTGGCTTTGGACAGTGGCTTTGGACAGTGGCTTTGTACAGTGGCTTTGGACATAGAGTTGCTTTCGACAGTGGCTTTGGACAGTGGCTTTATACAGTGGCTTTGGACATAGAGTGGCTTTGGACAGTGGCTTTCGACAGTGGCTTTGGAAAGTGGCTTTGGACATACAGTGGCTTTAGACAGTGGCTTTGGACAGTAGCTTTGGAAAGCGGCTTTTGACATAGAGTGGCTTTGGAGAGTGGCTTTGGAGAATGTTTTTGGACAGTGGCTTTGGACATAGAGGGGCTTTGGAGAGTGGCTTTGGAGAGTGGCTTTGGACAGTGGCTTTGGACATAGAGTGGCTTTGGAGAGTGGCTTTGGACAGTGGCTTTGGACAGTGGCTTGGGACATAGAGTGGCTTTGGAGAATGGCTTTGGACAGTGGCTTTGGACAGTGGCTTTGGACATAGAGTGGCTTTGGAGAGTCGCTTTGGAGAGTCTTTGGACAGTGGTTTGGACATAGAGTGGCTTTGGAGTGTGGCTTTGGACAGTGGCTTTGGACAGTGGCTTTGGACATAGAGTGCCTTTGGAGAGTGGCTTTGGAGAGTGGCTTTGGACAGTGGCTTTGGACATAGAGTGGCTTTGGACAGTGGCTTTAGGAGAGTGGCTTTGGACAGTGGCTTTGGACATAGAGTGGCTTTGGAGAGTGGCTTTGGACAGTGGCTTTGGACAGTGGCTTTGGACATAGAGTGGCTTTGGAGAGTGGATTTGGAGAGTGGCTTTGGACAGTGGCTTTGGACATAGTGTGACTTTCGACAGTGGCTTTGTAGATTGGCTTTGGACAGTGGCTTTGGACATAGAGTGGCTTTGGACAGTGGCTTTGGAGAGTGGCTTCGGACAGTGGCTTTGGACATAGAGTGGCTTTGGACAGTGGCATTGGAGAGTGGCTTTGGACAGTGGCTTTGGACATAGAGTGGCTTTGGACAGTGGCTTTGGACAGTGGCTTTGGACAGTGGCTTTGGACATAGAGTGGCTTTGGACCGTGGCTATGGACAGTGGCTTTGGACAGTGGCTTTGGACATAGAGTGGCTTTGGACAGTGGCTTTGGACATAGAGTGGCTTTGGAGAGTGGCTTTGGAGAATGGCTTTGGACAGTGGCTTTGGACATAGAGTGGCTTTGGAGAGTGGCTTTGGAGAGTGGCTTTGGACAGTGGCTTTGGACATAGAGTGGCTTTGGAGAGTGGCTTTGGAGAGTGGCTTTGGACAGTGGCTTTGGACATAGAGTGGCTTTGGAGATTGGCTTTGGAGAGTGGCTTTGGACAGTGGCTTTGGACATAGAGTGGCTTTGGAGAGTGGCTTTGGACATAGTATTGCTTTGGACAGTGGCTTTGGACAGTGGCTTTGTACAGTGGCTTTGGACATAGAGTGGCTTTGGACAGTGGCTTTGGACAGTGGCTATGGACAGTGGCTTTGGACATAGAGTGGCTTTGGTGAGTGGCTTTGGAGAGTGGCTTTGGACAGTGGCTTTGGAGATAGAGTGGCTTTGGAGAGTGGCTTTGGACAGTGGCTTTGGACAGTGGCTTTGGACATAGAGTGGCTTTGGAGAGTGGCTTTGGAGAGTGGCTTTGGATAGTGGCTTTGGACATAGAGTGGCTTCGGAGAGTGGCTTTGAACAGTGACTTTGGACAGTGGCTTTGGACATAGAGTGGCTTTGGACAGTGGCTTTGGACAGTGGCTTTGGACATAGAGTGGCTTTGGACAGTGGCTTTGGAAAGTGGCTTTGGACTGTGGCTTTAGACAGTGGCTTTGGACATAGAAAGGCTTTGGACAGTGACCTTGGACAGTGGCTTTGGACAGTGGTTTTGGACATACAGTGGCTTTGGACATACAGTGGCTTTGGACAGTGGCTTTGGACATACAGTGGCTTTGGCCATACAGTGGCTTTAGACAGTGGATTTGGACATACAGTGGCTTTGGACATAGAGTTGCTTTGGAGAGAGGCTTTGGAGAGTGGCTTTGGACAGTGGCTTTGTCATAGAGTGGCTTTGGACAGTGGCTTTGGAGAGTGGCTTTGGACAGTGGCTTTGGACATAGAGTGGCTTTGGACAGTGGCTTTGGAGAGTGGCTTTTGACAGTAGCTTTGGACATAGAGTGGCTTTGGAGAGTGGCTTTGGAGAGTGGCTTTGGACAGTGGCTTTACACATAGAGTGGCTTTGGAGAGTGGCTTTGGACAGTGGTTTTGTACAGTGGCTTTGGATATTGAGTGGCTTTGGAGAGTGGCTTTGTAGAGTGGCTTTGGACAGTGTCTTTGGAAATAGAGTGGCTTTGGAGAGTGGCTTTGGACAGTGGGTTTGGACAGTAGCTTTGGACATAGAGTGGCTTTGGAGAGTGGCTTTGGAGAGTGGCTTTGAACAGTGTCTTTGGACATAGAGTGGCTTTGGAGAGTGGCTTTGGACAGTGGCTTTGGACAGTGGCTTTGGACATAGAGTGGCTTTGGACAGTGGCTTTGGAGAGTGGCTTTGCACAGTGGCTTTGGACATAGAGTGGCTTTGGACAGTAGCTTTGGAGAGTGTCTTTGGAAAGTGGCTATGGACATAGAGTGGCTTTGGATAGTGGCTTTGGACATTGAGTGGCTTTGGACAGTGGCTTTGGAGAGTGGCTTTGGACAGTGGTTTTGACATAGAGTGGCTTTGGACAGTGGCTTTGGACAGTGGCTTTGGACAGTGGCTTTGGACATAGAGTGGCTTTGGACAGTGGCTTTGGACAGTGGCTTTGTACAGTGGCTTTGGACATAGAGTTGCTTTCGACAGTGGCTTTGGACAGTGGCTTTATACAGTGGCTTTGGACATAGAGTGGCTTTGGACAGTGGCTTTCGACAGTGGCTTTGGAAAGTGGCTTTGGACATACAGTGGCTTTAGACAGTGGCTTTGGACAGTAGCTTTGGAAAGCGGCTTTTGACATAGAGTGGCTTTGGAGAGTGGCTTTGGAGAATGTTTTTGGACAGTGGCTTTGGACATAGAGGGGCTTTGGAGAGTGGCTTTGGAGAGTGGCTTTGGACAGTGGCTTTGGACATAGAGTGGCTTTGGAGAGTGGCTTTGGACAGTGGCTTTGGACAGTGGCTTGGGACATAGAGTGGCTTTGGAGAATGGCTTTGGACAGTGGCTTTGGACAGTGGCTTTGGACATAGAGTGGCTTTGGAGAGTCGCTTTGGAGAGTCTTTGGACAGTGGTTTGGACATAGAGTGGCTTTGGAGTGTGGCTTTGGACAGTGGCTTTGGACAGTGGCTTTGGACATAGAGTGCCTTTGGAGAGTGGCTTTGGAGAGTGGCTTTGGACAGTGGCTTTGGACATAGAGTGGCTTTGGACAGTGGCTTTAGGAGAGTGGCTTTGGACAGTGGCTTTGGACATAGAGTGGCTTTGGAGAGTGGCTTTGGACAGTGGCTTTGGACAGTGGCTTTGGACATAGAGTGGCTTTGGAGAGTGGATTTGGAGAGTGGCTTTGGACAGTGGCTTTGGACATAGTGTGACTTTCGACAGTGGCTTTGTAGAGTGGCTTTGGACAGTGGCTTTGGACATAGAGTGGCTTTGGACAGTGGCTTTGGAGAGTGGCTTCGGACAGTGGCTTTGGACATAGAGTGGCTTTGGACAGTGGCTTTGGAGAGTGGCTTTGGACAGTGGCTTTGGACAATGGTTTTGGACATAGAGTGTCTTTGGAGAGTGCCTTTGGACAGTGGCTTTGGACATAGTATTGCTTTGGACAGTGGCTTTGGACAGTGGCTTGGTACGGTGGCTTTGGACATAGAGTGGCTTTGGACAGTGGCTTTGGACAGTGGCTATGGACAGTTGCTTTGGACATAGAGTGGCTTTGGAGAGTGGATTTGGAGAGTGGCTTTGGACAGTGGCTTTGGAGATAGAGTGGCTTTGTAGAGTGGCTTTGGACAGTGGCTTTGGACAGTGGCTTTGGACATAGAGTGGCTTTGGAGAGTGGCTTTGGAGAGTGACTTTGGACAGTGGCTTTGGACATAGAGTGGCTTTGGAGAGTGGCTTTGGACAGTGACTTTGGACAGTGGCTTTGGACATAGAGTGGCTTTGGAGAGTGGCTTTGGACAGTGGCTTTGGAGAGTGGCTTTGGACATACAGTGGCTTTGGAGAGTGGCTTTGGAGAGTGGCTTTGTACAGTGGCTTTGGACATAGAGTGGCTTTGGAGAGTGGCTTTGGACAGTGGCTTTGGACAGTGCTTTTGGACATAGAGTGGCTTTGGAGAGTGGCTTTGGAGAGTGGCTTTAGACAATGGCTTTGGACATAGAGTGGCTTTGGACAGTTGCTTTGGACACTGGCTTTGGACATTGGCATTGGACATAGAGTGGCTTTGGTCAGTGGCTTTGGACAGTGGCTTTGTTCAGTGGCTTTGGACATAGAGTGGCTTTGGTCAGTGGCTTTGGAGAGTGGCTTTGGACAATGGCTCTGGACATAGAGTGGCTTTGGACAGTGGCTTTGGAGAGTGGCTTTGGAAAGTGGCTTTGGACATAGAGTGGCTTTGGACAGTGGCTTTGGACAGTGGCTTTGGACAGTTGCTTTGGACATAGAGTGGCTTTGGACAGTGACTTTAGACAGTGGCTTTGGACAGTGGCTTTGTAGATAGAGTGGCTTTGGACAGTGGCATTGGAGAGTGGCTTTGGACAGTGGCTTTGGACATAGAGTGGCTTTGGACAGTGGCTTTGGACTGTGGCTTTGGACAGTGGCTTTGGACATAGAATGGCATTGGACAGTGGCTTTGGACATAGAGTGGCTTTGGAGAGTGGCTTTGGAGAATGGCTTTGGACAGTGGCTTTGGACATAGAGTGGCTTTGGAGAGTGGCTTTGGAGAGTGGCTTTGGACAGTGGCTTTGGACATAGAGTGGCTTTGGAGAGTGGCTTTGGAGAGTGGCTTTGGACAGTGGCTTTGGACAAAGAGTGGCTTTGGAGATTGGCTTTGGAGAGTGGCTTTGGACAGTGGCTTTGGACATAGAGTGGCTTTGGAGAGTGGCTTTGGACATAGTATTGCTTTGGACAGTGGCTTTGGACAGTGGCTTTGTACAGTGGCTTTGGACATAGAGTGGTTTTGGACAGTGGCTTTGGACAATGGCTATGGACAGTGGCTTTGGACATAGAGTGGCTTTGGAAAGTGGCTTTGGAGAGTGGCTTTGGACAGTGGCTTTGGAGATAGAGTGGCTTTGGAGAGTGGCTTTGGACAGTGGCTTTGGACAGTGGCTTTGGACATAGAGTGGCTTTGGACAGTGGCTTTGGAGAGTGGCTTCAGACAGTGGCTTTGGACATAGAGTGGCTTTGGACAGTGGCTTTGGAGAGTGGCTTTGGACAGTGGCTTTGGACAGTGGCTTTGGACATAGAGTGTCTTTGGAGAGTGCCTTTGGACAGTGGCTTTGGACATAGTATTGCTTTGGACAGTGGCTTTGGACAGTGGCTTGGTACGGTGGCTTTGGACATAGAGTGGCTTTGGACAGTGGCTTTGGACAGTGGCTATGGACAGTTGCTTTGGACATAGAGTGGCTTTGGAGAGTGGCTTTGGAGAGTGGCTTTGGACAGTGGCTTTGGAGATAGAGTGGCTTTGGAGAGTGGCTTTGGACAGTGGCTTTGGACAGTGGCTTTGGACATAGAGTGGCTTTGGAGAGTGGCTTTGGAGAGTGACTTTGGACAGTGGCTTTGGACATAGAGTGGCTTTGGAGAGTGGCTTTGGACAGTGACTTTGGACAGTGGCTTTGGACATAGAGTGGCTTTGGAGAGTGGCTTTGGACAGTGGCTTTGGATAGTGGCTTTGGACATACAGTGGCTTTGGAGAGTGGCTTTGGAGAGTGGCTTTGGACAGTGGCTTTGGACATAGAGTGGCTTTGGAGAGTGGCTTTGGACAGTGGCTTTGGACAGTGCTTTTGGACATAGAGTGGCTTTGGAGAGTGGCTTTGGAGAGTGGCTTTAGACAATGGCTTTGGACATAGAGTGGCTTTGGACAGTTGCTTTGGACACTGGCTTTGGACATTGGCATTGGACATAGAGTGGCTTTGGTCAGTGGCTTTGGACAGTGGCTTTGTTCAGTGGCTTTGGACATAGAATGGCTTTGGTCAGTGGCTTTGGAGAGTGGCTTTGGACAATGGCTCTGGACATAGAGTGGCTTTGGACAGTGGCTTTGGAGAGTGGCTTTGGAAAGTGGCTTTGGACATAGAGTGGCTTTGGACAGTGGCTTTGGACAGTGGCTTTGGACAGTGGCTTTGGACAGTTGCTTTGGACATAGAGTGGCTTTGGACAGTGACTTTGGACATAGAGTGGCTTTGGAGAGTGGCTTTGGACAGTGGCTTTGGACAGTGCTTTTGGACATAGAGTGGCTTTGGAGAGTGGCTTTGGAGAGTGGCTTTGGACAGTGGCTTTGGACATAGAGTGGCTTTGGAGAGTGGCTTTGGACAGTGGCTTTGGACAGTGCTTTTGGACATAGAGTGGCTTTGGAGAGTGGCTTTGGAGAGTGGCTTTAGACAATGGCTTTGGACATAGAGTGGCTTTGGACAGTTGCTTTGGACACTGGCTTTGGACATTGGCATTGGACATAGAGTGGCTTTGGTCAGTGGCTTTGGACAGTGGCTTTGTTCAGTGGCTTTGGACATAGAATGGCTTTGGTCAGTGGCTTTGGAGAGTGGCTTTGGACAGTGGCTCTGGACATAGAGTGGCTTTGGACAGTGGCTTTGGAGAGTGGCTTTGGAAAGTGGCTTTGGACATAGAGTGGCTTTGGACAGTGGCTTTGGACAGTGGCTTTGGACAGTTGCTTTGGACATAGAGTGGCTTTGGACAGTGACTTTAGACAGTGGCTTTGGACAGTGGCTTTGTAGATAGAGTGGCTTTGGACAGTGGCATTGGAGAGTGGCTTTGGACAGTGGCTTTGGACATAGAGTGGCTTTGGACAGTGGCTTTGGACTGTGGCTTTGGCCAGTGGCTTTGGACATAGAATGGCATTGGACAGTGGCTTTGGACATAGAGTGGCTTTGGAGAGTGGCTTTGGAGAATGGCTTTGGACAGTGGCTTTGGACATAGAGTGGCTTTGGAGAGTGGCTTTGGAGAGTGGCTTTGGACAGTGGCTTTGGACATAGAGTGGCTTTGGAGAGTGGCTTTGGAGAGTGGCTTTGGACAGTGGCTTTGGACAAAGAGTGGCTTTGGAGATTGGCTTTGGAGAGTGGCTTTGGACATAGTATTGCTTTGGACAGTGGCTTTGGACAGTGGCTTTGTACAGTGGCTTTGGACATAGAGTGGTTTTGGACAGTGGCTTTGGACAATGGCTATGGACAGTGGCTTTGGACATAGAGTGGCTTTGGAAAGTGGCTTTGGAGAGTGGCTTTGGACAGTGGCTTTGGAGATAGAGTGGCTTTGGAGAGTGGCTTTGGACAGTGGCTTTGGACAGTGGCTTTGGACATAGAGTGGCTTTGGAGAGTGGCTTTGGAGAGTGGCTTTGGATAGTGGCTTTGGACATAGAGTGGCTTTGGAGAGTGGCTTTGGACAGTGACTTTGGACAGTGGCTTTGGACATAGAGTGGCTTTGGATAGTGGCTTTGGACAGTGGCTTTGGACAGTGGCTTTGGACATACAGTGGCTTTGGAGAGTGGCTTTGGAGAGTGGCTTTGGACAGTGGCTTTGGACAGTGCTTTTGGACATAGAGTGGCTTTGGAGAGTGGCTTTGGAGAGTGGATTTAGACAATGGCTTTGGACATAAAGTGGCTTTGGACAGTGGATTTGGACACTTGCTTTGGACAATGGCATTGGACATAGAGTGGCTTTGGTCAGTGGCTTTGGACAGTGGCTTTGTTCAGTGGCTTTGGACATAGAATGGCTTTGGTCAGTGGCTTTGGAGAGTGGCTTTGGACAGTGGCTCTGGACATAGAGTGGCATTGGACAGTGGCTTTGGAGAGTGGCTTTGGTCAGTGGCTTTGGACAGTGGCTTTGGACAGTTGCTTTGGACATAGAGTGGCTTTGGACAGTGACTTTAGACAGTGGCTTTGGACAGTGGCTTTGTAGATAGAGTGGCTTTGGACAGTGGCTTTGGACATAGAATGGCATTGGACAGTGGCTTTGGACATAGAGTGGCTTTGGAGATTGGCTTTGGAGAATGGCTTTGGACAGTGGCTTTGGACATAGAGTGGCTTTGGAGAGTGGCTTTGGAGAGTGGCTTGGATAGTGGCTTTGGACATATAGTGGCTTAGGAGAGTGGCTTTGGAGAGTGGCTTTGGACAGTGGCTTTGGACAAAGAGTGGCTTTGGAGATTGGCTTTGGAGAGTGGCTTTGGACAGTGGCTTTGGACTTAGAGTGGCTTTGGAGAGTGGCTTTGGACATAGTATTGCTTTGGACAGTGGCTTTGGACAGTGGCTTTGTACAGTGGCTTTGGACATAGAGTGGCTTTGGACAGTGGCTTTGGACAGTGGCTATGGACAGTGGCTTTGGACATAGAGTGGCTTTGGAGAGTGGCTTTGGAGAGTGGCTTTGGACAGTGGCTTTGGAGATAGAGTGGCTTTGGAGAGTGGCTTTGGACAGTGGCTTTGGACAGTGGCTTTGGACATAGAGTGGCTTTGGAGAGTGGCTTTGGAGAGTGGCTTTGGATAGTGGCTTTGGACATAGAGTGGCTTCGGAGAGTGGCTTTGAACAGTGACTTTGGACAGTGGCTTTGGACATAGAGTGGCTTTGGATAGTGGCTTTGGACAGTGGCTTTGGACAGTGGCTTTGGACATACAGTGGCTTTGGTCAGTTGCTTTGGAGAGTGGCTTTGGACAGTGGCTTTGGACAGTGCTTTTGGACATAGAGTGGCTTTGGACAGTGGCTTTGGACACTGGCTTTGGACAATGGCATTGGACATAGAGTGGCTTTGGTCAGTGGCTTTGGACAGTGGCTTTGTTCAGTGGCTTTGGTCATAGAATGGCTTTGGTCAGTGGCTTTGGAGAGTGGCTTTGGAAAGTGGCTCTGGACATAGAGTGGCATTGGACAGTGGCTTTGGAGAGTGGCTTTGGTCAGTGGCTTTGGACAGTGGCTTTGGACAGTTGCTTTGGACATAGAGTGGCTTTGGACAGTGACTTTAGACAGTGGCTTTGGACAGTGGCTTTGTAGATAGAGTGGCTTTGGACAGTGGCATTGGAGAGTGGCTTTGGACAGTGGCTTTGGACATAGAGTGGCTTTGGACAGTGGCTTTGGACAGTGGCTTTGGACAGTGGCTTTGGACATAGAGTGGCTTTGGACCGTGGCTATGGACAGTGGCTTTGGACAGTGGCTTTGGACATAGAGTGGCTTTGGACAGTGGCTTTGGACATAGAGTGGCTTTGGAGAGTGGCTTTGGAGAATGGCTTTGGACAGTGGCTTTGGACATAGAGTGGCTTTGGAGAGTGGCTTTGGAGAGTGGCTTTGGACAGTGGCTTTGGACATAGAGTGGCTTTGGAGAGTGGCTTTGGAGAGTGGCTTTGGACAGTGGCTTTGGACAAAGAGTGGCTTTGGAGATTGGCTTTGGAGAGTGGCTTTGGACAGTGGCTTTGAACATAGAGTGGCTTTGGAGAGTGGCTTTGGAGAGTGGCTTTGGACAGTGGCTTTGGACATAGAGTGGCTTTGGAGAGTGGCTTTGGAGAGTGGCTTTGGACAGTGGCTAGGGACATAGAGTGGCTTTGGAGAATGGCTTTGGACAGTGGCTTTGGACAGTGGCTTTGGACATAGAGTGGCTTTGGAGAGTCGCTTTGGAGAGTCTTTGGACAGTGGTTTGGACATAGAGTGGCTTTGGAGTGTGGCTTTGGACAGTGGCTTTGGACAGTGGCTTTGGACATAGAGTGCCTTTGGAGAGTGGCTTTGGAGAGTGGCTTTGGACAGTGGCTTTGGACATAGAGTGGCTTTGGACAGTGGCTTTAGGAGAGTGGCTTTGGACAGTGGCTTTGGACATAGAGTGGCTTTGGAGAGTGGCTTTGGACAGTGGCTTTGGACAGTGGCTTTGGACATAGAGTGGCTTTGGAGAGTGGATTTGGAGAGTGGCTTTGGACAGTGGCTTTGGACATAGTGTGACTTTCGACAGTGGCTTTGTAGAGTGGCTTTGGACAGTGGCTTTGGACATAGAGTGGCTTTGGACAGTGGCTTTGGAGAGTGGCTTCGGACAGTGGCTTTGGACATAGAGTGGCTTTGGACAGTGGCTTTGGAGAGTGGCTTTGGACAGTGGCTTTGGACAATGGTTTTGGACATAGAGTGTCTTTGGAGAGTGCCTTTGGACAGTGGCTTTGGACATAGTATTGCTTTGGACAGTGGCTTTGGACAGTGGCTTGGTACGGTGGCTTTGGACATAGAGTGGCTTTGGACAGTGGCTTTGGACAGTGGCTATGGACAGTTGCTTTGGACATAGAGTGGCTTTGGAGAGTGGATTTGGAGAGTGGCTTTGGACAGTGGCTTTGGAGATAGAGTGGCTTTGTAGAGTGGCTTTGGACAGTGGCTTTGGACAGTGGCTTTGGACATAGAGTGGCTTTGGAGAGTGGCTTTGGAGAGTGACTTTGGACAGTGGCTTTGGACATAGAGTGGCTTTGGAGAGTGGCTTTGGACAGTGACTTTGGACAGTGGCTTTGGACATAGAGTGGCTTTGGAGAGTGGCTTTGGACAGTGGCTTTGGAGAGTGGCTTTGGACATACAGTGGCTTTGGAGAGTGGCTTTGGAGAGTGGCTTTGTACAGTGGCTTTGGACATAGAGTGGCTTTGGAGAGTGGCTTTGGACAGTGGCTTTGGACAGTGCTTTTGGACATAGAGTGGCTTTGGAGAGTGGCTTTGGAGAGTGGCTTTAGACAATGGCTTTGGACATAGAGTGGCTTTGGACAGTTGCTTTGGACACTGGCTTTGGACATTGGCATTGGACATAGAGTGGCTTTGGTCAGTGGCTTTGGACAGTGGCTTTGTTCAGTGGCTTTGGACATAGAGTGGCTTTGGTCAGTGGCTTTGGAGAGTGGCTTTGGACAATGGCTCTGGACATAGAGTGGCTTTGGACAGTGGCTTTGGAGAGTGGCTTTGGAAAGTGGCTTTGGACATAGAGTGGCTTTGGACAGTGGCTTTGGACAGTGGCTTTGGACAGTTGCTTTGGACATAGAGTGGCTTTGGACAGTGACTTTAGACAGTGGCTTTGGACAGTGGCTTTGTAGATAGAGTGGCTTTGGACAGTGGCATTGGAGAGTGGCTTTGGACAGTGGCTTTGGACATAGAGTGGCTTTGGAGAGTCGCTTTGGAGAGTCTTTGGACAGTGGTTTGGACATAGAGTGGCTTTGGAGTGTGGCTTTGGACAGTGGCTTTGGACAGTGGCTTTGGACATAGAGTGCCTTTGGAGAGTGGCTTTGGAGAGTGGCTTTGGACAGTGGCTTTGGACATAGAGTGGCTTTGGACAGTGGCTTTAGGAGAGTGGCTTTGGACAGTGGCTTTGGACATAGAGTGGCTTTGGAGAGTGGCTTTGGACAGTGGCTTTGGACAGTGGCTTTGGACATAGAGTGGCTTTGGAGAGTGGATTTGGAGAGTGGCTTTGGACAGTGGCTTTGGACATAGTGTGACTTTCGACAGTGGCTTTGTAGAGTGGCTTTGGACAGTGGCTTTGGACATAGAGTGGCTTTGGACAGTGGCTTTGGAGAGTGGCTTCGGACAGTGGCTTTGGACATAGAGTGGCTTTGGACAGTGGCTTTGGAGAGTGGCTTTGGACAGTGGCTTTTGACAATGGTTTTGGACATAGAGTGTCTTTGGAGAGTGCCTTTGGACAGTGGCTTTGGACATAGTATTGCTTTGGACAGTGGCTTTGGACAGTGGCTTGGTACGGTGGCTTTGGACATAGAGTGGCTTTGGACAGTGGCTTTGGACAGTGGCTATGGACAGTTGCTTTGGACATAGAGTGGCTTTGGAGAGTGGATTTGGAGAGTGGCTTTGGACAGTGGCTTTGGAGATAGAGTGGCTTTGTAGAGTGGCTTTGGACAGTGGCTTTGGACAGTGGCTTTGGACATAGAGTGGCTTTGGAGAGTGGCTTTGGAGAGTGACTTTGGACAGTGGCTTTGGACATAGAGTGGCTTTGGAGAGTGGCTTTGGACAGTGACTTTGGACAGTGGCTTTGGACATAGAGTGGCTTTGGAGAGTGGCTTTGGACAGTGGCTTTGGAGAGTGGCTTTGGACATACAGTGGCTTTGGAGAGTGGCTTTGGAGAGTGGCTTTGTACAGTGGCTTTGGACATAGAGTGGCTTTGGAGAGTGGCTTTGGACAGTGGCTTTGGACAGTGCTTTTGGACATAGAGTGGCTTTGGAGAGTGGCTTTGGAGAGTGGCTTTAGACAATGGCTTTGGACATAGAGTGGCTTTGGACAGTTGCTTTGGACACTGGCTTTGGACATTGGCATTGGACATAGAGTGGCTTTGGTCAGTGGCTTTGGACAGTGGCTTTGTTCAGTGGCTTTGGACATAGAGTGGCTTTGGTCAGTGGCTTTGGAGAGTGGCTTTGGACAATGGCTCTGGACATAGAGTGGCTTTGGACAGTGGCTTTGGAGAGTGGCTTTGGAAAGTGGCTTTGGACATAGAGTGGCTTTGGACAGTGGCTTTGGACAGTGGCTTTGGACAGTTGCTTTGGACATAGAGTGGCTTTGGACAGTGACTTTAGACAGTGGCTTTGGACAGTGGCTTTGTAGATAGAGTGGCTTTGGACAGTGGCATTGGAGAGTGGCTTTGGACAGTGGCTTTGGACATAGAGTGGCTTTGGACAGTGGCTTTGGACTGTGGCTTTGGACAGTGGCTTTGGACATAGAATGGCATTGGACAGTGGCTTTGGACATAGAGTGGCTTTGGAGAGTGGCTTTGGAGAATGGCTTTGGACAGTGGCTTTGGACATAGAGTGGCTTTGGAGAGTGGCTTTGGAGAGTGGCTTTGGACAGTGGCTTTGGACATAGAGTGGCTTTGGAGAGTGGCTTTGGAGAGTGGCTTTGGACAGTGGCTTTGGACAAAGAGTGGCTTTGGAGATTGGCTTTGGAGAGTGGCTTTGGACAGTGGCTTTGGACATAGAGTGGCTTTGGAGAGTGGCTTTGGACATAGTATTGCTTTGGACAGTGGCTTTGGACAGTGGCTTTGTACAGTGGCTTTGGACATAGAGTGGTTTTGGACAGTGGCTTTGGACAATGGCTATGGACAGTGGCTTTGGACATAGAGTGGCTTTGGAAAGTGGCTTTGGAGAGTGGCTTTGGACAGTGGCTTTGGAGATAGAGTGGCTTTGGAGAGTGGCTTTGGACAGTGGCTTTGGACAGTGGCTTTGGACATAGAGTGGCTTTGGACAGTGGCTTTGGAGAGTGGCTTCAGACAGTGGCTTTGGACATAGAGTGGCTTTGGACAGTGGCTTTGGAGAGTGGCTTTGGACAGTGGCTTTGGACAGTGGCTTTGGACATAGAGTGTCTTTGGAGAGTGCCTTTGGATAGTGGCTTTGGACATAGTATTGCTTTGGACAGTGGCTTTGGACAGTGGCTTGGTACGGTGGCTTTGGACATAGAGTGGCTTTGGACAGTGGCTTTGGACAGTGGCTATGGACAGTTGCTTTGGACATAGAGTGGCTTTGGAGAGTGGCTTTGGAGAGTGGCTTTGGACAGTGGCTTTGGAGATAGAGTGGCTTTGGAGAGTGGCTTTGGACAGTGGCTTTGGACAGTGGCTTTGGACATAGAGTGGCTTTGGAGAGTGGCTTTGGAGAGTGACTTTGGACAGTGGCTTTGGACATAGAGTGGCTTTGGAGAGTGGCTTTGGACAGTGACTTTGGACAGTGGCTTTGGACATAGAGTGGCTTTGGAGAGTGGCTTTGGACAGTGGCTTTGGATAGTGGCTTTGGACATACAGTGGCTTTGGAGAGTGGCTTTGGAGAGTGGCTTTGGACAGTGGCTTTGGACATAGAGTGGCTTTGGAGAGTGGCTTTGGACAGTGGCTTTGGACAGTGCTTTTGGACATAGAGTGGCTTTGGAGAGTGGCTTTGGAGAGTGGCTTTAGACAATGGCTTTGGACATAGAGTGGTTTTGGACAGTTGCTTTGGACACTGGCTTTGGACATTGGCATTGGACATAGAGTGGCTTTGGTCAGTGGCTTTGGACAGTGGCTTTGTTCAGTGGCTTTGGACATAGAATGGCTTTGGTCAGTGGCTTTGGAGAGTGGCTTTGGACAATGGCTCTGGACATAGAGTGGCTTTGGACAGTGGCTTTGGAGAGTGGCTTTGGAAAGTGGCTTTGGACATAGAGTGGCTTTGGACAGTGGCTTTGGACAGTGGCTTTGGACAGTGGCTTTGGACAGTTGCTTTGGACATAGAGTGGCTTTGGACAGTGACTTTGGACATAGAGTGGCTTTGGAGAGTGGCTTTGGACAGTGGCTTTGGACAGTGCTTTTGGACATAGAGTGGCTTTGGAGAGTGGCTTTGGACAGTGGCTTTGGACATAGAGTGGCTTTGGAGAGTGGCTTTGGACAGTGGCTTTGGACAGTGCTTTTGGACATAGAGTGGCTTTGGAGAGTGGCTTTGGAGAGTGGCTTTAGACAATGGCTTTGGACATAGAGTGGCTTTGGACAGTTGCTTTGGACACTGGCTTTGGACATTGGCATTGGACATAGAGTGGCTTTGGTCAGTGGCTTTGGACAGTGGCTTTGTTCAGTGGCTTTGGACATAGAATGGCTTTGGTCAGTGGCTTTGGAGAGTGGCTTTGGACAGTGGCTCTGGACATAGAGTGGCTTTGGACAGTGGCTTTGGAGAGTGGCTTTGGAAAGTGGCTTTGGACATAGAGTGGCTTTGGACAGTGGCTTTGGACAGTGGCTTTGGACAGTTGCTTTGGACATAGAGTGGCTTTGGACAGTGACTTTAGACAGTGGCTTTGGACAGTGGCTTTGTAGATAGAGTGGCTTTGGACAGTGGCATTGGAGAGTGGCTTTGGACAGTGGCTTTGGACATAGAGTGGCTTTGGACAGTGGCTTTGGACTGTGGCTTTGGCCAGTGGCTTTGGACATAGAATGGCATTGGACAGTGGCTTTGGACATAGAGTGGCTTTGGAGAGTGGCTTTGGAGAATGGCTTTGGACAGTGGCTTTGGACATAGAGTGGCTTTGGAGAGTGGCTTTGGAGAGTGGCTTTGGACAGTGGCTTTGGACATAGAGTGGCTTTGGAGAGTGGCTTTGGAGAGTGGCTTTGGACAGTGGCTTTGGACAAAGAGTGGCTTTGGAGATTGGCTTTGGAGAGTGGCTTTGGACATAGTATTGCTTTGGACAGTGGCTTTGGACAGTGGCTTTGTACAGTGGCTTTGGACATAGAGTGGTTTAGGACAGTGGCTTTGGACAGTGGCTTTGGACATGGCTATGGACAGTGGCTTTGGACATAGAGTGGCTTTGGAAAGTGGCTTTGGAGAGTGGCTTTGGACAGTGGCTTTGGAGATAGAGTGGCTTTGGAGAGTGGCTTTGGACAGTGGCTTTGGACAGTGGCTTTGGACATAGAGTGGCTTTGGAGAGTGGCTTTGGAGAGTGGCTTTGGATAGTGGCTTTGGACATAGAGTGGCTTTGGAGAGTGGCTTTGGACAGTGACTTTGGACAGTGGCTTTGGACATAGAGTGGCTTTGGATAGTGGCTTTGGACAGTGGCTTTGGACAGTGGCTTTGGACATACAGTGGCTTTGGAGAGTGGCTTTGGAGAGTGGCTTTGGACAGTGGCTTTGGACAGTGCTTTTGGACATAGAGTGGCTTTGGAGAGTGGCTTTGGAGAGTGGATTTAGACAATGGCTTTGGACATAAAGTGGCTTTGGACAGTGGATTTGGACACTTGCTTTGGACAATGGCATTGGACATAGAGTGGCTTTGGTCAGTGGCTTTGGACAGTGGCTTTGTTCAGTGGCTTTGGACATAGAATGGCTTTGGTCAGTGGCTTTGGAGAGTGGCTTTGGACAGTGGCTCTGGACATAGAGTGGCATTGGACAGTGGCTTTGGAGAGTGGCTTTGGTCAGTGGCTTTGGACAGTGGCTTTGGACAGTTGCTTTGGACATAGAGTGGCTTTGGACAGTGACTTTAGACAGTGGCTTTGGACAGTGGCTTTGTAGATAGAGTGGCTTTGGACAGTGGCTTTGGACATAGAATGGCATTGGACAGTGGCTTTGGACATAGAGTGGCTTTGGAGATTGGCTTTGGAGAATGGCTTTGGACAGTGGCTTTGGACATAGAGTGGCTTTGGAGAGTGGCTTTGGAGAGTGGCTTGGATAGTGGCTTTGGACATATAGTGGCTTAGGAGAGTGGCTTTGGAGAGTGGCTTTGGACAGTGGCTTTGGACAAAGAGTGGCTTTGGAGATTGGCTTTGGAGAGTGGCTTTGGACAGTGGCTTTGGACTTAGAGTGGCTTTGGAGAGTGGCTTTGGACATAGTATTGCTTTGGACAGTGGCTTTGGACAGTGGCTTTGTACAGTGGCTTTGGACATAGAGTGGCTTTGGACAGTGGCTTTGGACAGTGGCTATGGACAGTGGCTTTGGACATAGAGTGGCTTTGGAGAGTGGCTTTGGAGAGTGGCTTTGGACAGTGGCTTTGGAGATAGAGTGGCTTTGGAGAGTGGCTTTGGACAGTGGCTTTGGACAGTGGCTTTGGACATAGAGTGGCTTTGGAGAGTGGCTTTGGAGAGTGGCTTTGGATAGTGGCTTTGGACATAGAGTGGCTTCGGAGAGTGGCTTTGAACAGTGACTTTGGACAGTGGCTTTGGACATAGAGTGGCTTTGGATAGTGGCTTTGGACAGTGGCTTTGGACAGTGGCTTTGGACATACAGTGGCTTTGGTCAGTTGCTTTGGAGAGTGGCTTTGGACAGTGGCTTTGGACAGTGCTTTTGGACATAGAGTGGCTTTGGACAGTGGCTTTGGACACTGGCTTTGGACAATGGCATTGGACATAGAGTGGCTTTGGTCAGTGGCTTTGGACAGTGGCTTTGTTCAGTGGCTTTGGTCATAGAATGGCTTTGGTCAGTGGCTTTGGAGAGTGGCTTTGGACAGTGGCTCTGGACATAGAGTGGCATTGGACAGTGGCTTTGGAGAGTGGCTTTGGTCAGTGGCTTTGGACAGTGGCTTTGGACAGTTGCTTTGGACATAGAGTGGCTTTGGACAGTGACTTTAGACAGTGGCTTTGGACAGTGGCTTTGTAGATAGAGTGGCTTTGGACAGTGGCATTGGAGAGTGGCTTTGGACAGTGGCTTTGGACATAGAGTGGCTTTGGACAGTGGCTTTGGACAGTGGCTTTGGACAGTGGCTTTGGACATAGAGTGGCTTTGGACCGTGGCTATGGACAGTGGCTTTGGACAGTGGCTTTGGACATAGAGTGGCTTTGGACAGTGGCTTTGGACATAGAGTGGCTTTGGAGAGTGGCTTTGGAGAATGGCTTTGGACAGTGGCTTTGGACATAGAGTGGCTTTGGAGAGTGGCTTTGGAGAGTGGCTTTGGACAGTGGCTTTGGACATAGAGTGGCTTTGGAGAGTGGCTTTGGAGAGTGGCTTTGGACAGTGGCTTTGGACAAAGAGTGGCTTTGGAGATTGGCTTTGGAGAGTGGCTTTGGACAGTGGCTTTGAACATAGAGTGGCTTTGGAGAGTGGCTTTGGAGAGTGGCTTTGGACAGTGGCTTTGGACATAGAGTGGCTTTGGAGAGTGGCTTTGGAGAGTGGCTTTGGACAGTGGCTTTGGACATAGAGTGGCTTTGGAGAGTGGCTTTGGAGAGTGGCTTTGGACTGGCTTTGGACATAGAGTGGCTTTGGAGAGTGGCTTTGGACTTTGGCTTTGGACAGTGACTTTGGACATAGAGTGGCTTTGGATAGTGGTTTGGAGAGTGGCTTTGGACAGTGGCTTTGGACATAGAGTGGCTTTGGAGAGTGGCTTTGGAGAGTGGCTTTGGATAGTGGCTTTGGACATAGAGTGGCTTTGGACAGTGGCTTTGGACAGTGGCTTTGGACATAGAGTGGCTTTGGACAGTGGCTTTGGAAAGTGGCTTTGGACTGTGGCTTTGGACAGTGGCTTTGGACATAGAAAAGCTTTGGACAGTGACTTTGGACAGTGGCTTTGGACAGTGGCTTTGGACATACAGTGGCTTTGGACAGTGGCTTTGGACATATAGTGGCTTTGGACATACAGTGGCTTTGGATAGTGGCTTTGGACATACAGTAGCTTTGGACATACAGTGGCTTTGGACAGTGGCTTTGGACAGTGGCTTTGGACATACAGTGGCTTTGGAGAGTGGCTTTGGAGAGTGGCTTTGGACAGTGGCTTTGGACTGTGCTTTTGGACATAGAGTGGCTTTGGAGAGTGGCTTTAGAGAGTGGCTTTAGACAATGGCTTTGGACATAGAGTGGCTTTGGACAGTGGCTTTGGACACTGGCTTTGGACAATGGCATTGGACATAGAGTGGCTTTGGTCAGTGGCTTTGGACAGTGGCTTTGTTCAGTGGCTTTGGTCATAGAATGGCTTTGGTCAGTGGCTTTGGAGAGTGGCTTTGGACAGTGGCTCTGGACATAGAGTGGCATTGGACAGTGGCTTTGGAGAGTGGCTTTGGTCAGTGGCTTTGGACAGTGGCTTTGGACAGTTGCTTTGGACATAGAGTGGCTTTGGACAGTGACTTTAGACAGTGGCTTTGGACAGTGGCTTTAGACATAGAGTGGCTTTGGAGAGTGGCTTTGGAGAGTGGCTTTGGGCTGGCTTTGGATATAGAGTGGCTTTGGAGAGTGGCTTTGGAGATTGGCTTTGGACAGTGACTTTGGACATAGAGTGGCTTTGGATAGTGGTTTGGAGAGTGGCTTTGGATAGTGGTTTGGAGAGTGGCTTTGGACAGTGGCTTTGGACATAGAGTGGCTTTGGAGAGTGGCTTTGGAGAGTGGCTTTGAATAGTGGCTTTGGACATAGAGATGGCTTTGGACAGTGGCTTTGGACAGTGGCTTTGGACATAGAGTGGCTTTGGACAGTGGCTTTGGAAAGTGGCTTTGGACTGTGGCTTTAGACAGTGGCTTTGGACTTAGAAAGGCTTTGGACAGTGACCTTGGACAGTGGCTTTGGACAGTGGTTTTGGACATACAGTGGCTTTGGACATACAGTGGCTTTGGACAGTGGCTTTGGACATACAGTGGCTTTGGCCATACAGTGGCTTTAGACAGTAGATTTGGACATACAGTGGCTTTGGACATAGAGTGGCTTTGGAGAGAGGCTTTGGAGAGTGGCTTTGGACAGTGACTTTGTCATAGAGTGGCTTTGGACAGTGGCTTTGGAGAGTGGCTTTGGACAGTGGCTTTGGAGAGTGGCTTTGGACAGTGGCTTTGGACATAGAGTGGCTTTGGACAGTGGCTTTGGAGAGTGGCTTTGGACAGTGGCTTTGGACATAGAGTGGCTTTGGAGAGTGGCTTTGGAGAGTGGCTTTGGACAGTGGCTTTACACATAGAGTGGCTTTGGAGAGTAGCTTTGGACAGTGGTTTTGTACAGTGGCTTTGGATATTGAGTGGCTTTGGAGAGTGGCTTTGTAGAGTGGCTTTGGACAGTGTCTTTGGAAATAGAGTGGCTTTGGACAGTGGCTTTGGAGAGTGGCTTTTGACAGTGGCTTTGGACATAGAGTGGCTTTGGACAGTAGCTTTGGACAGTGGCTTTGGACAGTTGCTTTGGACATAGAGTGGCTTTGGACAGTGACTTTAGACAGTGGCTTTGGACAGTGACTTTGGACATAGAGTGGCTTTGGACAGTGGCTTTGGACAGTGGCTTTGGACAGTGGCTTTGGACATAGAGTGGCTTTGGACCGTGACTTTGGACAGTGGCTTTGGACAGTGGCTTTGGACATAGAGTGGCTTTGGACAGTGGCTTTGGACATAGAGTGGCTTTGGAGAGTGGCTTTGGAGAATAGCTTTGGACAGTGGCTTTGGACATAGAGTGGCTTTGGAGAGTGGCTTTGGAGAGTGGCTTTGGACAGTGGCTTTCGACATAGAGTGGCTTTGGAGAGTGGCTTTGGAGAGTGGCTTTGGACAGTGGCTTTGGACAAAGAGTGGCTTTGGAGATTGGCTTTGGAGAGTGGCTTTGGACAGTGGCTTTGGACATAGAGTGGCTTTGGAGAGTGGCTTTGGAGAGTGGCTTTGGACAGTGGCTTTGGACATAGAGTGGCTTTGGAGAGTGGCTTTGGAGAGTGGCTTTGGACAGTGGCTTTGGACATAGAGTGGCTTTGGAGAGTGGCTTTGGAGAGTGGCTTTGGACTGGCTTTGGATATAGAGTGGCTTTGGAGATTGGCTTTGGACAGTGACTTTGGACATAGAGTGGCTTTGGATAGTGGTTTGGAGAGTGGCTTTGGACAGTGGCTTTGGACATAGAGTGGCTTTGGAGAGTGGCTTTGGAGAGTGGCTTTGAATAGTGGCTTTGGACATAGAGTGGCTTTGGACAGTGGCTTTGGACAGTGGCTTTGGACATAGAGTGGCTTTGGACAGTGGCTTTGGAAAGTGGCTTTGGACTGTGGCTTTAGACAGTGGCTTTGGACATAGAAAGTCTTTGGACAGTGACCTTGGACAGTGGCTTTGGACAGTGGTTTTGGACATACAGTGGCTTTCGACATACAGTGGCTTTGGACAGTGGCTTTGGACATACAGTGGCTTTGGCCATACAGTTGCTTTAGACAGTGGATTTGGACATACAGTGGCTTTGGACATAGAGTGGCTTTGGAGAGAGGCTTTGGAGAGTGGCTTTGGACAGAGGCTTTGTCATAGAGTGGCTTTGGACAGTGGCTTTGGAGAGTGGCTTTGGACAGTGGCTTTGGACATAGAGTGGCTTTGGACAGTGGCTTTGGAGAGTGGCTTTGGACAGTGGCTTTGGACATAGAGTGGCTTTGGAGAGTGGCTTTGGAGAGTGGCTTTGGACAGTGGCTTTACACATAGAGTGGCTTTGGAGAGTGGCTTTGGACAGTGGTTTTGTACAGTGGCTTTGGATATTGAGTGGCTTTGGAGAGTGGCTTTGTAGAGTGGCTTTGGACAGTGTCTTTGGAAATAGAGTGGCTTTGGAGAGTGGCTTTGGACAGTGGGTTTGGACAGTAGCTTTGGACATAGAGTGGCTTTGGAGAGTGGCTTTGAAGAGTGGCTTTGAACAGTGGCTTTGGACATAGAGTGGCTTTGGAGAGTGGCTTTGGACAGTGGCTTTGGACAGTGGCTTTGGACATAGAGTGGCTTTGGACAGTGGCTTTGGAGAGTGGCTTTGCACAGTGGCTTTGGACATAGAGTGGCTTTGGACAGTGGCTTTGGAGAGTGTCTTTGGAAAGTGGCTATGGACATAGAGTGGCTTTGGACAGTGGCTTTGGACATTGAGTGGCTTTGGACAGTGGCTTTGGAGAGTGGCTTTGGACAGTGGCTTTGACATAGAGTGGCTTTGGACAGTGGCTTTGGACAGTGGCTTTGGACAGTGGCTTTGGACATAGAGTGGCTTTGGACAGTGGCTTTGGACAGTGGCTTTGTACAGTGGCTTTGGACATAGAGTTGCTTTTGACAGTGGCTTTGGACAGTGGCTTTATACAGTGGCTTTGGACATAGAGTGGCTTTGGACAGTGGCTTTCGACAGTGGCTTTGGAAAGTGGCTTTGGACATACAGTGGCTTTAGACAGTGGCTTTGGACAGTAGCTTTGGACAGCGGCTTTTGACATAGAGTGGCTTTGGAGAGTGGCTTTGGAGAGTGTCTTTGGACAGTGGCTTTGGACATAGAGTGGCTTTGGAGAGTGGCTTTGGAGAGTGGCTTTGGACAGTGGCTTTGGACATAGAGTGGCTTTGGAGAGTGGCTTTGGACAGTGGCTTTGGACAGTGGCTTGGGACATAGAGTGGCTTTGGAGAATGGCTTTGGACAGTGGCTTTGGACAGTGGCTTTGGACATTGAGTGGCTTTGGAGAGTCGCTTTGGAGAGTCTTTGGACAGTGGTTTGGACATAGAGTGGCTTTGGAGTGTGGCTTTGGACAGTGGCTTTGGACAGTGGCTTTGGACATAGAGTGCCTTTGGAGAGTGGCTTTGGAGAGTGGCTTTGGACAGTGGCTTTGGACATAGAGTGGCTTTGGACAGTGGCTTTAGGAGAGTGGCTTTGGACAGTGGCTTTGGACATAGAGTGGCTTTGGAGAGTGGCTTTGGACAGTGGCTTTGGACATAGAGTGGCTTTGGAGAGTGGCTTTGGACAGTGGCTTTGGACAGTGGCTTTGGACATAGAGTGGCTTTGGAGAGTGGATTTGGAGAGTGGCTTTGGACAGTGGCTTTGGACATAGTGTGACTTTCGACAGTGGCTTTGTAGAGTGGCTTTGGACAGTGGCTTTGGACATAGAGTGGCTTTGGACAGTGGCTTTGGAGAGTGGCTTCGGACAGTGGCTTTGGACATAGAGTGGCTTTGGACAGTGGCTTTGGAGAGTGGCTTTGGACAGTTGCTTTGGACAGTGGCTTTGGACATAGAGTGTCTTTGGAGAGTGCCTTTGGACAGTGGCTTTGGACATAGTATTGCTTTGGACAGTGGCTTTGGACAGTGGCTTGGTACGGTGGCTTTGGACATAGAGTGGCTTTGGACAGTGGCTTTGGACAGTGGCTATGGACAGTTGCTTTGGACATAGTGTGTCTTTGGAGAGTGGCTTTGGAGAGTGGCTTTGGACAGTGGCTTTGGACAGTGGCTTTGGACATAGAGTGGCTTTGGAGAGTGGCTTTGGAGAGTGACTTTGGACAGTGGCTTTGGACATAGAGTGGCTTTGGAGAGTGGCTTTGGACAGTGACTTTGGACAGTGGCTTTGGACATAGAGTGGCTTTGGAGAGTGGCTTTGGAGAGTGGCTTTGGACAGACAGTGGCTTTGGAGAGTGGCTTTGGAGAGTGGCTTTGGACAGTGGCTTTGGACATAGAGTGGCTTTGGAGAGTGGCTTTGGACAGTGGCTTTGGACAGTGCTTTTGGACATAGAGTGGCTTTGGAGAGTGGCTTTGGAGAGTGGCTTTAGACAATGGCTTTGGACATAGAGTGGCTTTGGACAGTTGCTTTGGACACTGGCTTTAGACAATGGCATTGAACATAGAGTGGCTTTGGTCAGTGGCTTTGGACAGTGGCTTTGTTCAGTGGCTTTGGACATAGAGTGGCTTTGGTCAGTGGCTTTGGAGAGTGGCTTTGGACAATGGCTCTGGACATAGAGTGGCTTTGGACAGTGGCTTTGGAGAGTGGCTTTGGAAAGTGGCTTTGGACATAGAGTGGCTTTGGACAGTGGCTTTGGACAGTGGCTTTGGACAGTTGCTTTGGACATAGAGTGGCTTTGGACAGTGACTTTAGACAGTGGCTTTGGACAGTAGCTTTGTAGATAGAGTGGCTTTGGACAGTGGCATTGGAGAGTGGCTTTGGACAGTGGCTTTGGACTGTGGCTTTGGACAGTGGCTTTGGACATAGAATGGCATTGGACAGTGGCTTTGGACATAGAGTGGCTTTGGAGAGTGGCTTTGGAGAGTGGCTTTGGACAGTGGCTTTGGACATAGAGTGGCTTTGGAGAGTGGCTTTGGACAGTGGCTTTGGACAGTGGCTTGGGACATAGAGTGGCTTTGGAGAATGGCTTTGGACAGTGGCTTTGGACAGTGGCTTTGGACATTGAGTGGCTTTGGAGAGTCGCTTTGGAGAGTCTTTGGACAGTGGTTTGGACATAGAGTGGCTTTGGAGTGTGGCTTTGGACAGTGGCTTTGGACAGTGGCTTTGGACATAGAGTGCCTTTGGAGAGTGGCTTTGGAGAGTGGCTTTGGACAGTGGCTTTGGACATAGAGTGGCTTTGGACAGTGGCTTTAGGAGAGTGGCTTTGGACAGTGGCTTTGGACATAGAGTGGCTTTGGAGAGTGGCTTTGGACAGTGGCTTTGGACATAGAGTGGCTTTGGAGAGTGGCTTTGGACAGTGGCTTTGGACAGTGGCTTTGGACATAGAGTGGCTTTGGAGAGTGGATTTGGAGAGTGGCTTTGGACAGTGGCTTTGGACATAGTGTGACTTTCGACAGTGGCTTTGTAGAGTGGCTTTGGACAGTGGCTTTGGACATAGAGTGGCTTTGGACAGTGGCTTTGGAGAGTGGCTTCGGACAGTGGCTTTGGACATAGAGTGGCTTTGGACAGTGGCTTTGGAGAGTGGCTTTGGACAGTTGCTTTGGACAGTGGCTTTGGACATAGAGTGTCTTTGGAGAGTGCCTTTGGACAGTGGCTTTGGACATAGTATTGCTTTGGACAGTGGCTTTGGACAGTGGCTTGGTACGGTGGCTTTGGACATAGAGTGGCTTTGGACAGTGGCTTTGGACAGTGGCTATGGACAGTTGCTTTGGACATAGAGTGTCTTTGGAGAGTGGCTTTGGAGAGTGGCTTTGGACAGTGGCTTTGGAGATAGAGTGGCTTTGGAGAGTGGCTTTGGACAGTGGCTTTGGACAGTGGCTTTGGACATAGAGTGGCTTTGGAGAGTGGCTTTGGAGAGTGACTTTGGACAGTGGCTTTGGACATAGAGTGGCTTTGGAGAGTGGCTTTGGACAGTGACTTTGGACAGTGGCTTTGGACATAGAGTGGCTTTGGAGAGTGGCTTTGGAGAGTGGCTTTGGACATACAGTGGCTTTGGAGAGTGGCTTTGGAGAGTGGCTTTGGACAGTGGCTTTGGACATAGAGTGGCTTTGGAGAGTGGCTTTGGACAGTGGCTTTGGACAGTGCTTTTGGACATAGAGTGGCTTTGGAGAGTGGCTTTGGAGAGTGGCTTTAGACAATGGCTTTGGACATAGAGTGGCTTTGGACAGTTGCTTTGGACACTGGCTTTGGACAATGGCATTGAACATAGAGTGGCTTTGGTCAGTGGCTTTGGACAGTGGCTTTGTTCAGTGGCTTTGGACATAGAGTGGCTTTGGTCAGTGGCTTTGGAGAGTGGCTTTGGACAATGGCTCTGGACATAGAGTGGCTTTTGACAGTGGCTTTGGAGAGTGGCTTTGGAAAGTGGCTTTGGACATAGAGTGGCTTTGGACAGTGGCTTTGGACAGTGGCTTTGGACAGTTGCTTTGGACATAGAGTGGCTTTGGACAGTGACTTTAGACAGTGGCTTTGGACAGTAGCTTTGTAGATAGAGTGGCTTTGGACAGTGGCATTGGAGAGTGGCTTTGGACAGTGGCTTTGGACATAGAGTGGCTTTGGACAGTGGCTTTGGACTGTGGCTTTGGACAGTGGCTTTGGACATAGAATGGCATTGGACAGTGGCTTTGGACATAGAGTGGCTTTGGAGAGTGGCTTTGGAGAATGGCTTTGGACAGTGGCTTTGGACATAGAGTGGCTTTGGAGAGTGGCTTTGGAGAGTGGCTTTGGACAGTGGCTTTGGACATAGAGTGGCTTTGGACAGTGGCTTTGGAGAGTGGCTTTGCACAGTGGCTTTGGACATTGAGTGGCTTTGGACAGTGGCTTTGGAGAGTGGCTTTGGACAGTGGCTTTGACATAGAGTGGCTTTGGACAGTGGCTTTGGACAGTGGCTTTGGACAGTGGCTTTGGACATAGAGTGGCTTTGGACAGTGGCTTTGGACAGTGGCTTTGTACAGTGGCTTTGGACATAGAGTTGCTTTCGACAGTGGCTTTGGACAGTGGCTTTATACAGTGGCTTTGGACATAGAGTGGCTTTGGACAGTGGCTTTCGACAGTGGCTTTGGAAAGTGGCTTTGGACATACAGTGGCTTTAGACAGTGGCTTTGGACAGTAGCTTTGGACAGCGGCTTTTGACATAGAGTGGCTTTGGAGAGTGGCTTTGGAGAGTGGCTTTGGACAGTGGCTTTGGACATAGAGTGGCTTTGGAGAGTGGCTTTGGAGAGTGGCTTTGGACAGTGGCTTTGGACATAGAGTGGCTTTGGAGAGTGGCTTTGGACAGTGGCTTTGGACAGTGGCTTGGGACATAGAGTGGCTTTGGAGAATGGCTTTGGACAGTGGCTTTGGACAGTGGCTTTGGACATAGAGTGGCTTTGGAGAGTCGCTTTGGAGAGTCTTTGGACAGTGGTTTGGACATAGAGTGGCTTTGGAGTGTGGCTTTGGACAGTGGCTTTGGACAGTGGCTTTGGACATAGAGTGCCTTTGGAGAGTGGCTTTGGAGAGTGGCTTTGGACAGTGGCTTTGGACATAGAGTGGCTTTGGACAGTGGCTTTAGGAGAGTGGCTTTGGACAGTGGCTTTGGACATAGAGTGGCTTTGGAGAGTGGCTTTGGACAGTGGCTTTGGACAGTGGCTTTGGACATAGAGTGGCTTTGGAGAGTGGATTTGGAGAGTGGCTTTGGACAGTGGCTTTGGACATAGTGTGACTTCGACAGTGGCTTTGTAGAGTGGCTTTGGATAGTGGCTTTGGACATAGACAGGCTTTGGACAGTGGCTTTGGAGAGTGGCTTCGGACAGTGGCTTTGGACATAGAGTGGCTTTGGACAGTGGCTTTGGAGAGTGGCTTTGGAAAGTGGCTTTGGACAGTGGCTTTGGACAGTGGCTTTGGACATAGAGTGTCTTTGGAGAGTGCCTTTGGACAGTGGCTTTGGACATAGTATTGCTTTGGACAGTGGCTTTGGACAGTGGCTTGGTACGGTGGCTTTGGACATAGAGTGGCTTTGGACAGTGGCTTTGGACAGTGGCTTTGGACAGTGGCTATGGACAGTTGCTTTGGACATAGAGTGGCTTTGGAGAGTGGCTTTGGAGAGTGGCTTTGGACAGTGGCTTTGGAGATAGAGTGGCTTTGGAGAGTGGCTTTGGACAGTGGCTTTGCACAGTGGCTTTGGACATAGAGTGGCTTTGGAGAGTGGCTTTGGAGAGTGACTTTGGACAGTGGCTTTGGACATAGAGTGGCTTTGGAGAGTGGCTTTGGACAGTGACTTTGGACAGTGGCTTTGGACATAGAGTGGCTTTGGAGAGTGGCTTTGGACAGTGGCTTTGGAGAGTGGCTTTGGACATACAGTGGCTTTGGATAGTGGCTTTGGAGAGTGGCTTTGGACAGTGGCTTTGGACATAGAGTGGCTTTGGAGAGTGGCTTTGGACAGTGGCTTTGGACAGTGCTTTTGGACATAGAGTGGCTTTGGAGAGTGGCTTTGGAGAGTGGCTTCGGACTGTGGCTTTAGACAGTGGCTTTGGACTTAGAAAGGCTTTGGACAGTGACCTTGGACAGTGGCTTTGGACAGTGGTTTTGGACATACAGTGGCTTTGGACATACAGTGGCTTTGGACAGTGGCTTTGGACATACAGTGGCTTTGGCCATACAGTGGCTTTAGACAGTAGATTTGGACATACAGTGGCTTTGGACATAGAGTGGCTTTGGAGAGAGGCTTTGGAGAGTGGGTTTGGACAGTGGCTTTGTCATAGAGTGGCTTTGGACAGTGGCTTTGGAGAGTGGCTTTGGACAGTGGCTTTGGACATATAGTGGCTTTGGACAGTGGCTTTGGAGAGTGGCTTTGGACAGTGGCTTTGGACATAGAGTGGCTTTGGAGAATGGCTTTGGAGAGTGGCTTTGGACAGTGGCTTTACACATAGAGTGGCTTTGGAGAGTGGCTTTGGACAGTGGTTTTGTACAGTGGCTTTGGATATTGAGTGGCTTTGGAGAGTGGCTTTGGAGAGTGGCTTTGGACAGTGTCATTGGAAATAGAGTGGCTTTGGACAGTGGCTTTGGAGAGTGGCTTTGGACAGTGGCTTTGGACATAGAGTGGCTTTGGACAGTAGCTTTGGACAGTGGCTTTGGACAGTTGCTTTGGACAGAGAGTGGCTTTGGACAGTGACTTTAGACAGTGGCTTTGGACAGTGACTTTGGACATAGAGTGGCTTTGGATAGTGGCTTTGGACAGTGGCTTTGGACAGTGGCTTTGGACATAGAGTGGCTTTGGACCGTGGCTTTGGACAGTGGCTTTGGACAGTGGCTTTGGACATAGAGTGGCTTTGGACAGTGGCTTTGGACATAGAGTGGCTTTGGAGAGTGGCTTTGGAGAATAGCTTTGGACAGTGGCTTTGGACATAGAGTGGCTTTGGAGAGTGGCTTTGGAGAGTGGCTTTGGACAGTGGCTTTCGACATAGAGTGGCTTTGGAGAGTGGCTTTGGAGAGTGGCTTTGGACAGTGGCTTTGGACAAAGAGTGGCTTTGGAGATTGGCTTTGGAGAGTGGCTTTGGACAGTGGCTTTGGACATAGAGTGGCTTTGGAGAGTGGCTTTGGAGAGTAGCTTTGGACAGTGGCTTTGATCATAGAGTGGCTTTGGAGAGTGGCTTTGGAGAGTGGCTTTGGACAGTGGCTTTGGACAGAGAGTGGCTTTGGAGAGTGGCTTTGGAGAGTGGCTTTGGACTGGCTTTGGATATAGAGTGGCTTTGGAGAGTGGCTTTGGAGATTGGCTTTGGACAGTGACTTTGGACATAGAGTGGCTTTGGATAGTGGTTTGGAGAGTGGCTTTGGACAGTGGCTTTGGACATAGAGTGGCTTTGGAGAGTGGCTTTGAAGAGTGGCTTTGAATAGTGGCTTTGGACATAGAGTGGCTTTGGACAGTGGCTTTGGACAGTGGCTTTGGACATAGATTGGCTTTGGACAGTGGCTTTGGAAAGTGGCTTTGGACTGTGGCTTTAGACAGTGGCTTTGGACATAGAAAGTCTTTGGACAGTGACCTTGGACAGTGGCTTTGGACAGTGGTTTTGGACATACAGTGGCTTTGGACATACAGTGGCTTTGGACAGTGGCTTTAAACATACAGTGGCTTTGGCCATACAGTGGCTTTAGACAGTGGATTTGGACATACAGTGGCTTTGGACATAGAGTGGCTTTGGAGAGAGGCTTTGGAGAGTGGCTTTGGACAGTGGCTTTGTCATAGAGTGGCTTTGGACAGTGGCTTTGGAGAGTGGCTTTGGACAGTGGCTTTGGACATAGAGTGGCTTTGGACAGTGGCTTTGGAGAGTGGCTTTGGACAGTGGCTTTGGACATAGAGTGGCTTTGGAGAGTGGCTTTGGAGAGTGGCTTTGGACAGTGGCTTTACACATAGAGTGGCTTTGGAGAGTGGCTTTGGACAGTGGTTTTGTACAGTGGCTTTGGATATTGAGTGGCTTTGGAGAGTGGCTTTGTAGAGTGGCTTTGGACAGTGTCTTTGGAAATAGAGTGGCTTTGGAGAGTGGCTTTGGACAGTGGGTTTGGACAGTAGCTTTGGACATAGAGTGGCTTTGGAGAGTGGCTTTGGAGAGTGGCTTTGAACAGTGGCTTTGGACATAGAGTGGCTTTGGAGAGTGGCTTTGGACAGTGGCTTTGGACAGTGGCTTTGGACATAGAGTGGCTTTGGACAGTGGCTTTGGAGAGTGGCTTTGCACAGTGGCTTTGGACATAGAGTGGCTTTGGACAGTGGCTTTGGAGAGTGTCTTTGGAAAGTGGCTATGGACATAGAGTGGCTTTGGACAGTGGCTTTGGACATTGAGTGGCTTTGGACAGTGGCTTTGGAGAGTGGCTTTGGACAGTGGCTTTGACATAGAGTGGCTTTGGACAGTGGCTTTGGACAGTGGCTTTGGACAGTGGCTTTGGACATAGAGTGGCTTTGGACAGTGGCTTTGGACAGTGGCTTTGTACAGTGGCTTTAGACATAGAGTTGCTTTTGACAGTGGCTTTGGACAGTGGCTTTATACAGTGGCTTTGGACATAGAGTGGCTTTGGACAGTGGCTTTCGACAGTGCCTTTGGAAAGTGGCTTTGGACATACAGTGGCTTTAGACAGTGGCTTTGGACAGTAGCTTTGGACAGCGGCTTTTGACATAGAGTGGCTTTGGAGAGTGGCTTTGGAGAGTGTCTTTGGACAGTGGCTTTGGACATAGAGTGGCTTTGGACAGTGGCTTTGGAGAGTGGCTTTGGACAGTGGCTTTGGACATAGAGTGGCTTTGGAGAGTGGCTTTGGACAGTGGCTTTGGACAGTGGCTTGGGACATAGAGTGGCTTTGGAGAATGGCTTTGGACAGTGGCTTTGGACAGTGGCTTTGGACATAGAGTGGCTTTGGAGAGTCGCTTTGGAGAGCCTTTGGACAGTGGTTTGGACATAGAGTGGCTTTGGAGTGTGGCTTTGGACAGTGGCTTTGGACAGTGGCTTTGGACATAGAGTGTCTTTGGAGAGTGGCTTTGGGAGTAGCTTTGGACAGTGGCTTTGGACATAGAGTGGCTTTGGACAGTGGCTTTAGGACAGTGGCTTTGGACAGTGGCTTTGGACATAGAGTGGCTTTGGAGAGTGGCTTTGGACAGTGGCTTTGGACATAGAGTGGCTTTGGAGAGTGGCTTTGGACAGTGGCTTTGGACAGTGGCTTTGGACATAGAGTGGCTTTGGAGAGTGGATTTGGAGAGTGGCTTTGGACAGTGGCTTTGGACATAGTGTGACTTTCGACAGTGGCTTTGTAGAGTGGCTTTGGACAGTGGCTTTGGACATAGAGTGGCTTTGGACAGTGGCTTTGGAGAGTGGCTTCGGACAGTGGCTTTGGACATAGAGTGGCTTTGGACAGTGGCTTTGGAGAGTGGCTTTGGACAGTGGCTTTGGACAGTGGCTTTGGACATAGAGTGTCTTTGGAGAGTGCCTTTGGACAGTGGCTTTGGACATAGTATTGCTTTGGACAGTGGCTTTGGACAGTGGCTTGGTACGGTGGCTTTGGACATAGAGTGGCTTTGGACAGTGGCTTTGGACAGTGGCTATGGACAGTTGCTTTGGACATAGAGTGACTTTGGAGAGTGGCTTTGGAGAGTGGCTTTGGACAGTGGCTTTGGAGATAGAGTGGCTTTGGAGAGTGGCTTTGGACAGTGGCTTTGGACAGTGGCTTTGGACATAGAGTGGATTTGGAGAGTGGCTTTGGAGAGTGACTTTGGACAGTGGCTTTGGACATAGAGTGGCTTTGGAGAGTGGCTTTGGACAGTGACTTTGGACAGTGGCTTTGGACATAGAGTGGCTTTGGAGAGTGGCTTTGGACAGTGGCTTTGGAGAGTGGCTTTGGACATACAGTGGCTTTGGATAGTGGCTTTGGAGAGTGGCTTTGGACAGTGGCTTTGGACATAGAGTGGCTTTGGAGAGTGGCTTTGGACAGTGGCTTTGGACAGTGCTTTTGGACATAGAGTGGCTTTGGAGAGTGGCTTTGGAGAGTGGCTTTAGACAATGGCTTTGGACATAGAGTGGCTTTGGACAGTTGCTTTGGACACTGGCTTTGGACAATGGCATTGAACATAGAGTGGCTTTGGAGAGTGGCTTTGGAGAGTGGCTTTGAACAGTGGCTTTGGACATAGAGTGGCTTTGGAGAGTGGCTTTGGACAGTGGCTTTGGACAGTGGCTTTGGACATAGAGTGGCTTTGGACAGTGGCTTTGGAGAGTGGCTTTGCACAGTGGCTTTGGACATAGAGTGGCTTTGGACAGTGGCTTTGGAGAGTGTCTTTGGAAAGTGGCTATGGACATAGAGTGGCTTTGGACAGTGGCTTTGGACATTGAGTGGCTTTGGACAGTGGCTTTGGAGAGTGGCTTTGGACAGTGGCTTTGACATAGAGTGGCTTTGGACAGTGGCTTTGGACAGTGGCTTTGGACAGTGGCTTTGGACATAGAGTGGCTTTGGACAGTGGCTTTGGACAGTGGCTTTGTACAGTGGCTTTAGACATAGAGTTGCTTTTGACAGTGGCTTTGGACAGTGGCTTTATACAGTGGCTTTGGACATAGAGTGGCTTTGGACAGTGGCTTTCGACAGTGCCTTTGGAAAGTGGCTTTGGACATACAGTGGCTTTAGACAGTGGCTTTGGACAGTAGCTTTGGACAGCGGCTTTTGACATAGAGTGGCTTTGGAGAGTGGCTTTGGAGAGTGTCTTTGGACAGTGGCTTTGGACATAGAGTGGCTTTGGACAGTGGCTTTGGAGAGTGGCTTTGGACAGTGGCTTTGGACATAGAGTGGCTTTGGAGAGTGGCTTTGGACAGTGGCTTTGGACAGTGGCTTGGGACATAGAGTGGCTTTGGAGAATGGCTTTGGACAGTGGCTTTGGACAGTGGCTTTGGACATAGAGTGGCTTTGGAGAGTCGCTTTGGAGAGCCTTTGGACAGTGGTTTGGACATAGAGTGGCTTTGGAGTGTGGCTTTGGACAGTGGCTTTGGACAGTGGCTTTGGACATAGAGTGTCTTTGGAGAGTGGCTTTGGGAGTAGCTTTGGACAGTGGCTTTGGACATAGAGTGGCTTTGGACAGTGGCTTTAGGACAGTGGCTTTGGACAGTGGCTTTGGACATAGAGTGGCTTTGGAGAGTGGCTTTGGACAGTGGCTTTGGACATAGAGTGGCTTTGGAGAGTGGCTTTGGACAGTGGCTTTGGACAGTGGCTTTGGACATAGAGTGGCTTTGGAGAGTGGATTTGGAGAGTGGCTTTGGACAGTGGCTTTGGACATAGTGTGACTTTCGACAGTGGCTTTGTAGAGTGGCTTTGGACAGTGGCTTTGGACATAGAGTGGCTTTGGACAGTGGCTTTGGAGAGTGGCTTCGGACAGTGGCTTTGGACATAGAGTGGCTTTGGACAGTGGCTTTGGAGAGTGGCTTTGGACAGTGGCTTTGGACAGTGGCTTTGGACATAGAGTGTCTTTGGAGAGTGCCTTTGGACAGTGGCTTTGGACATAGTATTGCTTTGGACAGTGGCTTTGGACAGTGGCTTGGTACGGTGGCTTTGGACATAGAGTGGCTTTGGACAGTGGCTTTGGACAGTGGCTATGGACAGTTGCTTTGGACATAGAGTGACTTTGGAGAGTGGCTTTGGAGAGTGGCTTTGGACAGTGGCTTTGGAGATAGAGTGGCTTTGGAGAGTGGCTTTGGACAGTGGCTTTGGACAGTGGCTTTGGACATAGAGTGGATTTGGAGAGTGGCTTTGGAGAGTGACTTTGGACAGTGGCTTTGGACATAGAGTGGCTTTGGAGAGTGGCTTTGGACAGTGACTTTGGACAGTGGCTTTGGACATAGAGTGGCTTTGGAGAGTGGCTTTGGACAGTGGCTTTGGAGAGTGGCTTTGGACATACAGTGGCTTTGGATAGTGGCTTTGGAGAGTGGCTTTGGACAGTGGCTTTGGACATAGAGTGGCTTTGGAGAGTGGCTTTGGACAGTGGCTTTGGACAGTGCTTTTGGACATAGAGTGGCTTTGGAGAGTGGCTTTGGAGAGTGGCTTTAGACAATGGCTTTGGACATAGAGTGGCTTTGGACAGTTGCTTTGGACACTGGCTTTGGACAATGGCATTGAACATAGAGTGGCTTTGGTCAGTGGCTTTGGACAGTGGCTTTGTTCAGTGGCTTTGGACATAGAGTGGCTTTGGTCAGTGGCTTTGGAGAGTGACTTTGGACAATGGCTCTGGACATAGAGTGGCTTTGGACAGTGGCTTTGGAGAGTGGCTTTGGAAAGTGGCTTTGGACATAGAGTGGCTTTGGACAGTGGCTTTGGACAGTAGCTTTGGACAGTTGCTTTGGACATAGAGTGGCTTTGGACAGTGACTTTAGACAGTGGCTTTGGACAGTGGCTTTGTAGATAGAGTGGCTTTGGACAGTGGCATTGGAGAGTGGCTTTGGACAGTGGCTTTGGACATAGAGTGGCTTTGGACAGTGGCTTTGGACTGTGGCTTTGGACAGTGGCTTTGGACATAGAATGGCATTGGACAGTGGCTTTGGACATAGAGTGGCTTTGGAGAGTGGCTTTGGAGAATGGCTTTGGACAGTGGCTTTGGACATAGAGTGGCTTTGGAGAGTGGCTTTGGAGAGTGGCTTTGGACAGTGGCTTTGGACATAGAGTGGCTTTGGACAGTGGCTTTGGAGAGTGGCTTTGCACAGTGGCTTTGGACATAGAGTGGCTTTGGACAGTGGCTTTGGAGAGTGTCTTTGGAAAGTGGCTATGGACATAGAGTGGCTTTGGACAGTGGCTTAGGACATTGAGTGGCTTTGGACAGTGGCTTTCGACAGTGGCTTTGGAAAGTGGCTTTGGACATACAGTGGCTTTAGACAGTGGCTTTGGACAGTAGCTTTGGACAGCGGCTTTTGACATAGAGTGGCTTTGGAGAGTGTCTTTGGAGAGTGGCTTTGGACAGTGGCTTTGGACATAGAGTGGCTTTGGAGAGTGGCTTTGGAGAGTGGCTTTGGACAGTGGCTTTGGACATAGAGTGGCTTTGGAGAGTGGCTTTGGACAGTGGCTTTGGACAGTGGCTTGGGACATAGAGTGGCTTTGGAGAATGCCTTTGGACAGTGGCTTTGGACAGTGGCTTTGGACATAGAGTGGCTTTGGAGAGTCGCTTTGGAGAGTCTTTGGACAGTGGTTTGGACATAGAGTGGCTTTGGAGTGTGGCTTTGGACAGTGGCTTTGGACAGTGGCTTTGGACATAGAGTGCCTTTGGAGAGTGGCTTTGGAGAGTGGCTTTGGACAGTGGCTTTGGACATAGAGTGGCTTTGGACAGTGGCTTTAGGAGAGTGGCTTTGGACAGTGGCTTTGGACATAGAGTGGCTTTGGAGAGTGGCTTTGGACAGTGGCTTTGGACAGTGGCTTTGGACATAGAGTGGCTTTGGAGAGTGGATTTGGAGAGTGGCTTTGGACAGTGGCTTTGGACATAGTGTGACTTTCGACAGTGGCTTTGTAGAGTGGCTTTCGACAGTGGCTTTGGACATAGAGTGGCTTTGGACAGTGGCTTTGGAGAGTGGCTTCGGACAGTGGCTTTGGACATAGAGTGGCTTTGGACAGTGGCTTTGGAGAGTGGCTTTGGACAGTGGCTTTGGACAGTGGCTTTGGACATAGAGTGTCTTTGGAGAGTGCCTTTGGACAGTGGCTTTGGACATAGTATTGTTTGGACAGTGGCTTTGGACAGTGGCTTGGTACGGCGGCTTTGGACATAGAGTGGCTTTGGACAGTGGCTTTGGACAGTGGCTATGGACAGTTGCTTTGGACATAGAGTGGCTTTGGAGAGTGGCTTTGGAGAGTGGCTTTGGACAGTGGCTTTGGAGATAGAGTGGCTTTGGAGAGTGGCTTTGGACAGTGGCTTTGGACAGTGGCTTTGGACATATAGTGGCTTTGGAGAGTGGCTTTGGAGAGTGACTTTGGACAGTGGCTTTGGACATAGAGTGGCTTTGGAGAGTGGCTTTGGACAGTGACTTTGGACAGTGGCTTAGGACATAGAGTGGCTTTGGAGAGTGGCTTTGGACAGTGGCTTTGGAGAGTGGCTTTGGACATACAGTGGCTTTGGAGAGTGGCTTTGGAGAGTGGCTTTGGACAGTGGCTTTGGACATAGAGTGGCTTTGGAGAGTGGCTTTGGACGGTGGCTTTGGACAGTGCTTTTGGACATAGAGTGGCTTTGGAGAGTGGCTTTGGAGAGTGGCTTTAGACAATGGCTTTGGACATAGAGTGGCTTTGGACAGTTGCTTTGGACACTAGCTTTGGACAATGGCATTGGACATAGAGTGGCTTTGGTCAGTGGCTTTGGACAGTGGCTTTGTTCAGTGGCTTTGGACATAGAGTGGCTTTGGTCAGTGGCTTTGGAGAGTGGCTTTGGACAATGGCTCTGGACATAGAGTGGCTTTGGACAGTGGCTTTGGAGAGTGGCTTTGGAAAGTGGCTTTGGACATAGAGTGGCTTTGGACAGTGGCTTTGGACAGTGGCTTTGGACAGTTGCTTTGGACATAGAGTGGCTTTGGACAGTGACTTTAGACAGTGGCTTTGGACAGTGGCTTTGTAGATAGAGTGGCTTTGGACAGTGGCATTGGAGAGTGGCTTTGGACAGTGGCTTTGGACATAGAGTGGCTTTGGACAGTGGCTTTGGACTGTGGCTTTGGACAGTGGCTTTGGACATAGAATGGCATTGGACAGTGGCTTTGGACATAGAGTGGCTTTGGAGAGTGGCTTTGGAGAATGGCTTTGGACAGTGGCTTTGGACATAGAGTGGCTTTGGAGAGTGGCTTTGGAGAGTGGCTTTGGACAGTGGCTTTGGACATAGAGTGGCTTTGGAGAGTGGCTTTGGAGAGTGGCTTTGGACAGTGGCTTTGGACAAAGAGTGGCTTTGGAGATTGGCTTTGGAGAGTGGCTTTGGACAGTGGCTTTGGACATAGAGTGGCTTTGGAGAGTGGCTTTGGACATAGTATTGCTTTGGACAGTGGCTTTGGACAGTGGCTTTGTACAGTGGCTTTGGACATAGAGTGGCTTTGGACAGTGGCTTTGGACAGTGGCTATGGACAGTGGCTTTGGACATAGAATGGCTTTGGAAAGTGGCTTTGGAGAGTGGCTTTCGACAGTGGCTTTGGAGTTAGAGTGGCTTTGGAGAGTGGCTTTGGACAGTGGCTTTGGACAGTGGCTTTGGACATAGAGTGGCTTTGGAGAGTGGCTTTGGAGAGTGGCTTTGGATAGTGGCTTTGGACATAGAGTGGCTTTGGAGAGTGGCTTTGGACAGTGACTTTGGACAGTGGCTTTGGACATAGAGTGGCTTTGGATAGTGGCTTTGGATAGTGGCTTTGGACAGTGGCTTTGGACAGTGGCTTTGGACATACAGTGGCTTTGGAGAGTGGCTTTGGAGAGTGGCTTTGGACAGTGGCTTTGGACAGTGCTTTTGGACATAGAGTGGCTTTGGAGAGTGGCTTTGGAGAGTGGCTTTAGACAATGGCTTTGGACATAAAGTGGCTTTGGACAGTGGATTTGGACACTGGCTTTGGACAATGGCATTGGATATAGAGTGGCTTTGGTCAGTGGCTTTGGACAGTGGCTTTGTTCAGTGTCTTTGGACATAGAATGGCTTTGGTCAGTGGCTTTGGAGAGTGGCTTTGGACAGTGGCTCTGGACATAGAGTGGCATTGGACAGTGGCTTTGGAGAGTGGCTTTGGTCAGTGGCTTTGGACAGTGGCTTTGGACAGTTGCTTTGGACATAGAGTGGCTTTGGACAGTGACTTTAGACAGTGGCTTTGGACAGTGGCTTTGTAGATAGAGTGGCTTTGGACAGTGGCTTTGGACATAGAATGGCATTGGACAGTGGCTTTGGACATAGAGTGGCTTTGGAGAGTGGCTTTGGAGAATGGCTTTGGACAGTTGCTTTGGACATAGAGTGGCTTTGGACAGTGACTTTAGACAGTGGCTTTGGACAGTGGCTTTGTAGATAGAGTGGCTTTGGACAGTGGCTTTGGACATAGAATGGCATTGGACAGTGGCTTTGGACATAGAGTGGCTTTGGAGAGTGGCTTTGGAGAATGGCTTTGGACAGTGGCTTTGGACATAGAGTTGCTTTGGAGAGTGGCTTTGGAGAGTGGCTTTGGACAGTGGCTTTGGACATAGAGTGGCTTAGGAGAGTGGCTTTGGAGAGTGGCTTTGGACAGTGGCTTTGGACAAAGAGTGGCTTTGGAGATTGGCTTTGGAGAGTGGCTTTGGACAGTGGCTTTGGACATAGAGTGGCTTTGGAGAGTGGCTTTGGACATAGTATTGCTTTGGACAGTGGCTTTGGACAGTGGCTTTGTACAGTGGCTTTGGACATAGAGTGGCTTTGGACAGTGGCTTTGGACAGTGGCTATGGACAGTGGCTCTGGACATAGAGTGGCTTTGGAGAGTGGCTTTGGAGAGTGGCTTTGGACAGCGGCTTTGGAGATAGAGCGGCTTTGGAGAGTGGCTTTGGACAGTGGCTTTGGACAGTGGCTTTGGACATAGAGTGGCTTTGGAGAGTGGCTTTGGAGAGTGGCTTTGGATAGTGGCTTTGGACATAGAGTGGCTTCGGAGAGTGGCTTTGAACAGTGACTTTGGACAGTGGCTTTGGACATAGAGTGGCTTTGGATAGTGGGTTTGGACAGTGGCTTTGGACAGTGGCTTTGGACATACAGTGGCTTTGGAGAGTGGCTTTGGAGAGTGGCTTTGGACAGTGGCTTTGGACAGTGCTTTTGGACATAGAGTGGCTTTGGAGAGTGGCTTTGGAGAGTGGCTTTAGACAATGGCTTTGGACATAGAGTGGCTTTGGACAGTGGCTTTGGACACTGGCTTTGGACAATGGCATTGGACATAGAGTGGCTTTGGTCAGTGGCTTTGGACAGTGGCTTTGTTCAGTGGCTTTGGTCATAGAATGGCTTTGGTCAGTGGCTTTGGAGAGTGGCTTTGGACAGTGGCTCTGGACATAGAGTGGCATTGGACAGTGGCTTTGGAGAGTGGCTTTGGTCAGTGGCTTTGGACAGTGGCTTTGGACAGTTGCTTTGGACATAGAGTGGCTTTGGACAGTGACTTTAGACAGTGGCTTTGGACAGTGGCTTTGTAGATAGAGTGGCTTTGGACAGTGGCATTGGAGAGTGGCTTTGGACAGTGGCTTTGGACATAGAGTGGCTTTGGACAGTGGCTTTGGACAGTGGCTTTGGACAGTGGCTTTGGACATAGAGTGGCTTTGGACCGTGGCTATGGACAGTGGCTTTGGACAGTGGCTTTGGACATAGAGTGGCTTTGGACAGTGGCTTTGGACATAGAGTGGCTTTGGAGAGTGGCTTTGGAGAATGGTGGACAGTGGCTTTGGACATAGAGTGGCTTTGGAGAGTGGCTTTGGAGAGTGGCTTTGGACAGTGGCTTTGGACATAGAGTGGCTTTGGAGAGTGGCTTTGGAGAGTGGCTTTGGACAGTGGCTTTGGACAAAGAGTGGCTTTGGAGATTGGCTTTGGAGAGTGGCTTTGGACAGTGGCTTTGGACATAGAGTGGCTTTGGAGAGTGGCTTTGGAGAGTGGCTTTGGACAGTGGCTTTGGACATAGAGTGGCTTTGGAGAGTGGCTTTGGAGAGTGGCTTTGGACAGTGGCTTTGGACATAGAGTGGCTTTGGAGAGTGGCTTTGGAGAGTGGCTTTGGACTGGCTTTGGACATAGAGTGGCTTTGGAGAGTGGCTTTGGAGAGTGGCTTTGGACAGTGACTTTGGACATAGAGTGGCTTTGGATAGTGGTTTGGAGAGTGGCTTTGGACAGTGGCTTTGGACATAGAGTGGCTTTGGAGAGTGGCTTTGGAGAGTGGCTTTGGATAGTGGCTTTGGACATAGAGTGGCTTTGGACAGTGGCTTTGGACAGTGGCTTTGGACATAGAGTGGCTTTGGACAGTGGCTTTGGAAAGTGGCTTTGGACTGTGGCTTTGGACAGTGGCTTTGGACATAGAAAGGCTTTGGACAGTGACTTTGGACAGTGGCTTTGGACAGTGGCTTTGGACATACAGTGGCTTTGGACAGTGGCTTTGGACATATAGTGGCTTTGGACATACAGTGGCTTTGGATAGTGGCTTTGGACATACAGTAGCTTTGGACATACAGTGGCTTTGGACAGTGGCTTTGGACAGTGGCTTTGGACATACAGTGGCTTTGGAGAGTGGCTTTGGAGAGTGGCTTTGGACAGTGGCTTTGGACAGTGCTTTTGGACATAGAGTGGCTTTGGAGAGTGGCTTTGGAGAGTGGCTTTAGACAATGGCTTTGGACATAGAGTGGCTTTGGACAGTGGCTTTGGACACTGGCTTTGGACAATGGCATTGGACATAGAGTGGCTTCGGTCAGTGGCTTTGGACAGTGGCTTTGTTCAGTGGCTTTGGTCATAGAATGGCTTTGGTCAGTGGCTTTGGAGATTGGCTTTGGACAGTGGCTCTGGACATAGAGTGGCATTGGACAGTGGCTTTGGAGAGTGGCTTTGGTCAGTGGCTTTGGACAGTGGCTTTGGACAGTTGCTTTGGACATAGAGTGGCTTTGGACAGTGACTTTAGACAGTGGCTTTGGACAGTGGCTTTGGAGAGTGGCTTTGGACTGGCTTTGGATATAGAGTGGCTTTGGAGAGTGGCTTTGGAGATTGGCTTTGGACAGTGACTTTGGACATAGAGTGGCTTTGGATTGTGGTTTGGAGAGTGGCTTTGGACAGTGGCTTTGGACATAGAGTGGCTTTGGAGAGTGGCTTTGGAGAGTGGCTTTGAATAGTGGCTTTGGACATAGAGTGGCTTTGGACAGTGGCTTTGGACAGTGGCTTTGGACATAGAGTGGCTTTGGACAGTGGCTTTGGAAAGTGGCTTTGGACTGTGGCTTTAGACAGTGGCTTTGGACATAGAAAGGCTTTGGACAGTGACCTTGGACAGTGGCTTTGGACAGTGGTTTTGGACATACAGTGGCTTTGGACATACAGTGGCTTTGGACAGTGGCTTTGGACATACAGTGGCTTTGGCCATACAGTGGCTTTAGACAGTGGATTTGGACATACAGTGGCTTTGGACATAGAGTGGCTTTGGAGAGAGGCTTTGGAGAGTGGCTTTGGACAGTGGCTTTGTCATAGAGTGGCTTTAGACAGTGGCTTTGGAGAGTGGCTTTGGACAGTGGCTTTGGACATAGAGTGGCTTTGGACAGTGGCTTTGGAGAGTGGCTTTGGACAGTGGCTTTGGACATAGAGTGGCTTTGGAGAGTGGCTTTGGAGAGTGGCTTTGGACAGTGGCTTTACACATAGAGTGACTTTGGAGAGTGGCTTTGGACAGTGGTTTTGTACAGTGGCTTTGGATATTGAGTGGCTTTGGAGAGTGGCTTTGTAGAGTGGCTTTGGACAGTGTCTTTGGAAATAGAGTGGCTTTGGACAGTGGCTTTGGAGAGTGGCTTTGGACAGTGGCTTTGGACATAGAGTGGCTTTGGACAGTAGCTTTGGACAGTGGCTTTGGACAGTTGCTTTGGACATAGAGTGGCTTTGGACAGTGACTTTAGACAGTGGCTTTGGACAGTGACTTTGGACATAGAGTGGCTTTGGACAGTGGCTTTGGACAGTGGCTTTGGACAGTGGCTTTGGACATAGAGTGGCTTTGGACCGTGGCTTTGGACAGTGGCTTTGGACAGTGGCTTTGGACATAGAGTGGCTTTGGACAGTGGCTTTGGACATAGAGTGGATTTGGAGAGTGGCTTTGGAGAATAGCTTTGGACAGTGGCTTTGGACATAGAGTGGCTAAGGAGAGTGGCTTTGGAGAGTGGCTTTGGACAGTGGCTTTTGACATAGAGTGGCTTTGGAGAGTGGCTTTGGAGAGTGGCTTTGGACAGTGGCTTTGGACAAAGAGTGGCTTTGGAGATTGGCTTTGGAGAGTGGCTTTGGACAGTGGCTTTGGACATAGAGTGGCTTTGGAGAGTGGCTTTGGAGAGTGGCTTTGGACAGTGGCTTTGGACATAGAGTGGCTTTGGAGAGTGGCTTTGGAGAGTGGCTTTGGACAGTGGCTTTGGACATAGAGTGGCTTTGGAGAGTGGCTTTGGAGAGTGGCTTTGGACTGGCTTTGGATATAGAGTGGCTTTGGAGAGTGGCTTTGGAGATTGGCTTTGGACAGTGACTTTGGACATAGAGTGGCTTTGGATAGTGGTTTGGAGAGTGGCTTTGGACAGTGGCTTTGGACATAGAGTGGCTTTGGAGAGTGGCTTTGGAGAGTGGCTTTGAATAGTGGCTTTGGACATAGAGTGGCTTTGGACAGTGGCTTTGGACAGTGGCTTTGGACAAAGAGTGGCTTTGGACAGTGGCTTTGGAAAGTGGCTTTGGACTGTGGCTTTAGACAGTGGCTTTGGACATAGAAAGGCTTTGGACAGTGACCTTGGACAGTGGCTTTGGACAGTGGTTTTGGACATACAGTGGCTTTGGACATACAGTGGCTTTGGACAGTGGCTTTGGACATACAGTGGCTTTGGCCATACAGTGGCTTTAGACAGTGGATTTGGACATACAGTGGCTTTGGACATAGAGTGGCTTTGGAGAGAGGCTTTGGTGAGTGGCTTTGGACAGTGGCTTTGTCATAGAGTGGCTTTGGACAGTGGCTTTGGAGAGTGGCTTTGGACAGTGGCTTTGGACATAGAGTGGCTTTGGACAGTGGCTTTGGAGAGTGGCTTTGGACAGTGGCTTTGGACATAGAGTGGCTTTGGAGAGTGGCTTTGGAGAGTGGCTTTGGACAGTGGCTTTACACATAGAGTGGCTTTGGAGAGTGGCTTTGGACAGTGGCTTTGGACAGTGGCTTTGGACATAGAGTGGCTTTGGAGAGTCGCTTTGGAGAGTCTTTGGACAGTGGTTTGGACATAGAGTGGCTTTGGAGTGTGGCTTTGGACAGTGGCTTTGGACAGTGGCTTTGGACATAGAGTGCCTTTGGAGAGTGGCTTTGGAGAGTGGCTTTGGACAGTGGCATTGGACATAGAGTGGCTTTGGACAGTGGCTTTAGGAGAGTGGCTTTGGACAGTGGCTTTGGACATAGAGTGGCTTTGGAGAGTGGCTTTGGACAGTGGCTTTGGACAGTGGCTTTGGACATAGAGTGGCTTTGGAGAGTGGATTTGGAGAGTGGCTTTGGACAGTGGCTTTGGACATAGTGTGATTTTCGACAGTGGCTTTGTAGAGTGGCTTTGGACAGTGGCTTTGGACATAGAGTGGCTTTGGACAGTGGCTTTGGAGAGTGGCTTCGGACAGTGGCTTTGGACATAGAGTGGCTTTGGACAGTGGCTTTGGAGAGTGGCTTTGGACAGTGGCTTTGGACAGTGGCTTTGGACATAGAGTGTCTTTGGAGAGTGCCTTTGGACAGTGGCTTTGGACATAGTATTGCTTTGGACAGTGGCTTTGGACAGTGGCTTGGTACGGTGGCTTTGGACATAGAGTGGCTTTGGACAGTGGCTTTGGACAGTGGCTATGGACAGTTGCTTTGGACATAGAGTGGCTTTGGAGAGTGGCTTTGGAGAGTGGCTTTGGACAGTGGCTTTGGAGATAGAGTGGCTTTGGAGAGTGGCTTTGGACAGTGGCTTTGAACAGTGGCTTTGGACATAGAGTGGCTTTGGAGAGTGGCTTTGGAGAGTGACTTTGGACAGTGGCTTTGGACATAGAGTGGCTTTGGAGAGTGGCTTTGGACAGTGACTTTGGACAGTGGCTTTGGACATAGAGTGGCTTTGGAGAGTGGCTTTGGACAGTGGCTTTGGAGAGTGGCTTTGGACATACAGTGGCTTTGGAGAGTGGCTTTGGAGAGTGGCTTTGGACAGTGGCTTTGGACATAGAGTGGCTTTGGAGAGTGGCTTTGGACAGTGGCTTTGGACAGTGCTTTTGGACATAGAGTGGCTTTGGAGAGTGGCTTTGGAGAGTGGCTTTAGACAATGGCTTTGGACATAGAGTGGCTTTGGACAGTTGCTTTGGACACTGGCTTTGGACAATGGCATTGGACATAGAGTGGCTTTGGTCAGTGGCTTTGGACAGTGGCTTTGTTCAGTGGCTTTGGACATAGAGTGGCTTTGGTCAGTGGCTTTGGAGAGTGGCTTTGGACAATGGCTCTGGACATAGAGTGGCTTTGGACAGTGGCTTTGGAGAGTGGCTTTGGAAAGTGGCTTTGGACATAGAGTGGCTTTGGACAGTGGCTTTGGACAGTGGCTTTGGACAGTTGCTTTGGACATAGAGTGGCTTTGGACAGTGACTTTAGACAGTGGCTTTGGACAGTGGCTTTGTAGATAGAGTGGCTTTGGACAGTGGCATTGGAGAGTGGCTTTGGACAGTGGCTTTGGACATAGAGTGGCTTTGGACAGTGGCTTTGGACTGTGGCTTTGGACAGTGGCTTTGGACATAGAATGGCATTGGACAGTGGCTTTGGACATAGAGTGGCTTTGGAGAGTGGCTTTGGAGAATGGCTTTGGACAGTGGCTTTGGACATAGAGTGGCTTTGGAGAGTGGCTTTGGAGAGTGGCTTTGGACAGTGGCTTTGGACATAGAGTGGCTTTGGAGAGTGGCTTTGGAGAGTGGCTTTGGACAGTGGCTTTGGACAAAGAGTGGCTTTGGAGATTGGCTTTGGAGAGTGGCTTTGGACAGTGGCTTTGGACATAGAGTGGCTTTGGAGAGTGGCTTTGGACATAGTATTGCTTTGGACAGTGGCTTTGGACAGTGGCTTTGTACAGTGGCTTTGGACATAGAGTGGCTTTGGACAGTGGCTTTGGACAGTGGCTATGGACAGTGGCTTTGGACATAGAGTGGCTTTGGAAAGTGGCTTTGGAGAGTGGCTTTGGACAGTGGCTTTGGAGATAGAGTGGCTTTGGAGAGTGGCTTTGGACAGTGGCTTTGGACAGTGGCTTTGGACATAGAGTGGCTTTGGAGAGTGGCTTTGGAGAGTGGCTTTGGATAGTGGCTTTGGACATAGAGTGGCGTTGGAGAGTGGCTTTGGACAGTGACTTTGGACAGTGGCTTTGGACATAGAGTGGCTTTGGATAGTGGCTTTGGACAGTGGCTTTGGACAGTGGCTTTGGACATACAGTGGCTTTGGAGAGTGGCTTTGGAGAGTGGCTTTGGACAGTGGCTTTGGACAGTGCTTTTGGACATAGAGTGGCTTTGGACAGTGGCTTTGGACATACAGTGGCTTTGGAGAGTGGCTTTGGAGAGTGGCTTTGGACAGTGGCTTTGGACAGTGCTTTTGGACATAGAGTGGCTTTGGAGAGTGGCTTTGGAGAGTGGCTTTAGACAATGGCTTTGGACATAGAGTGGCTTTGGACAGTGGCTTTGGACACTGGCTTTGGACAATGGCATTGGACATAGAGTGGCTTTGGTCAGTGGCTTAGGACAGTGTCTTTGTTCAGTGGCTTTGGTCATAGAATGGCTTTGGTCAGTGGCTTTGGAGAGTGGCTTTGGACAGTGGCTCTGGACATAGAGTGGCATTGGACAGTGGCTTTGGAGAGTGGCTTTGGTCAGTGGCTTTGGACAGTGGCTTTGGACAGTTGCTTTGGACATAGAGTGGCTTTGGACAGTGACTTTAGACAGTGGCTTTGGACAGTGGCTTTGTAGATAGAGTGGCTTTGGACAGTGGCATTGGAGAGTGGCTTTGGACAGTGGCTTTGGACATAGAGTGGCTTTGGACAGTGGCTTTGGACAGTGGCTTTGGACAGTGGCTTTGGACATAGAGTGGCTTTGGACCATGGCTATGGACAGTGGCTTTGGACAGTGGCTTTGGACATAGAGTGGCTTTGGACAGTGGCTTTGGACATAGAGTGGCTTTGGAGAGTGGCTTTGGAGAATGGCTTTGGACAGTGGCTTTGGACATAGAGTGGCTTTGGAGAGTGGCTTTGGAGAGTGGCTTTGGACAGTGGCTTTGGACATAGAGTGGCTTTGGAGAGTGGCTTTGGAGAGTGGCTTTGGACAGTGGCTTTGGACAAAGAGTGGCTTTGGAGATTGGCTTTGGAGAGTGGCTTTGGACAGTGGCTTTGGACATAGAGTGGCTTTGGAGAGTGGCTTTGGAGAGTGGCTTTGGACAGTGGCTTTGGACATAGAGTGGCTTTGGAGAGTGGCTTTGGAGAGTGGCTTTGGACAGTGGCTTTGGACATAGAGTGGCTTTGGAGAGTGGCTTTGGAGAGTGGCTTTGGACTGGCTTTGGACATAGAGTGGCTTTGGAGAGTGGCTTTGGAGAGTGGCTTTGGAAAGTGACTTTGGACATAGAGTGGCTTTGGATAGTGGTTTGGAGAGTGGCTTTGGACAGTGGCTTTGGACATAGAGTGGCTTTGGAGAGTGGCTTTGGAGAGTGGCTTTGGATAGTGGCTTTGGACATAGAGTGGCTTTGGACAGTGGCTTTGGACAGTGGCTTTGGACATAGAGTGGCTTTGGACAGTGGCTTTGGAAAGTGGCTTTGGACTGTGGCTTTGGACAGTGGCTTTGGACATAGAAAGGCTCTGGACAGTGACTTTGGACAGTGGCTTTGGACAGTGGCTTTGGACATACAGTGGCTTTGGACAGTGGCTTTGGACATATAGTGGCTTTGGACATACAGTGGCTTTGGATAGTGGCTTTGGACATACAGTAGCTTTGGACATACAGTGGCTTTGGACAGTGGCTTTGGACAGTGGCTTTGGACATACAGTGGCTTTGGAGAGTGGCTTTGGAGAGTGGCTTTGGACAGTGCTTTTGGACATAGAGTGGCTTTGGAGAGTGGCTTTGGAGAGTGGCTTTAGACAATGGCTTTGGACATAGAGTGGCTTTGGACAGTGGCTTTGGACACTGGCTTTGGACAATGGCATTGGACATAGAGTGGCTTTGGTCAATGGCTTTGGACAGTGGCTTTGTTCAGTGGCTTTGGTCATAGAATGGCTTTGGTCAGTGGCTTTGGAGAGTGGCTTTGGACAGTGGCTCTGGACATAGAGTGGCATTGGACAGTGGCTTTGGAGAGTGGGTTTGGTCAGTGGCTTTGGACAGTGGCTTTGGACAGTTGCTTTGGACATAGAGTGGCTTTGGACAGTGACTTTAGACAGTGGCTTTGGACAGTGGCTTTGGACATAGAGTGGCTTTGGAGAGTGGCTTTGGAGAGTGGCTTTGGACTGGCTTTGGATATAGAGTGGCTTTGGAGAGTGGCTTTGGAGATTGGCTTTGGACAGTGACTTTGGACATAGAGTGGCTTTGGATAGTGGTTTGGAGAGTGGCTTTGGACAGTGGCTTTGGACATAGAGTGGCTTTGGAGAGTGGCTTTGGAGAGTGGCTTTGAATAGTGGCTTTGGACATAGAGTGGCTTTGGACAGTGGCTTTGGACAGTGGCTTTGGACATAGAGTGGCTTTGGACAATGGCTTTGGAAAGTGGCTTTGGACTGTGGCTTTAGACAGTGGCTTTGGACATAGAAAGGCTTTGGACAGTGACCTTGGACAGTGGCTTTGGACAGTGGTTTTGGACATACAGTGGCTTTGGACATACAGTGGCTTTGGACAGTGGCTTTGGACATACAGTGGCTTTGGCCATACAGTGGCTTTAGACAGTGGATTTGGACATACAGTGGCTTGGACATAGAGTGGCTTTGGAGAGAGGCTTTGGAGAGTGGCTTTGACAGTGGCTTTGTCATAGAGTGGCTTTGGACAGGGGCTTTGGAGAGTGGCTTTGGACAGTGGCTTTGGACATAGAGTGGCTTTGGAGAGTGGCTTTGGAGAGTGGCTTTGGACAGTGGCTTTACACATAGAGTGGCTTTGGAGAGAGGCTTTGGACGGTGGTTTTGTACAGTGGCTTTGGATATTGAGTGGCTTTGGAGAGTGGCTTTGTAGAGTGGCTTTGGACAGTGTCTTTGGAAATAGAGTGGCTTTGGAGAGTGGCTTTGGACAGTGGGTTTGGACAGTAGCTTTGGACATAGAGTGGCTTTGGAGAGTGGCTTTGGAGAGTGGCTTTGAACAGTGGCTTTGGACATAGAGTGGCTTTGGAGAGTGGCTTTGGACAGTGGCTTTGGACAGTGGCTTTGGACATAGAGTGGCTTTGGACAGTGGCTTTGGAGAGTGGCTTTGCACAGTGGCTTTGGACATAGAGTGGCTTTGGACAGTGGCTTTGGAGAGTGTCTTTGGAAAGTGGCTATGGACATAGAGTGGCTTTGGACAGTGGCTTTGGACATTGAGTGGCTTTGGACAGTGGCTTTGGAGAGTGGCTTTGGACAGTGGCTTTGACATAGAGTGGCTTTGGAAAGTGGCTTTGGACAGTGGCTTTGGACAGTGGCTTTGGACATAGAGTGGCTTTGGACAGTGGCTTTGGACAGTGGCTTTGTACAGTGGCTTTGGACATAGAGTTGCTTTCGACAGTGGCTTTGGACAGTGGCGTTATACAGTGGCTTTGGACATAGAGTGGCTTTGGACAGTGGCTTTCGACAGTGGCTTTGGAAAGTGGCTTTGGACATATAGTGGCTTTAGACAGTGGCTTTGGACAGTAGCTTTGGACAGCGGCTTTTGACATAGAGTGGCTTTGGAGAGTGGCTTTGGACATATAGTGGCTTTGGACATACAGTGGCTTTGGATAGTGGCTTTGGACATACAGTAGCTTTGGACATACAGTGGCTTTGGACAGTGGCTTTGGACATACAGTGGCATTGGACAGTGGCTTTGGAGAGTGGCTTTGGTCAGTGGCTTTGGACAGTGGCTTTGGACAGTTGCTTTGGACATAGAGTGGCTTTGGACAGTGACTTTAGACAGTGGCTTTGGACAGTGGCTTTGTAGATAGAGTGGCTTTGGACAGTGGCTTTGGACATAGAATGGCATTGGACAGTGGCTTTGGACATAGAGTGGCTTTGGAGAGTGGCTTTGGAGAATGGCTTTGGACAGTGGCTTTGGACATAGAGTTGCTTTGGAGAGTGGCTTTGGAGAGTGGCTTTGGACAGTGGCTTTGGACATAGAGTGGCTTAGGAGAGTGGCTTTGGAGAGTGGCTTTGGACAGTGGCTTTGGACAAAGAGTGGCTTTGGAGATTGGCTTTGGAGAGTGGCTTTGGACAGTGGCTTTGGACATAGAGTGGCTTTGGAGAGTGGCTTTGGACATAGTATTGCTTTGGACAGTGGCTTTGGACAGTGGCTTTGTACAGTGGCTTTGGACATAGAGTGGCTTTGGACAGTGGCTTTGGACAGTGGCTATGGACAGTGGCTCTGGACATAGAGTGGCTTTGGAGAGTGGCTTTGGAGAGTGGCTTTGGACAGCGGCTTTGGAGATAGAGTGGCTTTGGAGAGTGGCTTTGGACAGTGGCTTTGGACAGTGGCTTTGGACATAGAGTGGCTTTGGAGAGTGGCTTTGGAGAGTGGCTTTGGATAGTGGCTTTGGACATAGAGTGGCTTCGGAGAGTGGCTTTGAACAGTGACTTTGGACAGTGGCTTTGGACATACAGTGGCTTTGGATAGTGGCTTTGGACAGTGGCTTTGGACAGTGGCTTTGGACATACAGTGGCTTTGGAGAGTGGCTTTGGAGAGTGGCTTTGGACAGTGGCTTTGGACAGTGCTTTTGGACATAGAGTGGCTTTGGAGAGTGGCTTTGGAGAGTGGCTTTAGACAATGGCTTTGGACATAGAGTGGCTTTGGACAGTGGCTTTGGACACTGGCTTTGGACAATGGCATTGGACATAGAGTGGCTTTGGTCAGTGGCTTAGGACAGTGTCTTTGTTCAGTGGCTTTGGTCATAGAATGGCTTTGGTCAGTGGCTTTGGAGAGTGGCTTTGGACAGTGGCTCTGGACATAGAGTGGCATTGGACAGTGGCTTTGGAGAGTGGCTTTGGTCAGTGGCTTTGGACAGTGGCTTTGGACAGTTGCTTTGGACATAGAGTGGCTTTGGACAGTGACTTTAGACAGTGGCTTTGGACAGTGGCTTTGTAGATAGAGTGGCTTTGGACAGTGGCATTGGAGAGTGGCTTTGGACAGTGGCTTTGGACATAGAGTGGCTTTGGACAGTGGCTTTGGACAGTGGCTTTGGACAGTGGCTTTGGACATAGAGTGGCTTTGGACCATGGCTATGGACAGTGGCTTTGGACAGTGGCTTTGGACATAGAGTGGCTTTGGACAGTGGCTTTGGACATAGAGTGGCTTTGGAGAGTGGCTTTGGAGAATGGCTTTGGACAGTGGCTTTGGACATAGAGTGGCTTTGGAGAGTGGCTTTGGAGAGTGGCTTTGGACAGTGGCTTTGGACATAGAGTGGCTTTGGAGAGTGGCTTTGGAGAGTGGCTTTGGACAGTGGCTTTGGACAAAGAGTGGCTTTGGAGATTGGCTTTGGAGAGTGGCTTTGGACAGTGGCTTTGGACATAGAGTGGCTTTGGAGAGTGGCTTTGGAGAGTGGCTTTGGACAGTGGCTTTGGACATAGAGTGGCTTTGGAGAGTGGCTTTGGAGAGTGGCTTTGGACAGTGGCTTTGGACATAGAGTGGCTTTGGAGAGTGGCTTTGGAGAGTGGCTTTGGACTGGCTTTGGACATAGAGTGGCTTTGGAGAGTGGCTTTGGAGAGTGGCTTTGGAAAGTGACTTTGGACATAGAGTGGCTTTGGATAGTGGTTTGGAGAGTGGCTTTGGACAGTGGCTTTGGACATAGAGTGGCTTTGGAGAGTGGCTTTGGAGAGTGGCTTTGGATAGTGGCTTTGGACATAGAGTGGCTTTGGACAGTGGCTTTGGACAGTGGCTTTGGACATAGAGTGGATTTGGACAGTGGCTTTGGAAAGTGGCTTTGGACTGTGGCTTTGGACAGTGGCTTTGGACATAGAAAGGCTTTGGACAGTGACTTTGGACAGTGGCTTTGGACAGTGGCTTTGGACATACAGTGGCTTTGGACAGTGGCTTTGGACATATAGTGGCTTTGGACATACAGTGGCTTTGGATAGTGGCTTTGGACATACAGTAGCTTTGGACATACAGTGGCTTTGGACAGTGGCTTTGGACAGTGGCTTTGGACATACAGTGGCTTTGGAGAGTGGCTTTGGAGAGTGGCTTTGGACAGTGGCTTTGGACAGTGCTTTTGGACATAGAGTGGCTTTGGAGAGTGGCTTTGGAGAGTGGCTTTAGACAATGGCTTTGGACATAGAGTGGCTTTGGACAGTGGCTTTGGACACTGGCTTTGGACAATGGCATTGGACATAGAGTGGCTTTGGTCATTGGCTTTGGACAGTGGCTTTGTTCAGTGGCTTTGGTCATAGAATGGCTTTGGTCAGTGGCTTTGGAGAGTGGCTTTGGACAGTGGCTCTGGACATAGAGTGGCATTGGACAGTGGCTTTGGAGAGTGGCTTTGGTCAGATGCTTTGGACAGTGGCTTTGGACAGTTGCTTTGGACATAGAGTGGCTTTGGACAGTGACTTTAGACAGTGGCTTTGGACAGTGGCTTTGGACATAGAGTGGCTTTGGAGAGTGGCTTTGGAGAGTGGCTTTGGACTGGCTTTGGATATAGAGTGGCTTTGGAGAGTGGCTTTGGAGATTGGCTTTGGACAGTGACTTTGGACATAGAGTGGCTTTGGATAGTGGTTTGGAGAGTGGCTTTGGACAGTGGCTTTGGACATAGAGTGGCTTTGGAGAGTGGCTTTGGAGAGTGGCTTTGAATAGTGGCTTTGGACATAGAGTGGCTTTGGACAGTGGCTTTGGACAGTGGCTTTGGACATAGAGTGGCTTTGGACAGTGGCTTTGGAAAGTGGCTTTGGACTGTGGCTTTAGACAGTGGCTTTGGACATAGAAAGGCTTTGGACAGTGACCTTGGACAGTGGCTTTGGACAGTGGTTTTGGACATACAGTGGCTTTGGACATACAGTGGCTTTGGACAGTGGCTTTGGACATACAGTGGCTTTGGCCATACAGTGGCTTTAGACAGTGGATTTGGACATACAGTGGCTTGGACATAGAGTGGCTTTGGAGAGAGGCTTTGGAGAGTGGCTTTGACAGTGGCTTTGTCATAGAGTGGCTTTGGACAGGGGCTTTGGAGAGTGGCTTTGGACAGTGGCTTTGGACATAGAGTGGCTTTGGAGAGTGGCTTTGGAGAGTGGCTTTGGACAGTGGCTTTACACATAGAGTGGCTTTGGAGAGAGGCTTTGGACGGTGGTTTTGTACAGTGGCTTTGGATATTGAGTGGCTTTGGAGAGTGGCTTTGTAGAGTGGCTTTGGACAGTGTCTTTGGAAATAGAGTGGCTTTGGAGAGTGGCTTTGGACAGTGGGTTTGGACAGTAGCTTTGGACATAGAGTGGCTTTGGAGAGTGGCTTTGGAGAGTGGCTTTGAACAGTGGCTTTGGACATAGAGTGGCTTTGGAGAGTGGCTTTGGACAGTGGCTTTGGACAGTGGCTTTGGACATAGAGTGGCTTTGGACAGTGGCTTTGGAGAGTGGCTTTGCACAGTGGCTTTGGACATAGAGTGGCTTTGGACAGTGGCTTTGGAGAGTGTCTTTGGAAAGTGGCTATGGACATAGAGTGGCTTTGGACAGTGGCTTTGGACATTGAGTGGCTTTGGACAGTGGCTTTGGAGAGTGGCTTTGGACAGTGGCTTTGACATAGAGTGGCTTTGGACAGTGGCTTTGGACAGTGGCTTTGGACAGTGGCTTTGGACATAGAGTGGCTTTGGACAGTGGCTTTGGACAGTGGCTTTGTACAGTGGCTTTGGACATAGAGTTGCTTTCGACAGTGGCTTTGGACAGTGGCGTTATACAGTGGCTTTGGACATAGAGTGGCTTTGGACAGTGGCTTTCGACAGTGGCTTTGGAAAGTGGCTTTGGACATACAGTGGCTTTAGACAGTGGCTTTGGACAGTAGCTTTGGACAGCGGCTTTTGACATAGAGTGGCTTTGGAGAGTGGCTTTGGACATATAGTGGCTTTGGACATACAGTGGCTTTGGATAGTGGCTTTGGACATACAGTAGCTTTGGACATACAGTGGCTTTGGACAGAGGCTTTGGACAGTGGCTTTGGACATACAGTGGCTTTGGAGAGTGGCTTTGGAGAGTGACTTTGGACAGTGGCTTTGGACAGTGCTTTTGGACATAGAGTGGCTTTGGAGAGTGGCTTTGGAGAGTGGCTTTAGACAATGGCTTTGGACATAGAGTGGCTTTGGACAGTGGCTTTGGACACTGGCTTTGGACAATGGCATTGGACATAGAGTGGCTTTGGTCAGTGGCTTTGGATAGTGGCTTTGTTCAGTGGCTTTGGTCATAGAATGGCTTTGGTCAGTGGCTTTGGAGAGTGGCTTTGGACAGTGGCTCTGGACATAGAGTGGCATTGGACAGTGGCTTTGGAGAGTGGCTTTGGTCAGTGGCTTTGGACAGTGGCTTTGGACAGTTGCTTTGGACATAGAGTGGCTTTGGACAGTGACTTTAGACAGTGGCTTTGGACAGTGGCTTTGGACATAGAGTGGCTTTGGAGAGTGGCTTTGGAGAGTGGCTTTGGACTGGCTTTGGATATAGAGTGGCTTTGGAGAGTGGCTTTGGAGATTGGCTTTGGACAGTGACTTTGGACATAGAGTGGCTTTGGATAGTGGTTTGGAGAGTGGCTTTGGACAGTGGCTTTGGACATAGAGTGGCTTTGGAGAGTGGCTTTGGAGAGTGGCTTTGAATAGTGGCTTTGGACATAGAGTGGCTTTGGACAGTGGCTTTGGACAGTGGCTTTGGACATAGAGTGGCTTTGGACAGTGGCTTTGGAAAGTGGCTTTGGACTGTGGCTTTAGACAGTGGCTTTGGACATAGAAAGGCTTTGGACAGTGACCTTGGACAGTGGCTTTGGACAGTGGTTTTGGACATACAGTGGCTTTGGACATACAGTGGCTTTGGACAGTGGCTTTGGACATACAGTGGCTTTGGCCAAACAGTGGCTTTAGACAGTGGATTTGGACATACAGTGGCTTGGACATAGAGTGGCTTTGGAGAGAGGCTTTGGAGAGTGGCTTTGACAGTGGCTTTGTCATAGAGTGGCTTTGGACAGGGGCTTTGGAGAGTGGCTTTGGACAGTGGCTTTGGACATAGAGTGGCTTTGGAGAGTGGCTTTGGAGAGTGACTTTGGACACGGGCTTTACACATAGAGTGGCTTTGGAGAGTGGCTTTGGACAGTGGTTTTGTACAGTGGCTTTGGATATTGAGTGGCTTTGGAGAGTGGCTTTGTAGAGTGGCTTTGGACAGTGTCTTTGGAAATAGAGTGGCTTTGGAGAGTGGCTTTGGACAGTGGGTTTGGACAGTAGCTTTGGACATAGAGTGGCTTTGGAGAGTGGCTTTGGAGAGTGGCTTTGAACAGTGGCTTTGGACATAGAGTGGCTTTGGAGAGTGGCTTTGGACAGTGGCTTTGGACAGTGGCTTTGGACATAGAGTGGCTTTGGACAGTGGCTTTGGAGAGTGGCTTTGCACAGTGGCTTTGGACATAGAGTGGCTTTGGACAGTGGCTTTGGAGAGTGTCTTTGGAAAGTGGCTATGGACATAGAGTGGCTTTGGACAGTGGCTTTGGACATTGAGTGGCTTTGGACAGTGGCTTTGGAGAGTGGCTTTGGACAGTGGCTTTGACATAGAGTGGCTTTGGACAGTGGCTTTGGACAGTGGCTTTGGACAGTGGCTTTGGACATAGAGTGGCTTTGGACAGTGGCTTTGGACAGTGGCTTTGTACAGTGGCTTTGGACATAGAGTTGCTTTCGACAGTGGCTTTGGACAGTGGCGTTATACAGTGGCTTTGGACATAGAGTGGCTTTGGACAGTGGCTTTCGACAGTGGCTTTGGAAAGTAGCTTTGGACATACAGTGGCTTTAGACAGTGGCTTTGGACAGTAGCTTTGGACAGCGGCTTTTGACATAGAGTGGCTTTGGAGAGTGGCTTTGGAGAGTGTCTTTGGACAGTGGCTTTGGACATAGAGTGGCTTTGGACAGTGGCTTTGGAGAGTGGCTTTGGACAGTGGCTTTGGACATAGAGTGGCTTTGGAGAGTGGCTTTGGACAGTGGCTTTGGACAGTGGCTTGGGACATAGAGTGGCTTTGGAGAATGGCTTTGGACAGTGGCTTTGGACAGTGGCTTTGGACATAGAGTGGCTTTGGAGAGTCGCTTTGGAGAGTCTTTGGACAGTGGTTTGGACATAGAGTGGCTTTGGAGTGTGGCTTTGGACAGTGGCTTTGGACAGTGGCTTTGGACATAGAGTGCCTTTGGAGAGTGGCTTTGGAGAGTGGCTTTGGACAGTGGCTTTGGACATAGAGTGGCTTTGGACAGTGGCTTTAGGAGAGTGGCTTTGGACAGTGGCTTTGGACATAGAGTGGCTTTGGAGAGTGGCTTTGGACAGTGGCTTTGGACAGTGGCTTTGGACATAGAGTGGCTTTGGAGAGTGGATTTGGAGAGTGGCTTTGGACAGTGGCTTTGGACATAGTGTGACTTTCGACAGTGGCTTTGTAGAGTGGCTTTGGACAGTGGCTTTGGACATAGAGTGGCTTTGGACAGTGGCTTTGGAGAGTGGCTTCGGACAGTGGCTTTGGACATAGAGTGGCTTTGGACAGTGGCTTTGGAGAGTGGCTTTGGACAGTGGCTTTGGACAGTGGCTTTGGACATAGAGTGTCTTTGGAGAGTGCCTTTGGACAGTGGCTTTGGACATAGTATTGCTTTGGACAGTGGCTTTGGACAGTGGCTTGGTACGGTGGCTTTGGACATAGAGTGGCTTTGGACAGTGGCTTTGGACAGTGGCTATGGACAGTTGCTTTGGACATAGAGTGGCTTTGGAGAGTGGCTTTGGAGAGTGGCTTTGGACAGTGGCTTTGGAGATAGAGTGGCTTTGGAGAGTGGCTTTGGACAGTGGCTTTGGACAGTGGCTTTGGACATAGAGTGGCTTTGGAGAGTGGCTTTGGAGAGTGACTTTGGACAGTGGCTTTGGACATAGAGTGGCTTTGGAGAGTGGCTTTGGACAGTGACTTTGGACAGTGGCTTTGGACATAGAGTGGCTTTGGAGAGTGGCTTTGGACAGTGGCTTTGGAGAGTGGCTTTGGACATACAGTGGCTTTGGAGAGTGGCTTTGGACAGTGGCTTTGGACATAGAGTGGCTTTGGAGAGTGGCTTTGGACAGTGGCTTTGGACAGTGCTTTTGGACATAGAGTGGCTTTGGAGAGTGGCTTTGGAGAGTGGCTTTAGACAATGGCTTTGGACATAGAGTGGCTTTGGACAGTTGCTTTGGACACTGGCTTTGGACAATGGCATTGGACATAGAGTGGCTTTGGTCAGTGGCTTTGGACAGTGGCTTTGTTCAGTGGCTTTGGACATAGAGTGGCTTTGGTCAGTGGCTTTGGAGAGTGGCTTTGGACAATGGCTCTGGACATAGAGTGGCTTTGGACAGTGGCTTTGGAGAGTGGCTTTGGAAAGTGGCTTTGGACATAGAGTGGCTTTGGACAGTGGCTTTGGACAGTGGCTTTGGACAGTTGCTTTGGACATAGAGTGGCTTTGGACAGTGACTTTAGACAGTGGCTTTGGACAGTGGCTTTGTAGATAGAGTGGCTTTGGACAGTGGCATTGGAGAGTGGCTTTGGACAGTGGCTTTGGACATAGAGTGGCTTTGGACAGTGGCTTTGGACTGTGGCTTTGGACAGTGGCTTTGGAATAGAATGGCATTGGACAGTGGCTTTGGACATAGAGTGGCTTTGGAGAGTGGCTTTGGAGAATGGCTTTGGACAGTGGCTTTGGACATAGAGTGGCTTTGGAGAGTGGCTTTGGAGAGTGGCTTTGGACAGTGGCTTTGGACATAGAGTGGCTTTGGAGAGTGGCTTTGGAGAGTGGCTTTGGACAGTGGCTTTGGACAAAGAGTGGCTTTGGAGATTGGCTTTGGAGAGTGGCTTTGGACAGTGGCTTTGGACATAGAGTGGCTTTGGAGAGTGGCTTTGGACATAGTATTGCTTTGGACAGTGGCTTTGGACAGTGGCTTTGGACAGTGGCTTTGGACATAGAGTGGCTTTGGACAGTGGCTTTGGACAGTGGCTATGGACAGTGGCTTTGGACATAGAGTGGCTTTGGAGAGTGGCTTTGGAGAGTGGCTTTGGACAGTGGCTTTGGAGATAGATTGGCTTTGGAGAGTGGCTTTGGACAGTGGCTTTGGACAGTGGCTTTGGACATAGAGTGGCTTTGGAGAGTGGCTTTGGAGAGTGGCTTTGGATAGTGGCTTTGGACATAGAGTGGCTTTGGAGAGTGGCTTTGGACAGTGACTTTGGACAGTGGCTTTGGACATAGAGTGGCTTTGGATAGTGGCTTTGGACAGTGGCTTTGGACAGTGGCTTTGGACATACAGTGGCTTTGGAGAGTGGCTTTGGAGAGTGGCTTTGGACAGTGGCTTTGGACAGTGCTTTTGGACATAGAGTGGCTTTGGAGAGTGGCTTTGGAGAGTGGCTTTAGACAATGGCTTTGGACATAAAGTGGCTTTGGACAGTGGATTTGGACACTGGCTTTGGACAATGGCATTGGACATAGAGTGGCTTTGGTCAGTGGCTTTGGACAGTGGCTTTGTTCAGTGGCTTTGGACATACAATGGCTTTGGTCAGTGGCTTTGGAGAGTGCCTTTGGACAGTGGCTCTGGACATAGAGTGGCATTGGACAGTGGCTTTGGAGAGTGGCTTTGGTCAGTGGCTTTGGACAGTGGCTTTGGACAGTTGCTTTGGACATAGAGTGGCTTTGGACAGTGACTTTAGACAGTGGCTTTGGACAGTGGATTTGTAGATAGAGTGGCTTTGGACAGTGGCTTTGGACATAGAATGGCATTGGACAGTGGCTTTGGACATAGAGTGGCTTTGGAGAGTGGCTTTGGAGAATGGCTTTGGACAGTGGCTTTGGACATAGAGTGGCTTTGGAGAGTGGCTTTGGAGAGTGGCTTTGGACAGTGGCTTTGGACATAGAGTGGCTTAGGAGAGTGGCTTTGGAGAGTGGCTTTGGACAGTGGCTTTGGACCAAGAGTGGCTTTGGAGATTGGCTTTGGAGAGTGGCTTTGGACAGTGGCTTTGGACATAGAGTGGCTTTGGAGAGTGGCTTTGGACATAGTATTGCTTTGGACAGTGGCTTTGGACAGTGGCTTTGTACAGTGGCTTTGGACATAGAGTGGCTTTGGACAGTGGCTTCGGACAGTGGCTATGGACAGTGGCTTTGGACATAGAGTGGCTTTGGAGAGTGGCTTTGGAGAGTGGCTTTGGACAGTGGCTTTGGAGATAGAGTGGCTTTGGATAGTGGCTTTGGACAGTGGCTTTGGACAGTAGCTTTGGACATAGAGTGGCTTTGGAGAGTGGCTTTGGAGAGTGGCTTTGGATAGTGGCTTTGGACATAGAGTGGCTTCGGAGAGGGGCTTTGAACAGTGACTTTGGACAGTGGCTTTGGACATAGAGTGGCTTTGGATAGTGGCTTTGGACAGTGGCTTTGGACAGTGGCTTTGGACATACAGTGGCTTTGGAGAGTGGCTTTGGAGAGTGGCTTTGGACAGTGGCTTTGGACAGTGCTTTTGGACATAGAGTGGCTTTGGAGAGTGGCTTTGGAGAGTGGCTTTAGACAATGGCTTTGGACATAGAGTGGCTTTGGACAGTGGCTTTGGACACTGGCTTTGGACAATGGCATTGGACATAGAGTGGCTTTGGTCAGTGGCTTTGGACAGTGGCTTTGTTCAGTGGCTTTGGTCATAGAATGGCTTTGGTCAGTGGCTTTGGAGAGTGGCTTTGGACAGTGGCTCTGGACATAGAGTGGCATTGGACAGTGGCTTTGGAGAGTGGCTTTGGTCAGTGGCCTTGGACAGTGGCTTTGGACAGTTGCTTTGGACATAGAGTGGCTTTGGACAGTGACTTTAGACAGTGGCTTTGGACAGTGGCTTTGTAGATAGAGTGGCTTTGGACAGTGGCATTGGAGAGTGGCTTTGGACAGTGGCTTTGGACATAGAGTGGCTTTGGACAGTGGCTTTGGACAGTGGCTTTGGACAGTGGCTTTGGATATAGAGTGGCTTTGGACCGTGGCTATGGACAGTGGCTTTGGACAGTGGCTTTGGACATAGAGTGGCTTTCGACAGTGGCTTTGGACATAGAGTGGCTTTGGAGAGTGGCTTTGGAGAATGGCTTTGGACAGTGGCTTTGGACATAGAGTGGCTTTGGAGAGTGGCTATGGAGAGTGGCTTTGGACAGTGGCTTTGGACATAGAATGGCTTTGGAGAGTGGCTTTGGAGAGTGGCTTTGGACAGTGGCTTTGGACAAAGAGTGGCTTTGGAGATTGGCTTTGGAGAGTGGCTTTGGACAGTGGCTTTGGACATAGAGTGGCTTTGGAGAGTGGCTTTGGAGAGTGGCTTTGGACAGTGGCTTTGGACATAGAGTGGCTTTGGAGAGTGGCTTTGGAGAGTGGCTTTGGACAGTGGCTTTGGACATAGAGTGGCTTTGGAGAGTGGCTTTGGAGAGTGGCTTTGGACTGGCTTTGGACATAGAGTGGCTTTGGAGAGTGGATTTGGAGAGTGGCTTTGGACAGTGACTTTGGACATAGAGTGGCTTTGGATAGTGGTTTGGAGAGTGGCTTTGGACAGTGGCTTTGGACATAGAGTGGCTTTGGAGAGTGGCTTTGGAGAGTGGCTTTGGATAGTGGCTTTGGACATAGAGTGGCTTTGGACAGTGGCTTTGGACAGTGGCTTTGGACATAGAGTGGCTTTGGACAGTGGCTTTGGAAAGTGGCTTTGGACTGTGGCTTTGGACAGTGGCTTTGGACATAGAAAGGCTTTGGACAGTGACTTTGGACAGTGGCTTTGGACAGTGGCTTTGGACATACAGTGGCTTTGGACAGTGGCTTTGGACATATAGTGGCTTTGGACATACAGTGGCTTTGGATAGTGGCTTTGGACATACAGTAGCTTTGGACATACAGTGGCTTTGGACAGTGGCTTTGGACAGTGGCTTTGGACATACAGTGGCTTTGGAGAGTGGCTTTGGAGAGTGGCTTTGGACAGTGGCTTTGGACAGTGCTTTTGGACATAGAGTGGCTTTGGAGAGTGGCTTTGGAGAGTGGCTTTAGACAATGGCTTTGGACATAGAGTGGCTTTGGACAATGGCTTTGGACACTGGCTTTGGACAATGGCATTGGACATAGAGTGGCTTTGGTCAGTGGCTTTGGACAGTGGCTTTGTTCAGTGGCTTTGGTCATAGAATGGCTTTGGTCAGTGGCTTTGGAGAGTGGCTTTGGACAGTGGCTCTGGACATAGAGTGGCATTGGACAGTGGCTTTGGAGAGTGGCTTTGGTCAGTGGCTTTGGACAGTGGCTTTGGACAGTTGCTTTGGACATAGAGTGGCTTTGGACAGTGACTTTAGACAGTGGCTTTGGACAGTGGCTTTGTAGATAGAGTGGCATTGGACAGTGGCATTGGAGAGTGGCTTTGGACAGTGGCTTTGGACATAGAGTGGCTTTGGACAGTGGCTTTGGACAGTGGCTTTGGACAGTGGCTTTGGACATAGAGTGGCTTTGGACCGTGGCTATGGACAGTGGCTTTGGACAGTGGCTTTGGACATAGAGTGGCTTTGGACAGTTGCTTTGGACATAGAGTGGCTTTCGAGAGTGGCTTTGGAGAATGGCTTTGGACAGTGGCTTTGGACATAGAGTGGCTTTGGAGAGTGGCTTTGGAGAGTGGCTTTGGACAGTGGCTTTGGACATAGAGTGGCTTTGGAGAGTGGCTTTGGAGAGTGGCTTTGGACAGTGGCTTTGGACAAAGAGTGGCTTTGGAGATTGGCTTTGGAGAGTGGCTTTGGACAGTGGCTTTGGACATAGAGTGGCTTTGGAGAGTGGCTTTGTAGAGTGGCTTTGGACAGTGGCTTTGGACATAGAGTGGCTTTGGAGAGTGGCTTTGGAGAGTGGCTTTGGACAGTGGCTTTGGACATAGAGTGGCTTTGGACATAGAGTGGATTTGGAGAGAGGCTTTGGAGAGTGGCTTTGGAAAGTGGCTTTGGACATAGAGTGGCTTTGGACAGTGGCTTTGGAGAGTGGCTTTGGACAGTGGCTTTGGACATAGAGTGGCTTTGGTCAGTGGCTTTGGAGAGTGGCTTTGGACAGTGGCTTTGGACATAGAGTGGCTTTGGAGAGTGGCTTTGGAGAGTGGCTTTGGACAGTGGCTTTGGACATAGAGTGGCTTTGGAGAGTGGCTTTGGTCAGTAGCTTTGTACAGTGGCTTTGGATATTGAGTGGCTTTGGAGAGTGGCTTTGGAGAGTGGCTTTGGACAGTGGCTTTGGACATAGAGTGGCTTTGGAGAGTGGCTTTGGACAGTGGGTTTGGACAGTGGCTTTGGACATAGAGTGGCTTTGGAGAGTGGCTTTGGAGAGTGGCTTTGGACAGTGGCTTTGGACATAGAGTGGCTTTGGAGAGTGGCTTTGGACAGTGGCTTTGGACAGTGGCTTTGGACATAGAGTGGCTTTGGACAGTGGCTTTGGAGAGTGGCTTTGCACAGTGGCTTTGGACATAGAGTGGCTTTGGACAGTGGCTTTGGAGAGTGTCTTTGGAAAGTGGCTATGGACATAGAGTGGCTTTGGACAGTGGCTTTGGACATTGAGTGGCTTTGGACAGTGGATTTGGAGAGTGGCTTTGGACAGTGGCTTTGACATAGAGTGGCTTTGGACAGTGGCTTTGGACAGTGGCTTTGGACAGTGGATTTGGACATAGAGTGGCTTTGGACAGTGGCTTTGTACAGTGGCTTTGGACATAGAGTTGCTTTGGACAGTGGCTTTGGACAGTGGCTTTATACAGTGGCTTTGGACATAGAGTGGCTTTGGACAGTGGCTTTCGACAGTGGCTTTGGACAGATGGCTTTGGACATACAGTGGCTTTAGACAGTGGCTTTGGACAGTAGCTTTGGACAGTGGCTTTTGACATAGAGTAGCTTTGGAGAGTGGCTTTGGAGAGTGTCTTTGGACAGTGGCTTTGGACATAGAGTGGCTTTGGAGAGTGGCTTTGGAGAGTGGCTTTGGACAGTCGCCTTGGAGATAGAGTGGCTTTGGAGAGTGGCTTTGGACAGTGGCTTTGGACAGTGGCTTGGGACATAGAGTGGCTTTGGAGAGTGGCTTTGAAGAGTGTCTTTGGACAGTGGCTTTGGACATAGAGTGGCTTTGGAGAGTGGCTTTGGAGAGTGGCTTTGGACAGTGGCTTTGGACATAGAGTGGCTTTGGAGAGTGGCTTTGGACAGTGGCTTTGGACAGTGGCTTTGGACATAGAGTGGCTTTGGAGAATGGCTTTGGACAGTGGCTTTGGACAGTGGCTTTGGACATAGAGTGGCTTTGGAGAGTGGCTTTGGAGAGTCTTTGGATAGTGGTTTGGACATAGAGTGGCTTTGGAGAGTGGCTTTGGACAGTGGCTTTGGACAGTGGCTTTGGACATAGAGTGCCTTTGGAGAGTGGCTTTGGAGAGTGGCTTTGGACAGTGGCTTTGGACATAGAGTGGCTTTGGACAGTGGCTTTAGGAGAGTGGCTTTGGACAGTGGCTTTGGACATAGAGTGGCTTTGGAGAGTGGCTTTGGACAGTGGCTTTGGACAGTGGCTTTGGTCATAGAGTGGTTGGGAGAGTGGCTTTGGAGAGTGGCTTTGGACAGTGGCTTTGGACATAGAGTGGCTTTGGAGAATGGCTTTGGACAGTGGCTTTGGACAGTGGCTTTGGACATAGAGTGGCTTTGGAGAGTGGCTTTGGACAGTGGCATTGTACAGTGGCTTTGGATATTGAGTGGCTTTGGAGAGTGGCTTTGGACAGTGGCTTTTGACATAGAGTGGCTTTGGAGAGTGGCTTTAGAGAGTGGCTTTGGACAGTGGCTTTGGACATAGAGTGGCTTTGGAGAGTGGCTTTCGACAGTGGCTTTGGACAGTGGCTTTGGACATAGAGTGGCTTTGGACAGTGGCTTTGGAGAGTGGCTTTGCACAGTGGCTTTGGACATAGAGTGGCTTTGGACAGTGGCTTTGGACATTGAGTGGCTTTGGACAGTGGCTTTGGAGAGTGGCTTGGTACAGTGGCTTTGACATAGAGTGGCTTTGGACAGTGGCTTTGGACAGTGGCTTTGGACAGTGGCTTTGGACATAGAGTGGTTTAGGACAGTGGCTTTGGAGAGTGGCTTTGGACAGTGGCTTTGGACATAGAGTGGCTTTGGACAGTGGCTTTGGACAGTGGCTTTGGACAGTGGCTTTGGACATACAGTGGCTTTGGACAGTGGCTTTGGACAGTGGCTTTGGACAGTGGCTTTGGACATAGAGTGGCTTTGGACAGTGGCTTTGGACAGTGGCTTTGGACAGTGGCTGTGGACATAGTATTGCTTTGGACAGTGGCTTTGGACAGTGGCTTTGTACAGTGGATTTGGACATAGGGTGGCTTTGGACAGTGGATTTGGACAGTGGCTTTGTACAGTGGCTTTGGATATACAGTGGCTTTGGACAGTGGCTTTGGACATACAGTGGCTTTGGACATACAGTGGCTTTGGACAGTGGCTTTGGACATACAGTGGCTTTGGACATACAGTGGCTTTGGACAGTGGCTTTGGACATACAGTGGCTTTGGACATACAGTGGCTTTGGACAGTGGCTTTGGACATACAGTGGCTTTGGACATACAGTGGCTTTGGACAGTGGCTTTGGACATACAGTGGCTTTAGACTGTGGCTATGGACATACAGTGGCTTTGGACATACAGTGGCTTTGGACAGTGCCTTTGGACATACAGTGGCTTTGAACATACAGTGGCTTTGGATAGTGGCTTTGGACATACAGTAGCTTTGGACATACAGTGGCTTTGGACAGTGGCTTTGGACATAGAGTGGTTTAGGACAGTGGCTTTGGAGAGTGGCTTTGGACAGTGGCTTTGGACATAGAGTGGCTTTGGACAGTCGCTTTGGACATAGAGTGGCTTTGGACAGTGGCTTTGGACAGTGGCTTTGGACATAGAGTGGCTTTGGACAGTGTCTTTGGACATACAGTGGCTTTGGACATACAGTGGCTTTGGACAGTGGCTTTGGAGAGTGGCTTTGGACAGTGGCTTTGGACATAGATTGGTTAAGGAAAGTGGCTTTGGAGAGTGGCTTTGGACAGTGGCTTTGGACATAGAGTGGCTTTGGACAGTGGCTTTGGACAGTAGCTTCGGACAGTGGCTTTGGACATAGAGTGGCTTTGGACAGTGGCTTTGGACAGTGGCTTTGGACAGTGGCTTTGGACATAGTATTGCTTTGGTCATTGGTTTTGGACACTGGCTTTGTACAGTGGCTTTGGACATAGAGTGGCTTTGGACAGTGGATTTGGACAGTGGCTTTGTACAGTGGCTTTGGACATACAGTGGCTTTGGACAGTGGCTTTGGACATACAGTGGCTTTGGACATACAGTGGCTTTGGACAGTGGCTTTGGACATATAGTGGCTTTGGACATACAGTGGCTTTGGACAGTGGCTTTGGACATACAGTGGCTTTGGACATACAGTGGCTTTGGACAGTGGCTTTGGACATACAGTGGCTTTGGACATACAGTGGCTTTGGACAGTGGCTTTGGACACTGGCTTTGGACAATGGCATTGGACATAGAGTGGCTTTGGTCAGTGGCTTTGGACAGTGGCTTTGTTCAGTGGCTTTGGTCATAGAATGGCTTTGGTCAGTGGGTTTGGAGAGTGGCTTTGGACAGTGGCTCTGGACATAGAGTGGCATTGGACAGTGGCTTTGGAGAGTGGCTTTGGTCAGTGGCTTTGGACAGTGGCTTTGGATATTGAGTGGCTTTGGAGAGTGGCTTTGTAGAGTGGCTTTGGAGAGAGGCTTTGGAGAGTGGCTTTGGACAGTGGCTTTATCATAGAGTGGCTTTGTACAGTGGCTTTGGAGAGTGGCTTTGGACAGTGGCTTTGGACATAGAGTGGCTTTGGAGAGTGGCTTTGTAGAGTGGCTTTGGACAGTGGCTTTACACATAGAGTGGCTTTGGAGAGTAGCTTTGGACAGTGGTTTTGTACAGTGGCTTTGGATATTGAGTGGCTTTGGAGAGTGGCTTTGTAGAGTGGCTTTGGACAGTGTCTTTGGAAATAGAGTGGCTTTGGAGAGTGGCTTTGGACAGTGGGTTTGGACAGTAGCTTTGGACATAGAGTGGCTTTGGAGAGTGGCTTTGGAGAGTGGCTTTGAACAGTGGCTTTGGACATAGAGTGGCTTTGGAGAGTGGCTTTGGACAGTGGCTTTGGACAGTGGCTTTGGACATAGAGTGGCTTTGGACAGTGGATTTGGAGAGTGGCTTTGCACAGTGGCTTTGGACATAGAGTGGCTTTGGACAGTGGCTTTGGAGAGTGTCTTTGGAAAGTGGCTATGGACATAGAGTGGCTTTGGACAGTGGCTTTGGACATTGAGTGGCTTTGGACAGTGGCTTTGGAGAGTGGCTTTGGACAGTGGCTTTGACATAGAGTGGCTTTGGACAGTGGCTTTGGACAGTGGCTTTGGACAGTGGCTTTGGACATAGAGTGGCTTTGGACAGTGGCTTTGGACAGTGGCTTTGTACAGTGGCTTTGGACATAGAGTTGCTTTCGACAGTGGCTTTGGACAGTGGCTTTATACAGTGGCTTTGGACATAGAGTGGCTTTGGACAGTGGCTTTCGACAGTGGCTTTGGAAAGTGGCTTTGGACATACAGTGGCTTTAGACAGTGGCTTTGGACAGTAGCTTTGGACAGCGGCTTTTGACATAGAGTGGCTTTGGAGAGTGGCTTTGGAGAGTGTCTTTGGACAGTGGCTTTGGACATAGAGTGGCTTTGGAGAGTGGCTTTGGAGAGTGGCTTTGGACAGTGGCTTTGGACATAGAGTGGCTTTGGAGAGTGGCTTTGGACAGTGGCTTTGGACAGTGGCTTGGGACATAGAGTGGCTTTGGAGAATGGCTTTGGACAGTGGCTTTGGACAGTGGCTTTGGACATAGAGTGGCTTTGGAGAGTCGCTTTGGAGAGTCTTTGGACAGTGGTTTGGACATAGAGTGGCTTTGGAGTGTGGCTTTGGACAGTGGCTTTGGACAGTGGCTTTGGACATAGAGTGCCTTTGGAGAGTGGCTTTGGAGAGTGGCTTTGGACAGTGGCTTTGGACATAGAGTGGCTTTGGACAGTGGCTTTAGGAGAGTGGCTTTGGACAGTGGCTTTGGACATAGAGTGGCTTTGGAGAGTGGCTTTGGACAGTTGCTTTGGACAGTGGCTTTGGACATAGAGTGGCTTTGGAGAGTGGATTTGGAGAGTGGCTTTGGACAGTGGCTTTGGACATAGTGTGACTTTCGACAGTGGCTTTGTAGAGTGGCTTTGGACAGTGGCTTTGGACATAGAGTGGCTTTGGACAGTGGCTTTGGAGAGTGGCTTCGGACAGTGGCTTTGGACATAGAGTGGCTTTGGACAGTGGCTTTGGAGAGTGGCTTTGGACAGTGGCTTTGGACAGTGTCTTTGGACATAGAGTGTCTTTGGAGAGTGCCTTTGGACAGTGGCTTTGGACATAGTATTGCTTTGGACAGTGGCTTTGGACAGTGGCTTGGTACGGTGGCTTTGGACATAGAGTGGCTTTGGACAGTGGCTTTGGACAGTGGCTATGGACAGTTGCTTTGGACATAGAGTGGCTTTGGAGAGTGGCTTTGGAGAGTGGCTTTGGACAGTGGCTTTGGAGATAGAGTGGCTTTGGAGAGTGGCTTTGGACAGTGGCTTTGGACAGTGGCTTTGGACATAGAGTGGCTTTGGAGAGTGGCTTTGGAGAGTGACTTTGGACAGTGGCTTTGGACATAGAGTGGCTTTGGAGAGTGGCTTTGGACAGTGACTTTGGACAGTGGCTTTGGACATAGAGTGGCTTTGGAGAGTGGCTTTGGACAGTGGCTTTGGAGAGTGGCTTTGGACATACAGTGGCTTTGGAGAGTGGCTTTGGAGAGTGGCTTTGGACAGTGGCTTTGGAAATAGAGTGGCTTTGGAGAGTGGCTTTGGACAGTGGCTTTGGACAGTGCTTTTGGACATAGAGTGGCTTTGGAGAGTGGCTTTGGAGAGTGGCTTTAGACAATGGCTTTGGACATAGAGTGGCTTTGGACAGTTGCTTTGGACACTGGCTTTGGACAATGGCATTGGACATAGAGTGGCTTTGGTCAGTGGCTTTGGACAGTGGCTTTGTTCAGTGGCTTTGGACATAGAGTGGCTTTGGTCAGTAGCTTTGGAGAGTGGCTTTGATCAATGGCTCTGGACATAGAGTGGCTTTGGACAGTGGCTTTGGAGAGTGGCTTTGGAAAGTGGCTTTGGACATAGAGTGGCTTTGGACAGTGGCTTTGGACAGTGGCTTTGGACAGTTGCTTTGGACATAGAGTGGCTTTGGACAGTGACTTTAGACAGTGGCTTTGGACAGTGGCTTTGTAGATAGAGTGGCTTTGGACAGTGGCATTGGAGAGTGGCTTTGGACAGTGGCTTTGGACATAGAGTGGCTTTGGACAGTGGCTTTGGACTGTGGCTTTGGACAGTGGCTTTGGACATAGAATGGCATTGGACAGTGGCTTTGGACATAGAGTGGCTTTGGAGAGTGGTTTTGGAGAATGGCTTTGGACAGTGGCTTTGGACATAGAGTGGCTTTGGAGAGTGGCTTTGGAGAGTGGCTTTGGACAGTGGCTTTGGACATAGAGTGGCTTTGGACAGTGGCTTTGGACAAAGAGAGGCTTTGGAGATTGGCTTTGGAGAGTGGCTTTGGACAGTGGCTTTGGACATAGAGTGGCTTTGGAGAGTGGCTTTGGACATAGTATTGCTTTGGACAGTGGCTTTGGACAGTGGCTTTGGACAGTGGCTTTGGACATAAAGTGGCTTTGGACAGTGGCTTTGGACAGTGGCTATGGACAGTGGCTTTGGACATAGAGTGGCTTTGGAGAGTGGCTTTGGAGAGTGGCTTTGGACAGTGGCTTTGGAGATAGAGTGGCTTTGGAGAGTGGCTTTGGACAGTGGCTTTGGACAGTGGCTTTGGACATAGAGTGGCTTTGGAGAGTGGCTTTGGAGAGTGGCTTTGGATAGTGGCTTTGGACATAGAGTGGCTTTGGAGAGTGGCTTTGGACAGTGACTTTGGACAGTGGCTTTGGACATAGAGTGGCTTTGGATAGTGGCTTTGGACAGTGGCTTTGGACAGTGGCTTTGGACATACAGTGGCTTTGGAGAGTGGCTTTGGAGAGTGGCTTTGGACAGTGGCTTTGGACAGTGCTTTTGGACATAGAGTGGCTTTGGAGAGTGGCTTTGGAGAGTGGCTTTAGACAATGGCTTTGGACATAAAGTGGCTTTGGACAGTGGATTTGGACACTGGCTTTGGACAATGGCATTGGACATAGAGTGGCTTTGGTCAGTGGCTTTGGACAGTGGCTTTGTTCAGTGGCTTTGGACATAGAATGGCTTTGGTCAGTGGCTTTGGAGAGTGGCTTTGGACAGTGGCTCTGGACATAGAGTGGCATTGGACAGTGGCTTTGGAGAGTGGCTTTGGTCAGTGGCTTTGGACAGTGGCTTTGGACAGTTGCTTTGGACATAGAGTGGCTTTGGACAGTGACTTTAGACAGTGGCTTTGGACAGTGGATTTGTAGATAGAGTGGCTTTGGACAGTGGCTTTGGACATAGAATGGCATTGGACAGTGGCTTTGGACATAGAGTGGCTTTGGAGAGTGGCTTTGGAGAATGGCTTTGGACAGTGGCTTTGGACATAGAGTGGCTTTGGAGAGTGGCTTTGGAGAGTGGCTTTGGACAGTGGCTTTGGACATAGAGTGGCTTAGGAGAGTGGCTTTGGAGAGTGGCTTTGGACAGTGGCTTTGGACAAAGAGTGGCTTTGGAGATTGGCTTTGGAGAGTGGCTTTGGACAGTGGCTTTGGACATAGAGTGGCTTTGGAGAGTGGCTTTGGACATAGTATTGCTTTGGACAGTGGCTTTGGACAGTGGCTTTGTACAGTGGCTTTGGACATAGAGTGGCTTTGGACAGTGGCTTCGGACAGTGGCTATGGACAGTGGCTTTGGACATAGAGTGGCTTTGGAGAGTGGCTTTGGAGAGTGGCTTTGGACAGTGGCTTTGGAGATAGAGTGGCTTTGGATAGTGGCTTTGGACAGTGGCTTTGGACAGTGGCTATGGACATAGAGTGGCTTTGGAGAGTGGCTTTGGAGAGTGGCTTTGGATAGTGGCTTTGGACATAGAGTGGCTTCGGAGAGTGGCTTTGAACAGTGACTTTGGACAGTGGCTTTGGACATAGAGTGGCTTTGGATAGTGGCTTTGGACAGTGGCTTTGGACAGTGGCTTTGGACATACAGTGGCTTTGGAGAGTGGCTTTGGAGAGTGGCTTTGGACAGTGGCTTTGGACAGTGCTTTTGGACATAGAGTGGCTTTGGAGAGTGGCTTTGGAGAGTGGCTTTAGACAATGGCTTTGGACATAGAGTGGCTTTGGACAGTGGCTTTGGACACTGGCTTTGGACAATGGCATTGGACATAGAGTGGCTTTGGTCAGTGGCTTTGGACAGTGGCTTTGTTCAGTGGCTTTGGTCATAGAATGGCTTTGGTCAGTGGCTTTGGACAGTGGATTTGGACAGTGGCTCTGGACATAGAGTGGCATTGGACAGTGGCTTTGGAGAGTGGCTTTGGTCAGTGGCTTTGGACAGTGGCTTTGGACAGTTGCTTTGGACATAGAGTGGCTTTGGACAGTGACTTTAGACAGTGGCTTTGGACAGTGGCTTTGTAGATAGAGTGGCTTTGGACAGTGGCATTGGAGAGTGGCTTTGGACAGTGGCTTTGGACATAGAGTGGCTTTGGACAGTGGCTTTGGACAGTGGCTTTGGACAGTGGCTTTGGACATAGAGTGGCTTTGGACCGTGGCTATGGACAGTGGCTTTGGACAGTGGCTTTGGACATAGAGTGGCTTTGGACAGTGGCTTTGGACATAGAGTGGCTTTGGAGAGTGGCTTTGGAGAATGGCTTTGGACAGTGGCTTTGGACATAGAGTGGCTTTGGAGAGTGGCTTTGGAGAGTGGCTTTGGACAGTGGCTTTGGACATAGAGTGGCTTTGGAGAGTGGCTTTGGAGAGTGGCTTTGGACAGTGGCTTTGGACAAAGAGTGGCTTTGGAGATTGGCTTTGGAGAGTGGCTTTGGACAGTGGCTTTGGACATAGAGTGGCTTTGGAAAGTGGCTTTGGACAGTGGCTTTGGACAGTGGCTTTGGACATACAGTGGCTTTGGACAGTGGCTTTGGACAGTGGCTTTGGACAGTGGCTTTGGACATAGAGTGGCTTTGGACAGTGGCTTTGGACAGTGGCTTTGGACAGTGGCTTTGGACATAGTATTGCTTTGGACAGTGGCTTTGGACAGTGGCTTTGTACAGTGGATTTGGACATAGAGTGGCTTTGGACAGTGGATTTGGACAGTGGCTTTGTACAGTGGCTTTGGACATACAGTGGCTTTGGACAGTGGCTTTGGACATACAGTGGCTTTGGACATAGAGTGGCTTTGGACAGTGGCTTTGGACATACAGTGGCTTTGGACATACAGTGGCTTTGGACAGTGGCTTTGGACATACAGTGGCTTTGGACATACAGTGGCTTTGGACAGTGGCTTTGGACATACAGTGGCTTTGGACATACAGTGGCTTTGGACAGTGGCTTTGGACATACAGTGGCTTTAGACAGTGGCTATGGACATACAGTGGCTTTGGACATACAGTGGCTTTGGAGAGTGCCTTTGGACATACAGTGGCTTTGGACATACAGTGGCTTTGGATAGTGGCTTTGGACATACAGTGGCTTTGGACATACAGTGGCTTTGGACAGTGGCTTTGGACATAGAGTGGTTTAGGACAGTGGCTTTGGAGAGTGGCTTTGGACAGTGGCTTTGGACATAGAGTGGCTTTGGACAGTCGCTTTGGACATAGAGTGGCTTTGGACAGTGGCTTTGGACAGTGGCTACGGACATAGAGTGGCTTTGGACAGTGCCTTTGGACAGTGGCTTTGGACATAGTATTGCTTTGGACAGTGGCTTTGGACAGTGGCTTTGTACAGTGGCTTTGGACATAGAGTGGCTTTGGACAGTGGCTTTGGACAGTGGCTATGGACAGTGGCTTTGGACATAGAGTGGCTTTGGAAAGTGGCTTTGGAGAGTGGCTTTGGACAGTGGCTTTGGAGATAGAGTGGCTTTGGAGAGTGGATTTGGACAGTGGCTTTGGACAGTGACTTTGGACATAGAGTGGCTTTGGAGAGTGGCTTTGGAGAGTGGCTTTGGACAGTGGTTTTGGACATAGAGTGGCTTTGGACAGTGGCTTTGGACAGTGGCTTTGTACAGTGGCTTTGGACATAGAGTTGCTTTCGACAGTGGCTTTGGACAGTGGCTTTATACAGTGGCTTTGGACATAGAGTGGCTTTGGACAGTGGCTTTCGACAGTGGCTTTGGAAAGTGGCTTTGGACATACAGTGGCTTTAGACAATGGCTTTGGACAGTAGCTTTGGACAGCGGCTTTTGACATAGAGTGGCTTTGGAGAGTGGCTTTGGAGAGTGTCTTTGGACAGTGGCTTTGGACATAGAGTGGCTTTGGAGAGTGGCTTTGGAGAGTGGCTTTGGACAGTGGCTTTGGACATAGAGTGGCTTTGGAGAGTGGCTTTGGACAGTGGCTTTGGACAGTGGCTTGGGACATAGAGTGGCTTTGGAGAATGGCTTTGGACAGTGGCTTTGGACAGTGGCTTTGGACATAGAGTGGCTTTGGAGAGTCGCTTTGGAGAGTCTTTGGACAGTGGTTTGGACATAGAGTGGCTTTGGAGTGTGGCTTTGGACAGTGGCTTTGGATAGTGGCTTTGGACATAGAGTGCCTTTGGAGAGTGGCTTTGGAGAGTGGCTTTGGACAGTGGCTTTGGACATAGAGTGGCTTTGGACAGTGGCTTTAGGAGAGTGGCTTTGGACAGTGGCTTTGGACATAGAGTGGCTTTGGAGAGTGGCTTTGGACAGTTGCTTTGGACAGTGGCTTTGGACATAGAGTGGCTTTGGAGAGTGGATTTGGAGAGTGGCTTTGGACAGTGGCTTTGGACATAGTGTGACTTTCGACAGTGGCTTTGTAGAGTGGCTTTGGACAGTGGCTTTGGACATAGAGTGGCTTTGGACAGTGGCTTTGGAGAGTGGCTTCGGACAGTGGCTTTGGACATAGAGTGGCTTTGGACAGTGGCTTTGGAGAGTGGCTTTGGACAGTGGCTTTGGACAGTGGCTTTGGACATAGAGTGTCTTTGGAGAGTGCCTTTGGACAGTGGCTTTGGACATAGTATTGCTTTGGACAGTGGCTTTGGACAGTGGCTTGGTACGGTGGCTTTGGACATAGAGTGGCTTTGGACAGTGGCTTTGGACAGTGGCTATGGACAGTTGCTTTGGACATAGAGTGGCTTTGGAGAGTGGCTTTGGAGAGTGGCTTTGGACAGTGGCTTTGGAGATAGAGTGGCTTTGGAGAGTGGCTTTGGACAGTGGCTTTGGACAGTGGCTTTGGACATAGAGTGGCTTTGGAGAGTGGCTTTGGAGAGTGACTTTGGACAGTGGCTTTGGACATAGAGTGGCTTTGGAGAGTGGCTTTGGACAGTGACTTTGGACAGTGGCTTTGGACATAGAGTGGCTTTGGAGAGTGGCTTTGGACAGTGGCTTTGGAGAGTGGCTTTGGACATACAGTGGCTTTGGAGAGTGGCTTTGGAGAGTGGCTTTGGACAGTGGCTTTGGACATAGAGTGGCTTTGGAGAGTGGCTTTGGACAGTGGCTTTGGACAGTGCTTTTGGACATAGAGTGGCTTTGGAGAGTGGCTTTGGAGAGTGGCTTTAGACAATGGCTTTGGACATAGAGTGGCTTTGGACAGTTGCTTTGGACACTGGCTTTGGACAATGGCATTGGACATAGAGTGGCTTTGGTCAGTGGCTTTGGACAGTGGCTTTGTTCAGTGGCTTTGGACATAGAGTGGCTTTGGTCAGTGGCTTTGGAGAGTGGCTTTGATCAATGGCTCTGGACATAGAGTGGCTTTGGACAGTGGCTTTGGAGAGTGGCTTTGGAAAGTGGCTTTGGACATAGAGTGGCTTTGGACAGTGGCTTTGGACAGTGGCTTTGGACAGTTGCTTTGGACATAGAGTGGCTTTGGACAGTGACTTTAGACAGTGGCTTTGGACAGTGGCTTTGTAGATAGAGTGGCTTTGGACAGTGGCATTGGAGAGTGGCTTTGGACAGTGGCTTTGGACAGTGCTTTTGGACATAGAGTGGCTTTGGAGAGTGGCTTTGGAGAGTGGCTTTAGACAATGGGTTTGGACATAGAGTGGCTTTGGACAGTGGCTTTGGACACTGGCTTTGGACAATGGCATTGGACATAGAGTGGCTTTGGTCAGTGGCTTTGGACAGTGGCTTTGTTCAGTGGCTTTGGTCATAGAATGGCTTTGGTCAGTGGCTTTGGAGAGTGGCTTTGGACAGTGGCTCTGGACATAGAGTGGCATTGGACAGTGGCTTTGGAGAGTGGCTTTGGTCAGTGGCTTTGGACAGTGGCTTTGGACAGTTGCTTTGGACATAGAGTGGCTTTGGACAGTGACTTTAGACAGTGGCTTTGGACAGTGGCTTTGTAGATAGAGTGGCTTTGGACAGTGGCATTGGAGAGTGGCTTTGGACAGTGGCTTTGGACATAGAGTGGCTTTGGACAGTGGCTTTGGACAGTGGCTTTGGACAGTGGCTTTGGACATAGAGTGGCTTTGGACCGTGGCTATGGACAGTGGCTTTGGACAGTGGCTTTGGACATAGAGTGGCTTTGGACAGTGGCTTTGGACATAGAGTGGCTTTGGAGAGTGGCTTTGGAGAATGGCTTTGGACAGTGGCTTTGGACATAGAGTGGCTTTGGAGAGTGGCTTTGGAGAGTGGCTTTGGACAGTGGCTTTGGACATAGAGTGGCTTTGGAGAGTGGCTTTGGAGAGTGGCTTTGGACAGTGGCTTTGGACAAAGAGTGGCTTTGGAGATTGGCTTTGGAGAGTGGCTATGGACAGTGGCTTTGGACATAGAGTGGCTTTGGAAAGTGGCTTTGGACAGTGGCTTTGGACAGTGGCTTTGGACATACAGTGGCTTTGGACAGTGGCTTTGGACAGTGGCTTTGGACAGTGGCTTTGGACATAGAGTGGCTTTGGACAGTGGCTTTGGACAGTGGCTTTGGACAGTGGCTTTGGACATAGTATTGCTTTGGACAGTGGCTTTGGACAGTGGCTTTGTACAGTGGATTTGGACATAGAGTGGCTTTGGACAGTGGATTTGGACAGTGGCTTTGTACAGTGGCTTTGGACATACAGTGGCTTTGGACAGTGGCTTTGGACATACAGTGGCTTTGGACATAGAGTGGCTTTGGACAGTGGCTTTGGACATACAGTGGCTTTGGACATACAGTGGCTTTGGACAGTGGCTTTGGACATACAGTGGCTTTGGACATACAGTGGCTTTGGACAGTGGCTTTGGACATACAGTGGCTTTGGACATACAGTGGCTTTGGACAGTGGCTTTGGACATACAGTGGCTTTAGACAGTGGCTATGGACATACAGTGGCTTTGGACATACAGTGGCTTTGGAGAGTGCCTTTGGACATACAGTGGCTTTGGACATACAGTGGCTTTGGATAGTGGCTTTGGACATACAGTGGCTTTGGACATACAGTGGCTTTGGACAGTGGCTTTGGACATAGAGTGGTTTAGGACAGTGGCTTTGGAGAGTGGCTTTGGACAGTGGCTTTGGACATAGAGTGGCTTTGGACAGTCGCTTTGGACATAGAGTGGCTTTGGACAGTGGCTTTGGACAGTGGCTTTGGACATAGAGTGGCTTTGGACAGTGCCTTTGGACAGTGGCTTTGGACATAGTATTGCTTTGGACAGTGGCTTTGGACAGTGGCTTTGTACAGTGGCTTTGGACATAGAGTGGCTTTGGACAGTGGCTTTGGACAGTGGCTATGGACAGTGGCTTTGGACATAGAGTGGCTTTGGAAAGTGGCTTTGGAGAGTGGCTTTGGACAGTGGCTTTGGAGATAGTGTGGCTTTGGAGAGTGGATTTGGACAGTGGCTTTGGACAGTGACTTTGGACATAGAGTGGCTTTGGAGAGTGGCTTTGGAGAGTGGCTTTGGACAGTGGTTTTGGACATAGAGTGGCTTTGGAGAGTGGCTTTGGACAGTGACTTTGGACAGTGGCTTTGGACATAGAGTGGCTTTGGAGAGTGGCTTTGGACAGTGGCTTTGGACGATGGCTTTGGACATACAGTGGCTTTGGAGAGTGGCTTTGGAGAGTGGCTTTGGACAGTGATTTTGGACATAGAGTGGCTTTGGAGAGTCGCTTTGGAAAGTGGCTTTTGACAGTGGTTTTGGACATAGAGTGGCTTTGGACAGTGGCTTTGGACAGTGGCTTCGGACATACAATGGCATTGGACATACAGTGGCTTTGGACAGTGGCTTTGGATATACATTGGCTTTGGACAGTGGCTTTGGATATACAGTGGCTTTGGACATACAGTGGCTTTGGACAGTGGCTTTGGACATACAGTGGCTTTGGACATACAGTGGCTTTGGACAGTGGCTTTGGAGAGTGGCTTTGGACAGTGGCTTTGGACATAGATTAGTTAAGGAAAGTGGCTTTGGAGAGTGGCTTTGGACAGTGGCTTTGGACATATAGTGGCTTTGGACAGTGGCTTTGGACAGTAGCTTCGGACAGTGGCTTTGGACATAGAGTGGCTTTGGACAGTGGCTTTGGACAGTGGCTTTGGACAGTGGCTTTGGACATAGTATTGCTTTGGTCATTGGGTTTGGACACTGGCTTTGTACAGTGGCTTTGGACATAGAGTAGCTTTGGACAGTGGATTTGGACAGTGGCTTTGTACAGTGGCTTTGGACATACAGTGGCTTTGGACAGTGGCTTTGGACATACAGTGGCTTTGGACATACAGTGGCTTTGGACAGTGGCTTTGGACATATAGTGGCTTTGGACATACAGTGGCTTTGGACAGTGGCTTTGGACATACAGTGACTTTGGACATACAGTGGCTTTGGACAGTGGCTTTGGACATACAGTGGCTTTGGACATACAGTGGCTTTGGACAGTGGCTTTGGACATACAGTGGCTTTAGACAGTGGCTTTGGACATACAGTGGCTTTGGACATACAGTGGCTTTGTACAGTGGCTTTGGACATACAGTGGCTTTGGACATACAGTGGCTTTGGACAGTGGCTTTGGACATACAGTGGTTTGGACATACGGTGGCTTTGGACAGTGGCTTTGGACATACAGTGGCTTTGGACATACGGTTGCTTTGGACTGTGGCTTTGGATATACAGTGGCTTTGGACATACAGTGGCTTTAGACAGTGGCTTTGGACATACAGTGGCTTTGGACATACAGTGGCTTTGGACAGTGGCTTTGGACATACAGTGGCTTTGGACATACAGTGGCTTTGGACAAACAGTGGCTTTGGACAGTGGCTTTGGACATACAGTGGCTTTGGACATAAAGTGGCTACGGACAGTGGATTTGGAAATACAGTGGCTTTGGACATACAGTGGCTTTGGACAGTGGCTTTGGACATATAGTGGCTTTAAACAGTGGCTTTGGACATACAGTGGCTTTGGACATACAGTGACTTTGGACAGTGGCTTTGGATATACAGTGGCTTTGGACATACATTGGCTTAGGACAGTGGCTTTGGACATACAGTGGCTTTGGACATACAGTGGCTTTGTACAGTGGCTTTGGACATACAGTGGCTTTGGACATACAGTGGCTTTGGACAGTGGCTTTGGAGAGTGGCTTTGGACAGTGGCTTTGGACATAGAGTGGCTTTGGACAGTGGCTTTGGAGAGTGGCTTTGGACAGTGGCTTTGGACATAGAGTGGTTTAGGACAGTGGCTTTGGAGAGTGGCTTTGGACAGTGGCTTTGGACATAGAGTGGCTTTGGAAAGTGGCTTTGGACAGTGGCTTTGGACAGTGGCTTTGGACATACAGTGGCTTTGGACAGTGGCTTTGGACAGTGGCTTTGGACAGTGGCTTTGGACATAGAGTGGCTTTGGACAGTGGCTTTGGACAGTGGCTTTGGACAGTGGCTTTGGACATAGTATTGCTTTGGACAGTGGCTTTGGAAAGTGGCTTTGTACAGTGGATTTGGACATAGAGTGGCTTTGGACAGTGGATTTGGACAGTGGCTTTGTACAGTGGCTTTGGACATACAGTGGCTTTGGACAGTGGCTTTGGACATACAGTGGCTTTGGACATACAGTGGCTTTGGACAGTGGCTTTGGACATACAGTGGCTTTGGACAGTGGCTTTGGACATACAGTGGCTTTGGACATACAGTAGCTTTGGACAGTGGCTTTGGACATACAGTGGCTTTAGACAGTGGCTATGGACATACAGTGGCTTTGGACATACAGTGGCTTTGGAGAGTGCCTTTGGACATACAGTGGCTTTGGACATACAGTGGCTTTGGATAGTGGCTTTGGACATACAGTGGCTTTGGACATACAGTGGCTTTGGACAGTGGCTTTGGACATAGAGTGGTTTAGGACAGTGGCTTTGGAGAGTGGCTTTGGACAGTGGCTTTGGACATAGAGTGGCTTTGGACAGTCGCTTTGGACATAGAGTGGCTTTGGACAGTGGCTTTGGACAGCGGCTTTGGACATAGAGTGGCTTTGGACAGTGCCTTTGGACAGTGGCTTTGGACATAGTATTGCTTTGGACAGTGGCTTTGGACAGTGGCTTTGTACAGTGGCTTTGGACATAGAGTGGCTTTGGACAGTGGCTTTGGACAGTGGCTATGGACAGTGGCTTTGGACATAGAGTGGCTTTGGAAAGTGGCTTTGGAGAGTGGCTTTGGACAGTGGCTTTGGAGATAGAGTGGCTTTGGAGAGTGGATTTGGACAGTGGCTTTGGACAGTGACTTTGGACATAGAGTGGCTTTGGAGAGTGGCTTTGGAGAGTGGCTTTGGACAGTGGTTTTGGACATAGAGTGGCTTTGGAGAGTGGCTTTGGACAGTGACTTTGGACAGTGGCTTTGGACATAGAGTGGCTTTGGAGAGTGGCTTTGGACAGTGGCTTTGGACGATGGCTTTGGACATACAGTGGCTTTGGAGAGTGGCTTTGGAGAGTGGCTTTGGACAGTGGCTTTGGACATAGAGTGGCTTTGGAGAGTCGCTTTGGACAGTGGCTTTGGACAGTGCTTTTGGACATAGAGTGGCTTTGGAGAGTGGCTTTGGAGAGTGGCTTTGGACAATGGCTTTGGACATAGAGTGGCTTTGGTCAGTGCCTTTGGACAGTGGCTTTGGACAGTGGCATTGGACATAGAGTGGCTTTGGTCAGTGGCTTTGGACAGTGGCTTTGGACAGTGGCTTTGGACATAGAGTGGCTTTGGACAGTGGCTTTGGAGAGTGGCTTTGGACAATGGCTCTGGACATAGAGTGGCTTTGGACAGTGGCTTTGGAGAGTGGCTTTGGACAGTGGCTTTGGACATAGAGTGGCTTTGGACAGTGGCTTTGGACATACAGTGGCTTTGGACACACAGTGGCTTTGGACAGTGGCTTTGGACATACAGTGGCTTTAGACAGTGGCTTTGGACATACAGTGGCTTTGGACATACAGTGGCTTTGGACAGTGGCTTTGGACATACAGTGGCTTTGGACATACAGTGGCTTTGGACAGTGGCTTTGGACATACAGTGGTTTGGACATACGGTGGCTTTGGAGAGTGGCTTTGGACATACAGTGGCTTTGGACATACGGTTGCTTTGGACAGTGGCTTTGGACATACAGTGGCTTTGGACATACAGTGGCTTTAGACAGTGGCTTTGGACATACAGTGGCTTTGGACATACAGTGGCTTTGGACAGTGGCTTTGGACATACAGTAGCTTTGGACATACAGTGGCTTTGGACAGTGGCTTTGGACATACAGTGGCTTTGGACATACAGTGGCTACGGACAGTGGCTTTGGACATACAGTGGCTTTGGACATACAGTGGCTTTGGACAGTGGCTTTGGACATACAGTGGCTTTAGACAGTGGCTTTAGACATACAGTGTCTTTGGACATACAGTGGCTTTGGACAGTGGCTTTGGATATACAGTGGCTTTGGACATACAGTGACTTAGGATAGTGGCTTTGGACATACAGTGGCTTTGGACATACAGTGGCTTTGGACAGTGGCTTTGGACATACAGTGGCTTTGGACATACAATGGCTTTGGACAGTGGCTTTGGAGAGTGGCTTTGGACAGTGGCTTTGGACATAGAGTGGCTTTGGACAGTGGCTTTGGAGAGTGGCTTTAGACAGTGGCTTTGGACATAGAGTGGTTTAGGACAGTGGCTTTGGAGAGTGGCTTTGGACAGTGGCTTTGGACATAGAGTGGCTTTGGACAGTGGCTTTGGACAGTGGCTTTGGACAGTGGCTTTGGACATAGAGTGGCTTTGGACAGTGGCTTTGGACAGTGGCTTCGGACATACGGTGGCATTGGACATACAGTGGCTTTGGACAGTGGCTTTGGATATACAGTGGCTTTGGACAGTGGCTTTGGATATACAGTGGCTTTGGACATACAGTGGCTTTGGACAGTGGCTTTGGACATACAGTGGCTTTGGACATACAGTGGCTTTGGACAGTGGCTTTGGAGAGTGGCTTTGGACAGTGGCTTTGGATATAGAGTGGCTTTGGACAGTGGCTTTGGAGAGTGGCTTTAGACAGTGGCTTTGGACATAGATTGGTTAAGGAAAGTGGCTTTCGAGAGTGGCTTTGGACAGTGGCTTTGGACATAGAGTGGCTTTGGACAGTGGCTTTGGACAGTGGCTTTGGACAGTGGCTTTGGACATAGAGTGGCTTTGGACAGTGGCTTTGGACAGTGGCTTCGGACAGTGGCTTTGGACATAGAGTGGCTTTGGACATAGAGTGGCTTTGGACAGTAGCTTTGGACAGTGGCTTTGGACATAGTATTGCTTTGGACAGTGGCTTTGGACATACAGTGGCTTTGGACGTACAGTGGCTTTGGACAGTAGCTTTGGACATACAGTGGCTTTGGACATACAGTGGCTTTGGACAGTGGCTTTGGACATACAGTGGCTTTGGACATACAGTGGCTATGGACAGTGGCTTTGGACATACAGTGGCTTTGGACATACAGTGGCTTTGGACAGTGGCTTTGGACATACAGTGGCTTTAGACAGTGGCTTTGGACATACAGTGGCTTTGGACATACAGTGGCTTTGGACAGTGGCTTTGGACATACAGTGGCTTTGGACATACAGTGGCTTTGGACAGTGGCTTTGGACATACAGTGGTTTGGACATACGGTGGCTTTGGACAGTGGCTTTGGACATACAGTGGCTTTGGACATACGGTTGCTTTGGACAGTGGCTTTGGACATACAGTGGCTTTGGACATACAGTGGCTTTAGACAGTGGCTTTGGACATACAGTGGCATTGGACATACAGTGGCTTTGGACAGTGGCTTTCGACATACAGTGGCTTTGGACAGTGGCTTTGGACATACAGTGGCTTTGGACATACAGTGGGTTTGGACAGTGGCTTTGGACATACAGTGGCTTTGGACATACAGTGGCTACGGACAGTGACTTTGGACATACAGTGGCTTTGGACATACAGTGGCTTTGGAGAGTGGCTTTGGACATACAGTGGCTTTAGACAGTGGCTTTGGACATACAGTGGCTTTGGACATACAGTGGCTTTGGACAGTGGCTTTGAATATACAGTGGCTTTGGACATACAGTGGCTTTGGACAGTGGCTTTGGACATACAGTGGCTATGGACATACAGTGGCTACGGACAGTGGCTTTGGACATACAGTGGCTTTGGACATACAGTGGCTTTGGACAGTGGCTTTGGACATACAGTGGCTTTAGACAGTGGCTTTGGACATACAGTGTCTTTGGACATACAGTGGCTTTGGACAGTGGCTTTGGATATACAGTGGCTTTGGACATACAGTGACTTAGGATAGTGGCTTTGGACATACAGTGGCTTTGGACATACAGTGGCTTTGGACAGTGGCTTTGGACATACAGTGGCTTTGGACATACAATGGCTTTGGACAGTGGCTTTGGAGAGTGGCTTTGGACAGTGGCTTTGGACATAGAGTGGCTTTGGACAGTGGCTTTGGAGAGTGGCTTTAGACAGTGGCTTTGGACATAGAGTGGTTTAGGACAGTGGCTTTGGAGAGTGGCTTTGGACAGTGGCTTTGGACATAAAGTGGCTTTGGACAGTGGCTTTGGACAGTGGCTTTGGACAGTGGCTTTGGACATAGAGTGGCTTTGGACAGTGGCTTTGGACAGTGACTTCGGACATACGGTGGCATTGGACATACAGTGGCTTTGGACAGTGGCTTTGGATATACAGTGGCTTTGGACAGTGGCTTTGGATATACAGTGGCTTTGGACATACAGTGGCTTTGGACAGTGGCTTTGGACATACAGTGGCTTTGGACATACAGTGGCTTTGGACAGTGGCTTTGGAGAGTGGCTTTGGACAGTGGCTTTGGATATAGAGTGGCTTTGGACAGTGGCTTTGGAGAGTGGCTTTAGACAGTGGCTTTGGACATAGATTGGTTAAGGAAAGGGGCTTTGGAGAGTGGCTTTGGACAGTGGCTTTGGACATAGAGTGGCTTTGGACAGTGGCTTTGGACATAGAGTGGCTTTGGACAGTGGCTTTGGACAGTGGCTTTGGACAGTAGCTTTGGACATAGAGTGGCTTTGGACAGTGGCTTTGGACAGTGGCTTCGGACAGTGGCTTTGGACATAGAGTGGCTTTGGACATAGAGTGGCTTTGGACAGTGTCTTTGGACAGTGGCTTTGGACATAGTATTGCTTTGGACAGTGGCTTTGGACATACAGTGGCTTTGGACGTACAGTGGCTTTGGACAGTGGCTTTGGACATACAGTGGCTTTGGACATACAGTGGCTTTGGACAGTGGCTTTGGTCATACAGTGGCTTTGGACATACAGTGGCTATGGACAGTGGCTTTGGACATACAGTGGCTTTGGACATACAGTGGCTTTGGACAGTGGCTATGGACATACAGTGGCTTTAGACAGTGGCTTTGGACATACAGTGGCTTTGGACATACAGTGGCTTTGGACAGTGGCTTTGGACATACAGTGGCTTTGGACATACAGTGGCTTTGGACAGTGGCTTTGGACATACAGTGGTTTGGACATACGGTGGCTTTGGACAGTGGCTTTGGACATACAGTGGCTTTGGACATACGGTTGCTTTGGACAGTGGCTTTGGACATACAGTGGCTTTGGACATACAGTGGCTTTAGACAGTGGCTTTGGACATACCGTGGCTTTGGACATACAGTGGCTTTGGACAGTGGCTTTGGACATACAGTGGCTTTGGACAGTGGCTTTGGACATACAGTGGCTTTGGACATACAGTGGGTTTGGACAGTGGCTTTGGACATACAGTGGCTTTGGACATACAGTGGCTACGGACATTGACTTTGGACATACAGTGGCTTTGGACATACAGTGGCTTTGGAGAGTGGCTTTGGACATAGAGTGGCTTTAGACAGTGTCTTTGGACATACAGTGGCTTTGGACATACAATGGCTTTGGACAGTGGCTTTGGATATACAGTGGCTTTGGACATACAGTGGCTTAGGATAGTGGCTTTGGACATACAGTGGCTTTGGACATACAGTGGCTTTGGACAGTGGCTTTGGACATAAAGTGGCTTTGGACATACAGTGGCTTTGGACAGTGGCTTTGGAGTGTGGCTTTGGACAGTGGCTTTGGACATAGAGTGGCTTTGGACAGTGGCTTTGGAGAGTGGCTTTGGACAGTGGCTTTGGACATAGAGTGGTTTAGGACAGTGGCTTTGCAGAGTGACTTTGGACAGTGGCTTTGGACATAGAGTGGCTTTAGACAGTGGCTTTGGACAGTGACTTTGGACAGTGGCTTTGGACATAGAGTGGCTTTGGACAGTGGCTTTGGACAGTGGCTTCGGACAGTGGCTTTGGACATAGAGTGGCTTTGGACAGTGGCTTTGGACAGTGGCTTTGGACAGTGGCTTTGAACATAGTATAGCTTTGGACAGTGGCGTTGGACAGTGGCTTTGTACAGTGGATTTGGACATAGAGTGGCTTTGGACAGTGGATTTGGACAGTGGCTTTGTACATTGGCTTTGGACATACAGTGGCTTTGGACAGTGGCTTTGGACATACAGTGGCTTTGGACATACAGTGGCTTTGGACAGTGGCTTTGGATATACAGTGGCTTTGGACATAGATTGGTTAAGGAAAGGGGCTTTGGAGAGTGGCTTTGGACAGTGGCTTTGGACATAGAGTGGCTTTGGACAGTGGCTTTGGACAGTGGCTTTGGACAGTAGCTTTGGACATAGAGTGGCTTTGGACAGTGGCTTTGGACAGTGGCTTCGGACAGTGGCTTTGGACATAGAGTGGCTTTGGACATAGAGTGGCTTTGGACAGTGGCTTTGGACATACAGTGGCTTTGGACAGTGGCTTTGGACATACAGTGGCTTTGGACATACAGTGGGTTTGGACAGTGGCTTTGGACATACAGTGGCTTTGGACATACAGTGGCTACGGACATTGACTTTGGACATACAGTGGCTTTGGACATACAGTGGCTTTGGAGAGTGGCTTTGGACATAGAGTGGCTTTAGACAGTGTCTTTGGACATACAGTGGCTTTGGACATACAATGGCTTTGGACAGTGGCTTTGGATATACAGTGGCTTTGGACATACAGTGGCTTAGGATAGTGGCTTTGGACATACAGTGGCTTTGGACATACAGTGGCTTTGGACAGTGGCTTTGGACATACAGTGGCTTTGGACATACAGTGGCTTTGGACAGTGGCTTTGGAGTGTGGCTTTGGACAGTGGCTTTGGACATAGAGTGGCTTTGGACAGTGGCTTTGGAGAGTGGCTTTGGACAGTGGCTTTGGACATAGAGTGGTTTAGGACAGTGGCTTTGCAGAGTGACTTTGGACAGTGGCTTTGGACATAGAGTGGCTTTAGACAGTGGCTTTGGACAGTGACTTTGGACAGTGGCTTTGGACATAGAGTGGCTTTGGACAGTGGCTTTGGACAGTGGCTTCGGACAGTGGCTTTGGACATAGAGTGGCTTTGGACAGTGGCTTTGGACAGTGGCTTTGGACAGTGGCTTTGGACATAGTATAGCTTTGGACAGTGGCGTTGGACAGTGGCTTTGTACAGTGGATTTGGACATAGAGTGGCTTTGGACAGTGGATTTGGACAGTGGCTTTGTACAGTGGCTTTGGACATACAGTGGCTTTGGACAGTGGCTTTGGACATACAGTGGCTTTGGACATACAGTGGCTTTGGACAGTGGCTTTGGATATACAGTGGCTTTGGACATACAGTGGCTTTGGATATACAGTGGCTTTGGAGAGTGGCTTTGGACATACAGTGGCTTTAGACAGTGGCTTTGGACATACAGTGGCTTTGGACATACAGTGGCTTTGGACAGTGGCTTTGGATATACAGTGGCTTTGGACATACAGTGGCTTTGGACAGTGGCTTTGGACATACAGTGGCTATGGACATACAGTGGCTACGGACAGTGGCTTTGGACATACAGTGGCTTTGGACATACAGTGGCTTTGGACAGTGGCTTTGGACATACAGTGGCTTTAGACAGTGGCTTTGGACATACAGTGTCTTTGGACATACAGTGGCTTTGGACAGTGGCTTTGGATATACAGTGGCTTTGGACATACAGTGACTTAGGATAGTGGCTTTGGACATACAGTGGCTTTGGACATACAGTGGCTTTGGACAGTGGCTTTGGACATACAGTGGCTTTGGACATACAATGGCTTTGGACAGTGGCTTTGGAGAGTGGCTTTGGACAGTGGCTTTGGACATAGAGTGGCTTTGGACAGTGGCTTTGGAGTGTGGCTTTAGACAGTGGCTTTGGACATAGAGTGGTTTAGGACAGTGGCTTTGGAGAGTGGCTTTGGACAGTGGCTTTGGACATAGAGTGGCTTTGGACAGTGGCTTTGGACAGTGGCTTTGGACAGTGGCTTTGGACATAGAGTGGCTTTGGACAGTGGCTTTGGACAGTGGCTTCGGACATACGGTGGCATTGGACATACAGTGGCTTTGGACAGTGGCTTTGGATATACAGTGGATTTGGACAGTGGCTTTGGATATACAGTGGCTTTGGACATACAGTGGCTTTGGACAGTGGCTTTGGACATACAGTGGCTTTGGACATACAGTGGCTTTGGACAGTGGCTTTGGAGAGTGGCTTTGGACAGTGGCTTTGGATATAGAGTGGCTTTGGACAGTGGCTTTGGAGAGTGGCTTTAGACTGGCTTTGGACATAGATTGGTTAAGGAAAGGGGCTTTGGAGAGTGACTTTGGACAGTGGCTTTGGACATAGAGTGGCTTTGGACAGTGGCTTTGGACAGTGGCTTTGGACAGTAGCTTTGGACATAGAGTGGCTTTGGACAGTGTCTTTGGACAGTGGCTTCGGACAGTGGCTTTGGACATAGAGTGGCTTTGGACATAGAGTGGCTTTGGACAGTGTCTTTGGACAGTGGCTTTGGACATAGTATTGCTTTGGACAGTGGCTTTGGAAATACAGTGGCTTTGGACGTACAGTGGCTTTGGACAGTGGCTTTGGACATACAGTGGCTTTGGACATACAGTGGCTTTGGACAGTGGCTTTGGTCATACTGTGGCTTTGGACATACAGTGGCTATGGACAGTGGCTTTGGACATACAGTGGCTTTGGACATACAGTGGCTTTGGACAGTGGCTTTGGACATACAGTGGCTTTAGACAGTGGTATGGACATACAGTGGCTTTGGACATACAGTGGCTTTGGACAGTGGCTTTGGACATACAGTGGCTTTGGACATACAGTGGCTTTGGACAGTGGCTTTGGACATACAGTGGTTTGGACATACGGTGGCTTTGGACAGTGGCTTTGGACATACAGTGGCTTTGGACATACGGTTGCTTTGGACAGTGGCTTTGGACATACAGTGGCTTTGGACATACAGTGGCTTTAGACAGTGGCTTTGGACATACCGTGGCTTTGGACATACAGTGGCTTTGGACAGTGGCTTTGGACATACAGTTGCTTTGGACAGTGGCTTTGGACATACAGTGGCTTTGGACATACAGTGGGTTTGGACAGTGGCTTTGGACATACAGTGGCTTTAGACATACAGTGGCTACGGACATTGACTTTGGACATACAGTGGCTTTGGACATACAGTGGCTTTGGAGAGTGGCTTTGGACATAGAGTGGCTTTAGACAGTGTCTTTGGACATACAGTGGCTTTGGACATACAATGGCTTTGGACAGTGGCTTTGGATATACAGTGGCTTTGGACATACAGTGGCTTAGGATAGTGGCTTTGGACATACAGTGGCTTTGGACATACAGTGGCTTTGGACAGTGGCTTTGGACATACAGTGGCTTTGGACATACAGTGGCTTTGGACAGTGTCTTTGGAGTGTGGCTTTGGACAGTGGCTTTGGACATAGAGTGGCTTTGGACAGTGGCTTTGGAGAGTGGCTTTGGACAGTGGCTTTGGACATAGAGTGGTTTAGGACAGTGGCTTTGCAGAGTGACTTTGGACAGTGGCTTTGGACATAGAGTGGCTTTGGACAGTGGCTTTGGACAGTGACTTTGGACAGTGGCTTTGGACATAGAGTGGTTTTGGACAGTGTCTTTGGACAGTGGCTTCGGACAGTGGCTTTGGACATAGAGTGGCTTTGGACAGTGGCTTTGGACAGTGGCTTTGGACAGTGGCTTTGGACATAGTATAGCTTTGGACAGTGGCGTTGGACAGTGGCTTTGTACAGTGGATTTGGACATAGAGTGGCTTTGGACAGTGGATTTGGACAGTGGCTTTGTACAGTGGCTTTGGACATACAGTGGCTTTGGACAGTGGCTTTGGACATACAGTGGCTTTGGACATACAGTGGCTTTGGACAGTGGCTTTGGATATACAGTGGCTTTGGACATACAGTGGCTTTGGACAGTGGCTTTGGACATACAGTGGCTTTGGACATACAGTGGCTTTGGACAGTGGCTTTGGACATACAGTGGCTTTGGACATACAGTGGCTTTGGACAGTGGCTTTGGACATACAGTGGCTTTAGACAGTGGCTTTGGACATACAGTGGCTTTGGACATACAGTGGCTTTGGACAGTGCCTTTGGACATACAGTGGCTTTGGACATACAGTGGCTTTGGACATACAGTGGCTTTGGATAGTGGCTTTGGACATACAGTGGCTTTGGACATACAGTGGCTTTGGACAGTGGCTTTGGACATAGAGTGGTTTAGGATAGTGGCTTTGGAGAGTGGCTTTGGACAGTGGCTTTGGACATAGAGTGGCTTTGGACAGTGGCTTTGGACATAGAGTGGCTTTGGACAGTGGCTTTGGACAGTGGCTTTGGACAGTGGCTTTGGACATAGAGTGGCTTTGGACAGTGCCTTTGGGCAGTGGCTTTGGACATAGTATTGCTTTGGACAGTGGCTTTGGACAGTGGCTTTGTACAGTGGCTTTGGACATAGAGTGGCTTTGGACAGTGGCTTTGGACAGTGGCTATGGACAGTGGCTTTGGACATAGAGTGGCTTTGGAAAGTGGCTTTGGAGAGTGGCTTTGGACAGTGGCTTTGGAGATAGAGTGGCTTTGGAGAGTGGCTTTGGACAGTGGCTTTGGACAGTGGCTTTGGACATAGAGTGGCTTTGGAGAGTGGCTTTGGAGAGTGGCTTTGGACAGTGGCTTTGGACATAGAGTGGCTTTGGAGAGTGGCTTTGGACAGTGACTTTGGACAGTGGCTTTGGACATAGAGTGGCTTTGGAGAGTTGCTTTGGACAGTGGCTTTGGACAGTGGCTTTGGATATACAGTGGCTTTGGACATACAGTGGCTTTGGACAGTGGCTTTGGACATACAGTGGCTTTGGACATACAGTGGCTTTGGACAGTGGCTTTGGAGAGTGGCTTTGGACAGTGGCTTTGGATATAGAGTGGCTTTGGACAGTGGCTTTGGAGAGTGGCTTTGGACAGTGGCTTTGGACATAGATTGGTTAAGGAAAGTAGCTTTGGAAAGTGGCTTTGGACAGTGGCTTTGGACATAGATGGCTTTGGACAGTGGCTTTGGACAGTGGCTTTGGACAGTGGCTTTGGACATAGAGTGGCTTTGGACAGTGGATTTGGACAGTGGCTTCGGACAGTGGCTTTGGACATAGAGTGGCTTTGGACATAGAGTGGCTTTGGACATAGAGTGGCTTTGGACAGTGGCTTTGGACATAGTATTGCTTTGGACAGTGGCTTTGGATATACAGTGGCTTTGGACATACAGTGGCTTTGGACAGTGGCTTTGGACATACAGTGGCTTTGGACATACAGTGGCTTTGGACAGTGGCTTTGGACATACAGTGGCTTTGGACAGTGGCTTTGGACATACAGTGGTTTGGACATACGGTGGCTTTGGACAGTGGCTTTGGACATACAGTGGCTTTGGACATACGGTTGCTTTGGACAGTGGCTTTGGACATACAGTGGCTTTGGACATACAGTGGCTTTAGACAGTGGCTTTGGACATACAGTGGCTTTGGACATACAATGGCTTTGGACAGTGGCTTTGGACATACAGTGGCTTTGGACAGTGGCTTTGGACATACAGTGGCTTTGGACATACAGTGGCTTTGGACAGTGGCTTTGGACATACAGTGGCTTTGGACATACAGTGGCTACGGACAGTGGCTTTGGACATACAGTGGCTTTGGACATACAGTGGCTTTGGACAGTGGCTTTGGACATACAGTGGCTTTAGACAGTGGCTTTGGACATACAGTGGCTTTGGACATACAGTGGCTTTGGACAGTGGCTATGGATATACAGTGGCTTTGGACATACAGTGGCTTAGGAAAGTGGCTTTGGACATACAGTGGCTTTGGACATACAGTGGCTTTGGACAGTGGCTTTGGACATACAGTGGCTTTGGACATACAGTGGCTTTGGACAGTGGCTTTGGAGAGTGGCTTTGGACAGTGGCTTTGGACATAGAGTGGCTTTGGACAGTGGCTTTGGAGAGTGGCTTTGGACAGTGGCTTTGGACATAGAGTGGTTTAGGACAGTGGCTTTGGAGAGTGACTTTGGACAGTGGCTTTGGACATAGAGTGGCTTTGGACAGTGGCTTTGGACAGTGGCTTTGGACAGTGGCTTTGGACATAGAGTGGCTTTGGACAATGGCTTTGGACAGTGGCTTCGGAGAGTGGCTTTGGACATAGAGTGGCTTTGGACAGTGGCTTTGGACAGTGGCTTTGGACAGTGGCTTTGGACATATTATTGCTTTGGACAGTGGCTTTGGACAGTGGCTTTGTACAGTGGAATTGGACAGAAAGTGGCTTTGGACAGTGGATTTGGACAGTGGCTTTGTACAGTGGCTTTGGACATACAGTGGCTTTGGACAGTGGCTTTGGACATACAGTGGCTTTGGACATACAGTGGCTTTGGACAGTGGCTTTGGACATACAGTGGCTTTGGACATACAGTTGCTTTGGACAGTGGCTTTGGACATACAGTGGCTTTGGACATACAGTGGCTTTGGACAGTGGCTTTGGACATACAGTGGCTTTGGACATACAGTGGCTTTGGACAGTGGCTTTGGACATACAGTGGCTTTAGACAGTGGCTTTGAATATACAGTGGCTTTGGACATACAGTGGCTTTGGACAGTGCCTTTAGACATACAGTGGCTTTGGACAGTGCCTTTGGACATACAGTGGCTTTGGACATACAGTGGCTTTGGTTAGTGGCTTTGGACATACAGTGGCTTTGGACATACAGTGGCTTTGGACAGTGGCTTTGTACAGTGGCTTTGGACATAGAGTGGCTTTGGACAGTGGCTTTGGACAGTGGCTATGGACAGTGGCTTTGGACATAGAGTGGCTTTGGAAAGTGGCTTTGGAGAGTGGCTTTGGACAGTGGCTTTGGAGATAGAGTGGCTTTGGAGAGTGGCTTTGGACAGTGGCTTTGGAAAGTGGCTTTGGACATAGAGTGGCTTTGGAGAGTGGCTTTGGAGAGTGGCTTTGGACAGTGGCTTTGGACATAGAGTTGCTTTGGACAGTGGCTTTGGACAGTGGCTTTGGATATACAGTGGCTTTGGACATACAGTGGCTTTGGACAGTGGCTTTGGACATACAGTGGCTTTGGACATACAGTGGCTTTGGACAGTGGCTTTGGAGAGTGGCTTTGGACAGTGGCTTTGGATATAGAGTGGCTTTGGACAGTGGCTTTGGAGAGTGGCTTTGGACAGTGGCTTTGGATATAGATTGGTTAAGGAAAGTGGCTTTGGAAAGTGGCTTTGGACAGTGGCTTTGGACATAGATGGCTTTGGACAGTGGCTTTGGACAGTGGCTTTGGACAGTGGCTTTGGACATAGAGTGGCTTTGGACAGTGGATTTGGACAGTGGCTTCGGACAGTGGCTTTGGACATAGAGTGGCTTTGGACATAGAGTGGCTTTGGACAGTGGCTTTGGACAGTGGCTTTGGACATAGTATTGCTTTGGACAGTGGCTTTGGACATACAGTGGCTTTGGACATACAGTGGCTTTGGACAGTGGCTTTGGACATACAGTGGCTTTGGACATACAGTGGCTTTGGACAGTGGCTTTCGACATACAGTGGCTTTGGACATACAGTGGCTTTGGACAGTGGCTATGGACATACAGTGGCTTTGGACATACAGTGGCTTTGGACAGTGGCTTTGGACATACAGTGGCTTTAGACAGTGGCTTTGGACATACAGTGGCTTTGGACATACAGTGGCTTTGGACAGTGGCTTTGGACATACAGTGGCTTTGGACAGTGGCTTTGGACATACAGTGGTTTGGACATACGGTGGCTTTGGACAGTGGCTTTGGACATACAGTGGCTTTGGACATACGGTTGCTTTGGACAGTGGCTTTGGACATACAGTGGCTTTGGACATACAGTGGCTTTAGACAGTGGCTTTGGACATACAGTGGCTTTGGACATACAATGGCTTTGGACAGTGGCTTTGGACATACAGTGGCTTTGGACAGTGGCTTTGGACATACAGTGGCTTTGGACATACAGTGGCTTTGGACAGTGGCTTTGGACATACAGTGGCTTTGGACATACAGTGGCTACGGACAGTGGCTTTGGACATACAGTGGCTTTGGACATACAGTGGCTTTGGACAGTGGCTTTGGACATACAGTGGCTTTAGACAGTGGCTTTGGACATACAGTGGCTTTGGACATACAGTGGCTTTGGAGAGTGGCTATGGATATACAGTGGCTTTGGACATACAGTGGCTTAGGAAAGTGGCTTTGGACATACAGTGGCTTTGGACATACAGTGGCTTTGGACAGTGGCTTTGGACATACAGTGGCTTTGGACATACAGTGGCTTTGGACAGTGGCTTTGGAGAGTGGCTTTGGACAGTGGCTTTGGACATAGAGTGGCTTTGGACAGTGGCTTTGGAGAGTGGCTTTGGACAGTGGCTTTGGACATAGAGTGGTTTAGGACAGTGGCTTTGGAGAGTGACTTTGGACAGTGGCTTTGGACATAGAGTGGCTTTGGACAGTGGCTTTGGACAGTGGCTTTGGACAGTGGCTTTGGACATAGAGTGGCTTTGGACAATGGCTTTGGACAGTGGCTTCGGACAGTGGCTTTGGACATAGAGTGGCTTTGGACAGTGGCTTTGGACAGTGGCTTTGGACAGTGGCTTTGGACATATTATTGCTTTGGACAGTGGCTTTGGACAGTGGCTTTGTACAGTGGAATTGGACAGTAAGTGGCTTTGGACAGTGGATTTGGACAGTGGCTTTGTACAGTGGCTTTGGACATACAGTGGCTTTGGACAGTGGCTTTGGACATACAGTGGCTTTGGACAGTGGCTTTGGACATACAGTGGCTTTGGACATACAGTGGCTTTGGACAGTGGCTTTGGACATACAGTGGCTTTGGACATACAGTGGCTTTGGACAGTGGCTTTGGACATACAGTGGCTTTGGACATACAGTGGCTTTGGACAGTGGCTTTGGACATACAGTGGCTTTGGACATAGAGTGGCTTTGGACAGTGGCTTTGGATATACAGTGGCTTTAGACAGTGGCTTTGGATATACAGTGGCTTTGGACATACAGTGGCTTTGGACAGTGCCTTTAGACATACAGTGGCTTTGGACAGTGCCTTTGGACATACAGTGGCTTTGGACATACAGTGGCTTTGGTTAGTGGCTTTGGACATACAGTGGCTTTGGACATACAGTGGCTTTGGACAGTGGCTTTGGACATAGAGTGGTTTAGGACAGTGGCTTTGGAGAGTGGCTTTGGAGAGTGGCTTTGGACATAGAGTGGCTTTGGACAGTGGCTTTGGACATAGAGTGGCTTTGGACAGTGGCTTTGGATAGTGGCTTAGGACATACAGTAGCTTTGGACATACAGTGGCTTTGGACAGTGGCTTTGGACATACAGTGGCTTTGGCCATAGAGTGGCTTTGGACAGTGGCTTTGGAAATACAGTGGCTTTGGACATAGAGTGGCTTTGGATAGTGGCTTTGGAGAGTGGCTTTGGATAGTGGCTTTGGACATAGAGTGGCTTTGGACAGTGGCTTTGGAGAGTGGCTTTGGACAGTGGCTTTGGACATAGAGTGGCTTTGGACAGTGGCTTTGGAGAGTGGCTTTGGACAGTGGCTTTGGACATAGAGTGGCTTTGGAGAGTGGCTTTGGAGAGTGGCTTTGGACATACAGTGGCTTAGACATACGGTGGCTTTGGACAGTGGCTTTGGACATACAGTGGCTTTGGACATACGGTTGCTTTGGACAGTGGCTTTGGACATACAGTGGCTTTGGACATACAGAGGCTTTGGACAGTGGCTTTGGACATACAGTGGCTTTGGACATACAGTGGCTTTGGACAGTGGCTTTGGACTAACAGTGGCTTTGGACATACAGTGGCTTTGGACAGTGGCTTTGGACATACAGTGGCTTTGGACATACAGTGGCTTTGGACAGTGGCTTTGGACTAACAGTGGCTTTGGACATACAGTGGCTTTGGACAGTGGCTTAGGACATACAGTGGCTTTGGACATACAGTGGCTTTGGACAGTGGCTTTGGACATACAGTGGCTTTGAACATACGGTGGCTTTGGACAGTGGCTTTGGACATACAGTGGCTTTGGACATACGGTGGCTTTGGACAGTGGCTTTGGACATACCGTGGCTTTGGACATACGGTGGCTTTGGACAGTGGCTTTGGACATACAGTTGCTTTGGACATACGGTGGCTTTGAACAGTGGCTTTGGACATACAGTGGCTTTAGACAGTGGCTTTGGACATACAGTGGCTTCGGACATACAGTGGCTTTGGACAGTGGCTTTGGTTATACAGTGGCTTTGGAGAGTAGCTTTGGACAGTGGCTTTGGAGAGTGGCTTTGGAAAGTGGCTTTCGACATAGAGTGGTTTAGGACAGTGGCTTTGGAGAGTGGCTTTGGAAAGTGGCTTTGGACATAGAGTGGCTTTGGACAGTGGCTTTGGACATAGAGTGGCTTTGGACAGTGGCTTTGGACAGTGGCTTTGGACAGTGGCTTTGGACATAGAGTGTCTTTGGACAGTGCCTTTGGACAGTGGCTTTGTACGGTGGCTTTGGACATAGAGTGGCTTTGGACAGTGGCTTTGGACAGTGGCTTTGGACAGTGGCTATGAACAGTGGCTTTGGACATAGAGTGGCTTTGCAAAGTGGCTTTGGAGAGTGGCTTTGGACAGTGGCTTAGGAGATAGAGTGGCTTTGGAGAGTGGCTTTGGACAGTGGCTTTGGACAGTGGCTTTGGACATAGAGTGGCTTTGGAGAGTGGCTTTGGAGAGTGGCTTTGGACAGTTGCTTTGGACATAGAGTGGCTTTGGAGAGTAGCTTTGGACAGTGACTTTGGACAGTGGCTTTGGACATAGAGTGGCTTTGGAGAGTGGCTTTGGACAGCGGCTTTGGACAGTGGCTTTGGACATACAGTGGCTTTGGAGAGTGGCTTTGGAGAGTGGCTTTGGACAGTAGCTTTGGACATAGAGTGGCTTTGGAGAGTGGCTTTGGACAGTGGCTTTGGACAGTGCTTTTGGACATAGAGTGGCTTTGGAGAGTGGCTTTGGAGAGTGGGTTTAGGCAATGGCTTTGGAAATAGAGTGGCTTTGGACAGTGGCTTTGGACACTGGCTTTGGACAATGGCATTGGACATAGAGTGGCTTTGGTCAGTGGCTTTGGACAGTGGCTTTGTTCAGTAGCTTTGGACATAGAGTGGCTTTGGACAGTGGCTTTGGACAGTGGCTTCGGCCAGTGGCTTTGGACATAGAGTGGCTTTGGACAGTGGCTTTGGACAGTGTCTTTGGACAGTGGCTTTGGACATAGTATTGCTTTGGACAGTGGCTTTGGACAGTGGCTTTGTACAGTGGATTTGGACAGAAAGTGGCTTTGGACAGTGGATTTGGACAGTGGCTTTGTACAGTGGCTTTGGACATACAGTGGCTTTGGACAGTGGCTTTGGACATACAGTGGCTTTGGACATACAGTGGCTTTGGACAGAGTCTTTGGACATACAGTGGCTTTGGACATACAGTGGCTTTGGACAGTGGCTTTGGACATACAGTGGCTTTGGACATACAGTGGCTTTGGACAGTGGCTTTGGACATACAGTGGGTTTGGACATACAGTGGCTATTGACAGTGGCTTTGGACATACAGTGGCTTTAGACAAGTGGCTTTGGACATACAGTGGCTTTAGACATATAGTGGCTTTGGACAGTGCCTTTGGACATACAGTGGCTTTGGACATACAGTGGCTTTGGACATACAGTGGCTTTGGACAGTGGCTTTGGACATAGAGTGGTTTAGGACAGTGGCTTTGGAGAGTGGCTTTGGACAGTGGCTTTGGACATAGAGTGGCTTTGGACAGTGGCTTTGGACATAGAGTGGCTTTGGACAGTGGCTTTGGACAGTGGTTTGGACAGTGGCTTTGGACATAGAGTGGCTTTGGACAGTGCCTTTGGACAGTGGCTTTGGACATAGTATTGCTTTGGACAGTGGCTTTGGACAGTGGCTTTGGACAGTGGCTATGGACAGTGGCTTTGGACATAGAGTGGCTTTGGAAAGTGGCTTTGGAGAGTGGCTTTGGACAGTGGCTTTGGAGATAGAGTGGCTTTGGAGAGTGGCTTTGGACAGTGGCTTTGGACAGTGGCTTTTGACATAGAGTGGCTTTGGAGAGTGGCTTTGGAGAGTGGCTTTGGACAGTGGCTTTGGACATAGAGTGGCTTTGGAGAGTGGCTTTGGACAGTGACTTTGGACAGTGGCTTTGGACATAGAGTGGCTTTGGAGAGTGGCTTTGGACAGTGGCTTTGGACAGTAGCTTTGGACATACAGTGGCTTTGGAGAGTGGCTTTGGAGAGTGGCTTTGGACAGTGGCTTTGGAGATAGAGTGGCTTTGGAGAGTGGCTTTGGACAGTGGCTTTGGACAGTGCTTTTGGACATAGAGTGGCTTTGGAGAGTGGATTTGGAGAGTGGCTTTGGACAATGGCTTTGGACATAGAGTGGCTTTGGACAGTGGCTTTGGACAGTGGCTTTGGACAGTGGCATTGGAGATAGAGTGGCTTTGGTCAGTGGCTTTGGACAGTGGCTTTGGACAGTGGCTTTGGACATAGAGTGGCTTTGGACAGTGGCTTTGGAGAGTGGCTTTGGACAATGGCTCTGGACATAGAGTGGCTTTGGACAGTGGCTTTGGAGAGTGGCTTTGGACAGTGGCTTTGGACATAGAGTGGCTTTGGACAGTGGCTTTGGACAGTGGCTTTGGACAGTTGCTTTGGACATAGAGTGGCTTTGGACAGTTACTTTAGACAGTGGCTTTGGACAGTGGCTTTGTAGATATAGTGGCTTTGGACAGTGGCATTGGAGATTGGCTTTGCACAGTGGCTTTGGACATAGAGTGGCTTTGGACATTGGCTTTGGACAGTGGCTTTGGACAGTGGCTTTGGACATAGAGTGGCTTCGGAAAGTGGCTTTGGACAGTGGCTTTGGACAGTGGCTTTGGACATAGAGTGGCTTTGGACAATGGCTTTGGACATAGAGTGGCTTTGGAGAGTGGCTTTGGAGAATGGCTTTGGGCAGTGGCTTAGGACATAGAGTGGCTTTGGAGAGTGGCTTTGGAGAGTGGCTTTGGACAGTGGCTTTGGACATAGAGTGGCTTTGGAGAGTGGCTTTGGAGAGTGGCTTTGGACAGTGGCTTTGGACAAAGAGTGGCTTTGGAGATTGGCTTTGGAGAGTGGCTTTGGACAGTGGCTTTGGACATAGAGTGGCTTTGGAGAGTGGCTTTGGAGAGTGGCTTTGGACAGTGGCTTTGGACATAGAGTGGCTTTGGAGAGTGGCTTTGGAGAGTGGCTTTGGACAGTGGCTTTGGACATAGAGTGGCTTTGGAGAGTGGCTTTGGAGAGTGGCTTTGGACTGGCTTTGGACATAGAGTGGCTTTGGAGAGTGGCTTTGGAGATTGGCTTTGGACAGTGACTTTGGACATAGAGTGGCTTTGGATAGTGGTTTGGAGAGTGGCTTTGGACTGTGGCTTTGGACATAGAGTGTCTTTCGAGAGTGGCTTTGGAGAGTGGCTTTGGATAGTGGCTTTGGACATAGAGTGGCTTTGGACAGTGGCTTTGGACAGTGGCTTTGGACAGTGGCTTTGGACATAGAGTGGCTTTGGACAGTGGCTTTTGAAAGTGGCTTTGGTCTGTGGCTTTGGACAGTGGCTTTGGACATAGAAAGGCTTTGGACAGTGACTTTGGACAGTGGCTTTGGACAGTGGCTTTGGACATACAGTGGCTTTGGACAGTGGCTTTGGACATACAGTAGCTTTGGACATACAGTGGCTTTGGGCATACAGTGGCTTTGGATAGTGGCTTTGAACATACAGTAGCTTTGGACATACAGTGGCTTTGGACAGTGGCTTTGGACATACAGTGGCTTTGGCCATACAGTGGCTTTGGACAGTGGCTTTGGACATACAGTGGCTTTGGACATAGAGTGGCTTTGGATAGTGGCTTTGGAGAGTGGCTTTGGACAGTGGCTTTGGACATAGAGTGGCTTTGGACAGTGGCTTTGGAGAGTGGCTTTGGACAGTGGCTTTGGACATAGAGTGGCTTTGGACAGTGGCTTTGGAGAGTGGCTTTGGACAATGGCTTTGGACATAGAGTGGCTTTGGAGAGTGGCTTTGGAGAGTGGCTTTGGACATACAGTGGCTTTGGACATACGGTGGCTTTGGACAGTGGCTTTGGACATACAGTGGCTTTGGACATACAGTTGCTTTGGACAGTGGCTTTGGACATACAGTGGCTTTGGACATACAGTGGCTTTGGACAGTGGCTTTGGACATACAGTGGCTTTGGACATACAGTGGCTTTGGACAGTGGCTTTGGACTAACAGTGACTTTGGACATACAGTGGCTTTGGACAGTGGCTTTGGACATACAGTGGCTTTGGACATACAGTGGCTTTGGACAGTGGCTTTGGACATACAGTGGCTTTGGACATACAGTGGCTTTGGACAGTGGCTTTGGACATACAGTGGGTTTGGACATACAGTGGCTATTGACAGTGGCTTTGGACATACAGTGGCTTTAGACAAGTGGCTTTGGACATACAGTGGCTTTAGACATATAGTGGCTTTGGACAGTGCCTTTGGACATACAGTGGCTTTGGACATACAGTGGCTTTGGACATACAGTGGCTTTGGACAGTGGCTTTGGACATAGAGTGGTTTAGGACAGTGGCTTTGGAGAGTGGCTTTGGACAGTGGCTTTGGACATAGAGTGGCTTTGGACAGTGGCTTTGGACATAGAGTGGCTTTGGACAGTGGCTTTGGACAGTGGTTTGGACAGTGGCTTTGGACATAGAGTGGCTTTGGACAGTGCCTTTGGACAGTGGCTTTGGACATAGTATTGCTTTGGACAGTGGCTTTGGACAGTGGCTTTGGACAGTGGCTATGGACAGTGGCTTTGGACATAGAGTGGCTTTGGAAAGTGGCTTTGGAGAGTGGCTTTGGACAGTGGCTTTGGAGATAGAGTGGCTTTGGAGAGTGGCTTTGGACAGTGGCTTTGGACAGTGGCTTTTGACATAGAGTGGCTTTGGAGAGTGGCTTTGGAGAGTGGCTTTGGACAGTGGCTTTGGACATAGAGTGGCTTTGGAGAGTGGCTTTGGACAGTGACTTTGGACAGTGGCTTTGGACATAGAGTGGCTTTGGAGAGTGGCTTTGGACAGTGGCTTTGGACAGTAGCTTTGGACATACAGTGGCTTTGGAGAGTGGCTTTGGAGAGTGGCTTTGGACAGTGGCTTTGGAGATAGAGTGGCTTTGGAGAGTGGCTTTGGACAGTGGCTTTGGACAGTGCTTTTGGACATAGAGTGGCTTTGGAGAGTGGATTTGGAGAGTGGCTTTGGACAATGGCTTTGGACATAGAGTGGCTTTGGACAGTGGCTTTGGACAGTGGCTTTGGACAGTGGCATTGGAGATAGAGTGGCTTTGGTCAGTGGCTTTGGACAGTGGCTTTGGACAGTGGCTTTGGACATAGAGTGGCTTTGGACAGTGGCTTTGGAGAGTGGCTTTGGACAACGGCTCTGGACATAGAGTGGCTTTGGACAGTGGCTTTGGAGAGTGGCTTTGGACAGTGGCTTTGGACATAGAGTGGCTTTGGACAGTGGCTTTGGACAGTGGCTTTGGACAGTTGCTTTGGACATAGAGTGGCTTTGGACAGTTACTTTAGACAGTGGCTTTGGACAGTGGCTTTGTAGATATAGTGGCTTTGGACAGTGGCATTGGAGATTGGCTTTGCACAGTGGCTTTGGACATAGAGTGGCTTTGGACATTGGCTTTGGACAGTGGCTTTGGACAGTGGCTTTGGACATAGAGTGGCTTCGGAAAGTGGCTTTGGACAGTGGCTTTGGACAGTGGCTTTGGACATAGAGTGGCTTTGGACAATGGCTTTGGACATAGAGTGGCTTTGGAGAGTGGCTTTGGAGAATGGCTTTGGGCAGTGGCTTAGGACATAGAGTGGCTTTGGAGAGTGGCTTTGGAGAGTGGCTTTGGACAGTGGCTTTGGACATAGAGTGGCTTTGGAGAGTGGCTTTGGAGAGTGGCTTTGGACAGTGGCTTTGGACAAAGAGTGGCTTTGGAGATTGGCTTTGGAGAGTGGCTTTGGACAGTGGCTTTGGACATAGAGTGGCTTTGGAGAGTGGCTTTGGAGAGTGGCTTTGGACAGTGGCTTTGGACATAGAGTGGCTTTGGAGAGTGGCTTTGGAGAGTGGCTTTGGACAGTGGCTTTGGACATAGAGTGGCTTTGGAGAGTGGCTTTGGAGAGTGGCTTTGGACTGGCTTTGGACATAGAGTGGCTTTGGAGAGTGGCTTTGGAGATTGGCTTTGGACAGTGACTTTGGACATAGAGTGGCTTTGGATAGTGGTTTGGAGAGTGGCTTTGGACTGTGGCTTTGGACATAGAGTGTCTTTGGAGAGTGGCTTTGGAGAGTGGCTTTGGATAGTGGCTTTGGACATAGAGTGGCTTTGGACAGTGGCTTTGGACAGTGGCTTTGGACAGTGGCTTTGGACATAGAGTGGCTTTGGACAGTGGCTTTTGAAAGTGGCTTTGGTCTGTGGCTTTGGACAGTGGCTTTGGACATAGAAAGGCTTTGGACAGTGACTTTGGACAGTGGCTTTGGACAGTGGCTTTGGACATACAGTGGCTTTGGACAGTGGCTTTGGACATACAGTAGCTTTGGACATACAGTGGCTTTGGGCATACAGTGGCTTTGGATAGTGGCTTTGAACATACAGTAGCTTTGGACATACAGTGGCTTTGGACAGTGGCTTTGGACATACAGTGGCTTTGGCCATACAGTGGCTTTGGACAGTGGCTTTGGACATACAGTGGCTTTGGACATAGAGTGGCTTTGGATAGTGGCTTTGGAGAGTGGCTTTGGACAGTGGCTTTGGACATAGAGTGGCTTTGGACAGTGGCTTTGGAGAGTGGCTTTGGACAGTGGCTTTGGACATAGAGTGGCTTTGGACAGTGGCTTTGGAGAGTGGCTTTGGACAATGGCTTTGGACATAGAGTGGCTTTGGAGAGTGGCTTTGGAGAGTGGCTTTGGACATACAGTGGCTTTGGACATACGGTGGCTTTGGACAGTGGCTTTGGACATACAGTGGCTTTGGACATACAGTTGCTTTGGACAGTGGCTTTGGACATACAGTGGCTTTGGACATACAGTGGCTTTGGACAGTGGCTTTGGACATACAGTGGCTTTGGACATACAGTGGCTTTGGACAGTGGCTTTGGACTAACAGTGACTTTGGACATACAGTGGCTTTGGACAGTGGCTTTGGACATACAGTGGCTTTGGACATACAGTGGCTTTGGACAGTGGCTTTGGACATACAGTGGCTTTGGACATACGGTGGCTTTGGACAGTGGCTTTGGACATACAGTGGCTTTGGACATACGGTGGCTTTGGACAGTGGCTTTGGACATACCGTGGCTTTGGACATACGGTGGCTTTGGACAGTGGCTTTGGACATACAATGGCTTTGGACATACGGTGGCTTTGAACAGTGGCTTTGGACATACAGTGGCTTTGGACATAGAGTGGCTTTGGACATAGAGTGGCTTTGGACAGTGGCTTTGGACATACAGTGGCTTTGGACATACAGTGGCTTTGGACAGTGGCTTTGGACATACAGTGGCTTTGGACATACAGTGGTTATGGACAGTGGCTTTGGAGATACAGTGGCTTTGGACATACAGTGGCTTTGGACAGTGGTTTTGGACATACAGTGGCTTTAGACAGTGGCTATGGACATACAGTAGCTTCGGACATACAGTGGCTTTGGACAGTGGCTTTGGATATACAGTGGCTTTGAAGAGTGGCTTTGGACAGTGGCTTTGGAGAGTGGCTTTGGACAGTGGCTTTCGACATAGAGTGGTTTAGGACAGTGGCTTTGGAAGGTGGCTTTGGAAAGTGGCTTTGGACATAGAGTGGCTTTGGACAGTGGCTTTGGACATAGAGTGGCTGTGGACAGTGGCTTTGGACAGTGGCTTTGGACATAGAGTGTCTTTGGACAGTGCCGTTGGACAGTGGCTTTGGACATAGTATTGCTTTGGACAGTGGCTTTGGACAGTGGCTATGGACAGTGGCTTTGGACATAGAGTGGCTTTGCAGAGTGGCTTTGGAGAGTGGCTTTGGACAGTGGCTTAGGAGATAGAGTGGCTTTGGAGAGTGGCTTTGGACAGTGGCTTTGGACATTGGCTTTGGACATAGAGTGGCTTTGGAGAGTGGCTTTGGAGAGTGGCTTTGGACAGTGGCTTTGGACATAGAGTGGCTTTGGAGAGTAGCTTTGGACAGTGGCTTTGGACAGTGGCATTGGACATAGAGTGGCTTTGGTCAGTGGCTTTGGACAGTGGCTTTGGACAATGGCTTTGGACATAGAGTGGCTTTGGACAGTGGCTTTGGAGAGTGGCTTTGGACAATGGCTCTGGACATAGAGTGGCTTTGGACAGTGGCTTTGGAGAGTGGCTTTGGACAGTGGCTTTGGACATAGAGTGGCTTTGGACAGTGGCTTTGGACAGTGGCTTTGGACAGTTGCTTTGGACATAGAGTGGCTTTGGACAGTTACTTTAGACAGTGGCTTTGGACAGTGGCTTTGTAGATATAGTGGCTTTGGACAGTGGCATTGGAGATTGGCTTTGCACAGTGGCTTTGGACATAGAGTGGCTTTGGACATTGGCTTTGGACAGTAGCTTTGGACAGTGGCTTTGGACATAGAGTGGCTTCGGACAGTGGCTTTGGACAGTGGCTTTGGACAGTGGCTTTGGACATAGAGTGGCTTTGGACAATGGCTTTGGACATAGAGTGGCTTTGGAGAGTGGCTTTGGAGAATGGCTTTGGACAGTGGCTTAGGACATAGAGTGGCTTTGGAGAGTGGCTTTGGAGAGTGGCTTTGGACAGTGGCTTTGGACATAGAGTGGCTTTGGAGAGTGGCTTTGGAGAGTGGCTTTGGACAGTGGCTTTGGACAAAGAGTGGCTTTGGAGATTGGCTTTGGAGAGTGGCTTTGGACAGTGGCTTTGGACATAGAGTGGCTTTGGAGAGTGGCTTTGGAGAGTGGCTTTGGACAGTGGCTTTGGACATAGAGTGGCTTTGGAGAGTGGCTTTGGAGAGTGGCTTTGGACAGTGGCTTTGGACATAGAGTGGCTTTGGAGAGTGGCTTTGGAGAGTGGCTTTGGACTGGCTTTGGACATAGAGTGGCTTTGGAGAGTGGCTTTGGAGATTGGCTTTGGACAGTGACTTTGGACATAGAGTGGCTTTGGATAGTGGTTTGGAGAGTGGCTTTGGACTGTGGCTTTGGACATAGAGTGGCTTTGGAGAGTGGCTTTGGAAAGTGGCTTTGGATAGTGGCTTTGGACATAGAGTGGCTTTGGACAGTGGCTTTGGACAGTGGCTTTGGACAGTGGCTTTGGACATAGAGTGGCTTTGGACAGTGGCTTTTGAAAGTGGCTTTGGTCTGTGGCTTTGGACAGTGGCTTTGGACATAGAAAGGCTTTGGACAGTGACTTTGGACAGTGGCTTTGGACAGTGGCTTTGGACATACAGTGGCTTTGGACAGTGGCTTTGGACATACAGTAGCTTTGGACATACAGTGGCTTTGGGCATACAGTGGCTTTGGATAGTGGCTTTGAACATACAGTAGCTTTGGACATACAGTGGCTTTGGACAGTGGCTTTGGACATACAGTGGCTTTGGCCATACAGTGGCTTTGGACAGTGGCTTTGGACATACAGTGGCTTTGGACATAGAGTGGCTTTGGATAGTGGCTTTGGAGAGTGGCTTTGGACAGTGGCTTTGGACATAGAGTGGCTTTGGACAGTGGCTTTGGAGAGTGGCTTTGGACAGTGGCTTTGGACATAGAGTGGCTTTGGACAGTGGCTTTGGAGAGTGGCTTTGGACAGTGGCTTTGGACATAGAGTGGCTTTGGAGAGTGGCTTTGGAGAGTGGCTTTGGACATACAGTGGCTTTGGACATACGGTGGCTTTGGACAGTGGCTTTGGACATACAGTGGCTTTGGACATACAGTGGCTTTGGACAGTGGCTTTGGACATACAGTGGCTTTGGACATACAGTGGCTTTGGACAGTGGCTTTGGACTAACAGTGACTTTGGACATACAGTGGCTTTGGACAGTGGCTTTGGACATACAGTGGCTTTGGACATACAGTGGCTTTGGACAGTGGCTTTGGACATACAGTGGCTTTGGACATACGGTGGCTTTGGACAGTGGCTTTGGACATACAGTGGCTTTGGACATACGGTGGCTTTGGACAGTGGCTTTGGACATACCGTGGCTTTGGACATACGGTGGCTTTGGACAGTGGCTTTGGACATACAATGGCTTTGGACATACGGTGGCTTTGAACAGTGGCTTTGGACATACAGTGGCTTTGGACATAGAGTGGCTTTGGACATAGAGTGGCTTTGGACAGTGGCTTTGGACATACAGTGGCTTTGGACATACAGTGGCTTTGGACATACAGTGGCTATGGACAGTGGCTTTGGAGATACAGTGGCTTTGGACATACAGTGGCTTTGGACAGTGGTTTTGGACATACAGTGGCTTTAGACAGTGGCTATGGACATACAGTGGCTTCGGACATACAGTGGCTTTGGACAGTGGCTTTGGATATACAGTGGCTTTGGAGAGTGGCTTTGGACAGTGGCTTTGGAGAGTGGCTTTGGACAGTGGCTTTCAACATAGAGTGGTTTAGGACAGTGGCTTTGGAAGGTGGCTTTGGAAAGTGGCTTTGGACATAGAGTGGCTTTGGACAGTGGCTTTGGACATAGAGTGGCTTTGGACAGTGGCTTTGGACAGTGGCTTTGGACATAGAGTGTCTTTGGACAGTGCCTTTGGACAGTGGCTTTGGACCTAGTATTGCTTTGGACAGTGGCTTTGGACAGTGGCTATGGACAGTGGCTTTGGACATAGAGTGGCTTTGCAGAGTGGCTTTGGAGAGTGGCTTTGGACAGTGGCTTAGGAGATAGAGTGGCTTTGGAGAGTGGCTTTGGACAGTGGCTTTGGACATTGGCTTTGGACATAGAGTGGCTTTGGAGAGTGGCTTTGGAGAGTGGCTTTGGACAGTGGCTTTGGACATAGAGTGGCTTTGGAGAGTAGCTTTGGACAGTGACTTTGGACAGTGGCTTTGGACATAGAGTGGCTTTGGAGAGTGGCTTTGGACAGTGGCTTTGGACAGTGGCTTTGGACATACAGTGGCTTTGGAGAGTGGATTTGGAGAGTGACTTTGGACAGTGGCTTTGGACATAGAGTGGCTTTGGAGAGTGGCTTTGGACAGTGGCTTTGGACAGTACTTTTGGACATAGAGTGGCTTTGGAGAGTGGCTTTGGAGAGTGGCTTTGGAGAGTGGCTTTAGACAATGGCTTTGGACATAGAGTGGCTTTGGACAGTGGCTTTGGACACTGGCTTTGGACAATGGCATTGGACATAGAGTGGCTTTGGTCAGTGGCTTTGGACAGTGGCTTTGTTCAGTGGCTTTGGACATAGAGTGCCTTTGGTCAGTGGCTTTGGAGAGTGGCTTTGGACAGTGCCTCTGGACATAGAGTGGCTTTGGACAGTGGCTTTGGAGAGTGGCTTTGGACAGTGGCTTTGGACATAGAGTGGCTTTGGACAGTGGCTTTGGACAGTGGCTTTGGACAGTTGCTTTGGACATAGAGTGGCTTTGGACAGTGACTTTAGACAGTGGCTTTGGACAGTGTCTTTGTAGATAGAGTGGCTTTGGAAAGTGGCATTGGAGAGTGGCTTTGGACAGTGGCTTTGGACATAGAGTGGATTTGAACAGTGGATTTGGACAGTGGCTTTGGACAGTGGCTTTGGACATAGAGTGGCTTTGGACCGTGCCTTTGGACTGTGGCTTTGGACAGTGGCTTTGGACATAGAGTGGCATTGGACAGTGGCTTTGGACATAGAGTGGCTTTGGAGAGTGGCTTTGGAGAATGGCTTTGGACAGTGGCTTTGGACATAGAGTGGCTTTAGAGAGTGGCTTTGCAGAGTGGCTTTGGACAGTGGCTTTGGACATAGAGTGGCTTTGGAGAGTGGCTTTGGAGAGTGGCTTTGGACAGTGGCTTTGGACAAAGAGTGGCTTTGGAGATTGGCTTTGGAAAGTGGCTTTGGACAGTGGCTTTGGACATAGAGTGGCTTTTGAGAGTGGCTTTGGACATAGTATTGCTTTGGACAGTGGCTTTGGACAGTGGCTTTGTACAGTGGCTTTGGACATAGAGTGGCTTTGGACAGTGGCTTTGGACAGTGGCTATGGACAGTGGCTTTGGACATAGAGTGGCTTTGGAGAGTGGCTTTGGAGAGTGGCTTTGGACAGTGGCTTTGGAGATAGAGTGGCTTTGGAGAGTGGCTTTTGACAGTGGCTTTGGACAGTGGCTTTGGACATAGAGTGGCTTTGGAGAGTGGCTTTGGAGAGTGGCTTTGGACAGTGGCTTTGGACATAGAGTGGCTTTGGAGAGTGGCTTTGGACAGTGACTTTGGACAGTGGCTTTGGACATAGAGTGGCTTTGGAGAGTGACTTTGGACAGTGGCTTTGGACAGTGGCTTTGGACATACAGTGGCTTTGGTGAGTTGCTTTGGAGAGTGGCTTTGCAGTGGCTTTGGACATAGAGTGGCTTTGGAGAGTGGCTTTGGACAGTGGCTTTGGACAGTGCTTATGGACATAGAATGGCTTTGGAGAGTGACTTTGGAGAGTGGCTTTAGACAATGGCTTTGGACATTGAGTGGCTTTGGACAGTGGCTTTGGACACTGGCTTTGGACAATGGCATTGGACATAGAGTGGCTTTGGTCAGTGGCTTTGGACAGTGGCTTTGTTCAGTGGCTTTGGACATAGAGTGGCTTTGGTCAGTGGCTTTGGTGAGTGGCTTTGGACAGAGGCTCTGGACATAGAGTGGCTTTGGACAGTGGCTTTGGAGAGTGGCTTTGGACAGTGGCTTTGGACATAGAGTGGCTTTGGACAGTAGCTTTGGACAGTGGCTTTAGACAGTTGCTTTGGACATAGAGTGGCTTTGGACAGTGACTTTAGACAGTGGCTTTGGACAGTGACTTTGGACATAGAGTGGCTTTGGACAGTGGCTTTGGACAGTGGCTTTGGACAGTGGCTTTGGACATAGAGTGGCTTTGGACCATGGCTTTGGACAGTGGCTTTGGACAGTGGCTTTGGACATAGAGTGGCTTTGGACAGTGGCTTTGGACATAGAATGGCTTTGGAGAGTGGCTTTGGAGAATAGCTTTGGACAGTGGCTTTGGACATAGAGTGGCTTTGAACAGTGGATTTGGACAGTGGCTTTGGTCAGTGGATTTGGACATAGAGTGGCTTTGGACAGTGGCTTTGGACACTGGCTTTGGACAATGGCATTGGACATAGAGTGGCTTTGGTCAGTGGCTTTGGACAGTGGCTTTGTTCAGTGGCTTTGGACATAGAGTGGCTTTGGTCAGTGGCTTTGGAGAGTGGCTTTGGACAGTGGCTCTGGACATAGAGTGGCTTTGGACAGTGGCTTTGGAGAGTGGCTTTGGACAGTGGCTTTGGACAATGGCATTGGACATAGAGTGGCTTTGGTCAGTGGCTTTGGACAGTGGCTTTGTTCAGTGGCTTTGGACATAGAGTGCCTTTGGTCAGTGGCTTTGGAGAGTGGCTTTGGACAGTGCCTCTGGACATAGAGTGGCTTTGGACAGTGGCTTTGGAGAGTGGCTTTGGACAGTGGCTTTGGACATAGAGTGGCTTTGGACAGTGGCTTTGGACAGTGGCTTTGGACAGTTGCTTTGGACATAGAGTGGCTTTGGACAGTGACTTTAGACAGTGGCTTTGGACAGTGTCTTTGTAGATAGAGTGGCTTTGGAAAGTGGCATTGGAGAGTGGCTTTGGACAGTGGCTTTGGACATAGAGTGGATTTGAACAGTGGATTTGGACAGTGGCTTTGGACAGTGGCTTTGGACATAGAGTGGCTTTGGACCGTGCCTTTGGACTGTGGCTTTGGACAGTGGCTTTGGACATAGAGTGGCATTGGACAGTGGCTTTGGACATAGAGTGGCTTTGGAGAGTGGCTTTGGAGAATGGCTTTGGACAGTGGCTTTGGACATAGAGTGGCTTTAGAGAGTGGCTTTGCAGAGTGGCTTTGGACAGTGGCTTTGGACATAGAGTGGCTTTGGAGAGTGGCTTTGGAGAGTGGCTTTGGACAGTGGCTTTGGACAAAGAGTGGCTTTGGAGATTGGCTTTGGAAAGTGGCTTTGGACAGTGGCTTTGGACATAGAGTGGCTTTTGAGAGTGGCTTTGGACATAGTATTGCTTTGGACAGTGGCTTTGGACAGTGGCTTTGTACAGTGGCTTTGGACATAGAGTGGCTTTGGACAGTGGCTTTGGACAGTGGCTATGGACAGTGGCTTTGGACATAGAGTGGCTTTGGAGAGTGGCTTTGGAGAGTGGCTTTGGACAGTGGCTTTGGAGATAGAGTGGCTTTGGAGAGTGGCTTTTGACAGTGGCTTTGGACAGTGGCTTTGGACATAGAGTGGCTTTGGAGAGTGGCTTTGGAGAGTGGCTTTGGACAGTGGCTTTGGACATAGAGTGGCTTTGGAGAGTGGCTTTGGACAGTGACTTTGGACAGTGGCTTTGGACATAGAGTGGCTTTGGAGAGTGACTTTGGACAGTGGCTTTGGACAGTGGCTTTGGACATACAGTGGCTTTGGTGAGTTGCTTTGGAGAGTGGCTTTGCAGTGGCTTTGGACATAGAGTGGCTTTGGAGAGTGGCTTTGGACAGTGGCTTTGGACAGTGCTTATGGACATAGAATGGCTTTGGAGAGTGACTTTGGAGAGTGGCTTTAGACAATGGCTTTGGACATTGAGTGGCTTTGGACAGTGGCTTTGGACACTGGCTTTGGACAATGGCATTGGACATAGAGTGGCTTTGGTCAGTGGCTTTGGACAGTGGCTTTGTTCAGTGGCTTTGGACATAGAGTGGCTTTGGTCAGTGGCTTTGGTGAGTGGCTTTGGACAGAGGCTCTGGACATAGAGTGGCTTTGGACAGTGGCTTTGGAGAGTGGCTTTGGACAGTGGCTTTGGACATAGAGTGGCTTTGGACAGTAGCTTTGGACAGTGGCTTTAGACAGTTGCTTTGGACATAGAGTGGCTTTGGACAGTGACTTTAGACAGTGGCTTTGGACAGTGACTTTGGACATAGAGTGGCTTTGGACAGTGGCTTTGGACAGTGGCTTTGGACAGTGGCTTTGGACATAGAGTGGCTTTGGACCATGGCTTTGGACAGTGGCTTTGGACAGTGGCTTTGGACATAGAGTGGCTTTGGACAGTGGCTTTGGACATAGAATGGCTTTGGAGAGTGGCTTTGGAGAATAGCTTTGGACAGTGGCTTTGGACATAGAGTGGCTTTGAACAGTGGATTTGGACAGTGGCTTTGGTCAGTGGATTTGGACATAGAGTGGCTTTGGACAGTGGCTTTGGACACTGGCTTTGGACAATGGCATTGGACATAGAGTGGCTTTGGTCAGTGGCTTTGGACAGTGGCTTTGTTCAGTGGCTTTGGACATAGAGTGGCTTTGGTCAGTGGCTTTGGAGAGTGGCTTTGGACAGTGGCTCTGGACATAGAGTGGCTTTGGACAGTGGCTTTGGAGAGTGGCTTTGGACAGTGGCTTTGGACATAGAGTGGCTTTGGACAGTGGCTTTGGACAGTGGCTTTGGACAGTTGCTTTGGACATAGAGTGGCTTTGGACAGTGACTTTAGACAGTGGCTTTGGACAGTGTCTTTGTAGATAGAGTGGCTTTGGAAAGTGGCATTGGAGAGTGGCTTTGGACAGTGGCTTTGGACATAGAGTGGATTTGAACAGTGGATTTGGACAGTGGCTTTGGACAGTGGCTTTGGACATAGAGTGGCTTTGGACCGTGCCTTTGGACTGTGGCTTTGGACAGTGGCTTTGGACATAGAGTGGCATTGGACAGTGGCTTTGGACATAGAGTGGCTTTGGAGAGTGGCTTTGGAGAATGGCTTTGGACAGTGGCTTTGGACATAGAGTGGCTTTAGAGAGTGGCTTTGCAGAGTGGCTTTGGACAGTGGCTTTGGACATAGAGTGGCTTTGGAGAGTGGCTTTGGAGAGTGGCTTTGGACAGTGGCTTTGGACAAAGAGTGGCTTTGGAGATTGGCTTTGGAAAGTGGCTTTGGACAGTGGCTTTGGACATAGAGTGGCTTTGGAGAGTGGCTTTGGACATAGTATTGCTTTGGACAGTGGCTTTGGACAGTGGCTTTGTACAGTGGCTTTGGACATAGAGTGGCTTTGGAGAGTGGCTTTGGACATTGGCTATGGACAGTGGCTTTGGACATAGAGGGGCTTTGGAGAGTGGCTTTGGAGAGTGGCTTTGGACAGTGGCTTTGGAGATAGAGTGGCTTTGGAGAGTGGCTTTTGACAGTGGCTTTGGACAGTGGCTTTGGACATAGAGTGGCTTTGGAGAGTGGCTTTGGAGAGTGGCTTTGGACAGTGGCTTTGGACAGTGGCTTTGGACATACAGTGGCTTTGGTGAGTTGCTTTGGAGAGTGGCTTTGCAGTGACTTTGGACATAGAGTGGCTTTGGAGAGTGGCTTTGGACAGTGGCTTTGGACCGTGCTTATGGACATAGAATGGCTTTGGAGAGTGACTTTGGAGAGTGGCTTTAGACAATGGCTTTGGACATTGAGTGGCTTTGGACAGTGGCTTTGGACACTGGCTTTGGACAATGGCATTGGACATAGAGTGGCTTTGGTCAGTGGCTTTGGACAGTGGCTTTGTTCAGTGGCTTTGGACATAGAGTGGCTTTGGTCAGTGGCTTTGGTGAGTTGCTTTGGACAGAGGCTCTGGACATAGAGTGGCTTTGGACAGTGGCTTTGGGGAGTGGCTTTGGACAGTTGCTTTGGACATAGAGTGGCTTTGGACAGTGGCTTTGGAGAGTGGCTTTGGACAGTTGCTTTGGACATAGAGTGGCTTTGGACAGTGACTTTAGACAGTGGCTTTGGACAGTGACTTTGGACATAGAGTGGCTTTGGACAGTGGCTTTGGACAGTGGCTTTGGACAGTGGCTTTGGACATAGAGTGGCTTTGGACCGTGGCTTTGGACAGTGGCTTTGGACAGTGGCTTTGGACATAGAGTGGCTTTGGACAGTGGCTTTGGACATAGAATGGCTTTGGAGAGTGGCTTTGGAGAATAGCTTTGGACAGTGGCTTTGGACATAGAGTGGCTTTGAACAGTGGATTTGGACAGTGGCTTTGGACAGTGGCTTTGGACATAGAGTGGCTTTGGACCGTGCCTTTGGACTGTGGCTTTGGACAGTGGCTTTGGACATAGAGTGGCATTGGACAGTGGCTTTGGACATAGAGTGGCTTTGGAGAGTGGCTTTGGAGAATGGCTTTGGACAGTGGCTTTGAACATAGAGTGGTTTAGAGAGTGGCTTTGCAGAGTGGCTTTGGACAGTGGCTTTGGACATAGAGTGGCTTTGGAGAGTGGCTTTGGAGAGTGGCATTGGACAGTGGCTTTGGACAAAGAGTGGCTTTGGAGATTGGCTTTGGAGAGTGGCTTTGAACAGTGGTTTTGGAGATAGAGTGGCTTTGGAGAGTGGCTTTGGACATAGTATTGCTTTGGACAGTGGCTTTGGACAGTGGCTTTGTACAGTGGCTTTGGACATAGAGTGGCTTTGGACAGTGGCTTTGGACAGTGGCTTTGGACAGTGGCTTTGGACATAGAGTGGCTTTGGAGAGTGGCTTTGGAGAGTGGCTTTGGACAGTGGCTTTGGACATAGAGTGGCTTTGGAGAGTGGCTTTGGACAGTGACTTTGGACTGTGGCTTTGGCCATAGAGTGGCTTTGGAGAGTGGCTTTGGACAGTGGCTTTGGACAGTGGCTTTGGACATACAGAGGCTTTGGAGAGTGGCTTTGGAGAGTGGCTTTGGACAGTGGCTTTGGACATAGAGTGGCTTTGGAGAGTGGCTTTGGACAGTGGCTTTGGACTGTGCTTTTGGACATAGAATGGCTTTGGAGAGTGACTTTGGAGAGTGGCTTTAGACAATGGCTTTGGACATTGAGTGGCTTTGGACAGTGGCTTTGGACACTGGCTTTGGACAATGGCATTGGACATAGAGTGGCTTTGGTCAGTGGCTTTGGACAGTGGCTTTGTTCAGTGGCTTTGGACATAGAGTGGCTTTGGTCAGTGGCTTTGGTGAGTGGCTTTGGACAGTGGCTCTGGACATAGAGTGGCTTTGGACAGTGGCTTTGGAGAGTGGCTTTGGACAGTGGCTTTGGACATAGAGTGGCTTTGGACAGTAGCTTTGGACAGTGGCTTTGGACAGTTGCTTTGGACATAGAGTGGCTTTGGACAGTGACTTTAGACAGTGGCTTTGGACAGTGACTTTGGACATAGAGTGGCTTTGGACAGTGGCTTTGGACAGTGGCTTTGGACAGTGGCTTTGGACATAGAGTGGCTTAGGACCGTGGCTTTGGACAGTGGCTTTGGACAGTGGCTTTGGACATAGAGTGGCTTTGGACAGTGGCTTTGGACATAGAGTGGCTTTGGAGAGTGGCTTTGGAGAATAGCTTTGGACAGTGGCTTTGGACATAGAGTGGCTTTGGAGAGTGGCTTTGGAGAGTGGCTTTGGACAGTGGCTTTCGACATAGAGTGGCTTTGGAGAGTTGCTTTGGAGAGTGGCTTTGGACAGTGGCTTTGGACAAAGAGTGGCTTTGGAGATTGGCTTTGGAGAGTGGCTTTGGACAGTGGCTTTGGACATAGAGTGGCTTTGGAGAGTGGCTTTGGAGAGTGGCTTTGGACAGTGGCTTTGGACATAGAGTGGCTTTGGAGAGTGGCTTTGTAGAGTGGCCTTGGACAGTGGCTTTGGACATAGAGTGGCTTTGGAGAGTGGCTTTGGAGAGTGGCTTTGGACTGGCTTTGGATATAGAGTGGCTTTGGAGAGTGGCTTTGGAGATTGGCTTTGGACAGTGACTTTGGACATAGAGTGGCTTTGGATAGTGGTTTGGAGAGTGGCTTTGGACAGTGGCTTTGGACATAGAGTGGCTTTGGAGAGTGGCTTTGGAGAGTGGCTTTGAATAGTGGCTTTGGACATAGAGTGGCTTTGGACAGTGGCTTTGGACAGTGGCTTTGGACATAGAGTGGCTTTGGACAGTGGCTTTGGAAAGTGGCTTTGGACTGTGGCTTTAGACAGTGGCTTTGAACATAGAAAGGCTTTGGACAGTGACCTTGGACAGTGGCTTTGGACAGTGGTTTTGGACATACAGTGGCTTTGGACATACAGTGGCTTTGGACAGTGGCTTTGGACATAAAGTGGCTTTGGCCATACAGTGGCTTTAGACAGTGGCTTTGGACATACAGAGGCTTTGGACATAGAGTGGCTTTGGACAGTGGCTTTGGACATAGAGTGGCTTTGGACAGTGGCTTTGGAGAGTGGCTTTGGACAGTGGCTTTGGACATAGAGTGGCTTTGGACAGTGGCTTTGGAGAGTGGCTTTGGACAGTGGCTTTGGACATAGAGTGGCTTTGGAGAGTGGCTTTGGAGAGTGGCTTTGGACAGTGGCTTTACACATAGAGTAGCTTTGGAGAGTGGCTTTGGACAGTGGTTTTGTACAGTGGCTTTGGATATTGAGTGGCTTTGGCGAGTGGCTTTGTAGAGTGGCTTTGGACAGTGGCTTTGGACATAAAGTGGCTTTGGACCGTGGCTTTGGACAGTGGCTTTGAACAGTGGCTTTGGACATAGAGTGGCTTTGGACAGTGGCTTTGGACAGTGGCTTTGGACAGTGGCTTTGGACATAGAGTGGCTTTGGACAGTGGCTTTGAACAGTGGCTTTGGACATAGAGTGGCTTTGGACATACAGTGGCTTTGGACAGTGGCTTTGGACAGTGGCTTTGGACATACAGTGGCTTTGGAGAGTGGCTTTGGAGAGTGGCTTTGGACAGTGGCTTTGGACAGTGCTTTTAGATATAGAGTAGCTTTGGAGAGTGGCTTTGGAGAGTGGCTTTAGACAATGGCTTTGGACATAGAGTGGCTTTGGACAGTGGCTTTGGACACTGGCTTTGGACAATGGCATTGGACATAGAGTGGCTTAGGTCAGTGGCTTTGGACAGTGGCTTTGTTCAGTGGCTTTGGTCATAGAATGGCTTTGGTCAGTGGCTTTGGAGAGTGGCTTTTGACAGTGGCTCTGGACATAGAGTGGCATTGGACAGTGGCTTTGGAGAGTGGCTTTGGTCAGTGGCTTTGGACAGTGGCTTTGGACAGTTGCTTTGGACAGTGGCTTTGGACAGTGGCTTTGTAGATAGAGTGGCTTTGGACAGTGGCATTGGAGAGTGGCTTTGGACAGTGGCTTTGGACATAGAGTGGCTTTGGACAGTGGCTTTGGACAGTGGCTTTGGACAGTGGCTTTGGACATAGAGTGGCTTTGGACCGTGGCTATGGACAGTGGCTTTGGACAGTGGCTTTGGACATAGAGTGGCTTTGGACAGTTGCTTTGGACATAGAGTGGCTTTGGAGAGTGGCTTTGGAGAATGGCTTTGGACAGTGGCTTTGGACATAGAGTGGCTTTGGAGAGTGGCTTTGGAGAGTGGCTTTGGACAGTGGCTTTGGACATAGAGTGGCTTTGGAGAGTGGCTTTGGAGAGTGGCTTTGGACAGTGGCTTTGGACAAAGAGTGGCTTTGGAGATTGGCTTTGGAGAGTGGCTTTGGACAGTGGCTTTGGACATAGAGTGGCTTTGGAGAGTGGCTTTGGAGAGTGGCTTTGGACAGTGGCTTTGGACATAGAGTGGCTTTGGAGAGTGGCTTTGGAGAGTGGCTTTGGACAGTGGCTTTGGACATAGAGTGGCTTTGGAGAGTGGCTTTGGAGAGTGGCTTTGGACTGGCTTTGGACATAGAGTGGCTTTGGAGAGTGGCTTTGGAGAGTGGCTTTAGACAGTGACTTTGGACATAGAGTGGCTTTGGATAGTGGTTTGGAGAGTGGCTTTGGACAGTGGCTTTGGACATAGAGTGGCTTTGGAGAGTGGCTTTGGAGAGTGGCTTTGGATAGTGGCTTTGGACATAGAGTGGCTTTGGACAGTGGCTTTGGACAGTGGCTTTGGACATAGAGTGGCTTTGGACAGTGGCTTTGGAAAGTGGCTTTGGACTGTGGCTTTGGACAGTGGCTTTGGACATAGAAAGGCTTTGGACAGTGACTTTGGACAGTGGCTTTGGACAGTGGCTTTGGACATACAGTGGCTTTGGACAGTGGCTTTGGACATATAGTGGCTTTGGACATACAGTGGCTTTGGATAGTGGCTTTGGACATACAGTAGCTTTGGACATACAGTGGCTTTGGACAGTGGCTTTGGACATACAGTGGCTTTGGCCATACAGTGGCTTTGGACAGTGGCTTTGGACATACAGTGGCTTTGGACATAGAGTGGCTTTGGAGAGAGGCTTTGGAGAGTGGCTTTGGAAAGTGGCTTTGGACATAGAGTGGCTTTGGACAGTGGCTTTGGAGAGTGGCTTTGGACAGTGGCTTTGGACATAGAGTGGCTTTGGTCAGTGGCTTTGGAGAGTGGCTTTGGACAGTGGCTTTGGACATAGAGTGGCTTTGGAGAGTGGCTTTGGAGAGTGGCTTTGGACAGTGGCTTTGGACATAGAGTGGCTTTGGAGAGTGGCTTTGGACAGTGGCTTTGTACATTGGCTTTGGATATTGAGTGGCTTTGGAGAGTGGCTTTGGAGAGTGGCTTTGGACAGTGGCTTTGGACATAGAGTGGCTTTGGAGAGTGGCTTTGGACATTGGGTTTGGACAGTGGCTTTGGGCATAGAGTGGCTTTGGAGAGTGGCTTTGGAGAGTGGCTTTGGACAGTGGCTTTGGACATAGAGTGGCTTTGGAGAGTGGCTTTGGACAGTGGCTTTGGACAGTGGCTTTGGACATAGAGTGGCTTTGGACAGTGGCTTTGGAGAGTGGCTTTGCACAGTGGCTTTGGACATGGAGTGGCTTTGGACAGTGGCTTTGGAGAGTGTCTTTGGAAAGTGGCTATGGACATAGAGTGGCTTTGGACAGTGGCTTTGGACATTGAGTGGCTTTGGACAGTGGATTTGGAGAGTGGCTTTGGACAGTGGCTTTGACATAGAGTGGCTTTGGACAGTGGCTTTGGACAGTGGCTTTGGACAGTGGATTTGGACATAGAGTGGCTTTGGACAGTGGCTTTGTACAGTGGCTTTGGACATAGAGTTGCTTTGGACAGTGGCTTTGGACAGTGGCTTTATACAGTGGCTTTGGACATAGAGTGGCTTTGGACAGTGGCTTTCGACAGTGGCTTTGGACAGTGGCTTTGGACATACAGTGGCTTTAGACAGTGGCTTTGGACAGTAGCTTTGGACAGTGGCTTTTGACATAGAGTGGCTTTGGAGAGTGGCTTTGGAGAGTGTCTTTGGACAGTGGCTTTGGACATAGAGTGGCTTTGGAGAGTGGCTTTGGAGAGTGGCTTTGGACAGTCGCTTTGGAGATAGAGTGGCTTTGGAGAGTGGCTTTGGACAATGGCTTTGGACAGTGGCTTGGGACATAGAGTGGCTTTGGAGAGTGGCTTTGAAGAGTGTCTTTGGACAGTGGCTTTGGACATAGAGTGGCTTTGGAGAGTGGCTTTGGAGAGTGGCTTTGGACAGTGGCTTTGGACATAGAGTGGCTTTGGAGAGTGGCTTTGGACAGTGGCTTTGGACAGTGGCTTTGGAGAGTGGCTTTGGACAGTGGCTTTGGACATAGAGTGGCTTTAGAGAGTGGCTTTGGACAGTGGCTTTGGACAGTGGCTTTGGATATAGAGTGGCTTTGGAGAATGGCTTTGGACAGTGGCTTTGGACAGTGGCTTTGAACATAGAGTGGCTTTGGAGAGTGGCTTTGGAGAGTCTTTGGATAGTGGTTTGGACATAGAGTGGCTTTGGAGAGTGGCTTTGGACAGTGGCTTTGGACAGTGGCTTTGGACATAGAGTGCCTTTGGAGAGTGGCTTTGTAGAGTGGCTTTGGACAGTGGCTTTGGACATAGAGTGGCTTTGGACAGTGGCTTTAGGAGAGTGGCTTTGGACAGTGGCTTTGGACATAGAGTGGCTTTGGAGAGTGGCTTTGGACAGTGGCTTTGGACAGTGGCTTTGGTCATAGAGTGGTTGGGAGAGTGGCTTTGGAGAGTGGCTTTGGACAGTGGCTTTGGACATAGAGTGGCTTTGGAGAATGGCTTTGGACAGTGGCTTTGGACAGTGGCTTTGGACATAGAGTGGCTTTGGAGAGTGGCTTTGGACAGTGGCATTGTACAGTGGCTTTGGATATTGAGTGGCTTTGGAGAGTGGCTTTGGAGAGTGGCTTTGGACAGTGGCTTTGGACATAGAGTGGCTTTGGAGAGTGGCTTTGGACAGTGTGTTTGGACAGTGGCTTTGGACATACAGTGGCTTTGGATAGTGGCTTTGGACATACAGTAGCTTTGGACATACAGTGGCTTTGGACAGTGGCTTTGGACAGTGGCTTTGGACATACAGTGGCTTTGGAGAGTGGCTTTAGAGAGTGGCTTTGGACAGTGGCTTTGGACAGTGCTTTTAGACATAGAGTAGCTTTGGAGAGTGGCTTTGGAGAGTGGCTTTAGACAATGGCTTTGGACATAGAGTGGCTTTGGACAGTGGCTTTGGACACTGGCTTTGGACAATGGCATTGGACATAGAGTACCTTAGGTCAGTGGCTTTGGACAGTGGCTTTGTTCAGTGGCTTTGGTCATAGAATGGCTTTGGTCAGTGGCTTTGGAGAGTGGCTTTTGACAGTGGCTCTGGACATAGAGTGGCATTGGACAGTGGCTTTGGAGAGTGGCTTTGGTCAGTGGCTTTGGACAGTGGCTTTGGACAGTTGCTTTGGACAGTGGCTTTGGACAGTGGCTTTGTAGATAGAGTGGCTTTGGACAGTGGCATTGGAGAGTGGCTTTGGACAGTGGCTTTGGACATAGAGTGGCTTTGGACAGTGGCTTTGGACAGTGGCTTTGGACAGTGGCTTTGGACATAGAGTGGCTTTGGACCGTGGCTATGGACAGTGGCTTTGGACAGTGGCTTTGGACATAGAGTGGCTTTGGACAGTTGCTTTGGACATAGAGTGGCTTTGGAGAGTGGCTTTGGAGAATGGCTTTGGACAGTGGCTTTGGACATAGAGTGGCTTTGGAGAGTGGCTTTGGAGAGTGGCTTTGGACAGAGGCTCTGGACATAGAGTGGCTTTGGACAGTGGCTTTGGGGAGTGGCTTTGGACAGTTGCTTTGGACATAGAGTGGCTTTGGACAGTGGCTTTGGAGAGTGGCTTTGGACAGTTGCTTTGGACATAGAGTGGCTTTGGACAGTGACTTTAGACAGTGGCTTTGGACAGTGACTTTGGACATAGAGTGGCTTTGGACAGTGGCTTTGGACAGTGGCTTTGGACAGTGGCTTTGGACATAGAGTGGCTTTGGACCGTGGCTTTGGACAGTGGCTTTGGACAGTGGCTTTGGACATAGAGTGGCTTTGGACAGTGGCTTTGGACATAGAATGGCTTTGGAGAGTGGCTTTGGAGAATAGCTTTGGACAGTGGCTTTGGACATAGAGTGGCTTTGAACAGTGGATTTGGACAGTGGCTTTGGACAGTGGCTTTGGACATAGAGTGGCTTTGGACCGTGCCTTTGGACTGTGGCTTTGGACAGTGGCTTTGGACATAGAGTGGCATTGGACAGTGGCTTTGGACATAGAGTGGCTTTGGAGAGTGGCTTTGGAGAATGGCTTTGGACAGTGGCTTTGAACATAGAGTGGTTTAGAGAGTGGCTTTGCAGAGTGGCTTTGGACAGTGGCTTTGGACATAGAGTGGCTTTGGAGAGTGGCTTTGGAGAGTGGCATTGGACAGTGGCTTTGGACAAAGAGTGGCTTTGGAGATTGGCTTTGGAGAGTGGCTTTGAACAGTGGTTTTGGAGATAGAGTGGCTTTGGAGAGTGGCTTTGGACATAGTATTGCTTTGGACAGTGGCTTTGGACAGTGGCTTTGTACAGTGGCTTTGGACATAGAGTGGCTTTGGACAGTGGCTTTGGACAGTGGCTTTGGACAGTGGCTTTGGACATAGAGTGGCTTTGGAGAGTGGCTTTGGAGAGTGGCTTTGGACAGTGGCTTTGGACATAGAGTGGCTTTGGAGAGTGGCTTTGGACAGTGACTTTGGACTGTGGCTTTGGCCATAGAGTGGCTTTGGAGAGTGGCTTTGGACAGTGGCTTTGGACAGTGGCTTTGGACATACAGAGGCTTTGGAGAGTGGCTTTGGAGAGTGGCTTTGGACAGTGGCTTTGGACATAGAGTGGCTTTGGAGAGTGGCTTTGGACAGTGGCTTTGGACTGTGCTTTTGGACATAGAATGGCTTTGGAGAGTGACTTTGGAGAGTGGCTTTAGACAATGGCTTTGGACATTGAGTGGCTTTGGACAGTGGCTTTGGACACTGGCTTTGGACAATGGCATTGGACATAGAGTGGCTTTGGTCAGTGGCTTTGGACAGTGGCTTTGTTCAGTGGCTTTGGACATAGAGTGGCTTTGGTCAGTGGCTTTGGTGAGTGGCTTTGGACAGTGGCTCTGGACATAGAGTGGCTTTGGACAGTGGCTTTGGAGAGTGGCTTTGGACAGTGGCTTTGGACATAGAGTGGCTTTGGACAGTAGCTTTGGACAGTGGCTTTGGACAGTTGCTTTGGACATAGAGTGGCTTTGGACAGTGACTTTAGACAGTGGCTTTGGACAGTGACTTTGGACATAGAGTGGCTTTGGACAGTGGCTTTGGACAGTGGCTTTGGACAGTGGCTTTGGACATAGAGTGGCTTAGGACCGTGGCTTTGGACAGTGGCTTTGGACAGTGGCTTTGGACATAGAGTGGCTTTGGACAGTGGCTTTGGACATAGAGTGGCTTTGGAGAGTGGCTTTGGAGAATAGCTTTGGACAGTGGCTTTGGACATAGAGTGGCTTTGGAGAGTGGCTTTGGAGAGTGGCTTTGGACAGTGGCTTTCGACATAGAGTGGCTTTGGAGAGTTGCTTTGGAGAGTGGCTTTGGACAGTGGCTTTGGACAAAGAGTGGCTTTGGAGATTGGCTTTGGAGAGTGGCTTTGGACAGTGGCTTTGGACATAGAGTGGCTTTGGAGAGTGGCTTTGGAGAGTGGCTTTGGACAGTGGCTTTGGACATAGAGTGGCTTTGGAGAGTGGCTTTGTAGAGTGGCCTTGGACAGTGGCTTTGGACATAGAGTGGCTTTGGAGAGTGGCTTTGGAGAGTGGCTTTGGACTGGCTTTGGATATAGAGTGGCTTTGGAGAGTGGCTTTGGAGATTGGCTTTGGACAGTGACTTTGGACATAGAGTGGCTTTGGATAGTGGTTTGGAGAGTGGCTTTGGACAGTGGCTTTGGACATAGAGTGGCTTTGGAGAGTGGCTTTGGAGAGTGGCTTTGAATAGTGGCTTTGGACATAGAGTGGCTTTGGACAGTGGCTTTGGACAGTGGCTTTGGACATAGAGTGGCTTTGGACAGTGGCTTTGGAAAGTGGCTTTGGACTGTGGCTTTAGACAGTGGCTTTGAACATAGAAAGGCTTTGGACAGTGACCTTGGACAGTGGCTTTGGACAGTGGTTTTGGACATACAGTGGCTTTGGACATACAGTGGCTTTGGACAGTGGCTTTGGACATAAAGTGGCTTTGGCCATACAGTGGCTTTAGACAGTGGCTTTGGACATACAGAGGCTTTGGACATAGAGTGGCTTTGGACAGTGGCTTTGGACATAGAGTGGCTTTGGACAGTGGCTTTGGAGAGTGGCTTTGGACAGTGGCTTTGGACATAGAGTGGCTTTGGACAGTGGCTTTGGAGAGTGGCTTTGGACAGTGGCTTTGGACATAGAGTGGCTTTGGAGAGTGGCTTTGGAGAGTGGCTTTGGACAGTGGCTTTACACATAGAGTAGCTTTGGAGAGTGGCTTTGGACAGTGGTTTTGTACAGTGGCTTTGGATATTGAGTGGCTTTGGCGAGTGGCTTTGTAGAGTGGCTTTGGACAGTGGCTTTGGACATAAAGTGGCTTTGGACCGTGGCTTTGGACAGTGGCTTTGAACAGTGGCTTTGGACATAGAGTGGCTTTGGACAGTGGCTTTGGACAGTGGCTTTGGACAGTGGCTTTGGAAATAGAGTGGCTTTGGACATAGAGTGGCTTTGGACAGTGGCTTTGGACAGTGGCTTTGGACATAGAGTGGCTTTGGACAGTGGCTTTGAACAGTGGCTTTGGACATAGAGTGGCTTTGGACATACAGTGGCTTTGGACAGTGGCTTTGGACAGTGGCTTTGGACATACAGTGGCTTTGGAGAGTGGCTTTGGAGAGTGGCTTTGGACAGTGGCTTTGGACAGTGCTTTTAGATATAGAGTAGCTTTGGAGAGTGGCTTTGGAGAGTGGCTTTAGACAATGGCTTTGGACATAGAGTGGCTTTGGACAGTGGCTTTGGACACTGGCTTTGGACAATGGCATTGGACATAGAGTGGCTTAGGTCAGTGGCTTTGGACAGTGGCTTTGTTCAGTGGCTTTGGTCATAGAATGGCTTTGGTCAGTGGCTTTGGAGAGTGGCTTTTGACAGTGGCTCTGGACATAGAGTGGCATTGGACAGTGGCTTTGGAGAGTGGCTTTGGTCAGTGGCTTTGGACAGTGGCTTTGGACAGTTGCTTTGGACAGTGGCTTTGGACAGTGGCTTTGTAGATAGAGTGGCTTTGGACAGTGGCATTGGAGAGTGGCTTTGGACAGTGGCTTTGGACATAGAGTGGCTTTGGACAGTGGCTTTGGACAGTGGCTTTGGACAGTGGCTTTGGACATAGAGTGGCTTTGGACCGTGGCTATGGACAGTGGCTTTGGACAGTGGCTTTGGACATAGAGTGGCTTTGGACAGTTGCTTTGGACATAGAGTGGCTTTGGAGAGTGGCTTTGGAGAATGGCTTTGGACAGTGGCTTTGGACATAGAGTGGCTTTGGAGAGTGGCTTTGGAGAGTGGCTTTGGACAGTGGCTTTGGACATAGAGTGGCTTTGGAGAGTGGCTTTGGAGAGTGGCTTTGGACAGTGGCTTTGGACAAAGAGTGGCTTTGGAGATTGGCTTTGGAGAGTGGCTTTGGACAGTGGCTTTGGACATAGAGTGGCTTTGGAGAGTGGCTTTGGAGAGTGGCTTTGGACAGTGGCTTTGGACATAGAGTGGCTTTGGAGAGTGGCTTTGGAGAGTGGCTTTGGACAGTGGCTTTGGACATAGAGTGGCTTTGGAGAGTGGCTTTGGAGAGTGGCTTTGGACTGGCTTTGGACATAGAGTGGCTTTGGAGAGTGGCTTTGGAGAGTGGCTTTAGACAGTGACTTTGGACATAGAGTGGCTTTGGATAGTGGTTTGGAGAGTGGCTTTGGACAGTGGCTTTGGACATAGAGTGGCTTTGGAGAGTGGCTTTGGAGAGTGGCTTTGGATAGTGGCTTTGGACATAGAGTGGCTTTGGACAGTGGCTTTGGACAGTGGCTTTGGACATAGAGTGGCTTTGGACAGTGGCTTTGGAAAGTGGCTTTGGACTGTGGCTTTGGACAGTGGCTTTGGACATAGAAAGGCTTTGGACAGTGACTTTGGACAGTGGCTTTGGACAGTGGCTTTGGACATACAGTGGCTTTGGACAGTGGCTTTGGACATATAGTGGCTTTGGACATACAGTGGCTTTGGATAGTGGCTTTGGACATACAGTAGCTTTGGACATACAGTGGCTTTGGACAGTGGCTTTGGACATACAGTGGCTTTGGCCATACAGTGGCTTTGGACAGTGGCTTTGGACATACAGTGGCTTTGGACATAGAGTGGCTTTGGAGAGAGGCTTTGGAGAGTGGCTTTGGAAAGTGGCTTTGGACATAGAGTGGCTTTGGACAGTGGCTTTGGAGAGTGGCTTTGGACAGTGGCTTTGGACATAGAGTGGCTTTGGTCAGTGGCTTTGGAGAGTGGCTTTGGACAGTGGCTTTGGACATAGAGTGGCTTTGGAGAGTGGCTTTGGAGAGTGGCTTTGGACAGTGGCTTTGGACATAGAGTGGCTTTGGAGAGTGGCTTTGGACAGTGGCTTTGTACATTGGCTTTGGATATTGAGTGGCTTTGGAGAGTGGCTTTGGAGAGTGGCTTTGGACAGTGGCTTTGGACATAGAGTGGCTTTGGAGAGTGGCTTTGGACATTGGGTTTGGACAGTGGCTTTGGGCATAGAGTGGCTTTGGAGAGTGGCTTTGGAGAGTGGCTTTGGACAGTGGCTTTGGACATAGAGTGGCTTTGGAGAGTGGCTTTGGACAGTGGCTTTGGACAGTGGCTTTGGACATAGAGTGGCTTTGGACAGTGGCTTTGGAGAGTGGCTTTGCACAGTGGCTTTGGACATGGAGTGGCTTTGGACAGTGGCTTTGGAGAGTGTCTTTGGAAAGTGGCTATGGACATAGAGTGGCTTTGGACAGTGGCTTTGGACATTGAGTGGCTTTGGACAGTGGATTTGGAGAGTGGCTTTGGACAGTGGCTTTGACATAGAGTGGCTTTGGACAGTGGCTTTGGACAGTGGCTTTGGACAGTGGATTTGGACATAGAGTGGCTTTGGACAGTGGCTTTGTACAGTGGCTTTGGACATAGAGTTGCTTTGGACAGTGGCTTTGGACAGTGGCTTTATACAGTGGCTTTGGACATAGAGTGGCTTTGGACAGTGGCTTTCGACAGTGGCTTTGGACAGTGGCTTTGGACATACAGTGGCTTTAGACAGTGGCTTTGGACAGTAGCTTTGGACAGTGGCTTTTGACATAGAGTGGCTTTGGAGAGTGGCTTTGGAGAGTGTCTTTGGACAGTGGCTTTGGACATAGAGTGGCTTTGGAGAGTGGCTTTGGAGAGTGGCTTTGGACAGTCGCTTTGGAGATAGAGTGGCTTTGGAGAGTGGCTTTGGACAATGGCTTTGGACAGTGGCTTGGGACATAGAGTGGCTTTGGAGAGTGGCTTTGAAGAGTGTCTTTGGACAGTGGCTTTGGACATAGAGTGGCTTTGGAGAGTGGCTTTGGAGAGTGGCTTTGGACAGTGGCTTTGGACATAGAGTGGCTTTGGAGAGTGGCTTTGGACAGTGGCTTTGGACAGTGGCTTTGGAGAGTGGCTTTGGACAGTGGCTTTGGACATAGAGTGGCTTTAGAGAGTGGCTTTGGACAGTGGCTTTGGACAGTGGCTTTGGATATAGAGTGGCTTTGGAGAATGGCTTTGGACAGTGGCTTTGGACAGTGGCTTTGAACATAGAGTGGCTTTGGAGAGTGGCTTTGGAGAGTCTTTGGATAGTGGTTTGGACATAGAGTGGCTTTGGAGAGTGGCTTTGGACAGTGGCTTTGGACAGTGGCTTTGGACATAGAGTGCCTTTGGAGAGTGGCTTTGTAGAGTGGCTTTGGACAGTGGCTTTGGACATAGAGTGGCTTTGGACAGTGGCTTTAGGAGAGTGGCTTTGGACAGTGGCTTTGGACATAGAGTGGCTTTGGAGAGTGGCTTTGGACAGTGGCTTTGGACAGTGGCTTTGGTCATAGAGTGGTTGGGAGAGTGGCTTTGGAGAGTGGCTTTGGACAGTGGCTTTGGACATAGAGTGGCTTTGGAGAATGGCTTTGGACAGTGGCTTTGGACAGTGGCTTTGGACATAGAGTGGCTTTGGAGAGTGGCTTTGGACAGTGGCATTGTACAGTGGCTTTGGATATTGAGTGGCTTTGGAGAGTGGCTTTGGAGAGTGGCTTTGGACAGTGGCTTTGGACATAGAGTGGCTTTGGAGAGTGGCTTTGGACAGTGTGTTTGGACAGTGGCTTTGGACATACAGTGGCTTTGGATAGTGGCTTTGGACATACAGTAGCTTTGGACATACAGTGGCTTTGGACAGTGGCTTTGGACAGTGGCTTTGGACATACAGTGGCTTTGGAGAGTGGCTTTGGAGAGTGGCTTTGGACAGTGGCTTTGGACAGTGCTTTTAGACATAGAGTAGCTTTGGAGAGTGGCTTTGGAGAGTGGCTTTAGACAATGGCTTTGGACATAGAGTGGCTTTGGACAGTGGCTTTGGACACTGGCTTTGGACAATGGCATTGGACATAGAGTACCTTAGGTCAGTGGCTTTGGACAGTGGCTTTGTTCAGTGGCTTTGGTCATAGAATGGCTTTGGTCAGTGGCTTTGGAGAGTGGCTTTTGACAGTGGCTCTGGACATAGAGTGGCATTGGACAGTGGCTTTGGAGAGTGGCTTTGGTCAGTGGCTTTGGACAGTGGCTTTGGACAGTTGCTTTGGACAGTGGCTTTGGACAGTGGCTTTGTAGATAGAGTGGCTTTGGACAGTGGCATTGGAGAGTGGCTTTGGACAGTGGCTTTGGACATAGAGTGGCTTTGGACAGTGGCTTTGGACAGTGGCTTTGGACAGTGGCTTTGGACATAGAGTGGCTTTGGACCGTGGCTATGGACAGTGGCTTTGGACAGTGGCTTTGGACATAGAGTGGCTTTGGACAGTTGCTTTGGACATAGAGTGGCTTTGGAGAGTGGCTTTGGAGAATGGCTTTGGACAGTGGCTTTGGACATAGAGTGGCTTTGGAGAGTGGCTTTGGAGAGTGGCTTTGGACAGTGGCTTTGGACATAGAGTGGCTTTGGAGAGTGGCTTTGGAGAGTGGCTTTGGACAGTGGCTTTGGACAAAGAGTGGCTTTGGAGATTGGCTTTGGAGTGGCTTTGGACAGTGGCTTTGGACATAGAGTGGCTTTGGAGAGTGGCTTTGGAGAGATGCTTTGGACAGTGGCTTTGGACATAGAGTGGCTTTGGAGAGTGGCTTTGGAGAGTGGCTTTGGACAGTGGCTTTGGACATAGAGTGGCTTTGGAGAGTGGCTTTGGAGAGTGGCTTTGGACTGGCTTTGGACATAGAGTGGCTTTGGAGAGTGGCTTTGGAGAGTGGCTTTAGACAGTGACTTTGGACATAGAGTGGCTTTGGATAGTGGTTTGGAGAGTGGCTTTGGACAGTGGCTTTGGACATAGAGTGGCTTTGGAGAGTGGCTTTGGAGAGTGGCTTTGGATAGTGGCTTTGGACATAGAGTGGCTTTGGACAGTGGCTTTGGACAGTGGCTTTGGACATAGAGTGGCTTTGGACATAGAGTGGCTTTGGACAGTGGCTTTGGAAAGTGGCTTTGGACTGTGGCTTTGGACAGTGGCTTTGGACATAGAAAGGCTTTGGACAGTGACTTTGGACAGTGGCTTTGGACAGTGGCTTTGGACATACAGTGGCTTTGGACAGTGGCTTTGGACATATAGTGGCTTTGGACATACAGTGGCTTTGGATAGTGGCTTTGGACATACAGTAGCTTTGGACATACAGTGGCTTTGGACAGTGGCTTTGGACATACAGTGGCTTTGGCCATACAGTGGCTTTGGACAGTGGCTTTGGACATATAGTGGCTTTGGACATAGAGTGGCTTTGGAGAGAGGCTTTGGAGAGTGGCTTTGGAAAGTGGCTTTGGACATAGAGTGGCTTTGGACAGTGGCTTTGGAGAGTGGCTTTGGACAGTGGCTTTGGACATAGAGTGGCTTTGGTCAGTGGCTTTGGAGAGTGGCTTTGGACAGTGGCTTTGGACATAGAGTGGCTTTGGAGAGTGGCTTTGGAGAGTGGCTTTGGACAGTGGCTTTGGACATAGAGTGGCTTTGGAGAGTGGCTTTGGACAGTGGCTTTGTACAGTGGCTTTGGATATTGAGTGGCTTTGGAGAGTGGCTTTGGAGAGTGGCTTTGGACAGTGGCTTTGGACATAGAGTGGCTTTGGAGAGTGGCTTTGGACATTGGGTTTGGACAGTGGCTTTGGGCATAGAGTGGCTTTGGAGAGTGGCTTTGGAGAGTGGCTTTGGACAGTGGCTTTGGACATAGAGTGGCTTTGGAGAGTGGCTTTGGACAGTGGCTTTGGACAGTGGCTTTGGACATAGAGTGGCTTTGGACAGTGGCTTTGGAGAGTGGCTTTGCACAGTGGCTTTGGACATGGAGTGGCTTTGGACAGTGGCTTTGGAGAGTGTCTTTGGAAAGTGGCTATGGACATAGAGTGGCTTTGGACAGTGGCTTTGGACATTGAGTGGCTTTGGACAGTGGATTTGGAGAGTGGCTTTGGACAGTGGCTTTGACATAGAGTGGCTTTGGACAGTGGCTTTGGACAGTGGCTTTGGACAGTGGATTTGGACATAGAGTGGCTTTGGACAGTGGCTTTGTACAGTGGCTTTGGACATAGAGTTGCTTTGGACAGTGGCTTTGGACAGTGGCTTTATACAGTGGCTTTGGACATAGAGTGGCTTTGGACAGTGGCTTTCGACAGTGGCTTTGGACAGTGGCTTTGGACATACAGTGGCTTTAGACAGTGGCTTTGGACAGTAGCTTTGGACAGTGGCTTTTGACATAGAGTGGCTTTGGAGAGTGGCTTTGGAGAGTGTCTTTGGACAGTGGCTTTGGACATAGAGTGGCTTTGGAGAGTGGCTTTGGAGAGTGGCTTTGGACAGTCGCTTTGGAGATAGAGTGGCTTTGGAGAGTGGCTTTGGACAATGGCTTTGGACAGTGGCTTGGGACATAGAGTGGCTTTGGAGAGTGGCTTTGAAGAGTGTCTTTGGACAGTGGCTTTGGACATAGAGTGGCTTTGGAGAGTGGCTTTGGAGAGTGGCTTTGGACAGTGGCTTTGGACATAGAGTGGCTTTGGAGAGTGGCTTTGGACAGTGGCTTTGGACAGTGGCTTTGGAGAGTGGCTTTGGACAGTGGCTTTGGACATAGAGTGGCTTTAGAGAGTGGCTTTGGACAGTGGCTTTGGACAGTGGCTTTGGACATAGAGTGGCTTTGGAGAATGGCTTTGGACAGTGGCTTTGGACAGTGGCTTTGAACATAGAGTGGCTTTGGAGAGTGGCTTTGGAGAGTCTTTGGATAGTGGTTTGGACATAGAGTGGCTTTGGAGAGTGGCTTTAGACAGTGGCTTTGGACAGTGGCTTTGGACATAGAGTGCCTTTGGAGAGTGGCTTTGTAGAGTGGCTTTGGACAGTGGCTTTGGACATAGAGTGGCTTTGGACAGTGGCTTTAGGAGAGTGGCTTTGGACAGTGGCTTTGGACATAGAGTGGCTTTGGAGAGTGGCTTTGGACAGTGGCTTTGGACAGTGGCTTTGGTCATAGAGTGGTTGGGAGAGTGGCTTTGGAGAGTGGCTTTGGACAGTGGCTTTGGACATAGAGTGGCTTTGGAGAATGGCTTTGGACAGTGGCTTTGGACAGTGGCTTTGGACATAGAGTGGCTTTGGAGAGTGGCTTTGGACAGTGGCATTGTACAGTGGCTTTGGATATTGAGTGGCTTTGGAGAGTGGCTTTGGAGAGTGGCTTTGGACAGTGGCTTTGGACATAGAGTGGCTTTGGAGAGTGGCTTTGGACAGTGTGTTTGGACAGTGGCTTTGGACATAGAGTGGCTTTGGAGAGTGGCTTTAGAGAGTGGCTTTGGACAGTGGCTTTGGACATAGAGTGGCTTTGGAGAGTGGCTTTGGACAGTGGCTTTGGACAGTGGCTTTGGACATAGAGTGGCTTTGGACAGTGGCTTTGGAGAGTGGCTTTGCACAGTGACTTTGGACATAGAGTGGCTTTGGACAGTGGCTTTGGACATTGAGTGGCTTTGGACAGTGGCTTTGGAGAGTGGCTTGGGACAGTGGCTTTGACATAGAGTGGCTTTGGACAGTGGCTTTGGACAGTGGCTTTGGACAGTGGCTTTGGACATAGAGTGGCTTTGGACAGTGGCTTTGGACAGTGGCTTTGGACAGTGGCTTTGGACATAGAGTTGCTTTGGACAGTGGCTTTGGACAGTGGCTTTATACATGGGCTTTGGACATAGAGTGGCTTTGGAGAGTGGCTTTGGACTTTGGCTTTGGACAGTGACTTTGGACATAGAGTGGCTTTGGATAGTGGTTTGGAGAGTGGCTTTGGACAGTGGCTTTGGACATAGAGTGGCTTTGGAGAGTGGCTTTGGAGAGTGGCTTTGGATAGTGGCTTTGGACATAGAGTGGCTTTGGACAGTGGCTTTGGACAGTGGCTTTGGACATAGAGTGGCTTTGGACAGTGGCTTTGGAAAGTGGCTTTGGACTGTGGCTTTGGACAGTGGCTTTGGACATAGAAAAGCTTTGGACAGTGACTTTGGACAGTGGCTTTGGACAGTGGCTTTGGACATACAGTGGCTTTGGACAGTGGCTTTGGACATATAGTGGCTTTGGACATACAGTGGCTTTGGATAGTGGCTTTGGACATACAGTAGCTTTGGACATACAGTGGCTTTGGACAGTGGCTTTGGACAGTGGTTTTGGACATACAGTGGCTTTGGACATACAGTGGCTTTGGACAGTGGCTTTGGACATACAGTGGCTTTAGACAGTGGCTTTCGACAGTAGCTTTGGACAGTGGCTTTTGACATAGAGTGGCTTTGGAGAGTGGCTTTGGAGAGTGTCTTTGGACAGTGGCTTTGGAGATAGAGTGGCTTTGTAGAGTGGCTTTGGACAGTGGCTTTGGACAGTGGCTTGGGACATAGAGTGGCTTTGGAGAGTGGCTTTGAAGAGTGTCTTTGGACAGTGGCTTTGGACATAGAGTGGCTTTGGAGAGTGGCTTTGGAGAGTGGCTTTGGACAGTGGCTTTGGACATAGAGTGGCTTTGGAGAGTGGCTTTGTACAGTGGCTTTGGACAGTGGCTTTGGACATAGAGTGGCTTTGGACAGTGGCTTTGGACATAGTTTGATTTTCGAGAGTGGCTTTGTAGAGTGGCTTGGGACAGTGGCTTTGGACATAGAGTGGCTTTGGACAGTGGCTTTGGAGAGTGGCTTCGGACAGTGGCTTTGGACATAGAGTGGCTTTGGAGAGTGGCTTTGGACAGTGGCTTTGGACATAGAGTGGCTTTGGACAGTGGCTTTGGAGAGTGGCTTTGGACAGTGGTTTTGGACATAGAGTGGCTTTGGACAGTGGCTTTGGAGAGTGGCTTTGGACAGTGGCTTTGGACATAGAGTGGCTTTGGACAATGCCTTTGGACAGTGGCTTTGGACAGTGGCTTTGGACATAGAGTGGCTTTGGACAGTGGCTTTGGACAGTGGCTTTGGACAGTGGCTTTGGACATAGAGTGGCTTTGGAGAGTGGCTTTGGACAGTGGCTTTGGACAGTGGCTTTGGACATAGAGTGGCTTTGGAGAATAGCTTTGGACAGTGGCTTTGGACAGTAGCTTTGGACATAGAGTGGCTTTGGAGAGTGGCTTTGGAGAGTCTGGCTTTGGAGAGTGGCTTTGGACAGTGGCTTTGGACATAGAGTGGCTTTGGACAGTGGCTTTGGTGAGTGGCTTTGGACAGTGGCTTTGGACATAGAGTGGTTTAGTACAGTGGATTTGGAGAGTGGCTTTGGACAGTGGCTTTGGACATAGAGTGGCTTTGGACAGTGGCTTTGGATATAGAGTGGCTTTGGACAGTGGCTTTGGACAGTGGCTTTGGACAGTGGCTTTGGACATAGAGTGTCTTTGGAGAGTGCCTTTGGACAGTAGCTTTGGACATAGTATTGCTTTGGACAGTGGCTTTGGACAGTGGCTTTGTACAGTGGCTTTGGACATAGAGTGGCTTTGGACAGTGACTTTGGACAGTGGCTATGGACAGTTGCTTTGGACATAGAGTGGCTTTGGAGAGTGGCTTTGGAGAGTTGCTTTGGACAGTGGCTTTGGACATAGAGTGGCTTTGGAGAGTGGCTTTGGACAGTGACTTTGGACAGTGGCTTTGGACATAGAGTGGCTTTGGAGAGTGGCTTTGGACAGAGGCTTTGGACAGTGGCTTTGGACATACAGTGGCTTTGGAGAGTGGCTTTGGAGAGTGGCTTTGGACAGTGGCTTTGGACATAGAGTGGCTTTGGAGAGTGGCTTTGGACAGTGGCTTTGAACAGTGCTTTTGGACATAGAGTGGCTTTGGAGAGTGGCTTTGGAGAGTGGCTTTAGACAATGGCTTTGGACATAGAGTGGCTTTGGACAGTGGCTTTGGACAGTGGCTTTGGACAATGGCATTGGACATAGAGTGGCTTTAGTCAGTGGCTTTGGACAGTGGCTTTGTTCAGTGGCTTTGGACATAGAGTGGCTTTGGTCAGTGGCTTTGGAGAGTGGCTTTGGACAGTGGCTCTGGACATAGAGTGGCTTTGGACAGTGGCTTTGGAGAGTGGCTTTGGACAGTGGCTTTGGACATAGAGTGGCTTTGGACAGTGGCTTAGGACAGTGGCTTTGGACAGTTGCTTTGGACATAGAGTGGCTTTGGACAGTGACTTTAGACAGTGGCTTTGGACAGTGGCTTTGTAGATAGAGTGGCTTTGGACAGTGGCATTGGAGAGTGGCTTTGGACAGTGGCTTTGGACATAGAGTGGCTTTGGACAGTGGCTTTGGACAGTGGCTTTGGACAGAGGCTTTGGACATAGAGTGGCTTTGGACCGTGGCTTTGGACAGTGGCTTTGGACAGTGGCTTTTGACATAGAGTGGCTTTGGACAGTGGCTTTGGGCATAGAGTGGCTTTGGAGAGTGGCTTTGGAGAATGGCTTTGGACAGTGGCTTTGGACATAGAGTGGCTTTGGAGAGTGGCTTTGGAGAGTGGCTTTGGACTGGCTTTGGACATAGAGTGGCTTTGGAGGGTGGCTTTGGACTGGCTTTGGACATAGAGTGGCTTTGGAGAGTGGCTTTGGAGATTGGCTTTGGACAGTGACTTTGGACATAGAGTGGCTTTGGATAGTGGTTTGGAGAGTAGCTTTGGACAGTGGCTTTGGACATAGAGTGGCTTTGGAGAGTGGCTTTGGAGAGTGGCTTTGGATAGTGGCTTTGGACATAGAGTGGCTTTGGACAGTGTCTTTGGACAGTGGCTTTGGACAGTGGCTTTGTACATAGAGTGGCTTTGGACAGTGGCTTTGGAAAGTGGCTTTGGACTGTGGCTTTGGACAGTGGCTTTGGACATAGAAAGGCTTTGGACAGTGACTTTGGACATTGGCTTTGGACAGTGGCTTTGGACATACAGTGGCTTTGGACAGTGGCTTTGGAAATACAGTGGCTTTGGACATACAGTGGCTTTGGACATACAGTGGCTTTGGATAGTGGCTTTGGACATACAGTCGCTTTGGACATACAGTGGCTTTGGACAGTGGCTTTGGACATACAGTGGCTTTGGTCATACAGTGGCTTTGGACAGTGGCTTTGGACATACAGTGGCTTTGGACATAGAGTGGCTTTGGAGAGTGGCTTTGGAGAGTGGCTTTGGACAGTGACTTTGGACATAGAGTGACTTTGGACAGTGGCTTTGGAGAGTGGCTTTGGACAGTGGCTTTGGACATAGTGTGGCTTTGGACAGTGGCTTTGGACAGTGGCTTCGGACAGTGGCTTTGGACATAGAGTGGCTTTGGACAGTAGCTTTGGACAGTGGCTTTGGACAGTGGCTTTGGACATAGTATTGCTTTGGACAGTGGCTTTGGACATTGGCTTTGTACAGTGGATTTGGACATAGAGTGGCTTTGGACAGTGGATTTGGACAGTGGCTTTGTACAGTGGCTTTGGACATACAGTGGCTTTGGACAGTGGCTTTGGACATACAGAGGCTTTGGACATAAAGTGGCTTTGGACAGTGGCTTTGGACATACAGTGGCTTTGGACACACAGTGGCTTTGGACAGTGGCTTTGGATATACAGTGGCTTTGGACATACAGTGGCTTTGGACAGTGGCTTTGGACATACAGTGGCTTTGGACATACAGGGGCTTTGGACAGTGGCTTTGGACATACAGTGGCTTTAGACAGTGGCTTTGGACATACAGTGGCTTTGGACAGTGCCTTTGGACATACAGTGGGTTTGGACATACAGTGGCTTTGGATAGTGGCTTTGGACATACAGTGGCTTTGGACAGTGGCTTTGGACATACAGTGGCATTGGACAGTGGCTTTGGACATACAGTGGCTTTGGACATACAGTGGCTTTGGACAGTGGCTTTGGAGAGTGGCTTTGGACAGTGGCTTTGGACATAGAGTGGCTTTGGACAGTGGCTTTGGAGAGTGGCTATGGACAGTGGCTTTGGACATAGAGTGGTTTAGGACAGTGGCTTTGGAGAGTGGCTTTGGACAGTGGCTTTGGACATAGAGTGGCTTTGGACAGTGGCTTTGGACATAGAGTGGCTTTGGACAGTGGCTTTGGACAGTGGCTTTGGACAGTGGCTTTGGACATAGAGTGGCTTTGGACAGTGCCTTTGGACAGTGGCTTTGGACATAGTATTGCTTTGGACAGTGGCTTTGGACAGTGGCTTTGTACAGTGGCTTTGGACTTAGAGAGGCTTTGGACAGTGGCTTTGGACAGTGGCTATGGACAGTGGCTTTGGACATAGAGTGGCTTTGGAGAGTGGCTTTGGAGAGTAGCTTTGGACAGTGGCTTTGGAGATAAAGTGGCTTTGCAGAGTGGCTTTGGAGAGTGGCTTTGGACAGTGGCTTTGGACATAGAGTGGCTTTGGAGAGTAGCTTTGGAGAGTAGCTTTGGACAGTGGTTTTGGACATAGAGTGGCTTTGGAGAGAGGCTTTGGACAGTGACTTTGGACAGTGGCTTTGGACATAGAGTGGCTTTGGAGAGTGGCTTTGGACAGTGGCTTTGGACAGTGGCTTTGGACATACAATGGCTTTGGAGAGTGGCTTTGGAGAGTGGCTTTGGACAGTGGCTTTGGACATAGAGTGGCTTTGGAGAGTGGCTTTGGACAGTGGCTTTGGACAGTGCTTTTGGACATAGAGTGGCTTTGAAGAGTGGCTTTGGAGAGTGGCTTTGGACAATGGCTTTGGACATAGAGTAGCTTTGGACAGTGGCTTTGGACAGTGGCTTTGGACAGTGGCTTTGGACATAGAGTGGCTTTGGAGAGTGGCTTTGGAGAGTGGCTTTGGACAGTGGCTCTGGACATAGAGTGGCTTTGGACAGTGGCTTTGGAGAGTGGCTTTGGACAGTGGCTTTGGGCATAGAGTGGCTTTGGACAGTGGCTTTGGACAGTGGCTTTGGACAGTTGCTTTGGACATAGAGTGGCTTTGGACAGTGACTTTAGACAGTGGCTTTGGACAGTGGCTTTGTAGATAGAGTGGCTTTGGACAGTAGCATTGGAGAGTGGCTTTGGACAGTGGCTTTGGACATAGAGTGGCTTTTGACAGTGGCTTTTGACAGTGGCTTTAGACAGTGGCTTTGGACATAGAGTGGCTTTGGACAGTGGCTTTGGACAGTGGCTTTGGACAGTGGCTTTGGACATAGAGTGGCTTTGGACAGTGGCTTTGGACATAGAGTGGCTTTGGACATACAGTGGCTTTGGACAGTGGCTTTGGACATACAGTGGCTTTGGACAGTGGCTTTGGACATACAGTGGCTTTGGACATACAGTGGCTTTGGACAGTGGCTTTGGAGAGTGGCTTTGGACAGTGGCTTTGGACATAGAGTGGCTTTGGACAGTGGCTTTGGAGAGTGGCTTTGGACAGTGGCTTTGGACATAGAGTGGTTTAGTACAGTGGCTTTGGAGAGTGGCTTTGGACAGTGGCTTTGGACATAGAGTGGCTTTGGACATAGAGTGGCTTTGGACAGTGGCTTTGGATATAGAGTGGCTTTGGATAGTGGCTTTGGACAGTGGCTTTGGACAGTGGCTTTGGACATAGAGTGTCTTTGGAGAGTGCCTTTGGACAGTAGCTTTGGACATAGTATTGCTTTGGACATTGGCTTTGGACAGTGGCTTTGTACAGTGGCTTTGGACATAGAGTGGCTTTGGACAGTGACTTTGGACAGTGGCTATGGACAGTGGCTTTGGACATAGAGTGGCTTTGGAGAGTGGCTTTGGAGAGTGGCTTTGGACAGTGGCTTTGGAGATAGAGTGGCTTTGGAGAGTGGCTTTGGACAGTGGCTTTGGACATAGAGTGGCTTTGGACAGTGGCTTTGGACAGTGGCTTTGGACAATGGCTTTGGACATAGAGTGGCTTTAGTCAGTGGCTTTGGACAGTGGCTTTGGACATAGAGTGGCTTTGGAGAGTGGCTTTGGACAGAGGCTTTGGACAGTGGCTTTGGACATACAGTGGCTTTGGAGAGTGGCTTTGGAGAGTGGCTTTGGACAGTGGCTTTGGACATAGAGTGGCTTTGGAGAGTGGCTTTGGACAGTGGCTTTGAACAGTGCTTTTGGACATAGAGTGGCTTTGGAGAGTGGCTTTGGAGAGTGGCTTTAGACAATGGCTTTGGACATAGAGTGGCTCAGTGGCTTTGGACATAGAGTGGCTTTGGACAGTGGCTTTAGGAGAGTGGCTTTGGACAGTGGCTTTGGACATAGAGTGGCTTTGGAGAGTGGCTTTGGACAGTGGCTTTAGACAGTGGCTTTGGACATAGAATGGCTTTGGAGAGTGGCTTTGGGAAGTGGCTTTGGACAGTGGCTTTGGACATAGAGTGACTTTCGACAGTGGCTTTGTAGAGTGGCTTTGGACAGTGGCTTTGGACACAGAGTGGCTTTGGACAGTGGCTTTGGACATAGAGTTGCTTTGGACAGTGGCTTTGGAGAGTGGCTTCGGACAGTGGCTTTGGACATAGAGTGGCTTTGGACAGTGGCTTTGGAGAGTGGCTTTGGACAGTGGCTTTGGAGAGTGGCTTTGGACAGTGGCTTTGGACATAGAGTGGCTTTGGACAGTGGCTTGGGAGAGTGGCTTTGGACAGTGGCTTTGGACATAGAGTGGCTTTGGACAGTGGCTTTGGAGAGTGGCTTTGGACATTGGCTTTGGAGAGTGGCTTTGGAGAGTGGCTTTGGATAGTATTTTGGACATAGAGTGGCTTTGGAGAGTGGCTTTGGAGAGTGGCTTTGGACAGTGGCTTTGGACATAGTGTGGCTTTGGAAAGTGACTTTGGAGAGTGGCTTTGGATAGTGGCTTTGGACATAGAGTGGCTTTGGAGAGTGGCTTTGGACATTGGCTTTGGACAGTGGCTTTGGACATACAGTAGCTTTGGAGAGTGGGTGGCTTTGGACAGTGGCTTTGGACAGTGGCTTTGGACATAGAGTGGCTTTAGAGAGTGGCTTTGGAAATAACATACAGTGGCTTTGGACAGTGGCTTTGGAGAGTGGCTTTGGACAGTGGCTTTGGACATAGAGTGGCTTTGGACAGTGGCTTTGGAGAGTGGCTTTGGACAGTGGCTTTGGACATAGAGTGGTTTAGGACAGTGGCTTTGGAGAGTGGCTTTGGACAGTGGCTTTGGACATAGAGTGGCTTTGGACAGTGGATTTGGACAGTGGCTTTGGACAGTGGCTTTGGACATAGAGTGACTTTGGACAGTGGCTTTGGACAGTGGCTTTGGACAGTGGCTTTGGACATAGAGTGGCTTTGGACAATGGCTTTGGACAGTGGCTTTGGACAGTGGCTTTGGACATAGTATTGCTTTGGACAGTGGCTTTGGACAGTGGCTTTGTACAGTGGATTTGGACATAGAGTGGCTTTGGACAGTGGCTTTGGACAGTTGCTTTGTACAGTGGCTTTGGACATACAGTGGCTTTGGACAGTAGCTTTGGACATACAGTTGCTTTGGACATACAGTGGCTTTGGACAGTGGCTTTGGACATACAGTGGCTTTGGACATATAGTAGCTTTGGACAGTGGCTTTGGAAATACAGTGGCTTTAGACAGTGGCTTTGGACATACAGTGGCTTTGGACATACAGTGGTTTGGACAGTGGCTTTGGACATAGAGTGGCTTTGGACACTGGCTTTGGAAAGTGGCTTTGGACAGTGGCTTTGGACAGTGGCTTAGGACATAGAAAGGCTTTGGACAGTGGCTTTGGACAGTGGCTTTGGACAGTGGCTTTGGACATAGAGTGGCTTTGGACAGTGGCTTTGGAAAGTGGCTTTGTACAGTGGCTTTGGACATAGAGTGGCTTTGGACAGTGGCTTTGGACAGTGGCTTTGGACAGTGGGTTTGGACAGTGGCTTTGGACATTGGCTTTGGAAAAAGAGTGGCTTTGGATCGAGGCTTTGGACAGTGGCTTTGGACATAATGTGGCTTTGGAGAGTAGCTTTGGAGAGTGGCTTTGAACAGAGGCTTTGGACATAGAATGGCTTTGGACAGTGGCTTTGGACAGTGGCTTTTGACAGTGGCTTTGGACATAGAGTGGCTTTGGAGAGTGGCTTTGGAGAATGGCTTTGGATAGTGGCTTTGGACATAGAGTGGCTTTGGAGAGTGGCTTTGGAGAGTGGCTTTGGACAGTGGCTTTGGACATAGTGTAGCTTTGGAAAGTGGCTTTGGAGAGTGGCTTTGGACACTGGCTTTGGACATAGAGTGGCTTTGGAAAGTGGCTTTGGACATTGGCTTTGGACAGTGGCTTTGGACATACAGTGGCTTTGGAGAGTGGCTTTGGAGAGTGGCTTTGGACAGTGGCTTTGGACAGTGGTTTTGGACATAGAGTGGCTTTGGAGAGTGACTTTGTAGAGTGGCTTTGGACAGTGGCTTTGGATATAGAGTGGCTTTGGACAGTGCCTTTGGAGAGTGGCTTTGGACAGTGGCTTTGGACATAGAGTGGCTTTGGAGAGTGGCTTTGGAGAGTGGCTTTGGACAGTGGCTTTGGACATAGAGTGGTTTTGGAGAGTGGCTTCGGACAGTGGCTTTGGACATACAGTGGCTTTGGTCATACAGTGGCTTTGGATAGTGGCTTTGAACATACAGTGGCTTTGGACATACAGTGGCTTTGGACAGTGGCTTTGGAAATACAGTGGCTTTGGACATATAGTGGCTTTGGACAGTGGCTTTGGACATACAGTGGCTTTGGACATACAGTGGCTTTGGACAGTGGCTTTGGAGAGTGGCTTTGGACAGTGGCTTTGGACATAGAGTGGCTTTGGAGAATGGCTTTGGACAGTGACTTTGGACAGAGGCTTTGGACATAGAGTGGCTTTGGACAGTGGCTTTGGAGAGTGTCTTTGGAGAGTGGCTTTGGACATAGAGTGGCTTTGGAGAGTGGCTTTGGACAGTGGCTTAGAACAGTGGCTTTGGACATAGAGTGGCTTTGGAGAGTGTCTTTGGAGAGTGGCTTTGGACAGTGGCTTTGGACATAGAGTGGCTTTGGACAGTGGCTTTAGGAGAGTGGCTTTGGACAGTGGCTTTGGACATAGAGTGGCTTTGGAGAGTGGCTTTGGACAGTGGCTTTAGACAGTGGCTTTGGACATAGAGTGGCTTTGGAGAGTGGCTTTGGAGAGTGGCTTTGGACAGTGGCTTTGGACATAGAGTGACTTTCGACAGTGGCTTTGTAGAGTGGCTTTGGACAGTGGCTTTGGACACAGAGTGGCTTTGGACAGTGGCTTTGGAGAGTGGCTTTGGACAGTGGCTTTGGACATAGAGTTGCTTTGGACAGTGGCTTTGGAGAGTGGCTTCGGACAGTGGCTTTGGACATAGAGTGGCTTTGGACAGTGGCTTTGGAGAGTGGCTTTGGACAGTGGCTTTGGACATAGAGTGGCTTTGGACAGTGGCTTTGGAGAGTGGCTTTGAACAGTGGCTTTGGACATAGAGTGGCTTTGGATAGTGGCTTTGGAGAGTGGCTTTGGAGAGTTGCTTTGGATAGTGGATTTGGACATAGAGTGGCTTTGGAGAGTGGCTTTGGAGAGGGGCTTTGGACAGTGTCTTTGGACATAGTGTGGCTTTGGAAAGTGGCTTTGGAGAGTGGCTTTGGATAGTGGCTTTGGACATAGAGTGGCTTTGGAGAGTGGCTTTGGACATTGGCTTTGGACAGTGGCTTTGGACATACAGTGGCTTTGGAGAGTGGGTGGCTTTGGACAGTGGCTTTGGACAGTGGCTTTGGACATAGAGTGGCTTTGGAGAGTGGCTTTGGACATACAGTGCCTTTGGACATACAGTGGCTTTGGACAGTGGCTTTGGACATACAGTGGCATTGGATATACAGTGGCTTTGGACAGTGGCTTTGGAGAGTGGCATTGGATAGTGGCTTTGGACATAGAGTGGCTTTGGAGAGTGGCTTTGGAGAGTGGCTTTGGACAGTGGCTTTGGACATAGTGTGGCTTTGGAAAGTGGCTTTGGAGAGTGGCTTTGGACAGTGGCTTTGGACATAGAGCGGTTTAGGACAGTGGCTTCGGAGAGTTGCTTTGGACAGTGGCTTTGGACATAGAGTAGCTTTGGACAGTGGCTTTGGACAGTGGCTTTGGACAGTGGCTTTGGACATAGAGTGGCTTTGGACAGTGGCTTTGGACAGTGGCTTTGGACAGTGGCTTTGGACATAGAGTGGCTTTGGAGAGTGGCTTTGGAGATTGGCTTTGGACTGGCTTTGGATATAGAGTGGCTATAGAGAGTGGATTTGGAGATTGGCTTTGGACAGTGACTTTGGACATAGAGTGGCTTTGGAGAGTGGCTTTGGAGAGTGGCTTTGGACAGTGGCCTTGGACATAGAGTGGCTTTGGAGAGTGGCTTTGGAGAGTGGCTTTGGACAGTAGCTTTGGACATAGAGTGGCTTTGGACAGTGACTTTGAACAGTGGCTTTGGACAGTGGCTTTGGACATAGAGTGGCTTTGGACAGTGGCTTTGGAAAGTGGCTTTGGACAGTGGTTTTGGACAGTGGCTTTGGACATAGAAAGGCTTTGGACAGTGGCTTTCGACAGTGGCTTTGGACAGTGGCTTTGGACATAGAGTGGCTTTGGACAGTGGCTTTGGAAAGTGGCTTTGTACAGTGGCTTTGGACATAGAGTGGCTTTGGACAGTGACTTTGGACATAGAGTGGCTTTGGATAGTGGCTTTGGACAGTGGCTTTGGACATAGTATGGCTTTGGAGAGTGGCTTTGGAGAGTGGCTTTGAACAGTGGCTTTGGACATAGAGTGGCTTTGGATAGTGGGTTTGGACAGTGGCTTTGGACAGTGGCTTTGGACATAGAGTGGCTTTGGATAGTGGCTTTGGACAGTGGCTTTGGACATAATGTGGCTTTGGATAGTAGCTTTGGAGAGTGGCTTTGAACAGAGGCTTTGGACATAGAATGGCTTTGGACAGTGGCTTTGGACAGTGGATTTTGACAGTGGCTTTGGACATAGAGTGGCTTTGGAGAGTGGCTTTGGAGAATGGCTTTGGATAGTGGCTTTGGACATAGAGTGGCTTTGGAGAGTGGCTTTGGACAGTGGCTTTGGACATAGTGTAGCTTTGGAAAGTGGCTTTGGAGAGTGGCTTTGGACACTGGCTTTGGACATAGAGTGGCTTTGGAAAGTGGCTTTGGACATTGGCTTTGGACAGTGGCTTTGGACATACAGTGGCTTTGGAGAGTGGCTTTGGAGAGTGGCTTTGGACAGTGGCTTTGGACAGTGGTTTTGGACATAGAGTGGCTTTGGAGAGTGACTTTGTAGAGTGGCTTTGGACAGTGGCTTTGGATATAGAGTGGCTTTGGACAGTGCCTTTGGAGAGTGGCTTTGGACAGTGGCTTTGGACATAGAGTGGCTTTGGAGAGTGGCTTTGGAGAGTGGCTTTGGACAGTGGCTTTGGACATAGAGTGGTTTTGGAGAGTGGCTTCGGACAGTGGCTTTGGACATACAGTGGCTTTGGTCATACAGTGGCTTTGGATAGTGGCTTTGAACATACAGTGGCTTTGGACATACAGTGGCTTTGGACAGTGGCTTTGGAAATACAGTGGCTTTGGACATATAGTGGCTTTGGACAGTGGCTTTGGACATACAGTGGCTTTGGACATACAGTGGCTTTGGACAGTGGCTTTGGAGAGTGGCTTTGGACAGTGGCTTTGGACATAGAGTGGCTTTGGAGAATGGCTTTGGAGAGTGACTTTGGACAGAGGCTTTGGACATAGAGTGGCTTTGGACAGTGGCTTTGGAGAGTGTCTTTGGAGAGTGGCTTTGGACATAGAGTGGCTTTGGAGAGTGGCTTTGGACAGTGGCTTAGAACAGTGGCTTTGGACATAGAGTGGCTTTGGAGAGTGTCTTTGGAGAGTGGCTTTGGACAGTGGCTTTGGACATAGAGTGGCTTTGGACAGTGGCTTTAGGAGAGTGGCTTTGGACAGTGGCTTTGGACATAGAGTGGCTTTGGAGAGTGGCTTTGGACAGTGGCTTTAGACAGTGGCTTTGGACATAGAGTGGCTTTGGAGAGTGGCTTTGGAGAGTGGCTTTGGACAGTGGCTTTGGACATAGAGTGACTTTCGACAGTGGCTTTGTAGAGTGGCTTTGGACAGTGGCTTTGGACACAGAGTGGCTTTGGACAGTGGCTTTGGAGAGTGGCTTTGGACAGTGGCTTTGGACATAGAGTTGCTTTGGACAGTGGCTTTGGAGAGTGGCTTCGGACAGTGGCTTTGGACATAGAGTGGCTTTGGACAGTGGCTTTGGAGAGTGGCTTTGGACAGTGGCTTTGGACATAGAGTGGCTTTGGACAGTGGCTTTGGAGAGTGGCTTTGGACAGTGGCTTTGGACATAGAGTGGCTTTGGATAGTGGCTTTGGAGAGTGGCTTTGGAGAGTTGCTTTGGATAGTGGATTTGGACATAGAGTGGCTTTGGAGAGTGGCTTTGGAGAGGGGCTTTGGACAGTGTCTTTGGACATAGTGTGGCTTTGGAAAGTGGCTTTGGAGAGTGGCTTTGGATAGTGGCTTTGGACATAGAGTGGCTTTGGAGAGTGGCTTTGGACATTGGCTTTGGACAGTGGCTTTGGACATACAGTGGCTTTGGAGAGTGGGTGGCTTTGGACAGTGGCTTTGGACAGTGGCTTTGGACATAGAGTGGCTTTGGAGAGTGGCTTTGGACATACAGTGCCTTTGGACATACAGTGGCTTTGGACAGTGGCTTTGGACATACAGTGGCATTGGATATACAGTGGCTTTGGACAGTGGCTTTGGAGAGTGGCTTTGGATAGTGGCTTTGGACATAGAGTGGCTTTCGTGAGTGGCTTTGGAGAGTGGCTTTGGACAGTGGCTTTGGACATAGTGTGGCTTTGGAAAGTGGCTTTGGAGAGTGGCTTTGGACAGTGGCTTTGGACATAGAGCGGTTTAGGACAGTGGCTTCGGAGAGTTGCTTTGGACAGTGGCTTTGGACATAGAGTAGCTTTGGACAGTGGCTTTGGACAGTGGCTTTGGACAGTGGCTTTGGACATAGAGTGGCTTTGGACAGTGGCTTTGGACAGTGGCTTTGGACAGTGGCTTTGGACATAGAGTGGCTTTGGAGAGTGGCTTTGGAGATTGGCTTTGGACTGGCTTTGGATATAGAGTGGCTATAGAGAGTGGCTTTGGAGATTGGCTTTGGACAGTGACTTTGGACATAGAGTGGCTTTGGAGAGTGGCTTTGGAGAGTGGCTTTGGACAGTGGCCTTGGACATAGAGTGGCTTTGGAGAGTGGCTTTGGAGAGTGGCTTTGGACAGTAGCTTTGGACATAGAGTGGCTTTGGACAGTGACTTTGAACAGTGGCTTTGGACAGTGGCTTTGGACATAGAGTGGCTTTGGACAGTGGCTTTGGAAAGTGGCTTTGGACAGTGGTTTTGGACAGTGGCTTTGGACATAGAAAGGCTTTGGACAGTGGCTTTGGACAGTGGCTTTGGACAGTGGCTTTGGACATAGAGTGGCTTTGGACAGTGGCTTTGGAAAGTGGCTTTGTACAGTGGCTTTGGACATAGAGTGGCTTTGGACAGTGACTTTGGACATAGAGTGGCTTTGGATAGTGGCTTTGGACAGTGGCTTTGGACATAGTATGGCTTTGGAGAGTGGCTTTGGAGAGTGGCTTTGAACAGTGGCTTTGGACATAGAGTGGCTTTGGACAGTGGGTTTGGACAGTGGCTTTGGACAGTGGCTTTGGACATAGAGTGGCTTTGGATAGTGGCTTTGGACAGTGGCTTTGGACATAGTGTGGCTTTGGAGAGTGGCTTTGGAGAGTGGCTTTGAACAGTGGCTTTGGACATAGAGTGGCTTTGGAAAGTGGCTTTGGAGAGTGGCTTTGGACAGTGGCTTTGGACATAGTGTGGGTTTGGAAAGTGGCTTTGGAGAGTGGCTTTGGACAGTGGTTTTGGACATAGAGTGGCTTTGGAGAGTGGCTTTGGACATTGGCTTTGGACAGTGGCTTTGGACATACAGTGGCTTTGGAGAGTGGCTTTGGAGAGTGGCTTTGGACAGTGGCTTTGGACAGTGGCTTTGAACATAGAGTGGCTTTGGAGAGTGACTTTGGAGAGTGGCTTTGGACAGTGGCTTTGGACATAGAGTGGCTTTGGACAGTGGCTTTGGAGAGTGGCTTTGGACAGTGGCTTTGGACATAGAGTGGCTTTGGACATAGAGTGGCTTTGGACAGTGGCTTTGGAGAGTGGCTTTGGACAGTGGCTTTGGACATAGAGTGGCTTTGGAGAGTGGCTTTGGAGAGTGGCTTTGGACAGTGGTTTTGGACATAGAGTGGTTTTGGAGAGTGGCTTTGGAGAGTGGCTTTGGAGAGTGGCTTTGGACAGTGGCTTTGGACATAGAGTGGCTTTGGAGAGTGGCTTTGGACAGTGGCTTTGAACAGTGGCTTTGAACATAGAGTGGCTTTGGAGAGTGGCTTTGGAGAGTGGCTTTGGACAGTGGCTTTGGACATAGAGTGGCTTTGGACAGTGGCTTTGGAGAGTGGCTTTGGACGGTGGCTTTGGACATAGAGTGGCTTTGGACAGTGGCTTTGGAGAGTGGTTTTGGACAGTGGCTTTGGACATAGAGTGGCTTTGGACAGTGGCTTTGGACATAGAGTGGCTTTGGAGAGTGGCTTTGGAGAGTGGCTTTGGACAGTGGCTTTGATATAGAGTGGCTTTGGACAGTGGCTTTGGACAGTGGCTTTGGACAGTGGCTTTGGACATAGAGTGGCTTTGGACAGTGGCTTTGGACAGTGGCTTAGGACAGTGGCTTTGTACAGTGGCTTTGGACATAGAGTGGCTTTGGACAGCGGCTTTGGACAGTGGCTAGCTTTGGACATAGAGTGGCTTTGGACAGTGGCTTTGGACTGTGGCTTTTGACATAGAGTGGCTTTGGAGTGTGGCTTTGGGCAGTGGCTTTGGACAGTGGCTTTGGACATAGAGTGGCTTTGAAGAGTGGCTATGGACAGTGGCTTTGGGCAGTGGCTTTAGACATAGAGTGGCTTTGGAGAGTGGCTTTGGACAGTGGCTTTGGACAGTGGCTTGGGACATAGAGTGGCTTTGGAGAGTGGCTTTGGAGAGTGTCTTTGGACAGTGGCTTTGGACATAGAGTGGCTTTGGAGAGTGGCTTTGGAGAGTGGCTTTGGACAGTGCCTTTGGACATAGAGTGGCTTTGGAGAGTGGCTTTGAACAGTGGCTTTGGACAGTGGCTTTGGACAGTGGCTTTGGACATAGAGTGGCTTTGGAGAGTGGCTTTGGACAGTGGCTTTGGACATAGAGTGGCTTTGGAGAGTGGCTTTGGAGAGTGGCTTTGGACAGTGGCTTTGGACATAGAGTGGTTTTGGAGAGTGGCTTCGGACAGTGGCTTTGGACATACAGTGGCTTTGGAGAGTGGCTTTGGAGAGTGGCTTTGGACAGTGGCTTTGGACAGTGGCTTTGAACATAGAGTGGCTTTGGAGAGTGACTTTGGAGAGTGGCTTTGGACAGTGGCTTTGGACATAGAGTGGCTTTGGACAGTGGCTTTGGAGAGTGGCTTTGGACAGTGGCTTTGGACATAGAGTGGCTTTGGACATAGAGTGGCTTTGGACAGTGGCTTTGGAGAGTGGCTTTGGACAGTGGCTTTGGACATAGAGTGGCTTTGGAGAGTGGCTTTGGAGAGTGGCTTTGGACAGTGGTTTTGGACATAGAGTGGTTTTGGAGAGTGGCTTTGGAGAGTGGCTTTGGAGAGTGGCTTTGGACAGTGGCTTTGGACATAGAGTGGCTTTGGAGAGTGGCTTTGGACAGTGGCTTTGAACAGTGGCTTTGAACATAGAGTGGCTTTGGAGAGTGGCTTTGGAGAGTGGCTTTGGACAGTGGCTTTGGACATAGAGTGGCTTTGGACAGTGGCTTTGGAGAGTGGCTTTGGACGGTGGCTTTGGACATAGAGTGGCTTTGGACAGTGGCTTTGGAGAGTGGTTTTGGACAGTGGCTTTGGACATAGAGTGGCTTTGGACAGTGGCTTTGGACATAGAGTGGCTTTGGAGAGTGGCTTTGGAGAGTGGCTTTGGACAGTGGCTTTGATATAGAGTGGCTTTGGACAGTGGCTTTGGACAGTGGCTTTGGACAGTGGCTTTGGACATAGAGTGGCTTTGGACAGTGGCTTTGGACAGTGGCTTAGGACAGTGGCTTTGTACAGTGGCTTTGGACATAGAGTGGCTTTGGACAGCGGCTTTGGACAGTGGCTAGCTTTGGACATAGAGTGGCTTTAGACAGTGGCTTTGGACAGTGGCTTTGGACTGTGGCTTTTGACATAGAGTGGCTTTGGAGTGTGGCTTTGGGCAGTGGCTTTGGACAGTGGCTTTGGACATAGAGTGGCTTTGAAGAGTGGCTATGGACAGTGGCTTTGGGCAGTGGCTTTAGACATAGAGTGGCTTTGGAGAGTGGCTTTGGACAGTGGCTTTGGACAGTGGCTTGGGACATAGAGTGGCTTTGGAGAGTGGCTTTGGAGAGTGTCTTTGGACAGTGGCTTTGGACATAGAGTGGCTTTGGAGAGTGGCTTTGGAGAGTGGCTTTGGACAGTGCCTTTGGACATAGAGTGGCTTTGGAGAGTGGCTTTGAACAGTGGCTTTGGACAGTGGCTTTGGACAGTGGCTTTGGACATAGAGTGGCTTTGGATAGTGGCTTTGGACAGTGGCTTTGGACAGTGGCTTTGGACATAGAGTGGCTTTGGAGAATGGCTTTGGACAGTGGCTTTGGACAGAGGCTTTGGACATAGAGTGGCTTTCGACAGTGGCTTTGGAGAGTGTCTTTGGACAGTGGCTTTGGAGAGTGTCTTTGGACAGTGGCTTTGGACATAAAGTGCCTTTGGAGAGTGGCTTTGGACAGTGGCTTTGGACAGTGGCTTTGGACATAGAGTGGCTTTGGAGAGTGGCTTTGGAGAGTGGCTTTGGACAGTGGCTTTGGACATAGAGTGGCTTTGGAGAGTGGCTTTGGACAGCGGCTTTAGACAGTGGCTTTGGACATAGAGTGGCTTTGGAGAGTGGCTTTGGGGAGTGGCTTTGGACAGTGGCTTTGGACATAGAGTGACTTTCGACAGTGACTTTGTAGAGTGGCTTTGGACAGTGGCTTTGGACACAGAGTGGCTTTGGACAGTGGCTTTGGACATAGAGTTGCTTTGGACAGTGGCTTTGGAGAGTGGCTTTGGACAGTGGCTTTGGACATAGAGTGGTTTGGACAGTGGCTTTGGAGAGTGGCTTTGGACAGTGGCTTTGACATAGAGTGACTTTGGACAGTGGCTTTGGAGAGTGGCTTTGGACAGTGGCTTTGGACATAGAGTGGCTTTGGACAGTGGCTTTGGACATAGAGTGGCTTTGGACAGTGGCTTTGGAGAGTGGCTTTGGAGAGTGGCTTTGGATAGTGTTTTGGACATAGAGTGGCTATGGAGAGTGGCTTTGGAGAGTGGCTTTGGACAGTGGCTTTGGACATAGTGTGGCTTTGGAAAGTGGCTTTGGAGATTGGCTTTGGATAGTGGCTTTGGACATAGAGTAGCTTTGGAGAGTGGCTTTGGACATTGGCTTTGGACAGTGGCTTTGGACATACAGTGGCTTTGGAGAGTGGGTGGCTTTGGAGAGTGGCTTTGGACAGTGGCTTTGGACATAGAGTGGCTTTGGAGAGTGGCTTTGGACATACAATGGCTTTGGACATACAGTGGCTTTGGACAGTGGCTTTGGACATTGGCTTTGGACATACAGTAGCTTTGGACATACAGTGGCTTTGGACAGTGGCTTTGGAGAGTGGCTTTGGACAGTGGCTTTGGACATAGAGTGGCTTTGGACAGTGGCTTTGGAGAGTGGCTTTGGACAGTGGCTTTGGACATAGAGTGGTTTAGGACAGTCGCTTTGGAGAGTGGCTTAGGACAGTGGCTTTGGACATAGAGTGGCTTTGGACAGTGGCATTGGACAGTGGCTTTGGACAGTGGCTTTGGACATAGAGTGGCTTTGGACAGTGGCTTTGGACAGTGGCTTTGGACAGTGGCTTTGGACATAGAGTGGCTTTGGACAATGGCTTTGGACAGTGGCTTTGGACAGTGGCTTTGGACATAGTATTGCTTTGGACAGTGGCTTTGGACAGTGGCTTTGTACAGTGGATTTGGACATAGAGTGGCTTTGGACAGTGGCTTTGGACAGTTGCTTTGTACAGTGGCTTTGGACATACAGTGGCTTTGGACAGTGGCTTTGGACATACAGTGGCTTTGGACATACAGTGGCTTTGGACAGTGGCTTTGGACATACAGTGGCTTTGGACATACAGTGGCTTTGGACAGTGGCTTTGGACATACAGTGGCTTTGGACATACAGTGGCTTCGGACAGTGGCTTTGAACATACAGTGGCTTTGGACATACAGTAGCTTTGGACAGTGGCTTTGGAAATACAGTGGCTTTAGACAGTGGCTTTGGACATACAGTGGCTTTGGACATACAGTGGTTTGGACAGTGGCTTTGGACATAGAGTGGCTTTGGACACTGGCTTTGGACAGTGGCTTTGGACATAGAAAGGCTTTGGACAGTGGCTTTTGACAGTGGCTTTGGACAGTGGCTTTGGACATAGAGTGTTTTGGGCAGTGGCTTTGGAAAGTGGCTTTGTACAGTGGCTTTGGACATAGAGTGGCTTTGGACAGTGGCTTTGGACAGTGGCTTTGGACAGTGGGTTTGGACAGTGGCTTTGGACAGTGGCTTTGGACAAAGAGTGGCTTTGGATAGTGGCTTTGGACAGTGGCTTTGGACATAGTGTGGCTTTGGAGAGTTGCTTTGGAGAGTGGCTTTGAACAGAGGCTTTGGACATAGAGTGGCTTTGGAGAGTGGCTTTGGACAGTGCCTTTTGACAGTGGCTATGGACATAGAGTGGCTTTGGAGAGTGGCTTTGGAGAGTGGCTTTGGATAGTGGCTTTGGACATAGAGTGGCTTTGGAAAGTGGCTTTGGAGAGTGGCTTTGGACACTGGCTTTGGACATAGAGTGGCTTTGGAGAGTGGCTTTGGACATTGGCTTTGGACAGTGGCTTTGGACATACAGTGGCTTTGGAGAGTGGCTTTGGAGAGTGGCTTTGGACAGTGGCTTTGGACAGTGGCTTTGGACATAGAGTGGCTTTGGAGAGTGACTTTGGAGAGTGGCTTTGGACAGTGGCTTTGGACATAGAGTGGCTTTGGACAGTGGCTTTGGAGAGTGGCTTTGGACAGTGGCTTTGGACATAGAGTGGCTTTGGAGAGTGGCTTTGGAGAGTGGCTTTGGACAGTGGCTTTGGACATAGAGTGGTTTTGGAGAGTGGCTTCGGACAGTGGCTTTGGACAGTGGCTTTGGACATACAGTGGCTTTGGACATACAGTGGCTTTGGATAGTGGCTTTGGACATACAGTGGCTTTGGACATACAGTGGTTTTGGACTGTGGCTTTGGACATACAGTTGCTTTGGACATACAGTGGCTTTGGACAGTGACTTTGGACATACAGTGGCTTTGGACATACAGTGACTTTGGACAGTGGCTTTGGAGAGTGGCTTTGGACAGTGGCTTTGGACATAGAGTGGCTTTGGAGAATGGCTTTGGACAGTGGCTTTGGACAGTGGCTTTGGACATAGAGTGGCTTTGGACAGTGGCTTTGGAGAGTGTCTTTGGACAGTGTCTTTGGACATAGAGTGGCTTTGGAGAGTGGCTTTGGACAGTGGCTTTGGACAGTGGCTTTGGACATAGAGTGGCTTTGGACAGTGGCTTTAGGAGAGTGGCTTTGGACAGTGGCTTTGGACATAGAGTGGCTTTAGAGAGTGGCTTTGGACAGTGGCTTTAGACAGTGGCTTTGGACATAGAGTGGCTTTGGAGAGTGGCTTTGGAGAGTGGCTTTGGACAGTGGCTTTGGACATAGATAGACTGACTTTCGACAGTGGCTTTGTAGAGTGGCTTTGGACAGATGCTTTGGACAAAGAGTGGCTTTGGACAGTGGCTTTGGAGAGTGGCTTTGGACAGTGGCTTTGGACATAGAGTTGCTTTGGACAGTGGCTTTGGAGAGTGGCTTCGGACAGTGGCTTTGGACATAGAGTGGCTTTGGACAGTGGCTTTGGAGAGTGGCTTTGGACAGTGGCTTTGGACATAGAGTGGCTTTGGACAGTGGCTTTGGAGAGTGGCTTTGGACAGTGGCTTTGGACATAGAGTGGCTTTGGACAGTGGCTTTGGAGAGTGGCTTTGGAGAGTGGCTTTGGATAGTGGCATTGGACATAGAGTGGCTTTGGAGAGTGGCTTTGGAGAGTGGCTTTGGACAGTGGCTTTGGACATAGAGTGGCTTTGGACAGTGGCTTTAGGATAGTGGCTTTGGACAGTGGCTTTGGACATAGAGTGGCTTTGGAGAGTGGCTTTGGACAGTGGCTTTAGACAGTGGCTTTGGACATAGAGTGGCTTTGGAGAGTGGCTTTGGAGAGTGGCTTTGGACAGTGGCTTTGGACATAGAGTGACTTTCGACAGTGGCTTTGTAGAGTGGCTTTGGACAGTGGCTTTGGACACAGAGTGGCTTTGGACAGTGGCTTTGGAGAGTGGCTTTGGACAGTGGCTTTGGACATAGAGTTGCTTTGGACAGTGGCTTTGGAGAGTGGCTTCGGACAGTGGCTTTGGACATAGAGTGGCTTTGGACAGTGGCTTTGGAGAGTGGCTTTGGACAGTGGCTTTGGACATAGAGTGGCTTTGGACAGTGGCTTTGGAGAGTGGCTTTGGACAGTGGCTTTGGACATAGAGTGGCTTTGGACAGTGGCTTTGGAGAGTGGCTTTGGAGAGTGGCTTTGGATAGTGGCTTTGGACATAGAGTGGCTTTGGAGAGTGGCTTTGGAGAGTGGCTTTGGACAGTGGCTTTGGACATAGTGTGGCTTTGGAAAGTGGCTTTGGAGAGTGGCTTTGGATAGTGGCTTTGGACATAGAGTGGCTTTGGAGAGTGGCTTTGGACATTGGCTTTGGACAGTGGCTTTGGACATACAGTGGCTTTGGAGAGTGGGTGGCTTTGGACAGTGGCTTTGGACAGTGGCTTTGGACATAGTGGCTTTGGAGAGTGGCTTTGGACATACAGTGGCTTTGGACATACAGTGACTTTGGACAGTGGCTTTGGACATACAGTGGCATTGGACATACAGTGGCTTTGGACAGTGGCTTTGGAGAGTGGCTTTGGACAGTGGCTTTGGACATAGAGTGGCTTTGGACAGTGGCTTTGGAGAGTGGCTTTGGACAGTGGCGTTGGACATATAGTGGTTTAGGACAGTGGCTTTGGATAGTTGCTTTGGACAGTGGCTTTGGACATAGAGTGGCTTTGGACATAGAGTGGCTTTGGACAGTGGCTTTGGACAGTGGCTTTGGACATAGAGTGGCTTTGGACAGTGGCTTTGGACAGTGGCTTTGGACAGTGGCTTTGGACATAGAGTGGCTTTGGACAGTGGCTTTGGACAGTGGCTTTGGACAGTGGCTTTGGACATAGTATTGCTTTGGACAGTGGCTTTGGACAGTGGGTTTGTACAGTGGATTTGGACATAGAGTGGCTTTGGACAGTGGCTTTGGACAGTTGCTTTGTACAGTGGCTTTGGACATACAGTGGCTTTGGACAGTGGCTTTGGACATACAGTGGCTTTGGACATACAGTGGCTTTGGACAGTGGCTTTGGGCATACAGTGGCTTTGGACATACAGTGGCTTTGGACATACAGTGGCTTTGGACAGTGGCTTTGGACATACAGTGGCTTTGGACATACAGTGGCTTTGGACAGTGGCTTTGGACATACAGTAGCTTTGGACATACAGTAGCTTTGGACAGTGGCTTTGGACATACAATGGCTTTAGACAGTGGCTTTGGACATACAGTTGCTTTGGACATACAGTGGCTTTGGACAGTGGCTTTGGACATAGAGTGGCTTTGGACAGTGGCTTTGGAAAGTGGCTTTGGACAGTGGCTTTAGACAGTGGCTTTGGACATAGAAAGTCTTTGGACAGTGGCTTTGGACAGTGGCTTTGGACAGTGGCTTTGGACATAGAGTGGCTTTGGACAGTGGCTTTGGAAAGTGGCTTTGTACAGTGGCTTTGGACATAGAGTGGCTTTGTACAGTGGCTTTGGACAGTGGCTTTGGAGAGTGGCTTTGGAGAGTGGCTTTGAACAGAGGCTTTGGACATAGAGTGGCTTTGGAGAGTGGCTTTGGACAGTGGCTTTTGACAGTGGCTTTGGACATAGAGTGGCTTTGGAGAGTGGCTTTGGAGAGTGGCTTTGGATAGTGGCTTTGGACATAGAGTGGCTTTGGAGAGTGGCTTTGGAGAGTGGCTTTGGACAGTGGCTTTGGACATAGTGTGGCTATGGAAAGTGGCTTTGGATAGTGGCTTTGGACAGTGGCTTTGGACATAGAGTGGCTTTGGACAGTGGCTTTGGAGAGTGGCTTTGGAGAGTGGCTTTGGATAGTGGCTTTGGACATAGAGTGGCTTTGGAGAGTGGCTTTGGACATTGGCTTTGGACAGTGGCTTTGGACATACAGTGGCTTTGGAGTGTGGCTTTGGAGAGTGGCTTTGGACAGTGGCTTGGGACAGTGGCTTTGGACATAGAGTGGCTTTGGAGAGTGACTTTGGAGAATGGCTTTGGACAGTGGCTTTGGACATAGAGTGGGTTTGGACAGTGGCTTTGGAGAGTGGCTTTGGAGAGTGGCTTTGGATAGTGGCTTTGGACATAGAGTGGCTTTGGAGAGTGGCTTTGGACATTGGCTTTGGACAGTGGCTTTGGACATACAGTGGCTTTGGAGAGTGGGTGGCTTTGGACAGTGGCTTTGGACAGTGGCTTTGGACATAGAGTGGCTTTGGAGAGTGGCTTTGGACATACAGTGGCTTTGGACATACAGTGGCTTTGGACAGTGGCTTTGGACATACAGTGGCTTTGGACATACAGTGGCTTTGGATAGTGGCTTTGGACAGTGGCTTTGGACATAGTGTGGCTTTGGAGAGTGGCTTTGGAGAGTGGCTTTGATCAGAGGCTTTGGACATAGAGTGGCTTTGGAGAGTGGCTTTGGACAGTGGCTTTTGACAGTGGCTTTGGACATAGAGTGGCTTTGGAGAGTGGCTTTGGAGAGTGGCTTTGGATAGTGGCTTTGGACATAGAGTGGCTTTGGAGAGTGGCTTTGGACATTGGCTTTGGACAGTGGCTTTGGACATACAGTGGCTTTGAAGAGTGGCTTTGGAGAGTGGCTTTGGACAGTGGCTTTGGACAGTGGCTTTGGACATAGAGTGGCTTTGGAGAGTGACTTTGGAGAGTGGCTTTGGACAGTGGCTTTGGACATAGAGTGGCTTTGGACAGTGGCTTTGGAGAGTGGCTTTGGACAGTGGCTTTGGACATAGAGTGGCTTTGGAGAGTGGCTTTGGAGAGTGGCTTTAGACAGTGGCTTTGGACATAGAGTGGTTTTGGAGAGTGGCTTCGGACAGTGGCTTTGGACAGTGGCTTTGGACATACAGTAGCTTTGGACATACAGTGGCTTTGGATAGTGGCTTTGGACATACAGTGGTTTTGGACATACAGTGGCTTTGGACAGTGGCTTTGGACATACAGTGGCTTTGGACATACAGTGGCTTTGGACAGTGGCTTTGGACATACAGTGGCTTTGGACATACAGTGGCTTTGGACAGTGGCTTTGGAGAGTGGCTTTGGACAGTGGCTTTGGACATAGAGTGGCTTTGGAGAATGGCTTTGGACAGTGGCTTTGGACAGAGGCTTTGGACATAGAGTGGCTTTGGACAGTGGCTTTGGAGAGTGTCTTTGGACAGTGGCTTTGGACATAGAGTGGCTTTGGAGAGTGGCTTTGGACAGTGGCTTTGGACAGTCGCTTTGGACATAGAGTGGCTTTGGACAGTGGCTTTGGAGAGTATCTTTGGACAGTGGCTTTGGACATAGAGTGGCTTTGGAGAGTGGCTTTGGACAGTGGCTTTGGACAGTGGCTTTGGACATAGAGTGGCTTTGTAGAGTGGCTTTGGATAGTGGCTTCGGAAAGTGGCTTTGGACATAGAGTGGCTTTGGACAGTGGCTTTGGAGAGTGGCTTTGGACAGTGGCTTTGGACATAGAGTGGCTTTGGACAGTGGCTTTGGAGAGTGGCTTTGGACAGTGGCTTTGGACATAGAGTGGCTTTGGACAGTGGCTTTGGAGAGTGGCTTTGGAGGGTGGCTTTGGATAGTGGCTTTGGACATAGAGTGGCTTTGGAGAGTGGCTTTGGAGAGTGGCTTTGGACAGTGGCTTTGGACATAGTGTGGCTTTGGAAAGTGGCTTTGGAGAGTGGCTTTGGATAGTGGCTTTGGACATAGAGTGGCTTTGGAGAGTGGCTTTGGAGAGTGGCTTTGGACATTCGCTTTGGACAGTGGCTTTGGACATACAGTGGCTTTGGAGAGTGGGTGGATTTGGACAGTGGCTTTGGACAGTGGCTTTGGACATAGAGTAGCTTTGGAGAGTGGCTTTGGACATACAGTGGCTTTGGACATAGAGTGGTTGGGAGAGTGGCTTTGGAGAGTGGCTTTGGACAGTGGCTTTGGACATAGAGTGGCTTTGGAGAATGGCTTTGGACAGTGGCTTTGGACAGTGGCTTTGGACATAGAGTGGCTTTGGAGAGTGGCTTTGGACAGTGGCTTTTGACATAGAGTGGCTTTGGAGAGTGGCTTTGGAGAGTGTCTTTGGACAGTGGCTTTGGAGATAGAGTGGCTTTGTAGAGTGGCTTTGGACAGTGGCTTTAGACAGTGGCTTGGGACATAGAGTGGCTTTGGAGAGTGGCTTTGAAGAGTGTCTTTGGACAGTGGCTTTGGACAGTGGCTTTGGACATAGAGTGGCTTTGGAGAGTGGCTTTGGAGAGTGGCTTTGGACAGTGGCTTTGGACATAGAGTGGCTTTGGAGAGTGGCTTTGGATAGTGGCTTTGGACAGTGGCTTTGGACATAGAGTGGCTTTGGACAGTGGCTTTGGACATAGTGTGACTTTCGAGAGTGGCTTTGTAGAGTGGCTTGGGACAGTGGCTTTGGACATAGAGTGGCTTTGGACAGTGGCTTTGGAGAGTGGCTTCGGACAGTGGCTTTGGACATAGAGTGGCTTTGGAGAGTGGCTTTGGACAGTGGCTTTGGACATAGAGTGGCTTTGGACAGTGGCTTTGGAGAGTGGCTTTGGACAGTGGTTTTGGACATAGAGTGGCTTTGGACAGTGGCTTTGGAGAGTGGCTTTGTACAGTGGCTTTGGACATAGAGTGGCTTTGGACAGTGCCTTTGGACAGTGGCTTTGGACAGTGGCTTTGGACATAGAGTGGCTTTGGACAGTGGCTTTGGACAGTGGCTTTGGACAGTGGCTTTGGACATAGAGTGGCTTTGGAGAGTGGCTTTGGACAGTGGCTTTGGACAGTGGCTTTGGACATAGAGTGGCTTTGGAGAATAGCTTTGGACAGTGGCTTTGGACAGTGGCTTTGGACATAGAGTGGCTTTGGAGAGTGGCTTTGGAGAGTCTTTGGACAGTGGTTTGGACATAGAGTGGCTTTGGATAGTGGCTTTGGACAGTGGCTTTGGACAGTGGCTTTGGACATAGAGTGCCTTTGGAGAGTGGCTTTGGAGAGTGGCTTTGGACAGTGGCTTTGGACATAGAGTGGCTTTGGACAGTGTTTTTAGGAGAGTGGCTTTGGACAGTGGCTTTGGACATAGAGTAGCTTTAGAGAGTGGCTTTGGAGAGTGGCTTTGGACAGTGGCTTTGGACATAGAGTGGCTTTGGAGAGTGGCTTTGGACAGTGTGTTTGGACAGTGGCTTTGGACATAGAGTGGCTTTGGAGAGTGGCTTTAGAGAGTGGCTTTGGACAGTGGCTTTGGACATAGAGTGGCTTTGGAGAGTGGCTTTGGACAGTGGCTTTGGACAGTGGCTTTGGACATAGAGTGGCTTTGGACAGTGGCTTTGGAGAGTGGCTTTGCACAGTGGCTTTGGACATAGAGTGGCTTTGGACAGTGGCTTTGGACATTGAGTGGCTTTGGACAGTGGCTTTGGAGAGTGGCTTGGGACAGTGGCTTTGACATAGAGTGGCTTAGGACAGTGGCTTTGGACAGTGGCTTTGGACAGTGGCTTTGGACATAGAGTGGCTTTGGACAGTGGCTTTGGACAGTGGCTTTGGACAGTGGCTTTGGACATAGAGTTGCTTTGGACAGTGGCTTTGGACAGTGGCTTTATACAGTGGCTTTGGACATAGAGTGGCTTTGGACAGTGGCTTTCGACAGTGGCTTTGGACAGTGGCTTTGGACATACAGTGGCTTTAGACAGTGGCTTTCGACAGTAGCTTTGGACAGTGGCTTTTGACATAGAGTGGCTTTGGAGAGTGGCTTTGGAGAGTGTCTTTGGACAGTGGGTTTGGAGATAGAGTGGCTTTGGAGAATGGCTTTGGACAGTGGCTTTGGACAGTGGCTTTGGACATAGAGTGGCTTTGGAGAGTGGCTTTGGACAGTGGCTTTTGACATAGAGTGGCTTTGGAGAGTGGCTTTGGAGAGTGTCTTTGGACAGTGGCTTTGGAGATAGAGTGGCTTTGTAGAGTGGCTTTGGACAGTGGATTTGGACAGTGGCTTGGGACATAGAGTGGCTTTGGAGAGTGGCTTTGAAGAGTGTCTTTGGACAGTGGCTTTGGACATAGAGTGGCTTTGGAGAGTGGCTTTGGAGAGTGGCTTTGGACAGTGGCTTTGGACATAGAGTGGCTTTGGAGAGTGGCTTTGGATAGTGGCTTTGGACAGTGGCTTTGGACATAGAGTGGCTTTGGACAGTGGCTTTGGACATAGTGTGACTTTCGAGAGTGGCTTTGTAGAGTGGCTTGGGACAGTGGCTTTGGACATAGAGTGGCTTTGGACAGTGGCTTTGGAGAGTGGCTTCGGACAGTGGCTTTGGACATAGAGTGGCTTTGGAGAGTGGCTTTGGACAGTGGCTTTGGACATAGAGTGGCTTTGGACAGTGGCTTTGGAGAGTGGCTTTGGACAGTGGTTTTGGACATAGAGTGGCTTTGGACAGTGGCTTTGGAGAGTGGCTTTGTACAGTGGCTTTGGACATAGAGTGGCTTTGGACAGAGCCTTTGGACAGTGGCTTTGGACAGTGGCTTTGGACATAGAGTGGCTTTGGACAGTGGCTTTGGACAGTGGCTTTGGACAGTGGCTTTGGACATAGAGTGGCTTTGCAGAGTGGCTTTGGACAGTGGCTTTGGACAGTGGCTTTGGACATAGAGTGGCTTTGGAGAATAGCTTTGGACAGTGGCTTTGGACAGTGGCTTTGGACATAGAGTGGCTTTGGAGAGTGGCTTTGGAGAGTCTTTGGACAGTGGTTTGGACATAGAGTGGCTTTGGATAGTGGCTTTGGACAGTGGCTTTGGACAGTGGCTTTGGACATAGAGTGCCTTTGGAGAGTGGCTTTGGAGAGTGGCTTTGGACAGTGGCTTTGGACATAGAGTGGCTTTGGACAGTGGCTTTAGGAGAGTGGCTTTGGACAGTGGCTTTGGACATAGAGTAGCTTTAGAGAGTGGCTTTGGAGAGTGGCTTTGGACAGTGGCTTTGGACATAGAGTGGCTTTGGAGAGTGGCTTTGGACAGTGTGTTTGGACAGTGGCTTTGGACATAGAGTGGCTTTGGAGAGTGGCTTTAGAGAGTGGCTTTGGACAGTGGCTTTGGACATAGAGTGGCTTTGGAGAGTGGCTTTGGACAGTGGCTTTGGACAGTGGCTTTGGACATAGAGTGGCTTTTGACAGTGGCTTTGGAGAGTGGCTTTGCACAGTGGCTTTGGACATAGAGTGGCTTTGGACAGTGGCTTTGGACATTGAGTGGCTTTGGACAGTGGCTTTGGAGAGTGGCTTGGGACAGTGGCTTTGACATAGAGTGGCTTTGGACAGTGGCTTTGGACAGTGGCTTTGGACAGTGGCTTTGGACATAGAGTGGCTTTGGACAGTGCCTTTGGACAGTGGCTTTGGACAGTGGCTTTGGACATAGAGTTGCTTTGGACAGTGGCTTTGGACAGTGGCTTTATACAGTGGCTTTGGACATAGAGTGGCTTTGGACAGTGGCTTTCGACAGTGGCTTTGGACAGTGGCTTTGGACATACAGTGGCTTTAGACAGTGGCTTTCGACAGTAGCTTTGGACAGTGGCTTTTGACATAGAGTGGCTTTGGAGAGTGGCTTTGGAGAGTGTCTTTGGACAGTGGCTTTGGAGATAGAGTGGCTTTGTAGAGTGGCTTTGGACAGTGGCTTTGGACAGTGGCTTGGGACATAGAGTGTCTTTGGAGAGTGGCTTTGAAGAGTGTCTTTGGACAGTGGCTTTGGACATAGAGTTGCTTTGGAGAGTGGCTTTGGAGAGTGGCTTTGGACAGTGGCTTTGGACATAGAGTGGCTTTGGAGAGTGGCTTTGGACAGTGGCTTTGGACAGTGGCTTTGGACATAGAGTGGCTTTGGACAGTGGCTTTGGACATAGTGTGACTTTCGAGAGTGGCTTTGTAGAGTGGCTTGGGACAGTGGCTTTGGACATAGAGTGGCTTTGGACAGTGGCTTTGGAGAGTGGCTTCGGACAGTGGCTTTGGACATAGAGTGGCTTTGGAGAGTGGCTTTGGACAGTGGCTTTGGACATAGAGTGGCTTTGGACAGTGGCTTTGGAGAGTGGCTTTGGACAGTGGTTTTGGACATAGAGTGGCTTTGGACAGTGGCTTTGGAGAGTGGCTTTGGACAGTGGCTTTGGACATAGAGTGGCTTTGGACAGTGCCTTTGGACAGTGGCTTTGGACAGTGGCTTTGGACATAGAGTGGCTTTGGACAGTGGCTTTGGACAGTGGCTTTGGACAGTGGCTTTGAACATAGAGTGGCTTTGGAGAGTGGCTTTGGACAGTGGCTTTGGACAGTGGCTTTGGACATAGAGTGGCTTTGGAGAATAGCTTTGGACAGTGGCTTTGGACAGTGGCTTTGGACATAGAGTGGCTTTGGAAAGTGGCTTTGGAGAGTCTTTGGACAGTGGTTTGGACATAGAGTGGCTTTGGATAGTGGCTTTGGACAGTGGCTTTGGACAGTGGCTTTGGACATAGAGTGCCTTTGGAGAGTGGCTTTGGAGAGTGGCTTTGGACAGTGGCTTTGGACATAGAGTGGCTTTGGACAGTGGCTTTAGGAGAGTGGCTTTGGACAGTGGCTTTGGACATAGTGTGACTTTCGACAGTGGCTTTGTAGAGTGGCTTTGGACAGTGGCTTTGGACATAGAGTGGCTTTGGACAGTGGCTTTGGAGAGTGGCTTCGGACAGTGGCTTAGGACATAGAGTGGCTTTGGACAATGGCTTTGGAGAGTGGCTTTGGACAGTGGTTTTGGACATAGAGTGGCTTTGGACAGTGGCTTTGGAGAGTGGCTTTGGACAGTGGCTTTGGAGAGTGGCTTTGGACAGTGGCTTTGGACATAGAGTGGCTTTGGACAGTGCCTTTGGACAGTGGCTTTGGACAGTGGCTTTGGACATAGAGTGGCTTTGGACAGTGGCTTTGGACAGTGGCTTTGGACATAGAGTGGCTTTGGACAGTGGCTTTGGACAGTGGCTTTGGACAGTGGCTTTGGACATAGAGTGGCTTTGGATATAGAGTGGCTTTGGGCAGTGGCTTTTGTTTCGTGGCTTTTCTTTCGTGGCTTTTGTTTCGTGGCTTTTGTTTGGTGGTTTTTGTTTGGTGACTTTTGTTTCGTGGCTTTTGTTTCGTGGATTTTATTTCGTGGCTTTTGTTTTGTCGATTTTGTTTCGTGGCTTTTCTTTGTGGCTTTTGTTTCGTGTCTTTTGTTTGGTGGTTTTTGTTTCGTGGCTTTTGTTTGGTGGCTTTTGTTTGGTGGCTTTTGTTTGGTGGCTTTTGTTTGCTGGCTTTTGTTTGGTGGCTTTTGTTTGGTGGCTTTTGTTTGGTGGCTTTTATATGGTGGCTTTTGTTTGGTGGCTTTTGTTTGGTGGCTTTTGTTTGGTGGCTTTTGTTTGGTGTTTTTGTTTGGTGGCTTTTGTTTGTTGGCTTTTGTTTGGTGGCTTTTGTTTGGTGGCTTTTGTTTGGTGGCTTTTGTTTGGTGTTTTTGTTTGGTGGCTTTTGTTTGGTGGTTTTTGTTTGGTGGCTTTTTTCGTGGCTTTTGTTTCATGGCTTTTGTTTCGTGGCTTTTGTTTCGTTACTTTTGTTTATGGCTTTTGTTTCGTGGCTTTTATTTCGTGGCTTTTGTTTGGTGGCTTTTATTTTGTTTTTCTTTCGTGGCTTTTGTTTCGTGGCTTTTGTTTGGTGGCTTTTGTTTGGTGGCTTTACTTTGGTGGTTTTTCTTTGGTGGCTTTTGTTTGGTGGCTTTAGTGTGGTGGGTTTTGTTTTGTGGCTTTTGTTTGGTGGCTTTTGTGTGGTGGCTTTTGTTTAGTGGCTATTGTTTGGTGGAATTTGTTTCGTGGCTTTTGATTTGTGGCTTTTGTTTCTTGGATTTGTTAGGTGGCCATGTTTAGTGGCTTTGTTTGTTGGCCATTTTTATTGGTTTGTTTGGTGGCTTTGTTTAGTGGCCATGTTTGGTGGCCATGTTTAGTGGCTTTGTTTAGTGGCCAAGTTTAGTGGCTTTGTTTAGTGGCCTTGGTTAGTGGCCTTGTTTAGTGGCCTTGATTAGTGGCCTTGTTTAGTGTCTTTGTTTAGTGGTCTAGTTAATGGCTTTGTTTGGTGGCCTCGTTTAGTGGCCTTGTTTAGTGGCCTTGTTTAGTGGCTTTGTTTAGTGTTCTTGTTAATGGCTTTGTTAGGTGGCCTTGTTTAGTGGCTTAGTGGCTTTGTTTAGTGGCCTTGTTAATGGCTTTGTTTATTTGCTTTGTTCAGTTTCTTTGTTCAGTGGCTTTGTTTAGTGGCTTTGTTTAGTGTCTTTGTTAATGGCTTTGTTTGGTGGCCTTGTTTAGTGGCTTAGTGGCTTTGTTCAGTGGCTTTATTTAGTGTAGTGGCTTTGTTTAGTGGCTATGTATAGTGGCTCTCACTGGGATCTTTTGCCGGTCATATACTATGAGACGTTCAGCCAGTCTCATATACTCCGAGTCCCAGTCACATTGTGATCTAATTCAGCCAGTCATATACTATGAGACCTTCTTCAGCCAGATCTTCCGCCAGTCATATACTCTGGGTCTCATTCATATACTCTCGCTGGGATCTTCTTCAGCCAGTCATATACTCTACTAATTAAGAGCAAAATATAGCTTCTTTCGGTTACAAAGGGGAGAAAGAGTTCTCTAATATTGAAAAGGAAGCGAATGTGCCCATTATTACCAGATTGAACGATTTCAGAGTTTTTCCTCAAAACGCTCAAAAACGTCCCGGATTGGAGCAAAATAGGGTTAAATAGGAGAGAATTCTGACCAAAAGCCGTTTTCTGTTATTTAAAGAGTAGAAACAGTTCCATAATGTTGAAAAGTAAACTAATTTGTCAATTTTAACAAGAATGACTGAGCGATTTTAGCTTCTTTGGTTAAAAAGGGTAAATTTCCCACCAAAAGCCTTTTTCTGTCATTTAAATAAAGTAAAGAAACAGTTTAATGTTTAAAAGAAAACTAATGTGCCCATTTTGATGAGAATGAGCAATTTCACACTTTTTCCTCAAAACGCTCAAAAACGTCCTAATTGGAACAAAATATTCATAAAGTGGAGAAATAATGTTCAAAAAGAAGCTAATGTGCTATTTTGATAAGAATGAGCGATTTCATTCTGTTTTTCATAAAAAGCTCAAAAACGATCCAATAAAAAAAGGAGATTTCTCATTTAAAGTGTAGAAATGGCTTCATAATGTTGTAATGCAACATGTTTTGTTAAGAATGAGCGATTTCATACGGTTTTTCCTCAAAATTCTCAAAAATGTCTCATTTGGAGCAAAATAGTTAAAAAGGGTAGATTTCTCATCAATAGCAGTTTTCTGTCATTTAAAGAGTACAAACAGTTCCATGTTGAAAAGAAAACTAATCTTCCAAAAAATTAGCGGTCACACCGTTTTTTCTCAAAACGCCCAAAAAAAATCCACTCGAGCTTAATGATCAAAAACTTCTCAAAAGATCGGTTAAAAAAAGGGAGATTTCTGACCAAAAGCCATTTTTGGCATTTAAAGAGTAGAAACAGTTCCATAATGTTGAAAAGTAAACTAATATGTCCATTTTGATAGGAATGAGCGATTTCAGACATTTTTTCACAAAATGCTGTTAAAAAGGGGAGATTTCAAGACAAGAATGACCTCAAAACGCTCAAAAATCTCCCAATTGGAGCAAAATAGTGGGTCTTTGGGTCACCAAAAGTGGTTTTCTGTAATTTAAAGTATAGACAAGTTCAATAATGTTGATACGGAAACTAATGTGCCCATTTTGACAAAATGAGGGATTTCAGATAGTTTCTCTTCAAAATGCTAAAAACGTCCGAATTGGAGCAAAATAGAGCTTCTTACGGTTAATAGGGAAATTTCTGACCAAAAGCCGTTTTCTGTCTTTTAAAAAGTAGCCATAATGTTGTAAATGAAACTAATGGGCATGTTTTCAGCGGTTTTTCCACAAAATGCTCAAAAACATATCAATTTGACCAAAATAGATTAAAAAAAGGGGAGATTTCTTAGCAAAAGTTATTTAAGGAGTAGAAACATTTCCATAATGTTGAAAAGGAAGCTAAAGTGCCCATTTTGCCAAGAATGAGCGATTTCAGACTTTTTCCCTCAAAACGCTCAAATAAGTCTCAATTGGAGCTAAAAAGGGTAGATATCACACCAAAAGCCTTTTTCTGTCATTTAAGGCAACCGTCTCAAACAGGAAACGGATGATCCCCGCTCCTCCTTTTTCCTTTCCCAGCGGATTGCAGTAGCCGTGCAGCGAGGTAACACTGCAGCTGTGCTGGGCACCAGCTTTAGTTGTAATGACGATTATTTTTTATTTTTTATAAGTAGTGTATTAAGATTTTTTGTTTTAATGTTTGTTTGTTGTTGTTTGTTAATGTTTGTTTGTTATTCTGTTTATATATATATATATTAAAGAATAGAAACAGTTCCATAATATTGAACCGGAAACTAATGTGACCATTTTAACAAGAATGAGCGATTTCGACAAATATTTCCCAATAGAGCAAAATGGAGCTTTTTTGGTTAAAAAGGGGAGATTTCTCTTTAAGTGTAGAAAAGTTCAATAATGTTGAAAATGAAACTAATTGCCCATTTTGACAGGAATGAGTGATTTCCGAATTTTATAGCAAAATAGAGCTTTCGTTTAAAAGGTGAGATTTCTGACTAAAATCCCTTTTTCTGTCATTTCTACCAGGTTGCATAGTTTTTGAATGTTTTTAGGATAAACAGTCTGAAATCGCTCATTCTTGTCAAAGTGGGCACATTAGTTTACTTTTCAACATTGTGGAGCTGTTTCTACTCTTTAAATAATAGAAAACGGATTTTGGTCTGAATTCTTCACGTTTTAACCCTAATTTGCTCCTATCGGGACGTTTTTGAGCGTTTTGAGGAAAAACTCTGAAATCGCTCATTCATGTCAAAATGGCTTCTTATTCAATATTATGGAACTGTTTCTCCCCTTTGTAACCAAACAAAGCTATAGTTTGCTCCAATTGGAAAGTTTTGAGCGTATTTAAGCTCATTCTTGTCAAAATGGTCACATTAGTTCCTTTTCAACATTATGGAACTGTTTCTACTCATTAAATGACTTTTTCTAACCTTTTTAACTGAAAAAAACTCTAATTTGCTCGAATAGAGGAAAAACGGTTAAAAAACGCTCATTCTTAACAAAATAGGTGCATTAGTTTCCTTTACAACATTATGGAGCTATTTCTACTCTTTAAATGACAGAAACAGGGATTTTAGTCAGAAAGCTCTATTTTGCTGAAAAATTCGGAAATCACTCATTCCTGTCAAAATGGGCAATTAGTTTCATTTTCAACATTATTGAACTTTTCTACACTTAAAGAGAAATCTCCCCTTTTTAACCAAAAAAGCACCATTTTGCTCTATTGGGAAATATTTGTCGAAATCGCTCATTCTTGTTAAAATGGTCACTAGTTTCCGGTTCAATATTATGTAACTGTTTCCATTCTTTAAATGACAGAAAAAGGCTTTTGGTGTGATATCTACCCTTTTTAGCTCTAATTGAGACTTATTTGAGCGTTTTGAGGGAAAACAGTCTGAAATCGCTCATTCTTGGCAAAATGGGCACTTTAGCTTCCTTTTCAACATTATGGAAATGTTTCTACTCTTTAAATGACTTTTGCTAAGAAATCTCCCCTTTTGTTAATCTATTTTGGTCAAATTGATATGTTTTTGAGCATTTTGTGGAAAAACCACTGAAAACATGCCCATTAGTTTCTTTTACAACATTATGGCTACTTTTTAAATGACAGAAAACGGCTTTTGGTCAGAAATTTCCCAATTAACCGTAAGAAGCTCTATTTTGCTCCAATTGGGACGTTTTTAGCATTTTGAAGAGAAACTATCTGAAATCCCTCATTTTGTCAAAATGGGCACATTAGTTTCCGTATCAACATTATTGAACTTGTCTATACTTTAAATTACAGAAAACCACTTTTGGTGCCCAAAGACCCACTATTTTGCTCCAATTGGGAGATTTTTTGAGCGTTTTGAGGTCATTCTTGTCTTGATGAAATCTCCCCTTTTTAACAGCATTTTGTGAAAAAAGGTCTGAAATCGCTCATTCCAATCAAAATAAACATATTAGTTTCCTTTTCAACATTATGGAACTGTTTCTACTCTTTAAATGCCAAAAATGGCTTTTGGTCAGAAATCTCCCTTTTTTTAACCGATCTTTTGAGAAGTTTTTGATCATTAAGCTCGAGTGGATTTTTTTGGGGCGTTTTGAGAAAAAACGGTGTGACCGCTAATTTTTTGGAAGATTAGTTTTCTTTTCAACATGGAACTGTTTGTACTCTTTAAATGACAGAAAACTGCTATTGATGAGAAATCTACCCTTTTTAACTATTTTGCTCCAAATGAGACATTTTTGAGAATTTTGAGGAAAAACCGTATGAAATCGCTCATTCTTAACAAAACATGTTGCATTACAACATTATGAAGCCATTTCTACACTTTAAATGAGAAATCTCCCTTTTTTATTGGATCGTTTTTGAGCTTTTTATGAAAAACAGAATGAAATCGCTCATTCTTATCAAAATAGCACATTAGCTTCTTTTTGAACATTATTTCTCCACTTTATGAATATTTTGTTCCAATTGGGACGTTTTTGAGCGTTTTGAGGAAAAAGTGTGAAATTGCTCATTCTCATCAAAATGGGCACATTAGTTTTCTTTTAAACATGAAACTGCTTCTTTACTTTATTTAAATGACAGAAAAAGGCTTTTGGTGGGAAATTTACCCTTTTTAACCAAAGAAGCTAAAATCGCTGTCATTCTTGTTAAAATTGAAAATTAGTTTACTTTTCAACATTATGGAACTGTTTGTACTCTTTAAATGACAGAAAACTGCTATTGATGAGAAATCTACCCTTTTTAACTATTTTGCTCCAAATGAGACATTTTTGTGAATTTTGAGGAAAAACCGTATGAAATCGCTCATTCTTAACAAAACATGTTGCATTACAACATTATGAAGCCATTTCTACACTTTAAATGAGAAATCTCCTTTTTTTATTGGATCGTTTTTGAGCTTTTTATGAAAAACAGAATGAAATCGCTCATTCTTATCAAAATAGCACATTAGCTTCTTTTTGAACATTATTTCTCCACTTTATGAATATTTTGTTCCAATTGGGACGTTTTTGAGCGTTTTGAGGAAAAAGTGTGAAATTGCTCATTCTCATCAAAATGGGCACATTAGTTTTCTTTTAAACATTAAACTGTTTCTTTACTTTATTTAAATGACAGAAAAAGGCTTTTGGTGGGAAATTTACCCTTTTTAACCAAAGAAGCTAAAATCGCTCAGTCATTCTTGTTAAAATTGACAAATTAGTTTACTTTTCAACATTATGGAACTGTTTCTACTCTTTAAATAACAGAAAACGGCTTTTGGTCAGAATTCTCTCCTATTTAACCCTATTTTGCTCCAATCCGGGACGTTTTTGAGCGTTTTGAGGAAAAACTCTGAAATCGTTCAATCTGGTAATAATGGGCACATTCGCTTCCTTTTCAATATTAGAGAACTCTTTCTCCCCTTTGTAACCGAAAGAAGCTATATTTTGCTCTTAATTAGTAGAGTATATGACTGGCTGAAGAAGATCCCAGCGAGAGTATATGAATGAGACCCAGAGTATATGACTGGCGGAATAAGAACTGGCTGAAGAAGGTCTCATAGTATATGACTGGCTGAATAAGATCACAATGTGACTGGGACTCGGAGTATATGAGACTGGCTGAACGTCTCATAGTATATGACCGGCAAAAGATCCCAGTGAGAGCCACTAAACAAAGCCACTACACTAAACAAAGCCACTGAACAAATCCACTAAACAAAGCCAATAAACAAAGCCACTAAGCCACTAAACAAGGTCACCAAACAAAGCCATTAACAAGGACACTAAACAAAGCCACTAAAAAAAGCCACTGAACAAAGAAACTGAACAAAGCAAATAAACAAAGCCATTAACAAGGCCACTGAACAAAGCCACTAAACAAAGCCACAAAGCCACTAAACAAGGCCACCAAACAAAGACATATACAAGGACACTAAACAAAGCAACTAAACAAGGCCACTAAACAAGGCCACTAAACGAGGCCACCAAACAAAGCCATTAACTAGGCCACTAAACAAAGACACTAAACAAGGCCACTAAACAAGGCCACTAAACAAGGCCACTAAACAAAGACACTAAACTTGGCCACTAAACAAAGCCACTAAACATGGCCACCAAACAAGGCCACAAAACAAAGCCACCAAACAAACCAATAAACATGGCCAACAAACAAAGCCACTAAACATGGCCACCTAACAAATCCACGAAACAAAAGCCACAAATCAAAAGCCACGAAACAAAATCCACCAAATAATAGCCACTAAACAAAAGCCACCACACAAAAGCTACCAAACAAAAGCCACAAAACAAAACCCACCAAACTAAAGCCACCAAACAAAAGCCACCAAAGAAAAACCACCAAAGTAAAGCCACCAAACAAAAGCCACCAAACAAAAGCCACGAAACAAAAGCCACGAAAGAAAAGCCACTAAAAAAAGCCACCAAACAAAAGCCACGAAATAAAAACAACCAAACAAAAGCCACGAAATAAAAGCCATGAAACAAAAGCCATAAACAAAAGTAACGAAACAAAAGCCACGAAAAATAGCCACTAAACAAAAGCCACGGAGGGGAAACCACGAAATAAAGCCAAAAACAAAAACCACCAAATAAAAGCCACCAAACAAAAACACCAAACAAAAGCCACCAAACAAAAGCCACCAAACAAAAGCCACCAAAGAAAAGCCACAAAACAAAAGCCACCAAACAAAAACACCAAACAAAAGCCACGAAACAAAAGCCACCAAACAAAACCCACCATATAAAAGCCACCAAACAAAAGCCACCAAACAAAAGCCACCAAACAAATGCCACCAAACAAAAGCGAGGAAACAAAAGCCACGAAACAAAAGCCACGAAACAAAAGCCACGAGACAAAAGCCACCAAACAAAAACCACCAAACAAAAGCCACGAAACAAAAGCCACGAAACAAAAGCCACGAAACAAAAGCCACAAAACAAAAGCCACGAAACAAAAGACACGAATCAAAAGCCACCAAACAAAAGCCACCAAACAAAAGCCACGAAACAAAATCCACGAAACAAAAGCCACCAAACAAAGCCACCAAATAAAGCCACCGTCCAAAGCCACCAAACAAAGCCACCTAACAAAAGCCACGAAACAATAGCCACGAAACAAAAGCCACCAAACAAAAGCCATGGAACAAAAGCCACCAAACAAAGCCACAAAACAAAGCCACAAAACAAAGCCACCAATCAAAGCCACCGTCTAAAGCCACCAAACAAACCCACCAAACAAAGCAACCAAACAAAGCCACCAAACAAAGCCACCGTCCAAAGCCACCGTCCAAAGCCACCGTCCAAAGCAATCCGTCCAAAGCCACCGTCCAAATCCACCGTCCAAAGCAAACCGTCCAAAGCCACCGTCCAAATCCACCGTCCAAATCCACCGTCCAAAGCTACCGTCCAAAGCCACCGTCCAAAGCCACCGTCCAAAGCCACCGTCCAAAGCCACCGTCCAAAGCCACCATCCAAAGCCACCGTCCAAAGCCACCGTCCAAAGCCACCGTCCAAAGCCACCGTCCAAAGCCACCGTCCAAAGCCACCGTCCAAAGCCACTGCCCAAGGCCACCGCCCAAGGCCACCGCCCAAGGCCACCGCCCAAGGCCACCGCCCAAGGCCACCGCCCAAGGCCACCGCCCAAGGCCACTGCCCAACGCCACCGCCCAAGGCCACCGCCCAAGGCCACCGCCCAAGGCCACCGCCCAAGGCCACCGCCCAAGGCCACCGCCCAAGGTCACCGCCCAAGGCCACCGCCAAAGGCCATCGCCCAAGGCCACCGGCCAAGGCCAGAGCCACCGTCCAGAGCCACCGTCCAGAGCCACCGTCCAGAGCCACCGTCCAGAGCCACTCTATGCCCAAAACCACTGTCCAGAGCCACTATTCAAAGCTTCTGTATGTCCCAATCCACTGTCCAAAGCCACTGTCCAAAGCCACTATCCAAAGCCACTGTCCAAAGCCACTGTTCAAAGCTACTGTATGTCCAAAGCCACTGTCCAAAGCTACTGTACAAAGCCACTGTCCAAAGCTACTGTATGTCCAAAGCCACTGACCAAAGCCACTGTCCAAAGACACTGTCCAAATACACTGTATGTCCAAAGCCACTGTCCAAAGCCACTGTCCAAAGGAACTGTATGTCCAAAGCCACTGTCCAAAGCCACTCTCTAATGCCACTGTATGTCCAAAGCCACTGTCCAAAGGCACTGTATGTCCAAAGCCACTGTCCAAAGCCACTCTCTAATGCCACTGTATGTCCAAAGCCACTGTCCAAAGGCAGTGTCCAAAGCCACTTTATGTCCAAAGCCACTTTATATCGAAAGCCACTGCCCAAAGCCACTGTCCAAAGCCACTGTATGTCCAAAGCCACTGTCCAAAGCCATTGTCCAAAGCCACTGTATGCCCAAAGCCACTGTCCAAATCAACTGTCCAAAGCCACTCTATGTCCAAAGCCACTGTCCAAAGCCTCTCTATGTCCAAAGCCACTCTATTTCCAAAGCCACTGTCCAAAGCCACCGTCCAAAGCCACTGTCCAAAGCCACTCTATGTCCAAAGCCACTGTCCAAAGCCACTCTCCAAAGCCACTGTCCAAAGCCACTCTATGTCCAAAGACACTGTCCAAAGCCACTCTCCAAAGCCACTGTCCAAAGCCACTCTATGTCCAAAGCCACTGTCCAAAGCCAATCTCCAAAGCCACTCTCCAAAGCCACTCTATCTCCAAAGCCACTGTCCAAAGTCACTCTCCAAAGCCACTCTCCAAAGCCACTCTATGTCCAAAGCCACTCTATGTCCAAAGCCACTGTATGTCCAAAGCCACTGTCCAAAGACACTGTCCAAAGACACTGTATGTCCAAAGCCACTGTTCAAAGCCACTGTCCAAAGGCACTGTATGTCCAAAGCCACTGTCCAAAGCCACTCTCTAATGCCACTGTATGTCCAAAGCCACTGTCCAAAGGCACTGTATGTCCAAAGCCAATGTCCAAAGCCACTCTCTAATGCCACTGTATGTCCAAAGCCACTGTCCAAAGGCACTGTCCAAAGCCACTTTATTTCCAAAGCCACTTTATGTCGAAAGCCACTGCCCAAAGCCACTGTCCAAAGCCACTCTCCAAAGCCACTCTCCAAAGCCACTCTCCAAAGCCACTCTCCAAAGCCACTCTCCAAAGCCACTCTATGTCCAAAGCCACTGTATGTCCAAAGCCACTGTCCAAAGCTACTGTACAAAGCCACTGTCCAAAGCTACTGTATGTCCAAAGCCACTGACCAAAGCCACTGTCCAAAGGCACTGTATGTCCAAAGCCACTGTCCAAAGCCACTCTCTAAGGCCACTGTATGTCCAAAGCCACTGTCCAAAGGCACTGTATGTCCAAAGCCACTGTCCAAAGCCACTCTCTAATGCCACTGTATGTCCAAAGCCACTGTCCAAAGGCACTGTCCAAAGCCACTTTATGTCCAAAGCCACTTTATGTCGAAAGCCACTGCCCAAAGCCACTGTCCAAAGCCACTGTATGTCCAATGCCACTGTCCAAAGCCATTGTCCAAAGCCACTGTATGTCCAAAGCCACTCTATGTCCAAAGCCACTGTCCAAAGCCACTGTCCAAAGCCACTGTCCAAAGCCTCTCTATGTCCAAAGCCACTCTATGTCCAAAGCCACTATCCAAAGCCACTGTCCAAAGCTACTGTCCAAAGCTACTGTATGTCCAAAGCCACTGTCCAAAGCTACTGTACAAAGCCACTGTCCAAAGCTACTGTATGTCCAAAGCCACTGACCAAAGCCACTGTCCAAAGACACTGTCCAAAGACACTGTATGTCCAAAGCCACTGTCCAAAGCCACTGTCCAAAGGAACTGTATGTCCAAAGCTACTGTCCAAAGCCACTCTCTAATGCCACTGTATGTCCAAAGCCACTGTCCAAAGGCACTGTATGTCCAAAGCCACTGTCCAAAGCCACTCTCTAATGCCACTGTATGTCCAAAGCTACTGTCCAAAGGCAGTGTCCAAAGCCACTTTATGTCCAAAGCCACTTTATATCGAAAGCCACTGCCCAAAGCTACTGTCCAAAGCCACTGTATGTCCAAAGCCACTGTCCAAAGCCATTGTCCAAAGCCACTGTATGCCCAAAGCCACTGTCCAAATCAACTGTCCAAAGCCACTCTATGTCCAAAGCCACTGTCCAAAGCCTCTCTATGTCCAAAGCCACTCTATTTCCAAAGCCACTGTCCAAAGCCACCGTCCAAAGCCACTGTCCAAAGCCACTCTATGTCCAAAGCCACTGTCCAAAGCCACTCTCCAAAGCCACTGTCCAAAGCCACTCTATGTCCAAAGACATTGTCCAAAGCCACTCTCCAAAGCCACTGTCCAAAGCCACTCTATGTCCAAAGCCACTGTCCAAAGCCAATCTCCAAAGCCACTCTCCAAAGCCACTCTATCTCCAAAGCCACTGTCCAAAGCCACTCTCCAAAGCCACTCTCCAAAGCCACTCTCCAAAGCCACTCTATGTCCAAAGCCACTGTCCAAAGACACTGTCCAAAGACACTGTATGTCCAAAGCCACTGTTCAAAGCCACTGTCCAAAGGCACTGAATGTCCAAAGCCACTGTCCAAAGCCACTCTCTAATGCCACTGTATCTCCAAAGCCACTGTCCAAAGGCACTGTATGTCCAAAGCCACTGTCCAAAGCCACTCTCTAATGCCACTTTATGTCCAAAGCCACTTTATGTCGAAAGCCACTGCCCAAAGCCACTGTCCAAAGGCACTGTACGTCCAAAGCCACTGTCCAATGCCACCGTATGTCCAAAGCCACGGTATGTCCAAAGCCACTGTCCAAAGCCACCGTATGTCCAAAGCCACTGTATGTCCAAAGCCAATGTCCAAAGCCACCGTATGTCCAAAGCCACTGTATGTCCAAAGCCACTGTCCAAAGCCATTGTCCAAAGCCACTGTATGTCCAAAGCCACTGTCCAAATCAACTGCCCAAAGCCACTCTATGTCCAAAGCCACTGTCCAAAGCCACTGTCCAAAGCCACTGTCCAAAGCCTCTCTATGTCCAAAGCCACTCTATGTCCAAAGCAACTGTCCAAAGCTACTGTCCAAAGCAACTGTCCAAAGCCACTCTATGTCCAAAGGCACTGTCCAAAGCCACTCTCCAAAGCCACTGTCCAAAGCCACTCTATGTCCAAAGACACTGTCCAAAGCCACTCTCCAAAGCCACTGTCCAAAGCCACTCTGTGTCCAAAGCCACTGTCCAAAGCCAATCTCCAAAGCCACTCTCCAAAGCCACTCTATCTCCAAAGCCACTGTCCAAAGCCACTCTCCAAAGCCACTCTCCAAAGCCACTCTATGTCCAAAGCCACTGTATGTCCAAAGCCACTGTCCAAAGCTACTGTACAAAGCCACTGTCCAAAGCTACTGTATGTCCAAAGCCACTGACCAAAGCCACTGTCCAAAGACACTGTCCAAAGACACTGTATGTCCAATGCCACTGTCCAAAGCCACTGTCCAAAGGCACTGTATGTCCAAAGCCACTGTCCAAAGCCACTCTCTAATGCCACTGTATGTCCAAAGCCACTGTCCAAAGGCACTGTATGTCCAAAGCCACTGTCCAAAGCCACTCTCTAATGCCACTGTATGTCCAAAGCCACTGTCCAAAGGCACTGTCCAAAGCCACTTTATGTCCAAAGCCACTTTATGTCGAAAGCCACTGCCCAAAGCCACTGTCCAAAGCCACTGTATGTCCAATGCCACAGTCCAAAGCCATTGTCCAAAGCCACTGTATGTCCAAAGCCACTCTATGTCCAAAGCCACTGTCCAAAGCCACTGTCCAAAGCCACTGTCCAAAGCCTCTCTATGTCCAAAGCCACTCTATGTCCAAAGCCACTGTCCAAAGCCATTGTCCAAAGCCACTGTCCAAAGCCACTCTATGTCCAAAGCCACTGTCCAAAGCCACTCTTCAAAGCCACTGTCCTAAACCACTCTATGTCCAAAGCCACTGTCCAAAGCCACTCTCCAAAGCCGCTGTCCTAAACCACTCTATGTCCAAAGCCACTGTCCAAAGCCACTCTCCAAAGCCACTGTCCAAAGCCACTCTATGTCCAAAGCCACTGTCCAAAGACACTCTTCAAAGCCACTGTCCTAAACCACTCTATGTCCAAAGCCACTGTCCAAAGCCACTCTCCAAAGCCACTGTCCTAAACCACTCTATGTCCAAAGCCACTGTCCAAAGCCATGCTCCAAAGCCACTGTCCAAAGCCACTGTATGTCCAAAGCCACTGTATGTCCAAAGCCACTGTCCAAAGCCACTGTACGTCCAAAGCCACTCTATGTCCAAAGCCACTGTCCAAAGCCACTGTATGTCCAAAGCCACTGTATGTCCAAAGCCACTATCCAAAGCCACTGTATGTCCAAAGCCACTGTATGTCCAAAGCCACTGTCTAAAGCCAGTGTATGTCCAAAGCCACTGTCCAAAGCCACTGTATGTCCAAAGCCAATGTCCAAAGCCACTGTATGTCCAAGCCACTGTATGTCCAAAGCCACTGTCCAAAGCCACTGTATGTCCAAAGCCACTCTATGTCCAAAGCCACTGTCCAAAGCCACTGTCCAAAGCCACTGTCCAAAGCCACTGTATGTCCAAAGCCACTCTATGTTCAAAGCTACTGTCCAAAGCCACTGTCCAAAGCCACTGTCCAAAGCCATTGTCCAAAGCTACTGTCCAAAGCCACTCTATGTCCAAAGCCACTGTACAAAGCCACTTTACAAAGCCACTGTCCACAGCCACTCTATGTCCAAAGCCACTGTCCAAAGCCACTGTCCAAAGCAACAGTCCAAAGCCACTCTATGTCCAAAGCCACTGTCCAAAGCCACTGTCCAAAGCCACTCTATGTCCCAAGCCACTGTCCAAAGCCACTGTCAACAGCCACTCTATGTCCAAAGACACTCTATGTCCAAAGCCACTGTCTAAAGTCACTGTCCAAAGCCTCTATCCAAAGCCACTCTATGTCCAAAGCCACTGTCCAAAGCGACTGACCAAAGCCACTGTCCAAAGCCACTGTCCAAAGCCACTCTATGTCCAAAGCTACTGTCCAAAGCCACTATCCAAAGCCACTGTCCAAAGCCACTCTATGTCCAAAGCCACTGTCCAAAGCCAATGTCCAAAGCCACTGTCCAAATCCACTCTATGTCCAAAGCCACTGTCCAAAGCCACTGTCCAAAGCCACTGTCCAAAGTCACTCTATGTCCAAAGCCACTGTCCAAAGCCACTGTCCAAAGCCACTGTCCAAAGCCACTCTATGTCCAAAGCCACTGTCCAAAGCCACTGTCCAAAGCCACTGTCCAAAGCCACTGTCCAAAGCCACTCTATGTCCAAAGCCACTGTCCAAAGCCACAGTACAAAGCCACTGTCCAAAGCCACTCTATGTCCAAAGCCACTGTCCAAAGCCACTGTCCAAAGCCACTGTCCAAAGCCACTCTATGTCCAAAGCCACTGTCCAAAGCCACTCTCCAAAGCCACTGTCCAAATCCATTCTATGTCCAAAGCCACTGTCCAAAGCCACTGTCCAAAGCCATTGTCCAAAGCCACTCTATGTCCAAAGCCACTGTCCAAAGCCACTGTCCAAAGCCACTGTCCAAAGCCACTCTATGTACAAAGCCACTGTCCAAAGCCACTCTCCAAAGCCACTGTCCAAAGCCACTCTATGTCCATAGCCACTGTCCAAAGCCACTCTCCAAAGCCACTGTCCAAAGCCACTCTTTGTCCAAAGCCACTGTCCAAAGCCACTCTCCAAAGCCACTGTCCAAAGCCACTCTATGTCCAAAGCCACTGTCCAAAGCCACTCTATGTCCAAAGCCACTGTCCAAAGCCACTCTCCAAAGCCACTGTCCAAAGCCACTCTATGTCCAAAGCCACTGTACAAAGCCACTCTCCAAAGCCACTTTCCAAAGCAACACTATGTCCAAAGTCACTGTCCAAAGCCACTCACCAAAGCCACTGTCCAAAGCCACTGTACGTCCAAAGCCACTCTATGTCCAAAGCCACTGTCCAAAGCCACTGTATGTTCAAAGCCACTGTATGTCCAAAGCCACTATCCAAAGCCACTGTATGTCCAAAGCCACTGTATGTCCAAAGCCACTGTCTAAAGCCAGTGTATGTCCAAAGCCACTGTCCAAAGCCACTGTATGTCCAAAGCCACTGTATGTCCAAAGCCAATGTCCAAAGCCACTGTATGTCCAAGCCACTGTATGTCCAAAGCCACTGTCCAAAGCCACTGTATGTCCAAAGCCACTCTATGTCCAAAGCCACTGTCCAAAGCCACTGTCCAAAGCCACTGTCCAAAGCCACTGTATGTCCAAAGCCACTCTATGTTCAAAGCTACTGTCCAAAGCCACTGTCCAAAGCCACTGTCCAAAGCCACTGTCCAAAGCCACTGTCCAAAGCCACTCTATGTCCAAAGCCACTGTACAAAGCCACTTTACAAAGCCACTGTCCACAGCCACTCTATGTCCAAAGCCACTGTCCAAAGCCACTCTCCAAAGCAACAGTCCAAAGCCACTCTATGTCCAAAGCCACTGTCCAAAGCCACTGTCCAAAGCCACTCTATGTCCCAAGCCACTGTCCAAAGCCACTGTCAACAGCCACTCTATGTCCAAAGACACTCTATGTCCAAAGCCACTGTCTAAAGTCACTGTCCAAAGCCTCTATCCAAAGCCACTCTATGTCCAAAGCCACTGTCCAAAGCGACTGACTAAAGCCACTGTCCAAAGCCACTCTATGTCCAAAGCTACTGTCCAAAGCCACTATCCAAAGCCACTGTCCAAAGCCACTCTATGTCCAAAGCCACTGTCCAAAGCCAATGTCCAAAGCCACTGTCCAAATCCACTCTATGTCCAAAGCCACTGTCCAAAGCCACTGTCCAAAGCCACTGTCCAAAGTCACTCTATGTCCAAAGCCACTGTCCAAAGCCACTGTCCAAAGCCACTGTCCAAAGCCACTCTATGTCCAAAGCCACTGTCCAAAGCCACTGTCCAAAGCCACTGTCCAAAGCCACTGTCCAAAGCCACTCTATGTCCAAAGCCACTGTCCAAAGCCACAGTACAAAGCCACTGTCCAAAGACACTCTATGTCCAAAGCCACTGTCCAAAGCCACTGTCCAAAGCCACTGTCCAAAGCCACTCTATGTCCAAAGCCACTGTCCAAAGCCACTCTCCAAAGCCACTGTCCAAATCCACTCTATGTCCAAAGCCACTGTCCAAAGCCACTGTCCAAAGCCATTGTCCAAAGCCACTCTATGTCCAAAGCCACTGTCCAAAGCCACTGTCCAAAGCCACTGTCCAAAGCCACTCTATGTACAAAGCCACTGTCCAAAGCCACTCTCCAAAGCCACTGTCCAAAGCCACTCTATGTCCAAAGCCACTGTCCAAAGCCACTCTCCAAAGCCACTGTCCAAAGCCACTCTTTGTCCGAAGCCACTGTCCAAAGCCACTCTCCAAAGCCACTGTCCAAAGCCACTCTATGTCCAAAGCCACTGTCCAAAGCCACTCTCCAAAGCCACTGTCCAAAGCCACTCTATGTCCAAAGCCACTAGCCACTCTATGTCCAAAGCCACTGTACAAAGCCACTCTCCAAAGCCACTTTCCAAAACAACACTATGTCCAAAGTCACTGTCCAAAGCCACTCACCAAAGCTACTGTCCAAAGCCACTCTATGTCAAAAGCCACTGTCCAAATCACTCTACAAAGCCACTGTCGAAAGTCACTCTATGTCCAAAGCCACTGTCCAAAGCCACTCTCCAAAGCCACTCTCCAAAGCCACTCTATGTCCAAAGCCACTGTCCAAAGCCACCGTCCAAAGCCACTCTCCTAAGCCACTCTATGTCAAAAGCCACTGACCAAAGCCACTGTCCAAAGCCACTCTCCAAAGCCACTCTATGTCCAAAGCCAATGACCAAAGCCACTGTCCAAAGCCACTCTCCAAAGCCACTCTATATCCAAAGCCACTGTTCAAAGCCACTGTCCAAAGCCACTCTATGTCCAAAGCCACTGTCCATAGCCACTGTCCAAAGCCACTGTCCAAAGACACTGTCCAAAGACACTGTATGTCCAAAGCCACTGTTCAAAGCCACTGTCCAAAGGCACTGTATGTCCAAAGCCACTGTCCAAAGCCACTCTCTAATGCCACTGTATCTCCAAAGCCACTGTCCAAAGGCACTGTATGTCCAAAGCCACTGTCCAAAGCCACTCTCTAATGCCACTTTATGTCCAAAGCCACTTTATGTCGAAAGCCACTGCCCAAAGCCACTGTCCAAAGGCACTGTACGTCCAAAGCCACTGTCCAATGCCACCGTATGTCCAAAGCCACGGTATGTCCAAAGCCACTGTCCAAAGCCACCGTATGTCCAAAGCCACTGTATGTCCAAAGCCAATGTCCAAAGCCACCGTATGTCCAAAGCCACTGTATGTCCAAAGCCACTGTCCAAAGCCATTGTCCAAAGCCACTGTATGTCCAAAGCCACTGTCCAAATCAACTGCCCAAAGCCACTCTATGTCCAAAGCCACTGTCCAAAGCCACTGTCCAAAGCCACTGTCCAAAGCCTCTCTATGTCCAAAGCCACTCTATGTCCAAAGCAACTATCCAAAGCTACTGTCCAAAGCAACTGTCCAAAGCCACTCTATGTCCAAAGGCACTGTCCAAAGCCACTCTCCAAAGCCACTGTCCAAAGCCACTCTATGTCCAAAGACACTGTCCAAAGCCACTCTCCAAAGCCACTGTCCAAAGCCACTCTGTGTCCAAAGCCACTGTCCAAAGCCAATCTCCAAAGCCACTCTCCAAAGCCACTCTATCTCCAAAGCCACTGTCCAAAGCCACTCTCCAAAGCCACTCTCCAAAGCCACTCTCCAAAGCCACTCTCCAAAGCCACTCTCCAAAGCCACTCTCCACAGCCACTCTATGTCCAAAGCCACTGTATGTCCAAAGCCACTGTCCAAAGCTACTGTACAAAGCCACTGTCCAAAGCTACTGTATGTCCAAAGCCACTGACCAAAGCCACTGTCCAAAGACACTGTCCAAAGACACTGTATGTCCAATGCCACTGTCCAAAGCCACTGTCCAAAGGCACTGTATGTCCAAAGCCACTGTCCAAAGCCACTCTCTAATGCCACTGTATGTCCAAAGCCACTGTCCAAAGGCACTGTATGTCCAAAGCCACTGTCCAAAGCCACTCTCTAATGCCACTGTATGTCCAAAGCCACTGTCCAAAGGCACTGTCCAAAGCCACTTTATGTCCAAAGCCACTTTATGTCGAAAGCCACTGCCCAAAGCCACTGTCCAAAGCCACTGTATGTCCAATGCCACAGTCCAAAGCCATTGTCCAAAGCCACTGTATGTCCAAAGCCACTCTATGTCCAAAGCCACTGTCCAAAGCCACTGTCCAAAGCCACTGTCCAAAGCCTCTCTATGTCCAAAGCCACTCTATGTCCAAAGCCACTGTCCAAAGCCATTGTCCAAAGCCACTGTCCAAAGCCACTCTATGTCCAAAGCCACTGTCCAAAGCCACTCTTCAAAGCCACTGTCCTAAACCACTCTATGTCCAAAGCCACTGTCCAAAGCCACTCTCCAAAGCCGCTGTCCTAAACCACTCTATGTCCAAAGCCACTGTCCAAAGCCACTCTCCAAAGCCACTGTCCAAAGCCACTCTATGTCCAAAGCCACTGTCCAAAGACACTCTTCAAAGCCACTGTCCTAAACCACTCTATGTCCAAAGCCACTGTCCAAAGCCACTCTCCAAAGCCACTGTCCTAAACCACTCTATGTCCAAAGCCACTGTCCAAAGCCATGCTCCAAAGCCACTGTCCAAAGCCACTGTATGTCCAAAGCCACTGTATGTCCAAAGCCACTGTCCAAAGCCACTGTACGTCCAAAGCCACTCTATGTCCAAAGCCACTGTCCAAAGCCACTGTATGTCCAAAGCCACTGTATGTCCAAAGCCACTATCCAAAGCCACTGTATGTCCAAAGCCACTGTATGTCCAAAGCCACTGTCTAAAGCCAGTGTATGTCCAAAGCCACTGTCCAAAGCCACTGTATGTCCAAAGCCAATGTCCAAAGCCACTGTATGTCCAAGCCACTGTATGTCCAAAGCCACTGTCCAAAGCCACTGTATGTCCAAAGCCACTCTATGTCCAAAGCCACTGTCCAAAGCCACTGTCCAAAGCCACTGTCCAAAGCCACTGTATGTCCAAAGCCACTCTATGTTCAAAGCTACTGTCCAAAGCCACTGTCCAAAGCCACTGTCCAAAGCCATTGTCCAAAGCTACTGTCCAAAGCCACTCTATGTCCAAAGCCACTGTACAAAGCCACTTTACAAAGCCACTGTCCACAGCCACTCTATGTCCAAAGCCACTGTCCAAAGCCACTGTCCAAAGCAACAGTCCAAAGCCACTCTATGTCCAAAGCCACTGTCCAAAGCCACTGTCCAACGCCACTCTATGTCCCAAGCCACTGTCCAAAGCCACTGTCAACAGCCACTCTATGTCCAAAGACACTCTATGTCCAAAGCCACTGTCTAAAGTCACTGTCCAAAGCCTCTATCCAAAGCCACTCTATGTCCAAAGCCACTGTCCAAAGCGACTGACCAAAGCCACTGTCCAAAGCCACTGTCCAAAGCCACTCTATGTCCAAAGCTACTGTCCAAAGCCACTATCCAAAGCCACTGTCCAAAGCCACTCTATGTCCAAAGCCACTGTCCAAAGCCAATGTCCAAAGCCACTGTCCAAATCCACTCTATGTCCAAAGCCACTGTCCAAAGCCACTGTCCAAAGCCACTGTCCAAAGTCACTCTATGTCCAAAGCCACTGTCCAAAGCCACTGTCCAAAGCCACTGTCCAAAGCCACTCTATGTCCAAAGCCACTGTCCAAAGCCACTGTCCAAAGCCACTGTCCAAAGCCACTGTCCAAAGCCACTGTCCAAAGCCACTCTATGTCCAAAGCCACTGTCCAAAGCCACAGTACAAAGCCACTGTCCAAAGCCACTCTATGTCCAAAGCCACTGTCCAAAGCCACTGTCCAAAGCCACTGTCCAAAGCCACTCTATGTCCAAAGCCACTGTCCAAAGCCACTCTCCAAAGCCACTGTCCAAATCCATTCTATGTCCAAAGCCACTGTCCAAAGCCACTGTCCAAAGCCATTGTCCAAAGCCACTCTATGTCCAAAGCCACTGTCCAAAGCCACTGTCCAAAGCCACTGTCCAAAGCCACTCTATGTACAAAGCCACTGTCCAAAGCCACTCTCCAAAGCCACTGTCCAAAGCCACTCTATGTCCATAGCCACTGTCCAAAGCCACTCTCCAAAGCCACTGTCCAAAGCCACTCTTTGTCCAAAGCCACTGTCCAAAGCCCCTCTCCAAAGCCACTGTCCAAAGCCACTCTATGTCCAAAGCCACTGTCCAAAGCCACTCTATGTCCAAAGCCACTGTCCAAAGCCACTCTCCAAAGCCACTGTCCAAAGCCACTCTATGTCCAAAGCCACTGTACAAAGCCACTCTCCAAAGCCACTTTCCAAAGCAACACTATGTCCAAAGTCACTGTCCAAAGCCACTCACCAAAGCCACTGTCCAAAGCCACTGTACGTCCAAAGCCACTCTATGTCCAAAGCCACTGTCCAAAGCCACTGTATGTTCAAAGCCACTGTATGTCCAAAGCCACTATCCAAAGCCACTGTATGTCCAAAGCCACTGTATGTCCAAAGCCACTGTCTAAAGCCAGTGTATGTCCAAAGCCACTGTCCAAAGCCACTGTATGTCCAAATCCACTGTATGTCCAAAGCCAATGTCCAAAGCCACTGTATGTCCAAGCCACTGTATGTCCAAAGCCACTGTCCAAAGCCACTGTATGTCCAAAGCCACTCTATGTCCAAAGCCACTGTCCAAAGCCACTGTCCAAAGCCACTGTCCAAAGCCACTGTATGTCCAAAGCCACTCTATGTTCAAAGCTACTGTCCAAAGCCACTGTCCAAAGCCACTGTCCAAAGCCACTGTCCAAAGCCACTGTCCAAAGCCACTCTATGTCCAAAGCCACTGTACAAAGCCACTTTACAAAGCCACTGTCCACAGCCACTCTATGTCCAAAGCCACTGTCCAAAGCCACTCTCCAAAGCAACAGTCCAAAGCCACTCTATGTCCAAAGCCACTGTCCAAAGCCACTGTCCAAAGCCACTCTATGTCCCAAGCCACTGTCCAAAGCCACTGTCAACAGCCACTCTATGTCCAAAGACACTCTATGTCCAAAGCCACTGTCTAAAGTCACTGTCCAAAGCCTCTATCCAAAGCCACTCTATGTCCAAAGCCACTGTCCAAAGCGACTGACTAAAGCCACTGTCCAAAGCCACTCTATGTCCAAAGCTACTGTCCAAAGCCACTATCCAAAGCCACTGTCCAAAGCCACTCTATGTCCAAAGCCACTGTCCAAAGCCAATGTCCAAAGCCACTGTCCAAATCCACTCTATGTCCAAAGCCACTGTCCAAAGCCACTGTCCAAAGCCACTGTCCAAAGTCACTCTATGTCCAAAGCCACTGTCCAAAGCCACTGTCCAAAGCCACTGTCCAAAGCCACTCTATGTCCAAAGCCACTGTCCAAAGCCACTGTCCAAAGCCACTGTCCAAAGCCACTGTCCAAAGCCACTCTATGTCCAAAGCCACTGTCCAAAGCCACAGTACAAAGCCACTGTCCAAAGACACTCTATGTCCAAAGCCACTGTCCAAAGCCACTGTCCAAAGCCACTGTCCAAAGCCACTCTATGTCCAAAGCCACTGTCCAAAGCCACTCTCCAAAGCCACTGTCCAAATCCACTCTATGTCCAAAGCCACTGTCCAAAGCCACTGTCCAAAGCCATTGTCCAAAGCCACTCTATGTCCAAAGCCACTGTCCAAAGCCACTGTCCAAAGCCACTGTCCAAAGCCACTCTATGTACAAAGCCACTGTCCAAAGCCACTCTCCAAAGCCACTGTCCAAAGCCACTCTATGTCCAAAGCCACTGTCCAAAGCCACTCTCCAAAGCCACTGTCCAAAGCCACTCTTTGTCCGAAGCCACTGTCCAAAGCCACTCTCCAAAGCCACTGTCCAAAGCCACTCTATGTCCAAAGCCACTGTCCAAAGCCACTCTCCAAAGCCACTGTCCAAAGCCACTCTATGTCCAAAGCCACTGTACAAAGCCACTCTCCAAAGCCACTTTCCAAAACAACACTATGTCCAAAGTCACTGTCCAAAGCCACTCACCAAAGCTACTGTCCAAAGCCACTCTATGTCAAAAGCCACTGTCCAAATCACTCTACAAAGCCACTGTCGAAAGTCACTCTATGTCCAAAGCCACTGTCCAAAGCCACTCTCCAAAGCCACTCTCCAAAGCCACTCTATGTCCAAAGCCACTGTCCAAAGCCACCGTCCAAAGCCACTCTCCTAAGCCACTCTATGTCAAAAGCCACTGACCAAAGCCACTGTCCAAAGCCACTCTCCAAAGCCACTCTATGTCCAAAGCCAATGACCAAAGCCACTGTCCAAAGCCACTCTCCAAAGCCACTCTATATCCAAAGCCACTGTTCAAAGCCACTGTCCAAAGCCACTCTATGTCCAAAGCCACTGTCCATAGCCACTGTCCAAAGCCACTGTCCAAAGCCACTCTATGTCCAAAGCCACTGTCCAAAGCAATTCTATGTCCAAAGCCACTGTCCAAAGCCACTGTCCAAAGCCACTGTCCAAAGCCACTCTATGTCCAAAGCCACTGTCCAAAGCCAATGTCCAAAGCAACTGTCCAAAGCCACTCTATGTCCCAATCCACTGTCCAAAGCCACTGTCCAAAGCCACTATCCAAAGCCACTGTCCAAAGCCACTGTCCAAAGCCACTGTATGTCCAAAGCCACTGTCCAAAGCTACTGTACAAAGCCACTGTCCAAAGCTACTGTATGTCCAAAGCCACTGACCAAAGCTACTGTCCAAAGACACTGTCCAAAGACACTGTATGTCCAAAGCCACTGTCCAAAGCCACTGTCCAAAGGCACTGTATGTCTAAAGCCACTGTCCAAAGCCACTCTCTAATGCCACTGTATGTCCAAAGCCACTGTCCAAAGGCACTGTATGTCCAAAGCCACTGTCCAAAGCCACTCTCTAATGCCACTGTATGTTCAAAGCCACTGTGCAAAGGCACAGTCCAAAGCCACTTTATGTCCAAAGCCACTTTATGTCGAAAGCCACTGCCCAAAGCCACTGTCCAAAGCCACTGTATGTCCAATGCCACTGTCCAAAGCCATTATCCAAAGCCACTGTATGTCCAAAGCCACTCTATGTCCAAAGCCACTGTCCAAAGCCACTGTCCAAAGCCACTGTCCAAAGCCTCTCTATGTCCAAAGCCACTCTATGTCCAAAGCCACTGTCCAAAGCCATTGTCCAAAGCCACTGTCCAAAGCCACTCTATGTCCAAAGCCACTGTCCAAAGCCACTCTTCAAAGGCACTGTCCTAAACCACTCTATGTCAAAAGCCACTGTCCAAAGCCACTCTCCAAAGCCACTGTCCTAAACCACTCTATGTCCAAAGCCACTGTCCAAAGCCACTCTCCAAAGCCACTGTCCAAAGCCACTCTATGTCCAAAGCCACTGTCCAAAGACACACTTCAAAGCCACTGTCCTAAACCACTCTATGTCCAAAGCCACTGTCCAAAGCCACTCTCCAAAGCCACTGTCCTAAACCACTCTATGTCCAAAGCCACTGTCCAAAGCCACTCTCCAAAGTCACTGTCCAAAGCCACTGTATGTCCAAAGCCACTGTATGTCCAAAGCCACTGTCCAAAGCCACTGTACGTCCAAAGCCACTCTATGTCCAAAGCCACTGTCCAAAGCCACTGTATGTCCAAAGCCACTGTATGTCCAAAGCCACTATCCAAAGCCAATGTATGTCCAAAGCCACTGTATGTCCAAAGCCACTGTCTAAAGCCAGTGTATGTCCAAAGCCACTGTCCAAAGCCACTGTATGTCCAAAGCCACTGTATGTCCAAAGCCACTATCCAAAGCCACTGTATGTCCAAAGCCACTTTATGTCCAAAGCCACTGTCCAAAGCTACTGTATGTCCAAGCCACTGTATGTCCAAAGCCACTGTCCAAAGCCACTGTATGTCCAAATCCACTCTATGTCCAAAGCCACTGTCCAAAGCCACTGTCCAAAGCCACTGTCCAAAGCCACTGTATGTCCAAAGCCACTCTATGTTCAAAGCTACTGTCCAAAGCCACTGTCCAAAGCCACTGTCCAAAGCCACTGTCCAAAGCCACTGTCCAAAGCCACTCTATGTCCAAAGCCACTGTACAAAGCCACTTTACAAAGCCACTGTCCACAGCCACTCTATGTCCAAAGCCACTGTCCAAAGCCACTGTCCAAAGCAACAGTCCAAAGCCACTCTATGTCCAAAGCCACTGTCCAAAGCCACTGTCCAAAGCCACTCTATGTCCCAAGCCACTGTCCAAAGCCACTGTCCAAAGCCACTCTATGTCCAAAGACACTCTATGTCCAAAGCCACTGTCTAAAGTCACTGTCCAAAGCCTCTATCCAAAGCCACTCTATGTCCAAAGCCACTGTCCAAAGCGACTGTCCAAAGCCACTGTCCAAAGCCACTCTATGTCCAAAGCCACTGTCCAAAGCCACTCTCCAAAGCCACTGTCCAAATCCACTCTATGTCCAAAGCCACTGTCCAAAGCCACTGTCCAAAGCCATTGTCCAAAGCCACTCTATGTCCAAAGCCACTGTCCAAAGCCACTGTCCAAAGCCACTGTCCAAAGCCACTCTATGTACAAAGTCACTGTCCAAAGCCACTCTCCAAAGCCACTGTCCAAAGCCACACTATGTCCAAAGCCACTGTCCAAAGCCACTCTCCAATGCCACAGTCCAAAGCCACTCTTTGTCCAAAGCCACTGTCCAAAGCCACTCTCCAAAGCCACTGTCCAAAGCCACTCTATGTCCAAAGCCACTGTCCAAAGCCACTCTCCAAAGCCACTGTCCAAAGCCACCCTATGTCCAAAGCCACTGTACAAAGCCACTCTCCAAAGCCACTTTCCAAAGCAACTCTATGTCCAAAGTCACTGTCCAAAGCCACTCACCAAAGCTACTGTCCAAAGCCACTCTATGTCCAAAGCCACTGTCCAAATCACTCTACAAAGCCACTGTCGAAAGTCACTCTATGTCCAAAGCCACTGTCCAAAGCCACTCTCCAAAGCCACTCTCCAAAGCCACTCTATGTCCAAAGCCACTGTCCAAAGCCACTGTCCAAAGCCACTCTCCTAAGCCACTCTATGTCAAAAGCCACTGTCCAAAGCCACTGTCCAAAGCCACTCTCCAAAGCCACTCTATGTCCAAAGCCAATGACCAAAGCCACTATCCAAAGCCACTCTCCAAAGCCACTCTATGTCCAAAGCCACTGTCCAAAGCCACTGTCCAAAGCCACTCTATGTCCAAAGCCAATGTCCATAGCCACTGTCCAAAGCCACTGTCCAAAGCCACTCTATGTCCACAGCCACTGTCCAAAGCAATTCTATGTCCAAAGCCACTGTCCAAAGCCACTGTCCAAAGCCACTGTCCAAAGCCACTCTATGTCCAAAGCCACTGTCCAAAGCCAATGTCCAAAGCAACTGTCCAAAGCCACTGTCCAAAGCCACTATCCAAAGCCACTGTCCAAAGCCACTGTCCAAAGCCACTGTATGTCCAAAGCCACTGTCCAAAGCTACTGTACAAAGCCACTGTCCAAAGCTACTGTATGTCCAAAGCCACTGACCAAAGCTACTGTCCAAAGCCACTGTCCAAAGACACTGTATGTCCAAAGCCACTGTCCAAAGCCACTGTCCAAAGGCACTGTATGTCTAAAGCCACTGTCCAAAGCCACTCTCTAATGCCACTGTATGTCCAAAGCCACTGTCCAAAGGCACTGTATGTCCAAAGCCACTGTCCAAAGCCACTCTCTAATGCCACTGTATGTTCAAAGCCACTATGCAAAGGCACTGTCCAAAGCCACTTTAAGTCCAAAGCCACTTTATGTCGAAAGCCACTGCCCAAAGCCACTGTCCAAAGCCACTGTATGTCCAAAGCCACTGTCCAAAGCCATTGTCCAAAGCCACTGTATGTCCAAAGCCACTGTCCAAATCAACTGTCCAAAGCCACTCTATGTCCAAAGCCACTGTCCAAAGCCATTGTCCAAAGCCACTGTCCAAAGCCTCTCTATGTCCAAAGCCACTGTCCAAAGTTACTGTCCAAAGCCACTGTACAAAGCCACTCTATGTCCAAAGCCACTGTCCAAAGCCACTGTCCAAAGCCACTTTCCAAAGCCACTGTCCAAAGCCACTGTCCAAAGCCATTCTATGTCCAAAGCCACTGTCCAAAGCCACTGTCCAAAGCCACTGTCCAAAGCCACTCTATGTCCAAAGCCACTGTCCAAAGCCACTCTCCAAAGCCACTGTCCAAAGCCACTCTATGTCCAAAGCCACTGTCCAAAGCCACTCTTCAAAGCCACTGTCCTAAACCACTCTATGTCCAAAGCCACTGTCCAAAGCCACTCTCCAAAGCCACTGTCCTAAACCACTCTATGTCCAAAGCCACTGTCCAAAGCCACTCTCCAAAGCCACTGTCCAATGCCACTGTATGTCCAAAGCCACTGTATGTCCAAAGCCACTGTCCAAAGCCACTGTATGTCCAAAGCCACTGTATGTCCAAAGCCACTGTCCAAAGCCACTGTATGTCCAAAGCCACTGTAAGTCCAAAGCCACTATCCAAAGCCACTGTATGTCCAAAGCCACTGTATGTCCAAAGCCACTGTCTAAAGCCACTGTATGTCCAAAGCCACTGTCCAAAGCCACTGTATGTCCAAAGCCACTGTATGTCCAAAGCCACTGTCCAAAGCCACTGTATGTCCAAAGCCACTTTATCTCCAAAGCTACTGTCCAAAGCCAGTGTATGTCCAAAGCCACTGTATGTCCAAAGCCACTGTCCAAAGCAACTGTATGTCCAAAGCCACTCTATGTCCAAAGCCTCTGTCCAAAGCCACTGTCCAAAACCACTGTCCAAAGCCACTGTATGTCCAAAGCCACTCTATGTCCAAAGCCACTGTCCAAAGCCACTGTCCAAAGCCACTGTCCAAAGCCACTGTCCAAAGCCACTGTCCAAAGCCACTGTCCAAAGCCACTCTATGTCCAAAGCCACTGTCCAAAGCCACTTTCCAAAGCCACTGTCCACAGCCACTCTATGTCCAAAGCCACCGACCAAAGACACTGTCCAAAGCAACAGTCCAATGCCACTCTATGTCCAAAGCCACTGTCCAAAGCCACTGTCCAAAGCCACTCTATGTCCAAAGCCACTGTCCAAAGCCACTGTCCAAAGCCACTCTATGTCCAAAGAGACTCTATGTCCAAAGCCACTGTCTAAAGTCACTGTTCAAAGCCACTGTCCAAAGCCACTCTATGTCCAAAGCAAATGTCCAAAGCCACTGACCAAAGCCACTGTCCAAAGCCACTCTATGTCCAAAGCCACTGTCCAAAGTCACTGTCCAAAGCCACTGTCCAAAGCCACTCTATGTCCAAAGCCAATGTCCAAAGCCACTGTCCAAATCCACTCTATGTCCAAAGCCACTGTCCAAAGCCACTGTCCACAGCCGCTGTCCAAAGTCACTCTATGTCCAAAGCCACTGTCTAAAGCCACTGTCCAAAGCCACTGTCCAAAGCCACTCTATGTCCAAAGGCACTGTCCAAAGCCACTGTCCAAAGCCACTGTCCAAAGCCACTGTCCAAAGCCACTCTATGTCCAAAGCCACTGTCCAAAGCCACTGTCCAAAGTCACTGTCCAAAGCCACTCTATGTCCAAAGCCACGGTCCAAAGCCACTGTCAAAAGCTACTGTCCAAAGCCACTCTATGTACAAAGCCACTGTCCAAAGCCACTCTCCAAAGCCACTGTCCAAATCCACTCTATGTCCAAAGCCACTGTCCAAAGCCACTGTCCAAAGCCATTGTCCAAAGCCACTCTATGTCCAAAGCCTCTGTCCAAAGCCACTGTCCAAAGCCACTGTCCAAAGCCACTCTATGTACAAAGCCACTGTCCAAAGCCACTCTCCAAAGCCACTGTCCAAAGCCACTCTATGTCCAAAGCCACTGTCCAGAGCCACTCTCCAAAGCCACTGTCCAAAGCCACTCTATGTCCAAAGCCACTGTCCAAAGCCACTCTCCAAAGCCACTGTCCAAAGCCACTCTATGTCCAAAGCCACTGTCCAAAGCCACTCTCCAAAGCCACTGTCCAAAGCCACTCTATGTCCAAAGCCACTGTCCAAAGCCACTCTCCAAAGCCACTGTCCAAAGCAGCTCTATGTCCAAAGCCACTGTCCAAAGCCACTCACCAAAGCCACTGTCCAAAGCCACTCTATGTCCAAAGCCACTGTCCAAAGCCACTCTACAAAGCCACTGTCGAAAGTCACTCTATGTCCAAAGCCACTCTCCAAAGCCACTCTCCAAAGCCACTCTCCAAAGCCACTCTATGTCCAAAGGCACTGTCCAAAGCCACTGTCCAAAGCCACTCTCCTAAGCCACTCTATGTCCAAAGCCACTGTCCAAAGCCACTGTCCAAAGCAACTCTCCAAAGCCACTCTATGTCCAAACCCAATGTCGAAAGCCACTGTCCAAAGTCACTCTCCAAAGCCACTCTATGTCCAAAGCCACTCTCCAAAGCCACTGTCAAAAGCCACTTTATGTCCAAAGCCACTGTCCATAGCCACTGTCCAAAGCCACTGTCCAAAGCCACTCTATGTCCAAAGCCACTGTCCAAAGCAATTCTATGTCCAAAGCCACTGTCCAAAGCCACTGTCCAAAGCCACTGTCCAAAGCCACTCTATGTCCAAAGCCACTGTCCAAAGCCACTGTCCAAAGCAACTGTCCAAAGCCACTCTATGTCCAAAGCCACTGTCCAAAGCCACTGTCCAAAGCCACGGTCCAAAGCCACTCTATGTCCAAAGCTACTGTCTAAAGCCACTCTCCAAAGCCACTGTCCTTAACCACTCTATGTCCAAAGCCACTGTCCAAAGCCAATCTCCAAAGCCACTGTCCAAAGCCACTGTATGTCAAAAGCCAGTGTATGTCCAAAGCCACTGTCCAAAGCCACTGTATGTCCAAAGCCACTGTATGTCCAAAGCCACTGTCCACAGCCACTGTATGTCCAAAGCCACTGTATGTCCAAAGCCAGTGTATGTCCAAAGCCACTGTCCAAAGCCACTGTATGTCCAAAGCCACTGTATGTCCAAAGCCACTGTCCACAGCCACTGTATGTCCAAAGCCACTGTATGTCCAAAGCCACTATCCAAAGCCACTGTATGTCCAAAGCCAGTGGCTTTGGACATTGGCTTTGGACAGTGGCTTTGGACATAGAGTGGCTTTGGACAGTGGCTTTGTAGAGTGGCTTTGGACAGTGGCTTTGGACACAGAGTGGCTTTGGACAGTGTCTTTGGAGAGTGGCTTTGGACAGTGGCTTTGGACATAGAGTTGCTTTGGACAGTGGCTTTGGAGAGTGGCTTCGGACAGTGGCTTTGGACATAGAGTGGCTTTGGACAGTGGCTTTGGAGAGTGGCTTTGGACAGTGGCTTTGGACATAGAGTGGCTTTGGACAGTGGCTTTGGAGAGTGGCTTTGGACAGTGGCTTTGGACATAGAGTGGCTTTGGACAGTGGCTTTGGAGAGTGGCTTTGGAGAGTGGCTTTGGATAGTGGCTTTGGACATAGAGTGGCTTTGGAGAGTGGCTTTGGAGAGTGGCTTTGGACAGTGGCTTTGGACATAGAGTGGCTTTGGACAGTGGCTTTAGGAGAATGGCTTTGGACAGTGGCTTTGGACATAGAGTGGCTTTGGAGAGTGGCTTTGGACAGTGGCTTTAGACTGTGGCTTTGGACATAGAGTGGCTTTGGAGAGTGGCTTTGGAGAGTGGCTTTGGACAGTGGCTTTGGACATAGAGTGACTTTCGACAGTGGCTTTGTAGAGTGGCTTTGGACAGTGGCTTTGGACACAGAGTGACTTTGGACAGTGGCTTTGGAGAGTGGCTTTGGACAGTGGCTTTGGACATAGAGTTGCTTTGGACAGTGGCTTTGGAGAGTGGCTTCGGACAGTGGCTTTGGACATAGAGTGGCTTTGGACAGTGGCTTTGGAGAGTGGCTTTGGACAGTGGCTTTGGACATAGAGTGGCTTTGGACAGTGGCTTTGGAGAGTGGCTTTGGACAGTGGCTTTGGACATAGAGTGGCTTTGGACAGTGGCTTTGGAGAGTGGCTTTGGAGAGTGGCTTTGGATAGTGGCTTTGGACATAGAGTGGCATTGGAGAGTGGCTTTGGAGAGTGGCTTTGGACAGTGGCTTTGGACATAGTGTGGCTTTGGAAAGTGGCTTTGGAGAGTGGCTTTGGATAGTGGCTTTGGACATAGAGTGGCTTTGGAGAGTGGCTTTGGACATTGGCTTTGGACAGTGGCTTTGGACATACAGTGGCTTTTGAGAGTGGGTGGCTTTGGACAGTGGCTTTGGACAGTGGCTTTGGACATAGTGGCTTTGGAGAGTGGCTTTGGACATACAGTGGCTTTGGACATACAGTGACTTTGGACAGTGGCTTTGGACATACAGTGGCATTGGACATACAGTGGCTTTGGACAGTGGCTTTGGAGAGTGGCTTTGGACAGTGGCTTTAGACATAGAGTGGCTTTGGACAGTGGCTTTGGAGAGTGGCTTTGGACAGTGGCGTTGGACATATAGTGGTTTAGGACAGTGGCTTTGGATAGTGGCTTTGGACAGTGGCTTTGGACATAGAGTGGCTTTGGACATAGAGTGGCTTTGGACAGTGGCTTTGGACAGTGGCTTTGGACATAGAGTGGCTTTGGACAGTGGCTTTGGACAGTGGCTTTGGACAGTGGCTTTGGACATAGAGTGGCTTTGGACAGTGGCTTTGGACAGTGGCTTTGGACAGTGGCTTTGGACATAGTATTGCTTTGGACAGTGGCTTTGGACAGTGGGTTTGTACAGTGGATTTGGACATAGAGTGGCTTTGGACAGCTGGCTTTGGACAGTTGCTTTGTACAGTGGCTTTGGACATACAGTGGCTTTGGACAGTGGCTTTGCACATACAGTGTCTTTGGACATACAGTGGCTTTGGACAGTGGCTTTGGACATACAGTGGCTTTGGACATACAGTGGCTTTGGACATACAGTGGCTTTGGACAGTGGCTTTGGACATACAGTGGCTTTGGACATACAGTGGCTTTGGACAGTGTCTTTGGACATACAGTAGCTTTGGACATACAGTAGCTTTGGACAGTGGCTTTGGACATACAATGGCTTTAGACAGTGGCTTTGGACATACAGTTGCTTTGGACATACAGTGGCTTTGGACAGTGGCTTTGGACATAGAGTGGCTTTGGACAGTGGCTTTGGAAAGTGGCTTTGGACAGTGGCTTTGGACAGTGGCTTTGGACATAGAAAGGCTTTGGACAGTGGCTTTGGACAGTGGCTTTGGACAGTGGCTTTGGACATAGAGTGGCTTTGGACAGTGGCTTTGGAAAGTGGCTTTGTACAGTGGCTTTGGACATAGAGTGGCTTTGTACAGTGGCTTTGGACAGTGGCTTTGGAGAGTGGCTTTGGAGAGTGGCTTTGAACAGAGGCTTTGGACATAGAGTGGCTTTGGAGAGTGGCTTTGGACAGTGGCTTTTGACAGTGGCATTGGACATAGAGTGGCTTTGGAGAGTGGCTTTGGAGAGTGGCTTTGGATAGTGGCTTTGGACATAGAGTGGCTTTGGAGAGTGGCTTTGGAGAGTGGCTTTGGACAGTGGCTTTGGACATAGTGTGGTTTTGGAAAGTGGCTTTGGAGAGTGGCTTTGGACAGTGGCTTTGGACATAGAGTTGCTTTGGACAGTGGCTTTGGAGAGTGGCTTCGGACAGTGGCTTTGGACATAGAGTGGCTTTGGACAGTGGCTTTGGAGAGTGGCTTTGGACAGTGGCTTTGGACATAGAGTGGCTTTGGACAGTGGCTTTGGAGAGTGGCTTTGGACAGTGGCTTTGGACATAGAGTGGCTTTGGACAGTGGCTTTGGAGAGTGGCTTTGGAGAGTGGCTTTGGATAGTGGCTTTGGACATAGAGTGGCTTTGGAGAGTGGCTTTGGAGAGTGGCTTTGGACAGTGGCTTTGGACATAGAGTGGCTTTGGACAGTGGCTTTAGGAGAGTGGCTTTGGACAGTGGCTTTAGACAGTGGCTTTGGACATAGAGTGGCTTTGGAGAGTGGCTTTGGAGAGTGACTTTGGACAGTGGCTTTGGACATAGAGTGACTTTCGACAGTGGCTTTGTAGAGTGGCTTTGGGCAGTGGCTTTGGACACAGAGTGGCTTTGGACAGTGGCTTTGGAGAGTGGCTTTGGACAGTGGCTTTGGACATAGAGTTGCTTTGGACAGTGGCTTTGGAGAGTGGCTTCGGACAGTGGCTTTGGACATAGAGTGGCTTTGGACAGTGGCTTTGGAGAGTGGCTTTGGACAGTGGCTTTGGACATAGAGTGGCTTTGGACAGTGGCTTTGGAGAGTGGCTTTGGACAGTGGCTTTGGACATAGAGTGGCTTTGGACAGTGGCTTTGGAGAGTGGCTTTGGAGAGTGGCTTTGGATAGTGGCTTTGGACATAGAGTGGCTTTGGAGAGTGGCTTTGGAGAGTGGCTTTGGACAGTGGCTTTGGACATAGTGTGGCTTTGGAAAGTGGCTTTGGAGAGTGGCTTTGGATAGTGGCTTTGGACATAGAGTGGCTTTGGAGAGTGGCTTTGGACATTGGCTTTGGACAGTGGCTTTGGACATACAGTGGCTTTGGAGAGTGGGTGGCTTTGGACAGTGGCTTTGGACAGTGGCTTTGGACATAGTGGCTTTGGAGAGTGGCTTTGGACATACAGTGGCTTTGGACATACAGTGACTTTGGACAGTGGCTTTGGACATACAGTGGCATTGGACATACAGTGGCTTTGGACAGTGGCTTTGGAGAGTGGCTTTGGAAAGTGGCTTTGGACATAGAGTGGCTTTGGACAGTGGCTTTGGAGAGTGGCTTTGGACAGTGGCGTTGGACATATAGTGGTTTAGGACAGTGGCTTTGGATAGTGGCTTTGGACAGTGGCTTTGGACATAGAGTGGCTTTGGACATAGAGTGGCTTTGGACAGTGGCTTTGGACAGTGGCTTTGGACATAGAGTGGCTTTGGACAGTGGCTTTGGACAGTGGCTTTGGACAGTGGCTTTGGACATAGAGTGGCTTTGGACAGTGGCTTTGGACAGTGGCTTTGGACAGTGGCTTTGGACATAGTATTGCTTTGGACAGTGGCTTTGGACAGTGGGTTTGTACAGTGGATTTGGACATAGAGTGGCTTTGGACAGCTGGCTTTGGACAGTTGCTTTGTACAGTGGCTTTGGACATACAGTGGCTTTGGACAGTGGCTTTGGACATACAGTGGCTTTGGACATACAGTGGCTTTGGACAGTGGCTTTGGACATACAGTGGCTTTGGACATACAGTGGCTTTGGACATACAGTGGCTTTGGACAGTGGCTTTGGACATACAGTGGCTTTGGACATACAGTAGCTTTGGACATACAGTAGCTTTGGACAGTGGCTTTGGACATACAATGGCTTTAGACAGTGGCTTTGGACATACAGTTGCTTTGGACATACAGTGGCTTTGGACAGTGGCTTTGGACATAGAGTGGCTTTGGACAGTGGCTTTGGAAAGTGGCTTTGGACAGTGGCTTTGGACAGTGGCTTTGGACATAGAAAGGCTTTGGACAGTGGGTTTGGACAGTGGGTTTGGACAGTGGCTTTGGACATAGAGTGGCTTTGGACAGTGGCTTTGGAAAGTGGCTTTGTACAGTGGCTTTGGACATAGAGTGGCTTTGTACAGTGGCTTTGGACAGTGGCTTTGGAGAGTGGCTTTGGAGAGTGGCTTTGAACAGAGGCTTTGGACATAGAGTGGCTTTGGAGAGTGGCTTTGGACAGTGGCTTTTGACAGTGGCTTTGGACATAGAGTGGCTTTGGAGAGTGGCTTTGGAGAGTGGCTTTGGATAGTGGCTTTGGACATAGAGTGGCTTTGGAGAGTGGCTTTGGAGAGTGGCTTTGGACAGTGGCTTTGGACATAGTGTGGCTTTGGAAAGTGGCTTTGGAGAGTGGCTTTGGACAGTGGCTTTGGACATAGAGTGGCTTTGGAGAGTGGCTTTGGACATTGGCTTTGGACAGTGGCTTTGGACATACAGTGGCTTTGGAGAGTGGCTTTGGAGAGTGGCTTTGGACAGTGGCTTGGGACAGTGGCTTTGGACATAGAGTGGCTTTGGAGAGTGACTTTGGAGAATGGCTTTGGACAGTGGCTTTGGACATAGAGTGGCTTTGGACAGTGACTTTGGAGAGTGGCTTTGGAGAGTGGCTTTGGATAGTGGCTTTGGACATAGAGTGGCTTTGGAGAGTGGCTTTGGACATTGGCTTTGGACAGTGGCTTTGGACATACAGTGGCTTTGGAGAGTGGGTGGCTTTGGACAGTGGCTTTGGACAGTGGCTTTGGACATAGAGTGGCTTTGGAGAGTGGCTTTGGACATACAGTGGCTTTGGACATACAGTGGCTTTGGACAATGGCTTTGGACATACAGTGGCTTTGGACATACAGTGGCTTTGGATAGTGGCTTTGGACAGTGGCTTTGGACATAGTGTGGCTTTGGAGAGTGGCTTTGGAGAGTGGCTTTGATCAGAGGCTTTGGACATAGAGTGGCTTTGGAGAGTGGCTTTGGACAGTGGCTTTTGACAGTGGCTTTGGACATAGAGTGGCTTTGGAGAGTGGCTTTGGAGAGTGGCTTTGGATAGTGGCTTTGGACATAGAGTGGCTTTGGAGAGTGGCTTTGGACATTGGCTTTGGACAGTGGCTTTGGACATACAGTGGCTTTGAAGAGTGGCTTTGGAGAGTGGCTTTGAAGAGTGGCTTTAGACAGCGGCTTTGGACATAGAGTGGTTTTGGAGAGTGGCTTCGGACAGTGGCTTTGGACAGTGGCTTTGGACATACAGTGGCTTTGGACATACAGTGGCTTTGGATAGTGGCTTTGGACATACAGTGGCTTTGGACATACAGTGGCTTTGGACAGTGGCTTTGGACATACAGTGGTTTTGGACATACAGTGGCTTTGGACAGTGGCTTTGGACATACAGTGGCTTTGGACATACAGTGGCTTTGGACAGTGGCTTTGGAGAGTGGCTTTGGACAGTGGCTTTGGACATAGAGTGGCTTTGGAGAATGGCTTTGGACAGTGGCTTTGGACAGAGGCTTTGGACATAGAGTGGCTTTGGACAGTGGCTTTGGAGAGTGGCTTTGGACAGTGGCTTTGGACATAGAGTGGCTTTGGAGAGTGGCTTTGGACAGTGGCTTTGGACAGTGGCTTTGGACATAGAGTGGCTTTGGACAGTGGCTTTGGAGAGTGTCTTTGGACAGTGGCTTTGGACATAGAGTGGCTTTGGAGAGTGGCTTTGGACAGTGGCTTTGGACAGTGGCTTTGGACATAGAGTGGCTTTGTAGAGTGGCTTTGGATAGTGGCTTCGGACAGTGGCTTTGGACATAGAGTGGCTTTGGACAGTGGCTTTGGAGAGTGGCTTTGGACAGTGGCTTTGGACATAGAGTGGCTTTGGACAGTGGCTTTGGAGAGTGGCTTTGGACAGTGGCTTTGGACATAGAGTGGCTTTGGACAGTGGCTTTGGAGAGTGGCTTTGGAGAGTGGCTTTGGATAGTGGCTTTGGACATAGAGTGGCTTTGGAGAGTGGCTTTGGAGAGTGGCTTTGGACAGTGGCTTTGGACATAGTGTGGCTTTGGAAAGTGGCTTTGGAGAGTGGCTTTGGATAGTGGCTTTGGACATAGAGTGGCTTTGGAGAGTGGCTTTGGACATTGGCTTTGGACAGTGGCTTTGGACATACAGTGGCTTTGGAGAGTGGGTGGCTTTGGACAGTGGCTTTGGACAGTGGCTTTGGACATAGAGTAGCTTTGGAGAGTGGCTTTGGACATACAGTGGCTTTGGACATAGAGTGGTTGGGAGAGTGGCTTTGGAGAGTGGCTTTGGACAGTGGCTTTGGACATAGAGTGGCTTTGGAGAATGGCTTTGGAGAGTGGCTTTGGACAGTGGCATTGTACAGTGGCTTTGGATATTGAGTGGCTTTGGAGAGTGGCTTTGGAGAGTGGCTTTGGACAGTGGCTTTGGACATAGAGTGGCTTTGGAGAGTGGCTTTGGACAGTGTGTTTGGACAGTGGCTTTGGACATAGAGTGGCTTTGGAGAGTGGCTTTAGAGAGTGGCTTTGGACAGTAGCTTTGGACATAGAGTGGCTTTGGAGAGTGGCTTTGGACAGTGGCTTTGGACAGTGGCTTTGGACATAGAGTGGCTTTGGACAGTGGCTTTGGAGAGTGGCTTTGCACAGTGGCTTTGGACATAGAGTGGCTTTGGACAGTGGCTTTGGACATTGAGTGGCTTTGGACAGTGGCTTTGGAGAGTGGCTTGGGACAGTGGCTTTGACATAGAGTGGCTTTGGACAGTGGCTTTGGACAGTGGCTTTGGACAGTGGCTTTGGACATAGAGTAGCTTTGGACAGTGGCTTTGGACAGTGGCTTTGGACAGTGGCTTTGGACATAGAGTTGCTTTGGACAGTGGCTTTGGACAGTGGCTTTATACAGTGGCTTTGGACATAGAGTGGCTTTGGACAGTGGCTTTCGACAGTGGCTTTGGACAGTGGCTTTGGACATACAGTGGCTTTAGACAGTGGCTTTCGACAGTAGCTTTGGACAGTGGCTTTTGACATAGAGTGGCTTTGGAGAGTGGCTTTGGAGAGTGTCTTTGGACAGTGGCTTTGGAGATAGAGTGGCTTTGTAGAGTGGCTTTGGACAGTGGCTTTGGACAGTGGCTTGGGACATAGAGTGGCTTTGGAGAGTGGCTTTGAAGAGTGTCTTTGGACAGTGGCTTTGGACATAGAGTGGCTTTGGAGAGTGGCTTTGGAGAGTGGCTTTGGACAGTGGCTTTGGACATAGAGTGGCTTTGGAGAGTGGCTTTGGACAGTGGCTTTGGACAGTGGCTTTGGACATAGAGTGGCTTTGGAAAGTGGCTTTGGACATAGTGTGACTTTCGAGAGTGGCTTTGTAGAGTGGCTTGGGACAGTGGCTTTGGACATAGAGTGGCTTTGGACAGTGGGTTTGGACATAGAGTGGCTTTGGACAGTGGCTTTGGAGAGTGGCTTTGGATAGTAGTTTTGGACATAGAGTGGCTTTGGACAGTGGCTTTGGAGAGTGGCTTTGTACAGTGGCTTTGGACATAGAGTGGCTTTGGATAGTGCCTTTGGACAGTGGCTTTGGACAGTGGCTTTGGACATAGAGTGGCTTTGGACAGTGGCTTTGGACAGTGGCTTTGGACAGTGGCTTTGGACATAGAGTGGCTTTGGAGAGTGGCTTTGGACAGTGGCTTTGGACAGTGGCTTTGGACATAGAGTGGCTTTGGAGAATAGCTTTGGACAGTGGCTTTGGACAGTGGCTTTGGACATAGAGTGGCTTTGGAGAGTGGCTTTGGAGAGTCTTTGGACAGTGGTTTGGACATAGAGTGGCTTTGGATAGTGGCTTTGGACAGTGGCTTTGGACAGTGGCTTTGGACATAGAGTGCCTTTGGAGAGTGGCTTTGGAGAGTGGCTTTGGACAGTGGCTTTGGACATAGAGTGGCTTTGGACAGTGGCTTTAGGAGAGTGGCTTTGGACAGTGGCTTTGGACATAGAGTAGCTTTAGAGAGTGGCTTTGGACAGTGGCTTTGGACAGTGGCTTTGGACATAGAGTGGCTTTGGAGAGTAGCTTTGGAGAGTGGCTTTGGACAGTGGCTTTGGACATAGTGTGACTTTCGACAGTGGCTTTGTAGAGTGGCTTTGGACAGTTGCTTTAGACATAGAGTGGCTTTGGACATAGAGTGGCTTTGGACAGTGCCTTTGGACAGTGGCTTCGGACAGTGGCTTAGGACATAGAGTGGCTTTGGACAGTGGCTTTGGAGAGTGGCTTTGGACAGTGGCTTTGGACATAGAGTGGCTTTGGACAGTGGCTTTGGAGAGTGGCTTTGGACAGTGGTTTTGGACATAGAGTGGCTTTGGACAGTGGCTTTGGAGAGTGGCTTTGGACAGTGGCTTTGGAGAGTGGCTTTGGACAGTGGCTTTGGACATAGAGTGGCTTTGGACAGTGCCTTTGGACAGTGGCTTTGGACAGTGGCTTTGGACATAGAGTGGCTTTGGATATTGGCTTTGGACAGTGGCTTTGGACAGTGGCTTTGGACATAGAGTGGCTTTGGACAGTGGCTTTGGACATAGAGTGGCTTTGGATATAGAGTGGCTTTGGACAGTGGCTTTTGTTTCGTGGCTTTTCTTTCGTGGCTTTTGTTTCGTGGCTTTTGTTTGGTGGTTTTTGTTTGGTGACTTTTGTTTCGTGGCTTTTGTTTCGTGGATTTTATTTCGTGGCTTTTGTTTTGTCGATTTTGTTTCGTGGCTTTTCTTTGTGGCTTTTGTTTCGTGTCTTTTGTTTGGTGGTTTTTGTTTCGTGTCTTTTGTTTGGTGGCTTTTGTTTGGTGGCTTTTGTTTGGTGGCTTTTATTTGCTGGCTTTTGTTTGGTGGCTTTTGTTTGATGGCTTTTGTTTGGTGGCTTTTATATGGTGGCTTTTGTTTGGTGGCTTTTGTTTGGTGGCTTTTGTTTGGTGGCTTTTGTTTGGTGTTTTTGTTTGGTGGCTTTTGTTTGTTGGCTTTTGTTTGGTGGCTTTTGTTTGGTGGCTTTTGTTTGGTGGCTTTTGTTTGGTGTTTTTGTTTGGTGGCTTTTGTTTGGTGGTTTTTGTTTGGTGGCTTTTTTCGTGGCTTTTGTTTCATGGCTTTTGTTTCGTGGCTTTTGTTTCGTTACTTTTGTTTATGGCTTTTGTTTCGTGGCTTTTATTTCGTGGCTTTTGTTTGGTGGCTTTTATTTTGTTTTTCTTTCGTGGCTTTTGTTTCGTGGCTTTTGTTTGGTGGCTTTTGTTTGGTGGCTTTACTTTGGTGGTTTTTCTTTGGTGGCTTTTGTTTGGTGGCTTTAGTTTGGTGGGTTTTGTTTTGTGGCTTTTGTTTGGTGGCTTTTGTGTGGTGGCTTTTGTTTAGTGGCTATTGTTTGGTGGAATTTGTTTCGTGGCTTTTGATTTGTGGCTTTTGTTTGTTGGATTTGTTAGGTGGCCATGTTTAGTGGCTTTGTTTGTTGGCCATTTTTATTGGTTTGTTTGGTGGCTTTGTTTAGTGGCCATGTTTGGTGGCCATGTTTAGTGGCTTTGTTTAGTGGCCAAGTTTAGTGGCTTTGTTTAGTGGCCTTGGTTAGTGGCCTTGTTTAGTGGCCTTGATTAGTGGCCTTGTTTAGTGTCTTTGTTTAGTGGCCTAGTTAATGGCTTTGTTTGGTGGCCTCGTTTAGTGGCCTTGTTTAGTGGCCTTGTTTAGTGGCTTTGTTAGGTGGCCTGGTTTAGTGGCTTAGTGGCTTTGTTTAGTGGCCTTGTTAATGGCTTTGTTTATTTGCTTTGTTCAGTTTCTTTGTTCAGTGGCTTTGTTTAGTGGCTTTGTTTAGTGTCTTTGTTAATGGCTTTGTTTGGTGGCCTTGTTTAGAAACAGTTCCATAATGTTGAAAAGGAAACTAATATGTCCATTTTGATAGGAATGAGCAATTTCAGACCTTTTTTCACAAAATGTTGTTAAAAAGGGGAGATTTCTTCAAGACAAGAATGACCTCAAAACGCTCAAAAATCTCCCAATTGCAGCAAAATAGTGGGTCTTTGGGTCAACAAAAGTAGTTTTCTGTAATTTAAAGTATAGACAAGTTCAATAATGTTGATACGGAAACTAATGTGCCCATTTTGACAAAATGAGGGATTTCAGATAGTTTCTCTTCAAAATGCTAAAAACGTCCCAATTGGAGCAAAATAGAGCTTCTTACGGTTAATAGGGAAATTTCTGACCAAAAGCCGTTTTCTGTCATTTAAAAAGTAGCCATAATGTTGTAAAGGAAACTAATGGGCATGTTTTCAGCGGTTTTTCCACAAAATGCTCAAAAACATATCAATTTGACCAAAATAGATTAAAAAAAGGGGAGATTTTTAGCAAAAGTTATTTAAGGAGTAGAAACATTTCCATAATGTTGAAAAGGAAGCTAAAGTGCCCATTTTGCCAAGAATGAGCGATTTCAGACTGTTTTCCCACAAAACGCTCAAATAAGTCTCAATTGGAGCTAAAAAGAGTAGATATCACACCAAAAGCCTTTTTCTGTCATTTAAGGCAACCTTCTCAAACAGGAAACGGATGATCCCCGCTCCTCCTTTTTCCTTTCCCAGCGGATTGCAGTAGCCGTGCAGCGAGGTAACACTGCAGCTGTGCTGGGCACCAGCTTTAGTTGTAATGATGATTTTTTATTTTTTATAAGTAGTGTATTAAGATTTTTTGTTTTAATGTTTGTTTGTTGTTGTTTGTTAATGTTTGTTTGTTATTCTGTTTATATATATATATATTAAAGAATAGAAACAGTTCCATAATATTGAACCGGAAACTAATGTGACCATTTTAACAAGAATGAGCGATTTCGACAAATATTTCCCAATAGAGCAAAATGGAGCTTTTTTGGTTAAAAAGGGGAGATTTCTCTTTTAAGTGTAGAAAAGTTCAATAATGTTGAAAATGAAACTAATTGCCCATTTTGACAGGAATGAGTGATTTCCGAATTTTTCAGCAAAATAGAGCTTTCTGACTAAAATCCCTGTTTCTGTCATTTAAAGAGTAGAAATAGCTCCATAATGTTGTAAAGGAAACTAATGCACCTATTTTGTTAAGAATGAGCGTTTTTTAACCGTTTTTCCTCTATTCGAGCAAATTAGAGTTTTTTTCAGTTAAAAAGGTTAGAAAAAGTCATTTAATGAGTAGAAACAGTTCCATAATGTTGAAAAGGAACTAATGTGACCATTTTGACAAGAATGAGCTTAAATACGCTCAAAACTTTCCAATTGGAGCAAACTATAGCTTCGTTTGGTTACAAAGGGGAGAAACAGTTCCATAATATTGAATAAGAAGCCATTTTGACATGAATGAGCGATTTCAGAGTTTTTCCTCAAAACGCTCAAAAACGTCCCGATAGGAGCAAATTAGGGTTAAAACGTGAAGAATTCAGACCAAAATCCGTTTTCTATTATTTAAAGAGTAGAAACAGCTCCACAATGTTGAAAAGTAAACTAATGTGCCCACTTTGACAAGAATGAGCGATTTCAGACTGTTTATCCTAAAAACATTCAAAAACTATGCAACCTGGTAGAAATGACAGAAAAAGGGATTTTAGTCAGAAATCTCACCTTTTAAACGAAAGCTCTATTTTGCTAAAAAATTCGGAAATCACTCATTCCTGTCAAAATGGGCAATTAGTTTCATTTTCAACATTATTGAACTTTTCTACACTTAAAGAGAAATCTCCCCTTTTTAACCAAAAAAGCTCCATTTTGCTCTATTGGGAAATATTTGTCGAAATCGCTCATTCTTGTTAAAATGGTCACATTAGTTTCCGGTTCAATATTATGGAACTGTTTCCATTCTTTTAATGACAGAAAAAGGCTTTTGGTGTGATATCTACCCTTTTTAGCTCCAATTGAGACTTATTTGAGCGTTTTGAGGGAAAACAGTCTGAAATCGCTCATTCTTTGCAAAATGGGCACTTTAGCTTCCTTTTCAACATTATGGAAATGTTTCTACTCTTTAAATGACTTTTGCTAAGAAATCTCCCCTTTTTTTAATCTATTTTGGTCAAATTGATGTTTTTGAGCATTTTGTGGAAAAACCGCTGAAAACATGCCCATATATTCCTTTACAACATTATGGCTAAATGACAGAAAACGGCTTTTGGTCAGAAATTTCCCTATTAACCGTAAGAAGCTCTATTTTGCTCCAATTGGGACGTTTTTAGCATTTTGAAGAGAAACTATCTGAAATCCCTCATTTTGTCAAAATGGGCACATTAGTTTCCGTATCAACATTATTGAACTTGTCTATACTTTAAATTACAGAAAACCACTTTTGGTGCCCAAAGACCCACTATTTTGCTCCAATTGGGAGATTTTTTGAGCGTTTTGAGGTCATTCTTGTCTTGAAGAAATCTCCCCTTTTTAACAGCATTTTGTGAAAAAAGGTCTGAAATCGCTCATTCCTATCAAAATGGACATAGTTTACTTTTCAACATTATGGAACTGTTTCTACTCTTTAAATGCCAAAAATGGCTTTTGGTCAGAAATCTCCCTTTTTTTAACCGATCTTTTGAGAAGTTTTTGATCATTAAGCTCGAGTGGATTTTTTTTGGGCGTTTTGAGAAAAAACGGTGTGACCGCTAATTTTTTGGAAGATTAGTTTTCTTTTCAACATGGAACTGTTTGTACTCTTTAAATGACAGAAAACTGCTATTGATGAGAAATCTACCCTTTTTAACTATTTTGCTCCAAATGAGACATTTTTGAGAATTTTGAGGAAAAACCGTATGAAATCGCTCATTCTTAACAAAACATGTTGCATTACAACATTATGAAGCCATTTCTACACTTTAAATGAGAAATCTCCCTTTTTTATTGGATCGTTTTTGAGCTTTTTATGAAAAACAGAATGAAATCGCTCATTCTTATCAAAATAGCACATTAGCTTCTTTTTGAACATTATTTCTCCACTTTATGAATATTTTGTTCCAATTGGGACGTTTTTGAGCGTTTTGAGGAAAAAGTGTGAAATTGCTCATTCTCATCAAAATGGGCACATTAGTTTTCTTTTAAACATGAAACTGCTTCTTTACTTTATTTAAATGACAGAAAAAGGCTTTTGGTGGGAAATTTACCCTTTTTAACCAAAGAAGCTAAAATCGCTGTCATTCTTGTTAAAATTGACAAATTAGTTTACTTTTCAACATTATGGAACTGTTTGTACTCTTTAAATGACAGACAACTGCTATTGATGAGAAATCTACCCTTTTTAACTATTTTGCTCCAAATGAGACATTTTTGAGAATTTTGAGGAAAAACCGTATGAAATCGCTCATTCTTAACAAAACATGTTGCATTACAACATTATGAAGCCATTTCTACTCTTTAAATGAGAAATCTCCCTTTTTTATTGGATCGTTTTTGAGCTTTTTATGAAAAACAGAATGAAATCGCTCATTCTTATCAAAATAGCACATTAGCTTCTTTTTGAACATTATTTCTCCACTTTATGAATATTTTGTTCCAATTGGGACGTTTTTGAGCGTTTTGAGGAAAAAGTGTGAAATTGCTCATTCTCATCAAAATGGGCACATTAGTTTTCTTTTAAACATGAAACTGTTTCTTTACTTTATTTAAATGACAGAAAAAGGCTTTTGGTGGGAAATTTACCCTTTTTAACCAAAGAAGCTAAAATCGCTCAGTCATTCTTGTTAAAATTGACAAATTAGTTTATTTTTCAACATTATGGAACTGTTTCTACTCTTTAAATAACAGAAAACGGCTTTTAGTCAGAATTCTCTCCTATTTAACCCTATTTTGCTCCAATCCGGGACGTTTTTGAGCGTTTTGAGGAAAAACTCTGAAATCGTTCAATCTGGTAATAATGGGCACATTCGCTTCCTTTTCAATATTAGAGAACTCTTTCTCCCCTTTGTAACCGAAAAAAGCTATATTTTGCTCTTAATTAGTAGAGTATATGACTGGCTGAAGAAGATCCCAGCGAGACTCTATGAATGAGACCCAGAGTATATGACTGGCGGAAGATCTGGCTGAAGAAGGTCTCATAGTATATGACTGGCTGAATTAGATCACAATGTGACTGGGACTCGGAGTATATGAGACTGGCTGAACGTCTCATAGTATATGACTGGCAAAAGATCCCAGTGAGAGCCACTATACATAGCCACTAAACAAAGCCACTACACTAAATAAAGCCACTGAACAAAGCCACTAAGCCACTAAACAAGGCCACCAAACAAAGCCATTAACAAAGACACTAAACAAAGCCACTGAACAAAGAAACTGAACAAAGCAAATAAACAAAGCCATTAACAAGGCCACTAAACAAAGCCACTAAGCCACTAAACAAGGCCACCTAACAAAGCAATTAACAAGAACACTAAACAAAGCCACTAAACAAGGCCACTAAACAAGGCCACTAAACGAGGCCACCAAACAAAGCCATTAACTAGGCCACTAAACAAAGACACTAAACAAGGCCACTAATCAAGGCCACTAAACAAGGCCACTAACCAAGGCCACTAAACAAAGCCACTAAACTTGGCCACTAAACAAAGCCACTAAACATGGCCACCAAACATGGCCACTAAACAAAGCCACCAAACAAACCAATAAAAATGGCCAACAAACAAAGCCACTAAACATGGCCACCTAACAAATCCAAGAAACAAAAGCCACAAATCAAAAGCCACGAAACAAATTCCACCAAACAATAGCCACTAAACAAAAGCCACCACACAAAAGCCACCAAACAAAAGCCACAAAACAAAACCCACCACACTAAAGCCACCAAATAAAAGCCACCAAAGAAAAACCACCAAAGTAAAGCCACCAAACAAAAGCCACCAAACAAAAGCCACGAAACAAAAGCCACGAAAGAAAAACAAAATAAAAGCCACCAAACAAAAGCCACGAAATAAAAGCCACGAAACAAAAGCCATAAACAAAAGTAACGAAACAAAAGCCACGAAACAAAAGCCATGAAACAAAAGCCACGAAAAAAGCCACCAAACAAAAACCACCTAACAAAAGCCACCAAACAAAAACACCAAACAAAAGCCACCAAACAAAAGCCACCAAACAAAAGCCACCAAACAAAAGCCAACAAACAAAAGCCACCAAACAAAAACACCAAACAAAAGCCACCAAACAAAAGCCACCAAACAAAAGCCACCAAACAAAAGCCACCATATAAAAGCCACCAAACAAAAGCCACCAAACAAAAGCCACCAAACAAAAGCCAGCAAACAAAAGCCACCAAACAAAAGCCACCAAACAAAAGCCACCAAACAAAAGCCACGAAACAAAAACCACCAAACAAAAGACACGAAACAAAAGCCACAAAGAAAAGCCACCAAACAAAATCGACAAAACAAAAGCCACGAAATAAAATCCACGAAACAAAAGCCACGAAACAAAAGTCACCAAACAAAAACCACCAAACAAAAGCCACGAAACAAAAGCCACGAAAGAAAAGCCACGAAACAAAAGCCACTGTCCAAAGCCACTCTATATCCAAAGCCACTCTATGTCCAAAGCCACTGTCCAAAGCCACTGTCCAAAGCCACTGTCCAAAGCCACTCTATGTCCAAAGCCACTGTCCAAAGCCACTGTCCAAAGCCAATGTCCAAAGCCACTCTATGTCCAAAGCCACTGTCCAAAGCCACTGTCCAAAGGCACTGTCCAAAGCCACTCTATGTCCAAAGCCACTGTCCAAAGCCACTCTCCAAAGCCACTGTCCAAAGCCACTCTCCAAAGCCACTGTCCAAAGCCACTCTATGTCCAAAACCACTGTCCAAAGCCACTCTCCAAAGCCACTGTCCAAAGCCACTCTATGTCCAAAGCCACTGTCCAAAGCCACTCTCCAAAGCCACTGTCCAAAGCCACTCTATGTCCTAAGCCACTGTCCGAAGCCACTCTCCAAAGCCACTGTCCAAAGCCACTCTATGTCCAAAGCCACTCTATGTCCAAAGCCACTGTCCAAAGCCACTCTACAAAGCCACTGTCGAAAGTCACACTATGTCCAAAGCCACTGTCCAAAGCCACTTTCCTAAAGCCACTGTCCAAAGCCACTCTATGTCCAAAGCCACTGTCCAAAGTCACTCTCCAAAGCCACTCTCCAAAGGCACTCTATGTCCAAAGCCACTGTCCAAAGCCACTGTCCAAAGCCACTATCCAAAGCCACTCTATGTCCAAACCACTGTCCAAAGACTCTCCAAAGCCACTTTCCAAAGCCACTCTATGTCCAAAGCCACTGTCCAAAGCCACTGTCCAAAGCTATTCTCCAAAGCCACTCTATGTCCAAAGCCACTGTCCAAAGCCACTGTCCAAAGCCACTCTCCAAAGCCACTCTATGTCCAAAGCCACTGTCCAAAGCCACTGTCCAAAGCCACTGTCCAAAGCCACTCTATGTCCAAAGCCACTGTCCAAAGCCACTGTCCAAAGGCACTGTCCAAAGCCACTCTATGTCCAAAGCCACTGTCCAAAGCCACTCTCCAAAGCCACTGTCCAAAGCCACTCTATGTCCAAAACAACTGTCCAAAGCCACTCTCCAAAGCCACTGTCCAAAGCCACTCTATTTCCAAAGCCACTGTCCAAAGCCACTCTCCAAAGCCACTCTATGTCCAAAGCCACTGTCCGAAGCCACTCTCCAAAGCCACTGTCCAAAGCCACTCTATGTCCAAAGCCACTGTCCCAAGCCACTACAAAGCCACTCTCGAAAGTCACACTATGTCCAAAGTCACTGTCCAAAGCCACTCTATGTCCAAAGCCACTGTCCAAAGCCACTGTCCAAAGCCACTCTCCAAAGCCACTCTATGTCCAAAGCCACTGTCCAAAGCCACTCTCCAAAGCCACTCTCCAAAGCCACTCTATGTCCAAAGCCACTGTCCAAAGACACTCTTCAAAGCCACTCTCCAAAGACACTCTATGTCCCAAGCCACTGTCCAAAGCCACTGTCCAAAGCCACTCTACAAAGCCACTCTATCTCCAAAGCCACTGTCCAAAGACACTCTCCAAAGCCACTCTCCAAAGCCACTCTATGTCAAAAGCCACTGTCCAAAGCTACTGTCGAAAGCCACTGTCTAAAGCCACTGTATGTCCAAAGTCACTGTCCAAAGCCACTGTCGAAAGCCACTGTCCAAAGCCACTCTATGTCCAAAGCCACTGTATAAAGCCACTGTCCAAAGCCACTGTCCAAAGCAACTCTATGTCCAAAGCCACTGTCCAAAGCCACTGTCCAAAGCCACTGTCCAAAGCCACTCTATGTCCAAAGCCACTGTCCAAAGCCACTGTCCAAAGCCACTGTCCAAAGCCACTCTATGTCAAAGCCACTGTCCCAAGCCACTCTCCAAAGCCACTGTCCAAAGCCACTCAATGTCCAAAGCCACTGTCCAAAGCCACTCTATGTCCAAAGCCACTGTGCAAAGCCACTCTCCAAAGCCACTGTCCAAAGCCACTCTATGTCCAAAGCCACTGTCCAAAGCCACTGTCCAAAGCCACTCTCCAAAGCCACTCTATGTCCAAAGCCACTGTCCAAAGCCACTCTCTAAAGCCACTCTCCAAAGCCACTCTATGTCCAAAGCCACTGTCCAAACACACTGTCCAAAGCCACTTTCCAAAGCCACTCTATGTCCAAAGCCACTGTCCAAAGCCACTCTCCAAAGCCACTCTCCAAAGCCACTCAATATCCAAAGCCACTGTACAATGCCACTGTCCAAAGCCACTCTCCAAAGCCACTCTATGTCCAAAGCCACTGTCCAAAGCCACTGTCCAAAGCCATTCTCCATAGCCACTCTATGTCCAAAGCCACTGTCCAAAGCCACTGTCCAAAGCCACTCTCCAAAGCCACTCTATGTCCAAAGCCACTGTCCAAAGCCACTCTCCTAAAGCCACTGTCCAAAGCCACTCTATGTCCAAAGCCACTGTCCAAAGCCACTCTACAAAGCCACTCTCCAAAGGCACTCTATGTCCAAAGCCACTGTCCAAAGCCACTGTCCAAAGCCACTCTCCAAAGCCACTCTATGTCCAAACCACTATCCAAAGACTCTCCAAAGCCACTCTCCAAAGCCACTCTATGTCCAAAGCCACTGTCCAAAGCCACTGTCCAAAGCCATTCTCCAAAGCCACTCTATGTCCAAAGCCACTGTCCAAAGCCACTGTCCAAAGCCACTCTCTAAAGCCACTCTATGTCCAAAGCCACTGTCCAAAGCCACTCTCCAAAGCCACTGTCCAAAGCCACTGTCCAAAGCCACTCTCCAAAGCCACTCTATGTCCAAAGCCACTGTCCAAAGCCACTCTCCAAAGCCACTCTCCAAAGCCACTCTATGTCCAAAGCCACTGTCCAAAGACACTCTTCAAAGCCACTCTCCAAAGCCACTCTATGTCCCAAGCCACTGTCCAAAGCCACTGTCCAAAGCCACTCTCCAAAGCCACTCTATCTCCAAAGCGACTGTCCAAAGCCACTCTCCAAAGCCACTCTCCAAAGCCATTCTATGTCCAAAGCCACTGTCCAAAGACACTCTCCAAAGCCACTCTCCAAAGCCACTCTATGTCAAAAGCCACTGTCCAAAGCTACTGTCCAAAGCCACTGTCTAAAGCCACTGTATGTCCAAAGCCACTGTCCAAAGCCACTGTCGAAAGCCACTGTCCAAAGCCACTCTATGTCCAAAGCCACTGTATAAAGCCACTGTCCAAAGCCACTGTCCAAAGCAACTCTATGTCCAAAGCCACTGTACAAAGCCACTGTCCAAAGCCACTCTATGTCCAAATCCACTGTCCAAAGCCACTGTCCAAAGCCACTGTCCAAAGCCACTCTATGTCAAAGCCACTGTCCAAAGCCACTCTCCAAATCCACTGTCCAAAGCCACTCAATGTCCAAAGCCACTGTCCAAAGCCACTCTATGTCCATAGCCACTTTCCAAAGACACTCTCCAAAGCCACTGTCCAAAGCCACTCCATGTCCAAAGCCACTGTGCAAAGCCACTCTCCAAAGCCACTGTCCAAAGCCACTCTATGTCCAAAGCCACTGTCCAAAGCCACTGTCCAAAGCCACTCTCCAAAGCCACTCTATGTCCAAAGCCACTGTCCAAAGCCACTCTCCAAAGCCACTCTCCAAAGCCACTCTATGTCCAAAGCCACTGTCCAAACCTACTGTCCAAAGCCACTCTCCAAAGCCACTCTATGTCCAAAGCCACTGTCCAAAGCCACTCTCCAAAGCCACTCTCCAAAGCCACTCAATATCCAAAGCCACTGTACAAAGCCACTGTACAAAGCCACTCTCCAAAGCCACTCTATGTCCAAAGCCACTGTCCAAAGCCACTCTCCAAAGCCACTCTCCAAAGCCACTCTATGTCCAAAGCCACTGTCCAAAGCCACTCTCCAAAGCCACTGACCAAAGCCACTCTATGTCCAAAGCCACTGTCCAAAGCCACTCTCCAAAGCCACTGTCCAAAGCCACTCTATGTCCAAAGCCACTTTCCAAAGCCACTCTACAAAGCCTCTCTCCAAAGCCACTCTATGTCCAAAGCCACTGTATGTCCAAAGCCACTGTCCAAAGCCACTGTATGGCCAAAGCCACTGTATGTCCAAAGCCACTGTCCAAAGCCACTGTATGTCCAAAGCTACTGTATGTCCAAAGCCACTATCCAAAGCCACTGTATGTCCAAAGCCACTATATGTCCAAAGCCACTGTCCAAAGCCACTGTATGTCCAAAGCCACTGTCCAAAGCCACTGTCCAAAGTCACTGTCCAAAGCCTTTCTATGTCCAAAGCCACTGTCCAAAGCCTTTCTATGTCCAAAGCCACTGTCCAAAGCCACAGTCCAAAGCCACTTTCCAAAGCCACTGTCCAAAGCCACTCTATGTACAAAACCACTGTCCAAAGCCACTGTCCAAAGCCACTCTTTGTCCAAAGCCACTATCCAAAGCCACTCTCCAAAGCCACTCTCCAAAGCCACTCTCCAAAGCCACTCTATGTCCAAAGTCACTGTCCAAAGCCACTCTCCAAAGCCACTCTCCAAAGCCACTCTATGTCCAAAGCCAGTCCAAAGCCACTCTCCAAAGCCACTCTCCAAAGCCACTCTATGTCCAAAGCCACTGTCCAAAGCCACTCTCCAAAGCCACTCTCCAAAGCCACTCTATGTCCAAAGCCACTGTCCAAAGCCACTCTCCAAAGCCACTCTCCAAAGCCACTCTATGTCCAAAGCCACTGTCCAAAGCCACTCTCCAAAGCCAATCTCCAAAGCCACTCTTTGTCCAAAGCCACTGTCCAAAGCCACTCTCCAAAGCCACTCTCCAAAGCCACTCTATGTCCAAAGCCACTGTCCAAAGCCACTCTCCAAAGCCACTCTCCAAAGCCACTCTATGTCCAAAGCCACTGTCCAAAGCCATTCTCCAAAGCCACTCTCCAAAGCCACTCTATGTCCAAAGCAACTGTCCAAAGCCACTCTATGTCCAAAGCCACTGTCCAAAGCCACTGTCCATAGCCACGGTCCAAAGCCACTCTATGTCCAAAGCCACTGTCCAAAGCCACTGTCCAAAGCCACTGTCCAAAGCCACTCTATGTCCAAAGCCACTGTCCAAAGCCACTCTCCAATGCCACTGTCCAAAGCCACTCTATCTACAAAGCCACTGTCCAAACCTACTGTCTAAAGTCACTGTCCAAAGCCACTCTATGTCCAAAGCAACTGTCCAAAGCCACTGTCCAAAGCCACTGACCAAAGCCACTCTCCAAAGCCACTGTCCAATGCCACTCTATGTCCAGAGCCACTGTCCAAAGCCACTCTCCAAAGCCACTGACCAGCCATTCTATGACCAAAGCCACTGAACAAAGCCACTGTCCAAAGCCACTGACCAAAGCCACTCTATGTCCAATGCCATTGTCCAAAGCCAGTGTCCAAAGCCACTGTCCAAAGCCACTCTATGTCCAAAGCCATTGTCTAAAGCCACTCTCCAAAGCCACTCTCCAAAGCCACTCTATGTCAAAAAGCACTGTCCAAAGCCACTGTCCAAAGCCACTCTCCAAAGCCACTCTCCAAAGCCACTGTATGTCCAAAGCCACTGTCCAAAGCCACTGTCCAAAGCCACTGTATGTCCAAAGGTACTGTATGTCCAAAGCCACTATCCAAAGCCACTGTATGTCCAAAGCCACTATATGTCCAAAGCCACTGTCCAAAGCCACTGTATGTCCAAAGCCACTGTCCAAAGCCACTGTCCAAAGTCACTGTCCAAAGCCTTTCTATGTCCAAAGCCACTGTCCAAAGCCACAGTCCAAAGCCACTTTCCAAAGCCACTGTCCAAAGCCACTCTATGTCCAAAGCCACTGTCCAAAGCCACTGTCCAAAGCCACTCTATGTCCAAAGCCACTATCCAAAGCCACTCTCCAAAGCCACTCTCCAAAGCCACTCTATGTCCAAAGCCACTGTCCAAAGCCACTCTCCAAACCACTATCCAAAGCCACTCTATGTCCAAAGTCACTGTCCAAAGCCACTCTCCAAAGCCACTCTCCAAAGCCACTCTATGTCCAAAGCCAGTCCAAAGCCACTCTCCAAAGCCACTCTCCAAAGCCACTCTATGTCCAAAGCCACTGTCCAAAGCCACTCTCCAAAGCCACTCTCCAAAGCCACTCTATGTCCAAAGCCACTGTCCAAAGCCACTCTCCAAAGCCACTATCCAAAGCCACTCTATGTCCAAAGCCACTGTCCAAAGCCACTCTCCATGGCCAATCTCCAAAGCCACTCTTTGTCCAAAGCCACTGTCCAAAGCCACTCTCCAAAGCCACTTTCCAAAGCCACTCTATGTCTAAAGCCACTGTCCAAAGCCACTCTCCAAAGCCACTCTCCAAAGCCACTCTATGTCCAAAGCCACTGTCCAAAGCCACTGTCCAAAGCCACTCTCCAAAGCCACTCTATGTCCAAAGCCACTGTCCAAAGCCACTGTCCAAAGCCATTCTCCAAAGCCACTCTATGTCCAAAGCCACTGTCCAAAGCCACTCTCCAAAGCCACTGTCCAAAGCCACTCTATGTCCAAAACCACTGTCCAAAGCCACTCTCCAAAGCCACTGTCCAAAGCCACTCTATGTCCAAAGCCACTGTCCAAAGCCACTCTCCAAAGCCACTCTATGTCCAAAGCCACTGTCCGAAGCCTCTCTCCAAAGCCACTGTCCAAAGCCACTCTATGTCCAAAGCCACTGTCCCAAGCCACTCTACAAAGCCACTCTCGAAAGTCACACTATGTCCAAAGCCACTGTCCAAAGCCACTCTATGTCCAAAGCCACTGTCCAAAGCCACTGTCCAAAGCCACTCTCCAAAGCCACTCTATGTCCAAAGCCACTGTCCAAAGCCACTCTCCAAAGCCACTCTCCAAAGCCACTCTATGTCCAAAGCCACTGTCCAAAGACACTCTTCAAAGCCACTCTCCAAAGACACTCTATGTCCCAAGCCACTGTCCAAAGCCACTGTCCAAAGCCACTCTACAAAGCCACTCTATCTCCAAAGCCACTGTCCAAAGACACTCTCCAAAGCCACTCTCCAAAGCCACTCTATGTCAAAAGCCACTGTCCAAAGCTACTGTCGAAAGCCACTGTCTAAAGCCACTGTATGTCCAAAGCCACGGTCCAAAGCCACTGTCGAAAGCCACTGTCCAAAGCCACTCTATGTCCAAAGCCACTGTATAAACCCACTGTCCAAAGCCACTGTCCAAAGCAACTCTATGTCCAAAGCCACTGTCCAAAGCCACTGTCCAAAGCCACTGTCCAAAGCCACTCTATGTCCAAAGCCACTGTCCAAAGCCACTGTCCAAAGCCACTGTCCAAAGCCACTCTATGTCAAAGCCACTGTCCCAAGCCACTCTCCAAAGCCACTGTCCAAAGCCACTCAATGTCCAAAGCCACTGTCCAAAGCCACTCTATGTCCAAAGCCACTGTGCAAAGCCACTCTCCAAAGCCACTGTCCAAAGCCACTCTATGTCCAAAGCCACTGTCCAAAGCCACTGTCCAAAGCCACTCTCCAAAGCCACTCTATGTCCAAAGCCACTGTCCAAAGCCACTCTCTAAAGCCACTCTCCAAAGCCACTCTATGTCCAAAGCCACTGTCCAAACACACTGTCCAAAGCCACTCTCCAAAGCCACTCTATGTCCAAAGCCACTGTCCAAAGCCACTCTCCAAAGCCACTCTCCAAAGCCACTCAATATCCAAAGCCACTGTACAATGCCACTGTCCAAAGCCACTCTCCAAAGCCACTCTATGTCCAAAGCCACTGTCCAAAGCCACTGTCCAAAGCCATTCTCCATAGCCACTCTATGTCCAAAGCCACTGTCCAAAGCCACTCTCCAAAGCCACTCTCCCAACCACTCTATGACCAAAGCCACTGTCCAAAGCCACTGTCCAAAGCCACTCTCCAAAGCCACTCTATGTCCAAAGCCACTGTCCAAAGCCACTCTCCTAAAGCCACTGTCCAATGCCACTCTATGTCCAAAGCCACTGTCCAAAGCCACTCTACAAAGCCACTCTCCAAAGGCACTCTATGTCCAAAGCCACTGTCCAAAGCCACTGTCCAAAGCCACTCTCCAAAGCCACTCTATGTCCAAACCACTATCCAAAGACTCTCCAAAGCCACTCTCCAAAGCCACTCTATGTCCAAAGCCACTGTCCAAAGCCACTGTCCAAAGCCATTCTCCAAAGCCACTCTATGTCCAAAGCCATTGTCCAAAGCCACTGTCCAAAGCCACTCTCTAAAGCCACTCTATGTCCAAAGCCACTGTCCAAAGCCACTCTCCAAAGCCACTGTCCAAAGCCACTGTCCAAAGCCACTCTCCAAAGCCACTCTATGTCCAAAGCCACTGTCCAAAGCCACTCTCCAAAGCCACTCTCCAAAGCCACACTATGTCCAAAGCCACTGTCCAAAGACACTCTTCAAAGCCACTCTCCAAAGCCACTCTATGTCCCAAGCCACTGTCCAAAGCCACTGTCCAAAGCCACTCTCCAAAGCCACTCTATCTCCAAAGCGACTGTCCAAAGCCACTCTCCAAAGCCACTCTCCAAAGCCACTCTATGTCCAAAGCCACTGTCCAAAGACACTCTCCAAAGCCACTCTCCAAAGCCACTCTATGTCAAAAGCCACTGTCCAAAGCTACCGTCCAAAGCCACTGTCTAAAGCCACTGTATGTCCAAAGCCACTGTCCAAAGCCACTGTCGAAAGCCACTGTCCAAAGCCACTCTATGTCCAAAGCCACTGTATAAAGCCACTGTCCAAAGCCACTGTCCAAAGCAACTCTATGTCCAAAGCCACTGTACAAAGCCACTGTCCAAAGCCACTCTATGTCCAAATCCACTGTCCAAAGCCACTGTCCAAAGCCACTATCCAAAGCCACTCTATGTCAAAGCCACTGTCCAAAGCCACTCTCCAAATCCACTGTCCAAAGCCACTCAATGTCCAAAGCCACTGTCCAAAGCCACTCTATGTCCATAGCCACTTTCCAAAGACACTCTCCAAAGCCACTGTCCAAAGCCACTCCATGTCCAAAGCCACTGTGCAAAGCCACTCTCCAAAGCCACTGTCCAAAGCCACTCTATGTCCAAAGCCACTGTCCAAAGCCACTGTCCAAAGCCACTCTCCAAAGCCACTCTATGTCCAAAGCCACTGTCCAAAGCCACTCTCCAAAGCCACTCTCCAAAGCCACTCTATGTCCAAAGCCACTGTCCAAACCCACTGTCCAAAGCCACTCTCCAAAGCCACTCTATGTCCAAAGCCACTGTCCAAAGCCACTCTCCAAAGCCACTCTCCAAAGCCACTCAATATCCAAAGCCACTGTACAAAGCCACTGTACAAAGCCACTCTCCAAAGCCACTCTATGTCCAAAGCCACTGTCCAAAGCCACTCTCCAAAGCCACTCTCCAAAGCCACTCTATGTCCAAAGCCACTGTCCAAAGCCACTCTCCAAAGCCACTGACCAAAGCCACTCTATGTCCAAAGCCACTGTCCAAAGCCACTCTCCAAAGCCACTGTCCAAAGCCACTCTATGTCCAAAGCCACTTTCCAAAGCCACTCTCCAAAGCCTCTCTCCAAAGCCACTCTATGTCCAAAGCCACTGTATGTCCAAAGCCACTGTCCAAAGCCACTGTATGGCCAAAGCCACTGTATGTCCAAAGCCACTGTCCAAAGCCACTGTATATCCAAAGCTACTGTATGTCCAAAGCCACTATCCAAAGCCACTGTATGTCCAAAGCCACTATATGTCCAAAGCCACTGTCCAAAGCCACTGTATGTCCAAAGCCACGGTCCAAAGCCACTGTCCAAAGTCACTGTCCAAAGCCTTTCTATGTCCAAAGCCACTGTCCAAAGCCACAGTCCAAAGCCACTTTCCAAAGCCACTGTCCAAAGCCACTCTATGTACAAAGCCACTGTCCAAAGCCACTGTCCAAAGCCACTCTATGTCCAAAGCCACTATCCAAAGCCACTCTCCAAAGCCACTCTCCTAAGCCACTCTATGTCCAAAGTCACTGTCCAAAGCCACTCTCCAAAGCCACTCTCCAAAGCCACTCTATGTCCAAAGCCAGTCCAAAGCCACTCTCCAAAGCCACTCTCCAAAGCCACTCTATGTCCAAAGCCACTGTCCAAAGCCACTCTCCAAAGCCACTCTCCAAAGCCACTCTATGTCCAAAGCCACTGTCCAAAGCCACTCTCCAAAGCCACTCACCAAAGCCACTCTATGTCCAAAGCCACTGTCCAAAGCCACTCTCCAAAGCCAATCTCCAAAGCCACTCTTTGTCCAAAGCCACTCTTTGTCCAAAGCCACTGTCCAAAGCCACTCTCCAAAGCCACTCTCCAAAGCCACTCTATGTCCAAAGCCACTGTCCAAAGCCACTCTCCAAAGCCACTCTCCAAAGCCACTCTATGTCCAAAGCCACTGTCCAAAGCCATTCTCCAAAGCCACTCTCCAAAGCCACTCTATGTCCAAAGCAACTGTCCAAAGCCACTCTATGTCCAAAGCCACTGTCCAATGCCACTGTCCATAGCCACGGTCCAAAGCCACTCTATGTCCAAAGCCACTGTCCAAAGCCACTGTCCAAAGCCACTGTCCAAAGCCACTCTATGTCCAAAGCCACTGTCCAAAGCCACTCTCCAATGCCACTGTCCAAAGCCACTCTATCTACAAAGCCACTGTCCAAAGCTACTGTCTAAAGTCACTCTCCAAAGCCACTCTATGTCCAAAGCAACTGTCCAAAGCCACTGTCCAAAGCCACTGACCAAAGCCACTCTCCAAAGCCACTCTATGTCCAATGCCATTGTCCAAAGCCAGTGTCCAAAGCCACTGTCCAAAGCCACTCTATGTCCAAAGCCATTGTCTAAAGCCACTCTCCAAAGCCACTCTCCAAAGCCACTCTATGTCCAAAGCCACTGTATAAAGCCACTGTCCAAAGCCACTGTCCAAAGCAACTCTATGTCCAAAGCCACTGTCCAAAGCCACTGTCCAAAGCCACTGTCCAAAGCCACTCTATGTCCAAAGCCACTGTCCAAAGCCACTGTCCAAAGCCACTGTCCAAAGCCACTCTATGTCAAAGCCACTGTCCCAAGCCACTCTCCAAAGCCACTGTCCAAAGCCACTCATGTCCAAAGCCACTGTCCAAAGCCACTCTATGTCCAAAGCCACTGTGCAAAGCCACTCTCCAAAGCCACTGTCCAAAGCCACTCTATGTCCAAAGCCACTGTCCAAAGCCACTGTCCAAAGCCATTCTCCAAAGCCACTCTATGTCCAAAGCCACTGTCCAAAGCCACTCTCTAAAGCCACTCTCCAAAGCCACTCTATGTCCAAAGCCACTGTCCAAACACACTGTCCAAAGCCACTCTCCAAAGCCACTCTATGTCCAAAGCCACTGTCCAAAGCCACTCTCCAAAGCCACTCTCCAAAGCCACTCAATATCCAAAGCCACTGTACAATGCCACTGTCCAAAGCCACTCTCCAAAGCCACTCTATGTCCAAAGCCACTGTCCAAAGCCACTGTCCAAAGCCATTCTCCAAAGCCACTCTATGTCCAAAGCCACTGTCCAAAGCCACTCTCCAAAGCCACTCTCCCAACCACTCTATGACCAAAGCCACTGTCCAAAGCCACTGTCCAAAGCCTCTCTCCAAAGCCACTCTATGTCCAAAGCCACTGTCCAAAGCCACTCTCCTAAAGCCACTGTCCAAAGCCACTCTATGTCCAAAGCCACTGTCCAAAGCCACTCTACAAAGCCACTCTCCAAAGGCACTCTATGTCCAAAGCCACTATCCAAAGCCACTGTCCAAAGCCACTCTCCAAAGCCACTCTATGTCCAAACCACTATCCAAAGACTCTCCAAAGCCACTCTCCAAAGCCACTCTATGTCCAAAGCCACTGTCCAAAGCCACTTTCCAAAGCCATTCTCCAAAGCCACTCTATGTCCAAAGCCACTGTCCAAAGCCACTGTCCAAAGCCACTCTCTAAAGCCACTCTATGTCCAAAGCCACTGTCCAAAGCCACTCTCCAAAGCCACTGTCCAAAGCCACTCTCCAAAGCCATTCTCCAAAGCCACTCTATGTCCAAAGCCACTGTCCAAAGACACTCTTCAAAGCCACTCTCCAAAGCCACTCTATGTCCCAAGCCACTGTCCAAAGCCACTGTCCAAAGCCACTCTCCAAAGCCACTCTATCTCAAAAGCGACTGTCCAAAGCCACTCTCCAAAGCCACTCTCCAAAGCCACTCTATGTCCAAAGCCACTGTCCAAAGACACTCTCCAAAGCCACTCTCCAAAGCCACTCTATGTCAAAAGCCACTGTCCAAAGCTACTGTCCAAAGCCACTGTCTAAAGCCACTGTATGTCCAAAGCCACTGTCCAAAGCCACTGTCGAAAGCCACTGTCCAAAGCCACTCTATGTCCAAAGCCACTGTATAAAGCCACTGTCCAAAGCCACTGTCCAAAGCAACTCAATGTCCAAAGCCACTGTACAAAGCCACTGTCCAAAGCCACTCTATGTCCAAATCCACTGTCCAAAGCCACTGTCCAAAGCCACTGTCCAAAGCCACTCTATGTCAAAGCCACTGTCCAAAGCCACTCTCCAAATCCACTGTCCAAAGCCACTCAATGTCCAAAGCCACTGTCCAAAGCCACTCTATGTCCATAGCCACTTTCCAAAGACACTCTCCAAAGCCACTGTCCAAAGCCACTCCATGTCCAAAGCCACTGTGCAAAGCCACTCTCCAAAGCCACTGTCCAAAGCCACTCTATGTCCAAAGCCACTGTCCAAAGCCACTGTCCAAAGCCACTCTCCAAAGCCACTCTATGTCCAAAGCCACTGTCCAAAGCCACTCTCCAAAGCCACTGTCCAAAGCCACTCTATGTCCAAAGCCACTGTCCAAACCCACTGTCCAAAGCCACTCTCCAAAGCCACTCTATGTCCAAAGCCACTGTCCAAAGCCACTCTCCAAAGCCACTATCCAAAGCCACTCAATATGCAAAGCCACTGTACAAAGCCACTGTCCAAAGCCACTCTCCAAAGCCACTCTATGTCCAAAGCCACTGTCCAAAGCCACTCTCCAAAGCCACTCTCCAAAGCCACTCTATGTCCAAAGCCACTGTCCAAAGCCACTCTCCAAAGCCACTGACCAAAGCCACTCTATGTCCAAAGCCACTGTCCAAAGCCACTCTCCAAAGCCACTGTCCAAAGCCACTCTATGTCCAAAGCCACTTTCCAAAGCCACTCTCCAAAGCCTCTCTCCAAAGCCACTCTATGTCCAAAGCCACTGTATGTCCAAAGCCACTGTCCAAAGCCACTGTATGGCCAAAGCCACTGTATGTCCAAAGCCACTGTCCAAAGCCACTGTATGTCCAAAGCTACTGTATGTCCAAAGCCACTATCCAAAGCCACTGTATGTCCAAAGCCACTATATGTCCAAAGCCACTGTCCAAAGCCACTGTATGTCCAAAGCCACTGTCCAAAGCCACTGTCCAAAGTCACTGTCCAAAGCCTTTCTATGTCCAAAGCCACTGTCCAAAGCCACAGTCCAAAGCCACTTTCCAAAGCCACTGTCCAAAGCCACTCTATGTACAAAGCCACTGTCCAAAGCCACTGTCTAAAGCCACTCTATGTCCAAAGCCACTATCCAAAGCCACTCTCCAAAGCCACTCTCCAAAGCCACTCTATGTCCAAAGCCACTGTCCAAAGCCACTCTCCAAACCACTATCCAAAGCCACTCTATGTCCAAAGTCACTGTCCAAAGCCACTCTCCAAAGCCACTTTCCAAAGCCACTCTATGTCCAAAGCCAGTCCAAAGCCACTCTCCAAAGCCACTCTCCAAAGCCACTCTATGTCCAAAGCCACTTTCCAAAGCCACTCTCCAAAGCCACTATCCAAAGCCACTCTATGTCCAAAGCCACTGTCCAAAGCCACTCTCCAAAGCCACTCTCCAAAGCCACTCTATGTCCAAAGCCACTGTCCAAAGCCACTCTCCAAAGCCAATCTCCAAAGCCACTCTTTGTCCAAAGCCACTGTCCAAAGCCACTCTCCAAAGCCACTCTCCAAAGCCACTCTATGTCCAAAGCCACTGTCCAAAGCCACTCTCCAAAGCCACTCTCCAAAACCACTCTATGTCCAAAGCCACTGTCCAAAGCCATTCTCCAAAGCCACTCTCCAAAGCCACTCTATGTCCAAAGCAACTGTCCAAAGCCACTCTATGTCCAAAGCCACTGTCCAAAGCCACTGTCCATAGCCACGGTCCAAAGCCACTCTATGTCCAAAGCCACTGTCCAAAGCCACTCTGTGTCCAAAGCCACTGTCCAAAGCCACTCTATGTCCAAAGCCACTGTCCAAAGCCACTCTCCAATGCCACTGTCCAAAGCCACTCTATCTACAAAGCCACTGTCCAAAGCCACTGTCTAAAGTCACTGTCCAAAGCCACTCTATGTCCAAAGCAACTGTCCAAAGCCACTGTCCAAAGCCACTGTCCAAAGCCACTGACCAAAGCCACTCTCCAAAGCCACTGTCCAATGCCACTCTATGTCCAGAGCCACTGTCCAAAGCCACTCTCCAAAGCCACTGACCAAAGCCATTCTATGACCAAAGCCACTGAACAAAGCCACTGTCCAAAGCCACTGACCAAAGCCACTCTATGTCCAATGCCATTGTCCAAAGCCAGTGTCCAAAGCCACTGTCCAAAGCCACTCTATGTCCAAAGCCATTGTCTAAAGCCACTCTCCAAAGCCACTCTCCAAAGCCACTCTATGTCCAAAAGCACTGTCCAAAGCCACTGTCCAAAGCCACTCTCCAAAGCCACTCTCCAAAGCCACTGTATGTCCAAAGCCACTGTCCAAAGCCACTGTCCAAAGCCACTGTATGTCCAAAGCTACTGTATGTCCAAAGCCACTATCCAAAGCCACTCTATGTCCAAAGCCACTATATGTCCAAAGCCACTGTCCAATGCCACTGTATGTCCAAAGCCACTGTCCAAAGCCACTGTCCAAAGTCACTGTCCAAAGCCTTTCTATGTCCAAAGCCACTGTCCAAAGCCACAGTCCAAAGCCACTTTCCAAAGCCACTGTCCAAAGCCACTCTATGTCCAAAGCCACTGTCCAAAGCCACTGTCCAAAGCCACTCTATGTCCAAAGCCACTATCCAAAGCCACTCTCCAAAGCCACTCTCCAAAGCCACTCTATGTCCAAAGCCACTGTCCAAAGCCACTCTCCAAACCACTATCCAAAGCCACTCTATGTCCAAAGTCACTGTCCAAAGCCACTCTCCAAAGCCACTCTCCAAAGCCACTCTATGTCCAAAGCCAGTCCAAAGCCACTCTCCAAAGCCACTCTCCAAAGCCACTCTATGTCCAAAGCCACTGTCCAAAGCCACTCTCCAAAGCCACTCTCCAAAGCCACTCTATGTCCAAAGCCACTGTCCAAAGCCACTCTCCAAAGCCACTCTCCAAAGCCACTCTATGTCCAAAGCCACTGTCTAAAGCCACTCTCCAAAGCCAATCTCCAAAGCCACTCTTTGTCCAAAGCCACTGTCCAAAGCCACTCTCCAAAGCTACTTTCCAAAGCCACTCTATGTCTAAAGCCACTGTCCAAAGCCACTCTCCAAAGCCACTCTCCAAAGCCACTCTATGTCCAAAGCCACTGTCCAAAGCCATTCTCCAAAGCCACTCTCCAAAGCCACTCTATGTCCAAAGCCACTGTCCAAAGCCACTCTATGTCCAAAGCCACTGTCCAAAGCCACTGTCCATAGCCACGGTCCAAAGCCACTCTATGTCCAAAGCCACTGTCCATAGCCACGGTCCAAAGCCACTCTATGTCCAAAGCCACTGTCCAAAGCCACTGTCCCAAGCCACTGTCCAAAGCCACTCTATGTCCAAAGCCACTGTCCAAAGCCACTCTCCAATGCCACTGTCCAAAGCCACTCTCCAAAGCCACTCTATGTCCAAAGCCACTGTCCAAAGCCACTCTCCAAAGCCACTCTCCAAAGCCACTCTATGTCCAAAGCCACTGTCCAAAGCCACTCTCCAAAGCCACTGACCAAAGCCACTCTATGTCCAAAGCCACTGTCCAAAGCCACTCTCCAAAGCCACTGTCCAAAGCCACTCTATGTCCAAAGCCACTTTCCAAAGCCACTCTCCAAAGCCTCTCTCCAAAGCCACTCTATGTCCAAAGCCACTGTATGTCCAAAGCCACTGTCCAAAGCCACTGTATGGCCAAAGCCACTGTATGTCCAAAGCCACTGTCCAAAGCCACTGTATGTCCAAAGCTACTGTATGTCCAAAGCCACTATCCAAAGCCACTGTATGTCCAAAGCCACTGTATGTCCAAAGCCACTATATGTCCAAAGCCACTGTCCAAAGCCACTGTATGTCCAAAGCCACTGTCCAAAGCCACTGTCCAAAGTCACTGTCCAAAGCCTTTCTATGTCCAAAGCCACTGTCCAAAGCCACAGTCCAAAGCCACTTTCCAAAGCCACTGTCCAAAGCCACTCTATGTACAAAGCCACTGTCCAAAGCCACTGTCTAAAGCCACTCTATGTCCAAAGCCACTATCCAAAGCCACTCTCCAAAGCCACTCTCCAAAGCCACTCTATGTCCAAAGCCACTGTCCAAAGCCACTCTCCAAACCACTATCCAAAGCCACTCTATGTCCAAAGTCACTGTCCAAAGCCACTCTCCAAAGCCACTCTCCAAAGCCACTCTATGTCCAAAGCCAGTCCAAAGCCACTCTCCAAAGCCACTCTCCAAAGCCACTCTATGTCCAAAGCCACTTTCCAAAGCCACTCTCCAAAGCCACTATCCAAAGCCACTCTATGTCCAAAGCCACTGTCCAAAGCCACTCTCCAAAGCCACTCTCCAAAGCCACTCTATGTCCAAAGCCACTGTCCAAAGCCACTCTCCAAAGCCAATCTCCAAAGCCACTCTTTGTCCAAAGCCACTGTCCAAAGCCACTCTCCAAAGCCACTCTCCAAAGCCACTCTATGTCCAAAGCCACTGTCCAAAGCCACTCTCCAAAGCCACTCTCCAAAGCCACTCTATGTCCAAAGCCACTGTCCAAAGCCATTCTCCAAAGCCACTCTCCAAAGCCACTCTATGTCCAAAGCAACTGTCCAAAGCCACTCTATGTCCAAAGCCACTGTCCAAAGCCACTGTCCATAGCCACGGTCCAAAGCCACTCTATGTCCAAAGCCACTGTCCAAAGCCACTCTGTGTCCAAAGCCACTGTCCAAAGCCACTCTATGTCCAAAGCCACTGTCCAAAGCCACTCTCCAATGCCACTGTCCAAAGCCACTCTATCTACAAAGCCACTGTCCAAAGCCACTGTCTAAAGTCACTGTCCAAAGCCACTCTATGTCCAAAGCAACTGTCCAAAGCCACTGTCCAAAGCCACTGTCCAAAGCCACTGACCAAAGCCACTCTCCAAAGCCACTGTCCAATGCCACTCTATGTCCAGAGCCACTGTCCAAAGCCACTCTCCAAAGCCACTGACCAAAGCCATTCTATGACCAAAGCCACTGAACAAAGCCACTGTCCAAAGCCACTGACCAAAGCCACTCTATGTCCAATGCCATTGTCCAAAGCCAGTGTCCAAAGCCACTGTCCAAAGCCACTCTATGTCCAAAGCCATTGTCTAAAGCCACTCTCCAAAGCCACTCTCCAAAGCCACTCTATGTCCAAAAGCACTGTCCAAAGCCACTGTCCAAAGCCACTCTCCAAAGCCACTCTCCAAAGCCACTGTATGTCCAAAGCCACTGTCCAAAGCCACTGTCCAAAGCCACTGTATGTCCAAAGCTACTGTATGTCCAAAGCCACTATCCAAAGCCACTCTATGTCCAAAGCCACTATATGTCCAAAGCCACTGTCCAATGCCACTGTATGTCCAAAGCCACTGTCCAAAGCCACTGTCCAAAGTCACTGTCCAAAGCCTTTCTATGTCCAAAGCCACTGTCCAAAGCCACAGTCCAAAGCCACTTTCCAAAGCCACTGTCCAAAGCCACTCTATGTCCAAAGCCACTGTCCAAAGCCACTGTCCAAAGCCACTCTATGTCCAAAGCCACTATCCAAAGCCACTCTCCAAAGCCACTCTCCAAAGCCACTCTATGTCCAAAGCCACTGTCCAAAGCCACTCTCCAAACCACTATCCAAAGCCACTCTATGTCCAAAGTCACTGTCCAAAGCCACTCTCCAAAGCCACTCTCCAAAGCCACTCTATGTCCAAAGCCAGTCCAAAGCCACTCTCCAAAGCCACTCTCCAAAGCCACTCTATGTCCAAAGCCACTGTCCAAAGCCACTCTCCAAAGCCACTCTCCAAAGCCACTCTATGTCCAAAGCCACTGTCCAAAGCCACTCTCCAAAGCCACTCTCCAAAGCCACTCTATGTCCAAAGCCACTGTCCAAAGCCACTCTCCAAAGCCAATCTCCAAAGCCACTCTTTGTCCAAAGCCACTGTCCAAAGCCACTCTCCAAAGCTACTTTCCAAAGCCACTCTATGTCTAAAGCCACTGTCCAAAGCCACTCTCCAAAGCCACTCTCCAAAGCCACTCTATGTCCAAAGCCACTGTCCAAAGCCATTCTCCAAAGCCACTCTCCAAAGCCACTCTATGTCCAAAGCCACTGTCCAAAGCCACTCTATGTCCAAAGCCACTGTCCAAAGCCACTGTCCATAGCCACGGTCCAAAGCCACTCTATGTCCAAAGCCACTGTCCATAGCCACGGTCCAAAGCCACTCTATGTCCAAAGCCACTGTCCAAAGCCACTGTCCCAAGCCACTGTCCAAAGCCACTCTATGTCCAAAGCCACTGTCCAAAGCCACTCTCCAATGCCACTGTCCAAAGCCACTCTATCTACAAAGCCACTGTCCAAAGCCACTGTCTAAAGTCACTGTCCAAAGCCACTCTATGTCCAAAGCAACTGACCAAAGCCACTGTCCAAAGCCACTGACCAAAGCCACTCTCCAAAGCCACTGTCCAATGCCACTCTATGTCCAGAGCCACTGTCCAAAGCCACTCTCCAAAGCCACTGACCAAAGCGATTCTATGACCAAAGCCACTGAACAAAGCCACTGTCCAAAGCCACTGACCAAAGCCACTCTATGTCCAATGCCATTGTCCAAAGCCAGTGTCCAAACCCACTGTCCAAAGCCACTCTATGTCCAAAGCCATTGTCTAAAGCCACTCTCCAAAGCCACTCTTCAAAGCCACTCTATGTCCAAAAGCACTGTCCAAAGCCACTGTCCAAAGCCACTCTCCAAAGCCACTCTCCAAAGCCACTGTATGTCCAAAGCCACTGTCCAAAGCCACTGTCCAAAGCCACTATCCAAAGCCACTCTATGTCCAAAGCCACTGTCCAAAGTCACTGTTCAAAGCCACTCTCCAAAGCCACTCTATGTCCAAAGCCACTATCCAAAGCCACTCTCCAAAGCCACTCTCCAAAGCCACTCTATGTCCAAAGCCACTGTCCAAAGCCACTGTCCAAAGCCACTCTCCAAAGCCACTCTATCTCCAAAGCCACTGTCCAAAGCCACTCTCCAAAGCCACTCTCCAAAGCCACTCTCTGTCCAAAGCCACTGTCCATAGCCACTGTCCAAAGCCACTGTCCAAAGCCACTCTATGTCCAAAGCCACTGTACAAAGCCACTGTCCAAAGCCACTGTCCAAAGCAATACTATGTCCAAAGCCACTCTCCAAAGCCACTCTATGTCCAAAGCCACTGTCCAAAGCCACTCTCCAAAGCCACTCTCCAAAGCCACTCTATGTCCAAAGCCACTGTCCAAAGCCACTCTCCAAAGCCAATCTCCAAAGCCACTCTTTGTCCAAAGCCACTGTCCAAAGCCACTCTCCAAAGCTACTTTCCAAAGCCACTCTATGTCTAAAGCCACTGTCCAAAGCCACTCTCCAAAGCCACTCTCCAAAGCCACTCTATGTCCAAAGCCACTGTCCAAAGCCATTCTCCAAAGCCACTCTCCAAAGCCACTCTATGTCCAAAGCCACTGTCCAAAGCCACTCTATGTCCAAAGCCACTGTCCAAAGCCACTGTCCATAGCCACGGTCCAAAGCCACTCTATGTCCAAAGCCACTGTCCATAGCCACGGTCCAAAGCCACTCTATGTCCAAAGCCACTGTCCAAAGCCACTGTCCCAAGCCACTGTCCAAAGCCACTCTATGTCCAAAGCCACTGTCCAAAGCCACTCTCCAATGCCACTGTCCAAAGCCACTCTATCTACAAAGCCACTGTCCAAAGCCACTGTCTAAAGTCACTGTCCAAAGCCACTCTATGTCCAAAGCAACTGACCAAAGCCACTGTCCAAAGCCACTGACCAAAGCCACTCTCCAAAGCCACTGTCCAATGCCACTCTATGTCCAGAGCCACTGTCCAAAGCCACTCTCCAAAGCCACTGACCAAAGCGATTCTATGACCAAAGCCACTGAACAAAGCCACTGTCCAAAGCCACTGACCAAAGCCACTCTATGTCCAATGCCATTGTCCAAAGCCAGTGTCCAAAGCCACTGTCCAAAGCCACTCTATGTCCAAAGCCATTGTCTAAAGCCACTCTCCAAAGCCACTCTTCAAAGCCACTCTATGTCCAAAAGCACTGTCCAAAGCCACTGTCCAAAGCCACTCTCCAAAGCCACTCTCCAAAGCCACTGTATGTCCAAAGCCACTATCCAAAGCCACTGTCCAAAGCCACTATCCAAAGCCACTCTATGTCCAAAGCCACTGTCCAAAGTCACTGTTCAAAGCCACTCTCCAAAGCCACTCTATGTCCAAAGCCACTATCCAAAGCCACTCTCCAAAGCCACTCTCCAAAGCCACTCTATGTCCAAAGCCACTGTCCAAAGCCACTGTCCAAAGCCACTCTCCAAAGCCACTCTATCTCCAAAGCCACTGTCCAAAGCCACTCTCCAAAGCCACTCTCCAAAGCCACTCTATGTCCAAAGCCACTGTCCATAGCCACTGTCCAAAGCCACTGTCCAAAGCCACTCTATGTCCAAAGCCACTGTACAAAGCCACTGTCCAAAGCCACTGTCCAAAGCAATACTATGTCCAAAGCCACTCTCCAAAGCCACTCTATGTCCAAAGCCACTGTCCAAAGCCACTCTCCAAAGCCAATCTCCAAAGCCACTCTTTGTCCAAAGCCACTATCCAAAGCCACTCTCCAAAGCCACTCTCCAAAGCCACTCTACGTCCAAAGCCACTGTCCAAAGCCACTCTACAAAGCCACTCTCCAAAGCCACTCTATGTCCAAAGCCACTGTCCAAAGCCATTCTCCAAAGCCACTCTCCAAAGCCACTCTATGTCAAAAGCCACTGTCCAATGCCATTATATGTCCAAAGACACTCTATATCCAAAGCCACTGTCCAAAGCCATTCTCCAAAGCCACTCTCCAAAGCCACTCTATGTCCAAAGCCACTGTCCAATGCCATTCTATGTCCAAAGCCACTGTCCAAAGCCACTCTATCTACAAAGCCACTGTCCAAAGCCACTGTCTAAAGTCACTGTCCAAAGCCACTCTATGTCCAAAGCAACTGTCCAAAGCCACTGTCCAAAGCCACTTACCAAAGCCACTCTCCAAAGCCACTGTCCAATGCCACTCTATGTCCAGAGCCACTGTCCAAAGCCACTCTCCAAAGCCACTGACCAAAGCCATTCTATGTCCAAAGCCACTGAACAAAGCCACTGTCCAAAGCCACTGACCAAAGCCACTCTATGTCCAATGCCATTGTCCAAAGCCAGTGTCCAAATCTACTGTCCAAAGCCACTTTATGTCCAAAGCCATTGTCTAAAGCCACTCTCCAAAGCCACTCTCCAAAGCCACTCTATGTCCAAAAGCACTGTCCAAAGCCACTGTCCAAAGCCACTCTCCAAAGCCACTCTCCAAAGCCACTGTATGTCCAAAGCCACTGTCCAAAGCCACTGTCCAAAGCCACTATCCAAAGCCACTCTATGTCCAAAGCCACTGTCCAAAGTCACTGTCCAAAGCCACTCTCCAAAGCCACTCTATGTCCAAAGCCACTATCCAAAGCCACTCTCCAAACCCACTCTCCAAAGCCACTCTATGTCCAAAGCCACTGTCCAAAGCCACTGTCCAAAGCCACTCTCCAAAGCCACTCTATCTCCAAAGCCACTGTCCAAAGCCACTCTCCAAAGCCAATCTCCAAAGCCACTCTATGTCCAAAGCCACTGTCCATAGCCACTGTCCAAAGCCACTGTCCAAGGCCACTCTGTCCAAAGCCACTGTACAAAGCCACTGTCCAAAGCCACTGTCCAAAGCAATACTATGTCCAAAGCCACTCTCCAAAGCCACTCTATGTCCAAAGCCACTGTCCAAAGCCACTCTCCAAAGCCAATCTCCAAAGCCACTCTTTGTCCAAAGCCACTGTCCAAAGCCACTCTCCAAAGCCACTCTCCAAAGCCACTCTATGTCCAAAGCCACTGTCCAAAGCCATTCTCCAAAGCCACTCTCCAAAGCCACTCTATGTCCAAAGCCACTGTCCAATGCCATTCTATGTCCAAAGCCACTGTCCAAAGCCACAGTCCAAAGCCACTGTCCAAAGCCACTCTATGTCCAAAGCCACTGTCCAAAGCCACTCTCCAATGCCACTGTCCAAAGCCACTCTATCTACAAAGCCACTGTCCAAAGCCACTGTCTAAAGTCACTGTCCAAAGCCACTCTATGTCCAAAGCAACTGTCCAAAGCCACTGTCCAAAGCCACTGTCCAAAGCCACTCTATGTCCAAAGCCACTGTCCAAAGCCACTCTCCAAAGCCACTGTCCAAAGCCACTCTATGTCCAGAGCCATTGTCCAAAGCCACTCTCCAAAGCCACTGACCAAAGCCACTCTATGTCCAAAGCCACTGAACAAAGCCACTGTCCAAAGTCACTCTCCAAAGCCACTCTCCAAAGCCACTCTATGTCCAAAGCTACTGTCCAAAGCCACTCTCCAAAGCCACTCTATCTCCAAAGCCACTGTCCAAAGCCACTGTCCAATGCCATTCTATGTCCAAAGTCACTGTCCAAAGCCACTCTATGTCCAAAGCAACTGTCCAAAGCCACTGTCCAAAGCCACTGACCAAAGCCACTCTCCAAAGCCACTGTCCAATGCCACTCTATGTCAAGAGCCACTGTCCAAAGCCACTCTCCAAAGCCACTGACCAAAGCCATTCTATGTCCAAAGCCACTGAACAAAGCCACTGTCCAAAGCCACTGACCAAAGCCACTCTATGTCCAATGCCATTGTCCAAAGCCAGTGTCCAAATCCACTGTCCAAAGCCACTTTATGTCCAAAGCCATTGTCTAAAGCCACTCTCCAAAGCCACTCTCCAAAGCCACTCTATGTCCAAAAGCACTGTCCAAAGCCACTGTTCAAAGCCACTCTCCAAAGCCACTCTCCAAAGCCACTGTATGTCCAAAGCCACTGTCCAAAGCCACTGTCAAAAGCCACTATCCAAAGCCACTCTATGTCCAAAGCCACTGTCCAAAGTCACTGTCCAAAGCCACTCTCCAAAGCCACTCTATGTCCAAAGCCACTATCCAAAGCCACTCTCCAAAGCCACTCTCCAAAGCCACTCTATGTCCAAAGCCACTGTCCAAAGCCACTGTCCAAAGCCACTCTCCAAAGCCACTCTATCTCCAAAGCCACTGTCCAAAGCCACTCTCCAAAGCCACTCTCCAAAGCCACTCTATGTCCAAAGCCACTGTCCATAGCCACTGTCCAAAGCCACTGTCCAAGGCCACTCTGTCCAAAGCCACTGTACAAAGCCACTGTCCAAAGCCACTGTCCAAAGCAATACTATGTCCAAAGCCACTCTCCAAAGCCACTCTATGTCCAAAGCCACTGTCCAAAGCCACTTTACAAAGCCACTGTCCAAAGCCACTCTATGTCCAAAGCCACTGTCCAAAGCCACTCTCCAAAGCCACTTTCCTTAACCAATCTATGTCCAAAGCCACTGTCCAAAGCCACTCTCCAAAGCCACTGTCCAAAGCCACTCTATATCCAAAGCCACTGTCCAAAGCCACTCTCCAAAGCCACTGTCCAAAGCCACTGTATGTCCAAAGCCACTGTATGTCCAAAGCCACTGTCCAAAGCCACTGTATGTCCAAAGCCACTGTATATCCAAAGCCACTGTCCAAAGCCAATGTATATCCAAAGCCACTGTCCAAAGCCACTGTATGTCCAATGCCATTGTATGTCCGAAGCCACTGTCCAAAGCCACTGTCCAAAGCCACTCTATGTCCAAAGCCACTGTCCAAAGCCACTGTCCAAAGCCACTGTCCAAAGCCACTCTATGTCCAAAGCCACTGTCCAAAGCCACTCTCCAAAGCCACTGTCCTAAAACACCCTATGTCCAAAGCCACTGTCCAAAGCCACTTTCCAAAGCCACTGTCCAAAGCCACTCTATGTCCAAAGCCACTGTCCAAAGCCACTCTCCAAAGCCTCTGTCCAAAGCCACTGTATGTCCAAAGCCACTGTATGTCCAAAGCCACTGTCCAAAGCCACTGTATGTCCAAAGCCACTGTATGTCCAAAGCCACTATCCTAAGCCACTGTATGTCCAAAGCCACTGTATATCCAAAGCCACTGTCCAAAGCCTCTGTATGTCCGAAGCCTCTGTATGTCCAAAGCCACTGTCTAAAGCCACTGTATGTCCAAAGCCACTGTCCAAAGCCACTGTATGTCCAAAGCCACTGTATGACCAAAGCCACTGTCCGTAACCACTGTATGTCCAAAGCCACTGTATGTCCAAAAACACTGTCCAAAGCCACTGTATGTCCAAAGCCACTGTATGTCCAAAGCCACTGTCCAAAGCCACTGTATGTCCAAAGCCACTGTATGTCTAAAGCCACTGTCTAAAGCCACTGTATGTCCAAAGCCACTGTATGTCCAAAGCCACTGTCCAAAGCAACCGTATGTCCAAAGCCACTGTATTTCCAAAGCCACTGTCCAAAGCCACCGTATGTCCAAACCACTGTATGTCCAAAGCCACTGTCCAAAGCCACTGTATCTCCAAAGCCACTGTATGTCCAAAGCCACTGTCCAAAGCCACTGTATGTCCAAAGCCACTGTATGCCCAAAGCCACTGTCTAAAGCCACTGTATGTCCAAAGCCACTGTCCAAAGCCACTGTATGTCCAAAGCCACTGTATGTCCAAAGCCACTGTCCAAAGCCACTGTATGTCCAAAGCCACTGTATGTCCAAAGCCACTGTCCAAAGCCACTGTATGTCCAAAGCCACTGTATGTCCAAAGCCACTGTTCAAAGCCACTGTATGTCCAAAGCCACTGTATGTCCAAAGCCACTGTCCAAAGTCAATGTATGGCCAAAGCCACTGTACAAAGCCACTGTCCAAATCCACTGTCCAAAGCCACTCTATGTCCAAAGCCACTGTACAAAGCCAGTGTCCAAAGCCACTGTCCAAAGCAATACTATGTCCAAAGCCACTGTCCAAAGCCACTGTCCAAAGCCACTGTCCAAAGCCACTCTATGTCCAAAGCCACTGTCCGAAGCCACTGTCCAAAGCCACTGTCCAATGCCACTCTATGTCCAAAGCCACTGTCCAAAGCCAATGTCCAAAGCCACTGTCCAAAGCCACTCTATGTCCAAAGCCACTGTCCAAAGCCACTCTCCAAAGCCACTTTCTTTAACCAATCTATGTCCAAAGCCACTGTCCAAAGCCACTCTCCAAAGCCACTGTCCAAAGCCACTCTATATCCAAAGCCACTGTCCAAAGCCACTCTCCAAAGCCACTGTCCAAAGCCACTGTATGTCCAAAGCCACTGTATGTCCAAAGCCACTGTCCAAAGCCACTGTATGTCCAAAGCCACTGTATATCCAAAGCCACTGTCCAAAGCCACTGTATATCCAAAGCCACTGTCCAAAGCCACTGTATGTCAAATGCCACTGTATGTCCAAAGCCACTATCCAAAGCCACTTTATGTCCAAAGCCACTGTATGTCCATAGCCACTGTCCAAAGCCACTGTATGTCCAAAACCACTGTATGTCCAAAGCCACTGTCTAAAGCCACTGTATGTCCAAAGCCACTGTCCAAAGCCACTCTATGTCAAATGCCACTGTATGTCCAAAGCAACTATCCAAAGCTACTTTATGTCCAAAGCCACTGTATGTCCATAGCCACTGTCCAAAGCCACTGTATGTCCAAAACCACTGTATGTCCAAATCCACTGTCTAAAGCCACTGTATGTCCAAAGCCACTGTCCAAAGCCACTCTATGTCCAAAGCGACTGTCCAAAGCCACTCTATGTCCAAAGCCACTGTCCAAAGCCACTCTCCAAAGCCACTGTCCTAAACCACTCTATGTCCAAAGCCACTGTCCAAAGCCACTGTATGTCCAAAGCCACTGTATGTCCAAAGACACTATCCAAAGCCACTGTATGTCCAAAGCCACTGTATGTCCAAAGGTACTGTCCAAAGCCACTGTATGTCCAAAGCCACTGTATGTCCATAGCCACTGTCTAAAGCCACTGTATGTCCAAAGCCACTGTCCAAAGCCACTGTATTTCCAAAGACACTGTATGTCCAAAGCCACTGTCCAAAGCCACTGTATGTCCAAAGCCACTGTATGTCCAAAGCCACTGTCCAAAGCCACTGTATGTCCAAAGCCACTGTATGTCCAAAGCCACTGTCCAAAGCCACTGTATGTCCAAAGCCACTGTATGTCCAAAGCCACTGTCCAAAGCCACTGTATGTCCAAAGCCACTGTACAAAGCCACTGTCCAAATCCACTGTCCAAAGCCACTCTATGTCCAAATCCACTGTACAAAGCCACTGTCCAAAGCCACTGTCCAAAGCAATACTATGTCCAAAGCCACTGTCCAAAGCCACTGTCCAAAATCACTGTCCAAAGCCACTCTATGTCCAAAGCCACTGTCCGAAGCCACTGTCCAAAGCCACTGTCCAAAGCCACTCTATGTCCAAAGCCACTGTCCAAAGCCACTGTCCAAAGCCACTGTCCAAAGCCACTCTATGTCCAAAGCCACTGTCCAAAGCCACTCTCCAAAGCCATTGTCCTAAACCACTCTATGTCCAAAGCCACTGTCCAAAGCCATTATCCAAAGCCACTGTCCAAAGCCACTCTATTTCCAAAGCCACTGTCCAAAGCCACTCTCCAAAGCCACTGTCCAAAGCCACTGTATTTCCAAAGCCACTGTATGTCCAAAGCCACTATCCAAAGCCACTGTATGTCCAAAGCCACTGTATGTCCAAAGCCACTGTCCTAAGCCAATGTATGTCCAAAGCCACTGTATATCCAAAGCCACTGTCCAAAGCCACTGTATGTCCAAAGCCACTGTATTTCCAAAGCCACTGTTTAAAGCCACTGTATGTCCAAAGCCACTGTCCAAAGCCACTGTATGTCCAAAGCCACTGTATGTCCAAAGCCACTGTCCGTAGCCACTGTATGTCCAAAGCCACTGTATGTCCAAAGCCACTGTCCAAAGCCACTGTTTCTCCAAAGCCACTGTATGTCCAAAGCCAATGTATGTCCAGAGCCACTGTCCAAAGCCACTGTAAGTCCAAAGCCACTGTATGTCCAAAGCCACTGTCTAAATCCACTGTATGTCCAAAGCCACTGTATGTCCAAAGCCACTGTCCAAAGCAACCGTATGTCCAAAGCCACTGTATGTCCAAAGCCACTGTCCAAAGCCACGGTATGTCCAAACCACTGTATGTCCAAAGCCACTGTCCAAAGCCACTGTATGTCCAAAGCCACTGTATGTCCAAAGCCACTGTCCAAAGCCACTGTATGTCCAAAGCCACTGTATGTCCAAAGCCACTGTCTAAAGCCACTGTATGTCCAAAGCCACTGTCCAAAGCCACTGTATGTCCAAAGCCACTGTATGTCCAAAGCCACTGTCCAAAGCCACTGTATGTCCAAAGCCACTGTATGTCCAAAGCCACTGTCCAAAGCCACTGTATGTCCAAAGCCACTGTATGTCCAAAGCCACTGTCCAAAGCCACTGTATGTCCAAAGCCACTGTACAAAGCCACTGTCCAAATCCACTGTCCAAAGCCACTCCATGTCCAAAGCCACTGTACAAAGCCAGTGTACAAAGCCACTGACCAAAGCAATACTATGTCCAAAGCCACTGTCCAAAGCCACTGTCCAAAGCCACTCTATGTCCAAAGCCACTGTCCGAAGCCACTGTCCAAAGCCACTGTCCAAAGCCACTCTATGTCCAAAGCCACTGTCCAAAGCCACTCTCCAAAGCCACTTTCCTTAACCAATCTATGTCCAAAGCCACTGTCCAAAGCCACTCTCCAAAGCAACTGTCCAAAGCCACTCTATATCCAAAGCCACTGTCCAAAGCCACTCTCCAAAGCCACTCTCCAAAGCCACTGTATGTCCAAAGCCACTGTATGTCCAAAGCCACTGTCCAAAGCCACTATATGTCCAAAGCCACTGTATATCCAAAGCCACTGTCCAAAGCCAATGTATATCCAAAGCCACTGTCCAAAGCCACTGTATGTCCAATGCCACTGTATGTCCGAAGCCACTGTCCAAAGCCACTGTCCAAAGCCACTCTATGTCCAAAGCCACTGTCCAAAGCCACTGTCCAAAGCCACTGTCCAAAGCCACTCTATGTCCAAAGCCACTGTCCAAAGCCACTCTCCAAAGCCACTGTCCTAAACCACTCTATGTCCAAAGCCACTGTCCAAAGCCACTTTCCAAAGCCACTGTCCAAAGCCACTCTATGTCCAAAGCCACTGTCCAAAGCCACTCTCCAAAGCCACTGCCCAAAGCCACTGTATGTCCAAAACCACTGTATGTCCAAAGCCACTGTCTAAAGCCACTGTATGTCCAAAGCCACTGTATGTCCAAAGCCACTGTCCAAAGCAACCGTATGTCCAAAGCCACTGTATGTCCAAAGCCACTGTCCAAAGCCACCATATGTCCAAACCACTGTATGTCCAAAGCCACTGTCCAAAGCCACTGTATGTCCAAAGCCACTGTATGTCCAAAGCCACTGTCCAAAGCCACTGTATGTCCAAAGCCACTGTATGTCCAAAGCCACTGTCTAAAGCCACTGTATGTCCAAAGCCACTGTCCAAAGCCACTGTATGTCCAAAGCCACTGTATGTCCAAAGCCACTGTCCAAAGCCACTGTATGTCCAAAGCCACTGTATGTCCAAAGCCACTGTCCAAAGCCACTGTATGTCCAAAGCCACCCTATGTCCAAAGCCACTGTCCAAAGCCACTGTATGTCCAAAGCCACTGTATGTCCAAAGCCACTGTCCAAAGCCACTGTTTGTCCAAAGCCACTGTACAAAGACACTGTCCAAATCCACTGTCCAAAGCCACTCTATGTCCAAAGCCACTGTACAAAGCCAGTGTCCAAAGCCACTGACCAAAGCAATACTATGTCCAAAGCCACTGTCCAAAGTCACTGTCCAAAGCCACTGTCCAAAGCCACTCTATGTCCAAAGCCACTGTCCGAAGCCACTGTCCAAAGCCACTGTCCAAAGCCACTCTATGTCCAAAGCCACTGTCCAAAGCCACTCTCCAAAGCCACTTTCCTTAACCAATCTATGTCCAAAGCCACTGTCCAAAGCCACTCTCCAAAGCAACTGTCCAAAGCCACTCTATATCCAAAGCCACTGTCCAAAGCCACTCTCCAAAGCCACTGTCCAAAGCCACTGTATGTCCAAAGCCACTGTATGTCCAAAGCCACTGTCCAAAGCCACTGTATGTCCAAAGCCACTGTATATCCAAAGCCACTGTCCAAAGCCAATGTATATCCAAAGCCACTGTCCAAAGCCACTGTATGTCCAATGCCACTGTATGTCCGAAGCCACTGTCCAAAGCCACTCTCCAAAGCCACTCTATGTCCAAAGCCACTGTCCAAAGCCACTGTCCAAAGCCACTGTCCAAAGCCACTCTATGTCCAAAGCCACTGTCCAAAGCCACTCTCCAAAGCCACTGTCCTAAACCACTCTATGTCCAAAGCCACTGTCCAAAGCCACTTTCCAAAGCCACTGTCCAAAGCCACTCTATGTCCAAAGCCACTGTCCAAAGCCACTCTCCAAAGCCACTGTCCAAAGCCACTGTATGTCCAAAGCCACTGTATGTCCAAAGCCACTGTCCAAAGCCACTGTATGTCCAAAGCCACTGTATGTCCAAAGCCACTATCCTAAGCCACTGTATGTCCAAAGCCACTGTATTTCCAAAGCCACTATCCAAAGCCACTGTATGTCCGAAGCCACTGTATGTCCAAAGCCACTGTCTAAAGCCACTGTATGTCCAAAGCCACTGTCCAAAGCCACTGTATGTCCAAAGCCACTGTATGTCCAAAGCCACTGTCCGTAGCCACTGTATGTCCAAAGCCACTGTATGTCCAAAAACACTGTCCAAAGCCACTGTATGTCCAAAGCCACTGTATGTCCAAAGCTACTGTCCAAAGCCACTGTATGTCCAAAGCCACTGTATGTCCAAAGCCACTGTCTAAAGCCACTGTATGTCCAAAGCCACTGTATGTCCAAAGCCACTGTCCAAAGCAACCGTATGTCCAAAGCCACTGTATGTCCAAAGCCACTGTCCAAAGCCACCGTATGTCCAAACCACTGTATGTCCAAAGCAACTGTCCAAAGCCACTGTATGTCCAAAGCCACTGTATGTCCAAAGCCACTGTATGTCCAAAGCCACTGTCCAAAGCCACTGTATGTCCAAAGCCACTCTATGTCCAAAGCCACTGTCTAAAGCCACTGTATGTCCAAAGCCACTGTCCAAAGCCACTGTATGTCCAAAGCCACTGTATGTCCAAAGCCACTGTCCAAAGCCACTGTATGTCCAAAGCCACTGTATGTCCAAAGCCACTGTCCAAAGCCACTGTATGTCCAAAGCCACTGTATGTCCAAAGCCACTGTCCAAAGCCACTGTATGTCCAAAGCCACTGTATGTCCAAAGCCACTGTCCAAAGTCAATGTATGGCCAAAGCCACTGTACAAAGCCACTGTCCAAATCCACTGTCCAAAGCCACTCTATGTCCAAAGCCACTGTACAAAGCCAGTGTACAAAGCCACTGTCCAAAGCAATACTATGTCCAAAGCCACTGTCCAAAGCCACTGTCCAAAGCCACTGTCCAAAGCCACTCTATGTCCAAAGCCACTGTCCGAAGCCACTGTCCAAAGCCACTGTCCAAAGCCACTCTATGTCCAAAGCCACTGTCCAAAGCCACTGTCCAAAGCCACTGTCCAAAGCCACTCTATGTCCAAAGCCACTGTCCAAAGCCACTCTCCAAAGCCACTTTCCTTAACCAATCTATGTCCAAAGCCACTGTCCAAAGCCATTCTCCAAAGCCACTGTCCAAAGCCACTCTATATCCAAAGCCACTCTCCAAAGCCACTCTCCAAAGCCACTGTCCAAAGCCACTGTATGTCCAAAGCCACTGTATGTCCAAAGCCACTGTCCAAAGCCACTGTATGTCCAAAGCCACTGTATATCCAAAGCCACTGTCCAAAGCCACTGTATATCCAAAGCCACTGTCCAAAGCCACTGTATGTCCAATGCCACTGTATGTCCAAAGCCACTATCCAAAGCCACTTTATGTCCAAAGCCACTGTATGTCCATAGCCACTGTCCATAGCCACTGTATGTCCAAAGACACTGTATGTCCAAAGCCACTGTCTAAAGCCACTGTATGTCCAAAGTCACTGTCCAAAGCCACTGTATGTCCAAAGCCACTGTATGTCCAAACACTGTACATAGCCACTGTATGTCCAAAGCCACTGTATGTCCAAAGCCACTGTCCAAAGCCACTGTATGTCCAAACCCACTGTATGTCCAAAGCCACTGTATGTCCAAAGCCACTGTATGTCCAAAGCCACTGTCCAAAGCCATTGTATGTCTAAAGCCACTGTATGTCCAAAGCCACTGTCCAAAGCCATTGTATGTCCAAAGCCACGGTATGTCCAAAGCCACTGTCCAAAGCCACCGTATGTCCAAAGCCACTGTATGTCCAAAGCCACAGTCCAAAGCCACTGTATGTCCAAAGCCACTGTATGTCCAAAGCCACAGTCCAAAGCCACTGTATGTCCAAAGCCACTGTATGTCCAAAGCCACTGTCCAAAGCCACTGTATGTCCAAAGCCACTGTATGTCCAAAGCCACTGTCCAAAGCCACTGTATGTCCAAAGCCACTGTATGTCCAAAGCCACTGTATGTCCAAAGCCACTGTCCAAAGCCACTGTTTGTCCAAAGCCACTGTATGTCCAAAGCCACTGTATGCCCAAAGCCACTGTATGTCCAAAGCCACTGTCCAAAGCCACTATATGTCCAAAGCCACTGTATGTCCAAAGCCACTGTCCAAAGGCAAAGCCACTCTCCAAAGCCACTGTCCAAAGCCACTCTATGTCCAAAGCCACTGTGCAAAGCCACTCTCCAAAGCCACTGTCCAAAGCCACTCTATGTCCAAAGCCACTGTCGAAAGCCACTGTCCATAGCCAATCTCCAAAGCCACTCTATGTCCAAAGCTACTGTCCAAAGCCACTCTCCAAAGCCACTCTCCAAAGCCACTCTATGTCCAAAGCCACTGTCCAAACCCACTGTCCAAAGCCACTCTCCAAAGCCACTCTATGTCCAAAGCCATTGTACAAAGCCACTCTCCAAAGCCACTCTCCAAAGCCAATCAATATCCAAAGCCACTGTACAAAGCCACTGTCTAAAGCCACTCTCCAAAGCCACTCTATGTCCAAAGCCACTGTCCAAAGCCACTCTTCAAAGCCACTCTCCAAAGCCACTCTATGTCCAAAGCCACTGTCCAAAGCCACTCTCCAAAGCCACTGTCCAAAGCCACTCTATGTCCAAAGCCACTGTCCAAAGCCACTCTCCAAAGCCACTGTCCAAAGCCACTCTATGTCCAAAGCTACTGTCCAAAGCCACTGTCCAAAGCCATTCTCCAAAGCCACTCTCCAAATCCACTCTATGTCCAAAGCCAATGTCCAAAGCCACTCTATGTCCAAAGCCACTGTCCAAAGCCACTGTCCAAAGCCACGGTCCAAAGCCACTCTATGTCCAAAGCTACTGTCCAAAGCCACTGTCCAAAGCCACTATCCAAAGCCACTCTATGTCCAAAGCCACTGTCCAAAGCCACTCTCCAAAGCCACTGTCCAAAGCCACTGTATGTCCAAAGCCACTGTATGTCCAAAGCCACTGTATGTCCAAAGCCACTGTCCAAAGCCACTGTATGTCCAAAGCCACTGTATGTCCAAAGCCACTATCCTATGCCACTGTATGTCCAAAGCCACTGTATATCCAAAGCCACTGTCCAAAGCCACTGTATGTCCGAAGCCACTGTATGTCCAAAGCCACTGTCTAAAGCCACTGTATGTCCAAAGCCACTGTCCAAAGCCACTGTATGTCCAAAGCCACTGTATGTCCAAAGCCACTGTCCATAGCCACTGTATGTCCAAAGCCACTGTATGTCCAAAAACACTGTCCAAAGCCACTGTATGTCCAAAGCCACTGTATGTCCAAAGCCACTGTCCAAAGCCACTGTATGTCCAAAGCCACTGTATGTCCAAAGCCACTGTCTAAAGTCACTGTATGTCCAAAGCCACTGTATGTCCAAAGCCACTGTCCAAAGCAACCGTATGTCCAAAGCCACTGTATGTCCAAAGCCACTGTCCAAAGCCACCGTATGTCCAAACCACTGTATGTCCAAAGCCACTGTCCAAAGCCACTGTATGTCCAAAGCCACTGTATGTCCAAAGCCACTGTCCAAAGCCACTGTATGTCCAAAGCCACTATATGTCCAAAGCCACTGTATGTCCAAAGCCACTGTCTAAAGCCACTCTATGTCCAAAGCCACTGTCCAAAGCCACTGTATGTCCAAAGCCACTGTATGTCCAAAGCCACTGTCCAAAGCCACTGTATGTCCAAAGCCACTGTATGTCCAAAGCCACTGTCCAAAGCCACTGTATGTCCAAAGCCACTGTATGTCCAAAGCCACTGTCCAAAGCCACTGTATGTCCAAAGCCACTGTATGTCCAAAGCCACTGTCCAAAGTCAATGTATGGCCAAAGCCACTGTACAAAGCCACTGTCCAAATCCACTGTCCAAAGCCACTCTATGTCCAAAGCCACTGTACAAAGCCAGTGTCCAAAGCCACTGTCCAAAGCAATACTATGTCCAAAGCCACTGTCCAAAGCCACTGTCCAAAGCCACTGTCCAAAGCCACTCTATGTCCAAAGCCACTGTCCGAAGCCACTGTTCAAAGCTACTGTCCAAATCCGCTCTATGTCCAAAGCCACTGTCCAAAGCCACTGTCCAAAGCCACTGTCCAAAGCCACTCTATGTCCAAAGCCACTGTCCAAAGCCACTCTCCAAAGCCACTTTCCTTAACCAATCTATGTCCAAAGCCACTGTCCAAAGCCACTCTCCAAAGCCACTGTCCAAAGCCACTCTATATCCAAAGCCACTCTCCAAAGCCACTCTCCAAAGCCACTGTCCAAAGCCACTGTATGTCCAAAGCCACTGTATGTCCAAAGCCACTGTATGTCCAAAGCCACTGTCCAAAGCCACTGTATGTCCAAAGCCACTGTATATCCAAAGCCACTGTCGAAAGCCACTGTATATCCAAAGCCACTGTCCAAAGCCACTGTATGTCCAATGCCACTGTATGTCCAAAGCCACTATCCAAAGCCACTTTATGTCCAAAGCCACTGTATGTCCATAGCCACTGTCCAAAACCACTGTATGTCCAAAGCCACTGTATATCCAAAGCCACTGTCTAAAGCCACTGTATGTCCAAAGCCACTGTCCAAAGCCACTCTCCAAAGCCACTGTCCAAAGCCACTCTATGTCCAAAGCTACTGTCCAAAGCCACTGTCCAAAGCCATTCTCCAAAGCCACTCTCCAAATCCACTCTATGTCCAAAGCCAATGTCCAAAGCCACTCTATGTCCAAAGCCACTGTCCAAAGCCACTGTCCAAAGCCACGGTCCAAAGCCACTCTATGTCCAAAGCCACTGTCCAAAGCCACTGTCCAAAGCCACTATCCAAAGCCACTCTATGTCCAAAGCCACTGTCCAAAGCCACTCTCCAAAGCCACTGTCCAAAGCCACTGTATGTCCAAAGCCACTGTATGTCCAAAGCCACTGTATGTCCAAAGCCACTGTCCAAAGCCACTGTCCAAATCAATACTATGTCCAAAGCCACTGTCCAAAGGCACTGTCCAAAGCCACTCTATGTCCAAAGCTACTGTCCAAAGCCACTGTCCAAAGCCACTCTATGTCCAAAGCGACTGTCCAAAGCCACTCTATGTCCAAAGCCACTGTCCAAAGCCACTCTCCAAAGCCACTGTCCTAAACCACTCTATGTCCAAAGCCACTGTCCAAAGCCACTGTATGTCCAAAGCCACTGTATGTCCAAAGCCACTATCCAAAGCCACTGTATGTCCAAAGCCACTGTATGTCCAAAGGCACTGTCCAAAGCAACTGTATGTCCAAAGCCACTGTATGTCCATAGCCACTGTCTAAAGCCACTGTATGTCCAAAGCCACTGTCCAAAGCCACTGTATGTCCAAAGCCACTGTATGTCCAAAGCCACTGTCCAAAGCCACTGTATGTCCAAAGCCACTGTATGTCCAAAGCCACTGTCCAAAGCCACTGTATGTCCAAAGCCACTGTATTTCCAAAGCCACTCTCCAAAGCCACTGTCCAAAGCCACTCTATGTCCAAAGCCACTGTCCAAAGCCACTCTCCATAGCCACTGTCCAAAGCCACTGTATGTCCAAAGCCACTGTATGTCCAAAGCCACTGTCCAAAGCCACTGTATGTCCAAAGCCACTGTATGTCCAAAGCCACTGTCCTAAGCCAATGTATGTCCAAAGCCACTGTATATCCAAAGCCACTGTCCAAAGTCACTGTATGTCCAAAGCCACTGTATGTCCAAAGCCACTGTTTAAAGCCACTGTATGTCCAAAGCCACTGTTTAAAGCCACTGTATGTCCAAAGCCACTGTCCAAAGCCACTGTATGTCCAAAGCCACTGTATGTCCAAAGCCACTGTCCGTAGCCACTTTATGTCCAAAGCCACTGTATGTCCAAAGCCACTGTCCAAAGCCACTGTTTGTCCAAAGCTACTGTATGTCCAAAGCCACTGTATGTCCAAAGCCACTGTCCAAAGCCACTGTATGTCCAAAGCCACTGTATGTCCAAAGCCACTGTCTAAAGCCACTGTATGTCCAAAGCCACTGTATGTCCAAAGCCACTGTCCAAAGCAACCGTATGTCCAAAGCCACTGTATGTCCAAAGCCACTGTCCAAAGCCACCGTATGTCCAAACCACTGTATGTCCAAAGCCACTGTCCAAAGCCACTGTATGTCCAAAGCCACTGTATGTCCAAAGCCACTGTCCAAAGCCACTGTATGTCCAATGCCACTGTATGTCCAAAGCCACTGTCTAAAGCCACTGTATGTCCAAAGCCACTGTCCAAAGCCACTGTATGTCCAAAGCCACTGTATGTCCAAAGCCACTGTCCAAAGCCACTGTATGTCCAAAGCCACTGTATGTCCAAAGCCATTGTCCAAAGCCACTGTATGTCCAAAGCCACTATATGTCCAAAGCCACTGTCCAAAGCCACTCTATGTCCAAAGCCACTGTATGTCCAAAGCCACTGTCCAAAGCCACTGTATGTCCAAAGCCACTGTACAAAGCCACTGTCCAAATCCACTGTCCAAAGCCACTCTATGTCCAAAGCCACTGTACAAAGCCAGTGTCCAAAGCCAATGACCAAAGCAATACTCTGTCCAAAGCCACTGTCCAAAGCCACTGTCCAAAGCCACTGTCCAAAGCCACTCTATGTCCAAAGCCACTGTCCGAAGCTACTGTACAAAGCCACTGTCCAAAGCCACTCTATGTCCAAAGCCACTGTCCAAAGCCACTCTCCAAAGCCACTTTCCTTAACCAATCTATGTCCAAAGCCACTGTCCAAAGCCACTCTCCAAAGCCACTGTCCAAAGCCACTCTATATCCAAAGCCACTGTCCAAAGCCACTCTCCAAAGCTACTGTCCAAAGCCACTGTATGTCCAAAGCCACTGTATGTCCAAAGCCACTGTCCAAAGCCACTGTATGTCCAAAGCCACTGTATATCCAAAGCCACTGTCCAAAGCCAATGTATATCCAAAGCCACTGTCCAAAGCCACTGTATGTCCAATGCCATTGTATGTCCGAAGCCACTGTCCAAAGCCACTGTCCAAAGCCACTCTATGTCCAAAGCCACTGTCCAAAGCCACTGTCCAAAGCCACTGTCCAAAGCCACTCTATGTCCAAAGCCACTGTCCAAAGCCACTCTCCAAAGCCACTGTCCTAAAACACCCTATGTCCAAAGCCACTGTCCAAAGCCACTTTCCAAAGCCACTGTCCAAAGCCACTCTATGTCCAAAGCCACTGTCCAAAGCCACTCTCCAAAGCCACTGTCCAAAGCCACTGTATGTCCAAAGCCACTGTATGTCCAAAGCCACTGTCCAAAGCCACTGTATGTCCAAAGCCACTGTATGTCCAAAGCCACTATCCTAAGCCACTGTATCTCCAAAGCCACTGTATATCCAAAGCCACTGTCCAAAGCCTCTGTATGTCCGAAGCCTCTGTATGTCCAAAGCCACTGTCTAAAGCCACTGTATGTCCAAAGCCACTGTCCAAAGCCACTGTATGTCCAAAGCCACTGTATGTCCAAAGCCACTGTCCGTAGCCACTGTATGTCCAAAGCCACTGTATGTCCAAAAACACTGTCCAAAGCCACTGTATGTCCAAAGCCACTGTATGTCCAAAGCCACTGTCCAAAGCCACTGTATGTCCAAAGCCACTGTATGTCTAAAGCCACTGTCTAAAGCCACTGTATGTCCAAAGCCACTGTATGTCCAAAGCCACTGTCCAAAGCAACCGTATGTCCAAAGCCACTGTATTTCCAAAGCCATTGTCCAAAGCCACCGTATGTCCAAACCACTGTATGTCCAAAGCCACTGTCCAAAGCCACTGTATCTCCAAAGCCACTGTATGTCCAAAGCCACTGTCCAAAGCCACTGTATGTCCAAAGCCACTGTATGCCTAAAGCCACTGTCTAAAGCCACTGTATGTCCAAAGCCACTGTCCAAAGCCACTGTATGTCCAAAGCCACTGTATGTCCAAAGCCACTGTCCAAAGCCACTGTATGTCCAAAGCCACTGTATGTCCAAAGCCACTGTATGTCCAAAGCCACTGTATGTCCAAAGCCACTGTCCAAAGCCACTGTATGTCCAAAGCCACTGTATGTCCAAAGCCACTGTATGTCCAAAGCCACTGTCCAAAGTCAATGTATGGCCAAAGCCACTGTACAAAGCCACTGTCCAAATCCACTGTCCAAAGCCACTCTATGTCCAAAGCCACTGTACAAAGCCAGTGTCCAAAGCCACTGTCCAAAGCAATACTATGTCCAAAGCCACTGTCCAAAGCCACTGTCCAAAGCCACTGTCCAAAGCCACTGTCCAAAGCCACTCTATGTCCAAAGCCACTGTCCGAAGCCACTGTCCAAAGCCACTGTCCAATGCCACTCTATGTCCAAAGCCACTGTCCAAAGCCACTGTCCAAAGCCACTGTCCAAAGCCACTCTATGTCCAAAGCCACTGTCCAAAGCCACTGTCCAAAGCCACTGTCCAAAGCCACTCTATGTCCAAAGCCACTGTCCAAAGCCACTCTCCAAAGCCACTGTCCTAAACCACTCTATGTCCAAAGCCACTGTCTAAAGCCACTCTCCAAAGCCACTGTCCAAAGCCACTCTATGTCCAAAGCCACTGTCCAAAGCCACTGTATGTCCAGAGCCACTGTATGTCCAAAGCCACTATCCTAAGTCTCTGTATGTCCAAAGCCACTGTATATCCAAAGCCACTGTCCTAAGCCACTGTATTTCCAAAGACACTGTATGTCCAAAGCCACTGTCTAAAGCCACTGTATGTCCAAAGCCACTGTCCAAAGCCACTGTATGTCCAAAGCCACTGTATGTCCAAAGCCACTGTCCGTAGCCACTGTATGTCCAAAACCACTGTATGTCCAAAGCCACTGTCCAAAGCCACTGTATGTCCAAAACTACTGTATGTCCAAAGCCACTGTCCAAAGCCACTGTATGTCCAAAGCCACTGTATGTCCAAAGCCACTGTCTAAAGCCACTGTATGTCCAAAGCCACTGTATGTCCAAAGCCACTGTCCAAAGCAACCGTATGTCCAAAGCCACTGTATGTCCAAAGCCACTGTCCAAAGCCACCGTATGTCCAAACCACTGTATGTCCAAAGCCACTGTCCAAAGCCACTGTATGTCCAAAGCCACTGTATATCCAAAGCCACTGTCCAAAGCCACTGTATGTCCAAAGCCACTGTATGTCCAAAGCCACTGTCTAAAGCCACTGTATGTCCAAAGCCACTGTCCAAAGCCACTGTGTGTCCAAAGCCACTGTATGTCCAAAGCCACTGTCCAAAGCCACTCTATGTCCAAAGCCACTGTCCAAAGCCACTCTCCAAAGCCACTGTCCAAAGCCACTCTATGTCCAGAGCCATTGTCCAAAGCCACACTCCAAAGCCACTGTCCAAAGCCACTCTATGTCCAAAGCCACTGTCCAAAGCCACTGTCCAAAGCCACTGACCAAAGCCACTCTATATCCAATGCCACTGTCCAAAACCACTGTCCAAAGCCACTGACCAAAGCCACTCTATGTCCAAAGCCATTGTCCAAAGCCACTCTCCAAAGCCACTCTCCAAAGCCACTCTATGTCCAAAAGCAATGTCCAAAGCCACTGTCCAAAGCGACTCTCCAAAGCCACTCTATGTCCAAAGCCACTGTCCAAAGCCACTCTCCAAAGCCACTCTCCAAAGCCACTGTATGTCCAAAGCCATCGTCCAAAGCCACTGTCCAAAGCCACTCTCCAAAGCCACTCTATGTCCAAAGCCACTGTCCAAAGTCACTGTCCAAAGCCACTCTCCAAAGCCACTCTATGTCCAAAACCACTGTCCAAAGCCACTCTCCAAAGCCACTCTCCAAAGCCACTCTATGTCCAAAGCCACTGTCCAAAGCCACTGTCCAAAGCCACTCTCCAAAGCCACTCTATCTCCAAAGCCACTGTCCAAAGCCACTCTCCAAAGCCACTTTCCAAAGCCACTCTATGTCCAAAGCCACTGTCCATAGCCACTGTCCAAAGCCACTGTCCAAAGCCACTCTATATCCAAAGCCACTGTACAAAGCCACTGTCCAAAGCCACTGTCCAAAGCAATACTATGTCCAAAGCCACTGTCCAAAGGCACTGTCCAAAGCCACTCTATGTCCAAAGCCACTGTCCAAAGCCACTGTCCAAAGCCACTCTATGTCCAAAGCGGCTGTCCAAAGCCACTCTATGTCCAAAGCCACTGTCCAAAGCCACTCTCCAAAGCCACTGTCCTAAACCACTCTATGTCCAAAGCCACTGTCCAAAGCCACTGTATGTCCAAAGCCACTGTATGTCCAAAGCCACTATCCAAAGCCACTGTATGTCCAAAGCCACTGTATGTCCAAAGGCACTGTCCAAAGCCACTGTATGTCCAAAGCCACTGTATGTCCATAGCCACTGTCTAAAGCCACTGTATGTCCAAAGCCACTGTCCAAAGCCACTGTATGTCCAAAGCCACTGTATGTCCAAAGCCACTGTATGTCCAAAGCCACTCTCCAAAGCCACTGTATGTCCAAAGCCACTGTATGTCCAAAGCCACTGTCCAAAGCCACTGTATGTCCAAAGCCACTGTATGTCCAAAGCCACTGTCCAAAGCCACTGTATGTCCAAAGCCACTGTATGTCCAAAGCCACTGTCCAAAGCCACTGTATGTCCAAAGCCACTGTACAAAGCCACTGTCCAAATCCACTGTCCAAAGCCACTCTATGTCCAAATCCACTGTACAAAGCCACTGTCCAAAGCCACTGTCCAAAGCAATACTATGTCCAAAGCCACTGTCCAAAGCCACTGTCCAAAGCCACTGTCCAAAGCCACTCTATGTCCAAAGCTACTGTCCAAAGCCACTGTCCAAAGCCACTGTCCAAAGCCACTGTATGTCCAAAGCCACTGTCCAAAGCCACTGTCCAAAGCCACTGTCCAAAGCCACTCTATGTCCAAAGCCACTGTCCAAAGCCACTCTCCAAAGCCACTGTCCTAATCCACTCTATGTCCAAAGCCACTGTCCAAAGCCACTCTCCAAAGCCACTGTCCAAAGCCACTCTATGTCCAAAGCCACTGTCCAAAGCCACTCTCCAAAGCCACTGTCCAAAGCCACTGTATGTCCAAAGCCACTGTATGTCCAAAGCCACTGTCCAAAGCCACTGTATGTCCAAAGCCACTGTATGTCCAAAGCCACTGTCCTAAGCCAATGTATGTCCAAAGCCACTGTATATCCAAAGCCACTGTCCAAAGTCACTGTATGTCCAAAGCCACTGTATGTCCAAAGCCACTGTTTAAAGCCACTGTATGTCCAAAGCCACTGTCCAAAGCCACTGTATGTCCAAAGCTACTGTATGTCCAAATCCACTGTCCGTAGCCACTTTATGTCCAAAGCCACTGTATGTCCAAAGCCACTGTCCAAAGCCACTGTTTGTCCAAAGCCACTGTATGTCCAAAGCCACTGTATGTCCAAAGCCACTGTCCAAAGCCACTGTATGTCCAAAGCCACTGTATGTCCAAAGCCACTGTCTAAAGCCACTGTATGTCCAAAGCCACTGTATGTCCAAAGCCACTGTCCAAAGCAACCGTATGTCCAAAGCCACTGTATGTCCAAAGCCACTGTCCAAAGCCACCGTATGTCCAAACCACTGTATGTCCAAAGCCACTGTCCAAAGCCACTGTATGTCCAAAGCCACTGTATGTCCAAAGCCACTGTCCAAAGCCACTGTATGTCCAAAGCCACTGTATGTCCAAAGCCACTGTCTAAAGCCACTGTATGTCCAAAGCCACTGTCCAAAGCCACTGTATGTCCAAAGCCACTGTATGTCCAAAGCCACTGTCCAAAGCCACTGTATGTCCAAAGCCACTGTATGTCCAAAGCCACTGTCCAAAGCCACTGTATGTCCAAAGCCACTATATGTCCAAAGCCACTGTCCAAAGCCACTGTATGTCCAAAGCCACTGTATGTCCAAAGCCACTGTCCAAAGCCACTGTATGTCCAAAGCCACTGTACAAAGCCACTGTCCAAACCCAATGACCAAAGCAATACTATGTCCAAAGCCACTGTCCAAAGCCACTGTCCAAAGCCACTGTCCAAAGCCACTCTATGTCCAAAGCCACTGTCCGAAGCTACTGTCCAAAGCCACTGTCCAAAGCCACTCTATGTCCAAAGCCACTGTCCAAAGCCACTCTCCAAAGCCACTTTCCTTAACCAATCTATGTCCAAAGCCACTGTCCAAAGCCACTCTCCAAAGCAACTGTCCAAAGCCACTCTATATCCAAAGCCACTGTCCAAAGCCACTCTCCAAAGCCACTGTCCAAAGCCACTGTATGTCCAAAGCCACTGTATGTCCAAAGCCACTGTCCAAAGCCACTGTATGTCCAAAGCCACTGTATGTCCAAAGCCACTGTCTAAAGCCACTGTATGTCCAAAGCCACTGTCCAAAGCCACTGTATGTCCAAAGCCACTGTATGTCCAAAGCCACTGTCCAAAGCCACTGTATGTCCAAAGCCACTGTATGTCCAAAGCCACTGTCCAAAGCCACTGTATGTCCAAAGCCACTATATGTCCAAAGCCACTGTCCAAAGCCACTGTATGTCCAAAGCCACTGTATGTCCAAAGCCACTGTCCAAAGCCACTGTATGTCCAAAGCCACTGTACAAAGCCACTGTCCAAACCCAATGACCAAAGCAATACTATGTCCAAAGCCACTGTCCAAAGCCACTGTCCAAAGCCACTGTCCAAAGCCACTCTATGTGCAAAGCCACTGTCCGAAGCTACTGTCCAAAGCCACTGTCCAAAGCCACTCTATGTCCAAAGCCACTGTCCAAAGCCACTCTCCAAAGCCACTTTCCTTAACCAATCTATGTCCAAAGCCACTGTCCAAAGCCACTCTCCAAAGCAACTGTCCAAAGCCACTCTATATCCAAAGCCACTGTCCAAAGCCACTCTCCAAAGCCACTGTCCAAAGCCACTGTATGTCCAAAGCCACTGTATGTCCAAAGCCACTGTCCAAACCCACTGTATGTCCAAAGCCACTGTATATCCAAAGCCACTGTCCAAAGCCAATGTATATCCAAAGCCACTGTCCAAAGCCACTGTATGTCCAATGCCATTGTATGTCCGAAGTCACTGTCCAAAGCCACTGTCCAAAGCCACTCTATGTCCAAAACCACTGTCAAAAGCCACTGTCCAAAGCCACTGTCCAAAGCCACTCTATGTCCAAAGCCACTGTCCAAAGCCACTCTCCAAAGCCACTGTCCTAAAACACCCTATGTCCAAAGCCACTGTCCAAAGCCACTTTCCAAAGCCACTGTCCAAAGCCACTCTATGTCCAAAGCCACTGTATGTCCAAAGCCACTATCCAAAGCCACTGTCCAAAGCCACTGTATGTCCAAAGCCACTGTATGTCCAAAGCCACTGGCCAAAGCCACTTTATGTCCAAAGCCACTGTATGTCCAAAGCCACTATCCTAAGCCACTGTATGTCCAAAGCCACTGTATATCCAAAGCCACTGTCCAAAGCCTCTGTATGTCCGAAGCCACTGTATGTCCAAAGCCACTGTCTAAAGCCACTGTATGTCCAAAGCCACTGTCCAAAGCCACTGTATGTCCAAAGCCACTGTATGTCCAAAGCCACTGTCCGTAGCCACTGTATGTCCAAAGCCACTGTATGTCCAAAAACATTGTCCAAAGCCACTGTTGGTCCAAAGCCACTGTATGTCCAAAGCCACTGTCCAAAGCCACTGTATGTCCAAAACCACTGTATGTCCAAAGCCACTGTCTAAAGCCACTGTATGTCCAAAGCAACCGTATGTCCAAAGCCACTGTATTTCCAAAGCCACTGTCCAAAGCCACCGTATGTCCAAACCACTGTATGTCCAAAGCCACTGTCCAAAGCCACTGTATGTCCAAAGCCACTGTATGTCCAAAGCCACTGTCCAAAGCCACTGTATGTCCAAAGCCACTGTATGTCCAAAGCCACTGTCTAAAGCCACTGTATGTCCAAAGCCACTGTCCAAAGCCACTGTATGTCCAAAGCCACTGTATGTCCAAAGCCACTGTCCAAAGCCACTGTATGTCCAAAGCCACTGTATGTCCAAAGCCACTGTCCAAAGCCACTGTATGTCCAAAGCCACTGTATGTCCAAAGCCACTGTCCAAAGCCACTGTATGTCCAAAGCCACTGTATGTCCAAAGCCACTGTCCAAAGTCAATGTATGGCCAAAGTCACTGTACAAAGCCACTGTCCAAAGCCACTCTATGTCCAAAGCCACTGTACAAAGCCACTGTCCAAAGCCACTGTCCAAAGCAATACTATGTCCAAAGCCACTGTCCAAAGGCACTGTCCAAAGCCACTCTATGTCCAAAGCCACTGTCCAAAGCCACTGTCCAAAGCCACTCTATGTCCAAAGCGACTGTCCAAAGCCACTCTATGTCCAAAGCCACTGTCCAAAGCCACTCTCCAAAGCCACTGTCCTAAACCACTCTATGTCCAAAGCCACTGTCCAAAGCCACTGTATGTCCAAAGCCACTGTATGTCCAAAGCCACTATCCAAAGCCACTGTATGTCCAAAGCCACTGTATGTCCAAAGGCACTGTTCAAAGCCACTGTATGTCCAAAGCCACTGTATGTCCATAGCCACTGTCTAAAGCCACTGTATGTCCAAAGCCACTGTCCAAAGCCACTGTATGTCCAAAGCCACTGTATGTCCAAAGCCACTGTCCAAAGCCACTGTATGTCCAAAGCCACTGTATGTCCAAAGCCACTGTCCAAAGCCACTGTATGTCCAAAGCCACTGTATGTCCAAAGCCACTGTCCAAAGCCACTGTATGTCCAAAGCCACTGTATGTCCAAAGCCACTGTCCAAAGCCACTGTATGTCCAAAGCCACTGTATGTCCAAAGCCACTGTCCAAAGCCACTGTATGTCCAAAGCCACTGTATGTCCAAAGCCACTGTCCAAAGCCACTGTATGTCCAAAGCCACTGTACAAAGCCACTGTCCAAATCCACTGTCCAAAGCCACTCTATGTCCAAATCTACTGTACAAAGCCACTGTCCAAAGCCACTGTCCAAAGCAATACTATGTCCAAAGCCACTGTCCAAAGCCACTGTCCAAAGCCACTGTCCAAAGCCACTCTATGTCCAAAGCCACTGTCCAAAGCCACTGTCCAAAGCCACTGTCCAAAGCCACTGTATGTCAAAAGCCACTGTCCAAAGCCACTGTCCAAAGCCACTGCCCAAAGCCACTCTATGTCCAAAGCCACTGTCCAAAGCCACTCTCCAAAGCCACTGTCCTAAACCACTCTATGTCCAAAGCCACTGTCCAAAGCCACTCTCCAAAGCCACTGTCCAAAGCCACTCTATGTCCAAAGATACTGTCCAAAGCCACTCTCCATAGCCACTGTCCAAAGCCACTGTATGTCCAAAGCCACTGTATGTCCAAAGCCACTGTCCAAAGCCACTGTATGTCCAAAGCCACTGTATGTCCAAAGCCACTGTCCTAAGCCAATGTATGTCCAAACCACTGTATATCCAAAGCCACTGTCCAAAGTCACTGTATGTCCAAAGCCACTGTATGTCCAAAGCCACTGTTTAAAGCCACTGTATGTCCAAAGCCACTGTCCAAAGCCACTGTATGTCCAAAGCCACTGTATGTCTAAAGCCACTGTCCGTAGCCACTTTATGTCCAAAGCCACTGTATGTCCAAAGCCACTGTCCAAAGCCACTGTTTGTCCAAAGCCACTGTATGTCCAAAGCCACTGTATGTCCAAAGCCACTGTCCAAAGCCACTGTATGTCCAAAGCCACTGTATGTCCAAAGCCACTGTCTAAAGCCACTGTATGTCCAAAGCCACTGTATGTCCAAAGCCACTGTTCAAAGCAACTGTATGTCCAAAGCCACTGTATGTCCAAAGCCACTGTCCAAAGCCACCGTATGTCCAAACCACTGTATGTTCAAAGCCACTGTCCAAAGCCACTGTATGTCCAAAGCCACTGTATGTCCAAAGCCACTGTCCAAATCCACTGTATGTCCAAAGCCACTGTATGTCCAAAGCCACTGTCTAAAGCCACTGTATGTCCAAAGCCACTGTCCAAAGCCACTGTATGTCCAAAGCCACTGTATGTCCAAAGCCACTGTCCAAAGCCACTGTATGTCCAAAGCCACTGTATGTCCAAAGCCATTGTCCAAAGCCACTGTATGTCCAAAGCCACTATATGTCCAAAGCCACTGTCCAAAGCCACTGTATGTCCAAAGCCACTGTATGTCCAAAGCCACTGTCCAAAGCCACTGTATGTCCAAAGCCACTGTACAAAGCCACTGTCCAAATCCACTGTCCAAAGCCACTCTATGTCCAAAGCCACTGTACAAAGCCAGTGTCCAAAGCCAATGACCAAAGCAATACTCTGTCCAAAGCCACTGTCCAAAGCCACTGTCCAAAGCCACTGTCCAAAGCCACTCTATGTCCAAAGCCACTGTCCGAAGCTACTGTACAAAGCCACTGTCCAAAGCCACTCTATGTCCAAAGCCACTGTCCAAAGCCACTCTCCAAAGCCACTTTCCTTAACCAATCTATGTCCAAAGCCACTGTCCAAAGCCACTCTCCAAAGCCACTGTCCAATGACACTCTATATCCAAAGCCACTGTCCAAAGCCACTCTCCAAAGCCACTGTCCAAAGCCACTGTATGTCCAAAGCCACTGTATGTCCAAAGCCACTGTCCAAAGCCACAGTATGTCCAAAGCCACTGTATATCCAAAGCCACTGTCCAAAGCCAATGTATATCCAAAGCCACTGTCCAAAGCCACTGTATGTCCAATGCCATTGTATGTCCGAAGCCACTGTCCAAAGCCACTGTCCAAAGCCACTCTATGTCCAAAGCCACTGTCCAAAGCCACTGTCCAAAGCCACTGTCCAAAGCCACTCTATGTCCAAAGCCACTGTCCAAAGCCACTCTCCAAAGCCACTGTCCTAAAACACCCTATGTCCAAAGCCACTGTCCAAAGCCACTTTCCAAAGCCACTGTCCAAAGCCACTCTATGTCCAAAGCCACTGTCCAAAGCCACTCTCCAAAGCCTCTGTCCAAAGCCACTGTATGTCCAAAGCCACTGTATGTCCAAAGCCACTGTCCAAAGCCACTGTATGTCCAAAGCCACTGTATGTCCAAAGCCACTATCCTAAGCCACTGTATGTCCAAAGCCACTGTATATCCAAAGCCACTGTCCAAAGCCTCTGTATGTCCGAAGCCTCTGTATGTCCAAAGCCACTGTCTAAAGCCACTGTATGTCCAAAGCCACTGTCCAAAGCCACTGTATGTCCAAAGCCACTGTATGTCCAAAGCCACTGTCCGTAGCCACTGTATGTCCAATGCCATTGTATGTCCGAAGCCACTGTCCAAAGCCACTGTCCAAAGCCACTCTATGTCCAAAGCCACTGTCCAAAGCCACTGTCCAAAGCCACTGTCCAAAGCCACTCTATGTCCAAAGCCACTGTCCAAAGCCACTCTCCAAAGCCACTGTCCTAAAACACCCTATGTCCAAAGCCACTGTCCAAAGCCACTTTCCAAAGCCACTGTCCAAAGCCACTCTATGTCCAAAGCCACTGTCCAAAGCCACTCTCCAAAGCCTCTGTCCAAAGCCACTGTATGTCCAAAGCCACTGTATGTCCAAAGCCACTGTCCAAAGCCACTGTATGTCCAAAGCCACTGTATGTCCAAAGCCACTATCCTAAGCCACTGTATGTCCAAAGCCACTGTATATCCAAAGCCACTGTCCAAAGCCTCTGTATGTCCGAAGCCTCTGTATGTCCAAAGCCACTGTCTAAAGCCACTGTATGTCCAAAGCCACTGTCCAAAGCCACTGTATGTCCAAAGCCACTGTATGTCCAAAGCCACTGTCCGTAGCCACTGTATGTCCAAACCCACTGTATGTCCAAAAACACTGTCCAAAGCCACTGTATGTCCAAAGCCACTGTATGTCCAAAGCCACTGTCCAAAGCCACTGTATGTCCAAAGCCACTGTATGTCTAAAGCCACTGTCTAAAGCCACTGTATGTCCAAAGCCACTGTATGTCCAAAGCCACTGTCCAAAGCAACCGTATGTCCAAAGCCACTGTATTTCCAAAGCCACTGTCCAAAGCCACCGTATGTCCAAACCACTGTATGTCCAAAGCCACTGTCCAAAGCCACTGTATCTCCAAAGCCACTGTATGTCCAAAGCCACCGTCCAAAGCCACTGTATGTCCAAAGCCACTGTATGCCCAAAGCCACTGTCTAAAGCCACTGTATGTCCAAAGCCACTGTCCAAAGCCACTGTATGTCCAAAGCCACTGTATGTCCAAAGCCACTGTCCAAAGCCACTGTATGTCCAAAGCCACTGTATGTCCAAAGCCACTGTATGTCCAAAGCCACTGTCCAAAGCCACTGTATGTCCAAAGCCACTGTATGTCCAAAGCCACTGTCCAAAGCCACTGTATGTCCAAAGCCACTGTATGTCCAAAGCCACTGTCCAAAGTCAATGTATGGCCAAAGCCACTGTACAAAGCCACTGTCCAAATCCACTGTCCAAAGCCACTCTATGTCCAAAGCCACTGTACAAAGCCAGTGTCCAAAGCCACTGTCCAAAGCAATACTATGTCCAAAGCCACTGTCCAAAGCCACTGTCCAAAGCCACTGTCCAAAGCCACTCTATGTCCAAAGCCACTGTCCGAAGCCACTGTCCAAAGCCACTGTCCAATGCCACTCTATGTCCAAAGCCACTGTCCAAAGCCAATGTCCAAAGCCACTGTCCAAAGCCACTCTATGTCCAAAGCCACTGTCCAAAGCCACTCTCCAAAGCCACTTTCTTTAACCAATCTATGTCCAAAGCCACTGTCCAAAGCCACTCTCCAAAGCCACTGTCCAAAGCCACTCTATATCCAAAGCCACTGTCCAAAGCCACTCTCCAAAGCCACTGTCCAAAGCCACTGTATGTCCAAAGCCACTGTATGTCCAAAGCCACTGTCCAAAGCCACTGTATGTCCAAAGCCACTGTATATCCAAAGCCACTGTCCAAAGCCACTGTATATCCAAAGCCACTGTCCAAAGCCACTGTATGTCAAATGCCACTGTATGTCCAAAGCCACTATCCAAAGCCACTTTATGTCCAAAGCCACTGTATGTCCATAGCCACTGTCCAAAGCCACTGTATGTCCAAAACCACTGTATGTCCAAAGCCACTGTCTAAAGCCACTGTATGTCCAAAGCCACTGTCCAAAGCCACTCTATGTCAAATGCCACTGTATGTCCAAAGCCACTATCCAAAGCCACTTTATGTCCAAAGCCACTGTATGTCCATAGCCACTGTCCAAAGCCACTGTATGTCCAAAACCACTGTATGTCCAAATCCACTGTCTAAAGCCACTGTATGTCCAAAGCCACTGTCCAAAGCCACTCTATGTCCAAAGCGACTGTCCAAAGCCACTCTATGTCCAAAGCCACTGTCCAAAGCCACTCTCCAAAGCCACTGTCCTAAACCACTCTATGTCCAAAGCCACTGTCCAAAGCCACTGTATGTCCAAAGCCACTGTATGTCCAAAGCCACTATCCAAAGCCACTGTATGTCCAAAGACACTGTATGTCCAAAGGTACTGTCCAAAGCCACTGTATGTCCAAAGCCACTGTATGTCCATAGCCACTGTCTAAAGCCACTGTATGTCCAAAGCCACTGTCCAAAGCCACTGTATTTCCAAAGCCACTGTATGTCCAAAGCCACTGTCCAAAGCCACTGTATGTCCAAAGCCACTGTATGTCCAAAGCCACTGTCCAAAGCCACTGTATGTCCAAAGCCACTGTATGTCCAAAGCCACTGTCCAAAGCCACTGTATGTCCAAAGCCACTGTATGTCCAAAGCCACTGTCCAAAGCCACTGTATGTCCAAAGCCACTGTACAAAGCCACTGTCCAAATCCACTGTCCAAAGCCACTCTATGTCCAAATCCACTGTACAAAGCCACTGTCCAAAGCCACTGTCCAAAGCAATACTATGTCCAAAGCCACTGTCCAAAGCCACTGTCCAAAGCCACTGTCCAAAGCCACTCTATGTCCAAAGCCACTGTCCGAAGCCACTGTCCAAAGCCACTGTCCAAAGCCACTCTATGTCCAAAGCCACTGTCCAAAGCCACTGTCCAAAGCCACTGTCCAAAGCCACTCTATGTCCAAAGCCACTGTCAAAAGCCACTCTCCAAAGCCATTGTCCTAAACCACTCTTGTCCAAAGCCACTGTCCAAAGCCACTCTCCAAAGCCACTGTCCAAAGCCACTCTATTTCCAAAGCCACTGTCCAAAGCCACTCTCCAAAGCCACTGTCCAAAGCCACTGTATTTCCAAAGCCACTGTATGTCCAAAGCCACTGTCCAAAGCCACTGTATGTCCAAAGCCACTGTATGTCCAAAGCCACTGTCCTAAGCCAATGTATGTCCAAAGCCACTGTATATCCAAAGCCACTGTCCAAAGCCACTGTATGTCCAAAGCCACTGTATTTCCAAAGCCACTGTTTAAAGCCACTGTATGTCCAAAGCCACTGTCCAAAGCCACTGTATGTCCAAAGCCACTGTATGTCCAAAGCCACTGTCCGTAGCCACTGTATGTCCAAAGCCACTGTATGTCCAAAGCCACTGTCCAAAGCCACTGTTTGTCCAAAGCCACTGTATGTCCAAAGCCAATGTATGTCCAAAGCCACTGTCCAAAGCCACTGTAAGTCCAAAGCCACTGTATGTCCAAAGCCACTGTCTAAATCCACTGTATGTCCAAAGCCACTGTATGTCCAAAGCCACTGTATGTCCAAAGCCACTGTCCAAAGCCACTGTATGTCCAATGCCACTGTATGTCCAAAGCCACTGTCCAAAGCCACTGTATGTCCAAAGCCACTGTACAAAGCCACTGTCCAAATCCACTGTCCAAAGCCACTCCATGTCCAAAGCCACTGTACAAAGCCAGTGTACAAAGCCACTGACCAAAGCAATACTATGTCCAAAGCCACTGTCCAAAGCCACTGTCCAAAGCCACTCTATGTCCAAAGCCACTGTCCGAAGCCACTGTCCAAAGCCACTGTCCAAAGCCACTCTATGTCCAAAGCCACTGTCCAAAGCCACTCTCCAAAGCCACTTTCCTTAACCAATCTATGTCCAAATCCACTGTCCAAAGCCACTCTCCAAAGCAACTGTCCAAAGCCACTCTATATCCAAAGCCACTGTCCAAAGCCACTCTCCAAAGCCACTCTCCAAAGCCACTGTATGTCCAAAGCCACTGTATGTCCAAAGCCACTATCCAAAGCCACTATATGTCCAAAGCCACTGTATATCCAAAGCCACTGTCCAAAGCCAATGTATATCCAAAGCCACTGTCCAAAGCCACTGTATGTCCAATGCCACTGTATGTCCGAAGCCACTGTCCAAAGCCACTGTCCAAAGCCACTCTATGTCCAAAGCCACTGTCCAAAGCCACTGTCCAAAGCCACTGTCCAAAGCCACTCTATGTCCAAAGCCACTGTCCAAAGCCACTCTCCAAAGCCACTGTCCTAAACCACTCTATGTCCAAAGCCACTGTCCAAAGCCACTTTCCAAAGCCACTGTCCAAAGCCACTCTATGGCCAAAGCCACTGTCCAAAGCCACTCTCCAAAGCCACTGTCCAAAGCCACTGTATGTCCAAAACCACTGTATGTCCAAAGCCACTGTCTAAAGCCACTGTATGTCCAAAGCCACTGTATGTCCAAAGCCACTGTCCAAAGCAACCGTATGTCCAAAGCCACTGTATGTCCAAAGCCACTGTCCAAAGCCACCGTATGTCCAAACCACTCTATGTCCAAAGCCACTGTCCAAAGCCACTGTATGTCCAAAGCCACTGTATGTCCAAAGCCACTGTCCAAAGCCACTGTATGTCCAAAGCCACTGTATGTCCAAAGCCACTGTCTAAAGCCACTGTATGTCCAAAGCCACTGTCCAAAGCCACTGTATGTCCAAAGCCACTGTATGTCCAAAGCCACTGTCCAAAGCCACTGTATGTCCAAAGCCACTGTATGTCCAAAGCCACTGTCCAAAGCCACTGTATATCCAAAGCCTCCCTATGTCCAAAGCCACTGTCCAAAGCCACTGTATGTCCAAAGCCACTGTATGTCCAAAGCCACTGTCCAAAGCCACTGTATGTCCAAAGCCACTGTACAAAGACACTGTCCAAATCCACTGTCCAAAGCCACTCTATGTCCAAAGCCACTGTACAAAGCCAGTGTCCAAAGCCACTGACCAAAGCAATACTATGTCCAAAGCCACTGTCCAAAGTCACTGTCCAAAGCCACTGTCCAAAGCCACTCTATGTCCAAAGCCACTGTCCGAAGCCACTGTCCAAAGCCACTGTCCAAAGCCACTCTATGTCCAAAGCCACTGTCCAAAGCCACTCTCCAAAGCCACTTTCCTTAACCAATCTATGTCCAAAGCCACTGTCCAAAGCCACTCTCCAAAGCAACTGTCCAAAGCCACTCTATATCCAAAGCCACTGTCCAAAGCCACTCTCCAAAGCCACTGTCCAAAGCCACTGTATGTCCAAAGCCACTGTATGTCCAAAGCCACTGTCCAAAGCCACTGTATGTCCAAAGCCACTGTATATCCAAAGCCACTGTCCAAAGCCAATGTATATCCAAAGCCACTGTCCAAAGCCACTGTATGTCCAATGCCACTGTATGTCCGAAGCCACTGTCCAAAGCCACTCTCCAAAGCCACTCTATGTCCAAAGCCACTGTCCAAAGCCACTGTCCAAAGCCACTGTCCAAAGCCACTCTATGTCCAAAGCCACTGTCCAAAGCCACTCTCCAAAGCCACTGTCCTAAACCACTCTATGTCCAAAGCCACTGTCCAAAGCCACTTTCCAAAGCCACTGTCCAAAGCCACTCTATGTCCAAAGCCACTGTCCAAAGCCACTCTCCAAAGCCACTGTCCAAAGCCACTGTATGTCCAAAGCCACTGTATGTCCAAAGCCACTGTCCAAAGCCACTGTATGTCCAAAGCCACTGTATGTCCAAAGCCACTATCCTAAGCCACTGTATGTCCAAAGCCACTGTATTTCCAAAGCCACTATCCAAAGCCACTGTATGTCCGAAGCCACTGTATGTCCAAAGCCACTGTCTAAAGCCACTGTATGTCCAAAGCCACTGTCCAAAGTCACTGTATGTCCAAAGCCACTGTATGTCCAAAGCCACTGTCCGTAGCCACTGTATGTCCAAAGCCACTGTATGTCCAAAAACACTGTCCAAAGCCACTGTATGTCCAAAGCCACTGTATGTCCAAAGCCACTGTCCAAAGCCACTGTATGTCCAAAGCCACTGTATGTCCAAAGCCACTGTCTAAAGCCACTGTATGTCCAAAGCCACTGTATGTCCAAAGCCACTGTCCAAAGCAACCGTATGTCCAAAGCCACTGTATGTCCAAAGCCACTGTCCAAAGCCACCGTATGTCCAAACCACTGTATGTCCAAAGCAACTGTCCAAAGCCACTGTATGTCCAAAGCCACTGTATGTCCAAAGCCACTGTATGTCCAAAGCCACTGTCCAAAGCCACTGTATGTCCAAAGCCACTCTATGTCCAAAGCCACTGTCTAAACCCACTGTATGTCCAAAGCCACTGTCCAAAGCCACTGTATGTCCAAAGCCACTGTATGTCCAAAGCCACTGTCCAAAGCCACTGTATGTCCAAAGCCACTGTATGTCCAAAGCCACTGTCCAAAGCCACTGTATGTCCAAAGCCACTGTATGTCCAAAGCCACTGTCCAAAGCCACTGTATGTCCAAAGCCACTGTATGTCCAAAGCCACTGTCCAAAGTCAATGTATGGCCAAAGCCACTGTACAAAGCCACTGTCCAAATCCACTGTCCAAAGCCACTCTATGTCCAAAGCCACTGTACAAAGCCAGTGTACAAAGCCACTGTCCAAAGCAATACTATGTCCAAAGCCACTGTCCAAAGCCACTGTCCAAAGCCACTGTCCAAAGCCACTCTATGTCCAAAGCCACTGTCCGAAGCCACTGTCCAAAGCCACTGTCCAAAGCCACTCTATGTCCAAAGCCACTGTCCAAATCCACTGTCCAAAGCCACTGTCCAAAGCCACTCTATGTCCAAAGCCACTGTCCAAAGCCACTCTCCAAAGCCACTTTCCTTAACCAATCTATGTCCAAAGCCACTGTCCAAAGCCATTCTCCAAAGCCACTGTCCAAAGCCACTCTATATCCAAAGCCACTCTCCAAAGACACTCTCCAAAGCCACTGTCCAAAGCCACTGTATGTCCAAAGCCACTGTATGTCCAAAGCCACTGTCCAAAGCCACTGTATGTCCAAAGCCACTGTATATCCAAAGCCACTGTCCAAAGCCACTGTATATCCAAAGCCACTGTCCAAAGCCACTGTATGTCCAATGCCACTGTATGTCCAAAGCCACTATCCAAAGCCACTTTATGTCCAAAGCCACTGTATGTCCATAGCCACTGTCCATAGCCACTGTATGTCCAAAGACACTGTATGTCCAAAGCCACTGTCTAAAGCCACTGTATGTCCAAAGCCACTGTCCAAAGCCACTGTATGTCCAAAGCCACTGTATGTCCAAACACTGTACATAGCCACTGTATGTCCAAAGCCACTGTATGTCCAAAGCCACTGTCCAAAGCCACTGTATGTCCAAAGCCACTGTATGTCCAAAGCCACTGTATGTCCAAAGCCACTGTATGTCCAAAGCCACTGTCCAAAGCCATTGTATGTCTAAAGCCACTGTATGTCCAAAGCCACTGTCCAAAGCCACTGTATGTCCAAAGCCACGGTATGTCCAAAGCCACTGTCCAAAGCCACCGTATGTCCAAAGCCACTGTATGTCCAAAGCCACAGTCCAAAGCCACTGTATGTCCAAACCCACTGTATGTCCAAAGCCACTGTCCAAAGCCACTGTATGTCCAAAGCCACTGTATGTCCAAAGCCACTGTCCAAAGCCACTGTATGTCCAAAGCCACTGTATGTCCAAAGCCACTGTCCAAAGCCACTGTATGTCCAAAGCCACTGTATGTCCAAAGCCACTGTATGTTCAAAGCCACTGTCCAAAGCCACTGTATGTCCAAAGCCACTGTATGTCCAAAGCCACTGTATGCCCAAAGCCACTGTATGTCCAAAGCCACTGTCCAAAGCCACTATATGTCCAAAGCCACTGTATGTCCAAAGCCACTGTCCAAAGGCAAAGCCACTCTCCAAAGCCACTGTCCAAAGCCACTCTATGTCCAAAGCCACTGTGCAAAGCCACTCTCCAAAGCCACTGTCCAAAGCCACTCTATGTCCAAAGCCACTGTCGAAAGCCACTGTCCAAAGCCAATCTCCAAAGCCACTCTATGTCCAAAGCTACTGTCCAAAGCCACTCTCCAAAGCCACTCTCCAAAGCCACTCTATGTCCAAAGCCACTGTCCAAACCCACTGTCCAAAGCCACTCTCCAAAGCCACTCTATGTCCAAAGCCATTGTACAAAGCCACTCTCCAAAGCCACTCTCCAAAGCCAATCAATATCCAAAGCCACTGTACAAAGCCACTGTCTAAAGCCACTCTCCAAAGCCACTCTATGTCCAAAGCCACTGTCCAAAGCCACTCTTCAAAGCCACTCTCCAAAGCCACTCTATGTCCAAAGCCACTGTCCAAAGCCACTCTCCAAAGCCACTGTCCAAAGCCACTCTATGTCCAAAGCCACTGTCCAAAGCCACTCTCCAAAGCCACTGTCCAAAGCCACTCTATGTCCAAAGCTACTGTCCAAAGCCACTGTCCAAAGCCATTCTCCAAAGCCACTCTCCAAATCCACTCTATGTCCAAAGCCAATGTCCAAAGCCACTCTATGTCCAAAGCCACTGTCCAAAGCCACTGTCCAAAGCCACTGTCCAAAGCCACTCTATGTCCAAAGCCACTGTCCGAAGCCACTGTCCAAAGCCACTGTCCAAAGCCACTCTATGTCCAAAGCCACTGTCCAAAGCCACTCTCCAAAGCCACTTTCCTTAACCAATCTATGTCCAAAGCCACTGTCCAAAGCCACTCTCCAAAGCAACTGTCCAAAGCCACTCTATATCCAAAGCCACTGTCCAAAGCCACTCTCCAAAGCCACTGTCCAAAGCCACTGTATGTCCAAAGCCACTGTATGTCCAAAGCCACTGTCCAAAGCCACTGTATGTCCAAAGCCACTGTATATCCAAAGCCACTGTCCAAAGCCAATGTATATCCAAAGCCACTGTCCAAAGCCACTGTATGTCCAATGCCACTGTATGTCCGAAGCCACTGTCCAAAGCCACTCTCCAAAGCCACTCTATGTCCAAAGCCACTGTCCAAAGCCACTGTCCAAAGCCACTGTCCAAAGCCACTCTATGTCCAAAGCCACTGTCCAAAGCCACTCTCCAAAGCCACTGTCCTAAACCACTCTATGTCCAAAGCCACTGTCCAAAGCCACTTTCCAAAGCCACTGTCCAAAGCCACTCTATGTCCAAAGCCACTGTCCAAAGCCACTCTCCAAAGCCACTGTCCAAAGCCACTGTATGTCCAAAGCCACTGTATGTCCAAAGCCACTGTCCAAAGCCACTGTATGTCCAAAGCCACTGTATGTCCAAAGCCACTATCCTAAGCCACTGTATGTCCAAAGCCACTGTATTTCCAAAGCCACTATCCAAAGCCACTGTATGTCCGAAGCCACTGTATGTCCAAAGCCACTGTCTAAAGCCACTGTATGTCCAAAGCCACTGTCCAAAGTCACTGTATGTCCAAAGCCACTGTATGTCCAAAGCCACTGTCCGTAGCCACTGTATGTCCAAAGCCACTGTATGTCCAAAAACACTGTCCAAAGCCACTGTATGTCCAAAGCCACTGTATGTCCAAAGCCACTGTCCAAAGCCACTGTATGTCCAAAGCCACTGTATGTCCAAAGCCACTGTCTAAAGCCACTGTATGTCCAAAGCCACTGTATGTCCAAAGCCACTGTCCAAAGCAACCGTATGTCCAAAGCCACTGTATGTCCAAAGCCACTGTCCAAAGCCACCGTATGTCCAAACCACTGTATGTCCAAAGCAACTGTCCAAAGCCACTGTATGTCCAAAGCCACTGTATGTCCAAAGCCACTGTATGTCCAAAGCCACTGTCCAAAGCCACTGTATGTCCAAAGCCACTCTATGTCCAAAGCCACTGTCTAAACCCACTGTATGTCCAAAGCCACTGTCCAAAGCCACTGTATGTCCAAAGCCACTGTATGTCCAAAGCCACTGTCCAAAGCCACTGTATGTCCAAAGCCACTGTATGTCCAAAGCCACTGTCCAAAGCCACTGTATGTCCAAAGCCACTGTATGTCCAAAGCCACTGTCCAAAGCCACTGTATGTCCAAAGCCACTGTATGTCCAAAGCCACTGTCCAAAGTCAATGTATGGCCAAAGCCACTGTACAAAGCCACTGTCCAAATCCACTGTCCAAAGCCACTCTATGTCCAAAGCCACTGTACAAAGCCAGTGTACAAAGCCACTGTCCAAAGCAATACTATGTCCAAAGCCACTGTCCAAAGCCACTGTCCAAAGCCACTGTCCAAAGCCACTCTATGTCCAAAGCCACTGTCCGAAGCCACTGTCCAAAGCCACTGTCCAAAGCCACTCTATGTCCAAAGCCACTGTCCAAATCCACTGTCCAAAGCCACTGTCCAAAGCCACTCTATGTCCAAAGCCACTGTCCAAAGCCACTCTCCAAAGCCACTTTCCTTAACCAATCTATGTCCAAAGCCACTGTCCAAAGCCATTCTCCAAAGCCACTGTCCAAAGCCACTCTATATCCAAAGCCACTCTCCAAAGACACTCTCCAAAGCCACTGTCCAAAGCCACTGTATGTCCAAAGCCACTGTATGTCCAAAGCCACTGTCCAAAGCCACTGTATGTCCAAAGCCACTGTATATCCAAAGCCACTGTCCAAAGCCACTGTATATCCAAAGCCACTGTCCAAAGCCACTGTATGTCCAATGCCACTGTATGTCCAAAGCCACTATCCAAAGCCACTTTATGTCCAAAGCCACTGTATGTCCATAGCCACTGTCCATAGCCACTGTATGTCCAAAGACACTGTATGTCCAAAGCCACTGTCTAAAGCCACTGTATGTCCAAAGCCACTGTCCAAAGCCACTGTATGTCCAAAGCCACTGTATGTCCAAACACTGTACATAGCCACTGTATGTCCAAAGCCACTGTATGTCCAAAGCCACTGTCCAAAGCCACTGTATGTCCAAAGCCACTGTATGTCCAAAGCCACTGTATGTCCAAAGCCACTGTATGTCCAAAGCCACTGTCCAAAGCCATTGTATGTCTAAAGCCACTGTATGTCCAAAGCCACTGTCCAAAGCCACTGTATGTCCAAAGCCACGGTATGTCCAAAGCCACTGTCCAAAGCCACCGTATGTCCAAAGCCACTGTATGTCCAAAGCCACAGTCCAAAGCCACTGTATGTCCAAACCCACTGTATGTCCAAAGCCACTGTCCAAAGCCACTGTATGTCCAAAGCCACTGTATGTCCAAAGCCACTGTCCAAAGCCACTGTATGTCCAAAGCCACTGTATGTCCAAAGCCACTGTCCAAAGCCACTGTATGTCCAAAGCCACTGTATGTCCAAAGCCACTGTATGTTCAAAGCCACTGTCCAAAGCCACTGTATGTCCAAAGCCACTGTATGTCCAAAGCCACTGTATGCCCAAAGCCACTGTATGTCCAAAGCCACTGTCCAAAGCCACTATATGTCCAAAGCCACTGTATGTCCAAAGCCACTGTCCAAAGGCAAAGCCACTCTCCAAAGCCACTGTCCAAAGCCACTCTATGTCCAAAGCCACTGTGCAAAGCCACTCTCCAAAGCCACTGTCCAAAGCCACTCTATGTCCAAAGCCACTGTCGAAAGCCACTGTCCAAAGCCAATCTCCAAAGCCACTCTATGTCCAAAGCTACTGTCCAAAGCCACTCTCCAAAGCCACTCTCCAAAGCCACTCTATGTCCAAAGCCACTGTCCAAACCCACTGTCCAAAGCCACTCTCCAAAGCCACTCTATGTCCAAAGCCATTGTACAAAGCCACTCTCCAAAGCCACTCTCCAAAGCCAATCAATATCCAAAGCCACTGTACAAAGCCACTGTCTAAAGCCACTCTCCAAAGCCACTCTATGTCCAAAGCCACTGTCCAAAGCCACTCTTCAAAGCCACTCTCCAAAGCCACTCTATGTCCAAAGCCACTGTCCAAAGCCACTCTCCAAAGCCACTGTCCAAAGCCACTCTATGTCCAAAGCCACTGTCCAAAGCCACTCTCCAAAGCCACTGTCCAAAGCCACTCTATGTCCAAAGCTACTGTCCAAAGCCACTGTCCAAAGCCATTCTCCAAAGCCACTCTCCAAATCCACTCTATGTCCAAAGCCAATGTCCAAAGCCACTCTATGTCCAAAGCCACTGTCCAAAGCCACTGTCCAAAGCCACGGTCCAAAGCCACTCTATGTCCAAAGCCACTGTCCAAAGCCACTGTCCAAAGCCACTATCCAAAGCCACTCTATGTCCAAAGCCACTGTCCAAAGCCACTCTCCAAAGCCACTGTCCAAAGCCACTGTATGTCCAAAGCCACTGTATGTCCAAAGCCACTGTATGTCCAAAGCCACTGTCCAAAGCCACTGTATGTCCAAAGCCACTGTATGTCCAAAGCCACTATCCTCTGCCACTGTATGTCCAAATCCACTGTATATCCAAAGCCACTGTCCAAAGCCACTGTATGTCCGAAGCCACTGTATGTCCAAAGCCACTGTCTAAAGCCACTGTATGTCCAAAGTCACTGTCCAAAGCCACTGTATGTCCAAAGCCACTGTATGTCCAAAGCCACTGTCCATAGCCACTGTATGTCCAAAGCCACTGTATGTCCAAAAACACTGTCCAAAGCCACTGTATGTCCAAAGCCACTGTATGTCCAAAGCCACTGTCCAAAGCCACTGTATGTCCAAAGCCACTGTATGTCCAAAGCCACTGTCTAAAGCCACTGTATGTCCAAAGCCACTGTATGTCCAAAGCCACTGTCCAAAGCAACCGTATGTCCAAAGCCACTGTATGTCCAAAGCCACTGTCCAAAGCCACCGTATGTCCAAACCACTGTATGTCCAAAGCCACTGTCCAAAGCCACTGTATGTCCAAAGCCACTGTATGTCCAAAGCCACTGTCCAAAGCCACTGTATGTCCAAAGCCACTATATGTCCAAAGCCACTGTATGTCCAAAGCCACTGTCTAAAGCCACTCTATGTCCAAAGCCACTGTCCAAAGCCACTGTATGTCCAAAGCCACTGTATGTCCAAAGCCACTGTCCAAAGCCACTGTATGTCCAAAGCCACTGTATGTCCAAAGCCACTGTCCAAAGCCACTGTATGTCCAAAGCCACTGTATGTCCAAAGCCACTGTCCAAAGCCACTGTATGTCCAAAGCCACTGTATGTCCAAAGCCACTGTCCAAAGTCAATGTATGGCCAAAGCCACTGTACAAAGCCACTGTCCAAATCCACTGTCCAAAGCCACTCTATGTCCAAAGCCACTGTACAAAGCCAGTGTCCAAAGCCACTGTCCAAAGCAATACTATGTCCAAAGCCACTGTCCAAAGCCACTGTCCAAAGCCACTGTCCAAAGCCACTCTATGTCCAAAGCCACTGTCCGAAGTCACTGTTCAAAGCTACTGTCCAAAGCCGCTCTATGTCCAAAGCCACTGTCCAAAGCCACTGTCCAAAGCCACTCTATGTCCAAAGCCACTACCAAAGCCACTGTCCAAAGCCACTGACCAAAGCCACTCTATGTCCAATGCCACTGTCCAAAGCCACTGTCTAAAGCCACTTTCCAAAGCCACTCTATGTCCAAAGCCATTGTCCAAAGCCACTCTCCAAAGCCACTCTCCAAAGCCACTCTATGTCCAAAAGCACTGTCCAAAGCCACTGTCCAAAGCCACTCTCCAAAGCCACTCTAAGTCCAAAGCCACTGTCCAAAGCCACTCCAAAGCCACTCTCCAAAGCCACTGTATGTCAAAAGCCACTGTCCAAAGCCACTGTCCAAAGCCACTCTCCAAAGCCACTCTATGTTCAAAGCCACTGTCCAAAGTCACTGTCCAAAGCCACTCTCCAAAGCCACTCTATGTCCAAAGCCACTGTCCAAAGCCACTCTCCAAAGCTACTCTCCAAACCACTCTATGTCCAAAGCCACTGTCCAAAGCCACTTTCCAAAGCCACTCTCCAAAGCCACCCTATCTCCAAAGCCACTGCCCAAAGCCACTCTCCAAAGCCACTCTCCAAAGCCACTGTATGTCCAAAGCCACTGTATGTCCAAAGCCACTGTCCAAAGCCACTGTATGTCCAAAGCCACTGTATGTCGAAAGCCACTATCCAAAGCCACTGTATGTCCAAAGCCACTGTATATCCAAAGCCACCGTATGTCCAAAGCTACTGTCTAAAGCCACTGTATGTCCAAAGCCACTGTCCAAAGCCACTGTATGTTCAAAACCACTGTATGTCCAAAGCCACTGTCCATATCTACTGTTTGTCCAAAGCCACTATATGTCCAAAGCCACTGTCCAAAGCCACTGTATGTCCAAAGCCACTGTATGTCCAAAGCCACTGTCCAAAGCCACTGTATGTCCAAAGCCACTGTATGTCCAAAGCCACTGTCCAAAGCCACTGTATGTCCAAAGCCACTGTATGTCCAAAGCCACTGTCCAAAGCCACCGTATGTCCAAAGCCACGGTATGTCCAAAGCCACTGTCCAAAGCCAACGTATGTCCAAAGCCACTGTATGTCCAAAGCCACTGTCCAAAGCCACCGTATGTCCAAAGCCACTGTATGTCCAAAGCCACTGTCCAAAGCCACTGTATGTCCAAAGCCACTGTATGTCCAAAGCCACTGTCCAAAGCCACTGTATGTTCAAAGCCACTGTATGTCCAAAGCCACTGTCCAAAGCCACTGTATGTCCAAAGCCACTGTATGTCCAAAGCCACTGTATGGTCAAAGCCACTGTCCAAAGCCACTGTATGTCCAAAGCCACTGTATGTCCAAAGCCACTGCCCAAAGCCACTGTATGTCCAAAGCCACTGTATGTCCAAAGCCACTGTCCAAAGCAACCGTATGTCCAAAGCCACTGTATGTCCAAAGCCACTGTACAAAGCAACCATATGTCCAAAGCCACTGTATGTCCAAATCCACTGTCCAAAGCCACCGTATGTCCATAGCCACTGTATGTCCAAAGCCACTGTCCAAAGCCACTGTATGTCCAAAGCCACTGTATGTCCAAAGCCACTGTACAAAGCCACTGTCCAAAGCCATTGTCCAAAGCAATACTATGTCCAAAGCCACTGTCCAAAGGCACTGTGCAAAACCACTCTATGTCCAAAGCCACTGTCCAAAGCCACTGTCCAAAGCCACTGTCCAAAGCCACTCTCCAAAACCACTGTCCAAAGCCACTATATGTCCAAAGCCACTGTATGTCCAAAGCCACTGTCCAAAGCCACTGTATGTCCAAAGCCACTGTCCAAAGCCACTGTATGTCCAAAGCCACTGTATGTCCAAAGCCACTATCCAAAGCCACTGTATGTCCAAAGCCACTGTATGTCCAAAGGCACTTTCCAAAGCCACTGTATGTCCAAAGCCACTGTATGTCCAAAGCCACTGTCTAAAGCCACTGTATGTCCAAAGCCACTGTCCAAAGCCACTGTATGTCCAAAGCCACTGTATGTCCAAAGCCACTGTCCAAAGCCACTGTATGTCCAAAGCCACTGTATGTCCAAAGCCACTGTCCAAAACCACTGTATGTCCAAAGCCACTGTATGTCAAAAGCCAGTGTCCAAAGCCACTGTATGTCCAAAGCCACTGTATGTCCAAACCCACTGTCCAAAGCCACTGTATGTCCAAATCCACTGTACAAAGCCACTGTCCAAATCCACTGTCCAAAGCCACTCTCTGTCCAAATCTACTGTACAAAGCCACTGTCCAAAGCCACTGTCCAAAGCAATACTATGTCCAAAGCCACTGTCCAAAGCCACTGTCCAAAGCCACTGTCTAAAGCCACTCTATGTCCAAAGCCACTGTCCGAAGCCACTGTCCAAAGCCACTGTCCAAAGCCACTCTATGTACAAAGACACTGTCCAAAGCCACTCTCCAAAGCCACTGTCCAAAGCCACTCTATGTCCAAAGCCACTACCAAAGCCACTCTCCAAAGCCACTGACCAAAGCCACTCTATGTCCAAAGCCACTGTATGTCCAAAGCAACTGTCCAAAGCCACTGTATGTCCAAACCCACTGTCCAAACCCACTGTATGTCCAAAGCCACTGTATGTCCAAAGACACTATCCAAAGCCACTGTATGTCCAAAGCCACTGTATGTCCAAAGGCACTTTCCAAAGCCACTGTATGTCCAAAGCCACTGTATATCCAAAGCCACTGTCTAAAGCCACTGTATGTCCAAAGCCACTGTCCAAAGCCACTGTATGTCCAAAGCCACTGTATGTCCAAAGCCACTGTCCAAAGCCACTGTATGTCCAAAGCCACTGTATGTCCAAAGCCACTGTCCAAAGCCACTGTATGTCCAAAGCCACTGTATGTCAAAAGTCACTGTCCAAAGCCACTGTATGTCCAAAGCCACTGTATGTCCAAAGCCACTGTCCAAAGCCACTGTATGTCCAAATCCACTGTACAAAGCCACTGTCCAAATCCACTGTCCAAAGCCACTTTATGTCCAAATCCACTGTACAAAGCCACTGTCCAAAGCCACTGTCCAAAGCAATACTATGTCCAAAGCCACTGTCCAAAGCCACTATCCAAAGCCACTGTCCAAAGCCACTCTATGTCCAAAGCCACTGTCCAAAGCCACTGTCCAAAGCCACTGTCCAAAGCCACTCTATGTACAAAGCCACTGTCCAAAGCCACTGTCCAAAGCCACTGTCCAAAGCCACTCTATGTCCAAAGCCACTGTCCAAAGCCACTCTCCAAAGCCACTGTCCTAAACCACTCTATGTCCAAAGCCACTGTCCAAAGCCACTCTATGTCCAAAGCCACTACCAAAGCCACTCTCCAAAGCCACTGACCAAAGCCACTCTATGTCCAATGCCACTGTCCAAAGCCAATGTCCAAAGCCACTGTCCAAATCCACTGTCCAAAGCCACTGTCCAAAGCCACTGTCCAAAGCCACTCTATGTCCAAAGCCATTGTCCAAAGCCACTCTCCAAAGCCACTCTCCAAAGCCACTCTATGTCCAAAAGCACTGTCCAAAGCCACTGTCCAAAGCCACTCTCCAAAGCCACTCTATGTCCAAAGCCACTGTCCAAAGCCACTCTCCAAAGCCACTCTCCAAAGCCACTGTATGTCCAAAGCCACTTTCCAAAGCCACTGTCCAAAGCCACTCTCGAAAGCCACTCTATGTCCAAAGCCACTGTCCAAAGTCACTGTCCAAAGCCACTCTCCAAAGCCACTCTATGTCCAAAGCCACTGTCCAAAGCCACTCTCCAAAGCTACTCTCCAAAGCCACTCTATGTCCAAAGCCACTGTCCAAAGCCACTGTCCAAATCCACTCTCCAAAGCCACTCTATCTCCAAAGCCACTGCCCAAAGCCACTCTCCAAAGCCACTCTCTAAACCACTCTATGTCCAAAGCCACTGTCCATAGCCACTGTCCAAAGCCACTGTCCATAGTCACTCTATGTCCAAAGCCACTGTACAAAGCCACTGTCCAAAGCCACTGTCCAAAGCAATTCTATGTCCAAAGCCACTGTCCAAAGGCACTGTCGAAAGCCACTGTATGTCCAAAGCCACTGTCCAAAGCCACTGTCCAAAGCCACTGTCCAAAGCCACTCTATGTCCAAAGCCACTGTCCAAAGCCACTCTCCAATGCCACTGTCCAAAGCCACTCTATCTACAAAGCCACTGTCCAAAGCCACTGTCTAAAGTCACTATCCAAAGCCACTCTATGTCCAAAGCAACTGTCCAAAGCCACTGTCCAAAGCCACTGTCCAAAGCCACTCTATGCCAAAAGCCACTGTCCAAAGCCACTCTCCAAAGCCACTGTCCAAAGCCACTCTATGTCCAGAGCCACTGTCCAAAGCCACTCTCCAAAGCCACTGTCCAAAGCCACTCTATGTCCAAAGCCACTACCAAAGCCACTGTCCAAAGCCACTGACCAAAGCCACTCTATGTCCAATGCCACTGTCCAAAGCCACTGTCTAAAGCCACTTTCCAAAGCCACTCTATGTCCAAAGCCATTGTCCAAAGCCACTCTCCAAAGCCACTCTCCAAAGCCACTCTATGTCCAAAAGCACTGTCCAAAGCCACTGTCCAAAGCCACTCTCCAAAGCCACTCTATGTCCAAAGCCACTGTCCAAAGCCACTCTCCAAAGCCACTCTCCAAAGCCACTGTATGTCAAAAGCCACTGTCCAAAGCCACTGTCCAAAGCCACTCTCCAAAGCCACTCTATGTTCAAAGCCACTGTCCAAAGTCACTGTCCAAAGCCACTCTCCAAAGCCACTCTATGTCCAAAGCCACTGTCCAAAGCCACTGTCCAAAGCCACTCTCCAAAGCCACTCTATCTCCAAAGCCACTGCCCAAAGCCACTCTCCAAAGCCACTCTCTAAAGCCATTGTATGTCCAAAGCCACTGTATGTCCAAAGCCATTGTCCAAAGCCACTGTATGTCCAAAGCCACTGTATGTCCAAAGCCACTATCCAAAGCCACTGTATGTCCAAAGCCACTGTATATCCAAAGCCACCGTATGTCCAAAGCTACTGTCTAAAGCCACTGTATGTCCAAAGCCACTGTCCAAAGCCACTGTATGTTCAAAACCACTGTATGTCCAAAGCCACTGTCCATAGCTACTGTATGTCCAAAGCCACTATATGTCCAAAGCCACTGTCCAAAGCCACTGTATGTCCAAAGCCACTGTATGTCCAAAGCCACTGTCCAAAGCCACTCTATGTCCAAAGCCACTGTATGTCCAAAGCCACTGTCCAGAGCCACTGTATGTCCAAAGCCACTGTATGTCCAAAGCCACTGTCCAAAGCCACCGTATGTCCAAAGCCACGGTATGTCCAAAGCCACTGTCCAAAGCCACCGTATGTCCAAAGCCACTGTATGTCCAAAGCCACTGTCCAAAGCCACCGTATGTCCAAAGCCACTGTATGTCCAAAGCCACTGTCCAAAGCCACTGTATGTCCAAAGCCACTGTATGTCCAAAGCCACTGTCCAAAGCCATTGTATGTCCAAAGCCACTGTATGTCCAAAGCCACTGTCCAAAGCCACTGTATGTCCAAAGCCACTGTATGTCCAAAGCCACTGTATGGTCAAAGCCACTGTCCAAAGCCACTGTATGTCCAAAGCCACTGTATGTCCAAAGCCACTGCCCAAAGCCACTGTATGTCCAAAGCCACTGTATGTCCAAAGCCACTGTCCAAAGAAACCGTATGTCCAAAGCCACTGTATGTCCAAAGCCACTGTACAAAGCAACCGTATGTCCAAAGCCACTGTATGTCCAAAGCCACTGTCCAAAGCCACTGTATGTCCAAAGCCACTGTATGTCCAAAGCCACTATCCAAAGCCACTGTATGTCCAAAGCCACTATATGTCCAAAGGCACTGTCCAAAGCCACTGTATGTCCAAAGCCACTGTCTAAAGCCACTGTATGTCCAAAGCCACTGTCCAAAGCCACTCTATGTACAAAGCCACTGTCCAAAGCCACTGTCCAAAGCCACTGTCCAAAGCCACTCTATGTCCAAAGCCACTGTCCAAAGCCACTCTCCAAAGCCACGGTCCTAAACCACTCTATGTCCAAAGCCACTGTCCAAAGCCACTCTCCAAAGCCACTGTCCAAAGCCACTCTATGTCCAAAGCCACTACCAAAGCCACTCTCCAAAGCCACTGACCAAAGCCACTCTATGTCCAATGCCACTGTCCAAAGCCAATGTCCAAAGCCACTGTCCAAAGCCACTGTCCAAAGCTACTCTATGTCCAAAGCCATTGTCCAAAGCCACTCTCCAAAGCCACTCTCCAAAGCCACTCTATGTCCAAAAGCACTGTCCAAAGCCATTGTCCAAAGCCACTCTCCAAAGCCACTCTATGTCCAAAGCCACTGTCCAAAGCCACTCTCCAAAGCCACTCTCCAAAGCCACTGTATGTCCAAAGCCACTTTCCAAAGCCACTGTCCAAAGCCACTCTCGAAAGCCACTCTATGTCCAAAGCCACTGTCCAAAGTCACTGTCCAAAGCCACTCTCCAAAGCCACTCTATGTCCAAAGCCACTGTCCAAAGCCACTCTCCAAAGCTACTCTCCAAAGCCACTCTATGTCCAAAGCCACTGTCCAAAGCCACTGTCCAAAGCAACTCACCAAAGCCACTCTATCTCCAAAGCCACTGCCCAAAGCCACTCTCCAAAGCCACTCTCTAAAGCCACTCTATGTCCAAAGCCACTGTCCATAGCCACTGTCCAAAGCCACTGTCCAAAGCCACTCTATGTCCAAAGCCACTGTACAAAGCCACTGTCCAAAGCCACTGTCCAAAGCAATACTATGTCCAAAGCCACTCTCCAAAGGCACTGTCCAAAGCCACTCTATGTCCAAAGCCACTGTCCAAAGCCACTGTCCAAAGCCACTGTCCAAAGCCACTCTATGTCCAAAGCCACTGTCCAAAGCCACTCTCCAATGCCACTGTCCAAAGCCACTCTATCTACAAAGCCACTGTCCAAAGCCACTGTCTAAAGTCACTATCCAAAGCCACTCTATGTCCAAAGCAACTGTCCAAAGCCACTGTCCAAAGCCACTGTCCAAAGCCACTCTATGCCCAAAGCCACTGTCCAAAGCCACTCTCCAAAGCCACTGTCCAAAGCCACTCTATGTCCAGAGCCACTGTCCAAAGCCACTCTCCGAAGCCACTGTCCAAAGCCACTCTATGTCCAAAGCCACTACCAAAGCCACTGTCCAAAGCCACTGACCAAAGCCACTCTATGTCCAATGCCACTGTCCAAAGCCACTGTCTAAAGCCACTGTCCAAAGCCACTCTATGTCCAAAGCCATTGTCCAAAGCCACTCTCCAAAGCCACTCTCCAAAGCCACTCTATGTCCAAAAGCACTGTCCAAAGACACTGTCCAAAGCCACTCTCCAAAGCCACTCTATGTCCAAAGCCACTGTCCAAAGCCACTCTCCAAAGCCACTATCCAAAGCCACTGTATGTCCAAAGCCACTGTCCAAAGCCACTGTCCAAAGCCACTCTCCAAAGCCACTCTATGTTCAAAGCCACTGTCCAAAGTCACTGTCCAAAGCCACTGTCCAAAGCCACTCTATGTCCAAAGCCACTGTCCAAAGCCACTCTCCAAAGCTACTTTCCAAAGCCACTCTATGTCCAAAGCCACTGTCCAAAGCCACTGTCCAAAGCCACTCTCCAAAGCCACTCTATCTCCAAAGCCACTGCCCAAAGCCACTCTCCAAAGCCACTGTCCAAAGCCACTGTATGTCCAAAGCCACGGTATGTCCAAAGCCACTGTCCAAAGCCACCGTATGTCCAAAGCCACTGTATGTCCAAAGCCACTGTCCAAAGCCACCGTATGTCCAAAGCCACTGTATGTCCAAAGCCACTGTCCAAAGCCACTGTATGTCCAAAGCCACTGTATGTCCAAAGCCACTGTCCAAAGCCACTGTATGTCCAAAGCCACTGTATGTCCAAAGCCACTGTCCAAAGCCACTGTATGTCCAAAGCCACTGTATGTCCAAAGCCACTATATGTCCAAAGCCACTGTCCAAAGCCACTGTATGTCCAAAGCCACTGTATGTCCAAAGCCACTGACCAAAGCCACTGTATGTCCAAAGCCACTGTATGTCCAAAGCCACTGTCTAAAGCAACCGTATGTCCAAAGCCACTGTATGTCCAAAGCCACTGTACAAAGCAACCGTATGTCCAAAGCCACTGTATGTCCAAATCCACTGTCCAAAGCCACCGTATGTCCAAAGCCACTGTATGTCCAAAGCCACTGTCCAAAGCCACTGTATGTCCAAAGCCACTGTATATCCAAAGCCACTGTCCAAAGCCACTGTATGTCCAAAGCCACTGTATGTCCAAAGCAACTGTCTAAAGCCACTGTATGTCCAAAGCCACTGTCCAAAGCCACTGTATGTCCAAAGCCACTGTATGTCCTAAGGCACTGTCCATAGCCACTGTATGTCCAAAGCCACTGTATGTCCAAAGCCACTGTCCAAAGCCACTCTATGTCCAAAGCCACTGTCCAAAGCCAGACTATGTCCAAAGCCACTGTCCAAAGCCACTCTCCAAAGCCACTGTCCAAAGCCACTCTATGTCCAAAGCCACTCTCCAAAGCCACTCTCCAAAGCCACTCTATGTATATGGGTATTTTTAAAAATAGGAGTAATTATAACTACAGACTTTGGGGTAAATTAGTGTTGAAATTATTTTCATTTTAGTAATCACCCGAACACATAACATAACCAGATGACAAACAGTATACTAGCAATAACATCTAAGAGAGAGAAAGAGACCATCATTCACATATACTAAGAAATGGAAAAGTGGCCGAAGATGGATGAGCGCCTCACTACTCTATACACAAAGTCATTTGTCACTTGCTTGAGGCTCAGTTCCTTCACCATGTCATGAGATGATTGAGGCGGTTGTTCGACATTGTTGTACAAATGTAAGATTTCACCCTTCTCAGCGCAATGAAGGCTTGTTCAGAGCTTGCATTAGTTACCGGCATAACCAGTACAACATTGACCAATGAGACTGGTATGAGGAGCCAGATGCTTTTGTTCTTTTTGAGGAATTCAACGACATTTTGCACTGTATCAACACAACCTTTATCTTGACTGAAACTGCGATAGGACTCTGCCATTATATATAGCTGGATTCTTAAGGTAGATTAGGGTCAAACTCAGTGTAGAACTCACAGAGTTCAACATTTTGTGAGACCAATGTTTATTTCACTAGGACCTTCTACCAGGTTGCATAGGTTTTGAATGTTTTGAGGATAAACAGTCTGAAATCGCTCATTCTTGTCAAAGTGGGCACATTAGTTTACTTTTCAACATTGTGGAGCTGTTTCTACTCTTTAAATAATAGAAAACGGCTTTTTCCCTTTTTAACTCTATTTTGCTCCAATCGGGACTTTTTTGAACGTTTTGAGGAAAAACTCTGAAATCGCTCATTCTTGTCAAAATTGCTTCTTTTTCAATATTCTGGAACCGTTTCTCCCCTTTGTAACCAAACGAAGCTATAGTTTGCTCCAATTGGAAAGTTTTGAGCGTATTTAAGCTCATTCTTGTCAAAATGGTCACATTAGTTCCTTTTCAACATTATGGAACTGTTTCTACTCTTTAAATGACTTTTGCTAACCTTTTTAACTGAAAAAAGCTCTAATTTGCTCCAATAGAGGGAAATCGGTTAAAAAACGCTCATTCTTAACAAAATAGGTGCATTAGTTTCCTTTACAACATTATAGAGCTGTTTCTACTCTTTAAATGACAGAAAAAGGGATTTTAGTCAGAAATCTCCCCTTTAAATGAAAGCTCTATTTTGCTGAAAAATTATGAAATCCCTCATTCCCGTCTAAATGGGCAATTAGTTTCATTTTCAACATTATTGAACTTTTCTACACTTAAAGAGAAATCTCCCCTTTTTAACCAAAAAAGCTCCATTTTGCTCCATTGGGAAATTTTTGACTGAAATCGCTCATTCTTGTTAAAATGGTCACATTAGTTTCCGTTTCAATATTATAGAACTGTTTCTATTCATTAAATGACAGAAAAAGGCTTTTGGTGTATTATCTACCCTTTTTAGCTCCAATTGGGTCTTATTTGTGCCTTTTGAGGGAAAACAGTCTGAAATCGCTCATTCTTGGCAAAATGGGCACTTTAGCTTCCTTTTCAACATTATGGAAATGTTTCTACTCTTTAAATGACTTTTGCTAAGAAATCTCCCCTTTTTTTAATCTATTTTGGTCAAATTGATATGTTTTTGGGCATTTTGTGGAAAAACCGCTGATAACATGCCCATTAGTTTCCTTTACAACATTATGGCTACTTTTTAAATGACAGAAAACGGCTTTTGGTCAGAAATTTCGCTATTAACCGTAAGAAGCTCTATTTTGCTCCAATTGGGACGTTTTTAGCATTTTTAAGAGAAACTATCTGAAATCCCTCAATTTGTCAAAATGGGCACATTAGTTTCCGTATCAACATTATTGAACTTGTCTATACTTTAAATTACAGAAAACAACTTTTGGTGACCCAAAGATCCACTATTTTGCTCCAATTGGGATATTTTTGAGCGTTTTGAGGTCATTCTTGTCTTGAAGAAATCTCCCCTTTTTAACAGCATTTTGTGAAAAAAGGTCTGAAATCGCTCATTCTTATCAAAATGGACATATTAGTTTCCTTTTCAACATTATGGAACTGTTTCTACTCTTTAAATGCCAGAAAATGGCTTTTGGTCAGAAATCTCCCTTTTTTTTAACCGATCTTTTAATTGAGAAGTTTTTTATCATTAAGCTCGAGTTTGGATTTTTTTGGGCGTTTTGAGAAAAAACGGTGTGACATCGCTAATTTTTTGGAACATTAGTTTTCTTTTCAACATGGAACTGTTTGTACTCTTTAAATGACAGAAAACTGCTATTGATGAGAAATCTACCCTTTTTAACTATTTTGCTCCAAATGAGACATTTTTGAGAATTTTGAGGAAAAACCGTATGAAATCGCTCATTCTTAACAAAACATGTTGCATTACAACATTATGAAGCCATTTCTACTCTTTAAATGAGAAATCTCCCTTTTTTATTGGAACGTTTTTGAGCTTTTTATGAAAAACAGAATGAAATCGCTCATTCTTATCATAATAGCACATTAGCTTCTTTTTGAACATTATTTCTCCACTTTAAATGAATATTTTGTTCCAATTGGGACGTTTTTGAGCGTTTTGAGGAAAAAGTGTGAAATTGCTCATTCTCATCAAAATGGGCACATTAGTTTTCTTTTAAACATGAAACTGTTTCTTCACTTTATTTAAATGACAGAAAACGGCTTTTGGTGAGAAATTTACCCTTTTTAACCAAAGAAGCTAAAATCGCTCAGTCATTCTTGTTAAAATTGACACATTAGTTTACTTTTCAACATTATGGAACTGTTTCTACTCTTTAACCCTTCCACGGCTGGATTTACACAGCACTTTAAAAATACTGACGTTATTTTACATAATATTTTATATTCAACCAGGAGTGCACAAATGGCCCTAGCAACCATGGTTGATGTTATAGCATTTGGTGTTGACAAACACTGTGGTCAACTGTAGGTTGCCTAGCAACTGACCACATACAATGAATATCATTATAACATTTGATTGTTTGTTTTGATTGTATTTTTAGGCAGAATATGGACAGAGATTACATCATGATGTAAATATAATAAAATGACAGTGTCATATTTTACTAGGGCAGATAATTAGAAACCATAACTAACTAACTACCTACTAGCTTTATATTATTATAGCTATATAGATGGATAGCTAGTACCCGCGAAGTACCCAGGTAAATGCAATTTTTTATACAAGTCAGAAAAAAGCAGTAATGCTCAAGGATCTTACATGTATGGCTATTTATTTTCCTGGGACATCTTGTTCCTGTTCTTCACCATCGTCAGTCTCAAGACCTGGATCCCTACGCAAATCAGCGCTACTATCTCTGGACTGGCAAAAAAAGGTTCTAAATCTACGATGTCATTCAGTTGCTAGCTCTTCAGGATCTCTAGTCTGTTCTCCGTGGTAGGCCCTTCTCCTTCCCCATCACTGCTTTCAACCTCAGACAGACCGAATTCGTCGTCATCCAGCATTGCCCAAACATCGTCCAATTTAGTCTAGAAGCCATTTTTTAATCGATCAGCTGAGTTTGACGTCACGAATACCTTGGTTACCTAGGCACTATACCTCAGCTATTTTAATTCCAGCTCTAGCAAAGCAAGGGACATCCCCAGGTATATTTAGGACATGCGTAGCTAAAACTAACGATTTTATATATTTGTTTTTGTCACGGTCATTTACAACTCCGCCATATGGCGGATACGGCGGTGAGACGGTTAAATAACAGAAAACGGCTTTTGGTCAGAATTCTCTCCTTTTTAACCCTATTTTGCTCAATCCGGGACGTTTTTGAGCGTTTTGAGGAAAAACTCTGAAATCGTTCAATCTGGTAATAATGGGCACATTCGCTTCCTTTTCAATATTAGAGAACTCTTTCTCCCCTTTGTAACCGAAAGAAGCTATATTTTGCTCTTAATTAATAGAGTATATGACTGGCTGAAGAAGATCTCAGCGAGAGTATATGAATGAGACCCAGAGTATATGACTGGCGGAAGAACAACTGGCTGAAGAAGGTCTCATAGTATATGACTGGCTGAATAAGATCACAATGTGACTGGGACTCGGAGTATATGAGACTGGCTGAACGTCTCATAGTATAAGACCGGCAAAAGATCCCAGTGAGAGCCACTATACATAGCCACTAAACAAAGACACTACACTAAACAAAGCCACTGAACAAAGCCACTAAACAAAGCCAATAAACAAAGCCACTAAGCCACTAAACAAGGTGACCAAACAAAGCTATTAACAAGGACACTAAACAAAGCCACTAAACAAAGCCACTGAACAAAGAAACTGAACAAAGCAAATAAACAAAGCCATTAACAAGGCCACTAAACAAAGCCACTAAACAAAGCCACTAAGCCACTAAACAAGGCCACCAAACAAAGCCATTAACAAGGACACTAAACAAAGCCACTAAACAAGGCCACTAAACAAGGCCACTAAACGAGGCCACCAAACAAAGCCATTAACTAGGCCACTAATCAAAGACACTAAACAAGGCCACTAAACAAGGCCACTAAACAAGGCCACTAAACAAGGCCACTAAACAAAGCCACTAAACTTGGCCAATAAACAAAGCAACTAAAACATGGCCACCAAACAAGGCCACTAAACAAAGCCACCAAACAAACCAATAAACATGGCCAACAAACAAAGCCACTAAACATGGCCACCTAACAAATCCGCGAAACAAAAGCAACAAATCAAAAGCCACGAAACAAAAGCCACCAAACAATAGCCACTAAACAAAAGCCACCACACAATAGCCACCAAACAAAAGCCACAAAACAAAACCCACCAAACTAAAGCAACCAAACAAAAGCCACCAAAGAAAAACCACCAAAGTAAAGCCACCAAACAAAAGCCACCAAACAAAAGCCACGAAACAAAAGCCACGAAAGAAAAGCCACCAAACAAAAGTTACCAAACAAAAGCCACAAAATAAAAGCCACCAAACAAAAGCCACGAAATAAAAGCCACGAAACAAAAGCCATAAACAAAAGTAACGAAACAAAAGCCACGAAACAAAAGCCACGAAACAAAAGCCATGGGGGGGAAACCACGAAAAAAGCCACCAAACAAAAGCCACCAAACAAAAGCCACCAAACAAAAACACCAAACAAAAGCCACCAAACAAAAGCCACCAAACAAAAGCCACCAAACAAAAGCCAACAAACAAAAGCCACCAAACAAAAGCCACCAAACAAAAGCCACCAAACAAAAGCCATCAAACAAAAGACACCATATAAAAGCCACCAAACAAAAGCCACCATATAAAAGCCACCAAACAAAAGCCACCAAACAAAAGCCACCAAACAAAAGCAACCAAACAAAAGCCACCAAACAAAAGCCACCAAACCAAACCCACGAAACAAAAGCCACCAAATAAAAGCCACGAAACAAAAGCGACAAAACAAAAGCCACGAAATAAAATCCACGAAACAACAGCCACAAACAAAAGCCACGAAACAAAAGCGACAAAACAAAATCCACGAAACAAAAGCCACGAATGAAAAGCCACGAAACAAAAGCCACTGTCCAAAGCCACTGTCCAAAGCCACTCTATGTCCAAAGCCACTCTATGTCCAAAGCCACTGTCCAAAGCCACTGTCCAAAGCCACTGTCCAAAGCCACTGTCCAAAGCCACTCTATGTCCAAAGCCACTGTCCAAAGCCACTCTCCAAAGCCACTCTCCAAAGCCACTGTATGTCCAAAGCCACTTTCCAAAGCCACTATCCAAAGCCACTCTCGAAAGCCACTCTATGTCCAAAGCCACTGTCCAAAGTCACTGTCCAAAGCCACTCTCCAAAGCCACTCTATGTCCAAAGCCACTGTACAAAGCCACTGTCCAAATCCACTCTCCAAAGCCACTCTATCTCCAAAGCCACTGCCCAAAGCCACTCTCCAAAGCCACTCTCTAAAGCCACTCTATCTCCAAAGCCACTGCCCAAAGCCACTCTCCAAAGCCACTCTCTAAAGCCACTCTATGTCCAAAGCCACTGTCCATAGCCACTGTCCAAAGCCACTGTCCAAAGCCACTCTATGTCCAAAGCCACTGTACAAAGCCACTGTCCAAAGCCACTGTCCAAAGCAATACTATGTCCAAAGCCACTGTCCAAAGGCACTGCCCAAAGCCACTCTATGTCCAAAGCCACTGTCCAAAGCCACTGTCCAAAGCCACTGTCCAAAGCCACTCTATGTCCAAAGCCACTGTCCAAAGCCACTCTCCAATGCCACTGTCCAAAGCCACTCTATCTACAAAGCCACTGTCCAAAGCCACTGTCTAAAGTCACTATCCAAAGCCACTCTATGTCCAAAGCAACTGTCCAAAGCCACTGTCCAAAGCCACTGTCCAAAGCCACTCTATGCCCAAAGCCACTGTCCAAAGCCACTCTCCAAAGCCACTGTCCAAAGCCACTCTATGTCCAGAGCCACTGTCCAAAGCCACTCTCCAAAGCCACTGTCCAAAGCCACTCTATGTCCAAAGCCACTACCAAAGCCACTGTCCAAAGCCACTGACAAAAGCCACTCTATGTCCAATGCCACTGTCCAAAGCCACTGTCTAAAGCCACTTTCCAAAGCCACTCTATGTCCAAAGACATTGTCCAAAGCCACTCTCCAAAGCCACTCTCCAAAGCCACTCTATGTCCAAAAGCACTGTCCAAAGCCACTGTCCAAAGCCACTCTCCAAAGCCACTCTATGTCCAAAGCCACTGTCCAAAGCCACTCTCCAAAGCCACTCTCCAAAGCCACTGTATGTCCAAAGCCACTGTCCAAAGCCACTGTCCAAAGCCACTCTCCAAAGCCACTCTATGTTCAAAGCCACTGTCCAAAGTCACTGTCCAAAGCCACTCTCCAAAGCCACTCTATGTCCAAAGCCACTGTCCAAAGCCACTCTCCAAAGCTACTCTCCAAACCACTCTATGTCCAAAGCCACTGTCCAAAGCCACTGTCCAAAGCCACTCTCCAAAGCCACTCTATCTCCAAAGCCACTGCCCAAAGCCACTCTCCAAAGCCACTCTCCAAAGCCACTGTATGTCCAAAGCCACTGTATGTCCAAAGCCACTGTCCAAAGCCACTCTCCAAAGCCACTCTATGTCCAAAGCCACTGTCCAAAGCCACTCTCCAAAGCTACTCTCCAAACCACTCTATGTCCAAAGCCACTGTCCAAAGCCACTGTCCAAAGCCACTCTCCAAAGCCACTCTATCTCCAAAGCCACTGCCCAAAGCCACTCTCCAAAGCCACTCTCCAAAGCCACTGTATGTCCAAAGCCACTGTATGTCCAAAGCCACTGTCCAAAGCCACTGTATGTCCAAAGCCACTGTATGTCCAAAGCCACTATCCAAAGCCACTGTATGTCCAAAGCCACTGTATATCGAAAGCCACCGTATGTCCAAAGCTACTGTCTAAAGCCACTGTATGTCCAAAGCCACTGTCCAAAGCCACTGTATGTTCAAAACCACTGTATGTCCAAAGCCACTGTCCATAGCTACTGTATGGTCCAAAGCCACTATATGTCCAAAGCCACTGTCCAAAGCCACTGTATGTCCAAAGCCACTGTATGTCCAAAGCCACTGTCCAAAGCCACTCTATGTCCAAAGCCACTGTATGTCCAAAGCCACTGTCCAAAGCCACTGTATGTCCAAAGCCACTGTATGTCCAAAGCCACTGTCCAAAGCCACCGTATGTCCAAAGCCACGGTATGTCCAAAGCCACTGTCCAAAGCCACCGTATGTCCAAAGCCACTGTATGTCCAAAGCCACTGTCCAAAGCCACCGTATGTCCAAAGCAACTGTATGTCCAAAGCCACTGTCCAAAACCACTGTATGTCCAAAGCTACTGTATGTCCAAAGCCACTGTCCAATGCCACTGTATGTCCAAAGCCAATGTATGTCCAAAGCCACTGTCCAAAGCCACTGTATGTCCAAAGCCACTGTATGTCCAAAGCCACTGTATGGTCAAAGCCACTGTCCAAAGCCACTGTATGTCCAAAGCCACTGTATGTCCAAAGCCACTGCCCAAAGCCACTGTATGTCCAAAGCCACTGTATGTCCAAAGCCACTGTCCAAAGCAACCGTATGTCCAAAGCCACTGTATGTCCAAAGCCACTGTACAAAGCAACCGTATGTCCAAAGCCACTGTATGTCCAAATCCACTGTCCAAATCCACCGTATGTCCAAAGCCACTGTATGTCCAAAGCCACTGTCCAAAGCCACTGTATGTCCAAAGCCACTGTATGTCCAAAGCCACTGTACAAAGCCACTGTCCAAAGCCATTGTCCAAAGCAATACTATGTCCAAAGCCACTGTCCAAAGGCACTGTCCAAAGCCACTCTATGTCCAAAGCCACTGTCCAAAGCCACTGTCCAAAGCCACTGTCCAAAGCCACTCTCCAAAACCACTGTCCAAAGCCACTATATGTCCAAAGCCACTGTATGTCCAAAGCCACTGTCCAAAGCCACTGTATGTCCAAAGCCACTGTCCAAAGCCACTGTATGTCCAAAGCCACTGTATGTCCAAAGCCACTATCCAAAGCCACTGTATGTCCAAAGCCACTGTATGTCCAAAGGCACTTTCCAAAGCCACTGTATGTCCAAAGCCACTGTATGTCCAAAGCCACTGTCTAAAGCCACTGTATGTCCAAAGCCACTGTCCAAAGCCACTGTATGTCCAAAGCCACTGTATGTCCAAAGCCACTGTCCAAAGCCACTGTATGTCCAAAGCCACTGTATGTCCAAAGCCACTGTCCAAAGCCACTGTATGTCCAAAGCCACTGAATGTCAAAAGCCAGTGTCCAAAGCCACTGTATGTCCAAAGCCACTGTATGTCCAAACCCACTGTCCAAAGCCACTGTATGTCCAAATCCACTGTACAAAGCCACTGTCCAAATCCACTGTCCAAAGCCACTCTCTGTCCAAATCCACTGTCCAAAGCCACTGTCCAAAGCAATACTATGTCCAAAGCCACTGTCCAAAGCCACTGTCTAAAGCCACTGTCTAAAGCCACTCTATGTCCAAAGCCACTGTCCGAAGCCACTGTCCAAAGCCACTGTCCAAAGCCACTCTATGTACAAAGCCACTGTCCAAAGCCACTGTCCAAAGCCACGGTCCTAAACCACTCTATGTCCAAAGCCACTGTCCAAAGCCACTCTCCAAAGCCACTGTCCAAAGCCACTCTATGTCCAAAGCCACTACCAAAGCCACTCTCCAAAGCCACTGACCAAAGCCACTCTATGTCCAATGCCACTGTCCAAAGCCAATGTCCAAAGCCACTGTCCAAAGCCACTGTCCAAAGCTACTCTATGTCCAAAGCCATTGTCCAAAGCCACTCTATGTCCAAAGCCACTGTCCAAAGCCACTCTCCAAAGCCACTCTCCAAAGCCACTGTATGTCCAAAGCCACTTTCCAAAGCCACTGTCCAAAGCCACTCTCGAAAGCCACTCTATGTCCAAAGCCACTGTCCAAAGTCACTGTCCAAAGCCACTCTCCAAAGCCACTCTATGTCCAAAGCCACTGTCCAAAGCCACTCTCCAAAGCTACTCTCCAAAGCCACTCTATGTCCAAAGCCACTGTCCAAAGCCACTGTCCAAAGCCACTCTCCAAAGCCACTCTATCTCCAAAGCCACTGCCCAAAGCCACTCTCCAAAGCCACTCTCTAAAGCCAATCTATGTCCAAAGCCACTGTCCATAGCCACTGTCCAAAGCCACTGTCCAAAGCCACTCTATGTCCAAAGCCACTGTACAAAGCCACTGTCCAAAGCCACTGTCCAAAGCAATACTATGTCCAAAGCCACTGTCCAAAGGCACTGTCCAAAGCCACTCTATGTCCAAAGCCACTGTCTAAAGCCACTGTCCAAAGCCACTGTCCAAAGCCACTCTATGTCCAAAGCCACTGTCCAAAGCCACTCTCCAATGCCACTGTCCAAAGCCACTCTATCTACAAAGCCACTGTCCAAAGCCACTGTCTAAAGTCACTATCCAAAGCCACTCTATGTCCAAAGCAACTGTCCAAAGCCACTGTCCAAAGCCACTGTCCAAAGCCACTCTATGCCCAAAGCCACTGTCCAAAGCCACTCTCCAAAGCCACTGTCCAAAGCCACTCTATGTCCAGAGCCACTGTCCAAAGCCACTCTCCAAAGCCACTGTCCAAAGCCACTCTATGTCCAAAGCCACTACCAAAGCCACTGTCCAAAGCCACTGACCAAAGCCACTCTATGTCCAATGCCACTGTCCAAAGCCACTGTCTAAAGCCACTGTCCAAAGCCACTCTATGTCCAAAGCCATTGTCCAAAGCCACTCTCCAAAGCCACTCTCCAAAGCCACTCTATGTCCAAAAGCACTGTCCAAAGCCACTGTCCAAAGCCACTCTCCAAAGCTACTCTATGTCCAAAGCCACTGTCCAAAGCCACTCTCCAAAGCCACTATCCAAAGCCACTGTATGTCCAAAGCCACTGTCCAAAGCCACTGTCCAAAGCCACTCTCCAAAGCCACTCTATGTTCAAAGCCACTGTCCAAAGTCACTGTCCAAAGCCACTGTCCAAAGCCACTCTATGTCCAAAGCCACTGTCCAAAGCCACTCTCCAAAGCTACTCTCCAAAGCCACTCTATGTCCAAAGCCACTGTCCAAAGCCACTGTCCAAAGCCACTCTCCAAAGCCACTCTATCTCCAAAGCCAATGCCCAAAGCCACTCTCCAAAGCCACTCTCCAAAGCCACTGTATGTCCAAAGCCACTGTATGTCCAAAGCCACTGTCCAAAGCCACTGTATGTCCAAAGCCACTGTATGTCCAAAGCCACTATCCAAAGCCACTGTATGTCCAAAGCCACTGTATATCCAAAGCCACTGTATGTCCAAAGCCACTGTCTAAAGCCACTGTATGTCCAAAGCCACTGTCCAAAGCCACTGTATGTCCAAAGCCACTGTATGTCCAAAGCCACTCTCCATAGCCACTGTATGTCCAAAGCCACTGTATGTCCAAAGCCACTGTCCAAAGCCACTGTATGTCCAAAGCCACTGTATGTCCAAAGCCACTGTCCAAAGCCACTCTATGTCCAAAGCCACTGTATGTCCAAAGCCACTGTCCAAAGCCACTGTATGTCCAAAGCCACTGTATGTCCAAAGCCACTGTCCAAAGCCACCATATGTCCAAAGCCACGGTATGTCCAAAGCCACTGTCCAAAGCCACCGTATGTCCAAAGCCACTGTATGTCCAAAGCCACTGTCCAAAGCCACCGTATGTCCAAAGCCACTGTATGTCCAAAGCCACTGTCCAAAGCCACTGTATGTCCAAAGCCACTGTATGTCCAAAGCCACTGTCCAAAGCCACTGTATGTCCAAAGCCACTGTATGTCCAAAGCCACTGCCCAAAGCCACTGTATGTCCAAAGCCACTGTATGTCCAAAGCCACTATATGTCCAAAGCCACTGTCCAAAGCCACTGTATGTCCAAAGCCACTGTATGTCCAAAGCCACTGACTAAAGCCACTGTATGTCCAAAGCCACTGTATGTCCAAAGCCACTGTCCAAAGCAACCGTATGTCCAAAGCCACTGTATGTCCAAAGCCACTGTACAAAGCAACCGTATGTCCAAAGCCACTGTATGTCCAAATCCACTGTCCAAAGCCACCGTATGTCCAAAGCCACTGTATGCACAAAGCCACTGTCCAAAGCCACTGTATGTCCAAAGCCACTGTATATCCAAAGCCACTGTCCAAAGCCACTGTATGTACAAAGCCACTGTATGTCCAAAGCCACTGTCTAAAGCCACTGTATGTCCAAAGCCACTGTCCAAAGACACTGTATGTCCAAAGCCACTGTATGTCCAAAGGCACTGTCCATAGCCACTGTATGTCCAAAGCCACTGTATGTCCAAAGCCACTGTCCAAAGCCACTGTATGTCCAAAGCCACTGTATATCCAAAGCCACTGTATGTCCAAAGCCACTGTCCAAAGCCACTCTATGTCCAAAGCCACTCTATGTCCAAACCCACTGTATGTCCAAAGCCACTGACCAAAGCCACTGTATGTCCAAAGCCACTGTATGTCCAAAGCCACTGTCTAAAGCAACCGTATGTCCAAAGCCACTGTATGTCCAAAGCCACTGTACAAAGCAACCGTATGTCCAAAGCCACTGTATGTCCAAATCCACTGTCCAAAGCCACCGTATGTCCAAAGCCACTGTATGTCCAAAGCCACTGTCCAAAGCCACTGTATGTCCAAAGCCACTGTATATCCAAAGCCACTGTCCAAAGCCACTGTATGTCCAAAGCCACTGTATGTCCAAAGCCACTGTCTAAAGCCACTGTATGTCCAAAGCCACTGTCCAAAGCCACTGTATGTCCAAAGCCACTGTATGTCCAAAGGCACTGTCCATAGCCACTGTATGTCCAAAGCCACTGTATGTCCAAAGCCACTGTCCAAAGCCACTCTATGTCCAAAGCCACTGTCCAAAGCCAGACTATGTCCAAAGCCACTGTCCAAAGCCACTCTCCAAAGCCACTGTCCAAAGCCACTCTATGTCCAAAGCCACTCTCCAAAGCCACTCTCCAAAGCCACTCTATGTATATGGGTATTTTTAAAAATAGGAGTAATTATAACTACAGACTTTGGGGTAAATTAGTGTTGAAATTATTTTCATTTTAGTAATCACCCGAACACATAACATAACCAGATGACAAACAGTATACTAGCAATAACATCTAAGAGAGAGAAAGAGACCATCATTCACATATACTAAGAAATGGAAAAGTGGCCGAAGATGGATGAGCGCCTCTCTACTCTATACACAAAGTCATTTGTCACTTGCTTGAGGCTCAGTTCCTTCACCATGTCATGAGATGATTGAGGCGGTTGTTCGACATTGTTGTACAAATGTAAGATTTCACCCTTCTCAGCGCAATGAAGGCTTGTTCAGAGCTTGCATTAGTTACCGGCATAACCAGTACAACATTGACCAATGAGACTGGTATGAGGAGCCAGATGCTTTTGTTCTTTTTGAGGAATTCAACGACATTTTGCACTGTATCAACACAACCTTTATCTTGACTGAAACTGCGATAGGACTCTGCCATTATATATAGCTGGATTCTTAAGGTAGATTAGGGTCAAACTCAGTGTAGAACTCACAGAGTTCAACATTTTGTGAGACCAATGTTTATTTCACTAGGACCTTCTACCAGGTTGCATAGGTTTTGAATGTTTTGAGGATAAACAGTCTGAAATCGCTCATTCTTGTCAAAGTGGGCACATTAGTTTACTTTTCAACATTGTGGAGCTGTTTCTACTCTTTAAATAATAGAAAACGGCTTTTTCCCTTTTTAACTCTATTTTGCTCCAATCGGGACTTTTTTGAACGTTTTGAGGAAAAACTCTGAAATCGCTCATTCTTGTCAAAATTGCTTCTTTTTCAATATTCTGGAACCGTTTCTCCCCTTTGTAACCAAACGAAGCTATTGTTTGCTCCAATTGGAAAGTTTTGAGCGTATTTAAGCTCATTCTTGTCAAAATGGTCACATTAGTTCCTTTTCAACATTATGGAACTGTTTCTACTCTTTAAATGACTTTTGCTAACCTTTTTAACTGAAAAAAGCTCTAATTTGCTCCAATAGAGGAAAATCGGTTAAAAAACGCTCATTCTTAACAAAATAGGTGCATTAGTTTCCTTTACAACATTATAGAGCTGTTTCTACTCTTTAAATGACAGAAAAAGGGATTTTAGTCAGAAATCTCCCCTTTAAATGAAAGCTCTATTTTGCTGAAAAATTATGAAATCCCTCATTCCCGTCTAAATGGGCAATTAGTTTCATTTTCAACATTATTGAACTTTTCTACACTTAAAGAGAAATCTCCCCTTTTTAACCAAAAAAGCTCCATTTTGCTCCATTGGGAAATTTTTGACTGAAATCGCTCATTCTTGTTAAAATGGTCACATTAGTTTCCGTTTCAATATTATAGAACTGTTTCTATTCATTAAATGACAGAAAAAGGCTTTTGGTGTATTATCTACCCTTTTTAGCTCCAATTGGGTCTTATTTGTGCCTTTTGAGGGAAAACAGTCTGAAATCGCTCATTCTTGGCAAAATGGGCACTTTAGCTTCCTTTTCAACATTATGGAAATGTTTCTACTCTTTAAATGACTTTTGCTAAGAAATCTCCCCTTTTTTTAATCTATTTTGGTCAAATTGATATGTTTTTGGGCATTTTGTGGAAAAACCGCTGATAACATGCCCATTAGTTTCCTTTACAACATTATGGCTACTTTTTAAATGACAGAAAACGGCTTTTGGTCAGAAATTTCGCTATTAACCGTAAGAAGCTCTATTTTGCTCCAATTGGGACGTTTTTAGCATTTTTAAGAGAAACTATCTGAAATCCCTCAATTTGTCAAAATGGGCACATTAGTTTCCGTATCAACATTATTGAACTTGTCTATACTTTAAATTACAGAAAACCACTTTTGGTGACCCAAAGATCCACTATTTTGCTCCAATTGGGATATTTTTTAGCGTTTTGAGGTCATTCTTGTCTTGAAGAAATCTCCCCTTTTTAACAGCATTTTGTGAAAAAAGGTCTGAAATCGCTCATTCTTATCAAAATGGACATATTAGTTTCCTTTTCAACATTATGGAACTGTTTCTACTCTTTAAATGCCAGAAAATGGCTTTTGGTCAGAAATCTCCCTTTTTTTTAACCGATCTTTTAATTGAGAAGTTTTTTATCATTAAGCTCGAGTTTGGATTTTTTTGGGCGTTTTGAGAAAAAACGGTGTGACATCGCTAATTTTTTGGAACATTAGTTTTCTTTTCAACATGGAACTGTTTGTACTCTTTAAATGACAGAAAACTGCTATTGATGAGAAATCTACCCTTTTTAACTATTTTGCTCCAAATGAGACATTTTTGAGAATTTTGAGGAAAAACCGTATGAAATCGCTCATTCTTAACAAAACATGTTGCATTACAACATTATGAAGCCATTTCTACTCTTTAAATGAGAAATCTCCCTTTTTTATTGGAACGTTTTTGAGCTTTTTATGAAAAACAGAATGAAATCGCTCATTCTTATCAAAATAGCACATTAGCTTCTTTTTGAACATTATTTCTCCACTTTAAATGAATATTTTGTTCCAATTGGGACGTTTTTGAGCGTTTTGAGGAAAAAGTGTGAAATTGCTCATTCTCATCAAAATGGGCACATTAGTTTTCTTTTAAACATGAAACTGTTTCTTCACTTTATTTAAATGACAGAAAACGGCTTTTGGTGAGAAATTTACCCTTTTTAACCAAAGAAGCTAAAATCGCTCAGTCATTATTGTTAAAATTGACACATTAGTTTACTTTTCAACATTATGGAACTGTTTCTACTCTTTAACCCTTCCACCACTGGATTTACACAGCACTTTAAAAATACTGACGTTATTTTACATAATATTTTATATTCAACCAGGAGTGCACAAATGTCCCTAGCAACCATGGTTGATGTTATAGCATTTGGTGTTGACAAACACTGTGGTCAACTGTAGGTTGCCTAGCAACTGACCACATACAATGAATATCATTATAACATTTGATTGTTTGTTTTGATTGTATTTTTAGGCAGAATATGGACAGAGATTACATCATGATGTAAATATAATAAAATGACAGTGTCATATTTTACTAGGGCAGATAATTAGAAACCATAACTAACTAACTACCTACTAGCTTTATATTATTATAGCTATATAGATGGATAGCTAGTACCCGCGAAGTACCCAGGTAAATGCAATTTTTTATACAAGTCAGAAAAAAGCAGTAATGCTCAAGGATCTTACATGTATGGCTATTTATTTTCCTGGGACATCTTGTTCCTGTTCTTCACCATCGTCAGTCTCAAGACCTGGATCCCTACGCAAATCAGCGCTACTATCTCTGGACTGGCAAAAAAAGGTTCTGAATCTACGATGTCATTCAGTTGCTAGCTCTTCAGGATCTCTAGTCTGTTCTCCGTGGTAGGCCCTTCTCCTTCCCCATCACTGCTTTCAACCTCAGACAGACCGAATTCGTCGTCATCCAGCATTGCCCAAACATCGTCCAATTTAGTCTAGAAGCCATTTTTTAATCGATCAGCTGAGTTTGACGTCACGAATACCTTGGTTACCTAGGCACTATACCTCAGCTATTTTAATTCCAGCTCTAGCAAAGCAAGGGACATCCCCAGGTATATTTAGGACATGCGTAGCTAAAACTAACGATTTTATATATTTGTTTTTGTCACGGTCATTTACAACTCCGCCATATGGCGGATACGGCGGTGAGACGGTTAAATAACAGAAAACGGCTTTTGGTCAGAATTCTCTCCTTTTTAACCCTATTTTGCTCCAATCCGGGACGTTTTTGAGCGTTTTGAGGAAAAACTCTGAAATCGTTCAATCTGGTAATAATGGGCACATTCGCTTCCTTTTCAATATTAGAGAACTCTTTCTCCCCTTTGTAACCGAAAGAAGCTATATTTTTCTCTTAATTAATAGAGTATATGACTGGCTGAAGAAGATCTCAGCGAGAGTATATGAATGAGACCCAGAGTATATGACTGGCGGAAGAACAACTGGCTGAAGAAGGTCTCATAGTATATGACTGGCTGAATAAGATCACAATGTGACTGGGACTCGGAGTATATGAGACTGGCTGAACGTCTCATAGTATAAGACCGGCAAAAGATCCCAGTGAGAGCCACTATACATAGCCACTAAACAAAGACACTACACTAAACAAAGCCACTGAACAAAGCCAATAAACAAAGCCAATAAACAAAGCCACTAAGCCACTAAACAAGGTGACCAAACAAAGCTATTAACAAGGACACTAAACAAAGCCACTAAACAAAGCCACTGAACAAAGAAACTGAACAAAGCAAATAAACAAAGCCGTTAACAAGGCCACTAAACAAAGCCACTAAACAAAGCCACTAAGCCACTAAACAAGGCCACCAAACAAAGCCATTAACAAGGACACTAAACAAAGCCACTAAACAAGGCCACTAAACAAGGCCACTAAACGAGGCCACCAAACAAAGCCATTAACTAGGCCACTAATCAAAGACACTAAACAAGGCCACTAAACAAGGCCACTAAACCAGGCCACTAAACAAGGCCACTAAACAAGGCCACTAAACAAAGCCACTAAACTTGGCCAATAAACAAAGCAAATAAAACATGGCCACCAAACAAGGCCACTAAACAAAGCCACCAAACAAACCAATAAACATGGCCAACAAACAAAGCCACTAAACATGGCCACCTAACAAATCCGCGAAACAAAAGCAACAAATCAAAAGCCACGAAACAAAAGCCACCAAACTATAGCCCCTAAACAAAAGCCACCACACAAAAGCCACCAAACAAAAGCCACAAAACAAAACCCACCAAACTAAAGCCACCAAACAAAAGCCACCAAAGAAAAACCACCAAAGTAAAGCCACCAAACAAAAGCCACCAAACAAAAGCCACGAAACAAAAGCCACGAAAGAAAAGCCACCAAACAAAAGTTACCAAACAAAAGCCACAAAATAAAAGCCACCAAACAAAAGCCACGAAAGAAAAGCCACGAAACAAAAGCCATAAACAAAAGTAACGAAACAAAAGCCACGAAACAAAAGCCACGAAACAAAAGCCATGGGGGGGAAACCACAAAAAAAGCCACCAAACAAAAGCCACCTAACAAAAGCCACCAAACAAAAACACCAAACAAAAGCCACCAAACAAAAGCCACCAAACAAAAGCCACCAAACAAAAGCCAACAAACAAAAGCCACCAAACAAAAGCCACCAAACAAAAGCCACGAAACAAAAGCCATCAAACAAAAGACACCATATAAAAGCCACCAAACAAAAGCCACCATATAAAAGCCACCAAACAAAAGCCACCAAACAAAAGCCACCAAACAAAAGCCACCAAACAAAAGACACCAAACAAAAGCCACCAAACCAAACCCACGAAACAAAAGCCACCAAATAAAAGCCACGAAACAAAAGCCACAAACAAAAGCCACGAAACAAAAGCCACAAACAAAAGCCACGAAACAAAAGCGACAAAACAAAAGCCACGAAATAAAATCCACGAAACAACAGCCACAAACAAAAGCCACGAAACAAAAGCGACAAAACAAAATCCACGAAACAAAAGCCACGAATGAAAAGTCACGAAACAAAAGCCACTGTCCAAAGCCACTGTCCAAAGCCACTCTATGTCCAAAGCCACTCTATGTCCAAAGCCACTGTCCAAAGCCACTGTCCAAAGCCACTGTCCAAAGCCACTCTATGTCCAAAGCCACTGTCCAAAGCCACTGTCCAAAGCCACTGTCCAAAGCCACTCTATGTCCAAAGCCACTGTCCAAAGCCACTCTCCAAAGCCACTGTCCAAAGCCACTCTATGTCCAAAGCCACTGTCCAAAGCCACTGTCCAAAGCCACTGTCCAAAGCCACTCTATGTCCAAAGCCCCTGTCCAAAGCCACTGTCCAAAGGCACTGTCCAAAGCCACTCTCCAAAGCCACTGTCCAAAGCCACTCTATGTCCAAAGCCACTGTCCAAAGCCACTCTCCAAAGCCACTGTCCAAAGCCACTCTATGTCCAAAGCCACTGTCCAAAGCCACTCTCCAAAGCCACTGTCCAAAGCCACTCTATGTCCCAAGCCACTGTCCGAAGCCACTCTCCGAAGCCACTGTCCAAAGCCACTCTATGTCCAAAGCCACTGTCCAAAGCCACTCTACAAAGCCACTGTCGAAAGTCACTCTATGTCCAAAGCCACTGTCCAAAGCCACTCTCCAAAGCCACTCTCCAAAGCCACTCTATGTCCAAAGCCACTGTCCAAAGCCACTGTTCAAAGCCACTGTCCAAAGCCACTCTATGTCCAAAGCCACTATCCAAAGCCACTCTCCTAAAGCCACTGTCCAAAGCCACTCTATGTCCAAAGCCACTGTCCAAAGCCACTCTCCAAAGCCACTCTCCAAAGGCACTCTATGTCCAAAGCCACTGTCCAAACCCACTGTCCAAAGCCACTCTCCAAAGCCACTCTATGTCCAAACCACTGTCCAAAGACACTCTCCAAAGCCACTCTCCAAAGCCACTCTATGTCCAAAGCCACTGTCCAAAGCCACTGTCCAAAGCCATTCTCCAAAGCCACTCTATGTCCAAAGCCACTGTCCAAAACCACTGTCCAAAGCCACTGTCCAAAGCCACTCTCCAAAGCCACTCTATGTCCAAAGCCACTGTTCAAAGCCACTGTCCAAAGCCACTGTCCAAAGCCACTGTCCAAAGCCACTCACCAAAGCCACTCTATGTCCAAAGCCACTGTCCAAAGCCACTCTCCAAAGCCACACTCCAAAGCAACTCTATGTCCAAAGGCACTGTCCAAAGACACTCTTCAAAGCCACTCTCCAAAGCCACTCTTTATCCCAAGCCACTGTCCAAAGCCACTGTCCAAAGCCACTCTCCAAAGCCATTCTATCTCCAAAGCCACTGTCCAAAGCCACTCTCCAAAGCCACTCTCCAAAGCCACTCTATGTCCAAAGCCACTGTCCAAAGACACTCTCCAAAGCCACTCTCCAAAGCCACTCTATGTCAAAAGCCACTGTCCAAAACTACTGTCCAAAGCCACTGTCTAAAACCACTGTATGTCCAAAGCCACTGTCCAAAGCCACTGTCGAAAGCCACTGTCCAAAGCCACTCTATGTCCAAAGCCACTGTATAAAGCCACTGTCCACAGCCACTGTCCAAACAACTCTATGTCCAAAGCCACTGTCCAAAGCCACTGTATGTCCAAAGCCACTGTATGTCCAAAGCCACTGTCCAAAGCCACTGTATGTCCAAAGCCACGGTATGTCCAAAGCCACTGTCCAAAGCCACTGTATGTCCAAAGCCACAGTCCAAAGCCACTGTATGTCCAAAGCCACTGTATGTCCAAAGCCACTGTCCAAAGCCACTGTATGTCCAAATCCACTGTATGTCCAAAGCCATTGTCCAAAGCCACTGTATGTCCAAAGCCACTGTATGTCCAAAGCCACTGTCCAAAGCCACTGTATGGTCAAAGCCACTGTATGTCCAAAGCCACTGTATGTCCAAAGCCACTGTATGTCCAAAGCCACTGTCCAAAGCCACTATATGTCCAAAGCCACTGTATGTCCAAAGCCACTGTCCAAAGGCAAAGCCACTCTCCAAAGCCACTGTCTAAAGCCACTCTATGTCCAAAGCCACTGTCCAAAGCCACTCTCCAAAGCCACTGTCCAAAGCCACTCTATGTCCAAAGCCACTGTCCAAAGCCACTCTCCAAAGCCACTGTCCAAAGCCACTCTATGTCCAAAGCCACTCTCCAAAGCCACTCTCCAAAGCCACTCTATGTATATGGGTATTTTTAAAAATAGGAGTAATTATAACTACAGACTTTGGGGTAAATTAGTGTTGAAATTATTTTCATTTTAGTAATCACCCGAACACATAACATAACCAGAATACAAACAGTATACTAGCAATAACATCTAAGAGAGAGAAAGAGACCATCATTCACATATACTAAGAAATGGAAAAGTGGCCGAAGATGGATGAGCGCCTCTCTACTCTATACACAGTCATTTGTCACTTGCTTGAGGCTCAGATCCTTCACCATGTCATGAGATGATTGAGGCGGTTGTTCGACATTGTTGTACAAATGTAAGATTTCACCCTTCTCAGCGCAATGAAGGCTTGTTCAGAGCTTGCATTAGTTACCGGCATAACCAGTACAACATTGACCAATGAGACTGATATGAGGAGCCAGATGCTTTTGTTCTTTTTGAGGAATTCAACGACATTTTGCACTGTATCAATACCACCTTTATCTTGACTGAAACTGCGATAGGACTCTGCCATTATATATAGCTGGATTCTTAAGGTATTAGGGTCAAACTCAGTGTAGAACTCACAGAGTTCAACATTTTGTGAGACCAATGTTTATTTCACTAGGACCTTCTACCAGGTTGCATAGGTTTTGAATGTTTTGAGGATAAACAGTCTGAAATCGCTCATTCTTGTCAAAGTGGGCACATTAGTTTACTTTTCAACATTGTGGAGCTGTTTCTACTCTTTAAATAATAGAAAACGGCTTTTTCCCTTTTTAACTCTATTTTGCTCCAATCGTGACTTTTTTGAACGTTTTGAGGAAAAACTCTGAAATCGCTCATTCTTGTCAAAATTGCTTCTTTTTCAATATTCTGGAACTGTTTCTCCCCTTTGTAACCAAACGAAGCTATAGTTTGCTCCAATTGGAAAGTTTTGAGCGTATTTAAGCTCATTCTTGTCAAAATGGTCACATTAGTTCCTTTTCAACAATATGGAACTGTTTCTACTCTTTAAATGACTTTTGCTAACCTTTTTAACTGAAAAAAGCTCTAATTTGCTCCAATAGAGGGAAATCGGTTAAAAAACGCTCATTCTTAACAAAATAGGTGCATTAGTTTCCTTTACAACATTATAGAGCTGTTTCTACTCTTTAAATGACAGAAAAAGGGATTTTAGTCAGAAATCTCCCCTTTAAATGAAAGCTCTATTTTGCTGAAAAATTATGAAATCCCTCATTCCCGTCTAAATGGGCAATTAGTTTCATTTTCAACATTATTGAACTTTTCTACACTTAAAGAGAAATCTCCCCTTTTTAACCAAAAAAGCTCCATTTTGCTCCATTGGGAAATTTTTGACTGAAATCGCTCATTCTTGTTAAAATGGTCACAGTTTCCGTTTCAATATTATGGAACTGTTTCTATTCATTAAATGACAGAAAAAGGCTTTTGGTGTAATATCTACCCTTTTTAGCTCCAATTGGGTCTTATTTGTGCCTTTTGAGGGAAAACAGTCTGAAATCGCTCATTCTTGGCAAAATGGGCACTTTAGCTTCCTTTTCAACATTATGGAAATGTTTCTACTCTTTAAATGACTTTTGCTAAGAAATCTCCCCTTTTTTTAATCTATTTTGGTCAAATTGATATGTTTTTGGGCATTTTGTGGAAAAACCGCTGATAACATGCCCATTAGTTTCCTTTACAACATTATGGCTACTTTTTAAATGACAGAAAACGGCTTTTGGTCAGAAATTTCGCTATTAACCTTAAGAAGCTCTATTTTGGTCCAATTGGGACGTTTTTAGCATTTTTAAGAGAAACTATCTGAAATCCCTCATTTTGTCAAAATGGGCACATTAGTTTCCGTATCAACATTATTGAACTTGTCTACACTTTAAATTACAGAAAACCACTTTTGGTGACCCAAAGACCCACTATTTTGCTCCAATTGGGATATTTTTGAGGGTTTTGAGGTCATTCTCGTCTGGAAGAAATCTCCCCTTTTTAACAGCATTTTGTGAAAAAAGGTCTGAAATCGCTCATTCTTATCAAAATGGACATATTGGTTTCCTTTTCAACATTATGGAACTGTTTCTACTCTTTAAATGCCAGAAAATGGCTTTTGGTCAGAAATCTCCCTTTTTTTAACCGATCTTTTAATTGAGAAGTTTTTTATCATTAAGCTCGAGTTTGGATTTTTTGGGGCGTTTTGAGAAAAAACGGTGTGACATCGCTAATTTTTTGGAACATTAGTTTTCTTTTCAACATGGAACTGTTTGTACTCTTTAAATGACAGAAAACTGCTATTGATGAGAAATCTACCCTTTTTAACTATTTTGCTCCAAATGAGACATTTTTGAGAATTTTGAGGAAAAACCGTATGAAATCGCTCATTCTTTACAAAACATGTTGCATTACAACATTATGAAGCCATTTCTACTCTTTAAATGAGAAATCTCCCTTTTTTATTGGAACGTTTTTGAGCTTTTTATGAAAAACAGAATGAAATCGCTCATTCTTATCAAAATAGCACATTAGCTTCTTTTTGAACATTATTTCTCCACTTTAAATGAATATTTTGTTCCAATTGGGACGTTTTTGAGCGTTTTGAGGAAAAAGTGTGAAATTGCTCATTCTCATCAAAATGGGCACATTAGTTTTCTTTTAAACATGAAACTGTTTCTTCACTTTATTTAAATGACAGAAAACGGCTTTTGGTGAGAAATTTACCCTTTTTAACCAAAGAAGCTAAAATCGCTCAGTCGTTCTTGTTAAAATTGACACATTAGTTTACTTTTCAACATTATGGAACTGTTTCTACTCTTTAACCCTTCCACCGCTGGATTTACACAGCACTTTAAAAATACTGACGTTATTTTACATAATATTTTATATTCAACCAGGAGTGCACAAATGTCCCTAGCAACCATGGTTGATGTTATAGCATTTGGTGTTGACAAACACTGTGGTCAACTGTAGGTTGCCTAGCAACTGACCACATACAATGAATATCATTATAACATTTGATTGTTTGTTTTGATTGTATTTTTAGGCAGAATATGGACAGAGATTACATCATGATGTAAATATAATAAAATGACAGTGTCATATTTTACTAGGGCAGATAATTAGAAACCATAACTAACTAACTACCTACTAGCTTTATATTATTATAGCTATATAGATGGATAGCTGGTACCCGCGAAGTACCCAGGTAAATGCAATTTTTTAAACAAGTCAGAAAAAAGCAGTAATGCTCAAGGATCTTACATGTATGGCTATTTATTTTCCTGGGACATCTTGTTCCTGTTCTTCACCATCGTCAGTCTCAAGACCTGGATCCCTACGCAAATCAGCGCTACTATCTCTGGACTGGCAAAAAAAGGTTCTGAATCTACGATGTCATTCAGTTGCTAGCTCTTCAGGATCTCTAGTCTGTTCTCCGTGGTAGGCCCTTCTCCTTCCCCATCACTGCTTTCAACCTCAGACAGACCGAATTCGTCGTCATCCAGCATTGCCAAAACATCGTCCAATTTAGTCTAGAAGCCATTTTTTAATCGATCAGCTGAGTTTGACGTCACGAATACCTTGGTTACCTAGGCACTATACCTCAGCTATTTTAATTCCAGCTCTAGCAAAGCAAGGGACATCCCCAGGTATATTTAGGACATGCGTAGCTAAAACTAACGATTTTATATATTTGTTTTTGTCACGGTCATTTACAACTCCGCCATATGGCGGATACGGCGGTGAGACGGTTAAATAACAGAAAACGGCTTTTGGTCAGAATTCTCTCCTTTTTAACCCTATTTTGCTCCAATCCGGGACGTTTTTGAGCGTTTTGAGGAAAAACTCTGAAATCGTTCAATCTGGTAATAATGGGCACATTCGCTTCCTTTTCAATATTAGAGAACTCTTTCTCCCCTTTGTAACCGAAAGAAGCTATATTTTGCTCTTAATTAATAGAGTATATGACTGGCTGAAGAAGATCTCAGCGAGAGTATATGAATGAGACCCAGAGTATATGACTGGCGGAAGAACAACTGGCTGAAGAAGGTCTCATAGTATATGACTGGCTGAATAAGATCACAATGTGACTGGGACTCGGAGTATATGAGACTGGCTGAACGTCTCATAGTATAAGACCGACAAAAGATCCCAGTGAGAGCCACTATACATAGCCACTAAACAAAGACACTACACTAAACAAAGCCACTTCACAAAGCCACTAAACAAAGACAATAAACAAAGCCACTAAGCCACTAAACAAGGTGACCAAACAAAGCTATTAACAAGGACACTAAACAAAGCCACTAAACAAAGCCACTGAACAAAGAAACTGAACAAAGCAAATAAACAAAGCCATTAACAAGGCCACTAAACAAAGCCACTAAACAAAGCCACTAAGCCACTAAACAAGGCCACCAAACAAAGCCATTAACAAGGACACTAAACAAAGCCACTAAACAAGGCCACTAAACAAGGCCACTAAACGAGGCCACCAAACAAAGCCATTAACTAGGCCACTAATCAAAGACACTAAACAAGGCCACTAAACAAGGCCACTAAACCAGGCCACTAAACAAGGCCACTAAACAAGGCCACTAAACAAAGCCACTAAACTTGGCCAATAAACAAAGCAACTAAAACATGGCCACCAAACAAGGCCACTAAACAAAGCCACCAAACAAACCAATAAACATGGCCAACAAACAAAGCCACTAAACATGGCCACCTAACAAATCCGCGAAACAAAAGCAACAATTCAAAAGCCACGAAACAAAAGCCACCAAACAATAGCCACTAAACAAAAGCCACCACACAAAAGCCACCAAACAAAAGCCACAAAACAAAACCCACCAAACTAAAGCCACCAAACAAAAGCCACCAAAGAAAAACCACCAAAGTAAAGCCACCAAACAAAAGCCACCAAACAAAAGCCACGAAACAAAAGCCGCGAAAGAAAAGCCACCAAACAAAAGTTACCAAACAAAAGCCACAAAATAAAAGCCACCAAACAAAAGCCACGAAATAAAAGCCACGAAACAAAAGCCATAAACAAAAGTAACGAAACAAAAGCCACGAAACAAAAGCCACGAAACAAAAGCCACGAAACAAAAGCCATGGGGGGGAAACCACAAAAAAAGCCACCAAACAAAAGCCACCTAACAAAAGCCACCAAACAAAAACACCAAACAAAAGCCACCAAACAAAAGCCACCATACCAAAGCCACCAAACAAAAGCCAACAAACAAAAGCCACCAAACAAAAGCCACCAAACAAAAGCCACGAAACAAAAGCCATCAAACAAAAGACACCATATAAAAGCCACCAAACAAAAGCCACCATATAAAAGCCACCAAACAAAAGCCACCAAACAAAAGCCACCAAACAAAAGCAACCAAACAAAAGCCACCAAACAAAAGCCACCAAACCAAACCCACGAAACAAAAGCCACCAAATAAAAGCCACGAAACAAAAGCCACAAACAAAAGCCACTAAACAAAAGCGACAAAACAAAAGCCACGAAATAAAATCCACGAAACAACAGCCACAAACAAAAGCCACGAAACAAAAGCGACAAAACAAAATCCACGAAACAAAAGCCACGAATGAAAAGTCACGAAACAAAAGCCACTGTCCAAAGCCACTGTCCAAAGCCACTCTATGTCCAAAGCCACTCTATGTCCAAAGCCACTGTCCAAAGCCACTGTCCAAAGCCACTCTATGTCCAAAGCCACTGTCCAAAGCCACTCTCCAAAGCCACTGTCCAAAGCCACTCTATGTCCAAAGCCACTGTGCAAAGCCACTGTCCAAAGCCACTGTCCAAAGCCACTCTATGTCCAAAGCCACTGTCCAAAGCCACTGTCCAAAGGCACTGTCCAAAGCCACTCTCCAAAGCCACTGTCCAAAGCCACTCTATGTCCAAAGCCACTGTCCAAAGCCACTCTCCAAAGCCACTGTCCAAAGCCACTCTATGTCCAAAGCCACTGTCCAAAGCCACTCTCCAAAGCCACTGTCCAAAGCCACTCTATGTCCCAAGCCACTGTCCAAAGCCACTCTATGTCCAAAGCCACTGTCCAAAGCCACTCTACAAAGCCACTGTCGAAAGTCACTCTATGTCCAAAGCCACTGTCCAAAGCCACTCTCCAAAGCCACTCTCCAAAGCCACTCTATGTCCAAAGCCACTGTCCAAAGCCACTGTTCAAAGCCACTGTCCAAAGCCACTCTATGTCCAAAGCCACTGTCCAAAGCCACTCTCCTAAAGCCACTGTCCAAAGCCACTCTATGTCCAAAGCCACTGTCCAAAGCCACTCTCCAAAGCCACTCTCCAAAGGCACTCTATGTCCAAAGCCACTGTCCAAACCCACTGTCCAAAGCCACTCTCCAAAGCCACTCTATGTCCAAACCACTGTCCAAAGACACTCTCCAAAGCCACTCTCCAAACCCACTCTATGTCCAAAGCCACTGTCCAAAGCCACTGTCCAAAGCCATTCTCCAAAGCCACTCTATGTCCAAAGCCACTGTCCAAAACCACTGTCCAAAGCCACTGTCCAAAGCCACTCTCCAAAGCCACTCTCCAAAGCCACTCTATGTCCAAAGCCACTGTTCAAAGCCACTGTCCAAAGCCACTGTCCAAAGCCACTGTCCAAAGCCACTCTCAAAAGCCACTCTATGTCCAAAGCCACTGTCCAAAGCCACTCTCCAAAGCCACACTCCAAAGCCACTCTATGTCCAAAGCCACTGTCCAAAGACACTCTTCAAAGCCACTCTCCAAAGCCACTCTTTATCCCAAGCCACTGTCCAAAGCCACTGTCCAAAGCCACTCTCCAAAGCCATTCTATCTCCAAAGCCACTGTCCAAAGCCACTCTCCAAAGCCACTCTCCAAAGCCACTCTATGTCCAAAGCCACTGTCCAAAGACACTCTCCAAAGCCACTCTCCAAAGCCACTCTATGTCAAAAGCCACTGTCCAAAACTACTGTCCAAAGCCACTGTCTAAAACCACTGTATGTCCAAAGCCACTGTCCAAAGCCACTGTCGAAAGCCACTGTCCAAAGCCACTCTATGTCCAAAGCCACTGTATAAAGCCACTGTCCACAGCCACTGTCCAAAGCAACTCTATGTCCAAAGCCACTGTCCAAAGCCACTGTCCAAAGCCACTGTCCAAAGCCACTCTACGTCCAAAGCCACTGTCCAAAGCCACTGTCCAAAGCCACTGTCCAAAGCCACTCTATGTCAAAGCCACTGTCCAAAGCCACTCTCCAAAGCCACTGTCCAAAGCCACTCAATGTCCAAAGCCACTGTCCAAAGCCACTCTATGTCCATAGCCACTTACCAAAGACACTCTCCAAAGCCACTGTCCAAAGCCACTCTATGTCCAAAGCCACTGTGCAAAGCCACTCTCCAAAGCCACTGTCCAAAGCCACTCTATGTCCAAAGCCACTGTCCAAAGCCATTGTCCAAAACCACTCTCCAAAGCCACTCTATGTCCAAAGCCACTGTCCAAAGCCACTCTCCAAAGCCACTCTCCAAAGCCACTCTATGTCCAAAGCCACTGTCCAAACCCACTGTCCAAAGCCACTCTCCAAAGCCACTCTCCAAAGCCACTCAATATCCAAAGCCACTCTACAAAGCCACATTCCAAAGCCACTCTCCAAAGCCACTCTATGTCCAAAGCCACTGTCCAAAGCCACTCTCCAAAGCCACTCTCCAAAGCCACTCTATGTCCAAATCCACTGTCCAAAGCCACTCTATGTCCAAAGCCACTGTCCAAAGCCACTCTCCAAAGCCACTGTCCAAAGCCACTCTATGTCCAAAGCTACTGTCCAAAGCCACTCTCCAAAGCCACTCTCTATAGCCATTCTATGTCCAAAGCCACTGTATGTCCAAAGCCACTGTCCAAAGCCACTGTATGGCCAAAGCCACTGTATGTCCAAAGCCACTGTCCAAAGCCACTGTATGTCCAAAGCCACTGTATGTCCAAAGCCACTATCCAAACCCACTGTATGTCCAATGCCACTATATGTCCAAAGCCACTGTCCAAAGCCACTGTATGTCCAAAGCCACTGTCCAAAGCCACTGTCCAAAGCCACTGTCCAAAGCTACTCTATGTCCAAAGCTACTGTCCAAAGCCACTGTCCAAAGCCACTGTCCAAAGCCACTCTATTTCCAAAGCCACTATCCAAAGCCACTCTCCAAAGCCACTCTCCAAAGCCACTCTATGTCCAAAGCCACTGTCCAAAGCCACTCTCCAAACCACTATCCAAAGCCACTCTATGTCCAAAGAAACTTACCAAAGCCAATCTCCAAAGCCACTCTCCAAAGCCACTCTATGTCCAAAGCCAGTCCAAAGCCACTCTCCAAAGCCACACTCCAAAGCCACTCTATGTCCAAAGCCACTGTCCAAAGCCACTCTCCAAAGCCACTCTCCAAAGCCACTCTATGTCCAAAGCCACTGTCCAAAGCCACTCTCCAAAGCCACTCTCCAAAGCCACTCTATGTCCAAAGCCACTGTCCAAAGCCACTCTCCAAAGCCAATCTCAAAAGACACTCTTTGTCCAAAGCCACTGTCCAAAGCCACTCTCCAAAGCCACTCTCCAAAGCCACTCTATGTCCAAAGCCACTGTCCAAAGCCACTCTCCAAAGCCAATCTCCAAAGCCAATCTATGTCCAAAGCCACTGTCCAAAGCCATTCTCCAAAGCCACTCTCCAAAGCCACTCTATGTCCAAAGCCACTGTCGAAAGCCACTCTATGTCCAAAGCCACTGTCCAAAGCCACTGTCCAAAGCCACTGTCCAAAGCCACTGTCCTAAGCCACTCTATGTCCAAAGCCACTGTCCAAAGCCACTCTCCAATGCCACTGTCCAAAGCCACTCTATCTACAAAGCCACTGTCCAAAGCCACTGTCTAAAGTCACTGTCCAAAGCCACTCTATGTCCAAAGCAACTGTCCAAAGCCACTGTCCAAAGCCACTGTCCAAAGCCACTCTATGTCCAAAGCCACTGTCCAAAGCCACTCTCCAAAGCCACTGTCCAAAGCCACTCTATGTCCAGAGCCACTGTCCAAAGCCACTCTCCAAAGCCAGTGACCAAAGCCACTCTATGTCCAAAGCCACTGAACAAAGCCACTGTCCAAAGCCACTGACCAAAGCCACTCTATGTCCAATGCCATTGTCCAAAGCCACTGTCCAAAGCCACTGTCCAAAGCCACTCTATGTCCAAAGCCATTGTCTAAAGCCACTCTCCAAAGCCATCCTCCAAAGCCACTCTATGTCCAAAAGCACTGTCCAAAGCCACTGTCCAAAGCCACTCTCCAAATCCACTCTCCAAAGCCACTGTATGTCCAAAGCTACTGTCCAAAGCCACTGTCCAAAGCCACTCTCCAAAGCCACTCTATGTCCAAAGCCACTGTCCAAAGTCACTGTCCAAAGCCACTCTCCAAAGCCACTCTATGTCCAAAGCCACTGTCCAAAGCCACTCTCCAAAGCCACTCTCCAAAGCCACTCTATGTCCAAAGCCACTGTCCAAAGCCACTGTCCAAAGCCACTCTCCAAAGCCACTCTATCTCCAAAGCCACTGTCCAAAGCTACTCTCCAAAGCCACTCTCCAAAGCCACTCTATGTCCAAAGCCACTGTCCATAGCCACTGTCCAAAGCCACTGTCCAAAGCCACTCTATGTCCAAAGCCACTGTCCAAAGCCACTGTCCAAAGCAATACTATGTCCAAAGCCACTGTCCAAAGGCACTGTCCAAAGACACTCTATGTCCAAAGCCACTGTCCAAAGCCACTGTCCAAAGCCACTGTCCAAACCACTCTATGTCCAAAGCCACTGTCCAAAGCCACTCTTTGTCCAAAGCTACTGTCCAAAGCCACTCTTCAAAGCCACTGTCCTAAACCACTCTATGTCCAAAGCCACTGTCCAAAGCCACTCTCCAAAGCCACTGTCCAAAGCCACTCTATGTCCAAAGCCACTGTCCAAAGCCACTCTCCATAGCCACTGTCCAAAGCCACTGTATGTCCAAAGCCACTGTATGTCCAAAGCCACTGTCTAAAGCCACTGTATGTCCAAAGCCACTGTCCAAAGCCACTGTCGAAAGCCACTGTCCAAAGCCACTCTATGTCCAAAGCCACTGTATAAAGCCACTGTCCAAAGCCACTGTCCAAAGCAACTCTATGTCCAAAGCCACTGTCCAAAGCCACTGTCCAAAGCCATTGTCCAAAGCCACTCTATGTCCAAAGCCACTGTCCAAAGCCACTGTCCAAAGCCACTGTCCAAAGCCACTCTATGTCAAAGCCACTGTCCAAAGCCACTCTCCAAAGCCACTGTCCAAAGCCACTTAATGTCCAAAGTCACTGTCCAAAGCCACTCTATGTCCATAGCCACTTACCAAAGACACTCTCCAAAGCCACTGTCCAAAGCCACTCTATGTCCAAAGCCACTGTGCAAAGCCACTCTCCAAAGCCACTGTCCAAAGCCACTCTATGTCCAAAGCCACTGTCCAAAGCCATTGTCCAAAGCCACTCTCCAAAGCCACTCTATGTCCAAAGCCACTGTCCAAAGCCACTCTCCAAAGCCACTCTCCAAAGCCACTCTATGTCCAAAGCTACTGTACAAACCCACTGTCCAAAGCCACTCTCCAAAGCCACTCTATGTCCAAAGCCACTGTCCAAAGCCACTCTCCAAAGCCACTCTCCAAAGCCACTCAATATCCAAAGCCACTGTACAAAGCCACTGTCCAAAGCCACTCTCCAAAGCTACTCTATGTCCAAAGCCACTGTCCAAAGCCACTCTCCAAAGCCACTCTATGTCCAAATCCACTGTCCAAAGCCACTCTATGTCTAAAGCCACTGTCCAAAGCCACTCTCCAAAGCCACTCTCCAAAGCCACTCTATGTCCAAAGCCACTGTATGTCCAAAGCCACTATCCAAAGCCACTGTATGGCCAAAGCCACTGTATGTCCAAAGCCACTGTCCAAAGCCACTGTATGTCCAAAGCTACTGTATGTCCAAAGCCACTATCCAAAGCCACTGTATGTCCAAAGCCACTATATGTCCAAAGCTACTGTCCAAAGCCACTGTATGTCCAAAGCCACTGTCCAAAGCCACTGTCCAAAGCCTTTCTATATCCAAAGCCACTGTCCAAAGCCACAGTCCAAAGCCACTTTCCAAAGCCACTGTCCAAAGCTACTCTATGTCCAAAGCCACTGTCCAAAGCCACTGTCCAAAGCCACTGTCTAAAGCCACTCTATGTCCAAAGCCACTATCCAAAGCCACTCTCCAAAGCCACTCTCCAAAGCCACTCTATGTCCAAAGCCACTGTCCAAAGCCACTCTCCAAACCACTATCCAAAGCCACTCTATGTCCAAAGTCACTGTCCAAAGCCAATCTCCAAAGCCACTCTCCAAAGCCACTCTATGTCCAAAGCCAGTCCAAAGCCACTCTCCAAAGCCACACTCCAAAGCCACTCTATGTCCAAAGCCACTTTTCAAAACCACTCTCCAAAGCCACTCTCCAAAGCCACTCTATGTCCAAAGCCACTGTCCAAAGCCACTCTCCAAAGCCACTCTCCAAAGCCACTCTATGTCCAAAGCCAATGTCCAAAGCCACTCTCCAAAGCCAATCTCCAAAGCCACTCTTTGTCCAAAGCCACTGTCCAATGCCACTCTCCAAAGCCACTCTCAAAAGCCACTCTATGTCCAAAGCCACTGTCCAAAGCCACTCTCCAAAGCCAATCTTCAAAGCCAATCTATGTCCAAAGCCACTGTCCAAAGCCATTCTCCAAAGCCACTCTCCAAAGCCACTCTATGTCCAAAGCCACTGTCCAAAGACATTCTCCAAAGCCACCCTCCAAAGCCACTCTATTTCCAAAGCCACTGTCCAAAGCCACTCTATGTCCAAAGCCACTGTCCAAAGCCACTGTCCAAAGCCACTCTATGTCTGAAGCCACTGTCCAAAGCCACTGTCCAAAGCCACTGTCCAAAGCCACTCTCCAATGCCACTATCCAAAGCCACTCTATCTACAAAGCCACTGTCCAAAGCCACTCTCCAAAGCCACACTATGTCCAAAGCCACTGTCCAAAGCCACTCTCCAAAGCCACTCTCCAAAGCCACTCTATGTCCAAATCCACTGTCCAAAGCCACTCTATGTCCAAAGCCACTGTCCAAAGCCACTCTCCAAAGCCACTGTCCAAAGCCACTCTATATCCAAAGCCACTGTCCAAAGCCACTCTCCAAAGCCACTCTCCAAAGCCACTCTATGTCCAAAGCCACTGTATGTCTAAAGCCACTGTCCAAAGCCACTGTATGGCCAAAGCCACTGTATGTCCAAAGCCACTGTCCAAAGCCACTGTATGTCCAAAGCTACTGTATGTCCAAAGCCACTATCGAAAGCCACTGTATGTCCAAAGCCACTATATGTCCAAAGCTACTGTCCAAAGCCACTGTATGTCCAAAGCCACTGTCCAAAGCCACTGTCCAAAGTCACTGTCCAAAGCCTTTCTATATCCAAAGCCACTGTCCAAAGCCACAGTCCAAAGCCACTTTCCAAAGCCACTGTCCAAAGCTACTCTATGTCCAAAGCCACTGTCCAAAGCCACTGTCCAAAGCCACTGTCTAAAGCCACTCTATTTCCAAAGCCACTATCCAAAGCCACTCTTCAAAGCCACTCTCCAAAGCCACTCTATGTCCAAAGCCGCTGTCCAAAGCCACTGTCCAACGCCACTGTATGTCCAAAGCTACTGTATGTCCAAAGCCACTATCCAAAGCCACTGTATGTCCAAAGACACTATATGTCCAAAGCTACTGTCCAAAGCCACTGTATGTCCAAAGCCACTGTCCAAAGCCACTGTCCAAAGTCACTGTCCAAAGCCTTTCTATGTCTAAAGCCACTGTATGTCCAAAGCCACTGTCCAAAGCCACTGTCGAAAGCCACTGTCCAAAGCCACTCTATGTCCAAAGCCACTGTATAAAGCCACTGTCCAAAGCCACTGTCCAAAGCAACTCTATGTCCAAAGCCACTGTCCAAAGCCACTGTCCAAAGCCATTGTCCAAAGCCACTCTATGTCCAAAGCCACTGTCCAAAGCCACTGTCCAAAGCCACTGTCCAAAGCCACTCTATGTCAAAGCCACTGTCCAAAGCCACTCTCCAAAAACACTGTCCAAAGCCACTCAATGTCCAAAGTCACTGTCCAAAGCCACTCTATGTCCATAGCCACTTACCAAAGACACTCTCCAAAGCCACTGTCCAAAGCCACTCTATGTCCAAAGCCACTGTGCAAAGCCACTCTCCAAAGCCACTGTCCAAAGCCACTCTATGTCCAAAGCCACTGTCCAAAGCCATTGTCCAAAGCCACTCTCCAAAGCCACTCTATGTCCAAAGCCACTGTCCAAAGCCACTCTCCAAAGCCACTCTCCAAAGCCACTCTATGTCCAAAGCCACTGTACAAACCCACTGTCCAAAGCCACTCTCCAAAGCCACTCTATGTCCAAAGCCACTGTCCAAAGCCACTCTCCAAAGCCACTCTCCAAAGCCACTCAATATCCAAAGCCACTGTACAAAGCCACTGTCCAAAGCCACTCTCCAAAGCTACTCTATGTCCAAAGCCACTGTCCAAAGCCACTCTCCAAAGCCACTCTCCAAAGCCACTCTATGTCCAAATCCACTGTCCAAAGCCACTCTATGTCTAAAGCCACTGTCCAAAGCCACTCTCCAAAGCCACTCTCCAAAGCCACTCTATGTCCAAAGCCACTGTATGTCCAAAGCCACTGTCCAAAGCCACTGTATGGCCAAAGCCACTGTATGTCCAAAGCCACTGTCCAAAGCCACTGTATGTCCAAAGCTACTGTATGTCCAAAGCCACTATCCAAAGTCACTGTATGTCCAAAGCCACTATATGTCCAAAGCTACTGTCCAAAGCCACTGTATGTCCAAAGCCACTGTCCAAAGCCACTGTCCAAAGTCACTGTCCAAAGCCTTTCTATATCCAAAGCCACTGTCCAAAGCCACAGTCCAAAGCCACTTTCCAAAGCCACTGTCCAAAGCTACTCTATGTCCAAAGCCACTGTCCAAAGCCACTGTCCAAAGCCACTGTCTAAAGCCACTCTATGTCCAAAGCCACTATCCAAATCCACTCTCCAAAGCCACTCTCCAAAGCCACTCTATGTCCAAAGCCACTGTCCAAAGCCACTCTCCAAACCACTATCCAAAGCCACTCTATGTCCAAAGTCACTGTCCAAAGCCAATCTCCAAAGCCACTCTCCAAAGCCACTCTATGTCCAAAGCCAGTCCAAAGCCACTCTCCAAAGCCACACTCCAAAGCCACTCTATGTCCAAAGCCACTTTCCAAAGCCACTCTCCAAAGCCACTCTCCAAAGCCACTCTATGTCCAAAGCCACTGTCCAAAGCCACTCTCCAAAGCCACTCTCCAAAGCCACTCTATGTCCAAAGCCACTGTCCAAAGCCACTCTCCAAAGCCAATCTCCAAAGCCACTCTTTGTCCAAAGCCACTGTCCAACGCCACTCTCCAAAGCCACTCTCAAAAGCCACTCTATGTCCAAAGCCACTGTCCAAAGCCACTCTCCAAAGCCAATCTTCAAAGCCAATCTATGTCCAAAGCCACTGTCCAAAGCCATTCTCCAAAGCCACTCTCCAAAGCCACTCTATGTCCAAAGCCACTGTCCAAAGACATTCTCCAAAGCCACCCTCCAAAGCCACTCTATGTCCAAAGCCACTGTCCAAAGCCACTCTATGTCCAAAGCCACTGTCCAAAGCCACTGTCCAAAGCCACTCTATGTCTGAAGCCACTGTCCAAAGCCACTGTCCAAAGCCACTGTCCAAGGCCACTCTATGTCCAAAGCCACTGTCCAAAGCCACTCTCCAATGCCACTATCCAAAGCCACTCTATCTACAAAGCCACTGTCCAAAGCCACTCTCCAAAGCCACACTATGTCCAAAGCCACTGTCCAAAGCCACTCTCCAAAGCCACTCTCCAAAGCCACTCTATGTCCAAATCCACTGTCCAAAGCCACTCTATGTCCAAAGCCACTGTCCAAAGCCACTCTCCAAATCCACTGTCCAAAGCCACTCTATATCCAAAGCCACTGTCCAAAGCCACTCTCCAAAGCCACTCTCCAAAGCCACTCTATGTCCAAAGCCACTGTATGTCTAAAGCCACTGTCCAAAGCCACTGTATGGCCAAAGCCACTGTATGTCCAAAGCCACTGTCCAAAGCCACTGTATGTCCAAATCTACTGTATGTCCAAAGCCACTATCCAAAGCCACTGTATGTCCAAAGCCACTATATGTCCAAAGCTACTGTCCAAAGCCACTGTATGTCCAAAGCCACTGTCCAAAGCCACTGTCCAAAGTCACTCTCCAAAGCCTTTCTATATCCAAAGCCACTGTCCAAAGCCACAGTCCAAAGCCACTTTCCAAAGCCACTGTCCAAAGCTACTCTATGACCAAAGCCACTGTCCAAAGCCACTGTCCAAAGCCACTGTCTAAAGCCACTCTATTTCCAAAGCCACTATCCAAAGCCACTCTTCAAAGCCACTCTCCAAAGCTACTCTATGTCCAAAGCCACTGTCCAAAGCCACTCTCCAAACCACTATCCAAAGCCACTCTATGTCCAAAGTCACTGTCCAAAGCCAATCTCCAAAGCCACTCTCCAAAGCCACTCTATGTCCAAAGCCAGTCCAAAGCCACTCTCCAAAGCCACACTCCAAAGCCACTCTACGTCCAAAGCCACTGTCCAAAGCCACTCTCCAAAGCCACTCTCCAAAGCCACTCTATGTCCAAAGCCACTGTCCAAAGCCACTCTCCAAAACCACTCTCCAAAGCCACTCTATGTCCAAAGCCACTGTCCAAAGCCACTCTCCAAAGCCAATCTCCAAAGCCACTCTTTGTCCAAAGCCACTGTCCAATGCCACTCTCCAAAGCCACTCTCAAAAGCCACTCTATGTCCAAAGCCACTGTCCAAAGCCACTCTCCAAAGCCAATCTTCAAAGCCAATCTATGTCCAAAGCCACTGTCCAAAGCCATTCTCCAAAGCCACTCTCCAAAGCCACTCTATGTCCAAAGCCACTGTCCAAAGACATTCTCCAAAGCCACCCTCCAAAGCCACTCTATGTCCAAAGCCACTGTCCAAAGCCACTCTATGTCCAAAGCCACTGTCCAAAGCCACTGTCCAAAGCCACTGTCCAAAGCCACTCTATGTCTAAAGCCACTGTCCAAAGCCACTGTCCAAAACCACTGTCCAAGGCCACTCTATGTCCAAAGCTACTGTCCAAAGCCACTCTCCAATGCCACTGTCCAAAGCCACTCTATCTACAAAGCCACTGTCCAAAGCCACTGTCTAAAGTCACTGTCCAAAGCCACTCTATGTCCAAAGCAACTGTCCAAAGCCACTGTCCAAAGCCACTGTCCAAAGCCACTCTATGTCCAAAGCCACTGTCCAAAGCCACTGTCCAAAGCCACTCTATGTCCAGAGCCACTGTCCAAAGCCACTCTCCAAAGCCACTAACCAAAGCCATTCTATGTCCAAAGCCACTGAACAAAGCCACTGTCCAAAGCCACTGACCAAAGCCACTCTATGTCCAATGTCATTGTCCAAAGCCACTGTCCAAAGCCACTGTCCAAAGCCACTCTATGTCCAAAGCCATTGTCTAAAGCCACTCTCCAAAGCCACTCTCCAAAGCCACTCTATGTCCAAAAGTACTGTCCAAAGCCACTGTCCAAAGCCACTCTCCAAAGCCACTCTATGTCCAAAGCCACTGTCCAAAGCCACTCTCCAAAGCCACTCTCCAAAGCCACTGTATGTCCAAAGCCACTGTCCAAAGCCACCGTCCAAAGCCACTCTCCAAAGCCACTCTATGTCCAAAGCCACTGTCCAAAGTCAATGTCCAAAGCCACTCTCCATAGCCACTCTATGTCCAAAGCCACTGTCGAAAGCCACTCTCCAAAGCCACTCTCCAAAGCCACTCTATGTCCAAAGCCACTGTCCAAAGCCACTGTCCAAAGCCACTCCCCAAAGCCACTCTATCTCCAAAGCCACTGTCCAAAGCCACTCTCCAAAGCCACTCTCCAAAGCTACTCTATGTCCAAAGCCACTGTCCAAAGGCACTGTCCAAAGACACTCTATGTCCAAAGCCACTGTCCAAAGCCACTGTCCAAAGCCACTGTCCAAAGCCACTCTATGTCCAAAGCCACTGTCCAAAGCCACTTTTGTCCAAAGCGACTGTCCAAAGCCACTCTCCAAAGCCACTGTCCTAAACCACTCTATGTCCAAAGCCACTGTCCAAAGCCACTGTCCAAAGCCACTCTTTGTCCAAAGCGACTGTCCAAAGCCACTCTCCAAAGCCACTCTCCAAAGCCACTCTATGTCCAAAGCCACTGTCCAAAGCCACTCTCCAAAGCCAATCTCCAAAGCCACTCTTTGTCCAAAGCCACTGTCCAATGCCACTCTCCAAAGCCACTCTCAAAAGCCACTCTATGTCCAAAGCCACTGTCCAAAGCCACTCTCCAAAGCCAATCTTCAAAGCCAATCTATGTCCAAAGCCACTGTCCAAAGCCATTCTCCAAAGACACTCTCCAAAGCCACTCTATGTCCAAAGCCACTGTCCAAAGACATTCTCCAAAGCCACCCTCCAAAGCCACTCTATGTCCAAAGCCACTGTCCAAAGCCACTCTATGTCCAAAGCCACTGTCCAAAGCCACTGTCCAAAGCCACTGTCCAAAGCCACTCTATGTCTGAATCCACTGTCCAAAGCCACTGTCCAAAGCCACTGTCCAAGGCCACTCTATGTCCAAAGCCACTGTCCAAAGCCACTCTCCAATGCCACTATGCAAAGCCACTCTATCTACAAAGCCACTGTCCAAAGCCACTCTCCAAAGCCACACTATGTCCAAAGCCACTGTCCAAAGCCACTCTCCAAAGCCACTCTCCAAAGCCACTCTATGTCCAAATCCACTGTCCAAAGCCACTCTATGTCCAAAGCCACTGTCCAAAGCCACTCTCCAAAGCCACTGTCCAAAGCCACTCTATATCCAAAGCCACTGTCCAAAGCCACTCTCCAAAGCCACTCTCCAAAGCCACTCTATGTCCAAAGCCACTGTATGTCTAAAGCCACTGTCCAAAGCCACTGTATGGCCAAAGCCACTGTATGTCCAAAGCCACTGTCCAAAGCTACTGTCCAAAGCCACTGTATGTCCAAAGCCACTGTCCAAAGCCACTGTCCAAAGTCACTCTCCAAAGCCTTTCTATATCCAAAGCCACTGTCCAAAGCCACAGTCCAAAGCCACTTTCCAAAGCCACTGTCCAAAGCTACTCTATGACCAAAGCCACTGTCCAAAGCCACTGTCCAAAGCCACTGTCTAAAGCCACTCTATTTCCAAAGCCACTATCCAAAGCCACTCTTCAAAGCCACTCTCCAAAGCTACTCTATGTCCAAAGCCACTGTCCAAAGCCACTCTCCAAACCACTATCCAAAGCCACTCTATGTCCAAAGTCACTGTCCAAACCCAATCTCCAAAGCCACTCTCCAAAGCCACTCTATGTCCAAAGCCAGTCCAAAGCCACTCTCCAAAGCCACACTCCAAAGCCACTCTATGTCCAAAGCCACTGTCCAAAGCCACTCTCCAAAGCCACTCTCCAAAGCCACTCTATGTCCAAAGCCACTGTCCAAAGCCACTCTCCAAAGCCACTCTCCAAAGCCACTCTATGTCCAAAGCCACTGTCCAAAGCCACTCTCCAAAGCCAATCTCCAAAGCCACTCTTTGTCCAAAGCCACTGTCCAATGCCACTCTCCAAAGCCACTCTCAAAAGCCACTCTATGTCCAAAGCCACTGTCCAAAGCCACTCTCCAAAGCCAATCTTCAAAGCCAATCTATGTCCAAAGCCACTGTCCAAAGCCATTCTCCAAAGCCACTCTCCAAAGCCACTCTATGTCCAAAGCCACTGTCCAAAGACATTCTCCAAAGCCACCCTCCAAAGCCACTCTATGTCCAAAGCCACTGTCCAAAGCCACTCTATGTCCAAAGCCACTGTCCAAAGCCACTGTCCAAAGCCACTGTCCAAAGCCACTCTATGTCTAAAGCCACTGTCCAAAGCCACTGTCCAAAACCACTGTCCAAGGCCACTCTATGTCCAAAGCTACTGTCCAAAGCCACTCTCCAATGCCACTGTCCAAAGCCACTCTATCTACAAAGCCACTGTCCAAAGCCACTGTCTAAAGTCACTGTCCAAAGCCACTCTATGTCCAAAGCAACTGTCCAAAGCCACTGTCCAAAGTCACTGTCCAAAGCCTTTCTATATCCAAAGCCACTGTCCAAAGCCACAGTCCAAAGCCACTTTCCAAAGCCACTGTCCAAAGCTACTCTATGTCCAAAGCCACTGTCCAAAGCCACTGTCCAAAGCCACTGTCTAAAGCCACTCTATTTCCAAAGCCACTATCCAAAGCCACTCTTCAAAGCCACTCTCCAAAGCCACTCTATGTCCAAAGCCACTGTCCAAAGCCACTCTCCAAACCACTATCCAAAGCCACTCTATGTCCAAAGTCACTGTCCAAAGCCAATCTCCAAAGCCACTCTCCAAAGCCACTCTATGTCCAAAGCCAGTCCAAAGCCACTCTCCAAAGCCACACTCCAAAGCCACTCTATGTCCAAAGCCACTGTCCAAAGCCACTCTCCAAAGCCACTCTCCAAAGCCACTCTATGTCCAAAGCCACTGTCCAAAGCCACTCTCCAAAGCCACTCTCCAAAGCCACTCTATGTCCAAAGCCACTGTCCAAAGCCACTCTCCAAAGCCAATCTCCAAAGCCACTCTTTGTCCAAAGCCACTGTCCAATGCCACTCTCTAAAGCCACTCTCAAAAGCCACTCTATGTCCAAAGCCACTGTCCAAAGCCACTCTCCAAAGCCAATCTTCAAAGCCAATCTATGTCCAAAGCCACTGTCCAAAGCCATTCTCCAAAGCCACTCTCCAAAGCCACTCTATGTCCAAAGCCACTGTCCAAAGACATTCTCCAAAGCCACCCTCCAAAGCCACTCTATGTCCAAAGCCACTGTCCAAAGCCACTCTATGTCCAAAGCCACTGTCCAAAGCCACTGTCCAAAGCCACTGTCCAAAGCCACTATATGTCTAAAGCCACTGTCCAAAGCCACTGTCCAAAGCCACTGTCCAAGGCCACTCTATGTCCAAAGCCACTGTCCAAAGCCACTCTCCAATGCCACTGTCCAAAGCCACTCTATCTACAAAGCCACTGTCCAAAGCCACTGTCTAAAGTCACTGTCCAAAGCCACTCTATGTCCAAAGCAACTGTCCAAAGCCACTGTCCAAAGCCACTGTCCAAAGCCACTCTATGTCCAAAGCCACTGTCCAAAGCCACTCTCCAAAGCCACTGTCCAAAGCCACTCTATGTCCAGAGCCACTGTCCAAAGCCACTCTCCAAAGCCACTAACCAAAGCCACTCTATGTCCAATGCCATTGTCCAAAGCCACTGTCCAAAGCCACTGTCCAAAGCCACTCTATGTCCAAAGCCATTGTCTAAAGCCACTCTCCAAAGCCACTCTCCAAAGCCACTCTATGTCCAAAAGCACTGTCCAAAGCCACTGTCCAAAGCCACTCTCCAAAGCCACTCTATGTCCAAAGCCACTGTCCAAAGCCACTCTCCAAAGCCACTCTCCAAAGCCACTGTATGTCCAAAACCACTGTCCAAAGCCACTGTCCAAAGCCACTCTCCAAAGCCACTCTATGTCCAAAGCCACTGTCCAAAGTCAATGTCCAAAGCCACTCTCCAAAGCCACTCTATGTCCAAAGCCACTGTCGAAAGCCACTCTCCAAAGCCACTCTCCAAAGCCACTCTATGTCCAAAGCCACTGTCCAAAGCCACTGTCCAAAGGCACTCCCCAAAGCCACTCTATCTCCAAAGCCACTGTCCAAAGCCACTCTCCAAAGCCACTCTCCAAAGCCACTCTATGTCCAAAGCCACTGTCCAAAGTCAATGTCCAAAGCCACTCTCCAAAGCCACTCTATGTCCAAAGCCACTGTCGAAAGCCACTCTCCAAAGCCACTCTCCAAAGCCACTCTATGTCCAAAGCCACTGTCCAAAGCCACTGTCCAAAGCCACTCCCCAAAGCCACTCTATCTCCAAAGCCACTGTCCAAAGCCACTCTCCAAAGCCACTCTCCAAAGCTACTCTATGTCCAAAGCCACTGTCCAAAGACATTCTCCAAAGCCACCCTCCAAAGCCACTCTATGTCCAAAGCCACTGTCCAAAGCCACTCTATGTCCAAAGCCACTGTCCAAAGCCACTGTCCAAAGCCACTGTCCAAAGCCACTCTATGTCTGAATCCACTGTCCAAAGCCACTGTCCAAAGCCACTGTCCAAGGACACTCTATGTCCAAAGCCACTGTCCAAAGCCACTCTCCAATGCCACTATGCAAAGCCACTCTATCTACAAAGCCACTGTCCAAAGCCACTCTCCAAAGCCACACTATGTCCAAAGCCACTGTCCAAAGCCACTCTCCAAAGCCACTCTCCAAAGCCACTCTATGTCCAAATCCACTGTCCAAAGCCACTCTATGTCCAAAGCCACTGTCCAAAGCCACTCTCCAAAGCCACTGTCCAAAGCCACTCTATATCCATAGCCACTGTCCAAAGCCACTCTCCAAAGCCACTCTCCAAAGCCACTCTATGTCCAAAGCCACTGTATGTCTAAAGCCACTATCCAAAGCCACTGTATGGCCAAAGCCACTGTATGTCCAAAGCCACTGTCCAAAGCCACTGTATGTCCAAAGCTACTGTATGTCCAAAGCCACTATCCAAAGCCACTGTATGTCCAAAGCCACTATATGTCCAAAGCTACTGTCCAAAGCCACTGTATGTCCAAAGCCACTGTCCAAAGCCACTGTCCAAAGTCACTCTCCAAAGCCTTTCTATATCCAAAGCCACTGTCCAAAGCCACAGTCCAAAGCCACTTTCCAAAGCCACTGTCCAAAGCTACTCTATGACCAAAGCCACTGTCCAAAGCCACTGTCCAAAGCCACTGTCTAAAGCCACTCTATTTCCAAAGCCACTATCCAAAGCCACTCTTCAAAGCCACTCTCCAAAGCTACTCTGTGTCCAAAGCCACTGTCCAAAGCCACTCTCCAAACCACTATCCAAAGCCACTCTATGTCCAAAGTCACTGTCCAAAGCCAATCTCCAAAGCCACTCTCCAAAGCCACTCTATGTCCAAAGCCAGTCCAAAGCCACTCTCCAAAGCCACACTCCAAAGCCACTCTATGTCCAAAGCCACTGTCCAAAGCCACTCTCCAAAGCCACTCTCCAAAGCCACTCTATGTCCAAAGCCACTGTCCAAAGCCACTCTCCAAAGCCACTCTCCAAAGCCACTCTATGTCCAAAGCCACTGTCCAAAGCCACTCTCCAAAGCCAATCTCCAAAGCCACTCTTTGTCCAAAGCCACTGTCCAATGCCACTCTCCAAAGCCACTCTCAAAAGCCACTCTATGTCCAAAGCCACTGTCCAAAGCCACTCTCCAAAGCCAATCTTCAAAGCCAATCTATGTCCAAAGCCACTGTCCAAAGCCATTCTCCAAAGCCACTCTCCAAAGCCACTCTATGTCCAAAGCCACTGTCCAAAGACATTCTCCAAAGCCACCCTCCAAAGCCACTCTATGTCCAAATCCACTGTCCAAAGCCACTGTCCAAAGCCACTGTCCAAAGCCACTCTATGTCTAAAGCCACTGTCCAAAGCCACTGTCCAAAACCACTGTCCAAGGCCACTCTATGTCCAAAGCTACTGTCCAAAGCCACTCTCCAATGCCACTGTCCAAAGCCACTCTATCTACAAAGCCACTGTCCAAAGCCACTGTCTAAAGTCACTGTCCAAAGCCACTCTATGTCCAAAGCAACTGTCCAAAGCCACTGTCCAAAGCCACTGTCCAAAGCCACTCTATGTCCAAAGCCACTGTCCAAAGCCACTCTCCAAAGCCACTGTCCAAAGCCACTCTATGTCCAGAGCCACTGTCCAAAGCCACTCTCCAAAGCCACTAACCAAAGCCATTCTATGTCCAAAGCCACTGAACAAAGCCACTGTCCAAAGCCACTGACCAAAGCCACTCTATGTCCAATGTCATTGTCCAAAGCCACTGTCCAAAGCCACTGTCCAAAGCCACTCTATGTCCAAAGCCATTGTCTAAAGCCACTCTCCAAAGCCACTCTCCAAAGCCACTCTATGTCCAAAAGCACTGTCCAAAGCCACTGTCCAAAGCCACTCTCCAAAGCCACTCTATGTCCAAAGCCACTGTCCAAAGCCACTCTCCAAAGCCACTCTCCAAAGCCACTGTATGTCCAAAGCCACTGTCCAAAGCCACCGTCCAAAGCCACTCTCCAAAGCCACTCTATGTCCAAAGCCACTGTCCAAAGTCAATGTCCAAAGCCACTCTCCATAGCCACTCTATGTCCAAAGCCACTGTCGAAAGCCACTCTCCAAAGCCACTCTCCAAAGCCACTCTATGTCCAAAGCCACTGTCCAAAGCCACTGTCCAAAGCCACTCCCCAAAGCCACTCTATCTCCAAAGCCACTGTCCAAAGCCACTCTCCAAAGCCACTCTCCAAAGCTACTCTATGTCCAAAGCCACTGTCCAAAGGCACTGTCCAAAGACACTCTATGTCCAAAGCTACTGTCCAAAGCCACTGTCCAAAGCCACTGTCCAAAGCCACTCTATGTCCAAAGCCACTGTCCAAAGCCACTTTTGTCCAAAGCGACTGTCCAAAGCCACTCTCCAAAGCCACTGTCCTAAACCACTCTATGTCCAAAGCCACTGTCCAAAGCCACTGTCCAAAGCCACTCTTTGTCCAAAGCGACTGTCCAAAGCCACTCTCCAAAGCCACTCTCCAAAGCCACTCTATGTCCAAAGCCACTGTCCAAAGCCACTCTCCAAAGCCAATCTCCAAAGCCACTCTTTGTCCAAAGCCACTGTCCAATGCCACTCTCCAAAGCCACTCTCAAAAGCCACTCTATGTCCAAAGCCACTGTCCAAAGCCACTCTCCAAAGCCAATCTTCAAAGCCAATCTATGTCCAAAGCCACTGTCCAAAGCCATTCTCCAAAGACACTCTCCAAAGCCACTCTATGTCCAAAGCCACTGTCCAAAGACATTCTCCAAAGCCACCCTCCAAAGCCACTCTATGTCCAAAGCCACTGTCCAAAGCCACTCTATGTCCAAAGCCACTGTCCAAAGCCACTGTCCAAAGCCACTGTCCAAAGCCACTCTATGTCTGAATCCACTGTCCAAAGCCACTGTCCAAAGCCACTGTCCAAGGCCACTCTATGTCCAAAGCCACTGTCCAAAGCCACTCTCCAATGCCACTATGCAAAGCCACTCTATCTACAAAGCCACTGTCCAAAGCCACTCTCCAAAGCCACACTATGTCCAAAGCCACTGTCCAAAGCCACTCTCCAAAGCCACTCTCCAAAGCCACTCTATGTCCAAATCCACTGTCCAAAGCCACTCTATGTCCAAAGCCACTCTATGTCCAAAGCCACTGTCCAAAGCCACTCTCCAAAGCCACTGTCCAAAGCCACTCTATATCCAAAGCCACTGTCCAAAGCCACTCTCCAAAGCCACTCTCCAAAGCCACTCTATGTCCAAAGCCACTGTATGTCTAAAGCCACTGTCCAAAGCCACTGTATGGCCAAAGCCACTGTATGTCCAAAGCCACTGTCCAAAGCCACTGTATGTCCAAAGCTACTGTATGTTCAAAGCCACTATCCAAAGCCACTGTATGTCCAAAGCCACTATATGTCCAAAGCTACTGTCCAAAGCCACTGTATGTCCAAAGCCACTGTCCAAAGCCACTGTCCAAAGTCACTGTCCAAAGCCTTTGTATATCCAAAGCCACTGTCCAAAGCCACAGTCCAAAGCCACTTTCCAAAGCCACTGTCCAAAGCTACTCTATGTCCAAAGCCACTGTCCAAAGCCACTGTCCAAAGCCACTGTCTAAAGCCACTCTATTTCCAAAGCCACTATCCAAAGCCACTCTTCAAAGCCACTCTCCAAAGCCACTCTATGTCCAAAGCCACTGTCCAAAGCCACTCTCCAAACCACTATCCAAAGCCACTCTATGTCCAAAGTCACTGTCCAAAGCCAATCTCCAAAGCCACTCTCCAAAGCCACTCTATGTCCAAAGCCAGTCCAAAGCCACTCTCCAAAGCCACACTCCAAAGCCACTCTATGTCCAAAGCCACTGTCCAAAGCCACTCTCCAAAGCCACTCTCCAAAGCCACTCTATGTCCAAAGCCACTGTCCAAAGCCACTCTCCAAAGCCACTCTCCAAAGCCACTCTATGTCCAAAGCCACTGTCCAAAGCCACTCTCCAAAGCCAATCTCCAAAGCCACTCTTTGTCCAAAGCCACTGTCCAATGCCACTCTCTAAAGCCACTCTCAAAAGCCACTCTATGTCCAAAGCCACTGTCCAAAGCCACTCTCCAAAGCCAATCTTCAAAGCCAATCTATGTCCAAAGCCACTGTCCAAAGCCATTCTCCAAAGCCACTCTCCAAAGCCACTCTATGTCCAAAGCCACTGTCCAAAGACATTCTCCAAAGCCACCCTCCAAAGCCACTCTATGTCCAAAGCCACTGTCCAAAGCCACTCTATGTCCAAAGCCACTGTCCAAAGCCACTGTCCAAAGCCACTGTCCAAAGCCACTCTATGTCTAAAGCCACTGTCCAAAGCCACTGTCCAAAGCCACTGTCCAAGGCCACTCTATGTCCAAAGCCACTGTCCAAAGCCACACTCCAATGCCACTGTCCAAAGCCACTCTATCTACAAAGCCACTGTCCAAAGCCACTGTCTAAAGTCACTGTCCAAAGCCACTCTATGTCCAAAGCAACTGTCCAAAGCCACTGTCCAAAGCCACTGTCCAAAGCCACTCTATGTCCAAAGCCACTGTCCAAAGCCACTCTCCAAAGCCACTGTCCAAAGCCACTCTATGTCCAGAGCCACTGTCCAAAGCCACTCTCCAAAGCCACTAACCAAAGCCATTCTATGTCCAAAGCCACTGAACAAAGCCACTGTCCAAAGCCACTGACCAAAGCCACTCTATGTCCAATGCCATTGTCCAAAGCCACTGTCCAAAGCCACTGTCCAAAGCCACTCTATGTCCAAAGCCATTGTCTAAAGCCACTCTCCAAAGCCACTCACCAAAGCCACTCTATGTCCAAAAGCACTGTCCAAAGCCACTGTCCAAAGCCACTCTCCAAAGCCACTCTATGTCCAAAGCCACTGTCCAAAGCCACTCTCCAAAGCCACTCTCCAAAGCCACTGTATGTCCAAAACCACTGTCCAAAGCCACTGTCCAAAGCCACTCTCCAAAGCCACTCTATGTCCAAAGCCACTGTCCAAAGTCAATGTCCAAAGCCACTCTCCAAAGCCACTCTATGTCCAAAGCCACTGTCGAAAGCCACTCTCCAAAGCCACTCTCCAAAGCCACTCTATGTCCAAAGCCACTGTCCAAAGCCACTGTCCAAAGCCACTCCCCAAAGCCACTCTATCTCCAAAGCCACTGTCCAAAGCCACTCTCCAAAGCCACTCTCCAAAGCCACTCTATGTCCAAAGCCACTGTCCAAAGTCAATGTCCAAAGCCACTCTCCAAAGCCACTCTATGTCCAAAGCCACTGTCGAAAGCCACTCTCCAAAGCCACTCTCCAAAGCCACTCTATGTCCAAAGCCACTGTCCAAAGCCACTGTCCAAAGCCACTCCCCAAAGCCACTCTATCTCCAAAGCCACTGTCCAAAGCCACTCTCCAAAGCCACTCTCCAAAGCTACTCTATGTCCAAAGCCACTGTCCAAAGGCACTGTCCAAAGACACTCTATGTCCAAAGCCACTGTCCAAAGCCACTGTCCAAAGCCACTGTCCAAAGCCACTCTATGTCCAAAGCCACTGTCCAAAGCCACTCTTTGTCCAAAGCGACTGTCCAAAGCCACTCTCCAAAGCCACTGTCCTAAACCACTCTATGTCCAAAGCCACTGTCCAAAGCCACTGTCCAAAGCCACTCTTTGTCCAAAGCGACTGTCCAAAGCCACTCTCCAAAGCCACTCTCCAAAGCCACTCTATGTCCAAAGCCACTGTCCAAAGCCACTCTCCAAAGCCAATCTCCAAAGCCACTCTTTGTCCAAAGCCACTGTCCAATGCCACTCTCCAAAGCCACTCTCAAAAGCCACTCTATGTCCAAAGCCACTGTCCAAAGCCACTCTCCAAAGCCAATCTTCAAAGCCAATCTATGTCCAAAGCCACTGTCCAAAGCCATTCTCCAAAGCCACTCTCCAAAGCTACTCTATGTCCAAAGCCACTGTCCAAAGACATTCTCCAAAGCCACCCTCCAAAGCCACTCTATGTCCAAAGCCACTGTCCAAAGCCACTCTATGTCCAAAGCCACTGTCCAAAGCCACTGTCCAAAGCCACTGTCCAAAGCCACTCTATGTCTGAATCCACTGTCCAAAGCCACTGTCCAAAGCCACTGTCCAAGGACACTCTATGTCCAAAGCCACTGTCCAAAGCCACTCTCCAATGCCACTATGCAAAGCCACTCTATCTACAAAGCCACTGTCCAAAGCCACTCTCCAAAGCCACACTATGTCCAAAGCCACTGTCCAAAGCCACTCTCCAAAGCCACTCTCCAAAGCCACTCTATGTCCAAATCCACTGTCCAAAGCCACTCTATGTCCAAAGCCACTGTCCAAAGCCACTCTCCAAAGCCACTGTCCAAAGCCACTCTATATCCATAGCCACTGTCCAAAGCCACTCTCCAAAGCCACTCTCCAAAGCCACTCTATGTCCAAAGCCACTGTATGTCTAAAGCCACTGTCCAAAGCCACTGTATGGCCAAAGCCACTGTATGTCCAAAGCCACTGTCCAAAGCCACTGTATGTCCAAAGCTACTGTATGTCCAAAGCCACTATCCAAAGCCACTGTATGTCCAAAGCCACTATATGTCCAAAGCTACTGTCCAAAGACACTGTATGTCCAAAGCCACTGTCCAAAGCCACTGTCCAAAGTCACTGTCCAAAGCCTTTCTATATCCAAAGCCACTGTCCAAAGCCACAGTCCAAAGCCACTTTCCAAAGCCACTGTCCAAAGCTACTCTATGTCCAAAGCCACTGTCCAAAGCCACTGTCCAAAGCCACTGTCTAAAGCCACTCTATTTCCAAAGCCACTATCCAAAGCCACTCTTCAAAGCCACTCTCCAAAGCCACTCTGTGTCCAAAGCCACTGTCCAAAGCCACTCTCCAAAGCCACTGTCCAAAGCCAATCTCCAAAGCCACTCTCCAAAGCCACTCTATGTCCAAAGCCAGTCCAAAGCCACTCTCCAAAGCCACACTCCAAAGCCACTCTATGTCCAAAGCCACTGTCCAAAGCCACTCTCCAAAGCCACTCTCCAAAGCCACTCTATGTCCAAAGCCACTGTCCAAAGCCACTCTCCAAAGCCACTCTCCAAAGCCACTCTATGTCCAAAGCCACTGTCCAAAGCCACTCTCCAAAGCCAATCTCCAAAGCCACTCTTTGTCCAAAGCCACTGTCCAATGCCACTCTCTAAAGCCACTCTCAAAAGCCACTCTATGTCCAAAGCCACTGTCCAAAGCCACTCTCCAAAGCCAATCTTCAAAGCCAATCTATGTCCAAAGCCACTGTCCAAAGCCATTCTCCAAAGACATTCTCCAAAGCCACCCTCCAAAGCCACTCTATGTCCAAAGCCACTGTCCAAAGCCACTCTATGTCCAAAGCCACTGTCCAAAGCCACTGTCCAAAGCCACTGTCCAAAGCCACTCTATGTCTAAAGCCACTGTCCAAAGCCACTGTCCAAAGCCACTGTCCAAGGCCACTCTATGTCCAAAGCCACTGTCCAAAGCCACTCTCCAATGCCACTGTCCAAAGCCACTCTATCTACAAAGCCACTGTCCAAAGCCACTGTCTAAAGTCACTGTCCAAAGCCACTCTATGTCCAAAGCAACTGTCCAAAGCCACTGTCCAAAGCCACTATCCAAAGCCACTCTATGTCCAAAGCCACTGTCCAAAGCCACTCTCCAAAGCCACTGTCCAAAGCCACTCTATGTCCAGAGCCACTGTCCAAAGCCACTCTCCAAAGCCACTAACCAAAGCCATTCTATGTCCAAAGCCACTGAACAAAGCCACTGTCCAAAGCCACTGACTAAAGCCACTCTATGTCCAATGCCATTGTCCAAAGCCACTGTCCAAAGCCACTGTCCAAAGCCACTCTATGTCCAAAGCCATTGTCTAAAGCCACTCTCCAAAGCTACTCTCCAAAGCCACTCTATGTCCAAAAGCACTGTCCAAAGCCACTGTCCAAAGCCACTCTCCAAAGCCACTCTATGTCCAAAGCCACTGTCCAAAGCCACTCTCCAAAGCCACTCTCCAAAGCCACTGTATGTCCAAAGCCACTGTCCAAAGCCACTGTCCAAAGCCACTCTCCAAAGCCACTCTATGTCCAAAGCCACTGTCCAAAGTCAATGTCCAAAGCCACTCTCCAAAGCCACTCTATGTCCAAAGCCACTGTCGAAAGCCACTCTCCAAAGCCACTCTCCAAAGCCACTCTATGTCCAAAGCCACTGTCCAAAGCCACTGTCCAAAGCCACTCCCCAAAGCCACTCTATCTCCAAAGCCACTGTCCAAAGCCACTCTCCAAAGCCACTCTCCAAAGCCACTCTATGTCCAAAGCCACTGTCCAAAGGCACTGTCCAAAGACACTCTATGTCCAAAGCCACTGTCCAAAGCCACTGTCCAAAGCCACTGTCCAAAGCCACTCTATGTCCAAAGCCACTGTCCAAAGCCACTCTTTGTCCAAAGCGACTGTCCAAAGCCACTCTCCAAAGCCACTGTCCTAAACCACTCTATGTCCAAAGCCACTGTCCAAAGCCACTCTCCAAAGCCACTGTCCAAAGCCACTCTATGTCCAAAGCCACTGTCCAAAGCCACTCTCCATAGCCACTGTCCTAAGCCTCTGTATGTCCAAAGCCACTCTCCAATGCCACTGTCCAAAGCCACTCTATCTACAAAGCCACTGTCCAAAGCCGCTCTCCAAAGCCACACTATGTCCAAAGCCACTGTCCAAAGCCACTCTCCAAAGCCACTCTCCAAAGCCACTCTATGTCCAAATCCACTGACCAAAGCCACTCTATGTCCAAAGCCACTGTCCAAAGCCACTCTCCAAAGCCACTGTCCAAAGCCACTCTATGTCCAAAGCCACTGTCCAAAGCCACTCTCCAAAGCCACTCTCCAAAGCCACTCTATGTCCAAAGCCACTGTATGTCCAAAGCCACTGTCCAAAGCCACTGTATGGCCAAAGCCACTGTATGTCCAAAGCCACTGTCCAAAGCCACTGTATGTCCAAAGCTACTGTATGTCCAAAGCCACTATCCAAAGCCACTGTATGTCCAAAGCCACTATATGTCCAAAGCTACTGTCCAAAGCCACCGTATGTCCAAAGCCACTGTCCAAAGCCACTGTCCAAAGTCACTGTCCAAAGCCTTTCTATATCCAAAGCCACTGTCCAAAGCCACAGTCCAAAGCCACTTTCCAAAGCCACTGTCCAAAGCTACTCTATGTCCAAAGCCACTGTCCAAAGCCACTGTCCAAAGCCACTGTCTAAAGCCACTCTATGTCCAAAGCCACTATCCAAAGCCACTCTCCAAAGCCACTCTCCAAAGCCACTCTATGTCCAAAGCCACTGTCCAAAGCCACTCTCCAAACCACTATCCAAAGCCACTCTATGTCCAAAGTCACTGTCCAAAGCCAATCTCCAAAGCCACTCTCCAAAGCCACTCTATGTCCAAAGCCAGTCCAAAGCCACTCTCCAAAGCCACACTCCAAAGCCGCTCTATGTCCAAAGCCACTGTCCAAAGCCACTCTCCAAAGCCACTTTCCAAAGCCACTCTATGTCCAAAGCCACTGTCCAAAGCCACTCTCCAAAGCCACTCTCCAAAGCCACTCTATGTCCAAAGCCACTGTCCAAAGCCACTCTCCAAAGCCAATCTCCAAAGCCACTCTTTGTCCAAAGCCACTGTCCAATGCCACTCTCCAAAGCCACTCTCAAAACCCACTCTATGTCCAAAGCCACTGTCCAAAGCCACTCTCCAAAGCCAATCTTCAAAGCCAATCTATGTCCAAAGCCACTGTCCAAAGCCATTCTCCAAAGCCACTCTCCAAAGCCACTCTATGTCCAAAGCCACTGTCCAAAGACATTCTCCAAAGCCACCCTCCAAAGCCACTCTATGTCCAAAGCCACTGTCCAAAGCCACTCTATGTCCAAAGCCACTGTCCAAAGCTACTGTCCAAAGCCACTGTCCAAAGCCACTCTATGTCTAAAGCCATTGTCCAAAGCCACTGTCCAAAGCCACTGTCCATGGCCACTCTATGTCCAAAGCCACTGTCCAAAGCCACTCTCCAATGCCACTGTCCAAAGCCACTCTATCTACAAAGCCACTGTCCAAAGCCACTGTCTAAAGTCACTGTCCAAAGCCACTCTATGTCCAAAGCAACTGTCCAAAGCCACTGTCCAAAGCCACTGTCCAAAGCCACTCTATGTCCAAAGCCACTGTCCAAAGCCACTCTTCAAAGCCACTGTCCAAAGCCACTCTATGTCCAGAGCCACTGTCCAAAGCCACTCTCCAAAGCCACTGACCAAAGCCACTCTATGTCCAAAGCCACTGAACAAAGCCACTGTCCAAAGCCACTGACCAAAGCCACTCTATGTCCAATGCCATTGTCCAAAGCCACTGTCCAAAGCCACTGTCCAAAGCCACTCTATGTCCAAAGCCATTGTCTAAAGCCACTCTCCAAAGCCACTCTCCAAAGCCACTCTATGTCCAAAAGCACTGTCCAAAGCCACTGTCCAAAGCCACTCTCCAAAGCCACTCTATGTCCAAAGCCACTGTCCAAAGCCACTCTCCAAAGCCACTCTCCAAAGCCACTGTATGTCCAAAGCCACTGTCCAAAGCCACTGTCCAAAGCCACTCTCCAAAGCCACTCTATGTCCAAAGCCACTGTCCAAAGTCAATGTCCAAAGCCACTCTCCAAAGCCACTCTATGTCCAAAGCCACTGACGAAAGCCACTCTCCAAAGCCACTCTCCAAAGCCACTCTATGTCCAAAGCCACTGTCCAAAGCCACTGTCCAAAGCCACTCCCCAAAGCCACTCTATCTCAAAAGCCACTGTCCAAAGCCACTCTCCAAAGCCACACTCCAAAGCCACTCTATGTCCAAAGCCACTGTCCAAAGGCACTGTCCAAAGACACTCTATGTCCAAAGCCACTGTCCAAAGCCACTGTCCAAAGCCACTGTCCAAAGCCACTCTATGTCCAAAGCCACTGTCCAAAGCCACTCTTTGTCCAAAGCGACTGTCCAAAGCCACTCTCCAAAGCCACTGTCCTAAACCACTCTATGTCCAAAGCCACTGTCCAAAGCCACTCTCCAAAGCCACTGTCCAAAGCCACTCTATGTCCAAAGCCACTGTCCAAAGCCACTCTCCATAGCCACTGTCCAAAGCCACTGTATGTCCAAAGCCACTGTATGTCCAAAGCCACTGTCGAAAGCCACTGTATGTCCAAAGCCACTGTATGTCCAAAGCCACTGTATGTCCAAAGCCACTGTATGTCCAAAGCCACTATCCAAAGCCACTCTATGTCCAAAGCCACTGAACAAAGCCACTGTCCAAAGCCACTGACCAAAGCCACTCTATGTCCAATGCCATTGTCCAAAGCCACTGTCCAAAGCCACTGTCCAAAGCCACTCTATGTCCAAAGCCATTGTCTAAAGCCACTCTCCAAAGCCACTCTCCAAAGCCACTCTATGTCCAAAAGCACTGTCCAAAGCCACTGTCCAAAGCCACTCTCCAAAGCCACTCTATGTCCAAAGCCATTGTCCAAAGCCACTCACCAAAGCCACTCTCCAAAGCCACTGTATGTCCAAAGCCACTGTCCAAAGCCACTGTCCAAAGCCACTCTCCAAAGCCACTCCATGTCCAAAGCCACTGTCCAAAGTCAATGTCCAAAGCCACTCTCCAAAGCCACTCTATGTCCAAAGCCACTGACGAAAGCCACTCTCCAAAGCCACTCTCCAAAGCCACTCTATGTCCAAAGCCACTGTCCAAAGCCACTGTCCAAAGCCACTCCCCAAAGCCACTCTATCTCCAAAGCCACTGTCCAAAGCCACTCTCCAAAGCCACACTCCAAAGCCACTCTATGTCCAAAACCACTGTCCAAAGGCACTGTCCAAAGACACTCTATGTCCAAAGCCACTGTCCAAAGCCACTGTCCAAAGCCACTGTCCAAAGCCACTCTATGTCAAAGCCACTGTCCAAAGCCACTCTTTGTCCAAAGCGACTGTCCAAAGCCACTCTCCAAAGCCACTGTCCTAAACCACTCTATGTCCAAAGCCACTGTCCAAAGCCACTCTCCAAAGCCACTCTCCAAAGCCACTGTCCAAAGCCACTCTATGTCCAAAGCCACTGTCCAAAGCCACTCTCCATAGCCACTGTCCAAAGCCACTGTATGTCCAAAGCCACTGTATGTCCAAAGCCACTGTCGAAAGCCACTGTATGTCCAAAGCCACTGTATGTCCAAAGCCACTGTATGTCCAAAGCCACTGTATGTCCAAAGCCACTATCCAAAGCCACTGTATGTCCAAAGCCACTGTATGTCCAAAGGCACTGTCCAAAGCCACTGTATGTCCAAAGCCACTGTATGTCCAAAGCCACTGTCTAAAGCCACTGTATGTCCAAAGACACTGTCCAAAGCCACTGTATGTCCAAAGCCACTGTCTGTCCAAAGCAACTGTCCAAAGCCACTGTATGTCCAAAGCCACTGTCCAAAGCTACTGTATGTCCAAAGCCACTGTATGTCCAAAACCACTGTCCAAAGCCACTGTATGTCCAAAGCCACTTTATGTCCAATACCACTGTCCAAGCCACTGTATGTCCAAAGCCACTGTACAAAGCCACTGTCCAAATCTACTGTCCAAAGCCACTCTATGTCCAAATCCACTGTACAAAGCCACTGTCCAAAGCCACTGTCCAAAGCTATACTATGTCCAAAGCCACTGTCCAAAGCCACTGTCCAAAGCCACTGTCCAAAGCCACTCTATGTCCAAAGCCACTGTCCAAAGCCACTATCCAAAGCAACTGTCCAAAGCCACTCTATGTCCAAAGCCACTGTCCAAAGCCACTGTCCAAAGCCACTGTCCAAAGCCACTCTATGTCCAAAGCCACTGTCCAAAGCCACTCTCCAAAGCCACTGTCCTAAACCACTCTATGTCCAAAGCCACTGTCCAAAGCCACTCTCCAAACCCACTGTCCAAAGCCATTCTATGTCCAAAGCCACTGTCCAAAGCCACTCTCCAAAGCCACTGTCTAAAGCCACTGTATGTCCAAAGCCACTGTATGTCCAAAGCCACTGTCCAAAGCCACTGTATGTCCAAAGCCACTGTATGTCCAAAGCCACTATCCAAAGCCACTGTATGTCCAAAGCCACTGTATATCCAAAGCCACTGTCCAAAGCCACTGTATGTCCAAAGCCACTGTATGTCCAAAGCCACTGTCTAAAGCCACTGTATGTCCAACGCCACTGTCCAAAGCCACTGTATGTCCAAAGCCACTGTATGTCCAAAGCCACTGTCCATAGCCACTGTATGTCCAAAGCCACTGTATGTCCAAATCCACTGTATGTCCAAAGCCACTGTCCAAAGCCACTGTACGTCCAAAGCCACTGTATGTCCAAAGCCACTGTCCAAAGCCACTCTATGTCCAAACCACTCTATGTCCAAAGCCACTGTATGTCCAAAGCCACTGTTCAAAGCCACTGTATGTCCAAAGCCACTCTATGTCCAAAGCCACTGTCTAAAGCCACTGTATGTCCAAAGCCACGGTATGTCCAAAGCCACTGTCCAAAGCCACCGTATGTCCAAAGCCACTGTATGTCCAAAGCCACTGTCCAAAGCCACCGTATGTCCAAAGCCACTGTATGTCCAAAGCCACTGTCCAAAGCCACTGTATGTCCAAAGCCACTGTATGTCCAAAGCCACTGTCCAAAGCCACTGTATGTCCAAAGCCACTGTATGTCCAAAGCCACTGTCCAAAGCCACTGTATGTCCAAAGCCACTGTATGTCCAAAGCCACTGTCCAAAGCAACCGTATGTCCAAAGCCACTGTATGTCTAAAGCCACTGTCCAGAGCCACCGTATGTCTAAAGCCACTGTATGTCCAAAGCCACTCTCCAAAGCCACTCTCCAAAGCCACTCTATGTCCAAAGCCACTGTCCAAAGCCACTCTCCAAAGCCACTGTCCAAAGCCACTCAATGTCCAAAGCCACTGTCCAAAGCCACTCTCCAAAGCCACTGTCCAAAGCCACTCTATGTCCAAAGCCACTGTCCAAAGCCACTCTCCAAAGCCACTCTCCAAAGCCACTCAATGTCCAAAGCCACTCTATGTCCAAAGCCACTGTCCAAAGCCACTGTATGGCCAAAGCCACTGTATGTCCAAAGCTACTGTCCATAGCCACTGTATGTCCAAAGCTACTGTATATCCAAAGCCACTATGCAAAGCCACTGTATGTCCAAAGCAACTGTATGTCCAAAGCCACTGTATGTCCAAAGCCACTGTCCAAAGCCACTGTATGTCCAAAGCCACTGTCCAAAGCCACTGTCCAAAGTCACTGTCCAAAGCCTTTCTATGTCCAAAGCCACTGTCCAAAGCCACAGTCCAAAGCCACTTTCCAAAGCCACTGACCAAAGCCACTCTATGTCCAAAGCCAGTGTCCAAAGCCACTGTCCAAAGCCACTGTCCAAAGCCACTCTATGTCCAAAGCCACTATCCAAAGCCACTCTCCAAAGCCACTCTCCAAAGCCACTCTATGTCCAAAGCCACTGTCCAAAGCCACTCTCCAAACCACTCTCCAAAGCCACTCTATGTCCAAAGTCACTGTCAAAAGCCAATCTCCAAAGCCACTCTCCAAAGCCACTCTATGTCCAAAGCCAGTCCAAAGCCACTCTCCAAAGCCACTCTCCAAAGCCACTCTATGTCCAAAGCCACTGTCCAAAGCCACTCTCCAAAGCCACTCTCCAAAGCCACTCTATGTCCAAAGCCACTGTCCAAAGACACTCTCCAAAGCCACTCTCCAAAGCCAATCTATGTCCAAAGCCACTCTTTGTCCAAAGCTACTGTCCAATGCCACTCTCCAAAGCCACTCTCCAAACCCACTCTATGTCCAAAGCCACTGTCCAAAGCCACTCTCCAAAACCACTCTCCAAAGCCACTCTATGTCCTAAGCCACTGTCCAAAGCCATTCTCCAAAGCCACTCTCCAAAGCCACTCTATGTCCAAAGCCACTGTCCAAAGCCACTCTATGTCCAAAGCCACTCTCCAAAGCCACTGTACAAAGCCACTGTCCAAAGCCACTCTATGTCCAAAGCCACTGTCCAAAGCCACTGTCCAAAGCCACTGTCCAAAGCCACTCTATGTCCAAAGCCACTGTCCAAAGCCACTCTCCAATGCCACTGTCCAAAGCCACTCTATCTACAAAGCCACTGTCCAAAGCCACTGTCAAAAGTCACTGTCCAAAGCCACTCTATGTCCAAAGCAACTGTCCAAAGCCACTGTCCAAAGCCACTGTCCAAAGCCACTCTATGTCCAAAGCCACTGTCCAAAGCCACTCTCCAAAGCCACTGTCCAAAGCCACTCTATGTCCAGAGCCACTGTCCAAAGCTACTCTCCAAAGCCACTGTCCAAAGCCACTCTTCAAAGCCACTCTCCAAAGCCACTTTATGTCCAAAGCCACTGTCCAAAGCCACTCTCCAAACCACTATCCAAAGCCACTCTATGTCCAAAGTCACTGTCCAAAGCCAATCTCCAAAGCCACTCTCCAAAGCCACTCTATGTCCAAAGCCAGTCCAAAGCCACTCTCCAAAGCCACACTCCAAAGCCACTCTATGTCCAAAGCCACTGGCCAAAGCCACTCTCCAAAGCCACTCTCCAAAGCCACTCTATGTCCAAAGCCACTGTCCAAAGCCACTCTCCAAAGCCGCTCTCCAAATCCACTCTATGTCCAAAGCCACTGTCCAAAGCCACTCTCCAAAGCCAATCTCCAAAGCCACTCTTTGTCCAAAGCCACTGTCCAATGCCACTCTCCAAAGCCACTCTCAAAAGCCACTCTATGTCCAAAGCCACTGTCCAAAGCCACTCTCCAAAGCCAATCTTCAAAGCCAATCTATGTCCAAAGCCACTGTCCAAAGCCATTCTCCAAAGCCACTCTCCAAAGCCACTCTATGTCCAAAGCCACTGTCCAAAGACATTCTCCAAAGCCACCCTCCAAAGCCACTCTATGTCCAAAGCCACTGTCCAAAGCCACTCTATGTCCAAAGCCACTGTCCAAAGCCACTGTCCAAAGCCACTGTCCAAAGCCACTCTATGTCTAAAGCCACTGTCCAAAGCCACTGTCCAAAGCCACTGTCCAAGGCCACTCTATGTCCAAAGCCACTGTCCAAAGCCACTCTCCAATGCCACTGTCCAAAGCCACTCTATCTACAAAGCCACTGTCCAAAGCCACTGTCTAAAGTCACTGTCCAAAGCCACTCTATGTCCAAAGCAACTGTCCAAAGCCACTGTCCAAAGCCACTGTCCAAAGCCAATCTATGTCCAAAGCCACTGTCCAAAGCCACTCTCCGAAGCCACTGTCCAAAGCCACTCTATGTCCAGAGCCACTGTCCAAAGCCACTCTCCAAAGCCACTGACCAAAGCCACTCTATGTCCAAAGCCACTGAACAAAGCCACTGTCCAAAGCCACTGACCAAAGCCACTCTATGTCCAATGCCATTGTCCAAAGCCACTGTCCAAAGCCACTGTCCAAAGCCACTCTATGTCCAAAGCCATTGTCTAAAGCCACTCTCCAAAGCCACTCTCCAAAGCCACTCTATGTCCAAAAGCACTGTCCAAAGCCACTGTCCAAAGCCACTCTCCAAAGCCACTCTATGTCCAAAGCCACTGTCCAAAGCCACTCTCCAAAGCCACTCTCCAAAGCCACTGTATGTCCAAAGCCACTGTCCAAAGCCACTGTCCAAAGCCACTCTCCAAAGCCACTCTATGTCCAAAGCCACTGTCCTAAGTCAATGTCCAAAGCCACTCTCCAAAGCCACTCTATGTCCAAAGCCACTGACGAAAGCCACTCTCCAAAGCCACTCTCCAAAGCCACTCTATGTCCAAAGCCACTGTCCAAAGCCACTGTCCAAAGCCACTCCCCAAAGCCACTCTATCTCCAAAGCCACTGTCCAAAGCCACTCTCCAAAGCCACACTCCAAAGCCACTCTATGTCCAAAGCCACTGTCCAAAGGCACTGTCCAAAGACACTCTATGTCCAAAGCCACTGTCCAAAGCCACTGTCCAAAGCCACTGTCCAAAGCCACTCTATGTCCAAAGCCACTGTCCAAAGCCACTCTTTGTCCAAAGCGACTGTCCAAAGCCACTCTCCAAAGCCACTGTCCTAAACCACTCTATGTCCAAAGCCACTGTCCAAAGCCACTCTCCAAAGCCACTGTCCAAAGCCACTCTATGTCCAAAGCCACTGTCCAAAGCCACTCTCCATAGCCACTGTCCAAAGCCACTGTATGTCCAAAGCCACTGTATGTCCAAAGCCACTGTCGAAAGCCACTGTATGTCCAAAGCCACTGTATGTCTAAAGCCACTGTATGTCCAAAGCCACTGTATGTCCAAAGCCACTATCCAAAGCCACTGTATGTCCAAAGCCACTGTATGTCCAAAGGCACTGTCCAAAGCCACTGTATGTCCAAAGCCACTGTATGTCCAAAGCCACTGTCTAAAGCCACTGTATGTCCAAAGCCACTGTCCAAAGCCACTCTATGTCCAAAGCCACTGTGCAAAGCCACTGTCCAAAGCCACTGTCCAAAGCCACTCTATGTCCAATGCCACTGTCCAAAGCCACTGTCTAAAGCCACTGTCCAAAGCCACTCTATGTCCAAAGCCATGGTCCAAAGCCACTCTCCAAAGCCACTCTCCAAAGCCACTCTATGTCGAAAAGCACTGTCCAAAGCCACTGTCCAAAGCGACTCTCCAAAGCCACTCTATGTCCAAAGCCACTGTCCAAAGCCACTCTCCAAAGCCACTCTCCAAAGCCACTGTATGTCCAAAGCCACTGTCCCAAGCCACTGTCCAAAGCCACTCTCCAAAGCCACTCTATGTCCAAAGCCACTGTCCAAAGTCAATGTCCAAAGCCACTCTCCAAAGCCACTCTATGTCTAAAGCCACTGTCCAAAGCCACTCTCCAAAGCCACTCTCCAATGCCACTCTATGTCCAAAGCCACTGTTTAAAGCCATTGTCCAAAGCCACTCTCCAAAGCCAATCTATCTTCAAAGCCACTGTCCAAAGCCACTCTCCAAAGCCACTTTCCAAAGCCACTCTATGTCCAAAGCCACTGTCCATAGCCACTGTCCAAAGCCACTGCCCAAAGCCACTCTATGTCCAAAGCCACTGTACAAAGCCACTGTCCAAAGCCACTGTCCAAAGCAATACTATGTCCAAAGCCATTGTCCAAAGGCACTGTCCAAAGCCACTGTCCAAAGCCACTCTATGTGTAAAGCCACTGTATGTCCAAAGCCACTGTTCAAAGCCACTGTATGGCCAAAGCCACTGTATGTCCAAAGCCACTGTATGTCCAAAGCCACTGTCCAAAGCCACTGTATGTCCAAAGCTACTGTATGTCCAAAGCCACTATCCAAAGCCACTGTATGTCCAAAGCCACTATATGTCCAAAGCTACTGTCCAAAGCCACTGTATGTCCAAAGCCACTGTCCAAAGCCACTGTCCAAAGTCACTGTCCAAAGCCTTTCTATATCCAAAGCCACTGTCCAAAGCCAGAGTCCAAAGCCACTTTCCAAAGCCACTGTCCAAAGCTACTCTATGTCCAAAGCCACTGTCCAAAGCCACTGTCCAAAGCCACTGTCTAAAGCCACTCTATGTCCAAAGCCACTATCCAAAGCCACTCTCCAAAGCCACTCTCCAAAGCCACTCTATGTCCAAAGCCACTGTCCAAAGCCACTCTCCAAACCACTATCCAAAGCCACTCTATGTCCAAAGTCACTGTCCAAAGCCAATCTCCAAAGCCACTCTCCAAAGCCACTCTATGTCCAAAGCCAGTCCAAAGCCACTCTCCAAAGCCACACTCCAAAGCCACTCTATGTCCAAAGCCACTGTCCAAAGCCACTCTCCAAAGCCACTCTCCAAAGCCACTCTATGTCCAAAGCCACTGTCCAAAGCCACTCTCCAAAGCCACTCTCCAAAGCCACTCTATGTCCAAAGCCACTGTCCAAAGCCACTCTCCAAAGCCAATCTCCAAAGCCACTCTTTGTCCAAAGCCACTGTCCAATGCCACTCTCCAAAGCCACTCTCAAAAGCCACTCTATGTCCAAAGCCACTGTCCAAAGCCACTCTCCAAAGCCAATCTTCAAAGCCAATCTATGTCCAAAGCCACTGTCCAAAGCCATTCTCCAAAGCCACTCTCCAAAGCCACTCTATGTCCAAAGCCACTGTCCAAAGACATTCTCAAAAGCCACCCTCCAAAGCCACTCTATGTCCAAAGCCACTGTCCAAAGCCACTCTATGTCCAAAGCCACTGTCCAAAGCCACTGTCCAAAGCCACTGTCCAAAGCCACTCTATGTCTAAAGCCACTGTCCAAAGCCACTGTCCAAAGCCACTGTCCAAGGCCACTCTATGTCCAAAGCCACTGTCCAAAGCCACTCTCCAATGCCACTGTCCAAAGCCACTCTATCTACAAAGCCACTGTCCAAAGCCACTGTCTAAAGTCACTGTCCAAAGCCACTCTATGTCCAAAGCAACTGTCCAAAGCCACTGTCCAAAGCCACTGTCCAAAGCCACTCTATGTCCAAAGCCACTGTCCAAAGCCACTCTCCGAAGCCACTGTCCAAAGCCACTCTATGTCCAGAGCCACTGTCCAAAGCCACTCTCCAAAGCCACTGACCAAAGCCACTCTATGTCCAAAGCCACTGAACAAAGCCACTGTCCAAAGCCACTGACCAAAGCCACTCTATGTCCAATGCCATTGTCCAAAGCCACTGTCCAAAGCCACTGTCCAAAGCCACTCTATGTCCAAAGCCATTGTCTAAAGCCACTCTCCAAAGCCACTCTCCAAAGCCACTCTATGTCCAAAAGCACTGTCCAAAGCCACTGTCCAAAGCCACTCTCCAAAGCCACTCTATGTCCAAAGCCACTGTCCAAAGCCACTCTCCAAAGCCACTCTCCAAAGCCACTGTATGTCCAAAGCCACTGTCCAAAGCCACTGTCCAAAGCCACTCTCCAAAGCCACTCTATGTCCAAAGCCACTGTCCTAAGTCAATGTCCAAAGCCACTCTCCAAAGCCACTCTATGTCCAAAGCCACTGACGAAAGCCACTCTCCAAAGCCACTCTCCAAAGCCACTCTATGTCCAAAGCCACTGTCCAAAGCCACTGTCCAAAGCCACTCCCCAAAGCCACTCTATCTCCAAAGCCACTGTCCAAAGCCACTCTCCAAAGCCACACTCCAAAGCCACTCTATGTCCAAAGCCACTGTCCAAAGGCACTGTCCAAAGACACTCTATGTCCAAAGCCACTGTCCAAAGCCACTGTCCAAAGCCACTGTCCAAAGCCACTCTATGTCCAAAGCCACTGTCCAAAGCCACTCTTTGTCCAAAGCGACTGTCCAAAGCCACTCTCCAAAGCCACTGTCCTAAACCACTCTATGTCCAAAGCCACTGTCCAAAGCCACTCTCCAAAGCCACTGTCCAAAGCCACTCTATGTCCAAAGCCACTGTCCAAAGCCACTCTCCATAGCCACTGTCCAAAGCCACTGTATGTCCAAAGCCACTGTATGTCCAAAGCCACTGTCGAAAGCCACTGTATGTCCAAAGCCACTGTATGTCTAAAGCCACTGTATGTCCAAAGCCACTGTATGTCCAAAGCCACTATCCAAAGCCACTGTATGTCCAAAGCCACTGTATGTCCAAAGGCACTGTCCAAAGCCACTGTATGTCCAAAGCCACTGTATGTCCAAAGCCACTGTCTAAAGCCACTGTATGTCCAAAGCCACTGTCCAAAGCCACTCTATGTCCAAAGCCACTGTGCAAAGCCACTGTCCAAAGCCACTGTCCAAAGCCACTCTATGTCCAATGCCACTGTCCAAAGCCACTGTCTAAAGCCACTGTCCAAAGCCACTCTATGTCCAAAGCCATGGTCCAAAGCCACTCTCCAAAGCCACTCTCCAAAGCCACTCTATGTCGAAAAGCACTGTCCAAAGCCACTGTCCAAAGCGACTCTCCAAAGCCACTCTATGTCCAAAGCCACTGTCCAAAGCCACTCTCCAAAGCCACTCTCCAAAGCCACTGTATGTCCAAAGCCACTGTCCCAAGCCACTGTCCAAAGCCACTCTCCAAAGCCACTCTATGTCCAAAGCCACTGTCCAAAGTCAATGTCCAAAGCCACTCTCCAAAGCCACTCTATGTCTAAAGCCACTGTCCAAAGCCACTCTCCAAAGCCACTCTCCAATGCCACTCTATGTCCAAAGCCACTGTCTAAAGCCATTGTCCAAAGCCACTCTCCAAAGCCAATCTATCTTCAAAGCCACTGTCCAAAGCCACTCTCCAAAGCCACTTTCCAAAGCCACTCTATGTCCAAAGCCACTGTCCATAGCCACTGTCCAAAGCCACTGTCCAAAGCCACTCTATGTCCAAAGCCACTGTACAAAGCCACTGTCCAAAGCCACTGTCCAAAGCAATACTATGTCCAAAGCCATTGTCCAAAGGCACTGTCCAAAGCCACTCTATGTCCAAAGCCACTGTCCAAAGCCACTGTCCAAAGCCACTGTCCAAAGCCACTCTATGTCCAAAGCCACCCTCCAAAGCCACTCTATGTCCAAAGCCACTGTCCAAAGCCACTCTATGTCCAAAGCCACTGTCCAAAGCCACTGTCCAAAGCCACTGTCCAAAGCCACTCTATGTCTGAATCCACTGTCCAAAGCCACTGTCCAAAGCCACTGTCCAAGGCCACTCTATGTCCAAAGCCACTGTCCAAAGCCACTCTCCAATGCCACTATCCAAAGCCACTCTATCTACAAAGCCACTGTCCAAAGCCACTCTCCAAAGCCACACTATGTACAAAGCCACTGTCCAAAGCCACTCTCCAAAGCCACTCTCCAAAGCCACTCTATGTCCAAATCCACTGTCCAAAGCCACTCTATGTCCAAAGCCACTGTCCAAAGCCACTCTCCAAAGCCACTGTCCAAAGCCACTCTATATCCAAAGCCACTGTCCAAAGCCACTCTCCAAAGCCACTCTCCAAAGCCACTCTATGTCCAAAGCCACTGTATGTCTAAAGCCACTGTCCAAAGCCACTGTATGGCCAAAGCCACTGTATGTCCAAAGCCACTGTCCAAAGCCACTGTATGTCCAAAGCTACTGTATGTCCAAAGCCACTATCCAAAGCCACTGTATGTCCAAAGCCACTATATATCCAAAGCTACTGTCCAAAGCCACTGTATGTCCAAAGCCACTGTCCAAAGCCACTGTCCAAAGTCACTGTCCAAAGCCTTTCTATATCCAAAGCCACTGTCCAAAGCCACAGTCCAAAGCCACTTTCCAAAGCCACTGTCCAAAGCTACTCTATGTCCAAAGCCACTGTCCAAAGCCACTGTCCAAAGCCACTGTCTAAAGCCACTCTATTTCCAAAGCCACTATCCAAAGCCACTCTTCAAAGCCACTCTCCAAAGCCACTCTATGTCCAAAGCCACTGTCCAAAGCCACTCTCCAAACCACTATCCAAAGCCACTCTATGTCCAAAGTCACTGTCCAAAGCCAATCTCCAAAGCCACTCTCCAAAGCCACTCTATGTCCAAAGCCAGTCCAAAGCCACTCTCCAAAGCCACACTCCAAAGCCACTCTATGTCCAAAGCCACTGTATGTCTAAAGCCACTGTCCAAAGCCACTGTATGGCCAAAGCCACTGTATGTCCAAAGCCACTGTCCAAAGCCACTGTATGTCCAAAGCGACTGTATGTCCAAAGCCACTATCCAAAGCCACTGTATGTCCAAAGCCACTATATGTCCAAAGCTACTGTCCAAAGCCACTGTATGTCCAAAGCCACTGTCCAAAGCCACTGTCCAAAGTCACTGTCCAAAGCCTTTCTATATCCAAAGCCACTGTCCAAAGCCACAGTCCAAAGCCACTTTCCAAAGCCACTGTCCAAAGCTACTCTATGTCCAAAGCCACTGTCCAAAGCCACTGTCCAAAGCCACTGTCTAAAGCCACTCTATTTCCAAAGCCACTATCCAAAGCCACTCTTCAAAGCCACTCTCCAAAGCCATTCTATGTCCAAAGCCACTGTCCAAAGCCACTCTCCAAACCACTATCCAAAGCCACTCTATGTCCAAAGTCACTGTCCAAAGCCAATCTCCAAAGCCACTCTCCAAAGCCACTCTATGTCCAAAGCCAGTCCAAAGCCACTCTCCAAAGCCACACTCCAAAGCCACTCTATGTCCAAAGCCACTGTCCAAAGCCACTCTCCAAAGCCACTCTCCAAAGCCACTCTATGTCCAAAGCCACTGTCCAAAGCCACTCTCCAAAGCCACTCTCCAAAGCCACTCTATGTCCAAAGCCACTGTCCAAAGCCACTCTCCAAAGCCAATCTCCAAAGCCACTCTTTGTCCAAAGCCACTGTCCAATGCCACTCTCCAAAGCCACTCTCAAAAGCCACTCTATGTCCAAAGCCACTGTCCAAAGCCACTCTCCAAAGCCAATCTTCAAAGCCAATCTATGTCCAAAGCCACTGTCCAAAGCCATTCTCCAAAGCCACTCTCCAAAGCCACTCTATGTCCAAAGCCACTGTCCAAAGACATTCTCCAAAGCCACCCTCCAAAGCCACTCTATGTCCAAAGCCACTGTCCAAAGCCACTCTATGTCCAAAGCCACTGTCCAAAGCCACTGTCCAAAGCCACTGTCCAAAGCCACTCTATGTCTAAAGCCACTGTCCAAAGCCACTGTCCAAAGCCACTGTCCAAGGCCACTCTATGTCCAAAGCCACTGTCCAAAGCCACTCTCCAATGCCACTGTCCAAATCCACTCTATCTACAAAGCCACTGTCCAAAGCCACTGTCTAAAGTCACTGTCCAAAGCCACTCTATGTCCAAAGCAACTGTCCAAAGCCACTGTCCAAAGCCACTGTCCAAAGCCACTCTATGTCCAAAGCCACTGTCCAAAGCCACTCTCCAAAGCCACTGTCCAAAGCCACTCTATGTCCAGAGCCACTGTCCAAAGCCACTCTCCAAAGCCACTAACCAAAGCCATTCTATGTCCAAAGCCACTGAACAAAGCCACTGTCCAAAGCCACTGACCAAAGCCACTCTATGTCCAATGCCATTGTCCAAAGCCACTGTCCAAAGCCACTGTCCAAAGCCACTCTATGTCCAAAGCCATTGTCTAAAGCCACTCTCCAAAGCCACTCTCCAAAGCCACTCTATGTCCAAAAGCACTGTCCAAAGCCACTGTCCAAAGCCACTCTCCAAAGCCACTCTATGTCCAAAGCCACTGTCCAAAGCCACTCTCCAAAGCCACTCTCCAAAGCCACTGTATGTCCAAAGCCACTGTCCAAAGCCACTGTCCAAAGCCACTCTCCAAAGCCACTCTATGTCCAAAGCCACTGTCCAAAGTCAATGTCCAAAGCCACTCTCCAAAGCCACTCTATGTCCAAAGCCACTGTCGAAAGCCACTCTCCAAAGCCACTCTCCAAAGCCACTCTATGTCCAAAGCCACTGTCCAAAGCCACTGTCCAAAGCCACTCCCCAAAGCCACTCTATCTCCAAAGCCACTGTCCAAAGCCACTCTCCAAAGCCACTCTCCTAAGCCACTCTATGTCCAAAGCCACTGTCCAATGGCACTGTCCAAAGACACTCTATGTCCAAAGCCACTGTCCAAAGCCACTGTCCAAAGCCACTGTCCAAAGCCACTCTATGTCCAAAGCCACTGTCCAAAGCCACTCTTTGTCCAAAGCGACTGTCCAAAGCCACTCTCCAAAGCCACTGTCCTAAACCACTCTATGTCCAAAGCCACTGTCCAAAGCCACTCTCCAAAGCCACTGTCCAAAGCCACTCTATGTCCAAAGCCACTGTCCAAAGCCACTCTCCATAGCCACTGTCCAAAGCCTCTGTATGTCCAAAGCCACTCTTCAATGCCACTGTCCAAAGCCACTCTATCTACAAAGCCACTGTCCAAAGCCGCTCTCCAAAGCCACACTATGTCCAAAGCCACTGTCCAAAGCCACTCTCCAAAGCCACTCTCCAAAGCCACTCTATGTCCAAATCCACTGTCCAAAGCCACTCTATGTCCAAAGCCACTGTCCAAAGCCACTCTCCAAAGCCACTGTCCAAAGCCACTCTATGTCCAAAGCCACTGTCCAAAGCCACTCTCCAAAGCCACTCTCCAAAGCCACTCTATGTGTAAAGCCACTGTATGTCCAAAGCCACTGTCCAAAGCCACTGTATGGCCAAAGCCACTGTATGTCCAAAGCCACTGTCCAAAGCCACTGTATGTCCAAAGCTACTGTATGTCCAAAGCCACTATCCAAAGCCACTGTATGTCCAAAGCCACTATATGTCCAAAGCTACTGTCCAAAGCCACTGTATGTCCAAAGCCACTGTCCAAAGCCACTGTCCAAAGTCACTGTCCAAAGCCTTTCTATATCCAAAGCCACTGTCCAAAGCCAGAGTCCAAAGCCACTTTCCAAAGCCACTGTCCAAAGCTACTCTATGTCCAAAGCTACTGTCCAAAGCCACTGTCCAAATCCACTGTCTAAAGCCACTCTATGTCCAAAGCCACTATCCAAAGCCACTCTCCAAAGCCACTCTCCAAAGCCACTCTCCAAAGCCACTCTATGTCCAAAGCCACTGTCCAAAGCCACTCTCCAAACCACTATCCAAAGCCACTCTATGTCCAAAGTCACTGTCCAAAGCCAATCTCCAAAGCCACTCTCCAAAGCCACTCTATGTCCAAAGCCAGTCCAAAGCCACTCTCCAAAGCCACACTCCAAAGCCACTCTATGTCCAAAGCCACTGTCCAAAGCCACTCTCCAAAGCCACTCTCCAAAGCCACTCTATGTCCAAAGCCACTGTCCAAAGCCACTCTCCAAAGCCACTCTCCAAAGCCACTCTATGTCCAAAGCCACTGTCCAAAGCCACTCTCCAAAGCCAATCTCCAAAGCCACTCTTTGTCCAAAGCCACTGTCCAATGCCACTCTCCAAAGCCACTCTCAAAAGCCACTCTATGTCCAAAGCCACTGTCCAAAGCCACTCTCCAAAGCCAATCTTCAAAGCCAATCTATGTCCAAAGCCACTGTCCAAAGCCATTCTCCAAAGCCACTGTCCAAAGCCACTCTATGTCCAAAGCCACTGTCCAAAGACATTCTCAAAAGCCACTCTCCAAAGCCACTCTATGTCCAAAGCCACTGTCCAAAGCCACTCTATGTCCAAAGCCACTGTCCAAAGCCACTGTCCAAAGCCACTGTCCAAAGCCACTCTATGTCTAAAGCCACTGTCCAAAGCCACTGTCCAAAGCCACTGTCCAAGGCCACTCTATGTCCAAAGCCACTGTCCAAAGCCACTCTCCAATGCCACTTTCCAAAGCCACTCTATCTACAAAGCCACTGTCCAAAGCCACTGTCTAAAGTCACTGTCCAAAGCCACTCTATGTCCAAAGCAACTGTCCAAAGCCACTGTCCAAAGCCACTGTCCAAAGCCACTCTATGTCCAAAGCCACTGTCCAAAGCCACTCTCCAAAGCCACTGTCCAAAGCCACTCTATGTCCAGAGCCACTGTCCAAAGCCACTCTCCAAAGCCACTGACCAAAGCCACTCTATGTCCAAAGCCACTGAACAAAGCCACTGTCCAAAGCCACTGACCAAAGCCACTCTATGTCCAATGCCATTGTCCAAAGCCACTGTCCAAAGCCACTGTCCAAAGCCACTCTATGTCCAAAGCCATTGTCTAAAGCCACTCTCCAAAGCCACTCTCCAAAGCCACTCTATGTCCAAAAGCACTGTCCAAAGCCACTGTCCAAAGCCACTCTCCAAAGCCACTCTATGTCCAAAGCCACTGTCCAAAGCCACTCTCCAAAGCCACTCTCCAAAGCCACTGTATGTCCAAAGCCACTTTCCAAAGCCACTGTCCAAAGCCACTCTCCAAAGCCACTCTATGTCCAAAGCTACTGTCCAAAGTCAATGTCCAAAGCCACTCTCCAAAGCCACTCTATGTCCAAAGCCACTGACGAAAGCCACTCTCCAAAGCCACTCTCCAAAGCCACTCTATGTCCAAAGCCACTGTCCAAAGCCACTGTCCAAAGCCACTCCCCAAAGCCACTCTATCTCCAAAGCCACTGTCCAAAGCCACTCTCCAAAGCCACACTCCAAAGCCACTCTATGTCCAAAGCCACTGTCCAAAGGCACTGTCCAAAGACACTCTATGTCCAAAGCCACTGTCCAAAGCCACTGTCCAAAGCCACTGTCCAAAGCCACTCTATGTCCAAAGCCACTGTCCAAAGCCACTCTTTGTCCAAAGCGACTGTCCAAAGCCACTCTCCAAAGCCACTGTCCTAAACCACTCTATGTCCAAAGCCACTGTCCAAAGCCACTCTCCAAAGCCACTGTCCAAAGCCACTCTATGTCCAAAGCCACTGTCCAAAGCCACTCTCCATAGCCACTGTCCAAAGCCACTGTATGTCCAAAGCCACTGTATGTCCAAAGCCACTGTCGAAAGCCACTGTATGTCCAAAGCCACTGTATGTCCAAAGCCACTGTATGTCCAAAGCCACTGTATGTCCAAAGCCACTATCCAATGCCACTGTATGTCCAAAGCCACTGTATGTCCAAAGGCACTGTCCAAAGCCACTGTATGTCCAAAGCCACTGTATGTCCAAAGCCACTGTCTAAAGCCACTGTATGTCCAAAGACACTGTCGAAAGCTACTGTATGTCCAAAGCCACTGTATGTCCAAAGCAACTGTCCAAAGCCACTGTATGTCCAAAGCCACTGTATGTCCAAAGCCACTGTCCAAAGCTACTGTATGTCCAAAGCCACTGTATGTCCAAAACCACTGTCCAAAGCCACTGTATGTCCAAAGCCACTTTATGTCCAATACCACTGTCCAAGCCACTGTATGTCCAAAGCCACTGTACAAAGCCACTGTCCAAATCTACTGTCCAAAGCCACTCTATGTCCAAATCCACTGTACAAAGCCACTGTCCAAAGCCACTGTCCAAAGCTATACTATGTCCAAAGCCACTGTCCAAAGCCACTGTCCAAAGCCACTGTCCAAAGCCACTCTATGTCCAAAGCCACTGTCCAAAGCCACTATCCAAAGCCACTGTCCAAAGCCACTCTATGTCCAAAGCCACTGTCCAAAGCCACTGTCCAAAGCCACTGTCCAAAGCCACTCTATGTCCAAAGCCACTGTCCAAAGCCACTCTCCAAAGCCACTGTCCTAAACCACTCTATGTCCAAAGCCACTGTCCAAAGCCACTCTCCAAAGCCACTGTCCAAAGCCACTCTATGTCCAAAGCCACTGTCCAAAGCCACTCTCCAAAGCCACTGTCTAAAGCCACTGTATGTCCAAAGCCACTGTATGTCCAAAGCCACTGTCCAAAGCCACTGTATGTCCAAAGCCACTGTATGTCCAAAGCCACTATCCAAAGCCACTGTATGTCCAAAGCCACTGTATATCCAAAGCCACTGTCCAAAGCCACTGAATGTCCAAAGCCACTGTATGTCCAAAGCCACTGTCTAAAGCCACTGTATGTCCAACGCCACTGTCCAAAGCCACTGTATGTCCAAAGCCACTGTATGTCCAAAGCCACTGTCCATAGCCACTGTATGTCCAAAGCCACTGTATGTCCAAATCCACTGTATGTCCAAAGCCACTGTCCAAAGCCACTGTACGTCCAAAGCCACTGTATGTCCAAAGCCACTGTCCAAAGCCACTCTATGTCCAAAGCCACTCTATGTCCAAAGCCACTGTATGTCCAAAGCCACTGTTCAAAGCCACTGTATGTCCAAAGCCACTCTATGTCCAAAGCCACTGTCTAAAGCCACCGTATGTCCAAAGCCACGGTATGTCCAAAGCCACTGTCCAAAGCCACCGTATGTCAAAAGCCACTGTATGTCCAAAGCCACTGTCCAAAGCCACCGTATGTCCAAAGCCACTGTATGTCCAAAGCCACTGTCCAAAGCCACTGTATGTCCAAAGCCACTGTATGTCCAAAGCCACTGTCCAAAGCCACTGTATGTCCAAAGCCACTGTCCAAAGCCAATGTATGTCCAAAGCCACTGTATGTCCAAAGCCACTATCCAAAGCCACTGTATGTCCGAAGCATCTGTATGTCCAAAGGCACTGTCCATAGCCACTGTATGTCCAAAGCCACTGTATGTCCAAAGCCACTGTCTAAAGCCACTGTATGTCCAAAGCCACTGTCCAAAGCCACTGTATGTCCAAAGCCACTGTATGTCCAAAGCCACTGTCCAAAGCCACTGTATGTCCAAAGCCACTGTATGTCCAAAGCCACTGTCCAAAGCCACTGTATGTCCAAAGCCACTGTATGTCCAAAGCCACTGTCCAAAGCAACCGTATGTCCAAAGCCACTGTATGTCTAAAGCCACTGTCCAGAGCCACCGTATGTCTAAAGCCACTGTATGTCCAAAGCCACTCTCCAAAGCCACTCTCCAAAGCCACTCTATGTCCAAAGCCACTGTCCAAAGCCACTCTCCAAAGCCACTGTCCAAAGCCACTCAATGTCCAAAGCCACTGTCCAAATCCACTCTCCAAAGCCACTGTCCAAAGCCACTCTATGTCCAAAGCCACTGTCCAAAGCCACTCTCCAAAGCCACTCTCCAAAGCCACTCAATGTCCAAAGCCACTCTATGTCCAAAGCCACTGTCCAAAGCCACTGTATGGCCAAAGCCACTGTATGTCCAAAGCTACTGTCCATAGCCACTGTATGTCCAAAGCTACTGTATATCCAAAGCCACTATGCAAAGCCACTGTATGTCCAAAGCAACTGTATGTCCAAAGCCACTGTATGTCCAAAGCCACTGTCCAAAGCCACTGTATGTCCAAAGCCTCTGTCCAAAGCCACTGTCCAAAGCCTTTCTATGTCCAAAGCCACTGTCCAAAGCCACAGTCCAAAGCCACTTTCCAAAGCCACTGACCAAAGCCACTCTATGTCCAAAGCCAGTGTCCAAAGCCACTGTCCAAAGCCACTGTCCAAAGCCACTCTATGTCCAAAGCCACTATCCAAAGCCACTCTCCAAAGCCACTCTCCAAAGCCACTCTATGTCCAAAGCCACTGTGCAAAGCCACTCTCCAAAGCCACTCTCCAAAGCCACTCTATGTCCAAAGCCACTGTCCAAAGCCACTCTCCAAAGCCACTCTCCAAAGCCACTCTATGTCCAAAGCCACTGTCCAAAGACACTCTCCAAAGCCACTCTCCAAAGCCACTCTATGTCCAAAGCCACTCTTTGTCCAAAGCCACTGTCCAAAGCCACTCTCCAAAGCCACTCTCCAAACCCACTCTATGTCCAAAGCCACTGTCCAAAGCCACTCTCCAAAACCACTCTCCAAAGCCACTCTATGTCCTAAGCCACTGTCCAAAGCCATTCTCCAAAGCCACTCTCCAAAGCCACTCTATGTCCAAAGCCACTGTCCAAAGCCACTCTATGTCCAAAGCCACTGTCCAAAGCCACTGTCCAAAGCCACTGTCCAAAGCCACTGTCCAAAGCCACTCTATGTCCAAAGCCACTGTCCAAAGCCACTGTCCAAAGCCACTGTCCAAAGCCACTCTATGTCCAAAGCCACTGTCCAAAGCCACTCTCCAATGCCACTGTCCAAAGCCACTCTATCTACAAAGCCACTGTCCAAAGCCACTGTCAAAAGTCACTGTCCAAAGCCACTCTATGTCCAAAGCAACTGTCCAAAGCCACTGTCCAAAGCCACTGTCCAAAGCCACTCTATGTCCAAAGCCACTGTCCAAAGACACTCTCCAAAGCCACTGTCCAAAGCCACTCTATGTCCAGAGCCATTGTCCAAAGCCACTCTCCAAAGCCACTGTCCAAAGCCACTCTATGTCCAAAGCCACTGTGCAAAGCCACTGTCCAAAGCCACTGACCAAAGCCACTCTATGTCCAATGCCACTGTCCAAAGCCACTGTCTAAAGCCACTGTCCAAAGCCACTCTATGTCCAAAGCCATGGTCCAAAGCCACTCTCCAAAGCCACTCTCCAAAGCCACTCTATGTCGAAAAGCACTGTCCAAAGCCACTGTCCATAGCGACTCTCCAAAGCCACTCTATGTCCAAAGCCACTGTCCAAAGCCACTCTCCAAAGCCACTCTCCAAAGCCACTGTATGTCCAAAGCCACTGTCCCAAGCCACTGTCCAAAGCCACTCTCCAAAGCCACTCTATGTCCAAAGCCACTGTCCAAAGTCAATGTCCAAAGCCACTCTCCAAAGCCATTCTATGTCTAAAGCCACTGTCCAAAGCCACTCTCCAAAGCCACTCTCCAATGCCACTCTATGTCCAAAGCCACTGTCCAAAGCCACTGTCCAAAGCCACTCTCCAAAGCCAATCTATCTTCAAAGCCACTGTCCAAAGCCACTCTCCAAAGCCACTTTCCAAAGCCACTCTATGTCCAAAGCCACTGTCCATAGCCACTGTCCAAAGCCACTGTCCAAAGCCACTCTATGTCCAAAGCCACTGTACAAAGCCACTGTCCAAAGCCACTGTCCAAAGCAATACTATGTCCAAAGCCATTGTCCAAAGGCACTGTCCAAAGCCACTCTATGTCCAAAGCCACTGTCCAAAGCCACTGTCCAAAGCCACTGTCCAAAGCCACTCTATGTCCAAATCCACTGTCCAAAGCCACTCCATGTCCAAAGCCACTGTCCAAAGCAACTCTCCAAAGCCACTGTCCTAAACCACTCTATGTCCAAAACCACTGTCCAAAGCCACTCTCCAAAGCCACCTCCAAAGCCACTCTATGTCCAAAGCTACTGTCCAAAGCCACTCTCCAAAGCCACTGTCCAAAGCCACTGTCCAAAGCCACTGTATGTCCAAAGGCACTGTATTTCCAAAGCCACTGTCCAAAGCCACTGTATGTCCAAAGCCACTGTCCAAAGCCAATGTATGTCCAAAGCCACTATCCAAAGCCACTCTATGTCCAAAGCCACTGTATATCCAAAGGAACTGTCCAAAGCCACTGTATGTCCAAAGCCACTGTATGTCCAAAGCCACTGTCTAAAGCCACTGTATGTCCAAAGCCACTGTCCAAAGCCACTGTATGTCCAAAGCCACTCTATGTCCAAAGCCACTGTCCAAAGACACTCTGCAAAGCCACTCTCCAAAGCTACTGTATGTCCAAAGCCACTGTCCCAAGCCACTGTCCAAAGCCACTCTCCAAAGCCACTCTATGTCCAAACCCACTGTCCAAAGTCAATGTCCAAAGCCACTCTCCAAAGCCACTCTATGTCTAAAGCCACTGTCCAAAGCCACTCTCCAAAGCCACTCTCCAATGCCACTCTATGTCCAAAGCCACTGTCCAAAGCCACTGTCCAAAGCCACTCTCCAAAGCCAATCTATCTCCAAAGCCACTGTCCAAAGCCACTCTCCAAAGCCACTTTCCAAAGCCACTCTATGTCCAAATCCACTGTCCATAGCCACTGTCCAAAGCCACTGTCCAAAGCCACTCTATGTCCAAAGCCACTGTACAAAGCCACTGTCCAAAGCCACTGTCCAAAGCAATACTATGTCCAAAGCCATTGTCCAAAGGCACTGTCCAAAGCCACTCTATGTCCAAAGCCACTGTCCAAAGCCACTGTCCAAAGCCACTGTCCAAAGCCACTCTATGTCCAAAGCCACTGTCCAAAGCCACTCTATGTCCAAAGCCACTGTCCAAAGCCACTCCATGTCCAAAGCCACTGTCCAAAGCCACTCTCCAAAGCCACTGTCCTAAACCACTCTATGTCCAAAGCCACTGTCCAAAGCCACTCTCCAAAGCCACCTCCAAAGCCACTCTATGTCCAAAGCCACTGTCCAAAGCCACTCTCCAAAGCCACTGTCCAAAGCCAGTGTCCAAAGCCACTGTATGTCCAAAGGCACTGTATGTCCAAAGCCACTGTCCAAAGCCACTGTATGTCCAAAGCCACTGTCCAAAGCCACTGTATGTCCAAAGCCACTATCCAAATCCACTCTATGTCCAAAGCCACTGTATGTCCAAAGGCACTGTCCAAAGCCACTGTATGTCCAAAGCCACTGTATGTCCAAAGCCACTGTCTAAAGCCACTGTATGTCCAAAGCCACTGTCCAAAGCCACTGTATGTCCAAAGCCACTGTATTTCCAAAGCCACTGTCCAAAGCCACTGTATGTCCAAAGCCATTGTATGTCCAAAACTACTGTCCAAAGCCACTGTATGTCCAAAGCCACTGTATGTCCAAAGCCACTGACAAAGCCACTGTATGTCCAAAGCCACTGTATGTCCAAAGCAACTGTCCAAAGCCACTGTATGTCCAAAGCCACTGTACAAAGCCACTGTCCAAATCCACTGTCCAAAGCCACTCTATGTCCAAAGCCTCTGTACAAAGCCACTGTCCAAAGCCACTGTCCAAAGCAATAATATGTCCAAAGCCACTGTCCAAAGCCACTGTCCAAAGCCACTGTCCAAAGCCACTGTCCAAAGCCACTCTATGTCCAAAGCCACTGTCCGAAGCCACTGTCCAAAGCCACTCTCCAAAGCCACTCTATGTCCAAAGCCACTGTCCAAAGCCACTCTACAAAGCCACTGTCCTTAACCAATCTATGTCCAAAGCCACTGTCCAAAGCCACTCTCCAAAGCCACTGTCTAAAGCCACTCTATATCCAAAGCCACTGTCCAAAGCCACTCTCCAAAGCCACTGTCCAAAGCCACTGTATGTCCAAAGCCACTGTATGTCCAAAGGCACTGTCCAAAGCCACTGTATGTCCAAAGCCACTGTATGTCCAAGCCACTGTCGAAAGACACTGTATGTCCAATGCCACTGTATGTCCAAAGCCACTATCCAAAGCCACTTTATGTCCAAAGCCACTGTATGTCCATAGCCACTGTCCAAAGCCACTGTATGTCCAAAGCCACTGTATGTCCAAAGCCACTGTCTAAAGCCACTGTATGTCCAAAGCCACTGTCCAAAGCCACTGTATGTCCAAAGCCACTGTATGTCCAAACACTGTCCATAGCTACTGTATGTCCAAAGCCACTATACGTATGTCCAAAGCCACTGTCCAAAGCCACTGTATGTCCAAAGCCACTTTATGTCCAAAGCCACTGTATGTCCAAAGCCACTGTATGTCCAAAGCCACTGTCCAAAGCCACTGTATATCCAAAGCCACTGTATGTGCAAAGCCACTGTCCAAAGCCACTGTATGTCCAAAGCCACGGTATGTCCAAAGCCACTGTCCAAAGCCACCGTATATCCAAAGCCACTGTATGTCCAAAGCCACAGTCCAAAGCCACTGTATGTCCAAAGCCACTGTATGTCCAAAGCCACTGTCCAAAGCCACTGTATGTCCAAAGCCACTGTATGTCCAAAGCCACTGTCCAAAGCCACTGTATGTCCAAAGCCACTGTATTTCCAAAGCCACTGTCCAAAGCCACTGTATGTCCAAAGCCACTGTATGTCCAAAGCCACTGTATGTCCAAAGCCACTGTATGTCCAAAGCCACTGTCCAAAGCCACTCTATGTCCAAAGCCACTGTCCATAGCCACTGTCCACAACCATTGTCCAAAGCCACTCTATGTCCAAAGCCACTGTACAAAGCCACTGTCCAAAGCCACTGTCCAAAGCAATACTATGTCCAAAGCCATTGTCCAAAGGCACTGTCCAAAGCCACTCTATGTCCAAAGCCACTGTCCAAAGCCACTGTCCAAAGCCACTGTTCAAAGCCACTCTATGTCCAAAGCCACTGTCCAAAGCCACTCTATGTCCAAAGCCACTGTCCAAAGCCACTCCATGTCTAAAGCCACTGTCCAAAGCCACTCTCCAAAGCCACTGTCCTAAACCACTCTATGTCCAAAGCCACTGTCCAAAGCCACTCTCCAAAGCCACCTCCAAAGCCACTCTATGTCCAAAGCCACTGTCCAAAGCCACTCTCCAAAGCCACTGTCCAAAGCCACTGTCCAAAGCCACTGTCCAAAGCCACTGTATGTCCAAAGCCACTGTCCAAAGCCACTGTATGTCCAAAGCCACTACCCAAAGCCACTCTATGTCCAAAGCCACTGTATGTCCAAAGGCACTGTCCAAAGCCACTGTATGTCCAAAGCCACTGTATGTCCAAAGCCACTGTCCAAAGCCACTGTATGTCCAAAGCCACCGTATTTCCAAAGCCACTGTCCAAAGCCACTGTATGTCCAAAGCCACTGACAAAGCCACTGTATGTCCAAAGCCACTGTATGTCCAAAGCCACTGTCCAAAGCAACCGTATGTCCAAAGCCACTGTATGTCTAAAGCCACTGTCCAGAGCCACCGTATGTCTAAAGCCACTGTATGTCCAAAGCCACTCTCCAAAGCCACTCTCCAAAGCCACTCTATGTCCAAAGCCACTGTCCAAAGCCACTCTCCAAAGCCACTGTCCAAAGCCACTCAATGTCCAAAGCCACTGTCCAAATCCACTCTCCAAAGCCACTGTCCAAAGCCACTCTATGTCCAAAGCCACTGTCCAAAGCCACTCTCCAAAGCCACTCTCCAAAGCCACTCAATGTCCAAAGCCACTCTATGTCCAAAGCCACTGTCCAAAGCCACTGTATGGCCAAAGCCACTGTATGTCCAAAGCTACTGTCCATAGCCACTGTATGTCCAAAGCTACTGTATATCCAAAGCCACTATGCAAAGCCACTGTATGTCCAAAGCAACTGTATGTCCAAAGCCACTGTATGTCCAAAGCCACTGTCCAAAGCCACTGTATGTCCAAAGCCTCTGTCCAAAGCCACTGTCCAAAGTCACTGTCCAAAGCCTTTCTATGTCCAAAGCCACTGTCCAAAGCCACAGTCCAAAGCCACTTTCCAAAGCCACTGACCAAAGCCACTCTATGTCCAAAGCCAGTGTCCAAAGCCACTGTCCAAAGCCACTGTCCAAAGCCACTCTATGTCCAAAGCCACTATCCAAAGCCACTCTCCAAAGCCACTCTCCAAAGCCACTCTATGTCCAAAGCCACTGTGCAAAGCCACTCTCCAAAGCCACTCTCCAAAGCCACTCTATGTCCAAAGCCACTGTCCAAAGCCACTCTCCAAAGCCACTCTCCAAAGCCACTCTATGTCCAAAGCCACTGTCCAAAGACACTCTCCAAAGCCACTCTCCAAAGCCACTCTATGTCCAAAGCCACTCTTTGTCCAAAGCCACTGTCCAAAGCCACTCTCCAAAGCCACTCTCCAAACCCACTCTATGTCCAAAGCCACTGTCCAAAGCCACTCTCCAAAACCACTCTCCAAAGCCACTCTATGTCCTAAGCCACTGTCCAAAGCCATTCTCCAAAGCCACTCTCCAAAGCCACTCTATGTCCAAAGCCACTGTCCAAAGCCACTCTATGTCCAAAGCCACTGTCCAAAGCCACTGTCCAAAGCCACTGTCCAAAGCCACTGTCCAAAGCCACTCTATGTCCAAAGCCACTGTCCAAAGCCACTGTCCAAAGCCACTGTCCAAAGCCACTCTATGTCCAAAGCCACTGTCCAAAGCCACTCTCCAATGCCACTGTCCAAAGCCACTCTATCTACAAAGCCACTGTCCAAAGCCACTGTCAAAAGTCACTGTCCAAAGCCACTCTATGTCCAAAGCAACTGTCCAAAGCCACTGTCCAAAGCCACTGTCCAAAGCCACTCTATGTCCAAAGCCACTGTCCAAAGACACTCTCCAAAGCCACTGTCCAAAGCCACTCTATGTCCAGAGCCATTGTCCAAAGCCACTCTCCAAAGCCACTGTCCAAAGCCACTCTATGTCCAAAGCCACTGTGCAAAGCCACTGTCCAAAGCCACTGACCAAAGCCACTCTATGTCCAATGCCACTGTCCAAAGCCACTGTCTAAAGCCACTGTCCAAAGCCACTCTATGTCCAAAGCCATGGTCCAAAGCCACTCTCCAAAGCCACTCTCCAAAGCCACTCTATGTCGAAAAGCACTGTCCAAAGCCACTGTCCATAGCGACTCTCCAAAGCCACTCTATGTCCAAAGCCACTGTCCAAAGCCACTCTCCAAAGCCACTCTCCAAAGCCACTGTATGTCCAAAGCCACTGTCCCAAGCCACTGTCCAAAGCCACTCTCCAAAGCCACTCTATGTCCAAAGCCACTGTCCAAAGTCAATGTCCAAAGCCACTCTCCAAAGCCATTCTATGTCTAAAGCCACTGTCCAAAGCCACTCTCCAAAGCCACTCTCCAATGCCACTCTATGTCCAAAGCCACTGTCCAAAGCCACTGTCCAAAGCCACTCTCCAAAGCCAATCTATCTTCAAAGCCACTGTCCAAAGCCACTCTCCAAAGCCACTTTCCAAAGCCACTCTATGTCCAAAGCCACTGTCCATAGCCACTGTCCAAAGCCACTGTCCAAAGCCACTCTATGTCCAAAGCCACTGTACAAAGCCACTGTCCAAAGCCACTGTCCAAAGCAATACTATGTCCAAAGCCATTGTCCAAAGGCACTGTCCAAAGCCACTCTATGTCCAAAGCCACTGTCCAAAGCCACTGTCCAAAGCCACTGTCCAAAGCCACTCTATGTCCAAATCCACTGTCCAAAGCCACTCCATGTCCAAAGCCACTGTCCAAAGCAACTCTCCAAAGCCACTGTCCTAAACCACTCTATGTCCAAAACCACTGTCCAAAGCCACTCTCCAAAGCCACCTCCAAAGCCACTCTATGTCCAAAGCTACTGTCCAAAGCCACTCTCCAAAGCCACTGTCCAAAGCCACTGTCCAAAGCCACTGTATGTCCAAAGGCACTGTATTTCCAAAGCCACTGTCCAAAGCCACTGTATGTCCAAAGCCACTGTCCAAAGCCAATGTATGTCCAAAGCCACTATCCAAAGCCACTCTATGTCCAAAGCCACTGTATATCCAAAGGAACTGTCCAAAGCCACTGTATGTCCAAAGCCACTGTATGTCCAAAGCCACTGTCTAAAGCCACTGTATGTCCAAAGCCACTGTCCAAAGCCACTGTATGTCCAAAGCCACTCTATGTCCAAAGCCACTGTCCAAAGACACTCTGCAAAGCCACTCTCCAAAGCTACTGTATGTCCAAAGCCACTGTCCCAAGCCACTGTCCAAAGCCACTCTCCAAAGCCACTCTATGTCCAAACCCACTGTCCAAAGTCAATGTCCAAAGCCACTCTCCAAAGCCACTCTATGTCTAAAGCCACTGTCCAAAGCCACTCTCCAAAGCCACTCTCCAATGCCACTCTATGTCCAAAGTCACTGTCCAAAGCCACTGTCCAAAGCCACTCTCCAAAGCCAATCTATCTCCAAAGCCACTGTCCAAAGCCACTCTCCAAAGCCACTTTCCAAAGCCACTCTATGTCCAAATCCACTGTCCATAGCCACTGTCCAAAGCCACTGTCCAAAGCCACTCTATGTCCAAAGCCACTGTACAAAGCCACTGTCCAAAGCCACTGTCCAAAGCAATACTATGTCCAAAGCCATTGTCCAAAGGCACTGTCCAAAGCCACTCTATGTCCAAAGCCACTGTCCAAAGCCACTGTCCAAAGCCACTGTCCAAAGCCACTCTATGTCCAAAGCCACTGTCCAAAGCCACTCTATGTCCAAAGCCACTGTCCAAAGCCACTCCATGTCCAAAGCCACTGTCCAAAGCCACTCTCCAAAGCCACTGTCCTAAACCACTCTATGTCCAAAGCCACTGTCCAAAGCCACTCTCCAAAGCCACCTCCAAAGCCACTCTATGTCCAAAGCCACTGTCCAAAGCCACTCTCCAAAGCCACTGTCCAAAGCCAGTGTCCAAAGCCACTGTATGTCCAAAGGCACTGTATGTCCAAAGCCACTGTCCAAAGCCACTGTATGTCCAAAGCCACTGTCCAAAGCCACTGTATGTCCAAAGCCACTATCCAAATCCACTCTATGTCCAAAGCCACTGTATGTCCAAAGGCACTGTCCAAAGCCACTGTATGTCCAAAGCCACTGTATGTCCAAAGCCACTGTCTAAAGCCACTGTATGTCCAAAGCCACTGTCCAAAGCCACTGTATGTCCAAAGCCACTGTATTTCCAAAGCCACTGTCCAAAGCCACTGTATGTCCAAAGCCATTGTATGTCCAAAACCACTGTCCAAAGCCACTGTATGTCCAAAGCCACTGTATGTCCAAAGCCACTGACAAAGCCACTGTATGTCCAAAGCCACTGTATGTCCAAAGCAACTGTCCAAAGCCACTGTATGTCCAAAGCCACTGTACAAAGCCACTGTCCAAATCCACTGTCCAAAGCCACTCTATGTCCAAAGCCTCTGTACAAAGCCACTGTCCAAAGCCACTGTCCAAAGCAATAATATGTCCAAAGCCACTGTCCAAAGCCACTGTCCAAAGCCACTGTCCAAAGCCACTGTCCAAAGCCACTCTATGTCCAAAGCCACTGTCCGAAGCCACTGTCCAAAGCCACTCTCCAAAGCCACTCTATGTCCAAAGCCACTGTCCAAAGCCACTCTACAAAGCCACTGTCCTTAACCAATCTATGTCCAAAGCCACTGTCCAAAGCCACTCTCCAAAGCCACTGTCTAAAGCCACTCTATATCCAAAGCCACTGTCCAAAGCCACTCTCCAAAGCCACTGTCCAAAGCCACTGTATGTCCAAAGCCACTGTATGTCCAAAGGCACTGTCCAAAGCCACTGTATGTCCAAAGCCACTGTATGTCCAAGCCACTGTCGAAAGACACTGTATGTCCAATGCCACTGTATGTCCAAAGCCACTATCCAAAGCCACTTTATGTCCAAAGCCACTGTATGTCCATAGCCACTGTCCAAAGCCACTGTATGTCCAAAGCCACTGTATGTCCAAAGCCACTGTCTAAAGCCACTGTATGTCCAAAGCCACTGTCCAAAGCCACTGTATGTCCAAAGCCACTGTATGTCCAAACACTGTCCATAGCTACTGTATGTCCAAAGCCACTATACGTATGTCCAAAGCCACTGTCCAAAGCCACTGTATGTCCAAAGCCACTTTATGTCCAAAGCCACTGTATGTCCAAAGCCACTGTATGTCCAAAGCCACTGTCCAAAGCCACTGTATATCCAAAGCCACTGTATGTGCAAAGCCACTGTCCAAAGCCACTGTATGTCCAAAGCCACGGTATGTCCAAAGCCACTGTCCAAAGCCACCGTATATCCAAAGCCACTGTATGTCCAAAGCCACAGTCCAAAGCCACTGTATGTCCAAAGCCACTGTATGTCCAAAGCCACTGTCCAAAGCCACTGTATGTCCAAAGCCACTGTATGTCCAAAGCCACTGTCCAAAGCCACTGTATGTCCAAAGCCACTGTATTTCCAAAGCCACTGTCCAAAGCCACTGTATGTCCAAAGCCACTGTATGTCCAAAGCCACTGTATGTCCAAAGCCACTGTATGTCCAAAGCCACTGTCCAAAGCCACTCTATGTCCAAAGCCACTGTCCATAGCCACTGTCCACAACCATTGTCCAAAGCCACTCTATGTCCAAAGCCACTGTACAAAGCCACTGTCCAAAGCCACTGTCCAAAGCAATACTATGTCCAAAGCCATTGTCCAAAGGCACTGTCCAAAGCCACTCTATGTCCAAAGCCACTGTCCAAAGCCACTGTCCAAAGCCACTGTTCAAAGCCACTCTATGTCCAAAGCCACTGTCCAAAGCCACTCTATGTCCAAAGCCACTGTCCAAAGCCACTCCATGTCTAAAGCCACTGTCCAAAGCCACTCTCCAAAGCCACTGTCCTAAACCACTCTATGTCCAAAGCCACTGTCCAAAGCCACTCTCCAAAGCCACCTCCAAAGCCACTCTATGTCCAAAGCCACTGTCCAAAGCCACTCTCCAAAGCCACTGTCCAAAGCCACTGTCCAAAGCCACTGTCCAAAGCCACTGTATGTCCAAAGCCACTGTCCAAAGCCACTGTATGTCCAAAGCCACTACCCAAAGCCACTCTATGTCCAAAGCCACTGTATGTCCAAAGGCACTGTCCAAAGCCACTGTATGTCCAAAGCCACTGTATGTCCAAAGCCACTGTCTAAAGCCACTGTATGTCCAAAGCCACTGTCCAAAGCCACTGTATGTCCAAAGCCACCGTATTTCCAAAGCCACTGTCCAAAGCCACTGTATGTCCAAAGCCACTGACAAAGCCACTGTATGTCCAAAGCCACTGTATGTCCAAAGCAACTGTCCAAAGCCACTATATGTCCAAAGCCACTGTACAAAGCCACTGTCCAAATCCACTGTCCAAAGCCACTCTATGTCCAAAGCCTCTGTACAAAGCCACTGTCCAAAGCCACTGTCCAAAGCAATAATATGTCCAAAGCCACTGTCCAAAGCCACTGTCCAAAGCCACTGTCCAAAGCCACTGTCCAAAGCCACTCTATGTCCAAAGCCACTGTCCGAAGCCACTGTCCAAAGCCACTGTCCAAAGCCACTCTATGTCCAAAGCCACTGTCCAAAGCCACTCTACAAAGCCACTGTCCTTAACCAATCTATGTCCAAAGCCACTGTCCAAAGCCACTCTCCAAAGCCACTGTCCAAAGCCACTCTATATCCAAAGCCACTGTCCAAAGCCACTCTCCAAAGCCACTGTCCAAAGCCACTGTATGTCCAAAGCCACTGTATGTCCAAAGCCACTGTCCAAAGCCACTGTATGTCCAAAGCCACTGTATGTCCAAAGCCACTGTCCAAAGCCACTGTATGTCCAAAGCCTCTGTCCAAAGCCACTGTCCAAAGCCTTTCTATGTCCAAAGCCACTGTCCAAAGCCACAGTCCAAAGCCACTTTCCAAAGCCACTGACCAAAGCCACTCTATGTCCAAAGCCAGTGTCCAAAGCCACTGTCCAAAGCCACTGTCCAAAGCCACTCTATGTCCAAAGCCACTATCCAAAGCCACTCTCCAAAGCCACTCTCCAAAGCCACTCTATGTCCAAAGCCACTGTGCAAAGCCACTCTCCAAAGCCACTCTCCAAAGCCACTCTATGTCCAAAGCCACTGTCCAAAGCCACTCTCCAAAGCCACTCTCCAAAGCCACTCTATGTCCAAAGCCACTGTCCAAAGACACTCTCCAAAGCCACTCTCCAAAGCCACTCTATGTCCAAAGCCACTCTTTGTCCAAAGCCACTGTCCAAAGCCACTCTCCAAAGCCACTCTCCAAACCCACTCTATGTCCAAAGCCACTGTCCAAAGCCACTCTCCAAAACCACTCTCCAAAGCCACTCTATGTCCTAAGCCACTGTCCAAAGCCATTCTCCAAAGCCACTCTCCAAAGCCACTCTATGTCCAAAGCCACTGTCCAAAGCCACTCTATGTCCAAAGCCACTGTCCAAAGCCACTGTCCAAAGCCACTGTCCAAAGCCACTGTCCAAAGCCACTCTATGTCCAAAGCCACTGTCCAAAGCCACTGTCCAAAGCCACTGTCCAAAGCCACTCTATGTCCAAAGCCACTGTCCAAAGCCACTCTCCAATGCCACTGTCCAAAGCCACTCTATCTACAAAGCCACTGTCCAAAGCCACTGTCAAAAGTCACTGTCCAAAGCCACTCTATGTCCAAAGCAACTGTCCAAAGCCACTGTCCAAAGCCACTGTCCAAAGCCACTCTATGTCCAAAGCCACTGTCCAAAGACACTCTCCAAAGCCACTGTCCAAAGCCACTCTATGTCCAGAGCCATTGTCCAAAGCCACTCTCCAAAGCCACTGTCCAAAGCCACTCTATGTCCAAAGCCACTGTGCAAAGCCACTGTCCAAAGCCACTGACCAAAGCCACTCTATGTCCAATGCCACTGTCCAAAGCCACTGTCTAAAGCCACTGTCCAAAGCCACTCTATGTCCAAAGCCATGGTCCAAAGCCACTCTCCAAAGCCACTCTCCAAAGCCACTCTATGTCGAAAAGCACTGTCCAAAGCCACTGTCCATAGCGACTCTCCAAAGCCACTCTATGTCCAAAGCCACTGTCCAAAGCCACTCTCCAAAGCCACTCTCCAAAGCCACTGTATGTCCAAAGCCACTGTCCCAAGCCACTGTCCAAAGCCACTCTCCAAAGCCACTCTATGTCCAAAGCCACTGTCCAAAGTCAATGTCCAAAGCCACTCTCCAAAGCCATTCTATGTCTAAAGCCACTGTCCAAAGCCACTCTCCAAAGCCACTCTCCAATGCCACTCTATGTCCAAAGCCACTGTCCAAAGCCACTGTCCAAAGCCACTCTCCAAAGCCAATCTATCTTCAAAGCCACTGTCCAAAGCCACTCTCCAAAGCCACTTTCCAAAGCCACTCTATGTCCAAAGCCACTGTCCATAGCCACTGTCCAAAGCCACTGTCCAAAGCCACTCTATGTCCAAAGCCACTGTACAAAGCCACTGTCCAAAGCCACTGTCCAAAGCAATACTATGTCCAAAGCCATTGTCCAAAGGCACTGTCCAAAGCCACTCTATGTCCAAAGCCACTGTCCAAAGCCACTGTCCAAAGCCACTGTCCAAAGCCACTCTATGTCCAAATCCACTGTCCAAAGCCACTCCATGTCCAAAGCCACTGTCCAAAGCAACTCTCCAAAGCCACTGTCCTAAACCACTCTATGTCCAAAACCACTGTCCAAAGCCACTCTCCAAAGCCACCTCCAAAGCCACTCTATGTCCAAAGCTACTGTCCAAAGCCACTCTCCAAAGCCACTGTCCAAAGCCACTGTCCAAAGCCACTGTATGTCCAAAGGCACTGTATTTCCAAAGCCACTGTCCAAAGCCACTGTATGTCCAAAGCCACTGTCCAAAGCCAATGTATGTCCAAAGCCACTATCCAAAGCCACTCTATGTCCAAAGCCACTGTATATCCAAAGGAACTGTCCAAAGCCACTGTATGTCCAAAGCCACTGTATGTCCAAAGCCACTGTCTAAAGCCACTGTATGTCCAAAGCCACTGTCCAAAGCCACTGTATGTCCAAAGCCACTCTATGTCCAAAGCCACTGTCCAAAGACACTCTGCAAAGCCACTCTCCAAAGCTACTGTATGTCCAAAGCCACTGTCCCAAGCCACTGTCCAAAGCCACTCTCCAAAGCCACTCTATGTCCAAACCCACTGTCCAAAGTCAATGTCCAAAGCCACTCTCCAAAGCCACTCTATGTCTAAAGCCACTGTCCAAAGCCACTCTCCAAAGCCACTCTCCAATGCCACTCTATGTCCAAAGCCACTGTCCAAAGCCACTGTCCAAAGCCACTCTCCAAAGCCAATCTATCTCCAAAGCCACTGTCCAAAGCCACTCTCCAAAGCCACTTTCCAAAGCCACTCTATGTCCAAATCCACTGTCCATAGCCACTGTCCAAAGCCACTGTCCAAAGCCACTCTATGTCCAAAGCCACTGTACAAAGCCACTGTCCAAAGCCACTGTCCAAAGCAATACTATGTCCAAAGCCATTGTCCAAAGGCACTGTCCAAAGCCACTCTATGTCCAAAGCCACTGTCCAAAGCCACTGTCCAAAGCCACTGTCCAAAGCCACTCTATGTCCAAAGCCACTGTCCAAAGCCACTCTATGTCCAAAGCCACTGTCCAAAGCCACTCCATGTCCAAAGCCACTGTCCAAAGCCACTCTCCAAAGCCACTGTCCTAAACCACTCTATGTCCAAAGCCACTGTCCAAAGCCACTCTCCAAAGCCACCTCCAAAGCCACTCTATGTCCAAAGCCACTGTCCAAAGCCACTCTCCAAAGCCACTGTCCAAAGCCAGTGTCCAAAGCCACTGTATGTCCAAAGGCACTGTATGTCCAAAGCCACTGTCCAAAGCCACTGTATGTCCAAAGCCACTGTCCAAAGCCACTGTATGTCCAAAGCCACTATCCAAATCCACTCTACGTCCAAAGCCACTGTATGTCCAAAGGCACTGTCCAAAGCCACTGTATGTCCAAAGCCACTGTATGTCCAAAGCCACTGTCTAAAGCCACTGTATGTCCAAAGCCACTGTCCAAAGCCACTGTATGTCCAAAGCCACTGTATTTCCAAAGCCACTGTCCAAAGCCACTGTATGTCCAAAGCCATTGTATGTCCAAAACCACTGTCCAAAGCCACTGTATGTCCAAAGCCACTGTATGTCCAAAGCCACTGACAAAGCCACTGTATGTCCAAAGCCACTGTATGTCCAAAGCAACTGTCCAAAGCCACTGTATGTCCAAAGCCACTGTACAAAGCCACTGTCCAAATCCACTGTCCAAAGCCACTCTATGTCCAAAGCCTCTGTACAAAGCCACTGTCCAAAGCCACTGTCCAAAGCAATAATATGTCCAAAGCCACTGTCCAAAGCCACTGTCCAAAGCCACTGTCCAAAGCCACTGTCCAAAGCCACTCTATGTCCAAAGCCACTGTCCGAAGCCACTGTCCAAAGCCACTCTCCAAAGCCACTCTATGTCCAAAGCCACTGTCCAAAGCCACTCTACAAAGCCACTGTCCTTAACCAATCTATGTCCAAAGCCACTGTCCAAAGCCACTCTCCAAAGCCACTGTCTAAAGCCACTCTATATCCAAAGCCACTGTCCAAAGCCACTCTCCAAAGCCACTGTCCAAAGCCACTGTATGTCCAAAGCCACTGTATGTCCAAAGGCACTGTCCAAAGCCACTGTATGTCCAAAGCCACTGTATGTCCAAGCCACTGTCGAAAGACACTGTATGTCCAATGCCACTGTATGTCCAAAGCCACTATCCAAAGCCACTTTATGTCCAAAGCCACTGTATGTCCATAGCCACTGTCCAAAGCCACTGTATGTCCAAAGCCACTGTATGTCCAAAGCCACTGTCTAAAGCCACTGTATGTCCAAAGCCACTGTCCAAAGCCACTGTATGTCCAAAGCCACTGTATGTCCAAACACTGTCCATAGCTACTGTATGTCCAAAGCCACTATACGTATGTCCAAAGCCACTGTCCAAAGCCACTGTATGTCCAAAGCCACTTTATGTCCAAAGCCACTGTATGTCCAAAGCCACTGTATGTCCAAAGCCACTGTCCAAAGCCACTGTATATCCAAAGCCACTGTATGTGCAAAGCCACTGTCCAAAGCCACTGTATGTCCAAAGCCACGGTATGTCCAAAGCCACTGTCCAAAGCCACCGTATATCCAAAGCCACTGTATGTCCAAAGCCACAGTCCAAAGCCACTGTATGTCCAAAGCCACTGTATGTCCAAAGCCACTGTCCAAAGCCACTGTATGTCCAAAGCCACTGTATGTCCAAAGCCACTGTCCAAAGCCACTGTATGTCCAAAGCCACTGTATTTCCAAAGCCACTGTCCAAAGCCACTGTATGTCCAAAGCCACTGTATGTCCAAAGCCACTGTATGTCCAAAGCCACTGTATGTCCAAAGCCACTGTCCAAAGCCACTCTATGTCCAAAGCCACTGTCCATAGCCACTGTCCACAACCATTGTCCAAAGCCACTCTATGTCCAAAGCCACTGTACAAAGCCACTGTCCAAAGCCACTGTCCAAAGCAATACTATGTCCAAAGCCATTGTCCAAAGGCACTGTCCAAAGCCACTCTATGTCCAAAGCCACTGTCCAAAGCCACTGTCCAAAGCCACTGTTCAAAGCCACTCTATGTCCAAAGCCACTGTCCAAAGCCACTCTATGTCCAAAGCCACTGTATGTCCAAAGGCACTGTCCAAAGCCACTGTATGTCCAAAGCCACTGTATGTCCAAAGCCACTGTCTAAAGCCACTGTATGTCCAAAGCCACTGTCCAAAGCCACTGTATGTCCAAAGCCACCGTATTTCCAAAGCCACTGTCCAAAGCCACTGTATGTCCAAAGCCACTGACAAAGCCACTGTATGTCCAAAGCCACTGTATGTCCAAAGCCACTGTCCAAAGCAACCGTATGTCCAAAGCCACTGTATGTCTAAAGCCACTGTCCAGAGCCACCGTATGTCTAAAGCCACTGTATGTCCAAAGCCACTCTCCAAAGCCACTCTCCAAAGCCACTCTATGTCCAAAGCCACTGTCCAAAGCCACTCTCCAAAGCCACTGTCCAAAGCCACTCAATGTCCAAAGCCACTGTCCAAATCCACTCTCCAAAGCCACTGTCCAAAGCCACTCTATGTCCAAAGCCACTGTCCAAAGCCACTCTCCAAAGCCACTCTCCAAAGCCACTCAATGTCCAAAGCCACTCTATGTCCAAAGCCACTGTCCAAAGCCACTGTATGGCCAAAGCCACTGTATGTCCAAAGCTACTGTCCATAGCCACTGTATGTCCAAAGCTACTGTATATCCAAAGCCACTATGCAAAGCCACTGTATGTCCAAAGCAACTGTATGTCCAAAGCCACTGTATGTCCAAAGCCACTGTCCAAAGCCACTGTATGTCCAAAGCCTCTGTCCAAAGCCACTGTCCAAAGTCACTGTCCAAAGCCTTTCTATGTCCAAAGCCACTGTCCAAAGCCACAGTCCAAAGCCACTTTCCAAAGCCACTGACCAAAGCCACTCTATGTCCAAAGCCAGTGTCCAAAGCCACTGTCCAAAGCCACTGTCCAAAGCCACTCTATGTCCAAAGCCACTATCCAAAGCCACTCTCCAAAGCCACTCTCCAAAGCCACTCTATGTCCAAAGCCACTGTGCAAAGCCACTCTCCAAAGCCACTCTCCAAAGCCACTCTATGTCCAAAGCCACTGTCCAAAGCCACTCTCCAAAGCCACTCTCCAAAGCCACTCTATGTCCAAAGCCACTGTCCAAAGACACTCTCCAAAGCCACTCTCCAAAGCCACTCTATGTCCAAAGCCACTCTTTGTCCAAAGCCACTGTCCAAAGCCACTCTCCAAAGCCACTCTCCAAACCCACTCTATGTCCAAAGCCACTGTCCAAAGCCACTCTCCAAAACCACTCTCCAAAGCCACTCTATGTCCTAAGCCACTGTCCAAAGCCATTCTCCAAAGCCACTCTCCAAAGCCACTCTATGTCCAAAGCCACTGTCCAAAGCCACTCTATGTCCAAAGCCACTGTCCAAAGCCACTGTCCAAAGCCACTGTCCAAAGCCACTGTCCAAAGCCACTCTATGTCCAAAGCCACTGTCCAAAGCCACTGTCCAAAGCCACTGTCCAAAGCCACTCTATGTCCAAAGCCACTGTCCAAAGCCACTCTCCAATGCCACTGTCCAAAGCCACTCTATCTACAAAGCCACTGTCCAAAGCCACTGTCAAAAGTCACTGTCCAAAGCCACTCTATGTCCAAAGCAACTGTCCAAAGCCACTGTCCAAAGCCACTGTCCAAAGCCACTCTATGTCCAAAGCCACTGTCCAAAGACACTCTCCAAAGCCACTGTCCAAAGCCACTCTATGTCCAGAGCCATTGTCCAAAGCCACTCTCCAAAGCCACTGTCCAAAGCCACTCTATGTCCAAAGCCACTGTGCAAAGCCACTGTCCAAAGCCACTGACCAAAGCCACTCTATGTCCAATGCCACTGTCCAAAGCCACTGTCTAAAGCCACTGTCCAAAGCCACTCTATGTCCAAAGCCATGGTCCAAAGCCACTCTCCAAAGCCACTCTCCAAAGCCACTCTATGTCGAAAAGCACTGTCCAAAGCCACTGTCCATAGCGACTCTCCAAAGCCACTCTATGTCCAAAGCCACTGTCCAAAGCCACTCTCCAAAGCCACTCTCCAAAGCCACTGTATGTCCAAAGCCACTGTCCCAAGCCACTGTCCAAAGCCACTCTCCAAAGCCACTCTATGTCCAAAGCCACTGTCCAAAGTCAATGTCCAAAGCCACTCTCCAAAGCCATTCTATGTCTAAAGCCACTGTCCAAAGCCACTCTCCAAAGCCACTCTCCAATGCCACTCTATGTCCAAAGCCACTGTCCAAAGCCACTGTCCAAAGCCACTCTCCAAAGCCAATCTATCTTCAAAGCCACTGTCCAAAGCCACTCTCCAAAGCCACTTTCCAAAGCCACTCTATGTCCAAAGCCACTGTCCATAGCCACTGTCCAAAGCCACTGTCCAAAGCCACTCTATGTCCAAAGCCACTGTACAAAGCCACTGTCCAAAGCCACTGTCCAAAGCAATACTATGTCCAAAGCCATTGTCCAAAGGCACTGTCCAAAGCCACTCTATGTCCAAAGCCACTGTCCAAAGCCACTGTCCAAAGCCACTGTCCAAAGCCACTCTATGTCCAAATCCACTGTCCAAAGCCACTCCATGTCCAAAGCCACTGTCCAAAGCAACTCTCCAAAGCCACTGTCCTAAACCACTCTATGTCCAAAACCACTGTCCAAAGCCACTCTCCAAAGCCACCTCCAAAGCCACTCTATGTCCAAAGCTACTGTCCAAAGCCACTCTCCAAAGCCACTGTCCAAAGCCACTGTCCAAAGCCACTGTATGTCCAAAGGCACTGTATTTCCAAAGCCACTGTCCAAAGCCACTGTATGTCCAAAGCCACTGTCCAAAGCCAATGTATGTCCAAAGCCACTATCCAAAGCCACTCTATGTCCAAAGCCACTGTATATCCAAAGGAACTGTCCAAAGCCACTGTATGTCCAAAGCCACTGTATGTCCAAAGCCACTGTCTAAAGCCACTGTATGTCCAAAGCCACTGTCCAAAGCCACTGTATGTCCAAAGCCACTCTATGTCCAAAGCCACTGTCCAAAGACACTCTGCAAAGCCACTCTCCAAAGCTACTGTATGTCCAAAGCCACTGTCCCAAGCCACTGTCCAAAGCCACTCTCCAAAGCCACTCTATGTCCAAACCCACTGTCCAAAGTCAATGTCCAAAGCCACTCTCCAAAGCCACTCTATGTCTAAAGCCACTGTCCAAAGCCACTCTCCAAAGCCACTCTCCAATGCCACTCTATGTCCAAAGTCACTGTCCAAAGCCACTGTCCAAAGCCACTCTCCAAAGCCAATCTATCTCCAAAGCCACTGTCCAAAGCCACTCTCCAAAGCCACTTTCCAAAGCCACTCTATGTCCAAATCCACTGTCCATAGCCACTGTCCAAAGCCACTGTCCAAAGCCACTCTATGTCCAAAGCCACTGTACAAAGCCACTGTCCAAAGCCACTGTCCAAAGCAATACTATGTCCAAAGCCATTGTCCAAAGGCACTGTCCAAAGCCACTCTATGTCCAAAGCCACTGTCCAAAGCCACTGTCCAAAGCCACTGTCCAAAGCCACTCTATGTCCAAAGCCACTGTCCAAAGCCACTCTATGTCCAAAGCCACTGTCCAAAGCCACTCCATGTCCAAAGCCACTGTCCAAAGCCACTCTCCAAAGCCACTGTCCTAAACCACTCTATGTCCAAAGCCACTGTCCAAAGCCACTCTCCAAAGCCACCTCCAAAGCCACTCTATGTCCAAAGCCACTGTCCAAAGCCACTCTCCAAAGCCACTGTCCAAAGCCAGTGTCCAAAGCCACTGTATGTCCAAAGGCACTGTATGTCCAAAGCCACTGTCCAAAGCCACTGTATGTCCAAAGCCACTGTCCAAAGCCACTGTATGTCCAAAGCCACTATCCAAATCCACTCTATGTCCAAAGCCACTGTATGTCCAAAGGCACTGTCCAAAGCCACTGTATGTCCAAAGCCACTGTATGTCCAAAGCCACTGTCTAAAGCCACTGTATGTCCAAAGCCACTGTCCAAAGCCACTGTATGTCCAAAGCCACTGTATTTCCAAAGCCACTGTCCAAAGCCACTGTATGTCCAAAGCCATTGTATGTCCAAAACCACTGTCCAAAGCCACTGTATGTCCAAAGCCACTGTATGTCCAAAGCCACTGACAAAGCCACTGTATGTCCAAAGCCACTGTATGTCCAAAGCAACTGTCCAAAGCCACTGTATGTCCAAAGCCACTGTACAAAGCCACTGTCCAAATCCACTGTCCAAAGCCACTCTATGTCCAAAGCCTCTGTACAAAGCCACTGTCCAAAGCCACTGTCCAAAGCAATAATATGTCCAAAGCCACTGTCCAAAGCCACTGTCCAAAGCCACTGTCCAAAGCCACTGTCCAAAGCCACTCTATGTCCAAAGCCACTGTCCGAAGCCACTGTCCAAAGCCACTCTCCAAAGCCACTCTATGTCCAAAGCCACTGTCCAAAGCCACTCTACAAAGCCACTGTCCTTAACCAATCTATGTCCAAAGCCACTGTCCAAAGCCACTCTCCAAAGCCACTGTCTAAAGCCACTCTATATCCAAAGCCACTGTCCAAAGCCACTCTCCAAAGCCACTGTCCAAAGCCACTGTATGTCCAAAGCCACTGTATGTCCAAAGGCACTGTCCAAAGCCACTGTATGTCCAAAGCCACTGTATGTCCAAGCCACTGTCGAAAGACACTGTATGTCCAATGCCACTGTATGTCCAAAGCCACTATCCAAAGCCACTTTATGTCCAAAGCCACTGTATGTCCATAGCCACTGTCCAAAGCCACTGTATGTCCAAAGCCACTGTATGTCCAAAGCCACTGTCTAAAGCCACTGTATGTCCAAAGCCACTGTCCAAAGCCACTGTATGTCCAAAGCCACTGTATGTCCAAACACTGTCCATAGCTACTGTATGTCCAAAGCCACTATACGTATGTCCAAAGCCACTGTCCAAAGCCACTGTATGTCCAAAGCCACTTTATGTCCAAAGCCACTGTATGTCCAAAGCCACTGTATGTCCAAAGCCACTGTCCAAAGCCACTGTATATCCAAAGCCACTGTATGTGCAAAGCCACTGTCCAAAGCCACTGTATGTCCAAAGCCACGGTATGTCCAAAGCCACTGTCCAAAGCCACCGTATATCCAAAGCCACTGTATGTCCAAAGCCACAGTCCAAAGCCACTGTATGTCCAAAGCCACTGTATGTCCAAAGCCACTGTCCAAAGCCACTGTATGTCCAAAGCCACTGTATGTCCAAAGCCACTGTCCAAAGCCACTGTATGTCCAAAGCCACTGTATTTCCAAAGCCACTGTCCAAAGCCACTGTATGTCCAAAGCCACTGTATGTCCAAAGCCACTGTATGTCCAAAGCCACTGTATGTCCAAAGCCACTGTCCAAAGCCACTCTATGTCCAAAGCCACTGTCCATAGCCACTGTCCACAACCATTGTCCAAAGCCACTCTATGTCCAAAGCCACTGTACAAAGCCACTGTCCAAAGCCACTGTCCAAAGCAATACTATGTCCAAAGCCATTGTCCAAAGGCACTGTCCAAAGCCACTCTATGTCCAAAGCCACTGTCCAAAGCCACTGTCCAAAGCCACTGTTCAAAGCCACTCTATGTCCAAAGCCACTGTCCAAAGCCACTCTATGTCCAAAGCCACTGTCCAAAGCCACTCCATGTCTAAAGCCACTGTCCAAAGCCACTCTCCAAAGCCACTGTCCTAAACCACTCTATGTCCAAAGCCACTGTCCAAAGCCACTCTCCAAAGCCACCTCCAAAGCCACTCTATGTCCAAAGCCACTGTCCAAAGCCACTCTCCAAAGCCACTGTCCAAAGCCACTGTCCAAAGCCACTGTCCAAAGCCACTGTATGTCCAAAGCCACTGTCCAAAGCCACTGTATGTCCAAAGCCACTACCCAAAGCCACTCTATGTCCAAAGCCACTGTATGTCCAAAGGCACTGTCCAAAGCCACTGTATGTCCAAAGCCACTGTATGTCCAAAGCCACTGTCTAAAGCCACTGTATGTCCAAAGCCACTGTCCAAAGCCACTGTATGTCCAAAGCCACCGTATTTCCAAAGCCACTGTCCAAAGCCACTGTATGTCCAAAGCCACTGACAAAGCCACTGTATGTCCAAAGCCACTGTATGTCCAAAGCAACTGTCCAAAGCCACTATATGTCCAAAGCCACTGTACAAAGCCACTGTCCAAATCCACTGTCCAAAGCCACTCTATGTCCAAAGCCTCTGTACAAAGCCACTGTCCAAAGCCACTGTCCAAAGCAATAATATGTCCAAAGCCACTGTCCAAAGCCACTGTCCAAAGCCACTGTCCAAAGCCACTGTCCAAAGCCACTCTATGTCCAAAGCCACTGTCCGAAGCCACTGTCCAAAGCCACTGTCCAAAGCCACTCTATGTCCAAAGCCACTGTCCAAAGCCACTCTACAAAGCCACTGTCCTTAACCAATCTATGTCCAAAGCCACTGTCCAAAGCCACTCTCCAAAGCCACTGTCCAAAGCCACTCTATATCCAAAGCCACTGTCCAAAGCCACTCTCCAAAGCCACTGTCCAAAGCCACTGTATGTCCAAAGCCACTGTATGTCCAAAGCCACTGTCCAAAGCCACTGTATGTCCAAAGCCACTGTATGTCCAAGCCACTGTATGTCCAAGCCACTGTCGAAAGGCACTGTATGTCCAAAGCCACTGTATGTCCATAGCCACTGTCCAAAGCCACTGTATGTCCAAAGCCACTGTATGTCCAAAGCCACTGTCTAAAGCCACTGTATGTCCAAAGCCACTGTCCAAAGCCACTGTATGTCCAAAGCCACTGTATGTCCAAACACTGTCCATAGCTACTGTATGTCCAAAGCCACTATACGTATGTCCAAAGCCACTGTCCAAAGCCACTGTATGTCCAAAGCCAATGTATGTCCAAAGCCACTTTATGTCCAAAGCCACTGTATGTCCAAAGCCACTGTCCAAAGCCACTGTATATCCAAAGCCACTGTATGTCCAAAGCCACTGTCCAAAGCCACTGTATGTCCAAAGCCACGGTATGTCCAAAGCCACTGTCCAAAGCCACCGTATATCCAAAGCCACTGTATGTCCAAAGCCACAGTCCAAAGCCACTGTATGTCCAAAGCCACTCTATGTCCAGAGCCATTGTCCAAAGCCACTCTCCAAAGCCACTGTCCAAAGCCACTCTATGTCCAAACCAACTGTGCAAAGCCACTGTCCAAAGCCACTGACCAAAGCCACTCTATGTCCAATGCCACTGTCTAAAGCCACTGTCAAAAGCCACTGTCCAAAGCCACTCTATGTCCAAAGCCATGGTCCAAAGCCACTCTCCAAAGCCACTCTCCAAAGCCACTCTATGTCGAAAAGCACTGTCCAAAGCCACTGTCCAAAGCGACTCTCCAAAGCCACTCTATGTCCAAAGCCACTGTCCAAAGCCACTCCCCAAAGCCACTCTCCAAAGCCACTGTATGTCCAAAGCCACTGTCCCAAGCCACTGTCCAAAGCCACTCTCCAAAGCCACTCTATGTCCAAAGCCACTGTCCAAAGTCAATGTCCAAAGCCACTCTCCAAAGCCACTCTATGTCTAAAGCCACTGTCCAAAGCCACTCTCCAAAGCAACTCTCCAATGCCACTCTATGTCCAAAGCCACTGTCCAAAGCCACTGTCCAAAGCCACTCTCCAAAGCCAATCTATCTTCAAAGCCACTGTCCAAAGCCACTCTCCAAAGCCACTTTCCAAAGCCACTCTATGTCCAAAGCCACTGTCCATAGCCACTGTCCAAAGCCACTCTCCAAAGCCACTCTATGTCCAAAGCCACTGTACAAAGCCACTGTCCAAAGCCACTGTCCAAAGCAATACTATGTCCAAAGCCATTGTCCAAAGGCACTGTCCAAAGCCACTCTATGTCCAAAGCCACTGTCCAAAGCCACTGTCCAAAGCCACTCTATGTCCAAAGCCACTGTCCAAAGCCACTCCATGTCCAAAGCCACTGTCCAAAGCAACTCTCCAAAGCCACTGTCCTAAACCACTCTATGTCCAAAGCCACTGTCCAAAGCCACTCTCCAAAGCCACCTCCAAAGCCACTCTATGTCCAAAGCCACTGTCCAAAGCCACTCTCCTAAGCCACTGTCCAAAGCCACTGTCCAAAGCCACTGTATGTCCAAAGGCACTGTATGTCCAAAGCCACTGTCCAAAGCCACTGTATGTCCAAAGCCACTGTCCAAAGCCAATGTATGTCCAAAGCCACTATCCAAAGCCACTCTATGTCCAAAGCCACTGTATATCCAAAGGCACTGTCCAAAGCCACTGTATGTCCAAAGCCACTGTATGTCCAAAGCCACTGTCTAAAGCCACTGTATGTCCAAAGCCAATGTCCAAAGCCACTGTATGTCCAAAGCCACTCTATGTCCAAAGCCACTGTCCAAAGACACTCTCCAAAGCCACTCTCCAAAGCTACTGTATGTCCAAAGCCACTGTCCCAAGCCACTGTCCAAAGCCACTCTCCAAAGCCACTCTATGTCCAAACCCACTGTCCAAAGTCAATGTCCAAAGCCACTCTCCAAAGCCACTCTATGTCTAAAGCCACTGTCCAAAGCCACTCTCCAAAGCCACTCTCCAATGCCACTCTATGTCCAAAGCCACTGTCCAAAGCCACTGTCCAAAGCCACTCTCCAAAGCCAATCTATCTCCAAAGCCACTGTCCAAAGCCACTCTCCAAAGCCACTTTCCAAAGCCACTCTATGTCCAAAGCCACTGTCCATAGCCACTGTCCAAAGCCACTGTCCAAAGCCACTCTATGTCCAAAGCCACTGTACAAAGCCACTGTCCAAAGCCACTGTCCAAAGCAATACTATGTCCAAAGCCATTGTCCAAAGGCACTGTCCAAAGCCACTCTATGTCCAAAGCCACTGTCCAAAGCCACTGTCCAAAGCCACTGTCCAAAGCCACTCTATGTCCAAAGCCACTGTCCAAAGCCACTCTATGTCCAAAGCCACTGTCCAAAGCCACTCCATGTCCAAAGCCACTGTCCAAAGCCACTCTCCAAAGCCACTGTCCTAAACCACTCTATGTCCAAAGCCACTGTCCAAAGCCACTCTCCAAAGCCACCTCCAAAGCCACTCTATGTCCAAAGCCACTGTCCAAAGCCACTCTCCAAAGCCACTGTCCAAAGCCAGTGTCCAAAGCCACTGTATGTCCAAAGGCACTGTATGTCCAAAGCCACTGTCCAAAGCCACTGTATGTCCAAAGCCACTGTCCAAAGCCACTGTATGTCCAAAGCCACTATCCAAAGCCACTCTATGTCCAAAGCCACTGTATGTCCAAAGGCACTGTCCAAAGCCACTGTATGTCCAAAGCCACTGTATGTCCAAAGCCACTGTCTAAAGCCACTGTATGTCTAAAGCCACTGTATGTCCAAAGCCACTGTCCAAAGCCACTGTATGTCCAAAGCCACTGTATTTCCAAAGCCACTGTCCAAAGCCACTGTATGTCCAAAGCCATTGTATGTCCAAAACCACTGTCCAAAGCCACTGTATGTCCAAAGCCACTGTATGTCCAAAGCCACTGACAAAGCCACTGTATGTCCAAAGCCACTGTATGTCCAAAGCAACTGTCCAAAGCCACTGTATGTCCAAAGCCACTGTACAAAGCCACTGTCCAAATCCACTGTCCAAAGCCACTCTATGTCCAAAGCCTCTGTACAAAGCCACTGTCCAAAGCCACTGTCCAAAGCAATAATATGTCCAAAGCCACTGTCCAAAGCCACTGTCCAAAGCCACTGTCCAAAGCCACTGTCCAAAGCCACTCTATGTCCAAAGCCACTGTCCGAAGCCACTGTCCAAAGACACTCTCCAAAGCCACTCTATGTCAAAAGCCACTGTCCAAAGCCACTCTACAAAGCCACTGTCCTTAACCAATCTATGTCCAAAGCCTCTGTCCAAAGCCACTCTCCAAAGCCACTGTCTAAAGCCACTCTATATCCAAAGCCACTGTCCAAAGCCACTCTCCAAAGCCACTGTCCAAAGCCACTGTATGTCCAAAGCCACTGTATGTCCAAAGCCACTGTCCAAAGCCACTGTATGTCCAAAGCCACTGTATGTCAAAGCCACTGTCGAAAGACACTGTATGTCCAATGCCACTGTATGTCCAAAGCCACTATCCAAAGCCACTTTATGTCCAAAGCCACTGTATGTCCATAGCCACTGTCCAAAGCCACTGTATGTCCAAAGCTACTGTATGTCCAAAGCCACTGTCTAAAGCCACTGTATGTCCAAAGCCACTGTCCAAAGCCACTGTATGTCCAAACACTGTCCATAGCTACTGTATGTCCAAAGCCACTATACGTATGTCCAAAGCCACTGTCCAAAGCCACTGTATGTCCAAAGCCACTGTATGTCCAAAGCCACTGTATGTCCAAAGCCACTGTATGTCCAAAGCCACTGTCCAAAGCCACTGTATATCCAAAGCCACTGTATGTCCAAAGCCACTGTCCAAAGCCACTGTATGTCCAAAGCCACGGTATGTCCAAAGCCACTGTCCAAAGCCACCGTATATCCAAAGCCACTGTATGTCCAAAGCCACAGTCCAAAGCCACTGTATGTCCAAAGCCACTGTATGTCCAAAGCCACTGTCCAAAGCCACTGTATGTCCAAAGCCACTGTATGTCCAAAGCCACTGTCCAAAGCCACTGTATGTCCAAAGCCACTGTATTTCCAAAGCCACTGTCCAAAGCCACTGTATGTCCAAAGCCACTGTATGTCCAAAGCCACTGTATGTCCAAAGCCACTGTATGTCCAAAGCCACTGTCCAAAGCCACTCTATGTCCAAAGCCACTGTACAAAGCCACTGTCCAAAGCCACTGTCCAAAGCAATACTATGTCCAAAGCCATTGTCCAAAGGCACTGTACAAAGCCACTCTATGTCCAAAGCCACTGTCCAAAGCCACTGTCCAAAGCCACTGTCCAAAGCCACTCTATGTCCAAAACCACTGTCCAAAGCCACTCTATGTCCAAAGCCACTGTCCAAAGCCACTCCATGTCTAAAGCCACTGTCCAAAGCCACTCTCCAAAGCCACTGTCCTAAACCACTCTATGTCCAAAGCCACTGTCCAAAGCCACTCTCCAAAGCCACCTCCAAAGCCACTCTATGTCCAAAGCCACTGTCCAAAGCCACTCTCCAAAGCCACTGTCCAAAGCCACTGTCCAAAGCCACTGTCCAAAGCCACTGTATGTCCAAAGCCACTGTCCAAAGCCACTGTATGTCCAAAGCCACTATCCAAAGCCACTCTATGTCCAAAGCCACTGTATGTCCAAAGGCACTGTCCAAAGCCACTGTATGTCCAAAGCCACTGTATGTCCAAAGCCACTGTCTAAAGCCACTGTATGTCCAAAGCCACTGTCCAAAGCCACTGTATGTCCAAAGCCACCGTATTTCCAAAGCCACTGTCCAAAGCCACTGTATGTCCAAAGCCACTGACAAAGCCACTGTATGTCCAAAGCCACTGTATGTCCAAAGCCACTGTCCAAAGCCACTATATGTCCAAAGCCACTGTACAAAGCCACTGTCCAAATCCACTGTCCAAAGCCACTCTATGTCCAAAGCCTCTGTACAAAGCCACTGTCCAAAGCCACTATCCAAAGCAATAATATGTCCAAAGCCACTGTCCAAAGCCACTGTCCAAAGCCACTGTCCAAAGCCACTGTCCAAAGCCACTCTATGTCCAAAGCCACTGTCCGAAGCCACTGTCCAAAGCCACTGTCCAAAGCCACTCTATGTCCAAAGCCACTGTCCAAAGCCACTCTACAAAGCCACTGTCCTTAACCAATCTATGTCCAAAGCCACTGTCCAAAGCCACTCTCCAAAGCCACTGTCTAAAGCCACTCTATATCCAAAGCCACTGTCCAAAGCCACTCTCCAAAGCCACTGTCCAAAGCCACTGTATGTCGAAAGCCACTGTATGTCCAAAGCCACTGTCCAAAGCCACTGTATGTCCAAAGCCACTGTATGTCCAAGCCACTGTATGTCCAAGCCACTGTCGAAAGACACTGTATGTCCAATGCCACTGTATGTCCAAAGCCAATATCCAAAGCCACTTTATGTCCAAAGCCACTGTATGTCCATAGCCACTGTCCAAAGCCACTGTATGTCCAAAGCCACTGTATGTCCAAAGCCACTGTCTAAAGCCACTGTATGTCCAAAGCCACTGTCCAAAGCCACTGTATGTCCAAAGCCACTGTATGTCCAAACACTGTCCATAGCTACTGTATGTCCAAAGCCACTATACGTATGTCCAAAGCCACTGTCCAAAGCCACTGTATGTCCAAAGCCACTGTATGTCCAAAGCCACTTTATGTCCAAATCCACTGTATGTCCAAAGCCACTGTCCAAAGCCACTGTATATCCAAAGCCACTGTATGTCCAAAGCCACTGTCCAAAGCCACTGTATGTCCAAAGCCACGGTATGTCCAAAGCCACTGTCCAAAGCCACCGTATATCCAAAGCCACTGTATGTCCAAAGCCACAGTCCAAAGCCACTGTATGTCCAAAGCCACTGTATGACCAAAGCCACTGTCCAAAGCCACTGTATCTCCAAAGCCACTGTATGTCCAAAGCCACTGTATGTCCAAAGCCACTGTCCAAAGCCACTGTATGTCCAAAGCCACTGTATTTCCAAAGCCACTGTCCAAAGCCACTGTATGTCCAAAGCCACTGTATGTCCAAAGCCACTGTATGTCCAAAGCCACTGTATGTCCAAAGCCACTGTCCAAAGCCACTATATGTCCAAAGCCACTGTATGTCCGAAGCCACTGTCCAAAGGCAAAGCCACTCTCCAAAGCCACTCTCCAAAGCCACTGTCCAAAGCCACTCTATGTCCAAAGCCACTGTCCAAAGCCACTCTCCAAAGCCACTGTCCAAAGCCACTCTATGTCCAAAGCCACTGTCCAAAGCCACTCTCCAAAGCCACTGTCCAAAGCCACTCTATGTCCAAAGCCACTCTCCAAAGCCACTCTCCAAAGCCACTCTATGTATATGGGTATTTTTAAAAATAGGAGTAATTATAACTACAGACTTTGGGGTAAATTAGTGTTGAAATTATTTTCATTTTAGTAATCACCCGAACACATAACATAACCAGAATACAAACAGTATACTAGCAATAACATCTAAGAGAGAGAAAGAGACCATCATTCACATATACTAAGAAATGGAAAAGTGGCCGAAGTTGGATGAGCGCCTCTCTACTCTATATACAGTCATTTGTCACTTGCTTGAGGCTCAGTTCCTTCACCATGTCATGAGATGATTGAGGCGGTTGTTCGACACTGTTGTACAAATGTAAGATTTCACCCTTCTCAGCGCAATGAAGACTTGTTCAGAGCTTGCATTAGTTACCGGCATAACCAGTACAACATTGACCAATGAGACTGGTATGAGGAGCCAGATGCTTTTGTTCTTTTTGAGGAATTCAACGACATTTTGCACTGTATCAACACCACCTTTAACTTGACTGAAACTGCGATAGGACTCTGCCATTATATATAGCTGGATTCTTAAGGTATTAGGGTCAAACTCAGTGTAGAACTCACAGAGTTCAACATTTTGTGAGACCAATGTTCATTTCACTAGGACCTTCTACCAGGTTGCATAGGTTTTGAATGTTTTGAGGATAAACAGTCTGAAATCGCTCATTCTTGTCAAAGTGGGCACATTAGTTCATTTTTCAACATTGTGGAGCTGTTTCTACTCTTTAAATAATAGAAAACGGCTTTTGGTCTGAATTCTTCCCTTTTTAACTCTATTTTGCTCCAATCGGGACTTTTTTGAGCGTTTTGAGGAAAAACTCTGAAATCGCTCATTCTTGCCAAAATGGCTTCTTTTTCAATATTCAGGAACTGTTTCTCCCCTTTGTAACCAAACGAAGCTATAGTTTGCTCCATTTGGAAAGTTTTGAGCGTATTTTAGCTCATTCTTGTCAAAATGGTCAGATTAGTTCCATTTCAACATTATGGAACTGTTTCTACTCTTTAAATGACTTTTTCTAACCTTTTTAACTGAAAAAAGCTCTAATTTGCTCCAACAGAGGAAAAACGGTTTAAAAACGCTCATTCTTAACAAAATAGGTGCATTAGTTTCCTTTACAACATTATGGAGCTGTTTCTACTCTTTGAATGACAGAAAAAGGGATTTTAGTCAGAAATCTCCCCTTTAAACGAAATCTCTATTTTGCTGAAAAATTCTGAAATCCCTCATTTCTGTCAAAATGGGCAATTAGTTACATTTTCACATTATTGAACTTTTCTACACAAAGAAATCTCCCCTTTTTATTCAAAAAAGCTCCATTTTGCTCCATTGGGAAATTTTTGTCCGAAATCGCTCATTCTTGTTAAAATGGTCACATTAGTTTCCGGTTACATATTATTGAACTGTTTCTACTCTTTAAATGACAGAAAAAGGCTTTTGGTGTGATATCTACCCTTTTTAGCTCCAATTGGGACTTATTTGAGCGTTTTTAGGGAAAACAGTCTGAAATCGCTCATTCTTGTCAAAGTGGGCACATTAGTTCATTTTTCAACATTGTGGAGCTGTTTCTACTCTTTAAATAATAGAAAACGGCTTTTGGTCTGAATTCTTCCCTTTTTAACTCTATTTTGCTCCAATCGGGATTTTTTTGAGCGTTTTGAGGAAAAACTCTGAAATCGCTCATTCTTGCCAAAATGGCTTCTTTTTCAATATTCTGGAACTGTTTCTCCCCTTTGTAACCAAACGAAGCTATAGTTTGCTCCAATTGGAAAGTTTTGAGCGTATTTTAGCTCATTCTTGTCAAATGGTCAGATTAGTTCCATTTCAACATTATGGAACTGTTTCTACTCTTTAAATGACTTTTTCTAACCTTTTTAACTGAAAAAAGCACTAATTTGCTCCAACAGAGGAAAAACGGTTTAAAAACGCTCATTCTTAACAAAATAGGTGCATTAGTTTCCTTTGCAACATTATGGAGCTGTTTCTACTCTTTGAATGACAGAAAAAGGGATTTTAGTCAGAAATCTCCCCTTTTAAACGAAATCTCTATTTTGCTAAAAAATTCTGAAATCCCTCATTTCTGTCAAAATGGGCAATTAGTTACATTTTCAACATTATTGAACTTTTCTACACAAAGAAATCTCCCCTTTTTATTCAAAAAAGCTCCATTTTGCTCCATTGGGAAATTTTTGTCCGAAATCGCTCATTCTTGTTAAAATGGTCACATTAGTTTCCGGTTCAATATTATTGAACTGTTTCTATTCTTTAAATGACAGAAAAAGGCTTTTGGTGTGATATCTACCCTTTTTAGCTCCAATTGGGACTTATTTGATCGTTTTTAGGGAAAACATTCTGAAATCGCTCATTCTTGGCAAATTGGGCACTTTAGCTTCCTTTTCAACATTATGGAAATGTTTCTACTCTAACTTTTGCTAAGAAATCTCCCCTTTTTTAAATCTATTTTGGTCAAATTGATATGTTTTTGAGCATTTTGTGGGAAAACCGCTGAAAACATGCCCATTAGTTTCCTTTACAACATTATGGCTTTTTTTTAAATGACAGAAAACGGCTTTTGGTCAGAAATTTCGCTATTAACCGTAAGAAGCTCTATTTTGCTCCAATTGGGACGATTTTAGCATTTTGAAGAGAAACTATCTGAAATTCCTCATTTGTTCAAAATGGGCACATTAGTTCCCGTATCAACATTGAACTTGTCTAAACTTTAAATTACAGAAAACAACTTTTGGTGACCCAAAGACCCACTATTTTGCTCCAATTGGTAGATTTTTGAGCGTTTTGAGGTCATTCTTGTCTTGAAGAAATCTCCCCTTTTTGACAGCATTTTGTGAAAAAAGGTCTGAAATCGCTCATTCTTATCAAAATGGACATATTAGTTTCCTTTTCAACATTATGGAACTGTTTCTACTCTTTAAATGCCAGAAAATGGCTTTTGGTCAGAAATCTCCCTTTTTTTAACCGATCTTTTAATTGAGAAGTTTTTTATCATTAAGCTCGAGTTTGGATTTTTTGGGGCGTTTTGAGAAAAAACGGTGTGACATCGCTAATTTTTTGGAACATTAGTTTTCTTTTCAACATGGAACTGTTTGTACTCTTTAAATGACAGAAAACTGCTATTGATGAGAAATCTACCCTTTTTAACTATTTTGCTCCAAATGAGACATTTTTGAGAATTTTGAGGAAAAACCGTATGAAATCGCTCATTCTTAACAAAACATGTTGCATTACAACATTATGAAGCCATTTCTACTCTTTAAATGAGAAATCTCCCTTTTTTATTGGAACGTTTTTGAGCTTTTTATGAAAAACAGAATGAAATCGCACATTCTTATCAAAATAGCACATTAGCTTCTTTTTGAACATTATTTCTCCACTTTAAATGAATATTTTGTTCCAATTGGGACGTTTTTGAGCGTTTTGAGGAAAAAGTGTGAAATTGCTCATTCTCATCAAAATGGGCACATTAGTTTTCTTTTAAACATGAAACTGTTTCTTCACTTTATTTAAATGACAGAAAACGGCTTTTGGTGAGAAATTTACCCTTTTTAACCAAAGAAGCTAAAATCGCTGTCATTCATGTTAAAATTGACATGTTTACTTTTCAACATTATGGAACTGTTTCTACTCTTTAAATAACAGAAAACGGCTTTTGGTCAGAATTCTCTCCTTTTTAACCCTATTTTGCTCCAATCCGGGACGTTTTTGAGCGTTTTGAGGAAAAACTCTGAAATCGGTCAATCTGGTAATAATGGGCACATTCGCTTCCTTTTCAATATTAGAGAACTCTTTCTCCCCTTTGTAACCGAAACAAGCTATATTTTGCTCTTAATTAGTAGAGTATATGACTGGCTGAAGAAGATCCCAGCGAGAGTATATGAATGAGACCCAGAGTATATGACTGGCTGAATAAGATCAAATGTGACTAGGACTCGGAGTATATGAGACTGGCTGAACGTCTCATAGTATATGACCGGCAAAAGATCCCAGTGAGAGCCACTATACATAGCCACTAAACAAACTCACTACACTAAATAAAGCCACTGAACAAAGCCACTAAGCCACTAAACAAGGCCACCAAACAAAGCCATAAACAAGGACACTAAACAAAGCCACTAAACAAAGGCATTGAACAAAGAAACTGAACAAAGCAAATAAACAAAGCCATTAATAAGGCCACTAAACAATGCCACTAAACAAAGCCACTAAGCCACTAAACAAGGCCACCAAACAAAGCCATTAACAAGGACACTAAACAAAGCCACTAAACAAGGCCACTAAACAAGGCCACTAAACGAGGCCACCAAACAAAGCCATTAACTAGGCCACTAATCAAAGACACTAAACAAGGCCACTAAACAAGGCCACTAAACAAGGCCACTAAACAAGGCCACTAAACAAAGCCACTAAACTTGGCCACTAAACAAAGCCACTAAACATGGCCACCAAACATGGCCACTAAACAAAGCCACCAAACAAACCAATAAACATGGCCAACAAACAAAGCCACTAAACATGGCCACCTAACAAATCCACGAAACAAAAGCCACAAATCAAAAGCCACGAAACAAAATCCACCAAACAATAGCCACTAAACAAAAGCCACCACACAAAATCCACCAAACAAAAGCCACAAAACAAAACCCACCAAACTAAAGCCACCAAACAAAAGCCACCAAAGAAAAACACCAAAGTAAAGCCACCAAACAAAAGCCACCAAACAAAAGCCACGAAACAAAAGCCACGAAACAAAAGCCACCAAACAAAAGCCACCAAACAAAAGCCACAAAATAAAAGCCACCAAACAAAAGCCACGAAATAAAAGCCATGAAACAAAAGCCATAAACAAAAGTAACGAAACAAAAGCCACGAAACAAAAGCCACGAAACAAAAGCCATAGGGTGGAAACCACGAAAAAAGCCACCAAACAAAAACACCAAACAAAAGCCACCAAACAAAAGCCACCAAAAAAAAGCCACCAAACAAAAGCCAACAAACAAAAGCCACCAAACAAAAACACCAAACAAAAGCCACCAAACAAAAGCCACCAAACAAAAGCCACAAAAAAAGCCAACAAACAAAAGCCACCAAACAAAAGCCACCAAACAAAAGCCACCATATAAAAGCCACCAAACAAAAGCCTCCAAACAAAAGCCACCAAACAAAAGCCACCAAACAAAAGCGACCAAACAAAAGCCACCAAACAAAAGCCACCAAACAAAAGCCACCAAACAAAAGCCACCAAACAAAAGCCACGAAACAAAAGCCACAAACAAAAGCCACGAAACAAAAGCGACAAAACAAAAGCCACGAAATAAAATCCACGAAACAAAAGCCACGAAACAAAAGCCACCAAACAAAAACCACCAAACAAAAGCCACGAAACAAAAGCCACAAAAGAAAAGACACGAAACAAAAGCCACTGTCCAAAGCCACTCTATGTCCAAAGCCACTCTATGTCCAAAGCCACTGTCCAAAGCCACTGTCCAAAGCCACTGTCCAAAGCCACTGTCCAAAGCCACTCTATGTCCAAAGCCACTGTCCAAAGCCAATGTCCAAAGCCACTCTATATCCAAAGCCAATGTACAAAGCCACTGTCCAAAGGCACTGTCCAAAGCCACTCTATGTCCAAAGCCACTGTCCAAAGCCACTCTCCAAAGCCACTGTCCAAAGCCACTCTATGTCCAAATCCACTGTCCAAAGCCACTCTCCAAAGCCACTGTCCAAAGCCACTCTATGTCCAAAGCCACTCTCCAAAGCCACTCTCCAAAGCCACTGTCCAAAGCCACTCTATGTCCAAAGCCACTGTCCGAAGCCACTGTCCAAAGCCACTGTCCAAAGCCACTCTATGTCCAAAGCCACTCTATGTCCAAAGCCACTGTCCAAAGCCACTCTACAAAGCCACTGTCGAAAGTCACACTATGTCCAAAGCCACTGTCCAAATCCACTGTCCAAAGCCACTCTATGTCCAAAGCCTCTGTCCAAAGCCACTGTCCAAAGCCACTGTCCAAAGCAATACTATGTCCAAAGCCACTGTCCAAAGCCACTGTCCAATGCTACTGTCCAAAGCCACTCTATGTCCAAAACCACTGTCAGAAGCCACTGTCCAAAGCCACTGTCCAAAGTCACTCTATGTCCAAAGCCACTGTCCAAAGCCACAGTCCAAAGCCACTCTATGTCCAAAGCCACTGTATGTCCAAAGCCACTGTCCAAAGCCACTGTATGTCCAAAGCCACTGTATCTCCAAAGCCACTGTCCAAAGCCACTGTATGTCCAAAGCCACTGTATGTCCAAAGCCACTGTATGTCCAAAGCCACTGTATGTCCAAAGCCACTGTCCAAAGCCACTATATGTCCAAAGCCACTTAATGTCCAAAGCCACTGTCCAAAGGCAAAGCCACACTCCAAAGCCACTGTCCAAAGCCACTCTATGTCCAAAGCCACTGTCCAAAGCCACTCTATGTCCAAAGCCACTGTCCAAAGCCAGACTATGTCCAAAGCCACTGTCCAAAGCCACTCTCCAAAGCCACTGTCCAAAGCCACCCTATGTATATGGGTATTTTTAAAAATAGGAGTAATTATAACTAAGACTTTGGGGTAAATTAGTGTTGAAATTATTTTCATTTTAGTAATCACCCGAACACATAACATAACCAGATGACAAACAGTATACTAGCAATAACATCTAAGAGAGAGAAAGAGACCATCATTCACATATACTAAGAAATGGAAAAGTGGCCGCAGATGGATGAGCGCCTCTCTACTCTATACACAAAGTCATTTGTCACTTGCTTGAGGCTCAGTTCCTTCACCATGTCATGAGATGATTGAGGCGGTTGTTCGACATTGTTGTACAAATGTAAGATTTCACCCTTCTCAGCGCAATGAAGGCTTGTTCAGAGCTTGCATTAGTTACCGGCATAACCAGTACAACATTGACCAATGAGACTGGTATGAGGAGCCAGATGCTTTTGTTCTTTTTGAGGAATTCAACGACATTTTGCACTGTATCAACACAACCTTTATCTTGACTGAAAATGCGATAGGACTCTGCCATTATATATAGCTGGATTCTTAAGGTATATTAGGGTCAAACTCAGTGTAGAACTCACAGAGTTCAACATTTTGTGAGACCAATGTTTATTTCACTAGGACCTTCTACCAGGTTGCATAGGTTTTGAATGTTTTGAGGATAAACAGTCTGAAATCGCTCATTCTTGTCAAAGTGGGCACATTAGTTTACTTTTCAACATTGTGGAGCTGTTTCTACTCTTTAAATAATAGAAAACGGCTTTTTCCCTTTTTAACTCTATTTTGCTCCAATCGGGACTTTTTTGAACGTTTTGAGGAAAAACTCTGAAATCGCTCATTCTTGCCAAAATTGCTTCTTTTTCAATATTCTGGAACCGTTTCTCCCCTTTGTAACCAAACGAAGGTATAGTTTGCTCCAATTGGAAAGTTTTGAGCGTATTTAAGCTCATTCTTGTCACAATGGTCACATTAGTTCCTTTTCAACATTATGGACCTGTTTCTACTCTTTAAATGACTTTTGCTAACCTTTTTAACTGAAAAAAGCTCTAATTGCTCCAATAGAGGAAAATCGGTTAAAAAACACTCATTCTTAACAAAATAGGTGCATTAGGTTCCTTTACAGCATTATAGAGCTGTTTCTACTCTTTAAATGACAGAAAAAGGGATTTTAGTCAGAAATCTCCCCTTTAAATGAAAGCTCTATTTTGCTGAAAAATTATGAAATCCCTCATTCCCGTCTAAATGGGCAATTAGTTTCATTTTCAACATTATTGAACTTTTCTACACTTAAAGAGAAATCTCCCCTTTTTAACCAAAAAAGCTCCATTTTGCTCCATTGGGAAATTTTTGACTGAAATCGCTCATTCTTGTTAAAATGGTCACATTAGTTTCCGTTTCAATATTATAGAACTGTTTCTATTCATTAAATGACAGAAAAAGGCTTTTGGTGTATTATCTACCCTTTTTAGCTCCAATTGGGTCTTATTTGTGCCTTTTGAGGGAAAACAGTCTGAAATCGCTCATTCTTGGCAAAATGGGCACTTTAGCTTCCTTTTCAACATTATGGAAATGTTTCTACTCTTTAAATGACTTTTGCTATGAAATCTCCCCTTTTTTAATCTATTTTGGTCAAATTGATATGTTTTTGGGCATTTTGTGGAAAAACCGCTGATAACATGCCCATTAGTTTCCTTTACAACATTATGGCTTTTTTTTAAATGACAGAAAACGGCTTTTGGTCAGAAATTTCGCTATTAACCGTAAGAAGCTCTATTTTGCTCCAATTGGGACGATTTTAGCATTTTGAAGAGAAACTATCTGAAATCCCTCATTTGTTCAAAATGGGCACATTAGTTCCCGTATCAACATTGAACTTGTCTAAACTTTAAATTACAGAAAACAACTTTTGGTGACCCAAAGACCCACTATTTTGCTCCAATTGGTAGATTTTTGAGCGTTTTGAGGTCATTCTTGTCTTGAAGAAATCTCCCCTTTTTGACAGCATTTTGTGAAAAAAGGTCTGAAATCGCTCATTCTTATCAAAATGGACATATTAGTTTCCTTTTCAACATTATGGAACTGTTTCTACTCTTTAAATGCCAGAAAATGGCTTTTGGTCAGAAATCTCCCTTTTTTAAACCGATCTTTTAATTGAGAAGTTTTTTATCATTAAGCTCGAGTTTGGATTTTTTGGGGCGTTTTGAGAAAAAACGGTGTGACATCGCTAATTTTTTGGAACATTAGTTTTCTTTTCAACATGGAACTGTTTGTACTCTTTAAATGACAGAAAACTGCTATTGATGAGAAATCTACCCTTTTTAACTATTTTGCTCCAAATGAGACATTTTTGAGAATTTTGAGGAAAAACCGTATGAAATCGCTCATTCTTAACAAAACATGTTGCATTACAACATTATGAAGCCATTTCTACTCTTTAAATGAGAAATCTCCCTTTTTTATTGGAACGTTTTTGAGCTTTTTATGAAAAACAGAATGAAATCGCACATTCTTATCAAAATAGCACATTAGCTTCTTTTTGAACATTATTTCTCCACTTTAAATGAATATTTTGTTCCAATTGGGACGTTTTTGAGCGTTTTGAGGAAAAAGTGTGAAATTGCTCATTCTCATCAAAATGGGCACATTAGTTTTCTTTTAAACATGAAACTGTTTCTTCACTTTATTTAAATGACAGAAAACGGCTTTTGGTGAGAAATTTACCCTTTTTAACCAAAGAAGCTAAAATCGCTGTCATTCATGTTAAAATTGACATGTTTACTTTTCAACATTATGGAACTGTTTCTACTCTTTAAATAACAGAAAACGGCTTTTGGTCAGAATTCTCTCCTTTTTAACCCTATTTTGCTCCAATCCGGGACGTTTTTGAGCGTTTTGAGGAAAAACTCTGAAATCGGTCAATCTGGTAATAATGGGCACATTCGCTTCCTTTTCAATATTAGAGAACTCTTTCTCCCCTTTGTAACCGAAACAAGCTATATTTTGCTCTTAATTAGTAGAGTATATGACTGGCTGAAGAAGATCCCAGCGAGAGTATATGAATGAGACCCAGAGTATATGACTGGCTGAATAAGATCAAATGTGACTAGGACTCGGAGTATATGAGACTGGCTGAACGTCTCATAGTATATGACCGGCAAAAGATCCCAGTGAGAGCCACTATACATAGCCACTAAACAAACTCACTACACTAAATAAAGCCACTGAACAAAGCCACTAAGCCACTAAACAAGGCCACCAAACAAAGCCATAAACAAGGACACTAAACAAAGCCACTAAACAAAGGCATTGAACAAAGAAACTGAACAAAGCAAATAAACAAAGCCATTAATAAGGCCACTAAACAATGCCACTAAACAAAGCCACTAAGCCACTAAACAAGGCCACCAAACAAAGCCATTAACAAGGACACTAAACAAAGCCACTAAACAAGGCCACTAAACAAGGCCACTAAACGAGGCCACCAAACAAAGCCATTAACTAGGCCACTAAACAAAGACACTAAACAAGGCCACTAAACAAGGCCACTAAACAAGGCCACTAACCAAGGCCACTAAACAAAGCCACTAAACTTGGCCACTAAACAAAGCCACTAAACATGGCCACCAAACATGGCCACTAAACAAAGCCACCAAACAAACCAATAAACATGGCCAACAAACAAAGCCACTAAACATGGCCACCTAACAAATCCACGAAACAAAAGCCACAAATCAAAAGCCACGAAACAAAATCCACCAAACAATAGCCACTAAACAAAAGCCACCACACAAAATCCACCAAACAAAAGCCACAAAACAAAACCCACCAAACTAAAGCCACCAAACAAAAGCCACCAAAGAAAAACACCAAAGTAAAGCCACCAAACAAAAGCCACCAAACAAAAGCCACGAAACAAAAGCCACGAAACAAAAGCCACCAAACAAAAGCCACCAAACAAAAGCCACAAAATAAAAGCCACCAAACAAAAGCCACGAAATAAAAGCCATGAAACAAAAGCCATAAACAAAAGTAACGAAACAAAAGCCACGAAACAAAAGCCACGAAACAAAAGCCATAGGGTGGAAACCACGAAAAAAGCCACCAAACAAAAACACCAAACAAAAGCCACCAAACAAAAGCCACCAAAAAAAAGCCACCAAACAAAAGCCAACAAACAAAAGCCACCAAACAAAAACACCAAACAAAAGCCACCAAACAAAAGCCACCAAACAAAAGCCACAAAAAAAGCCAACAAACAAAAGCCACCAAACAAAAGCCACCAAACAAAAGCCACCATATAAAAGCCACCAAACAAAAGCCTCCAAACAAAAGCCACCAAACAAAAGCCACCAAACAAAAGCGACAAACAAAAGCCACCAAACAAAAGCCACCAAACAAAAGCCACCAAACAAAAGCCACCAAACAAAAGCCACGAAACAAAAGCCACAAACAAAAGCCACGAAACAAAAGCGACAAAACAAAAGCCACGAAATAAAATCCACGAAACAAAAGCCACGAAACAAAAGCCACCAAACAAAAACCACCAAACAAAAGCCACGAAACAAAAGCCACAAAAGAAAAGACACGAAACAAAAGCCACTGTCCAAAGCCACTCTATGTCCAAAGCCACTCTATGTCCAAAGCCACTGTCCAAAGCCACTGTCCAAAGCCACTGTCCAAAGCCACTGTCCAAAGCCACTCTATGTCCAAAGCCACTGTCCAAAGCCAATGTCCAAAGCCACTCTATATCCAAAGCCAATGTACAAAGCCACTGTCCAAAGGCACTGTCCAAAGCCACTCTATGTCCAAAGCCACTGTCCAAAGCCACTCTCCAAAGCCACTGTCCAAAGCCACTCTATGTCCAAATCCACTGTCCAAAGCCACTCTCCAAAGCCACTGTCCAAAGCCACTCTATGTCCAAAGCCACTCTCCAAAGCCACTCTCCAAAGCCACTGTCCAAAGCCACTCTATGTCCAAAGCCACTGTCCGAAGCCACTGTCCAAAGCCACTGTCCAAAGCCACTCTATGTCCAAAGCCACTCTATGTCCAAAGCCACTGTCCAAAGCCACTCTACAAAGCCACTGTCGAAAGTCACACTATGTCCAAAGCCACTGTCCAAATCCACTGTCCAAAGCCACTCTATGTCCAAAGCCTCTGTCCAAAGCCACTGTCCAAAGCCACTGTCCAAAGCAATACTATGTCCAAAGCCACTGTCCAAAGCCACTGTCCAATGCTACTGTCCAAAGCCACTCTATGTCCAAAACCACTGTCAGAAGCCACTGTCCAAAGCCACTGTCCAAAGTCACTCTATGTCCAAAGCCACTGTCCAAAGCCACAGTCCAAAGCCACTCTATGTCCAAAGCCACTGTATGTCCAAAGCCACTGTCCAAAGCCACTGTATGTCCAAAGCCACTGTATCTCCAAAGCCACTGTCCAAAGCCACTGTATGTCCAAAGCCACTGTATGTCCAAAGCCACTGTATGTCCAAAGCCACTGTATGTCCAAAGCCACTGTCCAAAGCCACTATATGTCCAAAGCCACTTAATGTCCAAAGCCACTGTCCAAAGGCAAAGCCACACTCCAAAGCCACTGTCCAAAGCCACTCTATGTCCAAAGCCACTGTCCAAAGCCACTCTATGTCCAAAGCCACTGTCCAAAGCCAGACTATGTCCAAAGCCACTGTCCAAAGCCACTCTCCAAAGCCACTGTCCAAAGCCACCCTATGTATATGGGTATTTTTAAAAATAGGAGTAATTATAACTACAGACTTTGGGGTAAATTAGTGTTGAAATTATTTTCATTTTAGTAATCACCCGAACACATAACATAACCAGATGACAAACAGTATACTAGCAATAACATCTAAGAGAGAGAAAGAGACCATCATTCACATATACTAAGAAATGGAAAAGTGGCCGAAGATGGATGAGCGCCTCTCTACTCTATACACAAAGTCATTTGTCACTTGCTTGAGGCTCAGTTCCTTCACCATGTCATGAGATGATTGAGGCGGTTGTTCGACATTGTTGTACAAATGTAAGATTTCACCCTTCTCAGCGCAATGAAGGCTTGTTCAGAGCTTGCATTAGTTACCGGCATAACCAGTACAACATTGACCAATGAGACTGGTATGAGGAGCCAGATGCTTTTGTTCTTTTTGAGGAATTCAACGACATTTTGCACTGTATCAACACAACCTTTATCTTGACTGAAAATGCGATAGGACTCTGCCATTATATATAGCTGGATTCTTAAGGTATATTAGGGTCAAACTCAGTGTAGAACTCACAGAGTTCAACATTTTGTGAGACCAATGTTTATTTCACTAGGACCTTCTACCAGGTTGCATAGGTTTTGAATGTTTTGAGGATAAACAGTCTGAAATCGCTCATTCTTGTCAAAGTGGGCACATTAGTTTACTTTTCAACATTGTGGAGCTGTTTCTACTCTTTAAATAATAGAAAACGGCTTTTTCCCTTTTTAACTCTATTTTGCTCCAATCGGGACTTTTTTGAACGTTTTGAGGAAAAACTCTGAAATCGCTCATTCTTGCCAAAATTGCTTCTTTTTCAATATTCTGGAACCGTTTCTCCCCTTTGTAACCAAACGAAGGTATAGTTTGCTCCAATTGGAAAGTTTTGAGCGTATTTAAGCTCATTCTTGTCACAATGGTCACATTAGTTCCTTTTCAACATTATGGACCTGTTTCTACTCTTTAAATGACTTTTGCTAACCTTTTTAACTGAAAAAAGCTCTAATTGCTCCAATAGAGGAAAATCGGTTAAAAAACACTCATTCTTAACAAAATAGGTGCATTAGGTTCCTTTACAGCATTATAGAGCTGTTTCTACTCTTTAAATGACAGAAAAAGGGATTTTAGTCAGAAATCTCCCCTTTAAATGAAAGCTCTATTTTGCTGAAAAATTATGAAATCCCTCATTCCCGTCTAAATGGGCAATTAGTTTCATTTTCAACATTATTGAACTTTTCTACACTTAAAGAGAAATCTCCCCTTTTTAACCAAAAAAGCTCCATTTTGCTCCATTGGGAAATTTTTGACTGAAATCGCTCATTCTTGTTAAAATGGTCACATTAGTTTCCGTTTCAATATTATAGAACTGTTTCTATTCATTAAATGACAGAAAAAGGCTTTTGGTGTATTATCTACCCTTTTTAGCTCCAATTGGGTCTTATTTGTGCCTTTTGAGGGAAAACAGTCTGAAATCGCTCATTCTTGGCAAAATGGGCACTTTAGCTTCCTTTTCAACATTATGGAAATGTTTCTACTCTTTAAATGACTTTTGCTATGAAATCTCCCCTTTTTTAATCTATTTTGGTCAAATTGATATGTTTTTGGGCATTTTGTGGAAAAACCGCTGATAACATGCCCATTAGTTTCCTTTACAACATTATGGCTTTTTTTTAAATGACAGAAAACGGCTTTTGGTCAGAAATTTCGCTATTAACCGTAAGAAGCTCTATTTTGCTCCAATTGGGACGATTTTAGCATTTTGAAGAGAAACTATCTGAAATCCCTCATTTGTTCAAAATGGGCACATTAGTTCCCGTATCAACATTGAACTTGTCTAAACTTTAAATTACAGAAAACAACTTTTGGTGACCCAAAGACCCACTATTTTGCTCCAATTGGTAGATTTTTGAGCGTTTTGAGGTCATTCTTGTCTTGAAGAAATCTCCCCTTTTTGACAGCATTTTGTGAAAAAAGGTCTGAAATCGCTCATTCTTATCAAAATGGACATATTAGTTTCCTTTTCAACATTATGGAACTGTTTCTACTCTTTAAATGCCAGAAAATGGCTTTTGGTCAGAAATCTCCCTTTTTTAAACCGATCTTTTAATTGAGAAGTTTTTTATCATTAAGCTCGAGTTTGGATTTTTTGGGGCGTTTTGAGAAAAAACGGTGTGACATCGCTAATTTTTTGGAACATTAGTTTTCTTTTCAACATGGAACTGTTTGTACTCTTTAAATGACAGAAAACTGCTATTGATGAGAAATCTACCCTTTTTAACTATTTTGCTCCAAATGAGACATTTTTGAGAATTTTGAGGAAAAACCGTATGAAATCGCTCATTCTTAACAAAACATGTTGCATTACAACATTATGAAGCCATTTCTACTCTTTAAATGAGAAATCTCCCTTTTTTATTGGAACGTTTTTGAGCTTTTTATGAAAAACAGAATGAAATCGCTCATTCTTATCAAAATAGCACATTAGCTTCTTTTTGAACATTATTTCTCCACTTTAAATGAATATTTTGTTCCAATTGGGACGTTTTTGAGCGTTTTGAGGAAAAAGTGTGAAATTGCTCATTCTCATCAAAATGGGCACATTAGTTTTCTTTTAAACATGAAACTGTTTCTTCACTTTATTTAAATGACAGAAAACGGCTTTTGGTGAGAAATTTACCCTTTTTAACCAAAGAAGCTAAAATCGCTGTCATTCATGTTAAAATTGACATGTTTACTTTTCAACATTATGGAACTGTTTCTACTCTTTAAATAACAGAAAACGGCTTTTGGTCAGAATTCTCTCCTTTTTAACCCTATTTTGCTCCAATCCGGGACGTTTTTGAGCGTTTTGAGGAAAAACTCTGAAATCGGTCAATCTGGTAATAATGGGCACATTCGCTTCCTTTTCAATATTAGAGAACTCTTTCTCCCCTTTGTAACCGAAACAAGCTATATTTTGCTCTTAATTAGTAGAGTATATGACTGGCTGAAGAAGATCCCAGCGAGAGTATATGAATGAGACCCAGAGTATATGACTGGCTGAATAAGATCAAATGTGACTAGGACTCGGAGTATATGAGACTGGCTGAACGTCTCATAGTATATGACCGGCAAAAGATCCCAGTGAGAGCCACTATACATAGCCACTAAACAAACTCACTACACTAAATAAAGCCACTGAACAAAGCCACTAAGCCACTAAACAAGGCCACCAAACAAAGCCATAAACAAGGACACTAAACAAAGCCACTAAACAAAGGCATTGAACAAAGAAACTGAACAAAGCAAATAAACAAAGCCATTAATAAGGCCACTAAACAATGCCACTAAACAAAGCCACTAAGCCACTAAACAAGGCCACCAAACAAAGCCATTAACAAGGACACTAAACAAAGCCACTAAACAAGGCCACTAAACAAGGCCACTAAACGAGGCCACCAAACAAAGCCATTAACTAGGCCACTAAACAAAGACACTAAACAAGGCCACTAAACAAGGCCACTAAACAAGGCCACTAACCAAGGCCACTAAACAAAGCCACTAAACTTGGCCACTAAACAAAGCCACTAAACATGGCCACCAAACATGGCCACTAAACAAAGCCACCAAACAAACCAATAAACAAGGCCAACAAACAAAGCCACTAAACATGGCCACCTAACAAATCCACGAAACAAAAGCCACAAATCAAAAGCCACGAAACAAAATCCACCAAACAATAGCCACTAAACAAAAGCCACCACACAAAATCCACCAAACAAAAGCCACAAAACAAAACCCACCAAACTAAAGCCACCAAACAAAAGCCACCAAAGAAAAACACCAAAGTAAAGCCACCAAACAAAAGCCACCAAACAAAAGCCACGAAACAAAAGCCACGAAAGAAAAGCCACCAAACAAAAGCCACCAAACAAAAGCCACAAAATAAAAGCCACCAAACAAAAGCCACGAAATAAAAGCCATGAAACAAAAGCCATAAACAAAAGTAACGAAACAAAAGCCACGAAACAAAAGCCACGAAACAAAAGCCATGGGGTGGAAACCACGAAAAAAGCCACCAAACAAAAACACCAAACAAAAGCCACCAAACAAAAGCCACCAAACAAAAGCCACCAAACAAAAGCCAACAAACAAAAGCCACCAAACAAAAACACCAAACAAAAGCCACCAAACAAAAGCCACCAAACAAAAGCCACAAAAAAAGCCAACAAACAAAAGCCACCAAACAAAAGCCACCAAACAAAAGCCACCATATAAAAGCCACCAAACAAAAGCCTCCAAACAAAAGCCACCAAACAAAAGCCACCAAACAAAAGCGACCAAACAAAAGCCACCAAACAAAAGCCACCAAACAAAAGCCACCAAACAAAAGCCACCAAACAAAAGCCACGAAACAAAAGCCACAAACAAAAGCCACGAAACAAAAGCGACAAAACAAAAGCCACGAAATAAAATCCACGAAACAAAAGCCACGAAACAAAAGCCACCAAACAAAAACCACCAAACAAAAGCCACGAAACAAAAGCCACAAAAGAAAAGACACGAAACAAAAGCCACTGTCCAAAGCCACTCTATGTCCAAAGCCACTCTATGTCCAAAGCCACTGTCCAAAGCCACTGTCCAAAGCCACTGTCCAAAGCCACTGTCCAAAGCCACTCTATGTCCAAAGCCACTGTCCAAAGCCACTGTCCAAAGCCAATGTCCAAAGCCACTCTATATCCAAAGCCAATGTACAAAGCCACTGTCCAAAGGCACTGTCCAAAGCCACTCTATGTCCAAAGCCACTGTCCAAAGCCACTCTCCAAAGCCACTGTCCAAAGCCACTCTATGTCCAAATCCACTGTCCAAAGCCACTCTCCAAAGCCACTGTCCAAAGCCACTCTATGTCCAAAGCCACTCTCCAAAGCCACTCTCCAAAGCCACTGTCCAAAGCCACTCTATGTCCAAAGCCACTGTCCGAAGCCACTGTCCAAAGCCACTGTCCAAAGCCACTCTATGTCCAAAGCCACTCTATGTCCAAAGCCACTGTCCAAAGCCACTCTACAAAGCCACTGTCGAAAGTCACACTATGTCCAAAGCCACTGTCCAAATCCACTGTCCAAAGCCACTCTATGTCCAAAGCCTCTGTCCAAAGCCACTGTCCAAAGCCACTGTCCAAAGCAATACTATGTCCAAAGCCACTGTCCAAAGCCACTGTCCAATGCTACTGTCCAAAGCCACTCTATGTCCAAAACCACTGTCAGAAGCCACTGTCCAAAGCCACTGTCCAAAGTCACTCTATGTCCAAAGCCACTGTCCAAAGCCACAGTCCAAAGCCACTCTATGTCCAAAGCCACTGTATGTCCAAAGCCACTGTCCAAAGCCACTGTATGTCCAAAGCCACTGTATCTCCAAAGCCACTGTCCAAAGCCACTGTATGTCCAAAGCCACTGTATGTCCAAAGCCAGTGTCCAAAGCCACTGTATGTCCAAAGCCACTGTATGTCCAAAGCCACTGTATGTCCAAAGCCACTGTATGTCCAAAGCCACTGTCCAAAGCCACTATATGTCCAAAGCCACTGTATGTCCAAAGCCACTGTCCAAAGGCAAAGCCACACTCCAAAGCCACTGTCCAAAGCCACTCTATGTCCAAAGCCACTGTCCAAAGCCACTCTATGTCCAAAGCCACTGTCCAAAGCCAGACTATGTCCAAAGCCACTGTCCAAAGCCACTCTCCAAAGCCACTGTCCAAAGCCACCCTATGTATATGGGTATTTTTAAAAATAGGAGTAATTATAACTACAGACTTTGGGGTAAATTAGTGTTGAAATTATTTTCATTTTAGTAATCACCCGAACACATAACATAACCAGATGACAAACAGTATACTAGCAATAACATCTAAGAGAGAGAAAGAGACCATCATTCACATATACTAAGAAATGGAAAAGTGGCCGAAGATGGATGAGCGCCTCTCTACTCTATACACAAAGTCATTTGTCACTTGCTTGAGGCTCAGTTCCTTCACCATGTCATGAGATGATTGAGGCGGTTGTTCGACATTGTTGTACAAATGTAAGATTTCACCCTTCTCAGCGCAATGAAGGCTTGTTCAGAGCTTGCATTAGTTACCGGCATAACCAGTACAACATTGACCAATGAGACTGGTATGAGGAGCCAGATGCTTTTGTTCTTTTTGAGGAATTCAACGACATTTTGCACTGTATCAACACAACCTTTATCTTGACTGAAAATGCGATAGGACTCTGCCATTATATATAGCTGGATTCTTAAGGTATATTAGGGTCAAACTCAGTGTAGAACTCACAGAGTTCAACATTTTGTGAGACCAATGTTTATTTCACTAGGACCTTCTACCAGGTTGCATAGGTTTTGAATGTTTTGAGGATAAACAGTCTGAAATCGCTCATTCTTGTCAAAGTGGGCACATTAGTTTACTTTTCAACATTGTGGAGCTGTTTCTACTCTTTAAATAATAGAAAACGGCTTTTTCCCTTTTTAACTCTATTTTGCTCCAATCGGGACTTTTTTGAACGTTTTGAGGAAAAACTCTGAAATCGCTCATTCTTGCCAAAATTGCTTCTTTTTCAATATTCTGGAACCGTTTCTCCCCTTTGTAACCAAACGAAGGTATAGTTTGCTCCAATTGGAAAGTTTTGAGCGTATTTAAGCTCATTCTTGTCACAATGGTCACATTAGTTCCTTTTCAACATTATGGACCTGTTTCTACTCTTTAAATGACTTTTGCTAACCTTTTTAACTGAAAAAAGCTCTAATTTGCTCCAATAGAGGAAAATCGGTTAAAAAACGCTCATTCTTAACAAAATAGGTGCATTAGGTTCCTTTACAGCATTATAGAGCTGTTTCTACTCTTTAAATGACAGAAAAAGGGATTTTAGTCAGAAATCTCCCCTTTAAATGAAAGCTCTATTTTGCTGAAAAATTATGAAATCCCTCATTCCCGTCTAAATGGGCAATTAGTTTCATTTTCAACATTATTGAACTTTTCTACACTTAAAGAGAAATCTCCCCTTTTTAACCAAAAAAGCTCCATTTTGCTCCATTGGGAAATTTTTGACTGAAATCGCTCATTCTTGTTAAAATGGTCACATTAGTTTCCGTTTCAATATTATAGAACTGTTTCTATTCATTAAATGACAGAAAAAGGCTTTTGGTGTATTATCTACCCTTTTTAGCTCCAATTGGGTCTTATTTGTGCCTTTTGAGGGAAAACAGTCTGAAATCGCTCATTCTTGGCAAAATGGGCACTTTAGCTTCCTTTTCAACATTATGGAAATGTTTCTACTCTTTAAATGACTTTTGCTAAGAAATCTCCCCTTTTTTAATCTATTTTGGTCAAATTGATATGTTTTTGGGCATTTTGTGGAAAAACCGCTGATAACATGCCCATTAGTTTCCTTTACAACATTATGGCTACTTTTTAAATGACAGAAAACGGCTTTTGGTCAGAAATTTCGCTATTAACCTTAAGAAGCTCTATTTTTCTCCAATTGGGACGTTTTTAGCATTTTTAAGAGAAACTATCTGAAATCCCTCATTTTGTCAAAATGGGCACATTAGTTTCCGTATCAACATTATTGAACTTGTCTACACTTTAACCCACTATTTTCTCCAATTGGGATATTTTTGAGGGTTTTGAGGTCATTCTCGTCTTGAAGAAATCTCCCCTTTTTAACAGCATTTGTGAAAAAAGGTCTGAAATCGCTCATTCTTATCAAAATGGACATATTAGTTTCCTTTTCAACATTATGGAACTGTTTCTACTCTTTAAATGCCAGAAAATGGCTTTTGGTCAGAAATCTCCTTTTTTTAACCGATCTTTTCATTGAGAAGTTTTTTTCCATTAAGCTCGATTTTGGATTTTTTGGGGCGTTTTGAGAAAAAACGGTGTGACATCGCTAATTTTTTGGAACATGTTTTCTTTTCAACATGGAACTGTTTGTACTCTTTAAATGACAGAAAACTGCTATTGATGAGAAATCTACCCTTTTTAACTATTTTGCTCCAAATGAGACATTTTTGAGAATTTTGAGGAAAAACCGTATGAAATCGCTCATTCTTGTCAAAATTGCTTCTTTTTCAATATTCTGGAACCGTTTCTCCCCTTTGTAACCAAACGAAGCTATAGTTTGCTCCAATTGGAAAGTTTTGAGCGTATTTAAGCTCATTCTTGTCAAAATGGTCACATTAGTTCCTTTTCAACATTATGGAACTGTTTCTACTCTTTAAATGACTTTTGCTAACCTTTTTAACTGAAAAAAGCTCTAATTTGCTCCAATAGAGGAAAATCGGTTAAAAAACGCTCATTCTTAACAAAATAGGTGCATTAGTTTCCTTTACAACATTATAGAGCTGTTTCTACTCTTTAAATGACAGAAAAAGGGATTTTAGTCAGAAATCTCCCCTTTAAATGAAAGCTCTATTTTGCTGAAAAATTATGAAATCCTTCATTCCCGTCTAAATGGGCAATTAGTTTCATTTTCAACATTATTGAACTTTTCTACGCTTAAAGAGAAATCTCCCCTTTTTAACCAAAAAAGCTCCATTTTGCTCCATTGGGAAATTTTTGACTAAAATCGCTCATTCTTGTTAAAATGGTCACATTAGTTTCCGTTTCAATATTATAGAACTGTTTCTACTCATTAAATGACAGAAAAAGGCTTTTGGTGTTTTATCTACCCATTTTAGCTCCAATTGGGTCTTATTTGTGCCTTTTGAGGGAAAACAGTCTGAAATCGCTCATTCTTGGCAAAATGGGCACTTTAGCTTCCTTTTCAACATTATGGAAATGTTTTTACTCTTTAAATGACTTTTGCTACGAAATCTCCCCTTTTTTTAAATCTATTTTGGTCAAATTGATATGTTTTTGGGCATTTTGTGGAAAAACCGCTGATAACATGCCCATTAGTTTCCTTTACAACATTATGGCTACTTTTTAAATGACAGAAAACGGCTTTTGGTCAGAAATTTCGCTATTAACCGTAAGAAGCTCTATTTTGCTCCAATTGGGACGTTTTTAGCATTTTTAAGAGAAACTATCTGAAATCCCTCAATTTATCAAAATGGGCACATTAGTTTCCTTATCAACATTATTGAACTTGTCTATACTTTAAATTACAGAAAACAACTTTTGGTGACCCAAAGATCCACTATTTTGCTCCAATTGGGATATTTTTGAGCGTTTTGAGGTCATTCTTGTCTTGAAGAAATCTCCCCTTTTTAACAGCATTTTGTGAAAAAAGGTCTGAAATCGCTCATTCTTATCAAAATGGACATATTAGTTTCCTTTTCAACATTATGGAACTGTTTCTACTCTTTAAATGCCAGAAAATGGCTTTTGGTCAGAAATCTCCCTTTTTTTAACCGATCTTTTAATTGAGAAGTTTTTTATCATTAAGCTCGAGTTTGGATTTTTGGGGGCGTTTTGAGAAAAAACGGTGTGACATCGCTAATTTTTTGGAACATTAGTTTTCTTTTCAACATGGAACTGTTTGTACTCTTTAACCGATTATACGCGGTATTAATTAATTCAATTGTACCGCGTGACGCGGAACCTTTTTCATGTGACCTTAGGGTGTGGCGAGTACCAAACAAAACGTGCTAGATCTTTGTCTTGAGGGCTTTTCAGCCTTAGCGGTATATTGCCTGAAGAGAAAGCGTGTCCTTGGCTACCTGATTACAAAAGAAGTTAGTCTTGCCAGCTTTTGTGCCCGCTGTGGATAACAAATTTCGAGGACCAAAGAGTATAATCGAACGTTCAGCTAAAGATCGGAGTTCTTTGATTCTTCAGAAACTTTCGATGGCGTGTCCAGTTACACTTGCCCGATGCCTTGGAAGCTCCTGGACAGAAGATGACCCCACGCGCTAGCAATTGACAAAGAAAGGTAAGCTATAAATAATTTTAATATTTGGAACGCGTAGCTGCTAGCTTAGCTAAGTTGAACTCTAGGTATGATACTGACTATTGTACGTGCATCCATAGGTTCTTTGCCTGTCAAGTCCCAATACAATGTCCTGCTAACCTACCATCACCCCCATGGGTGGGCATGAAAAGGAGAGAGCAGTGGAGCTGAAGCAAGAAACCCTAACCCCCTGAACTATGAAGCAACTTGAATTTGCCACTTTATCACAGGTATTACATATCATTTTATATGAATACAATGTAGTACATTGGTACATAGGAGAGAGAAGGTTATATTCCAATAACATGACTATAATTTGTTTTTGTGCCACAATAGGTAGCAAGTGTACAATTGTCTACAAAATGTAGAAACCTTGTAATTGTCCTGTACCTATCCCTGGATATTCTTTGGGATATCGGTTTGTAATTGTGGATGGGGTCCCTCTTCCAATAGTCGTCTGTGGATGGCTGGTGATTAATTCCCATAAGGATGCTGAAGCCTATGAATGCTCGTATATCATCCTCTGTAATTTCTTTCCAAGAAACATAGGCTTCAGCACCCATGACTTCTTCAGCATACTTATTTGTTTGATCCACTATCTCTTCCACTATGTTAGGTGTTAAAAAAAGTTCAAATACCTCCAGTGGTGTTTCCGGTATAGGAACTGTAGGTCCTACGGAATATGTGAATGGATGAATTGTAGGTGTCACTAGGTTTGGTGACCAAACTGGAGGCAATGTCTGTGTGGAAGAGACAGTGGATGGCAAGGCTGAGCAGGTGGCAGTGGAAGGAATGAAAGAGGGTGATGGTTGGATTTGTTGTCGAGTTGGTATAATTTTGAGTTGGGGCTGGGGTGTGTAAGTAGGTGTGGTTGATACTGATGTTGGTTGTGGCATGGGTGTGGTTGATTCTGATGTAGGTCGAGGCAGGAGTGTGGAAGTCATTGTTGTCAATACCGATGTGGTTTGAGGCTGGGGTGTTGTCGATACTGAAGTAGATATGGAAGTGCATGTTGTCGATATCGATAGTGATAAAAGGTGGCAGGTAGCAGTAGTGTTTGCAGAGTCTGATGTGGAAGCAACCACGGAGTCTTTTACTGAGATGGGTGTGGTAAAAGCGGCATTCAAATGTACTTGGGTCGATGGGTTGGGTAAAGGTGTCTTGTGTAATGCGGCAGGTATCGCGAAGGAATGAGCATCTTCCTCTTCCATGTCTAAATATATTATATATATATATATTTTATATATATTTTTCATTATATTATTCAACATTTGTTCACTAAAATTTCCTTACCTTCCTGCAGGCCTTCAAATTCCTCATCACTTCCATCTGCAAATGGCTCATCCAAGTCCCCATCTCAATCCAATGCCTTGAGGACCTCCTCCAAAGACAAACATTCTCTTTTTGCCATTATAGTTATCCTATTTTTAATATGTATAAGTCATAATTGTTTTCAAGTTTTCTAAAAAAATGTTATAGTAAGTCCTATATAATAAAGGCACTATCATGAACTTACAGTGTTATAGAGCAGTATCGCAGCAATGGATCCTTCGTAAAGAGTAAGACAGCTAGCCGATCGCGCGAATAAAAAGGCTGCTTGGTATGACGCCAATTGGCGTCTACCGCCGTTCAGAGCACGCACGGGTGTGACGCCAATTGGCGTCTATCGCCGTTAATCGGTTAAATGACAGAAAACTGCTATTGATGAGAAATCTACCCTTTTTAACTATTTTGCTCCAAATGAGACATTTTTGAGAATTTTGAGGAAAAACCGTATGAAATCGCTCATTCTTAACAAAACATGTTGCATTACAACATTATGAAGCCATTTCTACTCTTTAAATGAGAAATCTCCCTTTTTTATTGGAACGTTTTTAAGCTTTTTATGAAAAACAGAATGAAATCGCTCATTCTTATCAAAATAGCACATTAGCTTCTTTTTGAACATTATTTCTCCACTTTAAGGGGGAAAGAAGGCTGCGTATCGCTTGGTCTCATATAAAGTACCATATCTTTGCTCGCATTCACTCTAGTTTCCCGATTTATATATCAAATTATAGCTTGCAGTCTATACTTTCTAATGGTAAGTCTCTTTTGTTATTTTGTTTTGCCATAATTTTTTCCTAGCTCATTATAGGCTCTTCCAGTGCGGACCGTAAGCCGTTAAGTAAACCACGTTGCAGTAACGACCTTTGCGAGGCTCTTATTCGGTCCATTAGTCAATCATAATGAGCACTACAAACTGCGCGTCTTGAAATTTTGAATTTTTTTTTTTTCCACTCATTTTCTGAACATAGCTTTATGACATCACGTTACAGTTTCATCTATAGGTCTTTTTTAGTAATGCTATCAAACAAAAACTCTCGCGCAAGTTGTAGAATATAAAAATTGCTTTCAAATGGTATATTTTTTTTAATCAAAGGATAAAAAATATTCAAGTTATCATTTGAACGGTTTTTCAAAAATCACTTCAGAGATATTGAGCCTTGAAGTCCAAGCAGTTTGTAATCACATCCCAGCTGCCAGAAACACCCCCTGTTCACCAGAATACATCCCTCATTACTAGAATTGTGTGTACAAACAAAATGTTTGACTTTTCAGTCCTTTATTTTTTCAACAACAGCAGTATCCTACATCCTAACTACAACCTGAAAACCAACAATATATATATATATACATACACATAAATTAAAGACGCATCAGACTTGTTACATGTATGTTGCTTTGCTAATATTGAATTAGCAAACATAAACACGTCATCATTTGCAGGGCTCCCATGCCCAGGTCCATCCATCGTCACCCTCCACACATGTCTTCCGACACCCTCCAGTAATCCCTGAAAAACAATAGAACACAAACAAAAGTCATCCTCCACTAATTCCTAAGCTTGACAAAAAGACACATAAACAAAAGTATCTTCCAGTAATCTCTGTTTGACAATAGAAAGCAAAAGACACATAACAAAATAAAATGTTACAGGTCCCCCATGCCAGGACCATACAATGCTCCGCCCTCCATTGAACTCTGTTGCCTCTCGACAGCAAGCCTGACACTTGTTGCACTCATATGTTCTGTCTTACCCGCTCTACTCCATACAACAGAATTAAACTCATTTTGGTTGTGTATAACCAACCACCTAAACATTTGCACAAAAGATCCTCGGACATTAATTTATCAAAAACCTCCTAGCCTTGTCCAGAGCAATCATAGGCCTATCGGTACTGTTGGTACCTCACCTTTAGCACAAGCTGGATTAAACTTACACCAACTCAAAACTCGATCCTCGGACATTAATTTATCAAAAACCTCCTAGACTTGTCCAGAGCAATCATAGGCCTATCGGTACTGGTGGTACCTCACCTTTAGCACAAGCTGGATTAAACTTACACCAACTCAAAACTCCTGTAGGACAATACTCGTGTTGGGATGTTCCATAGTTGACTAAGAGTGATAAAAAATCGCTTTTACATCGCAAATCATCCCCTCTAGGTTGTCCTTTCTAATTGCTCCCCTATAGTAGGTTTGCATTTTAACTATAGACACACGACTAACCCCCCTAGCACCACCCAAAGACACTAGGACCGTAAGGCTCGACTTCAAACAACCGTTTATGTGCATTTGTATACCCATCACTCATTTATGTGTGTGTACCTAAGCTTCAGTCTCTCCACTGAACGCTAAAAAAGTTTGTGTTCCTACAACTTCCATAGAACCCGAAGAGCCATCAAAATTGGCTTCACAATTTTTACCTTGTGACCCTCAAACCATTCCGTGTAACTTGCTACTGTTTCATCTTCAGGTCTTCGCGCACAAGCTTGACAGAACTTAGACATAAGATAATAATCTAAAACTTCTCCAGTGTCCCAAGACATCACCGCAACCAAGCCATAATTTGATTTGTGGCCCTGTCTAAGCCATGTGCCGTCAACAGTAATACTAACATCAATGATGTCTTCATGCCTAACCCTATAAAAATCATGTAACCTATGAGCGGCATCCAACATAATACTCTGTTACTGCATTTGCATCACTCCATGTAACCTATGAGCGGCATCCAACATAATATTCTGTTACTGCATTTGCGTCACTCCCTATTGACCTAGTATATTTAAAAAAACAAGTGGAACCAAGAGGGGGCAACATATCCATGACTGCAGTGATATCTTCCAGACCAGAATGACTAATTCCAGTAATGCGAGTGCACCCAGTACTGACTGGATGTACAAAGAATGCTTCTACAGATACAGGGTTTGAGATGTCTCGAGTGTTACTACAATTTGAACAAAAAGTGAGACACCATGCCTGCCCTACGGGCTTCAGTTGCAAGGGAGCTCAGTTACCACATTGAATACACTTATTACACCTTTCTATGACCTCTCTAAGCTTATCTAAGTTTATTATACGATTACCCTTACCTAGTTCTCCAACACCACCCGAGTCCAAAGAGGTAGAGCCAGTAGATCCAGTAGCAACAGCCACAGAAGCAGCTGAACGATCCATGAGAGCAAACTTCTTCCTGGGCATAGTCACTGGTCATAGTCACAAATGGAACTGGCCTCTCTTCAGACATTTGCAATTGATTGGAAGGTAAGTGAAGGTTCACAGAAGGCGCTATCCCACCTACAGGATCCAAGAGACTCACTAACAAAGGAAGGAAACAGCTAGTAACTTTTTAGTACGGAGATAAACATTAAAACTTGCCTGGCGCGGCTACTGTGACAGGCTCAACAACAGCCGCCTGTAGGGCTTTCTTCTTCTTGTCGTCACTCTTCTTGAATCCTTGGCCTTTCTGTTTAAAATGCTTCTCTGTTCTCTTCCCCATAACTCAACAGTGTGAAAGTTTCAAGCGAACCGACTAAAAAACACGTGAAAAAACGTGCTTGTCTTAGAGGTTGCGCACTACCCCCCTGCCTGGCCAATTCATTGTACAAACGACTGGTAAGGGTCTCCATGAAATTGGCAACATTTTGATATATAAAAACTGTATTTTGGGTAGGCGATCATCGCCGACCGCCCGATTGTAGCCAGGTAAGACTGGGAGAGAACCTCTTCCAATGTGAAGTGAAATGAAATGAAATGGAATAATAATGCACTGTATAAAAATGGCTATATCTTCTGATGCAAGTATTCACTTGCACTGAAACTTGAAACTCAAACTCCAGACATACTATGAACCCTTTTGGGCCCCAAAAATCTTTTTTGAAAAAATATGTGTTTTCAGCCCTCTTCCCCCCTTAAATGAATATTTTGTTCCAATTGGGACGTTTTTGAGCGATTTGAGGAAAAAGTGTGAAATTGCTCATTCTCATCAAAATGGGCACATTAGTTTTCTTTTAAACATGAAACTGTTTCTTCACTTTATTTAAATGACAGAAAACGGCTTTTGGTGAGAAATTTACCCTTTTTAACCAAAGAAGCTAAAATCGCTCAGTCATTCTTGTTAAAATTGACACATTAGTTTACTTTTCAACATTATGGAACTGTTTCTACTCTTTAACCCTTCCACGGCTGGATTTACACAGCACTTTAAAAATACTGACGTTATTTTACATAATATTTTATATTCAACCAGGAGTGCACAAATGTCCCTAGCAACCATGGTTGATGTTATAGCATTTGGTGTTGACAAACACTGTGGTCAACTGTAGGTTTCCTAGCAACTGACCACATACAATGAATATCATTATAACATTTGATTGTTTGTTTTGATTGTATTTTTAGGCAGAATATGGAGAGAGATTACATCATGATGTAAATATAATAAAATGACAGTGTCATATTTTACTAGGGCAGATAATTAGAAACCATAACTAACTAACTACCTACTAGCTTTATATTATTATAGCTATATAGATGGATAGCTAGTACCCGCGAAGTACCCAGGTAAATGCAATTTTTTATACAAGTCAGAAAAAAGCAGTAATGCTCAAGGATCTTACATGTATGGCTATTTATTTTCCTGGGACATCTTGTTCCTGTTCTTCACCATCGTCAGTCTCAAGACCTGGATCCCTACGCAAATCAGCGCTACTATCTCTGGACTGGCAAAAAAAGGTTCTGAATCTACGATGTCATTCAGTTGCTAGCTCTTCAGGATCTCTAGTCTGTTCTCCGTGGTAGGCCCTTCTCCTTCCCCATCACTGCTTTCAACCTCAGACAGACCGAATTCGTCGTCATCCAGCATTGCCAAAACATCGTCCAATTTAGTCTAGAAGCCATTTTTTAATCGATCAGCTGAGTTTGACGTCACGAATACCTTGGTTACCTAGGCACTATACCTCAGCTATTTTAATTCCAGCTCTAGCAAAGCAAGGGACATCCCCAGGTATATTTAGGACATGCGTAGCTAAAACTAACGATTTTATATATTTGTTTTTGTCACGGTCATTTACAACTCCGCCATATGGTGGATACGGCGGTGAGACGGTTAAATAACAGAAAACGGCTTTTGGTCAGAATTCTCTCCTTTTTAACCCTATTTTGCTCCAATCCGGGACGTTTTTGAGCGTTTTGAGGAAAAACTCTGAAATCGTTCAATCTGGTAATAATGGGCACATTCGCTTCCTTTTCAATATTAGAGAACTCTTTCTCCCCTTTGTAACCGAAAGAAGCTATATTTTGCTCTTAATTAATAGAGTATATGACTGGCTGAAGAAGATCTCAGCGAGAGTATATGAATGAGACCCAGAGTATATGACTGGCGGAAGAACAACTGGCTGAAGAAGGTCTCATAGTATATGACTGGCTGAATAAGATCACAATGTGACTGGGACTCGGAGTATATGAGACTGGCTGAACGTATCATAGTATAAGACCGGCAAAAGATCCCAGTGAGAGCCACTATACATAGCCACTAAACAAAGACACTAAACTAAACAAAGCCACTGAACAAAGCCACTAAACAAAGCCAATAAACAAAGCCACTAAGCCACTAAACAAGGTGACCAAACAAAGCTATTAACAAGGACACTAAACAAAGCCACTAAACAAAGCCACTGAACAAAGAAACTGAACAAAGCAAATAAACAAAGCCATTAACAAGGCCACTAAACAAAGCCACTAAACAAAGCCACTAAGCCACTAAACAAGGCCACCAAACAAAGCCATTAACAAGGACACTAAACAAAGCCACTAAACAAGGCCACTAAACAAGGCCACTAAACGAGGCCACTAAACGAGGCCACCAAACAAAGCCATTAACTAGGCCACTAATCAAAGACACTAAACAAGGCCACTAAACAAGGCCACTAAACCAGGCCACTAAACAAGGCCACTAAACAAGGCCACTAAACAAAGCCACTAAACTTGGCCAATAAACAAAGCAACTAAAACATGGCCACCAAACAAGGCCACTAAACAAAGCCACCAAACAAACCAATAAACATGGCTAACAAACAAAGCCACTAAACATGGCCACCTAACAAATCCGCGAAACAAAAGCAACAAATCAAAAGCCACGAAACAAAAGCCACCAAACAATAGCCACTAAACAAAAGCCACCACACAAAATCCACCAAACAAAAGCCACAAAACAAAACCCACCAAACTAAAGCCACCAAACAAAAGCCACCAAAGAAAAACCACCAAAGTAAAGCCACCAAACAAAAGCCACCAAACAAAAGCCACGAAACAAAAGCCACGAAAGAAAAGCCACCAAACAAAAGTTACCTAACAAAAGCCACAAAATAAAAGCCACCAAACAAAAGCCACGAAATAAAAGCCACGAAACAAAAGCCATAAACAAAAGTAACGAAACAAAAGCCACGAAACAAAAGCCACGAAACAAAAGCCATGGGGGGGAAACCACGAAAAAAGCCACCAAACAAAAGCCACCTAACAAAAGCCACCAAACAAAAACACCAAACAAAAGCCACCAAACAAAAGCCACCAAACAAAAGCCACCAAACAAAAGCCAACAAACAAAAGCCACCAAACAAAAGCCACCAAACAAAAGCCATGAAACAAAAGCCATCAAACAAAAGACCCCATATAAAAGCCACCAAACAAAAGCCACCATATAAAAGCCACCAAACAAAAGCCACCAAACAAAAGCCACCAAACAAAAGCAACCAAACAAAAGCCACCAAACAAAAGCCACCAAACCAAACCCACGAAACAAAAGCCACCAAATAAAAGCCACGAAACAAAAGCCACAACCAAAAGCCACGAAACAAAAGCGACAAAACAAAAGCCACAAACAAAAGCCATGAAACAAAAGCGACAAAACAAAAGCCACGAAATAAAATCCACGAAACAAAAGCCACGAAACAAAAGCCACCAAACAAAAACCACCAAACAAAAGCCACGAAACAAAAGCCACGAAAGAAAAGCCACGAAACAAAAGCCACTGTCCAAAGCCACTCTATGTCCAAAGCCACTCTATGTCCAAAGCCACTGTCCAAAGCCACTGTCCAAAGCCACTGTCCAAAGCCACTGTCCAAAGCCACTCTATGTCCAAAGCCACTGTCCAAAGCCACTGTCCAAAGCCAATGTCCAAAGCCACTCTATATCCAAAGCCAATGTACAAAGCCACTGTCCAAAGGCACTGTCCAAAGCCACTCTATGTCCAAAGCCACTGTCCAAAGCCACTCTCCAAAGCCACTGTCCAAAGCCACTCTATGTCCAAATCCACTGTCCAAAGCCACTCTCCAAAGCCACTGTCCAAAGCCACTCTATGTCCAAAGCCACTCTCCAAAGCCACTCTCCAAAGCCACTGTCCAAAGCCACTCTATGTCCAAAGCTACTGTCCGAAGCCAATGTCCAAAGCCACTGTCCAAAGCCACTCTATGTCCAAAGCCACTCTATGTCCAAAGCCACTGTCCAAAGCCACTCTACAAAGCCACTGTCGAAAGTCACACTATGTCCAAAGCCACTGTCCAAATCCACTGTCCAAAGCCACTTTATGTCCAAAGCCTCTGTCCAAAGCCACTGTCCAAAGCCACTGTCCAAAGCAATACTATGTCCAAAGCCACTGTCCAAAGCCACTGTCCAATGCTACTGTCCAAAGCCACTCTATGTCCAAAACCACTGTCAGAAGCCACTGTCCAAAGCCACTGTCCAAAGCCACTCTATGTCCAAAGCCACTGTCCAAAGCCACAGTCCAAAGCCACTGTATGTCCAAAGCCACTGTATGTCCAAAGCCACTGTCCAAAGCCACTGTATGTCCAAAGCCACTGTATCTCCAAAGCCACTGTCCAAAGCCACTGTATGTCCAAAGCCACTGTATGTCCAAAGCCAGTGTCCAAAGCCACTGTATGTCCAAAGCCACTGTATGTCCAAAGCCACTGTATGTCCAAAGCCACTGTATGTCCAAAGCCACTGTCCAAAGCCACTATATGTCCAAAGCCACTGTATGTCCAAAGCCACTGTCCAAAGGCAAAGCCACTCTCCAAAGCCACTGTCCAAAGCCACTCTATGTCCAAAGCCACTGTCCAAACCCACTCTCCAAAGCCACTGTCCAAAGCCACTCTATGTCCAAAGCCACTCTATGTCCAAAGCCACTCTATGTCCAAAGCCACTGTCCAAAGCCACTGTCCAAAGCCACTGTCCAAAGCCACTGTCCAAAGCCACTCTATGTCCAAAGCCACTGTCCAAAGCCACTGTCCAAAGCCAATGTCCAAAGCCACTCTATATCCAAAGCCAATGTACAAAGCCACTGTCCAAAGGCACTGTCCAAAGCCACTCTATGTCCAAAGCCACTGTCCAAAGCCACTCACCAAAGCCACTGTCCAAAGCCACTCTATGTCCAAATCCACTGTCCAAAGCCACTCTCCAAAGCCACTGTCCAAAGCCACTCTATGTCCAAAGCCACTCTCCAAAGCCACTCTCCAAAGCCACTGTCCAAAGCCACTCTATGTCCAAAGCCACTGTCCGAAGCCACTGTCCAAAGCCACTGTCCAAAGCCACTCTACAAAGCCACTGTCGAAAGTCACACTATGTCCAAAGCCACTGTCCAAATCCACTGTACAAAGCCACTCTATGTCCAAAGCCTCTGTCCAAAGCCACTGTCCAAAGCCACTGTCCAAAGCAATACTATGTCCAAAGCCACTGTCCAAAGCCACTGTCCAATGCTACTGTCCAAAGCCACTCTATGTCCAAAACCACTGTCAGAAGCCACTGTCCAAAGCCACTGTCCAAAGCCACTCTATGTCCAAAGCCACTGTCCAAAGCCACAGTCCAAAGCCACTGTATGTCCAAAGCCACTGTATGTCCAAAGCCACTGTCCAAAGCCACTGTATGTCCAAAGCCACTGTATCTCCAAAGCCACTGTCCAAAGCCACTGTATGTCCAAAGCCACTGTATGTCCAAAGCCACTGTCCAAAGCCACTGTATGTCCAAAGCCACTGTATGTCCAAAGCCACTGTATGTCCAAAGCCACTGTATGTCCAAAGCCACTGTCCAAAGCCACTATATGTCCAAAGCCACTTAATGTCCAAAGCCACTGTCCAAAGGCAAAGCCACTCTCCAAAGCCACTGTCCAAAGCCACTCTATGTCCAAAGCCACTGTCCAAAGCCAGACTATGTCCAAAGCCACTGTCCAAAGCCACTCTCCAAAGCCACTGTCCAAAGCCACTCTATGTCCAAAGCCACTCTCCAAAGCCACTCTCCAAAGCCACTCTATGTATATGGGTATTTTTAAAAATAGGAGTAATTATAACTACAGACTTTGGGGTAAATTAGTGTTGAAATTATTTTCATTTTAGTAATCACCCGAACACATAACATAACCAGATGACAAACAGTATACTAGCAATAACATCTAAGAGAGAGAAAGAGACCATCATTCACATATACTAAGAAATGGAAAAGTGGCCGAAGATGGATGAGCGCCTCTCTACTCTATACACAAAGTCATTTGTCACTTGCTTGAGGCTCAGTTCCTTCACCATGTCATGAGATGATTGAGGCGGTTGTTCGACATTTTTGTACAAATGTAAGATTTCACCCTTCTAAGCGCAATGAAGGCTTGTTCAGAGCTTGCATTAGTTACCGGCATAACCAGTACAACATTGACCAATGAGACTGGTATGAAGAGCCAGATGCTTTTGTTCTTTTTGAGGAATTCAACGACATTTTGCACTGTATCAACACCACCTTTATCTTGACTGAAACTGCGATAGGACTCTGCCATTATATATAGCTGGATTCTTAAGGTATATTAGGGTCAAACTCAGTGTAGAACTCACAGAGTTCAACATTTTGTGAGACCAATGTTTATTTCACTAGGACCTTCTACCAGGTTGCATAGGTTTTGAATGTTTTGAGGATAAACAGTCTGAAATCGCTCATTCTTGTCAAAGTGGGCACATTAGTTTACTTTTCAACATTGTGGAGCTGTTTCTACTTTTTAAATAATAGAAAACCGCTTTTTCCCTTTTTAACTCTATTTTGCTCCAATCGGGACTTTTTTGAACGTTTTGAGGGAAAACTCTGAAATCGCTCATTCTTGCCAAAATTGCTTCTTTTTCAATATTCTGGAACCGTTTCTCCCCTTTGTAACCAAACGAAGGTATAGTTTGCTCCAATTGGAAAGTTTTGAGCGTATTTAAGCTCATTCTTGTCACAATGGTCACATTAGTTCCTTTTCAACATTATGGAACTGTTTCTACTCTTTAAATGACTTTTGCTAACCTTTTTAACTGAAAAAAGCTCTAATTTGCTCCAAAGGAAAATCGGTTAAAAAACGCTCATTCTTAACAAAATAGGTGCATTAGTTTCCTTTACAACATTATAGAGCTGTTTCTACTCTTTAAATGACAGAAAAAGGGATTTTAGTCAGAAATCTCCCCTGTAAATGAAAGCTCTATTTTGCTGAAAAATTATGAAATCCCTCATTCCCGTCTAAATGGGCAATTAGTTTCATTTTCAACATTATTGAACTTTTCTACACTTAAAGAGAAATCTCCCCTTTTTAACCAAAAAAGCTCCATTTTGCTCCATTGGGAAATTTTTGACTGAAATCGCTCATTCTTGTTAAAATGGTCACATTAGTTTCCATTTCAATATTATGGAACTGTTTCTATTCATTAAATGACAGAAAAAGGCTTTTGGTGTATTATCTACCCTTTTTAGCTCCAATTGGGTCTTATTTGTGCCTTTTGAGGGAAAACAGTCTGAAATCGCTCATTCTTGGCAAAATGGGCACTTTAGCTTCCTTTTCAACATTATGGAAATGTTTCTACTCTTTAAATGACTTTTGCTAAGAAATCTCCCCTTTTTTAAATCTATTTTGGTCAAATTGATATGTTTTTGGGCATTTTGTGGAAAAACCGCTGATAACATGCCCATTAGTTTCCTTTACAACATTATGGCTACTTTTTAAATGACAGAAAACGGCTTTTGGTCAGAAATTTCGCTATTAACCGTAAGAAGCTCTATTTTGCTCCAATTGGGACGTTTTTAGCATTTTTAAGAGAAACTATCTGAAATCCCTCATTTTGTCAAAATGGGCACATTAGTTTCCGTATCAACATTATTGAACTTGTCTATATTTTAAATTACAGAAAACAACTTTTGGTGACCCAAAGACCCACTATTTTGGTCCAATTGGGATATTTTTTAGCGTTTTGAGGTCATTCTTGTCTTGAAGAAAACCCCTTTTTAACAGCATTTTGTGAAAAAAGGTCTGAAATCGCTCATTCTTATCAAAATGGACATATTAGTTTCCTTTTCAACATTATGGAACTGTTTCTACTCTTTAAATGCCAGAAAATGGCTTTTGGTCAGAAATCTCCCTTTTTTTAACCGATCTTTTAATTGAGAAGTTTTTTATCATTAAGCTCGTGTTTGGATTTTTTGGGGCGTTTTGAGAAAAAACGGTGTGACATCGCTAATTTTTTGGAACATTAGTTTTCTTTTCAACATGGAACTGTTTGTACTCTTTAAATGACAGAAAACTGCTATTGATGAGAAATCTACCCTTTTTAACTATTTTGCTCCAAATGAGAAATTTTTGAGAATTTTGAGGAAAAACCGTATGAAATCGCTCATTCTTAACAAAACATGTTGCATTACAACATTATGAAGCCATTTCTACTCTTTAAATGAGAAATCTCCCTTTTTTATTGGAACGTTTTTGAGCTTTTTATGAAAAACAGAATGAAATCGCTCATTCTTATCAAAATAGCACATTAGCTTCTTTTTGAACATTATTTCTCCACTTTAAATGAATATTTTGTTCCAATTGGGACGTTTTTGAGCGTTTTGAGGAAAAAGTGTGAAATTGCTCATTCTCATCAAAATGGGCACATTAGTTTTCTTTTAAACATGAAACTGTTTCTTCACTTTATTTAAATGACAGAAAACGGCTTTTGGTGAGAAATTTACCGTTTTTAACCAAAGAAGCTAAAATCGCTAAGTCATTCTTGTTAAAATTGACACATGTTTACTTTTCAACATTATGGAACTGTTTCTACTCTTTAAATAACAGAAAACGGTTTTTGGTCAGAATTCTCTCCTTTTTAACCCTATTTTGCTCCAATCCGGGACGTTTTTGAGCGTTTTGAGGAAAAACTCTGAAATCGGTCAATCTGGTAATAATGGGCACATTCGCTTCCTTTTCAATATTAGAGAACTCTTTCTCCCCTTTGTAACCGAAAGAAGCTATATTTTGCTCTTAATTAATAGAGTATATGACTGGCTGAAGAAGATCCCAGCGAGAGTATATGAATGAGACCCAGAGTATATGACTGGCGGAAGAACAACTGGCTGAAGAAGGTCTCATAGTATATGACTGGCTGAATAAGATCACAATGTGACTGGGACTCGGAGTATATGAGACTGGCTGAACGTCTCATAGTATATGACCGGCAAAAGATCCCAGTGAGAGCCACTATACATAGCCACTAAACAAAGACACTACACTAAACAAAGCCACTGAACAAAGCCACTAAACAAAGCCAATAAACAAAGCCACTAAGCCACTAAACAAGGTGACCAAACAAAGCTATTAACAAGGACACTAAAAAAAGCCACTAAACAAAGCCACTGAACAAAGAAACTGAACAAAGCAAATAAACAAAGCCATTAACAAGGCCACTAAACAAAGCCACTAAACAAAGCCACTAAGCCACTAAACAAGGCCACCAAACAAAGCCATTAACAAGGACACTAAACAAAGCCACTAAACAAGGCCACTAAACAAGGCCACTAAACGAGGCCACCAAACAAAGCCATTAACTAGGCCACTAAACAAAGACACTAAACAAGGCCACTAAACAAGGCCACTAAACCAGGCCACTAAACAAGGCCACTAAACAAGGCCACTAAACAAAGCCACTAAACTTGGCCAATAAACAAAGCAACTAAAACATGGCCACCAAACAAGGCCACTAAACAAAGCCACCAAACAAACCAATAAACATGGCCAACAAACAAAGCCACTAAACATGGCCACCTAACAAATCCGCGAAACAAAAGCAACAAATCAAAAGCCACGAAACAAAAGCCACCAAACAATAGCCACTAAACAAAAGCCACCACACAAAAGCCACCAAACAAAAGCCACAAAACAAAACCCACCAAACTAAAGCCACCAAACAAAAGCTACCAAAGAAAAACCACCAAAGTAAAGCCACCAAACAAAAGCCACCAAACAAAAGCTACGAAACAAAAGCCACGAAAGAAAAGCCACCAAACAAAAGTTACCAAACAAAAGACACAAAATAAAAGCCACCAAACAAAAGCCACGAAATAAAAGCCACGAAACAAAAGCCATAAACAAAAGTAATGAAACAAAAGCCACGAAACAAAAGCCACGAAAGAAAAGCCACGGGGGGGAAACCACGAAAAAAGCCACCAAACAAAAGCCACCAAACAAAAGCCACCAAACAAAAACACCAAACAAAAGCCACCAAACAAAAGCCACCAAACAAAAGCCACCAAACAAAAGCCAACAAACAAAAGCCACCAAACAAAAGCCACCAAACAAAAGCCACGAAACAAAAGCCATCAAACAAAAGACACCATATAAAAGCCACCAAACAAAAGCCACCATATAAAAGCCACCAAACAAAAGCCACCAAACAAAGCCACCAAACAAAAGCAACCAAACAAAAGCCACCAAACAAAAGCCACCAAACCAAACCCACGAAACAAAAGCCACCAAATAAAAGCCACGAAACAAAAGCCACAAACAATAGCCACGAAACAAAAGCGACAAAACAAAAGCCACGAAATAAAATCCACGAAACAACAGCCACAAACAAAAGCCACGAAACAAAAGCGACAAAACAAAATCCACGAAACAAAAGCCACGAATGAAAAGCCACGAAACAAAAGCCACTGTCCAAAGCCACTGTCCAAAGCCACTGTCCAAAGCCACTCTATGTCCAAAGCCACTCTATGTCCAAAGCCACTGTCCAAAGCCACTGTCCAAAGCCACTGTCCAAAGCCACTCTATGTCCAAAGCAACTGTCCAAAGCCACTGTCCAAAGCCACTGTCCAAAGCCACTCTATGTCCAAAGCCACTGTCCAAAGCCACTCTCCAAAGCCACTGTCCAAAGCCACTCTATGTCCAAAGCCACTGTCCAAAGCCACTGTCCAAAGCCACTGTCCAAAGCCACTCTATGTCCAAAGCCACTGTCCAAAGCCACTGTCCAAAGGCACTGTCCAAAGCCACTCTCCAAAGCCACTGTCCAAAGCCACTCTATGTCCAAAGCCACTGTCCAAAGCCACTCTCCAAAGCCACTGTCCAAAGCCACTCTATGTCCAAACCACTGTCCAAAGCCACTCTCCAAAGCCACTGTCCAAAGCCACTCTATGTCCCAAGCCACTGTCCGAAGCCACTCTCCAAAGCCACTGTCCAAAGCCACTCTATGTCCAAAGCCACTGTCCAAAGCCACTCTCCATAGCCACTGTCCAAAGCCACTGTATGTCCAAAGCCACTGTATGTCCAAAGCCACTGTCCAAAGCCACTGTATGTCCAAAGCCACTGTCCAAAGGCACTGTCCAAAGACAGTCTATGTCCAAAGCCACTGTCCAAAGCCACTGTCCAAAGCCACTCTATGTCCAAAGCCACTGTCCAAATCCACTCTTTGTCCAAAGCGACTGTCCAAAGCCACTCTCCAAAGCCACTGTCCTAAACCACTCTATGTCCAAAGCCACTGTCCAAAGCCACTCTATGTCCAAAGCCACTGTCCAAAGCCACTCTCCATAGCCACTGTCCAAAGCCACTGTATGTCCAAAGCCACTGTATGTCCAAAGCCACTATCCAAAGCCACTGTGTCCAAAGCCACTGTATGTCCAAAGGCACTGTCCAAAGCCACTGTATGTCCAAAGCCACTGTATGTCCAAAGCCACTGTCTAAAGCCACTGTATGTCCAAAGACACTGTCCAAAGCCACTGTATGTCCAAAGCCACTGTATGTCCAAAGCAACTGTCCAAAGCCACTGTATGTCCAAAGCCACTGTATGTCCAAAGCCACTGTCAAAGCTACTGTATCTCCAAAGCCACTGTATGTCCAAAACCACTGTCCAAAGCCACTGTATGTCCAAAGCCACTGTATGTCCAATACCACTGTCCAAGCCACTGTATGTCCAAAGCCACTGTACAAAGCCACTGTCCAAATCTACTGTCCAAAGCCACTCTATGTCCAAATCCACTGTACAAAGCCACTGTCCAAAGCCACTGTCCAAAGCAATACTATGTCCAAAGCCACTGTATGTCCAAAGCCACTGTACAAAGCCACTGTCCAAATCCACTGTCCAAAGCCACTCTATGTCCAAAGCCTCTGTACAAAGCCACTGTCCAAAGCCACTGTCCAAAGCAATACTATGTCCAAAGCCACTGTCCAAAGCCACTGTCCAAAGCCACTGTCCAAAGCCACTGTCCAAAGCCACTCTATGTCCAAAGCCCGTGTCCGAAGCCACTGTCCAAAGCCACTGTCCAAAGCCACTCTATGTCCAAAGCCACTGTCCAAAGCCACTCTCCAAAGCAACTGTCCTTAACCAATCTATGTCCAAAGCCACTGTCCAAAGCCACTCTCCAAAGCCACTGTCCAAAGCCACTCTATATCCAAAGCCACTGTCCAAAGCCACTCATCAAAGCCACTGTCCAAAGCCACTGTATGTCCAAAGCCACTGTATGTCCAAAGCCACTGTCCAAAGCCACTGTATGTCCAAAGCCACTGTATGTCCATAGCCACTGTCGAAAGCCACTGTATGTCCAATGCCACTGTATGTCCAAAGCCACTATCCAAAGCCACTTTATGTCCAAAGCCACTGTATGTCCATAGCCACTGTCCAAAGCCACTGTATGTCCAAAGCCACTGTATGTCCAAAGCCACTGTATGTCCAAAGCCACTGTCCAAAGCCACTATATGTCCAAAGCCACTGTATGTCCAAAGCCACTGTCCAAAGGCAAAGCCACTCTCCAAAGCCACTGTCTAAAGCCACTCTATGTCCAAAGCCACTGTCCAAAGCCACTCTCCAAAGCCACTGTCCAAAGCCACTCTATGTCCAAAGCCACTGTCCAAAGCCACTCTCCAAAGCCACTGTCCAAAGCCACTCTATGTCCAAAGCCACTCTCCAAAGCCACTCTCCAAAGCCACTCTATGTATATGGGTATTTTTAAAAATAGGAGTAATTATAACTACAGACTTTGGGGTAAATTAGTGTTGAAATTATTTTCATTTTAGTAATCACCCGAACACATAACATAACCAGAATACAAACAGTATACTAGCAATAACATCTAAGAGAGAGAAAGAGACCATCATTCACATATACTAAGAAATGGAAAAGTGGCCGAAGATGGATGAGCGCCTCTCTACTCTATACACAGTCATTTGTCACTTGCTTGAGGCTCAGATCCTTCACCATGTCATGAGATGATTGAGGCGGTTGTTCGACATTGTTGTACAAATGTAAGATTTCACCCTTCTCAGCGCAATGAAGGCTTGTTCAGAGCTTGCATTAGTTACCGGCATAACCAGTACAACATTGACCAATGAGACTGGTATGAGGAGCCAGATGCTTTTGTTCTTTTTGAGGAATTCAACGACATTTTGCACTGTATCAACACCACCTTTATCTTGACTGAAACTGCGATAGGACTCTGCCATTATATATAGCTGGATTCTTAAGGTATTAGGGTCAAACTCAGTGTAGAACTCACAGAGTTCAACATTTTGTGAGACCAATGTTTATTTCACTAGGACCTTCTACCAGGTTGCATAGGTTTTGAATGTTTTGAGGATAAACAGTCTGAAATCGCTCATTCTTGTCAAAGTGGGCACATTAGTTTACTTTTCAACATTGTGGAGCTGTTTCTACTCTTAAATAATAGAAAACGGCTTTTTCCCTTTTTAACTCTATTTTGCTCCAATCGGGACTTTTTTGAACATTTTGAGGAAAAACTCTGAAATCGCTCATTCTTGTCAAAATTGCTTCTTTTTCAATATTCTGGAACTGTTTCTCCCCTTTGTAACCAAACGAAGCTATAGTTTGCTCCAATTGGAAAGTTTTGAGCGTATTTAAGCTCATTCTTGTCAAAATGGTCACATTAGTTCCTTTTCAACATTATGGAACTGTTTCTACTCTTTAAATGACTTTTGCTAACCTTTTTAACTGAAAAAAGCTCTAATTTGCTCCAATAGAGGAAAATCGGTTAAAAACGCTCATTCTTAACAAAATAGGTGCATTAGTTTCCTTTACAACATTATAGAGCTGTTTCTACTCTTTAAATGACAGAAAAAGGGATTTTAGTCAGAAATCTCCCCTTTAACCCTTTAACTGCGTTTGTCGACTAGTCGCCTCAATTGAACTTCACGTAATTGCGGAGGGCGACTATAGTCGCCCGCTCCTTGCTAAATTATTAGTTGGATCTCGAGCATTGGCGCTAACTTAGCTTTGCGCATCATGGTTTTTTGGTGCGGTGATCGGCACCTTCTTGTTCTAGAGCAGACATTTCTTACGTTGACTTGCCATTCTAAGCTTCTTAATTGCTTTTGCAGCGCCGACTATTCCAGCTCACAAATTCTTTCTCTTTTCCAATCTTGCTCACCTCGCCCAACCCTGAACTCTCAACTGTTTGCAAGCTCTGCGCAGTTCTAGTTGCTGAACTCCACCTTCTTGATCTCACAACTGCACCCTCCAAATTTACCCACAAGCTCCTCCCTGAAGAATTTCATTATTAGACTTTCCTCTGAACCCTAGACCTTATCAAGTTCATGGATGAACTAGATGGTGATATATATATACTTTGATGGTTACCTTGAAGGAAAGTTATTTACTACAGCAAGAGCAATAAAATACAACAATATAAATAACCAATAAATATTCTTTTTATTATAGATGTTGGAGATGAAGGTGCTGATAATGAATGTGAAGAGGACGAGGTTCCAGGTGAAGAGGGCGAGGTTCCAGGTGAAGAGGGCGAGATTTCAGGTGAAGAGGGCGAGGTTCCAGGTGAAGAGGAGGTTCCAGGTGAAGAGGGCGAGGTTCCAGGTGAAGAGGGCGAGGTTCCAGGTGAAGAGGGCGAGGTTCCAGGTGAAGAGGGCGAGGTTCCAGGTGAAGAGGGCGAGGTTCCAGGTGAAGGGGTTAAGATACGAGATGAAGAGTGCGTGGTTCAAGGTGGGGGGCATGAGGTTCAATGTGATGGGTGGGATGATGTTAGTTTGCATGGCGAGGATGGAGCGGGAGGTGGTTATGACGTAGACGAGAAGAAGGCGATGCAAGTGGCACGGTGGTATCTTCTGTTCTTCTGTTCTTCTGTTTCTTCTGTTCTTCTGTTGGTGGGCCTAATAAGGTGTGGTCGAGCCTCTGGATGCTTTCGAGCAATTATTCACGTCAATATCATCAAGGATATCTGGTGTGAAATGAACCGGTATGAGAAACAGTACTTGGCAAGTCACCAGCCGCACCTTGACGAACACCAACGAGCAAGAGAGCATGACTTCATCAGCCACCTATATATATATAGAGCAATTTATGATGGCATACCACTAGTGTCCTCTCTCATTATATATATATATATTGAGCAAGTTATGATGGCGTGCCATTAAGTGTCCTCTCTCATTATATATATATAGAGCAAGTTATGATGGTGTGCCACTAGTGTCCTCTCTCATTATATATATATATATATAGAGCAAGTTATGATGGCGTGCAACTAGTGTCCTCTCTCATTATATATATATAGAGAGCAAGTTATGATGGTGTGCCACTAGTGTCTTCTCTCATTATATATATATATATATTGAGCAAGTTATGATGGCGTGCCACTAGTGTCCTCTCTCATTATATATATATATAGAGAGAGAGCAAGTTATGATGGCGTGCCACTAGTGTCCTCTCTCATTATATATATATATATATATATATATAATGAGAGAAGACTCTAGTGGCACGCCATCATAACTTGCTCTCTATATATATATAATTATAGATGCCACTAGTGTCCTCTCTCATTATATATATATATATATTGAACAAGTTATGATGGCGTGCCACTAGTGTCCTCTCTCATTATATATATATATAGAGAGCAAGTTATGATGGCGTGCCACTAGTGTCCTCTCTCATTATATATATATATAGAGAGAGCAAGTTATGATGGCGTGCCACTAGTGTTTTCTCTCATTATATATATATATATATATTGAGCAAGTTATGATGGCGTGCCACTAGTGTCTTCTCTCATTATATATAATATATATATATATTGAGCAAGTTATGATGGCGTGCCACTAGTGTCCTCTCTCATTATATATATATATTGAGCAAGTTATGATGGCGTGCCACTAGTGTCCTCTCTCATTATATATATATATTGAGCAAGTTATGATGGCGAGCCACTAGTGTCCTCTCTCAGTATATATATATATATATATTGAGCAAGTTATGATGACGTGCCACTAGTGTCCTCTCTCATTATATATATATATTGAGCAAGTTATGATGGTGTGCCACTAGTGTCGTCTCTCATTATATATATATATTGAGTAAGTTATGATAGCGTGCCACTAGTGTCCTCTCTCATTATATATATATAGAGAGCAAGTTATGACGGCGTGCCACTAGTGTCCTCTCTCATTATATATATATAGAGAGAGCAAGTTATGATGGCGTGCCACTAGTGTCTTCTCTCATTATATATATATTGAGCAAGTTATGATGGCTTGCCACTAGTGTCCTCTCTCATTATATATATATATTGAGCAAGTTATGATGGTGTGCCACTAGTGTCCTCTCTCATTATATATATATATTGAGCAAGTTATGATGGCGTGCCACTAGTGTCCTCTCTCATTATATATATATATATAGAGAGCAAGTTATGATGGCGTGCCACTAGTGTCCTCTCTCATTATATATATATATATATTGAGTAAGTTATGATGGTGTGCCACTAGTGTCCTCTCTCATTATATATATATAGAGAGCAAGTTATAATGGCATGCCACTAGTGTCTTCTCTCATTATATATATATAGAGCAAGTTATCTACCTAGGCACAGCTTGTAAGTAATGTAGCAAGTGAACTTCGATGAGAGCTAAGAAGTTAATTTACCCGCTAGGTTCACTGTTGTATCACTACAATTACTACCAGTAAAACAAACGCTAGCGCTAGCTAGAGCTACTGCTGGATAGAGCGACACTAGCTAGCTAGATCTACTGCTAGCTACAAATGAATGATGCTAGCGCTATCTAGATGGACTGCTGGCTACCAAAGAAACTAAAAGCTTGATTACTAAAAACGAAGGCTGGCTATACGGATCACAAAGCAAGCAAAAAGAAAGTAACTAAACAATTCTAATTACAGCTCACCATTTATCTTTACACGAAGAAAAATCCAGAGTCCAAGGTAGAGTTTATATTCTCCCCCAATCTTTGATGAGTCTTCAAGGCAACTTTTCGAACCCGGAAGAACAGAGAAAGGCGAAATAGAGGCGCATAAAGACAGGACACTCGCCAACACGTGGAGCAGCCATATTGTCCCAAAAATAGTCCCGCAAGGAGGGTGCGGTTCAATTATTGCGTTACGCACGCGTAGGGTTAAATGAAAGCTCTATTTTGCTGAAAAATTATGAAATCCCTCATTCCCGTCTAAATGGGCAATTAGTTTCATTTTCAACATTATTGAACTTTTCTACACTTAACCGATTACACGCCGTATTCCTAGTACCCGCGGGCAAATTATTCATGAATTAACGAGGTATTTTACTTATTATTTTTATATCTTCCGTTCTGCAGGGACTCCACCCATGAAACTTGGGTCATATTAAGCCACACGATAGCTCTACTTCCTGTAAAAAAATCGAGCCTTCCTTACCAACTGGGCAGAACTAACCAGCATTATAAAACCTTGTCATCTTCTTGGGGGTGAATATTTTCATATTTTCACACTATTATACACACATTATAATGCCAACACAAGTTGGAGCATCTATTTACAAACCCTCTACCATATGCAAAGCCAGTGGGTTGTTTTCCCCATCAAAATGCTAACAAATAATAATACAAAAAACAAATTATAAGAGAGTGAAAATGCTAACACATACTAGAATAAAACCATAATATAAAACACAATTATGTAAGGGAGTGTCTTGGGTAGAGCTCCGGTCTTGCTGTCACGGGTAGAGTAGAACTTGCTCAGTCTTGGGTATAGCTTGCTTGGTCTCCGGCATGATATTTCACCATGTTTTTATTCTACACAAACATGAGATACCAGGATAAGAATAACACTTGAATACTGGAGAGACTAGAGAAGTAGACGAAGGGACAGGGAACGAGAGAAGTAGACGAAGGGGCAGGGAACAAGAGAGAAGTAGACAAAGGAGCAGGGAACAAGAGAGAAGCACAGAAAGGAGCAGGGGGTGCATAAACATTACTGATAGTCCACCAAGGTATGGTATTTACGAAAACAGTCACGGCCTGTTGATCCACCACACAAAGGAACCTTACAAAAACAAAAACAACACTGGGACCTTGCCTCATGCCTGTAACCTTTACAAATGCAAACTACACAGCGCTTCTTTGCACAGCACTGTGGGAAATGACCTAGTTTTAAATTGAGGCGATCTAGCTGACTATTTGCCTGACTACAACGTTGACCTGCACGCTGCCGAGAAGAGAAAGAACCAATCAAAGATTTAGCTAGAACAATCCTAGCTTCTAGATAATTACCCTTCCTTACTGATATTGGAGCTCGGACAGAAGAAAACAAAATTAATGAATTCAATAAACAAGCTTCTATCAAATACGAAAAAAACCTTTTCCACCATCTCCTAGACTTTCTACCCAAATTATAGTAGCCTATTCTCTGATCTGCTCTGTCCACACCTCTCATGAATGACTGATAATCAGGCAAACATGGGGGACATGGCAGATCCTCTCTAGAACCATCAATTTTGCGCCTTTTTACAGTAGGAGGTACTAAATTATTTTCCGCGGGATGTATATTAGTTATCATGTAGATTGACCGTTTATCTACCCAAACTAAAGCCAGGAGTGCACCATTAGACCTATAATCATAATTACCTCTATTTCTAATCGAAGCTTTTGTTACTAAATCTGGAGGAAAGTTCCTCCTAGTATACCTAGCTGTACCACATGCACCAAAGCCTTTACTTGTAAGCGTTTGAAATAAATTAGGACTAGTATAATAATTGTCCATGTACACATGGAAGTTCTTATGTTCTAATCCTTCTAACAAATCTAAAACAACTCTACTACACAAACCAGTTTTATCAGCTACTTCCACGTTCTTACCTGTATAAATCTGCAACCGATAAATGTACCCATTCCTAGCATCACAAAGGACAAACACTTTTATCCCCCATTTTATTGGTTTGTCCTTCATATACTGAAGCGATCTAGCTGACTATTTGCCTGACTACAACGTTGACCTGCACGCTGCCGAGAAGAGAAAGAACCAATCAAAGATTTAGCTAGAACAATCCTAGCTTCTAGATAATTACCCTTCCTTACTGATATTGGAGCTCGGACAGAAGAAAACAAAATAAATGAATTCAATAAACAAGCTTCTATCAAATTTGTAACCAACAACCCATCAATAGAATTTACATGTACATAACGCATTAGCTCCAAAAACCGAGTCCTAGGCATTACTTTACGAACCAAAGATCCAGACAAATCCGAGTGATTAGTGGACCAGTACAATTCTAAGTATGGAAGTGTGGAAACTCCCATTATTATCAACATTCTCCTACAAAAGCTTTCATTTCCTCTATATTAGTATCTACCCATGGCCTGGAGAGACTAGCCATCCTAGAAACGTAACTGTTCGTCTCTGTTACTAGGAGTTCCCACACTTCAAGAGTTAAAAAAAGGTAAAATGCATCTAAAAATGTACTTGATGCACCAAGCAATGAAGAAGTTGGACCAGCTGTTGCTGTATAGTCAAATTTCAAAGGAGTTGGCTCCTTTATTTCCCACTTACCTGTGACCTCAGTTAGCCTAGAACCAGTGCCAGATGCTTGGGCAGAACCAGTGCCAGATGCTTGGGCAGAACCAGTGCCAGATGCTCGGACAGAACCAGTGCCAGATGCTCGCACACGCCTATAACCTCTGGCCCGCCTACTACCAGTACTTTTGGAGGACCACTAGTAACACTTACGACTCCACTACCACTTGAGCTGCTTCCCCCTTGGCCAGTACTCCCTCGCCCGCCTCTCCCTCGCACAACTCCAGCACCAGTCGTGTTCCCACGCCCTGTAGAGACTTCAGGCAAGGCTTCCTCATCCTCCAATGTAACAAAAGGAGTCATAGATGCCTCATCTCCACTCTCATCATCTGATGCTGTAAGAAAAGTAGTGGGGAGGGTGGGAAAAACAAGATATATATATATATCAAGTTTGTGGTCAACATTTGAAAATTCAAATTCAAATCAAAATCAACTCAACAACTCCAACCTACACTCTTAGCTATAACTTTTTTTCTATAACTATCCTGTCTGAATTTGGAATACCAACAGAATAAGCTAGTATTTGGCAAAAGTACACTCTCAGTTGACTATGGTAAACAAAGGCTATGAAGCGCTATGAAGCGCTAAGGTTAGAAGAAACTTACAATCGAGAAGTCCATCCAAGCGCGCCTCTTCTCTTAGAGCAACTGGATCCAGAGTGTTTCCTCGGTATGCATAGATGTCTTCACCTTCTTCCCCAAATGAATCTGACCCAGAATCGCCAGAATCGTCGGCTAAAAGTTGAGAAATAACGTCCTCACAGGAGAGCATCTTTGAGCAGTTAAAAAAAAAAAATCGACCAACAAAAATGGCGTTCAACCGCAGGATTTTTGTTGCACGATGCATCAACCGGAAATAATCATTTTTGTGACGTTCTCTAGTCTACTAGGCATGTGCAGAACCCAACCGGGAACTGTTAGCTCGTAACGGTTCATTTTATATATTTTTGTGTGGCGAAGGATGTAAGGTCTCGCGCCATATGGCGCTTACGGCGTTTAATCGGTTAAAGAGAAATCTCCCCTTTTTAACCAAAAAAGCTCCATTTTGCTCCATTGGGAAATTTTGGACTGAAATCGCTCATTCTTGTTAAAATGGTCACAGTTTCCGTTTCAATATTATGGAACTGTTTCTATTCATTAAATGACAGAAAAAGGCTTTTGGTGTATTATCTACCCTTTTTAGCTCCAATTGGGTCTTATTTGTGCCTTTTGAGGGAAAACAGACTGAAATCGCTCATTCTTGGCAAAATGGGCACTTTAGCTTCCTTTTCAACATTATGGAAATGTTTCTACTCTTTAAATGACTTTTGCTAAGAAATCTCCCCTTTTTAAATCTATTTTGGTCAAATTGATATGTTTTTGGGCATTTTGTGGAAAAACCGCTGATAACATGCCCATTAGTTTCCTTTACAACATTATGGCTACTTTTTAAATGACAGAAAACGGCTTTAGGTCAGAAATTTCGCTATTAACCGTAAGAAGCTCTATTTTGCTCCAATTGGGACATTTTTAGCATTTTGAAGAGAAACTATCTGAAATCCCTCATTTTGTCAAAATGGGCACATTAGTTTCCGTATCAACATTATTGAACTTGTCTACACTTTAAATTACAGAAAACCACTTTTGGTGACCCAAAGACCCACTATTTTGCTCCAATTGGGATATTTTTGAGGGTTTTGAGGTCATTCTTGTCTTGAAGAAATCTCCCCTTTTTAACAGCATTTTGTGAAAAAAGGTCTGAAATCGCTCATTCTTATCAAAATGGACATATTAGTTTCCTTTTCAACATTATGGAACTGTTTCTAATCTTTAAATGCCAGAAAATGGCTTTTGGTCAGAAATCTCCCTTTTTTTAACCGATCTTTTAATTGAGAATTTTTTTATCATTAAGCTCGAGTTTGGATTTTTTGGGGCGTTTCGAGAAAAAACGGTGTGACATCGCTAATTTTTTGGAACATTAGTTTTCTTTTCAACATGGAACTGTTTGTACTCTTTAAATGACAGAAAACTGCTATTGATGAGAAATCTACCCTTTTTAACTATTTTGCTCCAAATGAGACATTTTTGAGAATTTTGAGGAAAAACCGTATGAAATCGCTCATTCTTAACAAAACATGTTGCATTACAACATTATGAAGCCATTTCTACTCTTTAAATGAGAAATCTCCTTTTTTTATTGGAACGTTTTTGAGCTTTTTATGAAAAACAGAATGAAATCGCTCATTCTTATCAAAATAGCACATTAGCTTCTTTTTGAACATTATTTCTCCACTTTAAATGAATATTTTGTTCCAATTGGGACGTTTTTGAGCGTTTTGAGGGAAAAGTGTGAAATTGCTCATTCTCATCAAAATGGGCACTAAGTTTTCTTTTAAACATGAAACAGTTTCTTCACTTTATTTAAATGACAGAAAACGGCTTTTGGTGAGAAATTTACCCTTTTTAACCAAAGAAGCTAAAATCGCTGTCATTCTTGTTAAAATTGACACATTAGTTTACTTTTCAACATTATGGAACTGTTTCTACTCTTTAAATAACAGAAAACGGCTTTGGGTCAGAATTCTCTCCTTTTTAACCCTATTTTGCTCCAATCCGGGACGTTTTTGAGCGTTTTGAGGAAAAACTCTGAAATCGTTCAATCTGGTAATAATGGGCACATTCGCTTCCTTTTCAATATTAGAGAACTCTTTCTCCCCTTTGTAACCGAAAGAAGCTATATTTTGCTCTTAATTAGTAGAGTATATGACTGGCTGAAGAAGATCCCAGCGAGAGTATATGAATGAGACCCAGAGTATATGACTGGCGGAAGATCTGGCTGAAGAAGGTCTCGTAGTATATGACTGGCTGAATAAGATCACAATGTGACTGGGACTCGGAGTATATGAGACTGGCTGAACGTCTCATAGTATATGACCAGCAAAAGATCCCAGTGAGAGCCACTATACATAGCCACTAAACAAAGACACTACACTAAATAAAGCCACTGAACAAAGCCACTAAGCCACTAAACAAGGCCACCAAACAAAGCCATTAACAAGGACACTAAACAAAGCCACTAAACAAAGCCATTGAACAAAGAAACTGAACAAAGCAAATAAACAAAGCCATTAATAAGGCCACTAAACAGAGCCACTAAACAAAGCCACTAAGCCACTAAACAAGGCCACCAAACAAAGCCATTAACCGATTACACGCCGTATTCCTAGACCCCGCGGGCAAATTATTCATGAATTAACGAGGTATTTTACTTATTATTTTTATATCTTCCGTTCTGCAGGGACTCCACCCATGAAACTTGGGTCATATTAAGCCACATGATAGCTCTACTTACTGTAAAAAAATCGAGCCTTCCTTACCAACTGGGCAGAACTAACCAGCATTATAAAACCTTGTCATCTTCTTGGGGGTGAAAATTTTCATATTTTCACACTATTCTACACACATTATAATGCCAACACAAGATGGAGCATCTATTTACAAACCCTCTACCATATGCAAAGCCAGTGGGTTGTTTTTCCCATCAAAATGCTAACAAATAATAATACAAAAAACAAATTATAAGAGAGTGAAAATGCTAACACATACTAGAATAAAACCATAATATAAAACACAATTATGTAAGGGAGTGTCTTGGGTAGAGCTCCGGTCTTGCTGTCACGGGTAGAGTAGAACTTGCTCAGTCTTGGGTATAGCTTGCTTGGTCTCCGGCATGATATTTCACCATGTTTTTATTCTACACAAACATGAGATACCAGGATAAGAATAACACTTGAATACTGGAGAGACGAGAGAAGTAGACGAAGGGACAGAGAACGAGAGAAGTAGACGAAGGGGCAGGGAACAAGAGAGAAGTAGACGAAGGAGCAGGGAACAAGAGAGAAGCACAGAAAGGAGCAGGGGGTGCATAAACATTACTGATAGTCCACCAAGGTATGGTATTTACGAAAACAGTCACGGCCTGTTGATCCACCACACAAAGGAACCTTACAAAAACAAAAACAACACTGGGACCTTGCCTCATGCCTGTAACCTTTACAAATGCAAACTACACAGCGCTTCTTTGCACAGTACTGTGGGAAATGACCTAGTTTTAAATTGAGGCGATCTAGCTGACTATTTGCCTGACTACAACGTTGACCTGCACGCTGCCGAGAAGAGAAAGAACCAATCAAAGATTTAGCTAGAACAATCCTAGCTTCTAGATAATTACCCTTCCTTACTGATATTGGAGCTCGGACAGAAGAAAACAAAATAGATGATTTCAATAAACAAGCTTCTATCAAATACGAAAAAACCCTTTTCCACCATCTCCTAGACTTTCTACCCAAATTATAGTAGCCTATTCTCTGATCTGCTCTGTCCACACCTCTCATGAATGACTGATAATCAGGCAAACATGGGGGACATGGCAGATCCTCTCTAGAACCATCAATTTTGCGCCTTTTTACAGTAGGAGGTACTAAATTATTTTCCGCTGGATGTATATTAGTTATCATGTAGATTGACCATTTATCTACCCAAACTAAAGCCAGGAGTGCACCATTAGACCTATAATCATAATAACCTCTATTTCTAATCGAAGCTTTTGTTACTAAATCTGGAGGAAAGTTCCTCCTAGTATACCTAGCTGTACCACATGCACCAAAGCCTTTACTTGTAAGCGTTTGAAATAAATTAGGACTAGTATAATAATTGTCCATGTACACATGGAAGTTCTTATGTTCTAATCCTTCTAACAAATCTAAAACAACTCTACTACACAAACCAGTTTTATCAGCTACTTCCACGTTCTTACCTGTATAAATCTGCAACCGATAAATGTACCCATTCCTAGCATCACAAAGGACAAACACTTTTATGCCCCATTTTATTGGTTTGTCCTTCATATACTGTTTGAAGCCAAGCCTACCTTGAAAGGGAATCATAGCTTCATCAATACTAAGCTCTTGATGCAAAGTATATTCACTCTCAAACTTAGGAGTAATCAAATCTAATAACTTCCTTACCTTATAAAGCCGATAATAATTCAGGTTACCCTTTGTAACCAACAAACCATCAATAGAATTTACATGTACATAACGCATTAGCTCCAAAAACCGAGTCCCAGGCATTACTTTACGAACCAAAGATCCAGACAAATCCGAGTGATTAGTGGACCAGTACAATTCTAAGTATGGAAGTGTGGAAACTCCCATTATTATCAACATTCCTACAAAAGCTTTCATTTCCTCTATATTAGTATCTACCCATGGCCTGGAGAGACTAGCCATCCTAGAAACGTAACTGTTCGTCTCTGCTACTAGGAGTTCCCACACTTCAAGAGTAAAAAAAAGGTAAAATGCATCTAAAAATGTACTTGATGCACCAAGCAATGAAGAAGTTGGACCAGCTGTTGCTGTATAGTCCAATTTCAAAGGAGTTGGCTCCTTTATTTCCCACTTACCTGTGACCTCAGTTAGCCTAGAACCAGTGCCAGATGCTTGGGCCGAACCAGTGCCAGATGCTCGGACAGAACCAGTGCAAGATGCTCGCACACGCCTATAACCGCTGGCCCGCCTACTACCAGTACCTTTTGGAGGACCACTAGCAACACTTACGACTCCACTACCACTTGAGCTGCTTCCCCCTTGGCCAGTACTCCCTCGCCCGCCTCTCCCTCGGCCAGTACTCCCTCGCCCGCCTCTCCCTCGCACAACTCCAGCACCAGTCGTGTTCCTACGCCCTGTAGAGACTTCAGGCAAGGCTTCCTCATCCTCCAATGTAACAAAAGGAGTCATAGATGCCTCATCTCCACTCTCATCATCTGATGCTGTAGGAAAAGTAGTGGGGAGGGTGGGAAAAACAAGATATATATATCAAGTTTGTGGTCAACATTTGTAAATTCAAATTCAAATGAAAATCAACAACACAACAACTCCAACCTACACTCTTAGCTATAACTTTTTTTCTATAACTATGCTGTCTGAATTTGGAATACCAACAGAATAAGCTAGTATTTGGCAATAGTACACTCTCAGTTGACTATGGTAAACAAAGGCTATGAAGCGCTAAGGTTAGAAGAAACTTACAATCGAGAAGTCCATCCAAGCACGCCTCTTCTCTTAGAGCAACTGGATCCAGAGTGTTTCCTCGGTATGCATAGATGTCTTCACCTTCTTCCCCAAATGAATCTGACCCAGAATCGCCAGAATCGTCGGCTAAAAGTTGAGAAATAACGTCCTCACAGGAGAGCATCTTTGAGCAGTTAAAAAAAAAAAGCTCGACCAACAAAAATGGCATTCAACCGCAGGATTTTTGTTGCACGATGCATCAACCGGAAATAATCATTTTTGTGACGTTCTCTAGTCTACTAGGCATGTGCAGAACCCAACCGGGGCTGTTAGCTCGTAACGATTCATTTTATATATTTTTGTGTGGCGAAGGATGTAAGGTCTCGCGCCATATGGCGCTTACGGCGTATAATCGGTTAACAAGGACACTAAACAAAGCCACTAAACAAGGCCACTAAACAAGGCCGCTAAACGAGGCCACCAAACAAAGCCATTAACTAGGCCACTAAACAAAGACACTAAACAAGGCCACTAAACAAGGCCACTAAACAAGGCCACTAACCAAGGCCACTAAACAAAGCCACTAAACTTGGCCGCTAAACAAAGCAACTAAAACATGGCCACCAAACAAGGCCACTAAACAAAGCCACCAAACAAACCAATAAACATGGCCAACAAACAAAGCCACTAAACATGGCCACCTAACAAATCCGCGAAACAAAAGCAACAAATCAAAAGCCACGAAACAAAAGCCACCAAACAATAGCCACTAAACAAAAGCCACCACACAAAAGCCACCAAACAAAAGCCACAAAACAAAACCCACCAAACTAAAGCCACCAAACAAAAGCCACCAAAGAAAAACCACCAAAGTAAAGCCACCAAACAAAAGCCACCAAACAAAAGCCACGAAACAAAAGCCACGAAAGAAAAGCCACCAAACAAAGTTACCAAACAAAAGCCACAAAATAAAAGCCACCAAACAAAAGCCACGAAATAAAAGCCACGAAACAAAAGCCATAAACAAAAGTAACGAAACAAAAGCCACGAAACAAAAGCCACGAAACAAAAGCCACGGGGGGAAACCACGAAAAAAGCCACCAAACAAAAGCCACCAAACAAAAGCCACCAAACAAAAACACCAAACAAAAGCCACCAAACAAAAGCCACCAAACAAAAGCCACCAAACAAAAGCCAACAAACAAAAGCCACCAAACAAAAGCCACCAAACAAAAGCCACGAAACAAAAGCCATCAAACAAAAGACACCATATAAAAGCCACCAAACAAAAGCCACCATATAAAAGCCACCAAACAAAAGCCACCAAACAAAAGCCACCAAACAAAAGCAACCAAACAAAAGCCACCAAACAAAAGCCACCAAACCAAACCCACGAAACCAAAGCCACCAAATAAAAGCCACGAAACAAAAGCCACAAACAAAAGCCACGAAACAAAAGCGACAAAACAAAAGCCACGAAATAAAATCCACGAAACAACAGCCACAAACAAAAGCCACGAAACAAAAGTGACAAAACAAAATCCACGAAACAAAAGCCACGAATGAAAAGCCACGAAACAAAAGCCACTGTCCAAAGCAACTGTCCAAAGCCACTCTATGTCCAAAGCCACTCTATGTCCAAAGCCACTGTCCAAAGCCACTGTCCAAAGCCACTGTCCAAAGCCACTCTATGTCCAAAGCCACTGTCCAAAGCCACTCTATGTCCAAAGCCACTCTATGTCCAAAGCCACTGTCCAAAGCCACTGTCCAAAGCCACTGTCCAAAGCCACTCTATGTCCAAAGCCACTGTCCAAAGCCACTCTCCAAAGCCACTGTCCAAAGCCACTCTATGTCCAAAGCCACTGTCCAAAGCCACTGTCCAAAGCCACTGTCCAAAGCCACTCTATGTCCAAAGCCACTGTCCAAAGCCACTGTCCAAAGGCACTGTCCAAAGCCACTCTCCAAAACCACTGTCCAAAGCCACTCTATGTCCAAAGCCACTGTCCAAAGCCACTCTCCAAAGCCACTGTCCAAAGCCACTCTATGTCCAAAGCCACTGTCCAAAGCCACTCTCCAAAGCCACTGTCCAAAGCCACTCTATGTCCCAAGCCACTGTCCGAAGCCACTCTCCGAAGCCACTGTCCAAAGCCACTCTATGTCCAAAGCCACTGTCCAAAGCCACTCTACAAAGCCACTGTCGAAAGTCACTCTATGTCCAAAGCCACTGTCCAAAGCCACTCTATGTCCAAAGCCACTGTCCAAAGCCACTCTCCAAAGCCACTCTCCAAAGGCACTCTATGTCCAAAGCCACTGTCCAAAGCCACTGTCCAAAGCCACTCTCCAAAGCCACTCTATGTCCAAACCACTGTCCAAAGACACTCTCCAAAGCCACTCTCCAAAGCCACTCTATGTCCAAAGCCACTGTCCAAAGCCACTGTCCAAAGCCATTCTCCAAAGCCACTCTATGTCCAAAGCCACTGTCCAAAACCACTGTCCAAAGCCACTGTCCAAAGCCACTCTCCAAAGCCACTCTATGTCCAAAGCCACTGTCCAAAGCCACTGTCCAAAGCCACTGTCCAAAGCCACTGTCCAAAGCCACTCTCCAAAGCCACTCTATGTCCAAAGCCACTGTCCAAAGCCACTCTCCAAAGCCACACTCCAAAGCCACTCTATGTCCAAAGCCACTGTCCAAAGACACTCTTCAAAGCCACTCTCCAAAGCCACTCTTTATCCCAAGCCACTGTCCAAAGCCACTGTCCAAAGCCACTCTCCAAAGCCATTCTATCTCCAAAGCCACTGTCCAAAGCCACTCTCCAAAGCCACTCTCCAAAGCCACTCTATGTCCAAAGCCACTGTCCAAAGACACTCTCCAAAGCCACTCTCCAAAGCCACTCTATGTCAAAAGCCATTGTCCAAAACTACTGTCCAAAGCGACTGTCTAAAACCACTGTATGTCCAAAGCCACTGTCCAAAGCCACTGTCGAAAGCCACTGTCCAAAGCCACTCTATGTCCAAAGCCACTGTATAAAGCCACTATCCACAGCCACTGTCCAAAGCAACTCTATGTCCAAAGCCACTGTCCAAAGCCACTGTCCAAAGCCACTGTCCAAAGCCACTGTCCAAAGCCACTCTATGTCCAAAGCCACTGTCCAAAGCCACTGTCCAAAGCCACTGTCCAAAGCCACTCTATGTCAAAGCCACTCTCCAAAGCCACTCTCCAAAGCCACTGTCCAAAGCCACTCAATGTCCAAAGCCACTGTCCAAAGCCACTCTATGTCCATAGCCACTTACCAAAGACACTCTCCAAAGCCACTGTCCAAAGCCACTCTATGTCCAAAGCCACTGTGCAAAGCCACTCTCCAAAGCCACTGTCCAAAGCCACTCTATGTCCAAAGCCACTGTCCAAAGCCATTGTCCAAAGCCACTCTCCGAAGCCACTCTATGTCCAAAGCCACTGTCCAAAGCCACTCTCCAAAGCCACTCTCCAAAGCCACTCTATGTCCAAAGCCACTGTCCAAACCCACTGTCCAAAGCCACTCTCCAAAGCCACTCTATGTCCAAAGCCACTGTCCAAAGCCACTCTCCAAAGCCACTCTCCAAAGCCACTCAATATCCAAAGCCATTGTACAAAGCCACTGTCCAAAGCCACTCTCCAAAGCCACTCTATGTCCAAAGCCACTGTCCAAAGCCACTCTCCAAAGCCACTCTCCAAAGCCACTCTATGTCCAAATCCACTGTCCAAAGCCACTCTATTTCCAAAGCCACTGTCCAAAGCCACTCTCCAAAGCCACTGTCCAAAGCCACTCTATGTCCAAAGCCACTGTCCAAAGCCACTCTCCAAAGCCACTCTCTATAGCCATTCTATGTCCAAAGCCACTGTATGTCCAAAGCCACTGTCCAAAGCCACTGTATGGCCAAAGCCACTGTATGTCCAAAGCCACTGTCCAAAACCACTGTATGTCCAAAGCTACTGTATGTCCAAAGCCACTATCCAAATCCACTGTATGTCCAAAGCCACTATATGTCCAAAGCCACTGTCCAAAGCCACTGTATGTCCAAAGCCACTGTCCAAAGCCACTGTCCAAAGTCACTGTCCAAAGCCTTTCTATATCCAAAGCCACTGTCCAAAGCCACAGTCCAAAGCCACTTTCCAAAGCCACTGTCCAAAGCTACTCTATGTCCAAAGCCACTGTCCAAAGCCACTGTCCAAAGCCACTGTCCAAAGCCACTGTCCAAAGCCACTCTATTTCCAAAGCCACTATCCAAAGCCACTCTCCAAAGCCACTCTCCAAAGCCACTCTATGTCCAAAGCCACTGTCCAAAGCCACTCTCCAAACCACTATCCAAAGCCACTCTATGTCCAAAGAAACTTACCAAAGCCAATCTCCAAAGCCACTCTCCAAAGCCACTCTATGTCCAAAGCCAGTCCAAAGCCACTCTCCAAAGCCACACTCCAAAGCCACTCTATGTCCAAAGCCACTGTCCAAAGCCACTCTCCAAAGCCACTCTCCAAAGCCACTCTATGTCCAAAGCCACTGTCCAAAGCCACTCTCCAAAGCCACTCTCCAAAGCCACTCTATGTCCAAAGCCACTGTCCAAAGCCACTCTCCAAAGCCTCTGTCCAAAGCCACTCTATGTCCAAAGCCACTGTCCAAAGCCACTCTCCAAAGCCACTCTCCAAAGCCACTCTATGTCCAAAGCCACTGTCCAAAGCCACTCTCCAAAGCCAATCTCCAAAGCCAATCTATGTCCAAAGCCACTGTCCAAAGCCATTCTCCAAAGCCACTCTCCAAAGCCACTCTATGTCCAAAGCCACTGTCGAAAGCCACTCTATGTCCAAAGCCACTGTCCAAAGCCACTGTCCAAAGCCACTGTCCAAAGCCACTGTCCTAAGCCACTCTATGTCCAAAGCCACTGTCCAAAGCCACTCTCCAATGCCACTGTCCAAAGCCACTCTATCTACAAAGCCACTGTCCAAAGCCACTGTCTAAAGTCACTGTCCAAAGCCACTCTATGTCCAAAGCAACTGTCCAAAGCCACTGTCCAAAGGCACTGTCCAAAGCCACTCTATGTCCAAAGCCACTGTCCAAAGCCACTCTCCAAAGCCACTGTCCAAAGCCACTCTATGTCCAGAGCCACTGTCCAAAGCCACTCTCCAAAGCCACTGACCAAAGCCACTCTATGTCCAAAGCCACTGAACAAAGCCACTGTCCAAAGCCACTGACCAAAGCCACTCTATGTCCAATGCCATTGTCCAAAGCCACTGTCCAAAGCCACTGTCCAAAGCCACTCTATGTCCAAAGCCATTGTCTAAAGCCACTCTCCAAAGCCACTCTCCAAAGCCACTGTATGTCCAAAGCCACTGTCCAAAAGCACTGTCCAAAGCCACTGTCCAAAGCCACTCTCCAAAGCCACTCTCCAAAGCCACTGTATGTCCAAAGCCACTGTCCAAAGCCACTGTCCAAAGCCACTCTCCAAAGCCACTCTATGTCCAAAGCCACTGTCCAAAGTCACTGTACAAAGCCACTCTCCAAAGCCACTCTATGTCCAAAGCCACTGTCCAAAGCCACTCTCCAAAGCCACTCTCCAAAGCCACTCTATGTCCAAAGCCACTGTCCAAAGCCACTGTCCAAAGCCACTCTCCAAAGCCACTCTATCTCCAAAGCCACTGTCCAAAGCCACTCTCCAAAGCCACTCTCCAAAGCCACTCTATGTCCAAAGCCACTGTCCATAGCCACTGTCCAAAGCCACTGTCCAAAGCCACTCTATGTCCAAAGCCACTGTACAAAGCCACTGTCCAAAGCCACTGTCCAAAGCAATACTATGTCCAAAGCCACTGTCCAAAGGCACTGTCCAAAGACACTCTATGTCCAAAGCCACTGTCCAAAGCCACTATCCAAAGCCACTGTCCAAAGCCACTCTATGTCCAAAGCCACTGTCCAAAGCCACTCTTTGTCCAAAGCTACTGTCCAAAGCCACTCTCCAAAGCCACTGTCCTAAACCACTCTATGTCCAAAGCCACTGTCCAAAGCCACTCTCCAAAGCCACTGTCCAAAGCCACTCTATGTCCAAAGCCACTGTCCAAAGCCACTCTCCATAGCCACTGTCCAAAGCCACTGTATGTCCAAAGCCACTGTATGTCCAAAGCCACTGTCTAAAGCCACTGTATGTCCAAAGCCACTGTCCAAAGCCACTGTCGAAAGCCACTGTCCAAAGCCACTCTATGTCCAAAGCCACTGTATAAAGCCACTGTCCAAAGCCACTGTCCAAAGCCACTCTATGTCAAAGCCACTGTCCAAAGCCACTCTCCAAAGCCACTGTCCAAAGCCACTCAATGTCCAAAGTCACTGTGCAAAGCCACTCTATGTCCATAGCCACTTACCAAAGACACTCTCCAAAGCCACTGTCCAAAACCACTCTCCAAATCCACTCTCCAAAGCCACTCTATGTCCATAGCCACTGTCCAAACCCACTGTCCAAAGCCACTCTTCAAAGCCACTCTATGTCCAAAGCCACTGTCCAAAGCCACTCTCCAAAGCCACTCTCCAAAGCCACTCAATATCCAAAGCCACTGTACAAAGCCACTGTCCAAAGCCTCTCTCCAAAGCCACTCTATGTCCAAAGCCACTGTCCAAAGCCACTCTCCAAAGCCACTCTCCAAAGCCACTCTATGTCCAAATCCACTGTCCAAAGCCACTCTATGTCCAAAGCCACTGTCCAAAGCCACTCTCCAAAGCCACTGTCCAAAGCCACTCTATGTCCAAAGCCACTGTCCAAAGCCACTCTCCAAAGCCACTCTCTATAGCCATTCTATGTCCAAAGCCACTGTATGTCCAAAGCCACTGTCCAAAGCCACTGTATGGCCAAAGCCACTGTATGTCCAAAGCCACTGTCCAAAACCACTGTATGTCCAAAGCTACTGTATGTCCAAAGCCACTATCCAAATCCACTGTATGTCCAAAGCCACTATATGTCCAAAGCCACTGTCCAAAGCCACTGTATGTCCAAAGCCACTGTCCAAAGCCACTGTCCAAAGTCACTGTCCAAAGCCTTTCTATATCCAAAGCCACTGTCCAAAGCCACAGTCCAAAGCCACTTTCCAAAGCCACTGTCCAAAGCTACTCTATGTCCAAAGCCACTGTCCAAAGCCACTGTCCAAAGCCACTGTCCAAAGCCACTCTATTTCCAAAGCCACTATCCAAAGCCACTCTCCAAAGCCACTCGCCAAAGCCACTCTATGTCCAAAGCCACTGTCCAAAGCCACTCTCCAAACCACTATCCAAAGCCACTCTATGTCCAAAGAAACTTACCAAAGCCAATCTCCAAAGCCACTCTCCAAAGCCACTCTATGTCCAAAGCCAGTCCAAAGCCACTCTCCAAAGCCACACTCCAAAGCCACTCTATGTCCAAAGCCACTGTCCAAAGCCACTCTCCAAAGCCACTCTCCAAAGCCACTCTATGTCCAAAGCCACTGTCCAAAGCCACTCTCCAAAGCCACTCTCCAAAGCCACTCTATGTCCAAAGCCACTGTCCAAAGCCACTCTCCAAAGCCACTGTCCAAAGCCACTCTATGTCCAAAGCCACTGTCCAAAGCCACTCTCCAAAGCCACTCTCCAAAGCCACTCTATGTCCAAAGCCACTGTCCAAAGCCACTCTCCAAAGCCAATCTCCAAAGCCAATCTATGTCCAAAGCCACTGTCCAAAGCCATTCTCCAAAGCCACTCTCCAAAGCCACTCTATGTCCAAAGCCACTGTCGAAAGCCACTCTATGTCCAAAGCCACTGTCCAAAGCCACTGTCCAAAGCCACTGTCCAAAGCCACTGTCCTAAGCCACTCTATGTCCAAAGCCACTGTCCAAAGCCACTCTCCAATGCCACTGTCCAAAGCCACTCTATCTACAAAGCCACTGTCCAAAGCCACTGTCTAAAGTCACTGTCCAAAGCCACTCTATGTCCAAAGCAACTGTCCAAAGCCACTGTCCAAAGGCACTGTCCAAAGCCACTCTATGTCCAAAGCCACTGTCCAAAGCCACTCTCCAAAGCCACTGTCCAAAGCCACTCTATGTCCAGAGCCACTGTCCAAAGCCACTCTCCAAAGCCACTGACCAAAGCCACTCTATGTCCAAAGCCACTGAACAAAGCCACTGTCCAAAGCCACTGACCAAAGCCACTCTATGTCCAATGCCATTGTCCAAAGCCACTGTCCAAAGCCACTGTCCAAAGCCACTCTATGTCCAAAGCCATTGTCTAAAGCCACTCTCCAAAGCCACTCTCCAAAGCCACTGTATGTCCAAAGCCACTGTCCAAAAGCACTGTCCAAAGCCACTGTCCAAAGCCACTCTCCAAAGCCACTCTCCAAAGCCACTGTATGTCCAAAGCCACTGTCCAAAGCCACTGTCCAAAGCCACTCTCCAAAGCCACTCTATGTCCAAAGCCACTGTCCAAAGTCACTGTACAAAGCCACTCTCCAAAGCCACTCTATGTCCAAAGCCACTGTCCAAAGCCACTCTCCAAAGCCACTCTCCAAAGCCACTCTATATCCAAAGCCACTGTCCAAAGCCACTGTCCAAAGCCACCCTCCAAAGCCACTCTATCTCCAAAGCCACTGTCCAAAGCCACTCTCCAAAGCCACTCTCCAAAGCCACTCTATGTCCAAAGCCACTGTCCATAGCCACTGTCCAAAGCCACTGTCCAAAGCCACTCTATGTCCAAAGCCACTGTACAAAGCCACTGTCCAAAGCCACTGTCCAAAGCAATACTATGTCCAAAGCCACTGTCCAAAGGCACTGTCCAAAGACACTCTATGTCCAAAGCCACTGTCCAAAGCCACTATCCAAAGCCACTGTCCAAAGCCACTCTATGTCCAAAGCCACTGTCCAAAGCCACTCTTTGTCCAAAGCTACTGTCCAAAGCCACTCTCCAAAGCCACTTTCCTAAACCACTCTATGTCCAAAGCCACTGTCCAAAGCCACTCTCCAAAGCCACTGTCCAAAGCCACTCTATGTCCAAAGCCACTGTCCAAAGCCACTCTCCATAGCCACTGTCCAAAGCCACTGTATGTCCAAAGCCACTGTATGTCCAAAGCCACTGTCTAAAGCCACTGTATGTCCAAAGCCACTGTCCAAAGCCACTGTCGAAAGCCACTGTCCAAAGCCACTCTATGTCCAAAGCCACTGTATAAAGCCACTGTCCAAAGCCACTGTCCAAAGCAACTCTATGTCCAAAGCCACTGTCCAAAGCCACTGTCCAAAGCCATTGTCCAAAGCCACTCTATGTCCAAAGCCACTGTCCAAAGCCACTGTCCAAAGCCACTGTCCAAAGCCACTCTATGTCAAAGCCACTGTCCAAAGCCACTCTCCAAAGCCACTGTCCAAAGCCACTCAATGTCCAAAGTCACTGTGCAAAGCCACTCTATGTCCATAGCCACTTACCAAAGACACTCTCCAAAGCCACTGTCCAAAGCCACTCTATGTCCAAAGCCACTGTGCAAAGCCACTCTCCAAAGCCACTGTCCAAAGCCACTCTATGTCCAAAGCCACTGTCCAAAGCCATTGTCCAAAGCCACTCTCCAAAGCCACTCTCCAAAGCCACTCTATGTCCAAAGCCACTGTCCAAAGCCACTCTCCAAAGCCACTCTCCAAAGCCACTCTATGTCCAAAGCCACTGTACAAACCCACTGTCCAAAGCCACTCTCCAAAGCCACTCTATGTCCAAAGCCACTGTCCAAAGCCACTCTCCAAAGCCACTCTCCAAAGCCACTCAATATCCAAAGCCACTGTACAAAGCCACTGTCCAAAGCCACTCTCCAAAGCCACTCTATGTCCAAAGCCACTGTCCAAAGCCACTCTCCAAAGCCACTCTCCAAAGCCACTCTATGTCCAAAGCCACTGTCCAAAGCCACTCTATGTCCAAAGCCACTGTCCAAAGCCACTGTCCAAAGCCACTCTATGTCCAAAGCCACTGTCCAAAGCCACTCTCCAAAGCCACTGTCCAAAGCCACTCTATGTTCAAAGCCACTGTCCAAAGCCACTCTCCAAAGCCACTCTCCAAAGCCACTCTATGTCAAAAGCCACTGTATGTCCAAAGCCACTGTCCAAAGCCACTGTATGGCCAAAGCCACTGTATGTCCAAAGCCACTATCCAAATCTACTGTATGTCCAAAGCCACTATATGTCCAAAGCCACTGTATGTCCAAAGCTACTGTATGTCCAAAGCCACTATCCAAAGCCACTGTATGTCCAAAGCCACTATATGTCCAAAGCGACTGTCCAAAGCCACTGTATGTCCAAAGCCACTGTCCAAAGCCACTCTCCAAAGCCACTCTATGTCCAAAGCCAGTCCAAAGCCACTCTCCAAAGCCACACTCCAAAGCCACTCTATGTCCAAAGCCACTGTCCAAAGCCACTCTCCAAAGCCACTCTCCAAAGCCACTCTATGTCCAAAGCCACTGTCCAAAGCCACTCTCCAAAGCCACTCTCCAAAGCCACTCTATGTCCAAAGCCACTGTCCAAAGCCACTCTCCAAAGCCTCTGTCCAAAGCCACTCTATGTCCAAAGCCACTGTCCAAAGCCACTCTCCAAAGCCACTCTCCAAAGCCACTCTATGTCCAAAGCCACTGTCCAAAGCCACTCTCCAAAGCCAATCTCCAAAGCCAATCTATGTCCAAAGCCACTGTCCAAAGCCATTCTCCAAAGCCACTCTCCAAAGCCACTCTATGTCCAAAGCCACTGTCGAAAGCCACTCTATGTCCAAAGCCACTGTCCAAAGCCACTGTCCAAAGCCACTGTCCAAAGCCACTGTCCTAAGCCACTCTATGTCCAAAGCCACTGTCCAAAGCCACTCTCCAATGCCACTGTCCAAAGCCACTCTATCTACAAAGCCACTGTCCAAAGCCACTGTCTAAAGTCACTGTCCAAAGCCACTCTATGTCCAAAGCAACTGTCCAAAGCCACTGTCCAAAGGCACTGTCCAAAGCCACTCTATGTCCAAAGCCACTGTCCAAAGCCACTCTCCAAAGCCACTGTCCAAAGCCACTCTATGTCCAGAGCCACTGTCCAAAGCCACTCTCCAAAGCCACTGACCAAAGCCACTCTATGTCCAAAGCCACTGAACAAAGCCACTGTCCAAAGCCACTGACCAAAGCCACTCTATGTCCAATGCCATTGTCCAAAGCCACTGTCCAAAGCCACTGTCCAAAGCCACTCTATGTCCAAAGCCATTGTCTAAAGCCACTCTCCAAAGCCACTCTCCAAAGCCACTGTATGTCCAAAGCCACTGTCCAAAAGCACTGTCCAAAGCCACTGTCCAAAGCCACTCTCCAAAGCCACTCTCCAAAGCCACTGTATGTCCAAAGCCACTGTCCAAAGCCACTGTCCAAAGCCACTCTCCAAAGCCACTCTATGTCCAAAGCCACTGTCCAAAGTCACTGTACAAAGCCACTCTCCAAAGCCACTCTATGTCCAAAGCCACTGTCCAAAGCCACTCTCCAAAGCCACTCTCCAAAGCCACTCTATGTCCAAAGCCACTGTCCAAAGCCACTGTCCAAAGCCACTCTCCAAAGCCACTCTATCTCCAAAGCCACTGTCCAAAGCCACTCTCCAAAGCCACTCTCCAAAGCCACTCTATGTCCAAAGCCACTGTCCATAGCCACTGTCCAAAGCCACTGTCCAAAGCCACTCTATGTCCAAAGCCACTGTACAAAGCCACTGTCCAAAGCCACTGTCCAAAGCAATACTATGTCCAAAGCCACTGTCCAAAGGCACTGTCCAAAGACACTCTATGTCCAAAGCCACTGTCCAAAGCCACTATCCAAAGCCACTGTCCAAAGCCACTCTATGTCCAAAGCCACTGTCCAAAGCCACTCTTTGTCCAAAGCTACTGTCCAAAGCCACTCTCCAAAGCCACTGTCCTAAACCACTCTATGTCCAAAGCCACTGTCCAAAGCCACTCTCCAAAGCCACTGTCCAAAGCCACTCTATGTCCAAAGCCACTGTCCAAAGCCACTCTCCATAGCCACTGTCCAAAGCCACTGTATGTCCAAAGCCACTGTATGTCCAAAGCCACTGTCTAAAGCCACTGTATGTCCAAAGCCACTGTCCAAAGCCACTGTCGAAAGCCACTGTCCAAAGCCACTCTATGTCCAAAGCCACTGTATAAAGCCACTGTCCAAAGCCACTGTCCAAAGCCACTCTATGTCAAAGCCACTGTCCAAAGCCACTCTCCAAAGCCACTGTCCAAAGCCACTCAATGTCCAAAGTCACTGTGCAAAGCCACTCTATGTCCATAGCCACTTACCAAAGACACTCTCCAAAGCCACTGTCCAAAACCACTCTCCAAATCCACTCTCCAAAGCCACTCTATGTCCATAGCCACTGTCCAAACCCACTGTCCAAAGCCACTCTCCAAAGCCACTCTATGTCCAAAGCCACTGTCCAAAGCCACTCTCCAAAGCCACTCTCCAAAGCCACTCAATATCCAAAGCCACTGTACAAAGCCACTGTCCAAAGCCTCTCTCCAAAGCCACTCTATGTCCAAAGCCACTGTCCAAAGCCACTCTCCAAAGCCACTCTCCAAAGCCACTCTATGTCCAAATCCACTGTCCAAAGCCACTCTATGTCCAAAGCCACTGTCCAAAGCCACTCTCCAAAGCCATTGTCCAAAGCCACTCTATGTCCAAAGCCACTGTCCAAAGCCACTCTCCAAAGCCACTCTCTATAGCCATTCTATGTCCAAAGCCACTGTATGTCCAAAGCCACTGTCCAAAGCCACTGTATGGCCAAAGCCACTGTATGTCCAAAGCCACTGTCCAAAACCACTGTATGTCCAAAGCTACTGTATGTCCAAAGCCACTATCCAAATCCACTGTATGTCCAAAGCCACTATATGTCCAAAGCCACTGTCCAAAGCCACTGTATGTCCAAAGCCACTGTCCAAAGCCACTGTCCAAAGTCACTGTCCAAAGCCTTTCTATATCCAAAGCCACTGTCCAAAGCCACAGTCCAAAGCCACTTTCCAAAGCCACTGTCCAAAGCTACTCTATGTCCAAAGCCACTGTCCAAAGCCACTGTCCAAAGCCACTGTCCAAAGCCACTCTATTTCCAAAGCCACTATCCAAAGCCACTCTCCAAAGCCACTCTCCAAAGCCACTCTATGTCCAAAGCCACTGTCCAAAGCCACTCTCCAAACCACTATCCAAAGCCACTCTATGTCCAAAGAAACTTACCAAAGCCAATCTCCAAAGCCACTCTCCAAAGCCACTCTATGTCCAAAGCCAGTCCAAAGCCACTCTCCAAAGCCACACTCCAAAGCCACTCTATGTCCAAAGCCACTGTCCAAAGCCACTCTCCAAAGCCACTCTCCAAAGCCACTCTATGTCCAAAGCCACTGTCCAAAGCCACTCTCCAAAGCCACTCTCCAAAGCCACTCTATGTCCAAAGCCACTGTCCAAAGCCACTCTCCAAAGCCACTGTCCAAAGCCACTCTATGTCCAAAGCCACTGTCCAAAGCCACTCTCCAAAGCCACTCTCCAAAGCCACTCTATGTCCAAAGCCACTGTCCAAAGCCACTCTCCAAAGCCAATCTCCAAAGCCAATCTATGTCCAAAGCCACTGTCCAAAGCCATTCTCCAAAGCCACTTTCCAAAGCCACTCTATGTCCAAAGCCACTGTCGAAAGCCACTCTATGTCCAAAGCCACTGTCCAAAGCCACTGTCCAAAGCCACTGTCCAAAGCCACTGTCCTAAGCCACTCTATGTCCAAAGCCACTGTCCAAAGCCACTCTCCAATGCCACTGTCCAAAGCCACTCTATCTACAAAGCCACTGTCCAAAGCCACTGTCTAAAGTCACTGTCCAAAGCCACTCTATGTCCAAAGCAACTGTCCAAAGCCACTGTCCAAAGGCACTGTCCAAAGCCACTCTATGTCCAAAGCCACTGTCCAAAGCCACTCTCCAAAGCCACTGTCCAAAGCCACTCTATGTCCAGAGCCACTGTCCAAAGCCACTCTCCAAAGCCACTGACCAAAGCCACTCTATGTCCAAAGCCACTGAACAAAGCCACTGTCCAAAGCCACTGACCAAAGCCACTCTATGTCCAATGCCATTGTCCAAAGCCACTGTCCAAAGCCACTGTCCAAAGCCACTCTATGTCCAAAGCCATTGTCTAAAGCCACTCTCCAAAGCCACTCTCCAAAGCCACTGTATGTCCAAAGCCACTGTCCAAAAGCACTGTCCAAAGCCACTGTCCAAAGCCACTCTCCAAAGCCACTCTCCAAAGCCACTGTATGTCCAAAGCCACTGTCCAAAGCCACTGTCCAAAGCCACTCTCCAAAGCCACTCTATGTCCAAAGCCACTGTCCAAAGTCACTGTACAAAGCCACTCTCCAAAGCCACTCTATGTCCAAAGCCACTGTCCAAAGCCACTCTCCAAAGCCACTCTCCAAAGCCACTCTATATCCAAAGCCACTGTCCAAAGCCACTGTCCAAAGCCACCCTCCAAAGCCACTCTATCTCCAAAGCCACTGTCCAAAGCCACTCTCCAAAGCCACTTTCCAAAGCCACTCTATGTCCAAAGCCACTGTCCATAGCCACTGTCCAAAGCCACTGTCCAAAGCCACTCTATGTCCAAAGCCACTGTACAAAGCCACTGTCCAAAGCCACTGTCCAAAGCAATACTATGTCCAAAGCCACTGTCCAAAGGCACTGTCCAAAGACACTCTATGTCCAAAGCCACTGTCCAAAGCCACTATCCAAAGCCACTGTCCAAAGCCACTCTATGTCCAAAGCCACTGTCCAAAGCCACTCTTTGTCCAAAGCTACTGTCCAAAGCCACTCTCCAAAGCCACTTTCCTAAACCACTCTATGTCCAAAGCCACTGTCCAAAGCCACTCTCCAAAGCCACTGTCCAAAGCCACTCTATGTCCAAAGCCACTGTCCAAAGCCACTCTCCATAGCCACTGTCCAAAGCCACTGTATGTCCAAAGCCACTGTATGTCCAAAGCCACTGTCTAAAGCCACTGTATGTCCAAAGCCACTGTCCAAAGCCACTGTCGAAAGCCACTGTCCAAAGCCACTCTATGTCCAAAGCCACTGTATAAAGCCACTGTCCAAAGCCACTGTCCAAAGCAACTCTATGTCCAAAGCCACTGTCCAAAGCCACTGTCCAAAGCCATTGTCCAAAGCCACTCTATGTCCAAAGCCACTGTCCAAAGCCACTGTCCAAAGCCACTGTCCAAAGCCACTCTATGTCAAAGCCACTGTCCAAAGCCACTCTCCAAAGCCACTGTCCAAAGCCACTCAATGTCCAAAGTCACTGTGCAAAGCCACTCTATGTCCATAGCCACTTACCAAAGACACTCTCCAAAGCCACTGTCCAAAGCCACTCTATGTCCAAAGCCACTGTGCAAAGCCACTCTCCAAAGCCACTGTCCAAAGCCACTCTATGTCCAAAGCCACTGTCCAAAGCCATTGTCCAAAGCCACTCTCCAAAGCCACTCTCCAAAGCCACTCTATGTCCAAAGCCACTGTCCAAAGCCACTCTCCAAAGCCACTCTCCAAAGCCACTCTATGTCCAAAGCCACTGTACAAACCCACTGTCCAAAGCCACTCTCCAAAGCCACTCTATGTCCAAAGCCACTGTCCAAAGCCACTCTCCAAAGCCACTCTCCAAAGCCACTCAATATCCAAAGCCACTGTACAAAGCCACTGTCCAAAGCCACTCTCCAAAGCCACTCTATGTCCAAAGCCACTGTCCAAAGCCACTCTCCAAAGCCACTCTCCAAAGCCACTCTATGTCCAAAGCCACTGTCCAAAGCCACTCTATGTCCAAAGCCACTGTCCAAAGCCACTGTCCAAAGCCACTCTATGTCCAAAGCCACTGTCCAAAGCCACTCTCCAAAGCCACTGTCCAAAGCCACTCTATGTTCAAAGCCACTGTCCAAAGCCACTCTCCAAAGCCACACTCCAAAGCCACTCTATGTCAAAAGCCACTGTATGTCCAAAGCCACTGTCCAAAGCCACTGTATGGCCAAAGCCACTGTATGTCCAAAGCCACTATCCAAATCTACTGTATGTCCAAAGCCACTATATGTCCAAAGCCACTGTATGTCCAAAGCTACTGTATGTCCAAAGCCACTATCCAAAGCCACTGTATGTCCAAAGCCACTATATGTCCAAAGCTACTGTCCAAAGCCACTGTATGTCCAAAGCCACTGTCCAAAGCCACTGTCCAAAGTCACTGTCCAAAGCCTTTCTATATCCAAAGCTACTGTATAAAGCCACTATCCACAGCCACTGTCCAAAGCAACTCTATGTCCAAAGCCACTGTCCAAAGCCACTGTCCAAAGCCACTGTCCAAAGCCACTCTATGTCCAAAGCCACTGTCCAAAGCCACTGTCCAAAGCCACTGTCCAAAGCCACTCTATGTCAAAGCCACTGTCCAAAGCCACTCTCCAAAGCCACTGTCCAAAGCCACTCAATGTCCAAAGCCACTGTCCAAAGCCACTCTATGTCCATAGCCACTTACCAAAGACACTCTCCAAAGCCACTGTCCAAAGCCACTCTATGTCCAAAGCCACTGTGCAAAGCCACTCTCCAAAGCCACTGTCCAAAGCCACTCTATGTCCAAAGCCACTGTCCAAAGCCATTGTCCAAAGCCACTCTCCAAAGCCACTCTATGTCCAAAGCCACTGTCCAAAGCCACTCTCCAAAGCCACTCTCCAAAGCCACTCTATGTCCAAAGCCACTGTCCAAACCCACTGTCCAAAGCCACTCTCCAAAGCCACTCTATGTCCAAAGACACTGTCCAAAGCCACTCTCCAAAGCCACTCTCCAAAGCCACTCAATATCCAAAGCCATTGTACAAAGCCACTGTCCAAAGCCACTCTCCAAAGCCACTCTATGTCCAAAGCCACTGTCCAAAGCCACTCTCCAAAGCCACTCTCCAAAGCCACTCTATGTCCAAATCCACTGTCCAAAGCCACTCTATGTCCAAAGCCACTGTCCAAAGCCACTCTCCAAAGCCACTGTCCAAAGCCACTCTATGTCCAAAGCCACTGTCCAAAGCCACTCTCCAAAGCCACTCTCTATAGCCATTCTATGTCCAAAGCCACTGTATGTCCAAAGCCACTGTCCAAAGCCACTGTATGGCCAAAGCCACTGTATGTCCAAAGCCACTGTCCAAAACCACTGTATGTCCAAAGCTACTGTATGTCCAAAGCCACTATCCAAATCTACTGTATGTCCAAAGCCACTATATGTCCAAAGCCACTGTCCAAAGCCACTGTATGTCCAAAGCCACTGTCCAAAGCCACTGTCCAAAGTCACTGTCCAAAGCCTTTCTATATCCAAAGCCACTGTCCAAAGCCACAGTCCAAAGCCACTTTCCAAAGCCACTGTCCAAAGCTACTCTATGTCCAAAGCCACTGTCCAAAGCCACTGTCCAAAGCCACTGTCCAAAGCCACTCTATTTCCAAAGCCACTATCCAAAGCCACTCTCCAAAGCCACTCTCCAAAGCCACTCTATGTCCAAAGCCACTGTCCAAAGCCACTCTCCAAACCACTAGCCAAAGCCACTCTATGTCCAAAGAAACTTACCAAAGCCAATCTCCAAAGCCACTCTCCAAAGCCACTCTATGTCCAAAGCCAGTCCAAAGCCACTCTCCAAAGCCACACTCCAAAGCCACTCTATGTCCAAAGCCACTGTCCAAAGCCACTCTCCAAAGCCACTCTCCAAAGCCACTCTATGTCCAAAGCCACTGTCCAAAGCCACTCTCCAAAGCCACTCTCCAAAGCCACTCTATGTCCAAAGCCACTGTCCAAAGTCACTCTCCAAAGCCACTGTCCAAAGCCACTCTATGTCCAAAGCCACTGTCCAAAGCCACTCTCCAAAGCCACTCTCCAAAGCCACTCTATGTCCAAAGCCACTGTCCAAAGCCACTCTCCAAAGCCAATCTCCAAAGCCAATCTATGTCCAAAGCCACTGTCCAAAGCCATTCTCCAAAGCCACTCTCCAAAGCCACTCTATGTCCAAAGCCACTGTCGAAAGCCACTCTATGTCCAAAGCCACTGTCCAAAGCCACTGTCCAAAGCCACTGTCCAAAGCCACTGTCCTAAGCCACTCTATGTCCAAAGCCACTGTCCAAAGCCACTCTCCAATGCCACTGTCCAAAGCCACTCTATCTACAAAGCCACTGTCCAAAGCCACTGTCTAAAGTCACTGTCCAAAGCCACTCTATGTCCAAAGCAACTGTCCAAAGCCACTGTCCAAAGCCACTGTCCAAAGCCACTCTATGTCCAAAGCCACTGTCCAAAGCCACTCTCCAAAGCCACTGTCCAAAGCCACTCTATGTCCAGAGCCACTGTCCAAAGCCACTCTCCAAAGCCACTGACCAAAGCCACTCTATGTCCAAAGCCACTGAACAAAGCCACTGTCCAAAGCCACTGACCAAGCCACTCTATGTCCAATGCCATTGTCCAAAGCCACTGTCCAAAGCCACTGTCCAAAGCCACTCTATGTCCAAAGCCATTGTCTAAAGCCACTCTCCAAAGCCACTCTCCAAAGCCACTGTATGTCCAAAGCCACTGTCCAAAAGCACTGTCCAAAGCCACTGTCCAAAGCCACTCTCCAAAGCCACTCTCCAAAGCCACTGTATGTCCAAAGCCACTGTCCAAAGCCACTGTCCAAAGCCACTCTCCAAAGCCACTCTATGTCCAAAGCCACTGTCCAAAGTCACTGTACAAAGCCACTCTCCAAAGCCACTCTATGTCTAAAGCCACTGTCCAAAGCCACTCTCCAAAGCCACTCTCCAAAGCCACTCTATGTCCAAAGCCACTGTCCAAAGCCACTGTCCAAAGCCACTCTCCAAAGCCACTCTATCTCCAAAGCCACTGTCCAAAGCCACTCTCCAAAGCCACTCTCCAAAGCCACTCTATGTCCAAAGCCACTGTCCATAGCCACTGTCCAAAGCCACTGTCCAAAGCCACTCTATGTCCAAAGCCACTGTACAAAGCCACTGTCCAAAGCCACTGTCCAAAGCAATACTATGTCCAAAGCCACTGTCCAAAGGCACTGTCCAAAGACACTCTATGTCCAAAGCCACTGTCCAAAGCCACTATCCAAAGCCACTGTCCAAAGCCACTCTATGTCCAAAGCCAGTGTCCAAAGCCACTCTTTGTCCAAAGCTACTGTCCAAAGCCACTCTCCAAAGCCACTGTCCTAATCCACTCTATGTCCAAAGCCACTGTCCAAAGCCACTCTCCAAAGCCACTGTCCAAAGCCACTCTATGTCCAAAGCCACTGTCCAAAGCCACTCTCCATAGCCACTGTCCAAAGCCACTGTATGTCCAAAGCCACTGTATGTCCAAAGCCACTGTCTAAAGCCACTGTATGTCCAAAGCCACTGTCCAAAGCCACTGTCGAAAGCCACTGTCCAAAGCCACTCTATGTTCAAAGCCACTGTATAAAGCCACTGTCCAAAGCCACTGTCCAAAGCAACTCTATGTCCAAAGCCACTGTCCAAAGCCACTGTCCAAAGCCATTGTCCAAAGCCACTCTATGTCCAAAGCCACTGTCCAAAGCCACTGTCCAAAGCCACTGTCCAAAGCCACTCTATGTCAAAGCCACTGTCCAAAGCCACTCTCCAAAGCCACTGTCCAAAGCCACTCAATGTCCAAAGTCACTGTGCAAAGCCACTCTATGTCCATAGCCACTTACCAAAGACACTCTCCAAAGCCACTGTCCAAAGCCACTCTCCAAAGCCACTCTATGTCCAAAGCCACTGTCCAAAGCCACTGTCCAAAGCCACTGTCCAAAGCCACTGTCCTAAGCCACTCTATGTCCAAAGCCACTGTCCAAAGCCACTCTCCAATGCCACTGTCCAAAGCCACTCTATCTACAAAGCCACTGTCCAAAGCCACTGTCTAAAGTCACTGTCCAAAGCCACTCTATGTCCAAAGCAACTGTCCAAAGCCACTGTCCAAAGCCACTGTCCAAAGCCACTCTATGTCCAAAGCCACTGTCCAAAGCCACTCTCCAAAGCCACTGTCCAAAGCCACTCTATGTCCAGAGCCACTGTCCAAAGCCACTCTCCAAAGCCACTGACCAAAGCCACTCTATGTCCAAAGCCACTGAACAAAGCCACTGTCCAAAGCCACTGACCAAAGCCACTCTATGTCCAATGCCATTGTCCAAAGCCACTGTCCAAAGCCACTGTCCAAAGCCACTCTATGTCCAAAGCCATTGTCTAAAGCCACTCTCCAAAGCCACTCTCCAAAGCCACTGTATGTCCAAAGCCACTGTCCAAAAGCACTGTCCAAAGCCACTGTCCAAAGCCACTCTCCAAAGCCACTCTCCAAAGCCACTGTATGTCCAAAGCCACTGTCCAAAGCCACTGTCCAAAGCCACTCTCCAAAGCCACTCTATGTCCAAAGCCACTGTCCAAAGTCACTGTACAAAGCCACTCTCCAAAGCCACTCTATGTCCAAAGCCACTGTCCAAAGCCACTCTCCAAAGCCACTCTCCAAAGCCACTCTATGTCCAAAGCCACTGTCCAAAGCCACTGTCCAAAGCCACCCTCCAAAGCCACTCTATCTCCAAAGCCACTGTCCAAAGCCACTCTCCAAAGCCACTCTCCAAAGCCACTCTATGTCCAAAGCCACTGTCCATAGCCACTGTCCAAAGCCACTGTCCAAAGCCACTCTATGTCCAAAGCCACTGTACAAAGCCACTGTCCAAAGCCACTGTCCAAAGCAATACTATGTCCAAAGCCACTGTCCAAAGGCACTGTCCAAAGACACTCTATGTCCAAAGCCACTGTCCAAAGCCACTATCCAAAGCCACTGTCCAAAGCCACTCTATGTCCAAAGCCACTGTCCAAAGCCACTCTTTGTCCAAAGCTACTGTCCAAAGCCACTCTCCAAAGCCACTGTCCTAAACCACTCTATGTCCAAAGCCACTGTCCAAAGCCACTCTCCAAAGCCACTGTCCAAAGCCACTCTATGTCCAAAGCCACTGTCCAAAGCCACTCTCCATAGCCACTGTCCAAAGCCACTGTATGTCCAAAGCCACTGTATGTCCAAAGCCACTGTCTAAAGCCACTGTATGTCCAAAGCCACTGTCCAAAGCCACTGTCGAAAGCCACTGTCCAAAGCCACTCTATGTCCAAAGCCACTGTATAAAGCCACTGTCCAAAGCCACTGTCCAAAGCAACTCTATGTCCAAAGACACTGTCCAAAGCCACTGTCCAAAGCCATTGTCCAAAGCCACTCTATGTCCAAAGCCACTGTCCAAAGCCACTGTCCAAAGCCACTGTCCAAAGCCACTCTATGTCAAAGCCACTGTCCAAAGCCACTCTCCAAAGCCACTGTCCAAAGCCACTCAATGTCCAAAGTCACTGTGCAAAGCCACTCTATGTCCATAGCCACTTACCAAAGACACTCTCCAAAGCCACTGTCCAAAGCCACTCTATGTCCAAAGCCACTGTGCAAAGCCACTCTCCAAAGCCACTGTCCAAAGCCACTCTATGTCCAAAGCCACTGTCCAAAGCCACTCTATGTCCAAAGCCACTGTCCAAAGCCACTCTCCAAAGCCACTCTCCAAAGCCACTCTATGTCCAAAGCCACTGTACAAACCCACTGTCCAAAGCCACTCTCCAAAGCCACTCTATGTCCAAAGCCACTGTCCAAAGCCACTCTCCAAAGCCACTCTCCAAAGCCACTCAATATCCAAAGCCACTGTACAAAGCCACTGTCCAAAGCCACTCTCCAAAGCCACTCTATGTCCAAAGCCACTGTCCAAAGCCACTCTCCAAAGCCACTCTCCAAAGCCACTCTATGTCCAAAGCCACTGTCCAAAGCCACTCTATGTCCAAAGCCACTGTCCAAAGCCACTGTCCAAAGCCACTCTATGTCCAAAGCCACTGTCCAAAGCCACTCTCCAAAGCCACTGTCCAAAGCCACTCTATGTTCAAAGCCACTGTCCAAAGCCACTCTCCAAAGCCACTCTCCAAAGCCACTCTATGTCAAAAGCCACTGTATGTCCAAAGCCACTGTCCAAAGCCACTGTATGGCCAAAGCCACTGTATGTCCAAAGCCACTGTCCAAAGCCACTGTATGTCCAAAGCTACTGTATGTCCAAAGCCACTATCCAAAGCCACTGTATGTCCAAAGCCACTATATGTCCAAAGCTACTGTCCAAAGCCACTGTATGTCCAAAGCCACTGTCCAAAGCCACTGTCCAAAGTCACTGTCCAAAGCCTTTCTATATCCAAAGCCACTGTATAAAGCCACTATCCACAGCCACTGTCCAAAGCAACTCTATGTCCAAAGCCACTGTCCAAAGCCACTGTCCAAAGCCACTGTCCAAAGCCACTCTATGTCCAAAGCCACTGTCCAAAGCCACTGTCCAAAGCCACTGTCCAAAGCCACTCTATGTCAAAGCCACTGTCCAAAGCCACTCTCCAAAGCCACTGTCCAAAGCCACTCAATGTCCAAAGCCACTGTCCAAAGCCACTCTATGTCCATAGCCACTTACCAAAGACACTCTCCAAAGCCACTGTCCAAAGCCACTCTATGTCCAAAGCCACTGTGCAAAGCCACTCTCCAAAGCCACTGTCCAAAGCCACTCTATGTCCAAAGCCACTGTCCAAAGCCATTGTTCAAAGCCACTCTCCAAAGCCACTCTATGTCCAAAGCCACTGTCCAAAGCCACTCTCCAAAGCCACTCTCCAAAGCCACTCTATGTCCAAAGCCACTGTCCAAACCCACTGTCCAAAGCCACTCTCCAAAGCCACTCTATGTCCAAAGCCACTGTCCAAAGCCACTCTCCAAAGCCACTCTCCAAAGCCACTCAATATCCAAAGCCATTGTACAAAACCACTGTCCAAAGCCACTCTCCAAAGCCACTCTATGTCCAAAGCCACTGTCCAAAGCCACTCTCCAAAGCCACTCTCCAAAGCCACTCTATGTCCAAATCCACTGTCCAAAGCCACTCTATGTCCAAAGCCACTGTCCAAAGCCACTCTCCAAAGCCACTGTCCAAAGCCACTCTATGTCCAAAGCCACTGTCCAAAGCCACTCTCCAAAGCCACTCTCTATAGCCATTCTATGTCCAAAGCCACTATATGTCCAAAGCCACTGTCCAAAGCCACTGTATGGCCAAAGCCACTGTATGTCCAAAGCCACTGTCCAAAACCACTGTATGTCCAAAGCTACTGTATGTCCAAAGCCACTATCCAAATCTACTGTATGTCCAAAGCCACTATATGTCCAAAGCCACTGTCCAAAGCCACTGTATGTCCAAAGCCACTGTCCAAAGCCACTGTCCAAAGTCACTGTCCAAAGCCTTTCTATATCCAAAGCCACTGTCCAAAGCCACATTCCAAAGCCACTTTCCAAAGCCACTGTCCAAAGCTACTCTATGTCCAAAGCCACTGTCCAAAGCCACTGTCCAAAGCCACTGTCCAAAGCCACTCTATTTCCAAAGCCACTATCCAAAGCCACTCTCCAAAGCCACTCTCCAAAGCCACTCTATGTCCAAAGCCACTGTCCAAAGCCACTCTCCAAACCACTATCCAAAGCCACTCTATGTCCAAAGAAACTTACCAAAGCCAATCTCCAAAGCCACTCTCCAAAGCCACTCTATGTCCAAAGCCAGTCCAAAGCCACTCTCCAAAGCCACACTCCAAAGCCACTCTATGTCCAATGCCACTGTCCAAAGCCACTCTCCAAAGCCACTCTCCAAAGCCACTCTATGTCCAAAGCCACTGTCCAAAGCCACTCTCCAAAGCCACTCTCCAAAGCCACTCTATGTCCAAAGCCACTGTCCAAAGCCACTCTCCAAAGCCACTGTCCAAAGCCACTCTATGTCCAAAGCCACTGTCCAAAGCCACTCTCCAAAGCCACTCTCCAAAGCCACTCTATGTCCAAAGCCACTGTCCAAAGCCACTCTCCAAAGCCAATCTCCAAAGCCAATCTATGTCCAAAGCCACTGTCCAAAGCCATTCTCCAAAGCCACTCTCCAAAGCCACTCTATGTCCAAAGCCACTGTCGAAAGCCACTCTATGTCCAAAGCCACTGTCCAAAGCCACTGTCCAAAGCCACTGTCCAAAGCCACTGTCCTAAGCCACTCTATGTCCAAAGCCACTGTCCAAAGCCACTCTCCAATGACACTGTCCAAAGCCACTCTATCTACAAAGCCACTGTCCAAAGCCACTGTCTAAAGTCACTGTCCAAAGCCACTCTATGTCCAAAGCAACTGTCCAAAGCCACTGTCCAAAGGCACTGTCCAAAGCCACTCTATGTCCAAAGCCACTGTCCAAAGCCACTCTCCAAAGCCACTGTCCAAAGCCACTCTATGTCCAGAGCCACTGTCCAAACCCACTCTCCAAAGCCACTGACCAAAGCCACTCTATGTCCAAAGCCACTGAACAAAGCCACTGTCCAAAGCCACTGACCAAAGCCACTCTATGTCCAATGCCATTGTCCAAAGCCACTGTCCAAAGCCACTGTCCAAAGCCACTCTATGTCCAAAGCCATTGTCTAAAGCCACTCTCCAAAGCCACTCTCCAAAGCCACTGTATGTCCAAAGCCACTGTCCAAAAGCACTGTCCAAAGCCACTGTCCAAAGCCACTCTCCAAAGCCACTCTCCAAAGCCACTGTATGTCCAAAGCCACTGTCCAAAGCCACTGTCCAAAGCCACTCTCCAAAGCCACTCTATGTCCAAAGCCACTGTCCAAAGTCACTGTACAAAGCCACTCTCCAAAGCCACTCTATGTCCAAAGCCACTGTCCAAAGCCACTCTCCAAAGCCACTCTCCAAAGCCACTCTATGTCCAAAGCCACTGTCCAAAGCCACTGTCCAAAGCCACTCTCCAAAGCCACTCTATCTCCAAAGCCACTGTCCAAAGCCACTCTCCAAAGCCACTCTCCAAAGCCACTCTATGTCCAAAGCCACTGTCCATAGCCACTGTCCAAAGCCACTGTCCAAAGCCACTCTATGTCCAAAGCCACTGTACAAAGCCACTGTCCAAAGCCACTGTCCAAAGCAATACTATGTCCAAAGCCACTGTCCAAAGGCACTGTCCAAAGACACTCTATGTCCAAAGCCACTGTCCAAAGCCACTATCCAAAGCCACTGTCCAAAGCCACTCTATGTCCAAAGCCAGTGTCCAAAGCCACTCTTTGTCCAAAGCTACTGTCCAAAGCCACTCTCCAAAGCCACTGTCCTAATCCACTCTATGTCCAAAGCCACTGTCCAAAGCCACTCTCCAAAGCCACTGTCCAAAGCCACTCTATGTCCAAAGCCACTGTCCAAAGCCACTCTCCATAGCCACTGTCCAAAGCCACTGTATGTCCAAAGCCACTGTATGTCCAAAGCCACTGTCTAAAGCCACTGTATGTCCAAAGCCACTGTCCAAAGCCACTGTCGAAAGCCACTGTCCAAAGCCACTCTATGTCCAAAGCCACTGTATAAAGCCACTGTCCAAAGCCACTGTCCAAAGCAACTCTATGTCCAAAGCCACTGTCCAAAGCCACTGTCCAAAGCCATTGTCCAAAGCCACTCTATGTCCAAAGCCACTGTCCAAAGCCACTGTCCAAAGCCACTGTCCAAAGCCACTCTATGTCAAAGCCACTGTCCAAAGCCACTCTCCAAAGCCACTGTCCAAAGCCACTCAATGTCCAAAGTCACTGTGCAAAGCCACTCTATGTCCATAGCCACTTACCAAAGACACTCTCCAAAGCCACTGTCCAAAGCCACTCTCCAAAGCCACTCTATGTCCAAAGCCACTGTCCAAAGCCACTGTCCAAAGCCACTGTCCAAAGCCACTGTCCTAAGCCACTCTATGTCCAAAGCCACTGTCCAAAGCCACTCTCCAATGCCACTGTCCAAAGCCACTCTATCTACAAAGCCACTGTCCAAAGCCACTGTCTAAAGTCACTGTCCAAAGCCACTCTATGTCCAAAGCAACTGTCCAAAGCCACTGTCAAAAGCCACTGTCCAAAGCCACTCTATGTCCAAAGCCACTGTCCAAAGCCACTCTCCAAAGCCACTGTCCAAAGCCACTCTATGTCCAGAGCCACTGTCCAAAGCCACTCTCCAAAGCCACTGACCAAAGCCACTCTATGTCCAAAGCCACTGAACAAAGCCACTGTCCAAAGCCACTGACCAAAGCCACTCTATGTCCAATGCCATTGTCCAAAGCCACTGTCCAAAGCCACTGTCCAAAGCCACTCTATGTCCAAAGCCATTGTCTAAAGCCACTCTCCAAAGCCACTCTCCAAAGCCACTGTATGTCCAAAGCCACTGTCCAAAAGCACTGTCCAAAGCCACTGTCCAAAGCCACTCTCCAAAGCCACTCTCCAAAGCCACTGTATGTCCAAAGCCACTGTCCAAAGCCACTGTCCAAAGCCACTCTCCAAAGCCACTCTATGTCCAAAGCCACTGTCCAAAGTCACTGTACAAAGCCACTCTCCAAAGCCACTCTATGTCCAAAGCCACTGTCCAAAGCCACTCTCCAAAGCCACTCTCCAAAGCCACTCTATGTCCAAAGCCACTGTCCAAAGCCACTGTCCAAAGCCACCCTCCAAAGCCACTCTATCTCCAAAGCCACTGTCCAAAGCCACTCTCCAAAGCCACTCTCCAAAGCCACTCTATGTCCAAAGCCACTGTCCATAGCCACTGTCCAAAGCCACTGTCCAAAGCCACTCTATGTCCAAAGCCACTGTACAAAGCCACTGTCCAAAGCCACTGTCCAAAGCAATACTATGTCCAAAGCCACTGTCCAAAGGCACTGTCCAAAGACACTCTATGTCCAAAGCCACTGTCCAAAGCCACTATCCAAAGCCACTGTCCAAAGCCACTCTATGTCCAAAGCCACTGTCCAAAGCCACTCTTTGTCCAAAGCTACTGTCCAAAGCCACTCTCCAAAGCCACTGTCCTAAACCACTCTATGTCCAAAGCCACTGTCCAAAGCCACTCTCCAAAGCCACTGTCCAAAGCCACTCTATGTCCAAAGCCACTGTCCAAAGCCACTCTCCATAGCCACTGTCCAAAGCCACTGTATGTCCAAAGCCACTGTATGTCCAAAGCCACTGTCTAAAGCCACTGTATGTCCAAAGCCACTGTCCAAAGCCACTGTCGAAAGCCACTGTCCAAAGCCACTCTATGTCCAAAGCCACTGTATAAAGCCACTGTCCAAAGCCACTGTCCAAAGCAACTCTATGTCCAAAGACACTGTCCAAAGCCACTGTCCAAAGCCATTGTCCAAAGCCACTCTATGTCCAAAGCCACTGTCCAAAGCCACTGTCCAAAGCCACTGTCCAAAGCCACTCTATGTCAAAGCCACTGTCCAAAGCCACTCTCCAAAGCCACTGTCCAAAGCCACTCAATGTCCAAAGTCACTGTGCAAAGCCACTCTATGTCCATAGCCACTTACCAAAGACACTCTCCAAAGCCACTGTCCAAAGCCACTCTATGTCCAAAGCCACTGTGCAAAGCCACTCTCCAAAGCCACTGTCCAAAGCCACTCTATGTCCAAAGCCACTGTCCAAAGCCATTGTCCAAAGCCACTCTCCAAAGCCACTCTATGTCCAAAGCCACTGTCCAAAGCCACTCTCCAAAGCCACTCTCCAAAGCCACTCTATGTCCAAAGCCACTGTACAAACCCACTGTCCAAAGCCACTCTCCAAAGCCACTCTATGTCCAAAGCCACTGTCCAAAGCCACTCTCCAAAGCCACTCTCCAAAGCCACTCAATATCCAAAGCCACTGTACAAAGCCACTGTCCAAAGCCACTCTCCAAAGCCACTCTATGTCCAAAGCCACTGTCCAAAGCCACTCTCCAAAGCCACTCTCCAAAGCCACTCTATGTCCAAAGCCACTGTCCAAAGCCACTCTATGTCCAAAGCCACTGTCCAAAGCCACTGTCCAAAGCCACTCTATGTCCAAAGCCACTGTCCAAAGCCACTCTCCAAAGCCACTGTCCAAAGCCACTCTATGTTCAAAGCCACTGTCCAAAGCCACTCTCCAAAGCCACTCTCCAAAGCCACTCTATGTCAAAAGCCACTGTATGTCCAAAGCCACTGTCCAAAGCCACTGTATGGCCAAAGCCACTGTATGTCCAAAGCCACTGTCCAAAGCCACTGTATGTCCAAAGCTACTGTATGTCCAAAGCCACTATCCAAAGCCACTGTATGTCCAAAGCCACTATATGTCCAAAGCTACTGTCCAAAGCCACTGTATGTCCAAAGCCACTGTCCAAAGCCACTGTCCAAAGTCACTGTCCAAAGCCTTTCTATATCCAAAGCCACTGTATAAAGCCACTATCCACAGCCACTGTCCAAAGCAACTCTATGTCCAAAGCCACTGTCCAAAGCCACTGTCCAAAGCCACTGTCCAAAGCCACTCTATGTCCAAAGCCACTGTCCAAAGCCACTGTCCAAAGCCACTGTCCAAAGCCACTCTATGTCAAAGCCACTGTCCAAAGCCACTCTCCAAAGCCACTGTCCAAAGCCACTCAATGTCCAAAGCCACTGTCCAAAGCCACTCTATGTCCATAGCCACTTACCAAAGACACTCTCCAAAGCCACTGTCCAAAGCCACTCTATGTCCAAAGCCACTGTGCAAAGCCACTCTCCAAAGCCACTGTCCAAAGCCACTCTATGTCCAAAGCCACTGTCCAAAGCCATTGTTCAAAGCCACTCTCCAAAGCCACTCTATGTCCAAAGCCACTGTCCAAAGCCACTCTCCAAAGCCACTCTCCAAAGCCACTCTATGTCCAAAGCCACTGTCCAAACCCACTGTCCAAAGCCACTCTCCAAAGCCACTCTATGTCCAAAGCCACTGTCCAAAGCCACTCTCCAAAGCCACTCTCCAAAGCCACTCAATATCCAAAGCCATTGTACAAAACCACTGTCCAAAGCCACTCTCCAAAGCCACTCTATGTCCAAAGCCACTGTCCAAAGCCACTCTCCAAAGCCACTCTCCAAAGCCACTCTATGTCCAAATCCACTGTCCAAAGCCACTCTATGTCCAAAGCCACTGTCCAAAGCCACTCTCCAAAGCCACTGTCCAAAGCCACTCTATGTCCAAAGCCACTGTCCAAAGCCACTCTCCAAAGCCACTCTCTATAGCCATTCTATGTCCAAAGCCACTGTATGTCCAAAGCCACTGTCCAAAGCCACTGTATGGCCAAAGCCACTGTATGTCCAAAGCCACTGTCCAAAACCACTGTATGTCCAAAGCTACTGTATGTCCAAAGCCACTATCCAAATCTACTGTATGTCCAAAGCCACTATATGTCCAAAGCCACTGTCCAAAGCCACTGTATGTCCAAAGCCACTGTCCAAAGCCACTGTCCAAAGTCACTGTCCAAAGCCTTTCTATATCCAAAGCCACTGTCCAAAGCCACAGTCCAAAGCCACTTTCCAAAGCCACTGTCCAAAGCTACTCTATGTCCAAAGCCACTGTCCAAAGCCACTGTCCAAAGCCACTGTCCAAAGCCACTCTATTTCCAAAGCCACTATCCAAAGCCACTCTCCAAAGCCACTCTCCAAAGCCACTCTATGTCCAAAGCCACTGTCCAAAGCCACTCTCCAAACCACTATCCAAAGCCACTCTATGTCCAAAGAAACTTACCAAAGCCAATCTCCAAAGCCACTCTCCAAAGCCACTCTATGTCCAAAGCCAGTCCAAAGCCACTCTCCAAAGTCACACTCCAAAGCCACTCTATGTCCAAAGCCACTGTCCAAAGCCACTCTCCAAAGCCACTCTCCAAAGCCACTCTATGTCCAAAGCCACTGTCCAAAGCCACTCTCCAAAGCCACTCTCCAAAGCCACTCTATGTCCAAAGCCACTGTCCAAAGCCACTCTCCAAAGCCACTGTCCAAAGCCACTCTATGTCCAAAGCGACTGTCCAAAGCCACTCTCCAAAGCCACTCTCCAAAGCCACTCTATGTCCAAAGCCACTGTCCAAAGCCACTCTCCAAAGCCAATCTCCAAAGCCAATCTATGTCCAAAGCCACTGTCCAAAGCCATTCTCCAAAGCCACTCTCCAAAGCCACTCTATGTCCAAAGCCACTGTCGAAAGCCACTCTATGTCCAAAGCCACTGTCCAAAGCCACTGTCCAAAGCCACTGTCCAAAGCCACTGTCCTAAGCCACTCTATGTCCAAAGCCACTGTCCAAAGCCACTCTCCAATGACACTGTCCAAAGCCACTCTATCTACAAAGCCACTGTCCAAAGCCACTGTCTAAAGTCACTGTCCAAAGCCACTCTATGTCCAAAGCAACTGTCCAAAGCCACTGTCCAAAGGCACTGTCCAAAGCCACTCTATGTCCAAAGCCACTGTCCAAAGCCACTCTCCAAAGCCACTGTCCAAAGCCACTCTATGTCCAGAGCCACTGTCCAAAGCCACTCTCCAAAGCCACTGACCAAAGCCACTCTATGTCCAAAGCCACTGAACAAAGCCACTGTCCAAAGCCACTGACCAAAGCCACTCTATGTCCAATGCCATTGTCCAAAGCCACTGTCCAAAGCCACTGTCCAAAGCCACTCTATGTCCAAAGCCATTGTCTAAAGCCACTCTCCAAAGCCACTCTCCAAAGCCACTGTATGTCCAAAGCCACTGTCCAAAAGCACTGTCCAAAGCCACTGTCCAAAGCCACTCTCCAAAGCCACTCTCCAAAGCCACTGTATGTCCAAAGCCACTGTCCAAAGCCACTGTCCAAAGCCACTCTCCAAAGCCACTCTATGTCCAAAGCCACTGTCCAAAGTCACTGTACAAAGCCACTCTCCAAAGCCACTCTATGTCCAAAGCCACTGTCCAAAGCCACTCTCCAAAGCCACTCTCCAAAGCCACTCTATGTCCAAAGCCACTGTCCAAAGCCACTGTCCAAAGCCACTCTCCAAAGCCACTCTATCTCCAAAGCCACTGTCCAAAGCCACTCTCCAAAGCCACTCTCCAAAGCCACTCTATGTCCAAAGCCACTGTCCATAGCCACTGTCCAAAGCCACTGTCCAAAGCCACTCTATATCCAAAGCCACTGTACAAAGCCACTGTCCAAAGCCACTGTCCAAAGCAATACTATGTCCAAAGCCACTGTCCAAAGGCACTGTCCAAAGACACTCTATGTCCAAAGCCACTGTCCAAAGCCACTATCCAAAGCCACTCTCCAAAGCCACTCTATGTCCAAAGCCACTGTCCAAAGCCACTCTTTGTCCAAAGCTACTGTCCAAAGCCACTCTCCAAAGCCACTGTCCTAAACCACTCTATGTCCAAAGCCACTGTCCAAAGCCACTCTCCAAAGCCACTGTCCAAAGCCACTCTATGTCCAAAGCCACTGTCCAAAGCCACTCTCCATAGCCACTGTCCAAAGCCACTGTATGTCCAAAGCCACTGTATGTCCAAAGCCACTGTCTAAAGCCACTGTATGTCCAAAGCCACTGTCCAAAGCCACTGTCGAAAGCCACTGTCCAAAGCCACTCTATGTCCAAAGCCACTGTATAAAGCCACTGTCCAAAGCCACTGTCCAAAGCAACTCTATGTCCAAAGCCACTGTCCAAAGCCACTGTCCAAAGCCATTGTCCAAAGCCACTCTATGTCCAAAGCCACTGTCCAAAGCCACTGTCCAAAGCCACTGTCCAAAGCCACTCTATGTCAAAGCCACTGTCCAAAGCCACTCTCCAAAGCCACTGTCCAAAGCCACTCAATGTCCAAAGTCACTGTGCAAAGCCACTCTATGTCCATAGCCACTTACCAAAGACACTCTCCAAAGCCACTGTCCAAAGCCACTCTCCAAAGCCACTCTCCAAAGCCACTCTATGTCCATAGCCACTGTCCAAACCCACTGTCCAAAGCCACTCTCCAAAGCCACTCTATGTCCAAAGCCACTGTCCAAAGCCACTCTCCAAAGCCACTCTCCAAAGCCACTCAATATCCAAAGCCACTGTACAAAGCCACTGTCCAAAGCCACTCTCCAAAGCCACTCTATGTCCAAAGCCACTGTCCAAAGCCACTCTCCAAAGCCACTCTCCAAAGCCACTCTATGTCCAAATCCACTGTCCAAAGCCACTCTATGTCCAAAGCCACTGTCCAAAGCCACTCTCCAAAGCCACTGTCCAAAGCCACTCTATGTCCAAAGCCACTGTCCAAAGCCACTCTCTATAGCCATTCTATGTCCAAAGCCACTGTATGTCCAAAGCCACTGTCCAAAGCCACTGTATGGCCAAAGCCACTGTATGTCCAAAGCCACTGTCCAAAACCACTGTATGTCCAAAGCTACTGTATGTCCAAAGCCACTATCCAAATCCACTGTATGTCCAAAGCCACTATATGTCCAAAGCCACTGTCCAAAGCCACTGTATGTCCAAAGCCACTGTCCAAAGCCACTGTCCAAAGTCACTGTCCAAAGCCTTTCTATATCCAAAGCCACTGTCCAAAGCCACAGTCCAAAGCCACTTTCCAAAGCCACTGTCCAAAGCTACTCTATGTCCAAAGCCACTGTCCAAAGCCACTGTCCAAAGCCACTGTCCAAAGCCACTCTATTTCCAAAGCCACTATCCAAAGCCACTCTCCAAAGCCACTCTCCAAAGCCACTCTATGTCCAAAGCCACTGTCCAAAGCCACTCTCCAAACCACTATCCAAAGCCACTCTATGTCCAAAGAAACTTAACAAAGCCAATCTCCAAAGCCACTCTCCAAAGCCACTCTATGTCCAAAGCCAGTCCAAAGCCACTCTCCAAAGCCACACTCCAAAGCCACTCTATGTCCAAAGCCACTGTCCAAAGCCACTCTCCAAAGCCACTCTCCAAAGCCACTCTATGTCCAAAGCCACTGTCCAAAGCCACTCTCCAAAGCCACTCTCCAAAGCCACTCTATGTCCAAAGCCACTGTCCAAAGCTACTCTCCAAAGCCACTGTCCAAAGCCACTCTATGTCCAAAGCCACTGTCCAAAGCCACTCTCCAAAGCCACTCTCCAAAGCCACTCTATGTCCAAAGCCACTGTCCAAAGCCACTCTCCAAAGCCAATCTCCAAAGCCAATCTATGTCCAAAGCCACTGTCCAAAGCCATTCTCCAAAGCCACTCTCCAAAGCCACTCTATGTCCAAAGCCACTGTCGAAAGCCACTCTATGTCCAAAGCCACTGTCCAAAGCCACTGTCCAAAGCCACTGTCCAAAGCCACTGTCCTAAGCCACTCTATGTCCAAAGCCACTGTCCAAAGCCACTCTCCAATGCCACTTTCCAAAGCCACTCTATCTACAAAGCCACTGTCCAAAGCCACTATCTAAAGTCACTGTCCAAAGCCACTCTATGTCCAAAGCAACTGTCCAAAGCCACTGTCCAAAGGCACTGTCCAAAGCCACTCTATGTCCAAAGCCACTGTCCAAAGCCACTCTCCAAAGCCACTGTCCAAAGCCACTCTATGTCCAGAGCCACTGTCCAAAGCCACTCTCCAAAGCCACTGACCAAAGCCACTCTATGTCCAAAGCCACTGAACAAAGCCACTGTCCAAAGCCACTGACCAAAGCCACTCTATGTCCAATGCCATTGTCCAAAGCCACTGTCCAAAGCCACTCTCCAAAGCCACTGTATGTCCAAAGCCACTGTCCAAAAGCACTGTCCAAAGCCACTGTCCAAAGCCACTCTCCAAAGCCACTCTCCAAAGCCACTGTATGTCCAAAGCCACTGTCCAAAGCCACTGTCCAAAGCCACTCTCCAAAGCCACTCTATGTCCAAAGCCACTGTCCAAAGTCACTGTACAAAGCCACTCTCCAAAGCCACTCTATGTCCAAAGCCACTGTCCAAAGCCACTCTCCAAAGCCACTCTCCAAAGCCACTCTATGTCCAAAGCCACTGTCCAAAGCCACTGTCCAAAGCCACCCTCCAAAGCCACTCTATCTCCAAAGCCACTGTCCAAAGCCACTCTCCAAAGCCACTCTCCAAAGCCACTCTATGTCCAAAGCCACTGTCCATAGCCACTGTCCAAAGCCACTATCCAAAGCCACTCTATGTCCAAAGCCACTGTACAAAGCCACTGTCCAAAGCCACTGTCCAAAGCAATACTATGTCCAAAGCCACTGTCCAAAGGCACTGTCCAAAGACACTCTATGTCCAAAGCCACTGTCCAAAGCCACTATCCAAAGCCACTGTCCAAAGCCACTCTATGTCCAAAGCCACTGTCCAAAGCCACTCTTTGTCCAAAGCTACTGTCCAAAGCCACTCTCCAAAGCCACTGTCCTAAACCACTCTATGTCCAAAGCCACTGTCCAAAGCCACTCTCCAAAGCCACTGTCCAAAGCCACTCTATGTCCAAAGCCACTGTCCAAAGCCACTCTCCATAGCCACTGTCCAAAGCCACTGTATGTCCAAAGCCACTGTATGTCCAAAGCCACTGTCTAAAGCCACTGTATGTCCAAAGCCACTGTCCAAAGCCACTGTCGAAAGCCACTGTCCAAAGCCACTCTATGTCCAAAGCCACTGTATAAAGCCACTGTCCAAAGCCACTGTCCAAAGCAACTCTATGTCCAAAGCCACTGTCCAAAGCCACTGTCCAAAGCCATTGTCCAAAGCCACTCTATGTCCAAAGCTACTGTCCAAAGCCACTGTCCAAAGCCACTGTCCAAAGCCACTCTATGTCAAAGCCACTGTCCAAAGCCACTCTCCAAAGCCACTGTCCAAAGCCACTCAATGTCCAAAGTCACTGTGCAAAGCCACTCTATGTCCATAGCCACTTACCAAAGACACTCTCCAAAGCCACTGTCCAAAGCCACTCTATGTCCAAAGCCACTGTGCAAAGCCATTCTCCAAAGCCACTGTCCAAAGCCACTCTATGTCCAAAGCCACTGTCCAAAGCCATTGTCCAAAGCCACTCTCCAAAGCCACTCTATGTCCAAAGCCACTGTCCAAAGCCACTCTCCAAAGCCACTCTCCAAAGCCACTCTATGTCCAAAGCCACTGTACAAACCCACTGTCCAAAGCCACTCTCCAAAGCCACTCTATGTCCAAAGCCACTGTCCAAAGCCACTCTCCAAAGCCACTCTCCAAAGCCACTCAATATCCAAAGCCACTGTACAAAGCCACTGTCCAAAGCCACTCTCCAAAGCCACTCTATGTCCAAAGCCACTGTCCAAAGCCACTCTCCAAAGCCACTCTCCAAAGCCACTCTATGTCCAAAGCCACTGTCCAAAGCCACTCTATGTCCAAAGCCACTGTCCAAAGCCACTGTCCAAAGCCACTCTATGTCCAAAGCCACTGTCCAAAGCCACTCTCCAAAGCCACTGTCCAAAGCCACTCTATGTTCAAAGCCACTGTCCAAAGCCACTCTCCAAAGCCACTCTCCAAAGCCACTCTATGTCAAAAGCCACTGTATGTCCAAAGCCACTGTCCAAAGCCACTGTATGGCCAAAGATACTGTATGTCCAAAGCCACTGTCCAAAGCCACTGTATGTCCAAAGCTACTGTATGTCCAAAGCCACTATCCAAAGCCACTGTATGTCCAAAGCCACTATATGTCCAAAGCTACTGTCCAAAGCCACTGTATGTCCAAAGCCACTGTCCAAAGCCACTGTCCAAAGTCACTGTCCAAAGCCTTTCTATATTCAAAGCCACTGTCCAAAGCCACAGTCCAAAGCCACTTTCCAAAGCCACTGTCCAAAGCTACTCTATGTCCAAAGCCACTGTCCAAAGCTACTGTCCAAAGCCACTATCTAAAGCCACTCTATGTCCAAAGCTACTATCCAAAGCCACTCTCCAAAGCCACTCTCCAAAGCCACTCTATGTCCAAAGCCACTGTCCAAAGCCACTCTCCAAACCACTATCCAAAGCCACTCTATGTCCAAAGTCACTGTCCAAAGCCAATCTCCAAAGCCACTCTCCAAAGCCACTCTATGTCCAAAGCCAGTCCAAAGCCACTCTCCAAAGCCACTCTCCAAAGCCACTCTATGTCCAAAGCCACTGTCCAAAGCCACTCTCCAAAGCCAATCTCCAAAGCCAATCTATGTCCAAAGCCACTGTCCAAAGCCATTCTCCAAAGCCACTCTCCAAAGCCACTCTATGTCCAAAGCCACTGTCGAAAGCCACTCTATGTCCAAAGCCACTGTCCAAAGCCACTGTCCAAAGCCACTGTCCAAAGCCACTGTCCTAAGCCACTCTATGTCCAAAGCCACTGTCCAAAGCCACTCTCCAATGCCACTGTCCAAAGCCACTCTATCTACAAAGCCACTGTCCAAAGCCACTGTCTAAAGTCACTGTCCAAAGCCACTCTATGTCCAAAGCAACTGTCCAAAGCCACTGTCCAAAGGCACTGTCCAAAGCCACTCTATGTCCAAAGCCACTGTCCAAAGCCACTCTCCAAAGCCACTGTCCAAAGCCACTCTATGTCCAGAGCCACTGTCCAAAGCCACTCTCCAAAGCCACTGACCAAAGCCACTCTATGTCCAAAGCCACTGAACAAAGCCACTGTCCAAAGCCACTGACCAAAGCCACTCTATGTCCAATGCCATTGTCCAAAGCCACTGTCCAAAGCCACTGTCCAAAGCCCCTCTATGTCCAAAGCCATTGTCTAAAGCCACTCTCCAAAGCCACTCTCCAAAGCCACTGTATGTCCAAAGCCACTGTCCAAAAGCACTGTCCAAAGCCACTGTCCAAAGCCACTCTCCAAAGCCACTCTCCAAAGCCACTGTATGTCCAAAGCCACTGTCCAAAGCCACTGTCCAAAGCCACTCTCCAAAGCCACTCTATGTCCAAAGCCACTGTCCAAAGTCACTGTACAAAGCCACTCTCCAAAGCCACTCTATGTCCAAAGCCACTGTCCAAAGCCACTCTCCAAAGCCACTCTCCAAAGCTACTCTATGTCCAAAGCCACTGTCCAAAGCCACTGTCCAAAGCCACTCTCCAAAGCCACTCTATCTCCAAAGCCACTGTCCAAAGCCACTCTCCAAAGCCACTCTCCAAAGCCACTCTATGTCCAAAGCCACTGTCCATAGCCACTGTCCAAAGCCACTGTCCAAAGCCACTCTATGTCCAAAGCCACTGTACAAAGCCACTGTCCAAAGCCACTGTCCAAAGCAATACTATGTCCAAAGCCACTGTCCAAAGGCACTGTCCAAAGACACTCTATGTCCAAAGCCACTGTCCAAAGCCACTATCCAAAGCCACTGTCCAAAGCCACTCTATGTCCAAAGCCACTGTCCAAAGCCACTCTTTGTCCAAAGCTACTGTCCAAAGCCACTCTCCAAAGCCACTGTCCTAAACCACTCTATGTCCAAAGCCACTGTCCAAAGCCACTCTCCAAAGCCACTGTCCAAAGCCACTCTATGTCCAAAGCCACTGTCCAAAGCCACTCTCCATAGCCACTGTCCAAAGCCACTGTATGTCCAAAGCCACTGTATGTCCAAAGCCACTGTCTAAAGCCACTGTATGTCCAAAGCCACTGTCCAAAGCCACTGTCGAAAGCCACTGTCCAAAGCCACTCTATGTCCAAAGCCACTGTATAAAGCCACTGTCCAAAGCCACTGTCCAAAGCAACTCTATGTCCAAAGCCACTGTCCAAAGCCACTCTCCAAAGCCACTGTCCAAAGCCACTCTATGTCCAAAGCCACTGTCCAAAGGCATTGTCCAAAGCCACTCTCCAAAGCCACTCTATGTCCAAAGCCACTGTCCAAAGCCACTCTCCAAAGCCACTCTCCAAAGCCACTCTATGTCCAAAGCCACTGTACAAACCCACTGTCCAAAGCCACTCTCCAAAGCCACTCTATGTCCAAAGCCACTGTCCAAAGCCACTCTCCAAAGCCACTCTCCAAAGCCACTCAATATCCAAAGCCACTGTACAAAGCCACTGTCCAAAGCCACTCTCCAAAGCCACTCTATGTCCAAAGCCACTGTCCAAAGCCACTCTCCAAAGCCACTCTCCAAAGCCACTCTATGTCCAAAGTCACTGTCCAAAGCCACTCTATGTCCAAAGCTACTGTCCAAAGCCACTGTCCAAAGCCACTCTATGTCCAAAGCCACTGTTCAAAGCCACTCTCCAAAGCCACTGTCCAAAGCCACTCTATGTCCAAAGCTACTGTCCAAAGCCACTCTCCAAAGCCACTCTCCAAAGCCACTCTATGTCAAAAGCCACTGTATGTCCAAAGCCACTGTCCAAAGCCACTGTATGGCCAAAGCCACTGTATGTCCAAAGCCACTGTCCAAAGCCACTGTATGTCCAAAGCTACTGTATGTCCAAAGCCACTATCCAAAGCCACTGTATGTCCAAAGCCACTATATGTCCAAAGCTACTGTCCAAAGCCACTGTATGTCCAAAGCCACTGTCCAAAGCCTCTGTCCAAAGTCACTGTCCAAAGCCTTTCTATATCCAAAGCCACTGTCCAAACCAAAGCCACAGTCCAAAGCCACTTTCCAAAGCCACTGTCCAAAGCTACTCTATGTCCAAAGCCACTGTCCAAAGCTACTGTCCAAAGCCACTGTCTAAAGCCACTCTATGTCCAAAGCTACTATCCAAAGCCACTCTCCAAAGCCACTCTCCAAAGCCACTCTATGTCCAAAGCCACTGTCCAAAGCCACTCTCCAAACCACTATCCAAAGCCACTCTATGTCCAAAGTCACTGTCCAAAGCCAATCTCCAAAGCCACTCTCCAAAGCCACTCTATGTCCAAAGCCAGTCCAAAGCCACTCTCCAAAGCCACACTCCAAAGCCACTCTATGTCCAAAGCCACTGTCCAAAGCCACTCTCCAAAGCCACTCTCCAAAGCCACTCTATGTCCAAAGCCACTGTCCAAAGCCACTCTCCAAAGCCACTCTCCAAAGCCACTCTATGTCCAAAGCCACTGTCCAAAGCCACTCTCCAAAGCCAATCTCCAAAGCCACTCTTTGTCCAAAGCCACTGTCCAATGCCACTCTCCAACGCCACTCTCAAAAGCCACTCTATGTCCAAAGCCACTGTCCAAAGCCACTCTCCAAAGCCAATCTTCAAAGCCAATCTATGTCCAACGCCACTGTCCAAAGCCATTCTCCAAAGCCACTCTCCAAAGCCACTCTATGTCCAAAGCCACTGTCCAAAGACATTCTCCAAAGCCACCCTCCAAAGCCACTCTATGTCCAAAGCCACTGTCCAAAGCCACTCTATGTCCAAAGCCACTGTCCAAAGCCACTGTCCAAAGCCACTGTCCAAAGCGACTCTATGTCTAAAGCCACTGTCCAAAGCCACTGTCCAAAGCCACTGTCCAAGGCCACTCTATGTCCAAAGCAGCTGTCCAAAGCCACTCTCCAATGCCACTTTCCAAAGCCACTCTATCTACAAAGCCACTGTCCAAAGCCACTGTCTGAAGTCACTGTCCAAAGCCACTCTATGTCCAAAGCCACTGAACAAAGCTACTGTCCAAAGCCACTGACCAAAGCCACTCTATGTCCAATGCCATTGTCCAAAGCCACTGTCCAATGCCACTGTCCAAAGCCACTCTATGTCCAAAGCCATTGTCTAAAGCCACTCTCCAAAGCCACTCTCCAAAGCCACTCTATGTCCAAAAGCACTGTCCAAAGCCACTGTCCAAAGCCACTCTCCAAAGCCACTCTATGTCCAAAGCCACTGTCCAAAGCCACTCTCCAAAGCCACTCTTCAAAGCCACTGTATGTCCAAAGCCACTGTCCAAAGCCACTGTCCAAAGCCACTCTCCAAAGCCACTCTATGTCCAAAGCCACTGTCCAAAGTCAATGTCCAAAGCCACTCTCCAAAGCCACTCTATGTCCAAAGCCACTGTCGAAAGCCACTCTCCAAAGCCACTCTCCAAAGCCACTCTATGTCCAAAGCCACTGTCCAAAGCCACTGTCCAAAGCCACTCCCCAAAGCCACTCTATCTCCAAAGCCACTGTCCAAAGCCACTCTCCAAAGCCACTCTCCAAAGCCACTCTATGTCCAAAGCCACTGTCCAAAGGCACTCTCCAAAGCCACTCTATGTCCAAAGCCACTGTCCAAAGCCACTCTATGTCCAAAGCCACTGTCCAAAGCCACTGTCCAAAGCCACTCTATGTCCAAAGCCACTGTCCAAAGCCACTCTCCAAAGCCACTGTCCAAAGCCACTCTATGTCCAAAGCTACTGTCCAAAGCCACTCTCCAAAGCCACTCTCCAAAGCCACTCTATGTCAAAAGCCACTGTATGTCCAAAGCCACTGTCCAAAGCCACTGTATGGCCAAAGCCACTGTATGTCCAAAGCCACTGTCCAAAGCCACTGTATGTCCAAAGCTACTGTATGTCCAAAGCCACTATCCAAAGCTACTGTATGTCCAAAGCCACTATATGTCCAAAGCTACTGTCCAAAGCCACTGTATGTCCAAAGCCACTGTCCAAAGCCACTGTCCAAAGTCACTGTCCAAAGCCTTTCTATATCCAAAGCCACTGTCCAAAGCCACAGTCCAAAGCCACTTTCCAAAGCCACTGTCCAAAGCTACTCTATGTCCAAAGCCACTGTCCAAAGCTACTGTCCAAAGCCACTGTCTAAAGCCACTCTATGTCCAAAGCTACTATCCAAAGCCACTCTCCAAAGCCACTCTCCAAAGCCACTCTATGTCCAAAGCCACTGTCCAAAGCCACTCTCCAAACCACTATCCAAAGCCACTCTATGTCCAAAGTCGCTGTCCAAAGCCAATCTCCAAAGCCACTCTCCAAAGCCACTCTATGTCCAAAGCCAGTCCAAAGCCACTCTCCAAAGCCACACTCCAAAGCCACTCTATGTCCAAAGCCACTGTCCAAAGCCACTCTCCAAAGCCACTCTCCAAAGCCACTCTATGTCCAAAGCCACTGTCCAAAGCCACTCTCCAAAGCCACTCTCCAAAGCCACTCTATGTCCAAAGCCACTGTCCAAAGCCACTCTCCAAAGCCAATCTCCAAAGCCACTCTTTGTCCAAAGCCACTGTCCAATGCCACTCTCCAAAGCCACTCTCAAAAGCCACTCTATGTCCAAAGCCACTGTCCAAAGCCACTCTCCAAAGCCAATCTTCAAAGCCAATCTATGTCCAACGCCACTGTCCAAAGCCATTCTCCAAAGCCACTCTCCAAAGCCACTCTATGTCCAAAGCCACTGTCCAAAGACATTCTCCAAAGCCACCCTCCAAAGCCACTCTATGTCCAAAGCCACTGTCCAAAGCCACTCTATGTCCAAAGCCACTGTCCAAAGCCACTGTCCAAAGCCACTGTCCAAAGCGACTCTATGTCTAAAGCCACTGTCCAAAGCCACTGTCCAAAGCCACTGTCCAAGGCCACTCTATGTCCAAAGCAGCTGTCTAAAGCCACTCTCCAATGCCACTTTCCAAAGCCACTCTATCTACAAAGCCACTGTCCAAAGCCACTGTCTGAAGTCACTGTCCAAAGCCACTCTATGTCCAAAGCCACTGAACAAAGCCACTGTCCAAAGCCACTGACCAAAGCCACTCTATGTCCAATGCCATTGTCCAAAGCCACTGTCCAAAGCCACTGTCCAAAGCCACTCTATGTCCAAAGCCATTGTCTAAAGCCACTCTCCAAAGCCACTCTCCAAAGCCACTCTATGTCCAAAAGCACTGTCCAAAGCCACTGTCCAAAGCCACTCTCCAAAGCCACTCTATGTCCAAAGCCACTGTCCAAAGCCACTCTCCAAAGCCACTCTTCAAAGCCACTGTATGTCCAAAGCCACTGTCCAAAGCCACTGTCCAAAGCCACTCTCCAAAGCCACTCTATGTCCAAAGCCACTGTCCAAAGTCAATGTCCAAAGCCACTCTCCAAAGCCACTCTATGTCCAAAGCCACTGTCGAAAGCCACTCTCCAAAGCCACTCTCCAAAGCCACTCTATGTCCAAAGCCACTGTCCAAAGCCAGTGTCCAAAGCCACTCCCCAAAGCCACTCTATCTCCAAAGCCACTGTCCAAAGCCACTCTCCAAAGCCACTCTCCAAAGCCACTCTATGTCCAAAGCCACTGTCCAAAGCCACTGTCCAAAGCCACTGTCCAAAGCCACTCTATGTCCAAAGCCACTGTCCAAAGCCACTCTTTGTCCAAAGGCACTGTCCAAAGACACTCTATGTCCAAAGCCACTGTCCAAAGCCACTGTCCAAAGCCACTGTCCAAAGCCACTCTATGTCCAAAGCCACTGTCCAAAGCCACTCTTTGTCCAAAGCGACTGTCCAAAGCCACTGTCCAAAGCCACTGTATGTCCAAAGCCACTGTATGTCCAAAGCCACTATCCAAAGCCACTGTATGTCCAAAGCCACTGTATGTCCAAAGGCACTGTCAAAAGCCACTGTATGTCCAAAGCCACTGTATGTCCAAAGCCACTGTTTAAAGCCACTAAACCACTCTATGTCCAAAGCCACTGTCCAAAGCCACTCTCCAAAGCCACTGTCCAAAGCCACTCTATGTCCAAAGCCACTGTCCAAAGCCACACTCCATAGCCACTGTCCAAAGCCACTGTATGTCCAAAGCCACTGTATGTCCAAAGCCACTGTCCAAAGCCAGTGTATGTCCAAAGCCACTGTCCAAAGCCACTGTATGTCCAAAGCCACTGTATGTCCAAAGCCACTATCCAAAGCCACTGTATGTCCAAAGCCACTGTATGTCCAAAGGCATTGTCCAAAGCCACTGTATGTCCAAAGCCACTGTATGTCCAAATCCACTGTCTAAAGCCACTAAACCACTCTATGTCCAAAGCCACTGTCCAAAGCCACTCTCCAAAGCCACTGTCCAAAGCCACTCTATGTCCAAAGCCACTGTCCAAAGCCACTGTCCAAAGCCACTGTATGTCCAAAGCCACTGTATGTCCAAAGCCACTGTCCAAAGCCACTGTATGTCCAAAGCCACTGTCCAAAGCCACTGTATGTCCAAAGCCACTGTATGTCCAAAGCCATTATCCAAAGCCACTGTATGTCCAAAGCCACTGTATGTCCAAAGGCACTGTCCAAAGCCACTGTATGTCCAAAGCCACTGTATGTCCAAAACCACTGTCTAAAGCCACTAAACCATTCTATGTCCAAAGCCACTGTCCAAAGCCACTCTCCAAAGCCACTGTCCAAAGCCACTCTATGTCCAAAGCCACTGTCCAAAGCCACTCTCCATAGCCACTGTCCAAAGCCACTGTATGTCCAAAGCCACTGTATGTCCAAAGCCACTGTATGTCCAAAGGCACTGTCCAAAGCCACTGTCCAAAGCCACTGTATGTCTAAAGCCACTGTATGTCCAAAGCCACTGTCCAAAGCCACTGTATGTCCAAAGCCACTGTATGTCCAAAGCCACTGTCCAAAGCCACTCTATGTCCAAAGCCACTGTCCAAAGCCACTCTCCATAGCCACTGTCCAAAGCCACTGTATGTCCAAAGCCACTGTATATCCAAAGCCACTGTCCAAAGCCACTGTATGTCCAAAGCCACTGTCCAAAGCCACTGTATGTCCAAAGCCACTGTATGTCCTAAGCCACTATCCAAAGCCACTGTATGTCCAAAGCCACTGTATGTCCAAATGCACTGTCCAAAGCCACTGTATGTCCAAAGCTACTGTATGTCCAAAGCCACTGTCTAAAGCCACTAAACCACTCTATGTCCAAAGCCACTGTCCAAAGCCACTCTCCAAAGCCACTGTCCAAAGCCACTCTATGTTCAAAGCCACTGTCCAAAGACACTCTCCATAGCCACTGTCCAAAGCCACTGTATGTCCAAAGCCACTGTATGTCCAAAGCCACTGTCCAAAGCCACTGTCCAAAGCCACTGTATGTCCAAAGCCACTGTCCAAAGGCACTGTCCAAAGACACTCTATGTCCAAAGCCACTGTCCAAAGCCACTGTCCAAAGCCACTGTCCAAAGCCACTCTATGTCCAAAGCCACTGTCCAAAGCCACTCTTTGTCCAAAGCGACTGTCCAAAGCCACTCTCCAAAGCCACTGTCCTAAACCACTCTATGTCCAAAGCCACTGTCCAAAGCCACTCTCCAAAGCCACTGACCAAAGCCACTCTATGTCCAATGCCATTGTCCAAAGCCACTGTCCAATGCCACTGTCCAAAGCCACTCTATGTCCAAAGCCACTGTCGAAAGCCACTCTCCAAAGCCACTCTCCAAAGCCACTCTATGTCCAAAGCCACTGTCCAAAGCCACTGTCCAAAGCCACTCCCCAAAGCCACTCTATCTCCAAAGCCACTGTCCAAAGCCACTCTCCAAAGCCACTCTCCAAAGCCACTCTATGTCCAAAGCCACTGTCCAAAGGCACTCTCCAAAGCCACTCTATGTCCAAAGCCACTGTCCAAAGCCACTCTATGTCCAAAGCCACTGTCCAAAGCCACTGTCCAAAGCCACTCTATGTCCAAAGCCACTGTCCAAAGCCACTCTCCAAAGCCACTGTCCAAAGCCACTCTATGTCCAAAGCTACTGTCCAAAGCCACTCTCCAAAGCCACTCTCCAAAGCCACTCTATGTCAAAAGCCACTGTATGTCCAAAGCCACTGTCCAAAGCCACTGTATGGCCAAAGCCACTGTATGTCCAAAGCCACTGTCCAAAGCCACTGTATGTCCAAAGCCACTATATGTCCAAAGCTACTGTCCAAAGCCACTGTATGTCCAAAGCCACTGTCCAAAGCCACTGTCCAAAGTCACTGTCCAAAGCCTTTCTATATCCAAAGCCACTGTCCAAAGCCACAGTCCAAAGCCACTTTCCAAAGCCACTGTCCAAAGCTACTCTATGTCCAAAGCCACTGTCCAAAGCTACTGTCCAAAGCCACTGTCTAAAGCCACTCTATGTCCAAAGCTACTATCCAAAGCCACTCTCCAAAGCCACTCTCCAAAGTCACTCTATGTCCAAAGCCACTGTCCAAAGCCACTCTCCAAACCACTATCCAAAGCCACTCTATGTCCAAAGTCGCTGTCCAAAGCCAATCTCCAAAGCCACTCTCCAAAGCCACTCTATGTCCAAAGCCAGTCCAAAGCCACTCTCCAAAGCCACACTCCAAAGCCACTCTATGTCCAAAGCCACTGTCCAAAGCCACTCTCCAAAGCCACTCTCCAAAGCCACTCTATGTCCAAAGCCACTGTCCAAAGCCACTCTCCAAAGCCACTCTCCAAAGCCACTCTATGTCCAAAGCCACTGTCCAAAGCCACTCTCCAAAGCCAATCTCCAAAGCCACTCTTTGTCCAAAGCCACTGTCCAATGCCACTCTCCAAAGCCACTCTCAAAAGCCACTCTATGTCCAAAGCCACTGTCCAAAGCCACTCTCCAAAGCCAATCTTCAAAGCCAATCTATGTCCAACGCCACTGTCCAAAGCCATTCTCCAAAGCCACTCTCCAAAGCCACTCTATGTCCAAAGCCACTGTCCAAAGACATTCTCCAAAGCCACCCTCCAAAGCCACTCTATGTCCAAAGCCACTGTCCAAAGCCACTCTATGTCCAAAGCCACTGTCCAAAGCCACTGTCCAAAGCCACTGTCCAAAGCGACTCTATGTCTAAAGCCACTGTCCAAAGCCACTGTCCAAAGCCACTGTCCAAGGCCACTCTATGTCCAAAGCAGCTGTCTAAAGCCACTCTCCAATGCCACTTTCCAAAGCCACTCTATCTACAAAGCCACTGTCCAAAGCCACTGTCTGAAGTCACTGTCCAAAGCCACTCTATGTCCAAAGCCACTGAACAAAGCCACTGTCCAAAGCCACTGACCAAAGCCACTCTATGTCCAATGCCATTGTCCAAAGCCACTGTCCAAAGCCACTGTCCAAAGCCACTCTATGTCCAAAGCCATTGTCTAAAGCCACTCTCCAAAGCCACTCTCCAAAGCCACTCTATGTCCAAAAGCACTGTCCAAAGCCACTGTCCAAAGCCACTCTCCAAAGCCACTCTATGTCCAAAGCCACTGTCCAAAGCCACTCTCCAAAGCCACTCTTCAAAGCCACTGTATGTCCAAAGCCACTGTCCAAAGCCACTGTCCAAAGCCACTCTCCAAAGCCACTCTATGTCCAAAGCCACTGTCCAAAGTCAATGTCCAAAGCCACTCTCCAAAGCCACTCTATGTCCAAAGCCACTGTCGAAAGCCACTCTCCAAAGCCACTCTCCAAAGCCACTCTATGTCCAAAGCCACTGTCCAAAGCCACTGTCCAAAGCCACTCCCCAAAGCCACTCTATCTCCAAAGCCACTGTCCAAAGCCACTCTCCAAAGCCACTCTCCAAAGACACTCTATGTCCAAAGCCACTGTCCAAAGCCACTGTCCAAAGCCACTGTCCAAAGCCACTCTATGTCCAAAGCCACTGTCCAAAGCCACTCTTTGTCCAAAGGCACTGTCCAAAGACACTCTATGTCCAAAGCCACTGTCCAAAGCCACTGTCCAAAGCCACTGTCCAAAGCCACTCTATGTCCAAAGCCACTGTCCAAAGCCACTCTTTGTCCAAAGCGACTGTCCAAAGCCACTGTCCAAAGCCACTGTATGTCCAAAGCCACTGTATGTCCAAAGCCACTATCCAAAGCCACTGTATGTCCAAAGCCACTGTATGTCCAAAGGCACTGTCAAAAGCCACTGTATGTCCAAAGCCACTGTATGTCCAAAGCCACTGTCTAAAGCCACTAAACCACTCTATGTCCAAAGCCACTGTCCAAAGCCACTCTCCAAAGCCACTGTCCAAAGCCACTCTATGTCCAAAGCCACTGTCCAAAGCCACACTCCATAGCCACTGTCCAAAGCCACTGTATGTCCAAAGCCACTGTATGTCCAAAGCCACTGTCCAAAGCCACTGTATGTCCAAAGCCACTGTCCAAAGCCACTGTATGTCCAAAGCCACTGTATGTCCAAAGCCACTATCCAAAGCCACTGTATGTCCAAAGCCACTGTATGTCCAAAGGCATTGTCCAAAGCCACTGTATGTCCAAAGCCACTGTATGTCCAAAGCCACTGTCTAAAGCCACTAAACCACTCTATGTCCAAAGCCACTGTCCAAAGCCACTCTCCAAAGCCACTGTCCAAAGCCACTCTATGTCCAAAGCCACTGTCCAAAGCCACTGTCCAAAGCCACTGTATGTCCAAAGCCACTGTATGTCCAAAGCCACTGTCCAAAGCCACTGTATGTCCAAAGCCACTGTCCAAAGCCACTGTATGTCCAAAGCCACTGTATGTCCAAAGCCACTATCCAAAGCCACTGTATGTCCAAAGCCACTGTATGTCCAAAGGCACTGTCCAAAGCCACTGTATGTCCAAAGCCACTGTATGTCCAAAACCACTGTCTAAAGCCACTAAACCATTCTATGTCCAAAGCCACTGTCCAAAGCCACTCTCCAAAGCCACTGTCCAAAGCCACTCTATGTCCAAAGCCACTGTCCAAAGCCACTCTCCATAGCCACTGTCCAAAGCCACTGTATTTCCAAAGCCACTGTATGTCCAAAGCCACTGTATGTCCAAAGGCACTGTCCAAAGCCACTGTCCAAAGCCACTGTATGTCTAAAGCCACTGTATGTCCAAAGCCACTGTCCAAAGCCACTGTATGTCCAAAGCCACTGTATGTCCAAAGCCACTGTCCAAAGCCACTCTATGTCCAAAGCCACTGTCCAAAGCCACTCTCCATAGCCACTGTCCAAAGCCACTGTATGTCCAAAGCCACTGTATGTCCAAAGCCACTGTCCAAAGCCACTGTATGTCCAAAGCCACTGTCCAAAGCCACTGTATGTCCAAAGCCACTGTATGTCCAAAGCCACTATCCAAAGCTACTGTATGTCCAAAGCCACTGTATGTCCAAATGCACTGTCCAAAGCCACTGTATGTCCAAAGCTACTGTATGTCCAAAGCCACTGTCTAAAGCCACTAAACCACTCTATGTCCAAAGCCACTGTCCAAAGCCACTCTCCAAAGCCACTGTCCAAAGCCACTCTATGTTCAAAGCCACTGTCCAAAGACACTCTCCATAGCCACTGTCCAAAGCCACTGTATGTCCAAAGCCACTGTATGTCCAAAGCCACTGTCCAAAGCCACTGTATGTCCAAAGCCACTGTCCAAAGGCACTGTCCAAAGACACTCTATGTCCAAAGCCACTGTCCAAAGCCACTGTCCAAAGCCACTGTCCAAAGCCACTCTATGTCCAAAGCCACTGTCCAAAGCCACTCTTTGTCCAAAGCGACTGTCCAAAGCCACTCTCCAAAGCCACTGTCCTAAACCACTCTATGTCCAAAGCCACTGTCCAAAGCCACTCTCCAAAGCCACTGTCCAAAGCCACTCTATGTCCAAAGCCACTGTCCAAAGCCACTCTCCATAGCCACTGTCCAAAGCCACTGTATGTCCAAAGCCACTGTATGTCCAAAGCCACTATCCAAAGCCACTGTGTCCAAAGCCACTGTATGTCCAAAGGCACTGTCCAAAGCCACTGTATGTCCAAAGCCACTGTATGTCCAAAGCCACTGTCTAAAGCCACTGTATGTCCAAAGACACTGTCCAAAGCCACTGTATGTCCAAAGCCACTGTATGTCCAAAGCAACTGTCCAAAGCCACTGTATGTCCAAAGCCACTGTATGTCCAAAGCCACTGTCCAAAGCTACTGTATCTCCAAAGCCACTGTATGTCCAAAACCACTGTCCAAAGCCACTGTATGTCCAAAGCCACTGTATGTCCAATACCACTGTCCAAGCCACTGTATGTCCAAAGCCACTGTACAAAGCCACTGTCCAAATCTACTGTCCAAAGCCACTGTCCAAAGCAATACTATGTCCAAAGCCACAGTCCAAAGCCACTGCCAAAGCCACTGTCTAAAGCCACTCTATGTCCAAAGCCACTGTCCAAAGCCACTGTCCAAAGCCACTGTCTAAAGCCACTCTATGTCCAAAGCCACTGTCCAAAGCCACTCTCCAATGCCACTGTCCAAAGCCACTCTATCTACAAAGCCACTGTCCAAAGCCACTGTCTAAAGTCACTGTCCAAAGCCACTCTATGTCCAAAGCAACTGTCCAAAGCCACTGTCCAAAGGCACTGTCCAAAGCCACTCTATGTCCAAAGCCACTGTCCAAAGCCACTCTCCAAAGCCACTGTCCAAAGCCACTCTATGTCCAGAGCAACTGTCCAAAGCCACTCTCCAAAGCTACTGACCAAAGCCACTCTATGTCCAAAGCCACTGAACAAAGCCACTGTCCAAAGCCACTGACCAAAGCCACTCTATGTCCAATGCCATTGTCCAAAGCCACTGTCCAAAGCCACTGTCCAAAGCCACTCTATGTCCAAAGCCATTGTCTAAAGCCACTCTCCAAAGCCACTCTCCAAAGCCACTGTATGTCCAAAGCCACTGTCCAAAAGCACTGTCCAAAGCCACTGTCCAAAGCCACTCTCCAAAGCCACTCTCCAAAGCCACTGTATGTCCAAAGCCACTGTCCAAAGCCACTGTCCAAAGCCATTCTCCAAAGCCACTCTATGTCCAAAGCCACTGTCCAAAGTCACTGTACAAAGCCACTCTCCAAAGCCACTCTATGTCCAAAGCCACTGTCCAAAGCCACTCTCCAAAGCCACTCTCCAAAGCCACTCTATGTCCAAAGCCACTGTCCAAAGCCACTGTCCAAAGCCACTCTCCAAAGCCACTCTATCTCCAAAGCCACTGTCCAAAGCCACTCTCCAAAGCCATTCTCCAAAGCCACTCTATGTCCAAAGCCACTGTCCATAGCCACTGTCCAAAGCCACTGTCCAAAGCCACTCTATGTCCAAAGCCACTGTACAAAGCCACTGTACAAAGCCACTGTCTAAAGCAATACTATGTCCAAAGCCACTGTCCAAAGGCACTGTCCAAAGACACTCTATGTCCAAAGCCACTGTCCAAAGCCACTATCCAAAGCCACTGTCCAAAGCCACTCTATGTCCAAAGCCACTGTCCAAAGCCACTCTTTGTCCAAAGCTACTGTCCAAAGCCACTCTCCAAAGCCACTGTCCTAAACCACTCTATGTCCAAAGCCACTGTCCAAAGCCACTCTCCAAAGCCACTGTCCAAAGCCACTCTATGTCCAAAGCCACTGTCCAAAGCCACTCTCCATAGCCACTGTCCAAAGCCACTGTATGTCCAAAGCCACTGTATGTCCAAAGCCACTGTCTAAAGCCACTGTATGTCCAAAGCCACTGTCCAAAGCCACTGTCGAAAGCCACTGTCCAAAGCCATTCTATGTCCAAAGCCACTGTATAAAGCCACTGTCCAAAGCCACTGTCCAAAGCAACTCTATGTCCAAAGCCACTGTCCAAAGCCACTGTCCAAAGCCATTGTCCAAAGCCACTCTATGTCCAAAGCCACTGTCCAAAGCCACTGTCCAAAGCCACTGTCCAAAGCCACTCTATGTCAAAGCCACTGTCCAAAGCCACTCTCCAAAGCCACTGTCCAAAGCCACTCAATGTCCAAAGTCACTGTGTAAAGCCACTCTATGTCCATAGCCACTTACCAAAGACACTCTCTAAAGCCACTGACCAAAGCCACTCTATGTCTAAAGCCACTGTGCAAAGCCACTCTCCAAAGCCACTGTCCAAAGCCACTCTATGTCCAAAGCCACTGTCCAAAGCCATTGTCCAAAGCCACTCTCCAAAGCCACTCTATGTCCAAAGCCACTGTCCAAAGCCACTCTCCAAAGCCACTCTCCAAAGCCACTCTATGTCCAAAGCCACTGTACAAACCCACTGTCCAAAGCCACTCTCCAAAGCCACTCTATGTCCAAAGCCACTGTCCAAAGCCACTCTCCAAAGCCACTCTCCAAAGCCACTCAATATCCAAAGCCACTGTACAAAGCCACTGTCCAAAGCCACTCTCCAAAGCCACTCTATGTCCAAAGCCACTGTCCAAAGCCACTCTCCAAAGCCACTCTCCAAAGCCACTCTATGTCCAAAGCCACTGTCCAAAGCCACTCTATGTCCAAAGCCACTGTCCAAAGCCACTGTCCAAAGCCACTCTATGTCCAAAGCCACTGTCCAAAGCCACTCTCCAAAGCCACTGTCCAAAGCCACTCTATGTCCAAAGCCACTGTCCAAAGCCACTCTCCAAAGCCACTCTCCAAAGCCACTCTATGTCAAAAGCCACTGTATGTCCAAAGCCACTGTCCAAAGCCACTGTATGGCCAAAGCCACTGTATGTCCAAAGCCACTGTCCAAAGCCACTGTATGTCCAAAGCCACTGTATGTCCAAAGCCACTGTCCAAACCCAATGTATGTCCAAAGCCACTGTATGTCCAAAGCCACTATCCAAAGCCACTGTATGTCCAAAGCCACTGTATGTCCAAAGGCACTGTCCAAAGCCACTGTCCAAAGCCACTGTATGTCTAAAGCCACTGTATGTCCAAAGCCACTGTCCAAAGCCACTGTATGTCCAAAGCCACTGTATGTCCAAAGCCACTGTCCAAAGCCACTCTATGTCCAAAGCCACTGTCCAAAGCCACTCTCCATAGCCACTGTCCAAAGCCACTGTATGTCCAAAGCCACTGTATGTCCAAAGCCACTGTCCAAAGCCACTGTATGTCCAAAGCCACTGTCCAAAGCCACTGTATGTCCAAAGCCACTGTACGTCCAAAGCCACTATCCAAAGCCACTGTATGTCCAAAGCCACTGTATGTCCAAATGCACTGTCCAAAGCCAATGTATGTCCAAAGCCACTGTATGTCCAAACCCACTGTCTAAAGCCACTAAACCACTCTATGTCCAAAGCCACTGTCCAAAGCCACTCTCCAAAGCCACTGTCCAAAGCCACTCTATGTTCAAAGCCACTGTCCAAAGCCACTCTCCATAGCCACTGTCCAAAGCCACTGTATGTCCAAAGCCACTGTATGTCCAAAGCCACTGTCCAAAGCCACTGTATGTCCAAAGCCACTGTCCAAAGGCACTGTCCAAAGACACTCTATGTCCAAAGCGACTGTCCAAAGCCACTGTCCAAAGCCACTGTCCAAAGCCACTCTATGTCCAAAGCCACTGTCCAAAGCCACTCTTTGTCCATAGCGACTCTCCAAAGCCACTCTCCAAAGCCACTGTCCTAAACCACTCTATGTCCAAAGCCACTGTCCAAAGCCACTCTCCAAAGCCACTGTCCAAAGCCACTCTATGTCCAAAGCCACTGTCCAAAGCCACTCTCCATAGCCACTGTCCAAAGCCACTGTATGTCCAAAGCCACTGTATGTCCAAAGCCACTATCCAAAGCCACTGTGTCCAAAGCCACTGTATGTCCAAAGGCACTGTCCAAAGCCACTGTATGTCCAAAGCCACTGTATGTCCAAAGCCACTGTCTAAAGCCACTGTATGTCCAAAGACACTGTCCAAAGCCACTGTATGTCCAAAGCCACTGTATGTCCAAAGCAACTGTCCAAAGCCACTGTATGTCCAAAGCCACTGTATGTCCAAAGCCACTGTCCAAAGCTACTGTATCTCCAAAGCCACTGTATGTCCAAAACCACTGTCCAAAGCCACTGTATGTCCAAAGCCACTGTATGTCCAATACCACTTTCCAAGCCACTGTATGTCCAAAGCCACTGTACAAAGCCACTGTCCAAATCTACTGTCCAAAGCCACTCTATGTCCAAATCCACTGTAAAAAGCCACTGTCCAAAGCCACTGTCCAAAGCAATACTATGTCCAAAGCCACTGTCCAAAGCCACTGTCCAAAGCCACTGTCTAAAGCCACTCTATGTGCAAAGCCACTGTCCAAAGCCACTGTCCAAAGCCACTGTCTAAAGCCACTCTATGTCCAAAGCCACTGTCCAAAGCCACTCTCCAATGCCACTGTCCAAAGCCAATCTATCTACAAAGCCACTGTCCAAAGCCACTGTCTAAAGTCACTGTCCAAAGCCACTCTATGTCCAAAGCAACTGTCCAAAGCCACTGTCCAAAGGCACTGTCCAAAGCCACTCTATGTCTAAAGCCACTGTCCAAAGCCACTCTCCAAAGCCACTGTCCAAAGGCACTCTATGTCCAGAGCCACTGTCCAAAGCCACTCTCCAAAGCCACTGACCAAAGCCACTCTATGTCCAAAGCCACTGAACAAAGCCACTGTCCAAAGCCACTGACCAAAGCCACTCTATGTCCAATGCCATTGTCCAAAGCCACTGTCCAAAGCCACTGTCCAAAGCCACTCTATGTCCAAAGCCACTGTCCAAAGCCACTCTCCAAAGCCACTCTTCAAAGCCACTGTATGTCCAAAGCCACTGTCCAAAGCCACTGTCCAAAGCCACTCTCCAAAGCCACTCTATGTCCAAAGCCACTGTCCAAAGTCAATGTCCAAAGCCACTCTCCAAAGCCACTCTATGTCCAAAGCCACTGTCGAAAGCCACTCTCCAAAGCCACTCTCCAAAGCCACTCTATGTCCAAAGCCACTGTCCAAAGCCACTGTCCAAAGCCACTCCCCAAAGCCACTCTATCTCCAAAGCCACTGTCCAAAGCCACTCTCCAAGCCACTCTCCAAAGCCACTCTATGTCCAAAGCCACTGTCCAAAGGCACTGTCCAAAGACACTCTATGTCCAAAGGCACTGTCCAAAGCCACTGTCCAAAGCCACTGTCCAAAGCCACTCTATGTCCAAAGCCACTGTCCAAAGCCACTCTTTGTCCAAAGCGACTGTCCAAAGCCACTGTCCAAAGCCACTGTATGTCCAAAGCCACTGTATGTCCAAAGCCACTATCCAAAGCCACTGTATGTCCAAAGCCACTGTATGTCCAAAGGCACTGTCCAAAGCCACTGTATGTCCAAAGCCACTGTATGTCCAAAGCCACTGTCTAAAGCCACTAAACCACTCTATGTCCAAAGCCACTGTCCAAAGCCACTCTCCAAAGCCACTGTCCAAAGCCACTCTATGTCCAAAGCCACTGTCCAAAGCCACACTCCATAGCCACTGTCCAAAGCCACTGTATGTCCAAAGCCACTGTATGTCCAAAGCCACTGTCCAAAGCCACTGTATGTCCAAAGCCACTGTCCAAAGCCACTGTATGTCCAAAGCCACTGTATGTCCAAAGCCACTATCCAAAGCCACTGTATGTCCAAAGCCACTGTATGTCCAAAGGCATTGTCCAAAGCCACTGTATGTCCAAAGCCACTGTATGTCCAAAGCCACTGTCTAAAGCCACTAAACCACTCTATGTCCAAAGCCACTGTCCAAAGCCACTCTCCAAAGCCACTGTCCAAAGCCACTCTATGTCCAAAGCCACTGTCCAAAGCCACTCTCCATAGCCACTGTCCAAAGCCACTGTATGTCCAAAGCCACTGTATGTCCAAAGCCACTGTCCAAAGCCACTGTATGTCCAAAGCCACTGTCCAAAGCCACTGTATGTCCAAAGCCACTGTTTGTCCAAAGCCACTATCCAAAGCCACTGTATGTCCAAAGCCACTGTATGTCCAAAGGCACTGTCCAAAGCCACTGTATGTCCAAAACCACTGTCTAAATCCACTAAACCACTCTATGTCCAAAGCCACTGTCCAAAGCCACTCTCCAAAGCCACTGTCCAAAGCCACTCTATGTCCAAAGCCACTGTCCAAAGCCACTCTCCATAGCCACTGTCCAAAGCCACTGTATGTCCAAAGCCACTGTATGTCCAAAGCCACTGTCCAAAGCCACTGTATGTCCAAAGCCACTGTCCAAAGCCACTGTATGTCCAAATCCACTGTATGTCCAAAGCCACTATCCAAAGCCACTGTATGTCCAAAGCCACTGTATGTCCAAATGCACTGTCCAAAGCCACTGTATGTCCAAAGCCACTGTATGTCCAAAGCCACTGTCTAAAGCCACTAAACCACTCTATGTCCAAAGCCACTGTCCAAAGCCACTCTCCAAAGCCACTGTCCAAACCCACTCTATGTTCAAAGCCACTGTCCAAAGCCACTCTCCATAGCCACTGTCCAAAGCCACTGTATGTCCAAAGCCACTGTATGTCCAAAGCCACTGTCCAAAGCCACTGTATGTCCAAAGCCACTGTCCAAAGGCACTGTCCAAAGGCACTGTCCAAAGACACTCTATGTCCAAAGCCACTGTCCAAAGCCACTGTCCAAAGCCACTGTCCAAAGCCACTCTATGTCCAAAGCCATTGTCTAAAGCCACTCTCCAAAGCCACTCTCCAAAGCCACTGTATGTCCAAAGCCACTGTCCAAAAGCACTGTCCAAAGCCACTGTCCAAAGCCACTCTCCAAAGCACTCTCCAAAGCCACTGTATGTCCAAAGCCACTGTCCAAAGCCACTGTCCAAAGCCACTCTCCAAAGCCACTCTATGTCCAAAGCCACTGTCCAAAGTCACTGTACAAAGCCACTCTCCAAAGCCACTCTATGTCCAAAGCCACTGTCCAAAGCCACACTCCAAAGCCACTCTCCAAAGCAACTCTATGTCCAAAGCCACTGTCCAAAGCCACTGTCCAAAGCCACTCTCCAAAGCCACTCTATCTCCAAAGCCACTGTCCAAAGCCACTCTCCAAAGCCACTCTCCAAAGCCACTCTATGTCCAAAGCCACTGTCCATAGCCACTGTCCAAAGCCACTGTCCAAAGCCACTCTATGTCCAAAGCCACTGTACAAAGCCACTGTACAAAGCCACTGTCCAAAGCAATACTATGTCCAAAGCCACTGTCCAAAAGCACTGTCCAAAGACACTCTATGTCCAAAGCCACTGTCCAAAGCCACTATCCAAAGCCACTGTCCAAAGCAACTCTATGTCCAAAGCCACTGTCCAAAGCCACTCTTTGTCCAAAGCTACTGTCCAAAGCCACTCTCCAAAGCCACTGTCCTAAACCACTCTATGTCCAAAGCCACTGTCCAAAGCCACTCTCCAAAGCCACTGTCCAAAGCCACTCTATGTCCAAAGCCACTGTCCAAAGCCACTCTCCATAGCCACTGTCCAAAGCCACTGTATGTCCAAAGCCACTGTATGTCCAAAGCCACTGTCTAAAGCCACTGTATGTCCAAAGCCACTGTCCAAAGCCAATGTCGAAAGCCACTGTCCAAAGCCACTCTATGTCCAAAGCCACTGTATAAAGCCACTGTCCAAAGCCACTGTCCAAAGCAACTCTATGTCCAAAGCCACTGTCCAAAGCCACTGTCCAAAGCCATTGTCCAAAGCCACTCTATGTCCAAAGCCACTGTCCAAAGCCACTCTCCAAAGCCACTGTCCAAAGCCACTCAATGTCCAAAGTCACTTTGTAAAGCCACTCTATGTCCATAGCCACTTACCAAAGACACTCTCCAAAGCCACTGACCAAAGCCACTCTATGTCCAAAGCCACTGTGCAAAGCCACTCTCCAAAGCCACTGTCCAAAGCCACTCTATGTCCAAAGCCACTGTCCAAAGCCATTGTCCAAAGCCACTCTCCAAAGCCACTCTATGTCCAAAGCCACTGTCCAAAGCCACTCTCCAAAGCCACTCTCCAAAGCCACTCTATGTCCAAAGCCACTGTACAAACCCACTGTCCAAAGCCACTCTCCAAAGCCACTCTATGTCCAAAGCCACTGTCCAAAGCCACTCTCCAAAGCCACTCTCCAAAGCCACTCAATATCCAAAGCCACTGTACAAAGCCACTGTCCAAAGCCACTCTCCAAAGCCACTCTATGTCCAAAGCCACTGTCCAAAGCCACTCTCCAAAGCCACTCTCCAAAGCCACTCTATGTCCAAAGCCACTGTCCAAAGCCACTCTATGTCCAAAGCCACTGTCCAAAGCCACTGTCCAAAGCCACTCTATGTCCAAAGCCACTGTCCAAAGCCACTCTCCAAAGCCACTGTCCAAAGCCACTCTATGTCCAAAGCCACTGTCCAAAGCCACTCTCCAAAGCCACTCTCAAAAGCCACTCTATGTCAAAAGCCACTGTATGTCCAAAGCCACTGTATGTCCAAAGCCACTGTCCAAAGCCACTGTATGGCCAAAGCCACTGTATGTCCAAAGCCACTGTCCAAAGCCACTGTATGTCCAAAGCTACTGTATGTCCAAAGCCACTATCCAAAGCCACTGTATGTCCAAAGCCACTATATGTCCAAAGCTACTGTCCAAAGCCACTGTATGTCCAAAGCCACTGTCCAAAGCCACTGTCCAAAGTCACTATCCAAAGCCTTTCTATATCCAAAGCCACTGTCCAAAGCCACAGTCCAAAGCCACTTTCCAAAGCCACTGTCCAAAGCTACTCTATGTCCAAAGCCACTGTCCAAAGCCACTGTCCAAAGCCACTGTCTAAAGCCACTCTATGTCCAAAGCCACTATCCAAAGCCACTCTCCAAAGCCACTCTCCAAAGCCACTCTATGTCCAAAGCCACTGTCCAAAGCCACTCTCCAAACCACTATCCAAAGCCACTCTATGTCCAAAGTCACTGTCCAAAGCCAATCTCCAAAGCCACTCTCCAAAGCCACTCTATGTCCAAAGCCAGTCCAAAGCCACTCTCCAAAGCCACACTCCAAAGCCACTCTATGTCCAAAGCCACTGTCCAAAGCCACTATCCAAAGCCACTGTATGTCCAAAGCCACTATATGTCCAAAGCTACTGTCCAAAGCCACTGTATGTCCAAAGCCACTGTCCAAAGCCACTGTCCAAAGTCACTGTCCAAAGCCTTTCTATATCCAAAGCCACTGTCCAAAGCCACAGTCCAAAGCCACTTTCCAAAGCCACTGTCCAAAGCTACTCTATGTCCAAAGCCACTGTCCAAAGCCACTGTCCAAAGCCACTGTCTAAAGCCACTCTATGTCCAAAGCCACTATCCAAAGCCACTCTCCAAAGCCACTCTCCAAAGCCACTCTATGTCCAAAGCCACTGTCCAAAGCCACTCTCCAAAGCCAATCTTCAAAGCCAATCTATGTCCAAAGCCACTGTCCAAAGCCATTCTCCAAAGCCACTCTCCAAAGCCACTCTATGTCCAAAGCCACTGTCCAAAGACATTCTCCAAAGCCACCCTCCAAAGCCACTCTATGTCCAAAGCCACTGTCCAAAGCCACTCTATGTCCAAAGCCACTGTCCAAAGCCACTGTCCAAAGCCACTGTCCAAAGCCACTCTATGTCTAAAGCCACTGTCCAAAGCTACTGTCCAAAGCCACTGTCCAAGGCCACTCTATGTCCAAAGCAGCTGTCCAAAGCCACTCTCCAATGCCACTGTCCAAAGCCACTCTATCTACAAAGCCACTGTCCAAAGCCACTGTCTGAAGTCACTGTCCAAAGCCACTCTATGTCCAAAGCAACTGTCCAAATCCACTGTCCAAAGCCACTGTCCAAAGCCACTCTATGTCCAAAGCCACTGTCCAAAGCCACTCTCCAAAGCCACTGTCCAAAGCCACTCTATGTCCAGAGCCACTGTCCAAAGCCACTCTCCAAAGCCACTGACCAAAGCCACTCTATGTCCAAAGCCACTGAACAAAGCCACTGTCCAAAGCCACTGACCAAAGCCACTCTATGTCCAATGCCATTGTCCAAAGCCACTGTCCAAAGCCACTGTCCAAAGCCACTCTATGTCCAAAGCCATTGTCTAAAGCCACTCTCCAAAGCCACTCTCCAAAGCCACTCTATGTCCAAAAGCACTGTCCAAAGCCACTGTCCAAAGCCACTCTCCAAAGCCACTCTATGTCCAAAGCCACTGTCTAAAGCCACTCTCCAAAGCCACTCTCCAAAGCCACTGTATGTCCAAAGCCACTGTCCAAAGCCACTGTCCAAAGCCACTCTCCAAAGCCACTCTATGTCCAAAGCCACTGTCCAAAGTCAATGTCCAAAGCCACTCTCCAAAGCCACTCTATGTCCAAAGCCACTGTCGAAAGCCACTCTCCAAAGCCACTCTCCAAAGCCACTCTATGTCCAAAGCCACTGTCCAAAGCCACTGTCCAAAGCCACTCCCCAAAGCCACTCTTTCTCCAAGGCCACTGTCCAAAGCCAATCTCCAAAGCCACTCTCCAAAGCCACTCTATGTCCAAAGCCACTGTCCAAAGGCACTGTCCAATGACTCTCTATGTCCAAAGCCACTGTCCAAAGCCACTGTCCAAAGCCACTGTCCAAAGCCACTCTATGTCCAAAGCCACTGTCCAAAGCCACTCTTTGTCCAAAGCGACTGTCCAAAGCCACTGTCCAAAGCCACTGTATGTCCAAAGCCACTGTATGTCCAAAGCCACTATCCAAAGCCACTGTATGTCCAAAGCCACTGTATGTCCAAAGGCACTGTCCAAAGCCACTGTATGTCCAAAGCCACTGTATGTCCAAAGCCACTGTCTAAAGCCACTAAACCACTCTATGTCCAAAGCCACTGTCCAAAGCCACTCTCTAAAGCCACTGTCCAAAGCCACTCTATGTCCAAAGCCACTGTCCAAAGCCACTCTCCATAGCCACTGTCCAAAGCCACTGTATGTCCAAAGCCACTGTCCAAAGCCACTGTATGTCCAAAGCCACTGTATGTCCAAAGCCACTATCCAAAGCCACTGTATGTCCAAAGCCACTGTATGTCCAAAGGCATTGTCCAAAGCCACTGTATGTCCAAAGCCACTGTATGTCCAAAGCCACTGTCTAAAGCCACTAAACCACTCTATGTCCAAAGCCACTGTCCAAAGCCACTCTCCAAAGCCACTCTCCAAAGCCACTCTATGTCCAAAGCCACTGTCCAAAGCCACTCTCCATAGCCACTGTCCAAAGCCACTGTATGTCCAAAGCCAGTGTATGTCCAAAGCCACTGTCCAAAGCCACTGTATGTCCAAAGCCACTGTCCAAAGCCACTGTATGTCCAAAGCCACTGTATGTCCAAAGCCACTATCCAAAGCCACTGTATGTCCAACACTGTATGTCCAAAGGCACTGTCCAAAGCCACTGTATGTCCAAAGCCACTGTATGTCCAAAACCACTGTCTAAAGCCACTAAACCACTCTATGTCCAAAGCCACTGTCCAAAGCCACTCTCCAAAGCCACTGTCCAAAGCCACTCTATGTCCAAAGCCACTGTCCAAAGCCACTCTCCATAGCCACTGTCCAAAGCCACTGTATGTCCAAAGCCACTGTATGTCCAAAGCCACTGTCCAAACCACTGTATGTCCAAAGCCACTGTCCAAAGCCACTGTATGTCCAAAGCCACTGTATGTCCAAAGCCACTATCCAAAGCCACTGTATGTCCAAAGCCACTGTATGTCCAAAGGCACTGTCCAAAGCCACTGTCCAAAGCCACTGTATGTCTAAAGCCACTGTATGTCCAAAGCCACTGTCCAAAGCCACTGTATGTCCAAAGCCATTGTATGTCCAAAGCCACTGTCCAAAGCCACTCTATGTCCAAAGCCACTGTCCAAAGCCACTCTCCATAGCCACTCTCCATAGCCACTGTCCAAAGCCACTGTATGTCCAAAGCCACTGTATGTCCAAAGCCACTGTCCAAAGCCACTGTATGTCCAAAGCCACTGTCCAAAGCCACTGTATGTCCAAAGCCACTGTATGTCCAAAGCCACTATCCAAAGCCACTGTATGTCCAAAGCCACTGTATGTCCAAATGCACTGTCCAAAGCCACTGTATGTCCAAAGCCACTGTATGTCCAAAGCCACTGTCTAAAGCCACTAAACCACTCTATGTCCAAAGCCACTGTCCAAAGCCACTCTCCAAAGCCACTGTCCAAAGCCACTCTATGTCCAAAGCCACTGTCCAAAGCCACTCTCCATAGCCACTGTCCAAAGCCACTGTATGTCCAAAGCCACTGTATGTCCAAAGCCACTGTCCAAAGCCACTGTATGTCCAAAGCCACTGTCCAAAGGCACTGTCCAAAGACACTCTATGTCCAAAGCCACTGTCCAAAGCCACTGTCCAAAGCCACTGTCCAAAGCCACTGTCCAAAGCCACTGTCCAAAGCCACTCTATGTCCAAAAACACTGTCCAAAGCCACTCTTTGTCCAAAGCGACTGTCCAAAGCCACTCTCCAAAGCCACTGTCCTAAACCACTCTATGTCCAAAGCCACTGTCCAAAGCCACTCTCCAAAGCCACTGTCCAAAGCCACTCTATGTCCAAAGCCACTGTCCAAAGCCACTCTCCATAGCCACTGTCCAAAGCCACTGTATGTCCAAAGCCACTGTATGTCCAAAGCCATTATCCAAAGCCACTGTGTCCAAAGCCACTGTATGTCCAAAGGCACTGTCCAAAGCCACTGTATGTCCAAAGCCACTGTATGTCCAAAGCCACTGTCTAAAGCCACTGTATGTCCAAAGACACTGTCCAAAGCCACTGTATGTCCAAAGCCACTGTATGTCCAAAGCAACTGTCCAAAGCCACTGTATGTCCAAAGCCACTGTATGTCCAAAGCCACTGTCCAAAGCTACTGTATCTCCAAAGCCACTGTATGTCCAAAACCACTGTCCAAAGCCACTGTATGTCCAAAGCCACTGTATGTCCAATACCACTGTCCAAGCCACTGTATGTCCAAAGCCACTGTACAAAGCCACTGTCCAAATCTACTGTCCAAAGCCACTCTATGTCCAAATCCACTGTACAAAGCCACTGTCCAAAGCCACTGTCCAAAGCAATACTATGTCCAAAGCTACTGTATGTCCAAAGCCACTGTATAAAGCCACTGTCCAAATCCACTGTCCAAAGCCACTCTATGTCCAAAGCCTCTGTACAAAGCCACTGTCCAAAGCCACTGTCCAAAGCAATACTATGTCCAAAGCCACTGTCCAAAGCCACTGTCCAAAGCCACTGTCCAAAGCCACTGTCCAAAGCCACTCTATGTCCAAAGCCACTGTCCAAAGCCACTGTCCAAAGCCACTCTATGTCCAAAGCCACTGTCCAAAGCCACTCTCCAAAGCAACTGTCCTTAACCAATCTATGTCCAAAGCCACTGTCCAAAGCCACTCTCCAAAGCCACTGTCCAAAGCCACTCTATATCCAAAGCCACTGTCCAAAGCCACTCTCCAAAGCCACTGTCCAAAGCCACTGTATGTCCAAAGCCACTGTATGTCCAAAGCCACTGTCCAAAGCCACTGTATGTCCAAAGCCACTGTATGTCCATAGCCACTGTCGAAAGCCACTGTATGTCCAATGCCACTGTATATCCAAAGCCACTATCCAAAGCCACTTTATGTCCAAAGCCACTGTATGTCCATAGCCACTGTCCAAAGCCACTGTATGTCCAAAGCCACAGTATGTCCAAAGCCACTGTCTAAAGCCACTGTATGTCCAAAGCCACTGTCCAAAGCCACTGTATCTCCAAAGCCAATGTATTTCCAAACACTGTCCATAGCTACTGTATGTCCAAAGCCACTGTATGTCCAAAGCCACTGTCCAAAGCCACTCTATGTCCAAAGCCACTGTATGTCCAAAGCCACTGTATGTCCAAAGCCACTGTATGTCCAAAGCCACTGTCCAAAGCCACTGTATGTCCAAAGCCACTGTATGTCCAAAGCCACTGTCCAAAGCCACTGTATGTCCAAAGCCATGGTATGTCCAAAGCCACTGTCCAAAGCCACTGTATGTCCAAAGCCACAGTCCAAAGCCACTGTATGTCCAAAGCCACTGTATGTCCAAAGCCACTGTCCAAAGCCACTGTATGTCCAAATCCACTGTATGTCCAAAGCCATTGTCCAAAGCCACTGTATGTCCAAAGCCACTGTATGTCCAAAGCCACTGTCCAAAGCCACTGTATGTACAAAGCCACTGTATGTCCAAAGCTACTGTATGTCCAAAGCCACTGTTTGTCCAAAGCCACTGTCCAAAGCCACTGTCCAAAGCCACTATATGTCCAAAGCCACTGTATGTCCAAAGCCACTGTCCAAAGGCAAAGCCACTCTCCAAAGCCACTGTCCAAAGCCACTCTATGTCCAAAGCCACTGTCCAAAGCCACTCTCCAAAGCCACTGTCCAAAGCCACTCTATGTCCAAAGCCACTGTCCAAAGCCACTCTCCAAAGCCACTGTCCAAAGCCACTCTATGTCCAAAGCCACTCTCCAAAGCCACTCTCCAAAGCCACTCTATGTATATGGGTATTTTTAAAAATAGGAGTAATTATAACTACAGACTTTGGGGTAAATTAGTGTTGAAATTATTTTCATTTTAGTAATCACCCGAACACATAACATAACCAGAATACAAACAGTATACTAGCAATAACATCTAAGAGAGAGAAAGAGACCATCATTCACATATACTAAGAAATGGAAAAGTGGCCGAAGATGGATGAGCGCCTCTCTACTCTATACACAGTCATTTGTCACTTGCTTGAGGCTCAGTTCCTTCACCATGTTGAGATGATTGAGGCGGTTGTTCGACATTGTTGTACAAATGTAAGATTTCACCCTTCTCAGCGCAATGAAGGCTTGTTCAGAGCTTGCATTAGTTACCGGCATAACCAGTACAACATTGACCAATGAGACTGGTATGAGGAGCCAGATGCTTTTGTTCTTTTTGAGGAATTCAACGACATTTTGCACTGTATCAACACCACCTTTATCTTGACTGAAACTGCGATAGGACTCTGCCATTATATATAGCTGGATTCTTAACCCTTTGAACGTGAAGGGAGTTGCCCAGGTAATTTCCCCTGACCGCGGAGGCTGTTTATTGGAATCACCCGTTTTTGAAATCACCTGATTTTTAATTGGATTTTTTTGAATTTTTTAGGCTTGTTTAGGTGAGCATAAGAGTGATATTGAGACTTATCTCCTTATTCTCCTAACTATCTACCCAACACAAGGCTAGAAGAACCTTTTGAGATGGCAAGACAAGTGAAGTTAGAATCCAAGTAAGTATTATTATGTGAATAAGCTAACCAGTTTGTTACATATATAGGTGCTCGAAGTTGATAGTTTTAGCTAGGTCACTAGCTAGTTGTATATAGGTCATCTTTTTAGGTAGCACTCGAGGTAAGCTAGCTGTAGGTAGCTAGCTGTAAGTCATCTTATAGCTAGCGCTCGAAGTAGGCAGTTGTAGATCATATTTATATAGCTTATCTAATAATTATTATTAGTAAAGTGAATAATTGTTGGTCATCTTTGGCTAGCAAGGTATCTAGCTCTCCAGGTATAGTAGTTTAGACCATCTTCATACCTAGCCAAGTAGCAAGCGCTTCAAGTGTATAGGCAGTTTTAGCTGATCTTTATAACTAGCCAAAATAGCTAGCGCTTGTAGTGTATAGGCAGTTTTAGCTCATCTTTATAACTAGCCAATTAGCTAGCGCTTGAAGTGGGCTCTTTTGGAAGATCAATAGCTAGCGCTTGAAGTGCATAGGCAGTTTTAGCTCATCTTTATATTAAACTAGCCAATTAGCTAGCGCTTGAAGTTGGCTCTTTTGGAAGATCATTATAGCTAGAAAATTAGCTACGCTTGAAGCTGGCAGTTGTAGCTGATATATAGCCAGCTAGCTAGTGCTGGAGGTAGCTAGTAGACCTCCAAGAAAACTAAGGTATTCTATAGCCAGTGCTAGTATATATTTCAGCTCAGCTAGCTGGTTCAGCCACTGGATGATTTTGAAGGATGGACACTTCATCAAGCTGTGCTTCTGTCAGTCCTGCCTCCAGAAGAAATCCAACAGCAACCTTCACTAAGAAGGACTGGTGTGTTATTCTTCGGCCAGTCAAAGGTGTCCCTTTATATATTATGTATGCATTTACCAATGCCAGGTTGAGGAGATAAAAAGCTGCCCGTTTCCACCATTTCTGTGTCCTATGTTGGAAGGTATAGTAACTCATCAGCTGATTGGATTTATCAACCCCACCCTTGTGACTGTTGTACTCGACAATGGTTGTTGGCTTTATAACTCCTCCTTGCCAGTTGCTGACAGCCTTGTCCTCCTCCTCTTTGATATAGTGCTATCATCGTGGATGCTTAGAATGGTCACAGCTATCTTGTCCATCCATTTCAAGGCAAGGACACCATTTGTACTTACAGACTTGATCTCACCCTTTTTCATTTTGTCTTTGGCCTCAGGTACCCCCCTCCTGTTCACCCGAAACTGTACCACATGCACCAAAGCCATTACTTTTTAGGGTGAGGAACAAGTCTGGACTGGTGTAATAGTTGTCACAGTACAAATGGTGTCCTTTATTCTCCAACCCTTCCACTAGCTTCATAACCACGTCGTGTGTTATTCCTATTCCCATTCCCGTAGCACGGAGGCTCTCATCCTTCCCTGGGAGACAAAAAAAGAACAAGAAGTGAAAAGGGAAAAAAGCGGGAAGGAAAAAGGGGACAATGAAGAAGAGCGGGAAGGAAGTGAAAAAAGAAAGAAAAAGTGTGGGGGGGGGGGAAGACTAAGAAGTGAATTATATTTATTGTATATAATTATAATTATTATATATAGTACTTTTCTACATAGCTATTTTGTGTGTATATATACAGTTTCCTCACCTGCATATAGCTTCCAACTGTAAGTATATCCACTGGACTGCCAGGACATAGGCTTTCAATCCCCACTTGATAGGTTTCATTGTCATGTACTGGATAAACCACAGCCGTCCCTTGAAGCCTATCATTGATTCATCCACTGATATTTCTCTCCCTAGCTGGTAAAAAGTTTTGAATTTGTCGAGTAAATGCTCCATAAGTGGCCGTATTTTGAACAGGGCATCATATCCTGGCTGACCCCTAGGCACATACTTTTCCCTGTCGTGTGAAAAAAGCGAAGGATGAGACAAAATCGGTCTCGTGCCATGATCGAGGAGAAGCATGATGTGGTGAAGGGCCATTGCACCAATAGTCCTCAATCCGATGCTTATTGTCCACACTCATGGCAATGATAAGGGCAAGAAACTTCATAATTTCACTGACTGATCACCTTTTCCACTCTCTGCTTCTTGATCGAGGAGGTAAGTCTTTATTTGCAGCCATGAATTGCTCGGCATACAAATTTGTTTCGTTCACAACTCCTGTCGTCCAGAAAAATCAGAGCAAACTCCAAAGGCTCTTTTCCTTCCATGTTTACAGTGCACCCAGATGCCTGGCTAAAGGAGATGGAAGAACTGAAACAAGAAGTACTGGCACCAGAACTACTTGCAACAGAAGTGCTACCACTGTAGCTACACTCACCACCAACTACACCATCACAGCTACCTCACAAACTCCAAGATCCTCATCATACTCACTATAATTCTCCTCTATGAAGCCATCAAAATCATCATCACTATCATAATCCAACATACACAGCACTTCTTCTGTATCATGATATTTAGCCATAGTTACACACCACAATATTTATCTAAACTTGCTATCTGCTGTATATCTGATTACTAGCGAAATGCCAAACTGTACATAGCTCTTAACTAAATCAATAGCTCCTCTATCTACAGAACTTACGAGTGCAGCTGTAAACCCAAGCAGCTACTCAGTACGCACTTATAAAGCATTGTATCTTTGGGGGACACTATAGTGTCCGCCCGCGTGTCAATGTAATTTTTACGTGGACACTATAGTGTCCGCGCGCGTTCAAAGAGTTAAGGTATTAGGGTCAAACTCAGTGTAGAACTCACAGAGTTCAACATTTTGTGAGACCAATGTTTATTTCACTAGGACCTTCTACCAGGTTGCATAGGTTTTGAATGTTTTGAGGATAAACAGTCTGAAATCGCTCATTCTTGTCAAAGTGGGCACATTAGTTTACTTTTCAACATTGTGGAGCTGTTTCTACTCTTAAATAATAGAAAACGGCTTTTTCCCTTTTTAACTCTATTTTGCTCCAATCGGGACTTTTTTGAACGTTTTGAGGAAAAACTCTGAAATCGCTCATTCTTGTCAAAATGGCTTCTTTTTCAATATTCTGGAACTGTTTCTCCCCTTTGTAACCAAACGAAGCTATAGTTTGCTCCAATTGGAAAGTTTTGAGCTCATTCTTGTCAAAATGGTCACATTAGTTCCTTTTCAACATTATGGAACTGTTTCTACTCTTTAAATGACTTTTGCTAACCTTTTTAACTGAAAAAAGCTCTAATTTGCTCCAACAGAGGAAAAACGGTTAAAAAACACTCATTCTTATCAAAATAGGTGCATTAATTTCCTGTACAACATTATGGAGCTGTTTCTACTCTTTAAATGACAGAAAAAGGGATTTTAGTCGGAAATCTCCCCTTTTAAACAAAATCTCTATTTTGCTGAAAAATTCGGATATCACTCATTTCTGTCAAAATGGGCAATTAGTTACATTTTCAACATTATTGAGAAATCTCACCTTTTTAACCAAAAAAGCTCCATTTTGCTCCATTGGGAAATTTTTGTCCGAAATCGCTCATTCTTGTTAAAATGGTCACATTAGTTTCCGGTTCAATATTATGGAACTGTTTCTATTCTTTAAATGACAGAAAAAGGCTTTTGGTGTGATATCTACCCTTTTTAGCTCCAATTGGGACTTATTGAGCGTTTTTAGGGAAAACAGTCTGAAATCGCTCATTCTTGGCAAAATGGGCACTTTAGCTTCCTTTTCAACATTATGGAAATGTTTCTACTCTAACTTTTGCTAAGAAATCTCCCCTTTTTTAAATCTATTTTGGTCAAATTGATATGTTTTTGAGCATTTTATGGGAAAACCGCTGAAAACATGCCCATTAGTTTCCTTTACAACATTATGGCTACTTTTTAAATGACAGAAAACGGCTTTTGGTCAGAAATCTCCCTATTAACCGTAAGAAGCTCTATTTTGCTCCAATTGGGACGTTTTTAGCATTTTTAAGAGAAACTATCTGAAATCCCTCATTTTGTCAAAATGGGCACATTAGTTTCCGTATCAACATTATTGAACTTGTCTATACTTTAAATTACAGAAAACCACTTTTGGTGACCCAAAGACCCACTATTTTGCTCCAATTGGGATATTTTTGAGGGTTTTGAGGTCATTCTTGTTTTGAAGAAATATCCCCTTTTTAACAGCATTTTGTGAAAAAGGTCTGAAATCGCTCATTCTTATCAAAATGGACATATTAGTTTCCTTTTCAACATTATGGAACTGTTTCTACTCTTTAAATGCCAGAAAATGGCTTTTGGTCAGAAATCTCCCTTTTTTAAACCGATATTTTAATTTTAAGCTCGAGTTTGGATTTTTTTTGGCGTTTTGAGAAAAAACGGTGTGGCATCGCTAATTTTTTGGAACATTAGTTTTCTTTTCAACATGGAACTGTTTGTACTCTTTAAATGACAGAAAACTGCTATTGATGAGAAATCTACCCTTTTTAACTATTTTGCTCCAAATGAGACATTTTTGAGAATTTTGAGGAAAAACCGTGTTAATTCTTAACAAAACATGTTGCATTACAACATTATGAAGCCATTTCTACTCTTTAAATGAGAAATCTCCCTTTTTTATTGGAACGTTTTTGAGCTTTTTATGAAAAACTGAATGAAATCGCTCATTCTTATCAAAATAGCACATTAGCTTCTTTTTGAACATTATTTCTCTACTTTAAATGAATATTTTGTTCCAATTGGGACGTTTTTGAGCGTTATGAGGAAAAAGTGTGAAATTGCTCATTCTCATCAAAATGGGCACTAAGTTTTCTTTTAAACATGAAACAGTTTCTTCACTTTATTTAAATGACAGAAAACGGCTTTTGGTGAGAAATTTACCCTTTTTAACCAAAGAAGCTAAAATCGCTCAGTCATTCTGTTAACATTGACACAGTTTACTTTTCAACATTATGGAACTGTTTCTACTCTTTAAAGAAAACGGCTTTGGGTCAGAATTCTCTCCTTTTTAACCCTATTTTGCTCCAATCCGGGACGTTTTTGAGCATTTTGAGGAAAAACTCTGAAATCGTTCAATCTGGTAATAATGGGCACATTCGCTTCCTTTTCAATATTAGAGAACTCTTTCTCCCCTTTGTAACCGAAAGAAGCTATATTTTGCTCTTAATTAGTAGAGTATATGATTGGCTGAAGAAGATCCCAGCGAGAGTATATGACTGGCAGAAGATCTGGCTGAAGAAGGTCTCATAGTATATGACTGGCTGAATAAGATCACAATGTGACTGAGACTCGGAGTATATGAGACTGGCTGAACGTCTCATAGTATATGACCGGCAAAAGATCCCAGTGAGAGCCACTATACATAGCCACTAAACAAAGCCACTACACTAAATAAAGCCACTGAACAAAGCCACTAAGCCACTAAACAAGGCCACCAAACAAAGCCATTAACAAGGACAATAAACAAAGCCACCAAACAAAGCCACTGAACAAAGAAACTGAACAAAGCAAATAAACAAAGCCATTAATAAGGCCACTAAACAAAGCCACTAAACAAAGCCACTAAGCCACTAAACAAGGCCACCAAACAAAGCCATTAACAAGGACACTAAACAAAGCCACTAAACAAGGCCACTAAACAAGGCCACTAAACGAGGCCACCAAACAAAGCCATTAACTAGGCCACTAAACAAAGACAAAAACAAGGCCACTAAACAAGGCCACTAAACAAGGCCACTAACCAAGGCCACTAAACAAAACCACTAAACTTGGCCACTAAACAAAGCCACTAAACAAAGCCACCAAACAAACCAATAAACATGGCCAACAAACAAAGCCACTAAACATGGCCACCTATCAAAACCACGAAACAAAAGCCACAAATCAAAAGCCACGAAACAAAATCCACCAAACAATAGCCACTAAACAAAAGCCATCACACAAAAGCCACCAAACAAAAGCCACAAAACAAAACCCACCAAACTAAAGCCACCAAACAAAAGCCACGAAACAAAAGCCACTGTCCAAAGCCACTCTTTGTCCAAAGCGACTGTCCAAAGCCACTCTCCAAAGCCACTGTCCTAAACCACTCTATGTCCAAAGCCACTGTCCAAAGCCACTCTCCAAAGCCACTGTCCAAAGCCACTCTATGTCCAAAGCCACTGTCCAAAGCCACACTCCATAGCCACTGTCCAAAGCCACTGTATGTCCAAAGCCACTGTATGTCCAAAGCCACTATCCAAAGCCACTGTGTCCAAAGACACTGTATGTCCAAAGGCACTGTCCAAAGCCACTGTATGTCCAAAGCCACTGTATGTCCAAAGCCACTGTCTAAAGCCACTGTATGTCCAAAGACACTGTCCAAAGCCACTGTATGTCCAAAGCCACTGTATGTCCAAAGCAACTGTCCAAAGCCACTGTATGTCCAAAGCCACTGTATGTCCAAAGCCACTGTCCAAAGCTACTGTATGTCCAAAGCCACTGTATGTCCAAAACCACTGTCCAAAGCCACTGTATGTCCAAAGCCACTGTATGTCCAATACCACTGTCCAAGCCACTGTATGTCCAAAGCCACTGTACAAAGCCACTGTCCAAATCTACTGTCCAAAGCCACTCTATGTCCAAATCCACTGTACAAAGCCACTGTCCAAATCCACTGTCCAAAGCAATACTATGTCCAAAGCCACTGTATGTCCAAAGCCACTGTATAAAGCCACTGTCCAAATCCACTGTCCAAGCCACTCTATGTCCAATGCCTCTGTACAAAGCCACTGTCCAAAGCCACTGTCCAAAGCAATACTATGTCCAAAGCCACTGTCCAAAGCCACTGTCCAAAGCCACTGTCCAAAGCCACTGTCCAAAGCCACTCTATGTCCAAAGCCACTGTCCGAAGCCACTGTCCAAAGCCACTGTCCAAAGCCACTCTATGTCCAAAGCCACTGTCCAAAGCCACTCTCCAAAGCCACTGTCCAAAGCCACTCTATGTCCAAAGCCACTCTCCAAAGCCACTCTCCAAAGCCACTCTATGTATATGGGTATTTTTAAAAATAGGAGTAATTATAACTACAGACTTTGGGGTAAATTAGTGTTGAAATTATTTTCATTTTAGTAATCACCCGAACACATAACATAACCAGAATACAAACAGTATACTAGCAATAACATCTAAGAGAGAGAAAGAGACCATCATTCACATATACTAAGAAATGGAAAAGTGGCCGAAGATGGATGAGCGCCTCTCTACTCTATACACAGTCATTTGTCACTTGCTTGAGGCTCAGTTCCTTCACCATGTTGAGATGATTGAGGCGGTTGTTCGACATTGTTGTACAAATGTAAGATTTCACCCTTCTCAGCGCAATGAAGGCTTGTTCAGAGCTTGCATTAGTTACCGGCATAACCAGTACAACATTGACCAATGAGACTGGTATGAGGAGCCAGATGCTTTTGTTCTTTTTGAGGAATTCAACGACATTTTGCACTGTATCAACACCACCTTTATCTTGACTGAAACTGCGATAGGACTCTGCCATTATATATAGCTGGATTCTTAAGGTATTAGGGTCAAACTCAGTGTAGAACTCACAGAGTTCAACATTTTGTGAGACCAATGTTTATTTCACTAGGACCTTCTACCAGGTTGCATAGGTTTTGAATGTTTTGAGGATAAACAGTCTGAAATCGCTCATTCTTGTCAAAGTGGGCACATTAGTTTACTTTTCAACATTGTGGAGCTGTTTCTACTCTTAAATAATAGAAAACGGCTTTTTCCCTTTTTAACTCTATTTTGCTCCAATCGGGACTTTTTTGAACGTTTTGAGGAAAAACTCTGAAATCGCTCATTCTTGTCAAAATGGCTTCTTTTTCAATATTCTGGAACTGTTTCTCCCCTTTGTAACCAAACGAAGCTATAGTTTGCTCCAATTGGAAAGTTTTGAGCTCATTCTTGTCAAAATGGTCACATTAGTTCCTTTTCAACATTATGGAACTGTTTCTACTCTTTAAATGACTTTTGCTAACCTTTTTAACTGAAAAAAGCTCTAATTTGCTCCAACAGAGGAAAAACGGTTAAAAAACACTCATTCTTATCAAAATAGGTGCATTAATTTCCTGTACAACATTATGGAGCTGTTTCTACTCTTTAAATGACAGAAAAAGGGATTTTAGTCGGAAATCTCCCCTTTTAATCGAAATCTCTATTTTGCTGAAAAATTCGGATATCACTCATTTCTGTCAAAATGGGCAATTAGTTACATTTTCAACATTATTGAGAAATCTCCCCTTTTTAACCAAAAAAGCTCCATTTTGCTCCATTGGGAAATTTTTGTCCGAAATCGCTCATTCTTGTTAAAATGGTCACATTAGTTTCCGGTTCAATATTATGGAACTGTTTCTATTCTTTAAATGACAGAAAAAGGCTTTTGGTGTGATATCTACCCTTTTTAGCTCCAATTGGGACTTATTTGAGCGTTTTTAGGGAAAACAGTCTGAAATCGCTCATTCTTGGCAAAATGGGCACTTTAGCTTCCTTTTCAACATTATGGAAATGTTTCTACTCTTAACTTTTGCTAAGAAATCTCCCCTTTTTTAAATCTATTTTGGTCAAATTGATATGTTTTTGAGCATTTTGTGGGAAAACCGCTGAAAACATGCCCATTAGTTTCCTTTACAACATTATGGCTACTTTTTAAATGACAGAAAACGGCTTTTGGTCAGAAATCTCCCTATTAACCGTAAGAAGCTCTATTTTGCTCCAATTGGGACGTTTTTAGCATTTTTAAGAGAAACTATCTGAAATCCCTCATTTTGTCAAAATGGGCACATTAGTTTCCGTATCAACATTATTGAACTTGTCTATACTTTAAATTACAGAAAACCACTTTTGGTGACCCAAAGACCCACTATTTTGCTCCAATTGGGATATTTTTGAGGGTTTTGAGGTCATTCTTGTTTTGAAGAAATATCCCCTTTTTAACAGCATTTTGTGAAAAAGGTCTGAAATCGCTCATTCTTATCAAAATGGACATATTAGTTTCCTTTTCAACATTATGGAACTGTTTCTACTCTTTAAATGCCAGAAAATGGCTTTTGGTCAGAAATCTCCCTTTTTTTAACCGATATTTTAATTTTAAGCTCGAGTTTGGATTTTTTGGGGCGTTTTGAGAAAAAACGGTGTGACATCGCTAATTTTTTGGAACATTAGTTTTCTTTTCAACATGGAACTGTTTGTACTCTTTAAATGACAGAAAACTGCTATTGATGAGAAATCTACCCTTTTTAACTATTTTGCTCCAAATGAGACATTTTTGAGAATTTTGAGGAAAAACCGTATGAAATCGCTCATTCTTAACAAAACATGTTGCATTACAACATTATGAAGCCATTTCTACTCTTTAAATGAGAAATCTCCCTTTTTTATTGGAACGTTTTTGAGCTTTTTATGAAAAACTGAATGAAATCGCTCATTCTTATCAAAATAGCACATTAGCTTCTTTTTGAACATTATTTCTCTACTTTAAATGAATATTTTGTTCCAATTGGGACGTTTTTGAGCGTTATGAGGAAAAAGTGTGAAATTGCTCATTCTCATCAAAATGGGCACTAAGTTTTCTTTTAAACATGAAACAGTTTCTTCACTTTATTTAAATGACAGAAAACGGCTTTTGGTGAGAAATTTACCCTTTTTAACCCAAGAAGCTAAAATCGCTCAGTCATTCTGTTAACATTGACAGTTTACTTTTCAACATTATGGAACTGTTTCTACTCTTTAAAGAAAACGGCTTTGGGTCAGAATTCTCTCCTTTTTAACCCTATTTTGCTCCAATCCGGGACGTTTTTGAGCGTTTTGAGGAAAAACTCTGAAATCGTTCAATCTGGTAATAATGGGCACATTCGCTTCCTTTTCAATATTAGAGAACTCTTTCTCCCCTTTGTAACCGAAAGAAGCTATATTTTGCTCTTAATTAGTAGAGTATATGATTGGCTGAAGAAGATCCCAGCGAGAGTATATGACTGGCAGAAGATCTGGCTGAAGAAGGTCTCATAGTATATGATTGGCTGAATAAGATCACAATGTGACTGAGACTCGGAGTATATGAGACTGGCTGAACGTCTCATAGTATATGACCGGCAAAAGATCCCAGTGAGAGCCACTATACATAGCCACTAAACAAAGCCACTACACTAAATAAAGCCACTGAACAAAGCCACTAAGCCACTAAACAAGGCCACCAAACAAAGCCATTAACAAGGACAATAAACAAAGTCACTAAACAAAGCCACTGAACAAAGAAACTGAACAAAGCAAATAAACAAAGCCATTAATAAGGCCACTAAACAAAGCCACTAAACAAAGCCACTAAGCCACTAAACAAGGCCACCAAACAAAGCCATTAACAAGGACACTAAACAAAGCCACTAAACAAGGCCACTAAACAAGGCCTCTAAACGAGGCCACCAAACAAAGCCATTAACTAGGCCACTAAACAAAGACAAAAACAAGGCCACTAAACAAGGCCACTAAACAAGGCCACTAACCAAGGCCACTAAACAAAACCACTAAACTTGGCCACTAAACAAAGCCACTAAACAAAGCCACCAAACAAACCAATAAACATGGCCAACAAACAAAGCCACTAAACATGGCCACCTATCAAAACCACGAAACAAAAGCCACAAATCAAAAGCCACGAAACAAAATCCACCAAACAATAGCCACTAAACAAAAGCCACCACACAAAAGCCACCAAACAAAAGCCACAAAACAAAACCCACCAAACTAAAGCCACCAAACAAAAGCCACGAAACAAAAGCCACTGTCCAAAGCCACTCTATGTCCAAAGCCACTGTCCAAAGCCACTGTCCAAAGCCACTGTATGGTCAAAGCCACTGTATGTCCAAAGCCACTGTATGTCCAAAGCCACTTTATGTCCAAAGCCACTGTCCAAAGCCACTATATGTCCAAAGCCACTGTATGTCCAAAGCCACTGTCCAAAGGCAAAGCCACTCTCCAAAGCCACTGTCTAAAGCCACTCTATGTCCAAAGCCACTGTCCAAAGCCACTCTCCAAAGCCACTGTCCAAAGCCACTCTATGTCCAAAGCCACTGTCCAAAGCCACTCTCCAAAGCCACTGTCCAAAGCCACTCTATGTCCAAAGCCACTCTCCAAAGCCACTCTCCAAAGCCACTCTATGTATATGGGTATTTTTAAAAATAGGAGTAATTATAACTACAGACTTTGGGGTAAATTAGTGTTGAAATTATTTTCATTTTAGTAATCACCCGAACACATAACATAACCAGAATACAAACAGTATACTAGCAATAACATCTAAGAGAGAGAAAGAGACCATCATTCACATATACTAAGAAATGGAAAAGTGGCCGAAGATGGATGAGCGCCTCTCTACTCTATACACAGTCATTTGTCACTTGCTTGAGGCTCAGATCCTTCACCATGTCATGAGATGATTGAGGCGGTTGTTCGACATGTTGTACAAATGTAAGATTTCACCCTTCTCAGCGCAATGAAGGCTTGTTCAGAGCTTGCATTAGTTACCGGCATAACCAGTACAACATTGACCAATGAGACTGATATGAGGAGCCAGATGCTTTTGTTCTTTTGAGGAATTCAACGACATTTTGCACTGTATCAACACCACCTTTATCTTGACTGAAACTGCGATAGGACTCTGCCATTATATATAGCTGGATTCTTATGGTATTAGGGTCAAACTCAGTGTAGAACTCACAGAGTTCAACATTTTGTGAGACCAATGTTTATTTCACTAGGACCTTCTACCAGGTTGCATAGGTTTTGAATGTTTTGAGGATAAACAGTCTGAAATCGCTCATTCTTGTCAAAGTGGGCACATTAGTTTACTTTTCAACATTGTGGAGCTGTTTCTACTCTTAAATAATAGAAAACGGCTTTTTCCCTTTTTAACTCTATTTTGCTCCAATCGGGACTTTTTTGAACGTTTTGAGGAAAAACTCTGAAATCGCTCATTCTTGTCAAAATGGCTTCTTTTTCAATATTCTGGAACTGTTTCTCCCCTTTGTAACCAAACGAAGCTATAGTTTGCTCCAATTGGAAAGTTTTGAGCTCATTCTTGTCAAAATGGTCACATTAGTTCCTTTTCAACATTATGGAACTGTTTCTACTCTTTAAATGACTTTTGCTAACCTTTTTAACTGAAAAAAGCTCTAATTTGCTCCAACATAGGAAAAACGGTTAAAAAACACTCATTCTTATCAAAATAGGTGCATTAATTTCCTGTACAACATTATGGAGCTGTTTCTACTCTTTAAATGACAGAAAAAAGGATTTTAGTCAGAAATCTCCCCTTTTAAACGAAATCTCTATTTTGCTGAAAAATTCGGATATCACTCATTTCTGTCAAAATGGGCAATTAGTTACATTTTCAACATTATTGAGAAATCTCCCCTTTTTAACCAAAAAAGCTCCATTTTGCTCCATTGGGAAATTTTTGTCCGAAATCGCTCATTCTTGTTAAAATGGTCACATTAGTTTCCGGTTCAATATTATGGAACTGTTTCTATTCTTTAAATGACAGAAAAAGGCTTTTGGTGTGATATCTACCCTTTTTAGCTCCAATTGGGACTTATTTGAGCGTTTTTAGGGAAAACAGTCTGAAATCGCTCATTCTTGGCAAAATGGGCACTTTAGCTTCCTTTTCAACATTATGGAGCTGTTTCTACTCTTTAAATGACAGAAAAAGGGATTTTAGTCAGAAATCTCCCCTTTTAAACGAAATCTCTATTTTGCTGAAAAATTCGGATATCACTCATTTCTGTCAAAATGGGCAATTAGTTACATTTTCAACATTATTGAGAAATCTCCCCTTTTTAACCAAAAAAGCTCCATTTTGCTCCATTGGGAAATTTTTGTCCGAAATCGCTCATTCTTGTTAAAATGGTCACATTAGTTTCCGGTTCAATATTATGGAACTGTTTCTATTCTTTAAATGACAGAAAAAGGCTTTTGGTGTGATATCTACCCTTTTTAGCTCCAATTGGCTTATTTGAGCGTTTTTAGGGAAAACAGTCTGAAATCGCTCATTCTTGGCAAAATGGGAACTTTAGCTTCCTTTTCAACATTATGGAAATGTTTCTACTCTAACTTTTGCTAAGAAATCTCCCCTTTTTTAAATCTATTTTGGTCAAATTGATATGTTTTTGAGCATTTTGTGGGAAAACCGCTGAAAACATGCCCATTAGTTTCCTTTACAACATTATGGCTACTTTTTAAATGACAGAAAACGGCTTTTGGTCAGAAATCTCCCTATTAACCGTAAGAAGCTCTATTTTGCTCCAATTGGGACGTTTTTAGCATTTTTAAGAGAAACTATCTGAAATCCCTCATTTTGTCAAAATGGGCACATTAGTTTCCGTATCAACATTATTGAACTTGTCTATACTTTAAATTACAGAAAACCACTTTTGGTGACCCAAAGACCCACTATTTTGCTCCAATTGGGATATTTTTGAGGGTTTTGAGGTCATTCTTGTTTTGAAGAAATATCCCCTTTTTAACAGCATTTTGTGAAAAAGGTCTGAAATCGCTCATTCTTATCAAAATGGACATATTAGTTTCCTTTTCAACATTATGGAACTGTTTCTACTCTTTAAATGCCAGAAAATGGCTTTTGGTCAGAAATCTCCCTTTTTTTAACCGATATTTTAATTTTAAGCTCGAGTTTGGATTTTTTTGGGCGTTTTGAGAAAAAACGGTGTGACATCGCTAATTTTTTGGAACATTAGTTTTCTTTTCAACATGGAACTGTTTGTACTCTTTAAATGACAGAAAACTGCTATTGATGAGAAATCTACCCTTTTTAACTATTTTGCTCCAAATGAGACATTTTTGAGAATTTTGAGGAAAAACCGTATGAAATCGCTCATTCTTAACAAAACATGTTGCATTACAACATTATGAAGCCATTTCTACTCTTTAAATGAGAAATCTCCCTTTTTTATTGGAACGTTTTTGAGCTTTTTATGAAAAACTGAATGAAATCGCTCATTCTTATCAAAATAGCACATTAGCTTCTTTTTGAACATTATTTCTCTACTTTAAATGAATATTTTGTTCCAATTGGGACGTTTTTGAGCGTTATGAGGAAAAAGTGTGAAATTGCTCATTCTCATCAAAATGGGCACTAAGTTTTCTTTTAAACATGAAACAGTTTCTTCACTTTATTTAAATGACAGAAAACGGCTTTTGGTGAGAAATTTACCCTTTTTAACCAAAGAAGCTAAAATCGCTCAGTCATTCTGTTAACATTGACACAGTTTACTTTTCAACATTATGGAACTGTTTCTACTCTTTAAAGAAAACGGCTTTGGGTCAGAATTCTCTCCTTTTTAACCCTATTTTGCTCCAATCCGGGACGTTTTTGAGCGTTTTGAGGAAAAACTCTGAAATCGTTCAATCTGGTAATAATGGGCACATTCGCTTCCTTTTCAATATTAGAGAACTCTTTCTCCCCTTTGTAACCGAAAGAAGCTATATTTTGCTCTTAATTAGTAGAGTATATGATTGGCTGAAGAAGATCCCAGCGAGAGTATATGACTGGCAGAAGATCTGGCTGAAGAAGGTCTCATAGTATATGATTGGCTGAATAAGATCACAATGTGACTGAGACTCGGAGTATATGAGACTGGCTGAACGTCTCATAGTATATGACCGGCAAAAGATCCCAGTAAGAGCCACTATACATAGCCACTAAACAAAGCCACTACACTAAATAAAGCCACTGAACAAAGCCACTAAGCCACTAAACAAGGCCACCAAACAAAGCCATTAACAAGGACAATAAACAAAGTCACTAAACAAAGCCACTGAACAAAGAAACTGAACAAAGCAAATAAACAAAGCCATTAATAAGGCCACTAAACAAAGCCACTAAACAAAGCCACTAAGCCACTAAACAAGGCCACCAAACAAAGCCATTAACAAGGACACTAAACAAAGCCACTAAACAAGGCCACTAAACAAGGCCTCTAAACGAGGCCACCAAACAAAGCCATTAACTAGGCCACTAAACAAAGACAAAAACAAGGCCACTAAACAAGGCCACTAAACAAGGCCACTAACCAAGGCCACTAAACAAAACCACTAAACTTGGCCACTAAACAAAGCCACTAAACAAAGCCACCAAACAAACCAATAAACATGGCCAACAAACAAAGCCACTAAACATGGCCACCTATCAAAACCACGAAACAAAAGCCACAAATCAAAAGCCACGAAACAAAATCCACCAAACAATAGCCACTAAACAAAAGCCACCACACAAAAGCCACCAAACAAAAGCCACAAAACAAAACCCACCAAACTAAAGCCACCAAACAAAAGCCACGAAACAAAAGCCACTGTCCAAAGCCACTCTATGTCCAAAGCCACTGTCCAAAGCCACTGTCCAAAGCCACTGTATGGTCAAAGCCACTGTATGTCCAAAGCCACTGTATGTCCAAAGCCACTTTATGTCCAAAGCCACTGTCCAAAGCCACTATATGTCCAAAGCCACTGTATGTCCAAAGCCACTGTCCAAAGGCAAAGCCACTCTCCAAAGCCACTGTCTAAAGCCACTCTATGTCCAAAGCCACTGTCCAAAGCCACTCTCCAAAGCCACTGTCCAAAGCCACTCTATGTCCAAAGCCACTGTCCAAAGCCACTCTCCAAAGCCACTGTCCAAAGCCACTCTATGTCCAAAGCCACTCTCCAAAGCCACTCTCCAAAGCCACTCTATGTATATGGGTATTTTTAAAAATAGGAGTAATTATAACTACAGACTTTGGGGTAAATTAGTGTTGAAATTATTTTCATTTTAGTAATCACCCGAACACATAACATAACCAGAATACAAACAGTATACTAGCAATAACATCTAAGAGAGAGAAAGAGACCATCATTCACATATACTAAGAAATGGAAAAGTGGCCGAAGATGGATGAGCGCCTCTCTACTCTATACACAGTCATTTGTCACTTGCTTGAGGCTCAGATCCTTCACCATGTCATGAGATGATTGAGGCGGTTGTTCGACATGTTGTACAAATGTAAGATTTCACCCTTCTCAGCGCAATGAAGGCTTGTTCAGAGCTTGCATTAGTTACCGGCATAACCAGTACAACATTGACCAATGAGACTGATATGAGGAGCCAGATGCTTTTGTTCTTTTGAGGAATTCAACGACATTTTGCACTGTATCAACACCACCTTTATCTTGACTGAAACTGCGATAGGACTCTGCCATTATATATAGCTGGATTCTTATGGTATTAGGGTCAAACTCAGTGTAGAACTCACAGAGTTCAACATTTTGTGAGACCAATGTTTATTTCACTAGGACCTTCTACCAGGTTGCATAGGTTTTGAATGTTTTGAGGATAAACAGTCTGAAATCGCTCATTCTTGTCAAAGTGGGCACATTAGTTTACTTTTCAACATTGTGGAGCTGTTTCTACTCTTTAAATAATAGAAAACGGCTTTTTCCCTTTTTAACTCTATTTTGCTCCAATCGTGACTTTTTTGAACGTTTTGAGGAAAAACTCTGAAATCGCTCATTCTTGTCAAAATGGCTTCTTTTTCAATATTCTGGAACTGTTTCTCCCCTTTGTAACCAAACGAAGCTATAGTTTGCTCCAATTGGAAAGTTTTGAGCTCATTCTTGTCAAAATGGACACATTAGTTCCTTTTCAACATTATGGAACTGTTTCTACTCTTTAAATGACTTTTGCTAACCTTTTTAACTGAAAAAAGCTCTAATTTGCTCCAACAGAGGAAAAACGGTTAAAAAACACTCATTCTTATCAAAATAGGTGCATTAATTTCCTGTACAACATTATGGAGCTGTTTCTACTCTTTAAATGACAGAAAAAGGGATTTTAGTCAGAAATCTCCCCTTTTAAACGAAATCTCTATTTTGCTGAAAAATTCGGATATCACTCATTTCTGTCAAAATGGGCAATTAGTTACATTTTCAACATTATTGAGAAATCTCCCCTTTTTAACCAAAAAAGCTCCATTTTGCTCCATTGGGAAATTTTTGTCCGAAATCGCTCATTCTTGTTAAAATGGTCACATTAGTTTCCGGTTCAATATTATGGAACTGTTTCTATTCTTTAAATGACAGAAAAAGGCTTTTGGTGTGATATCTACCCTTTTTAGCTCCAATTGGGACTTATTTGAGCGTTTTTAGGGAAAACAGTCTGAAATCGCTCATTCTTGGCAAAATGGGCACTTTAGCTTCCTTTTCAACATTATGGAAATGTTTCTACTCTTAACTTTTGCTAAGAAATCTCCCCTTTTTTAAATCTATTTTGGTCAAATTGATATGTTTTTGAGCATTTTGTGGGAAAACCGCTGAAAACATGCCCATTAGTTTCCTTTACAACATTATGGCTACTTTTTAAATGACAGAAAACGGCTTTTGGTCAGAAATCTCCCTATTAACCGTAAGAAGCTCTATTTTGCTCCAATTGGGACGTTTTTAGCATTTTTAAGAGAAACTATCTGAAATCCCTCATTTTGTCAAAATGGGCACATTAGTTTCCGTATCAACATTATTGAACTTGTCTATACTTTAAATTACAGAAAACCACTTTTGGTGACCCAAAGACCCACTATTTTGCTCCAATTGGGATATTTTTGAGGGTTTTGAGGTCATTCTTGTTTTGAAGAAATATCCCCTTTTTAACAGCATTTTGTGAAAAAGGTCTGAAATCGCTCATTCTTATCAAAATGGACATATTAGTTTCCTTTTCAACATTATGGAACTGTTTCTACTCTTTAAATGCCAGAAAATGGCTTTTGGTCAGAAATCTCCCTTTTTTTAACCGATATTATAATTTTAAGCTCGAGTTTGGATTTTTTGGGGCGTTTTGAGAAAAAACGGTGTGACATCGCTAATTTTTTGGAACATTAGTTTTCTTTTCAACATGGAACTGTTTGTACTCTTTAAATGACAGAAAACTGCTATTGATGAGAAATCTACCCTTTTTAACTATTTTGCTCCAAATGAGACATTTTTGAGAATTTTGAGGAAAAACCGTATGAAATCGCTCATTCTTAACAAAACATGTTGCATTACAACATTATGAAGCCATTTCTACTCTTTAAATGAGAAATCTCCCTTTTTTATTGGAACGTTTTTGAGCTTTTTATGAAAAACTGAATGAAATCGCTCATTCTTATCAAAATAGCACATTAGCTTCTTTTTGAACATTATTTCTCTACTTTAAATGAATATTTTGTTCCAATTGGGACGTTTTTGAGCGTTATGAGGAAAAAGTGTGAAATTGCTCATTCTCATCAAAATGGGCACTAAGTTTTCTTTTAAACATGAAACAGTTTCTTCACTTTATTTAAATGACAGAAAACGGCTTTTGGTGAGAAATTTACCCTTTTTAACCAAAGAAGCTAAAATCGCTCAGTCATTCTGTTAACATTGACAGTTTACTTTTCAACATTATGGAACTGTTTCTACTCTTTAAAGAAAACGGCTTTGGGTCAGAATTCTCTCCTTTTTAACCCTATTTTGCTCCAATCCGGGACGTTTTTGAGCGTTTTGAGGAAAAACTCTGAAATCGTTCAATCTGGTAATAATGGGCACATTCGCTTCCTTTTCAATATTAGAGAACTCTTTCTCCCCTTTGTAACCGAAAGAAGCTATATTTTGCTCTTAATTAGTAGAGTATATGATTGGCTGAAGAAGATCCCAGCGAGAGTATATGACTGGCAGAAGATCTGGCTGAAGAAGGTCTCATAGTATATGATTGGCTGAATAAGATCACAATGTGACTGAGACTCGGAGTATATGAGACTGGCTGAACGTCTCATAGTATATGACCGGCAAAAGATCCCAGTAAGAGCCACTATACATAGCCACTAAACAAAGCCACTACACTAAATAAAGCCACTGAACAAAGCCACTAAGCCACTAAACAAGGCCACCAAACAAAGCCATTAACAAGGACAATAAACAAAGCCACTAAACAAAGCCACTGAACAAAGAAACTGAAGAAAGCAAATAAACAAAGCCATTAATAAGGCCACTAAACAAAGCCACTAAACAAAGCCACTAAGCCACTAAACAAGGCCACCAAACAAAGCCATTAACAAGGACACTAAACAAAGCCACTAAACAAGGCCACTAAACAAGGCCTCTAAACGAGGCCACCAAACAAAGCCATTAACTAGGCCACTAAACAAAGACAAAAACAAGGCCACTAAACAAGGCCACTAAACAAGGCCACTAACCAAGGCCACTAAACAAAACCACTAAACTTGGCCACTAAACAAAGCCACTAAACAAAGCCACCAAACAAACCAATAAACATGGCCAACAAACAAAGCCACTAAACATGGCCACCTATCAAAACCACGAAACAAAAGCCACAAATCAAAAGCCACGAAACAAAATCCACCAAACAATAGCCACTAAACAAAAGCCACCACACAAAAGCCACCAAACAAAAGCCACAAAACAAAACCCACCAAACTAAAGCCACCAAACAAAAGCCACGAAACAAAAGCCACTGTCCAAAGCCACTCTATGTCCAAAGCCACTGTCCAAAGCCACTGTCCAAAGCCACTGTATGGTCAAAGCCACTGTATGTCCAAAGCCACTGTATGTCCAAAGCCACTTTATGTCCAAAGCCACTGTCCAAAGCCACTATATGTCCAAAGCCACTGTATGTCCAAAGCCACTGTCCAAAGGCAAAGCCACTCTCCAAAGCCACTGTCTAAAGCCACTCTATGTCCAAAGCCACTGTCCAAAGCCACTCTCCAAAGCCACTGTCCAAAGCCACTCTATGTCCAAAGCCACTGTCCAAAGCCACTCTCCAAAGCCACTGTCCAAAGCCACTCTATGTCCAAAGCCACTCTCCAAAGCCACTCTCCAAAGCCACTCTATGTATATGGGTATTTTTAAAAATAGGAGTAATTATAACTACAGACTTTGGGGTAAATTAGTGTTGAAATTATTTTCATTTTAGTAATCACCCGAACACATAACATAACCAGAATACAAACAGTATACTAGCAATAACATCTAAGAGAGAGAAAGAGACCATCATTCACATATACTAAGAAATGGAAAAGTGGCCGAAGATGGATGAGCGCCTCTCTACTCTATACACAGTCATTTGTCACTTGCTTGAGGCTCAGATCCTTCACCATGTCATGAGATGATTGAGGCGGTTGTTCGACATGTTGTACAAATGTAAGATTTCACCCTTCTCAGCGCAATGAAGGCTTGTTCAGAGCTTGCATTAGTTACCGGCATAACCAGTACAACATTGACCAATGAGACTGATATGAGGAGCCAGATGCTTTTGTTCTTTTGAGGAATTCAACGACATTTTGCACTGTATCAACACCACCTTTATCTTGACTGAAACTGCGATAGGACTCTGCCATTATATATAGCTGGATTCTTATGGTATTAGGGTCAAACTCAGTGTAGAACTCACAGAGTTCAACATTTTGTGAGACCAATGTTTATTTCACTAGGACCTTCTACCAGGTTGCATAGGTTTTGAATGTTTTGAGGATAAACAGTCTGAAATCGCTCATTCTTGTCAAAGTGGGCACATTAGTTTACTTTTCAACATTGTGGAGCTGTTTCTACTCTTAAATAATAGAAAACGGCTTTTTCCCTTTTTAACTCTATTTTGCTCCAATCGGGACTTTTTTGAACGTTTTGAGGAAAAACTCTGAAATCGCTCATTCTTGTCAAAATGGCTTCTTTTTCAATATTCTGGAACTGTTTCTCCCCTTTGTAACCAAACGAAGCTATAGTTTGCTCCAATTGGAAAGTTTTGAGCTCATTCTTGTCAAAATGGTCACATTAGTTCCTTTTCAACATTATGGAACTGTTTCTACTCTTTAAATGACTTTTGCTAACCTTTTTAACTGAAAAAAGCTCTAATTTGCTCCAACATAGGAAAAACGGTTAAAAAACACTCATTCTTATCAAAATAGGTGCATTAATTTCCTGTACAACATTATGGAGCTGTTTCTACTCTTTAAATGACAGAAAAAAGGATTTTAGTCAGAAATCTCCCCTTTTAAACGAAATCTCTATTTTGCTGAAAAATTCGGATATCACTCATTTCTGTCAAAATGGGCAATTAGTTACATTTTCAACATTATTGAGAAATCTCCCCTTTTTAACCAAAAAAGCTCCATTTTGCTCCATTGGGAAATTTTTGTCCGAAATCGCTCATTCTTGTTAAAATGGTCACATTAGTTTCCGGTTCAATATTATGGAACTGTTTCTATTCTTTAAATGACAGAAAAAGGCTTTTGGTGTGATATCTACCCTTTTTAGCTCCAATTGGGACTTATTTGAGCGTTTTTAGGGAAAACAGTCTGAAATCGCTCATTCTTGGCAAAATGGGCACTTTAGCTTCCTTTTCAACATTATGGAGCTGTTTCTACTCTTTAAATGACAGAAAAAGGGATTTTAGTCAGAAATCTCCCCTTTTAAACGAAATCTCTATTTTGCTGAAAAATTCGGATATCACTCATTTCTGTCAAAATGGGCAATTAGTTACATTTTCAACATTATTGAGAAATCTCCCCTTTTTAACCAAAAAAGCTCCATTTTGCTCCATTGGGAAATTTTTGTCCGAAATCGCTCATTCTTGTTAAAATGGTCACATTAGTTTCCGGTTCAATATTATGGAACTGTTTCTATTCTTTAAATGACAGAAAAAGGCTTTTGGTGTGATATCTACCCTTTTTAGCTCCAATTGGCTTATTTGAGCGTTTTTAGGGAAAACAGTCTGAAATCGCTCATTCTTGGCAAAATGGGAACTTTAGCTTCCTTTTCAACATTATGGAAATGTTTCTACTCTAACTTTTGCTAAGAAATCTCCCCTTTTTTAAATCTATTTTGGTCAAATTGATATGTTTTTGAGCATTTTGTGGGAAAACCGCTGAAAACATGCCCATTAGTTTCCTTTACAACATTATGGCTACTTTTTAAATGACAGAAAACGGCTTTTGGTCAGAAATCTCCCTATTAACCGTAAGAAGCTCTATTTTGCTCCAATTGGGACGTTTTTAGCATTTTTAAGAGAAACTATCTGAAATCCCTCATTTTGTCAAAATGGGCACATTAGTTTCCGTATCAACATTATTGAACTTGTCTATACTTTAAATTACAGAAAACCACTTTTGGTGACCCAAAGACCCACTATTTTGCTCCAATTGGGATATTTTTGAGGGTTTTGAGGTCATTCTTGTTTTGAAGAAATATCCCCTTTTTAACAGCATTTTGTGAAAAAGGTCTGAAATCGCTCATTCTTATCAAAATGGACATATTAGTTTCCTTTTCAACATTATGGAACTGTTTCTACTCTTTAAATGCCAGAAAATGGCTTTTGGTCAGAAATCTCCCTTTTTTTAACCGATATTTTAATTTTAAGCTCGAGTTTGGATTTTTTTGGGCGTTTTGAGAAAAAACGGTGTGACATCGCTAATTTTTTGGAACATTAGTTTTCTTTTCAACATGGAACTGTTTGTACTCTTTAAATGACAGAAAACTGCTATTGATGAGAAATCTACCCTTTTTAACTATTTTGCTCCAAATGAGACATTTTTGAGAATTTTGAGGAAAAACCGTATGAAATCGCTCATTCTTAACAAAACATGTTGCATTACAACATTATGAAGCCATTTCTACTCTTTAAATGAGAAATCTCCCTTTTTTATTGGAACGTTTTTGAGCTTTTTATGAAAAACTGAATGAAATCGCTCATTCTTATCAAAATAGCACATTAGCTTCTTTTTGAACATTATTTCTCTACTTTAAATGAATATTTTGTTCCAATTGGGACGTTTTTGAGCGTTATGAGGAAAAAGTGTGAAATTGCTCATTCTCATCAAAATGGGCACTAAGTTTTCTTTTAAACATGAAACAGTTTCTTCACTTTATTTAAATGACAGAAAACGGCTTTTGGTGAGAAATTTACCCTTTTTAACCAAAGAAGCTAAAATCGCTCAGTCATTCTGTTAACATTGACACAGTTTACTTTTCAACATTATGGAACTGTTTCTACTCTTTAAAGAAAACGGCTTTGGGTCAGAATTCTCTCCTTTTTAACCCTATTTTGCTCCAATCCGGGACGTTTTTGAGCGTTTTGAGGAAAAACTCTGAAATCGTTCAATCTGGTAATAATGGGCACATTCGCTTCCTTTTCAATATTAGAGAACTCTTTCTCCCCTTTGTAACCGAAAGAAGCTATATTTTGCTCTTAATTAGTAGAGTATATGATTGGCTGAAGAAGATCCCAGCGAGAGTATATGACTGGCAGAAGATCTGGCTGAAGAAGGTCTCATAGTATATGATTGGCTGAATAAGATCACAATGTGACTGAGACTCGGAGTATATGAGACTGGCTGAACGTCTCATAGTATATGACCGGCAAAAGATCCCAGTAAGAGCCACTATACATAGCCACTAAACAAAGCCACTACACTAAATAAAGCCACTGAACAAAGCCACTAAGCCACTAAACAAGGCCACCAAACAAAGCCATTAACAAGGACAATAAACAAAGTCACTAAACAAAGCCACTGAACAAAGAAACTGAACAAAGCAAATAAACAAAGCCATTAATAAGGCCACTAAACAAAGCCACTAAACAAAGCCACTAAGCCACTAAACAAGGCCACCAAACAAAGCCATTAACAAGGACACTAAACAAAGCCACTAAACAAGGCCACTAAACAAGGCCTCTAAACGAGGCCACCAAACAAAGCCATTAACTAGGCCACTAAACAAAGACAAAAACAAGGCCACTAAACAAGGCCACTAAACAAGGCCACTAACCAAGGCCACTAAACAAAACCACTAAACTTGGCCACTAAACAAAGCCACTAAACAAAGCCACCAAACAAACCAATAAACATGGCCAACAAACAAAGCCACTAAACATGGCCACCTATCAAAACCACGAAACAAAAGCCACAAATCAAAAGCCACGAAACAAAATCCACCAAACAATAGCCACTAAACAAAAGCCACCACACAAAAGCCACCAAACAAAAGCCACAAAACAAAACCCACCAAACTAAAGCCACCAAACAAAAGCCACGAAACAAAAGCCACTGTCCAAAGCCACTCTATGTCCAAAGCCACTGTCCAAAGCCACTGTCCAAAGCCACTGTATGGTCAAAGCCACTGTATGTCCAAAGCCACTGTATGTCCAAAGCCACTTTATGTCCAAAGCCACTGTCCAAAGCCACTATATGTCCAAAGCCACTGTATGTCCAAAGCCACTGTCCAAAGGCAAAGCCACTCTCCAAAGCCACTGTCTAAAGCCACTCTATGTCCAAAGCCACTGTCCAAAGCCACTCTCCAAAGCCACTGTCCAAAGCCACTCTATGTCCAAAGCCACTGTCCAAAGCCACTCTCCAAAGCCACTGTCCAAAGCCACTCTATGTCCAAAGCCACTCTCCAAAGCCACTCTCCAAAGCCACTCTATGTATATGGGTATTTTTAAAAATAGGAGTAATTATAACTACAGACTTTGGGGTAAATTAGTGTTGAAATTATTTTCATTTTAGTAATCACCCGAACACATAACATAACCAGAATACAAACAGTATACTAGCAATAACATCTAAGAGAGAGAAAGAGACCATCATTCACATATACTAAGAAATGGAAAAGTGGCCGAAGATGGATGAGCGCCTCTCTACTCTATACACAGTCATTTGTCACTTGCTTGAGGCTCAGATCCTTCACCATGTCATGAGATGATTGAGGCGGTTGTTCGACATGTTGTACAAATGTAAGATTTCACCCTTCTCAGCGCAATTAAGGCTTGTTCAGAGCTTGCATTAGTTACCGGCATAACCAGTACAACATTGACCAATGAGACTGATATGAGGAGCCAGATGCTTTTGTTCTTTTGAGGAATTCAACGACATTTTGCACTGTATCAACACCACCTTTATCTTGACTGAAACTGCGATAGGACTCTGCCATTATATATAGCAGCTGGATTCTTATGGTATTAGGGTCAAACTCAGTGTAGAACTCACAGAGTTCAACATTTTGTGAGACCAATGTTTATTTCACTAGGACCTTCTACCAGGTTGCATAGGTTTTGAATGTTTTGAGGATAAACAGTCTGAAATCGCTCATTCTTGTCAAAGTGGGCACATTAGTTTACTTTTCAACATTGTGGAGCTGTTTCTACTCTTTAAATAATAGAAAACGGCTTTTTCCCTTTTTAACTCTATTTTGCTCCAATCGTGACTTTTTTGAACGTTTTGAGGAAAAACTCTGAAATCGCTCATTCTTGTCAAAATGGCTTCTTTTTCAATATTCTGGAACTGTTTCTCCCCTTTGTAACCAAACGAAGCTATAGTTTGCTCCAATTGGAAAGTTTTGAGCTCATTCTTGTCAAAATGGACACATTAGTTCCTTTTCAACATTATGGAACTGTTTCTACTCTTTAAATGACTTTTGCTAACCTTTTTAACTGAAAAAAGCTCTAATTTGCTCCAACAGAGGAAAAACGGTTAAAAAACACTCATTCTTATCAAAATAGGTGCATTAATTTCCTGTACAACATTATGGAGCTGTTTCTACTCTTTAAATGACAGAAAAAGGGATTTTAGTCAGAAATCTCCCCTTTTAAACGAAATCTCTATTTTGCTGAAAAATTCGGATATCACTCATTTCTGTCAAAATGGGCAATTAGTTACATTTTCAACATTATTGAGAAATCTCCCCTTTTTAACCAAAAAAGCTCCATTTTGCTCCATTGGGAAATTTTTGTCCGAAATCGCTCATTCTTGTTAAAATGGTCACATTAGTTTCCGGTTCAATATTATGGAACTGTTTCTATTCTTTAAATGACAGAAAAAGGCTTTTGGTGTGATATCTACCCTTTTTAGCTCCAATTGGGACTTATTTGAGCGTTTTTAGGGAAAACAGTCTGAAATCGCTCATTCTTGGCAAAATGGGCACTTTAGCTTCCTTTTCAACATTATGGAAATGTTTCTACTCTTAACTTTTGCTAAGAAATCTCCCCTTTTTTAAATCTATTTTGGTCAAATTGATATGTTTTTGAGCATTTTGTGGGAAAACCGCTGAAAACATGCCCATTAGTTTCCTTTACAACATTATGGCTACTTTTTAAATGACAGAAAACGGCTTTTGGTCAGAAATCTCCCTATTAACCGTAAGAAGCTCTATTTTGCTCCAATTGGGACGTTTTTAGCATTTTTAAGAGAAACTATCTGAAATCCCTCATTTTGTCAAAATGGGCACATTAGTTTCCGTATCAACATTATTGAACTTGTCTATACTTTAAATTACAGAAAACCACTTTTGGTGACCCAAAGACCCACTATTTTGCTCCAATTGGGATATTTTTGAGGGTTTTGAGGTCATTCTTGTTTTGAAGAAATATCCCCTTTTTAACAGCATTTTGTGAAAAAGGTCTGAAATCGCTCATTCTTATCAAAATGGACATATTAGTTTCCTTTTCAACATTATGGAACTGTTTCTACTCTTTAAATGCCAGAAAATGGCTTTTGGTCAGAAATCTCCCTTTTTTTAACCGATATTATAATTTTAAGCTCGAGTTTGGATTTTTTGGGGCGTTTTGAGAAAAAACGGTGTGACATCGCTAATTTTTTGGAACATTAGTTTTCTTTTCAACATGGAACTGTTTGTACTCTTTAAATGACAGAAAACTGCTATTGATGAGAAATCTACCCTTTTTAACTATTTTGCTCCAAATGAGACATTTTTGAGAATTTTGAGGAAAAACCGTATGAAATCGCTCATTCTTAACAAAACATGTTGCATTACAACATTATGAAGCCATTTCTACTCTTTAAATGAGAAATCTCCCTTTTTTATTGGAACGTTTTTGAGCTTTTTATGAAAAACTGAATGAAATCGCTCATTCTTATCAAAATAGCACATTAGCTTCTTTTTGAACATTATTTCTCTACTTTAAATGAATATTTTGTTCCAATTGGGACGTTTTTGAGCGTTATGAGGAAAAAGTGTGAAATTGCTCATTCTCATCAAAATGGGCACTAAGTTTTCTTTTAAACATGAAACAGTTTCTTCACTTTATTTAAATGACAGAAAACGGCTTTTGGTGAGAAATTTACCCTTTTTAACCAAAGAAGCTAAAATCGCTCAGTCATTCTGTTAACATTGACAGTTTACTTTTCAACATTATGGAACTGTTTCTACTCTTTAAAGAAAACGGCTTTGGGTCAGAATTCTCTCCTTTTTAACCCTATTTTGCTCCAATCCGGGACGTTTTTGAGCGTTTTGAGGAAAAACTCTGAAATCGTTCAATCTGGTAATAATGGGCACATTCGCTTCCTTTTCAATATTAGAGAACTCTTTCTCCCCTTTGTAACCGAAAGAAGCTATATTTTGCTCTTAATTAGTAGAGTATATGATTGGCTGAAGAAGATCCCAGCGAGAGTATATGACTGGCAGAAGATCTGGCTGAAGAAGGTCTCATAGTATATGATTGGCTGAATAAGATCACAATGTGACTGAGACTCGGAGTATATGAGACTGGCTGAACGTCTCATAGTATATGACCGGCAAAAGATCCCAGTAAGAGCCACTATACATAGCCACTAAACAAAGCCACTACACTAAATAAAGCCACTGAACAAAGCCACTAAGCCACTAAACAAGGCCACCAAACAAAGCCATTAACAAGGACAATAAACAAAGTCACTAAACAAAGCCACTGAACAAAGAAACTGAACAAAGCAAATAAACAAAGCCATTAATAAGGCCACTAAACAAAGCCACTAAACAAAGCCACTAAGCCACTAAACAAGGCCACCAAACAAAGCCATTAACAAGGACACTAAACAAAGCCACTAAACAAGGCCACTAAACAAGGCCTCTAAACGAGGCCACCAAACAAAGCCATTAACTAGGCCACTAAACAAAGACAAAAACAAGGCCACTAAACAAGGCCACTAAACAAGGCCACTAACCAAGGCCACTAAACAAAACCACTAAACTTGGCCACTAAACAAAGCCACTAAACAAAGCCACCAAACAAACCAATAAACATGGCCAACAAACAAAGCCACTAAACATGGCCACCTATCAAAACCACGAAACAAAAGCCACAAATCAAAAGCCACGAAACAAAATCCACCAAACAATAGCCACTAAACAAAAGCCACCACACAAAAGCCACCAAACAAAAGCCACAAAACAAAACCCACCAAACTAAAGCCACCAAACAAAAGCCACGAAACAAAAGCCACTGTCCAAAGCCACTCTATGTCCAAAGCCACTGTCCAAAGCCACTGTCCAAAGCCACTGTATGGTCAAAGCCACTGTATGTCCAAAGCCACTGTATGTCCAAAGCCACTTTATGTCCAAAGCCACTGTCCAAAGCCACTATATGTCCAAAGCCACTGTATGTCCAAAGCCACTGTCCAAAGGCAAAGCCACTCTCCAAAGCCACTGTCTAAAGCCACTCTATGTCCAAAGCCACTGTCCAAAGCCACTCTCCAAAGCCACTGTCCAAAGCCACTCTATGTCCAAAGCCACTGTCCAAAGCCACTCTCCAAAGCCACTGTCCAAAGCCACTCTATGTCCAAAGCCACTCTCCAAAGCCACTCTCCAAAGCCACTCTATGTATATGGGTATTTTTAAAAATAGGAGTAATTATAACTACAGACTTTGGGGTAAATTAGTGTTGAAATTATTTTCATTTTAGTAATCACCCGAACACATAACATAACCAGAATACAAACAGTATACTAGCATTAACATCTAAGAGAGAGAAAGAGACCATCATTCACATATACTAAGAAATGGAAAAGTGGCCGAAGATGGATGAGCGCCTCTCTACTCTATACACAGTCATTTGTCACTTGCTTGAGGCTCAGATCCTTCACCATGTCATGAGATGATTGAGGCGGTTGTTCGACATGTTGTACAAATGTAAGATTTCACCCTTCTCAGCGCAATGAAGGCTTGTTCAGAGCTTGCATTAGTTACCGGCATAACCAGTACAACATTGACCAATGAGACTGATATGAGGAGCCAGATGCTTTTGTTCTTTTGAGGAATTCAACGACATTTTGCACTGTATCAACACCACCTTTATCTTGACTGAAACTGCGATAGGACTCTGCCATTATATATAGCTGGATTCTTATGGTATTAGGGTCAAACTCAGTGTAGAACTCACAGAGTTCAACATTTTGTGAGACCAATGTTTATTTCACTAGGACCTTCTACCAGGTTGCATAGGTTTTGAATGTTTTGAGGATAAACAGTCTGAAATCGCTCATTCTTGTCAAAGTGGGCACATTAGTTTACTTTTCAACATTGTGGAGCTGTTTCTACTCTTAAATAATAGAAAACGGCTTTTTCCCTTTTTAACTCTATTTTGCTCCAATCGGGACTTTTTTGAACGTTTTGAGGAAAAACTCTGAAATCGCTCATTCTTGTCAAAATGGCTTCTTTTTCAATATTCTGGAACTGTTTCTCCCCTTTGTAACCAAACGAAGCTATAGTTTGCTCCAATTGGAAAGTTTTGAGCTCATTCTTGTCAAAATGGTCACATTAGTTCCTTTTCAACATTATGGAACTGTTTCTACTCTTTAAATGACTTTTGCTAACCTTTTTAACTGAAAAAAGCTCTAATTTGCTCCAACATAGGAAAAACGGTTAAAAAACACTCATTCTTATCAAAATAGGTGCATTAATTTCCTGTACAACATTATGGAGCTGTTTCTACTCTTTAAATGACAGAAAAAGGGATTTTAGTCAGAAATCTCCCCTTTTAAACGAAATCTCTATTTTGCTGAAAAATTCGGATATCACTCATTTCTGTCAAAATGGGCAATTAGTTACATTTTCAACATTATTGAGAAATCTCCCCTTTTTAACCAAAAAAGCTCCATTTTGCTCCATTGGGAAATTTTTGTCCGAAATCGCTCATTCTTGTTAAAATGGTCACATTAGTTTCCGGTTCAATATTATGGAACTGTTTCTATTCTTTAAATGACAGAAAAAGGCTTTTGGTGTGATATCTACCCTTTTTAGCTCCAATTGGGACTTATTTGAGCGTTTTTAGGGAAAACAGTCTGAAATCGCTCATTCTTGGCAAAATGGGCACTTTAGCTTCCTTTTCAACATTATGGAGCTGTTTCTACTCTTTAAATGACAGAAAAAGGGATTTTAGTCAGAAATCTCCCCTTTTAAACGAAATCTCTATTTTGCTGAAAAATTCGGATATCACTCATTTCTGTCAAAATGGGCAATTAGTTACATTTTCAACATTATTGAGAAATCTCCCCTTTTTAACCAAAAAAGCTCCATTTTGCTCCATTGGGAAATTTTTGTCCGAAATCGCTCATTCTTGTTAAAATGGTCACATTAGTTTCCGGTTCAATATTATGGAACTGTTTCTATTCTTTAAATGACAGAAAAAGGCTTTTGGTGTGATATCTACCCTTTTTAGCTCCAATTGGGACTTATTTGAGCGTTTTTAGGGAAAACAGTCTGAAATCGCTCATTCTTGGCAAAATGGGCACTTTAGCTTCCTTTTCAACATTATGGAAATGTTTCTACTCTAACTTTTGCTAAGAAATCTCCCCTTTTTTAAATCTATTTTGGTCAAATTGATATGTTTTTGAGCATTTTGTGGGAAAACCGCTGAAAACATGCCCATTAGTTTCCTTTACAACATTATGGCTACTTTTTAAATGACAGAAAACGGCTTTTGGTCAGAAATCTCCCTATTAACCGTAAGAAGCTCTATTTTGCTCCAATTGGGACGTTTTTAGCATTTTTAAGAGAAACTATCTGAAATCCCTCATTTTGTCAAAATGGGCACATTAGTTTCCGTATCAACATTATTGAACTTGTCTATACTTTAAATTACAGAAAACCACTTTTGGTGACCCAAAGACCCACTATTTTGCTCCAATTGGGATATTTTTGAGGGTTTTGAGGTCATTCTTGTTTTGAAGAAATATCCCCTTTTTAACAGCATTTTGTGAAAAAGGTCTGAAATCGCTCATTCTTATCAAAATGGACATATTAGTTTCCTTTTCAACATTATGGAACTGTTTCTACTCTTTAAATGCCAGAAAATGGCTTTTGGTCAGAAATCTCCCTTTTTTTAACCGATATTTTAATTTTAAGCTCGAGTTTGGATTTTTTTGGGCGTTTTGAGAAAAAACGGTGTGACATCGCTAATTTTTTGGAACATTAGTTTTCTTTTCAACATGGAACTGTTTGTACTCTTTAAATGACAGAAAACTGCTATTGATGAGAAATCTACCCTTTTTAACTATTTTGCTCCAAATGAGACATTTTTGAGAATTTTGAGGAAAAACCGTATGAAATCGCTCATTCTTAACAAAACATGTTGCATTACAACATTATGAAGCCATTTCTACTCTTTAAATGAGAAATCTCCCTTTTTTATTGGAACGTTTTTGAGCTTTTTATGAAAAACTGAATGAAATCGCTCATTCTTATCAAAATAGCACATTAGCTTCTTTTTGAACATTATTTCTCTACTTTAAATGAATATTTTGTTCCAATTGGGACGTTTTTGAGCGTTATGAGGAAAAAGTGTGAAATTGCTCATTCTCATCAAAATGGGCACTAAGTTTTCTTTTAAACATGAAACAGTTTCTTCACTTTATTTAAATGACAGAAAACGGCTTTTGGTGAGAAATTTACCCTTTTTAACCAAAGAAGCTAAAATCGCTGTCATTCTGTTAACATTGACACAGTTTACTTTTCAACATTATGGAACTGTTTCTACTCTTTAAAGAAAACGGCTTTGGGTCAGAATTCTCTCCTTTTTAACCCTATTTTGCTCCAATCCGGGACGTTTTTGAGCGTTTTGAGGAAAAACTCTGAAATCGTTCAATCTGGTAATAATGGGCACATTCGCTTCCTTTTCAATATTAGAGAACTCTTTCTCCCCTTTGTAACCGAAAGAAGCTATATTTTGCTCTTAATTAGTAGAGTATATGATTGGCTGAAGAAGATCCCAGCGAGAGTATATGACTGGCAGAAGATCTGGCTGAAGAAGGTCTCATAGTATATGATTGGCTGAATAAGATCACAATGTGACTGAGACTCGGAGTATATGAGACTGGCTGAACGTCTCATAGTATATGACCGGCAAAAGATCCCAGTAAGAGCCACTATACATAGCCACTAAACAAAGCCACTACACTAAATAAAGCCACTGAACAAAGCCACTAAGCCACTAAACAAGGCCACCAAACAAAGCCATTAACAAGGACAATAAACAAAGTCACTAAACAAAGCCACTGAACAAAGAAACTGAACAAAGCAAATAAACAAAGCCATTAATAAGGCCACTAAACAAAGCCACTAAACAAAGCCACTAAGCCACTAAACAAGGCCACCAAACAAAGCCATTAACAAGGACACTAAACAAAGCCACTAAACAAGGCCACTAAACAAGGCCTCTAAACGAGGCCACCAAACAAAGCCATTAACTAGGCCACTAAACAAAGACAAAACAAGGCCACTAAACAAGGCCACTAAACAAGGCCACTAACCAAGGCCACTAAACAAAACCACTAAACTTGGCCACTAAACAAAGCCACTAAACAAAGCCACCAAACAAACCAATAAACATGGCCAACAAACAAAGCCACTAAACATGGCCACCTATCAAAACCACGAAACAAAAGCCACAAATCAAAAGCCACGAAACAAAATCCACCAAACAATAGCCACTAAACAAAAGCCACCACACAAAAGCCACCAAACAAAAGCCACAAAACAAAACCCACCAAACTAAAGCCACCAAACAAAAGCCACGAAACAAAAGCCACTGTCCAAAGCCACTCTATGTCCAAAGCCACTGTCCAAAGCCACTGTCCAAAGCCACTGTATGGTCAAAGCCACTGTATGTCCAAAGCCACTGTATGTCCAAAGCCACTTTATGTCCAAAGCCACTGTCCAAAGCCACTATATGTCCAAAGCCACTGTATGTCCAAAGCCACTGTCCAAAGGCAAAGCCACTCTCCAAAGCCACTGTCTAAAGCCACTCTATGTCCAAAGCCACTGTCCAAAGCCACTGTCCAAAGCCACTGTCCAAAGCCACTCTATGTCCAAAGCCACTGTCCAAAGCCACTCTCCAAAGCCACTGTCCAAAGCCACTCTATGTCCAAAGCCACTCTCCAAAGCCACTCTCCAAAGCCACTCTATGTATATGGGTATTTTTAAAAATAGGAGTAATTATAACTACAGACTTTGGGGTAAATTAGTGTTGAAATTATTTTCATTTTAGTAATCACCCGAACACATAACATAACCAGAATACAAACAGTATACTAGCAATAACATCTAAGAGAGAGAAAGAGACCATCATTCACATATACTAAGAAATGGAAAAGTGGCCGAAGATGGATGAGCGCCTCTCTACTCTATACACAGTCATTTGTCACTTGCTTGAGGCTCAGATCCTTCACCATGTCATGAGATGATTGAGGCGGTTGTTCGACATGTTGTACAAATGTAAGATTTCACCCTTCTCAGCGCAATGAAGGCTTGTTCAGAGCTTGCATTAGTTACCGGCATAACCAGTACAACATTGACCAATGAGACTGATATGAGGAGCCAGATGCTTTTGTTCTTTTGAGGAATTCAACGACATTTTGCACTGTATCAACACCACCTTTATCTTGACTGAAACTGCGATAGGACTCTGCCATTATATATAGCTGGATTCTTATGGTATTAGGGTCAAACTCAGTGTAGAACTCACAGAGTTCAACATTTTGTGAGACCAATGTTTATTTCACTAGGACCTTCTACCAGGTTGCATAGGTTTTGAATGTTTTGAGGATAAACAGTCTGAAATCGCTCATTCTTGTCAAAGTGGGCACATTAGTTTACTTTTCAACATTGTGGAGCTGTTTCTACTCTTAAATAATAGAAAACGGCTTTTTCCCTTTTTAACTCTATTTTGCTCCAATCGGGACTTTTTTGAACGTTTTGAGGAAAAACTCTGAAATCGCTCATTCTTGTCAAAATGGCTTCTTTTTCAATATTCTGGAACTGTTTCTCCCCTTTGTAACCAAACGAAGCTATAGTTTGCTCCAATTGGAAAGTTTTGAGCTCATTCTTGTCAAAATGGTCACATTAGTTCCTTTTCAACATTATGGAACTGTTTCTACTCTTTAAATGACTTTTGCTAACCTTTTTAACTGAAAAAAGCTCTAATTTGCTCCAACATAGGAAAAACGGTTTAAAAACACTCATTCTTATCAAAATAGGTGCATTAATTTCCTGTACAACATTATGGAGCTGTTTCTACTCTTTAAATGACAGAAAAAGGGATTTTAGTCAGAAATCTCCCCTTTTAAACGAAATCTCTATTTTGCTGAAAAATTCGGATATCACTCATTTCTGTCAAAATGGGCAATTAGTTACATTTTCAACATTATTGAGAAATCTCCCCTTTTTAACCAAAAAAGCTCCATTTTGCTCCATTGGGAAATTTTTGTCCGAAATCGCTCATTCTTGTTAAAATGGTCACATTAGTTTCCGGTTCAATATTATGGAACTGTTTCTATTCTTTAAATGACAGAAAAAGGCTTTTGGTGTGATATCTACCCTTTTTAGCTCCAATTGGGACTTATTTGAGCGTTTTTAGGGAAAACAGTCTGAAATCGCTCATTCTTGGCAAAATGGGCACTTTAGCTTCCTTTTCAACATTATGGAAATGTTTCTACTCTAACTTTTGCTAAGAAATCTCCCCTTTTTTAAATCTATTTTGGTCAAATTGATATGTTTTTGAGCATTTTGTGGGAAAACCGCTGAAAACATGCCCATTAGTTTCCTTTACAACATTATGGCTACTTTTTAAATGACAGAAAACGGCTTTTGGTCAGAAATCTCCCTATTAACCGTAAGAAGCTCTATTTTGCTCCAATTGGGACGTTTTTAGCATTTTTAAGAGAAACTATCTGAAATCCCTCATTTTGTCAAAATGGGCACATTAGTTTCCGTATCAACATTATTGAACTTGTCTATACTTTAAATTACAGAAAACCACTTTTGGTGACCCAAAGACCCACTATTTTGCTCCAATTGGGATATTTTTGAGGGTTTTGAGGTCATTCTTGTTTTGAAGAAATATCCCCTTTTTAACAGCATTTTGTGAAAAAGGTCTGAAATCGCTCATTCTTATCAAAATGGACATATTAGTTTCCTTTTCAACATTATGGAACTGTTTCTACTCTTTAAATGCCAGAAAATGGCTTTTGGTCAGAAATCTCCCTTTTTTTAACCGATATTTTAATTTTAAGCTCGAGTTTGGATTTTTTTGGGCGTTTTGGGAAAAAACGGTGTGACATCGCTAATTTTTTGGAACATTAGTTTTCTTTTCAACATGGAACTGTTTGTACTCTTTAAATGACAGAAAACTGCTATTGATGAGAAATCTACCCTTTTTAACTATTTTGCTCCAAATGAGACATTTTTGAGAATTTTGAGGAAAAACCGTATGAAATCGCTCATTCTTAACAAAACATGTTGCATTACAACATTATGAAGCCATTTCTACTCTTTAAATGAGAAATCTCCCTTTTTTATTGGAACGTTTTTGAGCTTTTTATGAAAAACAGAATGAAATCGCTCATTCTTATCAAAATAGCACATTAGCTTCTTTTTGAACATTATTTCTCTACTTTAAATGAATATTTTGTTCCAATTGGGACGTTTTTGAGCGTTATGAGGAAAAAGTGTGAAATTGCTCATTCTCATCAAAATGGGCACTAAGTTTTCTTTTAAACATGAAACAGTTTCTTCACTTTATTTAAATGACAGAAAACGGCTTTTGGTGAGAAATTTACCCTTTTTAACCAAAGAAGCTAAAATCGCTCAGTCATTCTGTTAACATTGACAGTTTACTTTTCAACATTATGGAACTGTTTCTACTCTTTAAAGAAAACCGCTTTGGGTCAGAATTCTCTCCTTTTTAACCCTATTTTGCTCCAATCCGGGACGTTTTTGAGCGTTTTGAGGAAAAACTCTGAAATCGTTCAATCTGGTAATAATGGGCACATTCGCTTCCTTTTCAATATTAGAGAACTCTTTCTCCCCTTTGTAACCGAAAGAAGCTATATTTTGCTCTTAATTAGTAGAGTATATGATTGGCTGAAGAAGATCCCAGCGAGAGTATATGACTGGCAGAAGATCTGGCTGAAGAAGGTCTCATAGTATATGATTGGCTGAATAAGATCACAATGTGACTGAGACTCGGAGTATATGAGACTGGCTGAACGTCTCATAGTATATGACCGGCAAAAGATCCCAGTAAGAGCCACTATACATAGCCACTAAACAAAGCCACTACACTAAATAAAGCCACTGAACAAAGCCACTAAGCCACTAAACAAGGCCACCAAACAAAGCCATTAACAAGGACAATAAACAAAGCCACTAAACAAAGCCACTGAACAAAGAAACTGAAGAAAGCAAATAAACAAAGCCATTAATAAGGCCACTAAACAAAGCCACTAAACAAAGCCACTAAGCCACTAAACAAGGCCACCAAACAAAGCCATTAACAAGGACACTAAACAAAGCCACTAAACAAGGCCACTAAACAAGGCCTCTAAACGAGGCCACCAAACAAAGCCATTAACTAGGCCACTAAACAAAGACATAAACAAGGCCACTAAACAAGGCCACTAAACAAGGCCACTAACCAAGGCCACTAAACAAAACCACTAAACTTGGCCACTAAACAAAGCCACTAAACAAAGCCACCAAACAAACCAATAAACATGGCCAACAAACAAAGCCACTAAACATGGCTACCTATCAAAACCACGAAACAAAAGCCACAAATCAAAAGCCACGAAACAAAATCCACCAAACAATAGCCACTAAACAAAAGCCACCACACAAAAGCCACCAAACAAAAGCCACAAAACAAAACCCACCAAACTAAAGCCACCAAACAAAAGCCACGAAACAAAAGCCACTGTCCAAAGCCACTCTATGTCCAAAGCCACTCTATGTCCAAAGCCACTGTCCAAAGCCACTGTCCAAAGCCACTGTCCAAAGCCACTCTATGTCCAAAGCCACTGTCCAAAGCCACTGTCCAAAGCCAATGTCCAAAGCCACTCTATGTCCAAAGCCAATGTCCAAAGCCTATGTCCAAAGGCACTGTCCAAAGCCACTCTATGTCCAAAGCCACTGTCCAAAGCCACACTCCAAAGGCACTGTCCAAAGCCACTCTATGTCCAAAACCACTGTCCAAAGCTGCTCTCCAAAGCCACTGTCCAAAGCCACTCTATGTCCAAAGCCACTGTCCAAAGCCACTCTCCATAGCCACTGTCCAAAGCCACTCTATGTCCAAAGCCACTGTCCGAAGCCACTCTCCAAAGCCACTGTCCAAAGCCACTCTATGTCCAAAGCCACTCTATGTCCAAAGCCACTGTCCAAAGCCACTCTACAAGCCACTGTCGAAAGTCACACTATGTCCAAAGCCACTGTCCAAATCCACTGTCCAAAGCCACTCTATGTCCAAAGCCTCTGTCCAAAGCCACTGTCCAAAGCCACTCTCCAAAGCAATACTATGTCCAAAGCCACTGTCCAAAGCCACTGTCCAAAGCTACTGTCCAAAGCCACTGTCCAAAGCCACTCTATGTCCAAAGCCACTGTCCAAAGCCACTGTCCAAAGCCCCTTTCCAAAGCCACTCTATGTCCAAAGCCACTGTCCAAAGCCACTCTCCAAAGCCACTGTCCTAAACCACTCTATGTCCAAAGCCACTGTCCAAAGCCACTCTCCAAAGCCACTGTCCTAAGCCACTCTATGTCTAAAGCCACTGTCCAAAGCCACTCTCCAAAGCCACTGTCCAAAGCCACTGTATGTCCAAAACCACTGTATGTCCAAAGCCACTGTCCAAAGCCACTGTATGTCCAAAGCCACTGTATGTCCAAAGCCACTATCCAAAGCAACTGTATGTCCAAAGCCACTGTATATCCAAAGCCACTGTCCAAAGCCACTGTATGTCCAAAGCCACTGTATGTCCAAAGTCACTGTCTAAAGCCACTGTATGTCCAAAGCCACTGTCCAAAGCCACTGTATGTCCAAAGCCACTGTATGTCCAAAGCCACTGTCCATAGCCACTGAATGTCCAAAGCCACTGTATGTCCAAAGCCACTGTATGTCCAAAGCCACTGTCCAAAGCCACTGTATGTCCAAAGCCACTGTATGTCCAAAGCCAATGTCCAAAGCCACTCTATGTCCAAAGCCACTGTATGTTCAAAGCCACTGTCCAAAGCCACTGTATGTCCAAAGCCACTGTATGACCAAAGCCACTGTCCAAAGCCAACGTATGTCCAAAGCCACGGTATGTCCAAAGCCACTGTCCAAAGCCACCGTATGTCCAAAGCCACTGTATGTCCAAAGCCACTGTCCAAAGCCACCGTATGTCCAAAGCCACTGTATGTCCAAAGCCACTGTACAAAGCCACTGTATGTCCAAAGCCACTGTTTGTCCAAAGCCACTGTCCAAAGCAACCGTATGTCCAAAGCAAATGTATGTCCAAAGCCACTGTCCAAAGCCACCGTATGTCCAAAGCCACTGTATGTCCAAAGCCACTGTCCAAAGCCACTGTATGTCCAAAGCCACTGTATGTCCAAAGCCACTGTCCAAAGCCACTGTATGTCCAAAGCCACTGTATGTCCAAAGCCACTGTCTAAAGCCACTGTATGTCCAAAGCCACTGTCCAAAGCTACTGTATGTCCAAAGCCACTGTATGTCCAAAGCCACTGTCCAAAGCCACTGTATGTCTAAAGCCACTGTATGTCCAAAGCCACTGTCCAAAGCCACTGTATGTCCAAAGCCACTGTATGTCCAAAGCGACTGTCCAAAGCCACTGTATGTCCAAAGCCACTGTACAAAGCCACTGTCCAAATCCACTGTCCAAAGCCACTCTATGTCCAAAGCCAATCTACAAAGCCACTGTCCAAAGCCACTGTCCAAAGCAATACTATGTCCAAAGCAACTGTCCAAAGCCACTGTCCAAAGCCACTGTCCAAAGCTACTCTATGTCCAAAGCCACTGTCCAAAGTCACTGTCCAAAGCCTTTCTATGTCCAAAGCCACTGTCCAAAGCCACAGTCCAAAGCCACTTTCCAAAGCCACTGTCCAAAGCCACTCTATGTCCAAAGCCACTGTCCAAAGCCACTGTCCAAAGCCACTGTCCAAAGCCACTCTATGTCCAAAGCCACTATCCAAAGCCACTCTCCAAAGACACTCTCCAAAGCCACTCTATGTCCAAAGCCTCTGTCCAAAGCCACTCTCCAAACCACTATCCAAAGCCACTCTATGTCCAAAGTTACTGTCCAAAGCCAATCTCCAAAGCCACTCTTCAAAGCCACTCTATGTCCAAAGCCAGTCCAAAGCCACTCTCCAAAGCCACTCTCCAAAGCCACTCTGTGTCCAAAGCCACTGTCCAAAGCCCCTCTCCAAAGCCACTCTCCAAAGCCAATCTCCAAAGCAACTCTTTGTCCAAAGCCACTGTCCAAAGCCACTCTCCAAAGCCACTCTCCAAAGCCACTCTATTTCCAAAGCCACTGTCCAAAGCCACTCTCCAAAGCCACTCTCCAAAGCTACTCTATGTCCAAAGCCACTGTCCAAAGACATTCTCCAAAGCCACTCTCCAAAGCCACTCTATGTCCAAAGCCACTGTCCAAAGCCACTCTATGTCCAAAGCCACTGTCCAAAGCCACTGTCCAAAGCCACTGTCCAAAGCCACTCTATGTCCAAAGCCACTGTCCAAAGCCACTGTCCAAAGCCACTGTCCAAGGCCACTCTATGTCCAAAGCCACTGTCCAAAGCCACTCTCCAATGCCTCTGTCCAAAGCCACTCTATCTACAAAGCCACTGTCCAAAGCCACTCTCCAAAGCCACTGTCCAAAGCCACTGTATGTCCAAAGCCACTGTATGTCCAAAGCCACTGTCCAAAGCCACTCTATGTCCAAAGCCACTGTCCAAAGCCACTCTCCATAGCCACTGTCCAAAGCCACTCTATGTCCAAAGCCACTGTCCAAAGCCACTCTCCAAAGCCACTGTCCAAAGCCACTCTATGTCCAAAGCCACTCTCCAAAGCCACTCTCCAAAGCCACTCTATGTATATGGGTATTTTTAAAAATAGGAGTAATTATAACTACAGACTTTGGGGTAAATTAGTGTTGAAATTATTTTCATTTTAGTAATCACCCGAACACATAACATAACCAGAATACAAACAGTATACTAGCAATAACATCTAAGAGAGAGAAAGAGACCATCATTCACATATACTAAGAAATGGAAAAGTGGCCGAAGATGGATGAGCGCCTCTCTACTCTATACACAGTCATTTGTCACTTGCTTGAGGCTCAGATCCTTCACCATGTCATGAGATGATTGAGGCGGTTGTTCGACATGTTGTACAAATGTAAGATTTCACCCTTCTCAGCGCAATGAAGGCTTGTTCAGAGCTTGCATTAGTTACCGGCATAACCAGTACAACATTGACCAATGAGACTGATATGAGGAGCCAGATGCTTTTGTTCTTTTGAGGAATTCAACGACATTTTGCACTGTATCAACACCACCTTTATCTTGACTGAAACTGCGATAGGACTCTGCCATTATATATAGCTGGATTCTTATGGTATTAGGGTCAAACTCAGTGTAGAACTCACAGAGTTCAACATTTTGTGAGACCAATGTTTATTTCACTAGGACCTTCTACCAGGTTGCATAGGTTTTGAATGTTTTGAGGATAAACAGTCTGAAATCGCTCATTCTTGTCAAAGTGGGCACATTAGTTTACTTTTCAACATTGTGGAGCTGTTTCTACTCTTAAATAATAGAAAACGGCTTTTTCCCTTTTTAACTCTATTTTGCTCCAATCGGGACTTTTTTGAACGTTTTGAGGAAAAACTCTGAAATCGCTCATTCTTGTCAAAATGGCTTCTTTTTCAATATTCTGGAACTGTTTCTCCCCTTTGTAACCAAACGAAGCTATAGTTTGCTCCAATTGGAAAGTTTTGAGCTCATTCTTGTCAAAATGGTCACATTAGTTCCTTTTCAACATTATGGAACTGTTTCTACTCTTTAAATGACTTTTGCTAACCTTTTTAACTGAAAAAAGCTCTAATTTGCTCCAACATAGGAAAAACGGTTTAAAAACACTCATTCTTATCAAAATAGGTGCATTAATTTCCTGTACAACATTATGGAGCTGTTTCTACTCTTTAAATGACAGAAAAAGGGATTTTAGTCAGAAATCTCCCCTTTTAAACGAAATCTCTATTTTGCTGAAAAATTCGGATATCACTCATTTCTGTCAAAATGGGCAATTAGTTACATTTTCAACATTATTGAGAAATCTCCCCTTTTTAACCAAAAAAGCTCCATTTTGCTCCATTGGGAAATTTTTGTCCGAAATCGCTCATTCTTGTTAAAATGGTCACATTAGTTTCCGGTTCAATATTATGGAACTGTTTCTATTCTTTAAATGACAGAAAAAGGCTTTTGGTGTGATATCTACCCTTTTTAGCTCCAATTGGGACTTATTTGAGCGTTTTTAGGGAAAACAGTCTGAAATCGCTCATTCTTGGCAAAATGGGCACTTTAGCTTCCTTTTCAACATTATGGAAATGTTTCTACTCTAACTTTTGCTAAGAAATCTCCCCTTTTTTAAATCTATTTTGGTCAAATTGATATGTTTTTGAGCATTTTGTGGGAAAACCGCTGAAAACATGCCCATTAGTTTCCTTTACAACATTATGGCTACTTTTTAAATGACAGAAAACGGCTTTTGGTCAGAAATCTCCCTATTAACCGTAAGAAGCTCTATTTTGCTCCAATTGGGACGTTTTTAGCATTTTTAAGAGAAACTATCTGAAATCCCTCATTTTGTCAAAATGGGCACATTAGTTTCCGTATCAACATTATTGAACTTGTCTATACTTTAAATTACAGAAAACCACTTTTGGTGACCCAAAGACCCACTATTTTGCTCCAATTGGGATATTTTTGAGGGTTTTGAGGTCATTCTTGTTTTGAAGAAATATCCCCTTTTTAACAGCATTTTGTGAAAAAGGTCTGAAATCGCTCATTCTTATCAAAATGGACATATTAGTTTCCTTTTCAACATTATGGAACTGTTTCTACTCTTTAAATGCCAGAAAATGGCTTTTGGTCAGAAATCTCCCTTTTTTTAACCGATATTTTAATTTTAAGCTCGAGTTTGGATTTTTTTGGGCGTTTTGGGAAAAAACGGTGTGACATCGCTAATTTTTTGGAACATTAGTTTTCTTTTCAACATGGAACTGTTTGTACTCTTTAAATGACAGAAAACTGCTATTGATGAGAAATCTACCCTTTTTAACTATTTTGCTCCAAATGAGACATTTTTGAGAATTTTGAGGAAAAACCGTATGAAATCGCTCATTCTTAACAAAACATGTTGCATTACAACATTATGAAGCCATTTCTACTCTTTAAATGAGAAATCTCCCTTTTTTATTGGAACGTTTTTGAGCTTTTTATGAAAAACAGAATGAAATCGCTCATTCTTATCAAAATAGCACATTAGCTTCTTTTTGAACATTATTTCTCTACTTTAAATGAATATTTTGTTCCAATTGGGACGTTTTTGAGCGTTATGAGGAAAAAGTGTGAAATTGCTCATTCTCATCAAAATGGGCACTAAGTTTTCTTTTAAACATGAAACAGTTTCTTCACTTTATTTAAATGACAGAAAACGGCTTTTGGTGAGAAATTTACCCTTTTTAACCAAAGAAGCTAAAATCGCTCAGTCATTCTGTTAACATTGACAGTTTACTTTTCAACATTATGGAACTGTTTCTACTCTTTAAAGAAAACCGCTTTGGGTCAGAATTCTCTCCTTTTTAACCCTATTTTGCTCCAATCCGGGACGTTTTTGAGCGTTTTGAGGAAAAACTCTGAAATCGTTCAATCTGGTAATAATGGGCACATTCGCTTCCTTTTCAATATTAGAGAACTCTTTCTCCCCTTTGTAACCGAAAGAAGCTATATTTTGCTCTTAATTAGTAGAGTATATGATTGGCTGAAGAAGATCCCAGCGAGAGTATATGACTGGCAGAAGATCTGGCTGAAGAAGGTCTCATAGTATATGATTGGCTGAATAAGATCACAATGTGACTGAGACTCGGAGTATATGAGACTGGCTGAACGTCTCATAGTATATGACCGGCAAAAGATCCCAGTAAGAGCCACTATACATAGCCACTAAACAAAGCCACTACACTAAATAAAGCCACTGAACAAAGCCACTAAGCCACTAAACAAGGCCACCAAACAAAGCCATTAACAAGGACAATAAACAAAGCCACTAAACAAAGCCACTGAACAAAGAAACTGAAGAAAGCAAATAAACAAAGCCATTAATAAGGCCACTAAACAAAGCCACTAAACAAAGCCACTAAGCCACTAAACAAGGCCACCAAACAAAGCCATTAACAAGGACACTAAACAAAGCCACTAAACAAGGCCACTAAACAAGGCCTCTAAACGAGGCCACCAAACAAAGCCATTAACTAGGCCACTAAACAAAGACATAAACAAGGCCACTAAACAAGGCCACTAAACAAGGCCACTAACCAAGGCCACTAAACAAAACCACTAAACTTGGCCACTAAACAAAGCCACTAAACAAAGCCACCAAACAAACCAATAAACATGGCCAACAAACAAAGCCACTAAACATGGCTACCTATCAAAACCACGAAACAAAAGCCACAAATCAAAAGCCACGAAACAAAATCCACCAAACAATAGCCACTAAACAAAAGCCACCACACAAAAGCCACCAAACAAAAGCCACAAAACAAAACCCACCAAACTAAAGCCACCAAACAAAAGCCACGAAACAAAAGCCACTGTCCAAAGCCACTCTATGTCCAAAGCCACTCTATGTCCAAAGCCACTGTCCAAAGCCACTGTCCAAAGCCACTGTCCAAAGCCACTCTATGTCCAAAGCCACTGTCCAAAGCCACTGTCCAAAGCCAATGTCCAAAGCCACTCTATGTCCAAAGCCAATGTCCAAAGCCTATGTCCAAAGGCACTGTCCAAAGCCACTCTATGTCCAAAGCCACTGTCCAAAGCCACACTCCAAAGGCACTGTCCAAAGCCACTCTATGTCCAAAACCACTGTCCAAAGCTGCTCTCCAAAGCCACTGTCCAAAGCCACTCTATGTCCAAAGCCACTGTCCAAAGCCACTCTCCATAGCCACTGTCCAAAGCCACTCTATGTCCAAAGCCACTGTCCGAAGCCACTCTCCAAAGCCACTGTCCAAAGCCACTCTATGTCCAAAGCCACTCTATGTCCAAAGCCACTGTCCAAAGCCACTCTACAAGCCACTGTCGAAAGTCACACTATGTCCAAAGCCACTGTCCAAATCCACTGTCCAAAGCCACTCTATGTCCAAAGCCTCTGTCCAAAGCCACTGTCCAAAGCCACTCTCCAAAGCAATACTATGTCCAAAGCCACTGTCCAAAGCCACTGTCCAAAGCTACTGTCCAAAGCCACTGTCCAAAGCCACTCTATGTCCAAAGCCACTGTCCAAAGCCACTGTCCAAAGCCCCTTTCCAAAGCCACTCTATGTCCAAAGCCACTGTCCAAAGCCACTCTCCAAAGCCACTGTCCTAAACCACTCTATGTCCAAAGCCACTGTCCAAAGCCACTCTCCAAAGCCACTGTCCTAAGCCACTCTATGTCTAAAGCCACTGTCCAAAGCCACTCTCCAAAGCCACTGTCCAAAGCCACTGTATGTCCAAAACCACTGTATGTCCAAAGCCACTGTCCAAAGCCACTGTATGTCCAAAGCCACTGTATGTCCAAAGCCACTATCCAAAGCAACTGTATGTCCAAAGCCACTGTATATCCAAAGCCACTGTCCAAAGCCACTGTATGTCCAAAGCCACTGTATGTCCAAAGTCACTGTCTAAAGCCACTGTATGTCCAAAGCCACTGTCCAAAGCCACTGTATGTCCAAAGCCACTGTATGTCCAAAGCCACTGTCCATAGCCACTGAATGTCCAAAGCCACTGTATGTCCAAAGCCACTGTATGTCCAAAGCCACTGTCCAAAGCCACTGTATGTCCAAAGCCACTGTATGTCCAAAGCCAATGTCCAAAGCCACTCTATGTCCAAAGCCACTGTATGTTCAAAGCCACTGTCCAAAGCCACTGTATGTCCAAAGCCACTGTATGACCAAAGCCACTGTCCAAAGCCAACGTATGTCCAAAGCCACGGTATGTCCAAAGCCACTGTCCAAAGCCACCGTATGTCCAAAGCCACTGTATGTCCAAAGCCACTGTCCAAAGCCACCGTATGTCCAAAGCCACTGTATGTCCAAAGCCACTGTACAAAGCCACTGTATGTCCAAAGCCACTGTTTGTCCAAAGCCACTGTCCAAAGCAACCGTATGTCCAAAGCAAATGTATGTCCAAAGCCACTGTCCAAAGCCACCGTATGTCCAAAGCCACTGTATGTCCAAAGCCACTGTCCAAAGCCACTGTATGTCCAAAGCCACTGTATGTCCAAAGCCACTGTCCAAAGCCACTGTATGTCCAAAGCCACTGTATGTCCAAAGCCACTGTCTAAAGCCACTGTATGTCCAAAGCCACTGTCCAAAGCTACTGTATGTCCAAAGCCACTGTATGTCCAAAGCCACTGTCCAAAGCCACTGTATGTCTAAAGCCACTGTATGTCCAAAGCCACTGTCCAAAGCCACTGTATGTCCAAAGCCACTGTATGTCCAAAGCGACTGTCCAAAGCCACTGTATGTCCAAAGCCACTGTACAAAGCCACTGTCCAAATCCACTGTCCAAAGCCACTCTATGTCCAAAGCCAATCTACAAAGCCACTGTCCAAAGCCACTGTCCAAAGCAATACTATGTCCAAAGCAACTGTCCAAAGCCACTGTCCAAAGCCACTGTCCAAAGCTACTCTATGTCCAAAGCCACTGTCCAAAGTCACTGTCCAAAGCCTTTCTATGTCCAAAGCCACTGTCCAAAGCCACAGTCCAAAGCCACTTTCCAAAGCCACTGTCCAAAGCCACTCTATGTCCAAAGCCACTGTCCAAAGCCACTGTCCAAAGCCACTGTCCAAAGCCACTCTATGTCCAAAGCCACTATCCAAAGCCACTCTCCAAAGACACTCTCCAAAGCCACTCTATGTCCAAAGCCTCTGTCCAAAGCCACTCTCCAAACCACTATCCAAAGCCACTCTATGTCCAAAGTTACTGTCCAAAGCCAATCTCCAAAGCCACTCTTCAAAGCCACTCTATGTCCAAAGCCAGTCCAAAGCCACTCTCCAAAGCCACTCTCCAAAGCCACTCTGTGTCCAAAGCCACTGTCCAAAGCCCCTCTCCAAAGCCACTCTCCAAAGCCAATCTCCAAAGCAACTCTTTGTCCAAAGCCACTGTCCAAAGCCACTCTCCAAAGCCACTCTCCAAAGCCACTCTATTTCCAAAGCCACTGTCCAAAGCCACTCTCCAAAGCCACTCTCCAAAGCTACTCTATGTCCAAAGCCACTGTCCAAAGACATTCTCCAAAGCCACTCTCCAAAGCCACTCTATGTCCAAAGCCACTGTCCAAAGCCACTCTATGTCCAAAGCCACTGTCCAAAGCCACTGTCCAAAGCCACTGTCCAAAGCCACTCTATGTCCAAAGCCACTGTCCAAAGCCACTGTCCAAAGCCACTGTCCAAGGCCACTCTATGTCCAAAGCCACTGTCCAAAGCCACTCTCCAATGCCTCTGTCCAAAGCCACTCTATCTACAAAGCCACTGTCCAAAGCCACTCTCCAAAGCCACTGTCCAAAGCCACTGTATGTCCAAAGCCACTGTATGTCCAAAGCCACTGTCCAAAGCTTCTGTATGTCCAAAGCCACTGTATGTCCAAAGCCACTATCCAAAGCCACTGTATGTCCAAAGCCACTGTATATCAAAAGCCACTGTCCAAAGCCACTGTATGTCCAAAGCCACTGTATGTCCAAAGCCACTGTCCAAAGCCAGTGTATTTCCAAAGCCACCGTCCAAAGCCACTGTATGTCCAAAGCCACTGTATGTCCAAAGCCACTGTCCGTAGCCACTGTATGTCCAAAGCCACTCTATGTCCAAAGCCACTGTCCAAAGCCACTGTATGTCCAAAGCCACTGTATGTCCAAAGTCAATGTCCAAAGCCACTCTATGTCCAAAGCCACTGTATGTCCAAAGCCACTGTCCAAAGCCACTGTATGTCTAAAGCCACTGTATGTCCAAAGCCACTGTCCAAAGCCACTGTATGTCCAAAGCCACTGTATGTCCAAAGCCACTGTCCAAAGCTACGGTATGTCCAAAGCCACTGTACAAAGCCACTGTCCAAATCTACTGTCCAAAGCCACTCTATGTCCAAAGCCACTGTACAAAGCCACTGTCGAAAGCCACTGTCCAAAGCAATACTATGTCCAAAGCCACTGTCCAAAGCCACTGTCCAAAGCCACTGTCCAAAGCTACTCTATGTCCAAAGCCACGGTCCAAAGTCTCTGTCCAAAGCCTTTCTATGTCCAAAGCCACTGTCCAAAGCCACAGTCCAAAGCCACTTTCCAAAGCCACTGTCCAAAGCCACTCTTTGTCCAAAGCCACTGTCCAAAGCCACTGTCCAAAGCCACTGTCCAAAGCCACTCTATGTCCAAAGCCACTATCCAAAGCCACTCTCCTAGCCACTCTCCAAAGCCACTCTATGTCCAAAGCCACTGTCCAAAGCCACTCTCCAAACCACTATCCAAAGCCACTCTATGTCCAAAGTCACTGTCCAAAGCCAATCTCCAAAGCCACCCTTCAAAGCCACTCTATGTCCAAAGCCAGTCCAAAGCCACCCTCCAAAGCCACTCTCCAAAGCCACTCTCTGTCCAAAGCCACTGTCCAAAGCCACTCTCCAAAGCCACTCTCCTAAGCCACTCTATGTCCAAAGTCACTGTCCAAAGCCACTCTCCAAAGCCACTCTCCAAAGCCACTCTATGTCCAAAGCCACTGTCCAAAGCCACTCTCCAAAGCCAATCTCCAAAGCAACTCTTTGTCCAAAGCCACTGTCCAAAGCTACTCTCCAAAGCCACTCTCCAAAGCCACTCTATGTCCAAAGCCACTGTCCAAAGCCACTCTCCAAAGCCACTCTCCAAAGTCACTCTATGTCCAAAGCCACCGTCCAAAGACATTCTCCAAAGCCACTCTCCAAAGCCACTCTATGTCCAAAGCCACTGTCCAAAGACACTCTATGTCCAAAGCCACTGTCCAAAGCCACTGTCCAAAGCCACTGTCCAAAGCCACTCTATGTCCAAAGCCACTGTCCAAAGCCACTGTCCAAAGCCACTGTCCAAGGCCACTCTATGTCCAAAGCCACTGTCCAAAGCCACTCTCCAATGCCACTGTCCAAAGCCACTCTATCTACAAAGCCACTGTCCAAAGCCACTGTATAAAGTCACTGTCCAAAGCCACTCTATGTCCAAAGCAACTGTCCAAAGCCACTGTCCAAAGCCACTGTCCAAAGCCACTCTATGCCCAAAGCCACTGTCCAAAGCCACTCTCCAAAGCCACTTTCCAAAGCCACTCTATGTCCAGAGCCACTGTCCAAAGCCACTCTCCAAAGCCACTGTCCAAAGCCACTCTATGTCCAAAGCCACTACCAAAGCCACTGTCCAAAGCCACTGACCAAAGCCAATCTATGTCCAATGCCACTGTCCAAAGCCACTGTCCAAAACCACTGTCCAAAGCCACTCTATGTCCAAAGCCATTGTCCAAAGCCACTCTCCAAAGCCACTCTCCAAAGCCACTCTATGTCCAAAAGTACTGTCCAAAGCCACTGTCCAAAGCCACTCTCCAAAGCCACTCTATGTCCAAAGCCACTGTCCAAAGCCACTCTCCAAAGCCACTCTCCAAAGCCACTGTATGTCCAAAGCCACTGTCCAAATCCACTGTCCAAAGCCACTCTATGTCCAAAGCCTCTGTCCAAAGCCACTGTCCAAAGCCACTGTCTAAAGCAATACTATGTCCAAAGCCAATGTCCAAAGCCACTGTCCAAAGCTACTGTCCAAAGCCACTCTATGTCCAAAGCCACTGTCCGAAGCCACTGTCCAAAGCCACTGTCCAAAGCCACTCTATGTCCAAAGCCACTGTCCAAAGCCACTGTCCAAAGCCACTTTCCAAAGCCACTCTATGTCCAAAGCCACTGTCCAAAGCCACTCTCCAAAGCCACTGTCCTAAACCACCCTATGTCCAAAGCCACTGTCCAAAGCCACTCTCCAAAGCCACTGTCCTAAGCCACTCTATGTCTAAAGCCACTGTCCAAAGCCACTGTCCAAAGTCACTGTCCAAAGCCTTTCTATATCCAAAGCCACTGTCCAAAGCCACAGTCCAAAGCCACTTTCCAAAGCCACTGTCCAAAGCTACTCTATGTCCAAAGCCACTGTCCAAAGCCACTGTCCAAAGCCACTGTCTAAAGCCACTCTATGTCCAAAGCCACTATCCAAAGCCACTCTCCAAAGCCACTCTCCAAAGCCACTCTATGTCCAAAGCCACTGTCCAAAGCCACTCTCCAAACCACTATCCAAAGCCACTCTATGTCCAAAGTCACTGTCCAAAGCCAATCTCCAAAGCCACTCTCCAAAGCCACTCTATGTCCAAAGCCAGTCCAAAGCCACTCTCCAAAGCCACTCTCCAAAGCCACTCTATTTCCAAAGCCACTGTCCAAAGCCACTCTCCAAAGCCACTCTCCAAAGCTACTCTATGTCCAAAGCCACTGTCCAAAGACATTCTCCAAAGCCACTCTCCAAAGCCACTCTATGTCCAAAGCCACTGTCCAAAGCCACTCTATGTCCAAAGCCACTGTCCAAAGCCACTGTCCAAAGCCACTGTCCAAAGCCACTCTATGTCCAAAGCCACTGTCCAAAGCCACTGTCCAAAGCCACTGTCCAAGGCCACTCTATGTCCAAAGCCACTGTCCAAAGCCACTCTCCAATGCCTCTGTCCAAAGCCACTCTATCTACAAAGCCACTGTCCAAAGCCACTCTCCAAAGCCACTGTCCAAAGCCACTGTATGTCCAAAGCCACTGTATGTCCAAAGCCACTGTCCAAAGCTTCTGTATGTCCAAAGCCACTGTATGTCCAAAGCCACTATCCAAAGCCACTGTATGTCCAAAGCCACTGTATATCAAAAGCCACTGTCCAAAGCCACTGTATGTCCAAAGCCACTGTATGTCCAAAGCCACTGTCTAAAGCCAGTGTATTTCCAAAGCCACCGTCCAAAGCCACTGTATGTCCAAAGCCACTGTATGTCCAAAGCCACTGTCCGTAGCCACTGTATGTCCAAAGCCACTCTATGTCCAAAGCCACTGTCCAAAGCCACTGTATGTCCAAAGCCACTGTATGTCCAAAGTCAATGTCCAAAGCCACTCTATGTCCAAAGCCACTGTATGTCCAAAGCCACTGTCCAAAGCCACTGTATGTCTAAAGCCACTGTATGTCCAAAGCCACTGTCCAAAGCCACTGTATGTCCAAAGCCACTGTATGTCCAAAGCCACTGTCCAAAGCTACGGTATGTCCAAAGCCACTGTACAAAGCCACTGTCCAAATCTACTGTCCAAAGCCACTCTATGTCCAAAGCCACTGTACAAAGCCACTGTCGAAAGCCACTGTCCAAAGCAATACTATGTCCAAAGCCACTGTCCAAAGCCACTGTCCAAAGCCACTGTCCAAAGCTACTCTATGTCCAAAGCCACGGTCCAAAGTCTCTGTCCAAAGCCTTTCTATGTCCAAAGCCACTGTCCAAAGCCACAGTCCAAAGCCACTTTCCAAAGCCACTGTCCAAAGCCACTCTTTGTCCAAAGCCACTGTCCAAAGCCACTGTCCAAAGCCACTGTCCAAAGCCACTCTATGTCCAAAGCCACTATCCAAAGCCACTCTCCTAGCCACTCTCCAAAGCCACTCTATGTCCAAAGCCACTGTCCAAAGCCACTCTCCAAACCACTATCCAAAGCCACTCTATGTCCAAAGTCACTGTCCAAAGCCAATCTCCAAAGTCACCCTTCAAAGCCACTCTATGTCCAAAGCCAGTCCAAAGCCACTCTCCAAAGCCACTCTCCAAAGCCACTCTCTGTCCAAAGCCACTGTCCAAAGCCACTCTCCAAAGCCACTCTCCTAAGCCACTCTATGTCCAAAGTCACTGTCCAAAGCCACTCTCCAAAGCCACTCTCCAAAGCCACTCTATGTCCAAAGCCACTGTCCAAAGCCACTCTCCAAAGCCAATCTCCAAAGCAACTCTTTGTCCAAAGCCACTGTCCAAAGCTACTCTCCAAAGCCACTCTCCAAAGCCACTCTATGTCCAAAGCCACTGTCCAAAGCCACTCTCCAAAGCCACTCTCCAAAGTCACTCTATGTCCAAAGCCACCGTCCAAAGACATTCTCCAAAGCCACTCTCCAAAGCCACTCTATGTCCAAAGCCACTGTCCAAAGACACTCTATGTCCAAAGCCACTGTCCAAAGCCACTGTCCAAAGCCACTGTCCAAAGCCACTCTATGTCCAAAGCCACTGTCCAAAGCCACTGTCCAAAGCCACTGTCCAAGGCCACTCTATGTCCAAAGCCACTGTCCAAAGCCACTCTCCAATGCCACTGTCCAAAGCCACTCTATCTACAAAGCCACTGTCCAAAGCCACTGTATAAAGTCACTGTCCAAAGCCACTCTATGTCCAAAGCAACTGTCCAAAGCCACTGTCCAAAGCCACTGTCCAAAGCCACTCTATGCCCAAAGCCACTGTCCAAAGCCACTCTCCAAAGCCACTTTCCAAAGCCACTCTATGTCCAGAGCCACTGTCCAAAGCCACTCTCCAAAGCCACTGTCCAAAGCCACTCTATGTCCAAAGCCACTACCAAAGCCACTGTCCAAAGCCACTGACCAAAGCCAATCTATGTCCAATGCCACTGTCCAAAGCCACTGTCCAAAACCACTGTCCAAAGCCACTCTATGTCCAAAGCCATTGTCCAAAGCCACTCTCCAAAGCCACTCTCCAAAGCCACTCTATGTCCAAAAGTACTGTCCAAAGCCACTGTCCAAAGCCACTCTCCAAAGCCACTCTATGTCCAAAGCCACTGTCCAAAGCCACTCTCCAAAGCCACTCTCCAAAGCCACTGTATGTCCAAAGCCACTGTCCAAATCCACTGTCCAAAGCCACTCTATGTCCAAAGCCTCTGTCCAAAGCCACTGTCCAAAGCCACTGTCTAAAGCAATACTATGTCCAAAGCCACTGTCCAAAGCCACTGTCCAAAGCTACTGTCCAAAGCCACTCTATGTCCAAAGCCACTGTCCGAAGCCACTGTCCAAAGCCACTGTCCAAAGCCACTCTATGTCCAAAGCCACTGTCCAAAGCCACTGTCCAAAGCCACTTTCCAAAGCCACTCTATGTCCAAAGCCACTGTCCAAAGCCACTCTCCAAAGCCACTGTCCTAAACCACCCTATGTCCAAAGCCACTGTCCAAAGCCACTCTCCAAAGCCACTGTCCTAAGCCACTCTATGTCTAAAGCCACTGTCCAAAGCCACTGTCCAAAGTCACTGTCCAAAGCCTTTCTATATCCAAAGCCACTGTCCAAAGCCACAGTCCAAAGCCACTTTCCAAAGCCACTGTCCAAAGCTACTCTATGTCCAAAGCCACTGTCCAAAGCCACTGTCCAAAGCCACTGTCTAAAGCCACTCTATGTCCAAAGCCACTATCCAAAGCCACTCTCCAAAGCCACTCTCCAAAGCCACTCTATGTCCAAAGCCACTGTCCAAAGCCACTCTCCAAACCACTATCCAAAGCCACTCTATGTCCAAAGTCACTGTCCAAAGCCAATCTCCAAAGCCACTCTCCAAAGCCACTCTATGTCCAAAGCCAGTCCAAAGCCACTCTCCAAAGCCACACTCCAAAGCCACTCTATGTCCAAAGCCACTGTCCAAAGCCACTCTCCAAAGCCACTCTCCAAAGCCACTCTATGTCCAAAGCCACTGTCCAAAGCCACTCTCCAAAGCCACTCTCCAAAGCCACTCTATGTCCAAAGCCACTGTCCAAAGCCACTCTCCAAAGCCAATCTCCAAAGCCACTCTTTGTCCAAAGCCACTGTCCAATGCCACTCTCCAAAGCCACTCTCAAAAGCCACTCTATGTCCAAAGCCACTGTCCAAAGCCACTCTCCAAAGCCAATCTTCAAAGCCAATCTATGTCCAAAGCCACTGTCCAAAGCCATTCTCCAAAGCCACTCTCCAAAGCCACTCTATGTCCAAAGCCACTGTCCAAAGACATTCTCCAAAGCCACCCTCCAAAGCCACTCTATGTCCAAAGCCACTGTCCAAAGCCACTCTATGTCCAAAGCCACTGTCCAAAGCCACTGTCCAAGCCACTGTCCAAAGCCACTCTATGTCTAAAGCCACTGTCCAAAGACACTGTCCAAAGCCACTGTCCAAGGCCACTCTATGTCCAAAGCAGCTGTCCAAAGCCACTCTCCAATGCCACTGTCCAAAGCCACTCTATCTACAAAGCCACTGTCCAAAGCCACTGTCTGAAGTCACTGTCCAAAGCCACTCTATGTCCAAAGCAACTGTCCAAAGCCACAGTCCAAAGCCACTGTCCAAAGCCACTCTATGTCCAAAGCCACTGTCCAAAGCCACTCTCCAAAGCCACTGTCCAAAGCCACTCTAATACCAGAGCCACTGTCCAAAGCCACTCTCCAAAGCCACTGACCAAAGCCACTCTATGTCCAAAGCCACTGAACAAAGCCACTGTCCAAAGCCACTGACCAAAGCCACTCTATGTCCAATGCCATTGTCCAAAGCCACTGTCCAAAGCCACTGTCCAAAGCCACTCTATGTCCAAAGCCATTGTCTAAAGCCACTCTCCAAAGCCACTCTCCAAAGCCACTCTATGTCCAAAAGCACTGTCCAAAGCCACTGTCCAAAGCCACTCTCCAAAGCCACTCTATGTCCAAAGCCACTGTCCAAAGCCACTCTCCAAAGCCACTCTCCAAAGCCACTGTATGTCCAAAGCCACTGTCCAAAGCCACTGTCCAAAGCCACTCTCCAAAGCCACTCTATGTCCAAAGCCACTGTCCAAAGTCAATGTCCAAAGCCACTCTCCAAAGCCACTCTATGTCCAAAGCCACTGTCGAAAGCCACTCTCCAAAGCCACTCTCCAAAGCCACTCTATGTCCAAAGCCACTGTCCAAAGCCACTGTCCAAAGCCACTCCCCAAAGCCACTCTTTCTCCAAGGCCACTGTCCAAAGCCAATCTCCAAAGCCACTCTCCAAAGCCACTCTATGTCCAAAGCCACTGTCCAAAGGCACTGTCCAATGACACTCTATGTCCAAAGCCACTGTCCAAAGCCACTGTCCAAAGCCACTGTCCAAAGCCACTCTATGTCCAAAGCCACTGTCCAAAGCCACTCTTTGTCCAAAGCGACTGTCCAAAGCCACTGTCCAAAGCCACTGTATGTCCAAAGCCACTGTATGTCCAAAGCCACTATCCAAAGCCACTGTATGTCCAAAGCCACTGTATGTCCAAAGGCACTGTCCAAAGCCACTGTATGTCCAAAGCCACTGTATGTCCAAAGCCACTGTCTAAAGCCACTAAACCACTCTATGTCCAAAGCCACTGTCCAAAGCCACTCTCTAAAGCCACTGTCCAAAGCCACTCTATGTCTAAAGCCACTGTCCAAAGCCACTCTCCATAGACACTGTCCAAAGCCACTGTATGTCCAAAGCCACTGTCCAAAGCCACTGTATGTCCAAAGCCACTGTATGTCCAAAGCCACTATCCAAAGCCACTGTATGTCCAAAGCCACTGTATGTCCAAAGGCATTGTCCAAAGCCACTGTATGTCCAAAGCCACTGTATGTCCAAAGCCACTGTCTAAAGCCACTAAACCACTCTATGTCCAAAGCCACTGTCCAAAGCCACTCTCCAAAGCCACTGTCCAAAGCCACTCTATGTCCAAAGCCACTGTCCAAAGCCACTCTCCATAGCATCTGTCCAAAGCCACTGTATGTCCAAAGCCAGTGTATGTCCAAAGCCACTGTCCAAAGCCACTGTATGTCCAAAGCCACTGTCCAAAGCCACTGTATGTCCAAAGCCACTGTATGTCCAAAGCCACTATCCAAAGCCACTGTATGTCCAAAGCCACTGTATGTCCAAAGGCACTGTCCAAAGCCACTGTATGTCCAAAGCCACTGTATGTCCAAAACCACTGTCTAAAGCCACTAAACCACTCTATGTCCAAAGCCACTGTCCAAAGCCACTCTCCAAAGACACTGTCCAAAGCCACTCTATGTCCAAAGCCACTGTCCAAAGCCACTCTCCATAGCCACTGTCCAAAGCCACTGTATGTCCAAAGCCACTGTATGTCCAAAGCCACTGTCCAAAGCCACTGTATGTCCAAAGCCACTGTCCAAAGCCACTGTATGTCCAAAGCCACTGTATGTCCAAAGCCACTATCCAAAGCCACTGTATGTCCAAAGCCACTGTATGTCCAAAGGCACTGTCCAAAGCCACTGTCCAAAGCCACTGTATGTCTAAAGCCACTGTATATCCAAAGCCATTGTATGTCCAAAGCCACTGTCCAAAGCCACTCTATGTCCAAAGCGACTGTCCAAAGCCACTCTCCATAGCCACTATCCAAAGCCACTGTATGTCCAAAGCCACTGTATGTCCAAAGCCACTGTCCAAAGCCACTGTATGTCCAAAGCCACTGTCCAAAGCCACTGTATGTCCAAAGCCACTGTATGTCCAAAGCCACTATCCAAAGCCACTGTATGTCCAAAGCCACTGTATGTCCAAATGTACTGTCCAAAGCCACTGTATGTCCAAAGCCACTGTATGTCCAAAGCCACTGTCTAAAGCCACTAAACCACTCTATGTCCAAAGCCACTGTCCAAAGCCACTCTCCAAAGCCACTGTCCAAAGCCACTCTATGTCCAAAGCCACTGTCCAAAGCCACTCTCCATAGCCACTCTCCAAAGCCACTGTATGTCCAAAGCCACTGTATGTCCAAAGCCACTGTCCAAAGCCACTGTATGTCCAAAGCCACTGTCCAAAGGCACTGTCCAAAGACACTCTATGTCCAAAGCCACTGTCCAAAGCCACTGTCCAAAGCCACTGTCCAAAGCCACTCTATGTCCAAAGCCACTGTCCAAAGCCACTCTTTGTCCAAAGCGACTGTCCAAAGCCACTCTCCAAGCCACTGTCCTAAACCACTCTATGTCCAAAGCCACTGTCCAAAGCCACTCTCCAAAGCCACTGTCCAAAGCCACTCTATGTCCAAAGCCACTGTCCAAAGCCACTCTCCATAGCCACTGTCCAAAGCCACTGTATGTCCAAAGCCACTGTATGTCCAAAGCCACTATCCAAAGCCACTGTGTCCAAAGCCACTGTATGTCCAAAGGCACTGTCCAAAGCCACTGTATGTCCAAAGCCACTGTATGTCCAAAGCCACTGTCTAAAGCCACTGTATGTCCAAAGACACTATCCAAAGCCACTGTATGTCCAAAGCCACTGTATGTCCAAAGCAACTGTCCAAAGCCACTGTATGTCCAAAGCCACTGTATGTCCAAAGCCACTGTCCAAAGCTACTGTATGTCCAAAGCCACTGTATGTCCAAAACCACTGTCCAAAGCCACTGTATGTCCAAAGCCACTGTATGTCCAATACCACTGTCCAAGCCACTGTATGTCCAAAGCCACTGTACAAAGCCACTGTCCAAATCTACTATCCAAAGCCACTCTATGTCCAAATCCACTGTACAAAGCCACTGTCCAAATCCACTGTCCAAAGCAATACTATGTCCAAAGCCACTGTATGTCCAAAGCCACTGTATAAAGCCACTGTCCAAATCCACTGTCCAAAGCCACTCTATGTCCAAAGCCTCTGTACAAAGCCACTGTCCAAAGCCACTGTCCAAAGCAATACTATGTCCAAAGCCACTGTCCAAAGCCACTGTCCAAAGCCACTGTCCAAAGCCACTGTCCAAAGCCACTGTCCAAAGCCACTCTATGTCCAAAGCCACTGTCCGAAGCCACTGTCCAAAGCCACTGTCCAAAGCCACTCTATGTCCAAAGCCACTGTCCAAAGCCACTCTCCAAAGCAACTGTCCTTAACCAATCTATGTCCAAAGCCACTGTCCAAAGCCACTCTCCAAAGCCACTGTCCAAAGCCACTCTATATCCAAAGCCACTGTCCAAAGCCACTCTCCAAAGCCACTGTCCAAAGCCACTGTATGTCCAAAGCCACTGTATGTCCAAAGCCACTGTCCAAAGCCACTGTATGTCCAAAGCCACTGTATGTCCATAGCCACTGTCGAAAGCCACTGTATGTCCAATGCCACTGTATGTCCAAAGCCACTTTCCAAAGCCACTTTATGTCCAAAGCCACTGTATGACCATAGCCACTGTCCAAAGCCACTGTATGTCCAAAGCCACAGTATGTCCAAAGCCACTGTCTAAAGCCACTGTATGTCCAAAGCCACTGTCCAAAGCCACTGTATGTCCAAAGCCAATGTATTTCCAAACACTGTCCATAGCTACTGTATGTCCAAAGCCACTGTATGTCCAAAGCCACTGTCCAAAGCCACTGTATGTCCAAAGCCACTGTATGTCCAAAGCCACTGTATGTCCAAAGCCACTGTATGTCCAAAGCCACTGTCCAAAGCCACTGTATGTCCAAAGCCACTGTCCAAAGCCACTGTATGTCCAAAGCCACTGTATGTCCAAAGCCACTGTCCAAAGCCACTGTATGTCCAAAGCCATGGTATGTCCAAAGCCACTGTCCAAAGCCACTGTATGTCCAAAGCCACAGTCCAAAGCCACTGTATGTCCAAAGCCACTGTATGTCCAAAGCCACTGTCCAAAGCCACTGTATGTCCAAATCCACTGTATGTCCAAAGCCATTGTCCAAAGCCACTGTATGTCCAAAGCCACTGTATGTCCAAAGCCACTGTCCAAAGCCACTGTATGTACAAAGCCACTGTATGTCCAAAGCTACTGTATGTCCAAAGCCACTGTATGTCCAAAGCCACTGTCCAAAGCCACTGTCCAAAGCCACTATATGTCCAAAGCCACTGTATGTCCAAAGCCACTGTCCAAAGGCAAAGCCACTCTCCAAAGCCACTGTCCAAAGCCACTCTATGTCCAAAGCCACTGTCCAAAGCCACTCTCCAAAGCCACTGTCCAAAGCCACTCTATGTCCAAAGCCACTGTCCAAAGCCACTCTCCAAAGCCACTGTCCAAAGCCACTCTATGTCCAAAGCCACTCTCCTAGCCACTCTCCAAAGCCACTCTATGTCCAAAGCCACTGTCCAAAGCCACTCTCCAAACCACTATCCAAAGCCACTCTATGTCCAAAGTCACTGTCCAAAGCCAATCTCCAAAGCCACTCTTCAAAGCCACTCTATGTCCAAAGCCAGTCCAAAGCCACTCTCCAAAGCCACTCTCCAAAGCCACTCTCTGTCCAAAGCTACTGTCCAAAGCCACTCTCCAAAGCCACTCTCCTAAGCCACTCTATGTCCAAAGCCACTGTCCAAAGCCACTGTCCAAAGCCACTGTCCAAAGCCACTCTATGTCCAAAGCCACTGTCCAAAGCCACTGTCCAAAGCCACTGTCCAAGGCCACTCTATGTCCAAAGCCATTGTCCAAAGCCACTCTCCAATGCCACTGTCCAAAGCCACTCTATCTACAAAGCCACTGTCCAAAGCCACTGTCTAAAGTCACTGTCCAAAGCCACTCTATGTCCAAAGCAACTGTCCAAAGCCACTGTCCAAAGCCACAGTCCAAAGCCACTCTATGCCCAAAGCCACTGTCCAAAGCCACTCTCCAAAGCCACTTTCCAAAGCCACTCTATGTCCAGAGCCACTGTCCAAAGCCACTCTCCAAAGCCACTGTCCAAAGCCACTCTATGTCCAAAGCCACTACCAAAGCCACTGTCCAAAGCCACTGACCAAAGCCAATCTATGTCCAATGCCACTGTCCAAAGCCACTGTCCAAAGCCACTGTCCAAAGCCACTCTATGTCCAAAGCCATTGTCCAAAGCCACTCTCCAAAGCCACTCTCCAAAGCCACTCTATGTCCAAAAGTACTGTCCAAAGCCACTGTCCAAAGCCACTCTCCAAAGCCACTCTATGTCCAAAGCCACTGTCCAAAGCCACTCTCCAAAGCCACTCTCCAAAGCCACTGTATGTCCAAAGCCACTGTCTAAATCCACTGTCCAAAGCCACTCTATGTCCAAAGCCTCTGTCCAAAGCCACTGTCCAAAGCCACTGTATAAAGCAATACTATGTCCAAAGCCACTGTCCAAAGCCACTGTCCAAAGCTACTGTCCAAAGCCACTCTATGTCCAAAGCCACTGTCCGAAGCCACTGTCCAAAGCCACTGTCCAAAGCCACTCTATGTCCAAAGCCACTGTCCAAAGCCACTGTCCAAAGCCACTTTCCAAAGCCACTCTATGTCCAAAGCCACTGTCCAAAGCCACTCTCCAAAGCCACTGTCCTAAACCACCCTATGTCCAAAGCCACTGTCCAAAGCCACTCTCCAAAGCCACTGTCCTAAGCCACTCTATGTCTAAAGCCACTGTCCAAAGCCACTGTCCAAAGTCACTGTCCAAAGCCTTTCTATATCCAAAGCCACTGTCCAAAGCCACAGTCCAAAGCCACTTTCCAAAGCCACTGTCCAAAGCTACTCTATGTCCAAAGCCACTGTCCAAAGCCACTGTCCAAAGCCACTGTCTAAAGCCACTCTATGTCCAAAGCCACTATCCAAAGCCACTCTCCAAAGCCACTCTCCAAAGCCACTCTATGTCCAAAGCCACTGACCAAAGCCACTCTCCAAACCACTATCCAAAGCCACTCTATGTCCAAAGTCACTGTCCAAAGCCAATCTCCAAAGCCACTCTCCAAAGCCACTCTATGTCCAAAGCCAGTCCAAAGCCACTCTCCAAAGCCACACTCCAAAGCCACTCTATGTCCAAAGCCACTGTCCAAAGCCACTCTCCAAAGCCACTCTCCAAAGCCACTCTATGTCCAAAGCCACTGTCCAAAGCCACTCTCCAAAGCCACTCTCCAAAGCCACTCTATGTCCAAAGCCACTGTCCAAAGCCACTCTCCAAAGCCAATCTCCAAAGCCACTCTTTGTCCAAAGCCACTGTCCAATGCCACTCTCCATAGCCACTGTCCAAAGCCACTGTATGTCCAAAGCCACTGTATGTCCAAAGCCACTGTCCAAAGCCACTGTATGTCCAAAGCCACTGTCCAAAGGCACTGTCCAAAGACACTCTATGTCCAAAGCCACTGTCCAAAGCCACTGTCCAAAGCCACTGTCCAAAGCCACTCTATGTCCAAAGCCACTGTCCAAAGCCACTCTTTGTCCAAAGCGACTGTCCAAAGCCACTCTCCAAAGCCACTGTCCTAAACCACTCTATGTCCAAAGCCACTGTCCAAAGCCACTCTCCAAAGCCACTGTCCAAAGCCACTCTATGTCCAAAGCCACTGTCCAAAGCCACTCTCCATAGCCACTGTCCAAAGCCACTGTATGTCCAAAGCCACTGTATGTCCAAAGCCACTATCCAAAGCCACTGTGTCCAAAGCCACTGTATGTCCAAAGGCACTGTCCAAAGCCACTGTATGTCCAAAGCCACTGTATGTCCAAAGCCACTGTCTAAAGCCACTGTATGTCCAAAGACACTGTCCAAAGCCACTGTATGTCCAAAGCCACTGTATGTCCAAAGCAACTGTCCAAAGCCACTGTATGTCCAAAGCCACTGTATGTCCAAAGCCACTGTCCAAAGCTACTGTATGTCCAAAGCCACTGTATGTCCAAAACCACTGTCCAAAGCCACTGTATGTCCAAAGCCACTGTATGTCCAATACCACTGTCCAAGCCACTGTATGTCCAAAGCCACTGTACAAAGCCACTGTCCAAATCTACTATCCAAAGCCACTCTATGTCCAAATCCACTGTACAAAGCCACTGTCCAAATCCACTGTCCAAAGCAATACTATGTCCAAAGCCACTGTATGTCCAAAGCCACTGTATAAAGCCACTGTCCAAATCCACTGTCCAAAGCCACTCTATGTCCAAAGCCTCTGTACAAAGCCACTGTCCAAAGCCACTGTCCAAAGCAATACTATGTCCAAAGCCACTGTCCAAAGCCACTGTCCAAAGCCACTGTCCAAAGCCACTGTCCAAAGCCACTCTATGTCCAAAGCCACTGTCCGAAGCCACTGTCCAAAGCCACTGTCCAAAGCCACTCTATGTCCAAAGCCACTGTCCAAAGCCACTCTCCAAAGCAACTGTCCTTAACCAATCTATGTCCAAAGCCACTGTCCAAAGCCACTCTCCAAAGCCACTGTCCAAAGCCACTCTATATCCAAAGCCACTGTCCAAAGCCACTCTCCAAAGCCACTGTCCAAAGCCACTGTATGTCCAAAGCCACTGTATGTCCAAAGCCACTGTCCAAAGCCACTGTATGTCCAAAGCCACTGTATGTCCATAGCCACTGTCGAAAGCCACTGTATGTCCAATGCCACTGTATGTCCAAAGCCACTATCCAAAGCCACTTTATGTCCAAAGCCACTGTATGACCATAGCCACTGTCCAAAGCCACTGTATGTCCAAAGCCACAGTATGTCCAAAGCCACTGTCTAAAGCCACTGTATGTCCAAAGCCACTGTCCAAAGCCACTGTATGTCCAAAGCCAATGTATTTCCAAACACTGTCCATAGCTACTGTATGTCCAAAGCCACTGTATGTCCAAAGCCACTGTCCAAAGCCACTGTATGTCCAAAGCCACTGTATGTCCAAAGCCAGTGTATGTCCAAAGCCACTGTCCAAAGCCACTATATGTCCAAAGCCACTGTATGTCCAAAGCCACTGTCCAAAGCCACTGTATGTCCAAAGCCATGGTATGTCCAAAGCCACTGTCCAAAGCCACTGTATGTCCAAAGCCACAGTCCAAAGCCACTGTATGTCCAAAGCCACTGTATGTCCAAAGCCACTGTCCAAAGCCACTGTATGTCCAAATCCACTGTATGTCCAAAGCCATTGTCCAAAGCCACTGTATGTCCAAAGCCACTGTATGTCCAAAGCCACTGTCCAAAGCCACTGTATGTACAAAGCCACTGTATGTCCAAAGCTACTGTATGTCCAAAGCCACTGTATGTCCAAAGCCACTGTCCAAAGCCACTGTCCAAAGCCACTATATGTCCAAAGCCACTGTATGTCCAAAGCCACTGTCCAAAGGCAAAGCCACTCTCCAAAGCCACTGTCCAAAGCCACTCTATGTCCAAAGCCACTGTCCAAAGCCACTCTCCAAAGCCACTGTCCAAAGCCACTCTATGTCCAAAGCCACTGTCCAAAGCCACTCTCCAAAGCCACTGTCCAAAGCCACTCTATGTCCAAAGCCACTCTCCTAGCCACTCTCCAAAGCCACTCTATGTCCAAAGCCACTGTCCAAAGCCACTCTCCAAACCACTATCCAAAGCCACTCTATGTCCAAAGTCACTGTCCAAAGCCAATCTCCAAAGCCACTCTTCAAAGCCACTCTATGTCCAAAGCCAGTCCAAAGCCACTCTCCAAAGCCACTCTCCAAAGCCACTCTCTGTCCAAAGCTACTGTCCAAAGCCACTCTCCAAAGCCACTCTCCTAAGCCACTCTATGTCCAAAGCCACTGTCCAAAGCCACTGTCCAAAGCCACTGTCCAAAGCCACTCTATGTCCAAAGCCACTGTCCAAAGCCACTGTCCAAAGCCACTGTCCAAGGCCACTCTATGTCCAAAGCCATTGTCCAAAGCCACTCTCCAATGCCACTGTCCAAAGCCACTCTATCTACAAAGCCACTGTCCAAAGCCACTGTCTAAAGTCACTGTCCAAAGCCACTCTATGTCCAAAGCAACTGTCCAAAGCCACTGTCCAAAGCCACTGTCCAAAGCCACTCTATGCCCAAAGCCACTGTCCAAAGCCACTCTCCAAAGCCACTTTCCAAAGCCACTCTATGTCCAGAGCCACTGTCCAAAGCCACTCTCCAAAGCCACTGTCCAAAGCCACTCTATGTCCAAAGCCACTACCAAAGCCACTGTCCAAAGCCACTGACCAAAGCCAATCTATGTCCAATGCCACTGTCCAAAGCCACTGTCCAAAGCCACTGTCCAAAGCCACTCTATGTCCAAAGCCATTGTCCAAAGCCACTCTCCAAAGCCACTCTCCAAAGCCACTCTATGTCCAAAAGTACTGTCCAAAGCCACTGTCCAAAGCCACTCTCCAAAGCCACTCTATGTCCAAAGCCACTGTCCAAAGCCACTCTCCAAAGCCACTCTCCAAAGCCACTGTATGTCCAAAGCCACTGTCTAAATCCACTGTCCAAAGCCACTCTATGTCCAAAGCCTCTGTCCAAAGCCACTGTCCAAAGCCACTGTATAAAGCAATACTATGTCCAAAGCCACTGTCCAAAGCCACTGTCCAAAGCTACTGTCCAAAGCCACTCTATGTCCAAAGCCACTGTCCGAAGCCACTGTCCAAAGCCACTGTCCAAAGCCACTCTATGTCCAAAGCCACTGTCCAAAGCCACTGTCCAAAGCCACTTTCCAAAGCCACTCTATGTCCAAAGCCACTGTCCAAAGCCACTGTCCTAAACCACCCTATGTCCAAAGCCACTGTCCAAAGCCACTCTCCAAAGCCACTGTCCTAAGCCACTCTATGTCTAAAGCCACTGTCCAAAGCCACTGTCCAAAGTCACTGTCCAAAGCCTTTCTATATCCAAAGCCACTGTCCAAAGCCACAGTCCAAAGCCACTTTCCAAAGCCACTGTCCAAAGCTACTCTATGTCCAAAGCCACTGTCCAAAGCCACTGTCCAAAGCCACTGTCTAAAGCCACTCTATGTCCAAAGCCACTATCCAAAGCCACTCTCCAAAGCCACTCTCCAAAGCCACTCTATGTCCAAAGCCACTGTCCAAAGCCACTCTCCAAACCACTATCCAAAGCCACTCTATGTCCAAAGTCACTGTCCAAAGCCAATCTCCAAAGCCACTCTCCAAAGCCACTCTATGTCCAAAGCCAGTCCAAAGCCACTCTCCAAAGCCACACTCCAAAGCCACTCTATGTCCAAAGCCACTGTCCAAAGCCACTCTCCAAAGCCACTCTCCAAAGCCACTCTATGTCCAAAGCCACTGTCCAAAGCCACTCTCCAAAGCCACTCTCCAAAGCCACTCTATGTCCAAAGCCACTGTCCAAAGCCACTCTCCAAAGCCAATCTCCAAAGCCACTCTTTGTCCAAAGCCACTGTCCAATGCCACTCTCCATAGCCACTGTCCAAAGCCACTGTATGTCCAAAGCCACTGTATGTCCAAAGCCACTGTCCAAAGCCACTGTATGTCCAAAGCCACTGTCCAAAGGCACTGTCCAAAGACACTCTATGTCCAAAGCCACTGTCCAAAGCCACTGTCCAAAGCCACTGTCCAAAGCCACTCTATGTCCAAAGCCACTGTCCAAAGCCACTCTTTGTCCAAAGCGACTGTCCAAAGCCACTCTCCAAAGCCACTGTCCTAAACCACTCTATGTCCAAAGCCACTGTCCAAAGCCACTCTCCAAAGCCACTGTCCAAAGCCACTCTATGTCCAAAGCCACTGTCCAAAGCCACTCTCCATAGCCACTGTCCAAAGCCACTGTATGTCCAAAGCCACTGTATGTCCAAAGCCACTATCCAAAGCCACTGTGTCCAAAGCCACTGTATGTCCAAAGGCACTGTCCAAAGCCACTGTATGTCCAAAGCCACTGTATGTCCAAAGCCACTGTCTAAAGCCACTGTATGTCCAAAGACACTGTCCAAAGCCACTGTATGTCCAAAGCCACTGTATGTCCAAAGCAACTGTCCAAAGCCACTGTATGTCCAAAGCCACTGTATGTCCAAAGCCACTGTCCAAAGCTACTGTATGTCCAAAGCCACTGTATGTCCAAAACCACTGTCCAAAGCCACTCTATGTCCAAAGCCACTGTATGTCCAATACCACTGTCCAAGCCACTGTATGTCCAAAGCCACTGTACAAAGCCACTGTCCAAATCTACTATCCAAAGCCACTCTATGTCCAAATCCACTGTACAAAGCCACTGTCCAAATCCACTGTCCAAAGCAATACTATGTCCAAAGCCACTGTATGTCCAAAGCCACTGTATAAAGCCACTGTCCAAATCCACTGTCCAAAGCCACTCTATGTCCAAAGCCTCTGTACAAAGCCACTGTCCAAAGCCACTGTCCAAAGCAATACTATGTCCAAAGCCACTGTCCAAAGCCACTGTCCAAAGCCACTGTCCAAAGCCACTGTCCAAAGCCACTCTATGTCCAAAGCCACTGTCCGAAGCCACTGTCCAAAGCCACTGTCCAAAGCCACTCTATGTCCAAAGCCACTGTCCAAAGCCACTCTCCAAAGCAACTGTCCTTAACCAATCTATGTCCAAAGCCACTGTCCAAAGCCACTCTCCAAAGCCACTGTCCAAAGCCACTCTATATCCAAAGCCACTGTCCAAAGCCACTCTCCAAAGCCACTGTCCAAAGCCACTGTATGTCCAAAGCCACTGTATGTCCAAAGCCACTGTCCAAAGCCACTGTATGTCCAAAGCCACTGTATGTCCATAGCCACTGTCGAAAGCCACTGTATGTCCAATGCCACTGTATGTCCAAAGCCACTATCCAAAGCCACTTTATGTCCAAAGCCACTGTATGACCATAGCCACTGTCCAAAGCCACTGTATGTCCAAAGCCACAGTATGTCCAAAGCCACTGTCTAAAGCCACTGTATGTCCAAAGCCACTGTCCAAAGCCACTGTATGTCCAAAGCCAATGTATTTCCAAACACTGTCCATAGCTACTGTATGTCCAAAGCCACTGTATGTCCAAAGCCACTGTCCAAAGCCACTGTATGTCCAAAGCCACTGTATGTCCAAAGCCACTGTATGTCCAAAGCCACTGTATGTCCAAAGCCACTGTCCAAAGCCACTGTATGTCCAAAGCCACTGTCCAAAGCCACTGTATGTCCAAAGCCACTGTATGTCCAAAGCCACTGTCCAAAGCCACTGTATGTCCAAAGCCATGGTATGTCCAAAGCCACTGTCCAAAGCCACTGTATGTCCAAAGCCACAGTCCAAAGCCACTGTATGTCCAAAGCCACTGTATGTCCAAAGCCACTGTCCAAAGCCACTGTATGTCCAAATCCACTGTATGTCCAAAGCCATTGTCCAAAGCCACTGTATGTCCAAAGCCACTGTATGTCCAAAGCCACTGTCCAAAGCCACTGTATGTACAAAGCCACTGTATGTCCAAAGCTACTGTATGTCCAAAGCCACTGTATGTCCAAAGCCACTGTCCAAAGCCACTGTCCAAAGCCACTATATGTCCAAAGCCACTGTATGTCCAAAGCCACTGTCCAAAGGCAAAGCCACTCTCCAAAGCCACTGTCCAAAGCCACTCTATGTCCAAAGCCACTGTCCAAAGCCACTCTCCAAAGCCACTGTCCAAAGCCACTCTATGTCCAAAGCCACTGTCCAAAGCCACTCTCCAAAGCCACTGTCCAAAGCCACTCTATGTCCAAAGCCACTCTCCTAGCCACTCTCCAAAGCCACTCTATGTCCAAAGCCACTGTCCAAAGCCACTCTCCAAACCACTATCCAAAGCCACTCTATGTCCAAAGTCACTGTCCAAAGCCAATCTCCAAAGCCACTCTTCAAAGCCACTCTATGTCCAAAGCCAGTCCAAAGCCACTCTCCAAAGCCACTCTCCAAAGCCACTCTCTGTCCAAAGCCACTGTCCAAAGCCACTCTCCAAAGCCACTCTCCTAAGCCACTCTATGTCCAAAGCCACTGTCCAAAGCCACTCTCCAAAGCCACTCTCCAAAGCCACTCTATGTCCAAAGCCACTGTCCAAAGCCACTCTCCAAAGCCACTGTCCAAAGCCACTGTCCAAAGCCACTGTCCAAAGCCACTCTATGTCCAAAGCCACTGTCCAAAGCCACTGTCCAAAGCCACTGTCCAAGGCCACTCTATGTCCAAAGCCATTGTCCAAAGCCACTCTCCAATGCCACTGTCCAAAGCCACTCTATCTACAAAGCCACTGTCCAAAGCCACTGTCTAAAGTCACTGTCCAAAGCCACTCTATGTCCAAAGCAACTGTCCAAAGCCACTGTCCAAAGCCACTGTCCAAAGCCACTCTATGCCCAAAGCCACTGTCCAAAGCCACTCTCCAAAGCCACTTTCCAAAGCCACTCTATGTCCAGAGCCACTGTCCAAAGCCACTCTCCAAAGCCACTGTCCAAAGCCACTCTATGTCCAAAGCCACTACCAAAGCCACTGTCCAAAGCCACTGACCAAAGCCAATCTATGTCCAATGCCACTGTCCAAAGCCACTGTCCAAAGCCACTGTCCAAAGCCACTCTATGTCCAAAGCCATTGTCCAAAGCCACTCTCCAAAGCCACTCTCCAAAGCCACTCTATGTCCAAAAGTACTGTCCAAAGCCACTGTCCAAAGCCACTCTCCAAAGCCACTCTATGTCCAAAGCCACTGTCCAAAGCCACTCTCCAAAGCCACTCTCCAAAGCCACTGTATGTCCAAAGCCACTGTCTAAATCCACTGTCCAAAGCCACTCTATGTCCAAAGCCTCTGTCCAAAGCCACTGTCCAAAGCCACTGTATAAAGCAATACTATGTCCAAAGCCACTGTCCAAAGCCACTGTCCAAAGCTACTGTCCAAAGCCACTCTATGTCCAAAGCCACTGTCCGAAGCCACTGTCCAAAGCCACTGTCCAAAGCCACTCTATGTCCAAAGCCACTGTCCAAAGCCACTGTCCAAAGCCACTTTCCAAAGCCACTCTATGTCCAAAGCCACTGTCCAAAGCCACTCTCCAAAGCCACTGTCCTAAACCACCCTATGTCCAAAGCCACTGTCCAAAGCCACTCTCCAAAGCCACTGTCCTAAGCCACTCTATGTCTAAAGCCACTGTCCAAAGCCACTGTCCAAAGTCACTGTCCAAAGCCTTTCTATATCCAAAGCCACTGTCCAAAGCCACAGTCCAAAGCCACTTTCCAAAGCCACTGTCCAAAGCTACTCTATGTCCAAAGCCACTGTCCAAAGCCACTGTCCAAAGCCACTGTCTAAAGCCACTCTATGTCCAAAGCCACTATCCAAAGCCACTCTCCAAAGCCACTCTCCAAAGCCACTCTATGTCCAAAGCCACTGTCCAAAGCCACTCTCCAAACCACTATCCAAAGCCACTCTATGTCCAAAGTCACTGTCCAAAGCCAATCTCCAAAGCCACTCTCCAAAGCCACTCTATGTCCAAAGCCAGTCCAAAGCCACTCTCCAAAGCCACACTCCAAAGCCACTCTATGTCCAAAGCCACTGTCCAAAGCCACTCTCCAAAGCCACTCTCCAAAGCCACTCTATGTCCAAAGCCACTGTCCAAAGCCACTCTCCAAAGCCACTCTCCAAAGCCACTCTATGTCCAAAGCCACTGTCCAAAGCCACTCTCCAAAGCCAATCTCCAAAGCCACTCTTTGTCCAAAGCCACTGTCCAATGCCACTCTCCAAAGCCACTCTCAAAAGCCACTCTATGTCCAAAGCCACTGTCCAAAGCCACTCTCCAAAGCCAATCTTCAAAGCCAATCTATGTCCAAAGCCACTGTCCAAAGCCATTCTCCAAAGCCACTCTCCAAAGCCACTCTATGTCCAAAGCCACTGTCCAAAGACATTCTCCAAAGCCACCCTCCAAAGCCACTCTATGTCCAAAGCCACTGTCCAAAGCCACTCTATGTCCAAAGCCACTGTCCAAAGCCACTGTCCAAAGCCACTGTCCAAAGCCACTCTATGTCTAAAGCCACTGTCCAAAGCCACTGTCCAAAGCCACTGTCCAAGGCCACTCTATGTCCAAAGCAGCTGTCCAAAGCCACTCTCCAATGCCACTGTCCAAAGCCACTCTATCTACAAAGCCACTGTCCAAAGCCACTGTCTGAAGTCACTGTCCAAAGCCACTCTATGTCCAAAGCAACTGTCCAAAGCCACTGTCCAAAGCTACTGTCCAAAGCCACTCTATGTCCAAAGCCACTGTCCAAAGCCACTCTCCAAAGCCACTGTCCAAAGCCACTCTAATACCAGAGCCACTGTCCAAAGCCACTCTCCAAAGCCACTGACCAAAGCCACTCTATGTCCAAAGCCACTGAACAAAGCCACTGTCCAAAGCCACTGACCAAAGCCACTCTATGTCCAATGCCATTGTCCAAAGCCACTGTCCAAAGCCACTGTCCAAAGCCACTCTATGTCCAAAGCCATTGTCTAAAGCCACTCTCCAAAGCCACTCTCCAAAGCCACTCTATGTCCAAAAGCACTGTCCAAAGCCACAGTCCAAAGCCACTCTCCAAAGCCACTCTATGTCCAAAGCCACTGTCCAAAGCCACTGTCCAAAGCCACTCTCCAAAGCCACTCTATGTCCAATGCCACTGTCCAAAGTCAATATCCAAAGCCACTCTCCAAAGCCACTCTATGTCCAAAGCCACTGTCGAAAGCCACTCTCCAAAGCCACTCTCCAAAGCCACTCTATGTCCAAAGCCACTGTCCAAAGCCACTGTCCAAAGCCACTCCCCAAAGCCACTCTTTCTCCAAGGTCACTGTCCAAAGCCAATCTCCAAAGCCACTCTCCAAAGCCACTCTATGTCCAAAGCCACTGTCCAAAGGCACTGTCCAATGACACTCTATGTCCAAAGCCACTGTCCAAAGCCACTGTCCAAAGCCACTGTCCAAAGCCACTCTATGTCCAAAGCCACTGTCCAAAGCCACTCTTTGTCCAAAGCGACTGTCCAAAGCCACTGTCCAAAGCCACTGTATGTCCAAAGCCACTGTATGTCCAAAGCCACTATCCAAAGCCACTGTATGTCCAAAGCCACTGTATGTCCAAAGGCACTGTCCAAAGCCACTGTATGTCCAAAGCCACTGTATGTCCAAAGCCACTGTCTAAAGCCACTAAACCACTCTATGTCCAAAGCCACTGTCCAAAGCCACTCTCTAAAGCCACTGTCCAAAGCCACTCTATGTCCAAAGCCACTGTCCAAAGCCACTCTCCATAGCCACTGTCCAAAGCCACTGTATGTCCAAAGCCACTGTCCAAAGCCACTGTATGTCCAAAGCCACTGTATGTCCAAAGCCACTATCCAAAGCCACTGTATGTCCAAAGCCACTGTATGTCCAAAGGCATTGTCCAAAGCCACTGTATGTCCAAAGCCACTGTATGTCCAAAGCCACTGTCTAAAGCCACTAAACCACTCTATGTCCAAAGCCACTGTCCAAAGCCACTCTCCAAAGCCACTGTCCAAAGCCACTCTATGTCCAAAGCCACTGTCCAAAGCCACTCTCCATAGCCACTGTCCAAAGCCACTGTATGTCCAAAGCCAGTGTATGTCCAAAGCCACTGTCCAAAGCCACTGTATGTCCAAAGCCACTGTCCAAAGCCACTGTATGTCCAAAGCCACTGTATGTCCAAAGCCACTATCCAAAGCCACTGTATGTCCAAAGCCACTGTATGTCCAAAGGCACTGTCCAAAGCCACTGTATGTCCAAAGCCACTGTATGTCCAAAACCACTGTCTAAAGCCACTAAACCACTCTATGTCCAAAGCCACTGTCCAAAGCCACTCTCCAAAGCCACTGTCCAAAGCCACTCTATGTCCAAAGCCACTGTCCAAAGCCACTCTCCATAGCCACTGTCCAAAGCCACTGTATGTCCAAAGCAACTGTATGTCCAAAGCCACTGTCCAAAGCCACTGTATGTCCAAAGCCACTGTCCAAAGCCACTGTATGTCCAAAGCCACTGTATGTCCAAAGCCACTATCCAAAGCCACTGTATGTCCAAAGCCACTGTATGTCCAAAGGCACTGTCCAAAGCCACTGTCCAAAGCCACTGTATGTCTAAAGCCACTGTATGTCCAAAGCCACTGTCCAAAGCCACTGTATGTCCAAAGCCATTGTATGTCCAAAGCCACTGTCCAAAGCCACTCTATGTCCAAAGCCACTGTCCAAAGCCACTCTCCATAGCCACTGTCCAAAGCCACTGTATGTCCAAAGCCACTGTATGTCCAAAGCCACTGTCCAAAGCCACTGTATGTCCAAAGCCACTGTCCAAAGCCACTGTCCAAAGCCACTGTATGTCCAAAGCCACTGTATGTCCAAAGCCACTATCCAAAGCCACTGTATGTCCAAAGCCACTGTATGTCCAAATGCACTGTCCAAAGCCACTGTATGTCCAAAGCCACTGTATGTCCAAAGCCACTGTCTAAAGCCACTAAACTACTCTATGTCCAAAGCCACTGTCCAAAGCCACTCTCCAAAGCCTCTGTCCAAAGCCACTCTATGTCCAAAGCCACTGTCCAAAGCCACTCTCCATAGCCACTGTCCAAAGCCACTGTATGTCCAAAGCCACTGTATGTCCAAAGCCACTGTCCAAAGCCACTGTATGTCCAAAGCCACTGTCCAAAGGCACTGTCCAAAGACACTCTATGTCCAAAGCCTCTGTCCAAAGCCACTGTCCAAAGCCACTGTCCAAAGCCACTCTATGTCCAAAGCCACTGTCCAAAGCCACTCTTTGTCCAAAGCGACTGTCCAAAGCCACTCTCCAAAGCCACTGTCCTAAACCACTCTATGTCCAAAGCCACTGTCCAAAGCCACTCTCCAAAGCCACTGTCCAAAGCCACTCTATGTCCAAAGCCACTGTCCAAAGCCACTCTCCATAGCCACTGTCCAAAGCCACTGTATGTCCAAAGCCACTGTATGTCCAAAGCCACTATCCAAAGCCACTGTGTCCAAAGCCACTGTATGTCCAAAGGCACTGTCCAAAGCCACTGTATGTCCAAAGCCACTGTATGTCCAAAGCCACTGTCTAAAGCCACTGTATGTCCAAAGACACTGTCCAAAGCCACTGTATGTCCAAAGCCACTGTATGTCCAAAGCAACTGTCCAAAGCCACTGTATGTCCAAAGCCACTGTATGTCCAAAGCCACTGTCCAAAGCTACTGTATGTCCAAAGCCACTGTATGTCCAAAACCACTGTCCAAAGCCACTGTATGTCCAAAGCCACTGTATGTCCAATACCACTGTCCAAGCCACTGTATGTCCAAAGCCACTGTACAAAGCCACTGTCCAAATCTACTGTCCAAAGCCACTCTATGTCCAAATCCACTGTACAAAGCCACTGTCCAAATCCACTGTCCAAAGCAATACTATGTCCAAAGCCACTGTATGTCCAAAGCCACTGTATAAAGCCACTGTCCAAATCCACTGTCCAAAGCCACTCTATGTCCAAAGCCTCTGTACAAAGCCACTGTACAAAGCCACTGTCCAAAGCAATACTATGTCCAAAGCCACTGTCCAAAGCCACTGTCCAAAGCCACTGTCCAAAGCCACTGTCCAAAGCCACTCTATGTCCAAAGCCACTGTCCGAAGCCACTGTCCAAAGCCACTGTCCAAAGCCACTCTATGTCCAAAGCCACTGTCCAAAGCCACTCTCCAAAGCAACTGTCCTTAACCAATCTATGTCCAAAGCCACTGTCCAAAGCCACTCTCCAAAGCCACTGTCCAAAGCCACTCTATATCCAAAGCCACTGTCCAAAGCCACTCTCCAAAGCCACTGTCCAAAGCCACTGTATGTCCAAAGCCACTGTATGTCCAAAGCCACTGTCCAAAGCCACTGTATGTCCAAAGCCACTGTATGTCCATAGCCACTGTCGAAAGCCACTGTATGTCCAATGCCACTGTATGTCCAAAGCCACTATCCAAAGCCACTTTATTTCCAAAGCCACTGTATGTCCATAGCCACTGTCCAAAGCCACTGTATGTCCAAAGCCACAGTATGACCAAAGCCACTGTCTAAAGCCACTGTATGTCCAAAGCCACTGTCCAAAGCCACTGTATGTCCAAAGCCAATGTATTTCCAAACACTGTCCATAGCTACTGTATGTCCAAAGCCACTGTATGTCCAAAGCCACTGTCCAAAGCCACTGTATGTCCAAAGCCACTGTATGTCCAAAGCCACTGTATGTCCAAAGCCACTGTATGTCTAAAGCCACTGTCCAAAGCCACTGTATGTCCAAAGCCACTGTATGTCCAAAGCCACTGTCCAAAGCCACTGTATGTCCAAAGCCATGGTATGTCCAAAGCCACTGTCCAAAGCCACTGTATGTCCAAAGCCACAGTCCAAAGCCACTGTATGTCCAAAGCCACTGTATGTCCAAAGCCACTGTCCAAAGCCACTGTATGTCCAAATCCACTGTATGTCCAAAGCCATTGTCCAAAGCCACTGTATGTCCAAAGCCACTGTATGTCCAAAGCCACTGTCCAAAGCCACTGTATGTACAAAGCCACTGTATGTCCAAAGCTACTGTATGTCCAAAGCCACTGTATGTCCAAAGCCACTGTCCAAAGCCACTGTCCAAAGCCACTATATGTCCAAAGCCACTGTATGTCCAAAGCCACTGTCCAAAGGCAAAGCCACTCTCCAAAGCCACTGTCCAAAGCCACTCTATGTCCAAAGCCACTGTCCAAAGCCACTCTCCAAAGCCACTGTCCAAAGCCACTCTATGTCCAAAGCCACTGTCCAAAGCCACTCTCCAAAGCCACTGTCCAAAGCCACTCTATGTCCAAAGCCACTCTCCAAAGCCACTCTCCAAAGCCACTCTATGTATATGGGTATTTTTAAAAATAGGAGTAATTATAACTACAGACTTTGGGGTAAATTAGTGTTGAAATTATTTTCATTTTAGTAATCACCCGAACACATAACATAACCAGAATACAAACAGTATACTAGCAATAACATCTAAGAGAGAGAAAGAGACCATCATTCACATATACTAAGAAATGGAAAAGTGGCCGAAGATGGATGAGCGCCTCTCTACTCTATACACAGTCATTTGTCACTTGCTTGAGGCTCAGTTCCTTCACCATGTTGAGATGATTGAGGCGGTTGTTCGACATTGTTGTACAAATGTAAGATTTCACCCTTCTCAGCGCAATGAAGGCTTGTTCAGAGCTTGCATTAGTTACCGGCATAACCAGTACAACATTGACCAATGAGACTGGTATGAGGAGCCAGATGCTTTTGTTCTTTTTGAGGAATTCAACGACATTTTGCACTGTATCAACACCACCTTTATCTTGACTGAAACTGCGATAGGACTCTGCCATTATATATAGCTGGATTCTTAAGGTATTAGGGTCAAACTCAGTGTAGAACTCACAGAGTTCAACATTTTGTGAGACCAATGTTTATTTCACTAGGACCTTCTACCAGGTTGCATAGGTTTTGAATGTTTTGAGGATAAACAGTCTGAAATCGCTCATTCTTGTCAAAGTGGGCACATTAGTTTACTTTTCAACATTGTGGAGCTGTTTCTACTTTTAAATAATAGAAAACGGCTTTTTCCCTTTATAACTCTATTTTGCTCCAATCGGGACTTTTTTGAACGTTTTGAGGAAAAACTCTGAAATCGCTCATTCTTGTCAAAATGGCTTCTTTTTCAATATTCTGGAACTGTTTCTCCCCTTTGTAACCAAACGAAGCTATAGTTTGCTCCAATTGGAAAGTTTTGAGCTCATTCTTGTCAAAATGGTCACATTAGTTCCTTTTCAACATTATGGAACTGTTTCTACTCTTTAAATGACTTTTGCTAACCTTTTTAACTGAAAAAAGCTCTAATTTGCTCCAACAGAGGAAAAACGGTTAAAAAACACTCATTCTTATCAAAATAGGTGCATTAATTTCCTGTACAACATTATGGAGCTGTTTCTACTCTTTAAATGACAGAAAAAGGGATTTTAGTCGGAAATCTCCCCTTTTAAACAAAATCTCTATTTTGCTGAAAAATTCGGATATCACTCATTTCTGTCAAAATGGGCAATTAGTTACATTTTCAACATTATTGAGAAATCTCCCCTTTTTAACCAAAAAAGCTCCATTTTGATCCATTGGGAAATTTTTGTCCGAAATCGCTCATTCTTGTTAAAATGGTCACATTAGTTTCCGGTTCAATATTATGGAACTGTTTCTATTCTTTAAATGACAGAAAAAGGCTTTTGGTGTGATATCTACCCTTTTTAGCTCCAATTGGGACTTATTGAGCGTTTTTAGGGAAAACAGTCTGAAATCGCTCATTCTTGGCAAAATGGTCACTTTAGCTTCCTTTTAAACATTATGGAAATGTTTCTACTCTAACTTTTGCTAAGAAATCTCCCCTTTTTTAAATCTATTTTGGTCAAATTGATATGTTTTTGAGCATTTTGTGGGAAAACCGCTGAAAACATGCCCATTAGTTTCCTTTACAACATTATGGCTACTTTTTAAATGACAGAAAACGGCTTTTGGTCAGAAATTTCCCTATTAACCGTAAGAAGCTCTATTTTGCTCCAATTGGGACGTTTTTAGCATTTTTAAGAGAAACGATCTGAAATCCCTCATTTTGTCAAAATGGGCACATTAGTTTCCGTATCAACATTATTGAACTTGTCTATACTTTAAATTACAGAAAACCACTTTTGGTGACCCAAAGACCCACTATTGTGCTCCAATTGGGATATTTTTGAGGGTTTTGAGGTCATTCTTGTTTTGAAGAAATATCCCCTTTTTAACAGCATTTTGTGAAAAAGGTCTGAAATCGCTCATTCTTATCAAAATGGACATATTAGTTTCCTTTTCAACATTATGGAACTGTTTCTACTCTTTAAATGCCAGAAAATGGCTTTTGGTCAGAAATCTCCCTTTTTTTAACCGATATTTTAATTTTAAGCTCGAGTTTGGATTTTTTTTGGCGTTTTGAGAAAAAACGGTGTGACATCGCTAATTTTTTGGAACATTAGTTTTCTTTTCAACATGGAACTGTTTGTACTCTTTAAATGACAGAAAACTGCTATTGATGAGAAATCTACCCTTTTTAACTATTTTGCTCCAAATGAGACATTTTTGAGAATTTTGAGGAAAAACCGTGTTAATTCTTAACAAAACATGTTGCATTACAACATTATGAAGCCATTTCTACTCTTTAAATGAGAAATCTCCCTTTTTTATTGGAACGTTTTTGAGCTTTTTATGAAAAACTGAATGAAATCGCTCATTCTTATCAAAATAGCACATTAGCTTCTTTTTGAACATTATTTCTCTACTTTAAATGAATATTTTGTTCCAATTGGGACGTTTTTGAGCGTTATGAGGAAAAAGTGTGAAATTGCTCATTCTCATCAAAATGGGCACTAAGTTTTCTTTTAAACATGAAACAGTTTCTTCACTTTATTTAAATGACAGAAAACGGCTTTTGGTGAGAAATTTACCCTTTTTAACCAAAGAAGCTAAAATCGCTCAGTCATTCTGTTAACATTGACACAGTTTACTTTTCAACATTATGGAACTGTTTCTACTCTTTAAAGAAAACGGCTTTGGGTCAGAATTCTCTCCTTTTTAACCCTATTTTGCTCCAATCCGGGACGTTTTTGAGCGTTTTGAGGAAAAACTCTGAAATCGTTCAATCTGGTAATAATGGGCACATTCGCTTCCTTTTCAATATTAGAGAACTCTTTCTCCCCTTTGTAACCGAAAGAAGCTATATTTTGCTCTTAATTAGTAGAGTATATGATTGGCTGAAGAAGATCCCAGCGAGAGTATATGACTGGCAGAAGATCTGGCTGAAGAAGGTCTCATAGTATATGACTGGCTGAATAAGATCACAATGTGACTGAGACTCGGAGTATATGAGACTGGCTGAACGTCTCATAGTATATGACTGGCAAAAGATCCCAGTGAGAGCCACTATACATAGCCACTAAACAAAGCCACTACACTAAATAAAGCCACTGAACAAAGCCACTAAGCCACTAAACAAGGCCACCAAACAAAGCCATTAACAAGGACAATAAACAAAGCCACTAAACAAAGCCACTGAACAAAGAAACTGAACAAAGCAAATAAACAAAGCCATTAATAAGGCCACTAAACAAAGCCACTAAACAAAGCCACTAAGCCACTAAACAAGGCCACCAAACAAAGCCATTAACAAGGACACTAAACAAAGCCACTAAACAAGGCCACTAAACAAGGCCACTAAACGAGGCCACCAAACAAAGCCATTAACTAGGCCACTAAACAAAGACAAAAACAAGGCCACTAAACAAGGCCACTAAACAAGGCCACTAACCAAGGCCACTAAACAAAACCACTAAACAAAGCCACTAAACAAAGCCACCAAACAAACCAATAAACATGGCCAACAAACAAAGCCACTAAACATGGCCACCTATCAAAACCACGAAACAAAAGCCACAAATCAAAAGCCACGAAACAAAATCCACCAAACAATAGCCACTAAACAAAAGCCACCACACAAAAGCCACCAAACAAAAGCCACAAAACAAAACCCACCAAACTAAAGCCACCAAACAAAAGCCACGAAACAAAAGCCACTGTCCAAAGCCACTCTTTGTCCAAAGCGACTGTCCAAAGCCACTCTCCAAAGCCACTGTCCTAAACCACTCTATGTCCAAAGCCACTGTCCAAAGCCACTCTCCAAAGCCACTGTCCAAAGCCACTCTATGTCCAAAGCCACTGTCCAAAGCCACTCTCCATAGCCACTGTCCAAAGCCACTGTATGTCCAAAGCCACTGTATGTCCAAAGCCACTATCCAAAGCCACTGTGTCCAAAGCCACTGTATGTCCAAAGGCACTGTCCAAAGCCACTGTATGTCCAAAGCCACTGTATGTCCAAAGCCACTGTCTAAAGCCACTGTATGTCCAAAGACACTGTCCAAAGCCACTGTATGTCCAAAGCCACTGTATGTCCAAAGCAACTGTCCAAAGCCACTGTATGTCCAAAGCCACTGTATGTCCAAAGCCACTGTCCAAAGCTACTGTATGTCCAAAGCCACTGTATGTCCAAAACCACTGTCCAAAGCCACTGTATGTCCAAAGCCACTGTATGTCCAATACCACTGTCCAAGCCACTGTATGTCCAAAGCCACTGTACAAAGCCACTGTCCAAATCTACTGTCCAAAGCCACTCTATGTCCAAATCCACTGTACAAAGCCACTGTCCAAATCCACTGTCCAAAGCAATACTATGTCCAAAGCCACTGTATGTCCAAAGCCACTGTATAAAGCCACTGTCCAAATCCACTGTCCAAAGCCACTCTATGTCCAAAGCCTCTGTACAAAGCCACTGTCCAAAGCCACTGTCCAAAGCAATACTATGTCCAAAGCCACTGTCCAAAGCCACTGTCCAAAGCCACTGTCCAAAGCCACTGTCCAAAGCCACTCTATGTCCAAAGCCACTGTCCGAAGCCACTGTCCAAAGCCACTGTCCAAAGCCACTCTATGTCCAAAGCCACTGTCCAAAGCCACTCTCCAAAGCAACTGTCCTTAACCAATCTATGTCCAAAGCCACTGTCCAAAGCCACTCTCCAAAGCCACTGTCCAAAGCCACTCTATATCCAAAGCCACTGTCCAAAGCCACTCTCCAAAGCCACTGTCCAAAGCCACTGTATGTCCAAAGCCACTGTATGTCCAAAGCCACTGTCCAAAGCCACTGTATGTCCAAAGCCACTGTATGTCCAAAGCCACTGTCCAAAGCCACTGTATGTCCAAAGCCATGGTATGTCCAAAGCCACTGTCCAAAGCCACTGTATGTCCAAAGCCACTCTATGTCCAAAGCCACTGTCCAAAGCCACTCTACAAAGCCACTGTCCAAAGCCACTGTCCAAAGCCACTGTCCAAAGCCACTCTATGTCCAAAGCCACTGTCCAAAGCCACTGTCCAAAGCCACTGTCCACAGCCACTCTATGTCCAAAGCCACTGTCCAAAGCCACTTTCCAAAGCAACAGTCCAATGCCACTCTATGTCCAAAGCCACTGTCCAAAGCCACTGTCCAAAGCCACTGTCCAAAGCCACTGTCCAAAGCCACTCTATGTCCAAAGCCACTGTCCAAAGCCACTGTATAAAGCCACTGTCCAAAGCCACTCTTATCCAAATCCACTGTCCAAAGCCACTGTCCAAAGCCACTCTATGTCCAAAGCCACTCTATGTCCAAAGCGACTGTCCAAAGCAACTGTCCAAAGCCACTGTCCAAACCACTCTATGTCCAAAGCCACTGTCCAAAGCCACTCTATGTCCAAAGCCACTGTATAAAGCCACTGTCCAAATCCACTGTCCAAAGCCACTCTATGTCCAAAGCCTCTGTACAAAGCCACTGTCCAAAGCCACTGTCCAAAGCAATACTATGTCCAAAGCCACTGTCCAAAGCCACTGTCCAAAGCCACTGTCCAAAGCCACTGTCCAAAGCCACTCTATGTCCAAAGCCACTGTCCGAAGCCACTGTCCAAAGCCACTGTCCAAAGCCACTCTATGTCCAAAGCCACTGTCTAAAGCCACTCTCCAAAGCAACTGTCCTTAACCAATCTATGTCCAAAGCCACTGTCCAAAGCCACTCTCCAAAGCCACTGTCCAAAGCCACTCTATATCCAAAGCCACTGTCCAAAGCCACTCTCCAAAGCCACTGTCCAAAGCCACTGTATGTCCAAAGCCACTGTATGTCCAAAGCCACTGTCCAAAGCCACTGTATGTCCAAAGCCACTGTATGTCCATAGCCACTGTCGAAAGCCACTGTATGTCCAATGCCACTGTATGTCCAAAGCCACTATCCAAAGCCACTTTATGTCCAAAGCCACTGTATGTCCATAGCCACTGTCCAAAGCCACTGTATGTCCAAAGCCACAGTATGAGCAAAGCCACTGTCTAAAGCCACTGTATGTCCAAAGCCACTGTCCAAAGCCACTGTATGTCCAAAGCCAATGTATTTCCAAACACTGTCCATAGCTACTGTATGTCCAAAGCCACTGTATGTCCAAAGCCACTGTCCAAAGCCACTGTATGTCCAAAGCCACTGTATGTCCAAAGCCACTGTATGTCCAAAGCCACTGTATGTCTAAAGCCACTGTCCAAAGCCACTGTATATCCAAAGCCACTGTATGTCCAAAGCCACTGTCCAAAGCCACTGTATGTCCAAAGCCATGGTATGTCCAAAGCCACTGTCCAAAGCCACTGTATGTCCAAAGCCACAGTCCAAAGCCACTGTATGTCCAAAGCCACTGTATGTCCAAAGCCACTGTCCAAAGCCACTGTATGTCCAAATCCACTGTATGTCCAAAGCCATTGTCCAAAGCCACTGTATGTCCAAAGCCACTGTATGTCCAAAGCCACTGTCCAAAGCCACTGTATGTACAAAGCCACTGTATGTCCAAAGCTACTGTATGTCCAAAGCCACTGTATGTCCAAAGCCACTGTCCAAAGCCACTGTCCAAAGCCACTATATGTCCAAAGCCACTGTATGTCCAAAGCCACTGTCCAAAGGCAAAGCCACTCTCCAAAGCCACTGTCCAAAGCCACTCTATGTCCAAAGCCACTGTCCAAAGCCACTCTCCAAAGCCACTGTCCAAAGCCACTCTATGTCCAAAGCCACTCTCCAAAGCCACTCTCCAAAGCCACTCTATGTATATGGGTATTTTTAAAAATAGGAGTAATTATAACTACAGACTTTGGGGTAAATTAGTGTTGAAATTATTTTCATTTTAGTAATCACCCGAACACATAACATAACCAGAATACAAACAGTATACTAGCAATAACATCTAAGAGAGAGAAAGAGACCATCATTCACATATACTAAGAAATGGAAAAGTGGCCGAAGATGGATGAGCGCCTCTCTACTCTATACACAGTCATTTGTCACTTGCTTGAGGCTCAGTTCCTTCACCATGTTGAGATGATTGAGGCGGTTGTTCGACATTGTTGTACAAATGTAAGATTTCACCCTTCTCAGCGCAATGAAGGCTTGTTCAGAGCTTGCATTAGTTACCGGCATAACCAGTACAACATTGACCAATGAGACTGGTATGAGGAGCCAGATGCTTTTGTTCTTTTTGAGGAATTCAACGACATTTTGCACTGTATCAACACCACCTTTATCTTGACTGAAACTGCGATAGGACTCTGCCATTATATATAGCTGGATTCTTAAGGTATTAGGGTCAAACTCAGTGTAGAACTCACAGAGTTCAACATTTTGTGAGACCAATGTTTATTTCACTAGGACCTTCTACCAGGTTGCATAGGTTTTGAATGTTTTGAGGATAAACAGTCTGAAATCGCTCATTCTTGTCAAAGTGGGCACATTAGTTTACTTTTCAACATTGTGGAGCTGTTTCTACTCTTAAATAATAGAAAACGGCTTTTTCCCTTTTTAACTCTATTTTGCTCCAATCGGGACTTTTTTGAACGTTTTGAGGAAAAACTCTGAAATCGCTCATTCTTGTCAAAATGGCTTCTTTTTCAATATTCTGGAACTGTTTCTCCCCTTTGTAACCAAACGAAGCTATAGTTTGCTCCAATTGGAAAGTTTTGAGCTCATTCTTGTCAAAATGGTCACATTAGTTCCTTTTCAACATTATGGAACTGTTTCTACTCTTTAAATGACTTTTGCTAACCTTTTTAACTGAAAAAAGCTCTAATTTGCTCCAACAGAGGAAAAACGGTTAAAAATCACTCATTCTTATCAAAATAGGTGCATTAATTTCCTGTACAACATTATGGAGCTGTTTCTACTCTTTAAATGACAGAAAAAGGGATTTTAGTCGGAAATCTCCCCTTTTAAACAAAATCTCTATTTTGCTGAAAAATTCGGATATCACTCATTTCTGTCAAAATGGGCAATTAGTTACATTTTCAACATTATTGAGAAATCTCCCCTTTTTAACCAAAAAAGCTCCATTTTGCTCCATTGGGAAATTTTTGTCCGAAATCGCTCATTCTTGTTAAAATGGTCACATTAGTTTCCGGTTCAATATTATGGAACTGTTTCTATTCTTTAAATGACAGAAAAAGGCTTTTGGTGTGATATCTACCCTTTTTAGCTCCAATTGGGACTTATTGAGCGTTTTTAGGAAAAACAGTCTGAAATCGCTCATTCTTGGCAAAATGGGCACTTTAGCTTCCTTTTCAACATTATGGAAATGTTTCTACTCTAACTTTTGCTAAGAAATCTCCCCTTTTTTAAATCTATTTTGGTCAAATTGATATGTTTTTGAGCATTTTATGGGAAAACCGCTGAAAACATGCCCATTAGTTTCCTTTACAACATTATGGCTACTTTTTAAATGACAGAAAACGGCTTTTGGTCAGAAATTTCCCTATTAACCGTAAGAAGCTCTATTTTGCTCCAATTGGGACGTTTTTAGCATTTTTAAGAGAAACTATCTGAAATCCCTCATTTTGTCAAAATGGGCACATTAGTTTCCGTATCAACATTATTGAACTTGTCTATACTTTAAATTACAGAAAACCACTTTTGGTGACCCAAAGACCCACTATTGTGCTCCAATTGGGATATTTTTGAGGGTTTTGAGGTCATTCTTGTTTTGAAGAAATATCCCCTTTTTAACAGCATTTTGTGAAAAAGGTCTGAAATCGCTCATTCTTATCAAAATGGACATATTAGTTTCCTTTTCAACATTATGGAACTGTTTCTACTCTTTAAATGCCAGAAAATGGCTTTTGGTCAGAAATCTCCCTTTTTTTAACCGATATTTTAATTTTAAGCTCGAGTTTGGATTTTTTTTGGCGTTTTGAGAAAAAACGGTGTGACATCGCTAATTTTTTGGAACATTAGTTTTCTTTTCAACATGGAACTGTTTGTACTCTTTAAATGACAGAAAACTGCTATTGATGAGAAATCTACCCTTTTTAACTATTTTGCTCCAAATGAGACATTTTTGAGAATTTTGAGGAAAAACCGTATGTTAATTCTTAACAAAACATGTTGCATTACAACATTATGAAGCCATTTCTACTCTTTAAATGAGAAATCTCCCTTTTTTATTGGAACGTTTTTGAGCTTTTTATGAAAAACTGAATGAAATCGCTCATTCTTATCAAAATAGCACATTAGCTTCTTTTTGAACATTATTTCTCTACTTTAAATGAATATTTTGTTCCAATTGGGACGTTTTTGAGCGTTATGAGGAAAAAGTGTGAAATTGCTCATTCTCATCAAAATGGGCACTAAGTTTTCTTTTAAACATGAAACAGTTTCTTCACTTTATTTAAATGACAGAAAACGGCTTTTGGTGAGAAATTTACCCTTTTTAACCAAAGAAGCTAAAATCGCTCAGTCATTCTGTTAACATTGACACAGTTTACTTTTCAACATTATGGAACTGTTTCTACTCTTTAAAGAAAACGGCTTTGGGTCAGAATTCTCTCCTTTTTAACCCTATTTTGCTCCAATCCGGGACGTTTTTGAGCGTTTTGAGGAAAAACTCTGAAATCGTTCAATCTGGTAATAATGGGCACATTCGCTTCCTTTTCAATATTAGAGAACTCTTTCTCCCCTTTGTAACCGAAAGAAGCTATATTTTGCTCTTAATTAGTAGAGTATATGATTGGCTGAAGAAGATCCCAGCGAGAGTATATGACTGGCAGAAGATCTGGCTGAAGAAGGTCTCATAGTATATGACTGGCTGAATAAGATCACAATGTGACTGAGACTCGGAGTATATGAGACTGGCTGAACGTCTCATAGTATATGACCGGCAAAAGATCCCAGTGAGAGCCACTATACATAGCCACTAAACAAAGCCACTACACTAAATAAAGCCACTGAAAAATGCCACTAAGCCACTAAACAAGGCCACCAAACAAAGCCATTAACAAGGACAATAAACAAAGCCACTAAACAAAGCCACTGAACAAAGAAACTGAACAAAGCAAATAAACAAAGCCATTAATAAGGCCACTAAACAAAGCCACTAAACAAAGCCACTAAGCCACTAAACAAGGCCACCAAACAAAGCCATTAACAAGGACACTAAACAAAGCCACTAAACAAGGCCACTAAACAAGGCCACTAAACGAGGCCACCAAACAAAGCCATTAACTAGGCCACTAAACAAAGACAAAAACAAGGCCACTAAACAAGGCCACTAAACAAGGCCACTAACCAAGGCCACTAAACAAAACCACTAAACTTGGCCACTAAACAAAGCCACTAAACAAAGCCACCAAACAAACCAATAAACATGGCCAACAAACAAAGCCACTAAACATGGCCACCTATCAAAACCACGAAACAAAAGCCACAAATCAAAAGCCACGAAACAAAATCCACCAAACAATAGCCACTAAACAAAAGCCACCACACAAAAGCCACCAAACAAAAGCCACAAAACAAAACCCACCAAACTAAAGCCACCAAACAAAAGCCACGAAACAAAAGCCACTGTCCAAAGCCACTCTTTGTCCAAAGCGACTGTCCAAAGCCACTCTCCAAAGCCACTGTCCTAAACCACTCTATGTCCAAAGCCACTGTCCAAAGCCACTCTCCAAAGCCACTGTCCAAAGCCACTCTATGTCCAAAGCCACTGTCCAAAGCCACTCTCCATAGCCACTGTCCAAAGCCACTGTATGTCCAAAGCCACTGTATGTCCAAAGCCACTATCCAAAGCCACTGTGTCCAAAGACACTGTATGTCCAAAGGCACTGTCCAAAGCCACTGTATGTCCAAAGCCACTGTATGTCCAAAGCCACTGTCTAAAGCCACTGTATGTCCAAAGACACTGTCCAAAGCCACTGTATGTCCAAAGCCACTGTATGTCCAAAGCAACTGTCCAAAGCCACTGTATGTCCAAAGCCACTGTATGTCCAAAGCCACTGTCCAAAGCTACTGTATGTCCAAAGCCACTGTATGTCCAAAACCACTGTCCAAAGCCACTGTATGTCCAAAGCCACTGTATGTCCAATACCACTGTCCAAGCCACTGTATGTCCAAAGCCACTGTACAAAGCCACTGTCCAAATCTACTGTCCAAAGCCACTCTATGTCCAAATCCACTGTACAAAGCCACTGTCCAAATCCACTGTCCAAAGCAATACTATGTCCAAAGCCACTGTATGTCCAAAGCCACTGTATAAAGCCACTGTCCAAATCCACTGTCCAAAGCCACTCTATGTCCAAAGCCTCTGTACAAAGCCACTGTCCAAAGCCACTGTCCAAAGCAATACTATGTCCAAAGCCACTGTCCAAAGCCACTGTCCAAAGCCACTGTCCAAAGCCACTGTCCAAAGCCACTCTATGTCCAAAGCCACTGTCCGAAGCCACTGTCCAAAGCCACTGTCCAAAGCCACTCTATGTCCAAAGCCACTGTCCAAAGCCACTCTCCAAAGCAACTGTCCTTAACCAATCTATGTCCAAAGCCACTGTCCAAAGCCACTCTCCAAAGCCACTGTCCAAAGCCACTCTATATCCAAAGCCACTGTCCAAAGCCACTCTCCAAAGCCACTGTCCAAAGCCACTGTATGTCCAAAGCCACTGTATGTCCAAAGCCACTGTCCAAAGCCACTGTATGTCCAAAGCCACTGTATGTCCATAGCCACTGTCGAAAGCCACTGTATGTCCAATGCCACTGTATGTCCAAAGCCACTATCCAAAGCCACTTTATGTCCAAAGCCACTGTATGTCCATAGCCACTGTCCAAAGCCACTGTATGTCCAAAGCCACAGTATGACCAAAGCCACTGTCTAAAGCCACTGTATGTCCAAAGCCACTGTCCAAAGCCACTGTATGTCCAAAGCCAATGTATTTCCAAACACGGTCCATAGCTACTGTATGTCCAAAGCCACTGTATGTCCAAAGCCACTGTCCAAAGCCACTGTATGTCCAAAGCCACTGTATGTCCAAAGCCACTGTATGTCCAAAGCCACTGTATGTCCAAAGCCACTGTCCAAAGCCACTGTATGTCCAAAGCCACTGTATGTCCAAAGCCACTGTCCAAAGCCACTGTATGTCCAAAGCCATGGTATGTCCAAAGCCACTGTCCAAAGCCACTGTATGTCCAAAGCCACAGTCCAAAGCCACTGTATGTCCAAAGCCACTGTATGTCCAAAGCCACTGTCCAAAGCCACTGTATGTCCAAATCCACTATATGTCCAAAGCCATTGTCCAAAGCCACTGTATGTCCAAAGCCACTGTATGTCCAAAGCCACTGTCCAAAGCCACTGTATGTACAAAGCCACTGTATGTCCAAAGCTACTGTATGTCCAAAGCCACTGTATGTCCAAAGCCACTGTCCAAAGCCACTGTCCAAAGCCACTATATGTCCAAAGCCACTGTATGTCCAAAGCCACTGTCCAAAGGCAAAGCCACTCTCCAAAGCCACTGTCCAAAGCCACTCTATGTCCAAAGCCACTGTCCAAAGCCACTCTCCAAAGCCACTGTCCAAAGCCACTCTATGTCCAAAGCCACTGTCCAAAGCCACTCTCCAAAGCCACTGTCCAAAGCCACTCTATGTCCAAAGCCACTCTCCAAAGCCACTCTCCAAAGCCACTCTATGTATATGGGTATTTTTAAAAATAGGAGTAATTATAACTACAGACTTTGGGGTAAATTAGTGTTGAAATTATTTTCATTTTAGTAATCACCCGAACACATAACATAACCAGAATACAAACAGTATACTAGCAATAACATCTAAGAGAGAGAAAGAGACCATCATTCACATATACTAAGAAATGGAAAAGTGGCCGAAGATGGATGAGCGCCTCTCTACTCTATACACAGTCATTTGTCACTTGCTTGAGGCTCAGTTCCTTCACCATGTTGAGATGATTGAGGCGGTTGTTCGACATTGTTGTACAAATGTAAGATTTCACCCTTCTCAGCGCAATGAAGGCTTGTTCAGAGCTTGCATTAGTTACCGGCATAACCAGTACAACATTGACCAATGAGACTGGTATGAGGAGCCAGATGCTTTTGTTCTTTTTGAGGAATTCAACGACATTTTGCACTGTATCAACACCACCTTTATCTTGACTGAAACTGCGATAGGACTCTGCCATTATATATAGCTGGATTCTTAAGGTATTAGGGTCAAACTCAGTGTAGAACTCACAGAGTTCAACATTTTGTGAGACCAATGTTTATTTCACTAGGACCTTCTACCAGGTTGCATAGGTTTTGAATGTTTTGAGGATAAACAGTCTGAAATCGCTCATTCTTGTCAAAGTGGGCACATTAGTTTACTTTTCAACATTGTGGAGCTGTTTCTACTCTTAAATAATAGAAAACGGCTTTTTCCCTTTTTAACTCTATTTTGCTCCAATCGGGACTTTTTTGAACGTTTTGAGGAAAAACTCTGAAATCGCTCATTCTTGTCAAAATGGCTTCTTTTTCAATATTCTGGAACTGTTTCTCCCCTTTGTAACCAAACGAAGCTATAGTTTGCTCCAATTGGAAAGTTTTGAGCTCATTCTTGTCAAAATGGTCACATTAGTTCCTTTTCAACATTATGGAACTGTTTCTACTCTTTAAATGACTTTTGCTAACCTTTTTAACTGAAAAAAGCTCTAATTTGCTCCAACAGAGGAAAAACGGTTAAAAAACACTCATTCTTATCAAAATAGGTGCATTAATTTCCTGTACAACATTATGGAGCTGTTTCTACTCTTTAAATGACAGAAAAAGGGATTTTAGTCGGAAATCTCCCCTTTTAAACAAAATCTCTATTTTGCTGAAAAATTCGGATATCACTCATTTCTGTCAAAATGGGCAATTAGTTACATTTTCAACATTATTGAGAAATCTCCCCTTTTTAACCAAAAAAGCTCCATTTTGCTCCATTGGGAAATTTTTGTCCGAAATCGCTCATTCTTGTTAAAATGGTCACATTAGTTTCCGGTTCAATATTATGGAACTGTTTCTATTCTTTAAATGACAGAAAAAGGCTTTTGGTGTGATATCTACCCTTTTTAGCTCCAATTGGGACTTATTGAGCGTTTTTAGGGAAAACAGTCTGAAATCGCTCATTCTTGGCAAAATGGGCACTTTAGCTTCCTTTTCAACATTATGGAAATGTTTCTACTCTAACTTTTGCTAAGAAATCTCCCCTTTTTTAAATCTATTTTGGTCAAATTGATATGTTTTTGAGCATTTTATGGGAAAACCGCTGAAAACATGCCCATTAGTTTCCTTTACAACATTATGGCTACTTTTTAAATGACAGAAAACGGCTTTTGGTCAGAAATTTCCCTATTAACCGTAAGAAGCTCTATTTTGCTCCAATTGGGACGTTTTTAGCATTTTTAAGAGAAACTATCTGAAATCCCTCATTTTGTCAAAATGGGCACATTAGTTTCCGTATCAACATTATTGAACTTGTCTATACTTTAAATTACAGAAAACCACTTTTGGTGACCCAAAGACCCACTATTGTGCTCCAATTGGGATATTTTTGAGGGTTTTGAGGTCATTCTTGTTTTGAAGAAATATCCCCTTTTTAACAGCATTTTGTGAAAAAGGTCTGAAATCGCTCATTCTTATCAAAATGGACATATTAGTTTCCTTTTCAACATTATGGAACTGTTTCTACTCTTTAAATGCCAGAAAATGGCTTTTGGTCAGAAATCTCCCTTTTTTTAACCGATATTTTAATTTTAAGCTCGAGTTTGGATTTTTTTTGGCGTTTTGAGAAAAAACGGTGTGACATCGCTAATTTTTTGGAACATTAGTTTTCTTTTCAACATGGAACTGTTTGTACTCTTTAAATGACAGAAAACTGCTATTGATGAGAAATCTATCCTTTTTAACTATTTTGCTCCAAATGAGACATTTTTGAGAATTTTGAGGAAAAACCGTATGTTAATTCTTAACAAAACATGTTGCATTACAACATTATGAAGCCATTTCTACTCTTTAAATGAGAAATCTCCCTTTTTTATTGGAACGTTTTTGAGCTTTTTATGAAAAACTGAATGAAATCGCTCATTCTTATCAAAATAGCACATTAGCTTCTTTTTGAACATTATTTCTCTACTTTAAATGAATATTTTGTTCCAATCGGGACGTTTTTGAGCGTTATGAGGAAAAAGTGTGAAATTGCTCATTCTCATCAAAATGGGCACTAAGTTTTCTTTTAAACATGAAACAGTTTCTTCACTTTATTTAAATGACAGAAAACGGCTTTTGGTGAGAAATTTACCCTTTTTAACCAAAGAAGCTAAAATCGCTCAGTCATTCTGTTAACATTGACACAGTTTACTTTTCAACATTATGGAACTGTTTCTACTCTTTAAAGAAAACGGCTTTGGGTCAGAATTCTCTCCTTTTTAACCCTATTTTGCTCCAATCCGGGACGTTTTTGAGCGTTTTGAGGAAAAACTCTGAAATCGTTCAATCTGGTAATAATGGGCACATTCGCTTCCTTTTCAATATTAGAGAACTCTTTCTCCCCTTTGTAACCGAAAGAAGCTATATTTTGCTCTTAATTAGTAGAGTATATGATTGGCTGAAGAAGATCCCAGCGAGAGTATATGACTGGCAGAAGATCTGGCTGAAGAAGGTCTCATAGTATATGACTGGCTGAATAAGATCACAATGTGACTGAGACTCGGAGTATATGAGACTGGCTGAACGTCTCATAGTATATGACCGGCAAAAGATCCCAGTGAGAGCCACTATACATAGCCACTAAACAAAGCCACTACACTAAATAAAGCCACTGAAAAATGCCACTAAGCCACTAAACAAGGCCACCAAACAAAGCCATTAACAAGGACAATAAACAAAGCCACTAAACAAAGCCACTGAACAAAGAAACTGAACAAAGCAAATAAACAAAGCCATTAATAAGGCCACTAAACAAAGCCACTAAACAAAGCCACTAAGCCACTAAACAAGGCCACCAAACAAAGCCATTAACAAGGACACTAAACAAAGCCACTAAACAAGGCCACTAAACAAGGCCACTAAACGAGGCCACCAAACAAAGCCATTAACTAGGCCACTAAACAAAGACAAAAACAAGGCCACTAAACAAGGCCACTAAACAAGGCCACTAACCAAGGCCACTAAACAAAACCACTAAACTTGGCCACTAAACAAAGCCACTAAACAAAGCCACCAAACAAACCAATAAACATGGCCAACAAACAAAGCCACTAAACATGGCCACCTATCAAAACCACGAAACAAAAGCTACAAATCAAAAGCCACGAAACAAAATCCACCAAACAATAGCCACTAAACAAAAGCCACCACACAAAAGCCACCAAACAAAAGCCACAAAACAAAACCCACCAAACTAAAGCCACCAAACAAAAGCCACGAAACAAAAGCCACTGTCCAAAGCCACTCTTTGTCCAAAGCGACTGTCCAAAGCCACTCTCCAAAGCCACTGTCCTAAACCACTCTATGTCCAAAGCCACTGTCCAAAGCCACTCTCCAAAGCCACTGTCCAAAGCCACTCTATGTCCAAAGCCACTGTCCAAAGCCACTCTCCATAGCCACTGTCCAAAGCCACTGTATGTCCAAAGCCACTGTATGTCCAAAGCCACTATCCAAAGCCACTGTGTCCAAAGACACTGTATGTCCAAAGGCACTGTCCAAAGCCACTGTATGTCCAAAGCCACTGTATGTCCAAAGCCACTGTCTAAAGCCACTGTATGTCCAAAGACACTGTCCAAAGCCACTGTATGTCCAAAGCCACTGTATGTCCAAAGCAACTGTCCAAAGCCACTGTATGTCCAAAGCCACTGTATGTCCAAAGCCACTGTCCAAAGCTACTGTATGTCCAAAGCCACTGTATGTCCAAAACCACTGTCCAAAGCCACTGTATGTCCAAAGCCACTGTATGTCCAATACCACTGTCCAAGCCACTGTATGTCCAAAGCCACTGTACAAAGCCACTGTCCAAATCTACTGTCCAAAGCCACTCTATGTCCAAATCCACTGTACAAAGCCACTGTCCAAATCCACTGTCCAAAGCAATATTATGTCCAAAGCCACTGTATGTCCAAAGCCACTGTATAAAGCCACTGTCCAAATCCACTGTCCAAAGCCACTCTATGTCCAAAGCCTCTGTACAAAGCCACTGTCCAAAGCCACTGTCCAAAGCAATACTATGTCCAAAGCCACTGTCCAAAGCCACTGTCCAAAGCCACTGTCCAAAGCCACTGTCCAAAGCCACTCTATGTCCAAAGCCACTGTCCGAAGCCACTGTCCAAAGCCACTGTCCAAAGCCACTCTATGTCCAAAGCCACTGTCCAAAGCCACTCTCCAAAGCAACTGTCCTTAACCAATCTATGTCCAAAGCCACTGTCCAAAGCCACTCTCCAAAGCCACTGTCCAAAGCCACTCTATATCCAAAGCCACTGTCCAAAGCCACTCTCCAAAGCCACTGTCCAAAGCCACTGTATGTCCAAAGCCACTGTATGTCCAAAGCCACTGTCCAAAGCTACTGTATGTCCAAAGCCACTGTATGTCCAAAACCACTGTCCAAAGCCACTGTATGTCCAAAGCCACTGTATGTCCAATACCACTGTCCAAGCCACTGTATGTCCAAAGCCACTGTACAAAGCCACTGTCCAAATCTACTGTCCAAAGCCACTCTATGTCCAAATCCACTGTACAAAGCCACTGTCCAAATCCACTCTCCAAAGCAATACTATGTCCAAAGCCACTGTATGTCCAAAGCCACTGTATAAAGCCACTGTCCAATTCCACTGTCCAAAGCCACTCTATGTCCAAAGCCTCTGTACAAAGCCACTGTCCAAAGCCACTGTCCAAAGCAATACTATGTCCAAAGCCACTGTCCAAAGCCACTGTCCAAAGCCACTGTCCAAAGCCACTGTCCAAAGCCACTCTATGTCCAAAGCCACTGTCCGAAGCCACTGTCCAAAGCCACTGTCCAAAGCCACTCTATGTCCAAAGCCACTGTCCAAAGCCACTCTCCAAAGCAACTGTCCTTAACCAATCTATGTCCAAAGCCACTGTCCAAAGCCACTCTCCAAAGCCACTGTCCAAAGCCACTCTATATCCAAAGCCACTGTCCAAAGCCACTCTCCAAAGCCACTGTCCAAAGCCACTGTATGTCCAAAGCCACTGTATGTCCAAAGCCACTGTCCAAAGCCACTGTATGTCCAAAGCCACTGTATGTCCATAGCCACTGTCGAAAGCCACTGTATGTCCAATGCCACTGTATGTCCAAAGCCACTATCCAAAGCCACTTTATGTCCAAAGCCACTGTATGTCCATAGCCACTGTCCAAAGCCACTGTATGTCCAAAGCCACAGTATGACCAAAGCCACTGTCTAAAGCCACTGTATGTCCAAAGCCACTGTCCAAAGCCACTGTATGTCCAAAGCCAATGTATTTCCAAACACGGTCCATAGCTACTGTATGTCCAAAGCCACTGTATGTCCAAAGCCACTGTCCAAAGCCACTGTATGTCCAAAGCCACTGTATGTCCAAAGCCACTGTATGTCCAAAGCCACTGTATGTCCAAAGCCACTGTCCAAAGCCACTGTATGTCCAAAGCCACTGTATGTCCAAAGCCACTGTCCAAAGCCACTGTATGTCCAAAGCCATGGTATGTCCAAAGCCACTGTCCAAAGCCACTGTATGTCCAAAGCCACAGTCCAAAGCCACTGTATGTCCAAAGCCACTGTATGTCCAAAGCCACTGTCCAAAGCCAATGTATGTCCAAATCCACTGTATGTCCAAAGCCATTGTCCAAAGCCACTGTATGTCCAAAGCCACTGTATGTCCAAAGCCACTGTCCAAAGCCACTGTATGTACAAAGCCACTGTATGTCCAAAGCTACTGTATGTCCAAAGCCACTGTATGTCCAAAGCCACTGTCCAAAGCCACTGTCCAAAGCCACTATATGTCCAAAGCCACTGTATGTCCAAAGCCACTGTCCAAAGGCAAAGCCACTCTCCAAAGCCACTGTCCAAAGCCACTCTATGTCCAAAGCCACTGTCCAAAGCCACTCTCCAAAGCCACTGTCCAAAGCCACTCTATGTCCAAAGCCACTGTCCAAAGCCACTCTCCAAAGCCACTGTCCAAAGCCACTCTATGTCCAAAGCCACTCTCCAAAGCCACTCTCCAAAGCCACTCTATGTATATGGGTATTTTTAAAAATAGGAGTAATTATAACTACAGACTTTGGGGTAAATTAGTGTTGAAATTATTTTCATTTTAGTAATCACCCGAACACATAACATAACCAGAATACAAACAGTATACTAGCAATAACATCTAAGAGAGAGAAAGAGACCATCATTCACATATACTAAGAAATGGAAAAGTGGCCGAAGATGGATGAGCGCCTCTCTACTCTATACACAGTCATTTGTCACTTGCTTGAGGCTCAGTTCCTTCACCATGTTGAGATGATTGAGGCGGTTGTTCGACATTGTTGTACAAATGTAAGATTTCACCCTTCTCAGCGCAATGAAGGCTTGTTCAGAGCTTGCATTAGTTACCGGCATAACCAGTACAACATTGACCAATGAGACTGGTATGAGGAGCCAGATGCTTTTGTTCTTTTTGAGGAATTCAACGACATTTTGCACTGTATCAACACCACCTTTATCTTGACTGAAACTGCGATAGGACTCTGCCATTATATATAGCTGGATTCTTAAGGTATTAGGGTCAAACTCAGTGTAGAACTCACAGAGTTCAACATTTTGTGAGACCAATGTTTATTTCACTAGGACCTTCTACCAGGTTGCATAGGTTTTGAATGTTTTGAGGATAAACAGTCTGAAATCGCTCATTCTTGTCAAAGTGGGCACATTAGTTTACTTTTCAACATTGTGGAGCTGTTTCTACTCTTAAATAATAGAAAACGGCTTTTTCCCTTTTTAACTCTATTTTGCTCCAATCGGGACTTTTTTGAACGTTTTGAGGAAAAACTCTGAAATCGCTCATTCTTGTCAAAATGGCTTCTTTTTCAATATTCTGGAACTGTTTCTCCCCTTTGTAACCAAACGAAGCTATAGTTTGCTCCAATTGGAAAGTTTTGAGCTCATTCTTGTCAAAATGGTCACATTAGTTCCTTTTCAACATTATGGAACTGTTTCTACTCTTTAAATGACTTTTGCTAACCTTTTTAACTGAAAAAAGCTCTAATTTGCTCCAACAGAGGAAAAACGGTTAAAAAACACTCATTCTTATCAAAATAGGTGCATTAATTTCCTGTACAACATTATGGAGCTGTTTCTACTCTTTAAATGACAGAAAAAGGGATTTTAGTCGGAAATCTCCCCTTTTAAACAAAATCTCTATTTTGCTGAAAAATTCGGATATCACTCATTTCTGTCAAAATGGGCAATTAGTTACATTTTCAACATTATTGAGAAATCTCCCCTTTTTAACCAAAAAAGCTCCATTTTGCTCCATTGGGAAATTTTTGTCCGAAATCGCTCATTCTTGTTAAAATGGTCACATTAGTTTCCGGTTCAATATTATGGAACTGTTTCTATTCTTTAAATGACAGAAAAAGGCTTTTGGTGTGATATCTACCCTTTTTAGCTCCAATTGGGACTTATTGAGCGTTTTTAGGGAAAACAGTCTGAAATCGCTCATTCTTGGCAAAATGGGCACTTTAGCTTCCTTTTCAACATTATGGAAATGTTTCTACTCTAACTTTTGCTAAGAAATCTCCCCTTTTTTAAATCTATTTTGGTCAAATTGATATGTTTTTGAGCATTTTATGGGAAAACCGCTGAAAACATGCCCATTAGTTTCCTTTACAACATTATGGCTACTTTTTAAATGACAGAAAACGGCTTTTGGTCAGAAATTTCCCTATTAACCGTAAGAAGCTCTATTTTGCTCCAATTGGGACGTTTTTAGCATTTTTAAGAGAAACTATCTGAAATCCCTCATTTTGTCAAAATGGGCACATTAGTTTCCGTATCAACATTATTGAACTTGTCTATACTTTAAATTACAGAAAACCACTTTTGGTGACCCAAAGACCCACTATTGTGCTCCAATTGGGATATTTTTGAGGGTTTTGAGGTCATTCTTGTTTTGAAGAAATATCCCCTTTTTAACAGCATTTTGTGAAAAAGGTCTGAAATCGCTCATTCTTATCAAAATGGACATATTAGTTTCCTTTTCAACATTATGGAACTGTTTCTACTCTTTAAATGCCAGAAAATGGCTTTTGGTCAGAAATCTCCCTTTTTTTAACCGATATTTTAATTTTAAGCTCGAGTTTGGATTTTTTTTGGCGTTTTGAGAAAAAACGGTGTGACATCGCTAATTTTTTGGAACATTAGTTTTCTTTTCAACATGGAACTGTTTGTACTCTTTAAATGACAGAAAACTGCTATTGATGAGAAATCTACCCTTTTTAACTATTTTGCTCCAAATGAGACATTTTTGAGAATTTTGAGGAAAAACCGTATGTTAATTCTTAACAAAACATGTTGCATTACAACATTATGAAGCCATTTCTACTCTTTAAATGAGAAATCTCCCTTTTTTATTGGAACGTTTTTGAGCTTTTTATGAAAAACTGAATGAAATCGCTCATTCTTATCAAAATAGCACATTAGCTTCTTTTTGAACATTATTTCTCTACTTTAAATGAATATTTTGTTCCAATTGGGACGTTTTTGAGCGTTATGAGGAAAAAGTGTGAAATTGCTCATTCTCATCAAAATGGGCACTAAGTTTTCTTTTAAACATGAAACAGTTTCTTCACTTTATTTAAATGACAGAAAACGGCTTTTGGTGAGAAATTTACCCTTTTTAACCAAAGAAGCTAAAATCGCTCAGTCATTCTGTTAACATTGACACAGTTTACTTTTCAACATTATGGAACTGTTTCTACTCTTTAAAGAAAACGGCTTTGGGTCAGAATTCTCTCCTTTTTAACCCTATTTTGCTCCAATCCGGGACGTTTTTGAGCGTTTTGAGGAAAAACTCTGAAATCGTTCAATCTGGTAATAATGGGCACATTCGCTTCCTTTTCAATATTAGAGAACTCTTTCTCCCCTTTGTAACCGAAAGAAGCTATATTTTGCTCTTAATTAGTAGAGTATATGATTGGCTGAAGAAGATCCCAGCGAGAGTATATGACTGGCAGAAGATCTGGCTGAAGAAGGTCTCATAGTATATGACTGGCTGAATAAGATCACAATGTGACTGAGACTCGGAGTATATGAGACTGGCTGAACGTCTCATAGTATATGACCGGCAAAAGATCCCAGTGAGAGCCACTATACATAGCCACTAAACAAAGCCACTACACTAAATAAAGCCACTGAACAAAGCCACTAAGCCACTAAACAAGGCCACCAAACAAAGCCATTAACAAGGACAATAAACAAAGCCACCAAACAAAGCCACTGAACAAAGAAACTGAACAAAGCAAATAAACAAAGCCATTAATAAGGCCACTAAACAAAGCCACTAAACAAAGCCACTAAGCCACTAAACAAGGCCACCAAACAAAGCCATTAACAAGGACACTAAACAAAGCCACTAAACAAGGCCACTAAACAAGGCCACTAAACGAGGCCACCAAACAAAGCCATTAACTAGGCCACTAAACAAAGACAAAAACAAGGCCACTAAACAAGGCCACTAAACAAGGCCACTAACCAAGGCCACTAAACAAAACCACTAAACTTGGCCACTAAACAAAGCCACTAAACAAAGCCACCAAACAAACCAATAAACATGGCCAACAAACAAAGCCACTAAACATGGCCACCTATCAAAACCACGAAACAAAAGCCACAAATCAAAAGCCACGAAACAAAATCCACCAAACAATAGCCACTAAACAAAAGCCATCACACAAAAGCCACCAAACAAAAGCCACAAAACAAAACCCACCAAACTAAAGCCACCAAACAAAAGCCACGAAACAAAAGCCACTGTCCAAAGCCACTCTTTGTCCAAAGCGACTGTCCAAAGCCACTCTCCAAAGCCACTGTCCTAAACCACTCTATGTCCAAAGCCACTGTCCAAAGCCACTCTCCAAAGCCACTGTCCAAAGCCACTCTATGTCCAAAGCCACTGTCCAAAGCCACACTCCATAGCCACTGTCCAAAGCCACGTCCAAAGCCACTGTATGTCCAAAGCCACTATCCAAAGCCACTGTGTCCAAAGACACTGTATGTCCAAAGGCACTGTCCAAAGCCACTGTATGTCCAAAGCCACTGTATGTCCAAAGCCACTGTCTAAAGCCACTGTATGTCCAAAGACACTGTCCAAAGCCACTGTATGTCCAAAGCCACTGTATGTCCAAAGCAACTGTCCAAAGCCACTGTATGTCCAAAGCCACTGTATGTCCAAAGCCACTGTCCAAAGCTACTGTATGTCCAAAGCCACTGTATGTCCAAAACCACTGTCCAAAGCCACTGTATGTCCAAAGCCACTGTATGTCCAATACCACTGTCCAAGCCACTGTATGTCCAAAGCCACTGTACAAAGCCACTGTCCAAATCTACTGTCCAAAGCCACTCTATGTCCAAATCCACTGTACAAAGCCACTGTCCAAATCCACTGTCCAAAGCAATACTATGTCCAAAGCCACTGTATGTCCAAAGCCACTGTATAAAGCCACTGTCCAAATCCACTGTCCAAGCCACTCTATGTCCAATGCCTCTGTACAAAGCCACTGTCCAAAGCCACTGTCCAAAGCAATACTATGTCCAAAGCCACTGTCCAAAGCCACTGTCCAAAGCCACTGTCCAAAGCCACTGTCCAAAGCCACTCTATGTCCAAAGCCACTGTCCGAAGCCACTGTCCAAAGCCACTGTCCAAAGCCACTCTATGTCCAAAGCCACTGTCCAAAGCCACTCTCCAAAGCCACTGTCCAAAGCCACTCTATGTCCAAAGCCACTCTCCAAAGCCACTCTCCAAAGCCACTCTATGTATATGGGTATTTTTAAAAATAGGAGTAATTATAACTACAGACTTTGGGGTAAATTAGTGTTGAAATTATTTTCATTTTAGTAATCACCCGAACACATAACATAACCAGAATACAAACAGTATACTAGCAATAACATCTAAGAGAGAGAAAGAGACCATCATTCACATATACTAAGAAATGGAAAAGTGGCCGAAGATGGATGAGCGCCTCTCTACTCTATACACAGTCATTTGTCACTTGCTTGAGGCTCAGTTCCTTCACCATGTTGAGATGATTGAGGCGGTTGTTCGACATTGTTGTACAAATGTAAGATTTCACCCTTCTCAGCGCAATGAAGGCTTGTTCAGAGCTTGCATTAGTTACCGGCATAACCAGTACAACATTGACCAATGAGACTGGTATGAGGAGCCAGATGCTTTTGTTCTTTTTGAGGAATTCAACGACATTTTGCACTGTATCAACACCACCTTTATCTTGACTGAAACTGCGATAGGACTCTGCCATTATATATAGCTGGATTCTTAACCCTTTGAACGCGAAGGGAGTTGCCCAGGTAATTTCCCCTGACCGCGGAGGCTGTTTATTGGAATCACCCGTTTTTGAAATCACCTGATTTTTAATTGGATTTTTTTGAATTTTTTAGGCTTGTTTAGGTGAGCATAAGAGTGATATTGAGACTTATCTCCTTATTCTCCTAACTATCTACCCAACACAAGGCTAGAAGAACCTTTTGAGATGGCAAGACAAGTGAAGTTAGAATCCAAGTAAGTATTATTATGTGAATAAGCTAACCAGTTTGTTACATATATAGGTGCTCGAAGTTGATAGTTTTAGCTAGGTCACTAGCTAGTTGTATATAGGTCATCTTTTTAGGTAGCACTCGAGGTAAGCTAGCTGTAGGTAGCTAGCTGTAAGTCATCTTATAGCTAGCGCTCGAAGTAGGCAGTTGTAGATCATATTTATATAGCTTATCTAATAATTATTATTAGTAAAGTGAATAATTGTTGGTCATCTTTGGCTAGCAAGGTATCTAGCTCTCCAGGTATAGTAGTTTAGACCATCTTCATACCTAGCCAAGTAGCAAGCGCTTCAAGTGTATAGGCAGTTTTAGCTGATCTTTATAACTAGCCAAAATAGCTAGCGCTTGTAGTGTATAGGCAGTTTTAGCTCATCTTTATAACTAGCCAATTAGCTAGCGCTTGAAGTGGGCTCTTTTGGAAGATCAATAGCTAGCGCTTGAAGTGCATAGGCAGTTTTAGCTCATCTTTATATTAAACTAGCCAATTAGCTAGCGCTTGAAGTTGGCTCTTTTGGAAGATCATTATAGCTAGAAAATTAGCTACGCTTGAAGCTGGCAGTTGTAGCTGATATATAGCCAGCTAGCTAGTGCTGGAGGTAGCTAGTAGACCTCCAAGAAAACTAAGGTATTCTATAGCCAGTGCTAGTATATATTTCAGCTCAGCTAGCTGGTTCAGCCACTGGATGATTTTGAAGGATGGACACTTCATCAAGCTGTGCTTCTGTCAGTCCTGCCTCCAGAAGAAATCCAACAGCAACCTTCACTAAGAAGGACTGGTGTGTTATTCTTCGGCCAGTCAAAGGTGTCCCTTTATATATTATGTATGCATTTACCAATGCCAGGTTGAGGAGATAAAAAGCTGCCCGTTTCCACCATTTCTGTGTCCTATGTTGGAAGGTATAGTAACTCATCAGCTGATTGGATTTATCAACCCCACCCTTGTGACTGTTGTACTCGACAATGGTTGTTGGCTTTATAACTCCTCCTTGCCAGTTGCTGACAGCCTTGTCCTCCTCCTCTTTGATATAGTGCTATCATCGTGGATGCTTAGAATGGTCACAGCTATCTTGTCCATCCATTTCAAGGCAAGGACACCATTTGTACTTACAGACTTGATCTCACCCTTTTTCATTTTGTCTTTGGCCTCAGGTACCCCCCTCCTGTTCACCCGAAACTGTACCACATGCACCAAAGCCATTACTTTTTAGGGTGAGGAACAAGTCTGGACTGGTGTAATAGTTGTCACAGTACAAATGGTGTCCTTTATTCTCCAACCCTTCCACTAGCTTCATAACCACGTCGTGTGTTATTCCTATTCCCATTCCCGTAGCACGGAGGCTCTCATCCTTCCCTGGGAGACAAAAAAAGAACAAGAAGTGAAAAGGGAAAAAAGCGGGAAGGAAAAAGGGGACAATGAAGAAGAGCGGGAAGGAAGTGAAAAAAGAAAGAAAAAGTGTGGGGGGGGGGGAAGACTAAGAAGTGAATTATATTTATTGTATATAATTATAATTATTATATATAGTACTTTTCTACATAGCTATTTTGTGTGTATATATACAGTTTCCTCACCTGCATATAGCTTCCAACTGTAAGTATATCCACTGGACTGCCAGGACATAGGCTTTCAATCCCCACTTGATAGGTTTCATTGTCATGTACTGGATAAACCACAGCCGTCCCTTGAAGCCTATCATTGATTCATCCACTGATATTTCTCTCCCTAGCTGGTAAAAAGTTTTGAATTTGTCGAGTAAATGCTCCATAAGTGGCCGTATTTTGAACAGGGCATCATATCCTGGCTGACCCCTAGGCACATACTTTTCCCTGTCGTGTGAAAAAAGCGAAGGATGAGACAAAATCGGTCTCGTGCCATGATCGAGGAGAAGCATGATGTGGTGAAGGGCCATTGCACCAATAGTCCTCAATCCGATGCTTATTGTCCACACTCATGGCAATGATAAGGGCAAGAAACTTCATAATTTCACTGACTGATCACCTTTTCCACTCTCTGCTTCTTGATCGAGGAGGTAAGTCTTTATTTGCAGCCATGAATTGCTCGGCATACAAATTTGTTTCGTTCACAACTCCTGTCGTCCAGAAAAATCAGAGCAAACTCCAAAGGCTCTTTTCCTTCCATGTTTACAGTGCACCCAGATGCCTGGCTAAAGGAGATGGAAGAACTGAAACAAGAAGTACTGGCACCAGAACTACTTGCAACAGAAGTGCTACCACTGTAGCTACACTCACCACCAACTACACCATCACAGCTACCTCACAAACTCCAAGATCCTCATCATACTCACTATAATTCTCCTCTATGAAGCCATCAAAATCATCATCACTATCATAATCCAACATACACAGCACTTCTTCTGTATCATGATATTTAGCCATAGTTACACACCACAATATTTATCTAAACTTGCTATCTGCTGTATATCTGATTACTAGCGAAATGCCAAACTGTACATAGCTCTTAACTAAATCAATAGCTCCTCTATCTACAGAACTTACGAGTGCAGCTGTAAACCCAAGCAGCTACTCAGTACGCACTTATAAAGCATTGTATCTTTGGGGGACACTATAGTGTCCGCCCGCGTGTCAATGTAATTTTTACGTGGACACTATAGTGTCCGCGCGCGTTCAAAGAGTTAAGGTATTAGGGTCAAACTCAGTGTAGAACTCACAGAGTTCAACATTTTGTGAGACCAATGTTTATTTCACTAGGACCTTCTACCAGGTTGCATAGGTTTTGAATGTTTTGAGGATAAACAGTCTGAAATCGCTCATTCTTGTCAAAGTGGGCACATTAGTTTACTTTTCAACATTGTGGAGCTGTTTCTACTCTTAAATAATAGAAAACGGCTTTTTCCCTTTTTAACTCTATTTTGCTCCAATCGGGACTTTTTTGAACGTTTTGAGGAAAAACTCTGAAATCGCTCATTCTTGTCAAAATGGCTTCTTTTTCAATATTCTGGAACTGTTTCTCCCCTTTGTAACCAAACGAAGCTATAGTTTGCTCCAATTGGAAAGTTTTGAGCTCATTCTTGTCAAAATGGTCACATTAGTTCCTTTTCAACATTATGGAACTGTTTCTACTCTTTAAATGACTTTTGCTAACCTTTTTAACTGAAAAAAGCTCTAATTTGCTCCAACAGAGGAAAAACGGTTAAAAAACACTCATTCTTATCAAAATAGGTGCATTAATTTCCTGTACAACATTATGGAGCTGTTTCTACTCTTTAAATGACAGAAAAAGGGATTTTAGTCGGAAATCTCCCCTTTTAAACAAAATCTCTATTTTGCTGAAAAATTCGGATATCACTCATTTCTGTCAAAATGGGCAATTAGTTACATTTTCAACATTATTGAGAAATCTCACCTTTTTAACCAAAAAAGCTCCATTTTGCTCCATTGGGAAATTTTTGTCCGAAATCGCTCATTCTTGTTAAAATGGTCACATTAGTTTCCGGTTCAATATTATGGAACTGTTTCTATTCTTTAAATGACAGAAAAAGGCTTTTGGTGTGATATCTACCCTTTTTAGCTCCAATTGGGACTTATTGAGCGTTTTTAGGGAAAACAGTCTGAAATCGCTCATTCTTGGCAAAATGGGCACTTTAGCTTCCTTTTCAACATTATGGAAATGTTTCTACTCTAACTTTTGCTAAGAAATCTCCCCTTTTTTAAATCTATTTTGGTCAAATTGATATGTTTTTGAGCATTTTATGGGAAAACCGCTGAAAACATGCCCATTAGTTTCCTTTACAACATTATGGCTACTTTTTAAATGACAGAAAACGGCTTTTGGTCAGAAATCTCCCTATTAACCGTAAGAAGCTCTATTTTGCTCCAATTGGGACGTTTTTAGCATTTTTAAGAGAAACTATCTGAAATCCCTCATTTTGTCAAAATGGGCACATTAGTTTCCGTATCAACATTATTGAACTTGTCTATACTTTAAATTACAGAAAACCACTTTTGGTGACCCAAAGACCCACTATTTTGCTCCAATTGGGATATTTTTGAGGGTTTTGAGGTCATTCTTGTTTTGAAGAAATATCCCCTTTTTAACAGCATTTTGTGAAAAAGGTCTGAAATCGCTCATTCTTATCAAAATGGACATATTAGTTTCCTTTTCAACATTATGGAACTGTTTCTACTCTTTAAATGCCAGAAAATGGCTTTTGGTCAGAAATCTCCCTTTTTTAAACCGATATTTTAATTTTAAGCTCGAGTTTGGATTTTTTTTGGCGTTTTGAGAAAAAACGGTGTGGCATCGCTAATTTTTTGGAACATTAGTTTTCTTTTCAACATGGAACTGTTTGTACTCTTTAAATGACAGAAAACTGCTATTGATGAGAAATCTACCCTTTTTAACTATTTTGCTCCAAATGAGACATTTTTGAGAATTTTGAGGAAAAACCGTGTTAATTCTTAACAAAACATGTTGCATTACAACATTATGAAGCCATTTCTACTCTTTAAATGAGAAATCTCCCTTTTTTATTGGAACGTTTTTGAGCTTTTTATGAAAAACTGAATGAAATCGCTCATTCTTATCAAAATAGCACATTAGCTTCTTTTTGAACATTATTTCTCTACTTTAAATGAATATTTTGTTCCAATTGGGACGTTTTTGAGCGTTATGAGGAAAAAGTGTGAAATTGCTCATTCTCATCAAAATGGGCACTAAGTTTTCTTTTAAACATGAAACAGTTTCTTCACTTTATTTAAATGACAGAAAACGGCTTTTGGTGAGAAATTTACCCTTTTTAACCAAAGAAGCTAAAATCGCTCAGTCATTCTGTTAACATTGACACAGTTTACTTTTCAACATTATGGAACTGTTTCTACTCTTTAAAGAAAACGGCTTTGGGTCAGAATTCTCTCCTTTTTAACCCTATTTTGCTCCAATCCGGGACGTTTTTGAGCATTTTGAGGAAAAACTCTGAAATCGTTCAATCTGGTAATAATGGGCACATTCGCTTCCTTTTCAATATTAGAGAACTCTTTCTCCCCTTTGTAACCGAAAGAAGCTATATTTTGCTCTTAATTAGTAGAGTATATGATTGGCTGAAGAAGATCCCAGCGAGAGTATATGACTGGCAGAAGATCTGGCTGAAGAAGGTCTCATAGTATATGACTGGCTGAATAAGATCACAATGTGACTGAGACTCGGAGTATATGAGACTGGCTGAACGTCTCATAGTATATGACCGGCAAAAGATCCCAGTGAGAGCCACTATACATAGCCACTAAACAAAGCCACTACACTAAATAAAGCCACTGAACAAAGCCACTAAGCCACTAAACAAGGCCACCAAACAAAGCCATTAACAAGGACAATAAACAAAGCCACCAAACAAAGCCACTGAACAAAGAAACTGAACAAAGCAAATAAACAAAGCCATTAATAAGGCCACTAAACAAAGCCACTAAACAAAGCCACTAAGCCACTAAACAAGGCCACCAAACAAAGCCATTAACAAGGACACTAAACAAAGCCACTAAACAAGGCCACTAAACAAGGCCACTAAACGAGGCCACCAAACAAAGCCATTAACTAGGCCACTAAACAAAGACAAAAACAAGGCCACTAAACAAGGCCACTAAACAAGGCCACTAACCAAGGCCACTAAACAAAACCACTAAACTTGGCCACTAAACAAAGCCACTAAACAAAGCCACCAAACAAACCAATAAACATGGCCAACAAACAAAGCCACTAAACATGGCCACCTATCAAAACCACGAAACAAAAGCCACAAATCAAAAGCCACGAAACAAAATCCACCAAACAATAGCCACTAAACAAAAGCCATCACACAAAAGCCACCAAACAAAAGCCACAAAACAAAACCCACCAAACTAAAGCCACCAAACAAAAGCCACGAAACAAAAGCCACTGTCCAAAGCCACTCTTTGTCCAAAGCGACTGTCCAAAGCCACTCTCCAAAGCCACTGTCCTAAACCACTCTATGTCCAAAGCCACTGTCCAAAGCCACTCTCCAAAGCCACTGTCCAAAGCCACTCTATGTCCAAAGCCACTGTCCAAAGCCACACTCCATAGCCACTGTCCAAAGCCACTGTATGTCCAAAGCCACTGTATGTCCAAAGCCACTATCCAAAGCCACTGTGTCCAAAGACACTGTATGTCCAAAGGCACTGTCCAAAGCCACTGTATGTCCAAAGCCACTGTATGTCCAAAGCCACTGTCTAAAGCCACTGTATGTCCAAAGACACTGTCCAAAGCCACTGTATGTCCAAAGCCACTGTATGTCCAAAGCAACTGTCCAAAGCCACTGTATGTCCAAAGCCACTGTATGTCCAAAGCCACTGTCCAAAGCTACTGTATGTCCAAAGCCACTGTATGTCCAAAACCACTGTCCAAAGCCACTGTATGTCCAAAGCCACTGTATGTCCAATACCACTGTCCAAGCCACTGTATGTCCAAAGCCACTGTACAAAGCCACTGTCCAAATCTACTGTCCAAAGCCACTCTATGTCCAAATCCACTGTACAAAGCCACTGTCCAAATCCACTGTCCAAAGCAATACTATGTCCAAAGCCACTGTATGTCCAAAGCCACTGTATAAAGCCACTGTCCAAATCCACTGTCCAAGCCACTCTATGTCCAATGCCTCTGTACAAAGCCACTGTCCAAAGCCACTGTCCAAAGCAATACTATGTCCAAAGCCACTGTCCAAAGCCACTGTCCAAAGCCACTGTCCAAAGCCACTGTCCAAAGCCACTCTATGTCCAAAGCCACTGTCCGAAGCCACTGTCCAAAGCCACTGTCCAAAGCCACTCTATGTCCAAAGCCACTGTCCAAAGCCACTCTCCAAAGCCACTGTCCAAAGCCACTCTATGTCCAAAGCCACTCTCCAAAGCCACTCTCCAAAGCCACTCTATGTATATGGGTATTTTAAAAAATAGGAGTAATTATAACTACAGACTTTGGGGTAAATTAGTGTTGAAATTATTTTCATTTTAGTAATCACCCGAACACATAACATAACCAGAATACAAACAGTATACTAGCAATAACATCTAAGAGAGAGAAAGAGACCATCATTCACATATACTAAGAAATGGAAAAGTGGCCGAAGATGGATGAGCGCCTCTCTACTCTATACACAGTCATTTGTCACTTGCTTGAGGCTCAGTTCCTTCACCATGTTGAGATGATTGAGGCGGTTGTTCGACATTGTTGTACAAATGTAAGATTTCACCCTTCTCAGCGCAATGAAGGCTTGTTCAGAGCTTGCATTAGTTACCGGCATAACCAGTACAACATTGACCAATGAGACTGGTATGAGGAGCCAGATGCTTTTGTTCTTTTTGAGGAATTCAACGACATTTTGCACTGTATCAACACCACCTTTATCTTGACTGAAACTGCGATAGGACTCTGCCATTATATATAGCTGGATTCTTAAGGTATTAGGGTCAAACTCAGTGTAGAACTCACAGAGTTCAACATTTTGTGAGACCAATGTTTATTTCACTAGGACCTTCTACCAGGTTGCATAGGTTTTGAATGTTTTGAGGATAAACAGTCTGAAATCGCTCATTCTTGTCAAAGTGGGCACATTAGTTTACTTTTCAACATTGTGGAGCTGTTTCTACTCTTAAATAATAGAAAACGGCTTTTTCCCTTTTTAACTCTATTTTGCTCCAATCGGGACTTTTTTGAACGTTTTGAGGAAAAACTCTGAAATCGCTCATTCTTGTCAAAATGGCTTCTTTTTCAATATTCTGGAACTGTTTCTCCCCTTTGTAACCAAACGAAGCTATAGTTTGCTCCAATTGGAAAGTTTTGAGCTCATTCTTGTCAAAATGGTCACATTAGTTCCTTTTCAACATTATGGAACTGTTTCTACTCTTTAAATGACTTTTGCTAACCTTTTTAACTGAAAAAAGCTCTAATTTGCTCCAACAGAGGAAAAACGGTTAAAAAACACTCATTCTTATCAAAATAGGTGCATTAATTTCCTGTACAACATTATGGAGCTGTTTCTACTCTTTAAATGACAGAAAAAGGGATTTTAGTCGGAAATCTCCCCTTTTAAACAAAATCTCTATTTTGCTGAAAAATTCGGATATCACTCATTTCTGTCAAAATGGGCAATTAGTTACATTTTCAACATTATTGAGAAATCTCCCCTTTTTAACCAAAAAAGCTCCATTTTGCTCCATTGGGAAATTTTTGTCCGAAATCGCTCATTCTTGTTAAAATGGTCACATTAGTTTCCGGTTCAATATTATGGAACTGTTTCTATTCTTTAAATGACAGAAAAAGGCTTTTGGTGTGATATCTACCCTTTTTAGCTCCAATTGGGACTTATTGAGCGTTTTTAGGGAAAACAGTCTGAAATCGCTCATTCTTGGCAAAATGGGCACTTTAGCTTCCTTTTCAACATTATGGAAATGTTTCTACTCTAACTTTTGCTAAGAAATCTCCCCTTTTTAAAATCTATTTTGGTCAAATTGATATGTTTTTGAGCATTTTATGGGAAAACCGCTGAAAACATGCCCATTAGTTTCCTTTACAACATTATGGCTACTTTTTAAATGACAGAAAACGGCTTTTGGTCAGAAATTTCCCTATTAACCGTAAGAAGCTCTATTTTGCTCCAATTGGGACGTTTTTAGCATTTTTAAGAGAAACTATCTGAAATCCCTCATTTTGTCAAAATGGGCACATTAGTTTCCGTATCAACATTATTGAACTTGTCTATACTTTAAATTACAGAAAACTACTTTTGGTGACCCAAAGACCCACTATTGTGCTCCAATTGGGATATTTTTGAGGGTTTTGAGGTCATTCTTGTTTTGAAGAAATATCCCCTTTTTAACAGCATTTTGTGAAAAAGGTCTGAAATCGCTCATTCTTATCAAAATGGACATATTAGTTTCCTTTTCAACATTATGGAACTGTTTCTACTCTTTAAATGCCAGAAAATGGCTTTTGGTCAGAAATCTCCCTTTTTTTAACCGATATTTTAATTTTAAGCTCGAGTTTGGATTTTTTTTGGCGTTTTGAGAAAAAACGGTGTGACATCGCTAATTTTTTGGAACATTAGTTTTCTTTTCAACATGGAACTGTTTGTACTCTTTAAATGACAGAAAACTGCTATTGATGAGAAATCTACCCTTTTTAACTATTTTGCTCCAAATGAGACATTTTTGAGAATTTTGAGGAAAAACCGTATGAAATCGCTCATTCTTAACAAAACATGTTGCATTACAACATTATGAAGCCATTTCTACTCTTTAAATGAGAAATCTCCCTTTTTTATTGGAACGTTTTTGAGCTTTTTATGAAAAACTGAATGAAATCGCTCATTCTTATCAAAATAGCACATTAGCTTCTTTTTGAACATTATTTCTCTACTTTAAATGAATATTTTGTTCCAATTGGGACGTTTTTGAGCGTTATGAGGAAAAAGTGTGAAATTGCTCATTCTCATCAAAATGGGCACTAAGTTTTCTTTTAAACATGAAACAATTTCTTCACTTTATTTAAATGACAGAAAACGGCTTTTGGTGAGAAATTTACCCTTTTTAACCAAAGAAGCTAAAATCGCTCAGTCATTCTGTTAACATTGACACAGTTTACTTTTCAACATTATGGAACTGTTTCTACTCTTTAAAGAAAACGGCTTTGGGTCAGAATTCTCTCCTTTTTAACCCTATTTTGCTCCAATCCGGGACGTTTTTGAGCGTTTTGAGGAAAAACTCTGAAATCGTTCAATCTGGTAATAATGGGCACATTCGCTTCCTTTTCAATATTAGAGAACTCTTTCTCCCCTTTGTAACCGAAAGAAGCTATATTTTGCTCTTAATTAGTAGAGTATATGATTGGCTGAAGAAGATCCCAGCGAGAGTATATGACTGGCAGAAGATCTGGCTGAAGAAGGTCTCATAGTATATGACTGGCTGAATAAGATCACAATGTGACTGAGACTCGGAGTATATGAGACTGGCTGAACGTCTCATAGTATATGACCGGCAAAAGATCCCAGTGAGAGCCACTATACATAGCCACTAAACAAAGCCACTACACTAAATAAAGCCACTGAACAAAGCCACTAAGCCACTAAACAAGGCCACCAAACAAAGCCATTAACAAGGACAATAAACAAAGCCACTAAACAAAGCCACTGAACAAAGAAACTGAACAAAGCAAATAAACAAAGCCATTAATAAGGCCACTAAACAAAGCCACTAAACAAAGCCACTAAGCCACTAAACAAGGCCACCAAACAAAGCCATTAACAAGGACACTAAACAAAGCCACTAAACAAGGCCACTAAACAAGGCCACTAAACGAGGCCACCAAACAAAGCCATTAACTAGGCCACTAAACAAAGACAAAAACAAGGCCACTAAACAAGGCCACTAAACAAGGCCACTAACCAAGGCCACTAAACAAAACCACTAAACTTGGCCACTAAACAAAGCCACTAAACAAAGCCACCAAACAAACCAATAAACATGGCCAACAAACAAAGCCACTAAACATGGCCACCTATCAAAACCACGAAACAAAAGCCACAAATCAAAAGCCACGAAACAAAATCCACCAAACAATAGCCACTAAACAAAAGCCACCACACAAAAGCCACCAAACAAAAGCCACAAAACAAAACCCACCAAACTAAAGCCACCAAACAAAAGCCACGAAACAAAAGCCACTGTCCAAAGCCACTCTTTGTCCAAAGCGACTGTCCAAAGCCACTCTCCAAAGCCACTGTCCTAAACCACTCTATGTCCAAAGCCACTGTCCAAAGCCACTCTCCAAAGCCACTGTCCAAAGCCACTCTATGTCCAAAGCCACTGTCCAAAGCCACTCTCCATAGCCACTGTCCAAAGCCACTGTATGTCCAAAGCCACTGTATGTCCAAAGCCACTATCCAAAGCCACTGTGTCCAAAGCCACTGTATGTCCAAAGGCACTGTCCAAAGCCACTGTATGTCCAAAGCCACTGTATGTCCAAAGCCACTGTCTAAAGCCACTGTATGTCCAAAGACACTGTCCAAAGCCACTGTATGTCCAAAGCCACTGTATGTCCAAAGCAACTGTCCAAAGCCACTGTATGTCCAAAGCCACTGTATGTCCAAAGCCACTGTCCAAAGCTACTGTATGTCCAAAGCCACTGTATGTCCAAAACCACTGTCCAAAGCCACTGTATGTCCAAAGCCACTGTATGTCCAATACCACTGTCCAAGCCACTGTATGTCCAAAGCCACTGTACAAAGCCACTGTCCAAATCTACTGTCCAAAGCCACTCTATGTCCAAATCCACTGTACAAAGCCACTGTCCAAATCCACTGTCCAAAGCAATACTATGTCCAAAGCCACTGTATGTCCAAAGCCACTGTATAAAGCCACTGTCCAAATCCACTGTCCAAAGCCACTCTATGTCCAAAGCCTCTGTACAAAGCCACTGTCCAAAGCCACTGTCCAAAGCAATACTATGTCCAAAGCCACTGTCCAAAGCCACTGTCCAAAGCCACTGTCCAAAGCCACTGTCCAAAGCCACTCTATGTCCAAAGCCACTGTCCGAAGCCACTGTCCAAAGCCACTGTCCAAAGCCACTCTATGTCCAAAGCCACTGTCCAAAGCCACTCTCCAAAGCAACTGTCCTTAACCAATCTATGTCCAACGCCACTGTCCAAAGCCACTCTCCAAAGCCACTGTCCAAAGCCACTCTATATCCAAAGCCACTGTCCAAAGCCACTCTCCAAAGCCACTGTCCAAAGCCACTGTATGTCCAAAGCCACTGTATGTCCAAAGCCACTGTCCAAAGCCACTGTATGTCCAAAGCCACTGTATGTCCATAGCCACTGTCGAAAGCCACTGTATGTCCAATGCCACTGTATGTCCAAAGCCACTATCCAAAGCCACTTTATGTCCAAAGCCACTGTATGTCCATAGCCACTGTCCAAAGCCACTGTATGTCCAAAGCCACAGTATGACCAAAGCCACTGTCTAAAGCCACTGTATGTCCAAAGCCACTGTCCAAAGCCACTGTATGTCCAAAGCCAATGTAATTCCAAACACTGTCCATAGCTACTGTATGTCCAAAGCCACTGTATGTCCAAAGCCACTGTCCAAAGCCACTGTATGTCCAAAGCCACTGTATGTCCAAAGCCACTGTATGTCCAAAGCCACTGTATGTCCAAAGCCACTGTCCAAAGCCACTGTATGTCCAAAGCCACTGTATGTCCAAAGCCACTGTCCAAAGCCACTGTATGTCCAAAGCCACTGTATGTCCAAAGCCACAGTCCAAAGCCACTGTATGTCCAAAGCCACTGTATGTCCAAAGCCACTGTCCAAAGCCACTGTATGTCCAAATCCACTGTATGTCCAAAGCCATTGTCCAAAGCCACTGTATGTCCAAAGCCACTGTATGTCCAAAGCCACTGTCCAAAGCCACTGTATGTACAAAGCCACTGTATGTCCAAAGCTACTGTATGTCCAAAGCCACTGTATGTCCAAAGCCACTGTCCAAAGCCACTGTCCAAAGCCACTATATGTCCAAAGCCACTGTATGTCTAAAGCCACTGTCCAAAGGCAAAGCCACTCTCCAAAGCCACTGTCCAAAGCCACTCTATGTCCAAAGCCACTGTCCAAAGCCACTCTCCAAAGCCACTGTCCAAAGCCACTCTATGTCCAAAGCCACTGTCCAAAGCCACTCTCCAAAGCCACTGTCCAAAGCCACTCTATGTCCAAAGCCACTCTCCAAAGCCACTCTCCAAAGCCACTCTATGTATATGGGTATTTTTAAAAATAGGAGTAATTATAACTACAGACTTTGGGGTAAATTAGTGTTGAAATTATTTTCATTAGTAATCACCCGAACACATAACATAACCAGAATACAAACAGTATACTAGCAATAACATCTAAGAGAGAGAAAGAGACCATCATTCACATATACTAAGAAATGGAAAAGTGGCCGAAGATGGATGAGCGCCTCTCTACTCTATACACAGTCATTTGTCACTTGCTTGAGGCTCAGTTCCTTCACCATGTTGAGATGATTGAGGCGGTTGTTCGACATTGTTGTACAAATGTAAGATTTCACCCTTCTCAGCGCAATGAAGGCTTGTTCAGAGCTTGCATTAGTTACCGGCATAACCAGTACAACATTGACCAATGAGACTGGTATGAGGAGCCAGATGCTTTTGTTCTTTTTGAGGAATTCAACGACATTTTGCACTGTATCAACACCACCTTTATCTTGACTGAAACTGCGATAGGACTCTGCCATTATATATAGCTGGATTCTTAAGGTATTAGGGTCAAACTCAGTGTAGAACTCACAGAGTTCAACATTTTGTGAGACCAATGTTTATTTCACTAGGACCTTCTACCAGGTTGCATAGGTTTTGAATGTTTTGAGGATAAACAGTCTGAAATCGCTCATTCTTGTCAAAGTGGGCACATTAGTTTACTTCTCAACATTGTGGAGCTGTTTCTACTCTTAAATAATAGAAAACGGCTTTTTCCCTTTTTAACTCTATTTTGCTCCAATCGGGACTTTTTTGAACGTTTTGAGGAAAAACTCTGAAATCGCTCATTCTTGTCAAAATGGCTTCTTTTTCAATATTCTGGAACTGTTTCTCCCCTTTGTAACCAAACGAAGCTATAGTTTGCTCCAATTGGAAAGTTTTGAGCTCATTCTTGTCAAAATGGTCACATTAGTTCCTTTTCAACATTATGGAACTGTTTCTACTCTTTAAATGACTTTTGCTAACCTTTTTAACTGAAAAAAGCTCTAATTTGCTCCAACAGAGGAAAAACGGTTAAAAAACACTCATTCTTATCAAAATAGGTGCATTAATTTCCTGTACAACATTATGGAGCTGTTTCTACTCTTTAAATGACAGAAAAAGGGATTTTAGTCGGAAATCTCCCCTTTTAAACAAAATCTCTATTTTGCTGAAAAATTCGGATATCACTCATTTCTGTCAAAATGGGCAATTAGTTACATTTTCAACATTATTGAGAAATCTCCCCTTTTTAACCAAAAAAGCTCCATTTTGCTCCATTGGGAAATTTTTGTCCGAAATCGCTCATTCTTGTTAAAATGGTCACATTAGTTTCCGGTTCAATATTATGGAACTGTTTCTATTCTTTAAATGACAGAAAAAGGCTTTTGGTGTGATATCTACCCTTTTTAGCTCCAATTGGGACTTATTGAGCGTTTTTAGGGAAAACAGTCTGAAATCGCTCATTCTTGGCAAAATGGGCACTTTAGCTTCCTTTTCAACATTATGGAAATGTTTCTACTCTAACTTTTGCTAAGAAATCTCCCCTTTTTAAAATCTATTTTGGTCAAATTGATATGTTTTTGAGCATTTTATGGGAAAACCGCTGAAAACATGCCCATTAGTTTCCTTTACAACATTATGGCTACTTTTTAAATGACAGAAAACGGCTTTTGGTCAGAAATTTCCCTATTAACCGTAAGAAGCTCTATTTTGCTCCAATTGGGACGTTTTTAGCATTTTTAAGAGAAACTATCTGAAATCCCTCATTTTGTCAAAATGGGCACATTAGTTTCCGTATCAACATTATTGAACTTGTCTATACTTTAAATTACAGAAAACCACTTTTGGTGACCCAAAGACCCACTATTGTGCTCCAATTGGGATATTTTTGAGGGTTTTGAGGTCATTCTTGTTTTGAAGAAATATCCCCTTTTTAACAGCATTTTGTGAAAAAGGTCTGAAATCGCTCATTCTTATCAAAATGGACATATTAGTTTCCTTTTCAACATTATGGAACTGTTTCTACTCTTTAAATGCCAGAAAATGGCTTTTGGTCAGAAATCTCCCTTTTTTTAACCGATATTTTAATTTTAAGCTCGAGTTTGGATTTTTTTTGGCGTTTTGAGAAAAAACGGTGTGGCATCGCTAATTTTTTGGAACATTAGTTTTCTTTTCAACATGGAACTGTTTGTACTCTTTAAATGACAGAAAACTGCTATTGATGAGAAATCTACCCTTTTTAACTATTTTGCTCCAAATGAGACATTTTTGAGAATTTTGAGGAAAAACCGTGTTAATTCTTAACAAAACATGTTGCATTACAACATTATGAAGCCATTTCTACTCTTTAAATGAGAAATCTCCCTTTTTTATTGGAACGTTTTTGAGCTTTTTATGAAAAACTGAATGAAATCGCTCATTCTTATCAAAATAGCACATTAGCTTCTTTTTGAACATTATTTCTCTACTTTAAATGAATATTTTGTTCCAATTGGGACGTTTTTGAGCGTTATGAGGAAAAAGTGTGAAATTGCTCATTCTCATCAAAATGGGCACTAAGTTTTCTTTTAAACATGAAACAGTTTCTTCACTTTATTTAAATGACAGAAAACGGCTTTTGGTGAGAAATTTACCCTTTTTAACCAAAGAAGCTAAAATCGCTCAGTCATTCTGTTAACATTGACACAGTTTACTTTTCAACATTATGGAACTGTTTCTACTCTTTAAAGAAAACGGCTTTGGGTCAGAATTCTCTCCTTTTTAACCCTATTTTGCTCCAATCCGGGACGTTTTTGAGCATTTTGAGGAAAAACTCTGAAATCGTTCAATCTGGTAATAATGGGCACATTCGCTTCCTTTTCAATATTAGAGAACTCTTTCTCCCCTTTGTAACCGAAAGAAGCTATATTTTGCTCTTAATTAGTAGAGTATATGATTGGCTGAAGAAGATCCCAGCGAGAGTATATGACTGGCAGAAGATCTGGCTGAAGAAGGTCTCATAGTATATGACTGGCTGAATAAGATCACAATGTGACTGAGACTCGGAGTATATGAGACTGGCTGAACGTCTCATAGTATATGACCGGCAAAAGATCCCAGTGAGAGCCACTATACATAGCCACTAAACAAAGCCACTACACTAAATAAAGCCACTGAACAAAGCCACTAAGCCACTAAACAAGGCCACCAAACAAAGCCATTAACAAGGACAATAAACAAAGCCACCAAACAAAGCCACTGAACAAAGAAACTGAACAAAGCAAATAAACAAAGCCATTAATAAGGCCACTAAACAAAGCCACTAAACAAAGCCACTAAGCCACTAAACAAGGCCACCAAACAAAGCCATTAACAAGGACACTAAACAAAGCCACTAAACAAGGCCACTAAACAAGGCCACTAAACGAGGCCACCAAACAAAGCCATTAACTAGGCCACTAAACAAAGACAAAAACAAGGCCACTAAACAAGGCCACTAAACAAGGCCACTAACCAAGGCCACTAAACAAAACCACTAAACTTGGCCACTAAACAAAGCCACTAAACAAAGCCACCAAACAAACCAATAAACATGGCCAACAAACAAAGCCACTAAACATGGCCACCTATCAAAACCACGAAACAAAAGCCACAAATCAAAAGCCACGAAACAAAATCCACCAAACAATAGCCACTAAACAAAAGCCATCACACAAAAGCCACCAAACAAAAGCCACAAAACAAAACCCACCAAACTAAAGCCACCAAACAAAAGCCACGAAACAAAAGCCACTGTCCAAAGCCACTCTTTGTCCAAAGCGACTGTCCAAAGCCACTCTCCAAAGCCACTGTCCTAAACCACTCTATGTCCAAAGCCACTGTCCAAAGCCACTGTCCAAAGCCACTGTATGTCCAAAGCCACTGTATGTCCAAAGCCACTGTCCAAAGCCACTGTATGTCCAAAGCCACTGTATGTCCATAGCCACTGTCGAAAGCCACTGTATGTCCAATGCCACTGTATGTCCAAAGCCACTATCCAAAGCCACTTTATGTCCAAAGCCACTGTATGTCCATAGCCACTGTCCAAAGCCACTGTATGTCCAAAGCCACAGTATGACCAAAGCCACTGTCTAAAGCCACTGTATGTCCAAAGCCACTGTCCAAAGCCACTGTATGTCCAAAGCCAATGTATTTCCAAACACGGTCCATAGCTACTGTATGTCCAAAGCCACTGTATGTCCAAAGCCACTGTCCAAAGCCACTGTATGTCCAAAGCCACTGTATGTCCAAAGCCACTGTATGTCCAAAGCCACTGTATGTCCAAAGCCACTGTCCAAAGCCACTGTATGTCCAAAGCCACTGTATGTCCAAAGCCACTGTCCAAAGCCACTGTATGTCCAAAGCCATGGTATGTCCAAAGCCACTGTCCAAAGCCACTGTATGTCCAAAGCCACAGTCCAAAGCCACTGTATGTCCAAAGCCACTGTATGTCCAAAGCCACTGTCCAAAGCCAATGTATGTCCAAATCCACTGTATGTCCAAAGCCATTGTCCAAAGCCACTGTATGTCCAAAGCCACTGTATGTCCAAAGCCACTGTCCAAAGCCACTGTATGTACAAAGCCACTGTATGTCCAAAGCTACTGTATGTCCAAAGCCACTGTATGTCCAAAGCCACTGTCCAAAGCCACTGTCCAAAGCCACTATATGTCCAAAGCCACTGTATGTCCAAAGCCACTGTCCAAAGGCAAAGCCACTCTCCAAAGCCACTGTCCAAAGCCACTCTATGTCCAAAGCCACTGTCCAAAGCCACTCTCCAAAGCCACTGTGCAAAGCCACTCTATGTCCAAAGCCACTGTCCAAAGCCACTCTCCAAAGCCACTGTCCAAAGCCACTCTATGTCTAAAGCCACTCTCCAAAGCCACTCTCCAAAGCCACTCTATGTATATGGGTATTTTTAAAAATAGGAGTAATTATAACTACAGACTTTGGGGTAAATTAGTGTTGAAATTATTTTCATTTTAGTAATCACCCGAACACATAACATAACCAGAATACAAACAGTATACTAGCAATAACATCTAAGAGAGAGAAAGAGACCATCATTCACATATACTAAGAAATGGAAAAGTGGCCGAAGATGGATGAGCGCCTCTCTACTCTATACACAGTCATTTGTCACTTGCTTGAGGCTCAGTTCCTTCACCATGTTGAGATGATTGAGGCGGTTGTTCGACATTGTTGTACAAATGTAAGATTTCACCCTTCTCAGCGCAATGAAGGCTTGTTCAGAGCTTGCATTAGTTACCGGCATAACCAGTACAACATTGACCAATGAGACTGGTATGAGGAGCCAGATGCTTTTGTTCTTTTTGAGGAATTCAACGACATTTTGCACTGTATCAACACCACCTTTATCTTGACTGAAACTGCGATAGGACTCTGCCATTATATATAGCTGGATTCTTAAGGTATTAGGGTCAAACTCAGTGTAGAACTCACAGAGTTCAACATTTTGTGAGACCAATGTTTATTTCACTAGGACCTTCTACCAGGTTGCATAGGTTTTGAATGTTTTGAGGATAAACAGTCTGAAATCGCTCATTCTTGTCAAAGTGGGCACATTAGTTTACTTTTCAACATTGTGGAGCTGTTTCTACTCTTAAATAATAGAAAACGGCTTTTTCCCTTTTTAACTCTATTTTGCTCCAATCGGGACTTTTTTGAACGTTTTGAGGAAAAACTCTGAAATCGCTCATTCTTGTCAAAATGGCTTCTTTTTCAATATTCTGGAACTGTTTCTCCCCTTTGTAACCAAACGAAGCTATAGTTTGCTCCAATTGGAAAGTTTTGAGCTCATTCTTGTCAAAATGGTCACATTAGTTCCTTTTCAACATTATGGAACTGTTTCTACTCTTTAAATGACTTTTGCTAACCTTTTTAACTGAAAAAAGCTCTAATTTGCTCCAACAGAGGAAAAACGGTTAAAAAACACTCATTCTTATCAAAATAGATGCATTAATTTCCTGTACAACATTATGGAGCTGTTTCTACTCTTTAAATGACAGAAAAAGGGATTTTAGTCGGAAATCTCCCCTTTTAAACAAAATCTCTATTTTGCTGAAAAATTCGGATATCACTCATTTCTGTCAAAATGGGCAATTAGTTACATTTTCAACATTATTGAGAAATCTCCCCTTTTTAACCAAAAAAGCTCCATTTTGCTCCATTGGGAAATTTTTGTCCGAAATCGCTCATTCTTGTTAAAATGGTCACATTAGTTTCCGGTTCAATATTATGGAACTGTTTCTATTCTTTAAGGGGGAAAGAAGGCTGCGTATCGCGTAGTCTCATATAAAGTACCACATCTTTACTCGCATTCACTCTAGTCTCCCGATTTATATATCACATTATAGCTTGCAGTCTGTGCTTTCTAATTGTAGGTCTCATTTGTTATTTTGTTTTGCCAAAAAAAATTCCTAGCTCATTATAGGCTCTTCCAGTACGGACCGTAAGCCCTTAAGTAAACCACGTTGCAGTAACGACCTTTGCGAGGCTCTTATTCGGTCTATTAGTCAATCATAATGAGCACTACAAACTCCGCGTTTTGAAATTTTGAAAAAAAGTTTTTTTGTTGCATTTTCTGAACATAGCTTTATGATATCACTTTACATTTTCATCTATAGGTCTTTTTTAGTAATCCTATCAAACAAAAACTCTCGCGCAAGTTGTAGAATATAAAATTTGCTTTCAAATGATTTTTTTATTTTTATGAAAGGATAAAAAATATTCAAGTTATCATTTGAACGGTTTTTCAAAAATCACTTCAGAGATATTGAGCCTTGAAGTCCAAGCAGTTTGTAATCACATCCCAGCTGCCAGAAACACACCCTGCTTCACCAGAATACACCCCCTCATTACTAGAATTGTGTGTGTACAAACAAAATGTTGAAAGCAACCAATTGACTTTTCAGTCCTTTATTTTTTCAACAACAGCAGTATCCTACATCCTAACTACAACCTGAAAACCAACAATATATACATAATTATATATATATACATACACATAAATTAAAGACGCATCAGACTTATGTTGCCTTGCTAATATTGAATTAGCAAACATAAACACGTCATCATTTGCAGGGCTCCCATGCCCAGGTCCATCCATCCATCGTCACCCTCCACACATGTCTTCCGACACCCTCCAGTAATCCCTGAAAAAAATAGAACACAAACAAGTCATCCTCCACTAATTCCTAAGCTTGACAAAAATACACATAAACAAAAGTATATATCTTCCAGTAATCTCTGTTTGAAAACTGTTTGACAATAGACAGCAAAAGACACAAACAGAATAAAAATGTTACAGGTCCCCCATGCCAGGACCATACAATGCTCCGCCCTCCATTGAACTCTGCTGCCTCTCGACGGCAAGCCTGACACTTGTTGCACTCATATGTTCTCTCTTACCCGCTCTACTCCACACAACTGAATTAAACTCTCATTTTGGTTCTGTGTATAACCACCTAAACATTTGCACAAAAGATCCTCAGACATTAATTTATCAAATACCTCCTAACATACATAGCCTTGTCCAGAGGAATCATAGGCATATGGGTACTGGTGGTACCTCACCTTTAGCACAAGCTGGATTAAACTTACACCAACTCAAAACTCCTGTAGGACAATACTCGTGTTGGGATGTTCCATAGTTGACTAAGAGTGATAAAAAATCGCTTTCACATCGCAAATCATCCCCTCTAGGTTATCCTCATTATTTCTAATTGCTCCCCTATAGATTTTTTAACTATAGACACACGACTAACCCCCCTAGCACCACCCAAAGACACTAGGACCGTAAGGCTAGACTTCCAACAACCGTTTATGTGCATTTGTATAGCCATCACTAATTAATGTGTGTGTACCTAAGCTTCAGTCTCTCCACTGAACGCTAAAACAGTTTTTGTGTTCCTACAACTTCCATAGAACCCAAAGAGCCTTCAAAATTGGCTTCACAATTTATCTTGTGACCCTCAAACCATTCTGTGTAACTTGCTTCAGTTTCATCTTCAGGTCTTCGCGCACAAGCTTGACAAAACTTAGACATAAGATATAATCTAAAACTTCTCCAGTGTCACAAGACATCACCGCAACCAAGCCATAATTTGATTTGTGGCCCTGTCTAAGCCATGTGCCGTCAACAGTAATACTAACATCAATGATATCTTCATGCCTAACCCTATAAAAATCATGTAACCTATGAGCGGCATCCAACATAATACTCTGTTACTGCATTTGCGTCACTCCCTATTGACCTAGTATATATTTTAAAAACAAGTGGAACTAAGAGGGGGCAACATATCCATGACTGCAGTGATGTCTTCCAGACCAGAATGACTAATTCCAGCAATGCGAGCACCCAGTACTGACTGGATGTTCAAAGAATGCTTCTACAGATACAGGGTTTGAGATGACTTGAGTGTTGTTACTACAATTTGAACAAATAAGTAAACCATGCCTGCCCTACGGGCTTCAGTTGCAAGGGAGCTCAGTTACCAACTTATTACACCTTTCAATGACCTCTCTAAGCTTATCTAAGTTTATTATACGAATACCCTTACCTAGTTCTCCAACACCACCCGAGTCCAAAGAGGTAGAGCCAGTAGATCCAGTAGCAACAGCCACAGAAGCAGCTGAACGATCCATGAGAGCCAACTTCTTCCTGGTCATAGTCACTGGTCATGGTCACCAATGGAACTGGCCTCTCTTCAGACATTTGCAATTGATTGCAAGGTAAGTGAAGGTTCACAGAAGGCGCTACCCCACCCACAGGATCCAAGAGACTCACTAACAAAGGAAGGAAACAGCTAGTAACTTTTTAGTATTGAGATAAACATTAAAACTTGCCTTGCGCGGCTACTGTGACAGGCTCAACAACAGCCGCCTGTAGGGCTTTCTTCTTCTTGTCGTCACTCTTCTTGAATCCTTGGCCTTTCTGTTTAAAATGCTTCTCTGTTCTCTTCCCCATAACTCAACAGTGTAAAAGTTTCAAGTGAACCTTGACCTAAAAAACGTGCTCGTCTTAGCGGTTGCGCACTACCACCCCACATAGCCAATTCATTGCGCAAACGACTGGTAAGGGTCTCCATGAAATTGGCAACATTTTGATATATAAAAACTGTATTTTGGGTAGGCGATCATCGCCGACCGCCCGATTGTAGCCAGGTAAGACTTGGAGAGAACCTCTTCCAATGTGAAGTGAAATGAAATGAAATGGAATAATAATGCACTGTATAAAAATGGCTATATCTTCTGATGCAAGTATTCACTTGCTCTGAAACTTGAAACTCAAACTCCAGACATATTATGAACCCTTTTGGGCCCATAAAAAAAAATTTGAAAAAATATGTGTTTTCAGCCCTCTTCCCCCCTTAAATGACAGAAAAAGGCTTTTGGTGTGATATCTACCCTTTTTAGCTCCAATTGGGACTTATTGAGCGTTTTTAGGGAAAACAGTCTGAAATCGCTCATTCTTGGCAAAATGGGCACTTTAGCTTCCTTTTCAACATTATGGAAATGTTTCTACTCTAACTTTTGCTAAGAAATCTCCCCTTTTTTAAATCTATTTTGGTCAAATTGATATGTTTTTGAGCATTTTATGGGAAAACCGCTGAAAACATGCCCATTAGTTTCCTTTACAACATTATGGCTACTTTTTAAATGACAGAAAACGGCTTTTGGTCAGAAATTTCCCTATTAACCGTAAGAAGCTCTATTTTGCTCCAATTGGGACGTTTTTAGCATTTTTAAGAGAAACTATCTGAAATCCCTCATTTTGTCAAAATGGGCACATTAGTTTCCGTATCAACATTATTGAACTTGTCTATACTTTAAATTACAGAAAACCACTTTTGGTGACCCAAAGACCCACTATTGTGCTCCAATTGGGATATTTTTGAGGGTTTTGAGGTCATTCTTGTTTTGAAGAAATATCCCCTTTTTAACAGCATTTTGTGAAAAAGGTCTGAAATCGCTCATTCTTATCAAAATGGACATATTAGTTTCCTTTTCAACATTATGGAACTGTTTCTACTCTTTAAATGCCAGAAAATGGCTTTTGGTCAGAAATCTCCCTTTTTTTAACCGATATTTTAATTTTAAGCTCGAGTTTGGATTTTTTTTGGCGTTTTGAGAAAAAACGGTGTGACATCGCTAATTTTTTGGAACATTAGTTTTCTTTTCAACATGGAACTGTTTGTACTCTTTAAATGACAGAAAACTGCTATTGATGAGAAATCTACCCTTTTTAACTATTTTGCTCCAAATGAGACATTTTTGAGAATTTTGAGGAAAAACCGTATGTTAATTCTTAACAAAACATGTTGCATTACAACATTATGAAGCCATTTCTACTCTTTAAATGAGAAATCTCCCTTTTTTATTGGAACGTTTTTGAGCTTTTTATGAAAAACTGAATGAAATCGCTCATTCTTATCAAAATAGCACATTAGCTTCTTTTTGAACATTATTTCTCTACTTTAAATGAATATTTTGTTCCAATTGGGACGTTTTTGAGCGTTATGAGGAAAAAGTGTGAAATTGCTCATTCTCATCAAAATGGGCACTAAGTTTTCTTTTAAACATGAAACAGTTTCTTCACTTTATTTAAATGACAGAAAACGGCTTTTGGTGAGAAATTTACCCTTTTTAACCCTCTAACCGCTGTAAGCGCCATATGGCGTAATAGACTTTAAAAATCGCTAATAAATCGATCGCTTGACCTATAAGCATAATTTCCGTATCACCGGAAAGAGAAACTATTACTCTATTTGACATCCAAAAATTAGATCCGGAAACGCCTGGTTAGTTAGCGAAAAGAACGTGCAACTACGGACGGTTTGTTGTTTTGACGATCTAAAATGAGTAAACGTTTAACGCTTGAAGAAGTACTTTCCCTAGTTTCTAGCGAGGATTTTGCTCTCTCTAAGGATGAGTCAGAAGAAGAAGAAGGTGAAGAAATATGTGGCTACCTTGGAAACACAATTACTGATCGTGCAGCACTGCATTCTTTAGCCGCTGTGGTCGACCCTAATTTAGACCCTCAGGATTCTTCCTTTTGCTATGACCAGCTCTCTAGTGATGATGAAATGGATCAGGAAGCCTTCTCAGGTTAGTTAAGTATCTACATATTTGTATTTGCATGTTCTTTCTCAACTGGCTGAATTTCAATAACATTCCTATTTGAATTCAAAATTCAAATAACTGTGGCTAGTTATGCAATTAGCTATAGTGTAGTGTAGGATAGTATTCACAATAGTATTCAGCCCATATACATTTGTGTTGAAATTATAGACTTGGCTGCAACTCTATCCACTCCTATTCCAGTTCTGGCCTCGCCATCTCCGGTGACTCTCTCTCCAGCTCTGATCACTCCCTCTCCAGCCCTGTCCCCCATGTCTCTAGTGGCAGATCTCTCTCCAGTTCCTGCATCTCTTCTGAGGTCACCTACAAGTGTGAGTGGACCTAGCAGTAATGCATGTGCTACACGAGGTATAGCAGCCAGTAGAAGCATGGTTTCACGTACTTCTTTGCATTACTGCCGCCGCACACCTACCTCGGCCTCTTTTTCTACCTCTGCCTCGTCTCCTTCACTACCCTCTAGTGGTAGACAAAAGCATGGTCCTGGACATAGACGAAGTCGATTTGGTCCATATAGGCCTAGAGTTGATTCTAGTTGTGATGGTTCCTCTAGTAGCTTAGCCAAGGGTATTTCTTTAGCTTCAACTTCAACCCTTTCTCTTGCTACTCCAGTTGGAGATTGGGAAAAGAAGGAACCCATCCAGCCGCGGCATAGCTACTTCCTAACTCCTGGCCCAACCTCTCCTAATGTCACATCCAATTGTTCTGCCTCTGAGCTTTTTTGCCGTTTTTTTAGTGATGAAGTGTGGCAGTTGCTTTTGGATAAGACAAACTCTTATGCAGCATTGCGGAAAACTGCTCCATTTGCTCGTCCTTGGGTTGATGTCAAGATCAGTGAAGTGAAAGCATTTGTCGGTATGATCATTTACATGGGGATATTGAAGTTCAATCGCATTGAAATGTATTGGTCAACAATGGATATTCATTTAGAGACCCCTGGAATGTCTAGTATTATGCCCAAGAATCGGTTCCTTCAGATTTTCCGCTTTCTGCATTTGGCAGACACTCAGCCTGTAATTTTACCATCTCAACCTGGGTATGACAGATTGTGCAAGGTTCGGCCCCTGTTGGATTTGATTGTGCCCAAGTTTAGGTCAGAGTACAACCTCCATCAGCAGGTTGCCGTCGATGAGGCCATGATCCCCTTCAAAGGTCGTCTTTCATTCAAGCAGTACATGAAGGACAAGCCGACCAAGTGGGGGATCAAATCATTTGTTTTGGCTGACTCAACAAATGGCTATGTTGGCAACCTGCAAATCTACACTGGGAAGGGGGTGGGGCCCACTGTAGGTACTCCAACCAACACCGATGTGGGCCTTTGTTCTAGGGTTGTGTTGGAGTTGATGGAGGGGCTGGAGTTCAGAGGGCACCAGGTGTTCACTGATAACTTTTACACCAGCCCTATGTTGTACCTGACCTTGGTCCAGCGGGGAATAGATGCATGTGGGACAGCAAGGAGCAACAGACGTTTCTTTCCGAAAAGCGACCTCACAACTAAGGCATCTAAGAGTAACAGAGGGTTGTACAAGTACCTCTCAAATGGCCCCCTCCTTGCTTCATCCTGGGTGGATAAAAGAACCATTTACATGCTCACCACTTTCCACCGAGCTGAACCACCAGCAACAATAAAGAGAAGAACTGAAGGTGGAGAGCAAGAGGATGTTCCTTGCCCTCCATGTCTTGTAGACTACCAGGCATACATGCGTGGTGTCGATAGAGGTGATCAGCTGGAACAGTATTACAATGTGAGTAGAAGAACCAAGAAATGGTGGAAAAAGGTGTGGGCTTACCTACTTGAGTGTGCACTACTCAACAGCTATGTTCTGGATGGTCACGTTCGCCCACAGGACGTGCTCTGAAGGGGAGACAGAAGAGAGACTTTTTCTAGTTCAGACTGGAGGTGGCTAAGGAGCTTATTGGAAGTTTCACTTCAAGACAACGGATTGGACGTCCAAGATCTTATGACCACCAGCGTCTGGACCGCCTGAATCGAGAGCTGGACCACAGTCCTTGCCAAGTGGCTGGGAAAAAGAACTGTGTTGTTTGTCTTGAAGTCATCAAGAAAAAGAAACTTCCATCAGTGGGAAATCAGCATGAGAGCAGGATCATTTGCAGTTCTTGCAAGGTACACCTATGTGTACTCGAGGAGAGAAATTGTTTCCGGGCCTTCCACAACCAGGTTGATTATTGGAAAAAGTAGAAACTATAACCTGAGCACGGTATTGACCAGCAATGTCCAATTTTGTAGATTGACAATGTGGAAACGGTAACATCAGGTGCTGTTTTAACATGATACCTGTACATAATATGACATAATAACAGAAATAACGATCTTGTTGAAGTATAGAAATACTTTGACCACACTATATGAATAAATACTTATAGTGGACCATTGTATACTGGGCTATAGGATCATATAATCAAATTGTCAAAAAACCACAGCCACATGCTGCTATATTCCTAAATTATTATGACTAATCTAACTAAATGTTAGTAAATATATTATAGACAACAACAACAACAACAACAATCATTTTGTTGTTGATTAAATGTTAGATTTTGATAGAGAAATTAGCTTAACGATATTCATACTTGTGGTTAACAATGTGGTTAAGTGATGAGACCACATTGTTTATAAACAATGGTGCAATAACATGACAAAATTACAAGTGATATCGATGCATTCCTGATTTTATATGAATTTTTGTGGTAGCTGGTATATTTTATGAAAAATGTCCTGGAAAGTCAGCGGTGAGAGGGTTAACCAAAGAAGCTAAAATCGCTCAGTCATTCTGTTAACATTGACACAGTTTACTTTTCAACATTATGGAACTGTTTCTACTCTTTAAAGAAAACGGCTTTGGGTCAGAATTCTCTCCTTTTTAACCCTATTTTGCTCCAATCCGGGACGTTTTTGAGCGTTTTGAGGAAAAACTCTGAAATCGTTCAATCTGGTAATAATGGGCACATTCGCTTCCTTTTCAATATTAGAGAACTCTTTCTCCCCTTTGTAACCGAAAGAAGCTATATTTTGCTCTTAATTAGTAGAGTATATGATTGGCTGAAGAAGATCCCAGCGAGAGTATATGACTGGCAGAAGATCTGGCTGAAGAAGGTCTCATAGTATATGACTGGCTGAATAAGATCACAATGTGACTGAGACTCGGAGTATATGAGACTGGCTGAACGTCTCATAGTATATGACCGGCAAAAGATCCCAGTGAGAGCCACTATACATAGCCACTAAACAAAGCCACTACACTAAATAAAGCCACTGAACAAAGCCACTAAGCCACTAAACAAGGCCACCAAACAAAGCCATTAACAAGGACAATAAACAAAGCCACCAAACAAAGCCACTGAACAAAGAAACTGAACAAAGCAAATAAACAAAGCCATTAATAAGGCCACTAAACAAAGCCACTAAACAAAGCCACTAAGCCACTAAACAAGGCCACCAAACAAAGCCATTAACAAGGACACTAAACAAAGCCACTAAACAAGGCCACTAAACAAGGCCACTAAACGAGGCCACCAAACAAAGCCATTAACTAGGCCACTAAACAAAGACAAAAACAAGGCCACTAAACAAGGCCACTAAACAAGGCCACTAACCAAGGCCACTAAACAAAACCACTAAACTTGGCCACTAAACAAAGCCACTAAACAAAGCCACCAAACAAACCAATAAACATGGCCAACAAACAAAGCCACTAAACATGGCCACCTATCAAAACCACGAAACAAAAGCCACAAATCAAAAGCCACGAAACAAAATCCACCAAACAATAGCCACTAAACAAAAGCCATCACACAAAAGCCACCAAACAAAAGCCACAAAACAAAACCCACCAAACTAAAGCCACCAAACAAAAGCCACGAAACAAAAGCCACTGTCCAAAGCCACTCTTTGTCCAAAGCGACTGTCCAAAGCCACTCTCCAAAGCCACTGTCCTAAACCACTCTATGTCCAAAGCCACTGTCCAAAGCCACTCTCCAAAGCCACTGTCCAAAGCCACTCTATGTCCAAAGCCACTGTCCAAAGCCACACTCCATAGCCACTGTCCAAAGCCACTGTATGTCCAAAGCCACTGTATGTCCAAAGCCACTATCCAAAGCCACTGTGTCCAAAGACACTGTATGTCCAAAGGCACTGTCCAAAGCCACTGTATGTCCAAAGCCACTGTATGTCCAAAGCCACTGTCTAAAGCCACTGTATGTCCAAAGACACTGTCCAAAGCCACTGTATGTCCAAAGCCACTGTATGTCCAAAGCAACTGTCCAAAGCCACTGTATGTCCAAAGCCACTGTATGTCCAAAGCCACTGTCCAAAGCTACTGTATGTCCAAAGCCACTGTATGTCCAAAACCACTGTCCAAAGCCACTGTATGTCCAAAGCCACTGTATGTCCAATACCACTGTCCAAGCCACTGTATGTCCAAAGCCACTGTACAAAGCCACTGTCCAAATCTACTGTCCAAAGCCACTCTATGTCCAAATCCACTGTACAAAGCCACTGTCCAAATCCACTGTCCAAAGCAATACTATGTCCAAAGCCACTGTATGTCCAAAGCCACTGTATAAAGCCACTGTCCAAATCCACTGTCCAAGCCACTCTATGTCCAATGCCTCTGTACAAAGCCACTGTCCAAAGCCACTGTCCAAAGCAATACTATGTCCAAAGCCACTGTCCAAAGCCACTGTCCAAAGCCACTGTCCAAAGCCACTGTCCAAAGCCACTCTATGTCCAAAGCCACTGTCCGAAGCCACTGTCCAAAGCCACTGTCCAAAGCCACTCTATGTCCAAAGCCACTGTCCAAAGCCACTCTCCAAAGCCACTGTCCAAAGCCACTCTATGTCCAAAGCCACTCTCCAAAGCCACTCTCCAAAGCCACTCTATGTATATGGGTATTTTTAAAAATAGGAGTAATTATAACTACAGACTTTGGGGTAAATTAGTGTTGAAATTATTTTCATTTTAGTAATCACCCGAACACATAACATAACCAGAATACAAACAGTATACTAGCAATAACATCTAAGAGAGAGAAAGAGACCATCATTCACATATACTAAGAAATGGAAAAGTGGCCGAAGATGGATGAGCGCCTCTCTACTCTATACACAGTCATTTGTCACTTGCTTGAGGCTCAGTTCCTTCACCATGTTGAGATGATTGAGGCGGTTGTTCGACATTGTTGTACAAATGTAAGATTTCACCCTTCTCATTCTCAGCGCAATGAAGGCTTGTTCAGAGCTTGCATTAGTTACCGGCATAACCAGTACAACATTGACCAATGAGACTGGTATGAGGAGCCAGATGCTTTTGTTCTTTTTGAGGAATTCAACGACATTTTGCACTGTATCAACACCACCTTTATCTTGACTGAAACTGCGATAGGACTCTGCCATTATATATAGCTGGATTCTTAAGGTATTAGGGTCAAACTCAGTGTAGAACTCACAGAGTTCAACATTTTGTGAGACCAATGTTTATTTCACTAGGACCTTCTGCCAGGTTGCATAGGTTTTGAATGTTTTGAGGATAAACAGTCTGAAATCGCTCATTCTTGTCAAAGTGGGCACATTAGTTTACTTTTCAACATTGTGGAGCTGTTTCTACTCTTAAATAATAGAAAACGGCTTTTTCCCTTTTTAACTCTATTTTGCTCCAATCGAGACTTTTTTGAACGTTTTGAGGAAAAACTCTGAAATCGCTCATTCTTGTCAAAATGGCTTCTTTTTCAATATTCTGGAACTGTTTCTCCCCTTTGTAACCAAACGAAGCTATAGTTTGCTCCAATTGGAAAGTTTTGAGCTCATTCTTGTCAAAATGGTCACATTAGTTCCTTTTCAACATTATGGAACTGTTTCTACTCTTTAAATGACTTTTGCTAACCTTTTTAACTGAAAAAAGCTCTAATTTGCTCCAACAGAGGAAAAACGGTTAAAAAACACTCATTCTTATCAAAATAGGTGCATTAATTTCCTGTACAACATTATGGAGCTGTTTCTACTCTTTAAATGACAGAAAAAGGGATTTTAGTCGGAAATCTCCCCTTTTAAACAAAATCTCTATTTTGCTGAAAAATTCGGATATCACTCATTTCTGTCAAAATGGGCAATTAGTTACATTTTCAACATTATTGAGAAATCTCCCCTTTTTAACCAAAAAAGCTCCATTTTGCTCCATTGGGAAATTTTTGTCCGAAATCGCTCATTCTTGTTAAAATGGTCACATTAGTTTCCGGTTCAATATTATGGAACTGTTTCTATTCTTTAAATGACAGAAAAAGGCTTTTGGTGTGATATCTACCCTTTTTAGCTCCAATTGGGACTTATTGAGCGTTTTTAGGGAAAACAGTCTGAAATCGCTCATTCTTGGCAAAATGGGCACTTTAGCTTCCTTTTCAACATTATGGAAATGTTTCTACTCTAACTTTTGCTAAGAAATCTCCCCTTTTTTAAATCTATTTTGGTCAAATTGATATGTTTTTGAGCATTTTATGGGAAAACCGCTGAAAACATGCCCATTAGTTTCCTTTACAACATTATGGCTACTTTTTAAATGACAGAAAACGGCTTTTGGTCAGAAATTTCCCTATTAACCGTAAGAAGCTCTATTTTGCTCCAATTGGGACGTTTTTAGCATTTTTAAGAGAAACTATCTGAAATCCCTCATTTTGTCAAAATGGGCACATTAGTTTCCGTATCAACATTATTGAACTTGTCTATACTTTAAATTACAGAAAACTACTTTTGGTGACCCAAAGACCCACTATTGTGCTCCAATTGGGATATTTTTGAGGGTTTTGAGGTCATTCTTGTTTTGAAGAAATATCCCCTTTTTAACAGCATTTTGTGAAAAAGGTCTGAAATCGCTCATTCTTATCAAAATGGACATATTAGTTTCCTTTTCAACATTATGGAACTGTTTCTACTCTTTAAATGCCAGAAAATGGCTTTTGGTCAGAAATCTCCCTTTTTTTAACCGATATTTTAATTTTAAGCTCGAGTTTGGATTTTTTTTGGCGTTTTGAGAAAAAACGGTGTGACATCGCTAATTTTTTGGAACATTAGTTTTCTTTTCAACATGGAACTGTTTGTACTCTTTAAATGACAGAAAACTGCTATTGATGAGAAATCTACCCTTTTTAACTATTTTGCTCCAAATGAGACATTTTTGAGAATTTTGAGGAAAAACCGTATGAAATCGCTCATTCTTAACAAAACATGTTGCATTACAACATTATGAAGCCATTTCTACTCTTTAAATGAGAAATCTCCCTTTTTTATTGGAACGTTTTTGAGCTTTTTATGAAAAACTGAATGAAATCGCTCATTCTTATCAAAATAGCACATTAGCTTCTTTTTGAACATTATTTCTCTACTTTAAATGAATATTTTGTTCCAATTGGGACGTTTTTGAGCGTTATGAGGAAAAAGTGTGAAATTGCTCATTCTCATCAAAATGGGCACTAAGTTTTCTTTTAAACATGAAACAATTTCTTCACTTTATTTAAATGACAGAAAACGGCTTTTGGTGAGAAATTTACCCTTTTTAACCAAAGAAGCTAAAATCGCTCAGTCATTCTGTTAACATTGACACAGTTTACTTTTCAACATTATGGAACTGTTTCTACTCTTTAAAGAAAACGGCTTTGGGTCAGAATTCTCTCCTTTTTAACCCTATTTTGCTCCAATCCGGGACGTTTTTGAGCGTTTTGAGGAAAAACTCTGAAATCGTTCAATCTGGTAATAATGGGCACATTCGCTTCCTTTTCAATATTAGAGAACTCTTTCTCCCCTTTGTAACCGAAAGAAGCTATATTTTGCTCTTAATTAGTAGAGTATATGATTGGCTGAAGAAGATCCCAGCGAGAGTATATGACTGGCAGAAGATCTGGCTGAAGAAGGTCTCATAGTATATGACTGGCTGAATAAGATCACAATGTGACTGAGACTCGGAGTATATGAGACTGGCTGAACGTCTCATAGTATATGACCGGCAAAAGATCCCAGTGAGAGCCACTATACATAGCCACTAAACAAAGCCACTACACTAAATAAAGCCACTGAACAAAGCCACTAAGCCACTAAACAAGGCCACCAAACAAAGCCATTAACAAGGACAATAAACAAAGCCACTAAACAAAGCCACTGAACAAAGAAACTGAACAAAGCAAATAAACAAAGCCATTAATAAGGCCACTAAACAAAGCCACTAAACAAAGCCACTAAGCCACTAAACAAGGCCACCAAACAAAGCCATTAACAAGGACACTAAACAAAGCCACTAAACAAGGCCACTAAACAAGGCCACTAAACGAGGCCACCAAACAAAGCCATTAACTAGGCCACTAAACAAAGACAAAAACAAGGCCACTAAACAAGGCCACTAAACAAGGCCACTAACCAAGGCCACTAAACAAAACCACTAAACTTGGCCACTAAACAAAGCCACTAAACAAAGCCACCAAACAAACCAATAAACATGGCCAACAAACAAAGCCACTAAACATGGCCACCTATCAAAACCACGAAACAAAAGCCACAAATCAAAAGCCACGAAACAAAATCCACCAAACAATAGCCACTAAACAAAAGCCACCACACAAAAGCCACCAAACAAAAGCCACAAAACAAAACCCACCAAACTAAAGCCACCAAACAAAAGCCACGAAACAAAAGCCACTGTCCAAAGCCACTCTTTGTCCAAAGCGACTGTCCAAAGCCACTCTCCAAAGCCACTGTCCTAAACCACTCTATGTCCAAAGCCACTGTCCAAAGCCACTCTCCAAAGCCACTGTCCAAAGCCACTCTATGTCCAAAGCCACTGTCCAAAGCCACTCTCCATAGCCACTGTCCAAAGCCACTGTATGTCCAAAGCCACTGTATGTCCAAAGCCACTATCCAAAGCCACTGTGTCCAAAGACACTGTATGTCCAAAGGCACTGTCCAAAGCCACTGTATGTCCAAAGCCACTGTATGTCCAAAGCCACTGTCTAAAGCCACTGTATGTCCAAAGACACTGTCCAAAGCCACTGTATGTCCAAAGCCACTGTATGTCCAAAGCAACTGTCCAAAGCCACTGTATGTCCAAAGCCACTGTATGTCCAAAGCCACTGTCCAAAGCTACTGTATGTCCAAAGCCACTGTATGTCCAAAACCACTGTCCAAAGCCACTGTATGTCCAAAGCCACTGTATGTCCAATACCACTGTCCAAGCCACTGTATGTCCAAAGCCACTGTACAAAGCCACTGTCCAAATCTACTGTCCAAAGCCACTCTATGTCCAAATCCACTGTACAAAGCCACTGTCCAAATCCACTGTCCAAAGCAATACTATGTCCAAAGCCACTGTATGTCCAAAGCCACTGTATAAAGCCACTGTCCAAATCCACGGTCCAAAGCCACTCTATGTCCAAAGCCTCTGTACAAAGCCACTGTCCAAAGCCACTGTCCAAAGCAATACTATGTCCAAAGCCACTGTCCAAAGCCACTGTCCAAAGCCACTGTCCAAAGCCACTGTCCAAAGCCACTCTATGTCCAAAGCCACTGTCCGAAGCCACTGTCCAAAGCCACTGTCCAAAGCCACTCTATGTCCAAAGCCACTGTCCAAAGCCACTCTCCAAAGCAACTGTCCTTAACCAATCTATGTCCAAAGCCACTGTCCAAAGCCACTCTCCAAAGCCACTGTCCAAAGCCACTCTATATCCAAAGCCACTGTCCAAAGCCACTCTCCAAAGCCACTGTCCAAAGCCACTGTATGTCCAAAGCCACTGTATGTCCAAAGCCACTGTCCAAAGCCACTGTATGTCCAAAGCCACTGTATGTCCATAGCCACTGTCGAAAGCCACTGTATGTCCAATGCCACTGTATGTCCAAAGCCACTATCCAAAGCCACTTTATGTCCAAAGCCACTGTATGTCCATAGCCACTGTCCAAAGCCACTGTATGTCCAAAGCCACAGTATGACCAAAGCCACTGTCTAAAGCCACTGTATGTCCAAAGCCACTGTATGTCCAAAGCCAATGTAATTCCAAACACTGTCCATAGCTACTGTATGTCCAAAGCCACTGTATGTCCAAAGCCACTGTCCAAAGCCACTGTATGTCCAAAGCCACTGTATGTCCAAAGCCACTGTATGTCCAAAGCCACTGTATGTCCAAAGCCACTGTCCAAAGCCACTGTATGTCCAAAGCCACTGTATGTCCAAAGCCACTGTCCAAAGCCACTGTATGTCCAAAGCCATGGTATGTCCAAAGCCACTGTCCAAAGCCACTGTATGTCCAAAGCCACAGTCCAAAGCCACTGTATGTCCAAAGCCACTGTATGTCCAAAGCCACTGTCCAAAGCCACTGTATGTCCAAATCCACTGTATGTCCAAAGCCATTGTCCAAAGCCACTGTATGTCCAAAGCCACTGTATGTCCAAAGCCACTGTCCAAAGCCACTGTATGTACAAAGCCACTGTATGTCCAAAGCTACTGTATGTCCAAAGCCACTGTATGTCCAAAGCCACTGTCCAAAGCCACTGTCCAAAGCCACTATATGTCCAAAGCCACTGTATGTCTAAAGCCACTGTCCAAAGGCAAAGCCACTCTCCAAAGCCACTGTCCAAAGCCACTCTATGTCCAAAGCCACTGTCCAAAGCCACTCTCCAAAGCCACTGTCCAAAGCCACTCTATGTCCAAAGCCACTGTCCAAAGCCACTCTCCAAAGCCACTGTCCAAAGCCACTCTATGTCCAAAGCCACTCTCCAAAGCCACTCTCCAAAGCCACTCTATGTATATGGGTATTTTTAAAAATAGGAGTAATTATAACTACAGACTTTGGGGTAAATTAGTGTTGAAATTATTTTCATTTTAGTAATCACCCGAACACATAACATAACCAGAATACAAACAGTATACTAGCAATAACATCTAAGAGAGAGAAAGAGACCATCATTCACATATACTAAGAAATGGAAAAGTGGCCGAAGATGGATGAGCGCCTCTCTACTCTATACACAGTCATTTGTCACTTGCTTGAGGCTCAGTTCCTTCACCATGTTGAGATGATTGAGGCGGTTGTTCGACATTGTTGTACAAATGTAAGATTTCACCCTTCTCAGCGCAATGAAGGCTTGTTCAGAGCTTGCATTAGTTACCGGCATAACCAGTACAACATTGACCAATGAGACTGGTATGAGGAGCCAGATGCTTTTGTTCTTTTTGAGGAATTCAACGACATTTTGCACTGTATCAACACCACCTTTATCTTGACTGAAACTGCGATAGGACTCTGCCATTATATATAGCTGGATTCTTAAGGTATTAGGGTCAAACTCAGTGTAGAACTCACAGAGTTCAACATTTTGTGAGACCAATGTTTATTTCACTAGGACCTTCTACCAGGTTGCATAGGTTTTGAATGTTTTGAGGATAAACAGTCTGAAATCGCTCATTCTTGTCAAAGTGGGCACATTAGTTTACTTTTCAACATTGTGGAGCTGTTTCTACTCTTAAATAATAGAAAACGGCTTTTTCCCTTTTTAACTCTATTTTGCTCCAATCGGGACTTTTTTGAACGTTTTGAGGAAAAACTCTGAAATCGCTCATTCTTGTCAAAATGGCTTCTTTTTCAATATTCTGGAACTGTTTCTCCCCTTTGTAACCAAACGAAGCTATAGTTTGCTCCAATTGGAAAGTTTTGAGCTCATTCTTGTCAAAATGGTCACATTAGTTCCTTTTCAACATTATGGAACTGTTTCTACTCTTTAAATGACTTTTGCTAACCTTTTTAACTGAAAAAAGCTCTAATTTGCTCCAACAGAGGAAAAACGGTTAAAAAACACTCATTCTTATCAAAATAGGTGCATTAATTTCCTGTACAACATTATGGAGCTGTTTCTACTCTTTAAATGACAGAAAAAGGGATTTTAGTCGGAAATCTCCCCTTTTAAACAAAATCTCTATTTTGCTGAAAAATTCGGATATCACTCATTTCTGTCAAAATGGGCAATTAGTTACATTTTCAACATTATTGAGAAATCTCCCCTTTTTAACCCAAAAAGCTCCATTTTGCTCCATTGGGAAATTTTTGTCCGAAATCGCTCATTCTTGTTAAAATGGTCACATTAGTTTCCGGTTCAATATTATGGAACTGTTTCTATTCTTTAAATGACAGAAAAAGGCTTTTGGTGTGATATCTACCCTTTTTAGCTCCAATTGGGACTTATTGAGCGTTTTTAGGGAAAACAGTCTGAAATCGCTCATTCTTGGCAAAATGGGCACTTTAGCTTCCTTTTCAACATTATGGAAATGTTTCTACTCTAACTTTTGCTAAGAAATCTCCCCTTTTTTAAATCTATTTTGGTCAAATTGATATGTTTTTGAGCATTTTATGGGAAAACCGCTGAAAACATGCCCATTAGTTTCCTTTACAACATTATGGCTACTTTTTAAATGACAGAAAACGGCTTTTGGTCAGAAATTTCCCTATTAACCGTAAGAAGCTCTATTTTGCTCCAATTGGGACGTTTTTAGCATTTTTAAGAGAAACTATCTGAAATCCCTCATTTTGTCAAAATGGGCACATTAGTTTCCGTATCAACATTATTGAACTTGTCTATACTTTAAATTACAGAAAACCACTTTTGGTGACCCAAAGACCCACTATTGTGCTCCAATTGGGATATTTTTGAGGGTTTTGAGGTCATTCTTGTTTTGAAGAAATATCCCCTTTTTAACAGTGTGAAAAAGGTCTGAAATCGCTCATTCTTATCAAAATGGACATATTAGTTTCCTTTTCAACATTATGGAACTGTTTCTACTCTTTAAATGCCAGAAAATGGCTTTTGGTCAGAAATCTCCCTTTTTTAAACCGATATTTTAATTTTAAGCTCGAGTTTGGATTTTTTTTGGCGTTTTGAGAAAAAACGGTGTGGCATCGCTAATTTTTTGGAACATTAGTTTTCTTTTCAACATGGAACTGTTTGTACTCTTTAAATGACAGAAAACTGCTATTGATGAGAAATCTACCCTTTTTAACTATTTTGCTCCAAATGAGACATTTTTGAGAATTTTGAGGAAAAACCGTGTTAATTCTTAACAAAACATGTTGCATTACAACATTATGAAGCCATTTCTACTCTTTAAATGAGAAATCTCCCTTTTTTATTGGAACGTTTTTGAGCTTTTTATGAAAAACTGAATGAAATCGCTCATTCTTATCAAAATAGCACATTAGCTTCTTTTTGAACATTATTTCTCTACTTTAAATGAATATTTTGTTCCAATTGGGACGTTTTTGAGCGTTATGAGGAAAAAGTGTGAAATTGCTCATTCTCATCAAAATGGGCACTAAGTTTTCTTTTAAACATGAAACAGTTTCTTCACTTTATTTAAATGACAGAAAACAGCTTTTGGTGAGAAATTTACCCTTTTTAACCAAAGAAGCTAAAATCGCTCAGTCATTCTGTTAACATTGACACAGTTTACTTTTCAACATTATGGAACTGTTTCTACTCTTTAAAGAAAACGGCTTTGGGTCAGAATTCTCTCCTTTTTAACCCTATTTTGCTCCAATCCGGGACGTTTTTGAGCATTTTGAGGAAAAACTCTGAAATCGTTCAATCTGGTAATAATGGGCACATTCGCTTCCTTTTCAATATTAGAGAACTCTTTCTCCCCTTTGTAACCGAAAGAAGCTATATTTTGCTCTTAATTAGTAGAGTATATGATTGGCTGAAGAAGATCCCAGAGAGAGTATATGACTGGCAGAAGATCTGGCTGAAGAAGGTCTCATAGTATATGACTGGCTGAATAAGATCACAATGTGACTGAGACTCGGAGTATATGAGACTGGCTGAACGTCTCATAGTATATGACCGGCAAAAGATCCCAGTGAGAGCCACTATACATAGCCACTAAACAAAGCCACTACACTAAATAAAGCCACTGAACAAAGCCACTAAGCCACTAAACAAGGCCACCAAACAAAGCCATTAACAAGGACAATAAACAAAGCCACTAAACAAAGCCACTGAACAAAGAAACTGAACAAAGCAAATAAACAAAGCCATTAATAAGGCCACTAAACAAAGCCACTAAACAAAGCCACTAAGCCACTAAACAAGGCCACCAAACAAAGCCATTAACAAGGACACTAAACAAAGCCACTAAACAAGGCCACTAAACAAGGCCACTAAACGAGGCCACCAAACAAAGCCATTAACTAGGCCACTAAACAAAGACAAAAACAAGGCCACTAAACAAGGCCACTAAACAAGGCCACTAACCAAGGCCACTAAACAAAACCACTAAACTTGGCCACTAAACAAAGCCACTAAACAAAGCCACCAAACAAACCAATAAACATGGCCAACAAACAAAGCCACTAAACATGGCCACCTATCAAAACCACGAAACAAAAGCCACAAATCAAAAGCCACGAAACAAAATCCACCAAACAATAGCCACTAAACAAAAGCCACCACACAAAAGCCACCAAACAAAAGCCACAAAACAAAACCCACCAAACTAAAGCCACCAAACAAAAGCCACGAAACAAAAGCCACTGTCCAAAGCCACTCTTTGTCCAAGGCGACTGTCCAAAGCCACTCTCCAAAGCCACTGTCCTAAACCACTCTATGTCCAAAGCCACTGTCCAAAGCCACTCTCCAAAGCCACTGTCCAAAGCCACTCTATGTCCAAAGCCACTGTCCAAAGCCACTCTCCATAGCCACTGTCCAAATCCACTGTATGTCCAAAGCCACTGTATGTCCAAAGCCACTATCCAAAGCCACTGTGTCCAAAGCCACTGTATGTCCAAAGGCACTGTCCAAAGCCACTGTATGTCCAAAGCCACTGTATGTCCAAAGCCACTGTCTAAAGCCACTGTATGTCCAAAGACACTGTCCAAAGCCACTGTATGTCCAAAGCCACTGTATGTCCAAAGCAACTGTCCAAAGCCACTGTATGTCCAAAGCCACTGTATGTCCAAAGCCACTGTCCAAAGCTACTGTATGTCCAAAGCCACTGTATGTCCAAAACCACTGTCCAAAGCCACTGTATGTCCAAAACCACTGTATGTCCAATACCACTGTCCAAGCCACTGTATGTCCAAAGCCACTGTACAAAGCCACTGTCCAAATCTACTGTCCAAAGCCACTCTATGTCCAAATCCACTGTACAAAGCCACTGTCCAAATCCACTGTCCAAAGCAATACTATGTCCAAAGCCACTGTATGTCCAAAGCCACTGTATAAAGCCACTGTCCAAATCCACTGTCCAAAGCCTCTCTATGTCCAAAGCCTCTGTACAAAGCCACTGTCCAAAGCCACTGTCCAAAGCAATACTATGTCCAAAGCCACTGTCCAAAGCCACTGTCCAAAGCCACTGTCCAAAGCCACTGTCCAAAGCCACTCTATGTCCAAAGCCACTGTCCGAAGCCACTGTCCAAAGCCACTGTCCAAAGCCACTCTATGTCCAAAGCCACTGTCCAAAGCCACTCTCCAAAGCAACTGTCCTTAACCAATCTATTTCCAAAGCCACTGTCCAAAGCCACTCTCCAAAGCCACTGTCCAAAGCCACTCTATATCCAAAGCCACTGTCCAAAGCCACTCTCCAAAGCCACTGTCCAAAGCCACTGTATGTCCAAAGCCACTGTATGTCCAAAGCCACTGTCCAAAGCCACTGTATGTCCAAAGCCACTGTATGTCCATAGCCACTGTCGAAAGCCACTGTATGTCCAATGCTACTGTATGTCCAAAGCCACTATCCAAAGCCACTTTATGTCCAAAGCCACTGTATGTCCATAGCCACTGTCCAAAGCCACTGTATGTCCAAAGCCACAGTATGACCAAAGCCACTGTCTAAAGCCACTGTATGTCCAAAGCCACTGTCCAAAGCCACTGTATGTCCAAAGCCAATGTATTTCCAAACACTGTCCATAGCTACTGTATGTCCAAAGCCACTGTATGTCCAAAGCCACTGTCCAAAGCCACTGTATGTCCAAAGCTACTGTATGTCCAAAGCCACTGTATGTCCAAAGCCACTGTATGTCCAAAGCCACTGTCCAAAGCCACTGTATGTCCAAAGCCACTGTATGTCCAAAGCCACTGTCCAAAGCCACTGTATGTCCAAAGCCATGGTATGTCCAAAGCCACTGTCCAAAGCCACTGTATGTCCAAAGCCACAGTCCAAAGCCACTGTATGTCCAAAGCCACTGTATGTCCAAAGCCACTGTCCAAAGCCACTGTATGTCCAAATCCACTGTATGTCCAAAGCCATTGTCCAAAGCCACTGTATGTCCAAAGCCACTGTATGTCCAAAGCCACTGTCCAAAGCCACTGTATGTACAAAGCCACTGTATGTCCAAAGCTACTGTATGTCCAAAGCCACTGTATGTCCAAAGCCACTGTCCAAAGCCACTGTCCAAAGCCACTATATGTCCAAAGCCACTGTATGTCCAAAGCCACTGTCCAAAGGCAAAGCCACTCTCCAAAGCCACTGTCCAAAGCCACTCTATGTCCAAAGCCACTGTCCAAAGCCACTCTCCAAAGCCACTGTCCAAAGCCACTCTATGTCCAAAGCCACTGTCCAAAGCCACTCTCCAAAGCCACTGTCCAAAGCCACTCTATGTCCAAAGCCACTCTCCAAAGCCACTCTCCAAAGCCACTCTATGTATATGGGTATTTTTAAAAATAGGAGTAATTATAACTACAGACTTTGGGGTAAATTAGTGTTGAAATTATTTTCATTTTAGTAATCACCCGAACACATAACATAACCAGAATACAAACAGTATACTAGCAATAACATCTAAGAGAGAGAAAGAGACCATCATTCACATATACTAAGAAATGGAAAAGTGGCCGAAGATGGATGAGCGCCTCTCTACTCTATACACAGTCATTTGTCACTTGCTTGAGGCTCAGTTCCTTCACCATGTTGAGATGATTGAGGCGGTTGTTCGACATTGTTGTACAAATGTAAGATTTCACCCTTCTCAGCGCAATGAAGGCTTGTTCAGAGCTTGCATTAGTTACCGGCATAACCAGTACAACATTGACCAATGAGACTGGTATGAGGAGCCAGATGCTTTTGTTCTTTTTGAGGAATTCAACGACATTTTGCACTGTATCAACACCACCTTTATCTTGACTGAAACTGCGATAGGACTCTGCCATTATATATAGCTGGATTCTTAAGGTATTAGGGTCAAACTCAGTGTAGAACTCACAGAGTTCAACATTTTGTGAGACCAATGTTTATTTCACTAGGACCTTCTACCAGGTTGCATAGGTTTTGAATGTTTTGAGGATAAACAGTCTGAAATCGCTCATTCTTGTCAAAGTGGGCACATTAGTTTACTTTTCAACATTATGGAGCTGTTTCTACTCTTAAATAATAGAAAACGGCTTTTTCCCTTTTTAACTCTATTTTGCTCCAATCGGGACTTTTTTGAACGTTTTGAGGAAAAACTCTGAAATCGCTCATTCTTGTCAAAATGGCTTCTTTTTCAATATTCTGGAACTGTTTCTCCCCTTTGTAACCAAACGAAGCTATAGTTTGCTCCAATTGGAAAGTTTTGAGCTCATTCTTGTCAAAATGGTCACATTAGTTCCTTTTCAACATTATGGAACTGTTTCTACTCTTTAAATGACTTTTGCTAACCTTTTTAACTGAAAAAAGCTCTAATTTGCTCCAACAGAGGAAAAACGGTTAAAAAACACTCATTCTTATCAAAATAGGTGCATTAATTTCCTGTACAACATTATGGAGCTGTTTCTACTCTTTAAATGACAGAAAAAGGGATTTTAGTCGGAAATCTCCCCTTTTAAACAAAATCTCTATTTTGCTGAAAAATTCGGATATCACTCATTTCTGTCAAAATGGGCAATTAGTTACATTTTCAACATTATTGAGAAATCTCCCCTTTTTAACCAAAAAAGCTCCATTTTGCTCCATTGGGAAATTTTTGTCCGAAATCGCTCATTCTTGTTAAAATGGTCACATTAGTTTCCGGTTCAATATTATGGAACTGTTTCTATTCTTTAAATGACAGAAAAAGGCTTTTGGTGTGATATCTACCCTTTTTAGCTCCAATTGGGACTTATTGAGCGTTTTTAGGGAAAACAGTCTGAAATCGCTCATTCTTGGCAAAATGGGCACTTTAGCTTCCTTTTCAACATTATGGAAATGTTTCTACTCTAACTTTTGCTAAGAAATCTCCCCTTTTTTAAATCTATTTTGGTCAAATTGATATGTTTTTGAGCATTTTATGGGAAAACCGCTGAAAACATGCCCATTAGTTTCCTTTACAACATTATGGCTACTTTTTAAATGACAGAAAACGGCTTTTGGTCAGAAATTTCCCTATTAACCGTAAGAAGCTCTATTTTGCTCCAATTGGGACGTTTTTAGCATTTTTAAGAGAAACTATCTGAAATCCCTCATTTTGTCAAAATGGGCACATTAGTTTCCGTATCAACATTATTGAACTTGTCTATACTTTAAATTACAGAAAACCACTTTTGGTGACCCAAAGACCCACTATTGTGCTCCAATTGGGATATTTTTGAGGGTTTTGAGGTCATTCTTGTTTTGAAGAAATATCCCCTTTTTAACAGCATTTTGTGAAAAAGGTCTGAAATCGCTCATTCTTATCAAAATGGACATATTAGTTTCCTTTTCAACATTATGGAACTGTTTCTACTCTTTAAATGCCAGAAAATGGCTTTTGGTCAGAAATCTCCCTTTTTTTAACCGATATTTTAATTTTAAGCTCGAGTTTGGATTTTTTTTGGCGTTTTGAGAAAAAACGGTGTGGCATCGCTAATTTTTTGGAACATTAGTTTTCTTTTCAACATGGAACTGTTTGTACTCTTTAAATGACAGAAAACTGCTATTGATGAGAAATCTACCCTTTTTAACTATTTTGCTCCAAATGAGACATTTTTGAGAATTTTGAGGAAAAACCGTGTTAATTCTTAACAAAACATGTTGCATTACAACATTATGAAGCCATTTCTACTCTTTAAATGAGAAATCTCCCTTTTTTATTGGAACGTTTTTGAGCTTTTTATGAAAAACTGAATGAAATCGCTCATTCTTATCAAAATAGCACATTAGCTTCTTTTTGAACATTATTTCTCTACTTTAAATGAATATTTTGTTCCAATTGGGACGTTTTTGAGCGTTATGAGGAAAAAGTGTGAAATTGCTCATTCTCATCAAAATGGGCACTAAGTTTTCTTTTAAACATGAAACAGTTTCTTCACTTTATTTAAATGACAGAAAACGGCTTTTGGTGAGAAATTTACCCTTTTTAACCAAAGAAGCTAAAATCGCTCAGTCATTCTGTTAACATTGACACAGTTTACTTTTCAACATTATGGAACTGTTTTTAAAGAAAACGGCTTTGGGTCAGAATTCTCTCCTTTTTAACCCTATTTTGCTCCAATCCGGGACGTTTTTGAGCATTTTGAGGAAAAACTCTGAAATCGTTCAATCTGGTAATAATGGGCACATTCGCTTCCTTTTCAATATTAGAGAACTCTTTCTCCCCTTTGTAACCGAAAGAAGCTATATTTTGCTCTTAATTAGTAGAGTATATGATTGGCTGAAGAAGATCCCAGCGAGAGTATATGACTGGCAGAAGATCTGGCTGAAGAAGGTCTCATAGTATATGACTGGCTGAATAAGATCACAATGTGACTGAGACTCGGAGTATATGAGACTGGCTGAACGTCTCATAGTATATGACCGGCAAAAGATCCCAGTGAGAGCCACTATACATAGCCACTAAACAAAGCCACTACACTAAATAAAGCCACTGAACAAAGCCACTAAGCCACTAAACAAGGCCACCAAACAAAGCCATTAACAAGGACAATAAACAAAGCCACTAAACAAAGCCACTGAACAAAGAAACTGAACAAAGCAAATAAACAAAGCCATTAATAAGGCCACTAAACAAAGCCACTAAACAAAGCCACTAAGCCACTAAACAAGGCCACCAAACAAAGCCATTAACAAGGACACTAAACAAAGCCACTAAACAAGGCCACTAAACAAGGCCACTAAACGAGGCCACCAAACAAAGCCATTAACTAGGCCACTAAACAAAGACCAAAACAAGGCCACTAAACAAGGCCACTAAACAAGGCCACTAACCAAGGCCACTAAACAAAACCACTAAACTTGGCCACTAAACAAAGCCACTAAACAAAGCCACCAAACAAACCAATAAACATGGCCAACAAACAAAGCCACTAAACATGGCCACCTATCAAAACCACGAAACAAAAGCCACAAATCAAAAGCCACGAAACAAAATCCACCAAACAATAGCCACTAAACAAAAGCCACCACACAAAAGCCACCAAACAAAAGCCACAAAACAAAACCCACCAAACTAAAGCCACCAAACAAAAGCCACGAAACAAAAGCCACTGTCCAAAGCCACTCTTTGTCCAAGGCGACTGTCCAAAGCCACTCTCCAAAGCCACTGTCCTAAACCACTCTATGTCCAAAGCCACTGTCCAAAGCCACTCTCCAAAGCCACTGTCCAAAGCCACTCTATGTCCAAAGCCACTGTCCAAAGCCACTCTCCATAGCCACTGTCCAAAGCCACTGTATGTCCAAAGCCACTGTATGTCCAAAGCCACTATCCAAAGCCACTGTGTCCAAAGCCACTGTATGTCCAAAGGCACTGTCCAAAGCCACTGTATGTCCAAAGCCACTGTATGTCCTAAGCCACTGTCTAAAGCCACTGTATGTCCAAAGACACTGTCCAAAGCCACTGTATGTCCAAAGCCACTGTATGTCCAAAGCAACTGTCCAAAGCCACTGTATGTCCAAAGCCACTGTATGTCCAAAGCCACTGTCCAAAGCTACTGTATGTCCAAAGCCACTGTATGTCCAAAACCACTGTCCAAAGCCACTGTATGTCCAAAACCACTGTATGTCCAATACCACTGTCCAAGCCACTGTATGTCCAAAGCCACTGTACAAAGCCACTGTCCAAATCTACTGTCCAAAGCCACTCTATGTCCAAATCCACTGTACAAAGCCACTGTCCAAATCCACTGTCCAAAGCAATACTATGTCCAAAGCCACTGTATGTCCAAAGCCACTGTATAAAGCCACTGTCCAAATCCACTGTCCAAAGCCTCTCTATGTCCAAAGCCTCTGTACAAAGCCACTGTCCAAAGCCACTGTCCAAAGCAATACTATGTCCAAAGCCACTGTCCAAAGCCACTGTCCAAAGCCACTGTCCAAAGCCACTGTCCAAAGCCACTCTATGTCCAAAGCCACTGTCCGAAGCCACTGTCCAAAGCCACTGTCCAAAGCCACTCTATGTCCAAAGCCACTGTCCAAAGCCACTCTCCAAAGCAACTGTCCTTAACCAATCTATTTCCAAAGCCACTGTCCAAAGCCACTCTCCAAAGCCACTGTCCAAAGCCACTCTATATCCAAAGCCACTGTCCAAAGCCACTCTCCAAAGCCACTCTCCAAAGCCACTGTCCAAAGCCACTGTATGTCCAAAGCCACTGTATGTCCAAAGCCACTGTCCAAAGCCACTGTATGTCCAAAGCTACTGTATGTCCATAGCCACTGTCGAAAGCCACTGTATGTCCAATGCCACTGTATGTCCAAAGCCACTATCCAAAGCCACTTTATGTCCAAAGCCACTGTATGTCCATAGCCACTGTCCAAAGCCACTGTATGTCCAAAGCCACAGTATGACCAAAGCCACTGTCTAAAGCCACTGTATGTCCAAAGCCAATGTATTTCCAAACACTGTCCATAGCCACTTTATGTCCAAAGCCACTGTATGTCCATAGCCACTGTCCAAAGCCACTGTATGTCCATAGCCACTGTCCAAAGCCACTGTATGTCCAAAGCCACAGTATGTCCAAAGCCACTGTCCAAAGCCACTGTATGTCCAAAGCCAATGTATTTCCAAACACTGTCCATAGCTACTGTATGTCCAAAGCCACTGTATGTCCAAAGCCACTGTCCAAAGCCACTGTATGTCCAAAGCCACTGTATGTCCAAAGCCACTGTATGTCCAAAGCCACTGTATGTCCAAAGCCACTGTCCAAAGCCACTGTATGTCCAAAGCCACTGTATGTCCAAAGCCACTGTCCAAAGCCACTGTATGTCCAAAGCCATGGTATGTCCAAAGCCACTGTCCAAAGCCACTGTATGTCCAAAGCCACAGTCCAAAGCCACTGTATGTCCAAAGCCACTGTATGTCCAAAGCCACTGTCCAAAGCCACTGTATGTCCAAATCCACTGTATGTCCAAAGCCATTGTCCAAAGCCACTGTATGTCCAAAGCCACTGTATGTCCAAAGCCACTGTCCAAAGCCACTGTATGTACAAAGCCACTGTATGTCCAAAGCTACTGTATGTCCAAAGCCACTGTATGTCCAAAGCCACTGTCCAAAGCCACTGTCCAAAGCCACTATATGTCCAAAGCCACTGTATGTCCAAAGCCACTGTCCAAAGGCAAAGCCACTCTCCAAAGCCACTGTCCAAAGCCACTCTATGTCCAAAGCCACTGTCCAAAGCCACTCTCCAAAGCCACTGTCCAAAGCCACTCTATGTCCAAAGCCACTGTCCAAAGCCACTCTCCAAAGCCACTGTCCAAAGCCACTCTATGTCCAAAGCCACTCTCCAAAGCCACTCTCCAAAGCCACTCTATGTATATGGGTATTTTTAAAAATAGGAGTAATTATAACTACAGACTTTGGGGTAAATTAGTGTTGAAATTATTTTCATTTTAGTAATCACCCGAACACATAACATAACCAGAATACAAACAGTATACTAGCAATAACATCTAAGAGAGAGAAAGAGACCATCATTCACATATACTAAGAAATGGAAAAGTGGCCGAAGATGGATGAGCGCCTCTCTACTCTATACACAGTCATTTGTCACTTGCTTGAGGCTCAGTTCCTTCACCATGTTGAGATGATTGAGGCGGTTGTTCGACATTGTTGTACAAATGTAAGATTTCACCCTTCTCAGCGCAATGAAGGCTTGTTCAGAGCTTGCATTAGTTACCGGCATAACCAGTACAACATTGACCAATGAGACTGGTATGAGGAGCCAGATGCTTTTGTTCTTTTTGAGGAATTCAACGACATTTTGCACTGTATCAACACCACCTTTATCTTGACTGAAACTGCGATAGGACTCTGCCATTATATATAGCTGGATTCTTAAGGTATTAGGGTCAAACTCAGTGTAGAACTCACAGAGTTCAACATTTTGTGAGACCAATGTTTATTTCACTAGGACCTTCTACCAGGTTGCATAGGTTTTGAATGTTTTGAGGATAAACAGTCTGAAATCGCTCATTCTTGTCAAAGTGGGCACATTAGTTTACTTTTCAACATTGTGGAGCTGTTTCTACTCTTAAATAATAGAAAACGGCTTTTTCCCTTTTTAACTCTATTTTGCTCCAATCGGGACTTTTTTGAACGTTTTGAGGAAAAACTCTGAAATCGCTCATTCTTGTCAAAATGGCTTCTTTTTCAATATTCTGGAACTGTTTCTCCCCTTTGTAACCAAACGAAGCTATAGTTTGCTCCAATTGGAAAGTTTTGAGCTCATTCTTGTCAAAATGGTCACATTAGTTCCTTTTCAACATTATGGAACTGTTTCTACTCTTTAAATGACTTTTGCTAACCTTTTTAACTGAAAAAAGCTCTAATTTGCTCCAACAGAGGAAAAACGGTTAAAAAACACTCATTCTTATCAAAATAGGTGCATTAATTTCCTGTACAACATTATGGAGCTGTTTCTACTCTTTAAATGACAGAAAAAGGGATTTTAGTCGGAAATCTCCCCTTTTAAACAAAATCTCTATTTTGCTGAAAAATTCGGATATCACTCATTTCTGTCAAAATGGGCAATTAGTTACATTTTCAACATTATTGAGAAATCTCCCCTTTTTAACCCCAAAAGCTCCATTTTGCTCCATTGGGAAATTTTTGTCCGAAATCGCTCATTCTTGTTAAAATGGTCACATTAGTTTCCGGTTCAATATTATGGAACTGTTTCTATTCTTTAAATGACAGAAAAAGGCTTTTGGTGTGATATCTACCCTTTTTAGCTCCAATTGGGACTTATTGAGCGTTTTTAGGGAAAACAGTCTGAAATCGCTCATTCTTGGCAAAATGGGCACTTTAGCTTCCTTTTCAACATTATGGAAATGTTTCTACTCTAACTTTTGCTAAGAAATCTCCCCTTTTAAAAATCTATTTTGGTCAAATTGATATGTTTTTGAGCATTTTATGGGAAAACCGCTGAAAACATGCCCATTAGTTTCCTTTACAACATTATGGCTACTTTTTAAATGACAGAAAACGGCTTTTGGTCAGAAATTTCCCTATTAACCGTAAGAAGCTCTATTTTGCTCCAATTGGGACGTTTTTAGCATTTTTAAGAGAAACTATCTGAAATCCCTCATTTTGTCAAAATGGGCACATTAGTTTCCGTATCAACATTATTGAACTTGTCTATACTTTAAATTACAGAAAACCACTTTTGGTGACCCAAAGACCCACTATTGTGCTCCAATTGGGATATTTTTGAGGGTTTTGAGGTCATTCTTGTTTTGAAGAAATATCCCCTTTTTAACAGCATTTTGTGAAAAAGGTCTGAAATCGCTCATTCTTATCAAAATGGACATATTAGTTTCCTTTTCAACATTATGGAACTGTTTCTACTCTTTAAATGCCAGAAAATGGCTTTTGGTCAGAAATCTCCCTTTTTTAAACCGATATTTTAATTTTAAGCTCGAGTTTGGATTTTTTTTGGCGTTTTGAGAAAAAACGGTGTGACATCGCTAATTTTTTGGAACATTAGTTTTCTTTTCAACATGGAACTGTTTGTACTCTTTAAATGACAGAAAACTGCTATTGATGAGAAATCTACCCTTTTTAACTATTTTGCTCCAAATGAGACATTTTTGAGAATTTTGAGGAAAAACCGTGTTAATTCTTAACAAAACATGTTGCATTACAACATTATGAAGCCATTTCTACTCTTTAAATGAGAAATCTCCCTTTTTTATTGGAACGTTTTTGAGCTTTTTATGAAAAACTGAATGAAATCGCTCATTCTTATCAAAATAGCACATTAGCTTCTTTTTGAACATTATTTCTCTACTTTAAATGAATATTTTGTTCCAATTGGGACGTTTTTGAGCGTTATGAGGAAAAAGTGTGAAATTGCTCATTCTCATCAAAATGGGCACTAAGTTTTCTTTTAAACATGAAACAGTTTCTTCACTTTATTTAAATGACAGAAAACGGCTTTTGGTGAGAAATTTACCCTTTTTAACCAAAGAAGCTAAAATCGCTCAGTCATTCTGTTAACATTGACACAGTTTACTTTTCAACATTATGGAACTGTTTCTACTCTTTAAAGAAAACGGCTTTGGGTCAGAATTCTCTCCTTTTTAACCCTATTTTGCTCCAATCCGGGACGTTTTTGAGCGTTTTGAGGAAAAACTCTGAAATCGTTCAATCTGGTAATAATGGGCACATTCGCTTCCTTTTCAATATTAGAGAACTCTTTCTCCCCTTTGTAACCGAAAGAAGCTATATTTTGCTCTTAATTAGTAGAGTATATGATTGGCTGAAGAAGATCCCAGCGAGAGTATATGACTGGCAGAAGATCTGGCTGAAGAAGGTCTCATAGTATATGACTGGCTGAATAAGATCACAATGTGACTGAGACTCGGAGTATATGAGACTGGCTGAACGTCTCATAGTATATGACCGGCAAAAGATCCCAGTGAGAGCCACTATACATAGCCACTAAACAAAGCCACTACACTAAATAAAGCCACTGAACAAAGCCACTAAGCCACTAAACAAGGCCACCAAACAAAGCCATTAACAAGGACAATAAACAAAGCCACTAAACAAAGCCACTGAACAAAGAAACTGAACAAAGCAAATAAACAAAGCCATTAATAAGGCCACTAAACAAAGCCACTAAACAAAGCCACTAAGCCACTAAACAAGGCCACCAAACAAAGCCATTAACAAGGACACTAAACAAAGCCACTAAACAAGGCCACTAAACAAGGCCACTAAACGAGGCCACCAAACAAAGCCATTAACTAGGCCACTAAACAAAGACAAAAACAAGGCCACTAAACAAGGCCACTAAACAAGGCCACTAACCAAGGCCACTAAACAAAACCACTAAACTTGGCCACTAAACAAAGCCACTAAACAAAGCCACCAAACAAACCAATAAACATGGCCAACAAACAAAGCCACTAAACATGGCCACCTATCAAAACCACGAAACAAAAGCCACAAATCAAAAGCCACGAAACAAAATCCACCAAACAATAGCCACTAAACAAAAGCCACCACACAAAAGCCACCAAACAAAAGCCACAAAACAAAACCCACCAAACTAAAGCCACCAAACAAAAGCCACGAAACAAAAGCCACTGTCCAAAGCCACTCTTTGTCCAAAGCGACTGTCCAAAGCCACTCTCCAAAGCCACTGTCCTAAACCACTCTATGTCCAAAGCCACTGTCCAAAGCCACTCTCCAAAGCCACTGTCCAAAGCCACTCTATGTCCAAAGCCACTGTCCAAAGCCACTCTCCATAGCCACTGTCCAAAGCCACTGTATGTCCAAAGCCACTGTATGTCCAAAGCCACTATCCAAAGCCACTGTGTCCAAAGCCACTGTATGTCCAAAGGCACTGTCCAAAGCCACTGTATGTCCAAAGCCACTGTATGTCCAAAGCCACTGTCTAAAGCCACTGTATGTCCAAAGACACTGTCCAAAGCCACTGTATGTCCAAAGCCACTGTATGTCCAAAGCAACTGTCCAAAGCCACTGTATGTCCAAAGCCACTGTATGTCCAAAGCCACTGTCCAAAGCAACTGTATGTCCAAAGCCACTGTATGTCCAAAACCACTGTCCAAAGCCACTGTATGTCCAAAGCCACAGTCCAAAGCCACTGTATGTCCAAAGCCACTGTATGTCCAAAGCCACTGTCCAAAGCCACTGTATGTCCAAATCCACTGTATGTCCAAAGCCATTGTCCAAAGCCACTGTATGTCCAAAGCCACTGTATGTCCAAAGCCACTGTCCAAAGCCACTGTATGTACAAAGCCACTGTATGTCCAAAGCTACTGTATGTCCAAAGCCACTGTATGTCCAAAGCCACTGTCCAAAGCCACTGTCCAAAGCCACTATATGTCCAAAGCCACTGTATGTCCAAAGCCACTGTCCAAAGGCAAAGCCACTCTCCAAAGCCACTGTCCAAAGCCACTCTATGTCCAAAGCCACTGTCCAAAGCCACTCTCCAAAGCCACTGTCCAAAGCCACTCTATGTCCAAAGCCACTGTCCAAAGCCACTCTCCAAAGCCACTGTCCAAAGCCACTCTATGTCCAAAGCCACTCTCCAAAGCCACTCTCCAAAGCCACTCTATGTATATGGGTATTTTTAAAAATAGGAGTAATTATAACTACAGACTTTGGGGTAAATTAGTGTTGAAATTATTTTCATTTTAGTAATCACCCGAACACATAACATAACCAGAATACAAACAGTATACTAGCAATAACATCTAAGAGAGAGAAAGAGCCCATCATTCACATATACTAAGAAATGGAAAAGTGGCCGAAGATGGATGAGCGCCTCTCTACTCTATACACAGTCATTTGTCACTTGCTTGAGGCTCAGTTCCTTCACCATGTTGAGATGATTGAGGCGGTTGTTCGACATTGTTGTACAAATGTAAGATTTCACCCTTCTCAGCGCAATGAAGGCTTGTTCAGAGCTTGCATTAGTTACCGGCATAACCAGTACAACATTGACCAATGAGACTGGTATGAGGAGCCAGATGCTTTTGTTCTTTTTGAGGAATTCAACGACATTTTGCACTGTATCAACACCACCTTTATCTTGACTGAAACTGCGATAGGACTCTGCCATTATATATAGCTGGATTCTTAAGGTATTAGGGTCAAACTCAGTGTAGAACTCACAGAGTTCAACATTTTGTGAGACCAATGTTTATTTCACTAGGACCTTCTACCAGGTTGCATAGGTTTTGAATGTTTTGAGGATAAACAGTCTGAAATCGCTCATTCTTGTCAAAGTGGGCACATTAGTTTACTTTTCAACATTGTGGAGCTGTTTCTACTCTTAAATAATAGAAAACGGCTTTTTCCCTTTTTAACTCTATTTTGCTCCAATCGGGACTTTTTTGAACGTTTTGAGGGAAAACTCTGAAATCGCTCATTCTTGTCAAAATGGCTTCTTTTTCAATATTCTGGAACTGTTTCTCCCCTTTGTAACCAAACGAAGCTATAGTTTGCTCCAATTGGAAAGTTTTGAGCTCATTCTTGTCAAAATGGTCACATTAGTTCCTTTTCAACATTATGGAACTGTTTCTACTCTTTAAATGACTTTTGCTAACCTTTTTAACTGAAAAAAGCTCTAATTTGCTCCAACAGAGGAAAAACGGTTAAAAAACACTCATTCTTATCAAAATAGGTGCATTAATTTCCTGTACAACATTATGGAGCTGTTTCTACTCTTTAAATGACAGAAAAAGGGATTTTAGTCGGAAATCTCCCCTTTTAAACAAAATCTCTATTTTGCTGAAAAATTCGGATATCACTCATTTCTGTCAAAATGGGCAATTAGTTACATTTTCAACATTATTGAGAAATCTCCCCTTTTTAACCAAAAAAGCTCCATTTTGCTCCATTGGGAAATTTTTGTCCGAAATCGCTCATTCTTGTTAAAATGGTCACATTAGTTTCCGGTTCAATATTATGGAACTGTTTCTATTCTTTAAATGACAGAAAAAGGCTTTTGGTGTGATATCTACCCTTTTTAGCTCCAATTGGGACTTATTGAGCGTTTTTAGGGAAAACAGTCTGAAATCGCTCATTCTTGGCAAAATGGGCACTTTAGCTTCCTTTTCAACATTATGGAAATGTTTCTACTCTAACTTTTGCTAAGAAATCCCCTTTTTTAAATCTATTTTGGTCAAATTGATATGTTTTTGAGCATTTTATGGGAAAACCGCTGAAAACATGCCCATTAGTTTCCTTTACAACATTATGGCTACTTTTTAAATGACAGAAAACGGCTTTTGGTCAGAAATTTCCCTATTAACCGTAAGAAGCTCTATTTTGCTCCAATTGGGACGTTTTTAGCATTTTTAAGAGAAACTATCTGAAATCCCTCATTTTGTCAAAATGGGCACATTAGTTTCCGTATCAACATTATTGAACTTGTCTATACTTTAAATTACAGAAAACCACTTTTGGTGACCCAAAGACCCACTATTGTGCTCCAATTGGGATATTTTTGAGGGTTTTGAGGTCATTCTTGTTTTGAAGAAATATCCCCTTTTTAACAGCATTTTGTGAAAAAGGTCTGAAATCGCTCATTCTTATCAAAATGGACATATTAGTTTCCTTTTCAACATTATGGAACTGTTTCTACTCTTTAAATGCCAGAAAATGGCTTTTGGTCAGAAATCTCCCTTTTTTAAACCGATATTTTAATTTTAAGCTCGAGTTTGGATTTTTTTTGGCGTTTTGAGAAAAAACGGTGTGACATCGCTAATTTTTTGGAACATTAGTTTTCTTTTCAACATGGAACTGTTTGTACTCTTTAAATGACAGAAAACTGCTATTGATGAGAAATCTACCCTTTTTAACTATTTTGCTCCAAATGAGACATTTTTGAGAATTTTGAGGAAAAACCGTGTTAATTCTTAACAAAACATGTTGCATTACAACATTATGAAGCCATTTCTACTCTTTAAATGAGAAATCTCCCTTTTTTATTGGAACGTTTTTGAGCTTTTTATGAAAAACTGAATGAAATCGCTCATTCTTATCAAAATAGCACATTAGCTTCTTTTTGAACATTATTTCTCTACTTTAAATGAATATTTTGTTCCAATTGGGACGTTTTTGAGCGTTATGAGGAAAAAGTGTGAAATTGCTCATTCTCATCAAAATGGGCACTAAGTTTTCTTTTAAACATGAAACAGTTTCTTCACTTTATTTAAATGACAGAAAACGGCTTTTGGTGAGAAATTTACCCTTTTTAACCTAAGAAGCTAAAATCGCTCAGTCATTCTGTTAACATTGACACAGTTTACTTTTCAACATTATGGAACTGTTTCTACTCTTTAAAGAAAACGGCTTTGGGTCAGAATTCTCTCCTTTTTAACCCTATTTTGCTCCAATCCGGGACGTTTTTGAGCGTTTTGAGGAAAAACTCTGAAATCGTTCAATCTGGTAATAATGGGCACATTCGCTTCCTTTTCAATATTAGAGAACTCTTTCTCCCCTTTGTAACCGAAAGAAGCTATATTTTGCTCTTAATTAGTAGAGTATATGATTGGCTGAAGAAGATCCCAGCGAGAGTATATGACTGGCAGAAGATCTGGCTGAAGAAGGTCTCATAGTATATGACTGGCTGAATAAGATCACAATGTGACTGAGACTCGGAGTATATGAGACTGGCTGAACGTCTCATAGTATATGACCGGCAAAAGATCCCAGTGAGAGCCACTATACATAGCCACTAAACAAAGCCACTACACTAAATAAAGCCACTGAACAAAGCCACTAAGCCACTAAACAAGGCCACCAAACAAAGCCATTAACAAGGACAATAAACAAAGCCACTAAACAAAGCCACTGAACAAAGAAACTGAACAAAGCAAATAAACAAAGCCATTAATAAGGCCACTAAACAAAGCCACTAAACAAAGCCACTAAGCCACTAAACAAGGCCACCAAACAAAGCCATTAACAAGGACACTAAACAAAGCCACTAAACAAGGCCACTAAACAAGGCCACTAAACGAGGCCACCAAACAAAGCCATTAACTAGGCCACTAAACAAAGACAAAAACAAGGCCACTAAACAAGGCCACTAAACAAGGCCACTAACCAAGGCCACTAAACAAAACCACTAAACTTGGCCACTAAACAAAGCCACTAAACAAAGCCACCAAACAAACCAATAAACATGGCCAACAAACAAAGCCACTAAACATGGCCACCTATCAAAACCACGAAACAAAAGCCACAAATCAAAAGCCACGAAACAAAATCCACCAAACAATAGCCACTAAACAAAAGCCACCACACAAAAGCCACCAAACAAAAGCCACAAAACAAAACCCACCAAACTAAAGCCACCAAACAAAAGCCACGAAACAAAAGCCACTGTCCGAAGCCACTCTATGTCCAAAGCCACTCTATGTCCAAAGCCACTGTCCAAAGCGACTGTCCAAAGCCACTGTCCAAAGCCACTCTATGTCCAAAGCCACTGTCCTAAACCACTCTATGTCCAAAGCCACTGTCCAAAGCCACTCTCCAAAGCCACTGTCCAAAGCCACTCTATGTCCAAAGCCACTGTCCAAAGCCACTCTCCATAGCCACTGTCCAAAGCCACTGTATGTCCAAAGCCACTGTATGTCCAAAGCCACTATCCAAAGCCACTGTGTCCAAAGCCACTGTATGTCCAAAGGCACTGTCCAAAGCCACTGTATGTCCAAAGCCACTGTATGTCCAAAGCCACTGTCTAAAGCCACTGTATGTCCAAAGACACTGTCCAAAGCCACTGTATGTCCAAAGCCACTGTATGTCCAAAGCAACTGTCCAAAGCCACTGTATGTCCAAAGCCACTGTATGTCCAAAGCCACTGTCCAAAGCTACTGTATGTCCAAAGCCACTGTATGTCCAAAACCACTGTCCAAAGCCACTGTATGTCCAAAGCCACTGTATGTCCAATACCACTGTCCAAGCCACTGTATGTCCAAAGCCACTGTACAAAGCCACTGTCCAAATCTACTGTCCAAAGCCACTCTATGTCCAAATCCACTGTACAAAGCCACTGTCCAAATCCACTGTCCAAAGCAATACTATGTCCAAAGCCACTGTATGTCCAAAGCCACTGTATAAAGCCACTGTCCAAATCCACTGTCCAAAGCCACTCTATGTCCAAAGCCTCTGTACAAAGCCACTGTCCAAAGCCACTCTATGTCCAAAGCCACTGTCCAAAGCCACTGTCCAAAGCCACTGTCCAAAGCCACTGTCCAAAGCCACTCTATGTCCAAAGCCACTGTCCGAAGCCACTGTCCAAAGCCACTGTCCAAAGCCACTCTATGTCCAAAGCCACTGTCCAAAGCCACTCTCCAAAGCAACTGTCCTTAACCAATCTATGTCCAAAGCCACTGTCCAAAGCCACTCTCCAAAGCCACTGTCCAAAGCCACTCTATATCCAAAGCCACTGTCCAAAGCCACTCTCCAAAGCCACTGTCCAAAGCCACTGTATGTCCAAAGCCACTGTATGTCCAAAGCCACTGTCCAAAGCCACTGTATGTCCAAAGCCACTGTATGTCCATAGCCACTGTCGAAAGCCACTGTATGTCCAATGCCACTGTATGTCCAAAGCCACTATCCAAAGCCACTTTATGTCCAAAGCCACTGTATGTCCATAGCCACTGTCCAAAGCCACTGTATGTCCAAAGCCACAGTATGACCAAAGCCACTGTCTAAAGCCACTGTATGTCCAAAGCCACTGTCCAAAGCCACTGTATGTCCAAAGCCAATGTATTTCCAAACACTGTCCATAGCTACTGTATGTCCAAAGCCACTGTATGTCCAAAGCCACTGTCCAAAGCCACTGTATGTCCAAAGCCACTGTATGTCCAAAGCCACTGTATGTCCAAAGCCACTGTATGTCCAAAGCCACTGTCCAAAGCCACTGTATGTCCAAAGCCACTGTATGTCCAAAGCCACTGTCCAAAGCCACTGTATGTCCAAAGCCATGGTATGTCCAAAGCCACTGTCCAAAGCCACTGTATGTCCAAAGCCACAGTCCAAAGCCACTGTATGTCCAAAGCCACTGTATGTCCAAAGCCACTGTCCAAAGCCACTGTATGTCCAAATCCACTGTATGTCCAAAGCCATTGTCCAAAGCCACTGTATGTCCAAAGCCACTGTATGTCCAAAGCCACTGTCCAAAGCCACTGTATGTACAAAGCCACTGTATGTCCAAAGCTACTGTATGTCCAAAGCCACTGTATGTCCAAAGCCACTGTCCAAAGCCACTGTCCAAAGCCACTATATGTCCAAAGCCACTGTATGTCCAAAGCCACTGTCCAAAGGCAAAGCCACTCTCCAAAGCCACTGTCCAAAGCCACTCTATGTCCAAAGCCACTGTCCAAAGCCACTCTCCAAAGCCACTGTCCAAAGCCACTCTATGTCCAAAGCCACTGTCCAAAGCCACTCTCCAAAGCCACTGTCCAAAGCCACTCTATGTCCAAAGCCACTCTCCAAAGCCACTCTCCAAAGCCACTCTATGTATATGGGTATTTTTAAAAATAGGAGTAATTATAACTACAGACTTTGGGGTAAATTAGTGTTGAAATTATTTTCATTATAGTAATCACCCGAACACATAACATAACCAGAATACAAACAGTATACTAGCAATAACATCTAAGAGAGAGAAAGAGACCATCATTCACATATACTAAGAAATGGAAAAGTGGCCGAAGATGGATGAGCGCCTCTCTACTCTATACACAGTCATTTGTCACTTACTTGAGGCTCAGTTCCTTCACCATGTTGAGATGATTGAGGCGGTTGTTCGACATTGTTGTACAAATGTAAGATTTCACCCTTCTCAGCGCAATGAAGGCTTGTTCAGAGCTTGCATTAGTTACCGGCATAACCAGTACAACATTGACCAATGAGACTGGTATGAGGAGCCAGATGCTTTTGTTCTTTTTGAGGAATTCAACGACATTTTGCACTGTATCAACACCACCTTTATCTTGATGAAACTGCGATAGGACTCTGCCATTATATATAGCTGGATTCTTAAGGTATTAGGGTCAAACTCAGTGTAGAACTCACAGAGTTCAACATTTTGTGAGACCAATGTTTATTTCACTAGGACCTTCTACCAGGTTGCATAGGTTTTGAATGTTTTGAGGATAAACAGTCTGAAATCGCTCATTCTTGTCAAAGTGGGCACATTAGTTTACTTTTCAACATTGTGGAGCAGTTTCTACTCTTAAATAATAGAAAACGGCTTTTTCCCTTTTTAACTCTATTTTGCTCCAATCGGGACTTTTTTGAACGTTTTGAGGAAAAACTCTGAAATCGCTCATTCTTGTCAAAATGGCTTCTTTTTCAATATTCTGGAACTGTTTCTCCCCTTTGTAACCAAACGAAGCTATAGTTTGCTCCAATTGGAAAGTTTTGAGCTCATTCTTGTCAAAATGGTCACATTAGTTCCTTTTCAACATTATGGAACTGTTTCTACTCTTTAAATGACTTTTGCTAACCTTTTTAACTGAAAAAAGCTCTAATTTGCTCCAACAGAGGAAAAACGGTTAAAAAACACTCATTCTTATCAAAATAGGTGCATTAATTTCCTGTACAACATTATGGAGCTGTTTCTACTCTTTAAATGACAGAAAAAGGGATTTTAGTCGGAAATCTCCCCTTTTAAACAAAATCTCTATTTTGCTGAAAAATTCGGATATCACTCATTTCTGTCAAAATGGGCAATTAGTTACATTTTCAACATTATTGAGAAATCTCCCCTTTTTAACCAAAAAAGCTCCATTTTGCTCCATTGGGAAATTTTTGTCCGAAATCGCTCATTCTTGTTAAAATGGTCACATTAGTTTCCGGTTCAATATTATGGAACTGTTTCTATTCTTTAAATGACAGAAAAAGGCTTTTGGTGTGATATCTACCCTTTTTAGCTCCAATTGGGACTTATTGAGCGTTTTTTGGGAAAACAGTCTGAAATCGCTCATTCTTGGCAAAATGGGCACTTTAGCTTCCTTTTCAACATTATGGAAATGTTTCTACTCTAACTTTTGCTAAGAAATCTCCCCTTTTAAAAATCTATTTTGGTCAAATTGATATGTTTTTGAGCATTTTATGGGAAAACCGCTGAAAACATGCCCATTAGTTTCCTTTACAACATTATGGCTACTTTTTAAATGACAGAAAACGGCTTTTGGTCAGAAATTTCCCTATTAACCGTAAGAAGCTCTATTTTGCTCCATTTGGGACGTTTTTAGCATTTTGAAGAGAAACTATCTGAAATCCCTCATTTTGTCAAAATGGGCACATTAGTTTCCGTATCAACATTATTGAACTTGTCTATACTTTAAATTACAGAAAACCACTTTTGGTGACCCAAAGACCCACTATTTTGCTCCAATTGGGATATTTTTGAGGGTTTTGAGGTCATTCTTGTTTTGAAGAAATATCCCCTTTTTAACAGCATTTTGTGAAAAAGGTCTGAAATCGCTCATTCTTATCAAAATGGAGACATTAGTTTCCTTTTCAACATTATGGAACTGTTTCTACTCTTTAAATGCCAGAAAATGGCTTTTGGTCAGAAATCTCCCTTTTTTTTAACCGATATTTTAATTTTAAGCTCGAGTTTGGATTTTGTTTGGCGTTTTGAGAAAAAACGGTGTGACATCGCTAATTTTTGGGAACATTAGTTTTCTTTTCAACATGGAACTGTTTGTACTCTTTAAATGACAGAAAACTGCTATTGATGAGAAATCTACCCTTTTTAACTATTTTGCTCCAAATGAGACATTTTTGAGAATTTTGAGGAAAAACCGTATGAAATCGCTCATTCTTAACAAAACATGTTGCATTACAACATTATGAAGCCATTTCTACTCTTTAAATGAGAAATCTCCCTTTTTTATTGGAACGTTTTTGAGCTTTTTATGAAAAACTGAATGAAATCGCTCATTCTTATCAAAATAGCACATTAGCTTCTTTTTGAACATTATTTCTCTACTTTAAATGAATATTTTGTTCCAATTGGGACGTTTTTGAGCGTTATGAGGAAAAAGTGTGAAATTGCTCATTCTCATCAAAATGGGCACTAAGTTTTCTTTTAAACATGAAACAGTTTCTTCACTTTATTTAAATGACAGAAAACGGCTTTTGGTGAGAAATTTACCCTTTTTAACCAAAGAAGCTAAAATCGCTCAGTCATTCTGTTAACATTGACACAGTTTACTTTTCAACATTATGGAACTGTTTCTACTCTTTAAAGAAAACGGCTTTGGGTCAGAATTCTCTCCTTTTTAACCCTATTTTGCTCCAATCCGGGACGTTTTTGAGCGTTTTGAGGAAAAACTCTGAAATCGTTCAATCTGGTAATAATGGGCACATTCGCTTCCTTTTCAATATTAGAGAACTCTTTCTCCCCTTTGTAACCGAAAGAAGCTATATTTTGCTCTTAATTAGTAGAGTATATGATTGGCTGAAGAAGATCCCAGCGAGAGTATATGACTGGCAGAAGATCTGGCTGAAGAAGGTCTCATAGTATATGACTGGCTGAATAAGATCACAATGTGACTGAGACTCGGAGTATATGAGACTGGCTGAACGTCTCATAGTATATGACCGGCAAAAGATCCCAGTGAGAGCCACTATACATAGCCACTAAACAAAGCCACTACACTAAATAAAGCCACTGAACAAAGCCACTAAGCCACTAAACAAGGCCACCAAACAAAGCCATTAACAAGGACAATAAACAAAGCCACTAAACAAAGCCACTGAACAAAGAAACTGAACAAAGCAAATAAACAAAGCCATTAATAAGGCCACTAAACAAAGCCACTAAACAAAGCCACTAAGCCACTAAACAAGGCCACCAAACAAATCCATTAACAAGGACACTAAACAAAGCCACTAAACAAGGCCACTAAACAAGGCCACTAAACGAGGCCACCAAACAAAGCCATTAACTAGGCCACTAAACAAAGACAAAAACAAGGCCACTAAACAAGGCCACTAAACAAGGCCACTAACCAAGGCCACTAAACAAAACCACTAAACTTGGCCACTAAACAAAGCCACTAAACAAAGCCACCAAACAAACCAATAAACATGGCCAACAAACAAAGCCACTAAACATGGCCACCTATCAAAACCATGAAACAAAAGCCACAAATCAAAAGCCACGAAACAAAATCCACCAAACAATAGCCACTAAACAAAAGCCACCACACAAAAGCCACCAAACAAAAGCCACAAAACAAAACCCACCAAACTAAAGCCACCAAACAAAAGCCACGAAACAAAAGCCACTGTCCAAAGCCACTCTATGTCCAAAGCCACTCTATGTCCAAAGCCACTGTCCAAAGCCACTGTCCAAAGCCACTGTCCAAAGCCACTCTATGTCCAAAGCCACTGTCCAAAGCCACTGTCCAAAGCCAATGTCCAAAGCCACTCTATGTCCAAAGCCAATGTCCAAAGCCACTGTCCAAAGGCGCTGTCCAAAGCCACTCTATGTCCAAAGCCACTGTCCAAAGCCACACTCCAAAGGCACTGTCCAAAGCCACTCTATGTCCGAAACCACTGTCCAAAGCTACTCTCCAAAGCCACTGTCCAAAGCCACTCTATGTCCAAAGCCACTGTCCAAAGCCACTCTCCATAGCCATTGTCCAAAGCCACTCTATGTCCAAAGCCACTGTCCGAAGCCACTCTCCAAAGCCACTGTCCAAAGCCACTCTATGTCCAAAGCCACTCTATGTCCAAAGCCACTGTCCAAAGCCACTCTACAAAGCCACTGTCGAAAGTCACACTATGTCCAAAGCCACTGTCCAAATCCACTGTCCAAAGCCACTCTATATCCAAAGCCTCTGTCCAAAGCCACTGTCCAAAGCCACTGTCCAAAGCAATACTATGTCCAAAGCCACTGTCCAAAGCCACTGTCCAAAGCTACTGTCCAAAGCCACTCTATGTCCAAAGCTACTGTCCGAAGCCACTGTCCAAAGCCACTGTCCAAAGCCACTCTATGTCCAAAGCCACTGTCCAAAGCCACTGTCCAAAGCCACTTTCCAAAGCCACTCTATGTCCAAAGCCACTGTCCAAAGCCACTTTCCAAAGCCACTGTCCTAAACCACTCTATGTCCAAAGCCACTGTCCAAAGCCACTCTCCAAAGCCACTGTCCTAAGCCACTCTATGTCTAAAGCCACTGTCCAAAGCCACTCTCCAAAGCCACTGTCCAAAGCCACTGTATGTCCAAAACCACTGTATGTCCAAAGCCACTTTCCAAAGCCACTCTATGTCCAAAGCCACTCTCCAAAGCCACTCTCCAAACCCACTGTCCAAAGCCAATGTCCAAAGCCACTCTATGTCCAAAGCCACTGTCCAAAGCCACTGTCCAAAGCCACTGTCCAAAGCCTCACCATGTCATGAGATGTTTGAGGCGGTTGTTCGACATTGTTGTACAAATGTAACATTTCACCCTTCTCAGCGCAATGAAGGCTTGTTCAGATCTTGCATTAGTTACCGGCATAACCAGTATACAACATTGGCCAATGACTGGTATGAGGAGACGGATGCTTTTGTTATTTTTGAGTAATTCAACGACATTTTGCACTGTATCAACACCACCGTTATCTTGACTGAAACTGCGATAGGACTCTGCCATTATATATAGCTGGATTCTTAAGGTATTAGGGTCAAACTCAGTGTAGAACTCACAGAGTTCAACATTTTGTGAGACCAATGTTCATTTCACTAGGACCTTCTACCAGGTTGCATAGTTTTTGAATGTTTTTAGGATAAACAGTCTGAAATCGCTCATTCTTGTCAAAGTGGGCAAATAAGTTTACTTTTCAACTTTGTGGAGCTGTTTCTACTTTTTAAATAATAGAAAACGGCTTTTGGTCTGAATTCTTCACTTTTTAACCCTATTTTGCTCCATCGGGACGTTTTTGAGCGTTTTGAGGAAAAACTCTGAAATCGCTCATTCTTGTCAAAATGGCTTCTTTTTCAATATTCTGGAACTGTTTCTCCCCTTTGTAACCAAACGAAGCTATAGTTTGCTCCAATTGGAAAGTTTTGAGCTCATTCTTGTCAAAATGGTCACATTAGTTCCTTTTCAACATTATGGAACTGTTTCTACTCTTTAAATGACTTTTGCTAACCTTTTTAACTGAAAAAAGCTCTAATTTGCTCCAACAGAGGAAAAACGGTTAAAAAACGCTCATTCTTATCAAAATAGGTGCATTAATTTCCTGTACAACATTATGGAGCTGTTTCTACTCTTTAAATGACAGAAAAAGGGATTTTAGTCAGAAATCTCCCCTTTTAAACGAAATCTCTATTTTGCTGAAAAATTCGGATATCACTCATTTCTGTCAAAATGGGCAATTAGTTACATTTTCAACATTATTGAGAAATCTCCCCTTTTTAACCAAAAAAGCTCCATTTTGCTCCATTGGGAAATTTTTGTCCGAAATCGCTCATTCTTGTTAAAATGGTCACATTAGTTTCCGGTTCAATATTATGGAACTATTTCTATTCTTTAAATGACTGAAAAAGGCTTTTGGTGTGATATCTACCCTTTTTAGCTCCAATTGGGACTTATTTGAGCGTTTTTAGGGAAAACAGTCTGAAATCGCTCATTCTTGGCAAAATGGGCACTTTAGCTTCCTTTTCAACATTATGGAAATGTTTCTACTTAACTTTTGCTAAGAAATCTCCCCTTTTTAAAATCTATTTTGGTCAAATTGATATGTTTTTGAGCATTTTGTGGGAAAACCGCTGAAAACATGCCCATTAGTTTCCTTTACAACATTATGGCTACTTTTTAAATGACAGAAAACGGCTTTTGGTCAGAAATTTCCCAATTAACCGTAAGAAGCTCTATTTTGCTCCATTTGGGACGTTTTTAGCATTTTGAAGAGAAACTATCTGAAATCCCTCATTTTGTCAAAATGGGCACATTAGTTTCCGTATCAACATTATTGAACTTGTCTATACTTTAAATTACAGAAAACCACTTTTGGTGACCCAAAGACCCACTATTTTGCTCCAATTGGGATATTTTTGAGGGTTTTGAGGTCATTCTTGTTTTGAAGAAATATCCCCTTTTTAACAGCATTTTGTGAAAAAGGTCTGAAATCGCTCATTCTTATCAAAATGGAGACATTAGTTTCCTTTTCAACATTATGGAACTGTTTCTACTCTTTAAATGCCAGAAAATGGCTTTTGGTCAGAAATCTCCCTTTTTTTTAACCGATATTTTAATTTTAAGCTCGAGTTTGGATTTTGTTTGGCGTTTTGAGAAAAAACGGTGTGACATCGCTAATTTTTTGGAACATTAGTTTTCTTTTCAACATGGAACTGTTTGTACTCTTTAAATGACAGAAAACTGCTATTGATGAGAAATCTACCCTTTTTAACTATTTTGCTCCAAATGAGACATTTTTGAGAATTTTGAGGAAAAACCGTATGAAATCGCTCATTCTTAACAAAACATGTTGCATTACAACATTATGAAGCCATTTCTACTCTTTAAATGAGAAATCTCCCTTTTTTATTGGAACGTTTTTGAGCTTTTTATGAAAAACAGAATGAAATCGCTCATTCTTATCAAAATAGCACATTAGCTTCTTTTTGAACATTATTTCTCTACTTTAAATGAATATTTTGTTCCAATTGGGACGTTTTTGAGCGTTATGAGGAAAAAGTGTGAAATTGCTCATTCTCATCAAAATGGGCACTAAGTTTTCTTTTAAACATGAAACAGTTTCTTCACTTTATTTAAATGACAGAAAACGGCTTTTGGTGAGAAATTTACCCTTTTTAACCAAAGAAGCTAAAATCGCTCAGTCATTCTGTTAACATTGACACAGTTTACTTTTCAACATTATGGAACTGTTTCTACTCTTTAAAGAAAACGGCTTTGGGTCAGAATTCTCTCCTTTTTAACCCTATTTTGCTCCAATCCGGGAAGTTTTTGAGCGTTTTGAGGAAAAACTCTGAAATCGTTCAATCTGGTAATAATGGGCACATTCGCTTCCTTTTCAATATTAGAGAACTCTTTCTCCCCTTTGTAACCGAAAGAAGCTATATTTTGCTCTTAATTAGTAGAGTATATGATTGGCTGAAGAAGATCCCAGCGAGAGTATATGACTGGCAGAAGATCTGGCTGAAGAAGGTCTCATAGTATATGACTGGCTGAATAAGATCACAATGTGACTGAGACTCGGAGTATATGAGACTGGCTGAACGTCTCATAGTATATGACCGGCAAAAGATCCCAGTGAGAGCCACTATACATAGCCACTAAACAAAGCCACTACACTAAATAAAGCCACTGAACAAAGCCACTAAGCCACTAAACAAGGCCACCAAACAAAGCCATTAACAAGGACAATAAACAAAGCCACTAAACAAAGCCACTGAACAAAGAAACTGAACAAAGCAAATAAACAAACCCATTAGTAAGGCCACTAAACAAAGCCACTAAACAAAGCCACTAAGCCACTAAACAAGGCCACCAAACAAAGCCATTAACAAGGACACTAAACAAAGCCACTAAACAAGGCCACTAAACAAGGCCACTAAACGAGGCCACCAAACAAAGCCATTAACTAGGCCACTAAACAAAGACAAAAACAAGGCCACTAAACAAGGCCACTAAACAAGGCCACTAACCAAGGCCACTAAACAAAACCACTAAACTTGGCCACTAAACAAAGCCACTAAACAAAGCCACCAAACAAACCAATAAACATGGCCAACAAACAAAGCCACTAAACATGGCCACCTATCAAAACCACAAAACAAAAGCCACAAATCAAAAGCCACGAAACAAAATCCACCAAACAATAGCCACTAAACAAAAGCCACCACACAAAAGCCACCAAACAAAAGCCACAAAATAAAACCCACCAAACTAAAGCCACCAAACAAAAGCCACGAAACAAAAGCCACTGTCCAAAGCCACTCTATGTCCAAAGCCACTCTATGTCCAAAGCCACTGTCCAAAGCCACTGTCCAAAGCCACTGTCCAAAGCCACTCTATGTCCAAAGCCACTGTCCAAAGCCACTGTCCAAAGCCAATGTCCAAAGCCACTCTATGTCCAAAGCCAATGTCCAAAGCCACTGTCCAAAGGCACTGTCCAAAGCCACTCTATGTCCAAAGCCACTGTCCAAAGCCACTCTCCAAAGGCACTGTCCAAAGCCACTCTATGTCCAAAACCACTGTCCAAAGCTACTCTCCAAAGCCACTGTCCAAAGCCACTCTATGTCCAAAGCTACTGTCCAAAGCCACTCTCCATAGCCACTGTCCAAAGCCACTCTATGTCCAAAGCCACTGTCCGAAGCCACTCTCCAAAGCCACTGTCCAAAGCCACTCTATGTCCAAAGCCACTCTATGTCCAAAGCCACTGTCCAAAGCCACTCTACAAAGCCACTGTCGAAAGTCACACTATGTCCAAAGCCACTGTCCAAATCCACTGTCCAAAGCCACTCTATGTCCAAAGCCTCTGTCCAAAGCCACTGTCCAAAGCCACTGTCCAAAGCAATACTATGTCCAAAGCCACTGTCCAAAGCCACTGTCCAAAGCTACTGTCCAAAGCCACTGTCCAAAGCCACTCTATGTCCAAAGCCACTGTCCAAAGCCACTGTCCAAAGCCACTTTCCAAAGCCACTCTATGTCCAAAGCCACTGTCCAAAGCCACTCTCCAAAGCCACTTTCCTAAACCACTCTATGTCCAAAGCCACTGTCCAAAGCCACTCTCCAAAGCCACTCTCCTAAGCCACTCTATGTCTAAAGCCACTGTCCAAAGCCACTCTCCAAAGCCACTGTCCAAAGCCACTGTATGTCCAAAACCACTGTATGTCCAAAGCCACTGTCCAAAGCCACTGTATGTCCAAAGCCACTGTATGTCCAAAGCCACTATCCAAAGCAACTGTATGTCCAAAGCCACTGTATATCCAAAGCCACTGTCCAAAGCCACTGTATGTCCAAAGCCACTGTATGTCCAAAGTCACTGTCTAAAGCCACTGTATGTCCAAAGCCACTGTCCAAAGCCACTGTATGTCCAAAGCCACTGTATGTCCAAAGCCACTGTCCATAGCCACTGTATGTCCAAAGCCACTGTATGTCCAAAGCCACTGTATGTCCAAAGCCACTGTCCAAAGCCACTGTATGTCCAAAGCCACTGTATGTCCAAAGCCAATGTCCAAAGCCACTCTATGTCCAAAGCCACTGTATGTTCAAAGCCACTGTCCAAAGCCACTGTATGTCCAAAGCCACTGTATGACCAAAGCCACTGTCCAAAGCCAACGTATGTCCAAAGCCACGGTATGTCCAAAGCCACTGTCCAAAGCCACCGTATGTCCAAAGCCACTGTATGTCCAAAGCCACTGTCCAAAGCCACCGTATGTCCAAAGCCACTGTATGTCCAAAGCCACTGTCCTAAGCCACTGTATGTCCAAAGCCACTGTATGTCCAAAGCCACTGTCCAAAGCAACCGTATGTCCAAAGCAAATGTATGTCCAAAGCTACTGTCCAAAGCCACCGTATGTCCAAAGCCACTGTATGTCCAAAGCCACTGTCCAAAGCCACTGTATGTCCAAAGCCACTGTATGTCCAAAGCCACTGTCCAAAGCCACTGTATGTCCAAAGCCACTGTATGTCCAAAGCCACTGTCTAAAGCCACTGTATGTCCAAAGCCACTGTCCAAAGCTACTGTATGTCCAAAGCCACTGTTTGTCCAAAGCCACTGTCCAAAGCCACTGTATGTCTAAAGCCACTGTATGTCCAAAGCCACTGTCCAAAGCCACTGTATGTCCAAAGCCACTGTATGTCCAAAGCCACTGTCCAAAGCCACTGTATGTCCAAAGCCACTGTACAAAGCCACTGTCCAAATCCACTGTCCAAAGCCACTCTATGTCCAAAGCCAATCTACAAAGCCACTGTCCAAAGCCACTGTCCAAAGCAATACTATGTCCAAAGCCACTGTCCAAAGCCACTGTCCAAAGCCACTGTCCAAAGCTACTCTATGTCCAAAGCCACTGTCCAAAGTCAATGTCCAAAGCCTTTCTATGTCCAAAGCCACTGTCCAAAGCCACAGTCCAAAGCCACTTTCCAAAGCCACTGTCCAAAGCCACTCTGTGTCCAAAGCCACTGTCCAAAGCCACTGTCCAAAGCCACTGTCCAAAGCCACTCTATGTCCAAAGCCACTATCCAAAGCCACTCTCCAAAGACACTCTCCAAAGCCACTCTATGTCCAAAGCCTCTGTCCAAAGCCACTCTCCAAACCACTATCCAAAGCCACTCTATGTCCAAAGTCAATGTCCAAAGCCAATCTCCAAAGCCACTCTTCAAAGCCACTCTATGTCCAAAGCCAGTCCAAAGCCACTCTCCAAAGCCACTCTCCAAAGCCACTCTGTGTCCAAAGCCACTGTCCAAAGCCACTCTCCAAAGCCACTCTCCAAAGCCAATCTCCAAAGCAACTCTTTGTCCAAAGCCACTGTCCAAAGCCACTCTCCAAAGCCACTCTCCAAAGCCACTCTATTTCCAAAGCCACTGTCCAAAGCCACTCTCCAAAGCCACTCTCCAAAGCTACTCTATGTCCAAAGCCACTGTCCAAAGACATTCTCCAAAGCCACTCTCCAAAGCCACTCTATGTCCAAAGCCACTGTCCAAAGCCACTCTATGTCCAAAGCCACTGTCCAAAGCCACTGTCCAAAGCCACTGTCCAAAGCCACTCTATGTCCAAAGCCACTGTCCAAAGCCACTATCCAAAGCCACTGTCCAAGGCCACTCTATGTCCAAAGCCACTGTCCAAAGCCACTCTCCAATGCCACTGTCCAAAGCCACTCTATCTACAAAGCCACTGTCCAAAGCCACTCTCCAAAGCCACTGTCCAAAGCCACTGTATGTCCAAAGCCACTGTATGTCCAAAGCCACTGTCCAAAGCCACTGTATGTCCAAAGCCACTGTATGTCCAAAGCCACTATCCAAAGCCACTGTATGTCCAAAGCCACTGTATATCAAAAGCCACTGTCCAAAGCCACTGTATGTCCAAAGCCACTGTATGTCCAAAGCCACTGTCTAAAGCCAGTGTATTTCAAAAGCCACCGTCCAAAGCCACTGTATGTCCAAAGCCACTGTATGTCCAAAGCCACTGTCCATAGCCACTGTATGTCCAAAGCCACTCTATGTCCAAAGCCACTGTCCAAAGCCACTGTATGTCCAAGGCCACTGTATGTCCAAAGCCAATGTCCAAAGCCACTCTATGTCCAAAGCCACTGTATGTCCAAAGCCACTGTCCAAAGCCACTGTATGTCTAAAGCCACTGTATGTCCAAAGCCACTGTCCAAAGCCACTGTATGTCCAAAGCCACTGTATGTCCAAAGCCACTGTCCAAAGCCACTGTATGTCCAAAGCCACTGTACAAAGCCACTGTCCAAATCTACTGTCCAAAGCCACTCTATGTCCAAAGCGACTGTACAAAGCCACTGTCCAAAGCCACTGTCCAAAGCAATACTATGTCCAAAGCCACTGTCCAAAGCCACTGTCCAAAGCCACTGTCCAAAGCTACTCTATGTCCAAAGCCACGGTCCAAAGTCACTGTCCAAAGCCTTTCTATGTCCAAAGCCACTGTCCAAAGCCACAGTCCAAAGCCACTTTCCAAAGCCACTGTCCAAAGCCACTCTTTGTCCAAAGCCACTGTCCAAAGCCACTGTCCTAAACCACTCTATTTCCAAAGCCACTGTCCAAAGCCACTCTCCAAAGCCACTGTCCTAAGCCACTCTATGTCTAAAGCCACTGTTCAAAGCCACTCTCCAAAGCCACTGTCCAAAGCCACTGTATGTCCAAAACCACTGTATGTCCAAAGCCACTGTCCAAAGCCACTGTATGTCCAAAGCCACTGTATGTCCAAAGCCACTGTCCGTAGCCACTGTATGTCCAAAGCCACTGTATGTCCAAAGCCACTGTATGTCCAAAGCCACTGTCCAAAGCCACTGTATGTCCAAAGCCACTGTCCAAAGCCACTGTATGTCCAAAGCCACTGTATGTCCAAAGCCAATGTCCAAAGCCACTCTATGTCCAAAGCCACTGTATGTTCAAAGCCACTGTCCAAAGCCACTGTATGTCCAAAGCCACTGTATGACCAAAGCCACTGTCCAAAGCCAACGTATGTCCAAAGCCACGGTATGTCCAAAGCCACTGTCCAAAGCCACCGTATGTCCAAAGCCACTGTATGTCCAAAGCCACTGTCCAAAGCCACCGTATGTCCAAAGCCACTGTATGTCCAAAGCCACTGTCCAAAGCCACTGTATGTCCAAAGCCACTGTATGTCCAAAGCCACTGTCCAAAGCAACCGTATGTCCAAAGCAAATGTATGTCCAAAGCCACTGTCCAAAGCCACCGTATGTCCAAAGCCACTGTATGTCCAAAGCCACTGTCCAAAGCCACTGTATGTCCAAAGCCACTGTATGTCCAAAGCCACTGTCCAAAGCCACTGTATGTCCAAAGCCATTGTATGTCCAAAGCCACTGTCTAAAGCCACTGTATGTCCAAAGCCACTGTCCAAAGCTACTGTATGTCCAAAGCCACTGTATGTCCAAAGCCACTGTCCAAAGCCACTGTATGTCTAAAGCCACTGTATGTCCAAAGCCACTGTCCAAAGCCACTGTATGTCCAAAGCCACTGTATGTCCAAAGCCACTGTCCAAAGCCACTGTATGTCCAAAGCCACTGTACAAAGCCACTGTCCAAATCCACTGTCCAAAGCCACTCTATGTCCAAAGCCAATCTACAAAGCCACTGTCCAAAGCCACTGTCCAAAGCAATACTATGTCCAAAGCCACTGTCCAAAGCCACTGTCCAAAGCCACTGTCCAAAGCTACTCTATGTCCAAAGCCACTGTCCAAAGTCACTGTCCAAAGCCTTTCCATGTCCAAAGCCACTGTCCAAAGCCACAGTCCAAAGCCACTTTCCAAAGCCACTGTCCAAAGCCACTCTATGTCCAAAGCCACTGTCCAAAGCCACTGTCCAAAGCCACTGTCCAAAGCCACTCTATGTCCAAAGCCACTATCCAAAGCCACTCTCCAAAGACACTCTCCAAAGCCACTCTATGTCCAAAGCCTCTGTCCAAAGCCACTCTCCAAACCACTATCCAAAGCCACTCTATGTCCAAAGTCAATGTCCAAAGCCAATCTCCAAAGCCACTCTTCAAAGCCACTCTATGTCCAAAGCCAGTCCAAAGCCACTCTCCAAAGCCACTCTCCAAAGCCACTCTGTGTCCAAAGCCACTGTCCAAAGCCACTCTCCAAAGCCACTCTCCAAAGCCAATCACCAAAGCAACTCTTTGTCCAAAGCCACTGTCCAAAGCCACTCTCCAAAGCCACTCTCCAAAGCCACTCTATTTCCAAAGCCACTGTCCAAAGCCACTCTCCAAAGCCACTCTCCAAAGCTACTCTATGTCCAAAGCCACTGTCCAAAGACATTCTCCAAAGCCACTCTCCAAAGCCACTCTATGTCCAAAGCCACTGTCCAAAGCCACTCTATGTCCAAAGCCACTGTCCAAAGCCACTGTCCAAAGCCACTGTCCAAAGCCACTCTATGTCCAAAGCCACTGTCCAAAGCCACTATCCAAAGCCACTGTCCAAGGCCACTCTATGTCCAAAGCCACTGTCCAAAGCCACTCTCCAATGCCACTGTCCAAAGCCACTCTATCTACAAAGCCACTGTCCAAAGCCACTCTCCAAAGCCACTGTCCAAAGCCACTGTATGTCCAAAGCCACTGTATGTCCAAAGCCACTGTCCAAAGCCACTGTATGTCCAAAGCCACTGTATGTCCAAAGCCACTATCCAAAGCCACTGTATGTCCAAAGCCACTGTATATCAAAAGCCACTGTCCAAAGCCACTGTATGTCCAAAGCCACTGTATGTCCAAAGCCACTGTCTAAAGCCAGTGTATTTCCAAAGCCACCGTCCAAAGCCACTGTATGTCCAAAGCCACTGTATGTCCAAAGCCACTGTCCATAGCCACTGTATGTCCAAAGCCACTCTATGTCCAAAGCCACTGTCCAAAGCCACTGTATGTCCAAAGCCACTGTATGTCCAAAGCCAATGTCCAAAGCCACTCTATGTCCAAAGCCACTGTATGTCCAAAGCCACTGTCCAAAGCCACTGTATGTCTAAAGCCACTGTATGTCCAAAGCCACTGTCCAAAGCCACTGTATGTCCAAAGCCACTGTATGTCCAAAGCCACTGTCCAAAGCCACTGTATGTCCAAAGCCACTGTACAAAGCCACTGTCCAAATCTACTGTCCAAAGCCACTCTATGTCCAAAGCCACTGTACAAAGCCACTGTCCAAAGCCACTGTCCAAAGCAATACTATGTCCAAAGCCACTGTCCAAAGCCACTGTCCAAAGCCACTGTCCAAAGCTACTCTATGTCCAAAGCCACGGTCCAAAGTCACTGTCCAAAGCCTTTCTATGTCCAAAGCCACTGTCCAAAGCCACAGTCCAAAGCCACTTTCCAAAGCCACTGTCCAAAGCCACTCTTTGTCCAAAGCCACTGTCCAAAGCCACTGTCCAAAGCTACTGTCCAAAGCCACTCTATGTCCAAAGCCACTATCCAAAGCCACTCTCCTAGCCACTCTCCAAAGCCACTCTATGTCCAAAGCCACTGTCCAAAGCCACTCTCCAAACCACTATCCAAAGCCACTCTATGTCCAAAGTCACTGTCCAAAGCCAATCTCCAAAGCCACTCTTCAAAGCCACTCTATGTCCAAAGCCAGTCCAAAGCCACTCTCCAAAGCCACTCTCCAAAGCCACTCTCTGTCCAAAGCCACTGTCCAAAGCCACTCTCCAAAGCCACTCTCCTAAGCCACTCTATGTCCAAAGCCACTGTCCAAAGCCACTCTCCAAAGCCACTCTCAAAAGCCACTCTATGTCCAAAGCCACTGTCCAAAGCCACTCTCCAAAGCCAATCTCCAAAGCAACTCTTTGTCCAAAGCCACTGTCCAAAGCCACTCTCCACAGCCACTCTCCAAAGCCACTCTATGTCCAAAGCCACTGTCCAAAGCCACTCTCCAAACCACTCTCCAAAGCCACTCTATGTCCAAAGCCACTGTCCAAAGACACTCTATGTCCAAAGCCACTGTCCAAAGCCACTGTCCAAAGCCACTGTCCAAAGCCACTCTATGTCCAAAGCCACTGTCCAAAGCCACTGTCCAAAGCCACTGTCCAAGGCCACTCTATGTCCAAAGCCACTGTCCAAAGCCACTCTCCAATGCCACTGTCCAAAGCCACTCTATCTACAAAGCCACTGTCCAAAGCCACTGTCTAAAGTCACTGTCCAAAGCCACTCTATGTCCAAAGCAACTGTCCAATGCCACTGTCCAAAGCCACTGTCCAAAGCCACTCTATGCCCAAAGCCACTGTCCAAAGCCACTCTCCAAAGCCACTTTCCAAAGCCACTCTATGTCCAGAGCCACTGTCCAAAGCCACTCTCCAAAGCCACTGTCCAAAGCCACTCTATGTCCAAAGCCACTACCAAAGCCACTGTCCAAAGCCCCTGACCGAAGCCAATCTATGTCCAATGCCACTGTCCAAAGCCACTGTCCAAAGCCACTGTCCAAAGCCACTCTATGTCCAAAGCCATTGTCCAAAGCCACTCTCCAAAGCCACTCTCCAAAGCCACTCTATGTCCAAAAGTACTGTCCAAAGCCACTGTCCAAAGCCACTCTCCAAAGCCACTCTATGTCCAAAGCCACTGTCCAAAGCCACTCTCCAAAGCCACTCTCCAAAGCCACTGTATGTCCAAAGCCACTGTCCAAATCCACTGTCCAAAGCCACTCTATGTCCAAAGCCTCTGTCCAAAGCCACTGTCCAAAGCCACTGTCTAAAGCAATACTATGTCCAAAGCCACTGTCCAAAGCCACTGTCCAAAGCTACTGTCCAAAGTCACTCTATGTCCAAAGCCACTGTCCGAAGCCACTGTCCAAAGCCACTGTCCAAAGCCACTCTATGTCCAAAGCCACTGTCCAAAGCCACTGTCCAAAGCCACTTTCCAAAGCCACTCTATGTCCAAAGCCACTGTCCAAAGCCACTCTCCAAAGCCACTGTCCTAAACCACCCTATGTCCAAAGCCACTGTCCAAAGCCACTCTCCAAAGCCACTGTCCTAAGCCACTCTATGTCTAAAGCCACTGTCCAAAGCCACTCTCCAAAGCCACTGTCCAAAGCCACTGTATGTCCAAAACCACTGTATGTCCAAAGCCACTGTCCAAAGCCACTGTATGTCCAAAGCCACTGTATGTCCAAAGCCACTATCCAAAGCAACTGTATGTCCAAAGCCACTGTATATCCAAAGCCACTGTCCAAAGCCACTGTATGTCCAAAGCCACTGTATGTCCAAAGCCACTGTCTAAAGCCACTGTATGTCCAAAGCCACTGTCCAAAGCCACTGTATGTCCAAAGCCACTGTATGTCCAAAGCCACTGTCCATAGCCACTGTATGTCCAAAGCCACTGTATGTCCAAAGCCACTGTCCAAAGCCACTGTATGTCCAAAGCCACTGTATGTCCAAAGCCAATGTCCAAAGCCACTCTATGTCCAAAGCCACTGTATGTTCAAAGTCACTGTCCAAAGCCACTGTATGTCCAAAGCCACTGTATGACCAAAGCCACTGTCCAAAGCCAATGTATGTCCAAAGCCACGGTATGTCCAAAGCCACTGTCCAAAGCCACCGTATGTCCAAAGCCACTGTATGTCCAAAGCCACTGTCCAAAGCCACCGTATGTCCAAAGCCACTGTATGTCCAAAGCCACTGTCCAAAGCCACTGTATGTCCAAAGCCACTGTATGTCCAAAGCCACTGTCCAAAGCAACCGTATGTCCAAAGCCACTGTATGTCCAAAGCCACTGTCCAAAGCCACCGTATGTCCAAAACCACTGTATGTCCAAAGCCACTGTCCAAAGCCACTGTATGTCCAAAGCCACTGTATGTCCAAAGCCACTGTGCAAAGCCACTGTCCAAAGCCACTCTATGTCCAAAGCCACTGTCCAAAGCCACTCTCCAAAGCCACTGTCCTAAACCACCCTATGTCCAAAGACACTGTCCAAAGCCACTCTCCAAAGCCACTGTCCTAAGCCACTCTATGTCTAAAGCCACTGTCCAAAGCCACTCTCCAAAGCCACTGTCCAAAGCCACTGTATGTCCAAAACCACTGTATGTCCAAAGCCACTGTCCAAAGCCACTGTATGTCCAAAGCCACTGTATGTCCAAAGCCACTATCCAAAGCAACTGTATGTCCAAAGCCACTGTATATCCAAAGCCACTGTCCAAAGCCACTGTATGTCCAAAGCCACTGTATGTCCAAAGCCACTGTCTAAAGCCACTGTATGTCCAAAGCCACTGTCCAAAGCCACTGTATGTCCAAAGCCACTGTATGTCCAAAGCCACTGTCCATAGCCACTGTATGTCCAAAGCCACTGTATGTCCAAAGCCACTGTCCAAAGCCACTGTATGTCCAAAGCCACTGTATGTCCAAAGCCAATGTCCAAAGCCACTCTATGTCCAAAGCCACTGTATGTTCAAAGCCACTGTCCAAAGCCACTGTATGTCCAAAGCCACTGTATGACCAAAGCCATTGTCCAAAGCCAACGTATGTCCAAAGCCACGGTATGTCCAAAGCCACTGTTCAAAGCCACCGTATGTCCAAAGCCACTGTATGTCCAAAGCCACTGTTCAAAGCCACCGTATGTCCAAAGCCACTGTATGTCCAAAGCCACTGTCCAAAGCCACTGTATGTCCAAAGCCACTGTATGTCCAAAGCCACTGTCCAAAGCAACCGTATGTCCAAAGCCACTGTATGTCTAAAGCCACTGTCCAAAGCCACCGTATGTCCAAAGCCACTGTATGTCCAAAGCCACTGTCCAAAGCCACTGTATGTCCAAAGCCACTCTATGTCCAAAGCCACTGTCCAAAGCCACTGTATGTCCAAAGCCACTGTATGTCCAAAGCCAATGTCCAAAGCCACTCTATGTCCAAAGCCACTGTATGTCCAAAGCCACTGTCCAAAGCCACTGTATGTCTAAAGCCACTGTATGTCCAAAGCCACTGTCCAAAGCCACTGTATGTCCAAAGCCACTGTATGTCCAAAGCCACTGTCCAAAGCCACTGTATGTCCAAAGCCACTGTACAAAGCCACTGTCCAAATCTACTGTCCAAAGCCACTCTATGTCCAAAGCCACTGTACAAAGCCACTGTCCAAAGCCACTGTCCAAAGCAATACTATGTCCAAAGCCACTGTCCAAAGCCACTGTCCAAAGCCACTGTCCAAAGCTACTCTATGTCCAAAGCCACGGTCCAAAGTCACTGTCCAAAGCCTTTCTATGTCCAAAGCCACTGTCCAAAGCCACAGTCCAAAGCCACTTTCCAAAGCCACTGTCCAAAGCCACTTTTTGTCCAAAGCCACTGTCCAAAGCCACTGTCCAAAGCCACTGTCCAAAGCCACTCTATGTCCAAAGCCACTATCCAAAGCCACTCTCCTAGCCACTCTCCAAAGCCACTCTATGTCCAAAGCCACTGTCCAAAGCCACTCTCCAAACCACTATCCAAAGCCACTCTATGTCCAAAGTCACTGTCCAAAGCCAATCTCCAAAGCCACTCTTCAAAGCCACTCTATGTCCAAAGCCAGTCCAAAGCCACTCTCCAAAGCCACTCTCCAAAGCCACTCTCTGTCCAAAGCCACTGTCCAAAGCCACTCTCCAAAGCCACTCTCCTAAGCCACTCTATGTCCAAAGCCACTGTCCAAAGCCACTCTCCAAAGCCACTCTCCAAAGCCACTCTATGTCCAAAGCCACTGTCCAAAGCCACTCTCCAAAGCCAATCTCCAAAGCAACTCTTTGTCCAAAGCCACTGTCCAAAGCCACTCTCCAAAGCCACTCTCCAAAGCCACTCTATGTCCAAAGCCACTGTCCAAAGCCACTCTCCAAAGCCACTCTCCAAAGTCACTCTATGTCCAAAGCCACTGTCCAAAGACATTCTCCAAAGCCACTCTCCAAAGCCACTCTATGTCCAAAGCCACTGTCCAAAGACACTCTATGTCCAAAGCCACTGTCCAAAGCCACTGTCCAAAGCCACTGTCCAAAGCCACTCTATGTCCAAAGCCACTGTCCAAAGCCACTGTCCAAAGCCATTGTCCAAGGCCACTCTATGTCCAAAGCCACTGTCCAAAGCCACTCTCCAATGCCACTGTCCAAAGCCACTCTATCTACAAAGCCACTGTCCAAAGCCACTGTCTAAAGTCACTGTCCAAAGCCACTCTATGTCCAAAGCAACTGTCCAATGCCACTGTCCAGAGCCACTGTCCAAAGCCACTCTCCAAAGCCACTGTCCAAAGCCACTCTATGTCCAAAGCCACTACCAAAGCCACTGTCCAAAGCCACTGACCAAAGCCAATCTATGTCCAATGCCACTGTCCAAAGCCACTGTCCAAAGCCACTGTCCAAAGCCACTCTATGTCCAAAGCCATTGTCCAACGCCACTCTCCAAAGCCACTCTCTAAAGCCACTCTATGTCCAAAAGTACTGTCCAAAGCCACTGTCCAAAGCTACTCTCCAAAGCCACTCTATGTCCAAAGCCACTGTCCAAAGCCACTCTCCAAAGCCACTCTCCAAAGCCACTGTATGTCCAAAGCCACTGTCCAAATCCACTGTCCAAAGCCACTCTATGTCCAAAGCCACTGTCCAAAGCCACTGTCCAAAGCCACTGTCTAAAGCAATACTATGTCCAAAGCCACTGTCCAAAGCCACTGTCCAAAGCTACTGTCCAAAGCCACTCTATGTCCAAAGCCACTGTCCGAAGCCACTGTCCAAAGCCACTGTCCAAAGCCACTCTATGTCCAAAGCCACTGTCCAAAGCCACTGTCCAAAGCCACTTTCCAAAGCCACTCTATGTCCAAAGCCACTGTCCAAAGCCACTCTCCAAAGCCACTGTCCTAAACCACCCTATGTCCAAAGCCACTGTCCAAAGCCACTCTCCAAAGCCACTGTCCTAAGCCACTCTATGTCTAAAGCCACTGTCCAAAGCCACTCTCCAAAGCCACTGTCCAAAGCCACTGTATGTCCAAAACCACTGTGTGTCCAAAGCCACTGTCCAAAGCCACTGTATGTCCAAAGCCACTGTATGTCCAAAGCCACTATCCAAAGCAATTATATGTCCAAAGCCACTGTATATCCAAAGCCACTGTCCAAAGCCACTGTATGTCCAAAGCCACTGTATGTCCAAAGCCACTGTCTAAAGCCACTGTATGTCCAAAGCCACTGTCCAAAGCCACTGTATGTCCAAAGCCACTGTATGTCCAAAGCCACTGTCCATAGCCACTGTATGTCCAAAGCCACTGTATGTCCAAAGCCACTGTCCAAAGCCACTGTATGTCCAAAGACACTGTATGTCCAAAGCCAATGTCCAAAGCCACTCTATGTCCAAAGCCACTGTATGTTCAAAGTCACTGTCCAAAGCCACTGTATGTCCAAAGCCACTGTATGACCAAAGCCACTGTCCAAAGCCAACGTATGTCCAAAGCCACGGTATGTCCAAAGCCACTGTCCAAAGCCACCGTATGTCCAAAGCCACTGTATGTCCAAAGCCACTGTCCAAAGCCACCATATGTCCAAAGCCACTGTATGTCCAAAGCCACTGTCCAAAGCCACTGTATGTCCAAAGCCACTGTATGTCCAAAGCCACTGTCCAAAGCAACCGTATGTCCAAAGCCACTGTATGTCCAAAGCCACTGTCCAAAGCCACCGTATGTCCAAAACCACTGTATGTCCAAAGCCACTGTCCAAAGCCACTGTATGTCCAAAGCCACTGTATGTCCAAAGCCACTGTCCAAAGCCACTGTCCAAAGCCACTCTATGTCCAAAACCACTGTCCAAAGCCACTCTCCAAAGCCACTGTCCTAAACCACCCTATGTCCAAAGCCACTGTCCAAAGCCACTCTCCAAAGCCACTGTCCTAAGCCACTCTATGTCTAAAGCCACTGTCCAAAGCCACTCTCCAAAGCCACTGTCCAAAGCCACTGTATGTCCAAAACCACTGTATGTCCAAAGCCACTGTCCAAAGCCACTGTATGTCCAAAGCCACTGTATGTCCAAAGCCACTATCCAAAGCAACTGTATGTCCAAAGCCACTGTATATCCAAAGCCACTGTCCAAAGCCACTGTATGTCCAAAGCCACTGTATGTCCAAAGCCACTGTCTAAAGCCACTGTATGTCCAAAGCCACTGTCCAAAGCCACTGTATGTCCAAAGCCACTGTATGTCCAAAGCCACTGTCCATAGCCACTGTATGTCCAAAGCCACTGTATGTCCAAAGCCACTGTCCAAAGCCACTGTATGTCCAAAGCCACTGTATGTCCAAAGCCAATGTCCAAAGCCACTCTATGTCCAAAGCCACTGTATGTTCAAAGCCACTGTCCAAAGCCACTGTATGTCCAAAGCCACTGTATGACCAAAGCCATTGTCCAAAGCCAACGTATGTCCAAAGCCACGGTATGTCCAAAGCCACTGTCCAAAGCCACCGTATGTCCAAAGCCACTGTATGTCCAAAGCCACTGTTCAAAGCCACCGTATGTCCAAAGCCACTGTATGTCCAAAGCCACTGTCCAAAGCCACCGTATGTCCAAAGCCACTGTATGTCCAAAGCCACTGTCCAAAGCAACCGTATGTCCAAAGCCACTGTATGTCTAAAGCCACTGTCCAAAGCCACCGTATGTCCAAAGCCACTGTATGTCCAAAGCCACTGTCCAAAGCCACTGTATGTCCAAAGCCACTGTATGTCCAAAGCTACTGTCCAAAGCCACTGTATGTCCAAAGCCACTGTATGTCCAAAGCCACTGTCTAAAGCCACTGTATGTCCAAAGCCACTGTCCAAAGCTACTGTATGTCCAAAGCCACTCTATGTCCAAAGCCACTGTCCAAAGCCACTGTATGTCTAAAGCCACTGTATGTCCAAAGCCACTGTCCAAAGCCACTGTATGTCCAAAGCCACTGTATGTCCAAAGCCACTGTCCAAAGCCACTGTATGTCCAAAGCCACTGTACAAAGCCAGTGTCCAAATCCACTGTCCAAAGCCACTCTATGTCCAAAGCCAATGTACAAAGCCACTGTCCAAAGCCACTGTCCAAAGCAATACTATGTCCAAAGCCACTGTCCAAAGCCACTGTCCAAAGCCACTGTCCAAAGCTACTCTATGTCCAAAGCCACTGTCCAAAGTCACTGTCCAAAGCCTTTCTATGTCCAAAGCCACTGTCCAAAGCCACAGTCCAAAGCCACTTTCCATAGCCACTGTCCAAACCACTCTATGTCCAAAGCCACTGTCCAAAGCCACTGTCCAAAGCCACTGTCCAAAGCCACTCTATGTCCAAAGCCACTATCCAAAGCCACTCTCCAAAGCCACTCTCCAAAGCCACTCTATGTCCAAAGCCACTGTCCAAAGCCACTCTCCAAACCACTATCCAAAGCCACTCTATGTCCAAAGTCACTGTCCAAAGCCAATCTCCAATGCCACTCTTCAAAGCCACTCTATGTCCAAAGCCAGTCCAAAGCCACTCTCCAAAGCCACTCTCCAAAGCCACTCTGTGTCCAAAGCCACTGTCCAAAGCCACTCTCCAAAGCCACTCTCCTAAGCCACTCTATGTCCAAAGCCACTGTCCAAAGCCACTCTCCAAAGCCACTCTCCAAAGCCACTCTATGTCCAAAGCCACTGTCCAAAGCCACTCTCCAAAGCCAATCTCCAAAGCAACTCTTTGTCCAAAGCCACTTTCCAAAGCCACTCTCCAAAGCCACTCTCCAAAGCCACTCTATTTCCAAAGCCACTGTCCAAAGCCACTCTCCAAAGCCACTCTATGTCCAAAGCCACTGTCCAAAGCCACTCTATGTCCAAAGCCACTGTCCAAAGCCACTGTCCAAAGCCACTGTCCAAAGTCACTCTATGTCCAAAGCCACTGTCCAAAGCCACTGTCCAAAGCCACTGTCCAAGGCCACTCTATGTCCAAAGCCACTGTCCAAAGCCACTCTCCAATGCCACTGTCCAAAGCCACTCTATCTACAAAGCCACTGTCCAAAGCCACTCTCCTAAGCCACTCTCCAAAGCCACTCTATTTCCAAAGCCACTGTCCAAAGCCACTCTCCAAAGCCACTCTATGTCCAAAGCCACTGTCCAAAGCCACTCTATGTCCAAAGCCACTGTCCAAAGCCACTGTCCAAAGCCACTGTCCAAAGTCACTCTATGTCCAAAGCCACTGTCCAAAGCCACTGTCCAAAGCCACTGTCCAAGGCCACTCTATGTCAAAAGCCACTGTCCAAAGCCACTCTCCAATGCCACTGTCCAAAGCCACTCTATCTACAAAGCCACTGTCCAAAGCCACTCTCCAAAGCCACTGTCCAAAGCCACTGTATGTCCAAAGCCACTGTATGTCCAAATCCACTGTCCAAAGCCACTGTATGTCCAAAGCCACTGTATGTCCAAAGCCACTATCCAAAGCCACTGTATGTCCAAAGCCACTGTATATCCAAAGCCACTGTCCAAAGCCACTGTATGTCCAAAGTCACTGTATGTCCAAAGCCACTGTCTAAAGCCAGTGTATTTCCAAAGCCACTCTCCAAAGCCACTGTATGTCCAAAGCCACTGTATGTCCAAAGCCACTGTCCATAGCCACTGTATGTCCAAAGCCACTGTATGTCCAAAGCCACTGACCAAAGCCACTGTATGTTCAAAGCCACTGTATGTCCAAAGCCAATGTCCAAAGCCACTCTATGTCCAAAGCCACTGTATGTCCAAAGCCACTGTCCAAAGCATCTGTATGTCTAAAGCCACTGTATGTCCAAAGCCACTGTCCAAATCCACTGTATGTCCAAAGCCACTGTATGTCCAAAGCCACTGTCCAAAGCCACTGTATGTCCAAAGCCACTGTATGTCCAAAGCCACTGTCCAAAGCCACTGTATGTCCAAAGCCACTGTATGACCAAAGCCACTGTCCAAAGCCAACGTATGTCCAAAGCCACGGTATGTCCAAAGCCACTGTCCAAAGCCACCGTATGTCCAAAGCCACTGTATGTCCAAAGCCACTGTCCAAAGCCACCGTATGTCCAAAGCCACTGTATGTCCAAAGCCACTGTCCAAAGCCACTGTATGTCCAAAGCCACTGTATGTCCAAAGCCACTGTCCAAAGAAACCGTATGTCCAAAGCCACTGTATGTCCAAAGCTACTGTCCAAAGCCACCGTATGTCCAAAGCCACTGTATGTCCAAAGCCACTGTCCAAAGCCACTGTATGTCCAAAGCCACTGTATGTCCAAAGCCACTGTCCAAAGCCACTGTATGTCCAAAGCCACTGTATGTCCAAAGCCACTGTCTAAAGCCACTGTATGTCCAAAGCCACTGTCCAAAGCCACTGTATGTCCAAAGCCACTGTATGTCCAAAGCCACTGTCCAAAGCCACTGTATGTCTAAAGCCACTGTATGTCCAAAGCCACTGTCCAAAGCCACTGTATGTCCAAAGCCACTTTCCAAAGCCACTGTATGTCCAAAGCCACTGTACAAAGCCACTGTCCAAATCCACTGTCCAAAGCCACTCTATGTCCAAAGCCAATGTACAAAGCCACTGTCCAAAGCCACTGTCCAAAGCAATACTATGTCCAAAGCCACTGTCCAAAGCCACAGTCCAAAGCCACTGTCCAAAGCTACTCTATGTCCAAAGCCACTGTCCAAAGTCACTGTCCAAAGCCTTTCTATGTCCAAAGCCACTGTCCAAAGTCACTGTCCAAAGCCTTTCTATGTCCAAAGCCACTGTCCAAAGCCACAGTCCAAAGCCACTTTCCAAAGCCACTGTATGTCCAAAGCCACTGTATGTCCAAAGCCACTGTCTAAAGCCAGTGTATTTCCAAAGCCACTGTCCAAAGCCACTGTATGTCCAAAGCCACTGTATGTCCAAAGCCACTGTATGTCCAAAGCCACTGTCCAAAGCTACTGTATGTCCAAAGCCACTGTATGTCCAAAGCCAATGTCCTAAGCCACTCTATGTCCAAAGCCACTGTATGTCCAAAGCCACTGTCCAAAGCCACTGTATGTCTAAAGCCACTGTATGTCCAAAGCCACTGTCCAAAGCCACTGTATGTCCAAAGCCACTGTATGTCCAAAGCCACTGTCCAAAGCCACTGTATGTCCAAAGCCACTGTATGTCCAAAGCCACTGTCCAAAGCCACTGTATGTCCAAAGCCACTGTATGACCAAAGCCACTGTCCAAAGCCAACGTATGTCCAAAGCCACGGTATGTCCAAAGCCACTGTCCAAAGCCACCGTATGTCCAAAGCCACTGTATGTCCAAAGCCACTGTCCAATGCCACCGTATGTCCAAAGCCACTGTATGTCCAAAGCCACTGTCCAAAGCCACTGTATGTCCAAAGCCACTGTATGTCCAAAGCCACTGTCCAAAGCAACCGTATGTCCAAAGCCACTGTATGTCCAAAGCCACTGTCCAAAGCCACCGTATGTCCAAAGCCACTGTATGTCCAAAGCCACTGTCCAAAGCCACTGTATGTCCAAAGCCACTGTATGTCCAAATCCACTGTCCAAAGCCACTGTATGTCCAAAGCCACTGTATGTCCAAAGCCACTGTCTAAAGCCACTGTATGTCCAAAGCCACTGTATGTCCAAAGCCACTGTCCAAAGCCACTGTATGTCTAAAGCCACTGTATGTCCAAAGCCACTGTCCAAAGCCACTGTATGTCCAAAGCCACTGTCCAAAGCCACTGTATGTCCAAAGCCACTGTACAAAGCCACTGTCCAAATCCACTGTCCAAAGCCACTCTATTTCCAAAGCCAATGTACAAAGCCACTGTCCAAAGCCACTGTCCAAAGCAATACTATGTCCAAAGCCACTGTCCAAAGCCACTGTCCAAAGCCACTGTCCAAAGCTACTCTATGTCCAAAGCCACTGTCCAAAGTCTCTGTCCAAAGCCTTTCTATGTCCAAAGCCACTGTCCAAAGCCACAGTCCAAAGCCACTTTCCAAAGCCACTGTCCAAAGCCACTCTATGTCCAAAGCCACTGTCCAAAGCCACTGTCCAAAGCCACTGTCCAAAGCCACTCTATGTCCAAAGCCACTATCCAAAGCCACTCTCCAAAGCCACTCTCCAAAGCCACTCTATGTCCAAAGCCACTGTCCAAAGCCACTCTCCAAACCACTATCCAAAGCCACTCTATGTCCAAAGTCACTGTCCAAAGCCAATCTCCAAAGCCACTCTTCAAAGCCACTCTATGTCCAAAGCCAGTCCAAAGCCACTCTCCAAAGCCACTCGCCAAAGCCACTCTGTGTCCAAAGCCACTGTCCAAAGCCACTCTCCAAAGCCACTCTCCTAAGCCACTCTATGTCCAAAGCCACTGTCCAAAGCCACTCTCCAAAGCCACTCTCCAAAACCACTCTATTTCCAAAGCCACTTTCCAAAGCCACTCTCCAAAGCCACTCTCCAAAGCCACACTATGTCCAAAGCCACTGTCCAAAGACATTCTCCAAAGCCACTCTCCAAAGCCACTCTATGTCCAAAGCCACTGTCCAAAGCCACTCTATGTCCAAAGCCACTGTCCAAAGCTACTGTCCAAAGCCACTGTCCAAAGCCACTCTATGTCCAAAGCCACTGTCCAAAGCCACTGTCCAAAGCCACTGTCCAAGCCCACTCTATGTCCAAAGCCACTGTCCAAAGCCACTCTCCAATGCCACTGTCCAAAGCCACTCTATCTACAAAGCCACTGTCCAAAGCCACTCTCCAAAGCCACTGTCCAAAGCCACTGTATGTCCAAAGCCACTGTATGTCCAAAGCCACTGTCCAAAGCCACTGTATGTCCAAAGCCACTGTATGTCCAAAGCCACTATCCAAAGCCTCTGTATGTCCAAAGCCACTGTATATCCAAAGCCACTGTCCAAAGCCACTGTATGTCCAAAGCCACTGTATGTCCAAAGCCACTGTCCAAAGCCAGTGTATTTCCAAAGCCACTGTCCAAAGCCACTGTTTGTCCAAAGCCACTGTATGTCCAAAGCCACTGTCCATAGCCACTGTATGTCCAAAGCCACTGTATGTCCAAAGCCACTGTCCAAAGCCACTGTATGTCCAAAGCCACTGTATGTCCAAAGCCAATGTCCAAAGCCACTCTATGTCCAAAGTCACTGTATGTCCAAAGCCACTGTCCAAAGCCACTGTATGTCTAAAGCCACTGTATGTCCAAAGCCACTGTCCAAAGCCACTGTATGTCCAAAGCCACTGTATGTCCAAAGCCAATGTCTAAAGCCACTGTATGTGCAAAGCCACTGTACAAAGCCACTGTCCAAATCTACTGTCCAAAGCCACTCTATGTCCAAAGCCACTGTACAAAGCCACTGTCCAAAGCCACTGTCCAAAGCAATACTATGTCCAAAGCCACTGTCCAAAGCCACTGTCCAAAGCCACTGTCCAAAGCTACTCTATGTCCAAAGCCACGGTCCAAAGTCACTGTCCAAAGCCTTTCTATGTCCAAAGCCACTGTCCAAAGCCACAGTCCAAAGCCACTTTCCAAAGCCACTGTCCAAAGCCACTCTATGTCCAAAGCCACTGTCCAAAGCCACTGTCCAAAGCCACTGTCCAAAGCCACTCTATGTCCAAAGCCACTATCCAAAGCCACTCTCCAAAGCCACTCTCCAAAGCCACTCTATGTCTAAAGCCACTGTCCAAAGCCACTCTCCAAAGCCACTGTCCAAAGCCACTGTATGTCCAAAACCACTGTATGTCCAAAGCCACTGTCCAAAGCCACTGTATGTCCAAAGCCACTGTATGTCCAAAGCCACTATCCAAAGCAACTGTATGTCCAAAGCCACTGTATATCCAAAGCCACTGTCCAAAGCCACTGTATGTCCAAAGCCACTGTATGTCCAAAGCCACTGTCTAAAGCCACTGTATGTCCAAAGCCACTGTCCAAAGCCACTGTATGTCCAAAGCCACTGTATGTCCAAAGCCACTGTCCATAGCCACTGTATGTCCAAAGCCACTGTATGTCCAAAGCCACTGTCCAAAGCCACTGTATGTCCAAAGCCACTGTATGTCCAAAGCCAATGTCCAAAGCCACTCTATGTCCAAAGCCACTGTATGTTCAAAGTCACTGTCCAAAGCCACTGTATGTCCAAAGCCACTGTATGACCAAAGCCACTGTCCAAAGCCAATGTATGTCCAAAGCCACGGTATGTCCAAAGCCACTGTCCAAAGCCACCGTATGTCCAAAGCCACTGTATGTCCAAAGCCACTGTCCAAAGCCACCGTATGTCCAAAGCCACTGTATGTCCAAAGCCACTGTCCAAAGCCACTGTATGTCCAAAGCCACTGTATGTCCAAAGCCACTGTCCAAAGCAACCGTATGTCCAAAGCCACTGTATGTCCAAAGCCACTGTCCAAAGCCACCGTATGTCCAAAACCACTGTATGTCCAAAGCCACTGTCCAAAGCCACTGTATGTCCAAAGCCACTGTATGTCCAAAGCCACTGTGCAAAGCCACTGTCCAAAGCCACTCTATGTCCAAAGCCACTGTCCAAAGCCACTCTCCAAAGCCACTGTCCTAAACCACCCTATGTCCAAAGACACTGTCCAAAGCCACTCTCCAAAGCCACTGTCCTAAGCCACTCTATGTCTAAAGCCACTGTCCAAAGCCACTCTCCAAAGCCACTGTCCAAAGCCACTGTATGTCCAAAACCACTGTATGTCCAAAGCCACTGTCCAAAGCCACTGTATGTCCAAAGCCACTGTATGTCCAAAGCCACTATCCAAAGCAACTGTATGTCCAAAGCCACTGTATATCCAAAGCCACTGTCCAAAGCCACTGTATGTCCAAAGCCACTGTATGTCCAAAGCCACTGTCTAAAGCCACTGTATGTCCAAAGCCACTGTCCAAAGCCACTGTATGTCCAAAGCCACTGTATGTCCAAAGCCACTGTCCATAGCCACTGTATGTCCAAAGCCACTGTATGTCCAAAGCCACTGTCCAAAGCCACTGTATGTCCAAAGCCACTGTATGTCCAAAGCCAATGTCCAAAGCCACTCTATGTCCAAAGCCACTGTATGTTCAAAGCCACTGTCCAAAGCCACTGTATGTCCAAAGCCACTGTATGACCAAAGCCATTGTCCAAAGCCAACGTATGTCCAAAGCCACGGTATGTCCAAAGCCACTGTTCAAAGCCACCGTATGTCCAAAGCCACTGTATGTCCAAAGCCACTGTTCAAAGCCACCGTATGTCCAAAGCCACTGTATGTCCAAAGCCACTGTCCAAAGCCACTGTATGTCCAAAGCCACTGTATGTCCAAAGCCACTGTCCAAAGCAACCGTATGTCCAAAGCCACTGTATGTCTAAAGCCACTGTCCAAAGCCACCGTATGTCCAAAGCCACTGTATGTCCAAAGCCACTGTCCAAAGCCACTGTATGTCCAAAGCCACTCTATGTCCAAAGCCACTGTCCAAAGCCACTGTATGTCCAAAGCCACTGTATGTCCAAAGCCAATGTCCAAAGCCACTCTATGTCCAAAGCCACTGTATGTCCAAAGCCACTGTCCAAAGCCACTGTATGTCTAAAGCCACTGTATGTCCAAAGCCACTGTCCAAAGCCACCGTATGTCCAAAGCCACTGTATGTCCAAAGCCACTGTCCAAAGCCACTGTATGTCCAAAGCCACTGTACAAAGCCACTGTCCAAATCTACTGTCCAAAGCCACTCTATGTCCAAAGCCACTGTACAAAGCCACTGTCCAAAGCCACTGTCCAAAGCAATACTATGTCCAAAGCCACTGTCCAAAGCCACTGTCCAAAGCCACTGTCCAAAGCTACTCTATGTCCAAAGCCACGGTCCAAAGTCACTGTCCAAAGCCTTTCTATGTCCAAAGCCACTGTCCAAAGCCACAGTCCAAAGCCACTTTCCAAAGCCACTGTCCAAAGCCACTTTTTGTCCAAAGCCACTGTCCAAAGCCACTGTCCAAAGCCACTGTCCAAAGCCACTCTATGTCCAAAGCCACTATCCAAAGCCACTCTCCTAGCCACTCTCCAAAGCCACTCTATGTCCAAAGCCACTGTCCAAAGCCACTCTCCAAACCACTATCCAAAGCCACTCTATGTCCAAAGTCACTGTCCAAAGCCAATCTCCAAAGCCACTCTTCAAAGCCACTCTATGTCCAAAGCCAGTCCAAAGCCACTCTCCAAAGCCACTCTCCAAAGCCACTCTCTGTCCAAAGCCACTGTCCAAAGCCACTCTCCAAAGCCACTCTCCTAAGCCACTCTATGTCCAAAGCCACTGTCCAAAGCCACTCTCCAAAGCCACTCTCCAAAGCCACTCTATGTCCAAAGCCACTGTCCAAAGCCACTCTCCAAAGCCAATCTCCAAAGCAACTCTTTGTCCAAAGCCACTGTCCAAAGCCACTCTCCAAAGCCACTCTCCAAAGCCACTCTATGTCCAAAGCCACTGTCCAAAGCCACTCTCCAAAGCCACTCTCCAAAGTCACTCTATGTCCAAAGCCACTGTCCAAAGACATTCTCCAAAGCCACTCTCCAAAGCCACTCTATGTCCAAAGCCACTGTCCAAAGACACTCTATGTCCAAAGCCACTGTCCAAAGCCACTGTCCAAAGCCACTGTCCAAAGCCACTCTATGTCCAAAGCCACTGTCCAAAGCCACTGTCCAAAGCCATTGTCCAAGGCCACTCTATGTCCAAAGCCACTGTCCAAAGCCACTCTCCAATGCCACTGTCCAAAGCCACTCTATCTACAAAGCCACTGTCCAAAGCCACTGTCTAAAGTCACTGTCCAAAGCCACTCTATGTCCAAAGCAACTGTCCAATGCCACTGTCCAAAGCCACTGTCCAAAGCCACTCTATGCCCAAAGCCACTGTCCAAAGCCACTCTCCAAAGCCACTTTCCAAAGCCACTCTATGTCCAGAGCCACTGTCCAAAGCCACTCTCCAAAGCCACTGTCCAAAGCCACTCTATGTCCAAAGCCACTACCAAAGCCACTGTCCAAAGCCACTGACCAAAGCCAATCTATGTCCAATGCCACTGTCCAAAGCCACTGTCCAAAGCCACTGTACAAAGCCACTCTATGTCCAAAGCCATTGTCCAAAGCCACTCTCCAAAGCCACTCTCTAAAGCCACTCTATGTCCAAAAGTACTGTCCAAAGCCACTGTCCAAAGCTACTCTCCAAAGCCACTCTATGTCCAAAGCCACTGTCCAAAGCCACTCTCCAAAGCCACTCTCCAAAGCCACTGTATGTCCAAAGCCACTGTCCAAATCCACTGTCCAAAGCCACTCTATGTCCAAAGCCACTGTCCAAAGCCACTGTCCAAAGCCACTGTCTAAAGCAATACTATGTCCAAAGCCACTGTCCAAAGCCACTGTCCAAAGCTACTGTCCAAAGCCACTCTATGTCCAAAGCCACTGTCCGAAGCCACTGTCCAAAGCCACTGTCCAAAGCCACTCTATGTCCAAAGCCACTGTCCAAAGCCACTGTCCAAAGCCACTTTCCAAAGCCACTCTATGTCCAAAGCCACTGTCCAAAGCCACTCTCCAAAGCCACTGTCCTAAACCACCCTATGTCCAAAGCCACTGTCCAAAGCCACTCTCCAAAGCCACTGTCCTAAGCCACTCTATGTCTAAAGCCACTGTCCAAAGCCACTCTCCAAAGCCACTGTCCAAAGCCACTGTATGTCCAAAACCACTGTGTGTCCAAAGCCACTGTCCAAAGCCACTGTATGTCCAAAGCCACTGTATGTCCAAAGCCACTATCCAAAGCAATTATATGTCCAAAGCCACTGTATATCCAAAGCCACTGTCCAAAGCCACTGTATGTCCAAAGCCACTGTATGTCCAAAGCCACTGTCTAAAGCCACTGTATGTCCAAAGCCACTGTCCAAAGCCACTGTATGTCCAAAGCCACTGTATGTCCAAAGCCACTGTCCATAGCCACTGTATGTCCAAAGCCACTGTATGTCCAAAGCCACTGTCCAAAGCCACTGTATGTCCAAAGACACTGTATGTCCAAAGCCAATGTCCAAAGCCACTCTATGTCCAAAGCCACTGTATGTTCAAAGTCACTGTCCAAAGCCACTGTATGTCCAAAGCCACTGTATGACCAAAGCCACTGTCCAAAGCCAACGTATGTCCAAAGCCACGGTATGTCCAAAGCCACTGTCCAAAGCCACCGTATGTCCAAAGCTACTGTATGTCCAAAGCCACTGTCCAAAGCCACCATATGTCCAAAGCCACTGTATGTCCAAAGCCACTGTCCAAAGCCACTGTATGTCCAAAGCCACTGTATGTCCAAAGCCACTGTCCAAAGCAACCGTATGTCCAAAGCCACTGTATGTCCAAAGCCACTGTCCAAAGCCACCGTATGTCCAAAACCACTGTATGTCCAAAGCCACTGTCCAAAGCCACTGTATGTCCAAAGCCACTGTATGTCCAAAGCCACTGTCCAAAGCCACTGTCCAAAGCCACTCTATGTCCAAAACCACTGTCCAAAGCCACTCTCCAAAGCCACTGTCCTAAACCACCCTATGTCCAAAGCCACTGTCCAAAGCCACTCTCCAAAGCCACTGTCCTAAGCCACTCTATGTCTAAAGCCACTGTCCAAAGCCACTCTCCAAAGCCACTGTCCAAAGCCACTGTATGTCCAAAACCACTGTATGTCCAAAGCCACTGTCCAAAGCCACTGTATGTCCAAAGCCACTGTATGTCCAAAGCCACTATCCAAAGCAACTGTATGTCCAAAGCCACTGTATATCCAAAGCCACTGTCCAAAGCCACTGTATGTCCAAAGCCACTGTATGTCCAAAGCCACTGTCTAAAGCCACTGTATGTCCAAAGCCACTGTCCAAAGCCACTGTATGTCCAAAGCCACTGTATGTCCAAAGCCACTGTCCATAGCCACTGTATGTCCAAAGCCACTGTATGTCCAAAGCCACTGTCCAAAGCCACTGTATGTCCAAAGCCACTGTATGTCCAAAGCCAATGTCCAAAGCCACTCTATGTCCAAAGCCACTGTATGTTCAAAGCCACTGTCCAAAGCCACTGTATGTCCAAAGCCACTTTATGACCAAAGCCATTGTCCAAAGCCAACGTATGTCCAAAGCCACGGTATGTCCAAAGCCACTGTCCAAAGCCACCGTATGTCCAAAGCCACTGTATGTCCAAAGCCACTGTTCAAAGCCACCGTATGTCCAAAGCCACTGTATGTCCAAAGCCACTGTCCAAAGCCACCGTATGTCCAAAGCCACTGTATGTCCAAAGCCACTGTCCAAAGCAACCGTATGTCCAAAGCCACTGTATGTCTAAAGCCACTGTCCAAAGCCACCGTATGTCCAAAGCCACTGTATGTCCAAAGCCACTGTCCAAAGCCACTGTATGTCCAAAGCCACTGTATGTCCAAAGCTACTGTCCAAAGCCACTGTATGTCCAAAGCCACTGTATGTCCAAAGCCACTGTCTAAAGCCACTGTATGTCCAAAGCCACTGTCCAAAGCTACTGTATGTCCAAAGCCACTCTATGTCCAAAGCCACTGTCCAAAGCCACTGTATGTCTAAAGCCACTGTATGTCCAAAGCCACTGTCCAAAGCCACTGTATGTCCAAAGCCACTGTATGTCCAAAGCCACTGTCCAAAGCCACTGTATGTCCAAAGCCACTGTACAAAGCCAGTGTCCAAATCCACTGTCCAAAGCCACTCTATGTCCAAAGCCAATGTACAAAGCCACTGTCCAAAGCCACTGTCCAAAGCAATACTATGTCCAAAGCCACTGTCCAAAGCCACTGTCCAAAGCCACTGTCCAAAGCTACTCTATGTCCAAAGCCACTGTCCAAAGTCACTGTCCAAAGCCTTTCTATGTCCAAAGCCACTGTCCAAAGCCACAGTCCAAAGCCACTTTCCATAGCCACTGTCCAAACCACTCTATGTCCAAAGCCACTGTCCAAAGCCACTGTCCAAAGCCACTGTCCAAAGCCACTCTATGTCCAAAGCCACTATCCAAAGCCACTCTCCAAAGCCACTCTCCAAAGCCACTCTATGTCCAAAGCCACTGTCCAAAGCCACTCTCCAAACCACTATCCAAAGCCACTCTATGTCCAAAGTCACTGTCCAAAGCCAATCTCCAATGCCACTCTTCAAAGCCACTCTATGTCCAAAGCCAGTCCAAAGCCACTCTCCAAAGCCACTCTCCAAAGCCACTCTGTGTCCAAAGCCACTGTCCAAAGCCACTCTCCAAAGCCACTCTCCTAAGCCACTCTATGTCCAAAGCCACTGTCCAAAGCCACTCTCCAAAGCCACTCTCCAAAGCCACTCTATGTCCAAAGCCACTGTCCAAAGCCACTCTCCAAAGCCAATCTCCAAAGCAACTCTTTGTCCAAAGCCACTTTCCAAAGCCACTCTCCAAAGCCACTCTCCAAAGCCACTCTATTTCCAAAGCCACTGTCCAAAGCCACTCTCCAAAGCCACTCTATGTCCAAAGCCACTGTCCAAAGCCACTCTATGTCCAAAGCCACTGTCCAAAGCCACTGTCCAAAGCCACTGTCCAAAGTCACTCTATGTCCAAAGCCACTGTCCAAAGCCACTGTCCAAAGCCACTGTCCAAGGCCACTCTATGTCCAAAGCCACTGTCCAAAGCCACTCTCCAATGCCACTGTCCAAAGCCACTCTATCTACAAAGCCACTGTCCAAAGCCACTCTCCTAAGCCACTCTCCAAAGCCACTCTATTTCCAAAGCCACTGTCCAAAGCCACTCTCCAAAGCCACTCTATGTCCAAAGCCACTGTCCAAAGCCACTCTATGTCCAAAGCCACTGTCCAAAGCCACTGTCCAAAGCCACTGTCCAAAGTCACTCTATGTCCAAAGCCACTGTCCAAAGCCACTGTCCAAAGCCACTGTCCAAGGCCACTCTATGTCAAAAGCCACTGTCCAAAGCCACTCTCCAATGCCACTGTCCAAAGCCACTCTATCTACAAAGCCACTGTCCAAAGCCACTCTCCAAAGCCACTGTCCAAAGCCACTGTATGTCCAAAGCCACTGTATGTCCAAATCCACTGTCCAAAGCCACTGTATGTCCAAAGCCACTGTATGTCCAAAGCCACTATCCAAAGCCACTGTATGTCCAAAGCCACTGTATATCCAAAGCCACTGTCCAAAGCCACTGTATGTCCAAAGCCACTGTATGTCCAAAGCCACTGTCTAAAGCCAGTGTATTTCCAAAGCCACTCTCCAAAGCCACTGTATGTCCAAAGCCACTGTATGTCCAAAGCCACTGTCCATAGCCACTGTATGTCCAAAGCCACTGTATGTCCAAAGCCACTGACCAAAGCCACTGTATGTTCAAAGCCACTGTATGTCCAAAGCCAATGTCCAAAGCCACTCTATGTCCAAAGCCACTGTATGTCCAAAGCCACTGTCCAAAGCATCTGTATGTCTAAAGCCACTGTATGTCCAAAGCCACTGTCCAAATCCACTGTATGTCCAAAGCCACTGTATGTCCAAAGCCACTGTCCAAAGCCACTGTATGTCCAAAGCCACTGTATGTCCAAAGCCACTGTCCAAAGCCACTGTATGTCCAAAGCCACTGTATGACCAAAGCCACTGTCCAAAGCCAACGTATGTCCAAAGCCACGGTATGTCCAAAGCCACTGTCCAAAGCCACCGTATGTCCAAAGCCACTGTATGTCCAAAGCCACTGTCCAAAGCCACCGTATGTCCAAAGCCACTGTATGTCCAAAGCCACTGTCCAAAGCCACTGTATGTCCAAAGCCACTGTATGTCCAAAGCCACTGTCCAAAGAAACCGTATGTCCAAAGCCACTGTATGTCCAAAGCTACTGTCCAAAGCCACCGTATGTCCAAAGCCACTGTATGTCCAAAGCCACTGTCCAAAGCCACTGTATGTCCAAAGCCACTGTATGTCCAAAGCCACTGTCCAAAGCCACTGTATGTCCAAAGCCACTGTATGTCCAAAGCCACTGTCTAAAGCCACTGTATGTCCAAAGCCACTGTCCAAAGCCAATCTCCAATGCCACTCTTCAAAGCCACTCTATGTCCAAAGCCAGTCCAAAGCCACTCTCCAAAGCCACTCTCCAAAGCCACTCTGTGTCCAAAGCCACTGTCCAAAGCCACTCTCCAAAGCCACTCTCCTAAGCCACTCTATGTCCAAAGCCACTGTCCAAAGCCACTCTCCAAAGCCACTCTCCAAAGCCACTCTATGTCCAAAGCCACTGTCCAAAGCCACTCTCCAAAGCCAATCTCCAAAGCAACTCTTTGTCCAAAGCCACTTTCCAAAGCCACTCTCCAAAGCCACTCTCCAAAGCCACTCTATTTCCAAAGCCACTGTCCAAAGCCACTCTCCAAAGCCACTCTATGTCCAAAGCCACTGTCCAAAGCCACTCTATGTCCAAAGCCACTGTCCAAAGCCACTGTCCAAAGCCACTGTCCAAAGTCACTCTATGTCCAAAGCCACTGTCCAAAGCCACTGTCCAAAGCCACTGTCCAAGGCCACTCTATGTCCAAAGCCACTGTCCAAAGCCACTCTCCAATGCCACTGTCCAAAGCCACTCTATCTACAAAGCCACTGTCCAAAGCCACTCTCCTAAGCCACTCTCCAAAGCCACTCTATTTCCAAAGCCACTGTCCAAAGCCACTCTCCAAAGCCACTCTATGTCCAAAGCCACTGTCCAAAGCCACTCTATGTCCAAAGCCACTGTCCAAAGCCACTGTCCAAAGCCACTGTCCAAAGTCACTCTATGTCCAAAGCCACTGTCCAAAGCCACTGTCCAAAGCCACTGTCCAAGGCCACTCTATGTCAAAAGCCACTGTCCAAAGCCACTCTCCAATGCCACTGTCCAAAGCCACTCTATCTACAAAGCCACTGTCCAAAGCCACTCTCCAAAGCCACTGTCCAAAGCCACTGTATGTCCAAAGCCACTGTATGTCCAAATCCACTGTCCAAAGCCACTGTATGTCCAAAGCCACTGTATGTCCAAAGCCACTATCCAAAGCCACTGTATGTCCAAAGCCACTGTATATCCAAAGCCACTGTCCAAAGCCACTGTATGTCCAAAGCCACTGTATGTCCAAAGCCACTGTCTAAAGCCAGTGTATTTCCAAAGCCACTCTCCAAAGCCACTGTATGTCCAAAGCCAATGTCCAAAGCCACTCTATGTCCAAAGCCACTGTATGTCCAAAGCCACTGTCCAAAGCATCTGTATGTCTAAAGCCACTGTATGTCCAAAGCCACTGTCCAAATCCACTGTATGTCCAAAGCCACTGTATGTCCAAAGCCACTGTCCAAAGCCACTGTATGTCCAAAGCCACTGTATGTCCAAAGCCACTGTCCAAAGCCACTGTATGTCCAAAGCCACTGTATGACCAAAGCCACTGTCCAAAGCCAACGTATGTCCAAAGCCACGGTATGTCCAAAGCCACTGTCCAAAGCCACCGTATGTCCAAAGCCACTGTATGTCCAAAGCCACTGTCCAAAGCCACCGTATGTCCAAAGCCACTGTATGTCCAAAGCCACTGTCCAAAGCCACTGTATGTCCAAAGCCACTGTATGTCCAAAGTCACTGTCCAAAGAAACCGTATGTCCAAAGCCACTGTATGTCCAAAGCTACTGTCCAAAGCCACCGTATGTCCAAAGCCACTGTATGTCCAAAGCCACTGTCCAAAGCCACTGTATGTCCAAAGCCACTGTATGTCCAAAGCCACTGTCCAAAGCCACTGTATGTCCAAAGCCACTGTATGTCCAAAGCCACTGTCTAAAGCCACTGTATGTCCAAAGCCACTGTCCAAAGCCACTGTATGTCCAAAGCCACTGTATGTCCAAAGCCACTGTCCAAAGCCACTGTATGTCTAAAGCCACTGTATGTCCAAAGCCACTGTCCAAAGCCACTGTATGTCCAAAGCCACTGTCCAAAGCCACTGTATGTCCAAAGCCACTGTACAAAGCCACTGTCCAAATCCACTGTCCAAAGCCACTCTATGTCCAAAGCCAATGTACAAAGCCACTGTCCAAAGCCACTGTCCAAAGCAATACTATGTCCAAAGCCACTGTCCAAAGCCACTGTCCAAAGCCACTGTCCAAAGCTACTCTATGTCCAAAGCCACTGTCCAAAGTCACTGTCCAAAGCCTTTCTATGTCCAAAGCCACTGTCCAAAGTCACTGTCCAAAGCCTTTCTATGTCCAAAGCCACTGTCCAAAGCCACAGTCCAAAGCCACTTTCCAAAGCCACTGTATGTCCAAAGCCACTGTATATCCAAAGACACTGTCCAAAGCCACTGTATGTCCAAAGCCACTGTATGTCCAAAGCCACTGTCTAAAGCCAGTGTATTTCCAAAGCCACTGTCCAAAGCCACTGTATGTCCAAAGCCACTGTATGTCCAAAGCCACTGTATGTCCAAAGCCACTGTCCAAAGCTACTGTATGTCCAAAGCCACTGTATGTCCAAAGCCAATGTCCTAAGCCACTCTATGTCCAAAGCCACTGTATGTCCAAAGCCACTGTCCAAAGCCACTGTATGTCTAAAGCCACTGTATGTCCAAAGCCACTGTCCAAAGCCACTGTATGTCCAAAGCCACTGTATGTCCAAAGCCACTGTCCAAAGCCACTGTATGTCCAAAGCCACTGTATGTCCAAAGCCACTGTCCAAAGCCACTGTATGTCCAAAGCCACTGTATGACCAAAGCCACTGTCCAAAGCCAACGTATGTCCAAAGCCACGGTATGTCCAAAGCCACTGTCCAAAGCCACCGTATGTCCAAAGCCACTGTATGTCCAAAGCCACTGTCCAATGCCACCGTATGTCCAAAGCCACTGTATGTCCAAAGCCACTGTCCAAAGCCACTGTATGTCCAAAGCCACTGTATGTCCAAAGCCACTGTCCAAAGCAACCGTATGTCCAAAGCCACTGTATGTCCAAAGCCACTGTCCAAAGCCACCGTATGTCCAAAGCCACTGTATGTCCAAAGCCACTGTCCAAAGCCACTGTATGTCCAAAGCCACTGTATGTCCAAAGCCACTGTCCAAAGCCACTGTATGTCCAAAGCCACTGTATGTCCAAAGCCACTGTCTAAAGCCACTGTATGTCCAAAGCCACTGTCCAAAGCTACTGTATGTCCAAAGCCACTGTATGTCCAAAGCCACTGTCCAAAGCCACTGTATGTCTAAAGCCACTGTATGTCCAAAGCCACTGTCCAAAGCCACTGTATGTCCAAAGCCACTGTCCAAAGCCACTGTATGTCCAAAGCCACTGTACAAAGCCACTGTCCAAATCCACTGTCCAAAGCCACTCTATTTCCAAAGCCAATGTACAAAGCCACTGTCCAAAGCCACTGTCCAAAGCAATACTATGTCCAAAGCCACTGTCCAAAGCCACTGTCCAAAGCCACTGTCCAAAGCTACTCTATGTCCAAAGCCACTGTCCAAAGTCACTGTCCAAAGCCTTTCTATGTCCAAAGCCACTGTCCAAAGCCACAGTCCAAAGCCACTTTCCAAAGCCACTGTCCAAAGCCACTCTATGTCCAAAGCCACTGTCCAAAGCCACTGTCCAAAGCCACTGTCCAAAGCCACTCTATGTCCAAAGCCACTATCCAAAGCCACTCTCCAAAGCCACTCTCCAAAGCCACTCTATGTCCAAAGCCACTGTCCAAAGCCACTCTCCAAACCACTATCCAAAGCCACTCTATGTCCAAAGTCACTGTCCAAAGCCAATCTCCAAAGCCACTCTTCAAAGCCACTCTATGTCCAAAGCCAGTCCAAAGCCACTCTCCAAAGCCACTCGCCAAAGCCACTCTGTGTCCAAAGCCACTGTCCAAAGCCACTCTCCAAAGCCACTCTCCTAAGCCACTCTATGTCCAAAGCCACTGTCCAAAGCCACTCTCCAAAGCCACTCTCCAAAACCACTCTATTTCCAAAGCCACTTTCCAAAGCCACTCTCCAAAGCCACTCTCCAAAGCCACACTATGTCCAAAGCCACTGTCCAAAGACATTCTCCAAAGCCACTCTCCAAAGCCACTCTATGTCCAAAGCCACTGTCCAAAGCCACTCTATGTCCAAAGCCACTGTCCAAAGCTACTGTCCAAAGCCACTGTCCAAAGCCACTCTATGTCCAAAGCCACTGTCCAAAGCCACTGTCCAAAGCCACTGTCCAAGCCCACTCTATGTCCAAAGCCACTGTCCAAAGCCACTCTCCAATGCCACTGTCCAAAGCCACTCTATCTACAAAGCCACTGTCCAAAGCCACTCTCCAAAGCCACTGTCCAAAGCCACTGTATGTCCAAAGCCACTGTATGTCCAAAGCCACTGTATGTCCAAAGCCACTGTCCAAAGCCACTGTATGTCCAAAGCCACTGTATGTCCAAAGCCACTATCCAAAGCCTCTGTATGTCCAAAGCCACTGTATATCCAAAGCCACTGTCCAAAGCCACTGTATGTCCAAAGCCACTGTATGTCCAAAGCCACTGTCCAAAGCCAGTGTATTTCCAAAGCCACTGTCCAAAGCCACTGTTTGTCCAAAGCCACTGTATGTCCAAAGCCACTGTCCATAGCCACTGTATGTCCAAAGCCACTGTATGTCCAAAGCCACTGTCCAAAGCCACTGTATGTCCAAAGCCACTGTATGTCCAAAGCCAATGTCCAAAGCCACTCTATGTCCAAAGTCACTGTATGTCCAAAGCCACTGTCCAAAGCCACTGTATGTCTAAAGCCACTGTATGTCCAAAGCCACTGTCCAAAGCCACTGTATGTCCAAAGCCACTGTATGTCCAAAGCCAATGTCCAAAGCCACTGTATGTGCAAAGCCACTGTACAAAGCCACTGTCCAAATCTACTGTCCAAAGCCACTCTATGTCCAAAGCCACTGTACAAAGCCACTGTCCAAAGCCACTGTCCAAAGCAATACTATGTCCAAAGCCACTGTCCAAAGCCACTGTCCAAAGCCACTGTCCAAAGCTACTCTATGTCCAAAGCCACGGTCCAAAGTCACTGTCCAAAGCCTTTCTATGTCCAAAGCCACTGTCCAAAGCCACAGTCCAAAGCCACTTTCCAAAGCCACTGTCCAAAGCCACTCTATGTCCAAAGCCACTGTCCAAAGCCACTGTCCAAAGCCACTGTCCAAAGCCACTCTATGTCCAAAGCCACTATCCAAAGCCACTCTCCAAAGCCACTCTCCAAAGCCACTCTATGTCCAAAGCCACTGTCCAAAGCCACTCTCCAAACCACTATCCAAAGCCACTCTATGTCCAAAGTCACGGTCCAAAGCCAATCTCCAAAGCCAATCTTCAAAGCCACTCTATGTCCAAAGCCAGTCCAAAGCCACTCTCCAAAGCCACTCTCCAAAGCCACTCTCTGTCCAAAGCCACTTTCCAAAGCCACTCTCCAAAGCCACTCTCCTAAGCCACTCTATGTCCAAAGCCACTGTCCAAAGCCACTCTCCAAAGCCACTCTCCAAAGCCACTCTATGCCCAAAGCCACTGTCCAAAGCCACTGTCCAAAGCCACTCTATGTCCAAAGCCACTGTACAAAGCCACTGTCCAAAGCCACTTTCCAAAGCCACTCTATGTCCAAAGCCACTGTCCAAAGCCACTCTCCAAAGCCACTGTCCTAAACCACCCTATGTCCAAAGCCACTGTCCAAAGCCACTCTCCAAAGCCACTGTCCTAAGCCACTCTATGTCTAAAGCCACTGTCCAAAGCCACTCTCCAAAGCCACTGTCCAAAGCCACTGTATGTCCAAAACCACTGTATGTCCAAAGCCACTGTCCAAAGCCACTGTATGTCCAAAGCCACTGTATGTCCAAAGCCACTATCCAAAGCAACTGTATGTCCAAAGCCACTGTATATCCAAAGCCATTGTCCAAAGCCACTGTATGTCCAAAGCCACTGTATGTCCAAAGCCACTGTCTAAAGCCACTGTATGTCCAAAGCCACTGTCCAAAGCCACTGTATGTCCAAAGCCACTGTATGTCCAAAGCCACTGTCCAAAGCCACTGTATGTTCAAAGCCACTGTATGTCCAAAGCCACTGTCCAAAGCCACTGTATGTCCAAAGCCACTGTATGTCCAAAGCCACTGTCTAAAGCCACTGTATGTCCAAAGCCACTCTCCAAAGCTACTGTATGTCCAAAGCCACTGTATGTCCAAAGCCACTGTCCAAAGCCACTGTATGTCTAAAGCCACTGTATGTCCAAAGCCACTGTCCAAAGCCACTGTATGTCCAAAGCCACTATATGTCCAAAGCCACTATCCAAAGCCACTGTCCAAAGCCACTGTCCAAAGCCACTCTATGTCCAAAGGCACTGTCAAAAGCCACAGTCCAAAGCCACTTTCCAAAGCCACTGTCCAAAGCCACTCTATGTCCAAAGCCACTGTCCAAAGCCACTGTCCAAAGCCACTGTCCAAAGCCACTCTATGTCCAAAGCCACTATCCAAAGCCACTCTCCAAAGCCACTCTCCAAAGCCACTCTATGTCCAAAGCCACTGTCCAAAGCCACTCTCCAAACCACTATCCAAAGCCACTCTATGTCCAAAGTCACGGTCCAAAGCCAATCTCCAAAGCCACTCTTCAAAGCCACTCTATGTCCAAAGCCAGTCCAAAGCCACTCTCCAAAGCCACTCTCCAAAGCCACTCTCTGTCCAAAGCCACTGTCCAAAGCCACTCTCCAAAGCCACTCTCCTAAGCCACTCTATGTCCAAAGCCACTGTCCAAAGCCACTCTCCAAAGCCACTCTCCAAAGCCACTCTATGTCCAAAGCCACTGTCCAAAGCCACTGTCCAAAGCCACTCTATGTCCAAAGCCACTGTACAAAGCCACGGTCCAAAGCCACTCTCCAAAGCCACTGTCCTAAACCACCCTATGTCCAAAGCCACTGTCCAAAGCCACTCTCCAAAGCCACTGTCCTAAGCCACTCTATGTCTAAAGCCACTGTCCAAAGCCACTCTCCAAAGCCACTGTCCAAAGCCACTGTATGTCCAAAACCACTGTATGTCCAAAGCCACTGTCCAAAGCCACTGTATGTCCAAAGCCACTGTATGTCCAAAGCCACTGTCCATAGCCACTGTATGTCCAAAGCCACTGTATGTCCAAAGCCACTGTCCAAAGCTACTGTATGTCCAAAGCCACTGTATGTCCAAAGCCAATGTCCAAAGCCACTCTATGTCCAAAGCCACTGTATGTTCAAAGCCACTGTCCAAAGCCACTGTATGTCCAAAGCCACTGTATGACCAAAGCTACTGTCTAAAGCCAATGTATGTCCAAAGCCACGGTATGTCCAAAGCCACTGTCCAAAGCCACCGTATGTCCAAAGCCACTGTATGTCCAAAGCCACTGTCCAAAGCCACCGTTTGTCCAAAGCTACTGTATGTCCAAAGCCACTGTCCAAAGCCACTGTATGTCCAAAGCCACTGTATGTCCAAAGCCACTGTCCAAAGCAACCGTATGTCCAAAGCCACTGTATGTCCAAAGCCACTGTCCAAAGCCACCGTATGTCCAAAGCCACTGTATGTCCAAAGCCACTGTCCAAAGCCACTGTATGTCCAAAGCCACTGTATGTCCAAAGCCACTGTCCAAAGCCACTGTATGTCCAAAGCCACTGTATGTCCAAAGCCACTGTCCAAAGCCACTGTATGTCTAAAGCCACTGTATGTCCAAAGCCACTGTCCAAAGCCACTGTATGTCCAAAGCCACTGTATGTCCAAAGCCACTGTCCAAAGCCACTGTATGTCCAAAGCCACTGTACAAAGCCACTGTCCAAATCCACTGTCCAAATCCAATCTATGTCCAAAGCCAATGTGCAAAGCCACTGTCCAAAGCCACTGTCCAAAGCAATACTATGTCCAAAGCCACTGTCCAAAGCCACTGTCCAAAGCCACTGTCCAAAGCTACTCTATGTCCAAAGCCACTGTCCAAAGTCACTGTCCAAAGCCTTTCTGTGTCCAAAGCCACTGTCCAAAGCCACAGTCCAAAGCCAATTTCCAAAGCCACTGTCCAAAGCCACTCTATGTCCAAAGCCACTGTCCAAAGCCACTGTCCAAAGCCACTGTCCAAAGCCACTCTATGTCCAAAGCCACTATCCAAAGCCACTCTCCAAAGCCACTCTCCAAAGCCACTCTATGTCCAAAGCCACTGTCCAAAGCCACTCTCCAAACCACTATCCAAAGCCACTCTATGTCCAAAGTCACTGTCCAAAGCCAATCTCCAAAGCCACTCTTCAAAGCCACTCTATGTCCAAAGCCAGTCCAAAGCCACTCTCCAAAGCCACTCTCCAAAGACACTCTGTTTCCAAAGCCACTGTCCAAGGCCACTCTCCAAAGCCACTCTCCTAAGCCACTCTATGTCCAAAGCCACTGTCCAAAGCCACTCTCCAAAGCCACTCTCCAAAGCCACTCTATGTCCAAAGCCACTGTCCAAAGCCACTCTCCAAAGCCAATCTCCAAAGCAACTCTTTGTCCAAAGCCACTGTCCAAAGCTACTGTACAAAGCCACTCTCCAAAGCCACTCTATTTCCAAAGCCACTGTCCAAAGCCACTCTCCAAAGCCACTCTCCAAAGCCACTCTATGTGCAAAGCCACTGTCCAAAGACATTCTCCAAAGCCACTCTCCAAAGCCACTCTATGTCCAAAGCCACTGTCCAAAGCCACTCTATGTCCAAAGCCAATGTCCAAAGCCACTGTCCAAAGCCACTGTCCAAAGCCACTCTATGTCCAAAGCCACTGTCCAAAGCCACTGTCCAAAGCCACTGTCCAAGGCCACTCTATGTCCAAAGCCACTGTCCAAAGCCACTCTCCAATGCCACTGTCCAAAGCCACTCTATCTACAAAGCCACTGTCCAAAGCCACTCTCCAAAGCCACTGTCCAAAGCCACTGTATGTCCAAAGCCATTGTATGTCCAAAGCCACTGTCCAAAGCCACTGTATGTCCAAAGCCACTGTATGTCCAAAGCCACTATCCAAAGCCACTGTATGTCCAAAGCCACTGTATATCCAAAGCCACTGTCCAAAGCCACTGTATGTCCAAAGCCACTGTATGTCCAAAGCCACTGTCTAAAGCCAGTGTATTTCCAAAGCCACTGTCCAAAGCCACTGTATGTCCAAAGCCACTGTATGTCCAAAGCCACTGTCCATAGCCACTGTATGTCCAAAGCCACTGTATGTCCAAAGCCACTGTCCAAAGCCACTGTATGTCCAAAGCCACTGTATGTCCAAAGCCAATGTCCAAATCCACTCTATGTCCAAAGCCACTGTATGTCCTAAGCCACTGTCCAAAGCCACTGTATGTCTAAAGCCACTGTATGTCCAAAGCCACTGTCCAAAGCCACTGTATGTCCAAAGCCACTGTATGTCCAAAGCCACTGTCCAAAGCCACTGTATGTCCAAAGCCACTGTATGTCCAAAGCCACTGTCCAAAGCCACTGTATGTCCAAAGCCACTGTATGACCAAAGCCACTGTCCAAAGCCAACGTATGTCCAAAGCCACGGTATGTCCAAAGCCACTGTCCAAAGCCACCGTATGTCCAAAGCCACTGTATGTCCAAAGCCACTGTCCAAAGCCACCGTATGTCCAAAGCCACTGTATGTCCAAAGCCACTGTCCAAAGCCACTGTATGTCCAAAGCCACTCTATGTCCAAAGCCACTGTCCAAAGCAACCGTATGTCCATAGCCACTGTATGTCCAAAGCCACTGTCCAAAGCCACCGTATGTCCAAAGCCACTGTATGTCCAAAGCCACTGTCCAAAGCCATTGTATGTCCAAAGCCACTGTATGTCCAAAGCCACTGTCCAAAGCCACTGTATGTCCAAAGCCACTGTATGTCCAAAGCCACTGTCTAAAGCCACTGTATGTCCAAAGCCACTGTCCAAAGCTACTGTATGTCCAAAGCCACTGTATGTCCAAAGCCACTGTCCAAAGCCACTGTATGTCTAAAGCCACTGTATGTCCAAAGCCACTGTCCAAAGCCACTGTATGTCCAAAGCCACTGTATGTCCAAAGCCACTGTCCAAAACCACTGTATGTCCAAAGCCACTGTACAAAACCACTGTCCAAATCCACTGTCCAAAGCCACTCTATGTCCAAAGCCAATGTACAAAGCCACTGTCCAAAGCCACTGTCCAAAGCAATGCTATGTCCAAAGCCACTGTCCAAAGCCACTGTCCAAAGCCACTGTCCAAAGCTACTCTATGTCCAAAGCCACTGTCCAAAGTCACTGTCCAAAGCCTTTCTATGTCCAAAGCCACTGTCCAAAGCCACAGTCCAAAGCCACTTTCCAAAGCCACTGTCCAAAGCCACTCTATGTCCAAAGCCACTGTCCAAAGCCACTGTCCAAAGCCACTGTCCAAAGCCACTCTATGTCCAAAGCCACTATCCAAAGCCACTCTCCAAAGCCACTCTCCAAAGCCACTCTATGTCCAAAGCCACTGTCCAAAGCCAATCTCCAAAGCCACTCTTCAAAGCCACTCTATGTCCAAAGCCAGTCCAAAGCCACTCTCCAAAGCCACTCTCCAAAGCCACTCTGTGTCCAAAGCTACTGTCCAAAGCCACTCTCCAAAGCCACTCTCCTAAGCCACTCTATGTCCAAAGCCACTGTCCAAAGCCACTCTCCAAAGCCACTCTCCAAAGCCACTCTATGTCCAAAGCCACTGTCCAAAGCCACTCTCCAAAGCCAATCTCCAAAGCAACTCTTTGTCCAAAGCCACTGTCCAAAGCCACTCTCCAAAGCCACTCTCCAAAGCCACTCTATTTCCAAAGCCACTGTCCAAAGCCACTCTCCAAAGCCACTCTCCAAAGCCACTCTATGTCCAAAGCCACTGTCCAAAGACATTCTCCAAAGCCACTCTCCAAAGCCACTCTATGTCCAAAGCCACTGTCCAAACCACTCTATGTCCAAAGCCACTGTCCAAAGCCACTGTCCAAAGCCACTGTCCAAAGCCACTCTATGTCCAAAGCCACTGTCCAAAGCCACTGTCCAAAGCCACTGTCCAAGGCCACTCTATGTCCAAAGCCACTGTCCAAAGCCACTCTCCAATGCCACTGTCCAAAGCCACTCTCCAAAGCCACTCTATCTCCAAAGCCACTGCCCAAAGCCACTCCCCAAAGCCACTCTCCAAAGCCACTCTATGTCCAAAGCCACTGTCTATAGCCACTGTTCAAAGCCACTGTCCAAAGCCACTCTATGTCCAAAACCACTGTACAAAGCCACTGTCCAAAGCCACTGTCCAAAGCAATACTATGTCCAAAGCCACTGTCCAAAGGCACTGTCCAAAGCCACTCTATGTCCAAAGCCACTGTCCAAAGCCACTGTCCAAAGCCACTGTCCAAAGCCACTCTATGTCCAAAGCCACTGTCCAAAGCCACTCTCCAATGTCACTGTCCAAAGCCACTCTATCTACAAAGCTACTGTCCAAAGCCACTGTCTAAAGTCACTGTCCAAAGCCACTCTATGTCCAAAGCAACTGTCCAAAGCCACTGTCCAAAGCCACTGTCCAAAGCCGCTCTATGCCCAAAGCCACTGTCCAAAGCCACTCTCCAAAGTCACTGTCCAAAGCCACTCTATGTCCAGAGCCACTGTCCAAAGCCACTCTCCAAAGCCACTGTCCAAAGCCACTCTATGTCCAAAGCCACTGTATGTCCAAAGCCACTGTCCAAAGCCACTGTATGTCCAAAGCCACTGTATGTCCAAAGCCACTGTATGTCCAAAGCCACTGTCTAAAGCCACTGTATGTCCAAAGCCACTGTCCAAAGCTACTGTATGTCCAAAGCCACAGTATGTGCAAAGCCACTGTCCAAAGCCACTGTATGTCTAAAGCCACTGTATGTCCAAAGCCACTGTACAAAGCCACTGTATGTCCAAAGCCACTGTCCAAAGCCACTGTATGTCCAAAGCCACTGTACAAAGCCACTGTCCAAATCCACTGTCCAAAGCCACTCTATGTCCAAAGCCACTGTACAAAGCCACTGTCCAAAGCCACTTTCCAAAGCAATACTAAGTCCAAAGCCACTGTCCAAAGCCACTGTCCAAAGCCACTGTCCAAAGCTACTCTATGTCCAAAGCCACTGTCCAAAGTCACTCTCCAAAGCCTTTCTATGTCCAAAGCTACTGTCCAAAGCCACAGTCCAAAGCCACTTTCCAAAGCCACTGTCCAAAGCCACTCTATGTCCAAAGCCACTGTCCAAAGCCACTGTCCAAAGACACTGTCCAAAGCCACTCTATGTCCAAATCCACTATCCAAAGCCACTTTCCAAAGCCACTCTCCAAAGCCACTCTATGTCCAAAGCCACTGTCCAAAGCCACTCTCCAAACCACTATCCAAAGCCACTCTATGTCCAAAGTCACTGTCCAAAGCCAATCTCCAAAGCCACTCTTCAAAGCCACTCTATGTCCAAAGCCAGTCCAAAGCCACTCTCCAAAGCCACTCTCCAAAGCCACTCTGTGTCCAAAGCCACTGTCCAAAGCCACTCTCCAAAGCCACTCTCCTAAGCCACTCTATGTCCAAAGCCACTGTCCAAAGCCACTCTCCAAAGCCACTCTCCAAAGCCACTCTATGTCCAAAGCCACTTTCCAAAGCCACTCTCCAAAGCCACTCTCCAAACCACTCTATGTCCAAAGCCACTGACCTAAGCCACTCTATGTCCAAAGCCACTGTCCAAAGCCACTGTCCAAAGCCACTGTCCAAAGCCACTCTATGTCCAAAGCCACTGTCCAAAGCCACTGTCCAAAGCCACTGTCCAAAGCCACACTATGTCCAAAGCCACTGTCCAAAGCCACTCTCCAATGCCACTGTCCAAAGCCACTCTATCTACAAAGCCAGTGTCCAAAGCCACTGTCTAAAGTCACTGTCCAAAGCCACTCTATGTCCAAAGCAACGGTCCAAAGCCACTGTCCAAAGCCACTGTCCAAAGCCACTCTATGTCCAAAGCCACTGTCCAAAGCCACTCTCCAAAGCCACTCTCCAAAGCCACTCTATGTCCAAAGCCACTGTGTAAAGCCACTGTCCAAAGCCACTTACCAAAGCCACTCTATGTCCAATGCCACTGTCCAAAGCCACTGTCCAAAGCCACTGTCCAAAGCCACTCTATGTCCAAAGCCATTGTCCAAAGCCACTCTCCAAAGCCACTCTCCAAAGCCACTCTATGTCGAAAAGCACTGTCCAAAGCCACTGTACAAAGCGACTCTCCAAAGCCACTCTATGTCCAAAGCCACTGTCCAAAGCCACTCTCCAAAGCCACTCTCCAAAGCCACTGTATGTCCAAAGCCACTGTCCCAAGCCACTGTCCAAAGCCACTCTCCAAAGCCACTCTATGTCCAAAGCCACTGTCCAAAGTCAATGTCCAAAGCCACTCTCCAAAGCCACTCTAAGTCCAAAGCCACTGTCCAAAGCCACTCTCCAAAGCCACTCTCCAAAGCCACTCTATGTCCAAAGCCACTGTCCAAAGCCACTGTCCAAAGCCACTCTCCAAAGCCAATCTATCTCCAAAGCCACTGTCCAAAGCCACTCTCCAAAGCCACTTTCCAAAGCCACTCTATGTCCAAAGCCACTGTCCATAGCCACTGTCCAAAGCCACTGTCCAAAGCCACTCTATGTCCAAAGCCACTGTCAAAAGCCACTGTCCAAAGCCACTGTCCAAAGCAATACTATGTCCAAAGCCATTGAGTATTGCTTTGGACAGTGGCTTTGGACAGTGGCTTTGGACAGTGGCTTTGGACAGAGGCTTTGGACATAGAGTGGCTTTGGAGAGTGGATTTGGACAGTGGCTTTGGACATAGTGTGACTTTCGACAGTGGCTTTGTAGAGTGGCTTTGGACAGTGGCTTTGGACATAGAGTGGCTTTGGACAGTGGCTTTGGACATACAATGGCTTTGGACATACAGTGGCTTTGGACAGTGGCTTTGGACATACAGTGGCTTTAGACATACAGTGGCTTTGGACAGTGGCTTTGGACATACAGTGGCTTTGGACATACAGTGGCTTTGGACAGTGGCTTTGGACATACAGTGGCTTTGGACATACAGTGGCTTTGGACAGTGGCTTTGGACATACAGTGGCTTTGGACATACAGTAGCTTTGGACAGTGGCTTTGGACATACAGTGGCTTTAGACAGTGGCTTTGGACATACAGTGGCTTTGGACATACAGTGGCTTTGGACAGTGGCTTTGGACATACAGTGGCTTTGGAAATACAGTGGCTTTGGACAGTGGCTTTGGACATACAGTGGCTTTGGACATACGGTGGCTTTGGACAGTGGCTTTGGACATACAGTGGCTTTGGACATACGGTTGCTTTGGACAGTGGCTTTGGACATACAGTGGCTTTGGACATACGGTGGCTTTGGACAGTGGCTTTGGACATACAGTGGCTTTGGACATACGGTGGCTTTGGACAGTGACTTTGGACATACCGTGGCTTTGGACATACGGTGGCTTTGGACAGTGGCTTTGGTCATACAGTGGCTTTGGACATACAGTAGCTTTGGACAGTGGCTTTGGACATACAGTGGCTTTGGACATAGAGTGGCTTTGGACATTGGCTTTGGTCATACAGTGGCTTTGGACATACAGTGGCTTTGGACAGTGGCTTTGGACATACAGTGGCTTTGGACATAGAGTGGCTATGGACAGTGGCTTTGGACATACAGTGGCTTTGGACATACAGTTGCTTTGGACCGTGGTTTTGGACATACAGTGGCTTTAGACAGTGGCTTTGGACATACAGTGGCTTTGGACATACAGTGGCTTTGGACAGTGGCTTTGGATATACAGTGGCTTTGGACATACAGTGGCTTTGGATAGTGGCTTTGGACAAACAGTGGCTTTGGACATACAGTGGCTTTGGACAGTGGCTTTGGACATACAGTGGCTTTGGACATACAGTGGCTATGGACAGTGGTTTTGGAGAGTGGCTTTGGACAGTGGCTTTGGACATAGAGTGGCTTTGGACAGTGGCTTTGGAGAGTGACTTTGGACAGTGGCTTTGGACATAGAGTGGCTTTGGACAGTGGCTTTGGACAGTGGCTTTGGACAGTGGCTTTGGACATAGAGTGGCTTTGGACAGTGGCTTTGGACAGTGGCTTCGGACAGTGGCTTTGGACATAGAGTGGCTTTGGACAGTAGCTTTGGACAGTGGCTTTGGACAGTGGCTTTGGACATAGTATTGCTTTGGACAGTGGCTTTGGACAGTGGCTTTGGACAGAGGCTTTGGACATAGAGTGGCTTTGGACAGTGGATTTGGACAGTGGCTTTGGACATAGTGTGACTTTCGAGAGTGGCTTTGTAGAGTGGCTTTGGACAGTGGCTTTGGACATAGAGTGGCTTTGGACATAGAGTGGCTTTGGACAGTGGCTTCGGACAGTGGCTTTGGACATAGAGTGGCTTTGTACAGTGGCTTTGGAGAGTGGCTTTGGACAGTGGCTTTGGACATAGAGTGGCTTTGGACAGTGGCTTTGGAGAGTGGCTTTGGACAGTGGTTTTGGACATAGAGTGGCTTTGGAGGGTGGCTTTGGACAGTGGCTTTGGACATAGAGTGGCTTTGGAGAGTGGCTTTGGAGAATGGCTTTGGACAGTGGCTTAGGACATAGAGTGGCTTTGGAGAGTGGTTTTGGAGAGTGGCTTTGGACAGTGGTTTTGGACATAGAGTGGCTTTGGAGAGTGGCTTTGGAGAGTGGCTTTGGACAGTGGCTTTGGACAAAGAGTGGCTTTGGAGATTGGCTTTGGAGAGTGGCTTTGGACATTGGCTTTGGACATAGAGTGGCTTTGGAGATTGGCTTTGGAGAGTGTCTTTGGACAGTGGCTTTGGACATAGAGTGGCTTTGGAGAGTGGCTTTGGAGGGTGGCTTTGGACTGGCTTTGGACATAGAGTGGCTTTGGAGAGTGGCTTTGGAGATTGGCTTTGGACAGTGACTTTGGACATAGAGTGGCTTTGGAGAGTGGTTTGGAGAGTGGCTTTGGACTGTGGCTTTGGACATAGAGTGGCTTTGGAGAGTGGCTTTGGACAGTGGCTTTGGACAGTGGCTTTGGATATACAGTGGCTTTGGAGAGTGGCTTTGGAGAGTGGCTTTGGACAGTGGCTTTGTACATAGAGTGGCTTTGGAGAGTGGCTTTGGACAGTGGCTTTGGACAGTACTTTTGGACATAGTGTGGCTTTGGAGAGTGGCTTTGGAGAGTGGCTTTGGACAATGGCTTTGGACATAGAGTGGCTTTGGACAGTGGCTTTGGACAGTGGCTTTGGACAGTGGCATTGGACATAGATTGGCTTTGGTCAGTGGCTTTGGACAGTGGCTTTGGTAGTGGCTTTGGACATAGAGTGGCTTTGGACAGTGGCTTTGGAGAGTGGCTTTGGACAGTGGCTCTGGACATAGAGTGGCTTTGGACAGTGGCTTTGGAGAGTGGCTTTGGACAGTGGCTTTGGGCATAGAGTGGCTTTGGACAGTGGCTTTGGACAGTGGCTTTGGACAGTTGCTTTGGACATAGAGTGGCTTTGGAACGTGACTTTAGACAGTGGCTTTGGACAGTGGCTTTGTAGATAGAGTGGCTTTGGACAGTTGCATTGGAGAGTGGCTTTGGATAGTGGCTTTGGACATAGAGTGGCCTTGGACAGTGGCTTTAGACAGTGGCTTTGGACAATGGCTTTGGATATAGAGTGGCTTTGGACAGTGGCTTTGGACAGTGGCTTTGGACAGTGGCTTTGGACATAGAGTGGCTTTGGACAGTGGCTTTGGACATAGAGTGGCTTTGGAGAGTGGCTTTGGAGAATGTCTTTGGACAGTGGCTTTGGACATAGAGTGGCTTTGGAGAGTGGCTTTGGAGAGTGGCTTTGGACAGTGGCTTTGGACATAGAGTGGCTTTGGAGAGTGGCTTTGGAGAGTGGCTTTGGACAGTGGCTTTGGACAAAGAGTTGCTTTGGAGATTGGCTTTGGAGAGTGGCTTTGGACAGTGGCTTTCGACATAGAGTGGCTTTTGAGAGTGGCTTTGGAGAGTGGCTTTGGACAGTGGCTTTGGACATAGAGTGGTTTAGGAGAGTGGCTTTGGAGAGTGGCTTTGGACAGTGGCTTTGGACACAGAGTGGCTTTGGAGAGTGTCTTTGGAGAGTGGCTTTGGAATGGCTTTGGACATAGAGTGGCTTTGAAGAGTGGCTTTGGAGATTGGCTTTGGACAGTGACTTTGGACATAGAGTGGCTTTGGATAGTGGTTTGGAGAGTGGCTTTGGACAGTGGCTTTGGACATAGAGTGGCTTTGGAGAGTGGCTGTGGAGAGTGGCTTTGGATAGTGGCTTTGGACATAGAGTGGCTTTGGACAGTGGCTTTGGACAGTGGCTTTGGACAGTGGCTTTGGACATAGAGTGGCTTTGGACAGTGGCTTTGGAAAGTGGCTTTGGACTGTGGCTTTGGACAGTGGCTTTGGACATAGAAAGGCTTTGGACAGTGACTTTGGACAGTGACTTTGGACAGTGGCTTTGGACATAGAGTAGCTTTGGACAGTGGCTTTGGACAGTGGCTTTGGAGAGTGGCTTTGGACATAGTATTGCTTTGGACAGTGGCTTTGGACAGTGGCTTTGTACAGTGGCTTTGGACATAGAGTGGCTTTGGACAGTGGATTTGGACAGTGGCTTTGTACAGTGGCTTTGGACATACAGTGGCTTTGGACAGTGGTTTTGGACATACAGTGGCTTTGGACATACAGTGGCTTTGGACAGTGGCTTTGAACATACAGTGGCTTTAGACATACAGTGGCTTTGGACAGTGGCTTTGGACATACAGTGGCTTTGGACATACAGTAGCTTTGGACAGTGGCTTTGGACATACAGTGGCTTTAGACAGTGGCTTTGGACATACAGTGGCTTTGGACATACAGTGGCTTTGGACAGTGGCTTTGGACATACAGTGGCTTTGGACATACAGTGGCTTTGGACAGTGGCTTTGGACATACAGTGGCTTTGGACATACGGTGGCTTTGGACAGTGGCTTTGGACATACAGTGGCTTTGGACATACGGTTGCTTTGGACAGTGGCTTTGGACATACAGTGGCTTTGGACATACAGTGGCTTTGGACAGTGGCTTTGGACATACAGTGGCTTTGGACATACGGTGGCTTTGGACAGTGGCTTTGGACATACAGTGGCTTTGGACATACGGTGGCTTTGGACAGTGGCTTTGGACATACCGTGGCTTTGGACATACGGTGGCTTTGGACAGTGGCTTTGGTCATACAGTGGCTTTGGACATACAGTGGCTTTGGACAGTGGCTTTGGACATACAGTGGCTTTGGACATAGAGTGGCTTTGGACATTGGCTTTGGACATACAGTGGCTTTGGACATACAGTGGCTTTGGACAGTGGCTTTGGACATACAGTGGCTTTGGACATACAGTGGCTATGGACAGTGGCTTTGGACATACAGTGGCTTTAGACAGTGGCTTTGGACATACAGTGGCTTTGGACATACAGTGGCTTTGGACAGTAGCTTTGGATATACAGTGGCTTTGGACATACAGTGGCTTTGGATAGTGGCTTTGGACAAACAGAGGTTTTGGACATACAGTGGCTTTGGACAGTGGCTTTGGACATACAGTGGCTTTGGACATACAGTGGCTTTGGACAGTGGCTTTGGAGAGTGGCTTTGGACAGTGGCTTTGGACATAGAGTGGCTTTGGACAGTGGCTTTGGAGAGTGGCTTTGGACAGTGGCTTTGGACATAGAGTGGTTTAGGACAGTGGCTTTGGAGAGTGGCTTTGGACAGTGGCTTTGGACATAGAGTGGCTTTAGACATACAGTGGCTTTGGACAGTGGCTTTGGACATACAGTGGCTTTGGACATACAGTAGCTTTGGACAGTGGCTTTGGACATACAGTGGCTTTGGACATACAGTAGCTTTGGACAGTGGCTTTGGACATACAGTGGCTTTAGACAGTGGCTTTGGACATACAGTGGCTTTGGACATACAGTGGCTTTGGACATACAGTGGCTTTGGACATACAGTGGCTTTGGACATACAGTGGCTTTGGACAGTGGCTTTGGACATACAGTGGCTTTGGACATACGGTGGCTTTGGCAGTGGCTTTGGACATTCAGTGGCTTTGGACATACGGTTGCTTTGGACAGTGGCTTTGGACATACAGTGGCTTTGGACATACAGTGGCTTTGGACAGTGGCTTTGGACATACAGTGGCTTTGGACATACGGTGGCTTTGGACAGTGGCTTTGGACATACAGTGGCTTTGGACATACGGTGGCTTTGGACAGTGGCTTTGGACAAACCGTGGCTTTGGACATACAGTGGCTTTGGACAGTGGCTTTGGTCATACAGTGGCTTTGGACATACAGTGGCTTTGGACAGTGGCTTTGGACATACAGTGGCTTTGGACATAGAGTGGCTTTGGACATTGGCTTTGGACATACAGTGGCTTTGGACATACAGTGGCTTTGGACAGTGGCTTTGGACATACAGTGGCTTTGGACATACAGTGTCTATGGACAGTGGCTTTGGACATACAGTGGCTTTGGACATACAGTGGCTTTGGACAGTGGCTTTGGACATACAGTGGCTTTAGACAGTGGCTTTGGACATACAGTGGCTTTGGACATACAGTGGCTTTGGACAGTGGCTTTGGATATACAGTGGCTTTGGACATACAGTGGCTTTGGATACTGGCTTTGGACAAACAGTGGCTTTGGACATACAGTGGCTTTGGACAGTGGCTTTGGACATACAGTGGATTTGGACATACAGTGGCTTTGGACAGTGGCTTTGGAGAGTGGCTTTGGACAGTGGCTTTGGACATAGAGTGGCTTTGGACAGTGGCTTTGGAGAGTGGCTTTGGACAGTGGCTTTGGACATAGAGTGGTTTAGGACAGTGGCTTTGGAGAGTGGCTTTGGACAGTGGCTTTGGACATAGAGTGGCTTTGGACAGTGGCTTTGGAGAGTGGCTTTGGACAGTGGCTTTGGACATAGAGTGGCTTTGGACAGTGGCTTTGGACAGTGGCTTCGGACAGTGGCTTTGGACATAGAGTGGCTTTGGACAGTAGCTTTGGACAGTGGCTTTGGACAGTGGCTTTGGACATAGTATTGCTTTGGAGAGTGGCTTTGGACAGTGGCTTTGGACAGAGGCTTTGGACATAGAGTGGCTTTGGACAGTGGATTTGGACAGTGGCTTTGGACATAGTGTGACTTTCGACAGTAGCTTTGTAGAGTGGCTTTGGACAGTGGCTTTGGACATAGAGTGGCTTTGGACATAGAGTGGCTTTGGACAGTGGCTTTGGAGAGTGGCTTCGGACAGTGGCTTTGGACATAGAGTGGCTTTGGACAGTGGCTTTGGAGAGTGGCTTTGGACAGTGGCTTTGGACATAGAGTGGCTTTGGACAGTGGCTTTGGAGAGTGGCTTTGGACAGTGGTTTTGGACATAGAGTGGCTTTGGACAGTGGCTTTGGAGAGTGGCTTTGGACAGTGGCTTTGGACATAGAGTGGCTTTGGACAGTGCCTTTGGACAGTGGCTTTGGACATTGGCTTTGGACATAGAGTGGCTTTGGACATTGGCTTTGGACAGTGGCTTTGGACATTGGCTTTGGACAGTGGCTTTGGACAGTGGCTTTGGACATAGAGTGGCTTTGGACAGTGGCTTTGGACAGTGGCTTTGGACAGTGGCTTTGGACATAGAGTGGCTTTGGACATAGAGTGGCTTTGGACAGTGGCTTTTGTTTCGTGGCTTTTCTTTCGTGGCTTTTGTTTCGTGGCTTTTGTTTGGTGGTTTTTGTTTGGTGGCTTTTGTTTCGTGGCTTTTGTTTCGTGGATTTTATTTCGTGGCTTTTGTTTTGTCGCTTTTGTTTCGTGGCTTTTGTTTGTGGCTTTTGTTTCGTGGCTTTTGTTTGGTGGCTTTTGTTTCGTGGCTTTTGTTTGGTGGCTTTTGTTTGGTGGCTTTTGTTTGGTGGCTTTTGTTTGGTGGCTTTTGTTTGGTGGCTTTTGTTTGGTGGCTTTTGTTTTTTGGCTTTTGTTTGGTGGCTTTTATATGGTGGCTTTTGTTTGGTGGCTTTTGTTTGGTGGCTTTTGTTTGTTGGCTTTTTTTGGTGGCTTTTGTTTGGTGGCTTTTGTTTGGTGGCTTTTGTTTGGTGTTTTTGTTTGGTGGCTTTTGTTTGTTGGCTTTTGTTTGGTGGCTTTTGTTTGGTGGCTTTTGTTTGGTGGTTTTTGTTTGGTGTTTTTGTTTGGTGGCTTTTGTTTGGTGGCTTTTGTTTGGTGGCTTTTTTCGTGGTTTCCCCCCCGTGGCTTTGGTTTCGTGGCTTTTGTTTCGTGGCTTTTGTTTCGTTACTTTTGTTTATGGCTTTTGTTTCGTGGCTTTTATTTCGTGGCTTTTGTTTGGTGGCTTTTATTTTGTGGCTTTTGTTTGGTGGCTTTTGTTTGGTGGCTTTTCTTTCGTGGCTTTTGTTTCGTGGCTTTTGTTTGGTGGCTTTTGTTTGGTGGCTTTACTTTGGTGGTTTTTCTTTGGTGGCTTTTGTTTGGTGGCTTTAGTTTGGTGGGTTTTGTTTGTGGCTTTTGTTTGGTGGCTTTTGTGTGGTGGCTTTTGTTTAGTGGCTATTGTTTGGTGGATTTTGTTTCGTGGCTTTTGATTTGTGGCTTTTGTTTCGTGGATTTGTTAGGTGGCCATGTTTAGCGGCTTTGTTTGTTGGCCATGTTTATTGGTTTGTTTGGTGGCTTTGTTTAGTGGCCATGTTTGGTGGCCATGTTTAGTGGCTTTGTTTAGTGGCCAAGTTTAGTGGCTTTGTTTAGTGGCCTTGGTTAGTGGCCTTGTTTAGTGGCCTTGTTTAGTGGCCTTGTTTAGTGTCTTTGTTTAGTGGCCTAGTTAATGGCTTTGTTTGGTGGCCTCGTTTAGCGGCCTTGTTTAGTGGCCTTGTTTAGTGGCTTTGTTTAGTGTCCTTGTTAACCGATTAAACGCCGTAAGCGCCATATGGCGCGAGACCTTACATCCTTCGCCACACAAAAATATATAAAATGAATCGTTACGAGCTAACAGCCCCGGTTGGGTTCTGCACATGCCTAGTAGACTAGAGAACGTCACAAAAATGATTATTTCCGGTTGATGCATCGTGCAACAAAAATCCTGCGGTTGAACGCCATTTTTGTTGGTCGAGCTTTTTTTTTTTAACTGCTCAAAGATGCTCTCCTGTGAGGACGTTATTTCTCAACTTTTAGCCGACGATTCTGGCGATTCTGGGTCAGATTCATTTGGGGAAGAAGGTGAAGACATCTATGCATACCGAGGAAACACTCTGGATCCAGTTGCTCTAAGAGAAGAGGCGTACTTGGATGGACTTCTCGATTGTAAGTTTCTTCTAACCTTAGCGCTTCATAGCCTTTGTTTACCATAGTCAACTGAGAGTGTACTATTGCCAAATACTAGCTTATTCTGTTGGTATTCCAAATTCAGACAGCATCGTTATAGAAAAAAAGTTATAGCTAAGAGTGTAGGTTGGAGTTGTTGTGTTGTTGATTTTCATTTGAATTTGAATTTACAAATGTTGACCACAAACTTGATATATATATCTTGTTTTTCCCACCCTCCCCACTACTTTTCCTACAGCATCAGATGATGAGAGTGGAGATGAGGCATCTATGACTCCTTTTGTTACATTGGAGGATGAGGAAGCCTTGCCTGAAGTCTCTACAGGGCGTAGGAACACGACTGGTGCTGGAGTTGTGCGAGGGAGAGGCGGGCGAGGGAGTACTGGCCGAGGGAGAGGCGGGCGAGGGAGTACTGGCCAAGGGGGAAGCAGCTCAAGTGGTAGTGGAGTCGTAAGTGTTGCTAGTGGTCCTCCAAAAGGTACTGGTAGTAGGCGGGCCAGCGGTTATAGGCGTGTGCGAGCATCTTGCACTGGTTCTGTCCGAGCATCTGGCACTGGTTCGGCCCAAGCATCTGGCACTGGTTCTAGACTAACTGAGGTCACAGGTAAGTGGGAAATAAAGGAGCCAACTCCTTTGAAATTGGACTATACAGCAACAGCTGGTCCAACTTCTTCATTGCTTGGTGCATCAAGTACATTTTTAGATGCATTTTACCTTTTTTTTACTCTTGAAGTGTGGGAACTCCTAGTAGCAGAGACGAACAGTTACGTTTCTAGGATGGCTAGTCTCTCCAGGCCATGGGTAGATACTAATATAGAGGAAATGAAAGCTTTTGTAGGAATGTTGATAATAATGGGAGTTTCCACACTTCCATACTTAGAATTGTACTGGTCCACTAATCACTCGGATTTGTCTGGATCTTTGGTTCGTAAAGTAATGCCTGGGACTCGGTTTTTGGAGCTAATGCGTTATGTACATGTAAATTCTATTGATGGTTTGTTGGTTACAAAGGGTAACCTGAATTATGATCGGCTTTATAAGGTAAGGAAGTTATTAGATTTGATTACTCCTAAGTTTGAGAGTGAATATACTTTGCATCAAGAGCTTAGTATTGATGAAGCTATGATTCCCTTTCAAGGTAGGCTTGGCTTCAAACAGTATATGAAGGACAAACCAATAAAATGGGGGATAAAAGTGTTTGTCCTTTGTGATGCTAGGAATGGGTACATTTATCGGTTGCAGATTTATACAGGTAAGAACGTGGAAGTAGCTGATAAAACTGGTTTGTGTAGTAGAGTTGTTTTAGATTTGTTAGAAGGATTAGAACATAAGAACTTCCATGTGTACATGGACAATTATTATACTAGTCCTAATTTATTTCAAATGCTTACAAGTAAAGGCTTTGGTGCATGTGGTACAGCTAGGTATACTAGGAGGAACTTTCCTCCAGATTTAGTAACAAAAGCTTCGATTAGAAATAGAGGTTATTATGATTATAGGTCTAATGGTGCACTCCTGGCTTTAGTTTGGGTAGATAAACGGTCAATCTACATGATAACTAATATACATCCAGCGGAAAATAATTTAGTACCTCCTACTGTAAAAAGGGGCAAAATTGATGGTTCTAGAGAGGATCTGCCATGTCCCCCATGTTTGCCTGATTATCAGTCATTCATGAGAGGTGTGGACAGAGCAGATCAGAGAATAGGCTACTATAATTTGGGTAGAAAGTCTAGGAGATGGTGGAAAAGGGTTTTTTCGTATTTGATAGAAGCTTGTTTATTGAAATCATTTATTTTGTTTTCTTCTGTCCGAGCTCCAATATCAGTAAGGAAGGGTAATTATCTAGAAGCTAGGATTGTTCTAGCTAAATCTTTGATTGGTTCTTTCTCTTCTCGGCAGCGTGCAGGTCAACGTTGTAGTCAGGCAAATAGTCAGCTAGATCGCCTCAATTTAAAACTAGGTCATTTCCCACAGTGCTGTGCAAAGAAGCGCTGTGTAGTTTGCATTTGTAAAGGTTACAGGCATGAGGCAAGGTCCCAGTGTTGTTTTTGTAAGGTTCCTTTGTGTGGTGGATCAACAGGCCGTGACTGTTTTCGTAAATACCATACCTTGGTGGACTATCAGTAATGTTTATGCACCCCCTGCTCCTTTCTGTGCTTCTCTCTTGTTCCCTGCTCCTTCGTCTACTTCTCTCTTGTTCCCTGCCCCTTCGTCTACTTCTCTCGTTCTCTGTCCCTTCGTCTACTTCTCTCGTCTCTCCAGTATTCAAGTGTTATTCTTATCCTGGTATCTCATGTTTGTGTAGAATAAAAACATGGTGAAATATCATGCCGGAGACCAAGCAAGCTATACCCAAGACTGAGCAAGTTCTACTCTACCCGTGACAGCAAGACCGGAGCTCTACCCAAGACACTCCCTTACATAATTGTGTTTTATATTATGGTTTTATTCTAGTATGTGTTAGCATTTTCACTCTCTTATAATTTGTTTTTTGTATTATTATTTGTTAGCATTTTGATGGGGAAAACAACCCACTGGCTTTGCATATGGTAGAGGGTTTGTAAATAGATGCTCCATCTTGTGTTGGCATTATAATGTGTGTAGAATAGTGTGAAAATATGAAAATATTCACCCCCAAGAAGATGACAAGGTTTTATAATGCTGGTTAGTTCTGCCCAGTTGGTAAGAAAGGCTCGATTTTTTTACAGTAAGTAGAGCTATCATGTGGCTTAATATGACCCAAGTTTCATGGGTGGAGTCCCTGCAGAACGGAAGATATAAAAATAATAAGTAAAATACCTCGTTAATTCATGAATAATTTGCCCGCGGGTACTAGGAATACGGCGTGTAATCGGTTAATGGCTTTGTTTGGTGGCCTTGTTTAGTGGCTTAGTGGTTTTGTTTAGTGGCTCTGTTTAGTGGCCTTATTAATGGCTTTGTTTATTTGCTTTGTTCAGTTTCTTTGTTCAATGGCTTTGTTTAGTGGCTTTGTTTAGTGTCCTTGTTAATGGCTTTGTTTGGTGGCCTTGTTTAGTGGCTTAGTGGCTTTGTTCAGTGGCTTTATTTAGTGTAGTGTCTTTGTTTAGTGGCTATGTATAGTGGCTCTCACTGGGATCTTTTGCTGGTCATATACTATGAGACGTTCAGCCAGTCTCATATACTCCGAGTCCCAGTCACATTGTGATCTTATTCAGCCAGTCATATACTACGAGACCTTCTTCAGCCAGATCTTCCGCCAGTCATATACTCTGGGTCTCATTCATATACTCTCGCTGGGATCTTCTTCAGCCAGTCATATACTCTACTAATTAAGAGCAAAATATAGCTTCTTTCGGTTACAAAGGGGAGAAAGAGTTCTCTAATATTGAAAAGGAAGCGAATGTGCCCATTATTACCAGATTGAACGATTTCAGAGTTTTTCCACAAAACGCTCAAAAACGTCCCGGATTGGAGCAAAATAGGGTTAAAAAGGAGAGAATTCTGACCCAAAGCCGTTTTCTGTTATTTAAAGAGTAGAAACAGTTCCATAATGTTGAAAAGTAAACTAATGTGTCAATTTTAACAAGAATGACAGCGATTTTAGCTTCTTTGGTTAAAAAGGGTAAATTTCTCACCAAAAGCCGTTTTCTGTCATTTAAATAAAGTGAAGAAACTGTTTCATGTTTAAAAGAAAACTTAGTGCCCATTTTGATGAGAATGAGCAATTTCACACTTTTCCCTCAAAACGCTCAAAAACGTCCCAATTGGAACAAAATATTCATTTAAAGTGGAGAAATAATGTTCAAAAATAAGCTAATGTGCTATTTTGATAAGAATGAGCGATTTCATTCTGTTTTTCATAAAAAGCTCAAAAACGTTCCAATAAAAAAGGGAGATTTCTCATTTAAAGAGTAGAAATGGCTTCATAATGTTGTAATGCAACATGTTTTGTTAAGAATGAGCGATTTCATACGGTTTTTCCTCAAAATTCTCAAAAATGTCTCATTTGGAGCAAAATAGTTAAAAAGGGTAGATTTCTCATCAATAGCAGTTTTCTGTCATTTAAAGAGTACAAACAGTTCCATGTTGAAAAGAAAACTAATGTTCCAAAAAATTAGCGATGTCACACCGTTTTTTCTCAAAACGCCCCAAAAAATCCAAACTCGAGCTTAATGATAAAAAAATTCTCAATTAAAAGATCGGTTAAAAAAAGGGAGATTTCTGACCAAAAGCCATTTTCTGGCATTTAAAGATTAGAAACAGTTCCATAATGTTGAAAAGGAAACTAATATGTCCATTTTGATAAGAATGAGCGATTTCAGACCTTTTTTCACAAAATGCTGTTAAAAAGGGGAGATTTCTTCAAGACAAGAATGACCTCAAAACCCTCAAAAATATCCCAATTGGAGCAAAATAGTGGGTCTTTGGGTCACCAAAAGTGGTTTTCTGTAATTTAAAGTGTAGACAAGTTCAATAATGTTGATACGGAAACTAATGTGCCCATTTTGACAAAATGAGGGATTTCAGATAGTTTCTCTTCAAAATGCTAAAAACGTCCCAATTGGATCAAAATAGAGCTTCTTACGGTTAATAAGGGAGATTTCTGATCAAAAGGCCGTTTTTTGTCATTTAAAAAGTAGCCATAATGTTGTAAAGGAAACTAATGGGCATGTTTTCAGTGGTTTTTCCTCTATTCGAGCAAATTAGAGCTTTTTTCAGTTAAAAAGGTTAGAAAAAGTCATTTAAAGAGTAGAAACAGTTCCATAATGTTGAAAAGGAACTAATGTGACCATTTTGACAAGAATGAGCTTAAATACGCTCAAAACTTTCCTATTGGAGCAAACTATAGCTTCGTTTGGTTACAAAGGGGAGAAACAGTTCCAGAATATTGAAAAAGAAGCCATTTTGACAAGAATGAGCGATTTCAGAGTTTTTCCTCAAAACGCTCAAAAAAGTCCCGATTGGAGCAAAATAGAGTTAAAAAGGGAAGAATTCAGACCAAAAGCCGTTTTCTATTATTTAAAGAGTAGAAACAGCTCCACAATTTTGAAAAGTAAACTAATGTGCCCACTTTGACAAGAATGAGCGATTTCAGACTGTTTATCCTCAAAACATTCAAAACCTATGCAACCTGGTAGAAGGTCCTAGTGAAATGAACATTGGTCTCACAAAATGTTGAACTCTGTGAGTTCTACACTGAGTTTGACCCTAATACCTTAAGAATCCAGCTATATATAATGGCAGAGTCCTATCGCAGTTTCAGTCAAGATAAAGGTGGTGTTGATACAGTGCAAAATGTCGTTGAATTCCTCAAAAAGAACAAAAGCATCTGGCTCCTCATACCAGTCTCATTGGTCAATGTTGTACTGGTTATGCCGGTAACTAATGCAAGCTCTGAACAAGCCTTCATTGCGCTGAGAAGGGTGAAATCTTACATTTGTACAACAATGTCGAACAACCGCCTCAATCATGTCATGACATGGTGAAGGAACTTAGCCTCAAGCAAGTGACAAATGACTTTGTGTATAGAGTAGAGAGGCGCACATCCCTCTTCGGCCACTTTTCCATTTCTTAGTATAGGTGAATGATGGTCTCTTTCTCTCTCTTAGATGTTATTGCTAGTATACTGTTTGTCATCTGGTTATGTTATGTGTTCGGGTGATTACTAAAATGAAAATAATTTCAACACTAATTTACCCCAAAGTCTGTAGTTATAATTACTCCTATTTTTAAAAATACCCATATACATAGAGTGGCTTTGGAGAGTGGCTTTGGAGAGTGGCTTTGGACATAGAGTGGCTTTGGACAGTGGCTTTGGAGAGTGGCTTTGGACAGTGGCTTTGGACATAGAGTGACTTTGGACAGTGGCTTTGGAGAGTGGCTTTGGACAGTGGCTTTGGACATAGAGTGGCTTTGGACAGTGGCTTTGGAGAGTGGCTTTGCCTTTGGACAGTGGCTTTGGACATACAGTGGCTTTGGACATATAGTGGCTTTGGACAGTGGCTTTGGACATACAGTGGCTTTGGACATACAGTGGCTTTGGACATACAGTGTCTTTGTACATACAGTGGCTTTGGACAGTGGCTTTGGACATACAATGGCTTTGGACATACAGTGGCTTTGGACAATGGCTTTGGACATACAGTGGATTTGGACATACAGTGGCTTTGGACAGTGGCTTTGGACATACAGTGGCTTTGGACATACAGTGGCTTTGGACTGAGGCTTTGGACATACAGTGGCTTTGGACATACGGTGGCTTTGGACAGTGGCTTTGGACATACCGTGGCTTTGGACATACAGTGGCTTTGGACCGTGGCTTTGGACATACAGTGGCTTTGGACATACAGTGGCTTTGGACAGTGGCTTTGGACATACAGTGGCTTTGGACATACAGTGGCTTTGGACATACAGTGGCTTTGGACATACAGTGGCTTTGGACATACAGTGGCTTTGGACAGTGGCTTTGGACATACAGTGGCTTTGGACATACAGTAGCTATGGACAGTGTTTGGACATACAGTGGCTTTGGACATACAGTGGCTTTGGACAGTGGCTTTGGACATACAGTGGCTTTAGACAGTGGCTTTGGACATATAGTGGCTTTGGACATACAGTGGCTTTGGACAGTGGCTATGGACATACAGTGGCTTTGGACATAAAGTGGCTTTGGATAGTGGCTTTGGACATACAGTGGCATTGGACATACAGTGGCTTTCGACAGTGGCTATGGACATACAGTGGCTTTGGAGATACAGTGGATTTGGACAGTGGCTTTGGACATACAGTGGCTTTGGACATACAGTGGCTTTGGACAGTGGCTTTGGAGAGAGGCTTTGGACAGTGGCTTTGGATATAGAGTCGCTTTGGACAGTGGCTTTGGAGAGTGGCTTTGGACAGTGGCTTTGGACATAGATTGGTTAAGGACAGTTGCTTTGGAGAGTGGCTTTGGACAGTGGCTTTGGACATAGAGTGGCTTTGGACAGTGGCTTTGGACAGTGGCTTTGGACATACAGTGGCTTTGGACATACAGTGGCTTTGGACATACAGTGGCTTTGGACAGTGGCTTTGGACATACAGTGGCTTTGGACATACAGTGGCTTTGGACAGTGGCTTTGGACATACAGTGGCTTTGGACATACAGTGGCTTTGGACTGTGACTTTAGACATACAGTGGCTTTGGACATACGGTGGCTTTGGACAGTGGCTTTGGACATACCGTGAGTTTGGACATACAGTGGCTTTGGACAGTGGCTTTGGACATACAGTGGCTTTGGACATACAGTGGCTTTGGACAGTGGCTTTGGACATACAGTGGCTTTGGACATACAGTGGCTTTGGACATACGGTGGCTTTGGACATACAGTGACTTTGGACAGTGGCTTTGGACATACAGTGGCTTTGGACATACAGTGGCTTTGGACAGTGGCTTTGGACATACAGTGGCTTTGGACATACAGTGGCTTTGGACATAGAGTGGCTTTGGACTGTGGCTTTGGACATACAGTGGCTTTGGACATACAGTGGCTTTGGACAGTGGCTTTGGACATACCGTGGCTTTGGACATATAGTGGCTTTGGACAGTGGCTTTGGACATACAGTGGCTTTGGACATACAGTGGCTTTGGACAGTGGCTTTGGACATACAGTGGCTTTGGACATACAGTGGCTTTGGACATACGGTGGCTTTGGACATACAGTGGCTTTGGACAGTGGCTTTGGACATACAGTGGCTTTGGACATACAGTGGCTATGGACAGTGTTTGGACATACAGTGGCTTTGGACACACAGTGGCTTTGGACAGTGGCTTTGGACATACAGTGGCTTTAGACAGTGGCTTTGGACATACAGTGGCTTTGGACATACAGTGGCTTTGGACAGTGGCTATGGACATATAGTGGCTTTGGACATAAAGTGGCTTTGGATAGTGGCTTTGGTCATACAGTGGCATTGGACATACAGTGGCTTTGGATAGTGGCTTTGGATATACAGTGGCTTTGGACATACATTGACTTTGGACAGTGGCTTTGGACATACAGTGGCTTTGGACATACAGTGGCTTTGGACAGTGGCTTTGGAGAGTGGCTTTGGACAGTGGCTTTGGATATAGAGTGGCTTTGGAGAGTGGCTTTGGAGAGTGGCTTTGGACAGTGGCTTTGGACATACGGTGGCTTTGGACAGTGGCTTTGGACATACAGTTGCTTTGGACATACGGTGGCTTTGTACAGTGGCTTTGGACATACCGAGGCTTTGGACATACGGTGGCTTTGGACACTGGCTTTGGACATACAGTGGCTTTGGACATACAGTGGCTTTGGACAGTGGCTTTGGACATACAGTGGCTTTGGACATAGAGTGGCTTTGGACAGTGGCTTTGGACATACAGTGGCTTTGGACATACAGTGGCTTTGGACAGTGGCTTTGGACATACAGTGGCTTTGGACATACAGTGGCTATGGACAGTGGCTTTGGACATATAGTGGCTTTGGACATACAGTGGCTTTGGACAGTGGCTTTGGACATACATTGGCTTTAGACAGTGGCTTTGGACATACAGTGGCTTTGGACATACAGTGGCTTTGGACAGTGGCTTTGGATATACAGTGGCTTTGGACATACAGTGGCTTAGGATAGTGGCTTTGGACATACAGTGGCTTTGGACATACAGTGGCTTTGGACAGTGGCTTTGGACATACAGTGGCTTTGGACATACAGTGGCTTTGGACAGTGTCTTTGGAGAGTGGCTTTGGACAGTGGCTTTGGAGAGTGGCTTTGGACAGTGGCTTTGGACATAGAGTAGCTTTGGACAGTGGCTTTGGAGAGTGGCTTTGGACAGTGGCTTTGGACATAGAGTGGTTTAGGACAGTGGCTTTGGAGAGTGGCTTTGGACAGTGGCTTTGGACATAGAGTGGCTTTGGACAGTGGCTTTGGACAGTGGCTTTGAACAGTGGCTTTGGACATAGAGTGGCTTTGGACAGTGGCTTTGGACAGTGGCTTCGGACAGTGGCTTTGGACATAGTATTGCTTTGGACAGTGTCTTTGGACAGTGGCTTTGTACAGTGGATTTGGACATAGAGTGGCTTTGGACAGTGGATTTGGACAGTGGCTTTGTACAGTGGCTTTGGACATACAGTGGCTTTGGACAGTGGCTTTGGACATACAGTGGCTTTGGACATACAGTGGATTTGGACAGTGGCTTTGGACATACAGTGGCTTTGGACATACAGTGACTTTGGACAGTGGCTTTGGACATACAGTGGCTTTGGACATACAGTGGCATTGGACAGTGGCTTTGGACATACAGTGGCTTTGGACATACAGTGGCTTTGGACAGTGGCTTTGGACATACACTGGCTTTAGACAGTGGCTTTGGACATACAGTGGCTTTGGACATACAGTGGCTTTGGACAGTGATTTTGGACATACAGTGGCTTTGGACATACAGTGGCTTTGGATAGTGGCTTTGGACATACAGTGGCTTTGGACATACAGTGGCTTTGGACAGTAGCTTTGGACATACAGTGGCTTTGGACAGTGGCTTTGGACATACAGTGCCTTTGGACATACAGTGGCTTTGGACAGTGGCTTTGGAGAGTGGCTTTGGACAGTGGCTTTGGACATTGAGTGGCTTTGGAGGTGGCTTTGGAGAGTCGCTTTGGACAGTGGCTTTGGAGATAGAGTGGTTTAGGAAAGTGGCTTTGGAGAGTGGCTTTGGACAGTGGCTTTGGACATAGAGTGGCTTTGGACAGTGGCTTTGGACATAGAGTGGCTTTGGACAGTGGCTTTGGACAGTGGCTTTGGACAGTGGCTTTGGACATAGAGTGGCTTTGGACAGTGCCTTTGGACAACCACTGTCCAAAGCAACAGTCCAAAGCCACTATATGTCCAAAGCCACTGTCCAAAGCCACTGTCCAAAGCCACTCTATGTCCAAAGCCACTCTATGTCCAAAGCCACTGTCCAAAGCCACTCTATGTCCAAAGCCACTCTATGTCCAAAGCCACTGTCCAAAGCCACTGTCCAAAGCCACTGTCCAAAGCCACTCTATGTCCAAAGCCACTGTTCAAAGCCACTGTCCAAAGCCACTGTCCAAAGCCACTCTATGTCCAAAGCCACTGTCCAAATCCACTATCCAAAGCCACTGTCCAAAGCAACTCTATGTCCAAAGCCACTGTACAAAGCCACTCTCCAAAGCCACTGTCCAAAGCCACTCTATGTCCAAAGCCACTGTCCAAAGTCACTCTCCAAAGCCACTGTCCAAAGCCACTCTATGTCCAAAGCCACTGTCCAAAGCCAATCTCCAAATCCACTGTCCAAAGCCACTCTATGTCCAAAGCCACTCTCCAAAGCCACTCTCCAAAGCCACTGTCCAAAGCCACTCTCCAAAGCCACTGTCCTAATCCACTCTATGTCCAAAGCCACTGTCCAAAGCCAATGTCCAAAGCCACTGTCCATAGCCACTCTATGTCCAAAGCCACTGTCGAAAGCCACTGTCCAAAGCCACTGTCCAAAGCCACTCTATGTCCAAAGCCACTGTCCAAAGCCACTCTCCAAAGCCACTCTACAAAGCAACTCTATGTCCAAAATCACTGTCCAAAGCCACTGTCCAAAGCCACCCTCCAAAGCCACTCTATGTCCAAAGACACTGTCCAAAGCCACTGTCCAATGCCACTTTCCAAAGCCACTCTATGTCCAAAGGTTCTGTCCAAAGTCACTGTCCAAAGCCACTCTCCAAAGCCACTCTATGTCCAAAGCCACTGTCCAAAGCCACTGTCCAAAGCCACTGTCCAAAGCCACTCTATGTCCAAAGCAACTGTCCAAAGCCACTCTCCAAAGCCACTCTCCAAAGCCACTCTATTTCCAAAGCCACTCTCCAAAGCCATTCTCCAAAGCCATTTTCCAAAGCCACTCTATGTCCAAAGCCACTGTCCAAAACCACTCTCCAAAGCCACTCTTCAAAGCCACTCTATGTCCAAAGCCACTGTCCAAAGCCACTGTCCAAAGCCATTCTCCAAAGCCATTCTATGTCCAAAGCCACTGTCCAAAGCCACTGTCCAAAGCCACTCTCCAAAGCCACTCTATGTCCAAAGCCAATGTCCAAAGCCACCGTCCAAAGCCACTCTCCAAAGCCACTCTATGTCCAAAGCCACTGTCCAAAGCCACTGTCCAAAGCCACTGTCTAAAGCCACTCTATGTCCAAAGCCACTGTCCATAGCCACTGTCCAAAGCCACTGTCCAAAGCCACTGTCCAAAGCCACTCTCCAAAGCAATTCTATGTCCAAAGCCACTGTCCAAAGCCACTGTCCAAAGCTACTGTTCAAAGCCACTCTATGTCCAAAGCCACTGTCCAAAGCCACTGTCCAAAGCCACTGTCCAAAGCCACTGTCCAAAGCCACTCTATGTCCAAAGCCACTGTCCAAAGCCACTGTCCAAAGCCACTGTCCCAAGCCACTCTATGTCCAAAGACACTGTCCAAAGCCACTCTCTAAAGCCACTGTCCTAAACCACTCTATGTCCAAAGCCACTATCCAAAGCCACTCTCCAAAGCCACTGTCCTAAACTACTCTATGTCCAAAGCTACTGTCCAAAGCCAATCTCCAAAGCCACTGTCCAAAGCCACTGTATGTTCAAAGCCACTGTATGTCCAAAGCCACTGTCCAAAGCCACTGAATGTCCAAAGCCACTGTATGTCCAAAGCCACTGTCCAAAGCCACTGTATGTCCAAAGCCACTGTATGTCCAAAGCCACTATCCAAAGCCACTGTATGTCCAAAGCCACTGTATGTCCAAATCCACTTTATGTCCAAAGCCACTGTATGTCCAAAGCCACTGTATGTACAAAGCCACTGCCCAAAGTCACTGTATGTCCAAAGCCACTGTATGTCCAAAGCCACTGTCCAAAGCCACTGTATGTCCTAAGCCACTCTATGTCCAAAACCTCTCTCCAAAGCCACTGTCCAAAGCCACTGTCCAAAGCCACTGTCCAAAGCCACTGTCCAAAGCCACTCTATGTCCAAAGCCACTGTCCAAAGCCACTGTCCAAAGCCACTGTCCACAGCCACTCTATTTCCAAAGCCACTGTCCAAAGCCACTGTCCAAAGCAACAATCCAAAGCCACTCTATGTCCAAAGCCACTGTCCAAAACCACTGTCCAAAGCCACTATATGTCCAAAGCCACTGTCCAAAGCCACTGTCCAAAGCCACTGTCCAAAGCCACTCTATGTCCAAAGCCACTGTCCAAAGCCACTGTCCAAAGCAATTCTATGTCCAAAGCCACTGTCCAAAGCCACTGTCCAAAGCTACTGTTCAAAGCCACTCTATGTCCAAAGCCACTTTCCAAAGCCACTGTCCAAAGCCACTGTCCAAAGCCACTCTAATTCCAAAGCCACTGTCCAAAGCCACTGTCCAAAGCCACTGTCCAAAGCCACTCTATGTCCAAAGCCACTGTACAAAGTCACTCTCCAAAGCCACTGTCCAAATCCACTCTATGTCCAAAGCCACTGTCCAAAGCCACTGTCCAAAGCCATTGTCCAAAGCCACTCTATGTCCAAAGCCACTGTCCAAAGCCACTGTCCAAAGCCACTGTCCAAAGCCACTCTATGTCTAAAGCCACTGTCCAAATCCACTCTCCAAAGTCACTGTCTAAAGCCACTCTATGTCCAAAGCCACTGTCCAAAGCCATTCTCGAAAGCCCCTCTCCAAAGCCACTCTATGTCCAAAGCTACTGTCCAAAGCCACTCTATGTCCAAAGCCACTGTCCAAAGCCACTGTCCAAAGCCACTGTCCAAAGCCACTCTATGTCCAAAGCCACTGTCCAAAGCCACTGTCCAAAGCCACTGTCCAAAGCCACTCTATGTCCAAAGCTACTGTCCAAAGTCACTCTCCAAAGCCAATGTCCAAAACCACTCTATGTCCAAAGCCACTGTCCAAAGCCACTGTCTAAAGCCACTGTCCAAAGCCACTCTATGTCCAAAGCCACTGTCCAAAGCCACTGTCCAAAGCCACTGTCCAAAGCCACTCTATGTTCAAAGCCACTGTCCAAAGCTACTCTCCAAAGCCAGTGTCCAAAGCCACTCTATGTCCAAAGCCACTGTCTAAAGCCACTCTCCAAAGCCACTGTCCAAAGCCACTGTATGTCCAAAGCCACTGTATGTCCAAAGCCACTGTCCAAATCCACTGTATGTCAAAAGCCACTGTATGTCCAAAGCCACTGTACGTCCAAAGCCACTGTATGTCCAAAGCCACTGTCCAAAGCCACTGTATGTCCAAAGCCACTGTATGTCCAAAGCCACTTTCCAAAGCCACTGTATGTCCAAAGCCACTCTATGTCCAAAGCCACTGTCCAAAGCCACTGTCCAAAGCCACTGTCCAAAGCAACTGTCCAAAGCCACTGTCCAAAGCCACTGTCCACAGGCACTCTATGTCCAAAGCCACTGTCCAAAGCCACTGTCCAAAGCAACAGTCCAAAGCCACTCTATGTCCAAAGCCACTGTCCAAAGCCACTGTCCAAAGCCACTCTATGTCCAAATACACTGTCCAAAGCCACTGTCCAAAGCCACTCTATGTCCAAAGCCACTCTATGTCCAAAGCCACTGTCCAAAGCCACTCTATGTCCAAAGCCACTGTCCAAAGCCACTCTATGTCCAAAGCCACTCTCCAAAGCCACTCTCCAAAGCCACTGTCCACAGCCACTCTATGTCCAAATCCACTGTCCATAGCCACTCTACAAAGCCACTGTCCTAAGCCACTCTATGTCCAAAGCCACTGTCCAAAGCCACAGTCCAAAGCCACTCTATTTCCAAAGCCACTCTATGTCCAAAGCCACTGTCCAAAGCCACTGTCCAAAGCCACTGTCCAAAGCCACTCTATGTCCAAAGCCACTGTCCAAAGCCACTGTCCAAAGCCACTCTCTAAAGCCACTCTATGTCCAAAGCCACTGTCCAAAGCCACTGTCCAAAGCCACTGTCCAAAGCCACTCTATGTCCAAAGCCACTGTCCAAAGCCAATGTCCAAAGCCACTGTCCAAATCCACTCCATGTCCAAAGCCACTGTCCAAAGCCACTGTCCAAAGCCACTCTCCAAAGCCACTCTATGTCCAAAGCCACTGTCCAAAGCCACTGTCCAAAGCCACTGTCCAAAGCCACTGTCCAAAGCCACTCTATGTCCAAAGCCACTTTCCAAAGCCACTGTCCAAAGCCACTGTCCAAAGCCACTCTAATTCCAAAGCCACTGTCCAAAGCCACTGTCCAAAGCCACTCTATGTCCAAAGCCACTGTCCAAAGCCACTCTCCAAAGCCACTGTCCAAATCCACTCTAAATCCAAATCCACTGTCCAAAGCCACTGTCCAAAGCCACTCTCCAAAGCCACTCTATGTCCAAAGCCACAGTCCAAAGCCACTGTCCAAAGCCACTGTCCAAAGCCACTCTATGTCCAAAGCCACTGTCCAAAGCCACTCTCCAAAGCCACTGTGCAAAGCCACTCTATGTCCAAAGCCACTGTCCAAAGCCACTCTCCAAAGCCACTGTCCAAAGCCACTCTATGTCCAAAGCCACTGTCCAAAGCCACTCTCCAAAGCCACTGTCCAAAGCCACTCTATGTCCAAAGCCACTGTCCAAAGCCACTCTCCAAAGCCACTGTCCAAAGCCACACTATGTCCAAAGCCACTGTCCAAAGCTACTCTCCAAAGCCACTGTCCAAAGCCACTCTATGTCCAAAGCCACTGTCCAAAGCCACTCTCCAAAGCCACTGTCCAAAGCCACTCTATGTCCAAAGCCACTGTCCAAAGCCACTCTACAAAGCCACTGTCGAAAGTCACTCTATGTCCAAAGCCACTGTCCAAAGCCACTCTCCAAAGCCACTCTCCAAAGCCACTCTATGTCCAAAGCCACTGTCCAAAGCCACTGTCCAATGCCACTCTCCAAAGCCACTCTATGTCCAAAGCCACTGTCCAAAGCCACTCTCCAAAGCCACTCTCCAAAGCCACTCTATGTCCAAAGCCACTGTCCAAAGCCACTCTCTAAAGCCACTCTCCAAAGCCACTCTATGTCCAAAGCCACCGTCCAAAGCCATTCTCCAAAGCCACTCTCCAAAGCCACTCTATGTCCAAAGCCACTGTCCAAAGCCACTCTATGTCCAAAGCTACTGTCCAAAGCCACTGTACAAAGCCACTGTCAAAGCCACTCTATGTCCAAAGCCACTGTCCAAAGTCACTGTCGAAAGCCACTGTCCAAAGCCACTCTATGTCCAAAGCCACTGTCCATAGACACTATCCAAAGCCACTGTCCAAAGCCACTCTATGTCCAAAGCCACTGTCCAAAGCCACTGTCTAAAGCCACTGTCCAAAGCCACTCTATGTCCAAAGCCACTGTCCAAAGCCACTGTCCAAAGCCACTGTCCAAAGCCACTCTATGTCAAAGCCACTGTCCAAAGCTAATCTCCAAAGCCAGTGTCCAAAGCCACTCTATGTCCAAAGCCACTGTCCAAATCCACTCTCCAAAGCCACTGTCCAAAGCCACTCTATGTCCAAAGTCACTGTACAAAGCCACTCTCCAAAGCCACTGTCCAAAGCCACTCTATGTCCAAAGCCACTGTCCAAAGCCACTCTCCAAAGCCACTGTCCAAAGCCACTCTATGTCCAAAGCCACTGTCCAAAGCCGTTCTCCAAATCCACTGTCCAAAGCCACTCTATGTCAAAAGCCACTCTCCAAAGCCACTCTCCAAAGCTACTGTCCAAAGCCACTCTATGTCCAAAGCCACTGTCCAAAGCCACTCTCCAAAGCCACTGTCCTAAGCCACTCTATGTCCAAAGCCACTGTCCAAAGCCACTCTCCAAAGCCACTGTCCAAAGCCACTCTATGTCCAAAGCCACTGTCCAAAGCCACTGTCCAAAGCCACTGTCCAAAGCCACTCTATGTCCAAAGCCACTGTCCAAAGCCACTCTCCAAAGCCACTCTACAAAGCCACTCTATGTCCAAAGCCACTCTCCAAAGCCACTCTATGTCCAAAGACACTGTCCAAAGCCACTGTCCAAAGCCACTCTCCAAAGCCACTCTATGTACAAAGCCACTGTCCAAAGTCACTGTCCAAAGCCACTCTCCAAAGCCACTCTATGTCCAAAGCCACTGTCCAAAGCCACTGTCCAAAGCCACTGTCCAAAGCCACTCTATATCCAAAGCAACTGTCCAAAGCCACTCTCCAAAGCCACTCTCCAAAGCCACTCTATGTCCAAAGCCACTCTCCAAAGCCATTCTCCAAAGCCACTCTCCAAAGCCACTCTATGTCCAAAGCCACTGTCCAAAGCCACTCTCCAAAGCCACTCTTCAAAGCCACTCTATGTCCAAAGCCACTGTCCAAAGCCACTGTCCAAAGCCACTCTCCAAAGCCATTCTATGTCCAAAGCCACTGTCCAAAGCCACTGTCCAAAGCCACTCTCCAAAGCCACTCTATGTCCAAAGCCAATGTCCAAAACCACTGTCCAAAGCCACTCTCTAAAGCCACTCTATGTCCAAAGCCACTGTCCAAATCCACTGTCCAAAGCCACTGTCTAAAGCCACTCTATGTCCAAAGCCACTGTCCATAGCCACTGTCCAAAGCCACTGTCCAAAGCCACTCTATGTCCAAAGCCACTGTACAAAGCCACTGTCCAAAGCCACTCTCCAAAGCAATTCTATGTCCAAAGCCACTGTCCAAAGCGACTGTCCAAAGCCACTGTCCAAAGCCACTGTCCAAAGCCACTCTATGTCCAAAGCCACTGTCCAAAGCCACTGTCCAAAGCCACTGTCCAAAGCCACTCTATGTCCAAAGCCACTATCCAAAGCCACTCTCCAAAGCCACTATCCTAATCTACTCTATGTCCAAAGCCACTGTCCAAAGCCACTCTCCAAAGCCACTGTCCAAAGCCACTGTATGTCCAAAGCCACTGTATGTCCAAAACCACTGTCCAAAGCCACTGTATGTCCAAAGCCACTGTATGTCCAAAGCCACTGTCCAAAGCCACTGTATGTCCAAAGCCACTGTATGTCCAAAGCCACTATCCAAAGCCACTGTCCAAAGCCACTGTCCCAAGCCACTCTATGTCCAAAGCCACTGTTCAAAGCCACTGTCCAAAGCCACTGTCCAAAGCCACTCTATGTCCAAAGCCACTGTCCAAACCAATGTCCAAAGCCACTGTCCAAATCCACTCTATGTCCAAAGCCACTGTCCAAAGCCACTGTCCAAAGCCACTGTCCAAAGCCACTCTATGTCCAAAGCCACTGTCCAAAGCCACTGTCCAAAGCCACTGTCCAAAGCCACTCTATGTCCAAAGCCACTGTCCAAAGCCACTCTTCAAAGCCACTGTCCTAAACCACTCTATGTCCAAAGCCACTGTCCAAAGCCACTCTCCAAAGCCACTGTCCTAAACCACTCTATGTCCAAAGCCACTGTCCAAAGCCACTCTCCAAAGCCACTGTCCAAAGCCACTGTATGTCCAAAGGCACTGTCCAAAGCCACTGTATGTCCAAAGCCACTGTATGTCCAAAGCCACTGTCCAAAGCCACTGTATGTCCAAAGCCACTGTCCAAAGCCACTGTATGTCCAATGCCACTGTATGTCCAAAGCCACTATCCAAAGCCACTGTATGTCCAAAGCCACTGTATGTCCAAAGCCACTGTCCAAAGTCACTGTATATCCAAAGCCACTTTATGTCCAAAGCCACTGTCCAAAGCCACTGTATGTCCAAAGCTACTGTATGTCCAAAGCCACTGTCCAAAGCCACTGTATGTCCAAAGCCACTCTATGTCCAAAGATACTGTCCAAAGCCACTGTCCAAAGCCACTGTCCAAAGCCACTGTCCAAATCAACTGTCCAAAGCCACTGTCCAAAGCCACTCTATATCTAAAGCCACTGTCCAAAGCCACTTTCTAAAGCCACTGTCCACAGCCACTCTATGTCCAAAGCCACTGTGCAAAGCCACTGTCCAAAGCAACAGTCCAAAGCCACTATATGTCCAAAGCCACTGTCCAAAGCCACTGTCCAAAGCCACTCTATGTCCAAAGCCACTCTATGTCCAAAGCCACTCTATGTCCAAAGCCACTGTCCAAAGCCACTGTCCAAAGCCACTGTACAAAGCCACTCTATGTCCAAAGCCACTGTTCAAAGCCACTGTCCAAATCCACTGTCCAAAGCCACTCTATGTCCAAAGCCACTGTCCAAAGCCAATGTCCAAAGCCACTGTCCAAATCCACTTTATGTCCAAAGCCACTGTCCAAAGCCACTGTCCAAAGCCACTGTCCAAAGCCACTCTATGTCCAAAGCCACTGTCCAAAGCCACTGTCCAAAGCCACTGTCCAAAGCCACTGTCCAAAGCCACTCTATGTCCAAAGCCACTTTCCAAAGCCACTGTCCAAAGCCACTGTCCAAAGCCACTCTAATTCCAAAGCCACTGTCCAAAGCCACTGTCCAAAGCCACTGTCCAAAGCCACTCTATGTCCAAAGCCACTGTACAAAGTCACTCTCCAAAGCCACTGTCCAAATCCACTCTATGTCCAAAGCCACTGTCCAAAGCCACTGTCCAAAGCCATTGTCCAAAGCCACTCTATGTCCAAAGCCACTGTCCAAAGCCACTGTCCAAAGCCACTGTCCAAAGCCACTCTATGTCTAAAGCCACTGTCCAAAGCCACTCTCCAAAGCCACTGTCCAAAGCCACTCTATGTCCAAAGCCACTGTCCAAAGCTATTCTCCAAAGCCCCTCTCCAAAGCCACTCTATGTCCAAAGCTACTGTCCAAAGCCACTCTATGCCCAAAGCCACTGTCCAAAGCCACTGTCCAAAGCCACTGTCCAAAGCCACTCTATGTCCAAAGCCACTGTCCAAAGCCACTGTCCAAAGCCACTGTCCAAAGCCACTCTATGTCCAAAGCTACTGTCCAAAGTCAATCTCCAAACCCAATGTCCAAAACCACTCTATGTCCAAAGCCACTGTCCAAAGCCACTGTCTAAAGCCACTGTCCAAAGCCACTCTATGTCCAAAGCCACTGTCCAAAGCCACTGTCCAAAGCCACTGTCCAAAGCCACTCTATATTCAAAGCCACTGTCCAAAGCTACTCTCCAAAGCCAGTGTTCAAAGCCACTCTATGTCCAAAGCCACTGTCTAAAGCCATTCTCCAAAGCCACTGTCCAAAGCCACTGTATGTCCAAAGCCACTGTATGTCCAAAGCCACTGTCCAAATCCACTGTATGTCCAAAGCCACTGTATGTCCAAAGCCACTGTACGTCCAAAGCCACTGTATGTCCAAAGCCACTGTCCAAAGCCACTGTATGTCCAAAGCCACTGTATGTCCAAAGCCACTGTCCAAAGCCACTGTATGTCCAAAGCCACTCTATGTCCAAAGCCACTGTCCAAAGCCACTGTCCAAAGCCACTGTCCAAAGCAACTGTCCAAAGCCACTGTCCAAAGCCACTGTCCACAGCCACTCTATGTCCAAAGCCACTGTCCAAAGCCACTGTCCAAAGCAACAGTCCAAAGCCACTCTATGTCCAAAGCCACTGTCCAGAGCCACTGTCCAAAGCCACTCTATGTCCAAATACACTGTCCAAAGCCACTGTCCAAAGCCACTCTATGTCCAAAGCCACTCTATGTCCAAAGCCACTGTCCAAAGCCACTCTATGTCCAAAGCCACTGTCCAAAGCCATTCTATGTCCAAAGCCACTCTCCAAAGCCACTCTCCAAAGCCACTGTCCACAGCCACTCTATGTCCAAAGCCACTGTCCATAGCCACTCTACAAAGCCACTGTCCTAAGCCACTCTATGTCCAAAGCCACTGTCCAAAGCCACTGTCCAAAGCCACTCTATGTCCAAAGCCACTCTATGTCCAAAGCCACTGTCCAACGCCACTGTCCAAAGCCACTGTCCAAAGCCACTCTATGTCCAAAGCCACTGTCCAAAGCCACTGTCCAAAGCCACTGTCTAAAGCCACTCTATGTCCAAAGCCACTGTCCAAAGCCACTGTCCAAAGCCACTGTCTAAAGCCACTCTATGTCCAAAGCCACTGTCCAAAGCCAATGTCCAAAGCCACTGTCCAAATCCACTCCATGTCCAAAGCCACTGTCCAAAGCCACTGTCCAAAGCCACTCTCCAAAGCCACTCTATGTCCAAAGCCACTGTACAAAGCCACTGTCCAAAGCCACTGTCCAAAGCCACTCTATGTCCAAAGCCACTGTCCAAAGCCACTGTCCAAAGCCACTGTCCAAAGCCACTCTATGTCCAAAGCCACTGTCCAAAGCCACTGTCCAAAGCCACTGTCCAAAGCCACTCTATGTCCAAAGCCACTGTCCAAAGCCACTCTCCAAAGCCACTGTCCAAATCCACTCTAAATCCAAATCCACTGTCCAAAGCCACTGTCCAAAGCCACTGTCCAAAGCCACTCTAAGTCCAAAGCCACAGTCCAAAGCCACTGTCCAAAGCCACTGTCCAAAGCCACTCTATGTCCAAAGCCACTGTCCAAAGCCACTCTCCAAAGCCACTGTCCAAAGCCACTCTATGTCCAAAGCCACTGTCCAAAGCCACTCTCCAAACCACTGTCCAAAGCCACTCTATGTCCAAAGCCACTGTCCAAAGCCACTCTCCAAAGCCACTGTCCAAAGCCACTCTATGTCCAAAGCCACTGTCCAAAGCCACTCTCCAAAGCCACTGTCCAAAGCCACTCTATGTCCAAAGCCACTGTCCAAAGCTACTCTCCAAAGCCACTGTCCAAAGCCACTCTATGTCCAAAGCCACTGTCCAAAGCCACTCTCCAAAGCCACTGTCCAAAGCCACTCTATGTCCAAAGCCACTGTCCAAAGCCACTCTACAAAGCCACTGTCGAAAGTCACTCTATGTCCAAAGCCACTGTCCAAAGCCACTCTCCAAAGCCACTCTCCAAAGCCACTCTATGTCCAAAGCCACTGTCCAAAGCCACTGTCCAATGCCACTCTCCAAAGCCACTCTATGTCCAAAGCCACTGTCCAAAGCCACTCTCCAAAGCCACTCTCCAAAGCCACTCTATGTCCAAAGCCACTGTCCAAAGCCACTCTCTAAAGCCACTCTCCAAAGCCACTCTATGTCCAAAGCCACCGTCCAAAGCCATTCTCCAAAGCCACTCTCCAAAGCCACTCTATGTCCAAAGCCACTGTCCAAAGCCACTCTATGTCCAAAGCTACTGTCCAAAGCCACTGTACAAAGCCACTGTCAAAGCCACTCTATGTCCAAAGCCACTGTCCAAAGCCACTGTCGAAAGCCACTGTCCAAAGCCACTCTATGTCCAAAGCCACTATCCATAGACACTATCCAAAGCCACTGTCCAAAGCCACTCTATGTCCAAAGCCACTGTCCAAAGCCACTGTCTAAAGCCACTGTCCAAAGCCACTCTATGTCCAAAGCCACTGTCCAAAGCCACTGTCCAAAGCCACTGTCCAAAGCCACTCTATGTCAAAGCCACTGTCCAAAGCTAATCTCCAAAGCCAGTGTCCAAAGCCACTCTATGTCCAAAGCCACTGTCCAAATCCACTCTCCAAAGCCACTGTCCAAAGCCACTCTATGTCCAAAGCCACTGTACAAAGCCACTCTCCAAAGCCACTGTCCAAAGCCACTCTATGTCCAAAGCCACTGTCCAAAGCCACTCTCCAAAGCCACTGTCCAAAGCCACTCTATGTCCAAAGCCACTGTCTAAAGCCACTCTCCAAATCCACTGTCCAAAGCCACTCTATGTCAAAAGCCACTCTCCAAAGCCACTCTCCAAAGCCACTGTCCAAAGCCACTCTATGTCCAAAGCCACTGTCCAAAGCCACTCTCCACAGCCACTGTCCTAAGCCACTCTATGTCCAAAGCCACTGTCCAAAGCCACTCTCCAAAGCCACTGTCCAAAGCCACTCTATGTCCAAAGCCACTGTCGAAAGCCACTGTCCAAAGCCACTGTCCAAAGCCACTCTATGTCCAAAGCCACTGTCCAAAGCCACTCTCCAAAGCCACTCTACAAAGCCACTCTATGTCCAAAGCCACTCTCCAAAGCCACTCTATGTCCAAAGACACTGTCCAAAGCCACTGTCCAAAGCCACTCTCCAAAGCCACTCTATGTACAAAGCCACTGTCCAAAGTCACTGTCCAAAGCCACTCTCCAAAGCCACTCTATGTCCAAAGCCACTGTCCAAAGCCACTGTCCAAAGCCACTGTCCAAAGCCACTCTATATCCAAAGCAACTGTCCAAAGCCACTCTCCAAAGCCACTCTCCAAAGCCACTCTATGTCCAAAGCCACTCTCCAAAGCCATTCTCCAAAGCCACTCTCCAAAGCCACTCTATGTCCAAAGCCACTGTCCAAAGCCACTCTCCAAAGCCACTCTTCAAAGCCACTCTATGTCCAAAGCCACTGTCCAAAGCCACTGTCCAAAGCCACTCTCCAAAGCCATTCTATGTCCAAAGCCACTGTCCAAAGCCACTGTCCAAAGCCACTCTCCAAAGCCACTCTATGTCCAAAGCCAATGTCCAAAACCACTGTCCAAAGCCACTCTCCAAAGCCACTCTATGTCCAAAGCCACTGTCCAAATCCACTGTCCAAAGCCACTGTCTAAAGCCACTCTATGTCCAAAGCCACTGTCCATAGCCACTGTCCAAAGCCACTGTCCAAAGCCACTCTATGTCCAAAGCCACTGTACAAAGCCACTGTCCAAAGCCACTCTCCAAAGCAATTCTATGTCCAAAGCCACTGTACAAAGCCACTGTCCAAAGCCACTGTCCAAAGCCACTCTATGTCCAAAGCCACTGTCCAAAGCCACTGTCCAAAGCCACTGTCCAAAGCCACTCTATGTCCAAAGCCACTGTCCAAAGCCACTGTCCAAAGCCACTGTCCAAAGCCACTCTATGTCCAAAGCCACTGTCCAAAGCCACTCTCCAAAGCCACTGTCCAAATCCACTCTAAATCCAAATCCACTGTCCAAAGCCACTGTCCAAAGCCACTGTCCAAAGCCACTCTAAGTCCAAAGCCACAGTCCAAAGCCACTGTCCAAAGCCACTGTCCAAAGCCACTCTATGTCCAAAGCCACTGTCCAAAGCCACTCTCCAAAGCCACTGTCCAAAGCCACTCTATGTCCAAAGCCACTGTCCAAAGCCACTCTCCAATCCACTGTCCAAAGCCACTCTATGTCCAAAGCCACTGTCCAAAGCCACTCTCCAAAGCCACTGTCCAAAGCCACTCTATGTCCAAAGCCACTGTCCAAAGCCACTCTCCAAAGCCACTGTCCAAAGCCACTCTATGTCCAAAGCCACTGTCCAAAGCTACTCTCCAAAGCCACTGTCCAAAGCCACTCTATGTCCAAAGCCACTGTCCAAAGCCACTCTCCAAAGCCACTGTCCAAAGCCACTCTATGTCCAAAGCCACTGTCCAAAGCCACTCTACAAAGCCACTGTCGAAAGTCACTCTATGTCCAAAGCCACTGTCCAAAGCCACTCTCCAAAGCCACTCTCCAAAGCCACTCTATGTCCAAAGCCACTGTCCAAAGCCACTGTCCAATGCCACTCTCCAAAGCCACTCTATGTCCAAAGCCACTGTCCAAAGCCACTCTCCAAAGCCACTCTCCAAAGCCACTCTATGTCCAAAGCCACTGTCCAAAGCCACTCTCTAAAGCCACTCTCCAAAGCCACTCTATGTCCAAAGCCACCGTCCAAAGCCATTCTCCAAAGCCACTCTCCAAAGCCACTCTATGTCCAAAGCCACTGTCCAAAGCCACTCTATGTCCAAAGCTACTGTCCAAAGCCACTGTACAAAGCCACTGTCAAAGCCACTCTATGTCCAAAGCCACTGTCCAAAGCCACTGTCGAAAGCCACTGTCCAAAGCCACTCTATGTCCAAAGCCACTATCCATAGACACTATCCAAAGCCACTGTCCAAAGCCACTCTATGTCCAAAGCCACTGTCCAAAGCCACTGTCTAAAGCCACTGTCCAAAGCCACTCTATGTCCAAAGCCACTGTCCAAAGCCACTGTCCAAAGCCACTGTCCAAAGCCACTCTATGTCAAAGCCACTGTCCAAAGCTAATCTCCAAAGCCAGTGTCCAAAGCCACTCTATGTCCAAAGCCACTGTCCAAATCCACTCTCCAAAGCCACTGTCCAAAGCCACTCTATGTCCAAAGCCACTGTACAAAGCCACTCTCCAAAGCCACTGTCCAAAGCCACTCTATGTCCAAAGCCACTGTCCAAAGCCACTCTCCAAAGCCACTGTCCAAAGCCACTCTATGTCCAAAGCCACTGTCTAAAGCCACTCTCCAAATCCACTGTCCAAAGCCACTCTATGTCAAAAGCCACTCTCCAAAGCCACTCTCCAAAGCCACTGTCCAAAGCCACTCTATGTCCAAAGCCACTGTCCAAAGCCACTCTCCACAGCCACTGTCCTAAGCCACTCTATGTCCAAAGCCACTGTCCAAAGCCACTCTCCAAAGCCACTGTCCAAAGCCACTCTATGTCCAAAGTCACTGTCGAAAGCCACTGTCCAAAGCCACTGTCCAAAGCCACTCTATGTCCAAAGCCACTGTCCAAAGCCACTCTCCAAAGCCACTCTACAAAGCCACTCTATGTCCAAAGCCACTCTCCAAAGCCACTCTATGTCCAAAGACACTGTCCAAAGCCACTGTCCAAAGCCACTCTCCAAAGCCACTCTATGTACAAAGCCACTGTCCAAAGTCACTGTCCAAAGCCACTCTCCAAAGCCACTCTATGTCCAAAGCCACTGTCCAAAGCCACTGTCCAAAGCCACTGTCCAAAGCCACTCTATATCCAAAGCAACTGACCAAAGCCACTCTCCAAAGCCACTCTCCAAAGCCACTCTATGTCCAAAGCCACTCTCCAAAGCCATTCTCCAAAGCCACTCTCCAAAGCCACTCTATGTCCAAAGCCACTGTCCAAAGCCACTCTCCAAAGCCACTCTTCAAAGCCACTCTATGTCCAAAGCCACTGTCCAAAGCCACTGTCCAAAGCCACTCTCCAAAGCCATTCTATGTCCAAAGCCACTGTCCAAAGCCACTGTCCAAAGCCACTCTCCAAAGCCACTCTATGTCCAAAGCCAATGTCCAAAACCACTGTCCAAAGCCACTCTCCAAAGCCACTCTATGTCCAAAGCCACTGTCCAAATCCACTGTCCAAAGCCACTGTCTAAAGCCACTCTATGTCCAAAGCCACTGTCCATAGCCACTGTCCAAAGCCACTGTCCAAAGCCACTCTATGTCCAAAGCCACTGTACAAAGCCACTGTCCAAAGCCACTCTCCAAAGCAATTCTATGTCCAAAGCCACTGTACAAAGCCACTGTCCAAAGCCACTGTCCAAAGCCACTCTATGTCCAAAGCCACTGTCCAAAGCCACTGTCCAAAGCCACTGTCCAAAGCCACTCTATGTCCAAAGCCACTGTCCAAAGCCACTGTCCAAAGCCACTGTCCAAAGCCACTCTATGTCCAAAGCCACTGTCCAAAGCCACTCTCCAAAGCCACTGTCCAAATCCACTCTAAATCCAAATCCACTGTCCAAAGCCACTGTCCAAAGCCACTGTCCAAAGCCACTCTAAGTCCAAAGCCACAGTCCAAAGCCACTGTCCAAAGCCACTGTCCAAAGCCACTCTATGTCCAAAGCCACTGTCCAAAGCCACTCTCCAAAGCCACTGTCCAAAGCCACTCTATGTCCAAAGCCACTGTCCAAAGCCACTCTCCAAACCACTGTCCAAAGCCACTCTATGTCCAAAGCCACTGTCCAAAGCCACTCTCCAAAGCCACTGTCCAAAGCCACTCTATGTCCAAAGCCACTGTCCAAAGCCACTCTCCAAAGCCACTGTCCAAAGCCACTCTATGTCCAAAGCCACTGTCCAAAGCTACTCTCCAAAGCCACTGTCCAAAGCCACTCTATGTCCAAAGCCACTGTCCAAAGCCACTCTCCAAAGCCACTGTCCAAAGCCACTCTATGTCCAAAGCCACTGTCCAAAGCCACTCTACAAAGCCACTGTCGAAAGTCACTCTATGTCCAAAGCCACTGTCCAAAGCCACTCTCCAAAGCCACTCTCCAAAGCCACTCTATGTCCAAAGCCACTGTCCAAAGCCACTGTCCAATGCCACTCTCCAAAGCCACTCTATGTCCAAAGCCACTGTCCAAAGCCACTCTCCAAAGCCACTCTCCAAAGCCACTCTATGTCCAAAGCCACTGTCCAAAGCCACTCTCTAAAGCCACTCTCCAAAGCCACTCTATGTCCAAAGCCACCGTCCAAAGCCATTCTCCAAAGCCACTCTCCAAAGCCACTCTATGTCCAAAGCCACTGTCCAAAGCCACTCTATGTCCAAAGCTACTGTCCAAAGCCACTGTACAAAGCCACTGTCAAAGCCACTCTATGTCCAAAGCCACTGTCCAAAGCCACTGTCGAAAGCCACTGTCCAAAGCCACTCTATGTCCAAAGCCACTATCCATAGACACTATCCAAAGCCACTGTCCAAAGCCACTCTATGTCCAAAGCCACTGTCCAAAGCCACTGTCTAAAGCCACTGTCCAAAGCCACTCTATGTCCAAAGCCACTGTCCAAAGCCACTGTCCAAAGCCACTGTCCAAAGCCACTCTATGTCAAAGCCACTGTCCAAAGCTAATCTCCAAAGCCAGTGTCCAAAGCCACTCTATGTCCAAAGCCACTGTCCAAATCCACTCTCCAAAGCCACTGTCCAAAGCCACTCTATGTCCAAAGCCACTGTACAAAGCCACTCTCCAAAGCCACTGTCCAAAGCCACTCTATGTCCAAAGCCACTGTCCAAAGCCACTCTCCAAAGCCACTGTCCAAAGCCACTCTATGTCCAAAGCCACTGTCTAAAGCCACTCTCCAAATCCACTGTCCAAAGCCACTCTATGTCAAAAGCCACTCTCCAAAGCCACTCTCCAAAGCCACTGTCCAAAGCCACTCTATGTCCAAAGCCACTGTCCAAAGCCACTCTCCACAGCCACTGTCCTAAGCCACTCTATGTCCAAAGCCACTGTCCAAAGCCACTCTCCAAAGCCACTGTCCAAAGCCACTCTATGTCCAAAGCCACTGTCGAAAGCCACTGTCCAAAGCCACTGTCCAAAGCCACTCTATGTCCAAAGCCACTGTCCAAAGCCACTCTCCAAAGCCACTCTACAAAGCCACTCTATGTCCAAAGCCACTCTCCAAAGCCACTCTATGTCCAAAGACACTGTCCAAAGCCACTGTCCAAAGCCACTCTCCAAAGCCACTCTATGTACAAAGCCACTGTCCAAAGTCACTGTCCAAAGCCACTCTCCAAAGCCACTCTATGTCCAAAGCCACTGTCCAAAGCCACTGTCCAAAGCCACTGTCCAAAGCCACTCTATATCCAAAGCAACTGTCCAAAGCCACTCTCCAAAGCCACTCTCCAAAGCCACTCTATGTCCAAAGCCACTCTCCAAAGCCATTCTCCAAAGCCACTCTCCAAAGCCACTCTATGTCCAAAGCCACTGTCCAAAGCCACTCTCCAAAGCCACTCTTCAAAGCCACTCTATGTCCAAAGCCACTGTCCAAAGCCACTGTCCAAAGCCACTCTCCAAAGCCATTCTATGTCCAAAGCCACTGTCCAAAGCCACTGTCCAAAGCCACTCTCCAAAGCCACTCTATGTCCAAAGCCAATGTCCAAAACCACTGTCCAAAGCCACTCTCCAAAGCCACTCTATGTCCAAAGCCACTGTCCAAATCCACTGTCCAAAGCCACTGTCTAAAGCCACTCTATGTCCAAAGCCACTGTCCATAGCCACTGTCCAAAGCCACTGTCCAAAGCCACTCTATGTCCAAAGCCACTGTACAAAGCCACTGTCCAAAGCCACTCTCCAAAGCAATTCTATGTCCAAAGCCACTGTCGAAAGCCACTGTCCAAAGCTACTGTTCAAAACCACTCTATGTCCAAAGCCACTGTCCAAAGCGACTGTCCAAAGCCACTGTCCAAAGCCACTGTCCAAAGCCACTCTATGTCCAAAGCCACTGTCCAAAGCCACTGTCCAAAGCCACTGTCCAAAGCCACTCTATGTCCAAAGCCACTGTCCAAAGCCACTCTCCAAAACCACTGTCCTAAACCACTCTATGTCCAAAGCCACTATCCAAAGCCACTCTCCAAAGCCACTATCCTAATCTACTCTATGTCCAAAGCCACTGTCCAAAGCCACTCTCCAAAGCCACTGTCCAAAGCCACTGTATGTCCAAAGCCACTGTATGTCCAAAACCACTGTCCAAAGCCACTGTATGTCCAAAGCCACTGTATGTCCAAAGCCACTGTCCAAAGCCACTGTATGTCCAAAGCCACTGTATGTCCAAAGCCACTATCCAAAGCCACTGTCCAAAGCCACTGTCCCAAGCCACTCTATGTCCAAAGCCACTGTTCAAAGCCACTGTCCAAAGCCACTGTCCAAAGCCACTCTATGTCCAAAGCCACTGTCGAAAGCCAATGTCCAAAGCCACTGTCCAAATCCACTCTATGTCCAAAGCCACTGTCCAAAGCCACTGTCCAAAGCCACTGTCCAAAGCCACTCTATGTCCAAAGCCACTGTCCAAAGCCATTGTCCAAAGCCACTGTCCAAAGCCACTCTATGTCCAAAGCCACTGTCCAAAGCCACTCTTCAAAGCCACTGTCCTAAACCACTCTATGTCAAAAGCCACTGTCCAAAGCCACTCTGCAAAGCCACTGTCCTAAACCACTCTATGTCCAAGGCCACTGTCCAAAGCCACTCTCCAAAGCCACTGTCCAAAGCCACTGTATGTCCAAAGGCACTGTCCAAAGCCACTGTATGTCCAAAGCCACTGTATGTCCAAAGCCACTGTCCAAAGCCACTGTATGTCCAAAGCCACTGTATGTCCAAACCACTGTCCAAAGCCACTGTATGTCCAATGCCACTGTATGTCCAAAGCCACTATCCAAAGCCACTGTATGTCCAAAGCCACTGTATGTCCAAAGCCACTGTCCAAAGTCACTGTATATCCAAAGCCACTTTATGTCCAAAGCCACTGTCCAAAGCCACTGTATGTCCAAAGCTACTGTATGTCCAAAGCCACTGTCCAAAGCCACTGTATGTCCAAAGCCACTCTATGTCCAAAGATACTGTCCAAAGCCACTGTCCAAAGCCACTGTCCAAAGCCACTGTCCAAAGCCACTGTCCAAAGCCACTGTCCAAAGCCACTCTATATCCAAAGCCACTGTCCAAAGCCACTTTCTAAAGCCACTGTCCACAGCCACTCTATGTCCAAAGCCACTGTCCAAAGCCACTGTCCAAAGCAACAGTCCAAAGCCACTATATGTCCAAAGCCACTGTCCAAAGCCACTGTCCAAAGCCACTCTATGTCCAAAGCCACTCTATGTCCAAAGCCACTGTCCAAAGCCACTGTCCAAAGCCACTGTCCAAAGCCACTCTATGTCCAAAGCCACTGTTCAAAGCCACTGTCCAAATCCACTGTCCAAAGCCACTCTATGTCCAAAGCCACTGTCCAAAGCCAATGTCCAAAGCCACTGTCCAAATCCACTTTATGTCCAAAGCCACTGTCCAAAGCCACTGTCCAAAGCCACTGTCCAAAGCCACTCTATGTCCAAAGCCACTGTCCAAAGCCACTGTCCAAAGCCACTGTCCAAAGCCACTGTCCAAAGCCACTCTATGTCCAAAGCCACTTTCCAAAGCCACTGTCCAAAGCCACTGTCCAAAGCCACTCTAATTCCAAAGCCACTGTCCAAAGCCACTGTCCAAAGCCACTGTCCAAAGCCACTCTATGTCCAAAGCCACTGTACAAAGTCACTCTCCAAAGCCACTGTCCAAATCCACTCTATGTCCAAAGCCACTGTCCAAAGCCACTGTCCAAAGCCATTGTCCAAAGCCACTCTATGTCCAAAGCCACTGTCCAAAGCCACTGTCCAAAGCCACTGTCCAAAGCTACTCTATGTCTAAAGCCACTGTCCAAAGCCACTCTCCAAAGCCACTGTCCAAAGCCACTTTATGTCCAAAGCCACTGTCCAAAGCCATTCTCCAAAGCCCCTCTCCAAAGCTACTCTATGTCCAAAGCTACTGTCGAAAGCCACTCTATGTCCAAAGCCACTGTCCAAAGCCACTGTCCAAACCCAATGTCCAAAACCACTCTATGTCCAAAGCCACTGTCCAAAGCCACTGTCTAAAGCCACTATCCAAAGCCACTCTATGTCCAAAGCCACTGTCCAAAGCCACTGTCCAAAGCCACTGTCCAAAGCCACTCTATATTCAAAGCCACTGTCCAAAGCTACTCTCCAAAGCCAGTGTCCAAAGCCACTCTATGTCCAAAGCCACTGTCTAAAGCCACTCTCCAAAGCCACTGTCCAAAGCCACTGTATGTCCAAAGCCACTGTATGTCCAAAGCCACTGTCCAAATCCACTGTATGTCCAAAGCCACTGTATGTCCAAAGCCACTGTACGTCCAAAGCCACTGTATGTCCAAAGCCACTGTCCAAAGCCACTGTATGTCCAAAGCCACTGTATGTCCAAAGCCACTGTCCAAAGCCACTGTATGTCCAAAGCCACTCTATGTCCAAAGCCACTGTCCAAAGCCACTGTCCAAAGCCACTGTCCAAAGCAACTGTCCAAAGCCACTGTCCAAAGCCACTGTCCACAGCCACTCTATGTCCAAAGCCACTGTCCAAAGCCACTGTCCAAAGCCACTCTATGTCCAAAGCCACTCTATGTCCAAAGCCACTGTCCAAAGCCACTCTATGTCCAAAGCCACTGTCCAAAGCCACTCTATGTCCAAAGCCACTCTCCAAAGCCACTCTCCAAAGCCACTGTCCACAGCCACTCTATGTCCAAAGCCACTGTCCAAAGCCACTCTACAAAGCCACTGTCCTAAGCCACTCTATGTCCAAAGCCACTGTCCAAAGCCACTGTTCAAAGCCACTCTATGTCCAAAGCCACTCTATGTCCAAAGCCACTGTCCAAAGCCACTGTCCAAAGCCACTGTCCAAAGCCACTCTATGTCCAAAGCCACTGTCCAAAGCCACTGTCCAAAGCCACTGTCTAAAGCCACTCTATGTCCAAAGCCACTGTCCAAAGCCACTGTCCAAAGCCACTGTCCAAAGCCACTCTATGTCCAAAGCCACTATCCAAAGCCAATGTCCAAAGCCACTGTCCAAATCCACTGCATGTCCAAAGCCACTGTCCAAATCCACTGCATGTCCAAAGCCACTGTCCAAAGCCACTGTACAAAGCCACTGTCCAAAGCCACTCTATGTCCAAAGCCACTGTCCAAAGCCACTGTCCAAAGCCACTGTCCAAAGCCACTCTATGTCCAAAGCCACTGTCCAAAGCCACTGTACAAAGCCACTGTCCAAAGCCACTCTATGTCCAAAGCCACTGTCCAAAGCCGCTCTCCAAAGCCACTGTCCAAATCCACTCTATGTCCAAAGCCACTGTCCAAAGCCACTTTCCAAAGCCACTGTCCAAAGCCACTCTATGTCCAAAGCCACAGTCCAAAGCCACTGTCCAAAGCCACTGTCCAAAGCCACTCTATGTCCAAAGCCACTGTCCAAAGCCACTCTCCAAAGCCACTGTCCAAAGCCACTCTATGTCCAAAGCCACTGTCCAAAGCCACTCTCCAAAGCCACTGTCCAAAGCCACTCTATGTCCAAAGCCACTGTCCAAAGCCACTCTCCAAAGCCACTGTCCAAAGCCACTCTTTATCCAAAGCCACTGTCCAAAGCCACTCTCCAAAGCCACTGTCCAAAGCCACTCTATGTCCAAAGCCACTGTCCAAAGCTACTCTCCAAAGCCACTGTCCAAAGCCACTCTATGTCCAAAGCCACTGTCCAAAGCCACTCTCCAAAGCCACTGTCCAAAGCCACTCTATGTCCAAAGCCACTGTCCAAAGCCACTCTACAAAGCCACTGTCGAAAGTCACTCTATGTCCAAAGCCATTGTCCAAAGCCACTCTCCAAAGCCACTCTCCAAAGCCACTCTATGTCCAAAGCCACTGTCCAAAGCCACTGTCCAATGCCACTCTCCAAAGCCACTCTATGTCCAAAGCCACTGTCCAAAGCCACTCTCCAAAGCCACTCTCCAAAGCCACTCTATGTCCAAAGCCACTGTCCAAAGCCACTCTCTAAAGCCACTCTCCAAAGCCACTCTATGTCCAAAGCCACCGTCCAAAGCCATTCGCCAAAGCCACTCTCCAAAGCCACTCTATGTCCAAAGCCACTGTCCAAAGCCACTCTATGTCCAAAGCCACTGTCCAAAGCCTCTGTACAAAGCCACTGTCAAAGCCACTCTATGTCCAAAGCCACTGTCCAAAGCCACTGTCGAAAGCCACTGTCCAAAGCCACTCTATGTCCAAAGCCACTGTCCAAAGCCACTATCCAAAGCCACTGTCCAAAGCCACTCTATGTCCAAAGCCACTGTCCAAAGCCACTGTCTAAAGCCACTGTCCAAAGCCACTCTATGTCCAAAGCCACTGTCCAAAGCCACTGTCCAAAGCCACTGTCCAAAGCCACTCTATGTCAAAGCCACTGTCCAAAGCTAATCTCCAAAGCCAGTGTCCAAAGCCATTCTATGTCCAAAGCCACTGTCCAAATCCACTCTCCAAAGCCACTGTCCAAAGCCACTCTATGACCAAAGCCACTGTACAAAGCCACTCTCCAAAGCCACTGTCCAAAGCCACTCTATGTCCAAAGCCACTGTCCAAAGCCACTCTCCAAAGCCACTGTCCAAAGCCACTCTATGTCTAAAGCCACTGTCCAAAGCCACTCTCCAAATCCACTGTCCAAAGCCACTCTATGTCAAAAGCCACTCTCCAAAGCCACTCTCCAAAGCCACTGTCCAAAGCCACTCTATGTCCAAAGCCACTGTCCAAAGCCACTCTCCAAAGCCACTGTCCTAAGCCACTCTATGTCCAAAGCCACTGTCCAAAGCCACTCTCCAAAGCCACTGTCCAAAGCCACTCTATGTCCAAAGCCACTGTCGAAAGCCACTGTCCAAAGCCACTGTCCAAAGCCACTCTATGTCCAAAGCCACTGTCCAAAGCCACTCTCCAAAGCCACTCTACAAAGCCACTCTATGTCCAAAGCCACTCTCCAAAGCCACTCTATGTCCAAAGACACTGTCCAAAGCCACTGTCCAAAGCCACTCTCCAAAGCCACTCTATGTACAAAGCCACTGTCCAAAGTTACTGTCCAAAGCCACTCTCCAAAGCCACTCTATGTCCAAATCCACTGTCCAAAGCCACTGTCCAAAGCCACTGTCCAAAGCCACTCTATATCCAAAGCAACTGTCCAAAGCCACTCTCCAAAGCCACTCTCCAAAGCCACTCTATGTCCAAAGCCTATCTCCAAAGCCATTCTCCAAAGCCACTCTCCAAAGCCACTCTATGTCCAAAGCTACTGTCCAAAGCCACTCTCCAAAGCCACTCTTCAAAGCCACTCTAAGTCCAAAGCCACTGTCCAAAGCCACTGTCCTAAGCCACTCTCCAAAGCCATTCTATGTCCAAAGCCACTGTCCAAAGCCACTGTCCAAAGCCACTCTCCAAAGCCACTCTATGTCCAAAGCCAATGTCCAAAACCACTGTCCAAAGCCACTCTCCAAAGCCACTCTATGTCCAAAGCCACTGTCCAAATCCACTGTCCAAAGCCACTGTCTAAAGCCACTCTATGTCCAAAGCCACTGTCCATAGCCACTGTCCAAAGCCACTGTCCAAAGCCACTCTATGTCCAAAGCCACTGTACAAAGCCACTGTCCAAAGCCACTCTCCAAAGCAATTCTATGTCCAAAGCCACTGTCCAAAGCCACTTTCCAAAGCTACTGTTCAAAACCACTCTATGTCCAAAGCCACTGTCCAAAGCCACTGTCCAAAGCCACTGTCCAAAGCCACTGTCCAAAGCCACTCTATGTCCAAAGCCACTGTCCAAAGCCACTGTCCAAAGCCACTGTCCAAAGCCACTCTATGTCCAAAGCCACTGTCCAAAGCCACTCTCCAAAGCCACTGTCCTAAACCACTCTATGTCCAAAGCCACTATCCAAAGCCACTCTCCAAAGCCACTATCCTAAACTACTCTATGTCCAAAGCCACTGTCCAAAGCCACTCTCCAAAGCCACTGTCCAAAGCCACTGTATGTCCAAAGCCACTGTATGTCCAAAACCACTGTCCAAAGCCACTGTATGTCCAAAGCCACTGTATGTACAAAGCCACTGTCCAAAGCCACTGTATGTCCAAAGCCACTGTATGTCCAAGCCACTATCCAAAGCCACTGTCCAAAGCCACTGTCCCAAGCCACTCTATGTCCAAAGCCACTGTTCAAAGCCACTGTCCAAAGCCACTGTCCAAAGCCACTCTATGTCCAAAGCCACTGTCCAAAGCCAATGTCCAAAGCCACTGTCCAAATCCACTCTATGTCCAAAGCCACTGTCCAAAGCCACTGTCCAAAGCCACTGTACAAAGCCACTCTATGTCCAAAGCCACTGTCCAAAGCCACTCTTCAAAGCCACTGTCCTAAACCACTCTATGTCCAAAGCCACTGTCCAAAGCCACTCTCCAAAGCCACTGTCCTAAACCACTCTATGTCCAAAGCCATTGTCCAAAGCCACTCTCCAAAGCCACTGTCCAAAGCCACTGTATGTCCGAAGGCACTGTCCAAAGCCACTGTATGTCCAAAGCCACTGTATGTCCAAAGCCACTGTCCAAAGCTACTGTATGTCCAAAGCCACTGTATGTCCAAAGCCACTGTCCAAAGCCACTGTATGTCCAATGCCACTGTATGTCCAAAGCCACTATCCAAAGCCACTGTATGTCCAAAGCCACTGTATGTCCAAAGCCACTGTCCAAAGCCACTGTATGTCCAAAGCTACTGTATGTCCAAAGCCACTGTCCAAAGCCACTGTATGTCCAAAGCCACTCTATGTCCAAAGCCACTCTATGTCCAAAGCCACTGTCCAAAGCCACTGTCCAAAGCCACTGTCCAAAGCCACTGTCCAAAGCCACTGTCCAAAGCCACTGTCCAAAGCCACTGTCCAAAGCCACTCTATATCCAAAGCCACTGTCCAAAGCCACTTTCTAAAGCCACTGTCCACAGCCACTCTATGTCCAAAGCCACTGTCCAAAGCCACTATATGTCCAAAGCCACTGTCCAAAGCCACTGTCCAAAGCCACTCTATGTCCAAAGCCACTGTTCAAAGCCACTGTCCAAATCCACTGTCCAAAGCCACTCTATGTCCAAAGCCATCGTCCAAAGCCAATGTCCAAAGCCACTGTCCAAATCCACTCTATGTCCAAAGCCACTGTCCAAAGCCATTGTCCAAAGCAACTGTCCAAAGCCACTCTATGTCCAAAGCCACTGTCCAAAGCCACTGTCCAAAGCCACTGTCCAAACCACTGTCCAAAGCCACTCTATGTCCAAAGCCTCTTTCCAAAGCCACTGTCCAAAGCCACTGTCCAAAGCCACTGTCGAAAGCCACTGTCCAAAGCCACTCTATGTCCAAAGCCACTGTCCAACGCCACTCTCCAAAGCCACTGTCCAAAGCCACTCTATGTCCAAAGCCACTGTCCAAAGCCACTGTCTAAAGCCAATGTCCAAAGCCACTCTATGTCCAAAGCCACTGTCCAAAGCCACTGTCCAAAGCCACTGTCCAAAGCCACTCTATGTCAAAGCCACTGTCCAAAGCTATTCTCCAAAGCCAGTGTCCAAAGCCACTCTATGTCCAAAGCCACTGTCCAAATCCACTCTCCAAAGCCACTGTCCAAAGCCACTCTATGTCCAAAGCCACTGTACAAAGCCACTCTCCAAAGCCACTGTCCAAAGCCACTCTATGTACAAAGCCACTGTCCAAAGCCACTCTCCAAAGCCACTGTCCAAAGCCACTCTATGTCCAAAGCCACTGTCCAAAGCCACTCTCCAAATCCACTGTCCAAAGCAACTCTATGTCAAAAGCCACTCTCCAAAGGCACTCTCCAAAGCCACTGTCCAAAGCCACTCTATGTCCAAAGCCACTGTCCAAAGCCACTCTCCAAAGCCACTGTCCTAAGCCACTCTATGTCCAAAGCCACTGTCCAAAGCCACTGTCCAAAGCCACTGTCCAAAGCCACTCTATGTCCAAAGCCACTGTCGAAAGCCACTGTCCAAAGCCACTGTCCAAAGCCACTCTATGTCCAAAGCCACTGTCCAAAGCCACTCTCCAAAGCCACTCTACAAAGCCACTCTATGTCCAAAATCACTGTCCAAAGCCACTGTCCAAAGCCACTCTCCAAAGCCACTCTATGTCCAAAGACACTGTCCAAAGCCACTGTCCAAAGCCACTCTCCAAAGCCACTCTATGTACAAAGCCACTGTCCAAAGTCACTGCGCAAAGCCACTCTCCAAAGCCACTCTATGTCCAAAGCCACTGTCCAAAGCCACTGTCCAAAGCCACTGTCCAAAGCCACACTTTATCCAAAGCAACTGTCCAAAGCCACTCTCCAAAGCCACTCTCCAAAGCCACTCTATGTCCAAAGCCACTCTCCAAAGCCATTCTCCAAAGCCACTCTCCAAAACCACTCTATGTCCAAAGCCACTGTCCAAAGCCACTCTCCAAAGCCACTCTTCAAAGCCACTCTATGTCCAAAGCCACTGTCCAAAGCCACTGTCCAAAGCCACTCTCCAAAGCCATTCTATGTCCAAAGCCACTGTCCAAAGCCACTGTCCAAAGCCACTCTCCAAAGCCAATCTATGTCCAAAGCCAATGTCCAAAACCACTGTCCAAAGCCACTCTCCAAAGCCACTCTATGTCCAAAGCCACTGTCCAAATCCACTGTCCAAAGCCACTGTTTAAAGCCACTCTATGTCCAAAGCCACTGTCCATAGCCACTGTCCCAAGCCACTGTCCAAAGCCACTCTATGTCCAAAGCCACTGTACCAAGCCACTGTCCAAAGCCACTCTCCAAAGCAATTCTATGTCCAAAGCCACTGTCCAAAGCCACTGTCCAAAGCTACTGTTCAAAACCACTCTATGTCCAAAGCCACTGTCCAAAGCCACTGTCCAAAGCCACTGTCCAAAGCCACTGTCCAAACCACTCTATGTCCAAAGCCACTGTCCAAAGCCACGGTCCAAAGCCACTGTCCAAAGCCACTCTATGTCCAAAGCCACTGTCCAAAGCCACTCCCCAAAGCCACTGTCCTAAACCACTCTATGTCCAAAGCCACTATCCAAAGCCACTCTCCAAAGCCACTGTCCTAAACTACTCTATGTCCAAAGCCACTGTCCAAAGCCACTCTCCAAAGTCACTGTCCAAAGCCACTGTATGTCCAAAGCCACTGTATGTCCAAAACCACTGTCCAAAGCCACTGTATGTCCAAAGCCACTGTATGTCCAAAGCCACTGTCCAAAGCCACTGTATGTCCAAAGCCACTGTATGTCCAAAGCCACTATCCAAAGCCACTGTCCAAAGCCACTGTCCTAAGCCACTCTATGTCCAAAGCCACTGTTCAAAGCCACTGTCCAAAGCCACTGTCCAAAGCCACTCTATGTCCAAAGCCACTCTCCAAAGCCAATGTCCAAAGCCACTGTCCAAATCCACTGTATGTCCAAAGCCACTGTCCAAAGCCACTGTCCAAAGCCACTGTCCAAAGCCACTCTATGTCCAAAGCCACTGTCCAAAGCCACTGTCCAAAGCCAGTGTCCAAAACCACTCTATGTCCAAATCCACTGTCCAAAGCCACTGTCCAAAGCCACTGTCCAAAGCCATTCTATGTCCAAAGCTACTGTCCAAACCCACTCTCCAAAGCCACTGTCCAAATCCACTCTATGTCCAAAGCCACTGTCCAAAGCCACTGTCCAAAGCCATTGTCCAAAGCCACTCTATGTCCAAAGCCACTGTCCAAAGCCACTGTCCAAAACCACTGTCCAAAGCCACTCTATGTCCAAAGCCACTCTCCAAAGCCACTCTCCAAAGCCACTGTCCAAAGCCACTCTATGTCCAAAGCCACTGTCCAAAGCCACTCTCCAAAGCTACTGTCCAAAGCCACTCTATGTCCAAAGACACTGTCCAAAGCCACTGTCCAAAGCCATTGTCCAAAGCCACTCTATGTCCAAAGCCACTGTCCAAAGCCACTGTCCAAAGCCACTGTCCAAATCCACTCTATGTCCAAAGCCACTGTCCAAAGCCACTCTCCAAAGCCACTCTCCAAAGCCACTCTATGTCCAAAGCCACTGTCCAAAGCCACTGTCCAAAGCCACTGTCCAAAGCCACTCCATATCCAAAGCAACTGTCCAAAGCCACTCTCCAAAGCCATTCTCCAAAGCCACTCTCCAAAGCCACTCTATGTCCAAAGCCACTGTCCAAAGCCACTCTCCAAAGCCACTCTTCAAAGCCACTCTATGTCCAAAGCCACTGTCCAAAGCCACTGTCCAAAGCCACTCTCCAAAGCCATTCTATGTCCAAAGCCACTGTCCAAAGCCACTGTCCAAAGCCACTCTCCAAAGCCACTCTATGTCCAAAGCCAATGTCCAAAACCACTGTCCAAAGCCACACTCCAAAGCCACTCTATGTCCAAAGCCACTGTCCAAAGCCACTGTCCAAAGCCACTGTCTAAAGCCACTCTATGTCCAAAGCCACTGTCCATAGCCACTGTCTAAAGCCACTGTCCAAAGCCACTCTATGTCCAAAGCCACTGTACAAAGCCACTGTCCAAAGCCACTCTCCAAAGCAATTCTATGTCCAAAGCCACTGTCCAAAGCCACTGTCCAAAGCTACTGTTCAAAACCACTCTATGTCCAAAGCCACTGTCCAAAGCCACTGTCCAAAGCCACTGTCCAAAGCCACTGTCCAAAGCCACTCTATGTCCAAAGCCACTGTCCAAAGCCACTGTCCAAAGCCACTTTCCAAAGCCACTCTATGTCCAAAGCCACTGTCCAAAGCCACTCTCCAAAGCCACTGTCCTAAACCACTCTATGTCCAAAGCCACTATCCAAAGCCACTCTCCAAAGCCACTGTCCTAAACTACTCTATGTCCAAAGCCACTGTCCAAAGCCACTCTCCAAAGCCACTGTCCAAAGCCACTGTATGTCCAAAGCCACTGTATGTCCAAAGCCACTGTCCAAAGCCACTGTATGTCCAAAGGCACTGTATGTCCAAAGCCACTATCCAAAGCCACTGTCTAAAGCCACTGTCCAAAGCCACTCTATGTCCAAAGCCACTGTCCAAAGCCACTCTATGTCCAAAGCCACTGTCCAAAGCCACTCTCCAAAACCACTGTCCTAAGCCACTCTATGTCCAAAGCCACTGTCCAAAGCCACTGTCCAAAGCCACTGTCCAAAGCCACTCTATGTCCAAAGCCACTGTCGAAAGCCACTGTCCAAAGCCACTGTCCAAAGCCGCTCTATGTCCAAAGCCACTGTCCAAAGCCACTCTCCAAAGCCACTCTACAAAGCCACTCTATGTCCAAAATCACTTTCCAAAGCCACTGTCCAAAGCCACTCTCCAAAGCCACTCTATGTCCAAAGACACTGTCCAAAGCCACTGTCCAAAGCCACTCTCCAAAGCCACTCTATGTACAAAGCCACTGTCCAAAGTCACTGTCCAAAGCCACTCTCCAAAGCCACTCTATGTCCAAAGCCACTGTCCAAAGCCACTGTCCAAAGCCACTGTACAAAGCCACTCTATATCCAAAGCAACTGTCCAAAGTCACTCTCCAAAGCCACTCTCCAAAGCCACTCTATGTCCAAAGCCACTCTCCAAAGCCATTCTCCAAAGCCACTCTCCAAAGCCACTCTATGTCCAAAGCCACTGTCCAAAGCCACTCTCCAAAGCCACTCTTCAAAGCCACTCTATGTCCAAAGCCACTGTCCAAAGCCACTGTCCAAAGCCACTCTCCAAAGCCATTCTATGTCCAAAGCCACTGTCCAAAGCCACTGTCCAAAGCCACTCTCCAAAGCCACTCTATGTCCAAAGCCAATGTCCAAAACCACTGTCCAAAGCCACTCTCCAAAGCCACTCTATGTCCAAAGCCACTGTCCAAATCCACTGTCCAAAGCCACTGTCTAAAGCCACTCTATGTCCAAAGCCACTGTCCATAGCCACTGTCCAAAGCCACTGTCCAAAGCCACTCTATGTCCAAAGCCACTGTACCAAGCCACTGTCCAAAGCCACTCTCCAAAGCAATTCTATGTCCAAAGCCACTGTCCAAAGCCACTGTCCAAAGCTACTGTTCAAAACCACTCTATGTCCAAAGCCACTGTCCAAAGCCACTGTCCAAAGCCACTGTCCAAAGCCACTGTCCAAAGCCACTCTATGTCCAAAGCCACTGTCCAAAGCCACGGTCCAAAGCCACTGTCCAAAGCCACTCTATGTCCAAAGCCACTGTCCAAAGCCACTCCCCAAAGCCACTGTCCTAAACCACTCTATGTCCAAAGCCACTATCCAAAGCCACTCTCCAAAACCACTGTCCTAAACTACTCTATGACCAAAGCCACTGTCCAAAGCCACTCTCCAAAGCCACTGTCCAAAGCCACTCTATATCCAAAGCCACTGTATGTCCAAAACCACTGTCCAAAGCCACTGTATGTCCAATGCCACTGTATGACCAAAGCCACTGTCCAAAGCCACTGTATGTCCAAAGCCACTGTATGTCCAAAGCCACTATCCAAAGCCACTGTCCAAAGCCACTGTCCCAAGCCACTCTATGTCCAAAGCCACTGTTCAAAGCCACTGTCTAAAGCCACTGTCCAAAGCCACTCTATGTCCAAAGCCACTGTCCAAAGCCAATGTCCAAAGCCACTGTCCAAATCTACTGTATGTCCAAAGCCACTGTCCAAAGCCACTGTCCAAAGCCACTGTCCAAAGCCACTCTATGTCCAAAGCCACTGTCCAAAGCCACTGTCCAAAGCCAGTGTCCAAAACCACTCTATGTCCAAATCCACTGTCCAAAGCCACTGTCCAAAGCCACTGTCCAAAGCCATTCTATGTCCAAAGCTACTGTCCAAAGCCACTCTCCAAAGCCACTGTCCAAATCCACTCTATGTCCAAAGCCACTGTCCAAAGCCACTGTCCAAAGCCATTGTCCAAAGCCACTCTATGTCCAAAGCCACTGTCCAAAGCCAATGTCCAAAACCACTGTCCAAAGCCACTCTATGTCCAAAGCCACTGTCCAAAGCCACTCTCCAAAGCCACTGTCCAAAGCCACTCTATGTCCAAAGCCACTGTCCAAAGCCACTCTCCAAAGCTACTGTCCAAAGCCACTCTATGTCCAAAGCCACTGTCCAAAGCCACTGTCCAAAGCCATTGTCCAAAGCCACTCTATGTCCAAAGCCACTGTCCAAAGCCACTGTCCAAAGCCACTGTCCAAAGCCACTCTATGTCCAAAGCCACTGTCCAAAGCCACTCTCCAAAGCCACTCTCCAAAGCCACTCTATGTCCAAAGCCACTGTCCAAAGCCACTGTCCAAAGCCACTGTCCAAAGCCACTCTATATCCAAAGCAACTGTCCAAAGCCACTCTCCAAAGCCACTCTCCAAAGCCACTCTATGTCCAAAGCCACTCTCCAAAGCCATTCTCCAAAGCCACTCTCCAAAGCCACTCTATGTCCAAAGCCACTGTCCAAAGCCACTCTCCAAAGCCACTCTTCAAAGCCACTCTATGTCCAAAGCCACTGTCCAAAGCCACTGTCCAAAGCCACTCTCCAAAGCCATTCTATGTCCAAAGCCACTGTCCAAAGCCACTGTCCAAAGCCACTCTCCAAAGCCACCCTATGTCCAAAGCCAATGTCCAAAACCACTGTCCAAAGCCACACTCCAAAGCCACTCTATGTCCAAAGCCACTGTCCAAAGCCACTGTCCAAAGCCACTGTCTAAAGCCACTCTATGTCCAAAGCCACTGTCCATAGCCACTGTCCAAAGCCACTGTCCAAAGCCACTCTATGTCCAAAGCCACTGTACAAAGCCACTGTCCAAAGCCACTCTCCAAAGCAATTCTATGTCCAAAGCCACTGTCCAAAGCCACTGTCCAAAGCTACTGTTCAAAACCACTCTATGTCCAAAGCCACTGTCCAAAGCCACTGTCCAAATCCACTGTCCAAAGCCACTGTCCAAAGCCACTCTATGTCCAAAGCCACTGTCCAAAGCCACTGTCCAAAGCCACTGTCCAAAGCCACTCTATGTCCAAAGCCACTGTCCAAAGCCACTCTCCAAAGCCACTGTCCTAAACCACTCTATGTCCAAAGCCACTATCCAAAGCCACTCTCCAAAGCCACTGTCCTAAACTACTCTATGTCCAAAGCCACTGTCCAAAGCCACTCTCCAAAGCCACTGTCCAAAGCTACTGTATGTCCAAAGCCACTGTATGTCCAAAGCCACTGTCCAAAGCCACTGTATGTCCAAAGCCACTGTATGTCCAAAGCCACTGTCCAAAGCCACTGTATGTCCAAAGCCACTGTATGTCCAAAGCCACTATCCAAAGCCACTGTCCAAAGCCACTGTCCAAAGCCACTCTATGTCCAAAGCCACTGTTCAAAGCCACTGTCCAAAGCCACTGTCCAAAGCCACTCTATGTCCAAAGCCACTGTCCAAAGCCAATGTCCAAAGCCACTATTCAAATCCACTCTATGTCCAAAGCCACTGTCCAAAGCCACTGTCCAAAGCCACTGTCCAAAGCCACTCTATGTCCAAAGCCACTTTCCAAAGCCACTGTCCAAAGCCACTGTCCAAAACCACTCTATGTCCAAAGCCACTGTCCAAAGCCACTGTCCAAAGCAACTGTCCAAAGCCATTCTATGTCCAAAGCCACTGTCCAAAGCCACTCTCCAAAGCCACTGTCCAAATCCACTCTATGTCCAAAGCCACTGTCCAAAGCCACTGTCCAAAGCCATTGTCCAAAGCCACTCTATGTCCAAAGCCACTGTCCAAAGCCACTGTCCAAAGCCACTGTCCAAAGCCACTCTATGTCTAAAGCCACTGTCCAAAGCCACTCTCCAAAGCCACTGTCCAAAGCCACTCTATGTCCAAAGCCACTGTCCAAAGCCACTCTACAAAGCCACTGTCCAAAGCCACTCTATGTCCAAAGCCACTGTCCAAAGCAACTGTCCAAAGCCACTGTCCAAAGCCACTCTATGTCCAAAGCCACTGTCCAAAGCCACTGTCCAAAGCCACTGTCCAAAGCCACTCTATGTCCAAAGCCACTGTCCAAAGCCACTCTTCAAAGCTACTGTCCTAAACCACTCTATGTCCAAAGCCACTGTCCAAAGCCACTCCACAAAGCCACTGTCCTAAACCACTCTATGTCCAAAGCCACTGTCCAAAGCCACTCTCCAAAGCCACTGTCCAAAGCCACTGTATGTCCAAAGCCACTGTATGTCCAAAGCCACTGTCCATAGCCACTGTATGTCCAAAGCCACTGTATATCCAAAGCCACTGTCCAAAGCCACTGTCCAAAGCCACTCTCCAAAGCCATTCTATGTCCAAAGCCACTGTCCAAAGCCACTGTCCAAAGCCACTCTCCAAAGCCACCCTATGTCCAAAGCCAATGTCCAAAACCACTGTCCAAAGCCACACTCCAAAGCCACTCTATGTCCAAAGCCACTGTCCAAAGCCAATTTCCAAAGCCACTGTCTAAAGCCACTCTATGTCCAAAGCCACTGTCCATAGCCACTGTCCAAAGCCACTGTCCAAAGCCACTCTATGTCCAAAGCCACTGTACAAAGCCACTGTCCAAAGCCACTCTCCAAAGCAATTCTATGTCCAAAGCCACTGTCCAAAGCCACTGTCCAAAGCTACTGTTCAAAACCACTCTATGTCCAAAGCCACTGTCCAAAGCCACTGTCCAAAGCCACTGTCCAAAGCCACTGTCCAAAGCCACTCTATGTCCAAAGCCACTGTCCAAAGCCACTGTCCAAAGCCACTGTCCAAATCCACTCTATGTCCAAAGCCACTGTCCAAAGCCACTCTCCAAAGACACTGTCCTAAACCACTCTATATCCAAAGCCACTATCCAAAGCCACTCTCCAAAGCCACTGTCCTAAACTACTCTATGTCCAAAGCCACTGTCCAAAGCCACTCTCCAAAGCCACTGTCCAAAGCCACTGTATGTCCAAAGCCACTGTATGTCCAAAGCCACTGTCCAAAGCCACTGTATGTCCAAAGCCACTGTATGTCCAAAGCCACTGTCCAAAGCCACTGTATGTCCAAAGCCACTGTATGTCCAAAGCCACTATCCAAAGCCACTGTCCAAAGCCACTGTCCAAAGCCACTCTATGTCCAAAGCCACTGTTCAAAGCCACTGTCCAAAGCCTCTGTCCAAAGCCACTCTATGACCAAAGCCACTGTCCAAAGCCAATGTCCAAAGCCACTGTCCAAATCCACTCTATGTCCAAAGCCACTGTCCAAAGCCACTGTCCAAAGCCACTGTCCAAAGCCACTCTATGTCCAAAGCCACTGTCCAAAGCCACTGTCCAAAGCCACTGTCCAAAACCACTCTATGTCCAAAGCCACTGTCCAAAGCCACTGTCCAAAGCCACTGTCCAAAGCCACTGTCCAAAGCAACTGTCCTAAACCACTCTATGTCCAAAGCCACTATCCAAAGCCACTCTCCAAAGCCACTGTCCTAAACTAATCTATGTCCAAAGCCACTGTCCAAAGCCACTCTCCAAAGCCACTGTCCAAAGCCACTGTATGTCCAAAGCCACTGTATGTCCAAAGCCACTGTCCAAAGCCACTGTATGTCCAAAGCCACTGTATGTCCAAAGCCACTGTCCAAAGCCACTGTATGTCCAAAGCCACTGTATGTCCAAAGCCACTATCCAAAGCCACTGTCCAAAGCCACTCTATGTCTAAAGCCACTGTCCAAAGCCACTCTCCAAAGCCACTGTTCAAAGCCACTCTATGTCCAAAGCCACTGTCCAAAGCCACTCTACAAAGCCACTGTCCAAAGCACTCTATGTCCAAAGCCACTGTCCAAAGCCACTGTCCAAAGCCACTGTCCAAAGCCACTCTATGTCCAAAGCCACTGTCCAAAGCCACTGTCCAAAGCCACTGTCCAAAGCCACTCTATGTCCAAAGCCACTGTCCAAAGCCACTCTTCAAAGCCACTGTCCTAAACCACTCTATGTCCAAAGCCACTGTCCAAAGCCACTCCACAAAGCCACGGTCCTAAACCACTCTATGTCCAAAGCCACTGTCCAAAGCCACTCTCCAAAGCCACTGTCCAAAGCCACTGTATGTCCAAAGCCACTGTATGTCCAAAGCCACTGTCCAAAGCCAATGTATGTCCAAAGCCACTGTATGTCCAAAGCCACTGTCCAAAGCCACTGTATGTCCAAAGCCACTGTATGTCCAAAGCCACTATCCAAAGCCACTGTATGTCCAAAGCCACTGTATGTCCAAAGCCACTGTCTAAAGCCACTGTATGTCCAAAGCCACTGTCCAAAGCCACTGTATGTCCAAAGCCACTGTATGTCCAAAGCCACTGTCCAAATTCACTGTATGTCCAAAGCCACTTTATGTCCAAAGCCACTATCCAAAGCCACTGTATGTCCAAAGCCACTGTATGTCCAAAGCCACTGTCCAAAGCCACTGTATGTCCAAAGCCACTCTATGTCCAAAGCCACTGTCCAAAGCCACTGTCCAAAGCCACTGTCCAAAGCTACTGTCCAAAGCCACTGTCCAAAGCCACTCTATATCCAAAGCCACTGTCCAAAGCCACTTTCCAAAGCCACTGTCCACAGCCACTCTATGTCCAAAGCCACTGTCCAAAGCCACTGTCCAAAGCAACAGTCCAAAGCCACTATATGTCCAAAGCCACTGTCCTAAGCCACTGTCCAAAGCCACTCTATGTCCAAAGCCACTCTATGTCCAAAGCCACTGTCCAAAGCCACTCTATGTCCAAAGCCACTGTCCAAAGCCACTCTATGTCCAAAGCCACTCTATGTCCAAAGCCACTGTCCAAAGCCACTGTCCAAAGCCACTGTCCAAAGCCACTCTATGTCCAAAGCCACTGTCCAAAGCCACTCTCCAAAGCCACTCTCCAAAGCCACTCTATGTCCAAAGCCACTGTCCAAAGCTACTGTCCAAAGCCACTGTCCAAAGCCACTCCATATCCAAAGCAACTGTCCAAAGCCACTCTCCAAAGCCATTCTCCAAAGCCACTCTCCAAAGCCACTCTATGTCCAAAGCCACTGTCCAAAGCCACTCTCCAAAGCCACTCTTCAAAGCCACTCTATGTCCAAAGCCACTGTCCAAAGCCACTGTCCAAAGCCACTCTCCAAAGCCATTCTATGTCCAAAGCCACTGTCCAAAGCCACTCTCCAAAGCTACTGTCCAAAGCCACTCTATGTCCAAAGCCACTGTCCAAAGCCACTGTCCAAAGCCATTGTCCAAAGCCACTCTATGTCCAAAGCCACTGTCCAAAGCCACTGTCCAAAGCCACTGTCCAAAGCCACTCTATGTCCAAAGCCACTGTCCAAAGCCACTCTCCAAAGCCACTCTCCAAAGCCACTCTATGTCCAAAGCCACTGTCCAAAGCCACTGTCCAAAGCCACTGTCCAAAGCCACTCTATATCCAAAGCAACTGTCCAAAGCCACTCTCCAAAGCCACTCTCCAAAGCCACTCTATGTCCAAAGCCACTCTCCAAAGCCATTCTCCAAAGCCACTCTCCAAAGCCACTCTATGTCCAAAGCCACTGTCCAAAGCCACTCTCCAAAGCCACTCTTCAAAGCCACTCTATGTCCAAAGCCACTGTCCAAAGCCACTGTCCAAAGCCACTCTCCAAAGCCATTCTATGTCCAAAGCCACTGTCCAAAGCCACTGTCCAAAGCCACTCTCCAAAGCCACCCTATGTCCAAAGCCAATGTCCAAAACCACTGTCCAAAGCCACACTCCAAAGCCACTATCCAAAGCCACTGTATGTCCAAAGCCACTGTATGTCCAAAGCCACTGTCCAAAGCCACTGTATGTCCAAAGCCACTCTATGTCCAAAGCCACTGTCCAAAGCCACTGTCCAAAGCTACTGTCCAAAGCTACTGTCCAAAGCCACTGTCCAAAGCCACTCTATATCCAAAGCCACTGTCCAAAGCCACTTTCCAAAGCCACTGTCCACAGCCACTCTATGTCCAAAGCCACTGTCCAAAGCCACTGTCCAAAGCAACAGTCCAAAGCCACTATATGTCCAAAGCCACTGTCCTAAGCCACTTTCCAAAGCCACTCTATGTCCAAAGCCACTCTATGTCCAAAGCCACTGTCCAAAGCCACTCTATGTCCAAAGCCACTGTCCAAAGCCACTCTATGTCCAAAGCCACTCTATGTCCAAAGCCACTGTCCAAAGCCACTGTCCAAAGCCACTGTCCAAAGCCACTCTATGTCCAAAGCCACTGTCCAAAGCCACTCTCCAAAGCCACTCTCCAAAGCCACTCTATGTCCAAAGCCACTGTCCAAAGCCACTGTCCAAAGCCACTGTCCAAAGCCACTCCATATCCAAAGCAACTGTCCAAAGCCACTCTCCAAAGCCATTCTCCAAAGCCACTCTCCAAAGCCACTCTATGTCCAAAGCCACTGTCCAAAGCCACTCTCCAAAGCCACTCTTCAAAGCCACTCTATGTCCAAAGCCACTGTCCAAAGCCACTGTCCAAAGCCACTCTCCAAAGCCATTCTATGTCCAAAGCCACTGTCCAAAGCCACTCTCCAAAGCTACTGTCCAAAGCCACTCTATGTCCAAAGCCACTGTCCAAAGCCACTGTCCAAAGCCATTGTCCAAAGCCACTCTATGTGTTGGGCCCTAAACCACTCTTCTTAGGCTCAACTGGTATGCTGCCACCAGAGTTATACAGTTTCCTCTACTATTCCCAAATAACTCAGATCACTTGTTATTGAATAAGGATAAATGTAAGAACTGCAATACATGAGGTCAGGGCTGGCTTTTATTACAATAACCAGTCACCTGACCATGACATCATATGTGGGGTGATGTGGTGATACAAGAACAATGGTAATTCACCACATGCATATGGATGTGTGGGTGACCTTATCTAATCTTAGTCAGATACTGTTTAAGCAGGCAATTGCCTGCTTATGTGAGGGCCATCCTTCTTCAGAAGGTGAGTCCGACATCCCCCCCGGACTGGTCCGAAGCCGTCCCTGGCTGAGTTAATGTGGAGATGTCTGGCCATGCCTGTCTGGACATCCCATCTGCATTCAAGTTCTCCTTACCCGGACGATAATGCACCTTGTAGTTGAATCCTTGCAGGCGGAGAGCCCACCTGGTCAATCGTTTGTTGGACAGATGAGCAGTGTTCAGATACTCCAACGCTTTGTGGTCTGTCTGCAGCAAGAAGAACCGACCATCCAGGTAGATCTCAAAATGCTTGATGGACTCGACCACTGCCAAGCATTCCAACTCAGTAGCAGCATAACGTGTTTCTGCGGACTTGAGCTGGCGACTATAGAATGCTATAGGCAGCTCCTTCTCATCCCTGACCACACTGAGGCATCCACCTATCCCCAACAGAGAGGCATCAGTCTGCAGAACCAGTTTGTCCTCTGGCCTGGGCAAATGCAACCTGCAGGTCTCTCCCAGCACAGACTTCAAATGTGTAAAGCATCTGTCTTGCTCTTCAGTCCACTGTATCTTGGTGGGGGCCTCCAGTTTGGTCGCTTCATTCAGTGGTTTGGAGTATTCTGCGTATCGTTCGATGAATTTTCTGTAATATCCGGCCAACCCGAGGAAAGACTTCATTTGCTTCTTGTTGATTGGCCGGATGTATTGCAAGAGAGCTTGCACCTTGATATCAGGTATACCCACCTGTCCATTTCCAACAATTTGGCCAAGATGAACCAACTCACTCTGAGCCCACTGACATTTGCTCATCTTTACAGTCAGCCCAGCTTTCTTTAAACGTCCCAGTATATCTCGGACGTGGCAGAGATGGTCCTCCCAGCTGTATGAGAAAATTAAAATGTCATCTATGTAGGGGAGTGCAAATTCGTCTGCCCCTTCCAGAACCACATCCATAATCCTCTGGAATGTGGCAGGGGCGTTCTTCAGCCCGAAAGGCATCCTGGTGAATTCGTATTTTCCCAATGGAGTAACAATGGCTGTTTTCTGCCTGTCTCCCTCCTCCATTTCCACCTGGTAAAACCCTTTGCTTAGGTCCAGCTTGCTGAGGTGAGTGGCTTCTCCCACCTTGGAAATGAGCTGATCAATTACTGGCATGTAGTAGGGATCAGGCTGAGTAATGGCATTCACCTTCCTGTAATCAATGCACAGGCGCACTGATCCATCCAGCTTCTGGACCGGAACGATGGGAGATGACCATGGGCTCACAGACGGTACCAGAATGCCCTTCAGGATGAGGGTCCGCAATTCGGTCTTTACACCCTCCAGCTTGGCTGCGGAAATTGCATAAGGGACGGACCGGATGGATTGTGCATCTCCAGTGTTGATGGCATGCTTGCAAATATGAGTGAGTCCAGGTTCATCAGAACAGACTCCCTCTTGCTCTGCGCAGGCCGTCTTCATCTCGGCCTGCTGTGAAGGTGTCATCTGGTCTCCTTTCAGGGTCGGGATAGTGTTTATCTCATCCATGGTCTGCTGGGCCACAACCACAACTCGCAGGATGGCTGCCTCTGGGTAAGTGTACGTCTTTACATGGTTGACATGTACCACCTTGTGTTTCTTGTGACCCGGAGTGCCTATTTGCAGATTGACAGAGTTGGGAATACTGATGATTTCGTAGGGTCCCGTCCAGGCGGCTTCAAGTTTACCAAACAGCCCGGGTGACCTCAGCAGGACCATTTCTCCCACCTGGAAAGTTCTGGCCATGGTGTTCCGGTCATGGTAAATTTTTGCTTTGGCTTGAGATTGTTTTCCGGTCCGGAAGCTGACCTCTCTGACTGCCTCCATACGTTTATCCAGCTGGTCCATGAACTGGGTGACGTTGACACCTGGTTCTGGATCCGTGCAGGCGTCCAGCAGCAGGTCCACCGGGGTCCTCATGTTTCTACCGTACAGGAACTCAAATGGGGAGACTCCAGTGGATCGGTTAGGAACGGATCGTATGGCAAATAAGCACAGTTTGACTTGCTGGACCCAGTTCCACTCTTGGTCAATCAGCTTCTTGATCATGGGCACCAGGGTACCATGAAACCGCTCCACGACTCCATTGGCCTCCGGATGGTAAGCCGAGGTCTGGATCTTGTGGATGTGGAGTCTGTCACATAGCTGCTGCATGACCTTTCCTGTAAGCTGCTTGCCTTGGTCAGATAGCATCTCCCTGGGAGGACCATGTCTGCTAAAAACCTCCAGGAGTCCCTCTGCCACTTCTGCCGCTGTAGCTGTTTTCAGGGGGATGGCTTCTGGGTACCTGGACGCCAGGTCAATAACGGTCAACAAGTACTGGTAGCCACCCTTGGCTTTCTTGAAGGGACCCACCAGGTCGATTGCGATCTTCTCGAAAGGTACTGACACTATAGGAACTTCAACCATGGGTGCCCTCAGAGGCCTGTCTTTTCTGTTCCTTTGACATGTGGTGCACTGCTTGCACCATCTAGTCACGTCAGTCTGTTGACCAGGCCAGGCAACTCTAGTCCTCAGGATGGCCTTTACCTTCTTGGGCCCGAGATGGCCATGCCAGTCATGAGCCGCCTTGAAGAAGGTTGCCCTGAGGGCTTCTGGTACCACCAGCAGCTGAAGCTCCTCCCCCAGGATGTCGTGGGTGTTCATGTACAGGAGGGACTGTTTCCACTTTAGGCAGTCACCTGGGTTTTCCGCCCTCTTCCTCCAGTTGGTAAGGGTGGAATCCTCCAGAACTGCCTTAGCGAACTCCTCCCTGGAGACTCCCCCTGGGCTTGCTACAGGGCATTCCAGGACGTCAGAGCTTTGATGTTGTTGCAAGAAATCCGATGTAATGTCCACTCCACCCTCTGACACTTCAGCTGGATCTCTGACGGGCAAGGCATCCCGGGCTTCCGTCTCCCGGTCCTTCTGTTCCTGCTGCTCGGTTGCAGTTTTCTGGGCCCTGGTGAGGAGCACTTGTCTCGTCTGGGGGACTAAAAGTTCCGGTACGGTTGCCAACTGCATCATCATAGGGTCGGATGTTGGGAGACCCAGCAGCACGTCCTCAGGTAAAAGATCGTCCGGAACCACAGCAGCCCGCCTAGGGAACACCAGATTCCCAATATGGACTGTGAGGTCAGCTGCCTGGTGCAGAACACCTTCTTTATCCGTCATGGTGAATGTCCGGAAAAAAAAATTCCGTAGTTGTTCTCTCCGGACCAAGGACTTGCTCACCAGAGTGGCTTCAGCACCTGAGTCCACCATCACCCGGACTTCCTTGCCATTCACCATGCCCTGGTATGTACTCTCCTCCAAGTTCCGACCAAATGGCTCCTTTACCTGGAGAAGGTTAATCCGCTCCTTCTTGATGTGGGAGGTGTCCTTAAGGGTGCACTCTGCGAACTTGTGCCCTGGCTTTAGGCAGGAGTAACACAAAGGCTCTGGTCTGCCTCCACTAATTCTGTCTTTGAAAAGGTTCGGCGAAAAGCTGTTAAATCTGTTGCCCGTGGCTGGTTTATCCTCCTTGGGGAATTTGAAGAATTTCTTTGCTGCTGTCTTCCTAGCCGAGCCATGGCTTGTCTCGAATTGCAGCACTGCAGCGATGAGTTGACTTGCATTCTTGGGCTCCTGCTGCAGGATGGTTGCTGCACACTCCGGAGTGTACCAGTGTAAGGCAACCGCCCTAGCCAACAACCATAGGATTTCTTTTCCGGATTTCCCTTTTCTAGTCACCCTGTCCAGTGTCACTTCTGTTTGGTGTACTAGGTCTCCAATCGACACTTCCCCTGGAGGTTCCTTGAACAACTGTTCCGAACAAGCTTGTATGGTTAACCCCATAGCGTTCAGGAGGGCTTCTTTAGTGAGGTCATATGAATCTCTTGCCTCCTCTGGAATGGCTGTTGCCAGTCGGTCGGCTGCCTGACCTGTAAGCATCGTCCGGAGGTAAGGTAACCACTCCTCTCGCTCCACCCCTTCTGCCTTGAGTGATATTTCGAACAGGCTTAGGTATAGGCCCAAGTCTTTTTTTCCCTCGTATTTGGGGAGCTTACTCGGAATCTTGTCGAGTTTGTGCTTCTCGACTGCCAGTCGGACCGCCTCCATTTTCTCAAACGTCCTGGCAGCCACTTGGTCCTCCATGAAAGCCTTGAGGGACTGCATATGGCGGGTCTCAGCAGCATCTAACGCTTCCCGGTGTCTAGCCTCGGCTCGGTTCTGCTCTTCCCTCCTTTCTGCCTCAACTTTCCTGTGCTCTTCCCTCCTTTCTGCCTCGGCTAGGTTCTGCTGTTCCCTCCGGACAGCTTCCTTCCGTTCCGCCTCCTGATGTTGCAGTAAAAACATCTGCATCAGCTCCTGGTATGTTGTGTGGGCCGGACTGCTAGCCATCAGGGGTCTTTCTGGAGACTGTCGGGCAGCTTCGTCTTCTTCTTCCCTCTTTTTTTCTTTTTGTCGGGTATCCATGCTTTTGAATCTCCCTACACAACTCTGTCTGGGCCTATCAACGTTCTGGACCCGCAACTAGCCTTGGTAAGCTTTGAACTATCCACTCAGAAACTCAGCTAACAATATAGCTTAGCTAATCTGACTTTTCGATGGGTGGTACGACTAAACCGCTGCCACCAGATGTTGGGCCCTAAACCACTCTTCTTAGGCTCAACTGGTATGCTGCCACCAGAGTTATACAGTTTCCTCTACTATTCCCAAATAACTCAGATCACTTGTTATTGAATAAGGATAAATGTAAGAACTGCAATACATGAGGTCAGGGCTGGCTTTTATTACAATAACCAGTCACCTGACCATGACATCATATGTGGGGTGATGTGGTGATACAAGAACAATGGTAATTCACCACATGCATATGGATGTGTGGGTGACCTTATCTAATCTTAGTCAGATACTGTTTAAGCAGGCAATTGCCTGCTTATGTGAGGGCCATCCTTCTTCAGAAGGTGAGTCCGACACTATGTCCAAAGCCACTGTCCAAAGCCACTGTCCAAAGCCACTGTCCAAAGCCACTCTATGTCCAAAGCCACTGTCCAAAGCCACTCTCCAAAGCCACTCTCCAAAGCCACTCTATGTCCAAAGCCACTGTCCAAAGCCACTGTCCAAAGCCACTGTCCAAAGCCACTCTATATCCAAAGCAACTGTCCAAAGCCACTCTCCAAAGCCACTCTCCAAAGCCACTCTATGTCCAAAGCCACTCTCCAAAGCCATTCTCCAAAGCCACTCTCCAAAGCCACTCTATGTCCAAAGCCACTGTCCAAAGCCACTCTCCAAAGCCACTCTTCAAAGCCACTCTATGTCCAAAGCCACTGTCCAAAGCCACTGTCCAAAGCAACTCTCCAAAGCCATTCTATGTCCAAAGCCACTGTCCAAAGCCACTGTCCAAAGCCACTCTCCAAAGCCACCCTATGTCCAAAGCCAATGTCCAAAACCACTGTCCAAAGCCACACTCCAAAGCCACTCTCCAAAGCCACTGTCCAAAGCCACTGTCCAAAGCCACTGTCTAAAGCCACTCTATGTCCAAAGCCACTGTCCATAGCCACTGTCCAAAGCCACTGTCAAAAGCCACTCTATGTCCAAAGCCACTGTACAAAGCCACTGTCCAAAGCCACTCTCCAAAGCAATTCTATGTCCAAAGCCACTGTCCAAAGCCACTGTCCAAAGCTACTGTTCAAAACCACTCTATGTCCAAAGCCACTGTCCAAAGCCACTGTCCAAAGCCACTGTCCAAAGCCACTGTCCAAAGCCACTCTATGTCCAAAGCCACTGTCCAAAGCCACTGTCCAAAGCCACTGTCCAAAGCCACTCTATGTCCAAAGCCACTGTCCAAAGCCACTCTCCAAAGCCACTGTCTTAAACCACTCTATGTCCAAAGCCACTATCCAAAGCCACTCTCCAAAGCCACTGTCCTAAACTACTCTATGTCCAAAGGCACTGTCCAAAGCCACTCTCCAAAGCCACTGTCCAAAGCCACTGTATGTCCAAAGCCACTGTATGTCCAAAGCCACTGTCCAAAGCCACTGTATGTCCAAAGCCACTGTATGTCCAAAGCCACTGTCCAAAGCCACTGTATGTCCAAAGCCACTGTATGTCCAAAGCCACTATCCAAAGCCACTGTCCAAAGCCACTGTCCAAAGCCACTCTATGTCCAAAGCCACTGTTCAAAGCCACTGTCCAAAGCCACTGTCCAAAGCCACTCTATGTCCAAAGCCACTGTCCAAAGCCAATGTCCAAAGCCACTATCCAAATCCACTCTATGTCCAAAGCCACTGTCCAAAGCCACTGTCCAAAGCCACTGTCCAAAGCCACTCTATGTCCAAAGCCACTTTCCAAAGCCACTGTCCAAAGCCACTGTCCAAAACCACTCTATGTCCAAAGCCACTGTCCAAAGCCACTGTCCAAAGCAACTGTCCAAAGCCATTCTATGTCCAAAGCCACTGTCCAAAGCCACTCTCCAAAGCCACTGTCCAAATCCACTCTATGTCCAAAGCCACTGTCCAAAGCCACTGTCCAAAGCCATTGTCCAAAGCCACTCTATGTCCAAAGCCACTGTCCAAAGCCACTGTCCAAAGCCACTGTCCAAAGCCACTCTATGTCTAAAGCCACTGTCCAAAGCCACTCTCCAAAGCCACTGTCCAAAGCCACTCTATGTCCAAAGCCACTGTCCAAAGCCACTCTACAAAGCCACTGTCCAAAGCCACTCTATGTCCAAAGCCACTGTCCAAAGCCACTGTCCAAAGCCACTGTCCAAAGCCACTCTATGTCCAAAGCCACTGTCCAAAGCCACTGTCCAAAGCCACTGTCCAAATCCACTCTATGTCCAAAGCCACTGTCCAAAGCCACTCTTCAAAGCCACTGTCCTAAACCACTCTATGTCCAAAGCCACTGTCCAAAGCCACTCCACAAAGCCACTGTCCTAAACCACTCTATGTCCAAAGCCACTGTCCAAAGCCACTCTCCAAAGCCACTGTCCAAAGCCACTGTATGTCCAAAGCCACTGTATGTGCAAAGCCACTGTCCATAGCCACTGTATGTCCAAAGCCACTGTATGTCCAAAGCCACTGTCCAAAGCCACTATCCAAAGCCACTCTCCAAAGCCATTCTATGTCCAAAGCCACTGTCCAAAGCCACTGTCCAAAGCCACTCTCCAAAGCCACCCTATGTCCAAAGCCAATGTCCAAAACCACTGTCCAAAGCCACACTCCAAAGCCACTCTATGTCCAAAGCCACTGTCCAAAGCCAATTTCCAAAGCCACTGTCTAAAGCCACTCTATGTCCAAAGCCACTGTCCATAGCCACTGTCCAAAGCCACTGTCCAAAGCCACTCTATGTCCAAAGCCACTGTACAAAGCCACTGTCCAAAGCCACTCTCCAAAGCAATTCTATGTCCAAAGCCACTGTCCAAAGCCACTGTCCAAAGCCACTGTCCAAAGCCACTGTCCAAAGCCACTCTATGTCCAAAACCACTGTCCAAAGCCACTGTCCAAAGCCACTGTCCAAAGCCACTCTATGTCCAAAGCCACTGTCCAAAGCCACTCTCCAAAGCCACTGTCCTAAACCACTCTATATCCAAAGCCACTATCCAAAGCCACTCTCCAAAGCCACTATCCTAAACTACTCTATGTCCAAAGCCACTGTCCAAAGCCACTCTCCAAAGCCACTGTCCAAAGCCACTGTATGTCCAAAGCCACTGTATGTCCAAAGCCACTGTCCAAAGCCACTGTATGTCCAAAGCCACTGTATGTCCAAAGCCACTGTCCAAAGCCACTGTATGTCCAAAGCCACTGTATGTCCAAAGCCACTATCCAAAGCCACTGTCCAAAGCCACTGTCCAAAGCCACTCTATGTCCAAAGCCACTGTTCAAAGCCACTGTCCAAAGCCACTGTCCAAAGCCACTCTATGTCCAAAGCCACTGTCCAAAGCCAATGTCCAAAGCCACTGTCCAAATCCACTCTATGTCCAAAGCCACTGTCCAAAGCCACTGTCCAAAGCCACTGTCCAAAGCCACTCTATGTCCAAAGCCACTGTCCAAAGCCACTGTCCAAAGCCACTGTCCAAAACCACTCTATGTCCAAAGCCACTGTCCAAAGCCACTGTCCAAAGCCACTGTCCAAAGCCACTGTCCAAAGCAACTGTCCAAAGCCATTCTATGTCCAAAGCCACTGTCCAAAGCCACTCTCCAAAGCCACTGTCCAAATCTACTCTATGTCCAAAGCCACTGTCCAAAGCCACTGTCCAAAGCCATTGTCCAAAGCCACTCTATGTCCAAAGCCACTGTCCAAAGCCACTGTCCAAAGCCACTGTCCAAAGCCACTCTATGTCTAAAGCCACTGTCCAAAGCCACTTCCAAAGCCACTGTCCAAAGCCACTCTATGTCCAAAGCCACTGTCCAAAGCCACTCTACAAAGCCACTGTCCAAAGCCACTCTATGTCCAAAGCCACTGTCCAAAGCCACTGTCCAAAGCCACTGTCCAAAGCCACTCTATGTCCAAAGCCACTGTCCAAAGCCACTGTCCAAAGCCACTGTCCAAAGCCACTCTATGTCCAAAGCCACTGTCCAAAGCCACTCTTCAAAGCCACTGTCCTAAACCACTCTATGTCCAAAGCCACTGTCCAAAGCCACTGTCCAAAGCCACTGTCCAAAGCCACTCTATGTCCAAAGCCACTGTCCAAAGCCACTCTCCAAAGCCACTCTCCAAAGCCACTCTATGTCCAAAGCCACTGTCCAAAGCCACTGTCCAAAGCCACTGTCCAAAGCCACTCTATATCCAAAGCAACTGTCCAAAGCCACTCTCCAAAGCCACTCTCCAAAGCCACTCTATGTCCAAAGCCACTCTCCAAAGCCATTCTCCAAAGCCACTCTCCAAAGCCACTCTATGTCCAAAGCCACTGTCCAAAGCCACTCTCCAAAGCCACTCTTCAAAGCCACTCTATGTCCAAAGCCACTGTCCAAAGCCACTGTCCAAAGCCACTCTCCAAAGCCATTCTATGTCCAAAGCCACTGTCCAAAGCCACTGTCCAAAGCCACTCTCCAAAGCCACCCTATGTCCAAAGCCAATGTCCAAAACCACTGTCCAAAGCCACACTCCAAAGCCACTATCCAAAGCCACTGTATGTCCAAAGCCACTGTATGTCCAAAGCCACTGTCCAAAGCCACTGTATGTCCAAAGCCACTCTATGTCCAAAGCCACTGTCCAAAGCCACTGTCCAAAGCTACTGTCCAAAGCTACTGTCCAAAGCCACTGTCCAAAGCCACTCTATATCCAAAGCCACTGTCCAAAGCCACTTTCCAAAGCCACTGTCCACAGCCACTCTATGTCCAAAGCCACTGTCCAAAGCCACTGTCCAAAGCAACAGTCCAAAGCCACTATATGTCCAAAGCCACTGTCCTAAGCCACTTTCCAAAGCCACTCTATGTCCAAAGCCACTCTATGTCCAAAGCCACTGTCCAAAGCCACTCTATGTCCAAAGCCACTGTCCAAAGCCACTCTATGTCCAAAGCCACTCTATGTCCAAAGCCACTGTCCAAATCCACTGTATGTCCAAAGCCACTGTACAAAGCCACTGTCCAAATCTACTGTCCAAAGCCACTCTATGTCCAAATCCACTGTACAAAGCCACTGTCCAAAGCCACTGTCCAAAGCAATACTATGTCCAAAGCCACTGTCCAAAGCCACTGTCCAAAGCCACTGTCCAAAGCCACTCTATGTCCAAAGCCACTATCCGAAGCTACTGTCCAAAGCTACTGTCCAAAGCCACTCTATGTCCAAAGCCACTGTCCGAAGCCACTGTCCAAAGCCACTGTCCAAAGCCACTCTATGTCCAAAGCCACTGTCCAAAGCCACTCTCCAAAGCCACTCTCCAAAGCAACTCTTTGTCCAAAGCCACTGTCCAAAGCCACTCTCCAAAGCCACTCTCCAAAGCCACTCTATGTCCAAAGCCACTGTCCAAAGCCACTTTCCAAAGCCACTCTCCAAAGCCACTCTATGTCAAAAGCCACTGTCCAAAGACATTCTCCAAAGCCACTCTCCAAAGCCACTCTATGTCCAAAGCCTCTGTCCAAAGCCACTCTATGTCCAAAGCCACTGTCCAAAGCCATTGTCCAAAGCCACTGTCCAAAGCCACTCTATGTCCAAAGCCACTGTCCAAAGCCACTGTCCAAAGCCACTGTCCAAAGCCACTCTATGTCCAAAGCCACTGTCCAAAGCCACTCTCCAATGCCACTGCCCAAAGCCACTCTATCTACAAAGCCACTGTCCAAAGACACTGTCTAAATTCACTGTCCAAAGCCACTCTATGTCCAAAGCAACTGTTCAAAGCCACTGTCCAAAGCCACTGTCCAAAGCCACTCTATGCCCAAAGCCACTGTCCAAAGCCACTCTTCAAAGCCACTGTCCAAAGCCACTCTATGTCCAGAGCCACTGTCCAAAGCCACTCTCCAAAGCCACTGTCCAAAGCCACTCTATGTCCAAAGCCACTGTCCAAAGCCTCTGTCCAAAGCCACTGTCCAAAGCCACTCTATGTCCAAAGCCACTGTCCAAAGCCACTGTCCAAAGCCACTGTCCAAAGCCACTCTATGTCCAAAGCCACTGTCCAAAGCCACTCTCCAATGCCACTGCCCAAAGCCACTCTATCTACAAAGCCACTGTCCAAAGACACTGTCTAAATTCACTGTCCAAAGCCACTCTATGTCCAAAGCAACTGTTCAAAGCCACTGTCCAAAGCCACTGTCCAAAGCCACTCTATGCCCAAAGCCACTGTCCAAAGCCACTCTTCAAAGCCACTGTCCAAAGCCACTCTATGTCCAGAGCCACTGTCCAAAGCCACTCTCCAAAGCCACTGTCCAAAGCCACTCTATGTCCAAAGCCACTGTCCAAAGCCACTGTCCAAAGCCACTGACCAAAGCCACTCTATGTCCAATGCCACTGTCCAAAGCCACTGTCCAAAGCCACTGTCCAAAGCCACTCTATGTCCAAAGCCATTGTCCAAAGCCACTCTCCAAAGCCACTCTCCAAAGCCACTCTATGTCCAAAAGCACTGTCCAAAGCCACTGTCCAAAGCCAATCTCCAAAGCCACTCTATGTCCAAAGCCACTGTAGTAAGCCACTCTACAAAGCCACTCTCCAAAGCCACTCTCCAAAGCCACTCTATGTCCAAAGCCACTGTCCAAAGCCACTCTCCAAAGCTACACTCCAAAGCCACTCTATGTCCAAAGCCACTGTCCAAAGCCACTGTCCAAAGCGACTCTCCAATGCCACTCTATCTCCAAAGCCACTGTCCAAAGCCACTCTCCAAAGCCACTCTCCAAAGCCACTCTATGTCCAAAGCCACTGTCCATAGCCACTGTCCAAAGCCACTGTCCAAAGCCACTCTATGTCCAAAGCCACTGTACAAAGCCACTGTCCAAAGCAATACTATGTCCAAAGCCACTGTCCAAAGGCCCTGTCCAAAGCCACTCTATGTCCAAAGCCACTGTCCAAAGCCACTGTCCAAAGCCACTGTCCAAAGCCACTCTATGTCCAAAGCCACTGTCCAAAGCCACTCTATGTCCAAAGCCACTGTCCAAAGCCACTCTCCAAAGCCACTGTCCTAAATCACTCTATGTCCAAAGCCACTGTCCAAAGCCACTCTCCAAAGCCACTGTCCAAAGCCACTCTATCTCCAAAGCCACTGTCCAAAGCCACTCTCCAAAGCCACTGTCCAAAGCCACTATATGTCCAAAGCCACTGTATGTCCAAAGCCACTGTCCAAAGCCACTGTATGTCCAAAGCCACTGTATGTCCAAAGCCACTATCCAAAGCCACTGTATTTCCAAAGCCACTGTATGTCCAAAGGCACTGTCCAAAGCCACTGTATATCCAAAGCCACTGTATGTCCAAAGCCACTGTCTAAAGCCACTGTATGTCCAAAGCCACTGTCCAAAGCCACTGTATGTCCAAAGACACTGTTTGTCCAAAGCCACTGTCCAAAGCCACTGTATGTCCAAAGCCACTGTATGTCCAAAGCCACTGTATGTCCAAAGCCACTGTCCAAAGCCACTGTATGTCCAAAGCCACTGTATGTCCAAAGCCACTGTCCAAAGCCACTGTATGTCCAAAGCCACTGTATGTCCAAAGCCACTGTCCAAATCCACTGTATGTCCAAAGCCACTGTACAAAGCCACTGTCCAAATCTACTGTCCAAAGCCACTCTATGTCCAAATCCACTGTACAAAGCCACTGTCCAAAGCCACTGTCCAAAGCAATACTATGTCCAAAGCCACTGTCCAAAGCCACTGTCCAAAGCCACTGTCCAAAGCCACTCTATGTCCAAAGCCACTATCCGAAGCTACTGTCCAAAGCCACTGTCCAAAGCCACTCTATGTCCAAAGCCACTGTCCGAAGCCACTGTCCAAAGCCACTGTCCAAAGCCACTCTATGTCCAAAGCCACTGTCCAAAGCCACTCTCCAAAGCCACTCTCCAAAGCAACTCTTTGTCCAAAGCCACTGTCCAAAGCCACTCTCCAAAGCCACTCTCCAAAGCCACTCTATGTCCAAAGCCACTGTCCAAGGCCACTTTCCAAAGCCACTCTCCAAAGCCACTCTATGTCAAAAGCCACTGTCCAAAGACATTCTCCAAAGCCACTCTCCAAAGCCACTCTATGTCCAAAGCCTCTGTCCAAAGCCACTCTATGTCCAAAGCCACTGTCCAAAGCCATTGTCCAAAGCCACTGTCCAAAGCCACTCTATGTCCAAAGCCACTGTCCAAAGCCACTGTCCAAAGCCACTGTCCAAAGCCACTCTATGTCCAAAGCCACTGTCCAAAGCCACTCTCCAATGCCACTGCCCAAAGCCACTCTATCTACAAAGCCACTGTCCAAAGACACTGTCTAAATTCACTGTTCAAAGCCACTCTATGTCCAAAGCAACTGTTCAAAGCCACTGTCCAAAGCCACTGTCCAAAGCCACTCTATGCCCAAAGCCACTGTCCAAAGCCACTCTTCAAAGCCACTGTCCAAAGCCACTCTATGTCCAGAGCCACTGTCCAAAGCCACTCTCCAAAGCCACTGTCCAAAGCCACTCTATGTCCAAAGCCACTGTCCAAAGCCACTGTCCAAAGCCACTGACCAAAGCCACTCTATGTCCAATGCCACTGTCCAAAGCCACTGTCCAAAGCCACTGTCCAAAGCCACTCTATGTCCAAAGCCATTGTCCAAAGCCACTCTCCAAAGCCACTCTCCAAAGCCACTCTATGTCCAAAAGCACTGTCCAAAGCCACTGTCCAAAGCCACTCTCCAAATCCACTCTATGTCCAAAGCCACTGTCCAAAGCCACTCTCCAAAGCCACTCTATGTCCAAAGCCACTGTCCAAAGCCACTCTCCAAAGCTACTCTCCAAAGCCACTCTATGTCCAAAGCCACTGTCCAAAGCCACTGTCCAAAGCGACTCTCCAAAGCCACTCTATCTCCAAAGCCACTGTCCAAAGCCACTCTCCAAAGCCACTCTCCAAAGCTACTCTATGTCCAAAGCCACTGTCCATAGCCACTGTCCAAAGCCACTGTCCAAAGCCACTCTATGTCCAAAGCCACTGTACAAAGCCACTGTCCAAAGCCACTGTCCAAAGCAATACTATGTCCAAAGCCACTATCCAAAGGCCCTGTCCAAAGCCACTCTATGTCCAAAGCCACTGTCCAAAGCCACTGTCCAAAGCCACTCTATGTCCAAAGCCACTGTCCAAAGCCACTCTATGTCCAAAGCCACTGTCCAAAGCCACTCTCCAAAGCCACTGTCCTAAACCACTCTATGTCCAAAGCCACTGTCCAAAGCCACTCTCCAAAGCCACTGTCCAAAGCCACTCTATGTCCAAAGCCACTGTCCAAAGCCACTCTCCAAAGCCACTGTCCAAAGCCACTATATGTCCAAAGCCACTGTATGTCCAAAGCCACTGTCCAAAGCCACTGTATGTCCAAAGCCACTGTCCAAAGCCACTGTATGTCCAAAGCCACTGTATGTCCAAAGCCACTATCCAAAGCCACTGTATTTCCAAAGCCACTGTATGTCCAAAGGCACTGTCCAAAGCCACTGTATGTCCAAAGCCACTGTATGTCCAAAGCCACTGTCTAAAGCCACTGTATGTCCAAAGCCACTGTCCAAAGCCACTGTATGTCCAAAGCCACTGTTTGTCCAAAGCCACTGTCCAAAGCCACTGTATGTCCAAAGCCACTGTATGTCCAAAGCCACTGTCCAAAGCCACTGTATGTCCAAAGCCACTGTATGTCCAAAGCCACTGTCCAAAGCCACTGTATGTCCAAAGCCACTGTATGTCCAAAGCCACTGTCCAAAGCCACTGTATGTCCAAAGCCACTGTACAAAGCCACTGTCCAAATCTACTGTCCAAAGCCACTCTATGTCCAAATCCACTGTACAAAGCCACTGTCCAAAGCCACTGTCCAAAGCAATACTATGTCCAAAGCCACTGTCCAAAGCCACTGTCCAAAGCCATTGTCCAAAGCCACTCTATGTCCAAAGCCACTATCCGAAGCTACTGTCCTAAACCACTCTATGTCCAAAGCCAATGTCCAAAGCCACTCTCCAAAGCCACTGTCCAAAGCCACTCTATGTCCAAAGCCACTGTCCAAAGCCACTCTCCAAAGCCACTGTCCAATGCCACTGTATGTCCAAAGCCACTGTATGTCCAAAGCCACTGTCCAAAGCCACTGTATGTCCAAAGCCACTGTCCAAAGCCACTGTATGTCCAAAGCCACTGTATGTCCAAAGCTACTATCCAAAGCCACTGTATGTCCAAAGGCACTATCCAAAGCCACTGTATGTCCAAAGCCACTGTATGTCCAAAGCCACTGTCTAAAGTCAATGTATGTCCAAAGCCACTGTCCAATCCACTGTATGTCCAAAGCCACTGTATGTCCTAAGCCACTGTCCAAAGCCACTGTATGTCCAAAGCCACTGTATGTCCAAAGCCACTGTCCAAAGCCACTGTATGTCCAAAGCCACTGTATGTACAAAGCCACTGTCCAAAGCCACTGTATGTCCAAAGCCACTGTACAAAGCCACTGTCCAAATCCACTGTCCAAAGCCACTCTATATCCAAATCAACTGTACAAAGCCACTGTCCAAAGCCACTGTCCAAAGCAATACTATGTCCAAAGCCACTGTCCAAAGCCACTGTCCAAAGCCACTGTCCAAAGCCACTCTATGTCCGAAGCCACTGTCCGAAGCCACTGTCCAAAGCCACTGTCTAAAGCCACTCTATGTCCAAAGCCACTGTCCAAAGCCACTCTCCAAAGCCACTGTCCAAAGCCACTGTATGTCCAAAGCCACTGTATGTCCAAAGCCACTGTCCAAAGCCACTGGATGTCCAAAGCCACTGTATGTCCAAAGCCACTATTCAAAGCCAATGTATGTCCAAAGCCACTGTATATCCAAAGCCACTGTCCAAAGCCACTGTATGTCCAAAGCCACTGTATGTCCAAATCCACTGATTAAAGCCACTGTATGTCGAAAGCCACTGTTCAAAGCCACTGTATGTCCAAAGCCACTGTATGTCCAAAGCCACTGTCCATAGCCACTGTATGTCCAAAGCCACTGTATGTCCAAAGCCACTGTCCAAAGCCACTGTATGTCCAAAGCCACTGTATGTCCAAAGCCACTGTCCAAAGCCACTCTATGTCCAAAGCCACTCTATGTCCAAAGCCACTGTATGTCCAAAGCCACTGTTCAGAGCCACTGTATGTCCAAAGCCACTGTATGTCCAAAGCCACTGTCCAATGCCACCGTATGTCCAAAGCCACGGTATGTCCAAAGACACTGTCCAAAGCCACCGTATGTCCAAAGCCATTGTATGTCCAAAGCCACTGTCCAAAGCCACCGTATGTCCAAAGCCACTGTATGTCCAAAGCCACTGTCCAAAGCCACTGTATGTCCAAAGCCACTGTATGTCCAAAGCCACTGTCCAAAGCCACTGTATGTCCAATGCCACTGTATGTCCAAAGCCACTGTCCAAAGCCACTCTATGTCCAAAGCCACTGTCCAAAGCCACTCTCCAAAGCCACTGTCCAATGCCACTGTATGTCCAAACCACTGTATGTCCAAAGCCACTGTCCAAAGCCACTGTATGTCCAAAGCCACTGTCCAAAGCCACTGTATGTCCAAAGCCACTGTATGTCCAAAGCTACTATCCAAAGCCACTGTATGTCCAAAGCCACTGTATGTCCAAAGGCACTGTCCAAAGGCACTGTATGTCCAAAGCCACTGTATGTCCAAAGCCACTGTCTAAAGCCACTGTATGTCCAAAGCCACTGTCCAAAGCCACTGTATGTCCAAAGCCACTGTATGTCCAAAGCCACTGTCCAAAGCCACTGTATGTCCAAAGCCACTGTATGTCCAAAGCCACTGTCCAAAGCCACTGTATGTCCAAAGCCACTGTATGTCCAAAGCCACTGTCCAAAGCCACTGTATGTCCAAAGCCACTGTACAAAGCCACTGTCCAAATCCACTGTCCAAAGCCACTCTATGTCCAAATCCACTGTACAAAGCCACTGTCCAAAGCCACTGTCCAAAGCCACTCTCCAAAGCAACTCTTTGTCCAAAGCCACTGTCCAAAGCCACTCTCCAAAGCCACTCTCCAAAGCCACTCTATGTCCAAAGCCACTGTCCAAAGCCACTTTCCAAAGCCACTCTCCAAAGCCACTCTATGTCCAAAGCCACTGTCCAAAGACATTCTCCAAAGCCACTCTCCAAAGCCACTCTATGTCCAAAGCCTCTGTCCAAAGCCACTCTATGTCCAAAGCCACTGTCCAAAGCCATTGTCCAAAGCCACTGTCCAAAGCCACTCTATGTCCAAAGCCACTGTCCAAAGCCACTGTCCAAAGCCACTGTCCAAAGCCACTCTATGTCCAAAGCCACTGTCCAAAGCCACTCTCCAATGCCACTGCCCAAAGCCACTCTATCTACAAAGCCACTGTCCAAAGACACTGTCTAAAGTCACCGTCCAAAGCCACTCTATGTCCAAAGCAACTGTTCAAAGCCACTGTCCAAAGCCACTGTCCAAAGCCACTCTATGCCCAAAGCCACTGTCCAAAGCCACTCTTCAAAGCCACTGTCCAAAGCCACTCTATGTCCAGAGCCACTGTCCAAAGCCACTCTCCAAAGCCACTGTCCAAAGCCACTCTATGTCCAAAGCCACTGTCCAAAGCCACTGTCCAAAGCCACTGACCAAAGCCACTCTATGTCCAATGCCACTGTCCAAAGCCACTGTTCAAAGCCACTGTCCAAAGCCACTCTATGTCCAAAGCCATTGTCCAAAGCCACTCTCCAAAGCCACTCTCCAAAGCCACTCTATGTCCAAAAGCACTGTCCAAAGCCACTGTCCAAAGCCACTCTCCAAAGCCACTCTATGTCCAAAGCCACTGTCCAAAGCCACTCTCCAAAGCCACTCTCCAAAGCCACTCTCCAAAGCCACTCTCCAAAGCCACTCTATGTCCAAAGCCACTGTCCAAAGCGACTCTCCAAAGCTACTCTCCAAAGCCACTCTATGTCCAAAGCCACTGTCCAAAGCCACTTTCCAAAGCCACTCTCCAAAGCCACTCTATGTCAAAAGCCACTGTCCAAAGACATTCTTCAAAGCCACTCTCCAAAGCCACTCTATGTCCAAAGCCTCTGTCCAAAGCCACTCTATGTCCAAAGCCACTGTCCAAAGCCACTGTCCAAAGCCACTCTCCAAAGCCACTCTATGTCCAAAGCCACTGTCCAAAGCCACTCTCCAAAGCCACTCTCCAAAGCCACTCTCCAAAGCCACTCTATGTCCAAAGCCACTCTATGTCCAAAGCCACTGTCCAAAGCGACTCTCCAAAGCTACTCTCCAAAGCCACTCTATGTCCAAAGCCACTGTCCAAAGCGACTGTCCAAAGCGACTCTCCAAAGCCACTCTATCTCCAAAGCCACTGTCCAAAGCCACTCTCCAAAGCCACTCTCCAAAGCTACTCTATGTCCAAAGCCACTGTCCATAGCCACTGTCCAAAGCCACTGTCCAAAGCCACTCTATGTCCAAAGCCACTGTACAAAGCCACTGTCCAAAGCCACTGTCCAAAGCAATACTATGTCCAAAGCCACTATACAAAGGCCCTGTCCAAAGCCACTCTATGTCCAAAGCCACTGTCCAAAGCCACTGTCCAAAGCCACTGTCCAAAGCCACTCTATGTCCAAAGCCACTGTCCAAAGCCACTCTATGTCCAAAGCCACTGTCCAAAGCCACTCTCCAAAGCCACTGTCCTAAACCACTCTATGTCCAAAGCCACTGTCCAAAGCCACTCTCCAAAGCCACTGTCCAAAGCCACTCTATGTCCAAAGCCACTGTCCAAAGCAACTCTCCAAAGCCACTGTCCAAAGCCACTATATGTCCAAAGCCACTGTATGTCCAAAGCTACTGTCCAAAGCCACTGTATGTCCAAAGCCACTGTCCAAAGCCACTGTATGTCCAAAGCCACTGTATGTCCAAAGCCACTATCCAAAGCCACTGTATTTCCAAAGCTACTGTATGTCCAAAGGCACTGTCCAAAGCCACTGTATGTCCAAAGCCACTGTATGTCCAAAGCCACTGTCTAAAGCCACTGTATGTCCAAAGCCACTGTCCAAAGCCACTGTATGTCCAAAGCCACTGTTTGTCCAAAGCCACTGTCCAAAGCCACTGTATGTCCAAAGCCACTGTATGTCCAAAGCCACTGTCCAAAGCCACTGTATGTCCAAAGCCACTGTATGTCCAAAGCCACTGTCCAAAGCCACTGTATGTCCAAAGCCACTGTATGTCCAAAGCCACTGTCCAAAGCGACTGTATGTCCAAAGCCACTGTACAAAGCCACTGTCCAAATCTACTGTCCAAAGCCACTCTATGTCCAAATCCACTGTACAAAGCCACTGTCCAAAGCCACTGTCCAAAGCAATACTATGTCCAAAGCCACTGTCCAAAGCCACTGTCCAAAGCCACTGTCCAAAGCCACTCTATGTCCAAAGCCACTATCCGAAGCTACTGTCCTAAACCACTCTATGTCCAAAGCCACGGTCCAAAGCCACTCTCCAAAGCCACTGTCCAAAGCCACTCTATGTCCAAAGCCACTGTCCAAAGCCATTCTCCAAAGCCACTGTCCAATGCCACTGTATGTCCAAAGCCACTGTATGTCCAAAGCCACTGTCCAAAGCCACTGTATGTCCAAAGCCACTGTCCAAAGCCACTGTATGTCCAAAGCCACTGTATGTCCAAAGCTACTATCCAAAGCCACTGTATGTCCAAAGCCACTTTATGTCCAAAGGTACTGTCCAAAGCCACTGTATGTCCAAAGCCACTGTATGTCCAAAGCCACTGTCTAAAGCCACTGTATGTCCAAAGCCACTGTCCAAAGCCACTGTATGTCCAAAGCCACTGTATGTCCAAAGCCACTGTCCAAAGCCACTGTATGTCCAAAGCCACTGTATGTCCAAAGCCACTGTCCAAAGCCACTGTATGTCCAAAGCCACTGTATGTCCAAAGCCACTGTCCAAAGCCACTGTATGTCCAAAGCCACTGTACAAAGCCACTGTCCAAATCCACTGTCCAAAGCCACTCTATGTCCAAATCTACTTTCCAAAGCCACTGTCCAAAGCCACTGTCCAAAGCAATACTATGTCCAAAGCCACTGTCCAAAGCCACTGTCCAAAGCCACTGTCCAAAGCCACTCTATGTCCAAAGCCACTGTCCGAAGCCACTGTCCAAAGCCACTGTCTAAAGCCACTCTATTTCCAAAGCCACAGTCCAAAGCCACTCTCCAAAGCCACTGTTCAAAGCCACTGTATGTCCAAAGCCACTGTATGTCCAAAGCCACTGTCCAAAGCCACTGTATGTCCAAAGCCACTGTATGTCCAAAGCCACTATTCAAAGCCAATGTATGTCCAAAGCCACTGTATATCCAAAGCCACTGTCCAAAGCCACTGTATGTCCAAAGCCACTGTATGTCCAAATCCACTGTCTAAAGCCACTGTATGTCCAAAGCCACTGTTCAAAGCCACTGTATGTCCAAAGCCACTGTATGTCCAAAGCCACTGTCCATAGCCACTTTATATCCAAAGCCACTGTATGTCCAAAGCCACTGTCCAAAGCCACTGTATGTCCAAAGCCACTGTATGTCCAAAGCCACTGTCCAAAGCCACTCTATGTCCAAAGCCACTCTATGTCCAAAGCCACTGTATGTCCAAAGCCACTGTTCAGAGCCACTGTATGTCCAAAGCCACTGTATGTCCAAAGCCACTGTCCAATGCCACAGTATGTCCAAAGCCACGGTATGTCCAAAGCCACTGTCCAAAGCCACCATATGTCCAAAGCCACTGTATGTCCAAAGCCACTGTCCAAAGCCACCGTATGTCCAAAGCCACTGTATGTCCAAAGCCACTGTCCAAAGCCACTGTATGTCCAAAGCCACTGTATGTCCAAAGCCACTGTCCAAAGCCACTGTATGTCCAATGCCACTGTATGTCCAAAGCCACTGTCCAAAGCCACTCTATGTCCAAAGCCACTGTCCAAAGCCACTCTCCAAAGCCACTGTCCAATGCCACTGTATGTCCAAAGCCACTGTATGTCCAAAGCCACTGTCCAAAGCCACTGTATGTCCAAAGCCACTGTCCAAAGCTACTGTATGTCCAAAGCCACTGTATGTCCAAAGCTACTATCCAAAGCCACTGTATGTCCAAAGCCACTGTATGTCCAAAGGCACTGTCCAAAGCCACTGTATGTCCAAAGCCACTGTATGTCCAAAGCCACTGTCTAAAGCCACTGTATGTCCAAAGCCACTGTCCAAAGCCACTGTATGTCCAAAGCCACTGTATGTCCAAAGCCACTGTCCAAAGCCACTGTATGTCCAAAGCCACTGTATGTCCAAAGCCACTGTCCAAAGCCAATGTATGTCCAAAGCCACTGTATGTCCAAAGCCACTGTCCAAAGCCACTGTATGTCCAAAGCCACTGTACAAAGCCACTGTCCAAATCCACTGTCCAAAGCCACTCTATGTCCAAATCCACTGTACAAAGCCACTGTCCAAAGCCACTGTCCAAAGTAATACTATGTCCAAAGCCACTGTTCAAAGCCACTGTCCAAAGCCACTGTCCAAAGCCACTCTATGTCCAAAGCCACTCTCCGAAGCCACTGTCCAAAGCCACTGTCTAAAGCCACTCTATGTCCAAAGCCACTGTCCAAAGCCACTCTCCAAAGCCACTGTCCAAAGCCACTGTATGTCCAAAGCCACTGTATGTCCAGATCCACTGTCCAAAGCCACTGTATGTCCAAAGCCACTGTACGTCCAAAGCCACTATTCAAAGCCAATGTATGTCCAAAGCCACTGTATATCCAAAGCCACTGTCCAAAGCCACTGTATGTCCAAAGCCACTGTATGTCCAAATCCACTGTCTAAAGCCACTGTATGTCCAAAGCCACTGTTCAAAGCCACTGTATGTCCAAAGCCACTGTATGTCCAAAGCCACTGTCCATAGCCACTGTATGTGCAAAGCCACTGTATGTCCAAAGCCACTGTCCAAAGCCACTGTATGTCCAAAGCCACTGTATGTCCAAAGCCACTGTCCAAAGCCACTCTATGTCCAAAGCCACTCTATGTCCAAAGCCACTGTATGTCCAAAGCCACTGTTCAGAGCCACTGTATGTCCAAAGCCACTGTTTGTCCAAAGCCACTGTCCAATGCCACCGTATGTCCAAAGCCACGGTATGTCCAAAGCCACTGTCCAAAGCCACCGTATGTCCAAAACCACTGTATGTCCAAAGCCACTGTCCAAAGCCACCGTATGTCCAAAGCCACTGTATGTCCAAAGCCACTGTCCAAAGCCACTGTATGTCCAAAGCCACTGTATGTCCAAAGCTACTGTCCAAAGCCACTGTATGTCCAATGCCACTGTATGTCCAAAGCCACTGTCCAAAGCCACTGTATGTCCAAAGTCACTGTATGTCCAAAGCCACTGTCCAAAGCCACTGTATGTCCAAAGCCACTGTATGTCCAAAGCCACTGTCCAAAGCCACTCTCCAAAGCCACTCTATGTCCAAAGCCACTGTCCAAAGCCACTCTCCAAAGCCACTGTCCAAAGCCACTCTATGTCCAAAGCCACTGTCCAAAGCCACTCTATGTCCAAAGCCACTGTCCAAAGCCACTCTCCAAAGCCACTCTCCAAAGCCACTCTATGTCCAAAGCCACTGTATGTCCAAAGCCACTGTCCAAAGCCACTGTATGGCCAAAGCCACTGTATGTCCAAAGCCACTGTCCAAAGCCACTGTATGTCCAAAGCCACTGTATGTCCAAAGCCACTGTCCAAAGCCACTGTATGTCCAAAGCCACTGTATGTCCAAAGCCACTGTCCAAAGCCACTGTATGTCCAAAGCCACTGTATGTCCAAAGCCACTGTCGAAAGTCACTGTATGTCCAAAGCCACTGTACAAAGCCACTGTCCAAATCCACTGTCCAAAGCCACTCTATGTCCAAATCCACTGTACAAAGCCACTGTCCAAAGCCACTGTCCAAAGCAATACTATGTCCAAAGCCACTGTCCAAAGCCACTGTCCAAAGCCACTGTCCAAAGCCACTCTATGTCCAAAGCCACTGTCCGAAGCAACTGTCCAAAGCCACTGTCTAAAGCCACTCTATGTCCAAAGCCACTGTCCAAAGCCACTCTCCAAAGCCACTGTCCAAAGCCACTGTATGTCCAAAGCCACTGTCCAAAGCCACTGTATGTCCAAAGCCACTGTATGTCCATAGCCACTATTCAAAGCCAATGTATGTCCAAAGCCACTGTATATCCAAAGCCACTGTCCAAAGCCACTGTATGTCCAAAGCCACTGTATGTCCAAATCCACTGTCTAAAGCCACTGTATGTCCAAAGCCACTGTTATAAGCCACTGTATGTCCAAAGCCACTGTATGTCCAAAGCCACTGTCCATAGCCACTGTATGTCCAAAGCCACTGTATGTCCAAAGCCACTGTCCAAAGCCACTGTATGTCCAAAGCCACTGTATGTCCAAAGCCACTGTCCAAAGCCACTCTTCTATGTCCAAAGCCACTCTATGTCCAAAGCCACTGTATGTCCAAAGCCACTGTTCAGAGCCACTGTATGTCCAAAGCCACTGTATGTCCAAAGCCACTGTCCAATGCCACCGTATGTCCAAAGCCACGGTATGTCCAAAGCCACTGTCCAAAGCCACCGTATGTCCAAAACCACTGTATGTCCAAAGCCACTGTCCAAAGCCACCATATGTCCAAAGCCACTGTATGTCCAAAGCCACTGTCCAAAGCCACTGTACGTCCAAAGCCACTGTATTTCCAAAGCCACTGTCCAAAGCCACTGTATGTCCAATGCCACTGTATGTCCAAAGCCACTGTCCAAAGCCACTGTATGTCCAAAGTCACTGTATGTCCAAAGCCACTATCCAAAGCCACTGTATGTCCAAAGCCACTGTATGTCCAAAGCCACTGTCCAAAGCCACTCTCCAAAGCCACTTTATGTCCAAAGCCACTGTCCAAAGCCACTCTCCAAAGCCACTGTCCAAAGCCACTCTATGTCCAAAGCCACTGTCCAAAGCCACTCTATGTCCAAAGCCACTGTCCAAAGCCACTCTCCAAAGCCACTCTCCAAAGCCACTCTATGTCCAAAGCCACTGTATGTCCAAAGCCACTGTCCAAAGCCACTGTATGGCCAAAGCCACTGTATGTCCAAAGCCACTGTCCAAAGCCACTGTATGTCCAAAGCTACTGTATGTCCAAAGCCACTATCCAAAGCCACAGTATGTCCAAAGCCACTGTATGTCCAAAACCACTGTATGTCCAAAGCCACTGTCCAAAGCCACTGTATGTCCAAAGCCACTGTCCAAAGCCACTGTCCAAAGTCACTGTCCAAAGCCTTTCTATGTCCAAAGCCACTGTCCAAAGCCACAGTCCAAAGCCACTTTCCAAAGCCACTGTCCAAAGCCACTCTATGTCCAAAGCTACTGTCCAAAGCCAATGTCCAAAGCCACTGTCCAAAGCCACTCTATGTCCAAAGCCACTATCCAAAGCCACTCTCCAAAGCTACTCTCCAAAGCCACTCTATGTCCAAAGCCACTGTCCAAAGCCACTCTCCAAACCACTATCCAAAGCCACTCTATGTCCAAAGCCAGTCCAAAGCCTCTCTCCAAAGCCACTCTCCAAAGCCACTCTATGTCCAAAGCCACTGTCCAAAGCCACTCTCCAAAGCCACTCTCCAAAGCCACTCTATGTCCAAAGCCACTGTCCAAAGCCACTCTCCAAAGCCATTCTCCAAAGCCACTCTATGTCCAAAGCCACTGTCCAAAGCCACTCTCCAAAGACAATCTCCAAAGCCACTCTTTGTCCAAAGCCACTGTCCAAAGCCACTCTCCAAAGCCACTCTCCAAAGCCACTCTATGTCCAAAGCCACTTTCCAAAGCCACTCTCCAAAGCCACTCTCCAAAGCCACTCTATGTCCAAAGCCACTGTCCAAAGCCATTCTCCAAAGCCACTCTCCAAAGCCACTCTATGTCCAAAGCCACTGTCCAAAGCCACTCTATGTCCAAACCCACTGTCCAAAGCCACTGTCCAAAGCCACTGTCCAAAGCCACTCTATTTCCAAAGCCACTGTCCAAAGCCACTGTCCAAAGCCACTGTCCAAAGCCACTCTATGTCCAAAGCCACTGTCCAAAGCCACTCTCCAATGCTACTGTCCAAAGCCACTCTATCTACAAAGCCACTGTCCAAAGCCACTGTCTAAAGTCACTGTCCAAAGCCACTCTATGTCCAAAGCAACTCTCCAAAGCCACTGTCCAAAGCCACTGTCCAAAGCCACTCTATGCCCAAAGCCACTGTCCAAAGCCACTCTCCAAAGCGACTGTCCAAAGCCACTCTATGTCCTAAGCCACTGTCCAAAGCCACTGTCCAAAGCCGCTCTATGTCCAAAGCCACTGTCCAAAGCCACTCTCCAAAGCCACTGTCCTTAACCACTCTATGTCCAAAGCCACTGTCCAAAGCCACTCTCCAAAGCCACTGTCAAAGCCACTCTATGTCAAAAGCCACTGTCCAAAGCCACTCTCCAAAGCCACTGTCCAAAGCCACTGTATGTCCAAAGCCACTGTATGTCCAAAGCCACTGTCCAAAGCCACTGTATGTCCAAAGCCACTGTATGTCCAAAGCCACTATCCAAAGCCACTGTATGTCAAAAGCCACTGTATATCCAAAGCCACTGTCCAAAGCCACTGTATGTCCAAAGCCACTGTATGTCCAAAGCCACTGTCTAAAGTCACTGTATGTCCAAAGCCACTGTCCAAAGCCACTGTATGTCCAAAGCCACTGTCCAAAGCCACTGTATGTCCAAAGCCACTGTATGTCCAAAGCCACTGTCCAAAGCCACTCTATGTCCAAAGCCACTGTATGTCCAAAGCCACTGTCCAAAGCCACTGTATGTCCAAAGCCTCTGTATGTCCAAAGCCACTGTCCAAAGCCACCGTATGTCCAAAGCCACGGTATGTCCAAAGCCACTGTCCAAAGCCACCATATGTCCAAAGCCACTGTATGTCCAAAGCCACTGTCCAAAGCCACCGTATGTCCAAAGCCAATGTATGTCCAAAGCCACTGTCCAAAGCCACTGTATGTCCAAAGCCACTGTATGTCCAAAGCCACTGTCCAAAGCCACTGTATGTCCAAAGTCACTGTATGTCCAAAGCCACTGTCCAAAGCAACTGTATGTCCAAAGCCACTGTATGTCCAAAGCCACTGTCCAAAGCCACCATATGTCCAAAGCCACTGTATGTCCAAAGCCACTGTCCAAAGCAACCGTATGTCCAAAGCCACTGTATGTCCAAAGCCACTGTCCAAATCCACCGTATGTCTTAAGCCACTGTATGTCCATACCACTGGCCAAAGCCACTGTATGTCCAAAGCCACTGTATGTCCAAAGCCACTGTCCAAAGCCACTGTATGTCCAAAGCCACTGTATGTCCAAAGCCACTGTCCAAAGCCACTGTATGTCCAAAGCCACTGTATGTCCAAAGCCACTATCCAAAGCCACTGTATGTCCAAAGCCACTGTATGTCCAAAGGCACTGTCCAAAGCCACTGTATGTCCAAAGCCACTGTATGTCCAAAGCCACTGTCTAAAGCCACTGTATGTCCAAAGCCACTGTCCAAAGCCACTGTATGTCCAAAGCCACTGTACAAAGCCACTGTCCAAATCCACTGTCCAAAGCCACTCTATGTCCAAATCCACTGTACAAAGCCACTGTCCAAAGCCACTGTCCAAAGCCACTCTCCAAAGCAACTCTTTGTCCAAAGCCACTGTCCAAAGCCACTCTCCAAAGCCACTCTCCAAAGCCACTCTATGTCCAAAGCCACTGTCCAAAGCCACTTTCCAAAGCCACTCTCCAAAGCCACTCTATGTCCAAAGCCACTGTCCAAAGACATTCTCCAAAGCCACTCTCCAAAGCCACTCTATGTCCAAAGCCTCTGTCCAAAGCCACTCTATGTCCAAAGCCACTGTCCAAAGCCATTGTCCAAAGCCACTGTCCAAAGCCACTCTATGTCCAAAGCCACTGTCCAAAGCCACTGTCCAAAGCCACTGTCCAAAGCCACTCTATGTCCAAAGCCACTGTCCAAAGCCACTCTCCAATGCCACTGCCCAAAGCCACTCTATCTACAAAGCCACTGTCCAAAGACACTGTCTAAAGTCACCGTCCAAAGCCACTCTATGTCCAAAGCAACTGTTCAAAGCCACTGTCCAAAGCCACTGTCCAAAGCCACTCTATGCCCAAAGCCACTGTCCAAAGCCACTCTTCAAAGCCACTGTCCAAAGCCACTCTATGTCCAGAGCCACTGTCCAAAGCCACTCTCCAAAGCCACTGTCCAAAGCCACTCTATGTCCAAAGCCACTGTCCAAAGCCACTGTCCAAAGCCACTGACCAAAGCCACTCTATGTCCAATGCCACTGTCCAAAGCCACTGTTCAAAGCCACTGTCCCAAGCCACTCTATGTCCAAAGCCATTGTCCAAAGCCACTCTCCAAAGCCACTCTCCAAAGCCACTCTATGTCCAAAAGCACTGTCCAAAGCCACTGTCCAAAGCCACTCTCCAAAGCCACTCTATGTCCAAAGCCACTGTCCAAAGCCACTCTCCAAAGCCACTCTCCAAAGCCACTCTCCAAAGCCACTCTATGTCCAAAGCCACTGTCCAAAGCGACTCTCCAAAGCTACTCTCCAAAGCCACTCTATGTCCAAAGCCACTGTCCAAAGCCACTTTCCAAAGCCACTCTCCAAAGCCACTCTATGTCAAAAGCCACTGTCCAAAGACATTCTTCAAAGCCACTCTCCAAAGCCACTCTATGTCCAAAGCCTCTGTCCAAAGCCACTCTATGTCCAAAGCCACTGTCCAAAGCCACTGTCCAAAGCCACTCTCCAAAGCCACTCTATGTCCAAAGCCACTGTCCAAAGCCACTCTCCAAAGCCACTCTCCAAAGCCACTCTCCAAAGCCACTCTATGTCCAAAGCCACTCTATGTCCAAAGCCACTGTCCAAAGCGACTCTCCAAAGCTACTCTCCAAAGCCACTCTATGTCCAAAGCCACTGTCCAAAGCGACTGTCCAAAGCGACTCTCCAAAGCCACTCTATCTCCAAAGCCACTGTCCAAAGCCACTCTCCAAAGCCACTCTCCAAATCTACTCTATGTCCAAAGCCACTGTCCATAGCCACTGTCCAAAGCCACTGTCCAAAGCCACTCTATGTCCAAAGCCACTGTACAAAGCCACTGTCCAAAGCCACTGTCCAAAGCAATACTATGTCCAAAGCCACTATACAAAGGCCCTGTCCAAAGCCACTCTATGTCCAAAGCCACTGTCCAAAGCCACTGTCCAAAGCCACTGTCCAAAGCCACTCTATGTCCAAAGCCACTGTCCAAAGCCACTCTATGTCCAAAGCCACTGTCCAAAGCCACTCTCCAAAGCCACTGTCCTAAACCACTCTATGTCCAAAGCCACTGTCCAAAGCCACTCTCCAAAGCCACTGTCCAAAGCCACTCTATGTCCAAAGCCACTGTCCAAAGCCACTCTCCAAAGCCACTGTCCAAAGCCACTATATGTCCAAAGCCACTGTATGTCCAAAGCTACTGTCCAAAGCCACTGTATGTCCAAAGCCACTGTCCAAAGCCACTGTATGTCCAAAGCCACTGTATGTCCAAAGCCACTATCCAAAGCCACTGTATTTCCAAAGCTACTGTATGTCCAAAGGCACTGTCCAAAGCCACTGTATGTCCAAAGCCACTGTATGTCCAAAGCCACTGTCTAAAGCCACTGTATGTCCAAAGCCACTGTCCAAAGCCACTGTATGTCCAAAGCCACTGTTTGTCCAAAGCCACTGTCCAAAGCCACTGTATGTCCAAAGCCACTGTATGTCCAAAGCCACTGTCCAAAGCCACTGTATGTCCAAAGCCACTGTATGTCCAAAGCCACTGTCCAAAGCCACTGTATGTCCAAAGCCACTGTATGTCCAAAGCCACTGTCCAAAGCGACTGTATGTCCAAAGCCACTGTACAAAGCCACTGTCCAAATCTACTGTCCAAAGCCACTCTATGTCCAAATCCACTGTACAAAGCCACTGTCCAAAGCCACTGTCCAAAGCAATACTATGTCCAAAGCCACTGTCCAAAGCCACTGTCCAAAGCCACTGTCCAAAGCCACTCTATGTCCAAAGCCACTATCCGAAGCTACTGTCCTAAACCACTCTATGTCCAAAGCCACGGTCCAAAGCCACTCTCCAAAGCCACTGTCCAAAGCCACTCTATGTCCAAAGCCACTGTCCAAAGCCATTCTCCAAAGCCACTGTCCAATGCCACTGTATGTCCAAAGCCACTGTATGTCCAAAGCCACTGTCCAAAGCCACTGTATGTCCAAAGCCACTGTCCAAAGCCACTGTATGTCCAAAGCCACTGTATGTCCAAAGCTACTATCCAAAGCCACTGTATGTCCAAAGCCACTTTATGTCCAAAGGTACTGTCCAAAGCCACTGTATGTCCAAAGCCACTGTATGTCCAAAGCCACTGTCTAAAGCCACTGTATGTCCAAAGCCACTGTCCAAAGCCACTGTATGTCCAAAGCCACTGTATGTCCAAAGCCACTGTCCAAAGCCACTGTATGTCCAAAGCCACTGTATGTCCAAAGCCACTGTCCAAAGCCACTGTATGTCCAAAGCCACTGTATGTCCAAAGCCACTGTCCAAAGCCACTGTATGTCCAAAGCCACTGTACAAAGCCACTGTCCAAATCCACTGTCCAAAGCCACTCTATGTCCAAATCTACTTTCCAAAGCCACTGTCCAAAGCCACTGTCCAAAGCAATACTATGTCCAAAGCCACTGTCCAAAGCCACTGTCCAAAGCCACTGTCCAAAGCCACTCTATGTCCAAAGCCACTGTCCGAAGCCACTGTCCAAAGCCACTGTCTAAAGCCACTCTATTTCCAAAGCCACAGTCCAAAGCCACTCTCCAAAGCCACTGTTCAAAGCCACTGTATGTCCAAAGCCACTGTATGTCCAAAGCCACTGTCCAAAGCCACTGTATGTCCAAAGCCACTGTATGTCCAAAGCCACTATTCAAAGCCAATGTATGTCCAAAGCCACTGTATATCCAAAGCCACTGTCCAAAGCCACTGTATGTCCAAAGCCACTGTATGTCCAAATCCACTGTCTAAAGCCACTGTATGTCCAAAGCCACTGTTCAAAGCCACTGTATGTCCAAAGCCACTGTATGTCCAAAGCCACTGTCCATAGCCACTGTATATCCAAAGCCACTGTATGTCCAAAGCCACTGTCCAAAGCCACTGTATGTCCAAAGCCACTGTATGTCCAAAGCCACTGTCCAAAGCCACTCTATGTCCAAAGCCACTCTATGTCCAAAGCCACTGTATGTCCAAAGCCACTGTTCAGAGCCACTGTATGTCCAAAGCCACTGTATGTCCAAAGCCACTGTCCAATGCCACAGTATGTCCAAAGCCACGGTATGTCCAAAGCCACTGTCCAAAGCCACCATATGTCCAAAGCCACTGTATGTCCAAAGCCACTGTCCAAAGCCACTGTATGTCCAAAGCAACTGTATGTCCAAAGCCACTGTCCAAAGCCACTGTATGTCTAAAGGCACTGTCCAAAGCCACTGTATGTCCAAAGCCACTGTATGTCCAAAGCCACTGTCTAAAGCCACTGTATATCCAAAGCCACTGTCCAAAGCCACTGTATGTCCAAAGCCACTGTATGTCCAAAGCCACTGTCCAAAGCAACTGTATGTCCAAAGCCACTGTATGTCCAAAGCCACTGTCCAAAGCCACCGTATGTCCAAAGCCACTGTATGTCCAAAGCCACTGTCCAAAGCAACCGTATGTCCAAAGCCACTGTATGTCCAAAGCCACTGTCCAAATCCACCGTATGTCTTAAGCCACTGTATGTCCATACCACTGGCCAAAGCCACTGTATGTCCAAAGCCACTGTATGTCCAAAGCCACTGTCCAAAGCCACTGTATGTCCAAAGCCACTGTATGTCCAAAGCCACTGTCCAAAGCCACTGTATGTCCAAAGCCACTGTATGTCCAAAGCCACTATCCAAAGCCACTGTATGTCCAAAGCCACTGTATGTCCAAAGGCACTGTCCAAAGCCACTGTATGTCCAAAGCCACTGTATGTCCAAAGCCACTGTCTAAAGCCACTGTATGTACAAAGCCACTGTCCAAAGCCACTGTATGTCCAAAGCCACTGTACAAAGCCACTGTCCAAATCCACTGTCCAAAGCCACTCTATGTCCAAATCCACTGTACAAAGCCACTGTCCAAAGCCACTGTCCAAAGCCACTCTCCAAAGCAACTCTTTGTCCAAAGCCACTGTCCAAAGCCACTCTCCAAAGCCACTCTCCAAAGCCACTCTATGTCCAAAGCCACTGTCCAAAGCCACTTTCCAAAGCCACTCTCCAAAGCCACTCTATGTCCAAAGCCACTGTCCAAAGACATTCTCCAAAGCCACTCTCCAAAGCCACTCTATGTCCAAAGCCTCTGTCCAAAGCCACTCTATGTCCAAAGCCACTGTCCAAAGCCATTGTCCAAAGCCACTGTCCAAAGCCACTCTATGTCCAAAGCCACTGTCCAAAGCCACTGTCCAAAGCCACTGTCCAAAGCCACTCTATGTCCAAAGCCACTGTCCAAAGCCACTCTCCAATGCCACTGCCCAAAGCCACTCTATCTACAAAGCCACTGTCCAAAGACACTGTCTAAAGTCACCGTCCAAAGCCACTCTATGTCCAAAGCAACTGTTCAAAGCCACTGTCCAAAGCCACTGTCCAAAGCCACTCTATGCCCAAAGCCACTGTCCAAAGCCACTCTTCAAAGCCACTGTCCAAAGCCACTCTATGTCCAGAGCCACTGTCCAAAGCCACTCTCCAAAGCCACTGTCCAAAGCCACTCTATGTCCAAAGCCACTGTCCAAAGCCACTGTCCAAAGCCACTGACCAAAGCCACTCTATGTCCAATGCCACTGTCCAAAGCCACTGTTCAAAGCCACTGTCCAAAGCCACTCTATGTCCAAAGCCATTGTCCAAAGCCACTCTCCAAAGCCACTCTCCAAAGCCACTCTATGTCCAAAAGCACTGTCCAAAGCCACTGTCCAAAGCCACTCTCCAAAGCCACTCTATGTCCAAAGCCACTGTCCAAAGCCACTCTCCAAAGCCACTCTCCAAAGCCACTCTCCAAAGCCACTCTATGTCCAAAGCCACTGTCCAAAGCGACTCTCCAAAGCTACTCTCCAAAGCCACTCTATGTCCAAAGCCACTGTCCAAAGCCACTTTCCAAAGCCACTCTCCAAAGCCACTCTATGTCAAAAGCCACTGTCCAAAGACATTCTTCAAAGCCACTCTCCAAAGCCACTCTATGTCCAAAGCCTCTGTCCAAAGCCACTCTATGTCCAAAGCCACTGTCCAAAGCCACTGTCCAAAGCCACTCTCCAAAGCCACTCTATGTCCAAAGCCACTGTCCAAAGCCACTCTCCAAAGCCACTCTCCAAAGCCACTCTCCAAAGCCACTCTATGTCCAAAGCCACTCTATGTCCAAAGCCACTGTCCAAAGCGACTCTCCAAAGCTACTCTCCAAAGCCACTCTATGTCCAAAGCCACTGTCCAAAGCGACTGTCCAAAGCGACTCTCCAAAGCCACTCTATCTCCAAAGCCACTGTCCAAAGCCACTCTCCAAAGCCACTCTCCAAAGCTACTCTATGTCCAAAGCCACTGTCCATAGCCACTGTCCAAAGCCACTGTCCAAAGCCACTCTATGTCCAAAGCCACTGTACAAAGCCACTGTCCAAAGCCACTGTCCAAAGCAATACTATGTCCAAAGCCACTATACAAAGGCCCTGTCCAAAGCCACTCTATGTCCAAAGCCACTGTCCAAAGCCACTGTCCAAAGCCACTGTCCAAAGCCACTCTATGTCCAAAGCCACTGTCCAAAGCCACTGTCCAAAGCCACTCTCCAAAGCCACTGTCCTAAACCACTCTATGTCCAAAGCCACTGTCCAAAGCCACTCTCCAAAGCCACTGTCCAAAGCCACTCTATGTCCAAAGCCACTGTCCAAAGCCACTCTCCAAAGCCACTGTCCAAAGCCACTATATGTCCAAAGCCACTGTATGTCCAAAGCTACTGTCCAAAGCCACTGTATGTCCAAAGCCACTGTCCAAAGCCACTGTATGTCCAAAGCCACTGTATGTCCAAAGCCACTATCCAAAGCCACTGTATTTCCAAAGCTACTGTATGTCCAAAGGCACTGTCCAAAGCCACTGTATGTCCAAAGTCACTGTATGTCCAAAGCCACTGTCTAAAGCCACTGTATGTCCAAAGCCACTGTCCAAAGCCACTGTATGTCCAAAGCCACTGTTTGTCCAAAGCCACTGTCCAAAGCCACTGTATGTCCAAAGCCACTGTATGTCCAAAGCCACTGTCCAAAGCTACTGTATGTCCAAAGCCACTGTATGTCCAAAGCCACTGTCCAAAGCCACTGTATGTCCAAAGCCACTGTATGTCCAAAGCCACTGTCCAAAGCGACTGTATGTCCAAAGCCACTGTACAAAGCCACTGTCCAAATCTACTGTCCAAAGCCACTCTATGTCCAAATCCACTGTACAAAGCCACTGTCCAAAGCCACTGTCCAAAGCAATACTATGTCCAAAGCCACTGTCCAAAGCCACTGTCCAAAGCCACTGTCCAAAGCCACTCTATGTCCAAAGCCACTATCCGAAGCTACTGTCCTAAACCACTCTATGTCCAAAGCCACGGTCCAAAGCCACTCTCCAAAGCCACTGTCCAAAGCCACTCTATGTCCAAAGCCACTGTCCAAAGCCATTCTCCAAAGCCACTGTCCAATGCCACTGTATGTCCAAAGCCACTGTATGTCCAAAGCCACTGTCCAAAGCCACTGTATGTCCAAAGCCACTGTCCAAAGCCACTGTATGTCCAAAGCCACTGTATGTCCAAAGCTACTATCCAAAGCCACTGTATGTCCAAAGCCACTTTATGTCCAAAGGTACTGTCCAAAGCCACTGTATGTCCAAAGCCACTGTATGTCCAAAGCCACTGTCTAAAGCCACTGTATGTCCAAAGCCACTGTCCAAAGCCACTGTATGTCCAAAGCCACTGTATGTCCAAAGCCACTGTCCAAAGCCACTGTATGTCCAAAGCCACTGTATGTCCAAAGCCACTGTCCAAAGCCACTGTATGTCCAAAGCCACTGTATGTCCAAAGCCACTGTCCAAAGCCACTGTATGTCCAAAGCCACTGTACAAAGCCACTGTCCAAATCCACTGTCCAAAGCCACTCTATGTCCAAATCTACTTTCCAAAGCCACTGTCCAAAGCCACTGTCCAAAGCAATACTATGTCCAAAGCCACTGTCCAAAGCCACTGTCCAAAGCCACTGTCCAAAGCCACTCTATGTCCAAAGCCACTGTCCGAAGCCACTGTCCAAAGCCACTGTCTAAAGCCACTCTATTTCCAAAGCCACAGTCCAAAGCCACTCTCCAAAGCCACTGTTCAAAGCCACTGTATGTCCAAAGCCACTGTATGTCCAAAGCCACTGTCCAAAGCCACTGTATGTCCAAAGCCACTGTATGTCCAAAGCCACTATTCAAAGCCAATGTATGTCCAAAGCCACTGTATATCCAAAGCCACTGTCCAAAGCCACTGTATGTCCAAAGCCACTGTATGTCCAAATCCACTGTCTAAAGCCACTGTATGTCCAAAGCCACTGTTCAAAGCCACTGTATGTCCAAAGCCACTGTATGTCCAAAGCCACTGTCCATAGCCACTGTATATCCAAAGCCACTGTATGTCCAAAGCCACTGTCCAAAGCCACTGTATGTCCAAAGCCACTGTATGTCCAAAGCCACTGTCCAAAGCCACTCTATGTCCAAAGCCACTCTATGTCCAAAGCCACTGTATGTCCAAAGCCACTGTTCAGAGCCACTGTATGTCCAAAGCCACTGTATGTCCAAAGCCACTGTCCAATGCCACAGTATGTCCAAAGCCACGGTATGTCCAAAGCCACTGTCCAAAGCCACCATATGTCCAAAGCCACTGTATGTCCAAAGCCACTGTCCAAAGCCACCGTATGTCCAAAGCCACTGTATGTCCAAAGCCACTGTCCAAAGCCACTGTATGTCCAAAGCCACTGTATGTCCAAAGCCACTGTCCAAAGCCACTGTATGTCCAATGCCACTGTATGTCCAAAGCCACTGTCCAAAGCCACTCTATGTCCAAAGCCACTGTCCAAAGCCACTCTCCAAAGCCACTGTCCAATGCCACTGTATGTCCAAAGCCACTGTATGTCCAAAGCCACTGTCCAAAGCCACTGTATGTCCAAAGCCACTGTCCAAAGCCACTGTATGTCCAAAGCCACTGTATGTCCAAAGCTACTATCCAAAGCCACTGTATGTCCAAAGCCACTGTATGTCCAAAGGCACTGTCCAAAGCCACTGTATGTCCAAAGCCACTGTATGTCCAAAGCCACTGTCTAAAGCCACTGTATGTCCAAAGCCACTGTCCAAAGCCACTGTATGTCCAAAGCCACTGTATGTCCAAAGCCACTGTCCAAAGCCACTGTATGTCCAAAGCCACTGTATGTCCAAAGCCACTGTCCAAAGCCAATGTATGTCCAAAGCCACTGTATGTCCAAAGCCACTGTCCAAAGCCACTGTATGTCCAAAGCCACTGTACAAAGCCACTGTCCAAATCCACTGTCCAAAGCCACTCTATGTCCAAATCCACTGTACAAAGCCACTGTCCAAAGCCACTGTCCAAAGTAATACTATGTCCAAAGCCACTGTTCAAAGCCACTGTCCAAAGCCACTGTCCAAAGCCACTCTATGTCCAAAGCCACTCTCCGAAGCCACTGTCCAAAGCCACTGTCTAAAGCCACTCTATGTCCAAAGCCACTGTCCAAAGCCACTCTCCAAAGCCACTGTCCAAAGCCACTGTATGTCCAAAGCCACTGTATGTCCAGATCCACTGTCCAAAGCCACTGTATGTCCAAAGCCACTGTACGTCCAAAGCCACTATTCAAAGCCAATGTATGTCCAAAGCCACTGTATATCCAAAGCCACTGTCCAAAGCCACTGTATGTCCAAAGCCACTGTATGTCCAAATCCACTGTCTAAAGCCACTGTATGTCCAAAGCCACTGTTCAAAGCCACTGTATGTCCAAAGCCACTGTATGTCCAAAGCCACTGTCCATAGCCACTGTATGTGCAAAGCCACTGTATGTCCAAAGCCACTGTCCAAAGCCACTGTATGTCCAAAGCCACTGTATGTCCAAAGCCACTGTCCAAAGCCACTCTATGTCCAAAGCCACTCTATGTCCAAAGCCACTGTATGTCCAAAGCCACTGTTCAGAGCCACTGTATGTCCAAAGCCACTGTATGTCCAAAGCCACTGTCCAATGCCACCGTATGTCCAAAGCCACGGTATGTCCAAAGCCACTGTCCAAAGCCACCGTATGTCCAAAACCACTGTATGTCCAAAGCCACTGTCCAAAGCCACCGTATGTCCAAAGCCACTGTATGTCCAAAGCCACTGTCCAAAGCCACTGTATGTCCAAAGCCACTGTATGTCCAAAGCTACTGTCCAAAGCCACTGTATGTCCAATGCCACTGTATGTCCAAAGCCACTGTCCAAAGCCACTGTATGTCCAAAGTCACTGTATGTCCAAAGCCACTGTCCAAAGCCACTGTATGTCCAAAGCCACTGTATGTCCAAAGCCACTGTCCAAAGCCACTCTCCAAAGCCACTCTATGTCCAAAGCCACTGTCCAAAGCCACTCTCCAAAGCCACTGTCCAAAGCCACTCTATGTCCAAAGCCACTGTCCAAAGCCACTCTATGTCCAAAGCCACTGTCCAAAGCCACTCTCCAAAGCCACTCTCCAAAGCCACTCTATGTCCAAAGCCACTGTATGTCCAAAGCCACTGTCCAAAGCCAATGTATGGCCAAAGCCACTGTATGTCCAAAGCCACTGTCCAAAGCCACTGTATGTCCAAAGCCACTGTATGTCCAAAGCCACTGTCCAAAGCCACTGTATGTCCAAAGCCACTGTATGTCCAAAGCCACTGTCCAAAGCCACTGTATGTCCAAAGCCACTGTATGTCCAAAGCCACTGTCGAAAGTCACTGTATGTCCAAAGCCACTGTACAAAGCCACTGTCCAAATCCACTGTCCAAAGCCACTCTATGTCCAAATCCACTGTACAAAGCCACTGTCCAAAGCCACTGTCCAAAGCAATACTATGTCCAAAGCCACTGTCCAAAGCCACTGTCCAAAGCCACTGTCCAAAGCCACTCTATGTCCAAAGCCACTGTCCGAAGCAACTGTCCAAAGCCACTGTCTAAAGCCACTCTATGTCCAAAGCCACTGTCCAAAGCCACTCTCCAAAGCCACTGTCCAAAGCCACTGTATGTCCAAAGCCACTGTCCAAAGCCACTGTATGTCCAAAGCCACTGTATGTCCATAGCCACTATTCAAAGCCAATGTATGTCCAAAGCCACTGTATATCCAAAGCCACTGTCCAAAGCCACTGTATGTCCAAAGCCACTGTATGTCCAAATCCACTGTCTAAAGCCACTGTATGTCCAAAGCCACTGTTATAAGCCACTGTATGTCCAAAGCCACTGTATGTCCAAAGCCACTGTCCATAGCCACTGTATGTCCAAAGCCACTGTATGTCCAAAGCCACTGTCCAAAGCCACTGTATGTCCAAAGCCACTGTATGTCCAAAGCCACTGTCCAAAGCCACTCTTCTATGTCCAAAGCCACTCTATGTCCAAAGCCACTGTATGTCCAAAGCCACTGTTCAGAGCCACTGTATGTCCAAAGCCACTGTATGTCCAAAGCCACTGTCCAATGCCACCGTATGTCCAAAGCCACGGTATGTCCAAAGCCACTGTCCAAAGCCACCGTATGTCCAAAACCACTGTATGTCCAAAGCCACTGTCCAAAGCCACCATATGTCCAAAGCCACTGTATGTCCAAAGCCACTGTCCAAAGCCACTGTAAGTCCAAAGCCACTGTATTTCCAAAGCCACTGTCCAAAGCCACTGTATGTCCAATGCCACTGTATGTCCAAAGCCACTGTCCAAAGCCACTGTATGTCCAAAGTCACTGTATGTCCAAAGCCACTATCCAAAGCCACTGTATGTCCAAAGCCACTGTATGTCCAAAGCCACTGTCCAAAGCCACTCTCCAAAGCCACTTTATGTCCAAAGCCACTGTCCAAAGCCACTCTCCAAAGCCACTGTCCAAAGCCACTCTATGTCCAAAGCCACTGTCCAAAGCCACTCTATGTCCAAAGCCACTGTCCAAAGCCACTCTCCAAAGCCACTCTCCAAAGCCACTCTATGTCCAAAGCCACTGTATGTCCAAAGCCACTGTCCAAAGCCACTGTATGGCCAAAGCCACTGTATGTCCAAAGCCACTGTCCAAAGCCACTGTATGTCCAAAGCTACTGTATGTCCAAAGCCACTATCCAAAGCCACAGTATGTCCAAAGCCACTGTATGTCCAAAACCACTGTATGTCCAAAGCCACTGTCCAAAGCCACTGTATGTCCAAAGCCACTGTCCAAAGCCACTGTCCAAAGTCACTGTCCAAAGCCTTTCTATGTCCAAAGCCACTGTCCAAAGCCACAGTCCAAAGCCACTTTCCAAAGCCACTGTCCAAAGCCACTCTATGTCCAAAGCTACTGTCCAAAGCCAATGTCCAAAGCCACTGTCCAAAGCCACTCTATGTCCAAAGCCACTATCCAAAGCCACTCTCCAAAGCTACTCTCCAAAGCCACTCTATGTCCAAAGCCACTGTCCAAAGCCACTCTCCAAACCACTATCCAAAGCCACTCTATGTCCAAAGCCAGTCCAAAGCCTCTCTCCAAAGCCACTCTCCAAAGCCACTCTATGTCCAAAGCCACTGTCCAAAGCCACTCTCCAAAGCCACTCTCCAAAGCCACTCTATGTCCAAAGCCACTGTCCAAAGCCACTCTCCAAAGCCATTCTCCAAAGCCACTCTATGTCCAAAGCCACTGTCCAAAGCCACTCTCCAAAGACAATCTCCAAAGCCACTCTTTGTCCAAAGCCACTGTCCAAAGCCACTCTCCAAAGCCACTCTCCAAAGCCACTCTATGTCCAAAGCCACTTTCCAAAGCCACTCTCCAAAGCCACTCTCCAAAGCCACTCTATGTCCAAAGCCACTGTCCAAAGCCATTCTCCAAAGCCACTCTCCAAAGCCACTCTATGTCCAAAGCCACTGTCCAAAGCCACTCTATGTCCAAACCCACTGTCCAAAGCCACTGTCCAAAGCCACTGTCCAAAGCCACTCTATGTCCAAAGCCACTGTCCAAAGCCACTGTCCAAAGCCACTGTCCAAAGCCACTCTATGTCCAAAGCCACTGTCCAAAGCCACTCTCCAATGCTACTGTCCAAAGCCACTCTATCTACAAAGCCACTGTCCAAAGCCACTGTCTAAAGTCACTGTCCAAAGCCACTCTATGTCCAAAGCAACTCTCCAAAGCCACTGTCCAAAGCCACTGTCCAAAGCCACTCTATGCCCAAAGCCACTGTCCAAAGCCACTCTCCAAAGCGACTGTCCAAAGCCACTCTATGTCCTAAGCCACTGTCCAAAGCCACTGTCCAAAGCCACTCTATGTCCAAAGCCACTGTCCAAAGCCACTCTCCAAAGCCACTGTCCTTAACCACTCTATGTCCAAAGCCACTGTCCAAAGCCACTCTCCAAAGCCACTGTCCAAAGCCACTCTATGTCAAAAGCCACTGTCCAAAGCCACTCTCCAAAGCCACTGTCCAAAGCCACTGTATGTCCAAAGCCACTGTATGTCCAAAGCCACTGTCCAAAGCCACTGTATGTCCAAAGCCACTGTATGTCCAAAGCCACTATCCAAAGCCACTGTATGTCAAAAGCCACTGTATATCCAAAGCCACTGTCCAAAGCCACTGTATGTCCAAAGCCACTGTATGTCCAAAGCCACTGTCTAAAGCCACTGTATGTCCAAAGCCACTGTCCAAAGCCACTGTATGTCCAAAGCCACTGTCCAAAGCCACTGTATGTCCAAAGCCACTGTATGTCCAAAGCCACTGTCCAAAGCCACTCTATGTCCAAAGCCACTGTATGTCCAAAGCCACTGTCCAAAGCCACTGTATGTCCAAAGCCTCTGTATGTCCAAAGCCACTGTCCAAAGCCACCGTATGTCCAAAGCCACGGTATGTCCAAAGCCACTGTCCAAAGCCACCATATGTCCAAAGCCACTGTATGTCCAAAGCCACTGTCCAAAGCCACCGTATGTCCAAAGCCAATGTATGTCCAAAGCCACTGTCCAAAGCCACTGTATGTCCAAAGCCACTGTATGTCCAAAGCCACTGTCCAAAGCCACTGTATGTCCAAAGCCACTGTATGTCCAAAGCCACTGTCCAAAGCAACTGTATGTCCAAAGCCACTGTATGTCCAAAGCCACTGTCCAAAGCCACCGTATGTCCAAAGCCACTGTATGTCCAAAGCCACTGTCCAAAGCAACCGTATGTCCAAAGCCACTGTATGTCCAAAGCCACTGTCCAAATCCACCGTATGTCTTAAGCCACTGTATGTCCATACCACTGGCCAAAGCCACTGTATGTCCAAAGCCACTGTATGTCCAAAGCCACTGTCCAAAGCCACTGTATGTCCAAAGCCACTGTATGTCCAAAGCCACTGTCCAAAGCCACTGTATGTCCAAAGCCACTGTATGTCCAAAGCCACTATCCAAAGCCACTGTATGTCCAAAGCCACTGTATGTCCAAAGGCACTGTCCAAAGCCACTGTATGTCCAAAGCCACTGTATGTCCAAAGCCACTGTCTAAAGCCACTGTATGTCCAAAGCCACTGTCCAAAGCCACTGTATGTCCAAAGCCACTGTATGTCCAAAGCCACTGTCCAAAGCCACTGTATGTCCAAAGCCACTGTATGTCCAAAGCCACTGTCCAAAGCCACTGTATATCCAAAGCCAGTGTATGTCCAAAGCCACTGTCCAAAGCCACTCTCCAAAGCCACTCTCCAAAGCCACTCTATGTCCAAAGCCACTGTCCAAAGCCACTCTATGTCCAAATCCACTGTACAAAGCCACTGTCCAAAGCCACTGAACAAAGCAATACTATGTCCAAAGCCACTGTCCAAAGCCACTGTCCAAAGCCACTGTCCAAAGCCACTCTATGTCCAAAGCCACTGTCCGAAGCCACTGTCCAAAGCCACTGTCTAAAGCCACTCTATGTCCAAAGCCACTGTCCAAAGCCACTCTCCAAAGCCACTGTCCAAAGCCACTGTATGTCCAAAGCCACTGTCCAAAGCCACTGTATGTCCAAAACCACTGTATGTCCAAAGCCACTATTCAAAGCCAATGTATGTCCAAAGCCACTGTATATCCAAAGCCACTGTCCAAAGCCACTGTATGTCCAAAGCCACTGTATGTCCAAATCCACTGTCTAAAGCCACTGTATGTCCAAAGCCACTGTTATAAGCCACTGTATGTCCAAAGCCACTGTATGTCCAAAGCCACTGTCCATAGCCACTGTATGTCCAAAGCCACTGTATGTCCAAAGCCACTGTCCAAAGCCACTGTATGTCCAAAGCCACTGTATGTCCAAAGCCACTGTCCAAAGCCACTCTTCTATGTCCAAAGCCACTCTATGTCCAAAGCCACTGTATGTCCAAAGCCACTGTTCAGAGCCACTGTATGTCCAAAGCCACTGTATGTCCAAAGCCACTGTCCAATGCCACCGTATGTCCAAAGCCACGGTATGTCCAAAGCCACTGTCCAAAGCCACCGTATGTCCAAAACCACTCTATGTCCAAAGCCACTGTCCAAAGCCACCGTATGTCCAAAGCCACTGTATGTCCAAAGCCACTGTCCAAAGCCACTGTATGTCCAAAGCCACTGTATGTCCAAAGCCACTGTCCAAAGCCACTGTATGTCCAATGCCACTGTATGTCCAAAGCCACTGTCCAAAGCCACTGTATGTCCAAAGTCACTGTATGTCCAAAGCCACTATCCAAAGCCACTGTATGTCCAAAGCCACTGTATGTCCAAAGCCACTGTCCAAAGCCACTCTCCAAAGCCACTCTATGTCCAAAGCCACTGTCCAAAGCCACTCTCCAAAGCCACTGTCCAAAGCCACTCTATGTCCAAAGCCACTGTCCAAAGCCACTCTATGTCCAAAGCCACTGTTCAAAGCCACTCTCCAAAGCCACTCTCCAAAGCCACTCTATGTCCAAAGCCACTGTATGTCCAAAGCCACTGTCCAAAGCCACTGTATGGCCAAAGCCACTGTATGTCCAAAGCCACTGTCCAAAGCCACTGTATGTCCAAAGTTACTGTATGTCCAAAGCCACTATCCAAAGCCACAGTATGTCCAAAGCCACTGTATGTCCAAAACCACTGTATGTCCAAAGCCACTGTCCAAAGCCACTGTATGTCCAAAGCCACTGTCCAAAGCCACTGTCCAAAGTCACTGTCCAAAGCCTTTCTATGTCCAAAGCCACTGTCCAAAGCCACAGTCCAAAGCCACTTTCCAAAGCCACTGTCCAAAGCCACTCTATGTCCAAAGCTACTGTCCAAAGCCAATGTCCAAAGCCACTGTCCAAAGCCACTCTATGTCCAAAGCCACTATCCAAAGCCACTCTCCAAAGCTACTCTCCAAAGCCACTCTATGTCCAAAGCCACTGTCCAAAGCCACTCTCCAAACCACTATCCAAAGCCACTCTATGTCCAAAGCCAGTCCAAAGCCTCTCTCCAAAGCCACTCTCCAAAGCCACTCTATGTCCAAAGCCACTGTCCAAAGCCACTCTCCAAAGCCACTCTCCAAAGCCACTCTATGTCCAAAGCCACTGTCCAAAGCCACTCTCCAAAGCCATTCTCCAAAGCCACTCTATGTCCAAAGCCACTGTCCAAAGCCACTCTCCAAAGACAATCTCCAAAGCCACTCTTTGTCCAAAGCCACTGTCCAAAGCCACTCTCCAAAGCCACTCTCCAAAGCCACTCTATGTCCAAAGCCACTTTCCAAAGCCACTCTCCAAAGCCACTCTCCAAAGCCACTCTATGTCCAAAGCCACTGTCCAAAGCCATTCTCCAAAGCCACTCTCCAAAGCCACTCTATGTCCAAAGCCACTGTCCAAAGCCACTCTATGTCCAAATCCACTGTCCAAAGCCACTGTCCAAAGCCACTGTCCAAAGCCACTCTATGTCCAAAGCCACTGTCCAAAGCCACTGTCCAAAGCCACTGTCCAAAGCCACTCTATGTCCAAAGCCACTGTCCAAAGCCACTCTCCAATGCTACTGTCCAAAGCCACTCTATCTACAAAGCCACTGTCCAAAGCCACTGTCTAAAGTCACTGTCCAAAGCCACTCTATGTCCAAAGCAACTCTCCAAAGCCACTGTCCAAAGCCACTGTCCAAAGCCACTCTATGCCCAAAGCCACTGTCCAAAGCCACTCTCCAAAGCGACTGTCCAAAGCCACTCTATGTCCTAAGCCACTGTCCAAAGCCACTGTCCAAAGCCGCTCTATGTCCAAAGCCACTGTCCAAAGCCACTCTCCAAAGCCACTGTCCTTAACCACTCTATGTCCAAAGCCACTGTCCAAAGCCACTCTCCAAAGCCACTGTCCAAAGCCACTCTATGTCAAAAGCCACTGTCCAAAGCCACTCTCCAAAGCCACTGTCCAAAGCCACTGTATGTCCAAAGCCACTGTATGTCCAAAGCCACTGTCCAAAGCCACTGTATGTCCAAAGCCACTGTATGTCCAAAGCCACTATCCAAAGCCACTGTATGTCCAAAGCCACTGTATATCCAAAGCCACTGTCCAAAGCCACTGTATGTCCAAAGCCACTGTATGTCCAAAGCCACTGTCTAAAGCCACTGTATGTCCAAAGCCACTGTCCAAAGCCACTGTATGTCCAAAGCCACTGTCCAAAGCCACTGTATGTCCAAAGCCACTGTATGTCCAAAGCCACTGTCCAAAGCCACTCTATGTCCAAAGCCACTGTATGTCCAAAGCCACTGTCCAAAGCCACTGTATGTCCAAAGCCTCTGTATGTCCAAAGCCACTGTCCAAAGCCACCGTATGTCCAAAGCCACGGTATGTCCAAAGCCACTGTCCAAAGCCACCATATGTCCAAAGCCACTGTATGTCCAAAGCCACTGTCCAAAGCCACCGTATGTCCAAAGCCAATGTATGTCCAAAGCCACTGTCCAAAGCCACTGTATGTCCAAAGCCACTGTATGTCCAAAGCCACTGTCCAAAGCCACTGTATGTCCAAAGCCACTGTATGTCCAAAGCCACTGTCCAAAGCAACTGTATGTCCAAAGCCACTGTATGTCCAAAGCCACTGTCCAAAGCCACCGTATGTCCAAAGCCACTGTATGTCCAAAGCCACTGTCCAAAGCAACCGTATGTCCAAAGCCACTGTATGTCCAAAGCCACTGTCCAAATCCACCGTATGTCTTAAGCCACTGTATGTCCATACCACTGGCCAAAGCCACTGTATGTCCAAAGCCACTGTATGTCCAAAGCCACTGTCCAAAGCCACTGTATGTCCAAAGCCACTGTATGTCCAAAGCCACTGTCCAAAGCCACTGTATGTCCAAAGCCACTGTATGTCCAAAGCCACTATCCAAAGCCACTGTATGTCCAAAGCCACTGTATGTCCAAAGGCACTGTCCAAAGCCACTGTATGTCCAAAGCCACTGTATATCCAAAGCCACTGTCCAAAGCCACTGTATGTCCAAAGCCACTGTATGTCCAAAGCCACTGTCTAAAGCCACTGTATGTCCAAAGCCACTGTCCAAAGCCACTGTATGTCCAAAGCCACTGTCCAAAACCACTGTATGTCCAAAGCCACTGTATGTCCAAAGCCACTGTCCAAAGCCACTCTATGTCCAAAGCCACTGTATGTCCAAAGCCACTGTCCAAAGCCACTGTATGTCCAAAGCCTCTGTATGTCCAAAGCCACTGTCCAAAGCCACCGTATGTCCAAAGCCACGGTATGTCCAAAGCCACTGTCCAAAGCCACCATATGTCCAAAGCCACTGTATGTCCAAAGCCACTGTCCAAAGCCACCGTATGTCCAAAGCCAATGTATGTCCAAAGCCACTGTCCAAAGCCACTGTATGTCCAAAGCCACTGTATGTCCAAAGCCACTGTCCAAAGCCACTGTATGTCCAAAGCCACTGTATGTCCAAAGCCACTGTCCAAAGCAACTGTATGTCCAAAGCCACTGTATGTCCAAAGCCACTGTCCAAAGCCACCGTATGTCCAAAGCCACTGTATGTCCAAAGCCACTGTCCAAAGCAACCGTATGTCCAAAGCCACTGTATGTCCAAAGCCACTGTCCAAATCCACCGTATGTCTTAAGCCACTGTATGTCCATACCACTGGCCAAAGCCACTGTATGTCCAAAGCCACTGTATGTCCAAAGCCACTGTCCAAACCACTGTATGTCCAAAGCCACTGTATGTCCAAAGCCACTGTCCAAAGCCACTGTATGTCCAAAGCCACTGTATGTCCAAAGCCACTATCCAAAGCCACTGTATGTCCAAAGCCACTGTATGTCCAAAGGCACTGTCCAAAGCCACTGTATGTCCAAAGCCACTGTATGTCCAAAGCCACTGTCTAAAGCCACTGTATGTCCAAAGCCACTGTCCAAAGCCACTGTATGTCCAAAGCCACTGTATGTCCAAAGCCACTGTCCAAAGCCACTGTATGTCCAAAGCCACTGTATGTCCAAAGCCACTGTCCAAAGCCACTGTATGTCCAAAGCCAGTGTATGTCCAAAGCCACTGTCCAAAGCCACTATATGTCCAAAGCCACTGTATGTCCAAAGCCACTGTCCAAAGCCACTGTATGTCCAAAGCCACTGTACAAAGCCACTGTCCAAATCCACTGTCAACAGCCACTCTATGTCCAAATTCACTGTACAAAGCCACTGTCCAAAGCCACTGTCCAAAGCAATACTATGTCCAAAGCCACAGTCCAAAGCCACTGTCCAAAGCCACTGTCCAAAGCCACTCTATGTCCAAAGCCACTGTCCGAAACCACTGTCCAAAGCCACTGTCCAAAGCCACTCTATGTCCAAAGCCACTGTCCAAAGCCACTGTCCAAAGCCACTGTCCAAAGCCACTCTATGTCCAAAGCCACTGTCCAAAGCCACTCACCAAAGCCACTGTCCTTAACCACTCTATGTCCAAAGCCACTGTCCAAAGCCACTCTCCAAAGCCACTGTCCAAATCCACTCTATGTCCAAAGCCACTGTCCAAAGTCACTCTCCAAAGCCACTGTCCAAAGCCACTGTATGTCCAAAGCCACTGTATGTCCAAAGCCACTGTCCAAAGCCACTGTATGTGCAAAGCCACTGTATGTCCAAAGCCACTATCCAAAGCCACTGTATGTCCAAAGCCACTGTATATCCAAAGCCACTGTCCAAAGCCACTGTATGTCCAAAGCCACTGTATTTCCAAAGCGACTGTCTAAAGCCACTGTATGTCCAAAGCCACTGTCCAAAGCCACTGTATGTCCAAAGCCACTGTATGTCCAAAGCCACTGTCCATAGCCACTGTATGTCCAAAGCCACTGTATGTCCAAAGCCACTGTCCAAAGCCACCGTATGTCCTGAGCCACTGTATGTCCAAAGCCACTGTCCAAAGCAACCATATGTCCAAAGCCACTGTATGTCCAAAGCCACTGTCCAAAGCCACTGTATGTCCAAAGCCACTGTCCAAAGCCACCGTATGTCCAAAGCCACTGTATGTCCAAAGCTACTGTCCAAAGCAACCGTATGTCCAAAGCTACTGTATGTCCAAAGCCACTGTCCAAAGCCACCGTATGTCCAAAGCCACTGAAGTACCAAAGCCACTGTCCAAAGCCACTGTATGTCCAAAGCCACTGTACAAAGCCACTGTCCAAATTCACTGTCCAAATCCACTCTATGTCCAAATCCACTGTACAAAGCCACTGTCCAAAGCCATTGTCCAAAGCAATACTATGTCCAAAGCCACAGTCCAAAGCCACTGTTCAAAGCCACTCTATGTCCAAAGCCACTGTCCAAAGCCACTGTCCAAAGCCACTGTCCAAAGCCGCTCTATATCCAAAGCCACTGTCCAAAGCCACTCTCCAAAGCCACTGTCCTTAACCACTCTATGTCCAAAGACACTGTCCAAAGCCACTCTCCAAAGCCACTGTCCAAAGCCACTCTATGTCCAAAGCCACTGTCCAAAGCCACTCTCCAAAGACACTGTCCAAAGCCACTGTATGTCCAAAGCCACTGTATGTCCAAAGCCACTGTCCAAAGCCATTGTATGTCCAAAGCCACTGTATGTCCAAAGCCACTATCCAAAGCCACTGTATGTCCAAAGCCACTGTATATCCAAAGCCACTGTCCAAAGCCACTGTATGTCCAAAGCCACTGTATGTCCAAAGCCACTGTCTAAAGCCACTGTATGTCCAAAGCCACTGTCCAAAGCCACTGTATGTCCAAAGCCACTGTCCAAAGCTACTGTATGTCCAAAGCCACTGTATGTCCAAAGCCACTGTCCAAAGCCACTCTATGTCCAAAGCCACTGTATGTCCAAAGCCACTGTCCAAAGCCACTGTATGTCCAAAGCCTCTGTATGTCCAAAGCCACTGTCCAAAGCCACCGTATGTCCAAAGCCACGGTATGTCCAAAGCCACTGTCCAAAGCCACCATATGTCCAAAGCCACTGTATGTCCAAAGCCACTGTCCAAAGCCACCGTATGTCCAAAGCCAATGTATGTCCAAAGCCACTGTCCAAAGCCACTGTATGTCCAAAGCCACTGTATGTCCAAAGCCACTGTCCAAAGCCACTGTATGTCCAAAGCCACTGTATGTCCAAAGCCACTGTCCAAAGCAACTGTATGTCCAAAGCCACTGTATGTCCAAAGCCACTGTCCAAAGCCACCGTATGTCCAAAGCCACTGTATGTCCAAAGCCACTGTCCAAAGCAACCGTATGTCCAAAGCCACTGTATGTCCAAAGCCACTGTCCAAATCCACCGTATGTCTTAAGCCACTGTATGTCCATACCACTGGCCAAAGCCACTGTATGTCCAAAGCCACTGTATGTCCAAAGCCACTGTCGAAAGCCACTGTATGTCCAAAGCCACTGTATGTCCAAAGCCACTGTCCAAAGCCACTGTATGTCCAAAGCCACTGTATGTCCAAAGCCACTATCCAAAGCCACTGTATGTCCAAAGCCACTGTATGTCCAAAGGCACTGTCCAAAGCCACTGTATGTCCAAAGCCACTGTATGTCCAAAGCCACTGTCTAAAGCCACTGTATGTCCAAAGCCACTGTCCAAAGCCACTGTATGTCCAAAGCCACTGTATGTCCAAAGCCACTGTCCAAAGCCACTGTATGTCCAAAGCCACTGTATGTCCAAAGCCACTGTCCAAAGCCACTGTATGTCCAAAGCCAGTGTATGTCCAAAGCCACTGTCCAAAGCCACTATATGTCCAAAGCCACTGTATGTCCAAAGCCACTGTCCAAAGCCACTGTATGTCCAAAGCCACTGTCCAAAGCCACTGTATGTCCAAAGCCACTGTACAAAGCCACTGTCCAAATCCACTGTCAACAGCCACTCTATGTCCAAATTCACTGTACAAAGCCACTGTCCAAAGCCACTTTCCAAAGCAATACTATGTCCAAAGCCACAGTCCAAAGCCACTGTCCAAAGCCACTGTCCAAAGCCACTCTATGTCCAAAGCCACTGTCCGAAACCACTGTCCAAAGCCACTGTCCAAAGCCACTCTATGTCCAAAGCCACTGTCCAAAGCCACTGTCCAAAGCCACTGTCCAAAGCCACTCTATGTCCAAAGCCACTGTCCAAAGCCACTCACCAAAGCCACTGTCCTTAACCACTCTATGTCCAAAGCCACTGTCCAAAGCCACTCTCCAAAGCCACTGTCAAAATCCACTCTATGTCCAAAGCCACTGTCCAAAGTCACTCTCCAAAGCCACTGTCCAAAGCCACTGTATGTCCAAAGCCACTGTATGTCCAAAGCCACTGTCCAAAGCCACTGTATGTGCAAAGCCACTGTATGTCCAAAGCCACTATCCAAAGCCACTGTATGTCCAAAGCCACTGTATATCCAAAGCCACTGTCCAAAGCCACTGTATGTCCAAAGCCACTGTATTTCCAAAGCGACTGTCTAAAGCCACTGTATGTCCAAAGCCACTGTCCAAAGCCACTGTATGTCCAAAGCCACTGTATGTCCAAAGCCACTGTCCATAGCCACTGTATGTCCAAAGCCACTGTATGTCCAAAGCCACTGTCCAAAGCCACTTTATGTCCAAAGCCACTGTATGTCCAAAGCCACTGTCCAAAGCCACTGTATGTCCAAAGCCACTGTATGTCCAAAGCCACTGTCCAAAGCCACTGTATGTCCAAAGCCACGGTATGTCCAAAGCCACTGTCCAAAGCCACCGTATGTCCAAAGCCACTGTATGTCCAAAGCCACTGTCCAAAGCCACCGTATGTCCAAAGCCACTGTATGTCCAAATCCACTGTCCAAAGCCACTGTATGTCCAAAGCCACTGTATGTTCAAAGCCACTGTCCAAAGCCACTGTATGTCCAAAGCCACTGTATGTCCAAAGCCACTGTCCAAAGCCACCGTATGTCCTGAGCCACTGTATGTCCAAAGCCACTGTCCAAAGCAACCATATGTCCAAAGCCACTGTATGTCCAAAGCCACTGTCCAAAGCCACTGTATGTCCAAAGCCACTGTCCAAAGCCACCGTATGTCCAAAGCCACTGTATGTCCAAAGCCACTGTCCAAAGCAACCGTATGTCCAAAGCTACTGTATGTCCAAAGCCACTGTCCAAAGCCACCGTATGCCCAAAGCCACTGAAGTACCAAAGCCACTGTCCAAAGCCACTGTATGTCCAAAGCCACTGTACAAAGCCACTGTCCAAATCCACTGTCCAAATCCACTCTATGTCCAAATCCACTGTACAAAGCCACTGTCCAAAGCCATTGTCCAAAGCAATACTATGTCCAAAGCCACAGTCCAAAGCCACTGTTCAAAGCCACTCTATGTCCAAAGCTACTGTCCAAAGCCACTGTCCAAAGCCACTGTCCAAAGCCGCTCTATATCCAAAGCCACTGTCCAAAGCCACTCTCCAAAGCCACTGTCCTTAACCACTCTATGTCCAAAGACACTGTCCAAAGCCACTCTCCAAAGCCACTGTCCAAAGCCACTCTATGTCCAAAGCCACTGTCCAAAGCCACTCTCCAAAGCCACTGTCCAAAGCCACTGTATGTCCAAAGCCACTGTATGTCCAAAGCCACTGTCCAAAGCCACTGTATGTCCAAAGCCACTGTATGTCCAAAGCCACTATCCAAAGCCACTGTATGTCCAAAGCCACTGTATATCCAAAGCCACTGTCCAAAGCCACTGTATGTCCAAAGCCACTGTATGTCCAAAGCCACTGTCTAAAGCCACTGTATGTCCAAAGCCACTGTCCAAAGCCACTGTATGTCCAAAGCCACTGTCCAAAGCCACTGTATGTCCAAAGCCACTGTATGACCAAAGCCACTGTCCAAAGCCACTCTATGTCCAAAGCCACTGTATGTCCAAAGCCACTGTCCAAAGCCAATGTATGTCCAAAGCCTCTGTATGTCCAAAGCCACTGTCCAAAGCCACCGTATGTCCAAAGCCACGGTATGTCCAAAGCCACTGTCCAAAGCCACCATATGTCCAAAGCCACTGTATGTCCAAAGCCACTGTCCAAAGCCACCGTATGTCCAAAGCCAATGTATGTCCAAAGCCACTGTCCAAAGCCACTGTATGTCATAAGCCACTGTATGTCCAAAGCCACTGTCCAAAGCCACTGTATGTCCAAAGCCACTGTATGTCCAAAGCCACTGTCCAAAGCAACTGTATGTCCAAAGCCACTGTATGTCCAAAGCCACTGTCCAAAGCCACCGTATGTCCAAAGCCACTGTATGTCCAAAGCCACTGTCCAAAGCAACCGTATGTCCAAAGCCACTGTATGTCCAAAGCCACTGTCCAAATCCACCGTATGTCTTAAGCCACTGTATGTCCATACCACTGGCCAAAGCCACTGTATGTCCAAAGCCACTGTATGTCCAAAGCCACTGTCCAAAGCCACTGTATGTCCAAAGCCACTGTATGTCCAAAGCCACTGTCTAAAGCCACTGTATGTCCAAAGTCACTGTCCAAAGCTACTGTATGTCCAAAGCCACTGTCTGTCCAAAGCCACTGTCCAAAGCCACTGTATGTCCAAAGCCACTGTATGTCCAAAGCCACTCTATGTCCAAAGCCACTGTCCAAAGCCACTGTATGTCCAAAGCCACTGTATGTCCAAAGCCACTGTCCAAAGCCACTGTATGTCCAAAGCCACTGTACAAAGCCGCTGTCCAAATCCACTATCCAAAGACACTCTATGTCCAAATCCACTGTACAAAGCCACTGCCCAAAGACACTGTCCAAAGCAATACTATGTCCAAAGCCACAGTCCAAAGCCACTGTCCAAATCCACTGTCCAAAGCCACTGTATGTCCAAAGCCACTGTATGTCCAAAGCCACTGTCCAAAGCCACTGTATGTCCAAAGCCACTGTATGTCCAAAGCCACTATTCAAAGCCAATGTATGTCCAAAGCCACTGTATATCCAAAGCCACTGTCCAAAGCCACTGTATGTCCAAAGCCACTGTATGTCCAAATCCACTGTCTAAAGGCACTGTATGTCCAAAGCCACTGTTCAAAGCCACTGTATGTCCAAAGCCACTGTATGTCCAAAGCCACTGTCCATAGCCACTGTATGTCCAAAGCCACTGTATGTCCAAAGCCACTGTCCAAAGACACTGTATGTCCAAAGCCACTGTATGTCCAAAGCCACTGTCCAAAGCCACTCTATGTCCAAAGCCACTCTATGTCCAAAGCCACTGTATGTCCAAAGCCACTGTTCAGAGCCACTGTATGTCCAAAGCCACTGTATGTCCAAAGCCACTGTCCAATGCCACCGTATGTCCAAAGCCACGGTATGTCCAAAGCCATTGTCCAAAGCCACCGTATGTCCAAAACCACTGTATGTCCAAAGCCACTGTCCAAAGCCACCGTATGTCCAAAGCCACTGTATGTCCAAAGCCACTGTCCAAAGCCACTGTATGTCCAAAGCCACTGTATGTCCAAAGCCACTGTCCAAAGCCACTGTATGTCCAATGCCACTGTATGTCCAAAGCCACTGTCCAAAGCCACTGTATGTCCAAAGTCACTGTATGTCCAAAGCCACTGTCCATAGCCACTGTATGTCCAAAGCCACTGTATGTCCAAAGCCACTGTCCAAAGCCACTCTCCAAAGCCACTCTATGTCCAAAGCCACTGTCCAAAGCCACTCTCCAAAGCCACTGTCCAAAGCCACTCTATGTCCAAAGCCACTGTCCAAAGCCACTCTATGTCCAAAGCCACTGTCCAAAGCCACTCTCCAAAGCCACTCTCCAAAGCCACTCTATGTCCAAAGCCACTGTATGTCCAAAGCCACTGTCCAAAGCCACTGTATGGCCAAAGCCACTGTATGTCCAAAGCCACTGTCCAAAGCCACTGTATGTCTAAAGCTACTGTATGTCCAAAGCCACTATCCAAAGCCACAGTATGTCCAAAGCCACTGTATGTCCAAAACCACTGTATGTCCAAAGCCACTGTCCAAAGCCACTGTATGTCCAAAGCCACTGTCCAAAGCCACTGTCCAAAGTCACTGTCCAAAGCCTTTCTATGTCCATAGCCACTGTCCAAAGCCACAGTCCAAAGCCACTTTCCAAAGCCACTGTCCAAAGCCACTCTATGTCCAAAGCTACTGTCCAAAGCCACTGTCCAAAGCCACTGTCCAAAGCCACTCTATGTCCAAAGCCACTATCCAAAGCCACTCTCCAAAGCTACTCTCCAAAGCCACTCTATGTCCAAAGCCACTGTCCAAAGCCACTCTCCAAACCACTATCCAAAGCCACTCTATGTCCAAAGCCAGTCCAAAGCCTCTCTCCAAAGCCACTCTCCAAAGCCACTCTATGTCCAAAGCCATTGTCCAAAGCCACTCTCCAAAGCCACTCTCCAAAGCCACTCTATGTCCAAAGCCACTGTCCAAAGCCACTCTCCAAAGCCACTCTATGTCCAAAGCCACTGTCCAAAGCCATTCTCCAAAGCCACTCTCCAAAGCCACTCTATGTCCAAAGCCACTGTCCAAAGCCACTCTATGTCCAAACCCACTGTCCAAAGCCACTCTCCAAAGCCACTGTCCAAAGCCACTCTATGTCCAAAGCCACTGTCCAAAGCCACTGTCCAAAGCCACTGTCCAAAGCCACTCTATGTCCAAAGCCACTGTCCAAAGCCACTCTCCAATGCTACTGTCCAAAGCCACTCTATCTACAAAGCCACTGTCCAAAGCCACTGTCTAAAGTCACTGTCCTAAGCCACTCTATGTCCAAAGCAACTCTCCAAAGCCACTGTCCAAAGCCACTGTCCAAAGCCACTCTATGCCCAAAGCCACTGTCCAAAGCCACTCTCCAAAGCGACTGTCCAAAGCCACTCTATGTCCAAAGCCACTGTCCAACGCCACTGACCAAAGCAACTGACCAAAGCCACTCTATGTCCAATGCCACTGTCCAAAGCCACTGTCCAAAGCCACTGTCCAAAGCCACTCTATGTCCAAAGCCATTGTCCAAAGCCACTCTATGTCCAAAAGCACTGTCCAAAGCCACTGTCCAAAGCCACTCTCCAAAGCCACTCTATGTCCAAAGCCACTGTCCAAAGCCACTCTCCAAAACCACTCTCCAAAGCCACTGTATGTCCAAAGCCACTGTCCAAAGCCACTGTCCAAAGCCACTCTCCAAAGCCACTCTATGTCCAAAGCCACTGTCCAATGTTTCTGTCCAAAGCCACTCTCCAAAGCCACTCTATGTCCAAAGCCACTGTTCAAAGCCACTCTCCAAAGCTACTCTCCAAAGCCACTCTATGTCCAAAGCCACTGTCCAAAGCCACTGTCCAAAGCCACTCTCCAAGGCCACTCTATCTCCAAAGCCACTGTCCAAAGCCACTCTCCAAAGCCACTCTCCAAAGCCACTCTATGTCCAAAGCCACTGTCCATAGCCACTGTCTAAAGCCACTGTCCAAAGCCACTCTATGTCCAAAGCCACTGTACAAAGCCACTGTCCAAAGCCACTGTCAAAAGCAATACTATGTCCAAAGCCACTGTCCAAAGGCACTGTCCAAAGCCACTCTATGTCCAAAGCCACTGTCCAAAGCCACTGTCCAAAGCCACTGTCCAAAGCCACTCTATGTCCAAAGCCACTGTCCAAAGCCACTCTATGTCCAAAGCCACTGTCCAAAGCTACTCTCCAAAGCCACTGTCCTAAACCACTCTATGTCCAAAGCCACTGTCCAAAGCCACTCTCCAAAGCCACTGTCCAAAGCCACTCTATGTCCAAAGCCACTGTCCAAAGCCACTCTCCAAAGCCACTGTCCAAAGCCACTGTATGTCCAAAGCCACTGTATTTCCAAAGCCACTGTCCAAAGCCACTGTATGTCCAAAGCCACTGTCCAAAGCCACTGTATGTCCAAAGCCACTGTATGTCCAAAGCCACTATCCAAAGCCACTGTATGTCCAAAGCCACTGTATGTCCAAAGGCACTGTCCAAAGCCACTGTATGTCCAAAGCCACTGTATGTCCAAAGCCACTGTCTAAAGCCACTGTATGTCCAAAGCCACTGTCCAAAGCCACTGTATGTCCAAAGCCACTGTATGTCCAAAGCCACTGTCCAAAGCCACTGTATGTCCAAAGCCACTGTATGTCCAAAGCCACTGTCCAAAGCCACTGTATGTCCAAAGCCAGTGTATGTCCAAAGCCACTGTCCAAAGCCACTATATGTCCAAAGCCACTGTATGTCCAAAGCCACTGTACAAAGCCACTGTATGTCCAAAGCCACTGTATGTCCAAAGCCACTGTCCATAGCCACTGTATGTCCAAAGCCACTGTATGTCCAAAGCCACTGTCCAAAGCCACTGTATGTCCAAAGCCACTGTATGTCCAAAGCCACTGTCCAAAGCCACTCTATGTCCAAAGCCACTCTATGTCCAAAGCCACTGTATGTCCAAAGCCACTGTTCAGAGCCACTGTATGTCCAAAGCCACTGTATGTCCAAAGCCACTGTCCAATGCCACCGTATGTCCAAAGCCACGGTATGTCCAAAGCCACTGTCCAAAGCCACCGTATGTCCAAAACCACTGTATGTCCAAAGCCACTGTCCAAAGCCACCGTATGTCCAAAGCCACTGTATGTCCAAAGCCACTGTCCAAAGCCACTGTATGTCCAAAGCCACTGTATGTCCAAAGCCACTGTCCAAAGCCACTGTATGTCCAATGCCACTGTATGTCCAAAGCCACTGTCCAAAGCCACTGTATGTCCAAAGTCACTGTATGTCCAAAGCCACTGTCCAAAGCCACTGTATGTCCAAAGCCACTGTATGTCCAAAGCCACTGTCCAAAGCCACTCTCCAAAGCCACTCTATGTCCAAAGCCACTGTCCAAAGCCACTCTCCAAAGCCACTGTCCAAAGCCACTCTATGTCCAAAGCCACTGTCCAAAGCCACTCTATGTCCAAAGCCACTGTCCAAAGCCACTCTCCAAAGCCACTCTCCAAAGCCACTCTATGTCCAAAGCCACTGTATGTCCAAAGCCACTGTCCAAAGCCACTGTATGGCCAAAGTCACTGTATGTCCAAAGCCACTGTCCAAAGCCACTGTATGTCCAAAGCCACTGTTCAGAGCCACTGTATGTCCAAAGCCACTGTATGTCCAAAGCCACTGTCCAATGCCACCGTATGTCCAAAGCCACGGTATGTCCAAAGCCATTGTCCAAAGCCACCGTATGTCCAAAACCACTGTATGTCCAAAGCCACTGTCCAAAGCCACCGTATGTCCAAAGCCACTGTATGTCCAAAGCCACTGTCCAAAGCCACTGTATGTCCAAAGCCACTGTATGTCCAAAGCCACTGTCCAAAGCCACTGTATGTCCAATGCCACTGTATGTCCAAAGCCACTGTCCAAAGCCACTGTATGTCCAAAGTCACTGTATGTCCAAAGCCACTGTCCAAAGCCACTGTATGTCCAAAGCCACTGTATGTCCAAAGCCACTGTCCAAAGCCACTCTCCAAAGCCACTCTATGTCCAAAGCCACTGTCCAAAGCCACTCTCCAAAGCCACTGTCCAAAGCCACTCTATGTCCAAAGCCACTGTCCAAAGCCACTCTATGTCCAAAGCCACTGTCCAAAGCCACTCTCCAAAGCCACTCTCCAAAGCCACTCTATGTCCAAAGCCACTGTATGTCCAAAGCCACTGTCCAAAGCCACTGTATGGCCAAAGCCACTGTATGTCCAAAGCCACTGTCCAAAGCCACTGTATGTCTAAAGCTACTGTATGTCCAAAGCCACTATCCAAAGCCACAGTATGTCCAAAGCCACTGTATGTCCAAAACCACTGTATGTCCAAAGCCACTGTCCAAAGCCACTGTATGTCCAAAGCCACTGTCCAAAGCCACTGTCCAAAGTCACTGTCCAAAGCCTTTCTATGTCCATAGCCACTGTCCAAAGCCACAGTCCAAAGCCACTTTCCAAAGCCACTGTCCAAAGCCACTCTATGTCCAAAGCTACTGTCCAAAGCCACTGTCCAAAGCCACTGTCCAAAGCCACTCTATGTCCAAAGCCACTATCCAAAGCCACTCTCCAAAGCTACTCTCCAAAGCCACTCTATGTCCAAAGCCACTGTCCAAAGCCACTCTCCAAACCACTATCCAAAGCCACTCTATGTCCAAAGCCAGTCCAAAGCCTCTCTCCAAAGCCACTCTCCAAAGCCACTCTATGTCCAAAGCCATTGTCCAAAGCCACTCTCCAAAGCCACTCTCCAAAGCCACTCTATGTCCAAAGCCACTGTCCAAAGCCACTCTCCAAAGCCACTCTATGTCCAAAGCCACTGTCCAAAGCCATTCTCCAAAGCCACTCTCCAAAGCCACTCTATGTCCAAAGCCACTGTCCAAAGCCACTCTATGTCCAAATCCACTGTCCAAAGCCACTGTCCAAAGCCACTGTCCAAAGCCACTCTATGTCCAAAGCCACTGTCCAAAGCCACTGTCCAAAGCCACTGTCCAAAGCCACTCTATGTCCAAAGCCACTGTCCAAAGCCACTCTCCAATGCTACTGTCCAAAGCCACTCTATCTACAAAGCCACTTTCCAAAGCCACTGTCTAAAGTCACTGTCCAAAGCCACTCTATGTCCAAAGCAACTCTCCAAAGCCACTGTCCAAAGCCACTGTCCAAAGCCACTCTATGCCCAAAGCCACTGTCCAAAGCCACTCTCCAAAGCGACTGTCCAAAGCCACTCTATGTCCAAAGCCACTGTCCAACGCCACTGACCAAAGCAACTGACCAAAGCCACTCTATGTCCAATGCCACTGTCCAAAGCCACTGTCCAAAGCCACTGTCCAAAGCCACTCTATGTCCAAAGCCATTGTCCAAAGCCACTCTATGTCCAAAAGCACTGTCCAAAGCCACTGTCCAAAGCCACTCTCCAAAACCACTCTCCAAAGCCACTGTATGTCCAAAGCCACTGTCCAAAGCCACTGTCCAAAGCCACTCTCCAAAGCCACTCTATGTCCAAAGCCACTGTCCAATGTCACTGTCCAAAGCCACTCTCCAAAGCCACTCTATGTCCAAAGCCACTGTTCAAAGCCACTCTCCAAAGCTACTCTCCAAAGCCACTCTATGTCCAAAGCCACTGTCCAAAGCCACTGTCCCAAGCCACTCTCCAAGGCCACTCTATCTCCAAAGCCACTGTCCAAATCCACTCTCCAAAGCCACTCTCCAAAGCCACTCTATGTCCAAAGCCACTGTCCATAGCCACTGTCTAAAGCCACTGTCCAAAGCCACTCTATGTCCAAAGCCACTGTACAAAGCCACTGTCCAAAGCCACTGTCAAAAGCAATACTATGTCCAAAGCCACTGTCCAAAGGCACTGTCCAAAGCCACTCTATGTCCAAAGCCACTGTCCAAAGCCACTGTCCAAAGCCACTGTCCAAAGCCACTCTATGTCCAAAGCCACTGTCCAAAGCCACTCTATGTCCAAAGCCACTGTCCAAAGCTACTCTCCAAAGCCACTGTCCTAAACCACTCTATGTCCAAAGCCACTGTCCAAAGCCACTCTCCAAAGCCACTGTCCAAAGCCACTCTATGTCCAAAGCCACTGTCCAAAGCCACTCTCCAAAGCCACTGTCCAAAGCCACTGTATGTCCAAAGCCACTGTATGTCCAAAGCCACTGTCCAAAGCCACTGTATGTCCAAAGCCACTGTCCAAAGCCACTGTATGTCCAAAGCCACTGTATGTCCAAAGCCACTATCCAAAGCCACTGTATGTCCAAAGCCACTGTATGTCCAAAGGCACTGTCCAAAGCCACTGTATGTCCAAAGCCACTGTATGTCCAAAGCCACTGTCTAAAGCCACTGTATGTCCAAAGCCACTGTCCAAAGCCACTGTATGTCCAAAGCCACTGTATGTCCAAAGCCACTGTCCAAAGCCACTGTATGTCCAAAGCCACTGTATGTCCAAAGCCACTGTCCAAAGCCACTGTATGTCCAAAGCCAGTGTATGTCCAAAGCCACTGTCCAAAGCCACTATATGTCCAAAGCCACTGTATGTCCAAAGCCACTGTACAAAGCCACTGTATGTCCAAAGCCACTGTATGTCCAAAGCCACTGTCCATAGCCACTGTATGTCCAAATCCACTGTATGTCCAAAGCCACTGTCCAAAGCCACTGTATGTCCAAAGCCACTGTATGTCCAAAGCCACTGTCCAAAGCCACTCTATGTCCAAAGCCACTCTATGTCCAAAGCCACTGTATGTCCAAAGCCACTGTTCAGAGCCACTGTATGTCCAAAGCCACTGTATGTCCAAAGCCACTGTCCAATGCCACCGTATGTCCAAAGCCACGGTATGTCCAAAGCCACTGTCCAAAGCCACCGTATGTCCAAAACCACTGTATGTCCAAAGCCACTGTCCAAAGCCACCGTATGTCCAAAGCCACTGTATGTCCAAAGCCACTGTCCAAAGCCACTGTATGTCCAAAGCCACTGTATGTCCAAAGCCACTGTCCAAAGCCACTGTATGTCCAATGCCACTGTATGTCCAAAGCCACTGTCCAAAGCCACTGTATGTCCAAAGTCACTGTATGTCCAAAGCCACTGTCCAAAGCCACTGTATGTCCAAAGCCACTGTATGTCAAAAGCCACTGTCCAAAGCCACTCTCCAAAGCCACTCTATGTCCAAAGCCACTGTCCAAAGCCACTGTCCAAAGCCACTCTCCAAAGCCACTGTCCAAAGCCACTCTATGTCCAAAGCCACTGTCCAAAGCCACTCTATGTCCAAAGCCACTGTCCAAAGCCACTCTCCAAAGCCACTCTCCAAAGCCACTCTATGTCCAAAGCCACTGTATGTCCAAAGCCACTGTCCAAAGCCACTGTATGGCCAAAGTCACTGTATGTCCAAAGCCACTGTCCAAAGCCACTGTATGTCCAAAGCTACTGTATGTCCAAAGCCACTATCCAAAGCCACAGTATGTCCAAAGCCACTGTATGTCCAAAACCACTGTATGTCCAAAGCCACTGTCCAAAGCCACTGTATGTCCAAAGCCACTGTCCAAAGCCACTGTCCAAAGTCACTGTCCAAAGCCTTTCTATGTCCAAAGCCACTGTCTAAAGCCACAGTCCAAAGCCACTTTCCAAAGCCACTGTCCAAAGCCACTCTATGTCCAAAGCTACTGTCCAAAGCCACTGTCCAAAGCTACTGTCCAAAGCCACTCTATGTCCAAAGCCACTATCCTAAGCCACTCTCCAAAGCTACTCTCCAAAGCCACTCTATGTCCAAAGCCACTGTCCAAAGCCACTCTCCAAACCACTATCCAAAGCCACTCTATGTCCAAAGCCAGTCCAAAGCCTCTTTCCAAAGCCACTCTCCAAAGCCACTCTATGTGCAAAGCCACTGTCCAAAGCCACTCTCCAAAGCCACTCTCCAAAGCCACTCTATATCCAAAGCCACTGTCAAAGCCACTCTCCAAAGCCATTCTCCAAAGCCACTCTATGTCCAAAGCCACTGTCCAAAGCCACTCTCCAAAGACAATCTCCAAAGCCACTCTTTGTCCAAAGCCACTGTCCAAAGCCACTCTCCAAAGCCACTCTCCAAAGCCACTCTATGTCCAAAGCCACTTTCCAAAGCCACTCTCCAAAGCCACTCTCCAAAGCCACTCTATGTCCAAAGCCACTGTCCAAAGCCATTCTCCAAAGCCACTCTCCAAAGCCACTCTATGTCCAAAGCCACTGTCCAAAGCCACTCTATGTCCAAACCCACTGTCCAAAGCCACTGTCCAAAGCCACTGTCCAAAGCCACTCTATGTCCAAAGCCACTGTCCAAAGCCACTGTCCAAAGCCACTGTCCAAAGCCACTCTATGTCCAAAGCCACTGTCCAAAGCCACTCTCCAATACTACTGTCCAAAGCCACTCTATCTACAAAGCCACTGTCCAAAGCCACTGTCTAAAGTCACTGTCCAAAGCCACTCTATGTCCAAAGCAACTCTCCAAAGCCACTGTCCAAAGCCACTGTCCAAAGCCACTCTATGCCCAAAGCTACTGTCCAAAGCCACTCTCCAAAGCGACTGTCCAAAGCCACTCTATGTCCAAAGCCACTGTCCAACGCCACTGTCCAAAGCAACTGACCAAAGCCACTCTATGTCCAATGCCACTGTCCAAAGCCACTGTCCAAAGCCACTGTCCAAAGCCACTCTATGTCCAACGCCATTGTCCAAAGCCACTCTATGTCCAAAAGCACTGTCCAAAGCCACTGTCCAAAGCCACTCTCCAAAGCCACTCTATGTCCAAAGCCACTGTCCAAAGCCACTCTCCAAAGCCACTCTCCAAAGCCACTGTATGTCCAAAGCCACTGTCCAAAGCCACTGTCCAAAGCCACTCTCCAAAGCCACTCTATGTCCAAAGCCACTGTCCAAGGTCACTGTCCAAAGCCACTCTCCAAAGCCACTCTATGTCCAAAGCCACTGTTCAAAGCCACTCTCCAAAGCTACTCTCCAAAGCCACTCTATGTCCAAAGCCACTGTCCAAAGCCACTGTCCAAAGCCACTCTCCAAGGCCACTCTATCTCCAAAGCCACTGTCCAAAGCCACTCTCCAAAGCCACTCTCCAAAGCCACTCTATCTCCAAAGCCACTGTCCAAAGCCACTCTCCAAAGCCACTCTCCAAAGCCACTCTATGTCCTAAGCCACTGTCCATAGCCACTGTCCAAAGCCACTGTCAAAAGCAATACTATGTCCAAAGCCACTGTCCAAAGGCACTGTCCAAAGCCACTCTATGTCCAAAGCCACTGTCCAAAGCCACTCTATGTCCAAAGCCTCTGTCCAAAGCTACTCTCCAAAGCCACTGTTCTAAACCACTCTATGTCCAAAGCCACTGTCCAAAGCCACTCTCCAAAGCCACTGTCCAAAGCCACTCTATGTCCAAAGCCACTGTCCAAAGCCACTCTCCAAAGCCACTGTCCAAAGCCACTGTATGTCCAAAGCCAATGTATGTCCAAAGCCACTGTCCAAAGCCACTGTATGTCCAAAGCCACTGTATGTCCAAAGCCACTATCCAAAGCCACTGTATGTCCAAAGCCACTGTATGTCCAAAGGCACTGTCCAAAGCCACTGTATGTCCAAAGCCACTGTATGTCCAAAGCCACTGTCTAAAGCCACTGTATGTCCAAAGCCACTGTCCAAAGCCACTGTATGTCCAAAGCCACTGTATGTCCAAAGCCACTGTCCAAAGCCACTGTATGTCCAAAGCCACTGTATGTCCAAAGCCACTGTCCAAAGCCACTGTATGTCCAAAGCCAGTGTATGTCCAAAGCCACTGTCCAAAGCCACTATATGTCCAAAGCCACGGTATGTCCAAAGCCACTGTCCAAAGCCACTGTATGTCCAAAGCCACTGTACAAAGCCACTGTCCAAATCCACTGTCGACAGCCACTCTATGTCCAAATTCACTGTACAAAGCCACTGTCCAAAGCCACTGTCCAAAGCAATACTATGTCTAAAGCCACAGTCCAAAGCCACTGTCCAAAGCCACTGTCCAATGCCACTCTATGTCCAAAGCCACTGTCCGAAACCACTGTCCAAAGCCACTGTCCAAAGCCACTCTATGTCCAAAGCCACTGTCCAAAGCCACTGTCCAAAGCCACTGTCCAAAGCCACTCTATGTCCAAAGCCACTGTCCAAAGCCACTCACCAAAGCCACTGTCCTTAACCACTCTATGTCCAAAGCCACTGTCCAAAGCCACTCTCCAAAGCCACTGTCCAAATCCACTCTATGTCCAAAGCCACTGTCCAAAGTCACTCTCCAAAGCCACTGTCCAAAGCCACTGTATGTCCAAAGCCACTGTATGTCCAAAGCCACTGTCCAAAGCCACTGTATGTGCAAAGCCACTGTATGTCCAATGCCACTATACAAAGCCACTGTATGTCCAAAGCCACTGTATATCCAAAGCCACTGTCCAAAGCCACTGTATGTCCAAAGCCACTGTATTTCCAAAGCGACTGTCTAAAGCCACTGTATGTCCAAAGCCACTGTCCAAAGCCACTGTATGTCCAAAGCCACTGTATGTCCAAAGCCACTGTCCATAGCCACTGTATGTCCAAAGCCACTGTATGTCCAAAGCCACTGTCCAAAGCCACTGTATGTCCAAAGCCACTGTATGTCCAAAGCCACTGTCCAAAGCCACTCTATGTCCAAAGCCACTGTATGTCCAAAGCCACTGTCCAAAGCCACTGTATGTCCAAAGCCACGGTATGTCCAAAGCCACTGTCCAAAGCCACCGTATGTCCAAAGCCACTGTATGTCCAAAGCCACTGTCCAAAGCCACCGTATGTCCAAAGCCACTGTATGTCCAAAGCCACTGTCCAAAGCCACTGTATGTCCAAAGCCACTGTATGTCCAAAGCCACTGTCCAAAGCCACTGTATGTCCAAAGCCACTGTATGTTCAAAGCCACTGTCCAAAGCCACTGTATGTCCAAAGCCACTGTATGTCCAAAGCCACTGTCCAAAGCCACCGTATGTCCAGAGCCACTGTATGTCCAAAGCCACTGTCCAAAGCAACCATATGTCCAAAGCCACTGTATGTCCAAAGCCACTGTCCAAAGCCACTGTATGTCCAAAGCCACTGTCCAAAGCCACCGTATGTCCAAAGCCACTGTATGTCCAAAGCCACTGTCCAAAGCAACCGTATGTCCAAAGCCACTGTATGTCCAAAGCCACTGTCCAAAGCCACCGTATGTCCAAAGCCACTGAAGTACCAAAGCCACTCTCCAAAGCCACTGTATGTCCAAAGCCACTGTACAAAGCCACTGTCCAAATCCACTGTCCAAATCCACTCTATGTCCAAATCCACTGTACAAAGCCACTGTCCAAAGCCATTGTCCAAAGCAATACTATGTCCAAAGCCACAGTCCAAAGCCACTGTTCAAAGCCACTCTATGTCCAAAGCAACTGTCCAAAGCCACTGTCCAAAGCCACTGTCCAAAGCCGCTCTATGTCCAAAGCCACTGTCCAAAGCCACTCTCCAAAGCCACTGTCCTTAACCACTCTATGTCCAAAGCCACTGTCCAAAGCCACTCTCCAAAGCCACTGTCCAAAGCCACTCTATGTCCAAAGCCACTGTCCAAAGCCACTGTATGTCCAAAGCCACTGTATGTCCAAAGACACTGTCCAAAGCCACTGTATGTCCAAAGCCACTGTATGTCCAAAGCCACTATCCAAAGCCACTGTATGTCCAAAGCCACTGTATATCCAAAGCCACTGTCCAAAGCCACTGTATGTCCAAAGCCACTGTATGTCCAAAGCCACTGTCTAAAGCCACTGTATGTCCAAAGCCACTGTCCAAAGCCACTGTATGTCCAAAGCCACTGTCCAAAGCCACTGTATGTCCAAAGCCACTGTATGTCCAAAGCCACTGTCCAAAGCCACTCTATGTCCAAAGCCACTGTATGTCCAAAGCCACTGTCCAAAGCCACTGTATGTCCAAAGCCTCTGTATGTCCAAAGCCACTGTCCAAAGCCACCGTATGTCCAAAGCCACGGTATGTCCAAAGCCACTGTCCAAAGCCACCATATGTCCAAAGCCACTGTATGTCCAAAGCCACTGTCCAAAGCCACCGTATGTCCAAAGCCAATGTATGTCCAAAGCCACTGTCCAAAGCCACTGTATGTCCAAAGCCACTGTATGTCCAAAGCCACTGTCCAAAGCCACTGTATGTCCAAAGCCACTGTATGTCCCTATCCAAAGCCACTCTATGTCCAAAGCCACTCTATGTCCAAAGCCACTGTCCAAAGCCACTCTATGTCCAAAGCCACTGTCCAAAGCCACTGTCCAAAGCCACTGTCCAAAGCCACTCTATGTCCAAAGCCACTGTCCAAAGCCAATGTCCAAAGCCACTGTCCAAAGCCACTCTCCAAAGCCACTTTCCAAAGCCACTCTATGTCCTAAGCCACTGTCCAAAGCCACTGTCCAAAGCCACCCTCGAAAGCCACTCTATGTCCAAAGCCACTGTCCAAAGACACTGTCCAAAGCCACCCTCCAAAGCCACTCTATGTCCAAAGCCAATGTCCAAAGCCACTGTCCAAAGCCACTCTCCAAACCACTCTATGTCCAAAGCCACTGTCCAAAGCCACTCTCCAAAGCCACTGTCCTAAACCACTCTATGTCCAAAGCCACTGTCCAAAGCCACTGTCCAAAGCCACTGTCCAAAGCTACTCTATGTCCAAAGCCACTGTACAAAGCCACTGCCCAAAGCCACTGTCCAAAGCAACTCTATGTCCAAAGCCACTGTCCAAAGCTACTGTCCAAAGCCACTGTCCAAAGCCACTCTATGTCCAAAGCCACTGTCCAAATCCACTGTCCAAAGCTACTGTCCAAAGCCATTCTATGTCCAAAGCCACTGTCCAAAGCCACTGTCCAAAGCCACTGTCCAAAGCCACTCTATGTCCAAAGCCACTGTCCAAAGCTACTCTCCAACGCCACTGTCCTAAGCCACTCTATGTCCAAAGCCACTGTATGTCCAAAGCCACTGTCCAAAGCCACTGTATGTGCAAAGCCACTGTATGTCCAATGCCACTATACAAAGCCACTGTATGTCCAAAGCCACTGTATATCCAAAGCCACTGTCCAAAGCCACTGTATGTCCAAAGCCACTGTATTTCCAAAGCGACTGTCTAAAGCCACTGTATGTCCAAAGCCACTGTCCAAAGCCACTGTATGTCCAAAGCCACTGTATGTCCAAAGCCACTGTCCATAGCCACTGTATGTCCAAAGCCACTGTATGTCCAAAGCCACTGTCCAAAGCCACTGTATGTCCAAAGCCACTGTATGTCCAAAGCCACTGTCCAAAGCCACTCTATGTCCAAAGCCACTGTATGTCCAAAGCCACTGTCCAAAGCCACTGTATGTCCAAAGCCACGGTATGTCCAAAGCCACTGTCCAAAGCCACCGTATGTCCAAAGCCACTGTATGTCCAAAGCCACTGTCCAAAGCTACTGTCCAAAGCCACTGTCCAAAGCCACTCTATGTCCAAAGCCACTGTCCAAATCCACTGTCCAAAGCTACTGTCCAAAGCCATTCTATGTCCAAAGCCACTGTCCAAAGCCACTGTCCAAAGCCACTGTCCAAAGCCACTCTATGTCCAAAGCCACTGTCCAAAGCTACTCTCCAACGCCACTGTCCTAAGCCACTCTATGTCCAAAGCCACTGTATGTCCAAAGCCACTGTCCAAAGCCACTGTATGTGCAAAGCCACTGTATGTCCAATGCCACTATACAAAGCCACTGTATGTCCAAAGCCACTGTATATCCAAAGCCACTGTCCAAAGCCACTGTATGTCCAAAGCCACTGTATTTCCAAAGCGACTGTCTAAAGCCACTGTATGTCCAAAGCCACTGTCCAAAGCCACTGTATGTCCAAAGCCACTGTCCATAGCCACTGTATGTCCAAAGCCACTGTATGTCCAAAGCCACTGTCCAAAGCCACTGTATGTCCAAAGCCACTGTATGTCCAAAGCCACTGTCCAAAGCCACTGTATGTCCAAAGCCACTGTATGTCCAAAGCCACTGTCCAAAGCCACTGTATGTCCAAAGCCACGGTATGTCCAAAGCCACTGTCCAAAGCCACCGTATGTCCAAAGCCACTGTATGTCCAAAGCCACTGTCCAAAGCCACCGTATGTCCAAAGCCACTGTATGTCCAAAGCCACTGTCCAAAGCCACTGTATGTCCAAAGCCACTGTATGTCCAAAGCCACTGTCCAAAGCCACTGTATGTCCAAAGCCACTGTATGTTCAAAGCCACTGTCCAAAGCCACTGTATGTCCAAAGCCACTGTATGTCCAAAGCCACTGTCCAAAGCCACCGTATGTCCAGAGCCACTGTATGTCCAAAGCCACTGTCCAAAGCAACCATATGTCCAAAGCCACTGTATGTCCAAAGCCACTGTCCAAAGCCACTGTATGTCCAAAGCCACTGTCCAAAGCCACCGTATGTCCAAAGCCACTGTATGTCCAAAGCCACTGTCCAAAGCAACCGTATGTCCAAAGCCACTGTATGTCCAAAGCCACTGTCCAAAGCCACCGTATGTCCAAAGCCACTGAAGTACCAAAGCCACTCTCCAAAGCCACTGTATGTCCAAAGCCACTGTACAAAGCCACTGTCCAAATCCACTGTCCAAATCCACTCTATGTCCAAATCCACTGTACAAAGCCACTGTCCAAAGCCATTGTCCAAAGCAATACTATGTCCAAAGCCACAGTCCAAAGCCACTGTTCAAAGCCACTCTATGTCCAAAGCCACTGTCCAAAGCCACTGTCCAAAGCCACTGTCCAAAGCCGCTCTATGTCCAAAGCCACTGTCCAAAGCCACTCTCCAAAGCCACTGTCCTTAACCACTCTATGTCCAAAGCCACTGTCCAAAGCCACTCTCCAAAGCCACTGTCCAAAGCCACTCTATGTCCAAAGCCACTGTCCAAAGCCACTGTATGTCCAAAGCCACTGTATGTCCAAAGACACTGTCCAAAGCCACTGTATGTCCAAAGCCACTGTATGTCCAAAGCCACTATCCAAAGCCACTGTATGTCCAAAGCCACTGTATATCCAAAGCCACTGTCCAAAGCCACTGTATGTCCAAAGCCACTGTATGTCCAAAGCCACTGTCTAAAGCCACTGTATGTCCAAAGCCACTGTCCAAAGCCACTGTATGTCCAAAGCCACTGTCCAAAGCCACTGTATGTCCAAAGCCACTGTATGTCCAAAGCCACTGTCCAAAGCCACTCTATGTCCAAAGCCACTGTATGTCCAAAGCCACTGTCCAAAGCCACTGTATGTCCAAAGCCTCTGTATGTCCAAAGCCACTGTCCAAAGCCACCGTATGTCCAAAGCTACGGTATGTCCAAAGCCACTGTCCAAAGCCACCATATGTCCAAAGCCACTGTATGTCCAAAGCCACTGTCCAAAGCCACCGTATGTCCAAAGCCAATGTATGTCCAAAGCCACTGTCCAAAGCCACTGTATGTCCAAAGCCACTGTATGTCCAAAGCCACTGTCCAAAGCCACTGTATGTCCAAAGCCACTGTATGTCCCTATCCAAAGCCACTCTATGTCCAAAGCCACTCTATGTCCAAAGCCACTGTCCAAAGCCACTCTATGTCCAAAGCCACTGTCCAAAGCCACTGTCCAAAGCCACTGTCCAAAGCCACTCTATGTCCAAAGCCACTGTCCAAAGCCAATGTCCAAAGCCACTGTCCAAAGCCACTCTCCAAAGCCACTTTCCAAAGC